>CM061538.1:358236120-360908620 GCA_030864215.1 Capsicum pubescens | reverse complement strand
TCTGGATAGGGTTTGATAAGAATGATTATACTGTGGGTAAATAGCAAGCAATTCAATATGAAGACATTTTGGATTATTTCTCTTATTGTAAGCATCAAGGCCACTTTGTACATGCTTGCAATGTAAAGAGAAGAGATGATGAGTACAGGAGAAGAAAAGAAGCTGAAACTGCAAACAAATCCAAAATCCAGCTGGTAGCTGAAGGAAAAAATCAGGTATCTTCTAATGACCTTACCCCTCAAATAGTTACTACTAATGGTTCTGCAAGTGTTTCAGGTACTAAGGAGGACCACCACCAACAACAGCAGCACCAGCATAATCAGCCAAAAGAGGACTGGCAGACACAAAAAAAGAAAAATTTTAAAGGAGTCAATCAAAATTCTCAGAAGAACAATGCTACAACCACACAAAATTAGGTTTATAAACCCATATCAACTAAAAATCAAAATGTTATGGAGCAGCAAAAACAACAAAATAACCAAACAGTGCTTCCAATCCCATGTGCATTCCCCAAAGCAATGCTGAACAAGCAGAATAATGAAGCAAACAAGATAACAAGTATTGACTCAATGCTCCATCAACCCTTCCATGTTAATATGTTTAATGCTCTGGTGATTACTGAGAAGTCTGGGGGTAAGGATGGGGGAATGAAGGAGAAACCCACTAACTTGCAGGAAGGGGATCCAAAGAGAGGTGGTAGATCTCATGTTTTGCATGAGAATAGGCTGGTTGACCATAGGTTGGACCCTAGAGCCCTTTCTACCACTACTTATATCACCCCTGTTGCTCAAATTCATGACAATAATTCTACCCAATACAATGTTCCAGATCATGTCAACATTATTGGTTCAGCTGCTGAAATTTCTTCTAGTACTCCAGAAATGGGTGATAATGATCAGAATAATGAGAGCAATTCTATACAAATTATTGACAATGCTCAGGCTCAGTCCAATGATGATCTTGAACTTAAGGGTCAGATGTTGGGTGATTGCACTGGTGCTAATGCTACCCAAATCTTGGGTGCTTGCTTTGGTATTGGAACTACTAAGCTGGGTTGTAAGGATCAAACTGATGAGAGTGTTTCAGGTCAGGTTTTTGAAAATGCTCAGATTCAACAACTTACAGGTTCTGATATTTTTTATGGTTCTACTTTGGGTGTCAGTGAATCTGCCTATATCCAATTGTAGCCTCAGAATTTGGGTACTGCTGTGGTGACTGATTCTCAGGTAAAATCAACTCTGAATGCTGAAAATGTTCATCAGACTGCTGGAGGTCCTGATAGTGCTCCTGAGTTGACTACTCCGACTAAGGCTACTGATGCTAAAGTCTTTCAACAAAAATCATCATCTACTAACAACAAGTCTAAAGCAAAGGACAACAAAAAGAAAAGAGATAGGAAAAAAAGAGACAAGGCAAAGAACCACAGGACAATGATAATTCTACTCAGATTCAGAAGAATGATCAACCAGTCCTGTGCAATTTCAACACGGCTCCAACAAGCCCTCCAGCTGAGGAAGATGAATATAGAGTCATTGAGTCAGAAAATGAACACGACCAGGATACTCAATCTATAAATGATGAAGATAAGGAGGAAGATGAGAGTGTTCAGCTAGCTGAAGCTGGTGAATTTAATCCTCACAGTGATAATCAAGAAGAGATTCAACGGGTTGCTGATAACTAATGTTTATCTCCTAGGGGCAGAAAAGAGAAAAGGAAAACCAAAAAGCATTCCACCACCAGTACTTCTGCTAATATCAGCAGACCCATCATCACAAGATCTAGAAGTAGATGTGCCCAATGATTCACACCATTTGTTGGAATGCTAGAAGCATTAACACCAAAGGTGCATTGGAAAGACTCCAACAACTCAAGAATATCCACAAAGTGTCTGTTATTTCCATTCTTGAACCTTTTTATGATAACTCACAGCTCAACACTTACAAGAATCACCTTCGGATGGAAAATGCCTATTGTAATCATAATGGTAAGATTTGGATTTTTTGGAATCAAGACGTTCATTGTACGGTGCTAGATTCTGATGATCAACAGATTACCTGTGAGCTCAACCATGTCGAACTTCCATCTACTTTTATTACCACTTTCATCTATGCCAAGTGTAAAGATCATCTCCGAAGACCTCTTTGGGATAAACTTCTTCATCATGCAGAATATCATGGTCCTTGGTGCACAATTGGGGATTTTAATGTTATCACTACTACGGAAAAAAAAGAGGAGGGATGCCTTACAACATTAACAAAAACTTTGATTTTCTTAGTATTATAGAAGCTTGCAGACTTATGGATCTTGGTTTTCATGGTAAGCAATTTACGTGGTTTAATCAAAGAACTTCAGAAGCTAGAGTTTGGAAGAGATTAGACAGAGCCATGGTGAATGATAAATGGCTAGAAGCCATGCATCACACTACCATTACTCATCTTCCTTCTGTGGGTTCGGATCATTGTCCACTTCTTATGGAACTCCAGGAGATTCAACAAAATACCATCAGGTACTTCAAGTTTCTTCATTGCAGGACTGAGAATCAGACCTTTATGGATACAGTTAGAACCTGCTGGAACAAAGATACTAACGGTAATCCCATGTGGACATTTCACGTGAAGATGAAAAGACTTGCAGCTACCCTTAGCAATTGGTCCAAAAATCAGTATGGTGACATTCATGGTACGGTTAAGGAGTATGAGGAAAAAGTTAGATCAACTGAAGATGATGTGCTCATTGACAACACTGAGGAGAATAAAACTAATCTACATGCTATTAATGCTGAATATATCAGGTATCTGAAGCTGGAAGAATCTATTCTCAAGCAAAAAACACAACTCCAATGGTTTAAGAATGGGGATACAAACTCCAAATACTTTCATGCGCTTATGCGAGGGAGGAGGAGAAGATTGTTTATCCATAAAATTACCAATGAGCAAGGTGACTGGATACAAGGTGATGAGAATATTGCTAATGCAGTCTGTGCTCACTTCAAGGATATCTTTACTGGAGAAGAAAAGAGGGTTGATGAGGTAGCGCTTAATTGCATTCCCAGAATGGTCATTCCTGATCAGAATCAGATGTTACATACTATACCTACTATTGATGAATTAATACAGGTGGTATTTTTTATGAACCCCAACTCGGCTGCCGGTCCAGATGGCATGAACAGAATTTTTTTTCAATCCTGTTGGGACATTATCAAGCGGGATCTGCTTGCGGTAGTTCAATCATTCTTTTGTGGTCATAATATGCCTAAATTATTCTCTCATTCATGTTTGGTTCTACTCTTAAAAGTGGACCATCCTAACAAACTTTCTGAATTTAGACCCATAAGTCTTAGCAATTTTACGAATAAAATTATTTCCAAACTTTTATGTCTTAGACTTTCTCCCATACTTCCGAACCTCATCTCTGAAAACCAATCTAGATTTATCAAGGGCAAAAGTATATCAGAAAACATCATGCTTGCATAAGAGATTACTCATAGCATCAACAAACCTAGCCCACGGCACGCTCGGAACCTGGGCTCACCACCAAAACCTAAGGCTATAGGGTTTAGGGTTTATTCGGGTTCATTAAGGTTTAGGGTTTAGGGTTTAGGGTTTAGGGTTTATTAAGGTTCATTAGGGTTCAGGGTTTAGGGTTCAAGGTTCTTTAGGGTTAGGGTTCAGGATTTAGGGTTTAGGGTTCAAGGTTCTTTGGGGTTAGGGTTCAGGGTTTAGGGTTTAGGGTTTAGTTTTTTTTTTCTTTTATTTGAAAGTATCATTCGAGGGTTGAGAGTTTGTAGGATCTCCCTCCCGGGATGATCAGGGGTTGAGACATGCACCCTCAAGTCTTATTATAAATAGGTAAAAGCAGAAAAGAAAATACAAGGAGGGGGACATAAACCTGACCTTCGATCCTATGGTGGTTCTGAGTCAACTATCCTACTAAGGCCGGTCTACTCATCCCCGATACTAAAATTGGAAACCTAGGTATTTGCACCTAAAAGAGAGGACTCCATTTGGTACAAAGTAAACTAGGAATATATAAATAAGGGAGACTCTCCCCTTACAAAGTAAGAGAAAAATCTCAATATAAACATGACGTCTTTAGGAAAGCTCTAACTTGAGGAAGAAAAGGTTAAACTGAAGATGTATCATCATTACCTGCAGTGGTACAGTGAAGGTTGCACCATGACTTGAAAGAACCCAAGCTAATTGAACGGAGGATCAAGGTGGTTTCTTTATTCTCTTCAACTTCCTTCTTCTAAAGTTCATCATGCCCATCTTGTCGAGAATAAAGTATCCTTTTGCTTCTTTAGGCAACTGATGGTGGGTGTAGTAATGTTGAGGAATATCATGATGGTGGCTAATCTTCGAAAGAGCATCCGCCGTGTAATTAGCTCCCCTATAGATGTGATGACACTGAAAGGACACAAGCTGACTGATGATATTTTGTAGTTCCTGAAGGTTGGCATCAATACTCCAAGGTGGTTTGATGTTGTGCTTGAGCCACTTGATAAGAAGCTCGGAATCAACCTCTAAGATAATCTTGTTGTATCCATGTTGAATGCACCAAGAAACACCAAAGATAGTCGCTTTAACCTCTGCTTGATTATTGGTGCCAATGCCTAAAGGAGTAGCGAAAGCATAGATCAAGTTCCCATGATTATCTCGGAGAATACCTCCTCCTCCAATGCTGCCCGAATTTTGTAATGCACTCCCATCAGTGTTTAACTTGAAAAATTTAGCAGTAGGTTTGTTCCAGGTAACCCTTGTTACTTTAACGTCATGTTTGCAGCTCTCAACAAGGGAAACCAAGTCTTTCCAGTTGGTCGGCCAACTAGTATAAGGAAAAGAAGTAGCAATTAGGAAGTAAATGTCCTTGAAAACTAGGAATTTAACTCTTGAAATATTGGACTGATTTCCCCCATATTTGCTAGCACATCGGTTCTTCCAATGGTTCCAGCAGATGAAGATTGGAGTAGAATGGAGCAGCAGCTTGTGAACGTCATTTTTATGCTCCATAGACCACCACTTAATAAGAAGTATATCCAACGGGGCTTCTGTATAACTGCTGCCCAAGGTTCCAGAGAAAACCTTCCAAATATGTCGCGCAAAGTGTTCGGAAACAAAGATGTGGTCAATGGTGTCGAGGCCTGGTCGGATGCAGCAAGAACAGTCCGCTGGTTCTCTACCGAACTGTGTGATCTTCTCATTGGTTGGAAGTTTTCCTCGCAGCACTCTCCAAAGAAGAAAAGAGACTTTAAATGGTATGTTCTTATGCCAAGTGTTGATATTGAGACTAGTCTTGTCCTTCTTCTCTCGAACAATCTCCCATGCCGAAGAGCAAGTAAAAATTCCGCTATCATTCGATTTCCAAATTGGTGTATCAGGTACACTCTCCTGAAAATAAAAATGGGTAGCTAAGATTTATGGAACCAAGAAAGGAGGTGCATGCTGTCTGATCAACACCTCATTCCAGCAGCCGTAGATTAAAAAATGAGAAACCTTAATATTGTCAGGTCTGGTGTCGCCAATTCTATGATCCGCTAAGGCTCCAACCCCAAGCCAATCGTCCCACCAAAAGCAACAACTTCCAGATCTCAACTTCCAGCTTATTTGATTTTCAGCAATACTTTTGTTTCTCATCATGTGTTTCCATACAAGAGATTGACCCGTGTCCCATTTTTTGACAACTGTATTAGCTCTTTGGCAGTATTTAGATCTTAGGAAATCACCCCACAGGGTGTTTTTGGATCTAAAAGTCCACCACTATTTGAGCTGGAAAGCAATACACACATCAGAAATTTGTCGCACTCCGATACCGCCTTCGTTAAAAGGATAACCAAGTGTCTCCCATGATGCCCAATGGTATTTTTTCTTTTCTTTATCCCATCCCCAAAAGAAGTCAGCTGTTAATCTCTTGATATACTTGAGAGTTGTCTTTGGAGGTGAGATAGCCGGAAGTGTGTGAATGGGAAGAGATTGGAGGACATATTTCACCAACGTAACTCTACCTCCATAGCTGAGAATTCTTGACCGCCACCCGCTGATTCTTCTTACTACTTTATCAATCATATCGGAGAAGTAAATTACTCTTTGCCTTCCAATATATAATGGACAGCCAAGGTAAGTAATTGGGCTCTCTTTTTGATTAAAACCAGTAGTATCTCTGATTGTATCAATAATTTCTTGAGGAGTGTTGTCAGGAATCATAAAGTGACTTTTTTCTCTATTAATCAGTTGGCCAAAGACTCGCTTATAAGTAGACAAAGTCTTCATGATAAGCTGCAAAGAATCCCTGGTTCTGGAGGTAAAAATGATCACATCGTCTGCAAAGCTGAGGTGGTTGATTTGTGGACCTCTGTATTCCATGTGGAACCCTTTATAAAGCTGATTTTGGTGAAGGTTATTCAACAGTCTGGACAAAACCTCAGCCCCCATAATGAAGAGAGCCGGGGATAATGGATCACCTTTCTTAAGGCCTCTAGTAGAGTGGAAAAAACTATATCTTGCTCTATTTATGATAATAGAATACCAGTTATTGCTCATAATTCTCCACACCATATCAATGAAAAACTCCGCAAACCCCATTTTTCTTAACACCAGGCAAATAAACGACCAAGAAACCCTATCGTAGGCTTTATCCATATCAGGGAGGTTGGGATCATCCCAGTGTATTCCGTTTAAATTTTTGTGGTTATTTGGGTGGACAAACGAGCGAAACATCGCGAACGGAGTATTTTCGGGCCAAATCAGTGTGTTATAGCCCACGGTTTCGGTGTAGGGCATGGGGTTCGGGCGTGCTGTGGGTCAATATTTGATCGGGGCGTGCCAGGGAGATTGGGGATCATCCCAGTGTTGTCCGTTTAAATTTTCCTGGCCATTTAGGTGGACAAATAGGCAAAATGGCACAAACAGAGTATTTTCTACCAAATTTGTGTGCTATAGCCCATGCTTTCAGAGGTGGGCAGGGAGGTGGGCAGGGGTCTGGGCGTGTTGTGGGCCAAAAATCGACCAGGGCATGCCAGGGAGGTTGGGGATCACCTTAGTGTAGTCAGGGGTGGGCCAGGGTCCGGGCGTGCTGTGGGCCAAAAATTGACCGAGGCGTGCCTGGGAGGTTGGGGATCGTTACAGTATGGTCCGTTTAAATTTTTGTGGCCATTTGTATGGACAAACTGGTGAAACGGCGTAAATGGGGCATTTTTGGGACAAACTGGTGTGCTATAGCCTATAGTTACGATGGTGGGCCCGGGGTTCGGGTATGCAATAGGCCAAAAATTGACCAGGGTGTACCAAGGAGGATGGGGATCATCCCAGTGTGGTTCGTTTAAATTATCGTGGCTATTTGAGTGGACAAACGGGCAAAATGGAGCGAACAGGGCATTTTTGGGTCAAATCGGTGTGCTATAGCCCGCGGTTTTAGAGGTGGGCCCGAGGTATGGGCGTGCTGTGGGTCAAAAATCGATTGGGGCGTGCCAGGGAGGTTGGATATCATCCGAGTATGGTTTGTTTAAATTTTTGTGGCCATTTGGGTAGACAAACAAGCGAAATAGCTCGAATGGGGTATTTTTGATTTAAATCAGTGTGCGATAGCCCACGGTTTTGGGGGTAGGCCCACGGTTCAGGCGTGCTGTGGAATGAAAATTGACCGAGGCATGCCAGGGAGGTTGAGGATAGTCCCAGTGTAGTCCGTTTAAATTTTTGTGGCCATTTGGGTGGACAAACGAAAGAAATGGCACAAATGGGGCATTTTGGGCTAAATCAGCGTACTATAGCCTACGGTTTTAGGGGTGGGCCCGGGTTTCGGGCAAGCTGTGGGCCAAAAATAGACCAGGGCATGCCAGGAAGGTTGGAGATTGTCCCAGTATGGTCCGTTTAAATTTTAGTGGCTATTAGGGTGGACAAACGAGCGAAATGGAGCAAAGGGGCATTTTCAGGCCAAATTGGTATGCTATAACCCACAATTTTGGGGTTGGTCTCGAGGTTCAAACGTGCTTTGGGCTGAAAATCAATTGGGGCATGGCAGGGAGGTTGGGATCATCTCAGTGTGGTTCTTTTAAATTTTTGTAGCTATTTGGGAGGACAAAGAGTGTGAAACGCCGTGAACGGGGCATTTTCGAGCTAAATCGGTGTGCTATAGCCCAGGGTTTTGGAGTTGGGCTCGGGGTCCAGGCGTGTTGTGGGCCGAAAATTGACCAAGGCATGTCAGGGAGATTAGGGATTATCCCAGTGTGGTCCGTTTAAATTTTCATTGACATTTAGCAGGACAAAAAGGCAAAACAGCGCGAACGGGGCATTTTATGCCAAATCGGTGTGCTATAGCCCACGGTTTTGAGGGTAAGCCCAGGGTTTGGGTGTGTTGTGGGCCAAAAATAGACCGGGGTGTGCTAGGGAGGTTCGAGATCATCCGAGTATGGTCCGTTTAAATTTTTGTGGCTATTTTGGTGGACAAACGAGAGAAATGGTGCAAACGGGGCATTTTTGGGCCAAATTGATGTACGATAGCACATGGTTGCGGGGGTGGGCCTGGGGTTCGGGCGTGCTGTAGGCCGAATATCGACCGGGGTATGCCAGGAAGGTTGGGGATCATCCCAGTGTGGTCCGTTTAAATTTTTGTAACCATTTGGGTGGACAAACGGGCGAAACGGTGCAAACAGACCATTTTTGGGCCAAATTGGTGTGCTATAGCGCATCATTTTGGGGGTGGGCTCGGGGTCCGAGAGTGCTGTGGGACAAAAATTGACCGGGCATGTCAGGGAGGTTAGAGATCATACCAGTGTGGTTCGTTTAAATTTTCGTGGCTATTTGGGTAGACAAATGGGCAAACCGGCACGAACAGGACATTTTCGGGCCAAATCAATGTGCTATAGCCCACGGTTTTAGAGGTAGGCTCGGGGTCCGAGCATGCTGTAGTTCAAAATTGATTGGGGCGTGCCAGGGAGGTTGGAGATAATCCCAGTATGGTCCGTTTAAATTTTTGTGGCCATTTGGGTGGACAAACGGGCAAAATGGCGCAAATGGGGCATTTTCATGCCAAATAGGTGTGCTATAACCCACGGTTCTTGGGGAGGGACAGGGGTCTGGGTGTGCTATAGTCTGAAAATCGACCGGGGCATGACAGGGAGGTTGAGGATTATCCTAATATGGTTCATTTAAATTTTTATGGCCATTTGAGTGGACAAACGGGCAAAGCGGCGCAAATGAGGCATTTTCGGGCCAAATTGGTGTCTATAGCCCACGATTTTGGGGTTATGGACTAAAAATCAATTGCAGCATGCCAGGGAGGTTGGGGATCATTCTAGTGTGGTCTGATTAAATTTTTGTGGCCATTTGGGTAGACAAATAGGAGAAACGACATGAACAGGGCATTTTTGGGCTAAATCGGTGTGCTATAGTCCACGGTTTTGGGGGTGGGCCTGGGTTCTAGGCGTGCTGTATGTCAAAATTTAATCGGGGCATGTCAGGGAGTTTGGGTATCATCCCAGTGTGGTTCGTTTAAATTTTTGTGGCCATTTGGGTGGATAAATGGGAGAAACAGCTCGAACGGAGCATTTTTGGACCAAATTGGTGTCCTATAGCCCATGATTTTGGGTCTGTGGGCCAAAAATCAACCGCGGCATGCCGAGGAGGTTGGGGATCGCCCAGTATGGTCCGTTTATATTTTTATGGCCATTTGGGTGGACAAACAGACGAAACGGCGCGAACGGGGCATTTTTGGGCCAAATCGGTGTGCTCTAGCCCACGATTTTGGGGGTGGGCTCGAGGTTCGAGCGTGCTGTGGGCCAAAATCTGACCGGGGCGTGCCAGGGAAGTTGAGAATTTTCCAGTGTTGTCCGTTTAAATTTTCATGTCCATTTGGGTGGACAAACGGGCGAAACGGCGCGAACGGGGCATTTTTCGGCCAAATCGTTGTGCTATAGCCCACGGTTTTAGGGATGGGCCTGGGGTCCGAGCATTCTGTGGGCTAAAAATTGACCGAGGAATGCCAGGGAGGTTGGGGATCATCCCAGTGTGGTCCGTTTAAATTTTCTTGGCCATTTGGGTTGACAAACGGGCGAAACGACATGAATTGGGCATTTTTGGACGAAATCGGTGGGCTATAGCCCACGATTTTAGGGGTGGGCCTGGGGTCCAAGAGTGTTGTGGGTCAAAAATTGACTGGGGCATTCCAAGGAGGTTGGGGATCGTCCCATTATGGTCCGATTAAATTTTTGTAGCCATTTGGGTGGTCAAACGGGCGAAATGACTCGAACGGGGCATTTTTGAGCCAAATCGGTGTGCTATAGCTAATGATTTTGGGGGTGGGCCCGGGGTTCGGGTATGCTGTGGGCCAAAAATTGTTTGGGGCATGCCAGGGAGGTTGGGAATCATCCCAGTGTGGTCCGTTTTAATTTTTGTGGCCATTTGGGTGGACAAATATGTGAAATGGCATGAACGGGGCATTTTCGGGCCAAATCGATGTGCTATAGCCCTCGGTTTTGGTGGTAGGCTCGGGGTTCGAATGTGTTGTGGGCCAAAAATCGATCGGGGCATGCCAGGGAGGTTGGGGATCATCCCAGTATGGTTCGTTTAAATTTTCATGGCCATTTAGGTGGACAAACAAGCGAAACGATGTGAATGGGGAATATTCGGGCCAAATTGGTGTGCTAAAAATACCAATTTGGCCTGAAAATACCCCGTTCACACTGTTTCGCTTGTTTGTCCACCCAAATGGCCACAAAAATTTAAATGGACTATACTGGGATGATCCCCAACCTCCCTGGCATACCCTGATCAATTTTTGGCCCACAGCACGCCCGAACCCCGAGCCCACCCTCGCAACCATGCGCTATAACATACCTATTTGGCTCGAAAATGCCCCATTTGCGCCGTTTCGCCTGTTTGTCCACTCAAATGACCACAAAAATTTAAACGGACCACACTAAAATGATCCTCGACCTCCCTGGCATGCCCCGATCTATTTTTGGTCCACAGCATGCTCGAACATCGGGCCCACCTCCAAATCGTGGGCTACAACACATCAATTTTGCCCAAAAATGCTCCGGTCACGCCGTTTCGCTCGTTTGTCCACCCAAATGGACATAAAATTTTAAACGAACCACACTTGGAAGATCCCCAACCTTCCTGGTATGCCCCAGTCAATTTTCAGCCCAAAGCAGGCCCGAACCCCGGGCCCACCCTCGAAACCGTGGGCTATAGCATAACGATTTGGCCCGAAAATGCCCAGTTAGCGCCGTTTCGCCCGTTTGGCCACCCAAATAGCCACAAAAATTTAAAAAGACCATACTGGGATAATCCCCAACCTCCCTGGCATGACCCGGTAGATTTTTAGCCCACAGTATGCCCGGACCCCAAGCCTACCCCCGAAACCATAGGCTATTTGTCCACCCAAATAGCCATAAAAATATAAATTGACCACACTGGGATGATCCCCAACCTTCCTAGCATGCCCCAGTTGATTTTTATCCCACAACACGCCCGGATCCCGAGCCTACCCCTCAAACCGTGGGCTATAGCACACTGATTTGGCCTAAAAATGCCACGTTCTCGCCGTTTCGCCCGTTTGTCCACCCAAATGGCTACGAAAAATTAAACAGATCACACTGGGATGATCTCAAACCTCCCTGGCATGCCCCGGTTAATTTTACGCCTACATCACACTCGGATCTCGGGATCACCCCTAAAATCAAGGGCTATATCACACCGATTTGGTTCGAAAATGTCCTGTTCAATCCATTTCTCCCGTTTCTCCACCCAAATGGCCACAAAAATTTAAACGGACCACACTGGGTTGATCCCCAACCTCCCTGGCATGCCCCGGTTGATTTTCATCCCACAACACGCCCGAACCCTGGGGCCAACCCCAAAATCATGTGTTATAGCACACCGATTTGGCCCAAAAATGCCCCATTCGCGCCGTTTCACCCGTTTCTCCTCCCAAATGGCCACAAAAATTTAAACTGACCACACTGGGATGATCCCCAACCTCCTTGGCATGCCCCTGTTGATTTTATACCTATAACACGCCCGAACCCTAGGCCCACCCCCAAAATCGTGGGTTATAGCATACCAATTTGGCCCGAAAATGCCCCGTTCGCGCTGTTTAATCTGTTTGTCTACCTAAATGGCCACAAAAATTTAAACGAACCATACTGGGACGATCCTCAATCTCCCTAGCATCCCACAATTGATTTTTGGCCCACAGCACGCTCGGACCCCGAGCCCACCACCAAAACTGTGGGCTATAGCCCCCCAATTTGACACAAAAATGCCCTATTCACGCCGTTACTCCTTTTTGTCCAGCCAAATGGCCACGAAAATTTAAACGGACGACACTGGGATGATCCTCAACCTCCCTAGCTGTCCCGGTCGATTTTCGTCCCACAGCACGCCTGAACCCCAGGCCCACCCCAGACACCGTGGGCTATAGCACACTGATTTGGCCTAAAAATCCCCTGTTTGCACTGTTTCGCCCGTTTGTCCACCCATATGGCCACGAAAATTTAAACGAACTATACTGGGATGATACCCAACTTCCCTGGAAAGCCCCGGTCAATTTTTTGCCCATAGAACACCCAGAATCGGGCCCACCCCTAAAATTGTGGGTTATAGCACACCGATTTGGCAGGAAAATGCCCCGTTTGTGCCGTTTCACCCGTTTATCCACCCAAATGGCCATGAAAATTTAAAGAGACCCTCCTGGGATGATCCCAACCTCCCTGGCACGCCCTAATTAATTTTTGGCCCACACCAAGCCCGAAACCTGGGACCACCCCCAAAACTGTGGGTTACAGCATACCAATTTGGCCCGAAAATGCCCCATTCACGGCGTTTTGCCCCTTTGTCCACCCAAATGGCCACGAAAATTTAAATAGACCATACTGGGATGATACTCAACCTCCCTAGCATGCCCCGATCTATTTTTGGTCCGCAGCACGCCCGGACCCCCGGACCACCTCTGAAATCGTGGGCTATAGCACACCGATTTGGCCCGAAAATGACCCATTTGCACCGTTTCTCCCGTTTGTGAACCCAAATAGCCACAAAAATTTAAATGGACCACACTGGGATGATCCCCAACCTCCCTGGCACGCCCCGATAGATTTTTTGCCCAGAACACGCCCAGATCCCGAGCCCATCTCCTAAACCATGGGCTATAGCACACTGATTTTGCCCAAAAATGCCCTGTTTCCGCCGTTTCGCCTATTTGTCCACTCAAGTGGCTAAGAAAATTTAAACGGACCATACTGGGATGATCCCCAACCTACCTGGCATGCCTCAGTCAATTTTCGGCCCACAGCACACCCAAATCTTGGGCCCACCCCCAAAATCGTAGGCTATAGCACACCGATTTATCTCAAAAATGCCTCGTTCGCGCCGTTTTGCCCGTTTGACCACCTAAATGGCCACAAAAATTTAAACGAAGCACACTGGGATTGATCCCCAACTTCCTTGGCACGTCCCAATTGATTCTCGGCCCACAGTACTCTCGGACTAGGGCCCACCCCCAATATTATGGGCTGTAGCACACGGATTTGGCCGAAAAATACCTCGTTTGCACCGTTTTGCCCCTTTGTCCACCCAAATGGCCACGAAAATTTAAAGGGACCACACTGGAATGATCCCCAACCTCCCTGACACGCCCCGGACAATATTTGTCCCACAATAAGCCCGAAACTTGGGACCATCCCCAAAACCGTGGGCTATAGCATACCAATTTTTCCCAAAAATGCCTCATTTGTTGTGTTTTGCCCGTTTATCCATCCAAATATCCACGAAAATTAAACGGACCATATTGAGATGATCCCCAACCTCCCTGGCATGCCCCGATCGATTTTTGGCCCACTGCACGCCCGAACCCCAAGCCCACCCCTATAACCGCAGGCTATAGCACACCGATTTAACCTAAAAATGGCCCGTTTGTGCCGTTTTGCTCGTTTGTCCACCCAAATAGCCACAAAAATTTAAACGGACTAAACTGGGATGATCCCCAACCTCCCTGTCACGCCCCAGTTGATTTTTGGCCCACAGGATGCCCGAACCTAGGGTCCACCCCCGAAACTGAGGGCTATAGAACATCGATTTGACCTAATAATGACCTATTCGCGCTGTTTTGCTCGTTTATCCACCCAAATAGCTACAAAAATTTAAACGGACCATACTAGGATGATCTCCAACCTCCCTGGCATGCCCCGCTCGATTTTCGGCCAACAACACGCCCAGACCTTGGGCCTACACCTAAAACCGGGGGCTACAGCACACCAATTTGGCCCAAAAAAGCCCCATTCACGCCGTTTCTCCTATTTGTCCACAAAAATTTAAACGAACCATACTGGGATGATCCCCAACCTCCCTGACACACCCCAGCCAATTTTTGCCCCACAGCACGCTCGGACCCCGGGCACACCCTGAAACCATGGGCTATAGCATACCGATTAGGCACGAAAACTCCCTGTCTGCGGTGTTTTGCCAGTTTTTCCACCCAAATAGCCACAAAAATTTAAACGGACCATACTAGGACGATCGCCAACTTCACTAGCATTCCCCGGTTGATTTGTTTCCTACAGTACGCCTGGACCTCGAGCCCAACCTCAAAATCGTGGTCTATAGCACACCGATTTACCCTGAAAATGCCCCGTTCGTGTCGTTTTACCTGTGTGTCCACCCAAATGGACTCAAAAATTTAAACGAACCAACTAGGATGATCCCCAACCACCCTGTCACGCCAGGGTTAATTTTAAGCCCTTAGAACGCCCAGACCCGGGCCCACTCCCACAACCGTGGGCTATAGCACACCGATTTGGCCCGAAAATATCCCATTCATGCTATTTCACCCCTTTGGCCACCCTAATGGTCACGAAAATTTAAACGGACCACACTAGAATGATACCCAACCTCCCTAGTATGCCCCAGTCAGTTTTCAACCCATAACACGCCCGAACCCTGGGCCTACCCGCAAAACCATGGGCTATAGCACATCGATTTGGATTGAAAATACCCCATTCATGTTATTTTGCTTGTTTGTCCATCCAAATGGATACAAAAATTTAAATGGACCACACTGGGATGATTCCAAACCTCCCTAGCACGCCCCAGCTAATTTTTGGCCCACAGCACACCCCAACCTCGGGCCCACCCCCAAAACCGTGGGCTATAGCACACCGATTTGGCCCGAAAATGCCCCTTTCACGCCGTTTCACCTATTTGTCCACCCAAATGGCCACAAAAATTTAAAGGGACCATACTTGGACAATACCAAACTCCCTGGCATGCCCCGGTCAGCATGCTCGGACACTGGGACCACCCCCATAACTGTGGGCTATAGCACACCGATTTAGCCCAAAAATACCCCGTTTGCGGCGTTTCGCCCGTTTGCCAACCCAAATGGCTACGAAAATTTAAATGAACCATACTGGGATGATTCCCCATCTCCCTGGCACACCTCAGTCATTTTTTAGAACACAACATGCCCGAACCCCGGGCCCACCCTCAAAACTGTGGGCTATAGCACACCGATTTGGCCCGAATATTCTCCAATTGCGCCATTTTGCCTGTTTGTCCTCCCAAATGGCCATGAAAATTTAATCAAACCATACTGGGATGATCCCCAACCTCCCTGGCATGTCCTGATCGATTTTTGACCCACAACACGCCCGAACCCCAGGCCCACCTCCGAAACCGTGCGCTATAGCACATCAATTTGGCCTAAAAATGCCCCATTCACGATGTTTCGCCTATTTTTCCACCCAAATGGCCACAAAAGTTTAAATGGACCACACTGAGATGATCCCCAACCTCCCTGGCATGGTGAGGTCAATTTTTAACCTACAGCACGCCCGGACCCAGGGCCCACCCCCAAAACCGTGGGCTATACCTCACCAATTTCTCCCGAAAATGCCCCGTACACACCGTTTCTCTCATTTGTCCACCCAAATGGCCAAGAAAATTTAAACGAACCACACTGGGATGATTCCCAACCTCTCTAGCATGCCCCGGTCGATTTTCGGCCCGCAGCACGCCCGGACCCTGGGCCTACCACCAAAACCATGTGCTATAGCATAATGATTTTGCCCGAAAATGCCCCGTTTGGGCCGTTTCTCCCGTTTGTCCACTCAAATGGCCACAAAAATTTAAACAGACCATACTATAACGATCCCCAACCTCCCTGGAACGCCTCAGTCGATTTTCGTCCCACGGCATGCTCGAACCTCGGGCCTACCCCCTAAAATCGTGGGCTATAGCACATCGATTTAGCCCAAAAATGCCCTGTTAGCGTCATTTTGCCCGTTTATCCACCCAAGTGGCCACAATAATTTAAACGGACCACACTGGGACGATCCCCAACCTCTCTGGCATGAGCCGGTTGATTTTTAGCCCACAACATGCCCGAACCCTGGGTCCACCCGTGAAACCGTAGGCTATAGCACATCGATTTGGCCCAAAAATACCCCTTTCGCACCGTTTCATCCATTTGTCCACCCAAATGGCCAAAAAAAATTAAACGAACCACACTGGGACAATCCTTAACCTCCCTGGCAAGCTTCGATCAACTTTTGGTCCACAACACACCTGGACCCTAGGCCCACCCCTAAAACCGTGGGCTATATCACACCAATTTGGCCCAAAAATGCCCCGTTTGTGCCGTTTCGCCAGTTTTTCCACCCAAATGGCCATAAAAATTTAAACAAACCATATTGGGATGATCCCCAACCTCCCTGTCATACCCCGATCGATTTTGAGCCCACAACACTCCCGAACCCCGGGCCCACCCCTAAAATCGTAGGCTATAGCACACCGATTTGGCTAAAAAATTCCCTGTTTGCACCGTTTTGCTTGTTTATCTACCCAAATAGCCACAAAAATTTAAATAGATCACACTGGAATGATCACCGACTTCCCTGGCATGCCTCTGTCGAATTTTGGCCCACAGCACGCCCGGACCCTAGGCCCTACCCCTAAAACCGTGGTCTATAGTACACCGATTTAGCCTGAAAATGCCCTGTTTGCGCCATTTCGCCCGTTTGTCCACCTAAATGTCCACGAAAATTTAAATAGACCACGCTTAGACGATCCCCAACTTCCTTGGCACGCCCTAGTCAATTTTTGGGACACAGCACGCGCGGACCCCGAGCCCACCCTCAAAACCGTGGGCTATAGTACACCGATATGGCCCAAAAATGCCCCATTCATGGTGTTTTTCCCATTTGTCCGCCCAAATAGACACAACCTCTCTGGCACACCCCGGTCAATTTTTGGCCCACAACACGTCCGGACCTGGGGCCCACCCCCAAAACTGTGTTTTATAGTACACCGATTTGGCCTGAATATGCCCCGTTCGCGTTGTTTTGCCCGTTTATCCACCTAAATGGCCTCAAAAATTTAAACGGACCACACTTGGATGATACCCAACCTCCCTGGCATTACCCGGTCAATTTTTAGCCCACAGCACGCCCGAACTCCCGGCCCACCACCAAAACCGAGGGCTATAGCACACCGATTTGGTCCAAAAATGCCCCATTTGCGTTGTTTCGCCTGTTTGTCCACCCAAATGGCCACAAAATTTAAACGGACCACACTTGGATAATACCCAACCTCCCTGGAATGCCCCAAACAATTTTTGGCCCACAGCACACCCGAACCCCAGGCCCACCCCAAAAACCGTGGGCTATAGCACACCGATTTAGACCAAAAATGCCCCATTCATGTCGTTTTGCCCGTTTAACTACCCAAATGGCCATAAAAATTTAAACGAACCATAATGGGATGATCCCCAACCTCCCTGGCAAGCCCCAATTGATTTTTGGCCCACAACACGCCTGGATGATACAAATCAATCCACCAAGATGCCAAAACAATCCACAAAACGTAAGAAGAACAAGCAACACAAAGGGATACAAGATGACAAACACAAAAACACACGGATTTGCAAAATAATGAAAGGATAGATAGTGAGAACAAGATTATTACAAGATTAAGAACCAATTAGATTTCAACATTAACCCCTTATGAATGTAATGATCAAAACCACACTCTTACGGTGACCGCCAAGGTAATCGACTCACCTCAAGATCCACCGTTTCCAAGTAAAGAACAATATTAGCTTTTCCAAGCCCTATACTAAGGATGACTTTTCCAAGTCCTAACTAAGACTATACTAAGGTGGTCTACTCTCAAGAGAGAGGATTTCAAGTGTTTCAATTTTTCATCTTTCATAAACTAAAGAGAAAAGACCTAATAAGAGACTATATAGCCTAGCTTATTACATAGTATAATGGACCAAAATACCCTTAATGAAAGGGGAGGTCATGTATTGTTTCTTTAATATGTGAAAACCCCAAAATACCCTTAATGAAGGGTGCTTCTTCAATGCTCCAAAACCATGGGGTCACACTTCAAAACTTGTAGTCTCGAATTGGCATCAAATATAAGCCCCCACGCAATCTTCCACACACGGATTTGTTTAATGGCATGCCCAAAATGGGTCCTCCATGCATGTTCTCGTATCCTCAAGGTGACCAAGTCTTGAGTCTCTATGTGTTGGCCTCTAAAGATGTCATCAAAAGATAAGATGGCCATTTGTCCCATATCATCCTCCCCTTCTTGAAAAGGATTTGACCTCGAATCCAAACCTTACAAAACCGAAGAAAGGACAAACAAATACAAACTCCTCATGGCATGGGGGTTATGGTTATCACAACAAATCATCTCAACATGCCAAGGTTGGACATATTTGAAATATAACCAAGGATCCTTTGAATGAAATATTAAGAACTCAATGAAATATGTACGAAGGATTTGGTTATGGGATTCACCATGAGTGACACTTTGCTTGTCATGTAGACCAAGCAACAAGTTGGGTGCACCAACATCACCATTTCCATATTTAGCACCGGGGTCAAACGGGAAGAGTGGCCATAGACACGGGTCTAGACAACACTCCCCTTTCCCGTGGTCTCCACCCAAACTAAATGACATACTCTTTACAATAGCATATATATCATTGAAAGAAAATAGAAAGTAGAGAAAAGTATCTCTCAAGTCGACTTCTACTAAGGTGCCTCGTGTGTGTACTCACTACTAGTTTCCCAATCATCACCATGAGTAGTCTCAACAATAAAGTCACACAAAGTAGAAGGAGTAACTTCCAAGACTACACATTCCTTACCCTTAAGAGTACTCTCATCTTCTAAGAAGATATTTCCATCTTTAGGAGGAATGTTGTTACACCATAGTGGGTTAACATATAGGCTATAGCCTCCAAGGTAAGCTATACCATCCTTTTGACCACTAGGATCCTTAGGAGTGTTTATATCATTTTCAAACAAGACATTATACCTAATGAGTGCATGATCCAACCCATGGGTAGATTTGGAAAAAGTAAGTTCCTCACTCTCTAAGAGATCAATATCAAGTTTCAAAGCGGTTTCAAGCACAAGATTTTCCCAAGAATAGCTCTCGGGTTCACTCCCCTTTTGTTGACCAACTTTTTCAAATACTTCACTCACTTGAGTTTGATTAATCACATCACACACATACTCAAGTGGTGGACAATTTTTACAAATAGGTTGATCAATACCAATTACACAAGATGATGTACTTCCGTTCAACATATAGGCTTCAACACTAGGTGGACATAAATTGATCTTACAAGAAGAGTCAATTTGGTCATCAATAGGATCAACTAGTGTATCCACACTCACAACATGTACATCATCAAAAAAAGTCAAAGAATCATTAGAATCACAAGTAAGTAAGCTACTACTCACACTCACTGGGCTACTAGCCACACAATTATCATTCATATGCACAAAAGTGTAAGAATTAGCTATTTTACCTTGAAGTTCTTGAGTCGACTCTCCTTTGTTGTGTTGTGAATGTCCTCTACAAGCTTGGGCAGAAACTTCACTTTGGAATTGCGCTCCTTCACTTGTCATGTCGGTACCTACACAAATGTCCTTAGAAATAGAAGGACAAACAATGATAGCTCGGTTTGGTGGCAATCCCCTCACTTCGCTCCACACAACCTCTCCTTTTTCCACTCTCGGATTACCACCTTGTACACCCTTACTCCTCTTAATCTTTTGTATCTCATAAGAATTTGGATTGGAGTAAGTATTCACTTCTCTTTGCGGCTCGGGCAGCATGTATGTCACGAGGTGATTTCCCCACCGATCTCTTACAATATTAAGTCAATTTTGCATATTTGGAACTCTATATTGTGCAAACTAATCGGCACCTAAGCATACATGACCTTATGTCAATGGAAGAATATCACACCACACCTCCTCATGGTATTCAAATTGGGAGAAGAAAACTTTGACCCTTTCGGTAACCTTAAACCAGTCCAAGAAATATGGAACAAGTAAAGGCTCGTGAAATAACCCCAAGTAGTCAACCATGGATGGAACGATGTAGTTACTATAGTACCTATCATTTAACACAACGAGGCAGCCCGATATCCCATAAATGGTCACCTTTCCGGAGTGTACACTCTTTCTCGGATCAACATTGGAAAGAACACGAGTACCCCTTAATTTTGTAGATGCATACTCTCTTCTTCTCGTTGGACAACCTTCACTAGAGATAGTATAACCATTCACACTATATCTACCTTCATAAAAAGTACTACAAGGTGGAGAATATGAATCTTCACACTCCTCACGTGAACTCTCATCAAATCTCTCATAAGCTTTGCAAACGAAAGGGTTATACCTAACCCCAAATCTAAGTTCAGAGTGAGAAGTGTAAGACTCCTCACATGCCTCAATGTCATCATAAGATCCATCACGAGGTCCTACATCATATCCAAGTTCACCATAAGCACTAGGCACTTCATTCACCTCATTGTCTCCCTCAAAACTGTAACTCTAAAATCTGCCCAAGTTTTGATAATGGCTATTTTCATGCCCCGTTTGCGCCGTTCCGCCCGTTTTTCCACCCAAATGTCCACAAAAATATAAAAGGACCAAACTGGGATGATCCCTAACCTCCCTGGCATGCCTCGGTCAATTTTTGGCCCACAGCATGCCTGGATATCGAACCCACCCCTAAAACCGTGGGCTATAACACACTGATTTGGCCTGAAAATGCCCCATTCGCGCCGTTTTACCCGTTTGTACACCCAAATGGCTACGAAAATTTAAACGGACCACACTAGGATATCCCCAACTCCCTGGCATACCCCGGTCAATTTTAGGCCCACAGCACACCCGGACCCCAGGCCTACCCCCCAAACCATGGGCTATAACACACCGATTTGGCCTAGAAATGCCCCATTCGCGCCATTTCGCCAGTTTGTCCACTCAAATGGCCACAAAAAATTAAACGGACCATACTGGGATGAGCCCTAACCTCCCTGACTCACCCGGTCAATTTTTGGACCATAGCAAGCCCGGACCCCAGGCCCACCCTAAAACCGTGGGCTATAGCACACCGATTTGGCAAGAAAACGCCCCATTCGCGGCCTTTTACCCGTTTGTCCACCCAAATAGCAACAAAAATTTAAATGGACCACAGTAGGATGATCCCCTACCTCCCTGGCATGACCCATTCTATTTTTGGCCCACACCACGCTCGGACCCTAGGCCCACCTCCAACACCGTGGGCTATAGCACATCGATTTGGCCCGAAAATGCCCTGTTCGCATTGTTTTGCCCCTTTTACATCCAAATGGCCATAAAAATTTAACGGACCCCACTAGGATGATCCCCAACTTCCCTGGCATGCCCCATTCATTTTTCGGCCAACAGCACGCCCAAACTCTGGGTCCACCCCCAAAACTGTGGGCTATAGCTTACCGATTTGGCCTGAAAATGCCCCGTTCGTGCCGTTTCGCCCGTTTGTCCAACCAAATGGCCAGTAAAATTTAAACGGAACATACTGGGATGATCACCAACCTCCCTGTCATGCCCCGATTAATTTTCGGCCCACAGTACACCCAGACCCCGAGCCCACTCTCGAAACTGTGGGCTATAGCACACCGATTTAGCCCCAAAATGCCCCATTCGTGTTGTTTTGCCTGAGTGTCCACTGAAATGGCCACAAAAATTTTAACAGACCACACTGGGATGATACCCAACCTCCCTGGCATGCCCCGGTATATTTTCATCCAACAGCATGCCCGGACCCCGGGCCCACTCCCACAACCGTAGGCTATAACACATCAATTTGGACCAAAAATGTCCTATTCACATCGTTTTTCCCATTTTTCCACCAAAATAACAACAAAAATTTAAACGGACCATACTGGGACGATCCTCAACCTCCCTGGCACACCTCGGTTAGGTCAATTTTCTGCCCATAACAAGCTCGAAGCCTGGGCCCACCCCTAAAACCGTGTACTATAGCACACCAATTTGGCTAAAAAATGCCCCATTCACATCATTTTGCCCGTTTGTCCACCTAAATGGCCACAAAAATTTAAACGGGCCATACTGGGATGATCCCGAACCTCCCTGGCACGTCGCGGTCGATTTTCAGCCCATATCACTCCCGGATCCCTGGCCCACCCCCGAAATCGTGGGCTATAGCATACCATTTTGGCCCAAAAATACCCCTTTCGCACCATTTCACTTATTTATCCACCCAAATGGCCATAAAAATTTAAATGGACCACAATGGGACAATCCCCAACCTCCCTGGCATACCCCGGTCGATTTTTAGCCTACAGCATGCCCGAACACCGGGTCCACCCTCAAAACCATTGGCTAAGTAGACCGATTTAGCCCAAAAATGCCCCGTTCGCAATGTTTTGCCATTTTTTTCCATCCAAATGGCCATAAAAATTTAAATGGACCACACTGGGACGATCCCCAACCTCCCTGGCATGCCGCGATTTAGCCCACAACACGCTCAAACCTCAATCCCACCCGTGAAACCGTGGGCTATAGCATACTAATTTGTCCAGAAAAGGCCCCGTTCTCACCGTTTTGCCTGTTTATCCACCCCAATGGGCATGAAAATTTAAAATAACCATACTGGGATGATCCCCGACTTCCCTGGCATGCCCCGGTCGAATTTTGACCCAAAGCACGCCCGGACCCTAGGCCCCACCCCCAAAACCATGGGTTATAGCACACCAATTTAGCTAGAAAATGCCACGTTCGCAGCGTTTCGCCTGTTTGCCCACCCAAATGGTCATGAAAATTTAAACGAACTAGCTGGAATGATCCCCAACCTCTCTGGCATGCCTCAGTCAATTTTCAAAACACACCACGCCCGGACCCCAGGCCCACCCTCGAAACCGTGGGCTATAGCACACCGATTTATCCCGAAAGTGCCTGTTTCGCGCTATTTCACCTATTTTTCCACCAAAATGGCCACAAAAATTTAAATGGACCATTCGCGCCGTTTCGACCTTTTGTCCTCCCAAATGGCCACGAAAATTTAAACGGACCACACTGGATGATCCCGAACCTCCCTGGCACACCTCGGTTTATTTTTGGCCCATAAAAACCCTAACCCCGGGCCCACCCCCAAAACCGTGGGATATAGGACACCGATTTAACCTGAAAATGCCCTATTCACGCCGTTTCGCCTATTTATCCACCCAAATAGCCACAAAAATTTAAATGGACCACACTAGAACGATCCCTAACTTCTCTGGCACACCGCGGTCAATTTTTGTCCCACAGCACGGCCGAACCCTGGTCCCATCCCCCGAAACCGTGGGCTATAGCACACCGATTTATTCCAAAAATGCCTCATTCGTGCCGTTTCGCCCGTTTGTCCACTCAAATGGCCAAGAAAATGTAAACGAACCAAACTGGGATGATCCCCAACCTCCTTGGCATGCCCTGGTCAATTTTCATCCCACAACACGCCTGGACGCTGGGCCTACCACCAAAATTATGTGCTATAACACAACGATTTAGCCCGAAAATGCCCCGTTCGGGCTGTTTCGCCCGTTTGTCCACTCAAATCGCTATGAAATTTTAAATAGACCACACTGTGATGATCCCCAAACTCCCTGGAATGCCTCAATCAATTTTTGGCCCATGGCACGCTGGAAACCCGAGCCTACCCCCTACAACCGTGGGCTATAGCACACCGATTTGGCCAGAAAATGCCCCGTTTGTACCATTTCGCCCGTTTGTCCACCCAAATGGCCACAAAAATTTAAACGAACCACACTGGGATGATCCCCAACCTCCCTGTCATGACTCGGTCAATTTTAGGCCCACAAAATGCCCGGAACCCGGGCCCACCCCCAAAACCGTAGGCTATAGCACACCGATTTTGCCCAAAAATGCCCCTTTCGTGCTGTTTCACCCATTTGTCCACCCAAATAGCCACAAAAATTTAAACGGACCACACTGGGCCGATCTCCAACCTCCCTAGCACGCCCTGGTCGATTTATGGCCCATAACACGCCCGGACCTCGGGCCCACCCCCAAATAGGCTAAGCACACCGATTTGGCCCGAAAATGTCCCGTTTGTGCCATTTCGCCTGTTTTTCGACCCAAATGGCCACAAAAATTTAAACGGACCACACTAGGACGATCCCCAACCTCTCTGGAATGCCCCAATCAATTTTTACCCCATGGCACGCCCGGACCCCGGGCCCATCCCTGAAATCATGTGATAGAGCACACCAATTTGGCCCAAAAATGCCCCATTCGTGCCGTTCGACCACACTGAGACGATCACCAACTTCCCTGGAACGCCTCTGTAGAATTTTGGCCTACATCACGCCCGGACCCTAGGTCCTACCCCTAAAACTGTCGGCTATAGTACACCAATTTAGCTAAAAAATACCCCGTTTGCGGCGTTTCGCCTGTTTGTCCAGCCAAATGACCACAAAAATTTAAATGGACTATGCTGGGATGAGATACCCAACCTCCTTGGCATACCCCAGTCAATTTTTAGAACACAGCACGCTCGGGACCCCGGGCCCACCCTCAAAACCGTGGGCTATAGCACACCGATTTGGCCTGAAAATGCCCGATTCGTGTCGTTTTTCCCATTTGTCTGCCCAAATGGTCACAACCTCCCTGGAATACCTTGGTCAATTTTTAGCCCAAAGCACGCCCGAACCTGGGGCCCACCCCTAAAACCGTGGTCTATAACACACCGATTTGGCCCGAATATGCCCCATTCGCGTCGTTTTGCCCGTTTATCCACCTAAATAGCCACGAAAATTTAAACAGACCACAATGGGATGATCCCCAACCTCCCTGGCATGCCCTAGTCAATTTTTATCCCATATCACGCCCGGACCCTGAGATCACCACCAAAACCAAGGGCTATAGCACACCAATTTGGTCCAAAAATGCCTCGTTCGCGCCGTTTCGCCCGTTTGTCCACCCAAATGGCCACAAAATTTAAAAGGACCACACTGGGACTATCCCCAACCTCCCTGGAACGCCCCAAACAATTTTTTCCCCACAGTACACCCGAACCCCAGGCCCACCCCCAAAACTGTGGGCTATAGCATACCGATTTAGCCCAAAAATGCCCCATTCGCGTCGTTTTGCCCATTTGATCACCCAATTGGCCACAAAAATTTAAACGGATCATACTGGGATGCTCCCCAACCTCCCTGGAAAGCCCTAGTTAATTTTTAGCCCACAGCACGCCTGGACCCTGGGCCCACCCCCAAAACTGTGGGCTATAGCACATCGATTTGGTCCAAAAATGCCCAGTTCATTCCGTTTCGCCCGTTTGTCCACCTAAATGGTCACAAAAATTTAAACGGACCACACTAAATGATGCCCAAAATCCCTGGCATACCCCGGTTAATTTTTGGACCACAGTATGCCCAAACCCCAGGATCACCCCTGTAACTGTGGGCTATAGCACAATGATTTGGCCCAAAAATGCCTCATTCGCGCCATTTTGCCCGTTTGTCCACCCAAATGGCCACGAAAATTTAAATGAATCATACTGGGATGATCCCCAACCTCCCTAGCACGACCCGGTTAAATTTTTGTCCACAGCATGCCTGAACCCCGAGCCCACCCCCGAAACTGTCATCTATAGCACACCGATTTTTCCTATTTGTCCAACCAAATGGCCATGAATATTTAAACGAACCACACTGGGATGATCCCCAACCTCCTTGGCATACCTCAGTCGATTTTTGGCCCACAACACATACGAACCTCGTGGCCACCCTCAAAACCGTGGGCTATAGCACACCGATTTGGCCCGAAAATGCCCCGTTCGCGCCGTTTCGCCCGTTTGTCCACCCAAATAGCCACAAAAATTTAAACGGACCACACTGTGATGATCCCCAACCTCCCTGGTATGCCACGGTCAATTTTTGGCAAACAGCATGCCCGATCCCCGGGCCCACCCCCAAAAGCGTAGGCTATAGCACACCGATTTGGCCTGAAAATGCCCCGTTTGCTGCTTTTCTCCCCTTTGTCCACCTAAATGGACACAAAAATTTAAACGGACCACACTGAGACTATCCCCAACTTCCCTAGCACGCGCAAATAAATTTTTGTCCCACAGAACGCCCGAACCCAGGGCCCACCTCTAAAACCGTGGGCTATGACACACCGAGTTAGCTCGAAAATGATCCATTTGCTCTGTTCCACTCATTTGTCCACCCAAATGGCCATAGAAATTTATACGGACCACACTGGAATGATCCCCAACTCCCTAGCATAACCTGGTCGACTTTCGACCCACAGCATGCCCAAAACCCGGGCCCACCTCCGAAACCATGGGCTATAGAACACCTCTTTAGCCCAAAAATGCCCCTTACACGATGTTTCACCCGTTTGTCCAGCCAAATGGCCACAAAAATTTAAAAGGATAACATGGGATGATCCCCAACCTCCCTGGCACACCCCGTTCAATTTTTGGTCCAGAGCATGCCCGTACACCGGAAGCACCACCAAAACCGTTGGCTATAGCACACCTATTTGGCCCGAAAATGACCCGTTCGTGTTATTTCACCCGTTTGTCTACCCAAATGGCCATGAAAATTTAAATGGACCACATTGAGACGATCACCAACCTTCCCGGCATGCCCTGATCGATTTTAGGCCTACAGCAGCCGGGCCCACCCCTAAAACCATAGGATTTAGCACACCAATTTTGCTCGAAAATGCCCCGTTTGCGCCCTTTCGCCCGTTTGTCCACCCAAATAGCTAAAAAAATAAAAACGGACCACACTGGGATGATTCCGAACCTTCTTGGTATGCCCTAGTCGATTTTCGGCCCACAGCACACCCGAACCTCGGGCCACCCCCAAAACTGTGGGCTATTGCACACCAATTTGTCTAAAAAATGCCCCGTTTGAGTCGTTTCGCCCGTTTGTCCACCCAAATAGCCACACAAATTTAAACAGACCACACTGGCATGATCATTAACTTTCCTAGAACTCCTTGGTCGATTTTTGGCCCACAGCACGCTCGGACCCAGGCCCACCCCCAAAATCGTGGGCTATAGAACACCAATTAGGCTGGAAAATGCCCCGTTTGTGCCGTTTCGCCCGTTTGTCCACCCAAATGGCCACGAAAATTGAAAGGGACCACACTGGGATGATCCCCCACCTCCGTGACACACCCTGGTCGATTTTTGTCCCTCAAAACTTCTGGACCCTAGGACCACACTGAAACCATGGGCTATAACACACCGATTTGGCAACAAAACACCCCGTTCACTGCGTTTTGCCTGTTTGACCACCCAAATGGCCACAAAAATATAAATGGACCACATTGGAATGTTCCCTAACCTCCCTGGCATGCCCTGGTCTATTTTCGGCCAACAGCACGCCCGGACCTCGGGTCCACCCCCAAAACCGCGAGCTATAGCACACCGATTTTGCCCGAAAAATGCCCCATTTGCGCTGTTTTGCCCCTTTGTACACCCAAATGGCCACGGAAATTTAAACTGACCCCACAAGGATGATCCCCAACCTCCCTGGCATGTCCCATTCATTTTTTGGCCTACAGCATGCTCGAATCCCGGGGCCACCCCCAAAACCGTGGTCTATAGCTCACCAATTGGGCCTGAGAACTCCCCGTTAATGCTGTTTAGCCCGTTTGTCTAACCTAATGGCCACAAAAATTTAAACAGACCACACTGGGATGATCCCCAACCTCCCTGGCATATCCCGATCAATTTTCGGCCCACAGTACACCCGAACCCCGAGCCCACTCTCTAAACTATGGGCTATAGCACACCGATTTAATCTGAAAATGTCCTGTTTGCGCTATTTTGCCTGTGTGTCCACCCAAATGGCCATGAAAATTTTAACAGACCATACTGGGATGATCCCCAACCTCCATGGCACGCCTTGATTGATTTTCAACCTACAACACGCCAGGACCCCGGGCCCACCCCCACAACCGTGGGCTATAGCACACCGATTTGGCCAGAAAATATCCTATTCGCATTATTTCTCCTGTTTGTCCACCCAAATGACCACGAAAATTTAAACGGACAATACGGGGATGATTTTCAACCTCCCTGGCACGCCCCGGTCAATTTTTGGCCCATAACAAGCCCGAACCCCGGGCCTACCCCTGAAACCGTGGGCTATAGCACACCGATTTGGCTTGAAAATGCCCCTTTCATGCCGTTTTGCCCGTTTGTCAACCCAAATGGTCACAAAATTTAAACGGATAACACTAGGGCGATCCCCAATCTCCCTGGCACGCCGCGATCGATTTTCGGCCGATAGCACGCCCGGACTCCTGGCCCACCCCTGAAACCGTGCGCTGTTTCACCTATTTGTCCACTAAAATGGCCACAAAAATTTAAATGGACCATACTGGGATGATCCCCAACCTCCCCGTCACGCCCTGATCGATTTTCAGCCTACAGAACGCCCGGACACCGGGACCACTCTTAAAATAGTGGGCTATACCACACCGATTTAGCCCGAAAAGGCCCCATTCGCGCCGTTTCGCCCGTTTCTTCCACCCAAATGGCCGATTTATCCCAAAAATGCCCCATTCACACCGTTTTGCCTGGTTATCTACCCAAATGGGTACAAAAATTTAAACAGACCACACAGGGATGATCCCTGACTTCCCTGGCATGCCCCGGTCGAGTTTTGGCCCACAACACGCCCGGACCCTAGGCCCCAACCCCAAAACCATAGGCTATATAGCACACCGATTTTGCCCGAAAATGCCTCGTTCACAGCGTTTCGCCCATTTGCCCACCCAAATGACCATGAAAATTTAAACGGACCATGCTGGGATGATCCCAAACCTCCCTAGCACGCGTTAATAAATTTTTGGAACACAGCACGCCCGGACCCCTGGCCCACCCTCAAAACCGTGGGCTATAGCATACCGATTTAGCCCGAAAATGCCCCATTCGCGCCGTTTTGCCCGTTTGTCCTCCCAAATAGCCACGAAAATTTAAATGAACCACACTGGGACGATCCCCAACCTCCTTGGCATGCCTCGATTGATTATCATCCCATAACACGCCCGAATCTAGGCCCCACCCCCAAAAATATAGGATATAGCACACCGATTTGGCCTAAAAATACCCTGTTCGTGCCGTTTCTCCCTTTTTTCCACCCAAATGGCCACAAAAATTTAAACAGACCACACTAGGACGATCCCCAACCTCCCTGGCATGCCCCGATCAATTTTTAATTTTCAACTAACAGCACGCCCGAACACCGAGCCCACCCCTAAAATAGTGGGCGATAGCACACCGATTTGGCCCAAAAATACCCCGTTCGTGCTGTTTTGCCTGTTTATCCACCCAAATGGTCATGAAAATTTAAACGGACCATACTGGGATAATCCCCGACTACCCTGGCATGCCGCTGTTAAATTTTGGCCCATAGCATGCCTGGACCCCTGGCTCACCCCTGAAACCGTAGGCTATAACACACTGATTTGCCCCAAAAATGCCCCTTTTGCGCTGTTTCACCCATTTATCCACCCAAATGGCCAAGAAAATTTAAATGGACCACACTGGGATGATCCCCAACCACCTTGGCCCGCCCCCGTCGATTTTTGGCCTACAGAACGCCCGAACACAGGGCCCACCCCCAAAATCGTGGGCTATAGCACATCGATTTAGCCAAAAAATGCCCCATTCACGCCGTTTCTCTCGTTTCTTCCACCCAAATGGCCGATTTGTCCCAAAAATGCCCCGTTCACGCTGTTTTGCCTGTTTATCCTCCTAAATGGGCACAAAAATTTAAATGGACCACACTGGGACGATCCCCGAATTCCCTGGCACGCCCCGATCAAATTTTGGCCCATAGCACGCCCGGAACCTAGGCTCGACCCCCAAAACCATGGGCTATAGTACACCGATTTAGCACAAAAATGCCTCATTCACGGCGTTTCACCCGTTTGCCCACCGAAATGGCTACGAAAATTTAAACAGACCATACTGGGATGATCTTCTACCTCCCTGGCATGCCTCAGTCAATTTTTGGAACACAGAACGCCCGGATCCCGGGCCCACCCTCGAAACCATGAGCTATAACACACTGATTTGGCTCGAAAATGCCCCATTCGCGCTGTTTTGCTCGTTTGTCCTCCCAAATGGCTATAGAAATTTAAACGGACCATACTGGGATGATCCCCAACCTCCCTGGCATACCCCAATGGAATTTTGGCCCATAACATGCCCAAACCCCGGGCCCACCTCCAAAACCGTGGGATATAACACACCGATTTAGCCCGAAAATGCCCCGTTCACGCCATTTTTCTTGTTTGTCCTACCAAATGGCCAATAAAATTTAAACGAACCACATTGGGATGATCCCCAACCTCCCTGGCATGCCCCGGTCAATTTTCAGCCCACAGCACACCCGGACCCCGCGCCTACCACCAAAATCGTGGGCTATAGCATAACGATTTAGCCCAAAAATATCCCGTTCGCATCGTTTCGCCCGTTTTTCTACCCAAATGGCCACAAAAATTTTAAAATGACCATACTGGGATGATCCCCAACCTCCCTGTTATGATCTAGTCAATTTTCGAACTATGTCACGCCCGAACCCCAGGCCCACCCCTTGAAACTGTGGGGTATAGCATACCAATTTTGCCCGAAAATTCCCCATTCGCGTAGTTTCACTTGTTTGTCCACCCAAATGGCCACAAAATTTAAACGGACCACACTAGGATGATGTTCAACCTCCCTGGCATGACCCAGTCAATTTTAGGCCCACAGTATGCCTGTATCCCGGGCCCACCCCCAAAATCGTGTGCTATAGCACATCGATTTATCCCAAAAATGCTCTGTTCACGCTGTTTCACTCATTTTTCCACCCAAATGGCCACGAAAATTTAAACGGACTACACTGGGATGATCCCCAACCTCCCTGGCATGCCTCGGTTGATTTTTGGCCCACAACACGCCCGGATCCCGGGCTCACTCCTAAAACCGTGGGCTATAGCACATCGATTTTGCCCAAAAATGCCTCGTTCACGCTGTTTCACCCATTTTCGCACCCAAATGGCTATAAAAATTTAAAAGAACCACACTGGGATGATCCCCAACCTCCCTAGCATGCCCCGATCAATTTTTAGCTAATAGCATGCCCGGACCCCGGGCCCACCCCTGAAACAGTGAGCGATAGCACACCGATTTAGCCCAAAAATTCCCCGTTCACATCGTTTCGTCTTTTTATCCACCCAAATGGCTACAAAAATTTAAACGGAAAACACTGGGATGATCCCCTACTACCCTGGCATGCCCCTATCAAATTTTGGCCCACAATACGCCTGAACCCCTGGCCCACCCCTAAAACCTTGGGGTATAGCACACCGATTTGGCCTAATAATGCCCCTTTCATGCCGTTTCACCCACCCATTTGTCCACCCAAATGACCACAAAATTTAAATGGACCACACTGGGATGATCCCCAACCTCCCTGGCATTCCCGGATTAATTTTTGGCCCACAGAACGCCCGGACACCGGGCCCACCCTCAAAACCGTGGGCTATAGAACACCAATTTTGCCCTAAAATACCCCATTTGCGGATTTTTGCCTGTTTGTCCACTCAAATGGCCACAAAAATTTAAACGGAGCACGCTGGGATGATCCCCTACCTCCTTGGCATGCCCCATTCATTTTTTAGAACACAGCACGCCCGGACCCTAGGCCCACCCTCAAAATTGTGGGCTATAGCACACCAATTTGGCTCAAAAATGCCTTATTCGTGCCGTTTTGCCTATTTGTCCGCCCAAATGGCCACAACCTCCCTGGCATACCCAGGTCAATTTTTAGCCCACAGCACACTCGAATCCGAGGCCCATCCCCGAAACCGTGGGCTATAGCACATCGATTTGGCCCGAATATGCCGCATTCGTATTGTTTCGCCCGTTAGTCTACCTGAATGGCCACGAAAATTTAAACGGACCACACTGGGACGATCCCCAACCTCCCTATCATGTCTCGATCAATTTTTGGCCAACATAACTCCCGTACCCCAAGCCTGCCACTGAAACCAAGGGCTATAGCACACCAATTTGGCCCAAAAATTCCCCGTTTGCGCCGTTTCGCTCGTTTGTCCACCCAAATGGCCACAAAAATTTAAACGGACCATACTAGGACGAACTCCAACCTCCCTGGCATACCCCAAACAATTTTTTGCCCACAGTACACCCGAACCTCGGGCCCAACCCTATCACCATAGGCTGCAGCACACCGATTTAGCTCGAAAATGCCCCGCTCGCGTTGTTTTGCTCGTTTGACTACCCAAATGGCCACAAAAATTTAAACGGACCACACTGGGATGATTCTCAACCTCTCTGGCATGCCCTAGTCGATTTTCAGCCCACAACATGCCTGGAACCCAGGCCTACCCCAAAATCAATGGGCTATAGCACACCGATTTAGCTCGAAAATTCCCCGTTCGCGGCATTTCTCCCGTTTGCCCACCTAAATGGCCATGAAAATTTAAACGGACCACGCTGGGATGATTCCCAACCTCCCTGGCACACTCCAGTCAATATTCGGAACACAGCACGCCCGGACCCCAGGCTCACCCTCGAAACTGTGGGCTATAGCATATCTATTTGGCCCAAAAATACCCCATTTGCTCCGTTTTGCCTGTTTATCCTCCTAAATGGCCACAAAAATTTAAACGAACCATACTGGGATGATCACCAACCTCCCTGGCATTCCCTGATTGATTTTTAGCCCATAACACGCCCGAACCTCGAGCCCATCCCCAAAACAGTGGGATATAACACACCAATTTGACCCAAAGATGCCCCATTCACACCGTTTTGCCTGTTTGGCCACCCAAGCAGCCATAAAAATTTAAACGGACCACACTGGGATAATCCCCAACCTCCCTGGCATGACACAGTCAATTTTCGGGCCACAGTACGCCCGAACCCCGAGCCTATCCCCCAAAATCGTGGGTTATAACACACCAATTTGGCCTGAAAATGCCCCGTATGCATTGATTTGGCCAGAAAATTCCCCATTAACAACGCTTCGCCTGTTTGTCCACCCAAATGGCCACGAAAATTTAAATGAACCACACTGGTATGATCCCTAACTTCCCTGGCAAGCCCCGGTCAATTTTTGGCTCACAGCACACCCAGACGCGAGTCCACTCCCAAAACCGTGGGCTATAGCACATTGATTTGGCCGAAAAATGCCCCATTTGCATCGTTTCACTCATTTATCCACCCAAACAGCCACAAAAATTTAAAGGGAACACACTAGGATGATCCCCAACCTCTCTGGCACACCCCGATTAATTATCGGCCCACACCAAGCCCGAAACCTGGGCCCACCCTTTAAACCATGGGCTATAGCACATCGATTTAGCCCGAAAATGCCTCGTTAGCGGCGTTTTGCTCCTTTGTCCACCCAAATAGCCACAAAAATTTAAATGGACCACACTAGGATACTACTCAACCTCCCAGGCTGTCCCGATCAATTTTTAGGCCACAGCACGCCCGGACCTCGGGCCCACCTCCAAAACCGTGGGCTATAGCACAATGATTTGGCCCAAAAATTCCCCATTTGCACTGTTTCCCCCGTTTGTCTACCCAAATGGCCACGAAAATTTAAACGGACCACACTGGGATGATCCCCAACCTCCCTGGCATGCCCCGATCGATTTTCAGCCCAGAGCACGCTCGGATCCCGAGTCTACCTCTAAAATTGTGGGCTATAGCATACCGATTTTGCCCAAAAATGCCCAATTTGCACCTTTTTGCCCGTTTGCCCACCCAAATGGCCACAAAAATATAAATAAACCACATTGGGATGATCCCCAGCCTGCCTGGCATGCGTCAATCAATTTTTGGCCCACAGCACACCCGAAACTTAGGCCCACCCCTAAAACGATGGGCTATAGCATACCGATTTATCACGAAAATGCCCCGTTCACGCTGTTTCGCCCGTTAGTCCATCTAAATGGCCACAAAAATTTAAAAGAACCACACTGGGATGATTCCCAACTTCCCTGGCACGCCCCAGTCAATTTTTGGCCCACAGCACTTTCGGACCCGGGCCCACCCCCAATAACGTGGGTTATAGCACACCAATTTGGCCGAAAAATGCCCCATTTGCACCATTTCACTCGTTTATCCACCCAAATGGCCATGGAAATTTAAAGGGACAACACTGGAATGATCCCCAACCTCCCTGGCATGCCCCAATCAATTTTTGTCCCACAACAAGCCCGGAACCTGGAACCACCCTTAAAACCGTGGGCTATAGTACACTGATTTGGCCCAAAAATTCCCCATTCACGGCGTTTCACCCGTTTGTCCACCCAAAAGGCCACAAAAAATTAAACGGACCACACTGAAATGATCCTCAACCTCCCTGGCACACCTCAGTCTACTTTTGGCCCACAGCACGCCCGGACCCCAAGCCCAACCCTATAACCGCGGGCTATAGCACACCGATTTGGCCGAAAAATTCCCCGTTAGCGCTGTTTCATACGTTTGTCCACCCAAATAGCCATAAAAATTTAAACGGACCAAACTAGGATGATACCCAACCTCCCTGGCACACCCCGGTCAATTTTTGGCCCACAACATGTCTGGACCCCGGGTCCAACCCCAAAACCGTGGGCTATAGCACACCGATTTGGCCCGAAAATGACCCGTTCGTGCTGTTTTTCCCGTTTATCCACCCAAATAGCTATGAAAATTTAAATGGACCACGCTGGGATGATCCCCAACCTCCCTAGCATGCCCCGGTCGATTTTTGGCCCACAGCACGCCCGGACCCTAGGTCCACACCCGAAACCGTAGGCTATAGCACACCGATTTGGCCCAAAAATGACCCATTCATGCCGTTTTGCCCGTTTGTCCACCATATTGGCCACAAAAATTTAAACAGGCCATACTGGGATAATCCCCAACCTCCCTGACATACCCCGGTCAATTTTTGACCAACAGCACGCCCGAACCCCGGGCACACCCTGAAACCGTGGGCTATAGCACACCGATTTGGCATGAAAATGCCTCGTTTGTAGCATTTTTCCTGTTTTTCCACCCAAATGGCCATAAAAATTTAAACGGACCATACTGGGATGATCCCTAACTTCCCTGGCAGGCCCCAGTTGATTTTTGGCCCACAGTATGCCTGAACCTCGAGCCCACCCTCGAAACCGTGGTCTATAGCACACCGATTTAGCCCGAAAATACCCCGTTCGCGCCGTTTTGCCTGTGTGTCCACACAAATGGCCACGAAAATTTAAATAAACCACAATGGAATGATCCCCAACCTCCTTGGCTCGCCCTGGTTAATTTTCAGCCCTCAGCACACCTGTCCCGGGCCCATCCCCACAACCGTGGGCTATAGATCACTGATTTGGCCCGAAAATATCCCATTTATACCGTATCGCTCGTTTGTCAACCCAAATGGCTACAAAAATTTAAACGGACCACACTGGGATGATCCCCAACCTCCCTGGCACGTCCCAGTCGATTTTCGACCCATAACTCGCCCGAACCCTGGGCCCACCCCCAAAACCGTAGGCTATAGCACACCGATTTGGATTGAAAATGCCCCATTCATGCTGTTTCGCCCGTTTGTCCACTCAAATGGACAAAAAAATTTAAACGGATCTTACTTGGATGATCCCCAACCTCCTTGGCATGCTACGGTCGATTTTTGGCTAACAGAATGCCCAGACCTCAGGCCCACCCCCAAAACTGCGGGCTATAGCACACCGATTTGGCCCGAAAATGCCTCTTTCACGCCGTTTCACCCATTTGTCCACCCAAATGGCGACGAAAATTTAAACGGACCATACTGGGATGATCCCCAACCTCTTTGGCATGCCTCGGTTGATTTTTGGCTCACAGCACGCCCGGACACCGGGCCCACCCCCAAAAATATGGGCTATAGCAACTGATTTAGCCTGAAAATACCCCGTTCACGCTGTTTCTCCTGTTTGTCCACCCATATGGCCACAAAAATTTAAACGGACCATACTGGGATGATCCCCACACTCCCTGGCATGCCCCAATCAATTTTCGACCCATAACACACCCGAACCCTAGACCCACCCCCAAAACCATGCGCTATAGCACATCGATGTGGCCCAAAAATGCACCGTTCACGCCGTTTTACCCGTTTGTCCACCCAAATGGCCATAAAATTTTAAAAGTACCACACTGGGATGATCCCCAACCTCCCTGGCACGATGTGGTCAATTTTTAGCCTACAACACACCCGTACTCTGGGCCCACCCCCAAAACTGTGGGGTATAGCACATCGATTTCTCCCAAAAATGCCCCGTTTGTGCTGTTTCACCCATTTGTCCATGCAAATGGCCACGAAAATTTAAACGTACCACACTAAGACAATCCCCAACCTCCCTGGCATGCCCCGGTCGATTTTCGGCCCACAGTACTCCTGGACCCCGGGCCTACCACCAAAATCGTGTGCTATAGCACAACGATTTAGCCCAAAAATGCGCCGTTTGGGCCGTTTCTCCCGTTTGTATGCCCAAATGGCCACAGAAATTTAAACAGACCACACTGTGATGATCCCCAACCTCCCTGGAATGCCTCAGTTGATTTTTTGCCTATGTCACGCTTAAACCTCGGGCCCACTCCCTGAAATCGTGGACTATAGCATACCGATTTAGCCTAAAAATGCCCCGTTCGTACCGTTTCGCCCGTTTGTCCACCCTAATGGCCACAACAAATTAAACAGACCATACTGGGACAATCCCCAACCTCCCTGGCATGACCTGGTCAATTTTTGGCCCACAGCATACCCGAACCCCGGGCCCACCCTCAAAATCGTGGGCTATAGCATATCGATTTGGCACGAAAATGCCCCTTTCGTGCCATTTCACCCATTTCTCCACCCAAATGGCCACAAAAATTTAAACGGGCCACACTGGGATGATTCTTAACCTCCCTGGCATGCCCCGATCAATTTTTGGCCACAACACTCCCGAACCCCGAGCCCACTCCCAAAATTGTAGGCTATAGCACATAGATTTGGTTTGAAAATTCCACGTTCGTGCTTTTTCGCCAGTTTTTCCACCTAAATGGACCCAAAAAATTTAATAGATCAAAATCAATCGGGGCATGCCAGGGAGGTTGGTCATCGATTTTGAGCCCACAGCACTCCCGAACCCCTATCCCACCCCTGAAATCATGTGCTATAGCACACTGATTTAGCCCGAAAATGCCCCATTTGCACCGTTTTACCTGTTTATCCACCGAAATAGCCACAAAAATTTAAACAGACCACACCGAGACGATCACCGACTTCCCTAGCACGCCCCTGTCAAATTTTGGCCAACAGCACGCTCGGACCCTAGGCTTTACCCTTAAAACCATGGCTATAGGACACCGATTTAGCCCAAAAATACCCCATTTACAGCATTTTGCCCGTTTGTCCACCCAAATGGCGACGAAAATTTAAATGGACCATGCTGGGATGACCCCCAACCTCCTTGGCACGCCCCAGTCAATTTTTTAAACACAGCACGCCCGGACCCCGGGCGCACCCTCAAAACCGCAGCACACCGATACAGCCCGAAAATGCCCCGTTCGTGCCATTTTGCCCATTTGTCCGTACAAATGTCCACAACCTCCCTAGCACACCCTTGTCGATTTTTGGCCCACAGCACGCTCAGACCCGAGGCCCACCCCCAAAACCGTGGTCTATAGTAAACTGATTTGGCCCGAATATGCCCCGTTCGCGTCGTTTTGCTCGTTTGTCCACCTAAATGGCCACCAAAATTTAAACAGACCACAATGGGACGATCCCCAACCTCCCTGGAATGTCTCAGTTTATTTTTAGCACACAGCACGCCCGGACTCCAGGCCCACCACCAAAACCGAGGGCTATAGCACACTAATTTGGCCCAAAAATGCCCCGTTCATGCCGTTTTGCCCGTGTGTCCGCCCAAATGGCCACAAAATTTAAACAGACCACACTGGTATGATACCCAACCTCCCTGGCATACCCCAAATAATTTTTGGCCCACAGCACACCCGAACCTCGGGCCCACCCCTAAAACCGTGGGCTATAACACACCAATTTAGCTCAAAAATTCCCCGTTCATGTCGTTTCACCCGTTTAACCACCCAGATGGCCATAAAAATTTAAACGGACCACTAGGATGATCCCCAAACTCCCTGGCAAGCCCTAGTTGATTTTCGACCCACAACACGCCTGGACCCCGGGCCCACCCCCGAAACCGTGGGATAAAGCACACCGATTTGGTCCAAAAATGTCCAGTTCGTTCCGTTTCGCTCGTTTGTCAACGTAATTGGCCACACAAATTTAAACGGACTACACTGGGATGATCCCCAACCTCCCTGGTATACCCCGATCAATTTTCACCTCACAGCATACCCAGACCCCGAGCCCACCCCTGAAACCGTGGGCTATAGAACAATGATTTGGCCCGAAAATGTCCCGTTTGCACCGTTTTTCCCATTTTCCACCCAAATAACCACAAAAATTTAAATAGACCATACTGGGATGATCCTCAACCTCCTTGGCATGCCTAAGTCAAATTTTGGTCCACAATACGCTCGAATTCCGGGCCCACCCCCGAAACCGTGGGCTATAGCACACCGATTTTGCCCAAATATGCCCCGTTCACGCTGTTTCACCCGTTTCTCCAACCAAATGGCCATGAAAATTTAAACGGACCATACTAGGATGATCCCCAACCTCCCTGCCCTGCCTCGGTCGATTTTTGGCCCCCAACACTTATGAAACTTTGGCCCAAGCCAAAATGGTGGGCTATAGCACACCGATTTGGCCAGAAAATGCCCCGTTAGCACCGTTTTGCCCGTTTGTCCACCCAAATGGCCACAAAAATTTAAACGGACCACACTGGGATGATCCCCAACCTCTCTGGCACACTCCAAGTGATTTTTCCCACACAGCATGCCCGGACCCCGTGTCCACCCATAAAACTGTGGGCTATAGCACACAAATTTGGCCCGAAAACACCCCGTTCGCGCCATTTCGCCCGTTTGTCTATTTAAATGTCCACGAATAATTTAAAATTAACCATACTTGGACGATCCCCAACCTCCCTGTCATACCCCAGTCGATTTTCATCCCACATCACGCCCGAACCTCGGGCCCACCCCCAAAACCGTGGGCTATAGCACACCAATTTGGCGCAAAAATGCCCCGTTCACACTGTTTTGCCCTTTTATCCATCCAAATGGCCATGAAAATTTTAACGGACCACATTGGGATGATCCCCAACATCTCTGGCATGCCCCAGTTGATTTTTAGCCTACAGCACGCCCGAACCCCGATGTCACTCCCAAACCCATGGGCTATAGAACACCGATTTGTCCCGAAAAAGCCCCATTTGATCCGTTCCGCCCATTTATCCATCCAAATAGCCACAAAAATTCAAATGGACCACACTAGGACATTCTCGAACCTCCCTAGCACGCCTCGATCAATTTTTTGCCCACAACACGCCCAAACCCTGGTCCACTCATAAAACCGTGGGCTATAGCACACCGATTTGGCCCAAAAATGCCCCGTTCGCGCCGTTTTACCTGTTTGTCCACCCAAATGGCCACAAAAATTTAAATGGACCATACTGGGATGATCCCCAACCTCCTTGGCATGCCGCGGTCAATTTTTAGCACACAGCACACCCGAACCTCGGGCCCACCCCAAAAATTATTGGCTATAGCACACCAATTTGGCCGAAAAATTCCCCGTTTGCATTGTTTCACCGTTTGTCCACCGAAATGGTTATGAAAATTTAAAAGGACTACATTAGGACGATCTACAACCTCCCTGGCATACCCCAGTTAATTTTTGGCCCACAACAAGCCCAGAACCTGGGCCCACCACCGAAACCGTAGGCTATAGCACACCGATTTGGCCCGAAAAGTTCCGTTCGTGGGGTTTTGCCCCTTTGTCCACCCAAATGACCACGAAAATTTAAACGGACCATACTGGGACGATCCCCAACCTCTCTAGCACACCCCAATCAATTTTTGGCCCACAACATGCCTGGACCCCAGGCCCACCTCCAAAACCGTGGGCTATAGCACACCGATTTGGCCCGAATATGCCCCATTTGATCTGTTTCACCCGTTTGTCTGCCCAAATGGCCACAAAAATTTAAACGGAACACACTGGGACAATCCACAACCTACTTGGCATACCCTATTCGATTTTTGGCCCACAGCACGTTCGGACCCCGGTCCCACCCCCGAAACTGTGGTCTATAGCACATTAATTTTTTCCAAAAATACCCATTTGCAACATTTCGCCCATTTGTCTACCCAAATAGCCACGAAAATTTAAACATACCACACTGGGATGATCCCCAACCTGCCTCGTGAGCCTTAGTCGATTTTCGGCCCACAACAAACCCAAACCTCGAGCCCACCCTCAAAACCGTGGGCTATAGCACACCGATTTATCTCGAAAATACCCCGTTTGCGCCGTTTAGCAAAATGGGATGATCCTCAACCCCTCTGGCATACCCCGGTGGATTTTTGGCCCACAGCACGCCCGTACCCCAGGCCTACCACCAAATTCGTGTGCTATAGCATAATAATTTAGCCCGAAAATGCACCATTCGGGCCGTTTCGCTCGTTTGTCCACCCAAATGGCCACGAAAATTTAAACAGACCACACTGTGATGATCCCCAACCTCCCTGGAATGCCTCAGTTAATTTTTGGCCCACGACACACTCGAACCCCGGGCCCACCCCCTAAAACCGTGGAATTTAGCACACCAATTTAGCTCAAAAATGCCCCGTTAACGCCGTTTTGCCCGTTTGTCCACCCAAATGGCCACAAAAATTTAAACGGACCATACTGGGACAATTCCCAACCTCCCTTGCATGACTCGGTCGATTTTCATCCCACAGCAAGCCCCGACCCCAGGCCCACCCCCAAAACTGTGGGCTATAGCACACCGATTTAGCCCGAAAATGCCCCTTTCGCGCCGTTTCACCCATTTGTCCATCCAAATAGACACAAAAATTTAAATGGACCACACTGGGATGATCCCCAACCACCCTGTCTTGCCCCGATCGATTTTCGGCCCACAGCACGCCCGGACACCGGGGCCACCACCAAAACCGTGGGCTATAGCATACCGATTTAGCTCGAAAATGCCTCATTCACGCCGTTTCGCAAGTTTTTCAACCCAAATGGCCACAAAAATTTAAATTGACCACACTGGGATGATCCCTAACCTCTCTGGTATGCCCCAATCGATTTTGAGCCCACAAAACGCCCGGACCCCGGGTCCACCCCTGAAATCGTGGGCTATAGCACACCGATTTTGCCTGAAAATGCCCAGTTCGCGTCGTTTTGCCTGTTTATCAGCCCAAATAGCCATGAAAATTTAAACAGACTATGTTGGGACGATCATCGACTTCCCTGGCATTCCCCTGTCGAATTTCGGCCCACAACACGCCTAGACCCTAGGCCTAAAACCGTGGGCTATATTACACCTATTTAGCCCAAAAATGCCCCATTTGCGGTGTTTCGCCCGTTTGTCCTCCCAAATGGCCACAAAAATTTAAACGGACTACGATGGTATAATCCCCAACCTCCTTGGCATGCCCCAATCAATTTTTGGAACACAGCACGCTCGAACCCCGGGCGCACCCTCAAAACCGTGGGCTATAGCACACCGATTTGGCCCGAAAATACCCCATTCATGACGTTTTGCCCATTTGTCCGCACAAATGGCCACAACCTGCCTGGCATACCCCGGTCAATTTTTGGCCCATAGCACGCCCAAACCCGGGGCCCAACCAGAAAACCGTGGTCTATAGCACACCGATTTAGCTCGAATATGCCCCGTTCGCGTCGTTTCGCCCGTTTGTCTACCTAAATATCCATGAAAATTTAAACAGACCATAATGGGATGATCACAACCTCCCTGGCACGCCCCGGTCAATTTTTAGCCCACAGCACGCCCGTATCCCTAGCCAACCACCAAAACTGAGGGCTAGCACATCAATTTGGCCCAAAAATGCCCCGTTCGTGCCGTTTCGCCCGTTTGTCAACCCAAATGGACACAAAATTTAAACGGACCACACTAAGACATTTCACAACCTCCTTGGCATGCCTCGGTCAATTTTTGGCCCACAACACGCCCGAACCCCGAGCCCACCCCCAAAACCGTGGGCTATAGCATACCGATTTGGCCTAAAAATGCCCCATTCACACCGTTTTGCCCGTTTGTCCACCCAAATGACAATAAAAATTTAAACGGACCATACTGGGATGATCCCCAACCTCCCTGGCAAGCCCCAGTTGATTTTCGGCCTAAAGAACGCCTGGACCCCGGGTCCACCCCAGAAACCATGGGCTATTGCACAACGATTTCGTCCAAAAATGCCCAGTTCATTCCGTTTCGCCCATTTGTCCACCTCAATGGCCATAAAAATTTAAACGGACAAACACTAGATGATCTCCAACCTCCCTGGCATACTCCGATCAATTTTTATCCCACAGCATGCCCAGACCCCGAGATCACCCCTATAACCGTGGGCTATAGCACAATGATTTGGCCTGAAAATGCCTCGTTCGAGCCGTTTTACTCGTTTGTCCACCCAAATGGCCACGAAAATTTAAACGGACCACACTGGGATGATCCTCAATCCCCCTGGCACGCCCTGGTCAAATTTTAGTCCACATTAATCCTGAACCCAAGGCCCACCCTCAAAACCGTGGGCTATAGCACACCGATTTCGCCCAAAAATGCCCGGTTCACGCCGTTTCTCCCGTTTGTCCAACCAAAAGGCCATGAAAATTTAAACAGACCATACTGGAATGATCCCCAACCTCCCTGGCATGCCCCGGTCATTTTCGACCCATAACACGTATGGACCTCGGGGCCACCCCCGAAACTGTGGGCTATAGCACACCGATTTGGCCCGAAAACACCCCGTTCGTGTTGTTTTTCCCTTTTTTCTATCAAAATAACAACAAAAAAATTAAGATCGACCATACTTGGATGATCTCCAACCTCCCTGGCATTCCCCGGTTGATTTTTTGCCCACAGCACGCCCGAAACCCGGGCCCACCCCCAAAACTGTGGGCTATAGCACACTGATTTGGTGCAAAAATGCCCCGTTCGTGCTATTTTGCCCGTTTGTCCACCCAAATGGCCACAAAAATTTTAACGGACCACACTGGGATGATCCCCAACCTCTCTAGCATTCTCCGGTTGATTTTCGGCCCATAGCACGTCCGAACCCCGGGCCCACTCCCAAAACCGCTGGCTATAGCATACCGATTTGTCCTGAAAATGCCTAATTTACATCGTTCCGCCCGTTTGTCCACCCAAATGGCCACAAAAATTTAAACGAACCACACTGGGACCATCCCCAACCTCTCTAGCACGCGTCGATTAATTTTTGTCCCACAACACACCCGGACCCTGGTCCCATCTCCGAAACTGTGGGCTATAACACATCGATTTGGCCTGAAAATGCCCTATTTGCTCTGTTTTGCTCGTTTGTCCATCCAAATGGCCACGGAAATTTCAACGGAAACTGGGATGATCCCCAACTCCCTGACATAACCCGATTGATTTTTGGCCCACAGCATGCCCAAACCCTAGGACCACCCTTGAAACGTGGGTTATAGAACACCGATTTGGCCCAAAAATGCCCCTTTCGCGATGTTTCACCCGTTTGTCCAGCCAAATGGCCACGAAAATTTAAACGGACCATACTGGGATGATCCCCAACCTCCCTGGCACACCCCTTTAAATTTTTTGGCCACAGCATGCCCGGACACTGGGTGCACCCCCAAAACCGTTGGCTATAGCACACTGATTTGGCCTGAAAATACTCCGTTCATGCCATTTCACCCGTTTGTCTACCCAAATGGCCATAAAAATTTAAATGGACCACACTGGGACGATCCCCAACGTCCCTAGCACTCCCCGATCAATTTTCAGCCCACAGTATACTCGGGCCCACCCCCAAAATCATGGGCTTTAGCACACCAATTTTTCCTAAAAATTCCCCGTTTGTGACGTTTCGCCCGTTTGTCCACTCAAATACACACAAAAATTTAAACGAACCACACTGGGATGATCCCCAACCTGCCTGGCATGTCCTAGTCGATTTTTGGTCCACAAAACACCTGAACCTCGGGGCACCCCCAAAATTGTGGGCTATAACACACCAATTTGTATCAAAAATGCCTCGTTTGCGCCGTTTCGCTCGTTTGTCCACCAAAATGGACACAAAAATTTAAACGGACCATACTGGCATGATCCCCAACTTCCCTGGCATGCCTCCGTCAATTTTTAGCCCACAGCACGCCCAGACCTGGGCCCACCCCCAAAACCGTGGGCTATTGCACACCAATTAGGCCAAAAAATGACCCATTTGTGCCGTTTCGCCCGTTTGTCCACCCAAATGGACATTAAAATTAAAAGGGACCATACTGGGATGATCCCCAACTTCCTTGACACACCCCGGTTGATTTTTGGCCCACAACAGTTCTGGACCCCAGGCCCACCCTGACACTGTGGGCTATAGCACACCGATTTGGCAAGAAAACACCCCGTTCGCTGTGTTTTGCCCGTTTGTCCACCCAAATGGCCACAAAAATTTAAAAGGACCACATTAGGTTGATCCCCAACTTCCCTGGCATGCCCCAGTCAATTTTCGAGCAACAGCACGCCCGGACCCCGGGCCCACCCCTGAAACCATGGGTTATAGCACATCGATTTGTCCCTAAAATGCCCCGTTCGTGCTATTTTACCCCTTTGTCCACCCAAATGGTCAAAAAAAATTTAAACAAACCCCACTAGGATGACCCCAACCTCCTTGGCATGCCTCATTCAATTTTTGGCCTACAGCACACCCGAATCTCGTGTCCACCCCTAAAACCGTGGGTTATAGCTCACCAATTTAGCCTGAAAACTCCCTGTTTGTGCCGTTTCGCCCGTTTGTCCAACCTAATGGCCACAAAAATTTAAACATACCATACTGGGAAGATCCCCGACCTCTCTGGTAGACCCCAGTCCATTTTTGGGCTACAATATGCCCGTACCCCGAGCCCACCCTGAAAACTGTGGGCTATAGCATACCGATATAGCCCAAAAATGCCCTGTTCGCACCATTTTACATGTGTATCCACCCAAATGGCCATGAAAATTTTAACAGACCACACTGGGATGATCCCCAACCTCTCTGTCATGCCCCAGTTGATTTTCAGCCCACAGCACGCCCGGACCCAGGCCCACCCCCACAACCGTGGGCTATAGCACATCGATTTGGCCCGAAAATGTCCTATTCATGCCGTTTCGCTCGTTTGTCCACCCAAATGACCATGAAAATTTAAACGGACCACACTGGGATGATCTCCAACCTCCCTGGCATGCCCTGGTCGATTTTCAGCCCATAACAAGTCCGAACCTCGGGCCCACCCCTGAAACCGTGGGCTATAGCACACCGATTTGGCTAAAAAATACCCCTTTCACGCCGTTTTGCCCGTTTGTCCACCCAAATGGCCACAAAAATTTAAACGGACCAAACTGGGATGATCCCCAACCACCCTGGCATGTCGTGGTTGATTTTTGGCCCACAGCACGCCCGGACCCTTGGCCCACCCCCGAAACCGTGGGCTATAGCACACCGATTTGCCCCAAAAATTCCCCTTTTGCACCATTTCACCCATTTGTCCACCCAAATGGCCACAAAAATTTAAATGGACCATACTGGGATGATCTCTAACCTCCCTATCACGTTTTGGTAGATTTTCATCCCATAGAACACCCAAACATCGGGCCCACCCCCAAAACCGTGGGCTATAGCACACCGATTTGGCCCGAAAATTCCCCATTCGCGCTGTTTCACCCGTTTATCCTCCCAAATGGCCATAAAAATTTAAACGGACCATGCTGAAACGATCCATAACCTCCCTGGCATGCCCCGATTGATTTTTGGCCTATAACACGCCCGAACTCCAGGTCCACTCCCAAAACCCTGGGATATAGCACACTGATTTGGCCTGAAAAATGCCCCGTTCACGCCGTTTTACCTGTCTGTCCATCCAAATGGCCAAAAAAATTTAAACAGACTACATTGGGACGATCCTTAACCTCCCTAGCATGCTGTAATTGATTTTCGGCCCACAGCACGCCCGAACCCCGGGCCCATCCCCCCAAAACGTGGGATATAGCACTCTGATTTATCAAAAAATGCCCCATTCGCGCCGTTTCTCCAGTTTGTCCTCCCAAATAGCCAAGAAAATTTAAACGAACCATACTGGGATGATCCCCAACATCCCTAGCATGCCCCGGTCGATTTTTAGCCCACAGCACACCCGGACCTCGTGCCTACCACCAAAACCATGGGCTATAGCACAACGATTTAGCCTGAAAATGCCCTGTTCGCGCCTTTTCGCCCGTTTATCCACCCAAATGGACACAAAATTTTAAAAAGACCACACTATAATGATCCCTAACCTCCCTGGTATGCCCTAGTCAATTTTTGTACCATGTCATGCCCGATCCTTGGGCCCACCCCTTGAAACCGTGGGGTAAAGCACACCAATTTGGCCCAAAAATGCCCCATTTGTGCCGTTTCGCTCGTTTGTCCATCCAAATGGCCACAAAAATTCAAACGGACCATACTAGGCTATTCCCCAACCTCCCTGGCATGACCCAGTAGATTTTCGGCCCATAGCATGCCTAGAACTCGGGCCCAACCCTAAAATCGTGGGCTATAGCATACCGATTTGACCCGAAAATGCTTCTTTCGCGCTGTTTCACCCATTTGTCCACCCAAATGGCCACAAAAATTTAAACGGACCACACTGGGATGATCCCACCCCCCTGTCACACCCCAGTCAATTTTTGGCCCACAAAACACCCAGACCTTGGGCCCACTCCTAAAACTGTGGGCTATAGCACACCGATTTTGCCCGAAAATGCCCCATTGGCGCCGTTTCACCTGTTTTTCCACTCAAATGGCTACAAAAATTAAAACAGACCACACTGGGATGATCCCCAACCTCCCTGGCATGCCCCGATCAATATTCAGCCAACATTACACCCAGACCTCAGGCCCACCTCTAAAACAGTGGGCGATAGCACACCGATTTGGCCCAAGAATAGCCCGTTCGCACCGTTTTGCCTGTTTATCCACCCAAATGGCCACGAAAATTTAAACGGCCTACACTGAGATGATCCCCGACTACCCTGGCACGCCCCTATCAAATTTTGGCACACAACACACCCGGACCCCTGGCCCACCCCTAAAACCGTGGGCTATAGCGCACCGATTTAGCCCGAAAATGCCCTTTTCATGCCGTTTTATGCATTTGTCCACCAAAATAGCCACAAAAATTTAAATGGAACACACTGGAATGATCCTCAGCCTCTCTAGTATGCCTCGGTCGATTTTCAGCCCACAGAACGCCTGAACATCGGGCCCACCCCCAAAACTGTGGGCTATAGCCTACGGTTTTGAGGGTGGGCCCAAGGTCCGGGCGTACTTGTAACACCCCACATTTTACATGTACTAGTAATGTTCACATAAAATGACATACGACTTGATTTAATTACTACCAAAATTTTTTTCAAGTGTTCAAGTGTTAGATTGGGGCACTATATGGAAGTCTATTTAGAGACTGTGGCCTTAAACGGAGAAAATCATTGACGTGCTTATGGAACTTAGGAAGCTAGCAGGTGAGTCACCTGTGTGGTTGGCTTAAAAAAATATATATATATATACATGAGGGAGAATAATTCATTCATAAGTGAACTCTCTTGAAGTCTAGATGTTAGTAAAAAGAAAGGGGAACGAAGACAAGGCTTAACGCCGAAACTTTCCAAGTCTTGTGACAAACGAAGCCCAAGTTAGGGAGGCTATTAAAACCAATGGTTTAGCATTATATTGGTCCAAGATGTTCAGCCCAAGATTTTTATATAATATGCCCAACTACATTCATTCACTACTAACAAAATTGGGCCCAAACAAAGTGCAAGAAAGATTAAGGAAAATGGGCCGCTAAAGCCCATTGATTTAGAGATCCAAAAGGCCCAAGTGAAAGGGGAAAATTAGTCATTGACCAACTTGAGTTAATCAGCTGCAAATATCAGGAGAAAGTCGGTCTAAGGTCTCCTTAAAAAGGGACCAAAACCGAGCTCCTTAGGTTAACTAATAAAAGACCAAAAATTTCAGCTTTTCTCTCTAAGTTTCTCTTGGCATTTCTTCACCTTGGAAGGCAACCAAAGGCTACTTTTTGAGTTCTTGAATTAGACCTACACCTTGGGAGTTAAGTTATGTAAAAATGAACATATACTTGATATGAATTTTCCATGGAAAACAAGATAAGTCGGCTGGTGCACTGTGCAGGAATTTCTGGACAGCTTGTGTCCTGAAAGTTGTTGTTTGGTTTTCTTGGCTTTGGAACGATTTTTACCCTGATTTTTGACTTTAATATGGTATAAGTTGAGGTTATTAATATGTTATAGTGTGTATATGGTTGCCAAGGTTTCTGGACTGTTTTGCTAGTTCTTTGGAAACAAGTATCCTTATATGATCTTATGTGCTTCCAAAATGGTATTGGACTGTTTGATGAGGGGGGGCGATGTTTCACGTTTCCCCCTGTGTTTTGAGCTATTTTGTGACTATGTTAAGTTTTATTTGATGGATATATATGTTGGGAGCATCTGGTTCAAAGTTGAGACAAGTATGAATTGTTAACGACGAAATGTAGGGAGACGACGAGATGTTGTGCTTCTTAGTTGAGCGTTTTGTAAAATGGTTCTGTGTTGTAGTTATGGACTGTTGCCAGCATGTTATAGAGCTAATATAGGCTGTATACATCATGTATATGATAACGTGTACTGGTTTAAGACAGTTAGAATTGAGAAAGTCGGAATAACACCATTGAGTCGATGGTTATACGTTTGTTGCCAAAGTGTTGTGTCTTGTGAGATTGGGCTGTCCAGATGCATTGATTAGCTGCTAATACCCGCTTTAAAACATGATATTGTAGATAAATAGTTGGAAGAAAAGAAGTCATTTCGAGGTAAAAACAAGTTGATATGTCGAGGTATGTAAGGCTATTCGATCTCTTATTATTTGGCATGGAATCCAAAGTCTTTATTGGCACATAGAGATCTTTACAAACTTCGATATAACCACTCCACTCTTTCACATGTATTTGTGTGTCCAGATTCGAGCATTGTCACTGCTGCATACATACAGTGGATACCATGACATATGAGTCTTCTTTTTAGCTAAATAAAGTTCATACGTTGTTTATGTCCTACATGTTTCACTAATTGTATAACCCACTCTTTTCATTGTGATATGATGTTACATGGTCACATACTTGTCATTTGTCATGCTTATAGTCTTATAGCTCAAATGTTACGACCACCAAAGATTCATCTCAAAAGTAATAAGAAGATATATGTATACAGTTGCTTCTGTTGGGTGGTATCCCAGGGGTGAAAGGATCACCTAGCATGGGTCAATCCCAGTATTACAGGGGGTATCCCAGGGGTGAAAGGAAAGCCTAGCATGGGTCGATCCTGATATAGATTTACCACTGATCAGCTGGTCATCTGTATTACATGCTGTGCACAGATTATACAAGTGATAAGAGTAAAGTAACATAATTGTTATACGATGCATGAATCCACAATATTCATAAAGGTGGTCTTTTACCCTACAACAGTGTATGGTTTCATTTGAGCTTTTATCTCATACATAGTACATGTTGCCTTACATATTCAGTACATTATTTCGTACTGACGTCCCTGTTGGGGGACCTGCATTCCATGCTGCAGGTGCAGAAGCTACTAAACCTCCCCAGTAAGAGTACAGGATATCAACTGCAGTCACTGAGCTCCAGGTTGCTTCGGGGCTTTGAGTCTTATCATATCTTCTTGCATTGTATAGTATCTTATCATGAGGCGGGGCCTGTCCCGACCCTTATAAGATAATGTTTCTTGTCTAGAGGCTTTGTAGACTATGTAAAGTATAGTATGGTCATGTATCGTATCGTAGACATTGTAGCTCCAACGGCCTGGTCATACAACATCTTTTGGCTTGCTAGTCCCATTTATCTTTTGAGGGCATGTTAGTATAAAAGTAACTTATAATGTTCATAGGTAATGTATTGCTACAGGTTGGTTCTCCCGAGCCTTACCGGCAACGGGTGCCAGTCCGCCTTAATAGGATTTGGGGCGTGACAGAAGTGGTATCAGAGCGGGTCGTCCTAGGGAGTCTACAAAGCCGTGTCTATGTAGAATCATGTTTATCGATGTGTTGTGCACCACATTTATAAACAAGAGGCTACGTGGCATTTAGGAGTTATCACTTCTTTTCATTCTTTAGATTGTGCCATAGAGACAAATATTATAAGTGTACCATGTCTAACCCCTGAATTATTTTGTACAGTAAGTATGCCAGAGACAAGGAAGAGTAAAGGTAAAGGAAAGGAAGTAGAAGTGGTAGTTGGTATACCCAATCGGGCGAGACGGCAAAGTGAGGCTCTAGATGAGTCTCTATCACAGACATCTCCAACCCCTCCATCTGTTGATGTACCAGGAAGTAGTGAAAATCCCCGAGAACCACCTGTTGACGCTTCTGTGCAGGATTTGAGAAATGCAGTTCAACTGTTGACTTGTATAGTTGCTGGCCAAGGTCAAAAACAAGAAGGCCCAGTTGCAGGTGCAGTTGGTGCAGGTAGGGCAGCCAGTACGAGAATACGTGATTACCTCAACTTAGACCCTCCATCATTCACTGGGTCAGATCCAAATGAAGATCCACAGAATTTTATTGATCAGATCCAACGCACCTTAGATGTTATGCATGTAAGTGGTTCGAAAGCTGCTGAGTTGGAAATATATAGATTGAAGGGTGTGGCTATACTGTGGTACGAAACCTGGAAGCATTCCAAAGGAATAGATACACCTCCAACTACTTGGGAGGAGTTCAAAATGGCCTTTCTTGATCATTACTTGCCATTAGAGATCCGAGAGGCCCGTGCAGATCAGTTCCTGAACCTCCATCAGGGGAATATGAGCGTGAGGGAATATAGTCTTAAATTTAATTCTCTGGCCAGGTACGCTCCTAATGTTGTTGCTACTATGGCAGATAGAGTCCATCGGTATGTGGATAGGTTGGATTCATATTTGGTTAGAGATTGTACCATTGCTTCTTTGAATAAAGACATGGATATAGCGAGGATGCAAGCTTTTGCACAGAAACTGGAGGATCAGAGACAAAGAAGGAGGGCACAAGAAATAGAAAGGGGGCAATCCAAGAGGGCCAGATCTACAGGACAGTTTACACCACCCCAGGGTGAGTTTAGGCCACGATTTTCTAATAGGCCACCCAGGCCATCATCCTCTTACTCTACAGCTAGTGCTCCACCACCACTTCAAGGGTCTAGAAATGATCAATTTGGGCAGAGAAGTGAGGGCCAAGGTACACGGACAACAGGATATTCGGGAAGCCAGCAAATGCCTCCTAGGCAGCCTTGCAGACAATGTGGGAGATATCATATAGGTGCGTGTCGCAGGGGAACGGATGTTTGTTATTGGTGTGGTATGCCAGGGCATGTAATAAAAGATTGCCCAAGAAGACGCAGGGGTGATATGGCACAACCTACTGGATCAGCTGTTGTATCATCATCATCAGTGCCTCCATCAGGTAGAGGTGAGCAATTTCCTATAGGTCGCGGCAGAGGTATTAGAGGGGCAGCCAGTTCCAGCGTGGCCCAAAATCGCACATATGCTCTAGGGACTCGACAGAACCTGGAAGCTTCACCCGATGTGGTTATAGGTACATTGTCCATCTTCTCACATAAAGTGTATGCATTAATTGACCCTGGTTCTACATTGTCATATATTACTCCATTGGTTGCTGGGAAGCTTGGTAGAACTCCTAAATTATTGAATAAACCACTTGCGGTGTCTACACCAACTGGGGAGTCAATTATAGCTAGAAGAGTCTATTGTGACTGTATAGTGACTGTCTGCGACCGAGATACATTAGCTGATCTTATCGAGTTAGAAATGGTAGAACTTGATATTATAATGGGTATGGATTGGTTGGCTTCTTGCTATGCCACCGTTGACTGCCGAACCAAGAGAGTGTACTTTCACTTTCCAAATGAAGCAGTCCTTGAATGGGAAGGCAATATTGGGGCACCAAAAGGGAGGTTTATCTCTTATTTTAAAGCCAGAAAAATGATATCAAAGAGATATATATGTCATCTCGTTAGAGTGAGAGACATGGAGGAAGAATCACCAACTATCCAGTCTGTTCCAATAGTGAATGAATTTATTGATGTCTTTCCTGAGGAACTCCCTGGTTTGCCTCCAGAACGAGAAATAGATTTTGGTATTGACTTATTACTAGGCACCGAGCCTATCTCTATTCCTCCATATAGAATGGCCCCGGCAGAATTATGTGAATTAAAGGAGCAACTGAAAGACTTGTTAGAAAAGGGTTTTATAAGGCCTAGTGTGTCCCCTTGGGGTGCACCAGTTTTATTTGTGCGTAAAAAGGATGGCACATTGAGGATGTGTATTGACTACCGACAACTGAATAGGGTGACAATTAAGAATAAATATCCCCTCCCCAGAATTGATGACTTATTTGATCAGTTACAGGGTGCCAAATACTTTTCAAAGATCGATTTGAGATCAGGTTATCATCAGGTGAGAGTGAAGGAAAAAGATATACCTAAGACAGCTTTCCGAACCAGATATGGTCACTTTGAATTTCTTGTTATGTCGTTTGGGCTAACGAATGCACCAGCAGTTTTTATGGATTTGATGAATAGGGTATTCAAGCCTTTCCTGGATGTGTTCGTGATAGTATTTATAGATGATATTCTGGTGTATTCAAGGTCAGAAAAGGATCATGCAAATCATTTACGACTAGTACTACAAGTTCTCCGTGATCGCCGGTTGTATGCTAAGTTTTCCAAATGTGAATTTTGGTTAAAATCAGTGGCATTTTTGGGCCATATTGTATCGGATGAAGGAATAAGGGTGGATTCACAAAAAATAGAGGCTGTGAAAGATTGGCCAAGGCCAACGACACCTACAGAAGTTCGAAGCTTCCTGGGATTGGCAGGTTATTACAGAAGGTTTGTTGAAGGTTTTTCTTCTATGTCTGCACCTCTTACTAAGCTAACTCACAAGGAAACCAAATTCCAATGGAATGATGCATGTGAAAGGAGCTTTCAAGAGTTGAAAAGCAGGTTAACCTCAGCACTTGTGCTAGTGCTTCCAGAAGGCTCAGAGGGATATGCAGTGTATTGTGATGCTTCCAGAGTTGGTTTGGGGTGTGTACTAACACAACATGGTAAGGTGATTTCTTATGCCTCGAGACAATTGAGACCACACGAGGAAAACTACCCAACACATGATCTTGAGCTAGCAGCGGTTGTTTTTGCTTTAAAGATATGGCGCCACTATTTGTATGGGGTGCATGCGGACATATATACAGATCATAAGAGTTTACAGTATATTTTCAAGCAGAAAGATATAAATTTGAGGCAACGGAGGTGGCTAGAGTTAATAAAGAATTATGATATTGATATATTATACCATCCAGGGAAAGCAAATGTGGTGGCTGATGCTCTAAGTCGTAAGACACTCATGGGTACCAGTGATCAGAAAGGGGTAAAGCAAGGCATGGCTAAGGATCTGCGTCAACTAGCCAATCTGGGTGTTCGTCTACTCGAAACTCCAAGAAAGGATATTATTGTACATAATGCTACCGATTCTTCATTGATAAGGGAAGTGAAAGAAAGACAGTGTTATGATCCTATTCTACAATGCCTTAAGGAGAAAGTAAGTCAAGGTATAATGAAGGAGTTTAGGCTTACACAAGATGGAGTACTTTATTGCCAAAATAGATTGTGTGTGCCTGATGTTAACAGACTCAGAAGGAGAATAATGGAAGAAGCCCATCATTCAAGATATTCCATCCACCCGGGATCTACTAAGATGTATCATGACCTAAAGGGAGTGTTTTGGTGGGGAGGCATAAAAAAGGACCTTGCAGAGTTTGTGGCTCAATGTCCTACTTGTCAACAAGTCAAAGTAGAGCACCAAAAGCCAGGTGGTTACATGCAATGTATAGAGATTCCAACTTGGAAGTGGGATATGATTAATATGGATTTTGTAACTGGTTTGCCTCGGTCAGTTAATAAGTTTGACTCCATATGGGTGATAGTTGATAGACTCACGAAGTCAGCGCACTTCCTGCCAGTTAGAAGTGATTATACAGCTGAAAAATATGCCAAATTATACCTCAAAGAGATAGTTAGGCTACATGGGGTCCCACTTTCTATTATATCCGATCGAGGAGCTCAATTCACGGAAAAATTTTGGAAGTCCTTTCAAAGGAGTTTAGGGACGCAAGTGAATTTGAGTACAGCCTTCCATCCCCAAACAGAAGGCCAAGCAGAGCGTACTATTCAAACACTTGAGGATATGTTGCGAACCTGTGCATTAGATTTTAAAGGTAGCTGGGTAGAACACTTGCCCCTTATTGAATTTGCCTATAATAACAGCTACCATTCGAGCATCAAGATGGCGCCTTACGAAGCTTTGTATGGGAGGAAATGTAGGTCACCAATTGGTTGGTTCGAAGTGGGTGAAACCACCTTGCTCGGGCCAGATTTAGTCCAACAAGCCATGGAAAAAGTTAAGGTGATACAACAACGGCTAAAAACAGCCCAAAGTCGTCATAAATCATATGCAGACATGCGGAGAAGAGGGCTGGAATTCTCTATTAGAGATTGGGTACTTTTAAAGGTATCACCAATGAAAGGGGTTATGAGATTTGGTAAGAAAGAGAAACTAAGCCCACGTTACATAGGGCCATATAAGATTACTAAAAGGGTCGGACAAGTTGCATATGAATTAGAGCTACCCCAGGAACTTTCAATGGTTCATCCAGTGTTTCATGTGTCAATGCTTCGAAAATGCATAGGTGACCCCTCTCGTATCACTCCTATAGAAGATGTACAGGTCACAGAGGATCTTACTTATGAAGAGGTACCGGTTTCTATTCTAGATCGCCAAATTAAAAAGTTAAGGAACAAAGAAATGGCATCAGTAAAGGTACTCTGGAGAAACAACCAAGTAGAAGAAATAACGTGGGAACCGGAGGAAGTAATGACATCTAAATACCCTCATCTATTTGAAGACAATGAGGGACCAAAAGATACATAGGAGGAATATTAATAGGTATGTGTTTGAATACTAGTTATGTTATTAACAGTTGTGTGACCAGAAATTCAAACCTGCCTAGACTATACAGTTATGTTAACATTCGGGACGAATGTTCCTAAGGGGGGAAGGATGTAACACCCCACATTTTACATGTACTAGTAATGTTCACATAAAATGACATACGACTTGATTTAATTACTACCAAATTTTTTTTCAAGTGTTCAAGTGTTAGATTGGGGCACTATATGGAAGTCTATTTAGAGACTGTGGCCTTAAACGGAGAAAATCATTGACGTGCTTATGGAACTTAGGAAGCTAGCAGGTGAGTCACCTGTGTGGTTGGCTTAAAAATATATATATATATACATGAGGGAGAATAATTCATTCATAAGTGAACTCTCTTGAAGTCTAGATGTTAGTAAAAAGAAAGGGGAACGAAGACAAGGCTTAACGCCGAAACTTTCCAAGTCTTGTGACAAACGAAGCCCAAGTTAGGGAGGCTATTAAAACCAATGGTTTAGCATTATATTGGGCCAAGATGTTCAGCCCAAGATTTTTATATAATATGCCCAACTACATTCATTCACTACTAACAAAATTGGGCCCAAACAAAGTGCAAGAAAGATTAAGGAAAATGGGCCGCTAAAGCCCATTGATTTAGAGATCCAAAAGGCCCAAGTGAAAGGGGAAAATTAGTCATTGACCAACTTGAGTTAATCATCTGCAAATATCAGGAGAAAGTCGGTCTAAGGTCTCCTTTAAAAGGGACCAAAACCGAGCTCCTTAGGTTAACTAATAAAAGACCAAAAATTTCAGCTTTTCTCTCTAAGTTTCTCTTGGCATTTCTTCACCTTGGAAGGCAACCAAAGGCTACTTTTTGAGTTCTTGAATTAGACCTACACCTTGGGAGTTAAGGTATGTAAAAATGACCATATACTTGATATGAATTTTCCATGGAAAACAAGATAAGTCGGCTGGTGCACTGTGCAGGAATTTCTGGACAGCTTGTGTCCTGAAAGTTGTTGTTTGGTTTTCTTGGCTTTGGAACGATTTTTACCCTGATTTTTGACTTTAATATGGTATAAGTTGAGGTTATTAATATTTTATAGTGTGTATATGGTTGCCAAGGTTGCTGGACTGTTTTGCTAGTTCTTTGGAAACAAGTATCCTTATATGATCTTATGTGCTTCCAAAATGGTATTGGACTGTTTGATGAGGGGGGGCGATGTTTCACGTTTCCCCATGTGTTTTGAGCTATTTTGTGACTATGTTAAGGTTTATTTGATGGATATATATGTTGGGAGCATCTGGTTCAAAGTTGAGACAAGTATGAATTGTTAACGACGAAATGTAGGGAGACGACGAGATGTTGTGCTTCTTAGTTGAGCGTTTTGTAAAATGGTTCTGTGTTGTAGTTATGGACTGTTGACAGCATGTTATAGAGCTAATATAGGCTGTATACATCATGTATATGATAACGTGTACTGGTTTAAGACAGTTAGAATTGAGAAAGTCGGAATAACACCATTGAGTCGATGGTTATACGTTTGTTGCCAAAGTGTTGTGTCTTGTGAGATTGGGCTGTCCAGATGCATTGATTAGCTGCTAATACCCGCTTTAAAACATGATATTGTAGATAAATAGTTGGAATAAAAGAAGTCATTTCGAGGTAAAAACAAGTTGATATGTCGAGGTATGTAAGGCTATTCGATCTCTTATTATTTGGCATGGAATCCAAAGTCTTTATTGGCACATAGAGATCTTTACAAACTTCGATATAACCACTCCACTCTTTCACATGTATTTGTGTGTCCAGATTCGAGCATTGTCACTGCTGAATACATACAGTGGATACCATGACATATGAGTCTTCTTTTTAGCTAAATAAAGTTCATACGTTGTTTATGTCCTACATGTTTCACTAATTGTATAACCCACTCTTTTCATTGTGATATGATGTTACATGGTCACATACTTGTCATTTGTCATGCTTATAGTCTTATAGCTCAAATGTTACGACCACCAAAGATTCATCTCAAAAGTAATAAGAAGATATATGTATACAGTTGCTTCTGTTGGGTGGTATCCCAGGGGTGAAAGGATCACCTAGCATGGGTCAATCCCAGTATTACAGGGGGTATCCCAGGGGTGAAAGGAAAGCCTAGCATGGGTCGATCCTGATATAGATTTACCACTGATCAGCTGGTCATCTGTATTACATGCTGTGCACAAATTATACAAGTGATAAGAGTAAAGTAACATAATTGTTATACGATGCATGACTCCACAATATTCATAAAGGTGGTCTTTTACCCTACAGCAGTGTATGGTTTCATTTGAGATTTTATCTCATACATAGTACATGTTGCCTTACATATTCAGTACATTATTTCGTACTGACGTCCCTGTTGGGGGACCTGCATTCCATGCTGCAGGTGCAGAAGCTACTAAACCTCCCCAGTAAGAGTACAGGATATCAACTGCAGTCACTGAGCTCCAGGTTGCTTCGGGGCTTTGAGTCTTATCATATCTTCTTGCATTGTATAGTATCTTATCATGAGGCGGGGCCTGTCCCGACCCTTATAAGATAATGTTTCTTGTCTAGAGGCTTTGTAGACTATGTAAAGTATAGTATGGTCATGTATCGTATCGTAGACATTGTGGCTCCAACGACCTGGTCATACAACATCTTTTGGCTTGCTAGTCCCATTTATCTTTTGAGGGCATGTTAGTATAAAAGTAACTTATAATGTTCATAGGTAATGTATTGCTACAGGTTGGTTCTCCCGAGCCTTACCGGCAACGGGTGCCAGTCCGCCTTAATAGGATTTGGGGCGTGACAGTACTGTAGGCCGAAAATTGACTGGGGCATGCCAGGGAGATTGGGGATCGTCCTAGTATGGTCTGTTTAATTTTTCGTGGCTATTTGGATGGACAAACGGGCAAAATGACGTGAACGGGGCATTTTCAGGCCAAATCGATGTGCTATGGCCCACGGTTTTGGGGGTGGGCTCAGGGTTTAGGCAAGCTGTGGGCCAAAAATTGACTGAGGCATGCCAATGAGGTTAGAGATTTTCCCAGGGTAGTTCGTTTAATTTTTCATGTCTATTTGGTTGGGCAACGGGTGAAACGATGCGAACAGGGTATTTTTGGGCCAAATCGATGTGCTATAGCCTATGGTTTCGGGGGTGGGCCCAGGGTTCGGGCGTGTTGTATGCCAAAAATCAACCGAGGTGTGCCAGGAAGGTTGAGGATCATCCAGTGTAGTCCGTTTAATTTTTTGTGGCTATTTGGGTGGATAAACGGGCGAAACGGTGCGAACGGAGCATTTTTGGGCCCAATTGGTATGCTATTGCCCACAGTTTGGGGATGGCACAAGGTCCGGGCGTGCTGTGGGCCAAAATTCGACAGCGGCATGCTAGGGAGGTTGGGGATCATCCCATTGTGGTCCGTTTAATTTTTCATGGCCATTTTGGTGGACAAACGGGCGAAACGGCGCGAATAAGGTATTTTCAGGCCAAATCGGTGTGCTATAGCCCATGGTTTTAGGGGTTAGCTCTAGGTACGGGCGTGCTTTGGGCCGAAAATAGATCGGGACATGCTAGGGAGGTAGGGGCTCTTCCCAGTATGGACCGTTTAATTTTTCATGGCCATTTGGGAGGACAAACGGGCGAAACGGCATGAATGGGGTATTTTTGGGCCAAATCACTGTGCTATTGCCCACGATTTAGGAGGTGGGCCCCGGGTCCATACGTGTTGTGGGCAAAAATTAATTGAGGCATTCCAAGGAGGCTGTGGATCATCTCAATATGGTCCGTTTAATTTTTTTGGCCATTTTGGTAGACAAATAGATGAAACGGCATGAACGGGGAATTTTCAGGCCAAATCGATGTGCTATAGCCCACGGTTTTGAGGGTGGACTCGGGTTTTGGGCAAGCTATGGGCTAAAAATTGACTGAGGCATGCCAGGGAGGTTGGGGATCATCCCAGTATGGTCCGTTTAATTTTTTGTGGCTATTTGTGTGGACAAACGGGCGAAACAGCGTGAACAGGGCATTTTTGGGCCAAATCGATGTTCTATAGCCTATGGTTTCGAGGGTGAGCTCGGGGTCCGGGTGTGCTGTGTGCCAAAAATCAACCGAGGCATGACGGGGGGGTTGAGAATCGTCCCAGCATAGTCCATTTAATTTTTCATCGCTATTTGGGTGGACAAACGGGCAAAACAGCATAAATGAGGCATTTTCAAGCCAAATCGGTGTGCTATGGCCCACGGTTTTAGGGGTGGCACAGGGTCCAGGCATGCTGTCGACCGAAATTCGACAGCGGTATGCCAGGGAGGTTGGGGATCGTCCCAGAATGGTCCGTTTAATTTTTTATGGCCATTTTGGTGGATAAACAGGAGAAACGATGCGAATGGGCATTTTCAGGCCAAATCGGTGTGCTATAACCCACGGTTTTTGGGGTTGGCCTAGGGTACGGGCATGCTTTGGGCCAAAAATTGACCGAGGCATGCTAGGGAGGTAGGGGCTCTTCCCAGTGTGGTCCGTTTATTTTTTCATGGCCATTTGGGAGGACAAACGGGCGAAACGGCATGAATGGGTCATTTTCGGGCCAAATCACTATTCTATAGCTCACGATTTTGGGGGTGGGCACGAGCTCCATGCGTGCTGTGCGCCAAAAATTAATCGGGGCATGACAGGGAGGTTGTGGATCATCTCAGTATGGTCCGTTGAATTTTTTTGGCCATTTGGGTGGACAAATGGGCAAAACAGCATGAATGGGGCATTTTCGGGCCACATCGATATGCTATAGACAACGGTTTCAAGGGTGGTCCTGGGGTCCGGGCATTTCGTAGGCCAAAAATTGATTGGGGTGTGCTAGGGAGGTTGAGGATCTTCCCAATGTAGTCCGTTTAATTTTTCATGCCTATTTGGGTGGACAAACGAGCAAAACAACGCAAACGGGGCATCTTTGGGCTAAATTGATGTACTATAGCCCATGGTTTTAGGGGTGGACTTGGGGTTCAGGCATGTTATGGGCCAAAAATTGATTGGGGCATGCTAGGGAGGTTGGGGATCATCCCAGTGTGGTCTGTTTAATTTTTCGTTGCCATTTGGCTGGACAAACGGGTGAAACGGTGCGAATGGGGTATTTTCGGGACAAATTGGTGTGCTGTAGCCTATGGTTTTGGGGATGGGTCTAGGGTCCGGGCGTACTGTGGGCTGCAAATCGATCGAGGCATTCTAGGGGGGTTGAGGATCATTCCAGTGTGGTCCGTTTAGTTTTTTGTGGCTATTTGGGTGGACAAACTGCCAGAACGGCACAACGGGGCATTTTTGGGCCAAATCGGTGTGCTATAGCCCACGGTTGGACAAACGGGCGAAACGGCATGAACGGGGCCTTTTCGGGAAAAATCGATGTACTGTAGCACACAATTTTGAGGGTGGCCCCGGGGATCGGGGTGCTGTGGGCCAAAAATTGTCCGAGGCATGCCAGGGAGATTAGGGATCGATCAAGTATGGTTCATTTAATTTTTCATGTCCATTTGGGTGGACAAACGGGCAAAACGGCTCGAACGGGGCATTTTTGGGCCAAATCGGTGTGCTATAGCCCATGATTTTGAGGGTGGGCCCGGGGTTCGAGCGTGCAGAGGGCCAAAAATTGATCGGGGCATGCCAAGGAGGTTGGGGATCGTCCCAGTATGGTCTGTTTAATTTTTTGTGGACATTTGGGCAGACAAACGGGCGAAATAACGTGAACGGGGCATTTTTAAGCCAAATCGGTTTGCTATAGCCCACGATTTTGGGGGTGGGCCCAGGGTCCGGGCATCCTGTTGGCCAAAAATTGACCGATGCATGCCAGTGAGGTTGGGGATCATCTCAGTGTGGTCCGTTTAATTTTTTGTGGCTATTTGGGTGGACAAACGAGCAAAACAGCGCGAACGGGGCATTTTCAGGCCAAATCGGTGGGCTATAGCCCACGGTTATGAGGGTGAGCTCGGGTCCGAGCGTGCTGTGGGCCTAAAATCAACTGAGGCATGATAGGAGGTTGGAAATCATCCCAGTATGGTCCATTTAATTTTTCTTGGCCATATGGGTTGACAAACGAGCCAAACGACGCAAATGGGGCATTTTCGAGCCAAATCGTTGTGCTATAGCCCACAGTTTTGAGGGTGGGCTCGGGGTCTGGGCATGCTGTATACTGAAAATCGACCGGCCCATACCAAGGAGGTTGGTAATCATCCCAGTATGGTTCATTTAATTTTTTGTGGAAATTTGTATGGACAAATGGGCAAAATGGGACATTTTTGAACCAAATCGGTGTGCTATAGCCCATGGTTTTGGGGGTGGGCCCGGGGTCCGGGCATGCACTGGGTTGAAAATTGACCGGGGCATGCCAGGGAGGTTGGGGATCGTCCCAGTGTGGTTCATTTAATTTTTCATGGCCATTTGGCTAGACATATGGGCAAAATGACGGGAACAGGCATTTTTCGAGCCAAATTGGTGTGCTATTGCTCATAATTTTAAGGGTGGGCCCGGGGTCTGGGCGTCCTGTAGGATAAATCGGGTCATGAAAAGGAGGTTGGTGATCTTTCCAGTATGGTTTGTTTAATTTTTCATGGAAATTTGGGTGGACAAATGGGCAAAACGGAACATTTTGGGACCAAATCGGTGTGCTATAGCCTACGGTTTTGGGGGTGGGCCCGGGGTCCAGGCGTGCACTGGGCTGAAAATTGACTGGGGCATGCCAGGGAGGTTGGGGATCTTCCCAGTATGGTGCGTTTATATGTTCATGGCCATTTGGCTAGACAAACGGGTGAAACAGCGCGAACGGGGCATTTTTGGGCCAAATCGGTGTGCTATAGCCCACGGTTTCGAGGGTGGGCCTGGGGTCCGAGCGTCCTGTAGGATGAAAATCGACCATGGCGTGCAATGTAGGTTGGGGATCATCCCAGTGTGGTCCATTTAATTTTTTGGGGTTATTTGGGTGGACAAACGGGCGAAACGACGCGAATGAGGCATATTTGGGCCAAATCAGTGTGCTATAGCCAACAGTTTTGATGGTGGACTTGGGTCCGGGCATGCTTTGGGATAAAAATCGACCGGGGCATGCCAGCGAGGTTGGGGATCGTCCCAATGTTGTCCATTTTATTTTTCATGGCTATTTGAGTGGATAAACATGCGAAATGGCGCAAACGGGATCGTGCCAAATTGGTGTGCTATAGCCCACGGTTTTAGGGGTGGGCCCAGGGTTCGAGTGTTTCGTGGGCCAAAAATTAATCGAGGCATGCCAGGAAGGTTGGGGATCATCCCAGTATGGTCCGTTTAATTTTTTCGTGTCCATTTGGAGGGACAAACGGGCGCTACGGTGCGAATGTAGTATTTTTTAGCCAATTTGATGTGCTATAGGCCACTGTTTTGAGGGTGGGCCCGGGGTCTGAGCGTCTTGTAGGCCAAAAATCGATCGGCGCATGGCAGGGAGGTTAGGATCATCCCAGTATGGTCCGTTTAATTTTTTGTGGCCATTTGGGTGGACAAATGGATAAAACGATGTGAACGGGGCATTCTTGGGCTAATTCGGTGTGCTATAGACTTTGGTTTCGGAGATGGGCCCGGGGTCCGAGCATTCTGTAGGCCAAAAATAGAGCGGGATGTTCCAGGGAGGTTAGGGATCATCCCAGTGTGGTCAGTTTAATTTTTTGTGGCCATTTGGGTGGATAAACGGGTGAAATGGTGCGAACGAAGCATTTATGAGCAAAATCGGTGAGCTATAGCCCACTATTTCTATGGTGGGCCTGGGGTTCGAGCGTGCAGTGGGCCAAAAATCAACCGTGGCGTGCTAGGGAGGTTGGGGATAGTCCCAGTGTGGTCCGTATAATTTTTAGGGCTATTTGGGTGGACAAACGGGCGAAACGACACGAATGGGGCATTTTCAGGCAAAATTTGTGTGCTATAGCCCACGTTTTCGAGGGTGGGCCTGGGGTCCGGGCATGTTGTGGGCCAAAAATCGATCGGGGCATGCCAGGGAAGTTGGGGATCATTTGAGTATGGTCCGTTTAATTTTTGTCGCCATTTAGGTGGACAAATGGGCGAAACGGCGCGAACGGGATTGAGCCAAATTAGTGTGCTATAGCCCCCGGTTTTGGGGGTGAGCTCGGGGTTCGGGCGTGTTGTGGACAAAAAATTAACTGAGGCGTGCCAGGGAGGTTGGGGATCATTTCAGTGTCGATCATTTTATTTTTTCGTGGCCAGTTGGATGGATAAATGGGCGATACGGAGCAAATGGGGCATTTTTGAGCCAAATCGGTGTGCTATAGCCCACGGTTTTGAGGGTGGGCCCAAGTTTCGGGAGTGTTGAGGGTCGTAAATTGATCGAGGAATGCTAGGGAGGTTGGAGATCGTCCCAGTATGGTACATTTAATTTTTTGTGGCATTTTGGGTGGACAAACGGGCTAAACGGCGTGAACAATGCATTTTTGGGCTAAATCAGTGTGCTATAGCCCAAGGTTTCGGAGATTGGCCCGGGGTACAGGTGTGCAATGGGACAAAAATTGAACGGGGCATGCCTGGGAGGTTGAGGATCATCCCAGTATCATTCGTTTAATTTTTCGTGGCCATTTGGGTGGATAAACTGGAAAAATAGCGCGAACGAGGAATTTTTAGGACAAATCAGTGTGCTATAGCCCACGATTTCAAGGGTGGACCCAGGGTTTGGGGGTCCTGTGGGCTGAAATTCTACCGGGGCATGCCAGGGAGGTTGTCGATTGTCCCAGTATGTCCATTTAATTTTTCGTGGTCATTTGGGTGGACAAACTAGCGAAACGGTGCGAACGGGGCATTTTTGGTCCAAATCGGTGTTCTATAGCCCATGGTTTTGGGGGTAGGCCTGGGGTTCAGGCGTGCTGTGGGCCGAAAATTGACTGGGGTATGCTAGGGAGGTTGGGGATCATCCCAATATGGTTTATTTTATTTTTCGTGGCAATTTGGGAGGAAAAACAGGCGAAACAGCGCAAACGAGGCATTTTTTGGCTAAATCGGTGTGCTATTGCCCACGATTTTGGGGGTGGTCACGGGGTTCGGCCGTGCTGTGGGCTAAAAATTGATTGGGGCATGACAGGGAGGTTGGGTATTTTCCTAGTGTGGTCCTTTTAATCTTCAGTGGTCATTTAGGTGGACAAACGAGCAAAATGGTGCGAACGGGGCATTTTTTGGCGAAACTAGTGTGCTATAGCCAACGATTTCGAAGGTGGGCCCAGGGTCCAGGATTGCTGTGGGCCAAAAATTGACCGGGGCGTGCCAGGGAGGTTAGGGATTATCCCAGTATGGTTCGTTTAATTTTTATGGCCATTTGGGTAGACAAATGGGAGAAATAGCGCGAACGGGGCATTTTCAAGCCAAATCAATGTGCTATAGCGCATGGTTTCGAGAGTGGGCCCGGGGTCTAGGCGTGCTGTAGGCCAAAAATTGACCAGGGCATGTCAGGGAGGTTGGGGATTATCTCAGTGTGGTGCGTTTAATTTTTCGTGGCCATTTGGGAAGACAAACGTGTGAAACGGCATGAACGGTGTATTTTCGAGTAAAATCGATGTGCTATAGCCCATGGTTTTGGGGGTGGGCCCGGGATCCGAATGTGCTGTGGGCCAAAAATCAACTGGGGCGTGCCAGGGAGGTTATGGATCATACTAGTATGGTCCGTTTAATTTTTTCATGTCCATTTGGGAGTGCAAATGGGTGAAACAGCGCGAACGGGGCAATTTCGGGCCAAATCGGTGCGCTATAGCCCACGGTTTTGGGGGTGGGCCTAGGGTCCGGGCGTGCTGTGGGCCAAAAATCGATCGGGGCATGCCAGGGAGGTTGGACATCATCCCAGTATGGTCCATTTAATTTTTTGTGGCTATTTGGATGGACAAACAGGTGAAACGGCGCAAACGGGGCATTTTCGGGCCAATTCGGTATGCTATAGCCACGGTTTTGGGGGTGGGCCGAAGGTCCTAGCTAGATGTGCACCAAAAATTGACCAATGAGTGCCAGGAAGGTTGGGGATCATCACAGTGTGGTCTGTTTAATTTTTTGTGACCATTTGGGTGGATAAACGGGCAAAACGGAGCGAACAGGGCATTTTCAGGTAAAATTAGTGTGCTATAGCCCACGGTTTTGGGGGTAGGTTGCGGTCCAAGCATGCTGTGGGCTAAAAATCGACCAAGGTGTGCCAGATAGGTTGGGTATCATCTCAGATGTTCTGTCGGTCGTAAATCGACTGGGGCATGCCTGGGAGGTTGATGATCATCCCAGTATGGTCTGTTTAACTTTTCGTGGCCATTTGGGTGGACAAACAGGTAAAATAGCGCAAACGAAGCATTTTCGAGCTAAATTGGTGTTCTATAGCCCATGGTTTCGGGGGTGGGAGTGGGGTCCGAGTGTGCTGTGGGCCAAAAATCGGCCGGGGTGTGTCGGGGAGGTTAGAAAAAGTCCCAGTATGGTTCGTTTAATTTTTTGTGATTATTTGGGTGGACTGACGTGTGAAACGATGCGAACGGGGCATTCTTGGGACAATTTACTGTGCTATAGCCTACGGTTTTGGGGGTGGGCCAAGGGTACGAGTATTCTGTATGCTAAAAATAGAGCGGGACGTGCCAGGGAGGTTGGGGATTATCTCAGTGTGGTTTGTTTAATTTTTTATGGCCATTTGGATGGATAAACGGGCGAAACAGTGCGAACGGGGCATTTTCGAGCAAAATCGGTGTGCTATATCCCACGGTTTTTGTGGTGGGCCCGGGGTTCGGGCTTGCTGTGAGCCAAAAATTGACCGTGGTATACCAGGGAGGTTAGGGATCATCCTAGTCTGGTTTGTTTAATTTTTTGGGGCTATTTGGGTGGACAAACGGGCGAAACGGCGCGAATGGGGCATTTTCGGGCCAAATTTGTGTGCTATAGCCCACGGTTTCAAGGGTGGACCTGGGGTCCGGGCGTGCTTTGGGCCAAAAATCGACCGGGGCATGTTAGGGAAATTGGGGATCATCCCAGTATGGTCCGTTTAATTTTTGTCGCCATTTGGGTGAAACGGTGCGAACGGGATTGGGCCAAATCGGTGTGCTATAGCCCACGGTATTGTGGGTGGGCTCGGGGTTCAGGCATGTTGTGGGAAAATAATTGATCGGGGCATGCTAGAGAGGTTTGGGATCATTCCATTGTGGTTCGTTTAATTTTCCTGGCCATTTGGATGGACAAACGGGCAAAATAAAGTGAACGGGGCATTTTTGGGCCAAATTGGTGTGCTATAACCCACGGTTTCGGGGGTGGGCTCGGGTTTCGGGTATGCTGTGGTTTGAAAATCGACTGGGGTATGCCAGGGAGGTTGGGGATCGTTCCATCATAGTCCGCTGAATTATTCGCGGCCATTTAGGTGAGCAAATGGACAAAAAAATACAAATGGGGCATTTTTGGGCCAAATCTGTGTGCTATACCCCACGATTTTGAGGGTGGGCCCGGGGTCGGAGCGTGTTATAGGCCAAAAATTGATCGGGGCATGCCAAGGGGTTTGGGGATCATCCCTGTCTGGTCCATTTAATTTTTTGTGTCCATTTCGGAGGACAAACAGCTGAAACGACGCAAATGGGCATTTTCGGGCCAAATTGTGTGCTATAGCCCACGATTTTGGGGGTGGTCCCGGTGTTAGGGCATGCTGTGGGATGAAAATTAACCAGGGTGTGCGAGGGAGGTTGAGGATCATCCCAGTGTGGTCCGTTTTATTTTTCGTGGCCATTTGGGTGGACAAACGGGTAAAACGGCGCGAATGGGGCCTTTTCAGGCTAAATCATTGTGCTATAGCCCACGGTTTTGGGGGTGGGCTCGGGGTCGGGGCATGCTGTGGGCTGAAAACCGACCGAGGCATGACAGGGAGGTTGGGGATCATTCCAGTGTGGTCTGTTTAATTTTTAATGGCCATTTAGGTGGACAAACGGGAAAATGCTGTGAATAGGGCATTTTTGGGCCAAATTGGTGTGCTATAGCTCACAGTTTTGGGGGTGAGCCCGGGGTTCGGGTGTGCTGTGGGCCAAAAATTGACCGAGGTGTGCCAGGGAGGTTGGGTATCATCCCAGTATATTCCGTTTAATTTTTTATGGCTATTTGGGTGGACAAACGGGCCAAACAGCGTGAACAGGGCATTTTCGGGCCAAATCGGTGTGCTATAGCCCACGGTTTCGAGGTCAGCTTAGGGTCCGGGCGTGATGTGGTCTGAAAATTGAGTGGGGTGTGCCAAGGAGGTTGGGGATTGTCCCAGTGTGGTCCGTTTAATTATTCATGGCCATTTCGGTGGACAAGCGGGTGAAACAATGCTAATAGGGCATTTTTTGCCCAAATCGGAGTGCTATAGCCCACGATTTCGGGGATGGGCCCGGGGTCCGAGCATGCTCTGGGCCTAAAATCGACCAGGGCATGCCAGAGAGGTTGCATATTGTCCCAGTAATGTCCGTTTAATTTTTCGTGGATATTTAAGAGGGAAAACGGGTGAAATAGCGCGAATGGGGCATTTTTGGGCCAAATAGATGTGTTATAGCCCACGGTTTTGGGGGTGGTCCCGAGTTTCGGGCGTGTTTGGGCCGAAAATAGATTGGGGTATGCTAGGGAGGTTGGAGATAGTCCCAGTGTGGCCCGTTTAATATTTCGTGGCCATTTGGGTGGACAAATGGGCAAAACAGCGCGAACGGGGCATTTTTGGGCAAATCGGTGTTCTATAGACCATTATTTCGGGGGTGGACCCAAGGTCCGGGCGTGTTGTGGGATGAAAATTGATTCGGGCATGCCAGGGAGGTTGGGCATCATTTTAGTGTGGTCCATTTAATTTTTTGTGGCTATTTGGGTGGACAAACAGGTAAAATGGTGCGAACGGGGCATTTTTGAGCCAAATTGGTGTTCTATAGCCCATGGTGTCGGGGGTGGGCCTGGGGTCCGAGCGTGCTGAGGGACAAATATTAATCGAGGCGTGCTAGGGAGGTTTGGTATCATCTCAGTGTGGTCCGATTAAATTTTTATGACCATTTCGGTGGACAAACGGGTGAAACAGCGCAAACGGGGTGTTTTCGGGCCAAATCATTATGCTATAGCCCATTGTTTTAGGGGTGGGCCCGGGGTCCGGGCGTGAAGTGGGCTGAAAATCGACCGAGGCATGCCAGGGAGGTTTAGGATCATCCCAGTGTGGTCTGTTTAATTTTGCATGGCTATTTGGGTGGACAAACGGGCTTTACGGCGCGAACGGTGCATTTTTTAGATAAAATCGGTGTGCTATAGCCTACTGTTTCAGGGATGGCCCAGGGTTCGGGCGTGCTGTTGGCCGAAAATCAAATGAGGGGTGCCTGGGAGGTTAGGGATCGTCCCAGTGTGGTCTGTTTAATTTTTCGTGGCCATTTGAGTGGACAAACAGGCAAAACGACTCTAACGGGGAATGTTTAGGCTAAATCAGTGTGCTATAGCCCACGGTTTCGGGGGTGGGATCGAGGTCCAGGCTTTCTGTCGGTCAAAAATCGACCTGGGTATTCTAGGGAGGTTAGAGATCATCTCAGTGTGGTCCATTTAATTTTTTGTGGCCATTCGGGTGGACAAACCGGTGAAACAACGTGAATAGGGTATTTTTGGGCCAAATCGGTGTGCTATAACCCATGATTTTAGGGGTGGTCTTGGTGTCCAAGCGTGTTATGGGTCAAAAATTGATCGAGGCATGCCAGGGAGGTTGAGGATCATCCCAGTGTGGTCCGTTTAATTTATCATGGCTATTTGGGTGGACAAATGGGTGAAACAGCGTGAACGGTGTATTTTCGAGCCAAATCGGTATGCTATAGGCCACAGTTTTGGGGGTGGGAAAGGGGTCCGGGCGTGCTGTTGGCCGAAAATCTATCGGGGCATGCCAGGGAGGTTGGGTATCGTCCCAGTGTGGTCTGTTAAATTTTTCGCGGCCATTTTATTGGATAAACGGGCAAAACAGCGTGAATGGAGAGTTTTCAGGCCAAATCGGTGTGCAATAGCCTATGATTTTGAGGGTGGGCTCGGGGTACAGGCATGCTATGGTTTTAAAATTGATCGAGCCATGTCAGGGAGGTTGAGGATCAACCCAGTATGGTCTATTTAATTATTCGTGAAAATTAGGGTGGAAAAACAGGCGAAACAGCGCGAACGGGGTATTTTTAGGCCAAATTGGTGTACTATAGCCCACGGTTTTGGGTATGGGCTTAGGGTCCGAGCGTGTTGCGGGCCAAAAATCAACCGGGGCATGCCAGGTATTTTGGGGATCAACCCAGTGTGGTCCATTTATTTTTCGTGGCTATTTGGGTAGACAAAAGGGCGAAATGGCGCGAACGGGACTTTTTGAGTCAAATTGGTGTGCTATAGCCCACGGTTTTAGGGGTGGGCTCGGGTTCTGGGTGTGCTGTGGGCTAAATATCGATTGGGGAATGGCAGGGAGGTTGGGTATCATCCCAGTCTGGTCCGTTTATTTTTTCGTGGCTATTTGGGTGGATTAGCGGGCGAAACGGCGCAAACGAGGTATTTTTAGGCCAAATCGGTGTGCTAGAGCCTACGTTTTAGGGGGTGGGCTCAGAATCCGAGCATGATGAGGGATAAAAATTGATTGAGGCATGCCTGGGAGGTTGGGGATCATCCCAATGTGGTTCACTTAATTTTTTGTGGGCATTTTCAGGCTAAATCGGTTTGCTATAGCCCGCAGTTTCAGGGGTGGGCCCGGGGTTCGGGCATGCTGTGAGTCAAAAATTGACTGGGGCATGCCTAGGAGGCTGGGGATTATCTCAGTATGGTCCATTTAATTTTTCATGTCCATTTGGGTGGAGAAACGGCGCGAACGGGGCATTTTTGAACTAAATCGGTGTGCTATAGCCCACGATTTTGGGGGTGGGCCCAGGGTTCGGGCGTGCTATTCGCCAAATATCCACCGAGGCATTCCAGGGAGATTGGGGATCATCCCTGTGTGGTTCGTTTAATCTTTCGTGGCCATTTGGGTGGACAAACAGGCGAAATGGCGCGAACGAAGAATTTTTTGGCCAAATCGGTGTTCTTTAGCCCACGATTTTAGGGGTGGGCCCGGGGTTCGGGCATGCTGTGATTCAAAAATTTACCGGGGCATGCTAGGGATGTTGGGGATCATCCTAGTGTAGTCCGTTTAATCTTTTGTGGCCATTTGGTTGGACAAACGGGCAAAACGACTCGAACATAGATTTTTTGGGCCAATTCGGTGTGCTATAGCCCACGGTTTTGGGGATTGACCCAGGTTTATGCATAATGTGGGTTAAAAATTGACTGGTCTATGCTAGGGAGGTTGGGACTCATCTCAGTGTGGTGCATTTACTTTTTTGTGGCCATTTAGGTGGACAAACAGGAGAAACAGCGTAAATAGGGCATCTTCGGACCAAATTGGTGTGCTATAGCCCACGGTTTCAGGGGTGTGCAAGGGGTCCGGGTGTGCCGTGGGCCAAAAATCGACCGGGGCATATCAGCGAAGTTGGGGAATTTCCAAGTGTGGTCCGTTTAATTTTTCATGGCCATTTGGGCGGACAAACGGGCAAAACGGCGAGAACGGGGCATTTTCGGGCCTAATTGATGTGCTATAGCCCACGGTTTTAGGGGTGGGCCAGGGGTTTGGGTATGATGTGGACTAAAATTCAATCGGGGTATGCCAGTGAGGTTCGGTATCATCCCAGTATGGTCCGTTTAATTTTTTGTGGCTATTTGGGTGGACAAACGGGCAAACAGCATGAAAAGGATATTTTTTAGCCAAATAGGTGTGCTATAGACCACGGTTTTGGGAGTGGGCCAGGCGTGCTGTGGGCCGAAAGTTGACCTGAGCGTACCAGAGAGGTTGGGGATTGTCCCAGTGCGGTCCGTTAATTTTTTTTGGCCATTTGGGTGGACTAACGGGCAAAAATGGGGCATTTTCGGGTCAAATCGGTGTGCTATAGCCCACGGTTTCGTGTGTGGGCCTGGGGTCCGGGCGTGCTGTAGGACTAAAATTGACCAGGGCGTTCCAAGGAGGTTGGATATTATCCTAGTTTGGTCCGTTTAATTTTTCGTGGCTATTTGGGTAGATAAACGGGCGAAACAGCACGAACGGGGGATTTTTGGGCCAAATCAATGTGCTATATCCCACAGTTTTAAGGGTCGGCTTGGGGTTTGGATGTGCTGTGGGCCGAAAATTGACCGAGGCATGCCAGGGAGGTTGGGGATCGTCCCATTGTGGTCCGTTTAATTTTTTGTGACCATTTGGGTGGACAAACAGGCGAAACGGGGCGAACAGGGTGTTTTTGGGACAAATCGATGTGCTATGTGCCAAAAATTGACTGAGGCGTGCCAGGGAGGTTGAGGATCATCCCAGTGTAGTCCGTTTAATTTTTCGTGGCTATTTGGGTTGATAAATGGGCGAAACGGCACAAATGGGGCATTTTCGGGCCAAATCAGTGTGCTATGGCCCACGGTTTTGGGGGTGGCACATGGTCCGGGCGAGTTGTGGGCCAAAATTCAACAGAAGCATGCCATGGTGGTTGGGGATCATCCCAGTGTATTTTGTTTAATTTTTTTGTGTCCATTTGGGGGGACAAATGGGCGATACGGCACGAACGAAGTATTTTTTAGCCAAATCGATGTGCTATAGGCCACTGTTTTGAGGGTGGACCCGGGGTTCGGGCGTCCTGTAGGCCGAAAATCAATCAGGGCATGGCAGGGAGGTTAGTATCATCCCATTGTGGCCCGTTTAATTTTTTGTGGCCATTTGGGTGGACAAATGGCAAAACGATACGAATGGGGCATTCTTGGGCTAATTCGGTGTGCTATAGCCTTCAGTTTCGGGGGTGGGCCCGGGGTCCGAGCATTTTGTAGGCCAAAAATGGAGCGGGACGTTCTAGGGAGGTTAGGGATCATCCCAGTATGGTCAGTTTAATTTTTTGTGGCCATTTGGGTGGATAAACGGGCGAAATGGTGCGAACGGGGCATTTACGAGCAAAATCGGTGTGTTATAGCCCACAGTTTTTGTGGTGGGCCCAGGGTTCGAGAGTCCAGTGGGCCCAAAATTGACCATGGCATGCTAGGGAGGTTAGGGATAGTCCCAGTATAGTCCGTATAATTTTTAGGGCTATTTGGGTGGACAAACGGGCGAAACGGCACAAATCGAGCATTTTCAGGCAAAATCTGTGTGCTATAGCCCACGGTTTCAAGGGTGGGCTCGGGGTCCGGGCATGTTGTGGGCCAAAAATCGACTGGGGCATGCCAGGGAAGTTGGGGATCATTTGAGTATGGTCAGTTTAATTTTTGTCACCATTTAGGTGGACAAATGGGCAAAACGGCGCGAACGGGATTGAGCCAAATTGGTGTGCTATAGCCCACGGTTTTTGGGGTGAGCTCGGTGTTCGGGCGTGTTGTGGACCTAAAATTAACCGAGGCATGCCAGGGAGGTTGGGGATCATTTCAGTGTCGATTGTTTTATTTTTTCGTGGCCATTTGGGTGGATAAATGGGCGATACGGAGCGAATGGGGCATTTTCTAGCCAAATCGGTGTGCTATAGCCCAAAGTTTTGAGGGTGGGCCTAGGTTCTGGGAGTGTTGTGGGTCGTAAATTGATTGGGGTATGCTAGGGAGGTTGGGGATCGTCTCAGTGTAGTACATTTAATTTTTTGTGGCCTTTTGGGTGGACAAATGGGCTAAACGGCGCGAATAGGGCATTTTTGGGCTAAATCAGTGTGCTATAGCCCAAGGCTTCGGAGGTTGGCCCGGGGTACGGGCGTTCAATGGGCCAAAAATTGAACGGGGCATGCCTGGGAGGTTGAGGATCGTCCCAGTATCATTCGTTTAATTTTTCATGGCTATTTGGGTGGACAAACGGGAAAAATAACGCGAACTAGGAATTTTTAGGACAAATCAGTGTGCTATAGCCCACGGTTTCAAGGGTGGGCCTGGGGTTCGGGCGTTCTGTGGGCTGAAATTCGACCGGGGCATGCCAGGGACGTTGTGGATTATCCCAGTATGTCCGTTTAATTTTTCGTAGTTATTTGGGTGGACAAACTAGCGAAACAGTGCGAACGGGGAATTTTCGGTCCAAATCGATGTTCTATAGCCCACGGTTTTGGGGGTAGGTCCGGGGTTCGAGTGTGCTTTAGGACAAAAATCGACTGGGGCATGCCAAGGAGGTTGGGGATCGTCCCAGTATGGTTTATTTAATTTTTCATGGCAATTTGGGTGGAAAAACGGGCGAAATGGCATGAATGAGGCATTTTTTGGCTAAATCGGTGTGCTATTGCCCACGGTTTTGGGGGTGGTCGTGGGGTTCAGCCGTGTTGTGGGCCAAAAATGGATTGGGGCATGACAGAGAGGTTGGGATTGTCCTAGTGTGGTCCTTTTAAGATTCAGTGGTCATTTAGGTGGACAAACGAGCAAAATGGCGTGAACGAGGCATTTTTGGGCCAAATTGGTGTGCTTATAGCCAAGGTTTCGAAGGTGGGCCCAGGGTCCAGGCCTGCTGTGGGCCAAAAATTGACTAGGGCGTGCCAGGGAGGTTAGGGATTATCCCAGTATGGTTTGTTTAATTTTCGTGGCCATTTGGGTAGACAAACAGGCAAAATAGCGCGGAACGGGGCATTTTCGGGCCAAATCGGTGTGCTATAGCGCATGGTTTCGGGAGTGGGCCCGGGGTCTGGGCGTGCTGTAGGCCAAAAATCGACCAGGGCGTGTCAGGGAGGTTGGGGATCATCCCAGTATGGTTCGTTTAATTTTTTGTGGCCATTTGGGAAGACAAACGTGTGAAACGGCGTGAACGGGGCATTTTCAGGCAAAATCGATGTGCTATAGCCCATGGTTTTGGGGGTGGGCTCGGGATCCGAATGTGCTGTGGCCAAAAATTGATTGGGGCATGCCAGGGAGGATAGGAATCATCCTAGTATGGTCCGTTTAATTTTTTCATGGCCATTTGGGAGTGCAAATACGTGAAAAAGCGCGAACGGGGCAATTTTGGGCCAAATCGGTGTGCTATAGCCCACAGTTTTGGGGGTGGGCTTAGGGTTCGAGCGTGTTGTTGGCAAAAAATTGATCGGGGCATGCCACGAAGATTGGACATCATCCCAGTATGGTTCATTTAATTTTTTGTAGACATTTGGGTGGACAAATAGGTGAAACGGCGTAAACGAGGCATTTTTGGGCCAAATCGGTATGCTATAGCCATGGTTTTGGGGGTGGGCCCAGGGTCCCGGCTAGCTGTGCATCGAAAATTGACCAGAGAGTGCCAGGAAGGTTGGGGATCATCACAGTGTAGTCCATTTAATTTTTTGTGGCCATTTGGGTGGACAAACGGGCATAACAGAGCGAATGGGGCATTTTCAGGCAAAATTAGTATGCTATAGCCCACGGTTTTGGGGGTGGGTTGCGGTCCAGGCGTGCTGTTGGCTAAAAATTGACCGAGGCATGCCAGATAGGTTGGGGATCATCCACTATGGTCCGTTTAATTATTCGTGGCCAATTAGGTGGACAAACGGGCAAAACGGCCTGAACAGGGCATTTTTAGGCAAAATTGGTGTGCTATAGCCTACGGTTTCATTGGTGGGCCTAGGGTTCGGATGTGCTGTCGGTCATAAATTGATCGGGGTATGCCTGGGAGGTTGAGGATCATCCCATTATGGTCTTTTTAACTTTTCGTGGCCATTTGGGTGGACAAACAGGCAAAATGGCACGAACGGGGCATGTTCGAGCTAAATCGGTGTTCTATAGCCCATGGTTTCGGGGGTGGGAGCGGGTTCCGGGTGTACTGTGGGCCAAAAATCAGTCGGGGTATGCCAGGGAGGTTGGGGAAAGTCCCAGTGTGGTTCGTTTAATTTTTCGTGATCATTTGGGTGGACAGACAGGCGAAACGATGTGAACGGGGCATTCTTGGGACAATTCGGTGTGCTATAGCCTACGGTTTTAGGGGTGGGCCAAGGGTACGAGTATTCTATATGCTAAAAATCGAGCGGGACGTGACAGAGAGGTTGGGGATCATCTCAGTGTGGTTCGTTTAATTTTTTATGGCCAATTGGATGGATAAATAGGTGAAACGGTGCGAACGGGGCATTTTCGAGCAAAATCAGTGTGCTATAGCCCACGGTTTTTGTGGTGGGCCCGGGGTCCGGGCGTGCTGTGGGCTAAAAATTGACTGTGGCATGCCAAGGAGGTTGGGGATCATCCCAGTCTAGTTCGTTTAATTTTTTGGGGCTATTTGGGTGGACAAACGGGCAAAACGACGCGAATGGGGCATTTTCGGGCCAAATCTGTGTGCTATGCCCACGGTTTCGAGGGTTGGCCTGGGGCCCGGGTATGCTGTGGGCAAAAAATTTATCGGGGCATGCCAGGGAAGTTGGGGATCGTTCCAGTATGGTCCGTTTAATTTTTGTCGCCATTTGGGCGAAACGGTGCGAACGGGATTGGGCCAAATCGATGTGCTATGGCCCACGGTATTGGGGATGGGCTCGGGGTTCAGGCATGCTGTGAAAAATAATTGACCGGGGAATGCCAGGGAGGTTAGGGATCATCCCATTATGGTCCGTTTAATTTTCCTAGCCATTTGATGGACAAACGGGCGAAACAAAGTGAACGGGGCATTTTTGGGCCAAATCGGTATTCTATAGCCCACGATTTTGGGGGTTGGCCTGGGTTTCGGGCATTCTGTGGTTTGAAAATCGACCGAGGCATGTAAGGAGGTTGGGGATCGTTCTAGCGTGGTCTGCTGAATTATTCGTGGCCATTTGGGTGAACAAACGGGTAAAAAAATGCAAATGGGGCATTTTTGGGCCAAATCGGTGTGTTATAGCCCACGGTTTCGAGGGTGGGCCCGTGGTCTGAGTGTGCTGTGGGCCAAAAATCGACCGGGGTATGCCAAAGGGTTTGGGGATTGTCCCTGTGTAGTTCGTTTAATTTTTTGTGGCCATTTGGGAGGATAAACAGCTGAAACAGCGCGAACGGGCATTTTCGGGCCAAATCGGTGTGCTATAGCCCACGGTTTAGGGGTGGGCCCGTTGTTCGGGTATGCTGTGGGATGAAAATTAACCGGGGTGTGTGAGAGAGGTTGGGGATCATCCTAGTGTGGTCCGTTTTATTTTTCGTGGTCATTTGGATGGACTAACGGGTAAAACGACGTGAATGGGGCATTTTCGGGCCAAATCATTGTGCTATAGCCCACAGTTTTGGGGGTGGGCTCGGGGTCGGGGTATGTTGTGGGCTGTAAATCGATCGAGGTATGTCAAGGAGGTTGGGGATCGTTTCAGTGTGGTCTGTTTAATTTTTAATGGCCATTTAGGTGGACAAACAGGCGAAATGCTAAGAATAGGGCATTTTTAGACCAAATTGGTGTGCTATAGCCCACAGTTTTGGGGGTGAGCCCGGGGTTCGGGTGTGCTGTGGGTCAAAAATCGACCGAGGTGTGCCAGGGAGGTTGGGTATCATCCCAGTGTTGTCCTTTTAATTTTTTGTGGCCATTTGGGTGGACAAACGGGCAAAACAGCGTGAACGGGGAATTTTTTTGCCAAATCGGTGTGCTATAGCCCACGGTTTCAGGGGTTAGCCCGGGGTCCGGGCGTGATATGATCTGAAAATTGACTGGGGTCTGCCAGTGAGGTTGGGATTGTCCCAGTGTGGTCTTTTTAATTATTCATGGCCATTTCGGTGGACTAGCGGGCGAAACAATGCTAATCGGGCATTTTTTGGACAAATCGGAGTGCTATAGCCCACGATTTCGGGGATGGGCTCGGGGTCCGAGCATGCTCTGGGCCTAAAATAGACCGGGGCATGCCAGGGAGGTTGCATATTGTCCCAGTGTGGTTCGTTTAATTTTTCATGGATATTTGAGAGGACAAACATGTGAAATAGCACGAACGGGGCATTTTTGGGCCAAATAGAGGTGCTATAGCACACGGTTTTGGGGGTGGGCTCGGAGTTTGGGCGTGCTGTGGGCCGAAAATAGATCATGGCATGCTAGGGAGGTTGGAGATAGTCCCAGTATGGTCCGTTTAATATTTCGTGTCCATTTGGTTGGACAAATGGGCAAAACAGCGCGAATGAGGTATTTTTGGGCAAATCGATGTGCTATAGACCATTGTTTTGGGGGTGGGCCCGAGGTCCGGGCATGTTGTGGGATAAAAATTAATTCGGGCATGCCAGGGAGGTTGGGCATCGATCTAGTATGGTCCATTTAATTTTTGGTGGCTATTTGGGTGGACAAACGGGCAAAATGGCGCGAACGGGACATTTTCGAGCCAAATTGGTGTGCTATAGCCCATGGTGTCGGGGGTGGGACCGGGGTCCGAGCGTGCTAAGGGAAAAAAATAGACCGGGGCATGCTAGGGAGGTTTGGGATCATCCCAGTGTAGTTCGATTAAATTTTCATGACCATTTGGGTGGACAAATGGGTGAAACAACGCGAACGGGGTGTTTTTGGGCCAAATCAGTGTGCTATAACCCACAGTTTTAGGGGTGGGCCAGGGGGCCGGGCCTGAAGTGGGCTAAAAATCGACCGAGGTATGCCAGGGAGGTTTAAGATCATCCCAGTGTGGTCTGTTTAATTTTGCATGGCTATTTGGGTAGACAAACGGGCTTTACAGTGCGAATGGTGCATTTTTGAGATAAAATCGGTGTGCTATAGCCAACGGTTTCAGGGGTGGGCCAGGAGTCCGGGCGTGCTGTTGGCCAAAAATTGAACGGAGGGTGCCTGGGAGGTTGGGGATCATCCCAGTATAGTCCGTTTAATTTTTCGTGGCCATTTGAGTGGATAAACAGGAGAAACGATGCTAACGAGGAACTTTCAGGCCAAATCAGTGTGCTATAGCCCACAGTTTCGGGGGTGGGACCGAGGTCCGGGCATGCTGTCGGTCAAAAGTCGACCGGGGCATTCTAGGGAGGTTGGAGATCATCTCAGTGTGGTCCGTTTAATTTTTTGTGGCCATTTGGGTGGACAAACCTGTGAAACGGCATGAATGGGGTATTTTTGGGCCAAATCGGTGTGCTATAGCCTATGATTTTGGGGGTGGTCCCTGTGTTCGAGCGTGTTGTGGGTCAAAAATTGATCGAGGCATGCCAGGGAGGTTGAGGATCGTCCTAGTGTGGTCCGATTAATTTATCGTGTTTATTTGGGTGGACAAATGGGTGAAACAGCATGAACGATGTATTTTCGAGCTAAATAGGTGTGCTATAGCCCACAGTTTTAGGGGTGGGCAGGGGTCCGGGCGTTCTGGTTGCCGAAAATTGATCGAGCCATGCCAAGAAGGTTGGGTATCGTCCCAGTATGGTCTGTTTGATTTTTTGTGGCCATTTTGGTGGATAAATGGGAGAAATGGCATGAATGGGGAGTTTTCAGGCCAAATCGATGTGCTATAGCCCAAAGTTTTAGGGGTGCTCGGGGTCCGAGCGTGCTGTGGGCCAAAAATTGACCGGGGCATGCAAGAGAGGTTGGGGATCATCCTAGTGAGGTCCGTTTAATTTTTAATGGCCATTTGGGTGGACAAAAGGGTGAAACGGCGTGAACGGGACATTTTCGGGCCAAATCGGTGTGCTATAGCCTACGATTTTAAGGGTGGGCCCAGGGTCCAGGCATGCTATGGTTTTAAAATTGATCGAGGTATGTCAAGGAGGTTGAGGATCATCCTAGTATGGTCCATTTAATTATTCGTGGCAATTAGGGTGGAAATACAGGCGAAACAACGTGAATGGGGTATTTTTAGGCCAAATTAGTGTACTATAGCCCACGGTTTTGGTGTATGGGCTCAGGGTTCGGGCGTGTTGCGGGCTAAAAATCGACCGGGGCATGCCAGTGATTTTGGGGATCAACCCAGTGTGGTCCGTTTATTTTTCGTGGCTATTTGGGTAGACAAAAGGGCAAAACGGCGCGAACGGGGCATTTTGAGTCAAATCGGTGTGCTATAGTCCACGGATTTGGGGGTGGGCTCGGGGTCTGGGTGTGCTGTGGGCTAAATATAGACCGGGGCATGCTAGGGAGGTTGGGGATCATCCTAGTGTTGTCCGTTTAATTTTTCGTGGCTATTTGTGTGGACTAGCGGGCGAAACAGCGTAAACGGGGTATTTTTAGGCCAAATTGGTGTGCTAGAGCCTACGTTTTAGGGGGTGGGCCCGGGATCCGAGCATGCTGAGGGCCAAAAATCGATTGAGTCATGCCTGGGAGGTTGGGTATCATCCTAGTGTGGTTCGCTTAATTTTTCGTGGGCATTTTGGGGCTAAATCGGTGTGCTATAGCCCGTAGTTTCAAGGGTGGACCCGGGGTCCGAGCGTGCTGTGAGTCAAAAATTGACTGGGGCGTACCTGGGAGGTTGAGGATTATCTCAGTATGGTCCATTTAATTTTTCATGTCCATTTGGGAGGACAAACATGCGAAACGGCGCGAACGAGGCATTTTCGGACCAAATCGATGTGCTATAGCCCATGATTTTGGGGGTGGGCCCGGGGTCCGAGCGTGCTATTTGCCAAATATTGACTGGGGCATGCCAGGGAGGTTTGGAATCATCCCTATGTGGTTCGTTTAATCTTTCGTGGCCATTTGGGTAGACAACCGGACAAAATGGCGCGAACGGAGAATTTTTGGGCCAAATCGGTGTGCTCTAGCCCACGGTTTTGGGGGTGAGCCCGGGGTTCGGACGTGCTGTGGTTCAAAAATTGACTTGGGCATGCCAGGGAGGTTGGAGATCATCCCAGTGTAGTCCATTTAATCTTTTGAAGCCATTTGGTTGGACAAACGGCCAAAACGGCTCGAACGTGAAATTTTTGGGCCAATTCGGTGTGTTATAGCCCACGGTTTTGGGGATTGGCCCAGGTTCCGGGCGTACTGTGGGCTAAAAATTGATTGGGCTATGCCAGGGAGGTTGGGGCTCATCTCAGTGTGGTGCATTTAATTTTTCGTGGCCATTTAGGTGGACAAACAGGCGAAACAGCGCAAATGGGGCATCTTCGGACCAAATTGGTGTGCTATAGCCCACAGTTTCAGGGGTGTGTAAGGGGTCTGGGTTTATTGTGGGCCAAAAATCGACCGGGGCATGTCAGGAAAGTTGGGGAATGTCCAAGTGTGGTTCGTTTAATGTTTCGTGCCCATTTGGGTGGACAAACGGGCAAAACAGCGAGAACGGGGCATTTTCGGGCCTTATCGGTGTGCTATAGCTCACGGTTTTAGGGGTGGGCTAGGGGTCTGGGCATGATGTGGACTAAAAATCAACTGGGGCATGCCAGGGAGGTTCAGGATTGTCCCAGTGTGGTCCGTTTAATTTTTTGTGGCTATTTGGGTGGACAAACGGGCGAAATAGCATGAAAAGGGCATTTTTCAGCCAAATTGGTGTGCTATAGACCACGGTTTTGGGAGTGGGCTAGGGGTACGGGCGTGCTGTGGGCTGAAAATTGACTTGAGCGTGCCAGAGAGGTTGGGGAGCATCCCAGTGTGGTCCGTTAAATTTTTTTGGCCATTTGGGTGGACTAACGGGCAAAACGGCGGAAACGGGGCATTTTCGAGCTAAATCGATGTGCTATAGCCCACGGTTTTGTGTGTGGGCCTGGGGTTCGGGTGTGCTGTAGAACTAAAATCGATTGAGGCATGCCAGGGAGGTTGGGGATCATCCCATTGTGGTCCGTTTAATTTTTCGTGACCATTTGGGTGGAGAAACGGGCGAAACGGTGCGAAAAGGGTGTTTTTGGGCCAAATCGATGTGCTATGTGCCAAAAATCAATCGAAGCGTGACAGGGAGGTTGAGGATCATCCCAGTGTAGTCCATTTAATTTTTCGTGGTTATTTGGGTTAACAAACGGGCGAAACGGCACGAACGGGGCATTTTCGGGCCAAATCAGTGTGCTATGGCCCACAATTTTAGGGGTGGCACATGGTCCGGGCGTGCTGTGGGAGAAAATTCAACAGAGGCATGCCAGGGTGGTTGGGGATCATCCCAGTGTAGTCCGTTTAATTTTTCCTGGACATTTTGGTGGACAAACGAGCAAAACGATGCGAATGGGTATTTTCAGGCCAAATCGGTGTGCTATAACCCACAGTTTTCGGGGTTTGCCCGAGGTACGAGCGTGATTTGGGCCAAAAATTGACCGGAGCATGCTAGGGAGGTAGTGCATCTTTCCAGTGTGGTTCGTTTAATTTTTTATTGCCATTTGGGAGGACAAATGGGCAAAACGACACGAACAATGCATCTTCGGGCTAAATCACTGTGCTATAGCCCATGGTTTTAGGGGTGGGCCCGGGGTCCATGTGTGCTGTGGGCCAAAAATCAATTAGGGTAAGCCAAGGAGGTTGGGGATCATCCCAGTATGGTCCGTTTAATTTTTTGTACTAATTTGGGTGGACAAACGAACGAAACGATGCAAATGGGGCATCTTCAGGCCAAATCGACGTGCTATAGCCCACAGTTTTGGGGGTGGGCTCGGTGTTAGGGCATGTTGTGGGAAGAAAATCAGTTGGGGCATGCAGGGAGGTTGGGGATCATCCTAGTGTGGTCCGTTTAATTTTTCGTGGCCATTTGGGTGGACAAACGGACGAAACGGTGCAAATAGGGCATTTTCGGGCCAAATCGGTATGCTATAACCCATGGTTTCGGGGGTGGGCCCTGGGTATGGGCGTGCTGTGGGCTGAAAATTAATTGAGGCGTGCCAGGGAGATTAGGGATCATTCTAGCGTGGTCCGTTTAGCTTTTCGTGGCCATTTGGGTGGACAAACCGGCGGAACAGCACAAACGGGGCATTTTCGGTCCAAATCGGTGTGCTATATCCCACGGTTGGATAAATCAGCGAAACAACACAAACGAGGAATTTTCGGGCAAAATTGGTGTGCTATGGCCCACGGTTTTGGGGGTGGCCCCGGGGATTGGGGTGTTGTGGGCTAAAAATTGATCGGGGTGTGCCAGGGAGGTTGAGGATCGATCCAGTGTGGTCTGTTTAATATTTAGTTGCCATTTGGGTGGACAAACGGGCAAAACGGTGTGAACGGGGTATTTTCAGGCCAAATCGTTGTGCTATAGCCCACGGTTTTAAGGGTGGGCCCGTGGTCCGGGCGTGCTATGGGCCAAAAATTAACTGGGGCATGGCAGGGAGATTAGGGATCGTTCCAGTATTGTCCGTTTAATTTTTGTGGCTATTTGGGCGGACAAATTTGCGAAACGGCGTGGATGGAGCATTTTTTAGCCAAATCGATGTGCTATAGCCCACGGTTTCAGGGGTGGGATCGGGGTCCAGGAGTTCTGTGTGCCAAAAATCGACCGGGGCATACCAGGGAGGTTGAGGATCATCCTAGTATGGTTCGTTTAATTTTTTGTGGCCATTTGGGTGGACAAACGGGCGAAACAGCGCGAACGGGGCATTTTCGGGCCAAATCGATGGGCAATAGCCCAGGTTATGAGGGTTGGCCCGGGTCCAAATGTGTTGTCGACCAAAAATCAACTGAGGCATGCCAGAGAGGTAGGGAATCATCCCAGCGTGGTCCATTTAATTTTTTCTTGGCCATTTGGGTGGACAAACGAACGAAACGATGCGAATGAGGCATTTTCGGTCCAAATTGGTGTGCTATAGCCAATGGTTTTGGGGGTGGGCCCGGTGTTCGAGCAAGCTGTGAGTTGAAAATAGATTGGGACGTGCCAGGGAAGTTGGGGATCATCCTAGCGTTTAATTTTTCATGGCCATTTGGATGGACAAACGGGCGAAACGGTGTGAACAAGGCAATTTTGGGCCAAATCGATGTGTTATAGCTCACTGTTTTGGGGGTGGGCTCGGGGTCCGGGTGTGCTGTGGTCCAAAAATTGATCGGGGCATGCCAGAAGGGTTAAGGATCTTCCTAGTATGGTCCGTTTAATTTTTTGTGGCCATTTAGATGGACAAACGGGTGAAACGACACGAATGAGACATTTTTGAGGAAAATCGGTGTGCTATAGCCCACAGTTTTAGGGGTGGCCCCGGGGTCCGGGCGTGCTGTGGGCTGAAAATTGATCGAGGCGTGCTAGGGAGGTTGGAGATCGACCTAGTATGGTCCGTTTAATTTTTCGTGGCCATTCGGGTTGAAAAACGGGCGAAACGGCGTGAACAGGGCATTTTTGGGTCAAATTGGTGTGCTTTAGCCCACTGTTTTGAGGGTGGGCCCGGAGTCTGGGCGTGTTGTGGGCCAAAAATCGACTGGGGCATGCCAAGGAGGTTTAGGATCATTCCAGTATGGTCCGTTTAATTTTTCATGGAAATTTGGGTGGAAAAACGGGCGAAATTGGACATTTTTGGGCCAAATCGGTGTGCTATAGCCCACGGTTTTGGGAGTGGCCCCAGAGTTTGGGTGTGCTGTGGGCCAAAAATTGACCAAGGCATGCCAGGGAGGTTGGGGATCATCCCAGTATGGTCCGTTTAATTTTTCGTGGCCATTTGGCTAGACAAACTGGCGAAATGGCGCGAACGGGGCATTTTCAGGCCAAATCGGAGTACTATAGCCCACAATTTCGAGGATGGGATCCGGGTCTGGGCATCCTGTAGGTCGAAAATTGAGCGGGGCTTGCCGGGGAGTTTGGGGATAATCCCAGTGTGGTCCATTTAATTTTTCGTGGCCATTTGGGTGGACAAACGGGCGAAATGATGAAAATGGGGCATTTTCGGGCCAAATAAGTGTGCTATAGCCCACGGTTTCGAGGGTGGGCCCGGGTTCCATGCATGTTGTAGGCCAAAAATATACTGGGACATGCCAAGGAGGTTGGGGATCATCCCAGTATAGTTCGTTTAATTTTATGTGGCCATTTGGGTGGATAAACTGGCGAAACGGTGTGAATGGGGCATTTTTGAATTAAATCGGTGTACTATAACCCACTATTTTGGGGTTGGGCCCGGGGTCCGGGTGTGCTGTGGGGCAAAAATTGACTGTGGCGTGCTAGGGAGGTTGGGGATCATCCCAGTATGGTCTGTTTAATTTTTCATGGCCATTTGGCAGACAAATGGGTGAAACGGCGCAAATGGGGCATTTTCGAGCCAAATTGTTGTGCTATAGCCCACGGTTTTGATGGTGGGCCCGAGTTTCGGGCATGTTATGGGCCAAAAATTGATCAGGGAGTGCCAGGGAGGTTGAGGATCATCCCAGTGTTGTCCGTTTAATTTTTTGTGGTCATTTGGGTGGATAATCGGGCGAAACGACACGAATGGGATCGGCCCAAATTAGTGTGCTATAGCCCACGGGTTAGGGAGTGGGCCCGGGTCCGGGCGTGTCATGGGCTAAAAATTTATCGGGGCATGCCAGGGAGGTTGGGGATCATCCCGGTGTGGTCTGTTTAAATTTTTTGTAGCCATTTGAGTGGACAAACATGCGATACGGCGCGAATGGAGTATTTTTTAGCCAAATCGATGTTCTTTAGCCCACGGTTTTGAGGGTGGGATAGGGGTTCGGTCGTACTGTGGGTCAAAAACTGATTGGGGTGTGCCAGGGAAGTTGGGAATCATCCCAGTGTTGTCCGTTTAATTTTTTGAGTCTATTTGGGTAGACAAACTGGCGAAATGGCATGAACGGGGTATTTTTGGGCTAAATCGGTGTGCTATAGCCCATGGTTTTGAGGGTGGGCCCAGGGTTCGGGCGTTCTATAGGCCAAAAATAGTCTGGGGCATGCCAGGGAGGATAGGGATCAGTCCAATATGGTCCATTTAATTTTTTGTGGCCATTTGGGTGGACGAACGGGTGTAACGACGCAAATGGGGCATTCTTGGGCCAATTTGGTGTGCTATAGCCTACGGTTTTGGGGTGGGCCCGGGTATTTTGTATGATGAAAATAGACAATGATGTGCCATAGTGATTGGGTATCATCCTAGTGTGGTCCGTTTAATTTTTGTAGCCATTTGGGTGGATAAATGGGCGTTACGGTGCGAACGGGGCATTTTCAAGAGAAATTGATGTGCTATAGCCCACGGTTTTGGAGGTGAGCTTGGGGTCCGGGCATGCTGTGGGCTGAAAATCGACCGTGGCGTGCCAGGGAGGTTGGGGCTCATTTCAGTGTGATCTGTTTAATTTTTTAGGGCTATTTGGGTGGACAAACGGGCGCAACGGCATGAATGGGGCATTTTTGGGTAAAATCTGTGTGCTATAGCCCACGGTTTCAAGGGTGGGCCCGGGCATGCTGTGGGCTAAAAATTGATTGGGTTATGCCAGGGAAGTTAGGGATCGTTCTAGTATAGTCCGTTTAATTATCATTGCCATTTGGGTGGATAAATAGGCGTAACAGCGCAAATGGGATTGGGCCAAATTGGTGTGCTATAGCCCACGGTTTTGGGCGGGGTCCGGGCGTGTCATGGGCCAAAAATTGACCAGGACGTGCTAGGGAGGTTGGAGATCATCCCAGTATGGTCTGTTTATATTTTTTGTGGCCATTTAGGTGAAAAAATAGGAGATAAAGAGCTAAAGGGGCATTTTCAAGGCAAATCGGTGTGCCATAGCCCATGGTTTCGAGGGTGGGCCGGAGGTTCGGGCTTGCTGTCGGTCGTAAATCGACCGGGGCGTGTCAAGGAGGTTGGGGATCATCCCAGTGTGGTCCATTTAATTTTTCAGGGCCTTTTGGGTGGACAAACGGACGAAACAAAGCGAACAGGGCATTTTTGGGCTAAATCAGTGTGCTATAGCCCAAGGCTTCGGGGGTGGGCCAGGGGTACGGGCGTGCAATGGGCCAAAATTCGACCGAGGCATGCTAGGGAAGTTGAGGATCATCCCAGTATAGTTCGTTTAATTTTTTGTTTGCATTTGAGTGGACAAACGAGCAAAACGGTGTGAACGAGGTATTTTTGAGATAAATCGATGTGCTATAGCCCACAGTTTTGAGGGTGGGCTCGGGGTTCGGGCGTGTTGTGGGCTAAAATTTGATCGAGTCATGATAGAGAGGTTGGGGATAGTCCTAGTATGGTACGTTTAATTTTTGGTGGCTATTTGGGTGGACAATCGAGCGAAACGGCGCAAACGGGGAGTTTTCAGGCCAAATTAGTGTGCTATAGCCCACGGTTTTGGGGGTGGGCTTGAGGTTCGAGCGTGCTGTCGAAAGAAAATCGACTGGGGCATGCCAAGGAGGTTGGGTATCATCCCAGTATGGTTCATTTAATTTTTTGGGGAAATTTGGTTGGACAAAAAGGTGAAACGGCGCTAATGGGGCATTTTTGGGCTAAATCGGTGTGCTATTGCCCACAGTTTTGGGGGTGGTCTTGAGGTTCGGGCGTGCTGTGGGCCAAAAATCATCTGGGTCATACCATGGAGGTTGGGGATTGTCCCAGTGTGGTCCGTTTTATTTTTCATGTCCATTTGGGTGGACAAACAGGAGAAACGGCACGACTGGGGCATTTTCGGGACAAATTGGTGTGCTATAGCCTATGGTTTTGCGGGTGGGCCTAGGGTTCGGGCGTGTTGTGGGCCAAAAATTGACCGGGGAGTGCCAGGGAGGTTGGGAATCATCCTAGTATGGTTCATTTATTATTTCATAGCTATTTGGATGGACAAACGAGCGAAAAGGCACGAACGGGGAATTTTCGGGCCTAATCGTTGTGCTATAGCGCACAGTTTTGGGAGTGGGCCCGGGGTTTGGGTATGTTATAGGCCAAAAATCGACCAGGGTGTGTCAGGGAGGTTGGGGATCGTCTCAATGTGGTCCATTTAATTTTTTGTGACCATTTGGGAGGACAAACGTGCGAAACGGTGCGAACGGGGCATTTTCGAGCTAAATCGGTGTGCTATAGCTTATGGTTTCGGGGGTGGGCTCGGGTCCAAATGTGTTGTGGTCCAAAAATTGACTGGGGAGTGCCAGGTAGGTTGGGAATCATCCTAGTGTGGTCCGTTTAATTTTTCATCGCCATTTGGGGGTGTAAACAGGTGACACGGCACAAACAGGGTAATTTGGGGCCAAATCGGTGTGCTATAACCCACGACTTTAGGGGTAGGCCTATGGTCCAGGTGTGCTGTGGGCCATAAAATCGATTGGGGCATGTCAGGGAGGTTGGGGATCAACCCAGTGTGGTCCATTTAATTTTTCGTGGCCATTTGGATGGACAAACGGGTGAAACGGCGCAAACGGGGCATTTTCGGGCCAAATCAGTGTGCTATAGCCCACGGTTTCGAGGGTGGGCCCAGGGTGCCGGCTAATCGTGGGCTAAAAATCAACCAAGGTATGGAAGGAAGGTTGGGGATCATTATAGTGTGGTCCGTTTAATTTTTCCTGGCCATTTGGGTGGACAAACGGGCAAAATGGAGCGAACGGGGCATTTTTAGGCAAAATTGGAGTGCTATAGCCTACGATTTTGGGGGTGCGCCCGGGGTCCAGGCATACTGTGGACTGAAAATCAACCGAGGCGTGCCAGAGAGGCTGGGAATCATCCTAGTATTATCCGTTTAATTATTTGTGGACAGTTGGGAGGACAAACCGGAGAAACGGCATGAACGGGGCATTTTTGGGCAAAATCAATTTGCTATAGCCTATGGTTTCAGGGGTGGGCCCAGGGTTCAGACGTGCTGTGGGCCGAAAATAGACCAAGGCATGCCAGGGAGGTTGGGGATCAACCCAGTATGGTCTGTTTAAGTTTTTGTGGTCATGTGGGTGGACAAACAGGCAAAACAGCGCGAACGGGGCATTTTCGGGCCAAATTGGTGAGCTATAGCCCACGGTTTTGGGGGTGGGACTGGGGTCCGGATGTGCTGTGGGCCAAAAATTATCCGGGGCATGCCAGGGAGGTTGGGGAAAGTCCCAATGTAGTCCATTTAATTTTTTGTGGCCATTTGGGTGGACAAACGGGGGAAGCGGCGCGAACTAGGCATTTTTGGGCCAAATCGGTGTGCTATAGCCCACAGTTTTGGGGTTGGGATCGGGGTCCAGGCGTGCTGTGGACCAATAATCGACCAGGGCATGCCAGGGAGGTTGGGGAAAGTCCCATTATGGTTCGTTTAATTTTTTGTGGCTATTTGGAGGGACAAACGGGCGAAACGGCATGAACGGGGTATTCTCGGTCCAAATCAGTATGTTATAGCCCATGACTTCAAGGGTGGGTCTAGGGTTCGGGTGTGTTATGGTCTGAAAATCGACCGGGGCATGCCAGGGAGGTTGGGGATCATCCTAGTTTGGTCTGTTTATTTTTTCGTGCCTATTTGGGTAGACAAACGAGCAAAACGACGCGTACGGGGCATTTTTTGGGCCAAATTGATATGCAATAGCCCACGGTTTTGGGGAAAGGCCTAGGGTCCGGGCATGCCGTGGGCGAAAAATCAATAGGGGCATGCTAGGGAGGTTGGGGATCATCCCAACATGGTCTGTTTAATTTTTCTTGGCCAATTGAGTGGAAAAACGGGTGAAACGACGCGAACAAGGCATTTTTGGATTAAATCGATGTGCTATAGTCCACGGTTTTGGGGATGGGATCGAGGTCCGGGATTGCTGTAGGCTAAAAATCGATCGGGGCATGCCAGGGAGGTCAGGATCGTCCCAGTGTAGACCGTTTAATTTTTCATGGCCATTTGGCTGTAAAAATGGTCGAAATGACGCGAACAAGACATTTTTTGTCCAAATCGGTGTGCTATAGCCCACGATTTCGAGGATGGGCCTGGGGTTCGGGTTTGCTATGGGCCGAAAATCAATTCAGGCGTGCCAGGGAGGTTGAGGATCATCCCAGTATGGTCTGTTTAATTTTTCATGGCCATTTGGGTGGATAAACGGGTGAAACGACGCGAACGAGGCATTTTTGGGCCAAATTAGTGTGCTATAACTCAAGGTTTAGGGGGAGGGCCCGGGGTCTGGGCGTGCTGCAGTTTAGAAATCGATCGAGGCATGCTAGGGAGGTTGGGATCGTCCCACTGTAGTCCATTTAATTTTTTATGGCCATTTAGGTGGACAAACAGGCAAAACAGCACAAAAGAGGCATTTTCGAGCTAAATCGATGTTCTATAGCCCAAGATTTTAGGAGTGGGCCCGGGGTCCCGGCTTACTGTAGGCCAAAAATCAGCCAGGGCGTGCCAGAGAGGTTGGGGATCATTCCAATTTGGTCCGTTTAATTTTTTGTGGCCATTTGGATGGATAAACGGGCGAAACAACGTAAACGGGACATTTTCAAACTAAATCAGTGTGTTATAGCCCACGGTTTTGAGGGTGAGCTCGATGTCCAGGCAAGTTGTGGCCCAGAAATCAACCGAGGCATGCTAGGAAGGTTGGGAATAATCTCAGTATGGTCCGTTTAATTTTTCGTGGATATTTGGATGGACAAACGGGAGAAACGACATGAACGGGATATTTTTGGGCAAAATTGGTGTGCTATAGCCCATGGTTTTGGGAGTAGCCCCGAGGTCCGGGGTACTATGTGCCAAAAATTAACTGGGGCATTTCAGGGAGGTTGGGGATCGACCCAGTATGGCTCGTTTATTTTTTTGTGGCCATTTGGGTTGACAAACGGGCGAAACGGTGCAAATGGGGTATTTTCGAGAAAAATCAGTGAGCTATAGCCTACGGTTATGGGTGTGGGACCAGCGTCCGGTCATGAACTAGGCCAAAAATTAACCGGGGCATGTCAGGGAGGTTAGGGATCATCCCAGTGTGGTCTGTTTAATTTTTCGTGGCCATTTGGGCGGACAAACAGGAGAAACGATGCAAACGGGGCATTTTTCGGGTAAATCGGTGTGCTACAACCTACGGGTTTGAGGGTGGGCTCGGCGTCCAGGAGTGTTGTGGTCCAAAAATAAATCGAGGCATGCCAGGGAATTATGGTCCATTTAATATTTTGTGGCCATTTAAGTGGACAAACGGGTGAAACGGCAGGAACGAGGCATTTTTGGGCCAAATTGGTGTGCTATATCCCACGGTTTTGGGGGTGGGCCCAGGGTTCGGGCATGTTGTGGGCGAAAAATAGATTGGGACGTTCCAGGGAGGTTAGGGATCATTTAAGTGTGGTTCATTTAATTTTTCGTGGCCATTTGGATGGATAAACAGGCGAAACAGCACGAACGGGATATTTTTGGGCCAAATCGGTGTGCTATAGCCTAGAATTTCGAGGGTGAGCCCAGGGTTCGAGTGTGCTGCATTCCAAAAATTGACCGGGGCGTGCATGGGAGGTTAAGAATCATCCTAATATGGTCCGTTTAATTTTTCGTGGCCATTTGGATGGACAAACGGGTGAAACGATGCAAATGGGATGTTTTTGGGCCAAATCGGTGTGCTATAGCCCACAGATTTGAGGGTGGGTTCGGGGTCCGGATGAGCTGTGGGCCAAAATTCGATCAGGATGTGCCAGGAAGATTGGGGATCATCCAGTATGGTCTGTTTAATTTTTCTTGGCCATTTGGGTGGACAAACGGGCAAAACGGCTCGAACGGGGCATTTGCGGGAAAAATCGATGTGTTATAGCCCACGGTTTTAGGGGTGGCCCCAGGGTCCGGGCGTGCTGTGGGCCAAAAATTGATCGGGGTGTGCCAGGGAGGTTGAGGATTGACCCAGTATGGTCCATTTAATTTTTCATGGCCATTTGGTTGGACAAACCGACGAAACGACATGAACGAGGCATTTTTATGCCAAATCGGTGTGCTTTAGCCCACGGTTTCCAGAGTGGCCCCAGGGTATGGCGTGCTGTAGGCGAAAAATTGACCGAGACATGCCAAGGAGGTTGGAGATCATCCCAGTATGGTACGTTTAATCTTTCATGGCCCTTTGGGTGGACAAACGATCGAAACGGCACAAACAGGATGTTTTTGGGCCAAATAGATGTTCTAAACCCCATGATTTTGGGTGTGGGCCCGAGGTCCGGGAATACAATGGCCAAAAATTGATTGAGGCATGCTAGGGAGGTTGGGGATCATCTCAATGTGGTCCTTTTAATTTTTCATGGTCATTTGGGTAGACAAACGGGCGAAACGACGCAAACGGGTATTTTCGGGCCAAATTGGTGTGCTATAGTCCACGGTTTTGAGGGTGGGTCGGGGTCCGGACGTGTTGTAGGCCAAAAATCGATAGGGGCATGCCAGGGAGTTTGAGGAACATCCCTGTGCGGTCCATTTAATTTTTCGTGGCTATTTGGGTGGACAAACGGGCGAAACGACGCAAACGGTGCATTTTCAGGCCAAATCCATGGCTACGGTGTCAGGGGTGGACCTGGGGTCCGGGCATGCTGTAGGCCGAAAATGGACCAGGACGTGCTAGGGATGTTGAGGATCACCCAGTGTGGTCCGTTTAATTTTTTGTGGCCATTTGGATGGATAAACGGGTGAAACTGCGCGAACAGGACCTTTTTGAACTAAATCGGTGTGCTATAGCCCACAGTTTTGAGGGTGAGCTCGATGTCCAGGCAAGTTGTGGCCCAAAAATCAACTGGGGAGTTCTAGGAAGGTTAGGAATAATCTCAGTATGGTCCGTTTAATTTTTCGTGGATATTTGGGTGGACAAACGGGAGAAACGGCATGAACGGGATATTTTCGGGCAAAATTGGTGTGCTATAGCCCACGGTTTTGGGAGTGGCCCCGAGGTCCGGGGTACTATGTGCCAAAAATTAATCGGGGCATTCCAGGGAGGTTGGGGATCAACCCAGTATGGCTCGTTTAACTTTTTGTGGCCATTTGGGTCGACAAACGGGTGAAACGGCGCAAATGGGGCATTTTCAGGAAAAATCAGTGAGCTATAGCCTACGGTTATGGGGGTGGGCCAAGCGTTCGGGCGTGAACTAGGCCAAAAATCGATCGAGGCATGCCAGGGAGGTTGGGAATCATACCAGTGTGGTCTGTTTAATTTTTCGTGGCCATTTGGGCAGAAAAATAGGCAAAACGATGCAAGCGGGGCATTTTTGGGGTAAATCGGTGTGCTACAGCCTACAGTTTTGAGGGTCGGCCCGTGGTCCAGGAGTGTTGTGGTCCAAAAATAAACTGAGGCATGCCAGGGAGGTTGGAAATCATCCCTATGTGGTCCATTTAATATTTCGTGGCCATTTAAGTGGATAAACGGGCGAAACGGCAGGAATAAGGCATTTTTAGGATAAATCGATGTGTTATAACCCACGGTTTTGGGGGTGGGCTCAGGGTCCGGGCATGCTGTGGGCAAAAAATAGATTGGGACGTTTCAGGGAGGTTGGGGATCATCCAAGTGTGGTCCATTTAATTTTTCGTGGCCATTTGGATGGACAAACGGGCGAAATAACGTGAATGGGATATTTTTAGGCCAAATCGGTGTGCTATAGCCTTGAATTTTGAGGGTGAGCCCAGGGTTCGAGCGTGCTGCATGCCAAAAATTAACCGGGGCGTGCATGGGAGGTTGAGAATTATCCTAATGTGGTTCGTTTAATTTTTGTGGCCATTTGGATGGACAAACGGGTGAAACGACGCAAACAAGATGTTTTTGAGCCAAATCGGTGTGCTATAGCCCACAAATTTGAGGGTGGGTTTAGGGTCCGGGTGAACTGTGGGCCAAAATTCGATCAGGATGTGCCAGGAAGATTGGGGATCATCCAGTGTGGTCTGTTTAATTTTTCTTGGCCATTTGGGTGGACAAACGGGTAAAACGGTGCGAATGGGGCATTTGCAGGAAAAATCGGTGTGTGATAGCCCACGGTTTTGGGGGTGGCCCTAGGTTCTGGGCGTGCTGTGGACCAAAAATTGATCGGGGTGTGCCAGGGAGGTTGAGGATTGACCCAGTGTGGTACATTTAATTTTTTGTGGCCATTTGGTTGGACAAACCGGCAAAACGGCATGAACGAGGAATTTTAGGCCAAATTGGTGTGCTTTAGCCCACGGTTTCCAGAGTGGCCCTAGGGTCTGGCGTGCTGTAGGCTAAAAATTGACCGGGACATGCCAAGGAGGTTGAAGATCATCCCAGTATGGTCCGTTTAATCTTTCATGGTCCTTTGGGTGGACAAACGATTGAAACGGCGCAAACAGGATGTTTTGGAGCCAAATCGATGTGCTAAACCCCACGGTTTTGGGGGTGGGCTCGGGGTCCAGGAATACAATGGGCCAAAAATTGATTGAGGCATGCCAGGAAGGTTGGGGATCATCCCAGTGTGGTCTGTTTAATTTTTTGTGGTCATTTGGGTAGACAAACAGGCGAAATGATGTAAACGGGTATTTTTGGACCAAATTGGTGTGCTATAGTCCACGGTTTTGAGGGTGGGCCGGGGTCCGGACGTTTTGTAGGCCAAAAATTGATAGGGGCATGCCAGGGAGGTTAGGGATCATCCCTGTGCGGTCCATTTAATTTTTCGTGGCCATTTGGATGGACAAACGGGCGAAACGACGCAAACAATGCATTTTCAGGCCAAATCGATATGCTATAGCCCACGGTTTCGGGGGTGGAATCGGGGTCCGGGTATGCTATAGGCTGAAAATGGACCAGGACGTGTCAGGGAGGTTGAGGATCATCCCAGTATGGTCTGTTTAATTTTTTGTGGCCATTTTGGTGGATAAACGGGAGAAATAGTGTGAATGGGGCATTTTCGAGCAAAATCGGTGAGCTATAGACCAAGGTTTTGGGGGTGGGCATGGGGTCCGAGCATGCTGTAGGCCAAAAATTGACCTTGGCAAGCCAGGGAGGTTGGGGATCATCCCAGTGTGGTCCGTTTAATTTTTTGTGACCATTTGGATGGACAAACGGGCGAAACAGCGTGAATGGAGAATTTTCGGGCCAAATGAGTGTGCTATAGCCCATGGTTTCGAGGATGGGCCCGAGGTCCAGGTGTGATGTGGGCAGAAAATTGATTGGGGCGTGCCAGGGAAGTTGGGGCTCATCCTAGTGTGGTCCGTTTAATTTTTTGTGGCCATTTGGGCAGACAAACAGGTGAAACGGTGCGAACGAGGCATTTTTGGGCCAAATTAGTGTGCGATAGCCCACGGTTTCGAGGGAGGGCACGAGGTCCGGACGTGCTGTGGGCTGAAAATTGACTGGGAAATACCAAGGATGTTGGGATACGACCCAGTGTGGTTCGTTTAATTTTTCGTGGCCACTTAGGTGGACAAACAGGCGAAACGACGCAAATGGGGTATTTTCGGGCCAAATTGGTGTGCTATATAGCCCATGGTTTTGTGGGTGGGCCCGGGGTCTGGGCGTACTGTGGGTCAAAAATCGACTAGGGCATGCCAGGAATTTAGGGATCATTTTAGTGTGGTCTATTTAATTTTTTGTGGACGTTTGGGTGGACAAACGGGCAAAACGGCGCAAACGAGGCATTTTTGGGCAAAATCTGTGTGTTATAGCCCACGGTTTTGGGGGTGGCCTCATGGTCTGGGGTGTTGTGGCCAAAAAATTGATCGAGGCTTGCCAGAGAGGTTAGGAATCGACTCAGTGTGGTCCGTTTAATTTTTTTGGCTATTTGGATGGACAAACGGGCAAAACAGCGCGAAAGGGGCATTTTCGAGCCAAATCGGTGTGCTATAGCCCACGATTTTGAGGGTGGGCCCGGGGTCCAGGCATTTTCATGGGCAAAAATTAATCAGTATGTGCCAGGGAGGTTGGGGATTATCCCAGTGTGGTCCATTTAATTTTTTGTGGCCATTTGGGTGGACAAACGGGTGAAACGGCTCAAACTGGGCATTTTTTTGGGCAAATCGATGTGCTATAGCCCACGGTTTCAGGGGTGGACCCGGGGTCCTGGCGTAAACTGGGCCAAACACCTACTGAGGAGTGCCAGGGAGGTGGGGGATTATCCCAGTATGGTCCGCTTAATTTTTCGTGGCCATTTAGGTGAACAAATAAGCTAAACGATGTGAATGGGGCATTTTCGGGCAAAATCAATTTGCTATAGCCCACGGTTTTGAGGGTGGGATCAGGGTCCGGGCGTGCTGAGGGCCAAATATCAATCGGGGCATGTCAGAGAAGTTGGTGATCATCTCAGTGTGGTCCATTTAATTTTTTGTGGCTATTTGGGTGGACAAACGGGCACAACGGCGCGAATGAGGCAGTTTTAGACCAAATCGGTATGCTATAACCCATGGTTTTGTGGGTGGACTCGGGGTCCGGGCGTGTTGTGGGACAAATCAAACGGGCATGCCAGGGAGGTTGGGAATCATCTCAGTGTGTCCCATTTAATTTTTCTTGGCCATTTAGGTGGAAAAACAGGCGAAACGGTGTGAATGGGGCATTTTCTTAAAAAATCGGTGTGCTATAGCCCACGGTTTTGGGGGTGGGCTCGGGGGACGGGCATGCTGTGGGAAAAAAATAGATCGGGACGTGGCAGGGAGGTTGGGGATCCTCACAGTGTGGTTCATTTAATTTTTTGTGGCCATTTGGGTGAACAAACAGGCGAAACGGCACGAACTGGGCATTTTAGGGCCAAATTAGTGTGCTATAGCCCACGGTTTTGAGGGTGGACTCGAGGTTCGGGCGTGTTGTGTTTCATAAATCAATCGGAGCATGCCAGGGAGGTTGGGGATCATCCCATTGTGGTCCATTTAATTTTTTATGGCTATTTGAGTGGATAAACGAGCATTTTTGGGCCAAATCGGTGTGCTATAGCCCACGGTTTCTGGGGTGGGCTCGGGGTCCGGGCGTGCTGTGGGCCAAAAATCGATCGAGGCATGCCAGGTAGTTTATGGATTGTCCTAGTGTGGTCCATTTAATTTTTTGTGGCTATTTGGATGGACAAACATGTGAAAAGTGCGAATGGGATGTTTTCGAGACAAATCGGTGTGCTATAACCCACGGTTTTGAGGGTTGTCCCGGGGTATGTACGAGTTGTGGGCCCAAAATCGACCGAGTAATTACGGCACGAACGGGGAATTTTTGAGGAAAATCGGTCTGCTATAGCCCATGATTTTGAGGGTAGGCCCGGGGTCCGGGCATGCTGAGGGTCGAAAATTGACCGGGGCGTGCCAGGGAGGTTGGGGATCGTCCCAGTATTGTCCGTTTATTTTTTGTGGCTATTTGGGTAGATAAACGGGCAAAACGGCGTGAGTGGGGCATTTTTGGGCCAAATCTGTGTGCTATAGCCCACGGTTTCGAGGGTGGACCCAGGGTCCGGGCATGCTGTGGGAGAAAAATCGACTGAGGCATACCATGGAAGTTGGGGATCATCCCAGTATGGTCCATTTAATTTTTGTCACAATTTGGGTGGACAAAATAGGCGAAACGACGCGAACAGGATTGGGCCAAATTATTGTGTTATAGCCCACGGTTTCGGGGGTGAGCCCGGGGTTCGGGTGTGTTATGGGCGAAAAATTAACCGAGGCATGCCAGGGAGGTTTTGGATCGTCCCAGTGTAGTCTGTTTAATTTTTTCATGGCCATTTGGGTGGACTAACGGGCGATACAGAGCGAACGGGGCATTTTCGAGCCAAATCGATGGGCTATAGCCCAAAGTTTTGAGGGTGGGCCCAGGGTCCGGGCGTGCTATTGGTTGTAAATTGACCGGGGAGTTCCAGGGAGATTAGGGATCGTCCCAGTGTGGTACATTTAATTTTTTGTGGCCTTTTGGGTGGATAAACGGGTGAAACGGCGCGAACAGGGCATATTTGGGCCAAATCAGTGTGCTATAGCCTAAGGCTTTGGGGGTGGGCCTGGGGTACGAATGTGCATTGGGCCAAAAATCGAACGGGGCATGTCAGGGAGGTTGAGGATCATCCCAGTATGGTTAGTTTAATTTTTTGTGGCCATTCGGGTGAACAAACGGGAAAAACGGTGTGAACGAGGCATTTTATAACAAATCGGTGTGCTATAGCCCACGGTTTCAAGGGTGGGATCAGGGTTCGGGCATGCTGAAATTCTATCGGAGCGTGCCAGGGAGGTTGCGGATTGTTCCAGTATGGTCCGTTTAATCTTTTGTGGCCATTTGGGAGGACAAAAGAGCGAAACGGTGCAAATGGGGCATTTTTGGGCCAAATCGGTGTGCTATAGCCCACGGTTTCGGGAGTGGGCCCATGGTCCCGGCTAGCTGTGGGCCGAAAATTGACCAGGGAGTGCCAGGAAGGTTGGGGATCATCACAGTGTGGTCTGTTTAATGTTTCGTGGCTATTTGGGCGGACAAACAGGAGAAACGACGCGAACGGGGCATTTTTGGGCCAAATTGGTGTGCTATTGCCCACGGTTTTGGGGGTGGTCGTGGGGCTCGGGTGTGCTGTGGGCCGTAAATCGACTGGGGCATGCCAGGGAGGTTGGGGATTGTCCCAGTGTGGTCCGTTTAATTTTTTGTGGCCATTTGGGTGGACAAACGGGCGAAATGGCACGAACGGGGCATTTTTGGGCCAAATTGGTGTGCATAGACCACGGTTTTGTGGGTGGGCCCAGGGTACAGGCGTGCTTGTAACACCCCATGTTCAAGTACGTGTATTGGGGTATTCAAGTACGTGTATTGATCTTATTTATAGGGAATTAATTTTTTATTTTATTTATACCGGAATTTGCCCGTCGATGGTTCCATGCGAAGGTTATTGAATAAGCTTTCCAATGATATAAATATTTCAAAAAACGTATAGGTTTCGGATATAATCAAGCACGTTCAAAACTATAAAATGGTGGCCAGGATATTTGGGAATAGTAAATGTGCAGGAAAATTTCCTGCACACAAACTACTGAGGCCAGCCGAATTTTTGGGTCAATATATATACATTTTGAACTCCATTAGGATACCCAGCTGCTTTTGGTGAGCTCCAGTTTGCTTCGGGGCTTTCCGTGTCATATCCAGTCACTTTTGGTATTGTATAAAAGTTAGTTATATGGAGGGGTGTGTCCCGACCTTAGTTAAACTCTGTGTATTGTCTAGAGGCTTTGTAGACCTAATGTACAATCAAGGTGGTGTTTTGTTAATAGACGTGATGGCTCCAACGGCCAAGTATTATATATACATATATATATGCGCTTGAGCTTATACAGGTGATTATTTCCTTTTATATGTGACATAATGTTGTCCAAATTTTGGGTTTTCATAGAGGTATGCATGGGAAGTATAAGGTTATGAGTTGGTTCTCCCGGGCCTCCTCGGTTACGGGTGTCATTCCGCCCCAATAGGCTTTGAGGCATGACAGTGTTGTGGGCTGAAAATCGACCGGGGCGTGCCAGGGTGATTGGGGATCATCCCAGTATGATTCATTTAATTTTTGTGGCCATTTGTGTGGAAAAACAGGAGAAACAACGCGAATGGGGCATTTTTGGGCCAAATCGGTGAGCTATAGCGCACGATTTTGGGAGTGGACCCAGGGTCTGGGCGTGATGTAGGCCAAAAATTAACCAAGGCATGTCAGGGAGGTTGGGGATCATCCCAGTATGATCTGTTTAATTTTTCGTGTACATTTGAGAGAACAAATGTGCGAAACGGCACAAACGGGGCATTTTCGGGCCAAATCGGTGTGCTATAGCCCATGATTTTGGGGGTGGGCTTGGGGTCCAAATGTGTTGTGGGATAAAAGTTGACTGGGGCGTGCCAAGGAGGTTGAGGATCATCCTAGTGTGGTCCGTTTAATTTTTCATGGCTATTTGGTAGTGCAAAGGGGTGAAACATAGCGAACGGGGCAATTTCGGGCCAAATTGGTGTGCTATAGCCCACGGGTTTGGGGGTGGGCCTAGGGTCCGAGTGTGTTGTGGGCTAAAAATCGATCGGGGCATGCCAGGGAGGTTGGGATCATCCCAGTGTAGTCCATTTATTTTTTCATGAACATTTGGGTGGACAAACAGGTGAGACGGCGCAAACGGGGCATTTTCGGGCCAAATCGGTGTTCTATAGCCCACGATTTCGGGGGTGGGCGCAGGGTCCCGTCTAGCTGTGGGCCGAAAATTGACCAGGGAGTGCCAGGTAGGTTGGGGATCATCACAGTGTGGTCCATTTAATTTTTTTTGGCCATTTGGGTGGACAAACGGGTAAAACAGAGCGAATGGGGTATTGTTGGGCAAAATTAGTGTGATATAGCCCACGATTTTGGGGGTGGGCTCGGGGTCCAGGTGTACTTTGGCTTGAAAATTGACCTAGGCGTGCCAGAGAGGTTTGATCGTCCCAGTGTGATCCATTTAATTATTCATGGCCAATTGAGAGGACAAACGGGCGAAATGGCACTAACAGGGTAATTTCGATAAAAATTGGGGTGCTATAGCCCATGGTTTTAGGGTGGGCCCGGGGTTCGGACGTGCTGTGGGTTGGAAATCAACCTGGGCATGTCTGGGAGGTTAAGAATCATCCCAGCATGGTGTGTTTAACTTTTCGTGGCCATTTGGGTGGACGTACAGGCAAAATGGCACGAACGGGGCATTTTTGAGCCAAATCTGTGTTCTATAGTCCACGATTTAGGGGGTGGGACTGGGGTCCGGGCGTGCTGTGGGCCAAAAATCGATCGGGGCATGCCAGGAAGTTTGGAAAAAGTGCCAGTTTGGTTTGTTTAATTTTTTGTGGCCATTTGGGTGGACAAACGGGCAAAACGATGCAAACGGGGTATTATTAGGCCAATTTGGTGTGTTATAGCCTACAGTTTCGGGGGTGGGCCCGGGGTCTGAGCATTCTGTAGGCTGAAAATGGAGCGGGACATATCAGGGAGGTTGGAGATCGTCCCAGTGTGGTCCATTTAATTTTTTGTGGCCATTTGGGTCAATAAACGGGTGAAACAGTGCAAATGGGGATATTTTGAGAAAAATCAGTGTGTTATAGCCCACAGTTTTTGTGGTGGGCCCGGGGTTCGGGCGTGCTGTGGGCCAAAAATCGATCGTGGCATGCCAGGGAGGTTGGGGATCATCCCAGTATGGTCCATTTAATTTTTTGGGGTTATTTGGGTGGACAAACGGGCGAAACGGTGTGAATGGGGCATTTTCGGGCCAAACATGGTTTTGAGGGTGGGCCCAAGGTTCGGGCATGCTGTGGGCTAAAAATCGACCGGGGCATGCCAGGGAAGTTGGGGATCATCCCAGTATGGTCTGTTTAATTGTGTCGCTATTTGGGTTGACAAATGGGCGAAACGGCGCGAACGGGATTGGGCTAAATCGGTGTTCTATAACCCAAAATTTTTGGGTTGGGCTCGGGGTTCGGGCATGTTATGGGCCAAAAATTGACCGGGGCATGCCAGGAAGGTTTGAGATCATCCTATTGTGGTTTTCTAATTTTCCTGGCCATTTGGGTGGACAAATAGGCGAAACAAAGTAAATGGGGTATTTTCGGACAAAATTGGTGTGCTATAGCCCATGATTTTGGGGGTGGGCCCGGGGTCCAGGCATGCTGTGGTCTGAAAATCAACTGGGGAGTGCTAGGGAGGTTGGGGATCATCTCAATGTGGTCCGTTGAATTATTCGTGGCCATTTGGGTGGACAAACTGGCAAAAAAATATGAATAGGGTATTTTTGGGTCAAATCAGTGTGCTATAGCCCACAGTTTCGGGGGTGGGCCCGGGGTTCGAGTATGCTGTCGGCCAAAAATCGATCGGGGCATGCCAAGGGGTTTGAGGATCGTCCCAATGTGGTCCATTTATTTTTTTGTAGCTATTTGGCTGGACAAACAAGCATAACGGCACGAACGGGCATTTTTGGGCTAAATCGGTGTACTATAGCCCACGGTTTTGGGGGTGGGCCCAGTGTTCGGGCATGTTGTAGGCTGAAAATTGATCGAGGTGTGCCAGGGAGGTTGGGGATCATACCAGTGTGGTTTGTTTTATTTTTCGTGGCCATTTGGTTGGACAAATGGGCAAAACAGCACGAATGGGGCATTTTCAGGTTAAATCATTGTGCTATAGCCCACAATTTTTGGGGTGGGCTCGGGTCCGAGCGTGCTGTCGTCTAAAAATTGATCGGGGCATGCCAGGGAGGTTGGGGATCAATCCAGTGTGGTCCGTTCAATTTTTAATGGCCATCTGGGTGGACAAACAGGCAAAACAGTGTGAACGGGGCATTTTCGGGCCAAATTGGTGTGCTCTAGCCTACAGTTTTGGGGGTGATCCCGGGTTTTGGGTTTGTTGTGGGATAAAAATCAATTGGGGTATGCCAGGGAGTTGGGTATCATCCCAGTGTAGTCCGTTTAATTTTTTGTTGCCATTTGGGTGGACAAAAGGGCGAAACAGCACAAATGGGGCATTTTCGGGCCAAATCGGTGTGCTATAGTCCACAGTTTTGGGGCTCAGCCCGGGGTTCGAGCATGCTGTGGTCTGAAAATCGACCGGAATATACCAGGGAGGTTGGGGATCATCCCATTGTGGTCCGTTTAATTATTCATGGCTATTTCGGTGGACAAGCGGGCGAATAAGGCATTTTTGGGCCAAATCGGTGTGCTATAGCCCACGATTTTGGGAATGGGCCCGGGGTTTGAAAATGCCAGGTAGGTTGCATATTTTCCCAGAGGAGTCCGTTTAATTTTTCGTGGACATTTGGAAGGATAAACGGGTGAAATGGCATGAACGGGGCATTTTTGGGCCAAATCGATGTGCTATAGCCCACGATTTTGGGGGTGGGCCCGGGGTCCGAGCGTGCTGTGGGCTAAAAATAGATCGGGGCATGCTAGGGAGGTTAGGTATCATCCCAGTGTGGTCCATTTAATTTTTCGTGGCCATTTGGGTGGACAAATGGGCAAAACGGCTCGAACGGGGCATTTTTGGGCAAATCGGTGTGCTATAGCCCATAGTTATGGGGGTGGGCCCGAGGTCCGGGCATGTTGTGGGCCAAAAATCGATTGGGGCATGCCAGGGAGGTTGGGGATCATTCCAGTATAGTCCGTTTAATTTTGTGTGGCTATTTGGGTGGAAAAATGGGTGAAACAGCACGAACGAGACATTTTTGAGCCAAATTGGTGTGCTATAGCCCATGGTATTGGGGGTGGGCCCGGGGTCCGAGCGTACTGAGGGCCAAAAATTGATTGAGGCATGCTAGGGAGGTTTGGGATCATCCCAGTATGGTCCGATTAAATTTTCATGACCATTTGGGTGGATAAACGGGCGAAACAGTGTGAACGGGGCATTTTCGGGCCAAATCGGTATGCTATAGCCCACGGTTTTCGGGGTGGGCCTGTGGTCCCGGCGTGTTGTGGGCCAAAAATCGACCGAGGCATGCCAGGGAGGTTGAGGATTGTCCTAGTATGGTCCGTTTAATTTTGCATGGCTATTTGGGTAGACAAACGGGCAAAACAGCGCGAACGGTGCATTTTCGAGATAAAATTGGTGCGCTATAGCCCACTGTTTTGGGGGTGGGCCAGGGGTTCGGGCGTGTTGTTGGCCAAAAATTGACCGGGGTATGCCAGGGAGGTTAGGGATTGTCCCAGTGTGGTCCAATTAATTTTTCGTGGCCACTTAGGTGGACAAACGGGCGAAACGGTGCTCATAGGAAATTTTCAAGCCAAATCGGTGTGCTATAGCCCACGGTTTCGGGGGTGGAACCGGGTTCCGGGCATGTTGTCGGTCAAAAATTAACCGGGGCGTGCTATGGAGGTTGGAGATCGTCTCAGTGTGATCCGTTTAATTTTTCGTGGCCATTTGGGTGGACAAACGGGCGAAACGGCGTCAATGGGGTACTTTTGGGCCAAATCAGCGTTCTATAACCCATGATTTTGGGGGTGGGCTTGATGTTCGAGCGTGTTATGGGCCAAAACTTAATCGAGGCATCCCAGGGAGGTCGAGGATCATCCCAGTGTGGTCCGTTTAATTTATCATGGCTATTTGGATAGACAAATGGGAGAAACGACGTGAATGGTGTATTTTTTTTTAGCCAAATCGGTGTGCTATAGCCCACGGTGTTGGGGCTGGGCCAGGGGTTCGGGCATGCTGTGGGCCGAAAATTGACCGAAGCATGCCAGGGAGGTTAGGTATCATCCTAGTGTGGTCTGTTTAATTTTTTGTTGCCATTTTGGTGGACAAACGAGCGAAACGACACGAATGGGGCATTTTTTATCCAAATTGGTGTGTTGTAGCCTTCGATTTTGGTGGTGGGCCCGGGGCCCGGGCGTGTTGTGGGCCAAATATTAACCGAGGCATGCCAGGGTGGTTGGGGATCATCCCAGTGTGGTTCGTTTAATTTTTTATGGCCATTTGGGGGGATAAACGGGCGTAACGGCACGAACATGGCATAGTTGAGCCAAATCGATGTGCTATAGTGAATGGTTTTAGGGGTGGGCCCAGGGTACGGGCGTGTTGTGGGCTAAAAATTGATAGGGGCATGCCAGGGAGGTTGGGGATCGTCCTAGTGTGGTGCGTTTAATTTTTTGTGGCCATTTTGGTGGACAAATGGGCAAAACGGCATGAATGAGGCATTTTCAGGACAATTCGATGTGCAATAGCCCACAGTTTTAGGGGTGGGCTCGGGGTCCGGGCGTGCTGTGGACCAAAAATCGACCGGGGCATGCCAGGGTGGTTGGGGATCATCCTAGTGAGGTCCATTTAATTTTTAATGGCCATTTGGGTGGACAAACGGTCAAAACAGCGCGAACGGGGCATTTTCGAGCCAAATCGGTGTGCTATAGTCCACGGTTTTAAGGGTAGGCCCGGGGTCCAGGCATTATGTGGTTTAAAAATCGACCAGGGCATGTCAGGGAGGTTGGGAATTGTCCCAGTGTGCTCCGTTTAATTATTTGTGGCAATTAGGGTGGACAAACGGGTGAAACAGCGCGAATGGGGCATTTTTGGGCCAAATTGGTGTACTATAACCCACGGTTTTGGGGATGGGCTCAGGTTCCGGGTGTGCTGTGGGCCAAAAATTAATTGGGGCATGCCAGGGAATTTGAGGATCATCCCAGTATGGTTCGTTTATTTTTCTTGGCCATTTGGGTGGACAAAAGGGTGAAACGGCGCGAACGGGGTATTTTAAGTCAAATCGGTGTGCTATAGCCCACGATTTTGGGGGTGGGCCCAGGGTCTGGGCGTGATGTGGGTCAAATATTGACTGGGGCATGCCAGGGAGGTTGGGGATCATCCCTGTATGGTCCGTTTAATTTTTGGTAACCATTTGGATGGACAAGCGGGCAAAACGGAGCAAACGGGGCATTTTTAGGCTAAATCGGTGTGCTATAGCCCACGTTTTAGGGGGTGGGCTCGGGGTCCGAGCATGATGAGGGCTAAAAATTAACCGAGGCATGACTAGGAAGTTAGGGATCGTCCCAATGTGGTCCATTTAATTTTTTGTGGCCATTTGGGTGGACAAACGAGCGAAACAGCACGAACGGGGCATTTTTGGGCTAAATCGGTATGCTATAGCCTGTAGTTTCAGGGGTGGGCTCGGGGTTCTGGCGTACTATGAGCCAAAAATTGACTGGGGCATTCCTAAGAGGTTGGGGATCATCTCATTGTGGTCCATTTAATTTTTCATGTCCATTTGGGTGGACAAACAGGCGAAACGGCGTGAACGGGGCATTTTCGGACCAAATTGATGTGCTATAGCCCACGGTTTTGGGGGTGGATCCGGGGTCCGGGTGTGCTATGAGCCAAATATCAATCGAGGTATGCCAGGGAGGTTGGGGATCATCCCAGTGTGGTCCGTTTAATCTTTCGTGGCTATTTGGGTGGACAAACGGGCAAAACGGTTCGAATAGGGCACTTTCGGGCCAAATCAGAGTGATCTAGCCCATGGTTTTAGGGGTGGACCCAGGTTTCGGGCGTGGTGTGGGACGAAAATCGATCGAGGCGTGCGAGGGAGGTTGGGGATCGTCCTAGTGTAGTTCGTTTAATTTTTCGTGTCCATTTGGGTGGATAAACGGGCAAAACAACGCGAACGGGGCATTTTTGGGCCAAATCGATGTGCTATAGCCCACGGTTTCAAGGGTGGGATCGGGGTTTGGGCATGCTGTCGGCTGAAAATTGACTGAGACATGCCCGGGAAGTTATGGATCGTCCCAGTGTGGTACGTTTAATTTTTTATGGCCATTTGGATGGACAAACAGGCGAAACGGCGCGAACAGGGCATTTTTTGGCTAAATCGATGTTCTATTTGCTAAAAATCGACCAAGGCATGCCAGGGAGGTTGAGGATTGTCCCAGTGTATTCCGTTTAATTTTTGGTGGCTATTTAGGTGGACAAACGGGTGAAACGGTGCAAACGAGGCATTTTTGAGCTAAATCTGTGTGCTATGGCCCACGGTTTTGGGGGTGGCACAAGGTCCAGGCGTTCTGTGGGCCAAAATTCAACAGCAGCATGCCAGGGAGGTTGGGGATTGTCCCAATGTAGTCCGTTTAATTTTTCATGGAAATTTTGGTGAACAAACGGGCAAAACGACGCGAATGGGACATTATTAGGCCAAATCGGTGTGTTATAACCCACGGTTTTTGGGGTTGGCCCGGGGTGTGGGCGTGATTTAGGCCAAAAATCAACCGGGTCATGCTAGGGAGGTAGGGAATCTTTCCAGTGTGGTTCGTGTAATTTTCTGTGGCCATTTGGGAGGACAAATGGGCAAAACGGCGCGAACGGGGCATTTTTAGGCCAAATCACTATGCTATAGCTCATGGTTTTAGGGGTGGGCCTGGGGTCCGTGCGTGCTGTGGGCCAAAAATCGATCGGGGCATTCCAGGGAGGTTGGGGATCATTCCAGTATGGCCTGTTTAATTTTTGTACCCATTTGGATGGACAAACTAGCGAAACGACGCAAACGGGGCATCTTCAAGCCAAATCGATGTGCTATAGCCCACGGTTTTGGGGGTGGGCTCGGGGTTCGGGCATGCTGTGGGATGAAAATTGATGGGGCATGATAGGGAGGTTGGGGATTATCCCAGTATGGTCCGTTTAATTTTTCATGGCCATTTGAGTGGACAAACGGGTGAAACGGGGCCCACAGAGTATTTTTGAACCAAATCGGTGTGCTATAGCCCTTGGTTTTGAGGGTGGGCCCAGGGTCCGAATGTCCTGTAGGAGAAAAATCAACAGGGGCATGCCAGGGAGGTTAGGGATCATCTCAGTATAGTCCATTTAATTTTTTGTGGCCATTTGGGTGGACGACCGGTCGAAATGACGTGAACGGGGCATTCTTGTCCCAATTTGGTGTGCTACAGCCTACGGTTTAGGGGGTGGTCCCGAGGTCCAGGTATTCTATAGGCCAAAAATAGACCGAGACGTGCTAGGGAGATTGGGAATCATCCCAGTATGGTCCGTTTAATTTTTTGTGGCCATTTGGGTGGATAAATGGGTGTAACGGTACAAATGGGGCATTTTCGAGCAAAATTGGTGTGCTATAGCCCACAGTTTTGGGGGTGGGCCCGGGGTCCGGGCGTGTTATGGGCGAAAAATCAATCCTGGCAAGCCAGGGAGGTTGGGGATCGTCCCAGTATGGTCCATTTAATTTTTTGGGGATTTTTAGGTGGACAAACGGGTGAAACGGTGCGAATGGGACATTTTTAGGAAAAATCTGTGTGCTATAGCCCACGGTTTCAAGGGTGGGCTCGGGGTCCGAGCATGCTGTGGGCTAAAAATCGACAGGGGCATGCCTGGGAAGTTGGGGATCATCGCAATGTAGTCGGTTTAATTTTGTTTCCATTTGGGTGGACAAATGGGTGAAACGGCGCGAACGAGATTAGGCCAAATTGGTGTTCTATAGCCCACGGTTTCGGGGGTGAGCCCGGGGTCCGGGCGTGCTGTGGGCCGAAAATCGATCGGGGCATGCCAGGGAGGTTGGGGATCATCCCAGTATGGTTCGTTTAATTTTTGTGGCTATTTGGGTGGACAAACGGGCGAAATAGCGCGAACGGGGCATTTTTGGGCCAAATCGGTGCGCTATATCACACGGTTTTGGGAGTGGGCCTGGGGTCGGGCGATCTTTAGGCCAAAAATTTACCAGGGCATGACAGGGAGGTTGGGATCACCCCAGTGTGGTCCATTTTATTTTTTGTGGCCATTTGGGAGGACAAACAAGAGAAACGATGCGAAAAGGGCATTTTTGGGCCAAATCGGTGTGCTATAGCCCATGGTTTTTGGGGTGGGCCCGGGGTCCGAACGTGCTGTGAGCCAAAAATTGACTGAGGCATGCCAGGGAGGTTAAGGATCATCCTAGTGTGGTTCGTTTAATTTTTCATCGCCATTTGGGAGTGGAAACGGGTGAAACGGCATGAACGGGGCAATTTTGGGTCAAATCGGTGTGCTATAGCCCACGGTTTTGGGGGTGGGCCTAGGGTCCGGGTGTGCTGTCAGCCAAAAATTGATCGGGGCATGCCAGAGAGGTTGGGGATCATCCTAGTGTGGTTCATTTAATTTTTCGTGGCCGTTTGGGTGGACAAACGGGTTAAACGACGCAAACGGGGCAATTTAGGGCTAAATCGGTGTGCTATAGCCCACGGTTTCGGGGGTGGGCCTAGGGTCCCGGCCAGCTGTGGGCCGAAAATCAACTAGGGCATACCAGGAAGGTTGGGGATCACCACAGTGTGGTCTGTTTAATTTTTTGTGGCCATTCGGGTGGACAAACGGGCAAAACGAAGCGAACGGAGCATTTTTTGGCAAAATTAGTGTGCTATAGCCTATAGTTTTTGGGGTTGGCCCGGGGTCCAGGCGTACTGTGGACTAAAAATCAACCGAGGCATGCCAGAGAGGTTGGAGATCGTCCCAGTGTGGTCCGTTTAATTATTCATGGCCAATTGGGTGGACAAACGGGCGAAACGGCACGAACGAGGTATTTTCTGGCAAAATTGATTTGCTATAGCCCATGGTTTCAGGGGTGGGCCCAGGGTTCGGACGTGTTGTGGGCTAAAAATTGATTGAGGCATGCCAGAGAGGTTGGGGATCAACCCAGTATGGTCTGTTTAACTTTTCGTGGCCATGTGAGTGGACAAACAAGCAAAACGGCGCGAATGGGGCATTTTTGAGCCAAATTGATATGCTATAGCCCACGGTTTAGGGGGTGGGACTGGGGTCCGAATGTGCGGTGGGCCAAAAATTGATCTAGGCGTGCCAGGGAGTTTAGGGAGAGTCCTAGTGTGGTCCGTTTAATTTTTTGTGGCCATTTGGGTGAATAAACGGGCGAAGCGGCGCGAATGGGGCATTTTTGGGCCAAATCGATGAGCTATAGCCCACGGTTTTGGGGTTGGGATCGGGGTCCGGACGTACTGTGGACCGATAATCGACCAGGGCATGCCAGGGAGGTTAGGGAAAGTCCCAGTGTGGTTCATTTAATTTTTTGTGGCCATTTGGAGGGACAAACGGGTGAAACGGCACTAATGGGGCATTCTCGGGCTAAATCGATATGCTATAGCCCACGACTTTAGGGGTGGGCCCGGGGTTCAGGTGTACTATGGTCTGAAAATCGACCAGGGCATGCCAGGGAGGTTAGGGATTATCTCAGTATGGTCTGTTTATTTTTTCGTGGCTATTTGGGTGGACAAACGAGCAAAACGATGTGAATGGGGCATTTTCGGGCCAAATCGATGTGCAATAACCCACGGTTTTGGGGGTGGACCTAGGGTCCGGGTGTGCTGTGAGCAAAAAATCAACCGGGGCATGCCAGGGACGTTGGGGATCATCCAAACGTGGTTTTTTTAATTTTTCATGGCCAATTGGGTGAACAAACGGGTGAAACGATGCGAACGGGGCATTTTTTAGCCAAATTGATGTGCTATAGTCCACGGTTTCGGGGGTGGGCCGGAGGTCCGGGTGTACTGTGTGTGAAACATAGATCGGGGTATGCCAGGGAGGTTGGTGATCGTCCCAGTCTGGTCCGTTAAATTTTTCATGGCCATTTAGGTGTAAAAACGGGCAAAACGATGCGAACAGGCCATTTTCAAGACAAATCGGTGTGCTATAGCCCACGATTTTTGGGCTGGGCCTGGGTCCGGGTGTGCTATGCGCCGAAAATCAACTCAAGCATGCCAGGGAGGTTTAGGATCATCCCAGTGTGATCCATTTAATTTTTTATGGCCATTTGGATGGACAAACAGGCGAAACGATGCGACCGTGCCATTTTTGGTCTAAATCAGTGTGCTATAGCCCACGGTTTCTGGGGAGGGCCCGGGGTCTGGCCGTTCTGCGGGTTGAAAATTGACTGGGGCATGCCAGGGAGTTTGGGAATCATCCCAGTGTGGTCCATTTAATTTTTTATGGCAATTTGGGTGGACAAACGGGCAAAACAGCGCAAACGAGGCATTTTTGGGCTAAATCGGTGTTTTATAACCCATGATTTTGGGGGTGGGCCCGGTGTCCCAGCTTGTTGTGGGCGAAAAATCAACTAGGGCGTGCAAGGGAGGTTGGGGATCATCCCACTATCGTCCGTTTAATTTTTTATGTCCATTTGGATAGACAAACGTGCATAACAGCGCGAACGGGACATTTTTGAACCAAATTGGTGTGCTATAGCGCATGGTTTTGAGGGTTGGCCCAGATTCCGGGCAAGCTATGGGCCAAAAATCGACCGGGGCATGCTAAAAAGGTTAGGGATCGTCTCAGTATGGTCCATTTAATTTTTCATGGATATTTGGATGGACAAACAGGTGAAACGGCATGAACGGGGCATTTTCAGGCTAAATTGGTGTGCTATAGCCCATGTTTTTGGGGGTGGCCCAAGGTTTTGGGGTGCTGTGTGCCAAAAATTTACCGGGGCATTCCCGGGAGGTTAAGGATCGACTCAGTGTGGTTCGTTTAATTTTTTGTGGCCATTTGGGTTGACAAACGGCCGAAACGGCGCAAATGGGACATTTTTGGGCAAAATTGGTGAGCTATAGCCCACGGTTTCGAGGGTGGGCCCGGTGTCCGGGCGTATTGTGGGCCAAAATTTGACCGGGATGTGCCAGGGAAGTTGGAGATCATCCCAATTGGTCCGTTTAATTTTTTATGGCCATTTGGGCAGACAAACGGGCGAAACGGCACAAACGGGGCATTTTTTGGGCAAATCGGTGTGTTGTAGCCCACGGTTTTGGGGGTGGGACCAGCGTCCAGGCGTGAACTAGGCCAAAAATCGACAGGAGCGTGCTAAGGAGGTTGGAGATCATCCCAGTGTGATCTATTTATTTTTTCGTGGCCATTTGGGTGGACAAACAGGCAAAACGACACGAACGGGGCATTTTTGGTCCAAATTGGTGTGCTATAGACTACGGTTTTGAGGGTGGGCCCAGCGTTCGGGAGTGTTGTGGGCTAAAAATAAATCGAGGCATGCTAGAGAGGTTGGGAATCATCACAGTATGGTCCATTTAATATTTCGTGGCCATTTGGGTGGACAAACGGGCGAAACGGCGGGAACGGGGCATTTTTGGGCCAAATTGGTGTGTTATAGCCTACGGTTTTCGGGGTGGGCTCGGGGTTCGAGCATGCTGTGGGCCAAAAATTGATCGAGAACTTCCAGGGAGGTTGGGGATCATCCCAGTATGGTCCGTTTAATTTTTTGTGGCCATTTAGGTGGACAAACGGGCAAAATGGCGTGAATGGGGTATTTTTAGGCCAAATCGGTGTGCTATAGCCTACAATTTCGAGGGTGGGCCCGAGGTTCGGGTGTGCTGTAGTCCAAAAATCAACCGGGCCATGCATAGGGGGTTGAGGATCATCCTAGTATGGTCCGTTTAATTTTTTGTGGCCATTTGGATAGACAAACGGGAAAAATGACGCAAACGGGACATTTTTTGGCCAAATCGGTGTGCTATAGCCCACAGTTTCAAGGGTGGGCTCGGGGTTCGCGTGAGCTGTGGGCCAAAAATCGATCGGGACGTGCTAGGAAGTTGGGGATCATCCAGTGTGGATGGTTTAACTTTTCATGGCTATTTGGGTGGACAAACGGGCGAAACGGCACAAATAGGGCATTTTGGGGGAAAATATGTCTGCTATAGCCCACGATTTTGGGGGTGGCCCCAGGGTCCGGGCCTGCTGTGGGCCAAAAATTGATCGGGGTGTGCTAGAGAGGTTGGGGATCGACCCAGTATGATCCATTTAATTTTTTATAGCCATTTGGGTGGACAAACAGGCGAAACAACGCGAACGAGGTATTTTTAGGCCAAATCGGTGTGCTTTAGCCCACGATTTTGAGAGTGGCTTCGGGGTCTGGCATTTTGTGGGACAAAAATCAATCAAGACATGCCAAAGAGGTTAGGGATCATCTCAGTATGGTCCGTTTAATTTTTTGTGGCCTTTTGGGTGGATAAATGATCGAAACGATGCAAACAGGATATTTTTAGGCCAAATCGATGAGCTAAACCCCACGGTTTCAAGGGTGGGACCAGGGTCCGAGTATACAATGGGCCAAAAATTAATTGAGGTATTCCAAGGAGGTTGGGGATCATCTCAGTATGGTCCATTTAATTTTTTGTGGCCATTTGGGTAGACAAACGGGCGAAACGATGCGAACGGGCATTTTCGAGCCAAATCAGTGCGCTATAGCCCTGGGTTTTGATTGTGGGCCGGGGTCCAGGCGTGTTGTAGGATGAAAATCGACAGGGGTATGCCAGGGAGGTTGGGGATCATCCCAGTGTGGACCATTTAATTTTTTGTATCCATTTGGGTGGACAAACGGGCGAAACAACGCAAACGGTGTGTTTCAGGCCAAATCGATGTACCATAGCCCACAGTTTTGGGGGTGGGCCCGGGGTCTAGGCATATTGTAGGCTGAAAATAGACCTAGACGTGCCAGGGAGGTTAAGGATCATCCTAGTATGGTCCGTTTAATTTTTTGAGGCCATTTTGCTGGATAAACGGGTAAAACGGTACGAATAGGGCATTTTCGAGCAAAATCGATGAGCTATAGCCCACAATTTTGGGGGAGGGCCCGGGGTTCGGGAGTGTTGTAGGCCAAAAATTGACCTTCTCACGCCAGGGAGGTTGAGGATCATGCCAGTGTAGTCCGTTTAATTTTTTGTGACTATTTGGGTGGACAAACGGGCAAAACAGCGCGAATGGGGATTTTTGGGCTAAATGAGTGTGCTATAGCCCACGGTTTAGAGGTTGGGCCCGAGGTTCGGGTGTGTTGTGGGCGGGAAATTGAAAAGGGCATGCCAGGGAGGTTGGGATCATTCCAGTGTGGTTCGTTTAATTTTTTGTGGCCATTCGGGCGGACAAACAGGCGAAACGGTGCAAATGAGGCATTTTCAGGCCAAATTAGTGTGCGATAGCCCACAGTTTTAGGGGTGGGCACGGGGTAAGGGTGTTCTGTGGGCTTAAAATCAACTGGGGCATGCCAGGGAGGTTAGGGATCATCCTAGTGTGGTTCGTTTAATTTTTGGTGGCCATTTGGGTGGACAAACGGGCGAAACAATGCGAACGGGGTCTTTCGGGCCAAATCGGTGTTCTATAGCCCACAGTTTTGGGATTGGGCCCGGGGTTCAGGCATGCTATAGGCCAAATATCAACCAGGCATATCAGGGAGTTTGGGGATCATCCCAGTATGGTCCGTTTATTTTTTCATGGCCATTTGGGAGGACAAGCATGAGAAATGGCGCGAATGAGGCATTTTCGACCCAAATCAGTGTGTTATAGCCCATGGTTTTGGAGGTAGGCCCGGGGTCCGGGCGTGCTGTGGTTTGAAAATCGACTGGGACATGCCAGGAAGTTTGGGGATCGTCTCAGTGTGGTCTATTTAATTTTTTGTGGACGTTTGGGTGGACAAATGGGCAAAACGGCGTGAATGAGGCATTTTTTGGAAAAATCGATGTGCAATAGCCCACAGTTTTGGGGGTGGCCCCGTGGTCTGGGGTGTTGTGGGCCAAAAATTGACCGGGGTGTGCCAGGGAGGTTTGGAATCGACCCAGTGTGGTCCGTTTAATTTTTTATGGCTATTTGGGTGGACAAACGGGCAAAACAGCGAGAACGAGGCATTTTCGGGCCAAATCGGTTTGCTACAATACATGATTTTCAGGGTGTTCCCGGGTTCCAAGCATTTTCTTAGCCAAAAATTAATCGAGACGTACCAGAGAGGTTGGGAATCAACCCAGTGTAGTCCGTTTAATTTTTTATGGCTATTTGGGTGGACAAACGGGCAAAACAGTGAAAACGGGACATTTTCGGGCCAAATCGGTGTGCTATAGTCCACGATTTTCAGGGTGGGCGTGGGTTCCAAGCATTTTCTTGGCCAAAAATTAATCGAGACGTACCAGGGAGGTTGGGGATCATCCCAGTATGGTCCGTTTAATTTTTTGTGGCCAATTAAGTGGACAAACAGGCTAGGTCTGTTTAATTTTTCGTGCCCATTTGGGTAGACAAATAGACTAAATGGCGTGAACGGGGCATTTTTAGGCCAAATCGGTGTGCTATAGCCCACAGTTTCGAAGGTGGGTCCGGGGTCCCGGCATGCTGTATGTCGAAAATCAATCGGGGAATGCCAGGGAGGTTGGGAATCATCCCAATACGGTCAATTTTATTTTTCGTGGCCATTTGGGTGGACTAACGGGTGAAACGACACGGATGGGGCATTTTTGGGCCATATTGGTGTGCAATAGCCCATGGTTTCAGGGGTGGGCCTGAGTTTGAGTGTGTTGTGGGCTAAAAATTGTCTGGTACGAGCCATGTAGGTTGGGGATCATCCTAGTATGGTCCGTTAAATTTTTTGTGGTCATTTGGGTGGATAAATGGGTGAAATATTGCGAACGATGCATTTTTAAGAAAAATCTGTGTGCTATTGCCTACGGTTTTGGGGGTGGGCCTAGGGTTCGGGCATGATGTTGGCCAAAAATCAACTGTGGCATGCCAGGGAGGTTGGGGATCATCCCAGTGTGGTCCGTTTACTTTTTTCGTGGCCATTTGGGTGGACAAACGGGTGAAACGGCACAAATGGGGCAATTTCAGGCCAAATTGGTGTTCTATAGCACACAGTTTCGAGGGTGGGCCCGGGGTCCGGGCGTGCTGTGCACCAAAAATTGACCGGGGCTTGCCAGAGAGATTGGGGATCATCCCAGTGTGGTCCGTTTACTTTTTATTGGCCATTTGGGCGAACAAATAGGAGAAACGGCACGTATGGGGCATTTTTGGGCCAAATTGGTGCGCTATAGCCCACGAATTAGGGGGTGGGCCAGGGGTCCGAGCGTGCTGTGAGACAAAAATCGACCGGGGCATGCAAGGGAGGTTGGGGATCATTCCAGTATGATTCGTTTGATTTTTTGTGGCTATTTGGGTGGACAAACGGGCGAAACAACGCAAAAGGGATATTTTCGAGCCAAATTGGTGTGCTATAGCCCATGGTTTCGAGAGTGGGCCCGGGGTTCGGGCGTGCTGTAGGCCAAAAATTGACCAGGGCGTGTCAGGGAGGTTGGGGATCATCCCAGTGTGGTCCATTTAATTTTTTATGGCTATTTGGATGGACAAACGCGTAAAATGATACATTTTTGGGCCAAATCGGTGTGCTATAGCCCATGATTTTGAGGGTGGGCCCGGGATCTGAGCGAGTTGAGGGACAAAAATCAACTAGGGCGTTCCAGGAAAGTTGGGGATCATCTCAGTATGGTTTATTTAATTTTTTTTGGCATTTCGGTAGAGAAACGTGCGAAACGGAGCAAATGAGGCATTTTTGGGCAAAATCAGTGTGCTATAGCCCACGGTTTTGGGGGTGGCCCCGGGGTCCGGGCGTGTTGTGGACCAAAAATTGACCGAGGCATGCCAGGGAGGTTGGGGATCATCCCAGTATGGTCCATTTAATTTTTTGTGGCCATTACAAACGGGTGAAATGGAGCAAACGGGGCAGTTTTAGGCAAAATTGGTGTGCTATAGCCAACGGTTTCGGGGGTGAGCCTGGGGTTCCGGCTTGCTGTAGGCTGAAAATTGACCAGGGAATTCCAGAAAGCTTGAGAATTGTCTTAGTGTAGTTCGTTTAATTTTTCGTGGCTATTTGGGTGGACAAACGGATAAAACGGTGTGAATGGGGCATTTTTTAGCAAAATTAGTGTGCTATAGCCCTCGATTTTGGGGGTGGGCCCGGGATTCGGGCGTGCTGTGGGCCGAAAATTGATCGAGGCATGCCAGGGAGGTTGGGGATCATCCATTGTGGTCCGTTTAATTTTTCGTGGCCTATTGGGTGGACAAACAGGCGAAACAACATACGGGGAATTTTTGAGCAAAATTAGTGAGCTATAGCCCATGGTTTTAGGGGTGGGCCCAGGGTTCGGATATGTTGTTTGCCGAAAATCAACCGTGGCGTGCCAGGGAGGTTGAGGATCATCCCAGTATGCTCTGTTTAATTTTTTGTGGCCATTTGGGTGGACAAACAAGAGAAATGGTGCGAACGGGGCATTTTCGGGCTAAATCGGCATGCTATAGCCCACGGTTTTGGGGGTAAGATCGGGGTCCGACCGTGGTGTGGGCCGAAAATTGACTGGGGCGTGGCAGAGAGGTTGGGGAAAGTCACAGTATGATCCATTTAATTTTTTGTGGCCATTTTGGTATACAAATTGGTTAAGCGGCCCGTGCGGGGCATTTTTGGGCTAAGTTGGTGTGCTATAGCCCACGGTTTTGGGGTTAGGAATGGGGTCCGGGCGTGCTGTAGGCCGATAATCGACCGGGGCATGCTAGAGAGGTTGGGGAATGTCCCAGTATGGATCGTTTTATTTTTGATGGCCATTTGGGTGTACAAATGGGCGAAACGGAATGAACGAGGCATTTTCGTGCCAAATCGGTGTCCAATAGCCCACGGTTTTGGTGGTGGACTCGGGGTTCGGGCATACTGTGGGCCAAAAATCGACCAGAGCATGCCAGGGAAATTGGGGATTGTCCCAATGTGGCCTGTTTAATTTTTTGTTGCCATTTGGGTGGACAAACGGGCGAAACAACACGAACGGGGCATTTTTGGGAAAAATTGATGTGCTATAGTCCACGATTTTGGGGGTGGGCCCGAGGTTCGGGCGTGCTGTGGGTCGAAAATCGATCGAGGCATGCCAGGGAGGTTGAGAATTGTCCTAGTGTGGTCCGATTAACTTTTCATGACCATTTGGGTGTAAAAACAGGTGAAACGACGCGAATGGGGCATTTTTGGGCCAAATCAGTGTGTTATACCCCACGGTTTTGAGGCTGGGCCTTGGGTCCGGGAGTGCTGTGGGTTGAAAATTGACTCGGGCGCCAGGGAGGTTAAGGATCATCCTAGTGTGGTTCGTTTAATTTTTCATGGCCATTTGGGTGGAAAAATGGGTGAAACGACGCGAACGAGGCATTTTTGGGCTAAATCGGTGTGCTATAGCCCATGGTTTTAGGGGAGGGCCCAGGGTTCGGGCGTGCTGTGGGTCAAAAATTGTCCAGGGCATGCCAAGGAGGTTGAGGATCATCCCAGTGTTGTCCGTTTAATTTTTCATGGCCATTTGTGTGGACAAATGGGCAAAACGGTGCAAACGGGGCATTTTCGGGCCAAATCGGTGTTCTATAGCCCATGATTTCAGGGGTGGGCCAATAGTCCCAGCTTGCTGTGGGCCGAAAATCGACCAGAGCATGCCAGGGAGGTTGGTGATGATAGGCGTATTAACACGCCTAAAGCACCATAATTTACCCATATTTTAGCTAAGTTTTAAGGACAAAATATATAATTCCTGCATTTTTAGTCCATTTTCCTGTAAGTGAGCTAACCAACGTGATTAGCATGTTTTCAGGTATTAATGATGAAGATTTCAGCACTTTGTGGACCTTTTGGTAGCAAGGGAAACTTCACATAAGAGGGAAGACAACTTTTGGAAGCTTATGGACTGAAAGTGATGCATGGAGAACTTGTCCCGGGAAAAAATAGTATTTCTAAAGACTTGGGGATCAGCAGTAACTTAGTATGAATAGGACAAGGATGTTATAAAAACCCTATTTTGCTGAATTTTTCAGCATTCATGCTTTTCATTATTCACGAATTGATAGATACTTTCATTATTCATTCGACTTTCTAGTATTATTCAGTTTACAGATTCTGTAAGTTTTAACAGAGAAAAAATGCTAACTTGGGAAAAACGTCTAGAGGGCAAAAATGTCAACCTAGTTTGAAGCCACACCCATCTTCAACGGGAGATTCTTTGAGCTTTGGTACGATGATGATGTTTATTGTGATTTCCGTTGTAATCATGAGTAGCTAAACTTCTCTGTTAGGGTTATGGAAGCCTTTTGATATACTATCTATTACTATGAGTTTGTGAATTCTTGATGCGTATGCTACTTATATCATTGCTCTCTTTGTTTTAATTAAATTCTTGTGGTTGCAAACACATAGAATACGCCATTATAACATTAACTTGTTCGAGAGAAAAGTTACATGTTTGGAAAAGAGAGTGTGACAAGGAAATAGGGCTACCAACTCCTATTTACACGTTAGTGCCGTAACTGGGTTAACTTCTTGGAGAATTTGTACCGTTAGTTATACACTTTAAGCTCGAGAGAGTTAAAGTGAAATAATCCTTGATGGTTGAGAAACACTAGGATTTACCATTAAAATACGAATCTCTATAAGTGCATGCATGTCTGAATTCCGCATTACTCATAGTTAATAGATACGTAGAACTCATAAGGTGGACATAACCCTAACTTATTATTCTCTGTGATTAAAATCTTACTAAATCAAGCATTCCTTTTTTACTTCCATAGTATTAATTCATGTCAAACCCAATCCCCCCTTTTCCGAGGAATTTTCGATCAACAGTCTATTAATAATTGCAACACTTAGTGATCAAGTATTCCCTGTGGGATTCGACACCCAACCCAGTTGGGTTCTATATTTGACATCGACTGCTTACACTCTTACGAGAGCTGTAGTGTGGACGTTATCAAATTTTGGCACCGTTGCCGGGGAATACGGTTGTCAACTAAGTTTGTGATAGTTACTAGACCCTTTGTCAAAAAATTCTCAGATTTTACTTTTAGTTGTTGTTTTTATTTTATTCAGGTTTGTTTGAGTGCATGCCAAACACTCGATGTTCAGGTCAACCGTTATTACACATAAATCCTGAACCACAACTTATTGGCAGAATGGATGCACAACGTGACATTGAAAGAAGGGTGGCTCAACAGGAGCAGGCTAGATTAGCTGCGTTGGCAGCTGCTTAAGTGCATCAACAGAATATTGATAACCCAGGTCGGGCAACAAATCCTGATGATGAGGACCTGGGTGATGATGAGTTACTTAATCCACGACGTGCAGATGAGGTGGCAGCGCCTGTGAACAGGAGAGATCGTCAAGCTAGAATGAGACCTGAACGCCAAGCTGTGCAGGCTCTTTTTGATGATGATGATGATGATCTTGATGGAGCTGGTGCCACAGGGGCTATTATTCCTCCGCCCTTGGCACCTGGAGCCAAGTTCAATATCACTAGCACCATGATTCAGATATTGCAGATCAAAGGTTTATTTGGTGGACTTGCAGGCGATGATCCGAATATGCATCTGGTCAATTTTATTTCAACATGCAAGTCGTTTGACAATTCAGGAGTTGGGCAGAATGCAATTCGACTGCGCTTATTTCCATTGTCTCTGTCTGGGGAGGCAACTCTATGGTTGAACGGGCTAAATCCTGATTCCATTACTAATTGGAGGCAACTGAAAGACGCTTTCCTAAAAAGATTCTTTCCACCATCCAAGAGAGCCCAACTACGGGATGAGATCAACAATTTTTGACAGCTTCCAACTGAAGCTCTCCACGAAACATGGGAGAGGTTCAAGAAGAAGCTTATGCGGTGCCCAAACCATCAGATGACGAATATCCACTTGATGGAAATATTATATAGGGCTTTGAACTCAGTGACAAAGCCAGTGGTTGATAATGCTGCAGGTGGGTCATTCATGGACCTTACTTTCATTGAGGCAAGTGACATGCTGGACCGTATGACAAAGCAGAGTAGAGCCTGGCATACCAGTGATGCTGAGGTAGCAAGCTCTACTTTATCTGTTGGCATGACTGCAGAGCAGAGGCGTAGACAAGAGGAACGTGACCAAGATATGGCTCACATGAAAATGCAGATGGATCTTCTTACCAAGTATTTATTATCAGGGATGTCCGAAAAGGTTAAAGTCATTGTATCACAGGGAAGATATGATTCTGATTCTGAGGGGGAAGCAAATTACTTGAATAATCAGGGGGTTTCCGAGGCAATGCCCAAGGAAACCAAGGTCGGAACTATTATGATAAATCTGGATACAAGGACCGCGATCAAGGTGGTTGGAAGAATAAAACTGACAGGAGTGGTTTGTATGTTCCTCCTGGAAACCGTGAGGTTGTGGCGTCTGGCTCTGGAAAGATGTCCATGGATGATATGATGGCTAAGCTATTGAAAGGGGTGGAGGCAACCAATATGGGTGTTACTGAGGTAAAAAATGATTTGTCGTCAATAAATCAATTGGTTGACTTGCATTCTACTGCAATAAAACATCTGGAGCAATAATTGAGTCAATTATCAGCGGCATTCAACCAAAGAAAGGCTGGCACGCTACCCAGTGACACTGTGCAAAACCCAAAGAATGACGGATCGTGTATGGCTATTACTACCCGGAGTGGTAAAGTGTTGGAAAATCCATCCAAAGACAAGCAGGTGGTTGATGATATAGCAGAGAATGTTGATGAAGCAGAGTTTGAAGATGCCGTAGAAGCTGAAGTGAGTGCTCATGATGTTACACCTAGACGTCACCAGCCTGAAAAAAGTGATAATCAGAAGCAAGATAAAAAGAAAGTGGTGGAGAAAATGATTGCTCTTCCACCACCACCTTTTCCTCAGAGACTGAAGAAGAAGGCTGATGATACTCCTGAAAAGGTTGATAATCGGAAGCAAGATAAAGAGGAAGTGGTGGAGAAAATAATTCCCCTTCTACCACCACCTTTTCCGTAGAGACTGAAGAAGAAAGCTGATGACACCAGGTTCAGTAAATTTATGACCATGTTGAAACAGCTGACTATTAATGTTCCGTTGGTGGAGGCGCTGGAACAGATGCCTGGGTATGCTAAATTCATGAAGGACCTGTTGACAAAGAAGCGGGCAGCAAGTTATGAGCTGGCAGATAGTGTTCATCATTGCAGTGCAATCGCTACAAGATCGCTAGTACAAAAGAAGGCAGATCCTGGTGCTTTCACTATTCCTTGCATGATTGTATTGTTGGATTTTGCTAAGGCGTTGTGCGATTTGGGAGCTAGCATCAATTTGATGCCACTATCTATTTACAGAAAGTTGGGGTTGGGTGATCCTACACCAACCAATATGCGGCTCGTGATGGCAGATAGGTCGGTAAAACAGCCTGTTGGTATCTTACATGATGTGTTGGTGAAGGTTTCCACCTTCATCTTTCCTGTAGACTTTGTTATTTTGGATTGCGAGGTGGATTCTGAAGTTCCCATAATCTTGGGGTGTCCTTTCCTTGCAACTAGAAGTGTGCTGATTGATTTAAGAGCTAATGAGCTTTTATTTCGGCTGAATGACGAAGTGGTCCATTTTGATGTATGCAAATCAATGAAGCAGCCTAGAGATATGGATGTGTTCTCTGTAGATGATGTTTATTATGAGGATGAGAAAGAATTATCTATAGAGAAGCAGCTTACTGTTGAACCATTGCCTGCTGTGATGTTGAATTTTGAGCGTGAGGAGGTTGAAGAATATGAAGAAATCGTTTGTGCTCTAACAGTAATAAGGTCCTATTCTCATGCTCCTAAGAAGATGGACCTTGATCTTAAGAATCGACCGTCACCAACAGCGAAGACTTCCATTGAAGAGCCACCAGTGATAAAATCGAAAGAGCTCCCCAGTCACCTAAGGTATGTGTTCTTGGGAAGTGGAAATACACTTCCGGTGAGTGTTGCGGCTGATTTAGGTGAACATCACGTAGAGGCTCTCATCTCTTCTCTGAAGAGGTATAAGAGAGCTATGGGTTGGACTATTGATGATATAATTGGTATCCCTCCTGGGATATGTATGCACAAGAGTCATCTCGAAGAAGATTGCATACCTACAAGTAAGCAGCAGCGTCGTCTGAATCCATTAAGAAAATGATGCACCATCTATCTTGATGATGTCTAAGTAATCGAGATAGCTATGTCGTGACGCGATAATAAATCAAGCGCTAGATTGGAGGCAACCCATCGTTTTTAATCGTTTTGTTTTACTAAGAGTCTATTTTTGTTAAATAAAAATCCAAAAAGAAGAGTCGAGCCACGACCAAAACTAAGGCTCTTGGTGGGAGGCAACCCATCGTTCTAATTGTTTTTGTTGTTTTTGAGTAAATGTAGGTGTAAGACATATAAAAGAGGAGATCTAGCCCAAATTTTAATTTGGAATTGTGTCATGTTGAAGGTGGTAAGTTTGGAATGAAGAAACAAAGGCTATTGGTTAGGCATTGCCTATACAAATCTAGGCAACGAACAAGGCAAGGCCTATGTAAATCTAGGAAACGAACAAGGCAAGGCCTATGCTATGACCTAAGCTCTCTGAATCTATAATGCCATAGCATAGGCGCCGCCTATGCCCAACAATGCCATAGAATAGGCGCCGCCTATGCCATTGCCTTTGCTCTCTGAATCTACAATGCCATAGCATAGGCGCCGCCTATGCCTAACAATACCATAGCATAGGCGCCGCCTATGCCTAAGGCGCCTATGCTCAACTAGGCTTTACAAAAGGCGCCGCCTATGCTAAGAATATGCAAAGCATTAGGCGCCGCCTATGCTTACTTTTTGGTCTCCTAATCCGATTTTAAATGGGTCAAACCCAACCCAAGCCTTGTCCTATAAATAAAACTTCACCATTCGAACAAAACACACTTATTTGCTCAACCTAGGCGCCGCCTTTACTCTCCAAATCTCTCAAAAATTTTCTTTTTGCTCTTCTAACCTTGCAAGATCATCTTCCGAGGCCATCACCAAGTAAGTACTTCTTTTATATTTCGTAGTTATTACAATACTACGCCTATAATGATTTGTTAAATCTTGAAGTAGTGTTGGTGATTTGAATGTAGTTGGTTTGTATTGATACATCTAGTTGAGTGAAAGAATACGTATGGGTGTTCTAAACTTTGTTCTGATTTGAATTTTGGTTGTTAAATTGAAATGGTAAAGCTAATCACATAATCGTGTAAGTCTAACGTTGGAATGTTTTGAAAGGCTCGTTCATCGAGATAAAAATCATGATTGAATACAAGCATGAGATGTTGTGATTATTTCTATGCCATAAACTTGATTCGATCTCTACGTAGTAGTCTTGTTCCAAAAGTGCATTAATCTAAACCATACAGTATGGTCAAGTTTATATGAAATAGAGTTGAAAAGGATAGTGAAGATGACATGAAAAGTATGACTGCGCTGAATAAATTGTTGGAACATAACACCTAAATGTATGGCGATGAAGTCTGAGTAATCGACATCGTTCACTTAATTAGTTTGTCACCACAAATTAAGTGTGGGGTGGTGCCACTACTATTTGTTTGTCGATTGTATCTACTGAGATGAAGCTAACATGACTTTATTTTAATCTCAGGCACAATGGAACCAAAAAGTCGACCAGGAAAAGAAAAAGCGTCCACCTCACAGAAAGGTCAGAAAAGGGGAAGAAAAGAGCAAGAAGAATCCTCCTTGCTGCAAATACCTCGCCGCATGTTTGGGATAAAATGGGTCCTAGAGGAGGAAGGAAAGGAGTGGTACAAGAACAACAAAGTGAAAAAATATGTTCACGTGGAGTTAATACAAAAAGAGAGCCTAGCAAAGAGAGAACCTCGCATTTTGGCTAAAATAATGGCGCTACATCTTGATTTCATTTTCTGAGATATGGGAGAGTGCAATCTTGATCTAACGCGAGAATTCTATGCCAATTGGTCCCCAAAGACTACAGGGAGTGAAGTAAAGATTCGGGGCCAAGTCTTGCAACTAAATGCAGAGTTCTTCAACTCTTTTCTGGGTTTGCCATCTGTAGATCCATCACCACTCAAGGATCTTTATAACATACCTCCGTACAGGGTAACCAGACACACACTATGCGGAACAAGATCAATGGAACGTTGGAGTCATCACAAGGATACCGGTCGGCACAATACCTTTCCATATGCTTCTTTGAACAGAGAAGCTCGGATATGGTTGTGGATAGTCAACTCTTGCTTGATTCCAGGAACACAGTACATAAAGATCACACGTGATAGAGTGTGCTTGGTGTACGATTTAATGACGAACATCCCCATCAACATTGGGGCGATTATTCGATCTTCAATGCGTAAGGCTAGGCTGCACAAGAGGTCCCACTTCAGCTTTGGCAATCTGTTGACTGCGATATTAAGGAAGGAGGACATCGAAGAGGAACCTGCAGATCATAAGCTTCCACACAACCCAAAGGAAGTTGACCTCACAAAGGTAAAATATGTTGAATCTATTCATGGCGTCAACCTGACCACTGTAGAAAGACATGCTCGCGACGAAAGCTTCTTCCACCATTTATATGGCATGACGAGGTTCACCATGATGAGCGGGGTTCGTGTTCCAACTGTTGCAAAACTCCAACAGTTGGATTATGACTACCCAATGAATAAGCATGCGAGGGCTATGTGCGGAGTAGGTGTATATTTCGAGAAACCTTTTGATGATGACGTGCCAACCGATGACGATCGCCGAATGCCAGAATCAGACATGGAGGAGAACTCTGATGACGACGACTCTGATGATGATTCCGATGCAGGGGGTATGACCCCAGACATAGAGGAGGAGTCCGACTAATCAGGTTTTTCTTATTTATTTTCCACTGAGGGCAGTGTGTCCCATCTAAGTGTGGGGTGCTGGTATTTGTATGCTACACTTCTTTGTCTGCATTTGCATTTATTCTAGTTCTTGTTTGTTTTAATTACTCGTAATTAGTTAGTTTAATTTTAGATTTTTTAGATTTTGCATGAAATTGTTCTGATAGGCGGCATGGTACTATGACAAGAGTTTGTGCCAAAATCATCATTACTATTGAGACGTTTAGGCTCTAAGTGTGACTCATTGTGTGATAAGTGTGTGGTTTAATTCATTCATCTGTTGGGTCAAGAGTCTATACTGCTCCCAATAAAGTTGACCATGTGCCTTGTATGTGTGAGGTTATAGTATATTTTGTGTTGTGACTGATACTAGAACTTGTCTGGTGTGTGTGTAAAGCAAAATAAAGAGTGTGAGTTTAGGAGATGATTTAGGCATTTCTTTGGCAGCCTGTGATCGTTTACCTTCTTTTTACCTACCTGTGGACATTATCCTAGTTAACCCCCTTTGAGCCTTTAGCTATTTTCTTTGACAGCCTCATATGTAGCCTAATCCATTTTTTTTCAAGAACATAATTTGATCCAAATTCCTAAGAACTTTAAATTGTAGAGTCATGTGACAAAATAAGAGGAAATTGGGTGAGAGTGATGCCTCAGAGTGTATTGGAACTTGAAGTTGTTGTGAAAAGGAGTGGCTATCATAGAGGTGTTTTATAAATAAAAAAAAAAGAAAAAAAAAACAGAAATAGAAAAAAAAGTTGTATATTCTCATCTTTGTGTTTATAATTGAATAACAAAATAGGTGAAAAGGGGTGTTAGATGAAAAGAAAGGTAGAAGGGTTGTTTAAAAGAGAGTGTTAATGGCATAATGTAGTGTATTAAAGCGCTTAGGGAACATAGTCACTATTTCTGGCCAAAATAGTCCTACCTGTCCCTTAGCCTACATTACAACCTGTAAAGACCTATTTGATCCTAAGCTTAGCATTCTGATATTAGTGGAGCATTACACTAAGGGCAAGCCTATGGTCATCAGTTGCAACATAGGAATTCTTTGTGAGAGTGAGAGCAAGGAGAATCTTGTACCCATGTTTCGAAAAATGCAAAACTTATGAGTGATTATGGGTGATATCTTGTGTGAGACACATATGGTTGATGATTGTTGGGTAGTGTTATATGATTCTTTGTGAATTAACTTGTGGATACGAATTAACCATCATCACAAGTCTATGTTGGAGGTTGAATTGTTTCTAGTAGTGAACAAGAAAACTACTCTGTGTTAATAATTACCGTGCCTGTCTTGTTGAACATTTTATGTTGTTGCTGTGATATTCTAAGTAGATGATTGCATGGACGTAATATTTTGTTCGAGGAAGAACAAAGCTTTAAGTGTGGGGTGTTGATGATAGGCATATTTACACGCCTAAAGCACCATAATTTACCCATATTTTAGCTAAGTTTTAAGGACAAAATATATAATTCCTGCATTTTTAGTCCATTTTCCCGTAAGTGAGCAAACCAACGTGATTAGCATGTTTTCAGCTATTAATGATGAAGATTTCAGTACTTTGTGGACCTTTTGGTAGCAAGGGCAACTTCACATAAGAGGGAAGACAGCTTTTGGAAGCTTATGGACTAAAAGTGGTGCATGGAGAACTTCTCCCGGGCAAAAATAGTATTTCTATAGACTTGGGGATCAGCAGTAACTTAGTAGGAATAGGACAAGGATGTTATAAAAACCCTATTTTGCTGAATTTTTCAGCATTCATGCTTTTCATTATTCACGAATTGATAGATACTTTCATTATTCATTCGACTTTCTAGTATTATTCAGTTTACAGATTCTGTAAGTTTTAACAGAGAAAAAATGCTAACTTGGGAAAAACGTCTAGAGGGCAAAAATGTCAACCTAGTTTGACGCCACACCCATCTTCAACGGGAGATTCTTTGAGCTTTGGTACGATGATGATGTTTATTGTGATTTCCGTTGTAATCATGAGTAGCTAAACTTCTCTGTTAGGGTTATGGAAGCCTTTTGATATACTATCTATTACTATGAGTTTGTGAATTCTTGATGCGTATGCTACTTATATCATTGCTCTCTTTGTTTTAATTAAATTATTGTGGTTGCAAACATATAGAATACGCCATTATAACATTAACTTGTTTGAGAGAAAAGTTACATGTTTGGAAAAGAGAGTGACAAGGAAATAGGGCTACCAACTCCTATTTACACGTTAGTGCCGTAACTGGGTTAACTTCTTGGAGAATTTATACCGTTAGTTATACACTTTAAGCTCGAGAGAGTTAAAGTGAAATAATCCTTGATGGTTGAGAAACACTAGGATTTACCATTAGAATACGAATCTCTATAAGTGCATGCATGTCTGAATTCCGCATTACTCATAGTTAATAGATACGTAGAACTCATAAGGTGGACATAACCCTAACTTATTATTCTCTGTGATTAAAATCTTACTAAATCAAGCATTCTGTTTTTACTTCCATAGTATTAATTCACGCCAAACCCAATCCCCCCTTTTCCGTGGAATTTTCGATCAACAATCTATTAATAATTGCAACACTTAGTGATCAAGTATTCCCTGTGGGATTCGACACCCAACCAGTTGGGTTCTATATTTGACAGCGACCGCTTACACTCTTACGAGAGCTGTAGTTTGGACGTTATCAGTTGGGGATCATCCCAATATAGTCCGTTTAATTTTTTGTGTCCATTTGGGTGGACAAACGGGCGAACGGCGTGAACAGGGTATTTTCGGTCCAAATCGATGTGCTATAGCCCACGGTTTTGGGGGTGGGCCCAGGGTCCGGGCGTTATTTAGGACAAAAATTGACCGGGGCATGCTAGGGAGGTTGAGGATCATCCTAGTATGCTCCATTTAATTTTTTGTGGCCATTTGGATGGTCAAATGGGTGAAACGGCGTGAACGGGACATTTTCGGGCTAAATCGGTGTGCTATAGCCCACGGTTTTGAGGGTGGGACCGGGGTCCGGGCGAGCTGTGGGCCAAAAATTGACTGGGGAGTTCCAGGAAGGTTGGGTATTTATACGAGAGAAACTAGGAACTCATGAAATGACACCAAAATAGTCCACTCAACAAGGCAGAAACCGAGGACCCTTTGAGAGCTAGTTTCGGCCAAGAACAAGAATACGAGTTTCACAAGTTAACAAGGTGTTGGTGATACCAAAATCAGCCAACCAATCTAAGTTACAACACAATATAATGAACAACGAAGAACATTGACAATGTTATAACAAGACAACACCACACGGCTTACAACACAAGATATAAACTACTACAAGATGAAAACAAACAAAAGGATAGATAGTTAGACAAAGGTCGTGTAAATCCTAGTAACCAAAGAGTACATAAAACTCTAAGACCCCTAACACCTCCACACACGATCACCTAATTCATACGATGACACAAGAGAGGATTCCACCACTTAAGCGCCAAGGTTTCTCAAAAACAAACAATTACAAGAGATTCCACCCTTGAATTGCTATCCTAGTTACAAGTTTCGGTTTGCCTCAAGTAGAGAGAGGAATTTGGTGTTTCAAATGTCAAGACTTACAACAATAATCAACTAAGCCTCAATATACCTATCTTTTTCTATTTATATTACATAACAATTTAGACTTAAAATGACAAAAGTGCCCCTTTAATGAAAAGCCTTCAAAGGCCACCCATCTAGTATAGCAAATAAGAAAATGGGCGGCTTTGGGTGTTTCTTTGGTCCATCTCACATCTCAACATTGAACTTCCTAGGATGATAATTTTCTGCATTTGTACACACGTTGATCTTCATAGTCGCACTTGTATCATCCTCTCCATGTTGAGAGGAATTTGCCCTCAAATTCAAGCAATCATCACCGGCAAGCTCTCCTCTTTTCATTATCTCTTCATTGCTCTTCCTAAGGTTAGGATGTTCAACCAAGGGTCCCATGATATCATCAAGCATTCTCCTTGGATTTATATGTTCTACAACCTGCACATACGAAGATTTGATACTAGGCAAAGTTCTAGTATCTCGGTTAGTAATCAACAAAGAGTCCTTGTGGGAAAATCCCACAATCTCAACTCTCGACTTCTATCCTTCTTCATCCTCCTCACTCTCGGCTTCTTCTTACATACCCTTACTAAGCATGACTTTCCTTTCCATATACATAGGCACTACAATCTCACCTTCACACGGCTAAACATCTTCCTTATCCCCCTCTTTTGGCTCCTCGGGTTCTACTTTCTCTCCATCTTGAAATTGATCATCAATTTTCTTCGGTTCAAGTCCCACCTCCTCCCCAAGAAAGTACAATTTTCCCTCCCTTAGGATCACATTTATCCTATTTGGACACTCGTTAGCCTTGTGTCCCTAACCTTGGCATTTAAAATATTAAAAGCCCTTAGAACTAGAAGAGGAATGCGGTTTACCTTCATTTCTCGGAGGGTACCTTTGGTCATCCTTGTTTTCAGCTTGTTCAGCCTTTTCCTAAGTTTTATCCACATTGGATGGGTCATTTTTGTCCTTGTGCCAACTCGAGGGAGATTTCCCTTTGAGCTTGACACTCGGTTTCTCCCGTAATTCCTTCTTAACTTCCAAGGCGGCTTGGAAGATGGCATCAATGGTGTCAAACTTGTGAAGTGTCAACCGTGAGGAAATGTCCCTATTCAACCCTACCTTGAATCAAATGATTTCATGGCTTACTTGCTCCCCTCGGTGATCAAGTTTCAAAATGAGTTGTTGGAATTCATCATAGTAAGCCACGACGCTTTTGTTCCCTTATCTCAAGTTATACAACATAGCAAGGAGATCTTGATGGTAAATCTCGGGTAAGTACCTTTGTCTCATGAGGTACCTTAACCTAAACCAAGGAGGGGGCTGCCCCTCAATCAAAACATTGCCAAATCACTTCACATACTCCTACCACGTAGTAGCATAACCCTCAAAATGTGCAATCGCATAACAACTCTTTTTCTCCTCGGTAAGGTCATTAACTTGGAATATTCTCTCACAAGTGGACTTCCAAGCTAGAAATTCTTACGGATCACTCTCACCTTTGAATGTTGGAAGACCCATCTTGATGGTATTTAGACCTACATCACGGTTTTGGTTCCCTTATTGGTTCCAAAGACCAACTCTTCCTTCTCGGCTGTGAACTTCCCTTGGATCACCTTTCCTACCCCTCATATCCTCCCTTCTCATGTAAAAATCATAATATGGTCCATAACTAGAATGTTGTTCTCATCTACCATAACCCTCAACATGGACGGGTCTATTTGGGTTAAGTGGAGCTTGTAGCGGCGGGATTGGATTTGGATAGTGAGGTCTTTGGTCAAGTGGATTTTGGATGGGAGGGCTTGGATTTGGTGGTGGTATTTGGATTCCAAGTCCTTCTTGTTGGAATTGGTGAAGTGGAGGGTGGCTTGGTCTATCATGATCTCATATTTGGGAGTAAGGGTTGGTTTGATTTGTCGCAATAGGTAGATATAGCATTTGGTGCATGGCGTCAGAGTACTAGTTGGTGAAATATGTCGAGGGGTAGAATGTCATCTTCTTTGGATTTCCACTCTCTACAATATCCCACCCATTATTGACACTTCACCTTTCATTGATACCACATCCGAGTCTAGTTTTTCAATACCCGCGGTCATCCTAGCCATGTCTCGGGACATAGCTTCAAGGTGAGCCAAAATGATACTAGTAGCATTGTGTTCCCCCGTGGGTTGAGAGTGTGAGGTCTCGGGTTCCATAGCACCAAAAACATTCCACAATGTCACACACAACACACCAACAAAGGTTCAAGTCTTTGAACCGCAAGCAACACCACCACACAAACGGTAACAAAGCAAAACACACGTCGTTGTTGAAGAAAATTTGTTCCAAGACTTTGATGTTCAATACTACACCTTTGAGGAAGATATTTCGGCTATGGTGTAGGTGGACAAGATTTTAGACTATATTTTCAAGAGTCAAAAATTCTTCTACCAACTTTTCACCAACTTGCACTCTTTTGGCAAAACATCCTTTTGGAGTAGCCTTGCCTCTTTCCTCTTTTGTCTATTCTTGAATAGTGTTGTTACTCCTTTTTGGTAAGTATGCTTTTTGAATGTCTCTTTTTCTTTTACTACTTTGGTGTTGTCTTGTAATTGTTTTCAAGACAAACACAAATTCTTATACTTCTTTTATCTATTCAAAATCAAACAACAACTTCTTCAACACAACACAAGAACACAAGATGAACACCACCACCACCAACAAGAAACTGTCCACTTAACACCACAACACAACTGGAATCTTGCTCAAGAACTTGAGTGGTAGACTCAATAAGTGTTGAGGATAAAGAGAAACAGAACTAGAAATAAACTAAGACAACAAAATACACTCAAATCTAGACACAAATCTCGTCCAAACACAACAACAACAACAAGAATACTCGGCCAAGAACACCAAACTCAAGAACACAACTCTTTTTGTGAGATTTTCGACCTTAGACACCTCTTCTAGTTTTAGGAAGAAAATATCTAACACAAGAACACACAAAACACACAAAAATCACAAGAAAACTAGGCAAAAATATCGTCCAAAACAACAACAAGACACCATTTCGGCCAAGACAACAAGAATGGACAGATTTGCTTCTTTTTGGAATTTTCAGCTTTTCAACACCTCTCTTTTTTTTTTTTCGACTTAGAGAGCCCAAGATTGGTAGTGTAGGAACACAACCAGCCTTATCTCTGATACCAAATGATATGACAGAGACTAGGAACTCACGAAATGACACCAAAACAGTCCACTCAACAAGGCACAAACCGAGGACCCTTTGAGAGCTAGTTTCAGCCAAGAACAAGAATACGAGTTTCACAAGTTAACAAGGTGTTGGTGACACCAAAATCAGCCAACCAATCTAAGTTACAACACAATATAATGAACAACGAAGAACAACGACAATGTTATAACAAGACAACACCACACGGCTTACAACACAAGATACAAACTACTACAAGATGAAAACAAACAAAAGGATAGATAGTTAGACAAAGGTGGTGTAAATCCTAGTAACAAAAGAGTACATAAAACTCTAAGACCCCTAACACCTCCACACAAGATCACCTATCTCTTACGATGACACAAGAGAGCATTCCACCACTCAAACGCCAAGGTTTCTCAAAAACAAACAATTACAAGAGATTCCACCCTTGAATTGCTATCCTAGTTACAAGTTTCGGTTTGCCTCAAGTAGAGAGAGGACTTTGGTGTTTCAAATGTCAAGACTTACAACAATAATCAACTAAGCCTCAAAAGACCTATCTTGTTCTATTTATATTACATAACAATTTAGACTTAAAATGACAAAAATGCCCCTTTAATGAAAAGCCTTCAAAGGCCACCCCTCTAGTGTAGCAAATAAGAAAATGGGCGGCTTTGGGTGTGTCTTTGGTCCATCTCACGTCTCAACATTGAACTTCCTAGGATGATAATTTGCTGCACTTGTACACACGTTGATCTTCATAGTCGCACTTGTATCAGGGATCATCCCAGTATGGCCCATTTAATTTTTAATGGCCATTTCGGTAGAGAAATAGGCGAAACGACGTGAACGGGGCATTTTCGGGAAAAATCGATGTGCTATAGCTCATGGTTTTGGGGGTGGCCCCGGGGTCCGAGTGTGTTGTAGAGCGAACATTGACCGGGGCATGCCAGGGAGGTTTGGGATCATCCCAGTATGGTCCGTTTAATTTTTTGTGGCCATTTGGGTGGACAAACGGGCAAAATGACATAAATAGGTCATTTTTGGGCCAAATCGATGTGCTATAGCCCATAGTTTTGAGGGTGGGCTCGGGGTCCGAGAGTATTATGAGTCTAAAATCAACTGAGGCATTCCAGGGAGGTTGGGAATTATACCAGTGTGGTTTGGTTTCAGGGGTAGGCCGAGAGTTCGGGCGTGCTGTGGGCCTAAAATCGTCTGGGGCAAGCCAGGGAGGTTGGGGATCATCCCAGTATGGTTCGTTTAAATTTTTATGGCAATTTGGGTGGACAAACTGGCGAAACGGCGCGAACAGGGTATTTTTGAGCTAAATCAGGGTGCTATAGCCCATGATCTCGGGGGTGGGCTCGGGGTCTGGGTACGCTGTGGGCCGAAAATCGATAGGGGCATTCCATGGAGGTTGAGGATTATCCCTGTATGGTCCGTTTAAATTTTCGTGGCAATTTAGGTGGACACACGGGCAAAATGGCGCGATCGGGACATTTTTGGGTCAAATCAGTGTGCTATAGCCCACGGTTTTGAGGGTGGGCCCGAGGTTCAGGCGTGTTGTGGGCCAAAAATTGACTGGGCATGCCAGGGAGGTTGGGGATCATCCCAGTGTGGTCTGTTTAAATTTTCTTAGCAATTTGGGTGGACAAACGGGCGAAACGGCGCAAACAGGAAATTTTCAGGCCAAATCGGAGTGCTATAGCCCATGGTTTCAAGGGTGGGCGAGGGGTTCGGGCGTGCTGTGGACTGAATATCGACCGGGGCATGCAAGGGAGGTTGGGGATATTCCCAGTGTGGTTCGTTTATATATTTGTGGCTATTTGGGTGGACAAACAGGCGAAACGGCACAAACAAAGCATTTTTGGGCCAAATCAGTGTGTTATAGTCCACGGTTTTGAGGGTAGGCCCGGAGTTCGGGCATAGTGTGGGTCGAAAATTGATTGGGTCATGCCAGGGTGGTTAGGCATCATCCCAGTGTGGTCCTTTTAAATTTTTGTGGCTATTTAGGTGGACAAACGGGTGAAACAACGCGAATGGGGTATTTTCGGGCCAAATTAGTGTGCTATAGCCCATGGTTTTGGGGTGGGCTCGGGGTCCGGGCGTGCTGTGGGCCGAAAACTGATCGGGGAATGTCAGGAAGGGTTGGGCCATTTGGGTTGACAAACGGGCGAAACCATACGAATGGGGCATTTTCGGGTCAAATCGGTGTGCTACAGCCCCTGGTTTCGAGAGTGAGCCCGGGGTCCGGGCATTCTGTGGTTCAAAAATTGACTGGGGCATGCTAGGGTGGTTGGGGATCGTCCTAGCGTGGTTTGTTTAAATTTTCATGTCCATTTAGGTAGACAAACGGGCGAAACGGCGCGAATGGGGCATTTTCGGGCTAAATTGGTGTCCTATTGCCCACGGTTTTTGGGGTGGGCTCGGGGTCCGGGCGTGACATGAGACGAAATTCGATCGGGGTATGCTAAGGAAGTTGGGGATCATCCCAGTATGGTCTGTTTAAATTTTCGTGGCTATTTGGGTGGACAAACAGGCAAAATAACGTGAATGGGGCATTTTCGAGCCAAATCAGTGTGCTATAGCCCACGGTTTCAGGGGTGGGCTCGGGGTCCGGGTGTGCTGTGATCCAAAAATTGATTGGGGCATACTAGGGAGGTTGGGGATCATCTCAGTGTGGTCCGTTTAAATATTTGTGGCCATTTGGGTGGATAAACGGCCGAAACAGCGCGAACGGGGCATTTTTCGGGCCAAATTGGTGTGCTATAGCCTACGGTTTTGCGGGTGGGACTGGGGTCCGAGCGTGCTGTGGGCTGAAAGTCAATCGGAGCATGCCAGGGAGGTTGGGGATCATCCCAGTGTGGTCCATTTAATTTTTCGTGGCAATTTGAGTGGACAAACGGGTGAAACGGCGCAAAAAGGGCATTTTCAGGCTAAATCGATGTTCTATAGCCCAAGGTTTCCGGGGAGGGCCTGGGGTCCGGGCATGTTGTGGGTCAAAAATTGATTGGGTCATGCCAGGGAGGTTGGGGATCATCCCAGTGTGGTCTGTCTAATTTTTTGTGGCCATTTGGCTGGATAAACAGGCGAAACGGTGCGAAAGGGGCAGTTTCGGGCTAAATCGGTGTGCTAAGCCCACAGTTTCAGGGGGTGGGCCCGAGGCCCGGGCGTGCCATGGGCCGAAAATCGACTGGGGCGTGAAAGAGAGGTTGGGGATCATCTAATGTGGTAATTTTAAATTTTTATGGCCATTTGGATGGACAAATGGATGAAACAGTGTGAACGGGGCATTTTCGGGCCAAATCATTGTGCTATAGCTCACGATTTTCGTGGTGGGCTCGGGTCCTGGCGTGCTGTGGGCCAAAAATCGACTGAGGCATGTCAGGGAGGTTGGGGATCATCTCAGTATTGTTCGTTTAAATTTTCGTGGCAATTTGGGTGGACAAACGGGTGAAATGGCGCGAACGGGGAATTTTTGGGCTAAATCGGTTTGCTATAGCCCGCGGTTTTGGGGGTGGGCCCGGGGTCAAGGAGTGCTGTGGGCCGAAAATCGACCGCGATGTGCCAGAGAGGTTGGGATCTTCCCAGTGTGGTCTATTTAAATTTTGGTGGCCAATTGGGTGGACAAATAGGCGAAACGGCGCGAACGGGATATTTTCAGGCTAAATCGGTGTGCTATAGCCCATGGTTTTAGGGGTGGTCCCGGGTCCGGGCGTGCTGTGCACCGAAAATTTACTGGGTCATGCTAGGGAGGTTGGGATCATCCCATTGTGGTCTGTTTAAATTTTCGTGGCCATTTGGGTGGACAAACGGGCGACACAGCACGAACGGGGCATTTTGGGGCCAAATCGGTGTGCTATAGCCAACGATTTCGGGGGTGGGCCCGAGGTCCGTACGTGTTATGGGCCAAAAATTGACCGAGGTATGCCAGGGATATTGGGGATCATCCCAGTGTGGTCCGTTTATATTTTCGTGGCCATTTAGGTATACAAACGGGTAAAGCGATGCGAACGGGGCATTTTCGGGCCAAATTGGTGTGCTATACCTCACGATTTTAGGGGTGGGCCCAGGTTTCGAGCATAATAGGGGCCAAAAATTGACCGGGACATTCCAGGGAGGTTGGGGCCATTTGGGTGGAGAAACGGGCAACACGGCACGAATGGGGCATTTTTAAAAATGGCCACGAAAATATAAACGGACCACACTGGGACGATCCCCAACATCCCTGGAATACCTCAGTCAATTTTTGGCCCACAGCACATCCGAACCTCGGGCCCACCCCCAAAACTGTTGGTTTTAACACACCGATTTGGCCCCAAAATGCCCCGTTCGTGTTGTGTCGCCCGTTTGTCCACCCAAATGGACCCAACATCCCTGGAATGTCCCGGTCGATTTTTGGCCCACATCACACTCGAAACCCGGGCCCACCTCCAAAATTGTGAGCTATAGCACACCGATTTGGCTTAAAAATGCCCCGTTCACGTCCTTTTACCCGTTTGTATACCTAAATGGCCACGAAAATATAAACGGACCACACTGGGACGATCCCCAACATCCCCTGCATACCTCGGTCAATTTTCGGCCCACAACACATACGAACCTCGGGCCCACCCCTAAAACTGTTGGCTATAGCACATCGATTTGCCCCCAAAATGCCCCGTTCGTGCTGTGTCGCCCATTTGTCCACCCAAATGGCCATGAAAATTTAAACAGACCACAATGGGATGATCCCAACCTCCCTAGCATGACCCAGTCAATTTTCGGCTTACAGCACGCCTGGACCCGGGCCCACTCCCGAAACCATGGGCTGCAGCACACCGTTTTAGCCTGAAAATGCCCTGTTCGCACCGTTTCGCCTATTTGTCCACCCAATTGGCCACCAAAATTTAAATGAACCACACTGGGAAGATCCCCAACCTCTATGGCACGCTGCGGTTGATTTTTGGCCCATAGCACTCCTGGACCCCGGGCCCACCCCCAAAACTGCGGGCTATAGCAAACCGATTTAGCCCGAAAAATGCCCCGTTCGCGCCGTTTTGCCTATTTGTCCACCCAAATTGCCACAAAAATTTAAACGAACTACACTGGGATGATCACTAACCTCCCTGACATGCCTCGGTCGATTTTTGGCCCACAGCATGCCAGGACCCGGGCCCACCACCAAAAGCATGAGCTATAGCACAACGATTTGGCCCGAAAATGTCTCGTGTGAACGTTTGTCCATCCAAATGGCCACAAAAATTTAAAATTACCACATTAGACGATCCCAAACCTCCCTTTCACGCCCCAATCAAATTTTTGGCCTATGGAACGCCCGGGCCTCGGGGCCACCCCCTGAAACTATGGGCTATAGCACACCGATTTGGCCAAAATGCCCCTTTCGCGTTGTTTCACCTGTTTATCCACCTAAATAGCCACAAAAAATTAAACAGACCATACTGGGACAATTCCCAACCTCTTTGGCATGAACCGATCAATTTTTGACCCACAACATGCCCGGACCCCAGGCCCTCCCCAGAAATCGTGGGCTATAGAACACTGATTTGGCCTGAAAATGCCCCTTTTGCGCCGTTTCACCCGTTTGTCCACTCAAATTGCCACAAAAAATTAAATAGACCACACTGGGATGATCCCCAACCTCCCTGGCATGCCTAAGTCGACTTTCAGACCACAGTACGCTCGGACCCCGGGCCCACTCCCAAAACCGTGGGCTATAGCACACCAATTTGGCCCGAAAATGCCCCGTTCGCGCTGTTTTGGCCGTTTATCCACCCAAATGGCCACAAAAATTTAAACGGACCACACTGGGATGATCCCTAACCTCTCTAGCATGCCTCAATCAATTTTTTTACCACAGCACGCCCGGACCCCGAGCCCACCCCTGAAATCGTGGGCTATAGCACACTGATTTGGCTCGAAAATGCCCCATTCGTGCTATTTTGCCTGTTTGTCCACCCAAATAGCCACAAAAATTTAAACGGACCATACTGGGATGATCCCCAACTTCCCTAGCATACCCCGATCGAATTTCGTCCCACATCACGCCCATACCCCGAGCCCACCCCAAAAACCGTGGGCAATAGGACACCATTTTAGCCTGAAAATGCCCCATTCGCGTCGTTTAGCCCGTTTGTCTACCCAAATGGACACAAAAATTTAAACATACCACGCTAGGATGATCCCCAACCTCCCTGGCATGCCCCAGTCAATTTTCAAAACACAGAACGCCCGAACCCCAGGCTCACCCTCAAAACCAGGGGCTATAGCACACCGATTTGACCCGAAAATGCCCCATTCGTGCTGTTTCACCCATTTGTCAACTCAAATGGCCCCAACCTTCCTGACACGCCCCGATCGATTTTTGGCCCACAGCACGCCCGAACCCCAGGCCCACCCCAAAACCATGGGCTATAGCACACTGATTTGGCCCAAAAATACCCCGTTCAGATCGTTTCGCCCGTTTGTCCACCTAAAAAGCCACGGAAATTTAAAAGGACCACACTGGGATGATGCCTAACCACCCTGGCATACCCCAATCAATTTTTGGCCCACACTATGCCTGAACTCCGGCCTACCCTCGAAACCGTGGACTATAACACACTAATTTAGCCCGAAAATACTCCGTTTGTGCCGTTTCGCCCGTTTGTCCACCCAAATGGCCACAAAAATTTAAACGAACCACACTGGGAATATCCCCAACCTCCCTTGCATGCCCCGGTCGATATTCGGTCCACAGCACGCCCGGACCCCTGGCCCACCCTTGAAACCAGAGGTTATAAAACTCCGATTTGGCCTGAAAATTCTCCGTTTGCGCTGTTTCGCCCGTTTGTCCACCCAAATTGCTAAGAAAATTTAAACGAACCACACTGTGATGATCCCCAACCTCCCTAGCATGCCCAGTCAATTTTTTGCCCACAACACGCCTAAACCTCGAGCCCACCCCCGAAACCGTGGGCTATAACACACCGATTTGACCCGAAAATGCCCCGATTGCGCTATTTTTCCCGTTTGTCCACCCAAATAGAAACAAAAATTTAAACGAACCATAAAAGAATGATCCCCAATCTCCCTGGAACGCCTCGGTCGATTTTTGGCCCACAGCATACCCAGACCCCGAGCCCTCCCCCGAGATCGTGGGCTATAGCACACTGACTTAGCTCGAAAATACCCTGTTCGTTCCATTTCTCCACTTTAACCACCCAAATGGCCACAAAAATTTAAATGGACCACACTGGAATGATCCCCAACCTCCCTGGCATGCCCCAGTCGATTTTTTGCCCACAGCACGCCCGAACTCTCGGCCCACCCCTAAAATCGAACCACACTGGGATAATCTCTAACCTCCCTAGAATGACTCGATTGATTTTAGACTCACAATACTCTCGGACTCCGAGCCCACCCTCAAAACCGTGGGCTATAGCACACCGATTTGGCCAAAAAATGACCCATTTATGTCGTTTTGCTCGTTTGTCCACCCAAACGGCCACAAAAAATTAAATGGACCATACTGGGATGATCCCAAACCTCCCTGGCACGCCCCAGTCAATGTTCGTCCTACAACATACTTGGACCCCGGGGCCACCCCCAAAACCGTGAGCTATAGCACACCGATTTTTCCCAAAGATGCCCCGTTCACGCTGTTTTGCCTATTTCTCTATCGAAATGGCCACTAAAAATAAATGGGCCATACTGGGATGATTCCTGATACAAGTGTGACTATGAAGATCAACGTGTGTACAAGTGAAACAAATGATCATCCTAGGAAGTTCAATGTTAAGACGTGAGATGCACCAAAGACACACCCAAAGCCGCCCATTTTCTTATTTGCTACACTAGAGGGGTGGCCTTTGAAGGCTTTTCATTAAAGGGGAACTTTTGTCATTTTAAGTCTAAATTGTTATGTAATATAAATAGAACAAGATAGGTATTTTGAGGCTTAGTTTATTATTGTTGTAAGTCTTGACATTTGAAACACCAAATTCCTCTCTCTACTTGAGGCAAACCGAAACTTGTAACTAGGATAGCAATTCAAGGGTGGAATCTCTTGTAATTGTTTGTTTTTGAGAAACCTTGGCGCTTGAGTGGTGGAATCCTCTCTTGTGTCATCGTAAGAGTTAGGTGATCGTGTGTGGAGGTGCTAGGGGTCTTAGAGTTTTATGTACTCTTTGGTTACTAGGATTTACATGATCTTTGTCTAACTATCTATCCTTTTGTTTGTTTTCATCTTGTAGTAGTTTGTATCTTGTGTTGTAAGTCGTGTGGTGTTGTCTTGTTATAACATTGTCGTTGTTCTTCTTTGTTCATTATATTGTGTTGTAACTTAGACTGGTTGGCTGATTTTGGTGTCACCAACACCTTGTTAACTTGTGAAACTCATATTCTTGTTCTTGGCCGAAACTAGCTCTCAAAGGGTCCTCGGTTTGTGCCTTGTTGAGTGGACTATTTTGGTGTCATTTCATGAGTTCCTAGTCTCTGTCGTATCATTTGGTATCAGAGATAAGGCTGGTTGTGTTCCTACACTACCAATCTTGGGTTCTCTAAGTCGAAAAACAAAAAAAAAGAGAGGTGTTGAAAAGCTGAAAATTCCAAAAAGAAGCAAATTTGTCCATTCTTGTTGTCTTGGCGGAAATTGTGTCTTGTTGTTGTTTTGGACGAGATTTTTGCCTAGTTTTATTGTGATTTTTGTGTGTTTTGTGTGTTCTTGTGTTAGATATTTGCTTCCTAACACTAGAAGGGGTGTCTAAGGTCGAAAATCTCACAAAAAGAGTTGTGTTCTTGAGTTTGGTGTTCTTGGCCGAGTATTCTTGTTGTTGTTGTTGTTGTGTTTGGACGAGATTTGTGTCTAGATTTGAGTTATTTTGTTGTCTTAGTTTATTTCTAGTTCTGGTTCCCTTTATCCTCTACACTTATTGTGTCTACCACCCAAGTTCTTGAGCAATATTTCGGTTGTGTTGTGGTGTTAAGTGGACGGTTTCTTGTTGTTGGTGGTGGTGTTCATCTTGTGTCTTGTGTTGTGTTGAAGAAGTTGTTGTTTGATTTTGAAGAGATAAAATAAGTATAAGACTTTGTGTTCGTCTTGAAAAAAATTACAAGACAACACCAAAGTAGTAAAAGAAAAAGAGACATTCAAAAAGCATACTTACCAAAAAGGAGTAACAACACTTTTCAAGAATAGACAAAAGAGGAAAGAGGCAAGGCTACTCCAAAAGGATGTTTTGCCAAAAGAGTGCAAGTTGGTGAAAAGTTGGCAGAAGACTTTTTGACTCTTGAAAAGAGAGTCTAAAATCTTGTCCACCTACACCATAGCCGAAATATCTTCCTCAAAGGTGTAGTATTGAACATCAAAGTCTTGGAACAAATTTTCTTCAACAACGACGTGTGTTTTGTCTTGTTACCGTTTGTGTGGTGGTGTTGCTTGCGGTTCAAAGACTTGAACCTTTTTTGGTGTGTTGTGTGTGAGATTTTGGACTGTTTTTGGTGCTATGGAACCCGATATCTCACACTCTCAACCCAGGGGGGAACACAATGCTACTAGTATCATTTTGGTTCGCCTTGAACCTATGTCCCGAGACATGGCTAGGATGACCGCGGGTATTGAAAAACTAGACTCGGATGTGGTATCAATGAAAGGTGAAGTGTCAATAATGGGTGGGATATTGGAGAGAGTGGAAATCCATATAAGACGACCTTCTACCCCTCGACATATTTCACCAACTAGTACTCCGAGGCCATGCACCAAATGCTATATCCACCTATTGCGACAAATCAAACCAACCCTTACTCCCAAATTTGAGATCATGCTAGACCAAGCCCCCCTCCACTTCACCAAGTCCAAAAATAAGGACTTGGAATCCAAATACCACCACCAAACCCAAGACCTCCCATCCAAAATCCACTTGACCAAAGACCTCACTATCCAAATCCAATCCCGCCGCTACAAGCTCCACTTAACCCAAATATACCCGTCCATGTTGAGGGTTATGGTAGATGAGAACAACATTCTGGTTATGGACCATATGATGATGTTTACATGAGAAGGGAGGATATGAGGGGTAGGCAAGGTGATCCAAGGGAAGTTCACAGCCGAGAAGGAAAAGTTGGTCTTTGGAACCAACAAGGGAACCAAAATCATGATGTAGGTCTAAATACCATCAAGATGGGGCTTCCAACATTCAAAGGTAAGAGTGATCCGGAAGAATTTCTAGCTTGGGAGTCCACTTGTGAGAGAATATTCCAAGTTAATGACCTTACCGAGGAGAAAACGAGTTGTTATGCGATTGCACATTTTGAGGGTTATACTACATGGTAGGAGTATGTGAAGCGATTTGGCAATGTTTTGATTGAGGGGCAGCCCCCTCCTTGGTTTAGGTTAAGGTACCTCATGAGACAAAGGTACTTACCTGAGATTTACCATCAAGATCTCCTTGCTAAGTTGTATAACTTGAGATAAGGGAACAAAAACGTCGTGGCTTACTATGATGAATTCCAATAACTCATTTTGAAACTTGATCACCGAGGGGAGCAAGTAAGCCATGAAATCATTCGATTTAAGGTAGGGTTGAATAGGGAAATTGCCTCACGGTTGACACTTCACAAGTTTGACACCATTGATGCCATCTTACAAGCCGCCTTGGAAGTTGAGAAGGAATTACGGGAGAAACCGAGTGTCAATCTCAAAGGGCAATCTCCCTCGAGTTGGAACAAGGACAAAAATGACCCATCCAATGTGGATAAAACCGAGGAAAAGGCTGCACAAGCTGAAAACAAGGCTCACCAAAGGTACCCTTCGAGAAATGAAGGGAAACCGCATTCCTCTTCTAGTTCTAAGGGCTTTCAATATTTTAAATGCCAAGGTTAGGGACACAAGGCTAACGAGTGTCCAAATAGGAGAAATGTGATCCTAAGGGAGGGAAAATTATACTTTCTTGGGGAGGAGGTGGGACTTGAACCTAAGAAAATTGATGATCAATCTCAAGATGGAGAGAAGGTAGAACCCGAGGAGCCAAAAGAGGGGGATGATGAAGATGTTTAGCCATGTGAAGGTGAGATTGTAGTGCCTATATATATGGAAAGGAAAGTCATTCTTAGTGAGGGTATGGAAGAAGAAGCCGAGAGTGAGGAGGATGAAGAAGGAGAGAAGTTGAGAATTGAGATTGTGGGATTTTCCTACAAGGACTCTTTGTTGATTACTAACCGAGATACTAGCACTTTGCCTAGTATCAAATCTTCTTATGTGCAGGTTGTAGAACATATAAATCCAAGGATCATGCTTGATGATATCATGGGACCCTTGGTTGAACATCCTAACCTTAGGAAGAGCAATGAAGAGATGATGAAAAGAGGAGAGCTTGCCGGTGATGATTGCTTGAATTTGAGGGAAAATTCCTCTCAAGATGGAGAGGATGATACAAGTACAACTATGTAGATCAACGTGTGTACAAGTTCAGCAAATTATCATCCTAGGAAGTTCAATGTTGAGACGTGATATGGACCAGGGACACACCCAAAGCCGCCCATTTTCTTATTTGCTACACTAGAGGGGTGGCCTTTGAAGGCTTTTCATTAAAGGGAAACTTTTGTCATTTTAAGTCTAAATTGTTATGTAATATAAATAGAACAAGATAGGTATTTTGAGGCTTAGTTTATTATTGTTGTAAGCCTTGACATTTGAAACACCAAATTCCTCTCTCTACTTGAGGCAAACCGAACCTTGTAACTAGGATAACAATTCAAGGGTGGAATCTCTTGTAATTGTTTGTTTTTGAGAAACCTTGGCGCTTGAGTGGTGGAATCCTCTCTTGTGTCATCGTAAGAGTTAGGTGATCGTGTGTGGAGGTGCTAGGGGTCTTAGAGTCTTATGTAATCTTTGGTTACTAGGATTTACATGATCTTTGTCTAACTATCTATCCTTTTGTTTGTTTTCATCTTGTAGTAGTTTGTATCTTGTGTTGTAAGTCGTGTGGTGTTGTCTTGTTATAACATTGTCATTGTTCTTCTTTGTTCATTATATTGTGTTGTAACTTAGACTGGTTGGCTGATTTTGGTGTCACCAACACCTTGTTAACTTGTGAAACTCGTATTCTTGTTCTTGGCCGAAACTAGCTCTCAAAGGGTCCTCGGTTTGTGCCTTGTTGAGTGGACTATTTTGGTGTCATTTCATGAGTTCCTAGTCTCTCTCGTATCAATCCCCAACCTTCCTGGAACTCCCCAGTCAATTTTTGGCCCACAGCTCACCCGAACCCCGGTCCCACCCTCGAAACTGTGGGCTACAACAGATGGATTTAGCCCGAAAACGTCTCGTTCACGCCGTTTCGCCCATTTGACCATTCAAATGGCCCCGAAAAATTAAACGGAGCATACTAGGATGATCCTCTACCCCCCTGGCATGCCCCGATCAATTTTTGTCCCAAAGAACGCACGGACCCTAGGCTCACCCCTAAAATTGTGGGCTATAGCACATCGATTTGGCCCGAAAATACCCCGTTCATGCCTTTCGCCCGTTTGTCCACCCAAATGGCCACAAAAAATTAAACAGACTATATTGGGATGATCCCCAACCTCCCTGTCATGCTCTGGTCGATTTTCGGCCCACAGCAAGCCGGGACTCTTGGCCCACCCCTGAAATCGTGGGCTATAGAACACTGATTTGGCCCGAAAATGCCTCATTTGCACCGTTTTGCCTGTTTGTCCACACAAATGGCCATGAAAAATTAAACGGACAACACTGGGATGATCCTCAACCTCCCCGGCATGCCCTGGACGATTTTTGACCCACAGTATGTCCGAACCCCGGGCCCTCCCCCGAAACCATGGGCTATAGCACACCGATTTGGCCCAAAAATGCCCCGTTCGCGTCGTTTCACCCATTTTTCCACTCAAATGGCCATGAAAAATTAAACGAACTAAACTGGGACGATCCTTAACCTCCCTGACACCCGGGTCAATTTTCATCCCACAGCACGCCCGGACCCTAGGCCTAACCTCAAAACCGTGGGGTATAACACACTGATTTGGCCCAAATATGCCTCGTTCGTGTCGTTTCACCCATTTTTACACCCAAATGGTCATGAAAAATTAATCGGACAACACTAGGATGATTCCCAACCTCCCTGGTATGCCCCAATCGATTTTTGACCCACAGCACGATCGAACCCCGGGCCCACCCCCAAAACCGTGGACGATAGCACATCGATTTTTCCCGAAAATACCCCCTTCGTGCTGTTTCTCCCGTTTGTCCACCGAAATGGCAACAAAAAATTAAATAGACGATATTGGGACGATCCCCAATTTTCCTGGCATGCTCCGATCGATTTTTGGCCCACAGTATGCCTGAACCCCGTGCCCACCACCAAAACCATGGGCTATTGGAAACTGATTTGGCCCGAAAATGCCTCGTTCATTCCGTTTCACCCATTTGTACACCCAAATGGCCATGAAAATAAAACAGTCCACACTGGGACATTCCCCAACCTCCCTAGCATGCCCCGGTCGATTATCGGCCCGCAGCACGCCCGGACCCTAGTCCTAACCCCGAAACCGTGGGCTATAGCACACCAATTTGGCCCAAAAATACCCCGTTCGATCCGCTTTGCCAATTTGTCTACCTAAATGGCCACGAAAAATTAAATGGACCATACTAGGACTTTACCCAACCTCCCTGACATGCCACGGTCATTTTTCGACCCACACCACAGCCGAACCTCGATCTTACCCCCAAAACCGTGGGCTATAGCATGCCGATTTGGCCTAAAAATGCCCCGTTCGCACCATTTCGTCTTTTTGTCCACCCAAATGGCCACAAAAAATTAAACAGAGCATACTGGGATGATCCTCAACCTCTCTGGCACGCCACGATCGATTTTCGACAAACAGCATATCCGAACCCTGGGCCCACCCCTAAAACCATGAGCTATATCTCACCAATTTTGCCCAAAACTTCCCCGTATGTTGTTTCGCCTGTTTGTCCACCCAATAGGCCATGAAAAATTAAACGGACCATACTGGATAATCCCCAACCTCCCTAGCATGCCTCGATCGATTTTTGGCCCACAGCACGCCCGGATCTCGGGCCCACCCCCAAAACCGAGGGCTATAGCACACTAATTTTGTTCGAAAATGCCCCATTCGCTCCGTTTTATCCGTTTATCCACCCAAATGGCCATGAAAAATTAAACGGACTACCCTGAGACGATCCCCAAGATTTCTGGAATGCCCTGGTCAATTTTCAGCCCACAGCAAGCCGGGACCCCAGGCGCAACCCCGAAACCATTGGCTATAGCACACCGATTTGGCCTAAAATTGCCCCGTTTGTGCCATTTCACCCGTTTGTCCACCCAAATGGCCACAAAAAATTAAATGGACCACACTGGGATGATCCCCAACCTCCCTGGCATGCCCCAGTCAATTTTTAGTCCACAACACGCCCGAACCCCGGGGCCAACCCCAAAACCGTGGGCTATAACACACCAATTTTGCCCAAAAATGCCTCATTCGCGCCGTTTCGCACGTTTCTCTACCCAAATGGCCACAAAAATTTCAACAGACCATACTGAGATGATCCCCAACCTTCCTGGAACGCCCTGGTCGATTTTTGGCCCTTAACTCGCCCGGATCCCGAGCCCACCCTCAAAACAGTGGGCTATAACACACCGATTTGGCCCAAAAATATACCGTTTTGCCCGTTTGTCCATCCAAATAGCCATATAAAATTAAATAGACCACACTGGGATGATCCCCAACCTCCCTGACATGCCTTGGTCAATTTTTGGCCTACAGCACGCCCGAACCCCGGGCCCACTCTCAAAACCATAGGCTATAGCACACCAATTTGGCTAAAAAATATCCCTTTCGTGTTGTTTCGCCCGTTTTTCCACCCAAATGGCCACAAAAGATCAAATGAACCACACTGGGATGATCCCCAACCTCCTTGCATGCCCCGGTCGATTTTTGGCTCACAGTACGCCTGGAACCCTAGCCCACCCCCTAAACCGTGGGCTATAGCGCACCAATTTGGCCCAAAAATTCCCTATACGCGTCGTTTCTCCCATTTGTCCGCCCAAATGGCCAATAAAAACTAAACGGATCACACTGGGATGATCTCCAACCTCCCTGGCAAGCCCCGATAAATTTTTAGTGCGCAACACGCCCGAACCCTAGGCCCACCCTCGAAACCGTATGCTATATCACTCCAATTTGGCCCGAAATTACCCCATTCGCACCGTTTCACCCGTTTGTCCACCCAAATGGCCACAAAAAAAGTAAACGAACCACACTGGGATGATCCCCAACCTCCCTGGCATGCCACAGTTGATTTTTGGCCAACATCATGCCCGAACCCTAGGCCCACCTCCAAAACCATGGGCAATAGCACACAGATTTTTCTTGAAAATACATAGTTCGCAATATTTCACCCGTTTATCCACCCAAATGGCCACAAAAACTTAAAAGAAACACACTGGGACGATCCCCAACCTACCTGGCTCGTCCCAGAAAATTTTTAGCCCACAGTACGCTCGGACCCCAGGCCCACCCGTGAAACCATGGGCTATTACACACCAATATGGCCCAAAAATGCCCCGTTCGCGTCATTTCGCCTGTTTGTCCACCCAAATGGCCACGAAAAATAAAATGGACCATATTGGGATGATTCCAAACCTCTCTGGCATTCCCCAATTGATTTTTGGCATACAGCATGCCGGGACCCCGGGCCCACCCTCGAAACCGTGGGCTATAGCACACCGATTTGGACTAAAAATGCCCTGTTCGCGCCATTTCATCCATTTTTCTACTCAAATGGCCACGAAAAATTAAACAGACCTCACTGGGATGATCCTCAACCTCCCTGGCATGCCCTGGTTAATTTTTGACCCATGACACACTAGGACCCTGGGCCCATCCCCAAAACCGTTGGCTATAGCACATCGATTTTTCTCAAAAATGCCTTGTTCACGCTCTTTTGCAAGTTTATCCACCCAAATGGCCACAAAAAATTAAACGGACCACACTGGGATGATCCCCAACCTCTCTGGCATACCCCAGTCAATTTTTGCCCCATTGCACGCCCGGACCCCGGGCCTACCCCCTAAGTCGTGGGCTATAGCTCACTAATTTGGCCCAAAAATGCCCTGTTTGCATCGTTTCGTCCGTTTGTCCACCCAAATAGCCACAGAAAATTTAATGAACTATACTGGGACGATCCCCAACCTCCCTAGTATGCACCATTAATTTTTGACCCATAGGACTCCCGGATCCCGGGCCCACCCTCAAAACCGTGGGCTATAGCACACTGATTTTGCCCGAAAATACCTCATTTACGCCGTTTTGCCCGTTTCTCTACCCAAATGGCCACGAAAAATTAAACGAACTATACTGAGATGATCCCCAACCTCCCTGGCATGCCCCGGTCAATTTTTGACCCACATCACGCTCGTACCACGGGGCCACCCCCATAACCGTGGGCTATAGCACACTGATTTTGCATGAAAATACCTCATTTGTGCCGTTTCGCCCGTTTCTCTACCCAAATAGCCACAAAAAATTAAACGAACTATACTGGGATGATCCCCAACCTTCCTGGCACGCCCCGGTCTATTTTTCGCCCACGGCTCACCCGAACTCCGGGCCCACCCTCGAAACCAATGGGCTATAGGACATCGATTTGACCCAAAAATGTCCCGTTCGTGCTGTTTCGCCCGTTTGTCCATCCAAATAGCCACAAAAAATTAAATGGACCACACTAGGACGATCCTCAACCCTTCTGGCAAGCCCCGATCGATTTTCGACCCACAGCACGCTCAAACCCCAGTCCCGGCCCCAAAACCGTGGGCTATAGCATATCGATTTGGCCCGAAAATGCCCCGTTCTTACCGTTTTGCCTATTTGTCCTCCCAAATGGAAATGAAAAATTAAACGGACCAAATTGGGATGATCCTCAACCTCCCTATCACGTCCCGGTCTATTTTCGACCCACAGCATGACTGGACCCCGGGCCCATCCCCAAAACCGTGCGCTATAACATACCAATTTGGTCCGAATATGCCTTGTTCATGCTGTTTCGCCCGTTTGTCCACCCAAATGGCCACGAAAAATTAAATGGACCACACTGGAATGATTCCCATCATCCTTGACATGCCCCAATTATTTTTTGGCCCACACCACGCCTGGACCCCGGCCCCCCTTCAAAATCGTGGGCTATATCACACCGATTTAGCCAAAAAAAGCCCCATTTGCATTGTTTCGCCCGTTTGTCCACCTAAATGGCCACAAAAAATTAAATGGACCACATTGGGATGATCCTCAACCTCCCTGGCATGCCCCGATCAATTTTTGACCTATAGCATGCTCGGCCCCACCCTCGAAACCGTGGGCTATAGCACACCGATTTAGCCCGAAAATGCCCCATTCTCGCTGTTCCGCCCGTTTGTCTACCCAAATGGCTACAAAAAATTAAACGGATGACACTGGGACGATCCCCAACTTTCTTTGCATGCCCCGGCTAATTTTTGGCCCACGAGACTCTCGGACCCCGGGCCTACTCCCAAAACCGTGGGCTATAACACACAAATTTAGCCCAATCCCGTTCGCACCGTTTCGCCCTATTCGATCCCCAACCTCCCTAGCACGCCTCGATCGATTTTTGTCCCACAACATGCCCGGACCCCGGGCCCACCCTCAAAATGGGGGCTATAACACATCGATTTGGCTCGAAAATGCCCTATTCACGCCGTTTTGCCCGTTTGTCCACCCAAATGGCCACGAAAAATTAAACTAACCACACTGGGACGATCCCCAAACTCCCTGGCACGCCACGGTCTATTTTTAGCCTACAGCATGCCCGGACCCCGGTCCCACCCCCAAAACTGTGGGCTATAGCACACAGATTTTGCTCGAAAATGCCCCGTTCGCACCGTTTCACCCGTTTACCACCCAATCGAAAATGCCTCATTCGCACCATTTCGCAAGTTTATCCACCCAAATGGCCACAAAAAATTAAACGAACCACACTGAGACGATCCCCAGCATCTCTGGCATGCCCCGGTCAATTTTTGGCCCATTGTGCTCCCGGACCCCAGGCCTAGCCCCTAAGCTGTGGGCTATAGCACACTGATTTGGCCCAAAAATGCCCTGTTCGCTCCGTTTCACCCGTTTGTCCACCCAAATGGCCACAAAAAATTAAACGGATGATGTTAGGCGTATTTATACGCCTAAAGCACCTTAATTTACCCATATTTTAGCTAAGTTTTAAAGGACAAAGTATATAATTCCTGCACTTTTAGTCCTTTTTCCTGTAAGTGAGCTAACCAACGTGATTAGCAAATTTTAAGGAATAAATGATGAAGATTTCAGCATTTTATGGACTGTTGGATGCCAAAGAAAACTTCACGTAAGAAGGAAGGAAGCTTCTGGAAGCTTGTGACTGAAAGTGATGCATGGAGAACTTGTCCCGGGCAAAAACAGCATTTCTAAAGACTTGGGGGATCAACAGTGACTTAGTAGGATTAGGAAAAGTATGCAGTAACCCAGTAGGACTAGGACAAGGATAAAAACCCTATTTCAGTAGGACTAGGATAAGGATGTTATAAAAACCCTATTTGCTGAATTTTTCAGCACGCTTTTTATTATTCTCACTCATTCTCTTTCAATTCATTCTTACTCTCTTTTATTCTTAAATTCGTTGTTGACATTATTCTTCATCTATTCGACTTTTAATTTTCACGACAAGAGAAACGCTACTAACAAGGAATTCACGCCACAAGTGACGCCAATACTTCCTTATCGTGATATTGTTATTGCTTTGGTATGATGATATCCTCATGGTTTTCCTTCACAATTATGAGTAGCTAAACTTCTCTGTTAGGGTTATGGAAGCCTTATAAGATACTATCTATTGCTATGAGTTTGTGAATTCTTGATACGTATGTTGCTTATATCATTACTCTCTTCATCTTAATTGAATTCTTGTGGTTGCAAACATATAGAATACGCCAGTATAGCATTAACTTGTTCGAAAGAAAAGTTACATGTCTGGAAAAGAGAGAATGACAAGGAAATAGGACTACCAACCCCTGTTTAAAAGTTAGTGCCGTAACTGGATTAACCTCTTGGAGAATTCGTACCATTAGTATACGCTTTAAGCTCGAAAGAGTTAAAGTGATATAATCCTTAATGGTCGAAAGACACTAGGATTTACCATAGAATACGAATCTCTATAAGTGCATGCATTTCTGAATTCCGCATAACTCATAGCCAATAGATACGTAAAACTCATAAGGTGGACATAACCCTAACTTACAATTCTCATTGATTAAAACCTACTAAACATTCCATTTTTCTTTGTTACTTTGATACTCTTAATTCACGCTACAATTAAATCCCCCCTTTTTCGTAGAATTTTTGATCAACAGTCTACTAATAGTTGCATACTTAGTGACCAAGTATTCCCTGTGGGATTCGACACCCAACCCAGTTGGGTTCTATATTTGACAACGACCGCTTACACTCTTACGAGAGCTGTAGTTTGAGCGTTATCAAATTTTGGCGCCGTTGTCGGGGAATACAGTTGTCAACTAAGTTTGTGATAGTTAATAGACCCTTTGGTCTAAAATTCTTGAATTTTAATTTTTGTTTGTTGTTTTTGTTTTATTCAGGTTCTGTTGAGTGCATGCCAAACACTCGAAGTTTAGGTCAACCGTTATTACCCATAAATCCTGAACCTCAACTTATTGGCAGAATGGATGCACAGCGTGACATTGACAGAAGGGCGGCTCAACAGGAGCAGGCTATATTAGCTGCGTTGGCAGCTGCTCAAGTGCATCAACAGAATATTGATAACCCAGGTCGGGCAACAAATCCTGATGATGAGGACCTGGGTGATGATGAGTTACTTAATCCACGGCGTGCAGATAAGGTGGCAGCGCCTGTGAAGAGGAGAGATCGTCAAGCTAGAATGAGACCTGAACGCCGAGCTGTGCAGGCTCCTTTTGATGATGATGATGACGATCTTGATGGAGCTGGTGCCACAGGGGCTATTATTCCTCCGCCCTTGGCACCTGGAGCCAAGTTCAATATCACTAGCACCATGATTCAGCTATTGCAGCTCAAAGGTTTATTTGGTGGACTCGCAGGAGATGATCCGAATATACATCTGATCAACTTTATTTCAATATGCAAGTCGTTTGACAATCCAGGAGTTGGGCAGAATGCAATTTGGCTGCGCTTATTTCCATTGTCTCTGTCTGGGGAGGCAACTCTATGGTTGAACGGGCTAACTCCTGATTCTATTACTAATTGGAGGCAACTGAAAGACGTTTTCCTAGAAAGATTCTTTCCGCCATCCAAGAGAGCCCAATTACGGGATGAGATCAGTAATTTTGGACAGCTTCCAACTGAAGCTCTCCACGAAACATGGGAGAGGTTCAAGAAGAAGCTTATGCGGTGCCCAAACCATCAGATGACGAATATCCACTTGATGGAAATATTATATAGGGCTTTGAACTCGGTGACAAAGCCAGTGGTTGATAATGCTGTAGGTGGGTCATTCATGGACCTTACTTTTCTTGAGGCAAGTGATATTCTAGATCGTATGACAAAGAAGAGTAGATCTTGGCATACCAGGGATTTTGAGGTAGCAAGCTCTACCGTATCTATTGGCTTGACTGCAGAGCAGAGGCGTAGACAAGAGGAACGTGACCAAGATATGGCTCACATGAAAATGCAGATGGATCTTCTTACGAAGCACTTATTATTAGGGAAAACCGAAAAGGTTAAGGCCGTTGTATCACAGGGAAGAGATGAATCCGACTCTGAGGAAGAAGCGAACTACTTGAATATTCAGGGGGGTTTCCGAGGCAATGCCCAAGGAAACCAAGGTCGGAACTATTATGATAAATCTGGGTGCAAGGACCGCGATCAAGGTGGTTGGAAGAATAAGACTGACAGGAGTGGTTTGTATGTTCCTCCTGGAAACCGTGAGGCTGTGGCGTCTGGCTCTGGGAAGATGTCCATGGAAGATATGATGGCTAAGTTGTTGAAAAGAGTGGAGGCAACCAACACGGGCGTAACCGAGGTGAAGAATGATTTGTCTTCAATAAATCAATTGGTTGACTCACATTCTACTGCAATAAAACAGCTGGAGCAACAATTGAGTCAACTTTCAGCGGCATTCAACCAAAGAAAAGCCGGAACGCTACCTAGCGACACAGTGCAAAATCCGAGGAATGATGGATCGTGTATGGCTATGACTACCTGAAGTGGCAAGGTGTTGGAAAATCTACCCAAAGGTAAGCAAGTGGTCGACGATGTGGCGGACAACGATATTGATGCTGATGGTGAAGATGCCGTAGAAGCTGGCAAGGGTGATCATGACGTTACCCCTAGCAATCTGCAGCCTGAAAAGATCGCCGAACTGAATCAAGATGAAAATGAAGTGGTGGAGAAAACTATTCCCCTTCCACCACCACCTTTTCCTCAGAGATTGAAGAAGAAAGCTGACGATTCCAGGTTCAATAAGTTTATGACTATGTTGAAGCAGCTAACTATTAATGTTCCTTTGGTCGAGGCACTGGAACAAATGCCTGGGTACGCAAAATTTATGAAGGATCTTTTGACAAAGAAGCAGGCAACAAGTTATGAATTGACGGATACTGTTCATCATTGCAGTGCAATCACTACCAGATCACTAGTTCAGAAGAAGGCTGACCCCGGTGCCTTCACTATTCCTTGCACTGTCGGATCTTTGAATTTTGCCAAGGCATTATGCGATTTAGGAGCCAGCATCAATTTGATGCCGCTATCTATTTACAAAAAGTTGGGGTTGGGTGATCCTACTCCAACCAATATGAGGCTCGTGATGGCAGATAGGTCGGTAAAATGACCTGTTGGTATTTTATATGATGTATTGGTGAAGGTTTCTTCATTCATCTTTCTGGCAGACTTCGTTATTCTGGACTGTAAGATGGACTCTGAAGTTCCCATAATCTTAGGGTGCCCTTTCCTTGCAACAGGGAGTGTGCTTATTGTTTTAAGAGCGAATGAGCTTTTATTCCGGATGAATGACGAAGTAGTCCGCTTTGATGTATGCAAATCAATGAAGCAACCCAAAGATCTGAAAGTGTTCTCGGTAGCTGATGTTTATTTTGATGATGAGAAAGAATTATCCGTAGAGGAGAAGCTTATTGTTGACCCATTGGCGGCTGTGCTTATGAATATTGAGCGTGAGGATGCTGAAAATTATGAAGAAACTATTTGTGCTCTAACAGGAATAGGGTCGTATCCTTATGCTCCCAAGAAGCTGTACCTCGATCTCAAAAATCGGCCTACACCACCAGCTAAACCATCCATTGAAGAGCCACCAATGTTAGAATTGAAGGAGCTACCCAGTCATCTAAAGTACGCATTCTTGGGAAGTGGAAACACCCTCCCGGTTATTGTGGCGGCTGACTTAGGTGAGCAGGAAGTTGCAGCTCTCATCGCTGTTCTAAGGAAATACATGAGAGCCATCGGTTGGACCATCGCTGATATTATTGGTATTCCATCTGGGATATGTATGTACAAGATTAAGCTTGAAGAAAATTGCATACCCACTATTGAGCATCAAAGACGTTTGAATCCACCTATGCAAGAGGTGGTGAAGAAAGAAATTATTAAGTGGTTAGATGCAGGGGTAGTGTATCCTATCTCTGACAGTAAATGGGTAAGTCCGGTACAGTGTGTGCCCAAGAAAGGGGGCATGACGGTAGTTGCAAACAAAAGGAATAAGTTAATTCCACTCAGACCTGTCACAGGGTGGAGAGTATGCATGGACTACCGGAAGCTGAATTCATGGACGCTTAAGGATCACTTCCCAATGCCATTCATGGACCAAATGCTTGATCGATTGGCAGGGAAAGGATGGTTTTGCTTCTTAGATGGTTATTCTGTCTATAATCAGATCTGTATTGCTCCCGAAGACCAAGAGAAGACAACGTTTACATGCCCATATGGTACGTTTTCCTTCAAACGTATGCCATTTGGGATATGTAATGCACCCGCCACTTTTCAGTGTTGTATGATGTCCATTTTTTCTGATATGGTTGAAGACACCTTGGAGGTATTCATGGACGATTTTTCAGTTGTGGGTGAGTCGTTTGAATCGTGCTTGGCGAATCTAAGTATGGCGTTACAGAGATGTGTTGAATTCAACTTGGTGCTAAACTGGGAGAAGTGCCACTTTTTGGTTAAAGAAGGTATTGTTCTTGGGCATAAAATTTCCGAAGAGGAATTGAGGTGGATCGAGCTAAAATTGAAGTCATCGAGAAACTACCACCTCCAATCTCTGTAAAGGGAGTTCATAGTTTCCTCGGGCATGTAGGTTTTTATCGAAGGTTCATTAAAGACTTTCCCAAGATTGCTAGTCCGTTATGCAAGATTTTGGAGAAGGATGCAAAGTTTGACTTCGGTGAAGATTGCTTGAAGGAATTCGAATGCCTCAAAGGGAATCTAATTGAAGCCCCTATCATTGTAGCGCCCGATTGGTCTCTACCGTTTGAAGTTATATGTGATGCAAGCGGGGTAGCTTTGGGTGTTGTACTTGGTCAGAGAATAGAAAGGTTATTTCATCCAATCTACTATGCGAGCAAGGCCTTAAACGGGGCCCAGAAGAACTATACTGTCACATAACAAGAGCTTCTAGCGGTTGTTTATGCTTTTGAAAAGTTCCGTGCTTACTTGTTAGGAACCAAGGTGGTAGTTCATACAGACCACGCAGCTCTGAGATATTTAATGGCAAAGAAGGACGCAAAACCAAGGATAATTCGATGGGTAATATTGCTGCAAGAATTTGATTTCGAGGTGAAAGATAGAAAAGGTTGCGAAAAACAAGTGGTTGATCATCTATCTAGACTTGAGAACGAGCATATAGCGCAGCCTGATCTTGAGATTGATGATGTATTCCCCGATGAAGAGATCCTATCCACGATGATGGAAGAGTTACCATGGTATGCAGACTTTGCGAACTTCGTGGTAAGTAATGTGATGCCTGCGAAGCTATCTTTTCATCAAAAGAGGAAGTTCATGCATGATGTAAGACACTACTTCTGGGATGAACCATATCTATTTTGACGATGTGCGGATGGTGTTATTAGGCGATGCATATCTCATATGGAGGTGCCTAGTATATTGGAAGCATGTCACGCTTCCCAAGTTGGGGGTCATCACGTAGGTGATCGGATAGCAAGGAAGGTATTGCAAAGCGGCTATTATTGGCCTTCGATATTTAGGGATGCCTACGACTTTGTGAGAAGATGTGATAAAGTTCAGAGACAAGGCGCGATTTCGAAGCACCATGAGATGCCCAAGGAATTTTTGGACAAAATTTGTATGCTATAGCCCACGATTTTGGGGGTGGGCTCGGGTTCTGGACTTGTTGGGGGAAAAAAATCAATCGGGGTGTGCCAGGGAGGTTGAATATCATTCCAGTATGGTCCGTTTAAATTTTCGTGGCCATTTGGGAGGACAAACGGGTGAAACAGCACGTACGGGGCATTTTTGGGCCAAATCGGTGTGCTACAGCCCACGTTCTTGGGGGTGGGCTCGAGGTCCGGGCATGCTGTTGGCTAAAAATTGGCCGGGGCATGCCAGGGAGGGGGGATATTGTCCAATTATTGTCCGTTTAAATTTTCTTGGCTATTTGGATAGATAAGCGGGCAAAACGGCACAAACGGGGAATTTTTGGGCCAAATCAATGTGCTATAGACCATGGTTTCAGGGGTGGGGCTGGGGTTCGGGCGTGCTGTGGGCCAAAAATTAACCGGGGTATGTCAGGGAGGTTGGGTATTATCCCAGTATGGTCCGTTTAAATTTTTGTGGCCATTTGGGTGGACAAACTTGCGAAACAACGCAAATGGGGCATTTTTGAACCAAATCTATGTGTTATAGTCCACGATTTTGAGGGTGGGCCCTGGGTTCGGGATACTATAGGCCGAAAATCGACCGGAGCGTGTCAGGGTGGTTGGGGATCATCTAAGTACAGTGTTTTTAAATTTTTGTGGCTGTTTGGGTGGACAAACGGTCTAAACGGCGCAAACGGGGCATTTTTTGGCCAAATCGATATGCTATAGCCCATAGTTTGGGGGATGGACCCGGTGTTTGGGCGTGCTGTGGGCCAAAAATTGACCGGGGTGTGCTAGGGAGGTTGGGGATTATCCCAGTATAGTACGTTTAAATTTTCGTAACCATTTGGGTGGACAAACGGGCGAAACAGCACGAAAGAAGGAATTTTCGGGCCAAATTGATGTGCTATAACCCTAAATTTTGGAGGTGGGCTCGGGATTCGGGCGTGCTGTGGATCAAAAATCGACCAGGGTGTCCCAGAAAGGTTGGATATTATCCCATTATGGTCCGTTTAAATTTTGGTGGCTATTTGGGTGGACAAATGGGTGAAACTATGCGAACGGGGTATTTTTGGTCTAAACCGGTGTGCTATAAGCCCACGGTTTTGGGGGAGGGCCCGGGGTCCAAGCGTGTTGTGGGTCAAAAATCGACCGATGCATGCCAGGGAACTTGGGGATCATCCTAGTATGGTTCGTTTAAATTTTCATAGCTATTTGGGTGGACAAAGGGGAGAAACAGCGCTAATGGGGCATTTTTGGGCCAAATCGATGTGCTATAGCCCACAGTTTTGGGGGTGGGCCCGTGGTTCGGGCATGCTGTGGGACAAAAAACAACTGAAGCGTGCCAGGGAGGTTGAGGATCGTCCTATTGTGGTCCGTTTAAATTTTTGTGGCCATTTGGGTAGACAAAGGGGCGAAACAGCGCGCATGGGGCATTTTTGGGCTAAATTGGTGTGCTATAGCTAGCGGTTTTAGGGGTGGGCCTGGAGTTCGTGCATGCTGTAGGCTGAAACTCGACCCGGGCATGCCAGGGAGGTTTGGGATCATCCCAGTATGGTTCATTAAAATTTTTGTGGCCATTTAGATGGACAAACAGGTGAGACGACGTGAACGGGGAATTTTTGGGCAAAATTGGTGTGCTATAGCCTAGGGTTTCAGGCGTGGGCTCGAGGTTCGGGCGTGCTGTGGGCTAAAAATCGATCGGGGAATGTCAGAGTGGTTAGGATCATCCAGTGTGGTCCGTTTAAATTTTTATGTCCATTTGGGTGGACAAACAGGCGAAACGGTGGGAACGGAGCATTTTCAGGACAAATCAGTGTGTTATATAGCCCACAGTTTCTGGGGTGGGCTCGGGGTTCGGGCGTGCTGTAGGCCAAAAATTGATCGAGGTGTGGCAAGAAGGTTTAGGATCATTCCAGTGTGGTTCGTTAAAATTTTCGTGGCTATTTGGGTGGACAAACGGCCCGAGCAGGGAATTTTTAGGCCAAATTGGTGTGCCATAGCCCACAATTTTGGTGGTGGGCCTGAGGTCCGGTCGTGCTGTCGGTCAAAAATTGATCGGGGCATGCCAGGGAGGTTAGGGATCATCCCAGTATAGTCCGTTTAAATTTTTGTGTCTATTTGGGTGGACAAACGGGCGAAACACCGCGAATGGGACATTTTCACTCCAAATCGGTGTGCGATAGCCCATGGTTTTGAGGGTGGGCCCGGGGTTCGGTCTTGTTGTGGCCCAAAAATTGACCGGGGTATGACAGGGAGGTTTGAGATCATCACAGTAGGGTCCCTTTAAATTTTTGTGGCTATTTTAGTGGACAAACGAGCGAAATAGTAGGAATGGGGTATTTTTCAGCCAAATCGGTGTGCTATAACCCACGGTATTGGGGGTAGACCCAGGTTAGAGCATGTTGTGGAACAAAAATTAATCAGGGCATGCCAAGGAAGTTGGTGATCATCCTAGTGTGGTCCGTTTAAATTTTCGTGGCCATTTGGGTCGATAAAGGGGCAAAACAGCACTAACGGTGCATTTTAAAGCTAAATCGGTGTGTTGTAGCCCACGGTTTTGGGGGTGGGCTTGGGTTCGGCATGCTGTGGGACAAAAATTGACTGGGTTGTTCCAGGGTAGTTGGGGATCATCCCAGTGTGGTCTTTTAAAAACAACACGAACGGGGCACCTTCGGGCCAAATCGGTGTGCAATAGCCGACGGTTTTAAGGGTGGCCCAGGATCCGGGCGTGTTGTGTGCCAAAAATTGACTGAGGCATGCCAAGGTGGTTAGGATCATCCCAGTGTGGTTTGTTTAAATTTTCGTAGCCTTTGGGTAGACAAACGGGCAAAATGGCGCGAACGGGGCATTTTAAGTCCAAATTGGTGTGCTATAGCCCACGGTTTTGGGGGGTGGGCCCAGGGTCCGGGCATGTTGTGGGTCGAAAATCATCCGAGGTGTGCCAGGGTGGTTAGGGATCATCCCAGTATGGTCGGTTTAAATATTCGTAGCCATTTGGGTGGACAAACAGGCAAAACGGCACGAACGGGGAATTTTCGAGCCTAATCGGTGTGCTATAGCCCACGATTTAGGGGGTGGGCCAGGGGTCCGTGCGTACTGTGGTCTGAAAATCAATCAGGGCGCGCCAGGGAAGTTGGGGATCATCCCAGTTTGGTCTGTTTTAATTTTTTTGGCCATTTGGGTGGACAAACGGGCAAAATGGGGCATTTTCAAGCCAAATCGGTGTGCTATAACCCGTGGTTTTGAGGGTGGTCCCACGGTACGAGCGTGCTGTGGGAAAAAAATCAAACGCGGCGTGCCAGGGAGGTTGGGGAACGTCCTAGTGTGGTCCGTTTAAATTTTTGTGGCCATTTGGGTGGACAAACGGGTGAAATGGCGTGAACGGGACATTTTCGGGACAAATCGGTGTGCTATAACACACGGTTTTGGGGGTGGGCTCGGGTTTTGGGCGTGCTGTGGCACGAAAATTGACTGGGGCATGCCAGGGAGATTGGGGATCATCCCAGTATGGTCCGTTTAAATTTTTGTGGCCATTTGGGTAGACAAATGGGAGAAACAATGCGAACGTGGCATTTTCGGGCCAAATCGGTGTGCTATAGCCCACGATTTTGGGGGTGGGACCGGGGTTCGGGCGTGCTATGGGTGGAAAATTGATTGGGGCGGGCCAAGGAGGTTGGGGATCATCCCAGTGTGGTCCGTTTCAATTTTCGTGGCCATTTGGGTGGACAAACTGGCAAAACAGCGAGAATGGAGAATTTTCAGGCCAAATCGGTGTGGTGTAGCCGATGATTTTGGTGGTAGGCCCGGCGTCCTGGCGTTCTATTATCTGAAAATCAACTGGGGCATGCCAGGAAGGTTGGGGATCATCCCAGTGTGGTCATTTTATATTTTTGTGCCAGGGAGGTTGATAAATAGCCCATGGTTTCGGGTGTGGGCTCGGGGTCCGGGCATGTTGTGGGTCAAAAATCGACCAGGTCGTGCCAGGGAGGTTGGGGATCATCCCATTATGGTCCTTTTAAATTTTTGTGGCCATTTGGGTAGACAAACGGGCGAACGGAGAATTTTTGGGCCAAATCGTCGTGCTATAGCCCACGGTTTTGGGGATGGGCCCGGAGTTTGGGCGTACTGTGGGCCAAAAATTAGCTGGGGCATGCCAGGGAGTTTTGATATCATCCAAGTGTGATCCGTTTAAATTTTTTTGTCCAATTAGGAGGACAAACGGGCAAAACAGCGCAAATGGGGAATTTTAGGCTAAATCGGTGTGCTGTACCCTACGGTTTTGGGGGCGAGCTTGAGGTTCGGGCGTTCTATTGACCAAAAATTGACTGGGGCATGCCAGGGAGGTAGCGGATCATTCCACTGTTGTCCGTTTAAATTTTCGTGGCCATTTGGGTGGACAAACTGGAAAAACGGTTTGAATGGGACATTTTCGGGCTAAATCGGTGTGCTATAGCCCACGGTTTCAGGGGTGGGCCCAGGGTACGAGTATGTTGTGGACCGAAAATTGACCAGGGCATGCCAGGTAGGTTTTCGGGCCATATCAGTGTGCTATAGCCCACGGTTTTAGGGTTGGGCTCAGGGTCCGAGCATTCTGTGGGCTAAAAATTGACCGGGGCGTGATAGGAAGGTTGGGGATCATTCCAGTGTGGTCCTTTTAAATTTTCATGGCTATTTAGGTGGACAAACAGGCAAAACGGCGTGAATAGGGCATTTTATACCAAATCGGTGTGCTATAAACCACAGTTTCTGGGGTGGGACAAGTGTCCAGGCATACTGTGGGTCGAAAATCAATCGGGGTAAGCCAGGGAGGTTGGGGATCATCCCACTGTGGTCCGTTTAAATTTTTGTGGCTATTTGGGTGGACAAACGAGCGAAACGGCGCGAATGGTGTAGTTTTGTGTCTAATTGGTCTGCTATAGCCCACGGTTTTAGGGGTGGACCCAGGGTTCGGCCGTGCTGTAGGCGGAAAATAGACCGGGGCGTGCTAGGGAAGTTGGGGATCGTCCTAGTATGGTCCATTTAAATTTTTATGGCTATTTGGGTGGACAAACGGTCGAAACGGTGCGAACGGGATATTTTTTGGCCAAATCGGTGTGCTATATATCCCACGGTTTAAGAGATGAGCCAAGGGTCCGGGCGTTCTCTAGGACAAAAATTGAGCGAGGCATGCCAGGGAGGTTGGGGATCATCTTAGTATGGTCCGATTAAATTTTTGTGGCCATTTGGGTGGACAAACGGGTAAAATGGCAGAAATGGGGCATTTTCGGGCCAAATCGGTGTACTATAGCCCACGGTTGCGGGGGTGGGCCCGGGGTTCGGGCATGTTGTGGGACAAAAATTGACCGGGGTGGGCCAGGGAGGCTGGGGATCGTCTGATTGTGGTGTCTGTTTAAATTTTTGTGGCCATTTGGGTAGACAAACGGGCAAAACAACACAAACAGGGCATTTTCGGGGAAATCAGTGTGCTATAGCCCACGGTTTTGGAGGTGGACTCGGGGTTCAGGTGTACTGTTAGTTAAAAATTGACCAGGGAATGCCAGGGAGGTTAGAGATCATCCCTGTATAGCTCATTTAAGTTTTCTTGGCTATTTGGGTGGTCAAACGAGTGAAACGGCGTGAATGGGGCATTTTTAGACTAAATTAGTGTGCCATAGCCCACGGGTTTGGTGGTAGGATAGGGGTTCGGGTGTACTGTGGGACAAAAATTGACCAGGGTGTGCAAGGGAGGTTGGGAATCATCCCAGTATGGTCTGTTTAAACTTTCGTGGCAATTTGGATTAAAAAAGGAGTGAAACAGCACGAATGGGGCATTTTTGGGCCAAATCGGCGTGCTATAGCCCACGGTTTTGGGGGTGGGCCTTGGATCCGGGCGTGCTCTGGTCCAAAAATTAACCAGGGCATGCCAGAGAGGTTGGGGATTGTCTCAGTATGGTTCGTTGAAATTTTCATGGCTATTTGGGTTGATAAACAGGCAAAACGGCACAAACGCGCCATTTTCAAGCCAAACCGGTGTGCTATAGCCCACGGTTTTAGGGGTGGGCTCAGGGTCCGAGCGAGCTATGGGCCAAAAATTGACCACTGTCTGCCAGGGAGGTTGGGGATCATCCCAGTGTGGTCCGTTTAAATTTTTGTGGCCATTTAGGTGGACAAACGGGCGAAATGGTGGAAATTAGGCATTTTCAGGCCAAATCGGTCTGCTATAACCTACAGTTTTGGGGGTGGGCCCGGGGTCCAAGCGTGCTGTAGGTCAAAAATCAACCGAGCATGGCAGAGAGGTTGGGGATCATCCCAGTATGGTCTGTTTAAATTTTCGTAGCCATTTGGGTGGACAAACGGGCGAAACGACGCGAACGGGGCAATTTCCGACCAAATTGGTGTGCTATAGCCCACGATTTTGGATTTGAGCTCGAGGTTCGGGCGTGCTGTGGTCCGAAAATTGATCGGGGCATGCCAGGGAGGTTGGGGATCATCCAAGTATGGTCCGTTTAAATTTTCATGGCCATTTGGCTAGACAAACAGGCAAAACGTTGCGAACGGGATATTTTCCGGACAAATCAATGTGCTATAGCCCACGGTTTTGGGGGTGGGCTCGGGTTAGGATGTGCTATGGGTTTAAAATCAACCGAGACATGCCAGGGAAGTTGGGGATCATCCCATTATGGTCCATTTAAATTTTCATGGCCATTTGGGTGGACAAACGGGTAAAACGGCAAGAACGGGACATTTTTGGGATAAATCCATGTGCTATAGTCTCGATTTTGGGGGTGGGCCCGATGTTCGGGTGTGCTGTGGGCCGAAAATCGATTGAGGCATGCCAGGGAGGTTGGCGACAGTCCAAGTGTAGTCCGTTTAAATTTTTGTAGCCATTTGGGTGGACAAACGGGTGAAAAGTCGTGAATGGGGCATTTTTGGGCTAAATCCGTGTGCAATAGCCCACGGTTTCAGGAGTGGGCTCGGGTTTCAATTTTGTTGTGGGCCAAAAATCGATTGGGGCATGCCAGGGAGGTTGGGTATCATCCTAGTTGGTCTCTTTAAATTTTCACGGCCATTTAGGTGGACAACCGGGCGAAACAATGTAAACAGGGCATTTTACGGCCAAATTGGTGTGCTATAGCCTACGGTTTTGAGGGTGGGCCCAGGTTTGGGCGTGCTGTAGGTTGAAAATTGACTGGGGCATGCCAGGGAAGGTGGGGATCATCCCAGTATGCTCCATTTAAATTTTTGTGGCCATTTAGTTGGACAAACAGGCAAAACAGCATGAACGGGAAATTTTTTGCCAAATCGGTGTGCTATAGCCTACGATTTTGGGGGTGGGCCCTAGTTTTGGGCGTGCTGTGGTCCAAAAATCGACTGAGGCATGCCAGGCAGGTTTAGGACCATCCCACTGTGGTACGTTTAAATTTTCATGGCTATTTCGGTGGATAAACGGGCGAAACGGTGCAAACGGGGCTTTTTCGAGCAAAATCGGTGTGTTATAGCCGATGGTTTTGGGTGTAAGCCTGAGTTTCGGGCATGCTGTAGGCCAAAAATCGATTGGGGCATGACAGAGTGGTTAGGGATCATCCCAGTTTGGTCCTTTTAAATTTGTGGCCATTTGGGTGGACAAATAATCAAAACAGTGCGAATGGGGTATTTTTTGGCCAAATCGTTGTGCAATAGCCCACGATTTTGGGGATGGGTCCGGGGTTCGGGCGTGCTGTGGTCTGAAAATCGATTGAGGCATGCCAGGGAGGCATGTGATCATCCTAGTGTGGTCCATTTAAATTTTTGTGACCATTAGGCTGAAAACACGAGAGAAACAGTGTAAACAGGACATTTTTGGGCCAAATCTGTGTGCTATAGCCCACGGTTTCGGTGGTGGGCTCAGATTCCAGGTGTGTTGTAGGCCGAGAATCGATCAAGGTATGGCAGAGAAGTTGGGTATCATTCTAGTATGGTCTGTTTATATTTTCGTGGCCATTTGGAAGGACGAACGGGCGAAACAGCGTGTACGAGGCATTTTTGGGCCAAATCAGTGTGCTATAGCCCATGGTCTTGGGGGTGGGCCCGGAGTTCGGGCATGTTGTGAGCAAAAATATACCAGGGCATTCCAGGGAGGTTAGGGATCATCCCAGTGTGGTCCATTTAACTTTTCGTGGCTATTTGGGGGGACAAACGAGCAAAATAGCATGAACGGGGCATTTTCAGGTCAAATCAGTGTGCTATAGCCCACGGTTTCGGGGGTGGGCCTGAGGTTCAGACGTGCTATGGGTTAAAAATCTTATGGAGCATGCCACGGAGGTTGGGGATCATCCCAGTATGGTCTGTTTAAATTTTCTTGGCCACTTGGGTAGACAAACGGGAGAAACGGCGCAACCAGGGTATTTTTGGGCCAAATCAGTGTGCTATAGCCAATGGTTTCAGGGGTGGTCCTGGGGTCCGGGCGTGTTGTGGGCTAAAAATTAACTGGGGCATACCAGGGAGGTTGGGGATCATCCTAGTGTGGTCCGTTTAAATTTTCGTGGCCATTTGAGTGGACAAACGGGCAAAACGGCGCAACCGGGGCATTTTCGAGCCAAATCAATATGGTTGGGGATCATCCAAGTGTGGTCTTTTAAAATTTTCATAACTATTTGAATGGAAAAATGGTTAAAACGGCGTGAACGGGGCATTTTTGGGCCAAATCAGTATGCTATAGCCCACGGTTTTGGGGTTGGGCCCGGGGTTCGGGATTGCTGTGGGCCAAAAATCAACCGAGGTGTGCCAGGGAGGTTGAGGGTCATCCCAGTATGGTACTTTTATATTTTCATGGCTATTTGGGTGGACAAATAAGCAAAACGGCGCGAACGGGGCATTTTTGGGCCAAATCGGCGTGCTATAACCCTCAATTTTAGAGGTGGACCCGAGGTCCGGGTCTGCTGTAGGTCCAAAATCAATTTGGGAATGCCAGGGAGGTTGAAGATTGTCCCAGTGTGGTCCGTTTAAATTTTTGTGGATGTTTGGGAGGACAAGTGGGTGAACGACGCAAACAGGGCATTTTTGGTCCAAACCAGTGTGCTATAGCCCACGGTTTTTGGGGTGGGCCCGAGGTCTGGGCGTGTTGTGGGCCAAAAATTGACCGAGGCTTTTCAGGGAGGTTGGGGATCATCCTAGTGTAGTCCGTTTAAATATTTGTGGCTATTTTGGTTGACAAATGGGAAAAACAGTGCGAACGCGGCATTTTTGGGCCAAATTGGTGTGCTATAGCCCTCGGTTTTGGGGGTCGGCCCGTGGTATCGGGGTGTTGTGGGCCAATAATTGATCGGGGCGAGCCAGAGAGGCTTGGGATTGTCCCACTGTGGTTTGTTTAAATTTTTGTGGCTATTTGGGTGGACAAACGGGCGAAACGGTGCAAACGAGGCATTTTCCCGCCAAATTGGTGTGTTATAGCCCACGGTTTCGGGGTTGGGCCCAGGGTACGGGCGTGCTGTGGGTCGAAAATTGACCGAGGTGTGGTAGGGAGGTTTGGAATTTTTCTAGTGTTGTGCGTTAAAATTTTTGTGGCCATTCGGGTGGACAAACGGGAGAAACGGCGTGAACGAGGCATTTTCGGGCCAAATTGGTATGCTATAGCCCACGGTTTTGGGAGTGGCCCCGGGGTCCGGGCGTGTTGTGGGCCAAAAATTGACCGAGGCTTGCCAGGGTGGTTGGGGATGATCCCAGTGTGTTCCGTTTAAATTTTTGTGGCCATTTGGGTGGACAAACAGGTGGAACAGCATGAACGGGGCATTTTCAGGCCAAATCGGTGTGTTATAGCCCACGGTATCGTGGGTGGGCCCGAGGTTCGGGAGTGTTGTAGGCCAAAAATCGACCGGGGTATGTCAGGAAGGTTAGGGATTGTCCCAATATGGTCTTTTTAATTTTTCGTGGCCATTTGGGTGGATAAATGGGTGAAACGGCCTGAACAGAGCATTTTTGGGATAAATCAGTATGTTATAGTCCACGGTGGTGGGCTCGGGGCCCAGGCGTGTTGTGGGTTAAAAATTGACTTGGGCGTTCCAAGGAGTTTGGGGATCATCCAGTGTGGTCTGTTTAAATTTTAGTGGCCATTTGGGTGGACAAATGGGCGAAATGGCGCGAATGAGGCATTTTTGGGCCAAATCGGTGTGCTATTACCCACGGTTTTGGGGGTGGGCCCAGAGTTCGGGTGTATTATGGGCCATAAATTTCTTGAGGCATGCCAGGGAGGTTAGGGATCATCCCAGTATGGCCTGTTTAAGTTTTGGTGGCTATTTGGGTGGACAAACGAGTGAAATGGCACAAACGGGAAATTTTCGGGCCAAATCGGTGTGATATAGCCCACGGTATCGAGGGTGGGCTCGGGGTCAGGGCGTACTGTGGGCCAAAATTTGATCGGGGCTTGCTAGGGAGGTTGGGATCATCCCAGTATGGTCCTTTTTAATTTTTGTAGCCATTTGGGTGGACAAACGGGTGAAACGGCACAAATAGTGGGTTTTGGGGCCAAATCGGTGTGCTATAGCCCACGGTTTTGTGTGTGGGTCCAGGGTTTGGGCGTGTTGTGGGCCAAAAATCGATTGGGGCATGCCAGGGAGATTGGAGATCATCCCAGTTTGGTTCGTTTAAATTTTCATGGCTATTTGGGTAGACAAATGGGCGAAACAGCGCGAATGGGGCATTTTTGAGCCAAATTGGTGGACTATAGCCCACAATTTCGTGGGTAGGCCCAGGGTCCGGGCATGCTGTGGGCCAAAAATCGACAGAGGCATTCCAGGGAAGTTGGGAATCATCCCAGTGTGGTTCGTTTAAATTTTCATGGCTATTTGGGTGGACAAATGGGCAAAACGGCACGAATGAGGCATTTTCGGGCCAAATCGGTGTGCTATAGCCCAGGGTTTCGAGGGTGGGCTCGGGGTCTAGGCGTGCTGTGGGCCAAAAATCAACTGAGGCATGCCAGGGAGGTTGGGGATCATTCCAGTGTGTTCTGTTAAAATTTCCGTGTCAATTTGGGTGGACAAACGGATGTAACGGCATGAATGGGGCATTTTTGGGCCAAATCGGTGTGCTATATTCCACGGTTTTGGGGGTGGGCTCGGGATTTTAGCGTGCTGTGTGTGGAAAATCGATCGGGGCGTTCCAGGGAGGTTGGGTATTATCCCAGTGTGGTTCGTTTAAATTTTCATAACTATTTGGCTGGAAAAACGGGCAAAACGGTGAGAACGAGGCATTTTTTAGCCAAATCGGTGTGCTATAGCCCACGATTTTGGGAGTGGTCCCGGGATCTGGGCGTACTGTCGGTCGAAAATCAACCGAGGTGTGCTAGGGAGGTTGGGGATCGTCCCAGTGTGGTCAGTTTATATTTTTGTAGCTATTTAGGTGGACAAATAGCCCACAGTTTTGGGGGTGGGCTCGGGGTCCAGGCATGTTGTGGGCCGAAAATCAATTGGGTCATGCCAGGGAGGTTGGGGATCGTCCCAGTATGGTCTGTTTAAATTTTTATGTCCATTTGGGTGGACATATGGGAGAAACAGCGCGAACGGGATATTTTCGGGCTAAATTGTTGTTCTATAGCCCACGGTTTCGGGGTTGGTCCTGGGGTACGGGCGTGATTTGGGCTGAAAATTGACTAGGGCATACCAAGGAGGTTGGGGATAGTCCAAGTGTGGTCCTTTTAAATTTTTGTGGCCATTTGGGAGGACAAACGGGCGACACGGCATGAACGGGGCATTATTGGGCTAAATCGGTGTGCTTTAGCCCACGGTTTTGGGGGTGGGCCTAAGGTTCGGGCGTGCTGTGGGCGAAAAATTGACCGAGACATTCCAGGGAGGTTGGGGATCATTCTACTGTGGTTCGTTAAAATTTTCGTGCCTATTTGGGAGGACAAACGAACGAAACGGCACGAACGGGGCATTTTCGGGCCAAATCGGTGTGCTATAACCCACGGTTTCAGGGGTGGGTTCGGGGTCCGGGCATGTTGTTGTACGAAAATTGACTGGGAATGCTAGGGAGGTTGGGGATCATCCCAGTGTGGTCCGTTTAAATTTTCGTGGCCTTTTGGAAGGATAAACGGGCGAAACAGCACGAACGGGGCATTTTCGGGCCAAATCGGTGTGCTATAGCCCACGGTTTCGGGTGTGGGTTCGGGGTCCGGGCGTGTTGCGGGCCAAAAATCAATTAGGGTATGTCAGGGAGGTTGGGATCATCCCAGTGTGGTCCGTTTAAATATTTGTCGCCATATGGGTGGACAAAAAGGAAAAACGGTGCGAACGGGGCATTTTTGGTTTAAATCGGTGTACTATAGCCCACAGTTTTGGGGGTGGGCTCGGGGTTCAGGGGTGATGTGGGCCGAAAATCGATCGAGGTATGTCAGGGAGTTTGAGGATAGTCCCAGTATGGTTCGTTTAAATTTTTGTGGTCATTTAGGTGGATAAACGGGTGAAACGGTATGAACGGAGTACTTTTCAAGCCAAATCGGTGTGCTTTAGCCCACGGTTTCCATATTAGGCTCGGGGTCCAGGCGTTCTGTGGGCCAAAAATTGACCGGGGCATGTCAGGAAGTTTGGGGATCGTCCCAGTGTGGTCCGTTTAAATTTTTGTGACCATTTAGGTGGACAAACAGACAAAACGGCGCGATCGGGGCATTTTTTGCCAAATATGTGTGCTATAGCCTATGGTTTTGGAGGTGGCCGGGGTACGGGTGTGTTGTGGGCTGAAAATAAATCGGAGCATGCCAGGGAGGTTATGGTCATCCCAATGTGGTCCGTTTAAATTTTCGTGGCAATTTGGGTGGACTAGCGGGCGAAGAGGCGCGAATGAGACATTTTATGGCCTAATCGGTATGCTATAGCCCACAGTTTCTGGGGTGGGTCCTGGGTCAAAAATCAACCAGGGCATGCCAGGGAGGTTGGAGACATCCCAGTACGGTTCGTTTAAATTTTCATGGCTATTTGGGTGGACAAACAGGAGAAACGACGTGAATAGGGCATTTTTGGGATAAATTGATGTGCTATAGCCCACGTTTTTAGGGTGGGCCCAGCATTCAGCCGTGTTGTGGGCCAAAAATAGCCCGGGGCATGCTAGGGAGGTTGGGAATCATCCCAGTATGGTACGTTTAAATTTTCATGGCCATTTGGGTGGACAAACGGGCAGAACGGCACGAACGGGGCATTTTTGGGCCAAATCGGTGTGTTATAGTCCACGGTTTCAGAGGTAAGCTAGGGGTTCGGGCGTGTTGTGGGCCAAAAATTGATTGAGGCTTGTCAGGGAGGTTGGGGATCATCCCAGTGTGGTCCGTTTAAATTTTCGTGGCTATTTGGGTTGACAAACGGGCAAAACGGCTTAAATGGAGCATTTTTTGGCCAAATTGGTGTGCTATATAGCCCATGGTTGCGGGGGTGGGCCTGGGGTCCGGGCGTGCTGTAGACCAAAACTTGATGGAGGTGGGCCAGGGAGGTAAGGATCATCCCAGTGTAGTCCGTTTAAATTTTCATGGCCATTTGGGTGGACAAACGAGCGAAATGGAGCAAAAGAGGCATTTTTGAGCCAAATCGGTGTGTTATAGCCTACGGTTTTGGAGGTGGGCCCGGGATCCGGTGAGTTGTGGGTCAAAAATTGATTGAGGCGTGCCAGGGAGGTTGGAGATCATCCTAGTATGGTTCTTTTAAATTTTTGTGGCCATTTGGGTGGACAAACGGGCGAAACGGCGCGAACAGGCCATTTTTGGTCAAAAATAGTGTGTGATAGCCCACGATTTTGGGGGTGGGCCCGGGGTCCGGGCATACTGTGGAACAAAAATTGACCGAGGCATGCCAGGGAAGTTGGAGATTGTCCCATTGTGGCTGTTTAGATTTTCGTGGCCATTTGGGTGGACAAATGGGCGAAACAGCGTGAACGAGGCATTTTTGGACTAAATTGGTGTGCTATAGCCCACGGTTTTGGGGTTGGGCTCGTGGTTCGGGCATGCTGTGGGCTAAAAATCAATTGAGGCATACCAGGGAGGTTAGAGATTATTCCATTATGGTCTGTTTAAATTTTTGTGGCCATTTGGGTGGACAAACGGGCAAAATGGCGTAAATGGGGCATTTTCAGGCTAAATCGGTGTGATATTGCACATAGTTTTGGGGGTGGACCCTAGGTCCGGGCGTACTGTAGGCCAAAAATCATCCGGGCCATGGCAGGGAGGTTGGGGATTATCCCAGTATGGTCTATTTAAATTTTTGTAACCATTTGGGTTGACAAACGGGCACAACGGCACGAACGGGACATTTTCGGGCCAAATTGGTGTGCTATAGTCCACGATTTTGGGGTTGGGCTCGGGGTCCAGGCGTACAGTAGGCCAAATATTGATCGGGGCATGCCAGGGAGGTTGGGGATCATCCCAGTATGGTCCGTTTAAATTTTTATGGCCATTTAGCTAGACAAACCAGCGAAACAGCACGAACGGGGCATTTTCTACCAAATCGGTGTTCTATAGCCCACGGTTTTGGGGGTGGGCCCAGGGTTGAGGCGTGCTGTGGACCAAAAATAGACCATTTCGTTCTTAGGGGGTTGGGGATTATCTCAGTGTGGTCCGTCTAAATTTTTGTGGCCATTTGGGTGAAAAAACGGGCAAAACGGCACGAACAGGGCATTTTCGAGCCAAATTGGTATGTTATAGCCCACGGTTTTGGAGGTGAGCCTAGGATCCGAGCGTGCTGTGGGCCAAAAATTGGCTGAGGCATACAAGGGAGGTTGGGTATCATCCTAGTATGGTCCGTTTAAATTTTTGTGGCCATTTGGGTGGACAAATGGATGAAACGGCGTAAACGGGGCATTTTTTAGCCAAATCATTGTGATATAGCCCACGGTTGCGGGGGTGGGACTGGACTCCGGGCGTGTTCTAGGCCGAAAATTGATCGGGGTATGCAAGGGAGGTTGGGGATAGTCCCAGTATAGTCTGTTTAAATTTTCGTGGCCATTTAGGTTGACAAACGGGCGAAACGGCACCAATAGGGCATTTTCGGGCCAAATCAGTGTGCTATAGCCCACGATTTTAGAGGTGGGATTGGGTTTCGAGCGTGTTGTGGTCAAAAATTAAGCGGGGCATACCAGGGAGGTTGAAGATCATCCCAGTATGATCCGTTTAAATTTGTGTGGCCATTTACGTGGACAAACGGGCGAAAAGGCGCGAATGGGGCATTTTCGGTCAAAATTGGTGTGGTATACCCTATGGTTTTGGGTTGGAACTAGGGTCCGGACGTGCTTTGGGCTGAAAATTAACCGAGGTGTAGGTTGGGGATCATCCCAGTATGGTCCTTTTAAATTTTTGTGGCTATTTGGGTGGACAAACGGGCAAAACAGCGCAAACGGGGCATTTTTGGGCTTAATTGGTGTGCTATAGCCCACGATTTTGGGGGTTGGCTCTTGTTCCGAGCAATTTATGGGCAAAAAATCAACCGGGGCATGCCAGAGAGGTTGGGGATCATCCCAGTATGGTCTGTTTAAATTTTTGTGGCCATTTGGGTGGACAAACGGGTGGAATGGCGCAAATAGGGCTATTTCAGGCCAAATCGGTGTGCTATAGCCCACGATTTCGGGGGTGGACCCGGAGTCCGGGTGTGGTGTGGGCCAAAAATCAATTTGGGCATGGAAGGGAGGTTGGGGATCATCCCAGTATGGTCTGTTTAAATAGTCGTAGCTACTTGAATGGACAAACGGGCGCAACGGCGCGAACGGGGCATTTTCGAGCCAAATCGGTGTGTTGTAGCCCACGGTTTCTAGGTTAGGATCGGGGTCCAGGTGTGCTGTGGTCCAAAAATTGATTGGGGCATGACAGGGAGGTTGGGGATCATCCCAGTGTGGCCCATTTAAATATTATGGCCATTTAGATAGACAAACAGGCAAAACGGCATGAACAGGGCATTTTCTGCCAAATTGGTGCGCTATAGCCCACGGTTTTGGGGGTGGGCCCAGGGTCCGGGCATTTTGTGGGCCAAAAATAGACCGGGGCATGCTAGGGAGGTTGGGGATCATCCCAGTGTGGTCCGTTTAAATTTTTGTGGCCATTTGGGTGGACAAACGGGCGAAACGGCGCGAATGGGTTATTTTCAGGCCAAATCGGTGTGCTATAGCACACGGTTTTGGAGGTGGGCCGAGGGTCCGGGCATGATGTGGGCTGAAAATTGACCGAGGCATGCCAGGGAGGTTGGGAATTATCCCATTGTAGTCCGTTTAAATTTTCATGGCGATTTGGGTGGACAAACGGGCAAAACAGCGCAAACGGGGCATTTTTTAGCCAAATCGGTGTGCTATAGCCCACGGTTGCGGGGGTGGGCCTGGGTCCGGGCGTGCTGTCGGCCAAAAATCAATCAGGGTATGCCAGGGAGGTTAGTGATCATCTCAGTGTGGTCTATTTAAATTTTTGTGGCCATTTAGGTGGACAAACGGGCAAAATGACGCGAACTGGGCATTTTTAAGCCAAATTGGTGTGCTATAGCCCATGGTTTTGGAGGTGGGCCTGGAGTTCGAACGTGCTGTGGTAAAAAATTGATCGGGGCATGCCAGGGTGGTTGGAGATCATCCCAGTATGGTCCATTTAAATTTGTGTGGCCATTTGGGTGGACAAATGGGGGAAAGGCGTGAATGGGGCATTTTTGGTCAAAATTGGTGTGGTTTAGCCCACGGTTTTGGGTTGGACTCGGGGTTCGGGCGTGCTTTAGGCTAAAAATTGATCGAGGAGTAGGTTAAGGATCATTCCAGTATGGTCCGTTTAAATTTTTGTAGCCATTTGGGTGGATAAACGGGCGAAACGGCACGAACGGGGAATATTTGGGCCAAATTAGTGTGCTATAACCCACGATTTTGGGGGTGGGCTAGGGGTTCGGGTGTGCTGTGGGCCAAAAATTGACCGAGGCATGCCAGGGAGGTTGGGGATCATCCCTGTGTTGTCTGTTTGAATTTTCTTTGCCATTTGGGTGGACTAACTGGCAAAACGGCGCGAACGGGGAATTTTTGGACTAAATTGGTGTGCTATAGCCCACGATTTTGAGGGTGGGCTGGGGGTCCGGGTGTGCTGTGGGGCAAAAATTGATTGGGGCATGCCAGGGAGGTTGGGTATCGTCCCAGTTTGGTTTGTTTAAATTTTTGTTGCTATTTGGGTGGACAAATGGGCGAAATGGCACAAATTGGGCATTTTCAGGCCAAATTGGTGGCTATAGCGCACGGTTTCGGGGGTGGACCCGGGGTCTGGGCGTGCTGTGGGCCAAATATCAACTGAGACATGGCAGGGAGGTTATGGATTATCCCAGTATGGTTCGTTTAAATTGTTTTAGCCATTTGGGTGGACAAACGGGCGCAATAGCGCGAACGGGGCATTTTCGGGCCAAATCGGTATGCTATAGCCCACAGTTTCTCGGTTAGGCCCAGGGTCCGGGCATGCTGTGGTTCGAAAATTGATCGGGCCGTACCAGGGAGGTTGGGGATCATCCCAGTATGGTCCGTGTAAATTTTATGCCCATTTAGCTGGACAAACATATGAAACGGCGTGAACGAGGCATTTTCTGCCAAAACGGTGCGCTATAGCCCACGGTTTTAGGGGTGGGCCCAGGGTTTGGGCGGGCTGTAGGCTAAAAATAGGCCGGGGCATGCTAGGGAGGTTGGGGATCATCCTAGTGTGGTTCGTTTAAATTTTCAAGGCCATTTGGGTGGACAAACGGGCGAAACGACATGAATGAGGCATTTTCGGGCCAAATCAGTGTGCTATAGCCCACGGTTTCTTAGGTGGTCCACTGGTTCGTGTGTGTTGTGGGCCAAATATTGAATGAGACATGCCAGGGAGGTTGGGGATCGTCCCAGTATGGTCCGTTTAAATTTTTGTGGCCATTTGGGTGTACAAACGGGCGAAACGGCACAAACGAGGTATTTTCAAGCCGAATTGGTATGGTATAGCTCACGGTAAAGGGGGTGGGCCTGGGGTCCGAGCATGCTATGGTCCAAAAATTGATCGAGGTGTTCCAGTAAGGTTGGGGATCATACTAGTGTGGTCTGTTTAAATTTTCGTGGCCATTTAGGTGGACAAACGGGCGAAACGGTACGAACGGGACATTTTTAGGCCAAATCGGTGTGCTTTAGCCCACGATTTTGGAGATGGGCCGGAGGTCCGAGTGCTCTATGGTCAAAAATTAAGTGGGGCGTGCCAGGGAGGTTGGATATCATCCCAGTATGGTTCATTTAAATTTGTGTGGCCATTTGGGTGGACAAACGGGCGAAAAGGCGCGAATGGGGCATTTTCGGTCAAAATTGGTGTGTTATAGCTTACAGTTTTTGGTTGGACCCGGGGTCCGAGAGTGATTTGGGCCAAAAATTAACTGAGGTATGCCAGGGAGGTTGGGGATCATCCCAGTGTAGTCCATTCAAATTTTTGTGTCCATTTGGGTGGACAAACGGGTGAAACAGCACGAACGGGGCATTTTTGGGCTAAATATGTGTGCTATAGCCCAGGATTTTGGGGTTGGGCACAGGGTACAGGCATGTTGTGGGCTAAAAATCGACCGGGGTATGCCAAGGTAGTTGGGGATCATCCCAGTGTGGTCCATTTAAATTTTCGTGTCCATTTGGGTGGACAAACGAGCGAAACAGTGTGAATGGGATATTTTCAGGCTAAATCGGCATGCTATAGCCCAGGGATTTGGGGGTGGGCCCGGGGTCCGAATGTGCTGTGGTCCGAAAATTAATCGGGTGGTGCCAGGGAGGTAGGGGATCGTCCTAATGTAGTCCGTCTAAATTTTTGTGTCTATTTGGGTGGACAAACGGGCGAAATAGTGCGGATGCGGCATTTTCGACCCAAACCGGTGTGCTATAGCCCACGGTTTTAGGGGAGCCCGGGGTCCGAGAATCCCTCGGGTCAAAAATAGACTGGGGCATGCCAAGGAGGTTGGAGATTATCCAAGTATGGTCCGTTTAAATTTTTGTGGCCATTTGGGTGGACAAACGGGCGAAATGGCACGAATAGGACATTTTCGTGCCAAATCTATGTGCTATAGACCACGGTTTTGGGGGAGGGCCCGGGGTCCAGGCCTGTTGTAGGCCAAAAATCGACCGAGGCATGTCAGGGAGGTTGCGGATCATCCCAGCGTGGTCTGTTTAAATTTTCATAGCTATTTGGGTGGACAAACGGGCGAAAAGTCACGAACTGAGCATTTTCGGGCCAAATCGATGTGCTATAGCCCACGGTTTTGGGGGTTGGCCAATGGTCTGGGCGTGCTGTAAATCAAAAATTGACCAAGGCATGTCAAAAAGGTTGGGGATCGTCCCAGTATAGTCCGTTTAATTTTTGTGTTCATTTGGGTGGACAAATGGGAAAAGCGGTGCGAACCGGGTATTTTCAGGCCAAATCAGTGTACTATTGCCCACAATTTTAGGGGTGGCCCCGGGGTCCAAGCGTTCTGCAGGCCGAAAATTGATTGGGGCGTGCCAGGGAGGTTGGGGATCATCCAAGTATGGTCCGTTTAAATTTTTGTGGCCATTTAGGAGGACAAATGGGCGAAACAGTACGAATGGGGCATTTTCGGGCCAAATCGGTGTGCTATATCCCCCAGTTTTGCAGGTGGGCTCGGGGACTGGGCGTTCTGTGGGCTAAAAATTGACTGGGGCATGCCAAGGAGGCTGCGGATCATCCCAGTGTGGTCCGTTTAAAATTTTGTGGCCATTTTGGTAGATTAATGGGCAAAACAGTGTAAATAGGACATTTTTGGGCCAAATCAGTGTGCTATAGCCTATGGTTTTGGGGGTGGGCCCAGGTTTCGGGCATGCCGTGGGCCAAAAATCAATAGGGGGTATGCCAGGGAAGTTGGGGATCATCCAAGTGTGGTTCGTTTAAATTTTTTGTGTATATTTGGGTGGACAAATGGGCGAAACGGTGCGAATGAGGCATTTTTGGGCCAAATCGGTGTGCTATAGCCTAGGGTTTCCGGGGTGGGCTTGGGATCTAGGCGTGCTGTCGGCCAAAAATCGACTGAGGCGTGCCAGGGAGGTTGGGGATCATTCCAGTATGGTCTGTTAAAATTTTCATGTTCATTTGGGTGGACAAACGGACGAAACAGCACGAACGGGGCATTTTTTAGCTAAATCAATGTACTATAGCCTATGGTTTTGGGGGTGGGCCCGGGGTCCGGGCTTGCTGTGGGAGGAAAATCGACCAGGGCGTGCCAGGGAGTTAGGGATGGTTCCAGTGTGGTCCGTTAAAATTTTTGTGGCCATTTGGGTGGACAAACGGGCAAAATGACGAGAACTAGGCATTGTCAAGCCAAATCATTGTTCTATAGCCCACGGTTTTGGGGGTGGGCCCAGGATTCGGGCGTACTGTGGGCCGAAAATCAGCTGAGGCATGCCAGGGAGGTTGGGTATCATCCCAGTGTGGTCAGTTTATATTTTTATGGCTTTTTACGTGGACAAATAGCCCACGATTTCGGGGGTGGGCTTGAGGTCTGAGCATGCTGTAGGCCAAAAATCAATCGGGTCGTGCCAGGGAGGTTTGGGATCATCCCAGTATGGTCCGTTTAAATTTTTGTGGACATTTGGGTGGACATATGGGCGAAACAGCACGAACGGGGCATTTTCAAGCCAAATCGTTGTGCTATAGCCCACGGTTTTTGGGGTGGGCCCAGGGTTCGGGTGTGCTTTGGGCTAAAAATTGACTAGGGCATACCAGGGAGGTTGCAGATCGTCCAAGTGTGGTCCGTTTAAATTTGTGTGGCCATTTGGGATGACATACGGGCGAAACGGTGCGAACGAGGCATTTTTTGGCTAAATCGGTGTGCTTTAGCCTACGGCTTTGGGGGTGGGCCTGAGGTTCGGGCGTGTTGTGGGCCAAAAATCGATCGAGGCATGCCAGGGAGGTTGGGGATCATTTCAGTGTGGTCCGTTAAAATTTTTGTGCCCATTTGGGAGGACAAACGGATGAAACGGCATGAACGGGGCATTTTTGGGCCAAATCGGTGTACTATAGCCAACGGTATTGGGGGTGGGCCCGGGTCCAGGAGTGTTGTGGGCTGAAAATCGACTGGGGCATGCTAGGGAGGTTTGGGATCGTCCCAGTGTGGTCCGTTTAAATTTTTGTGGCCATTTGGAAGGATAATGGGCGAAACGGCACGAACGGGGTATTTTTGGGCCAAATAGATGTGCTATAGCCCATGGTTTTGGAAGTGGGCTCGGGGTCCGGGAGTGTTGTGGGCCAAAAATTGACCGGGGTATGCTAGGGAGGTTGGGAATCATCCCAGTGTGGTCTTTTTAAATTTTTGTGGCCATTTAGACGGACAAACAGACAAAACGGCGCGAATGGGGCATCTTCTACCAAATCGGTGTGCTATAGCTACGGTTTTGGAGGTGGGCCGGGGTGCGGGCGTGTTGTGGGTCAAAAATTGACTGGAGCATGCCAGGGAGGTTAGGGATCATCCCAGTGTGGTTCATTTAAATTTTTGTGGCTATTTGGGTGGACTAACGGGCAAAACGGTGCGAACGAGGCATTTTATGGCCTAATTAGTTTGCTATAGCCCACAGTTTCTGGGGTAGGCCCCGGGTCCGGGCGTGCCGTGGGCCGAAAATCAACCGGGGCATTCAAGGGAGGTTAGGGATCCCAGTATGGTCCATTTAAATTTTCTTGGCCATTTGGGTGGACAAACGGGTGTAACAGTGTGATTAGGGTATTTTTAGGACAAATTAGTGTGCTATAGCCCATGTTTATGGGTTTGGACCCAGGGTTCGGCCGTGTTGAGGGAGAAAAATTGACTGAGGCATGCTAGGGAGGTTGGGGATTATCCCAGTATGGTACGTTTAAATTTTCGTGGCCATTTGGGAGAAAAAATGGGCAGAACGCCGCGAACAGAGTATTTTCGGGCCAAATCGATGTGCTATAGCCCACGGTTTTAGAGGTAAGCCAGGGGTCCTGACGTGTTGTGGGTTGAAAATTGACCGAGGCATACCAGGGAGGTTGGGGATCATCCCGGTGTGGTCCTTTAAATTTTTGTGGCTATTTGGGTGGACAAACGGGCAAAACGGCGCAAACGGAGCATTTTTGGGCCAAATCGGTGTGCTATAGACCATGGTTGCGGGGTGGGCCCAGTTTCGGGTGTGCAGTGGGCCAAAAACTGATTGGGGTGGTCTAAGGAGGTTGGGGATCATCCCAGTGTAGTACATTTAAATTTTTGTGGCCATTTGGGTGGACAAAATGGGCAAAATGGCGCGAATGGGGCATTTTCTGGCCAAATCGGTGTCTTATAGCCTACGGTTTTGGAGGTGGGCCCGGGATCCGGGCGTGCTGTGGGTCAAAAATTGACTGGTTCATGTTAGTGAGGTTAGGGATCATCCCAGTGTGGTCCATTTAAATTTTCATGGCCATTTGGAAGGATAAACGGGCGAAACCGTGCAAACGGGACATTTTAGGGCCAAATCGGTGTGCTATAGCCCATGGTTTCGGGAGTGGGCTCGGGGTCCGGGTGTGTTGTGAGCCAAAAATCAATCGGGGCATGCCAGGGAGGGTGGGATCGTTCCAGTGTGGTCCGTTTAAATTTTTATGGCCATATGGGTGGACAAAAAGGCAAAACGGCATGAACGGGACATTTTTTGGCCAAATCGGTGTGCTATAGCCCACGGTTTCAGGGGTGGGTTCGGGGTCCCGGGGTGTTGTGGTCCGAAAATTGATCGGGGCATGCCAGGGAGGTTGAGGATCATCCCAGTATGGTTTGTTTAAATTTTTCTGGTTATTTGGGTAGATAAACGGGTGAAACGACATGAATGGGGTATTTTTCGGGCCAAATCGGTGTGCTATAGCCCACGGTTTCCGGGTTGGGCTCGGGTTTCGGGTGTACTATGGGCCAGAAATTGACCGGGGCATGCCAGGGAGGTTGGGGATATCTCAGTGTGGTCCACTAAAATTTTTGTGGTGATTTAGGTGGACAAACAGACAAAACGGTGCGAACGGGGCATTTTCGGCCAAATTAGTATGCTATAGCCTACAGTTTCAGAGGTAGGCCGGGGTCCGTGCATGCTGTGGGCCAAAAATAGATCGGGGCATGCCAGGGAGGTTAGGGATCATCCCAGTGTGGTCCGTTTAAATTTTCGTGGCCATTTGTGTGACCTAACGAGCGAAACGGCGCAAACGAGGCATTTTATGGCCTAATTAGTGTGCTATAGCCCACAGTTTCTGGAGTGGGCCCCGGGTCCAGGTGTGTTGTGGGCGAAAAATCAATCGGGGCATGCCAGGGAGGTTGGGGATCATCCCAGTACGGTCAATTTAAATTTTTGTGACCATTTGGATGGACAAACGGGAGAAACGGTGCGAATAGGGCATATTTGGGACAATTTGGTGTGCTAAAACCCACATTTTTGGGGGTGGGCCCAGAGTTCGGCCGTGCTGTTGGCCAAAAATAGACTAGGGCATGCTAGGGAGGGTGGGGATCATCCCAGTATGGTACGTTTAAACTTTTGTGTCCATTTGGGTGGACAAACGAGCGGAACGGCAAGAACGGGGCATTTTTGGGCCAAATCGGTGTTCTATAGCCCATGGTTTCAGAGGTAAGCCAGGGGTTCGGGCATGTTGTGGGCCAAAAATTGATCGAGGCATGCCAGGAAGGTTGCGGATCATCCCAGTATGGTCCGCTTAAATTTTTGTGGCAATTTGGGTGGACAAACAAGAAAAACGATGCAAACAGAGTATTTTTTGGTTAAATTAGTGTGCTATAACCCATGGTAGCGGGGGTGGGCCCGGGTTTCGGGCGTGCTGTGGGACAAAAATTGATCGAGATGGGCCAAGGAGGTTGGGGATCATCCCAGTATGATCCTTTTAAATTTTCATGGCCATTTGGGTAGACAAACAGGCGAAACAGTACGGACAGGGCATTTTTTGCCAAATCAGTGTGCTATAGCCTACGTTTTGGAGGTGGGCTCGGAATCCGAGCGTGTTGTGGGTCAAAAATTTATCGGGGCCATGCCAAGAAGGTTGGAGATATCCCAGTATGGTTCGTTTAAATTTCCGTGACTATTTGGGTGGACAAAAGGGCAAAACAACACGAATGAGGCATTTTCGGTCAAAAGTGGTGTGCTATTACCCATGGTTTTGGGGGTGGGCCCGGGGTCCGTGCGTACTGTGGAATAAAAATAGACCGTGGCGTGCCATGGATCTTGGGGATCATCCCAGTGTGGTCCGTTTAAATTTTCATGGCCATTTGGGTGGACTAACGGGCAAAACGGCACAAACGAGGCATTTTAGGGCCTAATCAGTGTGCTATAGCCTACAGTTTCTGGGGTGGGTCCTGGGTTCGGGCGTGCTATGGGAAAAAAATCGACCGGGGTATGCCAGGAGGTTTGGAATTATCCCAGTATGTTCCATTTAAATTTTCGTGTCCATTTGGGTGGACAAATGGGCGAAAAAGTGAGAATAGGGCATTTTTAGAACAAATTGGTGTGCTATAGCCCACGTTTTTGGGGGTGGGCCCAGGGTTCGGCCGTGCTGTGGGCCAAAAATAGATCGAGGCATGCTAGGGAGGATGAGGATCATTCCAGTATGGTACGTTTAAATTTTTGTGGCTATTTGGGTGGAAAAACGGGTGGAACGGCGCAAACGGGGCATTTTTGGGCCAAATCGGTTTGCTATAGCCAATGGTTTTAGAGGTAAGCCAGGGGTCCGGGCGTGTTGTGGGTCGAAAATTAATCGAGGCGTGCCAGGGAGGTTGGGGATCATCCCAGTATGGTCCTTTAAATTTTTGTGTCTATTTGGGTGGACAAACGGGCAAACCGGCACAAATGGAGAATTTTAGGGCTAAATCGGGTTGCTATAGCCCATGGTTGTGAGGGTGGGCTCGGGGTTCGGGCGTGCTGTGAGTCAAAAATTGATCGAGGTAGGACAGGGAGATTGAGGATCGTTCCAGTGTGGTCTGTTTAAATTTTTATGGCCATTTGGGTGGACAAACAGGAGAAATAGCACGAACGGGGCATTTTTGGGCCAAATCGGTGTGCTATAGCCTAAGGGTTTGGAGGTGGGCTCGGGATTAAAGCGTACTGTGGGTCAAAAATTGACTTGGGCATTCTATGGAGGTTGGGATCTTCCCAGTGTGGTCCGTTTAAATTTTTGTGGCCATTTGGAAGGATAAACGGGCGAAACGGCGCGAATGGGGCATTTTTGGGCCAAATCGGTGTGCTATAGCCCACGGTTTTAGGAGTGGGCTTCGGGTCCGGGTGCGTTGTGTGCTAAAAATCAACCGAGGTATGCCAGGGAGGTTGGGATCATCCCAGCGTGTTTCGTTTAAATTTTTATGGCCATATGGGTGGAAAAAAAGGCAAAACGGCGCGAACGGGGCATTTTTGGGCCAAATCGGTGTGCTATAGTCCACGGTTTCAAGGGTGGGCTCGAGGTTTTGGGGTGTTATGGGTTGAAAATCGATCTACGCGTGCCAGGGAGGTTGGGAATCATCCCAGTAAGGTTCGTTTAAATTTTCATGGTCATTTGGGTGGATAAATGGGTAAAACAACACGAACGGGGTATTTTTTGGGCCAAATCGGTGTGCTATAGCCCACGGTTTTTGGGTTGGGCTTGGGGTCCGGGCGTTATGTGGACCAAAAATTGACCGGGGCATGCAAGGGAGGTTGGGGATCATCCTAGTGTGGTCTGCTTAAATTTTCATGGTCATTTAGGTGGACAAACAGACAAAACAGCGCGAATGGGGCATTTTCTTCAAAATCGGTGTGCTATAGCCTACAGTTCCAGAGGTGGGCCAGGGTCTATGCGTGATGTGGGCCAAAAATTGACCGTAGCATGCCAGGGAGGTTAGGGATCATCCCAGTGTAGTCCGTTTAAATTTTTGTAGCCATTTGGGTGGACTAACGGGAGAAACGGCGTGAATGAGGCATTTTAGGGCCTTATCGGTGTGCTATAGCCCACAGTTTCTGGGGTGGGCCCCGAGTCCGGGCGTGATATTGGCTGAAAATCAACCGGGTCATGCCAGGGAGGTTGGGGATCATCCCATTACGGTTTGTTTAAATTTTCGTGGCCATTTGAGTGGACAAACGGGAGAAACGGCGCGAATAGGGCATTTTTGGGACTAATTGGTGTGCTATAGCCCATGTTTTTTGGGGTGGTCCCAGGGTTGGGGATCATCCTATTTGGTAAGTTTAAACTTTTGTAGCCATTTGAGTGGACAAACAGGCGGAACGGCGCGAACGAGGTATTTTTGAGCCAAATCAGTGTGCTATAGCCCACGGTTTTGGGGTAGGGCTCGGGGTCCGGGTATGTTGTGGGCTGAAAATAGATCGAGGCATGCCAGGGAGGTTGGGAATCATCCCAGTATGGTCCGTTTAAATTTTTGTGTCCATTTGGGTGGAGAAACGGGCAAAACGGCTCAAACGGAGTATTTTCGGGCCAAATTGGTGTGCTATAGCCCATGGTTGCAGGGGTAGACCCGGGGTCCAGGCGTGCTGTGGGCTGAAAATTGATTGAGGTGGGCCAAGGAGGTTGGGGATCATCCTAGTGTGTTCCGTTTAAATTTTTGTAGCCATTTGGGTGGACAAACCGGCGAAACGGCGCGAACAGGGCATTTTAGAGCCCAATCGGTGTGCTATAGCCTATGGTTTTGGAGGTGGGCCCGAGATCCGGGCGTGTAATGGGTCCAAAATCGATCGGGGCATGACAGGGCGGTTGGAGATTATCCCAGTATGGTTCGTTTAAATTTTCGTGGCCATTTGGGTGGACAAAAGGGTAAAACAGGGCAAACGAGGCATTTTTGGTCCAAAATGTTGTGCTATAGCCCACGGTTTTGGGGGTGGGCCCGGGGACCGGGTGTAATATGGAATAAAAATTTATTGGGGCATGCCAGGGAGGTTGGGGATCATCCCAGTATGGTCTGTATAAATTTTTGTGGCTATTTGGATGGACAAACGGGTGAAATAGCGTGAACGGGGCATTTTTGGACTAAATTAGTGTGCTATAGCCCACGGTTTTAGGGGTGGGATCGGGGTCAAGGCTAGCTGTGGGTCGAAAATCGACCGGGGCATGCCAGGGAGGTTGGGGATCGTGCCAGTATGGTCCGTTTAAATTTTTGTGGCCATTTGGGTGGACAAACGGGCAAAATGACGCAAATGGGGCATTTTCAGGCCCAATCAGTGTGCTATACCCCACGGTTTTGGGGGTGGACCCAGGGTCCGGGCGTACTGTGGGCTAAATATCAACTGGGGCATGGCAGGTAGGTTGGGGATCATCCCAATATTGTCCGTTTAAATTTTCTTAGCCATTTGGGTGGACAAATAGGCGCAACGGGACGAGCGTTATATTTTTGGGCCAAATCATTGTGCTATAGCCCACGGTTTCAGGGTTGGGCTTGGGCTCCGGGCATGCTGTGGGCTGAAAATTGATTGGGGCATGCCAGGGAGGTTGGGGATCTTCCCAGTGTGGTATGTTTAAATATTTGTGGCCATTTGGGTGGACAAACGGGCAAAACGGCACAAACAGAGTATTTTCGGGCCAAATTGGTATGCTATAGCCCATGGTTGCAGGGGTGGCCCTGGGGTCCGAGCGTGATGTGGTCCAAAACTAGACCGAGGCTTTCTAGGGAGGTTGGGGATCATCCCAGTGTGGTCCATTTAAATTTTCATGGCCATTTCGGTGGACAAAAAGGCAAAACGGCGCAAACGGGGTATTTGCGGGGGTGGGCCTGGGGTCCGGGCGTGCTGTGGGCAAAAAATCTATCAGGGTGTGACAAGGAAGTTGGGTATTATCCCAGTGTGGTCTATTTAAATTTTCGTGGCCATTTAGGTGGACAAAGGGGCGAACGGGGCATTTTCGGGCCAAATCAGTGTGCTATAGCCCACGGTTTTGGAGATGGGCCCGGGGTCCGAGCTTGCTATGGCCAAAAATCGAGCGGGGCGTGCCAGGGAGGTTTGAGATCATCCCAATATGGTCCATTTTAATTTGGGTGGACAAACGAGCGAAAAGGCACGAATGGGCATTTTCGGTCAAAATTAGTGTGGTATAGTTGATGGTTTTGGGTTGGACCCGGGGTCCGGGCGTGCTTTGGTCCAAAAATTGGCCGAGGTGTAGGTTGGGGATCATCCCATTATGGTTCGTTTTAACTTTTGTGGCTATTTAGGTGGACAAACGGGTGAAACGGTGTGAACGAGGTGTTTTTGGGCAAAATTGGTGTGCTATAGCCCACGATTTTGGGGATGGGCTCGGGGTACGGGCATGCTGTGGGACAAAAATTGACCGGTGCATGCCAGGAAGGTTGGGGATCGTCCCAGTGTAGTCTGTTTAAATTTTTATCACCATTTGGGTGGTCAAACGAGCGAAACGGTGCGAATGGGGCATTTTCAAGCAAAATCAGCGTGCTATAGCCCAGGGTTTTGGGGGTGGGCCCGGGGTCCAAGCGTTCTGTGGTCCGAAAATCGATCGGGGCATGTCAGGGGGGTTGGGGATCGTCCTAGTGTGGTCCGTTTAAATTCTCATGGCTATTTGGGTAGACAAACGAGAGAAACAACACAAACACGACATTTTCCAGCCAAACCGGTGTGCTATTGCCCATGGTTTAGGGGTGGTCCCGGGGTCCGGGCGTGTTGTGGGCTGAAAATCGACCGGGGTATGCCAGGGACATTGGGGATCATCCCAGTGTGGTCCATTTAAAATTTTGGGCCATTTGGGTGGACAAACGGCGAAATGGCATGAATGGGGCATTTTCATGCCAAATTGGTGTGCTATAGCCCACGGTTTCGTGGAAGGGACCAGGGTACGGGCATACTGTAGGCTGAAACTCGATTGGGGCATGCCAGGGAGATTGGGGATCATCCCAGTGTGGTCCGTTTAAATTTTTGTGGCTATTTTTGTGGACAAACGGGCAAAACTGCGTAAATATGGCATTTTCTGGCCAAATCAGTGTGCTATAGCCCACAGTTTTGGGGGTGGGCCTGGGGTATGGGCGTGCTGTGGGTCGAAAATCGACAGGGACGTTCCAAGGAAGTTGGGGATTATCCCAGTGTGGTTTGTTTAAGTTTTTGTGGCCATTTGGGTGGACAAATGGGCGAAACAGCGCGAATGAGGCATTTTTGGGCCAAATTGGTGTCTTATAGCCCAGTGTTTTGGGGGTGGGCTCGGAGTCTAGGTGTGCCCAAAAATTAGCCGGGGCATGCCAAGAAGGTTGGGGATCATTCTAGTGTGGTCCGGTAAAAATTTTGTGCCCATTTGGGTGGAAAAATGGATGAAACGGCATGAACGGGGAATTTTTGGGCCAAATCGGTTTGCTATAGCCCACGGTTTCAGTGGTGGACTTGGATTCCGGGCTTTCTGTGGGAAGAAAAATGACTGGGGCATGCTAAGGATATTGGGGATCTTCCCAGTGTGGTCCGTTTAAATTTTAGTGGCCATTTGGAAGGACAAACGGGCGAAACGGCATGAACAGGGTATTTTCAAGCCAAATCGGTGTGCTAGCCCACGGTTTTGGGAGTGGGCTCGAGGTCCGGGCGTGCTGTATGCCAAAAATTAACCGGGGCATACCAGGGATGTTGGGATAATCCCAGTGTGGTTTGTTTAAATTTTTGTGGCCATTTGGGTGGACAAAAAGATAAAACGGCACGAACGGGGCATTTTTAGGCCAAATCGATGTTCTATAGCCCACGGTTTTAGAGATAGACTCGGGGTGCGGGGGTGTTGTGGGCCAAAAATCAACCGGGGCGTGCCAGGGAGGCTGGGGATCATCCCAGTATAGTTTGTTTAAATTTTTGTGGTCATTTGGGAGGATAAACGGGCGAAATGGCACGAATGGGGTATTTTCAGGCCAAATCAGTGTGCTATAGACTACGATTTTCGGGTAAGGCTCGGGGTCCGATCGTGTCGTGGGCTAAAAATTGACCGTGGCATGCCAGGGAGGTTGGGGATCATCCCAGTGTTGTCCGTTTAAATTTTAGTGGCCATTTAGGTGGACAAAAAAACAAAATGGCGCGATCGGGGTATTTTCTGCCAAATCGGAGAGCTATAGCCTACGATTTTGGAGGTGGGCCGGGGTCCGGGCGTGCTGTAGACAAAAATTGACCAGGGCATGCCAGGGATTTTAGGGATCATCCCAGTGTGGTCCGTTAAAATTTTTGTGGCTATTCGGGTGGACTAACAGGCAACACAGCGCGAGCGAGGCATTTTTGGGCCTATTCGGTGTGCTATAGCCCATAGTTTTTGGAGTGAGACCCGGGTCCGGGCGAACTATGGGATGAAAATCAACCGGGGCATGCAAGGGAGGTTGGGGATCATCACAGTATGGTCCGTTTAAATTTTGTGGACATTTGGGTAGACAAACGGGCGAAACGGCGTGAATAAGGTATTTTGGGGAAAATTTGGTGTGCTATATACCACATTTTTGGGGGTGGGCCCATGGTTCGGCTGTTCTGTGGGCCAAAAATATACCGGGGCGTGCTAGGGAGGTTGAGGATCGTTCCAGTATGGTACGTTTAAATTTTCAGGGCCATTTGGGTGGACAAACGGGCAGAACGGCCTGAACTGGGCATTTTCGAGCCAAATCGGTGTGCTATAGCCCACGGTTTCAGTGGTAATCCAGGGGTCCGGGTATGTTGTGGGCCAAAAATTGACCGAGCCATGCCAGGAAGGTTGGGGATCATACCAGTATGGTTTGTTTAAATTTGTCTGGCCATTTGGTGGACAAACGGGCGAAACTGCGCGAATGGGGCATGTTTGGACCAAATTGGTGTGTTATAACCCACGATTTTGGGGGTGGGCTCAAGGACCGAGCGTGCTATTGGCCAAAAATTGATCGCGGCATGCCAGGGAGGTTAGGAATCATCCAAGTGTGTTCTGTTTAAATTTTCGTTGTCATTTGGGTGGACAAATAGGCAAAATAGCGCGAATGGGGCATTTTCGGGCCAAATTGGTGTGCTATAGCCTATGGTTTCAGGGGTGTGCCCGGAGTCCGAGCGTGTCGTGAGCCAAAAATTGATAGGGCTTGCCAGGGAGGTTGGGGATCGTTACAGTGTGGTTCGTTTAAATTTTTGTGGTTATTTGGGTGAACAAACGGGCGAAACGACGTGAACCGGGCATTTTCAAGCCAAATCGGTGGGCTATAACCCATGGTTTTGGGGGAGGGCTCGGGTTCCGGGCGTGCTGTGGGTCAAAAATTGACTGGGGCATGCTAGGGAGGTTGGGAATCATTCCAGTTTTGTTCATTTAAATTTTCGTGGTCATTTGGTTGGACAAACAGGCGATATGGCACGAACGGGGCATTTTCGGGTTAAATCGGTGTGCAATAGCCCACGGTTTTGGGGGTGGGTCTGGGGTCCGGGCGTACTATGGGCTGAAAATCAACCAGGGCATGCCAAGGTGGTTGGGGATCGTACCAGTGTGGTCCTTTCAAAAATTTTGTAGACATTTGGCTGGATAAACGGGCGAAACGGCATGAACAGGGAATTTTCGGGCCAAATTGGTGTGCTATAGCCCACGATTTTGGGGGTGGGCTCGGGGTTAGGGCGTGTTGTGGGACAAAAAATTACTGGGGCATGCCAGGGAGGTTGCGGATCATCCCAGTATGGTCTGTTCAAATTTTTGTGGCCATTTTGGTGGACAAAGGGGCGAAACGGCACATACGGGGTATTTTTGGGCCAAATAGGTGTGCTATAGCCCACGGTTTTAGGGGTGGGCTTGAGGTCCGGGCTTGCTATGGGTCGAAAATAGACCGGGGCATGCCAGGTAGGTTGGGGATCATTCCAGTATGGTCTGTTTAAATTTTTGTGGCCATTTGGGTGGACAAACGGGCGAAATGGGGCGAACGTGGCATTTTTGGGCCAAATTGGTGTGCTATAGCCCATGTTTTGGTTCTGGGCTCGAGCTCCGAGAGTGCTGCTAGCGAAAAATCGACCAGGGAATTCCAGGGAGGTTGGAGATCATCCCAATGTGGTCTGTTTATATTTTCATGGCCATTTGGGTGGATAAAAATGCAAAACGGCGCGAACGGGGCATTTTTGTCCAAATCAATGTCCTATATCCCACGGTTTTAGGGGTGGACTCGGGGTTCGGGGGTGTTGTGGGCCAAAAAACAACCGAGGCGTGCCAGGGAGTCTGGGGATCATCCCAGTGTGCTACGTTTAAATTTTTTTGGTCACTTGGGAGGATAAACGGGCAAAACGGCATGAATGAGGTATTTTCAGGCCAAATCGGTGCTCTATAGACTACGATTTCTGGGTTGGGCTCGGGGTCCGAGCGTGCTGTGGGCCAATAATTGACTGTGGCATGCTAAGGAGGTTAGGGATCATCCCAGTGTAGTCCGTTTAAATTTTTGTGGTCATTTAGGTGGACAAACAAACAAAACAGAGCGAACGGGGCATTTTCTGCCAAATCGGACTGCTATAGCCTACGGTTTTGGAGGTGGGCAGGGGTTTGAGCATGCTGTGGCCAAAAATCGACCGGGGTATGGCAGGGATGTTAGGGATCATCCCAATATAGTTCGTTAAAATTTTCGTGGCTATTCAGGGGGACTAACGGGAGACACGGCGCGAGCGAGGCATTTCAGGGCCTAATCGGTGTGCTATAGCCCACAGTTTTTGGGGTGAGCCCCGATTCTGGGCGTACTGTGGGTCGAAAATCAACCGGGGCATGCCAGGGAAGTTGGGGATCATCACAGTATGGTCCGTTTAAATTTTTGTGGCCCTTTGGGTGGACAAACGGACGAAACGGCGCGAATAAGGTATTTTTGGGACAAATTGGTGTCCTATAGCCCACGTTTTTGGGGGTGGGCCCATGGTTCAGACGTTTTGTGGGCCAAAAATATACTGGGGCATACTAGGGAGGTTGGGGATCATCCCAGTGTGGTACGTTTAAATTTTTGTGGCCATTTGGGTGGACAAACGGGCATAACGGCACGAACTGGGCATTTTCGGGCCAAATCGGTGTGTTATAGCCCATGGTTTCAGTGGTAAGCCAGGGGTCCGGGCATGTTATGGACCAAAAATTGATCGAGCCATGACGGAGAGGTTGAGGATCATCCCAGTATGGTTCGTTTAAATTTTTGAGGCCATTTGGGTGGACAAACAGGTGAAACGGTGCGAATGGGGCATTTTTGGACCAAATTGGTGTGTTATAACCCACGATTTTGGGGGTGGGCTTGAGGTCCGAGAGAGTTGTGGGCCAAAAATCGATCGAGGTATGCCAGGGAGGTTGGGGATCATCCTAGTGTGGTCCGTTTAAATTTTCGTTGTCATTTGGGTGGACAAATAGGCAAAATGGAACGAATGGGGCATTTTTGGGCCAAATCGTAGTGCTATAGCCCACGGTTTCAGGGGTGGGCCCGAAGTCCGGGCGTATCGTGAGCCAAAAATTGATAGAGCATGCTAGGGAGGTTGGGGATCTTCACAGTGTGGTCTGTTTAAATTTTCGTGGTCATTTGGGTGGACAAACGGGCAAAACGGCGTGAACAAGGCATTTTCAAGCCAAATCGGTGGGCTATAGCCCATGGTTTTGGGGGTGGGCTCGGGATCCGGGCATTCTTTAGGCCAAAAATTAACTGAGGCATGATAGGGAGGTTAGAAATCATCCCAATATAGTTTGTTTAAATTTTTGTGGCCATTTGGTTTGACAAACGGGTGAAACAGCACGAACTGGGCATTTTCGGGTTAAAACGGTGTGCTATAGCCCATGATTTTGGGGGTGGGTCCGGGGTCCGGGCGTACTGTGGGCCAAAAATCAATCGGGGCATGCCAGGAATGTTGGGGATCATACCAGTGTGGTCCATTTAAATCATTTTGCCATTTGGCTAGACAAACGGGCAAAACGGCACGAACAGGGCATTTTCGGGCCAAATTGATGTGCTATAGCCCACGATTTTAGGTGTGGGTCTGGGATTTGGGCGTGCTGTGTACTGAAAAGTGACCGGTGTATGTCAGGGAGGTTGGGGATCATCCCAGTGTGGTCCGTTTAAATTTTCGTGGCAATTTTGGTGGACAAAGGGGCGAAACGGCGCATACGGGGCATTTTTAGGCCAAATGGGTTTTCTATAGCCCACGGTTTTGGGGGTGGGCCCGAGGTCCGGTTGTGATAACGAATGAAAATAAACCGGGGCATTCCAGGTAGGTTGGGGATTATCCCAGTGTGGTCCGTTTAAATTTTTGTGGCCATTTGGGTGGACAAACGGGCGAAACGGCACGAACGTGGCATATTTAGGCCAAATTAGTGTATTATAGCCCACGATTTTGGGTGTGGGCTCGGGGTCCGAGCGTGCTGCTGGCCTAAAATTGATCGGGGCATGCCAGGGAGGTTAGGGATCATCCCAGTATGGTCTGTTTATATTTTCGTGGCCATTTGGGTAGACAAACGGGCGAAACAGCGCGAACGGGGCTTTTTGGACTAAATTGGTTTGCTATAGCCCACGGTTTTGGGGGTGGGCTCGGGGTACGGGCATACAGTGGGTGAAAAATTGATCGAGTCATGCTAGGGAGGTTGGGTATCATCCCAGTATGGTCCATTTAAATTTTTGTGGCCATTTGGGTGGACAAACGAGCGAAATGGCGCAAATGGGGCATTTTCAGGCCAAATCGGTGTGCTATATCCCATGGTTTCAGGGGTGGACCCATAGTCCGGGCATGATGTGGGACAAAAATCAACCGAGGCATATCAAGGAGGTTGGTGACTATCCCAGTGTGGTCCGTTAAATTTTTGTTGCCATTTGGGTGGACAAACGGGTGCAACGACGCGCAACGGGGTATTTTTGGGCCAAATCGGTGTGCTATAACCCACGATTTCGGGGTTGGGCTAAGGGTCCGAGCGTGATGTAGGCAAAAAATTGATTGGGACATGCCAGCGAGGTTGGGGATCATCCCAGTGTGGTCCTTTTAAATTTTTATGGCCACTTAGCTGGATAAACAGGCAAAATGGCGTGAATGGGGTATTTTCTGTCAAATCGGTGTGCTATAGCCTATGGTTTTTTGGTGGGCCCAGGGTTTGGGCGTGTTGTGGGCCAAAAATAGACTGGGGCGTGCTAGGAAGGTTGGGGATCATCCCAGTGTGGTCCATTTAAATTTTTGTGGCCATTTGGGTGGACAAACGGGCGAAATGGCGCGAATGGGGCATTTTTGGGCTAAATCGGTGTGATATAGCCCATGGTTTCGGAGGTGAGCTAGGGTTCCGAGTTTGTTGTAGGCCAAAAATTGATCGATGCATGCCAGGGTGGTTGGGGATCGTCCCAGTATGGTGATAATGCTCAACTTACACCTCAATTTTGTGTAAGGCGGTCGTCGTCAATATATTTACCCAATTTTGGAGTCGGGGTTGAATCCATAGGGAACAATGTGAGTGACGATTAAACTAGTTTGAAATTATAGCTACAAGTTAAATTCAAACAATCGATATAAAAAGATAAAATTGGGGTTTAAGGTTTACAGAGAGTTAATTGTCACTTTCAATATTTTAGTGTTTGAAATCAGTCTAAATGGGAAACCAGAGCTATGTTCACCAAGGGTTTCGAGAATTGAAAGATACTAAGTAATGCTAGAGATTCTCGGAATGAGTAGAACAACAGAATATCCCTTACAATTATACTATCTGACTTATCTCTCGACCTCACCAGACAGTTTATTATCTAATTCTCTCAAACTTAGATAACTTATCTATTTCCAATAGGATGTTATCTCAGGTAGATTAATCCAGTTACGACATTAATCATTAAACAGAAGGTTGGTAGCTTCCGAGTCCCTGTTGATAATTCACGTCCTCTAGTCTATTTCTCCATTAGAAGCAAATAAAACCTAAGGTATAATCTAATGTTTGCAACCACTAGATTTTAGTTAAAACAACATAATTTCAAGATGTTTTACTACTCTTTGAATCCGTTAAACACCTAGTATCATATCAAACCCTAATCCATGGATCCCATAACTCCGGCTAATGAAATTATCCACTCATGATTTGATGAAAGAAATAACAAGTTGAATTCATGATTATAATGATAAACTTACGAATGGATAGAAACCAACAAGTAGTTCCTCCAATTTAATAACAAGGTAGAAACCCCAAAAATAGTTGATACGAAAACACAAGAATATTTTATGAAAGAGAGCACAAATATGTGTCTCTCTTCTTAGAGTTGATGTCTGATAGATGAATGTTGAATGAATCAAAAACCCTAAAAGATGCTATTTATACTAAAGCCTAATTAAGGAAATAAAATAACAAAATTAATAAAATTGTTCGGAATAGGTGACACTCAGGCTGACGCCGCGTTAAGAAGTTGACGCCTTATCACAGATGGCGTCAGAGAGGCTTCAGTTGCCTTCAGGTTCTGTCTTAGGTTGACGATGTGGATGACGCCGTATCAGGGATCTGACGGTGTATCACCAATGTCGTCAGATATCTTCTTCCCATGCTAACTTTCTGCTTAAGGCTGACGCCATTCTTGATGCCTTATCACGACTTTGACGCCACGTCACCGGCATCATCAGAACTGCTCCTCAAACTGCAACTCCCTGGTTAAGGCTGACGCCAATGCTGATAGGCTATCACGAGGCTGGCGACTTATCACGGAGGTCGTCATCCATGTTTTCATCTATTTTGCTCAGATTTTCAACTTTTTTGCTCCAATATTATTTATTCTCATTTCTTCAGCCTTTTTATGCTATATCGTGAGCAAACACATCAAAACAAGAGTTGCTTCAGAATTCACAATTATTTTGAGCTAAAAAACATTAAATGTGTTATCTTTTGCTCACATATCATGTGGTCCATTTAAATTTTCGCAGCCATTTGGGTAGACAAACGGGAAAAATGGCACAAACGGGACATTTTCGAGCCAAATTAGTATGCTATAGCCCACGGTTGTGGGGATGAACCTGGGGTCTGGGCGTGTTGTAGGACAAAAATTAATCGGGGTGTGCTAAAGAGGTTGGGGATCATCTCAGTATGGTCTGTTTAAATTTGTATGGCTATTTAGGTGGACAAACGGGCGAAACGGCGCGAACGGGGCATTTTTGGGCTAAATCAGTGTGCTATAGCCTATAGTTTTAGAGGTGGGCCCAGGTTCTAAGCGTGTTGTAGTAAAAAATCAAGCGGGGCGAGCCAGGGAGTTTGTATATCATACCAGTATGGTTTGTTTAAACTTGTGTGGCCATTTGGGTGGACAAATGAGCGAAAAGGCACAAATGGGGTATTTTCGGTCAAAATCGTTGTGCTATAGCCCATGATTTTGGGTTGGACCCGGGGTCCGAGTGTGCTTTGGGCCAAAAATTGACCAAGGCATTCCAGAGAGGCTGGGGATCATCCCCGTGTGGTCTGTTTAAATTTTTTTAGACATTTGGGTGGACAAACGGTGTGAACGGGGCATTTTTGTGCCAAATTGGTGTGCTATAGCCCACGATTTTGGGGGTGGGCTCGGGGTCCGGGCGTGATATAGGCCAAAAATTGACCGGGGCATACCAGGGAGGTTGGGAATCGTCTCAATATGGTCTGTTTAAATTTTTGTAGCATTTGGGTGGACAAACGAGCGAAACAATGCAAATGGAGCATTTTAAGGCCAAATCAGCTTGTTATAGCCTAGGGTTTTGTGGGTGGGCCCGATTTCTGGGCGTGATATGGGACAAAAATAGAAAGGGACATGCCAGAGAGGTTGAGGATCATCCCAATATGGTCCGTTTAAATTTTTGTGGCCATTTGGGTGGACAAACGAGCAAAACGGCGTGAACGGAGCATTTTTGGACCAAATTAGTGTGTTATAGCCCACGATTTTGGGGGTGGGCTTGGAGTTCGAGCGTGCTGCGGGCCAAAAATCAACCGGAGCATACCAGGGAGGATGGGGATTGTCCCAGTATGATCTATTTATATTTTTGTGGCTATTTTGGAGGACAAACAGGCGAAACGGCATAAATGGGGTATTTTTGGACTAAATTGGTGTGCTATAGCCCATGATTTTAGGGATGGGTTTGGGGTTTGTGTATGCTTTGGGCCAAAAATCGATCGGGGCATGCCAGGGAGGTTGGGGATCATCCCAGTTTGGTCTGTTTAAATTTTTGTGGCCATTTGGGTGGACAAACGGGCGAAATGGCGCAAATTGGGCATTTTCAGGCCAAATCGGTGTGCTATAGCCCACGGTTTTGGGGGTGGACCCTGAGTCCGGGCATGCTGTGGGCCAAAAATCAACCGAGGTATGGAAGGGAGGTTGGGAATCATCCCAGTGTGGTCTGTTTAAATTTTTGTAGCCATTTGAGTGGACAAACAGGAGCAAAGGCACGAACGGAGCATTTTTGGGCCAAATCGGTGTGCTATAGCCCACGATTTCGGGGTTGGCCTCGGGGTCCGGGCGTGCTGTGGGCCAAAAATTGATAGGGGCATGCTAGGGAGGTTGGGAATCATCCCAGTATGGTCTGTTTAAATTTTTATGGCCATTTAGCTTGACAAACAGGCGAAACAGCATTAACGGGGTGTTTTCTGCCAAAATGGTGTGCTATTGCCCCCGGTTTTGGGGTGGGCCCAGGGTTCGAGCATGTTGTGTGCCAAAAATAAACTGAGGCATGATAGGGAGGTTGGGATTCATCCTAGTGTGGTCCGTTTAAAATTTTGTGGCTATTTGGGTGGACAAACGGGCGAAATGGCACGAACGGGGCATTTTCGGGCCAAATCGGTGTGCTATAGCCCACAATTTTAGAGGTAGGCCAGGGGTCCAAGCGTGCTATGGATGAAAAATTAACTGAGGCATGCCAGAGAGGTTGAGGATCATCCCAGTATAGTCCATTTAAATTTTTGCAGCTATTTGGGTGGATAAATGGTGAAACGGCGCAAACGGGGCATTTTCAAGCCAAATCGGTGTGGTATAGCCTACAGTTTTGGAGGTGAGCCCGGGTTCTGAGCATGCTGTGGTCAAAAATCAAGCGGGGCATGCCAGGGAGGTTGGATATCATACCAGTATGGTCAATTTAAATTTATGTGGCTATTTGGGTGGTGAAACGGGCGAAAAGGCACGAATAGGGCATTTTCAATCAAAATTAGTGTGCTATAGCCCACGGTTTTGGGTTGGACCCGGGGTCCTGGCGTAATTTAGGATGAAAATTGATCGAGGTATGCCAGGGAGGTTGGGGATCATCCTAGTATGGTCTGTTTAAATTTTTGTGGCCATTTAGGCGGACAAACGGGCGAAACGGCGCGAACAGGGCATTTTTGTGCCAAATTGGTGTTCTATAGCCCACGATTTTGGCGGTGGACTCGGGGTCCGGGCATTTTGTGGGCCAAAAATTGATCGAGGCATGCCAGGGAGGTTGGGGATCATCCCAGTATGGTCCGTTTAAATTTTTGTGGCCATTTGGGTGGGAAAACGAGCGAAACAGCGTGAATGGGGCATTTTCAGGCCAAATCGGCGTGTTATAGCCAGGGTTTTAGGGGTGGGCTCGGGGTCCGAGCGTGCTGTGTTCAAAAAATTGATAGGGGCATGCCAAAAAGGTTGGGGATCGTCCCAGTGTAGTCCGTTTAAATTTTTGTGGCCATTTGGGTGGACAAACGAGCGAAACGGCGCGGATGCGACATTTTTGAGTCAAACCGGTGTGCTATAGCCCACGATTTTAGGAGTGGGACCGAGGTCCGGGCGTCCTATGAGCCGAAAATCAACCCTGGCATACCAGGGAGGTTGGGGATCATCCCAGTATAGTCCGTTTAATTTTTTGTGGCCATTTGGGTGGACAAACGGGTGAAATGGCACGAATGGAGTATTTTCGTGCCAAATCGGTGTGCTATAGCCCACGGTTTCAGGGGAGAGCTCGGGGTCTAGGTGTGTTGTAGGCCAAAAATTGACCGTAGCATGTCAGGGAAGTTGGGGATCATCCTGGTGTGGTCCGTTTAAAGTATCATAGCCACTGGGGTGGATGAACTGGAGAAACGGCACGAACGGAGTATTTTTGAGCCAAATCGATGTGCTATAGCCCACGGTTTTGGGGGTGGGCCTGGGGTCTGGGCGTGCAATAGACCAAAAATTGATCGGGGCATGCCAAGGAGGTTGGGGATCGTCCCAGTATGGTCTGTTTAAATTGTTAAGTCCATCTTGGTGGACAAACGGGCAAAGCAGTGCGAACCGGGCATTTTTTAGCTAAATCAATGTACTATAGCCCACGGTTTCGGGGGTGAGCCCGGGGTTCGGGCATGCTGTGGGCCGAAAATTGGCAGGGTCGTGCCAGGGAGGTTGGGGATCATCCCAGTGTGTTCCGTTTAAATTTTTATGGCCATTTGGAGGAATAAATGAGCGAAACGATGTGAATGGGGTATTTTCGGGTTAAATCGATATGTTATATCCCCCGATTTTACAGGTGGGACAGAGGTCCAGGCGTGCTGTGGACTGAAAATTGATTGGGGCATGACTGGGAGATTAGAGATCATCCCAGTGTGGTCCGTTTAAATTTTTGTGGCCATTTTGATGGACAAACAGGCAAAACGGTGTAAATAGGGCATTTTTGGGCTAAATTGGTGTGTTATAGCCCACGGTTTTGGGGGTGGGCCCAGTGTTCGAGCGTGCTATGGGCCGAAAATCAGCAGGGGCACGCTAGGGAAGTTAGGTATCTTCCCATTGTGGTCCGTTTAAATTTTCATAGCTATTTGGGTGGACAAATGGGTGAAACGGCGCGAACGAGGCATTTTCGGGCCAAATCGGTGTGCTATAGCCCAGGGTTTCGGGGGTGGGATCCGAATCTAGGTATGCTGTGGGCCAAAATTTTATCGGGGTGTGCCAGGTAGGTTGGGGATTGTCCCATTATGGTCCATTTTAATTTTTGTAGCAATTTGGATGGAAAAACGGGCAAAACGCCGCGAACGGGGCATTTTCGAGCCAAAATGGTGTGCAATAGCCCACGGTTTTGGGGGGTAGGCCTGGGGTCCAGGCGTGCTGCGGGCGAAAAATTGACTGAGGCGTGCCAATGAGGTTGGAGATCATCTCAGTGTGGTCCGTTTAAATTTTCATGGCTATTTGGGTGGACAAACGGGTGAAATAGTATGAACGGGATATTTTCGGGCCAAATTGGTGTGCTATAGACCACGGTTTGGGAGGTGGGCTCGGGATCCGGGCGTGCTGTAGGCTAAAAATTAACAGGGGCGTGCCAGAGAGGTTGGGGATCATCCCAGTGTGGTCCGTTTAAAATTTTGTGGCCATTTGGGTGGACAAATAGGCAAAATGGCATGAATGGGGTATTTTCTGGCCAAATCGGTGTGCTATAGCCTACGGTTTTAGGGGTGGGCCCAGAGTCCGGGCGTGCCGTGGGCTAAAAATCGACCGGGGTATGCCAGGGAGGTTAGGGATCGTCTCAGTATGGTCCTTTTAAATTTTTGTGGTCATTTGGGTGGACAATCGGGCGTAGCAGCGCGCACAGGGCATTTTCGAGCCAAATCGGTGGGCTATAGCCCATGATTTTGGGGGTGGGCTCGCAGTTCGGGCGTGTTGTGCCCCAAAAATTGACCGGGGCATGCTAGGGAGGTCGGATATTATCCCAGTATGGTTCGTTTAAATTTTCATGGCCATTTGGTTAGACAAACGGATGAAACGGCACAAACAGGGCATTTTCGGGTTAAATCGGTGTGTTATAGCCTACGGTTTTAGGGGTGGATTCGGGGTTCGAACGAACTGTAGGCCAAACATATATCGGGGCGTGCCAGGAAGGTTGGGGATCATCCCAGTGTGGTCTATTTGGCGGGACAAACGAGCGAAATGGTACGAACAGGGCATTTTTTAGCCAAATTGGTGTGCTATAGCCTACAATTTTGGGGGTGGGCCCGGGGTTCGTGCGTGTTGTGAGTCGAAAAATGATCGGGGCATGCCAGGGAGGTAGATGATTATTTCAGTATGGTCCGTTTAAATTTTTGTGGCCATTTGGGTGGACAAAGGGGTAAAACGGCGCATACGGGGCATTTTGGGGCCAAATCGGTGTGCTATAGCCCACGGTTTTGGGGGTAGGCCCGAGGTCCGGGCGTGCTATGGGCCAAAAATAGACCGAGGCATGCCTGGGAGGTTAAGGATCATCCCAGTGTGGCCCGTTTAAATTTTTGTGGCCATTTGGGTGGACAAACGGTCGAAACGGCACGAATGGGGTATTTTCAGGCCAAATCATTATGCTATATCCCATGGTTTCGAGGGTAGGCCCAGGGTCCAGGCGAGCTGTGGGCCAAAAATTGATCGGGGTATGCCAGTGAGGTTGGGGATTGTCCTAGTTTGATCCGTTTTAATTTTTGTAGCCATTTGGGTGGACAAACGGGCAAAACGACGCAAATGGGGAATTTTTGGGCCAAATCGGTGTGTTATAGCCCACGGTTTTGGGGGTGGGCTTGATGTCCGGGCGTGCTGTGGGCAAAAAATTGATCGAGGCATGCCAGGGAGGTTGGGGAGAATCCCAGTGTGGTCCATTTAAATTTTTGTGGCCATTTGGTTGGACAAACAGGCGAAATACCGCGAACGGTGCATTTTCGGGCTAAATCGACGTGCTATAGCCCACAATTTTGGGGTTGGGCCCATGTTCCAGGCTTATTGTGGGATGAAAATCGATCGGGGCATGCCAGGGAGGTAAGGTATCGTCCCAATGTGGTCGCTTTAAATTTTTGTGGCCATTTGGGTCGACAAATAGGAGAAATGGTGCAAACAGGGCATTTTCCAGCCAAATAGGTATGCTATAGCCCACGGTTTTGAGGGTGGGCCCGGGTCCGGGCGTGCTGTGGCCTAAAAATCGACAGGGGCGTGCCAGGGAAGTTGGGGATCATCTTAGTATGGTCCATTTAAATTTTTGTGGCTATTTGGGTGGACAAATGGGCGAAAAGGCGCGAACGAGGCATTTTCGGGCCAAATCGGTGTGCCATAGCCCAAGGTTTCGGGGGTGGGCTCAGGGTCTAGGCATTCTATGGGCCAAAATTTGATCGGGGCATGCCAGGGAGGTTTAGGATCATCCCAGTGAGGTCCGTTTAAATTTTTGTGTCCATTTGAGTGGGAAAACGGGCGAAACGCCGTGAACGGGGCATTTTCGGGCCAAATCGGTGTGCAATAGCCCACGGTTTTGGGGGTAGGCCTAGGGTCCGGGCGTACTGCTGACTGAAAACCAATTGAGGCGTGCCAGGGAGGTTGGGGATCACTCAGTGTGGTTCGTTTAAATTTTTGTTGCTATTTGGGAGGACAAACGGGCAAAACAGTGTGAATGGGATATTTTTGGGCCAAATCGGTTTGCTATAGCCCACGATTTCGGAGGTGGGCTCGGGGTCAAGGTGTGCTATGGGACGAAAATCAACCGAGGCATATCAGGGAGGTTGGGATAGTCCCAGTGTGGTCCGTTTAAATTTACGTGTTCATTTGAGTGGGAAAATAGGCAAAATGGCGTGAATGGGGCATTTTCGGGCCAAATCGATGTGTACCCAACGGTTTCAGGGGTGGGCTCGGAGTCCGGGAGTGCTGTGGGTCAAAAATCGATTGGGGAGTGCTAGAGAGGTTGGGAATTGTCTTAGTATGGTCCGTTTAAATTTTCGTGGCCATTTGGGTGGACAAACGGGCAAAACGCCGTGAACGGTGCATTTTTGGGCTAAATCGGTGAGCTATAGCCCACAATTTTGGGGGTGGGCCCAGGTTCCGGGCTTATTATGAGACACAAATCGACCGGGGCATGCCAGGGAGGTTGAGGATCGTCACACTGTGGTTCGTTTAACTTTTTGTGGCCATTTGGGTGGACAAACAGGAGAAATGGCGAAAATGGGGCATTTTCCGACCAAATCGGTGTGCTATAGCCCACGGTTTTGAGGGTGGGCCTGAGTTCGGGTGTGCTGTGGGCCAAAAATTGATCGAGGCATACCAGGGAAGTTGGGGATCATCCCAGTATGGTCCATTTAAATTTTCGTGGCCATTTGGGTAGACAAACGGGCGAAACAGCGCGAACAGGGCATTTTCGGGATAAATTGGTGTGCTATAGCCCACGGTTTTGGGGGTGGTCCCGAGGTTCGTGTGTTCTGTGGGCCGAAAATCGACTGGGGCATACTAGGAAGGTTGTGGATCATCCCAGTGTGGTCCGTTTAAATTTTCGTGGCTATTTGGGTGGACAAATGGGCAAAACGGCACAAATAGGGCATTTTCGGAACAAATCGGTGTGGTATAGCCAATGGTTTTGGGGGTGGGCACGGGGTCCGGGCGTGCTGTAGGCCGAAAATAGATCGGGACGTGTCAGGGAGGTTGGGTATCATCCTAGTGTGGTTCGTTTAAATTTTCGTGGCCATTTGGGTAGACAAACGGGTGAAACGGCATAAACGGGGCATTTTCAGGCTAAATTGGTGTGCTATAGCCCACGGTTTTGTAGCTGGGCCCGGGGTTCGGGTGTGCTGTGGGCCAAAAATTGATCGGAGCGTGCCAGGGAGGTTAAGGATCGTCCCAATATGGTCCGTTTAAATTTTTGTGGCCATTATGGTGTACAAAGGGGCGAAACGCCGCGAATGGGGCATTTTTTAGCCAAATCGGTGTGCTATAGCTCGCGGTTTTGCGAGTGGTCCCGGGTTCTGGGCTTGTTGTGGGCCGAAAATCGATCGAGGCGTGCCAGGGAGGTTGGGGATCATCCCAGTGTGGTCCCTTTAAATTTTTGTGGCCATTTGGGTGGACAAACGGGCGAAACAACACAAATGGGGCATTTTCCAGCCAAATCGGTGTGCTATAGCCCACGGTTTGGGGGGTGGCCCCGAGCGTGCTGTGGGCCAAAAATTGACTGAGGTATGCCAGTGAAGTTGAGGATCATCCCAGTGTGGTTTTTTTAAATTTTTGTGGCCATTTGGGTGGACAAACAGGCGAAACGGCGCGAATAGGGCATTTTTGGGCCAAATCGGTGTGCTATAGCCCACGGTTTTGGGGGTGGGCTCGAGGTTCGGGCGTGCTGTGGGATAAAAATCGACTTGGCATGCCAGGAAGGTTGGGGATCATCCCAGTGTGGTCCGTATAAATTTTTGTGGCCATTTCGGTGGACAAACGGGTGAAACAACGCAAATGGGGCATTTTCGAGCCAATTCGGTGTGTTATGGCCCACGATTTTGGGGGTGGGATTGGGGTTCGGGCGTGCTGTGGGTTGAAAATCAATCGAGGCATGCCAGGGACGTTGGGGATCATCCCAGTGTGTTCCATTTAAATTTTCGTGGCCATTTGGCTGGAAAAATAGGAGAAACGGCGCGAACAGAGCATTTTTGGGCCAAATCTGTGTGCTATAACCCACGGTTTTGAGGGTGGGCTCGGATTCCGGGCGTGATGTCGGCCAAAAATCTATTGGGGTGTGCCAGGGAGGTTGGGGATCATTTCAGTGTGGTCCGTTTAAATTTTTGTGGCCATTTGGGTGGACAAACAGGCAAAATGGCGCGTACGAGGCATTTTCGGGGTAAATCGGTATGCTATAGCCCACGATCTCGGGGGTTGGCTCAGAGTCCGGACATGATGTTGGCCGAAAATTGATCGGGGCATGACAGAGAGGTTGGGGATCATCCCAGTGTGGTCCGTTTAAATTTTTTTGTCCATTTAGGTGGACTAACGAGCAAACTGGCGCGAATGGGGCATTTTTGGGACAAATCAGTGTGCTATAGCCCACGGTTTCGGGGGTGGGCCCGAGATTCAGGAGTTCTGTGGGTCAAAAATCGACCGAGGTGTGCCAGGGAGGTTGGGGATCATCCTAGTATGGTACGTTTAAATTTTTGTGGCCATTTGGGTGGACAAACGGGCGAAACGGCGCGAATGGAGGCATTTTCAGGCCAAATCGATGTGCTATAGCCCTCAATTTTAGAGGTGGTCCCGGGTTCCGGGAGTGCTGAAGCCTTATCTGAAAGAGAAACATATATTTGACATCAATTATCGAGAACCGCTAGAAACATTAGATTAAACTATCTGAGCATCTTAAGACGGGTGAAGAGTATTTACCCTGAAACCATCCAACAAGAAATGCTGCAAGAGCTAAAATGAATGCAAGAAAACAAACGAGTAACATTTGTATCCTTGTCAAATAAAAGTTATTTGACACCCAATAGTAAATAACACCAATATCTAGAACAAGAAGGAGAATCACCAGAAGAAATGCAGCCCCTATCTGTTGAAACACAAAGGGGAAAAGAAAAACATACAAACAATGTCAAATAACTGTTTTGAACATAAAAACTACAGCACATGGGACGATCACTTACCGCCCAGGGTTTAATTGTAACTATAATAGCTGAAATGTCTCCAAGCAAAAGAAGAAGACCAATGATTATGAACATATAAGCACCTCGAGAGAGCTTCCAATTGTCGTCTTTCCTCAAAATGGTACAGATAATATGACTTTGGGTAAAAAATCACCGATCATTTTTAAGAAGCATATCTAGTCTAGAGATATAAGCACTTTCTAAATAAATAACACATACCAATTGAACAAACCAGCACCGAGAGACAATACTGTTGGAATGCATATCAATAGAAGCAAAGAAGCAAGGAAATCGGCTTTTGTTGGAATCTGATAGGTTCTAGATCCAACAATTTCAAAGTAGGATACACCACAGAAGGCCACAATAACCGCTTCAAAGATGAAAGATAAGAAAGTTTTAGTAAAAGGCTTGTCATAGAGAATGAACTACTAAACAAAAGGTTGAAAACCAAACAAAAGGTTGTCATAGAGAATGAACTACCAAACAAAAGGTTGAAAATCAGAGAGGCTACTAGTATTTTGTAGTATAAGAAAGGGAAGAGGAGAGATTAAAGTGGAAGGATTACCTGAAAATATGCCAATACAAATAGCATATGAGAGAGAAAACCGATAAGTCGCGAACTAGGATATAATTGGTAGTACACCAGTAACTACCAACGCAATTGCAGAAGCCATTGCCCAGCCAAGGAAAACAGATGATGCATAAGGAGATGTAACACTATTCCGACCACCAGTCCACCCCTCATAATCTAAATCATCCAAAGGCTTTGCAGACACTATTGCTCCAAGAGCTCAAGTGGACCCAGCAAATAAGGAGATGGAAATGAAAAGAATAACACCCTGGAAATAGAATTGGCAATTATGATTCAATATAGCAAGTAAAATAAGAATGTATAAGCGTGAATCCTTTGCAAGAAATGTCATATCCCTCGTATTAGATTGAGGTAAAAAAAAGGATTGATGCAACAACAACAACAACTACGCCTCAGTCCCAAATAAGTTGAGATCAGTTATATGATTCCTTATTTCGTCATGTAAGCTCATATCATATCATCATCGATAAATGTGAAAAGTACGTCAATGATCTATCACTCTTTCCTGAAGTTTCATTGTATGACACATGATTTTAATGCAATGATAGTTTGCATAGCTTTGAATATCTCCTTTATTCTTGTAAATCTTAAACAGAGTATTGTTCATCCATTCATCGGGTATGCTACCACTTCTTAGTATAGAATTGAATAGCTTGGTGAGCCATTCCACTGCTAAATCTCCACGACACTTCCGAACCTCTAAAGGGATACTATTTGGGCCATAAGCTTTTATAATCCACATATTTTTCATGACATCATTCACCTATGGCATCCTAATACCCTTCGGACTCTATATATCTTTCGACTCTATTTATATGGGCACCTGATATCTATGAGGGTGAGTATGCCTAAATTTTCTATCATTCAGATACAGTAGATCTAAAAATGTTATGCTCCTTGTTCAAGTCAAACAATTTAGCAAAGTAATCTCTGTCTCTCCTTGATTTCGTCTCTCCCATCAACACTAGCTGAGCATTGTCATCTGGTTTAAGTCCTTGCTTTTCTTCTCTGTTAGTTATGCTAGTTTAAACAATTCTCTCTATCTTTCTCGTGTCCTTAGCATTTGATACAAGCCATCTAGAGCATCCCCTCAGGATTTACTAAGAGCCTTCTTAGCTTCCAACGAAATTCTACTGTAATCATATTATTCAAAAACTTCTTTGTCCTCTGCTTTTGTAACTTCCTGTAACACTCTTTTAGATTTAATAATTCTTCGTACCTCACTATTCCACGACATGATTCATGTGGTCAAGGTCATAGACATCTAGACACATCTAACATTTTTATAGCTGATTTTGTAATGCAACCTCATACTTTTTCCATAGCGTGTCTATGACTTCCTCTAACTACCAAGCTCCTTTCTCGCGTAGTTTTTCCTGAAACACTAAAGGTGTAGCACCTTTTAATGCCACCACCTAATTCGTGGTTGTTTCTATGTCATTGTTTTACTCACTCTACTCTTAAACTTTACATCTAAGCATATATTAGGAGGTAATCCTTTTTCCTAGAATAACCTTCAGTCCTTGAATGTACTTCGGTCTCATCTTCTTTTAAGGATAAAGTCTATTTGACTATGGTTACCCCCACTCTTACATGTAATTAAGTGAGAATCCCTCCTTTTAAAGTAGTCTTCCCTTCGTCATTTCAACAAATACAAGAGACCTTTGGTTTTTACATCAACAACCAGTCATGAAATAAAAAAATTATGGAATTGACTTCAACGATAGATAAGGACCTCCTCAAACATAAAAGTGTACATCTCAGTGAATCAAACACCCCAATTCAAACTAGTTAGAGTTCGCTGAAAACAAAAATTGATGTGTAAAAGTTATACTTAAAAAATTTAAGAAAACCCAATCCAAATAAACAACAAAAGTGCGGAGGACCACAACGATATTAACAGTAAATAAATAGGAGAAAATTACGAAACACACTAACCTCTTTCATCCCTAGTGTAAGATGGTTTCCTGCATGGCCCGCATTCTCAGCTCTTGAAGACCAAAACTGGTAACCATTACGAATCCATATAGGAATTACAATAGATAGGCACGCTACCATTAACGGTACAGTCAATGATAATCCCAGAAGAACTGATGATTTGCTGCAAATCCAATATGTACAACAGAAGTATCAACCAAAAGATACAACTAAGAGCATATCATGTTGCCTTGAGGATTTAACCAACTAAACAAGGCAATTATCAAGCATTCAAGACACAGCAACCAACATAAGATATGTATGTGCAATTAATATACAAATAAGGAATAAAACGTATATAACGAATAGATCATTGTAATTACTCAACCCTTCATTTTGAGATTTTATGCTCTGTTTTGTGTTTGAAACTTCCTACAGGCTGGTATTATGTTTTATGACTTCTTGGCATATTTGGATTGGGACCTGGGGGGCTTGGGTGGATTTCGACACGCTTGGGGAGAAGACAGTAATTGCAAATTTCTATTGGTGCAAGCTTAATAACGATCATGCAGTGTGGTTGGTGGGTAACCTTCACGGTCATATCGGCATGCCCTAGCAATGCTTCACAATAACATAAGGCATGGTCACAATCGCGTAATGATAGAGCTTCAGGTATAAGAATTAGATCATGCAAATTTCTATTGGTGCAAGCTTAATAACGATCATGAGTGTGGTTGGTGGGTAATCTTCACGGTCACGTCGGCATGACCTAGAAATGCTTTGCAATCGTGTAAGGCATGGTCACGATCGCGCAAGGATAGAGCTTTAGGTATAAGAATTAGATCTTTGGGACATGGTATTTTCCTTCTATTTCTGAATCTTGGAAGCTCAGACTGATACAATCTTAACCTAAACAGTTAATAAGATCTTAACAAATAAATAAAATAACAGGACTGAGCTTGGGAGCTGAGACTGAAATGGTTTTGAATAACAGGATTGAGTATCTTTTAGAGAGAACCATATCTTCTTTTAAAACCCAATTCAATTTTTCAAAAGTAGAGCAATTTTCTTAATTTTTATGATCTCTACAACTTGATTTTCTTGAAAACAAGATATGATTTTCTACCATTTTTTTCTCTGAAACTGCTCAAATTTTTTTTGTTGAAATTATTGTAATTATGTTTCTTCAAATACGATGTAATTTCTTGTTTGCTCTACTTGTGGCTGCATCCAACCTCTGGATCAATTTGTTGATTTTTTTTCCAAATTTATAGATTGTAAATTGGTTGGATTCTTTTTTTTATCAGGTAAACAATTTCATTAATCACAGGTCCAAACTAGGTCGTATACAAGCAGTATACCAAAAAGTAAAGAGCCTACAGCATGACATGGCTCTCTACAAAAGACACCCAATCCTCTATACAACCTGCCAAAAATAAATAAGGGACCAGAGGCTACTCCAACTTCCCAAATCATTTATACCCCCTCACTAAAAAGTAGGGGTTTCCCCCCTCCCTCGATAAAAGCTTTACAGGGAATCCAAATTTACCTTACGGGGAAAACCAAATTGACTTTACGGGAAAAGCCTCCTCCACCTCCCTCACTAAAAGCTTCTAAAAAAGGGACTTGACAGTAAAATGGTTGGATTTTTAGGGTACAGAAGGGTAGGAGGAGAGTGAACGTAGAAGAAGAAAGGGTGGGTTGAAGGAAAAAGAAAGTGGGGGTTGCAAAAGAATAAAGGGGGTGGTTGGAGGTGTAGGGGGGTTGAAGAAGAAGGAGGAAGTGGGGGAATGGCGTGGGTTACCTTTTCTCTTTTTATTTTTTTTAATACATACATAATATACATATTAGTGGGGTTTCCTTTAAAAAAATTGATGTGGCTCTTACGTGGCAATGATGTGGTGCTGACACGACAATGATATGGCACATGTGTAATGCACTTTCCATTGTAAGAATGGTATTATACTGTTAGGGTGGTATTTAATTCACTTGAAAGTTGTTTAGGGGTATCTAAATGTTTGTAAAGTTAAAGTTCTATAAGATTAGGGGTGATTTTGTCTTTTCTCATTATTCTATTGTACTTCATTGCCGCCATAATGTCTTGATAATGTGGTCAATTCTAGATTACTTTTAAATTGGTTCACCTGACGGGTAGAGGTAGGGGTCATCACGGCTTAGGGAGATTTGGATCGTGACAATCACAAACTTGACTTCGTGTACCTAAAGGAAACTTCTTCACACTAATCTAAATGTTTGCAATGAGTATGTTTTAATAGAATATATGCAATATAAGTTTCTTCTGTAACTTTACTTGACAGTGATTGAGACACAAAATTAATAATACAAGAAGGGTTTACCTTAAGAATGAAAGCAGCAGACCAACACAAGTGCTCAACATCCAAGCGATAAAGCCATACTGCAATAATGTAGAAAATTTTACCCAAAAATTGATAGTAGAAACACTGAGCATCTAATGCAAGGAGACAACAGGTCAGACTGCCTTCAGAAAGTATTATGCTAAAGTGAATCTCGATTTTTATAGTACTGCACTGGTAAACCCATCATTAAGTTAAAAGTGGATGTCCACTAGTCAGACAGCTATGTGATCAGAAAGAGAGGTCACTGTAAGAATATCAAGTGTCCTGTGTTTGATACCTATAAACGTGATCAGCCATCAATTGTCAAATTATCAAAGCATCTTGTCTTCTCTTATTTCACCTGACCTCTCTTAGGAATAACATAAGCTGATCTTGAACACCTATTTGGAGCTAGAGCTATAATTCAACTGTTTAAAGGTCCAGCATAGCTAAACAAGCAGAACATACCCCCTTAACTGAATTCAAAAACTTGGCTGGCACAAAAAACTTTAGTCTGGGTTTCTAGAAGCCTAAACATTCTTGTGCACCATTCTTGTCCCTCACATCACAGGTGAACGCATGAAAAATTAAGATTAATATTTAGAATGCAAGAGAGAAAGAGGGAGAAGAGCCTGGACTAGTACTGAAAACTCAGAACCTAAAGACAATCACTCTTGGAAAAGAAAAGAAGCATAGAAACCAACATAGGTAGCATCAAAATATACGAGAGCTTTGGAAATCACAATCAACCAACATTAGAAAACTGTACAGAGACAATGATACACTTGAAAACAAGATTTCCAAGCAAATAACTGATGAAATGATAAAGTTTCACAGAAACAATGGCGTAAAGTTATCACAACCAAAGCCTCAAATAGCAACAAGATACTTGGGAGAAAAACCAACTAAAAACAGATAATCGCAGGCAAAGAACCAAAAATGTAAATACCTTCCGAGGCTTTGAAGTCATGGACAAATCTTCAGCCTGTAGCGACCGTAGGAAGGTCAAAATAGAACAGACAACAGGAGACAAAAGGAGAACCGCGATGCCAAATTCAAACTACTGAAAGTCATTCACTAAATTTTGTTATAAAATGGAAAATACAACCATATGGAGTACATTTTAGTTGCACCGTACTCCAAATACACTAAACTGAACTTTAAAAGTACTAATGCATTTCTTACCTATTGGTGTGTAGAATTCAAAAGTTTTATTGTCTTTGGTCGGAAGATAGCCACAACGACGGTTTCAAGAATGAAGATTAAACTGAAAAGAAGCTATGCTCTCTCTGGAGTTCCTGCTACATGATGCAACATTACTCTACAACTTTGAAGCCACTTTCCTAATCCTTAGAGTCTAAGTTCTTCCGAGAATGAAATATGATTAGGTAACACATCCTCAACATCATTTGAATCAGTGACAGAAGGGTTACTGTCGTGATGTTCTCGATCAGCGTCCAAACTACTTATCTGCAACAAGGCTAGAATCATTGGGTCCAATCCATTCTCCTTCAGCATCACTGCAAAATTAGGATCAAGCCCTTTATCTTGCAGTAAATTAGCTAATTCACAATCAGTGTGTCTTCCTTTCCGCTTTAACATAGATTAATCCTGGGATCACTCAACTTTTCTTGAAATGCAAGTGCCAAATTCAAGTCCAGTATCTGTTGATTTGCAGAAGTGGATGTACTAGAATCACCGCCTTGGCTTTCAAGGCCACTGCTAGAACAAACAACCAATGAACTATTATGCTCTAAATTTCTGTCAACATATGATGATCCTACTTCAGGCTCTTGAACAACTGAACGACAGGAACTACTACGTAGAGCTAGACTTGGTCTTCCACTATCTATGCTCTTATCACTATTAATCCCCTCAATGTTATTCCAGGTACTGCCATCACCAGTGCAAGGCACAGTTGTATTACCAAGATGACCAGCATCAGCACTACTACTATGTTTGACACTTAAGCCACACCCCTCAGAAGAGCTTGCGGAGCTATTTTGGTCTTTTCTGCGGAAACCTTCTCTAAGGCGGATAACTGTGCTCTGCAAGGCATCTCGTCTAGCTGCTAATGGGTCTGTAACTGATAAATACCGTGAAACAGCAGTACCCAACAGCACAGATGCTACAACTGCATAACTGATACAATGTCCAAAGTACCTGAAACAAAATTGTTGCAGTAAAAGATTAGAAGATTTTTTTTTATAACAAAAGATTAGAAGTTTCTATTCAACAAATAATATTAAAAGAGATGCATATGCCACAAGTATAAGAAGACTTGATTATGGAAGAAAATAAATTAGCATGGGTTAACAACAAACCAGTAATGAACTCCAAAACAAATCAGGAACACCTGAGATGTACCGGCAACAAAAAGTACGACGACTCGACTTTTCAGAAGCTTAAAACCATACAAGCAAGCTCCCAAGTTCCAATTCGATTGAATGAAAAGCTAGTGAATTCATTTCTTACCACAAAGAAATAAGAAATTATTTCACATATGAGTCAGAAAAGGAGACAGATATATGTAGGAAATGAACTACCAAGGATTATCACGGCAGCTGATGTTGTAGCCCCAAGCCAGTTTGATTCCTTTGCTGTCAGACCATACAGGATAGAATACACAAGAAGTACTACAAGTGAACCAACATATAGAAGTCCAAGATCCAGAGCCCTGCAGAGCCCAAGTTCAAAGTGAAGAAGAGTAAATTATAGACGTCAGAGAAAATGTTGAAAAGATAGTGCAGAAAATATGATGAGCAGTATAAATGAGAACCCACTTAACACATAATATAACAAGGTGACTTTCTAATCTAAATCAGCATTTAAATTAATTTGCTTAGCAGTGGGATTTTAAGATCTACTGCATTTACTAGACTACTGGAGAGTGTGTTTTGTTCTCTCAGAGTTAGTATTCCTTTTATTCATATAGATTTGAGTTACACCTATTATTTAGCGTTCTTTGGCTCTTAATTTTCAAAGTATGTTAGTTGAGAACATTTTGGCCTATCTTCATATCTTCCATATCTTATAACAAAAATTATGTTCCATCCAAAAAAAGAGTTATCATATTAGTCATCCTTGTCCTTTATATAGAGCTCTTCCCATCTTTGTTCAAATCCCTAGCCAACAAGAATGATGTCCCCCTTCAAAAAGTATTACATCTTACTCTGTCTTTCTATTGCCTATAAACAGTCTAGCACATCAATGATGTCTTCTGTTAGAGCTAATCATCGTGTTTACACCAAAAATAAAGAAGTGCTAAACTATTCATGTTGATCTTCTGGACATCCTCAAAACAACCCTTGTTTCTTTCTGTCCAAACTGTCCACCATATACATGTTGAACAATTTTCCATCTCTCCTCCTTTATTACATTTACATCCCCGTTCCAGCTGCTTAGTACTTTTTTTAATGCTCCCAGGTTCTACCCACCTGATCCCCTTCAGGTTGAAAACATTCTTTACAGCTGCTCTGTCCGTTTCCAATGTAAGAAAAGATGGTTGATTGTGTAAAGAAAGGATCTTGGGCCTAACTCAACCCCAAAAGCTAGCACATAAGGGAAGGATTGCTCTAGTCCATATAAGAAGACCAACAGTTCACTCCCCAACAATGTGGGACTTTCACCCACTCTAACACCACCTTCACACCCAGGCCCAACAAGAGCGTGGTCCGGGAGCCCAAACGTGAATGGACCTGGCTCTAATACCATTTAAAGATGTGATACCTAGACCAAACTCAACCTCAAAAGCTAGCTCAAGGGGGGATAATTGCTCAAGTTCATATAAGTAGACTGTGAATCAATTCCCAATCAATGTGGGACTTTCATCCACCCTCATGTCAGGCTCAACTGGAGCGTGGACCGAGACTCCGAGAATACAAACGGGGCTATTTGTGTGTGAAAATAGAAAACCCACTGAACTTCACCAATTTTCCTCAAAAAGCACTAGGCTATTTGTGTGAGAAAAACACATTTGTTTGATTCGACAACAAAGTTTATTAGAGAAGGACATGCAACAGCGGAGGAATGATGAACTTTTGAGCGGTTACTTTGATGATTCATGCAGAAACAGATATACTTATGAATATTTCTAATGATTTTACCAAAATGAGCCTCTCTGTGCTTTACAAGGCCTCCAAAGTTGCAAAATGGATTCAGCACCCTCTACAAGAAACTCTTAACATAAAAATAATAAGTTGTTTGATCTTAACTACAACAAGAATTACGAGCACTGTGTTCAGTTTGGAGCCTGTCCCTAAGCTCGTCTAGACTTATCCTTATCTTCATTGCCTTCTATTTGTTTGTTATCTTTGTTCTTGCTAGAACCTGCATTTGAGAAGCTTGTGTTGTTGTCTCAAGTTAATGTTTAAGTTTTCTTTCCTTATTGCAGTGCATCAAAATTTAACTTGTGGTGCTGTTGAAAATGATGGAACTGCTGCAAAACCTAATGGCATAATGCATGAACCTGTACGTGCTGATAGACCCAATGCATTCAGTAACAACAGCTCATCTGTTCTCTCTTGCATACAAACAGCAGTTGATATTTCTTCTCAAAGCAGAAAAATTGATGTTCCTCCTAATATGTTTTTGGGCTAGCCCTCTAACATGGGGTTGAGACAAACAATAGATGGGAGGATTATTAAGAAAGAACCTGTCTATGGTGGGAATTCTCCGTTTGCCTTTGGTCCTCATGGCAGTTACTTGGAGTCATGTTCTGCAATGGGTGATGCTTCTGTTTTGTCATTTAGTAGTGTGGAGTCTAACACGCAACCTCTTAATGAACCTCTTCTGGATGCTGACACTACTTCATTTGGATTTCTTGGGGAGATGCCTCAAAATTTTGGTTTCTCAGACTTGACTGCTGATTTCACTAATAGTTCTGGTACGTGTCTTCCTCTTCCCAGTTTCTCTGTAATTTCACGGCATCTGATTCTGTGCTTTTCTGCTTTTAAAGTTTTAGGTATTAAAACTAAAACGATGGTATGACACATGATGATTATCAGGCGTAATTTATATGGTATGGTGCTAATCAGGCGTAATTTATATCCGTTTTGACCCGACATCAAATATACGATTATCAGATATGACACATGATGATTGTTACTAGTACTGCTCTCTCTTTGATTTTGCTTTTTAAGCAGGTTTTTTAAATGTTTGTGAGTGAACTTTTGATGTAATTAGTTGTTGTTAGGATTTTTAATGTCTCATTAGTTATCATCAGTTTCATTTTTTACTCGTGTACTGATTTTTATGTGAATAGAGAGTGTTCCTCTCTTTCTTGATTTTTTTTTATTTTATTTTTTTAGCAAAATCCACTAGGCAAGTTGCCTAGGTTCTTTTTATAAATTTTTCAAATCAAAAAGGTCATTACAAATGTAACCAAAGCTTTAAAATGAAGTCAAAGACTAAGCTAATGACCAAAGTAAGACTTATAAAGTGTCTTAATCTGGTGCTACAATATGAGTGAATCAAATATGCTACACTTGCTAAAGATGTACTAAAACTTGAAAAACTAATAGTTGAGTGATATAATATCCTTGAACTGAATGTCCATCTTACCTTTTGCTAACTTTAAAGCTTCTTTGCAGTGTTCTTTTGCAAGGGCATTGATGCTTGTTGGTTGCTTCGCACAGTTGCTGCTGCATCTCCCACTTTAGAATCACAACATCTATCCTCATATTTCGGTCTTCAGGGATTGCCGAAAAATGATTCAAATGTAAACCAAATTAGCCAACCAACATGTATTCCCAAGTCTGAAGCTCTTGGTGCACAAATTTGTTGACAAATCTTGTATTGTATCATCTGAATGAGTGTTGAGCAGCTCCATTTGTAAAATAAAAAATGTGGACATGAATTCCAATTTTAAATTCTCCACCCATAGCTGGCCGCTTTTGCATTTCCATCCTGCCATATCATTTCCTTCAAATGGAGGATCAATGGAGTAGTAGCAAACAATTAACAAATCTTTGTTCAATCCACTTCCCGTAAGATTAAAATCACTGGAAAGTAAGATGGATTTGCATTTCCATGCTATGCTAATTCCCTTTATTAATGTTTTCTCAATAGAATGAGCAACTAGTGCTAATACCACACATTGAGAAAAAATTAAAAAATAAAATTGGCATAACCTGTTGTAACCTGCAAAAAAGAAAACAATGTTAGAAATAAAAATGATCTCCCTGCTCTCCTCCCAATGGACTTGAACCTTGCGATGCATTATTTTATCCATCATCATCCTCTTGCAACACCATTTCTCCGCAAGGTATATCTAGTCACACTCCAAATTTCTATGCACTATCTCGGTAAATAAAGCCCTGGCAGAAGTGTCTATTCCGCAACCTGGCAGCTTGTTAATTTGAGCTAAACGAGTACAAATCGGCCACCGAGTTATCAATTTTCCTCGTCTTGATAGGAGTACAATGTACAACTGATTTCCATCAATTCCGACCATCAATATGGGGTTAAAATAGTAGCACAGCCCCATAATAGTATGTACCAAATAGTCTACCAAAATGTATCCCAAATTTGGAACTCTTGGTGCGCTTGACGTAATGTTGTAACTATCTTGGTACAGAACTCCCTGGTAGTATCCTCTATCCCGCAAAAGCGAGTACAAATCGAATGTTATCAATTTTCCTCGTCTACATAGTAGCATGATGCAAAAACCACTGGCAGATGCCTCACTTCCATGACCTGGCAGCATGTTTAACTGAGCAAAAAGAGTACTAATTGAGCAACAATTTATCAGTTTTCCTCGTCTACATAGTAGTAGGATGCATAAATGAGTTCCATCAATCTTGAGTTTCATTGTTGGGTTATAACAGTGAAACAACCCCATAAAACAGTAACCATTTCCTAGCAGAGTAAAATCACCGGAAAAAAGGATGTATTTGCATTTCCATGCTATGCTAATTCCATTTATTAATATTTTCTCAATGGAATGAGCACCAAGTGCTAATACCACACATTGAGAAATAATTAAAAAATAAAATTTGCATAACATATTGTTACCTGCAAAAAAGAAAACGATGTTAAAGGTAAAGTTCATCTCCATGTTCCCCTCCCTATGGACTTGCACAAGGCGAAACATTATTATATCCATCATCCTCTTCTTGCAAAAACCATTTCTCAGCAGCTCAGGATATCTAATCTTCATCCAAAAAGGATGAAGAATTAAAGAGTCCCAGCCTCCAGTGGTGCCAGAAAGAGGGGCAGTATCTGGTACTGGTAGGGGAGCTGGTGCACGGGCAGCTGCTGCGTCCCATCCTCCATCAACGTCATCCCAACCACCTACAGATGGAACAGGTGCAGCAGCATCTGCAGTCCATTGTGCCTCAAAGATTTGGCCAGTAGACCAGTCACCACCAATTGCACCACCAGCAGAGTGGTCAGCATAATCTGCAAATGTAGGAGTTTCCTCTTCTTGCTCATTTGCCTCTTCAGGCTCTCTGTAAAAGAAGAGATCAACCATGACATCCCATTTAGGTCCTTGGCTAATGGCCCCACGTATCTGCAGCACCATCCTTGCTAATATCCAGGAAAGAAAACCAATGCTGTGCTTTCCTTTGTTATTGGCAGGGATACCAATGTCAACATAGCGCATTGGAGAATCAGTGACAAAAAGCAATGGTTGGGATGTTCCAAGTGCAGCTTCCTTGCTTGGTTGATGATCAGTTCTTGGATCAGTGAGAATTAAGAGTCTTGGCTCACTGTATGAGATCTGAAGCCGGTTGGTAAAAGTACCATGGGTATGACGTCCAGCAATAGCATGCGCACCAGTATATTGGGCAAACTTCAATACAGCACTCTGTCCATATGGTGAGAAACACCCCATACCTCTACGTACTATCTCGAAAAATAAATCCCTCGCAGAAGCATCAACTCCCCAACCTGGCAGCATGTTAATTTGAAATAAACAAGTAAAAATCGACCACCGAGTTATGAATTTTCCTCGTCTAGAAAGTAGTACGATGTACAACTGCCTAAAATCAATCCCGAACATTATTATAGGGTTAAAAAAGTGGCACAGCCCCATAAAATAGTATCTCCACTCCATCATCTTCTTCTTGCAGCGCGAACTCACAAATACGGACATTGGAGCTTGTCGCTATTAATTATCTTCCTTCCTTGCGAGTCCAGCTCGTTGAATGAGTTCACTCTGATGTTGCCTCGTTCTAGTGCACTATTTGCCAAGTAGTCCGCAAGCTGGTTGCCTCCCTCATGACATGTGTCACCTGGACTTTTAGATTCTCCAGTAGCTCGCCTATTTCTTCCAATTCTGTAGTTAGATTCCATGGCGGCTTTCAGGTACCCGTTATTATATTTTTTAGAGACAAAGAATCAGTTTCTAATATCAAATTAAACACATTATGAGCAAAACAATATCTAGCAGCCTCCAGAATTGCAATAGTCTCTGAAAATGTGTTGGTGCCTTCGCTAATTTCCTTAGCTTCTGCATATGTCAAATCACCAAGAGGATCTCTAATACAAAACGCATAGTAACTTCTACCTGGATTACCTCTGGATATGCCATCCGTATTGCATTTTAACCAATTGTCCGGTGGTAGCTTCCAAGACACCTGAGTAACCTTCAATGCTGGCACAAATTTTTCCAAGACTCGGATTATGTCTGGCCATCTATGTGGAACCTGCTTGAGTGCTGGTTTTCTAACCTTGACAAACAATTGAAGAGTGTGAGAAACCTGATAAATAATTCTATTAACAGTCACCTTCTCTCCATGCTTGTTGCTATTTCTTTTCTTCCACAGCTCCCAAATAATTATGGCCGGAACTGCGCAAAAGATCGGTTGGATTCGTGGAAGAACAGGAGCATCCCACCATTTAAGAATCACCTGTTGAAGTTGTAGACCTCCAATAGATATACCTGCGTGGGAATTAAAATATTCCCAAATTCTTTTAGCAATGGGTTCTTTCAGGAAAACATGGCCAAACGTCTCCTCTTGCGGCCTGTTGCAGCAACTACACCTCGACGCCAAGCTAAATCCAATATTCTTCACGCCATCGTCCAATGGGATTTTAAACTTCCACGCTCTCCACATCATGAATGCAATTTTATAAGGCAGTCCCTTTATCCACATGTACTTGTATATATTAGATTTTACGCCCCTCAATCTAATATAGTCCCAAGCAGATTTTACAGAGAATTCTCCGATAGTCTCAAGCATCCAGTATGGCGTATCCAGCTCCTGCAACTGTGAAGGAACTTGGATATTATCTATTATGTATTCATCTAAATCAGGAGGTAAAATGTTCCTCAACAGTTGTTCGTTCCACCTGTTGTCGATCACGACAGTAGCCACATTAAGAATGGACTCATCGCAGTAAAAATCAAGTGGGGTGACATAATATAATGCTCCCAGACCCGTCCAATTATCAAACTAAAATTGAGAAGATCCCATCCTGAGCTTCCAGTAAATTTGATGCTCAATCAAATCCCTGGCTTCCAACATTTTTCTCCAAACATGTGACCCTTCCTTCCATAAAACAATAACCGGATTAATCTTCTTAGAGTATTTGTTTCTCATGAATGCGCTCCACAAGGATGGTTTCGTCCTAAAGTTCCACCACAATTTTGCAAACAAAGCCTTCAACACATCGAACATGGACCTGAAACCCAAGCCGCCTTCATCCTGTGGCAAACACAGCTCCAACCATTTTGCCCAATGCCTACTTCTATCGCCCACAGAGTTGCTCTAGAAGAATTGAGCAAAAATCTTATGTAATTTTTCAATTACATAATCAGAAGGGTCGACGGCCGATAACAAATGAATCGGCATGCTTTGTAACACATGAGAAATAAGAACTGCTCTTCCCCCGTGAGAAAGTAGTTTTCCTTTCCAAGATTGCAATCTACCCAGCACTTTGTGAATAAGGTCCGAGTAAAATGACATGTTCCGCTTGCTATAAAAAATCGGACATCCTAAGTATGTCAAGGGAAATTCCTGTCTACTAATCCCGGTAACAAGCTGCACCCTTTCCATCACTACAGGAACTGCCAAGTGATGCATATATACTGCGCTTTTCTCCTTATTGACTTTCTGCCCAGATGCCTTCTCATACTCTGTGAGCACCTTCATAATCAACTGTAAGGAAATTGGGCAGGAAGAAGAGAAAATGATGGTGTCGTCTGCATAAGCTAGGTGATTAATTTTTGGACTCCATTTAGGAAGACCAAAGCCGCAAAAATACAAATCATCATGCAGAGCATTCAGACCCCTAGACATCACCTCCGCAGCCAAAATAAATAAAGTAGGAGACAGCGTATCCCCCTGCTTTACTCCCCTGGAAGATTTAAAGAAGCCATAAGGCTGCCCATTTACCAACACCGAGTACTAGTTGTTATTCACTATATCACAAATCAAGCCGATAAATCTCTCGTTGAACCCCATCTTCCTTAGAACTTTCGTTAAGAAAAAACACGATAACCTGTCGTAGGCTTTCTGCATGTCAAGCTTTATGACTACATTAGGCCCTGCCTTTGTCCTCAATCTGATGTCGGTGATTATCTCTTGGGAAAGTAAGATGTTTTCTACAATACTTCTGCCCTTCACGAAACCGGCTTAATTGGATGATATCAGCTCGGGCAAGACGCCAACTAGTCTATCATGAATTACTCTTGAAAAGATTTTGTTGACGAAGTTGCTTAGGCTTATCAGCCTCATGTCAGAAAATGTGATCACCTCCTTTTTCTTTAGTAGCAGCACAAGATTCGTGTGAGTAATAAATCTAGGCAGCTGCTGACCTCCAAAAAATTCCGCAACCATTGCACACACATCGTCTCCTACTATATCCCAACAACATTGGAAGAATTTGCCAGTATAACCATCGGGACCTCCAGCGCTATCACCATTCAAGCCAAAAACTGCATTCTTGACTTCTTCTTTCGTTGGCCAGGCAACCAGATCTTCATTTTGCTCCATGCTTGATCATGCTAGGGACATGTTTTAGAATATCAAATTCTGATGGAACGCTTTCCTCTGTGGATTGTTTATGGAAAAAATTCACAGCAGCAGTGACTACTTCCTCAGTTGATTCTAACCACTGACCATCTTGTTGGATCCTCTTTATCTGCATCCTCCTTCTTCGGCTATTAGCCAGTGCATGAAAGAATCTAGAATTCCTGTCGCCCTCTTGAAACCAACTCATATTTGCTTTTTGCTTCCAAAATTCCTCTTCAATATGCATCACTCTAGTCAATTCTGTCTGGGTTTTTCACCGACTCTTTCTTGATTATGATGTGTAGAAAAAAGTTATTTTTTTTTTCTTTTGTCATGAACAAATGGATTGATTATTTTGTTTTCACACCAAGTGAAATTTTGATGGAATGGTAAGTATTTTTAATTTTTTTTATTAGAGGTTTTGAGCTTGAATTTTAAAAAAAATATAATTATTTTTGAGATGGAGTGTGAGTTTTGAAAATGTAATTATCTTTGATAAGAAGCCTAAATTTCCAAAATATTGTTCTTTCTAGCAAGGAACGATTTACTTTGATGTAGAATTTTGATTTATTCGGAATTAATTAAGTTTTAATTATTATTTTTTTCGTTGATTATTTTTCCTTTACATGCATGTTAAGAAATTATAAATAAAAATGTGATTTTATTAATTCACTTCTTAAAAGAACTTTTTGGGGAATTTTATAAATAAGTATCTAGTAATAATTTAGAGAAGAATTAATTAAAAGGATAATAAAGAATAAATTTAATTAATATTAATTTTTTTAATATATCGATCATTTAATATGAGAGGGAGGAAGTATATTTTCAAGAGTCTTGGCTTTTAATATGTTTGGCAATTAGTTTGTGTTCTACATCGTTTTTCATTTATTGTATTTTTCCCAAATAACTTAATTCTACTTGATTTCTCCAATGACACTATTTTTTTTTTTTCTCTTTTTCCTGGAATGTATTTTATATCTAAAAAGTAAGGGTAAAGTTGCATTCATTTTATTATTTTTAAACGTTACTTATGAAATTATACTGAATATATTATTGTTGTTCGTTTTCCTTTTTAATTTCTCCAACGACACCATTTTTTTGTTTTCTTTTTCTCTTTTTTCTTGGAATGTCTATTGAAAGGTAAAAATTTATACGCACCCAGTGTATACATCAAATAATTTTCTTTACCATAGTTATGTAATTAAATTAAATAAAATACATATTGATTAATCATGGTTAAGTAACATGAACTTTAAATTCAAACAAATGGCATGCATGTATTGACTTGGTGTATACACCGGGTGCGTGTAAGTTTTAGCCCGATCGAAAAAGGTCTTTCTATCTCTAAATGGTAAGGGTAAAGCCGCATACTTTTTATTCTTTTCAAACATCACTTATAAAATCATACTGAATATGTTGTTACGTTGTTTCCTTGATTTATTTTGTGTTTTGTTTAGGTGCAAAAACTAAGGACAAGTAACCTTCTACAATATATTAAATTATATATTATCCTTTTACACAACTAATAAGTGTAAGTTATCATATTTTGAAAATAAAATATAACTTATATACATCGACAGTCGAACAATATACGATGGTTCAGAAACACAAGAAAAGAAAAAAGACACCACAATTTTCTGTCTATATTTTTTTTCCTTTCAATTAATGGATGAACAAATAAACACAAATTAACAGGTTGTGAATGACTTATATTAGCCATCTAAAGAGAGTGATATTTCGTTTGGTAGCTTAAGGTGTTAAAAGGTCACAATCATATAACATATTCGATATTTTTTCTCTATGGTTCGTAATTAATACTCCCTCCGTTTAAAAAAGAATGATCTACTTTCCTTTTTAATCCGTTTAAAAAAGAATGACCCTTTCCCTTTTTGGTAATACTTTACTTTGAACTTTTCACATGGCATGTTTAAGACCACAAGATTAAAGGGCATTTTAGTACATTTGACATAACTTTAATTTAGGACCACAAGATTCAAAAGTCTTCTTTATTATCTTAAACTCCGTATCAAGTCAAACTAGGTCATTCTTTTTGAAACGGAGGGAGTAAAAGACTTGACAGATTAGCAAGTATATTATGATGTTAATATCAAACTATGGCATGAATTGATTCGATGATTTGTATGCGATGGTGATTCTTATGTAATTAAGTATTAAAATTAGTTAATAGAATATTATAAAGTACATGTATTTATTTAATTAGAAGAAATGAAATGACCGGTTGTGCTTTACTGATTAGTCTCCATGAGAGATACCAATCAACTACCAACAATGGTAATCCTATTATCCTATTCTTGTAGTGGTGGTGGGGTGGGGGGATATATTTATATACGCGAATGATGAATAAATAAATATGTGATATCAATAGCATGTTGAATCTTTAAATGACACGGTTCACTCAATTCAACGTGATACTAAGTGTAACAAAATCTTGAGTCAGGCCTAATTCTTTAATAATCACTTCAGTTCTTTCGTATTTCTGACGTCGACTCATCTTGCTTGAAAAGTCTTAAGAATGTAGCAAAAACGAAGATTTCGTCTACAGTCCATTGTGGAAAAAGCATATCATCTTGTGTCACGAAAACCACCTAGTACAACTTTGCTCAATTCGGTATGGAAGTTGATACAAAATCATGTTACAGTACATTGAAAGAAAGAGAGATTCAGCAGTAAAAACATTAGCAGGAATGGTGCAAAATATTGACTACTAATTGAACAACAACTTTTAACAAAGGAAAGCCCGGTGCACTAAAGCTACCGCTATGCGCGGTGTCCGAGGAAGGGCTCCACCACAAGGGTGTATCGTACGCAGCCTTACCTTGCATTTCTGTCAGAGGCTGTTTCCAAGACTTAAACCCGTGACCTCCTAGTCACATGGCAGCAACTTTACCAGTTGAACAACAACTTTTAACATTTTACACAAAGTATGTTGATCTTTAATAGCACGGCATTTGTGGTATATCAAGAACTTGGCTCAAAGACATTATCTATACGAAACTAGGCAAAATTATATGCAGAATATCTAACAGAAATGCTAACCTACTCACTAAGTTTATCGTCTCAAATACGAGACCAATCATCTTTGCTATGCTGAGAATATAAGAAGATTCACACCAACAACAACAACTAAACGATGATACGTCTAGGAAGCAACACCAATGGCTAAACGACCCACTCTTGTACTATGGCTCAAGTCCACACTTCTAACATCCTTTCTCGTTGCATGGTTTCCTGTTCTTCGTGCAAGAACCTTTGTTTTGTCTTCAGCTTTAAAGTCCTTGTTCCTCCTGATAGAATCTGATGTTCTTAGTCTTGGAGAATTTGCGATCTACCTTTTCTCTTACTCTCTCTTTAGAACTACTGTTCTATTTGATTGGGTTTGTTTGGATGTTTTGCTTGTTGCAGCTGAAGGCACACTGCTGTCTAATAACTCTGCTGAAGGATAAATAGTTACTTCTGAAACCTGTGGTGAATCGGCCACATTTAGACGTTCATTAGTGGAACATCTACTATAAACTTCTGCCCTTAAACAACGAACAGTGTTCTCAGTTGCACTAGTAGCTCTAGCCCCTGCTGCAGTCGAAGGCCTGCTTTGTGATTTAGCTTTACTTGCTAGCTCCTGAAAAAGTAATCAAAAGAGCAAGTTATATTACTAGGTCGTCGGAGTTAGAGGGAAAAATAATCACTTCAGAGGAGAATAAGGATGAAGACTGGGAGAGTGCTAAATTTCAAAGCAAGTTTTATTGGTTTTAATTTTTTGAAAGGTAAAATTCGCTTGTCCAAGAAAGGAGATTTGAGTCATAAAATGATAGGAGAGTGATTGCTTCTACCATAAACCAGTAAAAATAGCTTGTAAACAAATCAACAAACAAGCTTTACTTTTCATGTGAGAACAGTAGGCTAAGTGCACGGAGGATTTGATGTTACCTAGTTTCAACACAGAAAATAACAGTTTTTTCCCTCAGAACATCTAGAATTTCTCTCTTTCTGTCCATCCTCCATCTGCCTCTAACTGCAGCTCTTGCTCATGCCTCCTCCCAGCTCTGTCCATTCTTGTTTTTTTCTGAGTAGTGGCCAGGTTCACGGTAAAAGGCAGGCATGGGAGTTTCTTTGAAATTGAGATTTCTCTGTAGCTATTTGATCTCTGTTTCTTTCTTTTCCTACACATAGCACAAAGTAAACCAAACAAACAATCAGTATTTCTAGCTGCTGATAAAGTAATTGTCATCTAACTCTTGCCGATGACATATTACACTCCCTCGGTTTCTATTTGTTTGTCTTAATTTCCTTGTTAGTTCTTTTCAAAATGATTGCCTCTTTCATTTTTCGGCAACTCTGTAATTCCATGACTTTTAAAGAGCTAACATTTAACAATTAGCAACCTATGATTCTCCGTATTAAATTGGACTTGTTTCCGTTAGTCACAAGAATCAGACCCCGGGTTTATTACCTGTTTTCTCGCTTGGAGTTGACGTGTTTCTTCCTCTTTGGCATGCACTTTCTCCTCTAGCTTCAAAAAGAACTGAAATCAATATCAAAGACTTCTTTTAGGTTTTATACGACATTTGAACTTTATCGAGTAGACACAAGAAATTGGTCCTTGCCTCTTTCCTTTTCCTGGCCCGCTCTTCTATTTTGAAGCGGAAACTAGATCCATTCTGTTTCACGACTAGTTGACATGAATTTTCACTCTCCTTATCCCTGTACAACAATAATATGTCTAAGATATACGTTTATGAACACAATATGGAGTTAAAGCTCAAAATTTCTCCACGATATATACCTGTTTACACTTTGATATAATCTATGGCTAACTTTCTCTGTACAGGAAGCACGAGAAGCGACAACCTTTCTTGCTATTAGTTGTTCTTCAGTGCTACATCATTCAATAATAAACGAGGTTGAGAAAAATAGGATGAATCAGTGCTACCAAAATATCCCACATTTTCAACATGGTAAAGCAGCATACCTTTTAAGTTGATTAAGTACATTAGCTTTTGAACTCGAAGAAACCTTTATAAAGCAAGTTATCTGTTACCGTAAAATTCGATGATCAATTTAAGAATAACTGAAGAACAATCTAACTAAAAAGAAAGTTAAATAATAGTTCAACAGTATTGAAATAGGAAGTTTACTCATCTGCATTGAAATTTGAAGATAACACTAAGCCTAAACCTGATACAAACCTCTGGATCATTAAAAGCTGAATTTCCAGCACTGAGATAAATTTTGCTTCAACTTCCAGACGTTCAGGAACACTCTGAAGAACATCGAAACTATTGGTATCTTGTTCAGTCTGGGGTCCAGAATGGCAACTTAAACTATCTTCTCCGCCACATTTTGTGACTTCAATGTCTCTGTTGTTTGATCCTTCTCCCCCACATTCAATGACTTCGATGTCTCCGTTGTTTGATCAATCAAAAATCTTCTCAAAGCGTGCAGAATCACCAACCTCATTCACTCGCTCAGAACCTCTATCATAGCCTGTATTCTCGGCTTGATACTTTTCATTCTTCGATAAATGGGTTGAGCTATCATAATTTTCATCAAAGCATGCAGAATGGCCAACTTCATTAACATGCTCAAAGCGTCCCGCATAACCTTCATTTTCACTAGCCTAATACTTTCCATTCTCCAGTAAAGTGGCTGCTCTGTCATGATTTTCAACAAAGCATGCAGAATGGCCAATCTCATTAACATGCTCAAAGTCCCTCTCATAATCTGTATTCTCAGATCCATCATTACTAGCTTGACAATCAGCCCCATGCTCACAGTCGGATGAACTCTGGCTTAGAAGTGCCCTTCTTCTAGAAAGCTCCTCAAAATATGGTTTTTTCTCAGTTACAGAACCTGGCTTGAAGTATTTCTCAACCTCTTCAAGATACCTGTTGTGTGTCAAAGAAGACCTCCTCTCCCAACATAAAGTTTCATTCTCAAATCTACCGAATGAGATAGATCCAGATTGCCACGAATCTGCCTGTCAATTTTGGTAAGTAAATAAAGATCAGGTACAAAGTAAAAGAGTCACATAGATTTAGCTCTCATGGAAAATCTTCATTTCCCCCTAATGGTCTAATTAGTAATGTCTCAAGTAGTGTATCCTAACATGCTTAAACAAACAATCTTATAAGATAACGGAACTCTCAAAATCTTTTCCACTAAAAGTTCAGCGTAACAAAGCCTCAATCAATGAGCAAGTATGTTTCCTAGAAAGTACCCAAGGCAGGATTTGAAGTAACACACGAAGAAGTTGAAAGGGGTTCAACATCCCAATTAACTAAAGCATAAGAACAACAAATTTTTCTAATAAATCCAGCAGCAACATATAAGAGAACAATACAATTGAGAACAAAAAAATTAACCATAGAAATGCATTTGAAAATGACAGTAACAAAGAGTAAGATCCAATAGAAGCTTTACCTGAAAACTAAGCCTAAATGGTTCTTCAATACCACCTGCCATTTCAAAAATAATCCTTCTTTAAAGCACCTTCCTGCATTTCCCAAAAATAAAATCTTACAACTCTGGCAAAAACAAAACAACAAAAAACCAAACACCCTACCACTTAAAAATACAATCTTTTCACTAAACATCATCAAAATGGACCAAAATGAAAATCCTGCAGATACCAAAATCATAAAAATCTGGAAAAAAAAAAATTCACCACAAAAAAAAATCAAAAAAGAAAAATCAAACACCCCATCACTTGAGAATAGTCTTTTCACTATTCCATACATAAACATCATTAAAATAGATCAAAGAAATGGAATTATACACAGAGAAAAGAGCAAGAAAATCTCAAAATTCTGAAAAATGCATCACAAAACAAAAAATCAAGACCCCATCACTTAAATATTGAATCTTTTCAGTATTCCATACATAAACATAATCAAAATAAACTAAAAATGAAATTTTACAGATAACAAAATCCCAAAATTCTGAAATATGCATCACAAAAAAATCAACACCCCATCACTTCAAAATTGAATCTTTTCACTATTTCATACATAAACATCATCAAAATGGACCAAAAATAAAATTTAACAGATAAAAAAGGACAAGAAAATTACAGTTTTTAAAGAAAGAAACTGAGAGAATCTTGAAAAGGGGTTGTAAAAGAAGCAAAATTGAGACAAGAAAACTTGTTTAGAGTAGAGAAAATTCACTACTGTGCTTAGAAGAAGGGAGTTATTTTTAGTGGCAAGGACAATGGAGGGAAAACGAATGTTGAAATTTTGTCTCATTTGATTTTGTATTTATAGTTGAAAAAAAAAAGAATTTGTATTTATAAATGGAAATGATTAGTTTTGGTTTAAATAATTAAGTAGATCTTAAACCAAAATAAATCACTAATATTGTAAGAAAGGATCAATTGGTTTGTAAATCAAATCTATCTCCCTTTTATTTCGCTCCAACTTGATTTGATTGTAAATTTTAAATTGTAGTCTAATTGGATGTTGTATTTATAGAAATGATTAGTTTTGGTTTAAATAATTAAGTAGATCTTAAATCAAAATAGACTGCATCTACATCCTTCTTCTAGTTTGGTAATATTATAAGAAATGACCAATTGGTTTGTAAATCAGACCTACCTCCCTTTTATTTCGCTCCCGCTTGATTGTAGATTTTAAAATTTAAATTTTTAAGATTTAAGATTGTAGTCTAATTGAATTTTGTATTTATGAAAATGATTAGTTTTGGTTTAAATAATAAAGTAGATCTTAAACTAAAATAAACTGCATCTACATCCTTCTTCTAGTTTGGTAATTTTGTAAGAAATGACCAATTGGTTTGTAAATTAGACCTACCTTCCTTTTATTTCGCTCCCGCTTGATTGTAGATTTTAAAATTTGAATTTTTAAAATTTAAAATTGTATTTGAAGATCAGATTTTGAAAATTTGATTAATTTTTATGGTCAAATATATATTGATCATAAATTTTGATAATTGAAAATTGAAAGTTGTATTGAACTTGAAAATATTTGAAGATCAGATTTTCATAATCGGATCAAATTTTATGGTCAAACATATATTAATTTGTTGATATATTTTAAAAATTCTTTTCTAAATCTCTAGTCAAACGATATCTTAGATTTGCATTATCATATACAAATACCTTTGTTCACTTATTTATTTTTTAAAATTTATTTATTTCTAAATACCTTTGCTCGCTTATTTATTATTTTTTCTAAAAAAAATTATTCATTACTTGAAAAATAGTTGGATCAAGAAAGGCAATCTGATTTACCAATTTGTTTGTAAATCAGACCAACTTACCTTTTATTCGCTCCCGCTTGATTGTAGATTTTGAAACATAGTTAAGACTCTTCCACATCCTTATTACAAGTTATTGCATCCCTTGTAAGGACGAAGAATTAACCTCAATAACGTCGTTCAGTCATTTTATACATAGTACGAGTGGAATTTAATTGTCACACAAATGGTCACAGCGTTTGGTTGAAAAGTCAGTGGCAAGAAGCTATCGTATGCTAAATATCAAATGAAAAAACTAAAAAAATTGAATAAACGATAATCATTTTCATTGTAACTAGTATTAGTACCCGCACAATGTGCGGACAATATTTAAGTAAAAGTAATCACTAAATAGAGATAGATTAAAAAAATAATTTAGATTTATAAATTTATCAAATGAGTAATAGCATAAAAAAATATTTCATTGACCAATAAATAAATCAACATTGACTAATGAAATGTAAGTCTCCATCTCCTATCAATTATAGTTTGTTGAATAGTTCATAACAAATAATTCATAATAAATCATTTCAAAGTGAAAAGCAAAAGAAGATAAAATTAATTTGAAAATATTTACTTATATACGAATATTGAAAAGAGTCTAAATATAGAGAAAAAATATTACCATTCTAGTTATACCATTTATAACAATTACATTTTAGCCAAAATAGAATCATAAAGATACCAAATATAGAAAAGTGATAAAAGTTATCTCTAAAATTTTTAAAGTTTTTAACAAATAAATCATAATAATCTCAAGCAAGATCTTGCAATTTCTATTTTTCATTTGCATCAAAACAATTGATATATTTTTCTTAATTTTATTAATAGATTCGTTATTTAGTGATACTATGTTACCAAAAATTTGTATTTGGATAAAGAAATCATTAACGTAATAATCTTGTTTTTCTCAAGAAACAAAAATGTTATGAATAATTAAAGTAATTTTTGACAGATAATTTTCTTGTTTCAAACCTATATTGTTATAGTGAATAATTAAAGTCATTTTTGACAAATAATTTTCTTGTTTCAAACCTATATTATTTGAATATATAGTGAGTTTCTCATAGGTTTCTTCTTCTTGAAATTTCATTTTTAATTAGTGACAACATTCCTTCAACATGTTGATCATTTACTCTACCAAATATGATATTAAATAATGATTAATGAAAAAAAAATCATCTTTTGTATCATAATTATGCAAGACCTCAAAATAATATATAATTAAGAAATTATATTATTCATAGTACAATTTATATTTGTATAAAGAGATTTGAAAACTAAAAAACTTATTTTTCTCGAGAAAGAAAAATCATTACGAACAATTCAAATCATTTTCAACAAATGATTTTCTTGTTTCAAATCTATGTTCTATTGCGATTACATTGTTCAACATCCTCATAAGTATATTCTTCTACTGAACTCTCATTTTGAATTATTGATAACATTCCATCAATGTGTGATCCTTATTATGTCGAAACTTTTATTTTTAAAGCCTGAAATTCATGACGCAAAATCTGAATTAATATTTAGCAAACTATTGAAAATTCTTATTTCTGCATACTCATAATGAAAAACTTGAGAAATACCCATGAGAGAGAGAGAGAAGAAAAGTGTAACAAATATTTTGTGTTATTCAATGGCTATAAATAGTCATATGAGGTCAAATTTTCCATATAATAGAAATAAAATGTAAACTATAAATTAACTTTTTCAAATTAGCACACAAATTAACTTAAATTATGAAATTTAAGATATTTATTTTTTCAAAATTTAACTTTTCCATATAAACATCACTGAATTGATATAAATAATATTTTGAAACGTGATAAATTAATTAAATAACCCAAAAATATTGTAATATTGTATTTCTGTTATCTCTAGATCTTTTTTTAATACATAAGAAATACTAAAGTCATACAATAATCTCCTTTCTTTTTTATAGTCTAAACTTACCATTTAAAAATCGTTTCATTTGAATTAATAAGATCATAGAAGATTGTACAAAATCAGTTAATAAATGATATATATTTCCATTAAATAAATAAAGTACGATATAATTGTAATAAGACTACACAATCAACTAATTAATTTCACTTAATTAGATTAAATTTTATGATCATAATATATAGACTAAAGTTCCTTAAATTTAATGTTGTAAATTTCAAAATATATTTATGGCTAAAGTAGTAGTCAATGTTTGTTGTTTTTTTTAATCAATATATGTATATCAATTACGGAACTTTGCATATATTCTTTATTAAAATAATTGTCAATATTAATTGATTTTTACCGCAATTTAATCTAATTAATTTGATAACAATACAATTATTATTAATATTATATATTTGTTAACCATAAATTTGTCCTAATTTTATAGCTTGATTATATTTAATTAATCTACAATTACATAAAGGACTCAAATATGGAAACAATTGATATTAATTACCTTTATAATTTCAAAAAATTAATCCCATGAATTTCTCATATTCTTATAGTTTGATTATATCAAATTGATATTAATTACCTTTATAATTTTGGGAAGAATTTTTAAAAGGTAACGATTATTTTTTTCCTAATTGCTGATTTATTTCTCAAAAAATTCTTATAAATTTATAATTTGATTATAGTTAATTGATTATTTAATTATCTTTATAATTTTCTAAAAACTCAAATAAGGTAACAATTATTTTTTTCTCAATTACAGATTTTCTTATATTCAATCTTTTATTGTTTTACTAAAATAGTTCAAATTTAATTGTTTTGAGGCATGACATCTTTTTGTCTATAAATCTTTTTTAATACATAAGAAATGCTAAAGTCATACAATAATCTCCTTTATTTGTATAATCCAAACTTACCATTTAAAAATCATTTCATTTGAATTAATAAGATCAAGTAGATTGCACAAAATCAATCAATTAATTATATGTATTTTTATTAAATAAATGATGTACGAAATTATTGTAATAAAACTATACAATCAACTAATTAATTTCAATTAATTAGAATCAATTTTATGATCATAATATATAGACTCAAGTTCTTTAAATTTAATGTTGTAAATTTTAAAATATATTTATGGCTAAAGTAGAAGTTAGTGTTCGTTGTTTTTGTAACCAATATATGTATATCAATTACGAAACTTTGCATATATTTTTAATTAAAATAATTGTCAATATTAACTGATTTCTAACTCAATTTAATCTAATTTATTTGATGACAATAAAATTATTATTAATATTATATATTTATTTACCATAAATTTGTCCTAATTTTATAGCTTGATTGTAGTTAATTAATCAACAATTACATAAAGGGCTCAAATACGAAAACAATTGATATTAATTACCTTTATAATTTCGGCAATTCAATCCCATGAATTTCTCATGTTTTTTATTGATTGATTATATTAAATTGATATCAATTACCTTTTTAATTTTGGGAAGAATTTAAAAAAGGTAACGATTATATCTTTTCCTAATTACCGATTTATTTCTCAAAATATTCTTATAAATTCATAATTTGATTATAGTCAATTGATTATTTAATTATCTTTATAATTTACTAAAATCTCTAATAAGGTAACAATTATTTTTTTCTAAATTACGGATTTTCTTATATTCAATATTTTATTGTTTTACTAAAATAGTTCAAATTTAATTGTTTTGAGGGATGACAACTTTTTGTCTCTAAATCTTTTTTAGTACATAAGAAATGCTAAAGGCATACAATAATCTCCTTTCTTTTTATAATCCAAACTTACCATTTACAAATTATTTCATTTGAATTAATAAGATCATAGTAGCTTGCACAAAATCAATTAATTAATTATATGTATTTTTATATAAAAAATGATGTACGACATAATTGTAATAAAATTACACAATCAACTAATTAATTTCAATTAATTAGAATCAATTTTATGATCATAATATATAGACTCAAGTTCCTTAAATTTAATGTTGTAAATTTTAAAATATATTTATGGCTAAAGTAGTAGTCAGTGTTCGTTGTATTTTTACCAATATATGTCTATCAATTACGAAACTTTGCATATATTTTTCATTAAAATAATAGTCAATATTAACTGATTTCTATCTCAATTTGTTCTAATTAATTTTATAACAATAAAATTATTATTAATATTATATATTTATTTACCATAAATCTATTCTAATTTTATAGCCTGATTATATTTAATTAATCTACAATTACATAAAGGACTCACATATGGAAACAATTGATATTAATTACTTTTATAATTTCAAAAATTTAATCCCATGAATTTCACATATTCTTATAGCTTGGTTATATCAAATTTATATTAATTACCTTTATAATTTTGGGAAGAATTTTAAAAAGGTAACGATTATTTCTTTTCCTAATTACTGATTTATTTCTCAAAAATTTCTTATCAATTTACAATTTGATTATTTAATTATCTTTACAATTTACTAAAAACGCAAATAAGGTGACAATTATTTCTTTTCTTAATTACGGATTTTCTTATATTCAATCTTTCATTGTTTCACTAAAATAGTTCAAATTTAATTGTTTTGAGGGATGACATTTTTTTGTCTATAAATCTTTTTTAATACATAAGAAATGCTAAAGTCATACAATAATCACCTTTATTTTTATAATCCAAACTTATCATTTCATTTGAATTAATAAAATCATAGTAGATTGCACAAAATCAATCAATTAATTATATGTATTTTTATTAAATAAATGATGTATGAAATTGTTGTGATAAAACTATACAATCAACTAATTAATTTCAATTAATTAGAATCAATTTTATGATCATAATATATAGACTCAAGTTCCTTAAATTTAATGTTGTATGTAAATTTAAAATATATTTATAGCTAAAGTAGTAGTCAACGTTCGTTGTTTTTTTACCAATATTGCATATCAATTACGAATCTTTCCATATATTTTTTTATTAAAGTAATTGTCAATATTAACTAATTTCTAGTTCAATTTAATCTAATTAATTTGATAGTAATAAAATTATTATTAATATTATATATTTATTTACCATAAATCTGTCCTAATTTTATAGCTTGATTATATTTAATTAATCTACAGTTGTATAAAGGGCTCAAATACGAAAATAATTGATATTAATTACCTTTATAATTTCGGAAATTCAATCCCATGAATTTCTCATGTTTTTATAGATTGATTACATTAAATTGATATCAATTACCTTTTTAATTTTGGAAAGAATTTTAAAAAGGTAAGAATTATTTATTTTCCTAATTACTAATTTATTTTTCAAATATTTCTTATAAATTTATAATTTAATTATTGTCAATTGATTATTATTATCTTTATAATTTGCTAAAAACTCAAATAAGGTAACAATTATTTTTTTCCTAATTACGGATTTTCTTATATTCATTCATTTATTTGTTTACAAAAATAGGTCAAACTTAATTATTTTGAGGGATGACACCTTTTTTTAATATTTTTTTATTCAAAATGATTACAATATTTTCTATATAAATTGATCAGTTACTATTTATTAATTGGTTATTCTCTTAAGTAATTTTTTCTTGTAATATTTCTTTTAGTCAATTGTAATGAAATCATTCATATTTATTTTCTTATAATACTATTATTAAAAACATATAAAATGTAATTTATAAAATATGAAATATGAAATAATATTAAATATTTCAATAATCAACAAAATAGCTTTTTGTTATGAAATGATGGTTTTTTTGTGAAAATTCAAATAGGTAGTTCTCAATATGAAACTTGTCTTAATTTTAGGCTAGACTATCCTCCTTTATTATATAGATAGATAATTTCAACAAAATTAATTAGAGTACGTCCTTATTTAATTATTTTGTTACATGATGTTGTCTAAATTACATGATGAATTTGTTGACTATAATGATTTTTATACTTTTTAGTTTAAATAAAATATGTTTAAGAATCGATAATGTAGAGTTGTGGAGATAATTGGCTTATATAAGTTTATCTTTTATATCTTAAAAGTTTTGTTTTCTTTATGACCGCGCGAAGCGCGACTATGTTGACTAGTTAAGTGATTAAAATAAGTTAATAGAATATTACCAATCAACTTCCAACAATGGTGGTCCTATTATTCTAAGGTGGTTGGGACCTTGGTGGGGGTGGGAGGTGGGGGGATACATTTATATACACGAACGACGAATAAATAAATATGTTATATCGATAGCGTGTTTGAACCTTTAAATGAGATGGTTCACTCAATTCAACGTGATACTGAGTGTAACAAAGTCTTAAATAAGATAGTCGCTCATCAATCAACATTTATCGCATGGAAAAGAAGCACGCTCATATATTAGAAGGGATATTTTACATATACAACAACAGTAATATACTCATTATATTATCACGAGTGGGATCTAGAAAACATAGAGTGTACGCAAATTTTATCCCTACCTTAGGAGAGATAGAGAGTCTATCTGCGATAGACCCTCAATTTAGGAAAACAATTTAAAATAAATAAATATTCTATTCTCTAATAGTTTAAACTTTAATCTGATGAGACAGTACACATATTTCAACACAAACACATCACAAGATCTCGGTCGGTCTAGAAAGATATCCCTTCAACATAAGTCAACAAAAATATTTCTGACTTTTACTATTTTATATATATATATATATATGTGTGTGTGCGCGCGTTACCAAGTGCATAACTTCTAACATTTTTTTGGCTTTAGTCTTAAAACTTGTTGTCTAGACAATAATGATATATATATCCTTACTCCTCAGTAGCTCATATGAATCTGGTGACTATTGATATGTTTAGTCGGGCGACGGCCGTTAGGTCACCTATTTTGAGTTATGGATACACAAGGTCAAAACATGTGTGCCGGGCCCGCGACCCATCAACCTACTATCAATGGGGGAGAAAGCATAGCACGTCGCAATAAAAGCTTGATTCGAGGCGTCAGCGAAACACTGTCGTCTGTTCCAAAAATAAAAGCCCCTTAGCACCCCGGGACGGGAGTGGGGGACAACCCTATGCGCAGACAACAATAACACCGGCTCTACGAAGTCAGAATCGAATCTTTCTGTTGTCTTTCCCAATTCATTTGTGAATAATAATTCAAGGGCGTGAAAGCGAGTACTTCTGCTGCTTCGCTTGCTTCTTATTATGGCAGCTATATTTTCGTGGCGAAAATGAACAAAAAGCGAGATTGAGCATGCTATTTTCAAATCGATTGATAGATAGCCTAATTTGTTCTGATAGATAGAAAGAGATAGAGAGGGAATCTCTGAAGAATAAGGGGAAATCTCCTATTTCTATCTATTAATGAGACAACTATCTATTCTTGATCCATCAATCTTTGAAACATTTGATCAAGAGAGATTTCAGAACTAAAACATTAGCAGGAATGGTGCAAAATATTGACTACTAATTAAACAACAACTTTAATATTTTACAAAGTATGTTGATCTTTAATAGCACAGTATTTATGGTATATATCAAGAACTTGGCTTAAAGATGTTATCTATCTGAAACTAGAGATAATTATATGCAGCATATCTAATAGAAATGCTAACCTACTCACTAAGTAAATCGTCTCAAATACGAGACCAATCATCTTTGCTATGCTGAGAATATAACAAGATTCACACCAACAGCAATAACTAAACAGCATGACGGTGTCTAGGAAGCAACACCAATAGCTAAACGACCCACTCTTGTACTATGGCTCAAGTCCACACTTCTAACATCCTTTCTCATTGCATTGTTTCATGTTCTTCGCGCAACAACCTTTGTTTTGTCTTCAGCTTTAAAGTCCTTGTTCCTCTTGATACAATCTGATGTTCTTGGTGTTGGAGAATTTGCGACCAACCTTTTCTCTTGCGCTCTCTTTGGAGCTACTGTTCGATTTGATTGGGTTTTCTTGGATGTTTTGCTATGGAGATGAAGACGGCACGCTGCTGTCTAATAACTCTGCTGAAGAATGAACGGTTTCTTCTGAAACCTGTGGTGAATCGAACACATTTAGACATTCATTAGTGGAACATCTGTTATAAATTTTTGCCCTTGAACAATGAACAGTGTTCTCTGTTGCACTAGTAGCTCTAGCCCCTGCAGTCGAAGGCCTGCTTTGTGATGTACTGGATTTAGTTTTACTTGCTAACTCCTGAAAAAGTAATCAAAGAGCAAGTTATATTACTAGTTCGTCGGAGCGAGAGGGAAAAATAATAATTTCAGAGGAGGATAAGGATGAAGACTAATAAGGATGAAGACTAAGAGAGTCTTTAAGTAAATGGCCCGCCAGATAATTAGTAACACGTTTTTTTTTCCTTTTGCAGTAGGATCACAAGATTTATGTAATTGGATAGCTAAAGATGGAAGATTATCAATACTAACTGCTATGACATCAATGAGAAAAAATTGGCATCCACATCGCTGGCTTCTCATATTACTCGCGTCGTCAAGAAAGGGTAATATCACTATGCATTCAGATTTCAGCTTCTAAAGGATGTTTGGGGAGTTAAAGTTCAATGAGCATCAAAGTTCCCAACCATGCCATTCCAGATAATCAAATAAACTTCGATCAAACCTGTTCCAGTGTAGACCTTTATCACCTAGACCAACGAGATGAAACTAAAAAAGGCCCCAAGGAAGTATGCTGCATAACACCCATAACTAATATCATTGAATGGTGCCTTAAAGGATATCATAATAGGAGGACCAATGTACAAGATTTTATATTCTGTCCTTTAGTGTCAATGTTTCCCTTGATCAAGGATAGCGAGATAGAACTTCTTTATTCTCTATTGTTTTTTATTGGTTTAAATTTTTAGAAAGGTGAAATCGCGTGTCCAAGAAAGGGGATTTGAGTCATAAAATGACAGGAGAGTGCTTCTACCAAAATCCAGTACATAAAATAGCTTGCAAACGTATCTACAAACAAGCTTTACTTTCATACGAGAACAGTAAGCTAAGTGCACTGATTAGATGTTACCTAGTTTCAACACAGAAAAACAGAAATAACAGAAAAAATAGGAAGACACTTGTGAAAGGTGAAATTTGACGATCCTCATTATTTGAGACCTGTTATAATACCTTGTTTTTTTCTGAGCGGGGAACAGGTTCACGGTAGAAGGCAGGCATGGGAGTTGCTTTGAAATTGAGATTTCTCCGTAGCTGTTTGATCTCTGTTTCTTCCTTTTCATGCACATATCACAAAGTAAATCAAACAAACATTCATTATTTCTAGCTGCTGATAAAATAATTGTCATCTAACTCTTGCCGATGATATTCTACACTCCCTCGATTTCAATTTGTTTGTCTTACTTTTCTTGTTAGTCCGTTTCCAAAAGATTGCCTCTTTCCTTTTTTGGCAACTCTTTAATTCTAAATTTTCTCATGACACAATTAAGACCACATGATATATCCGATGACTTTAAAGAGATAACATTCAATAATTAGCACTTAGCAGCCTATGATTCTCCATATTAATTTGGACCTGTTTCCGTTACTAACAAGAATCAGACCCTGATTCATTACCTGGGTTCTTGCTTGGAGATGATGCATTTCTTCCTCTTTGGCATGCACTTTCTCCTCTAGCTTCATAAAGAACTAAAATCAATATCAAAAACTTCTTTTAGGTTTTATTCGACGTCTGAACTTTATCGAGTAGACACAAGAAATTGGTCCTTGCCTCTTTCCTTTTCCAGGCCCTCTCTTCACTTTTGAAATGGAAACTAGATCAATCCTATTTCACGCCTGGTTGACATGAATTTACACTCTCCTTATCCCTGTACAATAATAATATGTATAAGATATATGTTTATGAACACATTATGGAGTTAAAGCTCAAAAATTTTCCACGATATATACCTGTTTACACTTAGATGTAATCTATGGCTAGCTTTCACTATACAGGAAGCACGAGATGCGACAACCTTTCTTGCTATTGGTTGTTGTTCAGTGTTATATCATTCAATAATAAACGAGATTAGGAAAATTAGGATAAATCAGTGCTACCAAAATATCCCACATTTTCAACATGGAAGACATGATTAAGCAGCATACCTTTTATGTTGGTTAAGTACATTAGCTTTTGAACCTGAAGAAATATGTATAAAGCAAGTTATCTATTACCATAAAATTTGATAATCAATTTAAGAATTACGGAAGAACAATCTGATTAAAAAAGAAAGTTATGTAATAGTTCGACAACATTGAAATAGCACGTTTACTTATCTGCATTGAAATTTGAAGATAACACTAAGCCTAAACCTGATACAAACCTCTGGTTTTGGCATTCTGGTAGTTGGACGCAAAAGAGTGCCAGGTGCGTCCAATCTGGGCTTTTCTCTTTTTTGTGTCAAAGAAACATCGTTGTGTCTTCTATTTGTTTTTCTTGGCATGTCTTTGTATGCTTGATTTGAGATTGTCCCCTTGACACTAGTAACATTAACTTGGGACAACATTCTGAATTTTGTATCTCTAGATTGAGATGCAGTCCTCACCTGCATTTTAGGCACAAGACGGATTACATAAAGGGGCGCCAATTTTCTGAACTCGAATAAGACTACAATGCTATTATTTAAAATAGCTTACTACAGCAACAAGCAAGATGGTTAACTGATGTAATAATAGAAGATTACTAATCACAAATGCTACAAGAGGTCCACCTTCGAAGATGAACTTCGCCGAGGTTCTGAACTAACACTGCCATCTTTCTCAGTGGTGTGTGCATAAGAGGATAGATCAACAGAGTTTGATGAGAACTCGATACTGCTATCTTGGTCCTCTAGTTTTTCTTTCACTTCAATCGTAGGTTTAGGATCATTAAAAGATGCATTTCCAGCATTGAGATTAAGTTTTGCTTCAGCTTCCAGATCTTTAGGAACACTTTGAAGAACATCTGAACTATTGGTATATTGTTCAATCTGACGTCCAGAATGGAAAATTATACTATCTTCTCTGCCACGTTCTGTGGCTTCAATGTCTCCGTTGCTTGATCCTTCTCTGCCACATTCTGTGAATTCAATGTCTCCATTGTTTGATCCATCAAAACTCTCCTCAAAGCGTGCAGAATCACCAACCTCATTCACTCGCTCAAAATCTCCATCATAGCCTGTGTTTTCGGCTTGATACTTTCCATTCTTTGATAAATGGGTTGATCTATCATGATTTTCATCAAAACATGTAGAATGGCCAACTTCATTAACAAGCTCCAAGTGCCCCGCATATCCTTCATTTTCACTAACTTGATACTTTCCATTCTCCAGTAAAGTGGCTGCTCTGTCATGATTTTCAACAAAGCGTGCAGAATGGCCAATCTCATTAACATGCTCAAAGTCCCCCTCATAATCTGTATTCTCAGGTCCATCATAACTAGCTTGAGAATCAGCCCCATTCTGGAAGTCGGATGAACTCTGGCTTAGAAGTGCCCTCCTTCTAAAACGCTCCTCAAAACATGCCTTTTTCATGGGTTATAGAACCTGGCTTGGAGTATTTCTCAACCTCTTCAAGACACCTGTTGTGTGTGAAAGAAGACCTCATCTCCCAACATAAAGGTTCATTCTCAAATCTATCGAATGAGATAGATCCAGATTGCCACGAATCTGCCTGTCAATATTGGTAAGTAAATTAAGATTAGGACGCAAAACTGAGTAATCATATATTAAGTAAAAGACCCCTTAGATTTAGTTCTCAAGGAAAATCTTCACTTTCCCCTAATGGTCTAATTAGTAATGTATCAAGCAGTATATCCGTACATGCTTATACAGCCGATCTTACGAGACAACGAAACTCTCAATCTTTTGCGCTAAAAGTTAACGGTAATAAAGCCTCAATCAATGAACAAGTATGCATCCCAGCTAGAATTTTCACTGAGGTTCAAAATATGGAGAAGTAGACACACAAAGAAGCTTAAGGGGGTTCAACATGTACTATATATACATAAAAGAATAATTAATTGTGCATAAAAACTATAATTTTCCACCAAAGGGGGTTCGGACGAACCCCCGTCCCTACTTGGCTCCGCCCCTGATCCCAGCATTTAATATATGATCGCATGGAAGTGTTATGGATCCATAACTACAAAACCTACACATATTAATCCGTGGAAGGCAGAGAGAATGCTTCCGGATCACTCTCTCAGCACAATTATATAAGGACGCTACATACACATTTTCTAACAGAAAGTGAGATCTTGCAACCACACCCGAAAAAACATGCAACAAAGCTCTTTTCATTCCTCATTGAAGTATGCAGTCAGGAATCATGGGATGTGAAAAGCAAGAGTTTTCATTTTCAAGTCAATGAAACAAAAAAGAAACTAGTAGAAAATTCACTAACCGTTTCCAACAGCTTAGAAAAGAGTACAAATTCAATTCACAAAAACAAATTATATACATCTTCTTTTTACATAATTAATCACATTCAACACCTAGAACATATAAAATAGATACTAAAATTCAATCTCCTCAGTTACCAATCTACCAATGAACATAAAGATTCAACTTTTTTTTTCAATGAACTAAAGCATAAGAACAACATTTTTTCTACTAAATCCAGCAGCAATAGATAAGAGAACAATACATTTGAGAACAAAAAAACTAACAAAGAAATGCAAATGAAAATGACAGTAACAAAGAGTAAGATCCATTAGAAACTTTACCTGGAAACTAAGCCTAAATGGTTCTTCAATATCACCTGCCATTTCAAAACTGATTCTTCTTTAAAGCACCTCCATAGATATCATCTGCATTTCCCAAAAACAAAATCTTAAAATTCTGGCCACAAAAAAAAAAAATACCCCATCACTTAAAAATAGAATCTTTTTACTATTCCATACATAAACATCAACAAAAATGGACAAAAATGAAATTTTACAGACAACAAAATAATAAAATTCTAAAAAATTCATCACAAAAAAAAAATCAAACACCCAATCACTTAAAAATGGAGTCTTTTCACTATTGCATACATAAACATCATCCAAATGAACCAAAAAAATGAAATCTTACAGATAGAAAAGAGCAAGAAAATTACAGTTTCTAAGCAAGAAAACCTTTAAATTCTGAAAATTGCATCACAAAAAAAAGAGTATTTTCACTATTCCATACATAAAAATCATCAAAATGGACCAAAAATTTCATTCTACAGATAAAAAAAGAGCAAAAAAATTACAGTTTTTAAAGGAAGAAAATCTTAAAATTCTGAAAATGCATCACATAAAAATATTCTAAACAAAAAAAATCAAGCACCCCATCACTTAAAAATTCAATTTTTTAAGTATTTCATACATAAACATTATCAAAATGGACCAAAAATAAAATTTAACATATAAAAAAGAGCAAGAAAATTACAGTTTTTAAAGGAAGAAACTGGTAGACTCTTGAAAAGGGGTTGTAAAAGAAGCAAAATTGAGACAAGAAAATTTGTTTAGAGTAGAGAAGAATCACTACTTTGCTTAGAAGAAAGGGAGCTATTTTTAGTGAGAAGGACAATGGAGTGAACATGAATGTTAGAAATTTTGTCTAATTGGATTTTGTATTTATGGAAATGATTAAATTTTGGTTTAAATAATTAAGTAGATCTTAAACCAAAATGAATTGCATCTACATCCTTCTAGTTTGATAATATTGTAAGAAAGGACCAATTTGTTTGTAAATCAAGCCTATCTTCCTTTTATTTCGCTCCCGCTTGATTATAGATTTTGAAATTTAAATTTTAAAAATTTATACTTGTGTTCAATTTAAAAATATTTGAAAATCTGATTAATTTTTATGGTCAAATATATCTTGTTCATAAATTTTGGAATTGAAAATTTAAATTTTTAAATCTGAAGTTGTATTGAACTTGAAAATATTTGAAAATCAGATTTTCATAATCTGAACATTATGGTCAAATATATATTAATTTGATGATATATTTTAAAAATTCTTTTCTAAATCTCTAGTCAAATGATATCTTAGTTTTGCATTATAATATACAAATCCCTTTGCTCACTTATTTTTTAAAAAAAAATATTTATTTCTAAATACCTTTGCTCGCTTATTTATTTTTTAAAAAAAAAAAAGAATTATTCATTTCTAGAAAAGAGTTAGATCAAGGAAGGCAATCTTAATTCATCTTTTTATATTTTGTTTCTCCTTCTATTCTTAGTTCAACCTTAATGCAATTTATATTTTAATTGTATATCTTTGATTATGTAGTTATCTCCTTAATTTATTTTTGTTACCCAAAATAAGTGAAGGAAAATGCCAATAATGTAAATTGAAGCTATAAAATCTCCTTTTGTTTCAATTTTCATGTTATGTTATCCCTATTTTCTCACTAGTTCAAAAATTTAAATTAGGATTATTAGTCTTATAAACTAATTTTAACATTTATTTATAGTTAAAGGAATTTTCACAACATATCTAAACTTCAGAATTTTTAACAAGATTTTTCATTCTTAAATTTCATGTAAAATCTAATATCATTACAAATCAAAACTCCTTAATAGTCACTATGCATAACATTTCGTTGTAACAATAAAAAATATTAGAATGAGCAACGATGGCATAAAAAAGTTTTGATTGTATATTGAAAATGGGAGGGAGATGCTTATACAGTTTATTAAAAACAAAGGAAGAAATGTGTAATAATACAAAAACAGAAGGAAAAATGTGCAATTTATGGAAAAACTTTATGATCCAGTGCCCTGTGGAGTACATGAGCAATCATGTGCACTTCTGTTGATTGGCCCACTTAAACTGGGTCCCACCTATATCTTCCCCACCTAATCGTTGTGATCTGGCCATTGGATCTTCTTGATCAGACGGTCAAGAATTAGTTCAGACTCTTCCACGTGTCTTTTCATCCTTACAAGTTACCCACTTATAAGGAAGATGAAGAATTAATCTAAATAACCGTTCGTCAAATTGATATGAAAGGAATTGTCACACAATTGGTCATAACGTTTGGTTGGAAAGTCAGTGACATGAAGCTATTGTATGTTGAATTATGATCGAATGCCTCTAAATCAAAATTCGTGCTCCTACAGTGTGATCGATAATAGGGGTTTGCAGATAACGTGTTATTGACTAAGTCATCGTGATGAAAGAGTCACCGTGATCTCCTTGAAGTATATGATTTTAATCAAGAATTTACAGATAGCTTAAATACGTGACGAATATTGTAAGTGATAAAGTGTTATATTTTATTAAAAAAAAAAAGAAAAAGATGGAAGGTAGGAATATAATTGACTAATTAGATTTTCGGATAAGAGGTGGGAAATGATGAATCATGTGATTAATAGCTTTTCTATTGTGGGGTCATTATGTGGATAATGTAAAATTTGCCTTTTTGAAAAAATTTTGCTAAAAGATTTGCTCTTTATTTATTTTATTTATTTAGGAAATAGAAAGTGGGGTTATGTTATGATGTTGGGACAAGAAAAGATATTGATTTGCATTATTGGAAAGAATTATTAGGATAATCTTTTGAGACATAAAAGTTGAATGACATTTTTAGCAATGCATTTTCAAGTTTATTTTATGGGGAAAAAAGGGTGGGGGACTATGTATCCATTAATTTTTATAATCCCTTTTATTAATATCTTTGTGATAATCTTTTATATTAGAAAGGAAAAGGATAAAGTATGATTTGGTGATGAATAGCAAAGAGTGGAATGAGATTATTAATTAAAGAAAGGGATTATAGTTCAGGAATGTCAGATATTACTTTTAATCGATCAAAAACGAATTTAGAATTTAAATATTATAAGTTTGATTTTGAAATCAACGATAACTCATCTCTCAAACTTTATAGTAATTTAATTAGTAGTTCTTCACTAGTTCTAATGCATTTGGAAATTGGTGTGCATATATATGTGTATATATATAGTCGTAGTAATGGGACTACAATAACTTTTTTTTTACTAAATCACTATTTCGAATGACGGTGAATTACACATATTGCTTTTTTGATCTAGAGAATAAAGATTAATTAGGAGCAATCTCTTTTACATAGGGTTGTGTATCGATCGGTTTAATATAATTTGAAGTTTATAGGTTTGACTTATCAATTATCGATTTGTAGACATGTGAAACTATTATAGAACCATTAAGATATTGGTTATAAATCGTTGTTGGTTCGGTTATCAGTTTAACCATTAATGTTTCACACAGAAAAAAATCATTAAAAATTACTTCGAAATAAGGTGACAAACCAAATGAGCCATGCACGTGGATTGACAGATTGCATCTTGCTCAAAAGCAAACACTGACACCTTGTAGAATAATCGAGAGCTTAAGACAGTCAAAAGTAAAAGTATGAAACTAAAACCTAAGTCAAGGACTTTGTATACCTAATAACCTTGATATAAAGAACAATAAAAAATATGATGATCTATTGCATAATTACCTTTGGTCTAATATTAATTTTGAATTTTAAGCTAATTAAAACTTGCTTCATTTTTTTTAACTGTGATGGAACAGCCATTTTTGACAAATTTGGAACATTTTCCCTTGATAATGGATATTCCAAAAGCTATGAAGGAAACTTCTTCCAAATTATTGGACACTTTTGTAGATTTTACCTGTGAATTTGTGGACCAACCTTTGCTCCCATCTCAGGTATATAAATAAATATATATTTGTCCATTATCACTTCTTCTTTTTTAATTTGATAAATATTTCAGATCATAGGTATTTATTTTTGTAACTTTTTTTGGAATTCTTTTTCGTCTACAAATAATTAATTCATATAATTCACAGAGTAACTTTGCACCTGTTGAAGAGATTGGAGAAGCTGTCACAGTGACTCAAATTGAAGGGAAAATTCCAGATGATTTCCCTGAGGGTGTTTACATAAGAAATGGTAGAAAAAAATGTCGATTTTATTTTATAAACTATCAGGTCATCTGAAAGATAACTGCAAGAAAGATTGCATTCATAATTAATAAGTGAAACTAGTTAGTTAGATACCTAAAAAATAAGTTATGTTGAATTATACTGATAAAGTAAACTTATTTTGCAATAGGTTCATCTTCAAAAATGTATTAGAAATCTAAAGATTGACCTCATCGATCAAAAATTTAAATTCTGAATCAGCCTCTGACGTGCAGGATCAAACCCCCTCTTTGGAGGATTAAAATCAAGCAAGTCAATATTTGGAAAATCAAGTCATCTATGGATTGAAGGTGAAGGAATGCTTCATGCTTTGTACTTCACAAAAGAAAGAGGAAAAGGAAGCAAATGGAATGTGTTGTACAAAAACAAATATGTAGAAACAGACACATTCAACATGGAAAAAAATAGAAAGAAACCAGGTTTTCTTCCTAATACGGAAGGGGATGCTCTTGCTGTTTTGATGGCTACCTTTCTAAATCTGGTATGTCATGATCAACTATACATTTTTGAAGAGTTCAAACAACATACGTCTGAATACTATGCATGTATCCTTATTGTTCTGTGACATGTCTGATCGCCTTAATGTGTAATCACTTGAACCAACCAAGAACATGATAAACTTTGTGATATCGTCAAACCCATTGATCTGATTGTGCTCTGATGTGGTAAAGTTACGCGAAGGGGTTTCAGTAAGTTTGCTCATTCATCTGACTTAATTCTTGGACAAGCTCACGAGTTATGTACTGTGAATTTTACAGTTAAAAAGGATTCATGATTTGGTTGAACTTCTAGGCTATGAGTTTGTTTTGAATTTCTGATGAAATGTTATTGGTGATCTTTGTGTCTTTCTTGTTTTTCATGGTTTACGGTTGATTCTGGCAGGTGCTAAAAAAGGATGAAAATATCAACCAGCTCACAAATGATTTACAAGAATGCATGAAGGAACTTGGCGTTGTAAAGGGGATACTACCAAAAGTGTTTCAGGAGAGGGATTTCATGTGGGAGAAAGTTAAGAGCTACAGTGAGATGAACATGCTGTTGAATTATGAGATCAACATGTTAAAAAAAGAAGGTAGATACCCTCGACGAAGACATTCTTATGAAAGAGGGTCAAATCACAATCTTGAAAGACTGGATAGGCAAACCTTTTGACCTTCTTGCAAGTCCTGATTCTCTGTTGGAGTGATGGATGCTAAATGGCCAAACTACAATTCATATTTTGTTCATTGACATGTAGTTTGGACATTTAGAATCCATCACTCCAACAGAGAATCAGGACTTGCAAGAAGGTTGAAAGGTTTGCCTATCGAGTCTTTTAAGATTGTGATTTGACCCTCTTTCATAAGAAAGTCTTCGTCGTGGGTATCTACCTTCCTTTCAACATGTTGATCTCATAATTCAACATCATGTTCATCTCACTGTAGCTCTTAACTTCCTCCCACATGAAATCCCTCTCCTGAAACACTTTTGGTAGTATCGCCTTCACAATGCCAAGTTCCTTCATGCATTCTTGCAAATCATTAGTGAGCTGATTGATATTTTCATCCTTTTTTAGCACCTGCCAGAATCAACCGTAAACCATGTAAATCAAGAAAGACACAAAGATAACCAATAACATTTCATCAGAAATTCAAAACAAACTCATAGCCTAGAAGTTCAACCAAATCATGAATCTTTTTTAACTGTTAAAATTTACAGTAGATAACTCGTGAGCTTGTCCAAGAATTAAGTCAGATGAACGAGCAAACTTACCGAAATCCCTTCGGGTAACTTTACCGCATCAGAGCACAATCAGATCAATGGGTTTGATGATTTCACAAAGTTTATCATGTTCTTGGTTGGTCCAAGTGATTACACATTAAGGCGATCAGACATGTCACAGAAGACTACCACATGCCAGCAACTCATGTATACAAGTTCATAAAGAAAACCGTGAGCTACAGATGGAACAAAGATGAACCTAAAATCAAACAGAAGTAGAAAGCTAATGCAGAGAGAGTAACATGCGAGCAGGCTATCAAATATGAAGATGAGGTATCCAAAGTTGAAAAATAAAAACTATTTTGTTGCAACGAGATCTTAACATTGCCTGCTTACCTGAAGCTCGAGATATTTCAACTTGGGTGTGGCATAAGAAAAAATGTCCAACGCATTTTTCACTTCACATTTGAGAATGTCGTTACCTCTAACTGTTGCGGCTAGATCAGCCTGAAGTTGCTTTATGTCCATCTCTTCGGAATAGAGCTTCTCCCTTAGCACAGTTGTCAGCAAAGTTTACGATTTAAGCTCTTTAACCTTTTCCTGGTAGTTTTCCCGAACATAATCTCTATTGTCTTGAGCTACTCGATATTCCGCTTGTAACTGAGTGAGCTGCTGCCTTAGATTTTGACTCTCCTCTGACACTTGCTCTATTCTCTTAGACAAATCTTCAAGGTGTTTCTCCGAAAATGACATCTTGATTCTATTATCTACTTCCTTCTCATTAAATGAAGAGACTTCCCTTTGTAGAGAGACATTCTGCTCTGCAAGCTCCCTCGCCCTTTTACGGAGTCTATGTTGTTCAATTTGGTATTTCTCAAGTTTTAGAGACCAATCGCTGGATCTTCTATCCAATTCCTTTTCCAGTACTGATTGTAACTCATTATTTTTTGTCTCTAATCTTCATGTCCGTGAATCTAGTTCTGCCTGTAATATGCTGATTTCTTCCTTAGCAGAAGCCCTTTCTGTAACTTGATTACGTAGCATGCTTGAAACTTCAGAAACCATTTGTACCTTCTCCTTTGTCAATCTTCTAATAGTCCGAATCAACACTGGAACGCTAAGGTCTCTGCCGTGAAGAAACATTTGTCATTACTTTGGACAAGCAAATGCAAATTAAAACATCAGTTTAAGTGTGAAAAAGGAAGCTACAGCAAAATGATATGCATACCGTCTTGAATCACGACCAGATTTCTTAGGATGAACTTTCTTATTGTGACCATGGGGAGATTTGCTCAGATCCGTGAAATTCTTTTTTCCTGAACCATCCAGATGACAATGAAACACTCCTCCAAGAAGAAACTTCCTTGGACTTTAACGGTGGTGAAGGGGTCTTGTTTGTATCATTAGTTGATGATCGAAAAAAGAAGAAGTTGTTCTTCACCATCTCTATGTATGGAGACTGTACATGAATCAAACTAGTATCCATGAGATTTCAAAGGACAAAGCAAAACACTCATAAATAGCCACTCACAAATCAGCATCTATTCATGAAAATATTGCAAGCTAACTAAATACTTATGAGACAAAGCAAAACATCTCTCTTTCTACATGCTTCTTCTTCAACAACAACATACGTAACCCCTACCTTGGCAAGTAGAAAATTTGTTTCCCATAAATCCTCAGCAAGGAAAGCAAAAACACGAGGATATTTATGAAGACATAAGCAGTAACAACAGTAGCAAGTAAGAAAACAGAGGTATACGATACAACAAGTAGAAAAGAAAAATATATACTAATACTACTACCTGAAGAGACATGACGCGAAACTATTTACTACTAGCCTTCTACTGAAAATTAATAAAATACCCCACAAACAAATAGCACAAGAACAATTCAAAGAACTTATCAAATCCTTCTGATAAAACAAATAATCATGGTAAATAATAAAAAAAAAAAAAAATTACTGAATCAAAGAGTTGAAAGAGTAAGAGCCGGCAAAAGGTTGTCAGAATCTGTAGGATTTTTGTCATTTTTTCTTGAAATGTAAAAACAACAAAAGACTAGAATGGAGAAAACTTTTTTTTCTGTGTCTTTCATTCATCATCGTACAATGCATATATACAAATAACAAGGATCTGTAAATTACAAGTAAATATTTACAAGGATCTGTATATGGCAAGTGAATATTTACAAGGATCCAGAAATATGGCAAGTGAATATTTACAAAGAACGAAGAAATCTGGGCTGCACTATTTGGACCTTTCTTGTACTTGTATTTGGGCTAAACAAAGAAGTGAGTCCAATTCGTACACTGTTATAATGAATATATGTGTGAATTCAAAAGCTAAACCTAGATCAATTACAAAATAAAAACTATCTCTTGCCATATATTTTAGAACTCCTAATTTAGAAAAAAAAAAAAGTTTTACCATATATTTTAGGAGACAATATTATAAATAAATTAAATAATAATTTAAAAAGGTGAAAAGACTATTTTGTCTATTGTTCAGTGTTTTAATGAAGGACAAAAAGTTCAAATCACATTTTTAAGGGTCTTCACACTTTTAATATATTATAAATTATAGATATAGATATAGATGTAGATTATAGATATAGATTATAGATTATAGATATATATAAAAAAGAGGTTTAGAGTATGCTGTGTGGCATACTTCTAAAGCCTGTTGACACCCATTTATTCCACACAAGCGCCTCTTTATGGGATGGCACATGCAACATGTATGTATTTTTGCTGAATATTCTTTGAAGTCATTCTCTCTATTTCTTCCTCTAGGTGTAACCATTCCAAGATTCTGTACTTAATACTGTATTTTACTTGTTTTTCAATTAAGTTGTGAGAAGGAAATGTCTACAGACTGATGAGGGGAGGGGTGTTAATTATTCGGTTAATAAGCATATTATAATCTATAATATATTAAAAATGTGAAGGGCCTTAGAAATGTTGTTTGAACTTTTTGCCCTTCATTAAAAGTTTTTGGTTTAGACAAAATAGTCTTTTCACTATTTTTCTAATATTTAAGAGTTGAAAATCAATTAAATATATTTATGATAAAATATTTACATATTTAAAAGCATGTTTTTATTTCTGTAGAAAACGTACAATCTAATTTTCTTTTTTTGATTTTTTGATGGACTCCTAATTATATGGGAACTCAAACTCCTATATATGGAAACTTTTCTTCTTTTAGCTCTTGTTTACGTTTTTTTTCCTTTTTTCTTTGTATAAAATCCTAAAATATAATTTATGTGACTCCAAAATGTAAAGAAAGTCAAATTCCTAGATACATGATGATCTTTCATACTACCTTTTCTACACGTTTTTTTATCATTATTTTATTTTTATCCTCAAATTTTCAATTGAAATCTTCTACTATCATAATTAAAGTGGAAAAATAATTAACTGATTTGAAAACTAATAATTAGATGACTATTTTTATGAGAATAACTATTTTTTTTATGATTAATATTTTTTTATTAGTTTGAGAATTCTAAATCAACTAAATTTAATTTTAAAAAAATTTACAAAAATTTATAAATAAATAAATATAAAAACGTTAGAATAAAAGAATTAAGAAGTACCAAATTTTGAAAGTTTTAAGTACATAATAAGAATGTAATCAATGATTTTGTAAAGATTTGACTTTCAAAATAAAAAAAAATATATATATATAAAAAAATTATCGCACCACAGTGCATGGTTCAAATTGATTTGTTTCTCTTAGCCCCTGACAACAAGAGAAAGAGGTACTGCACGAAAAACGCAAAAATGATTAACCATCAACCACTTTAAACTTGTGGCAAAATATATATGTGCTTACACTAAAATATATGTTTATGTTTACATTATTGTACTAAAGTGTGAAGGAGTTTTGAAAAGTAATTTAAATTTTTTACACTTTATTAAAAATCTCCACAGTAGAAAAATTAATTTAATTTTAAATAATCAAACGTTACACGTGCGAGGCACATGCAGTTAAACTAGTAAATTTAAAGGATGTATATGTGGAAGTATTGAGATGGTAAAAGAATATAAAAAGAAAGAGGAAGAAGATGTTAATTGGCATAAAATTTGGAGTAAAATGTGGATTTTAATTTACTGATTTTAGGCAAAAATTAGGCCAAAGCAATTAAAAAAATATTGGCAAAATATCAAGTAAAAAATTAGAGGTGAATATTTGCATAGATTTGTCAATCATTGCAAATAATGAAGAGAATTATATTCTAACTTACAAAATATATTAAATATCTATTAAATAAAATATGAGGAAGTGCAATTTTTTTAAAAATCTCTTATGCGTTAGAATGGGTATATCTTATGTATAAAAATGAAGATCTCTTATAAAAAGTCTGTAAAACTAAATTAAAAAAAAATTATAACATACAAAATCAGTTTTCCTCAATAATATAACCATGTATGAAAGTATATATTATCTATATGTATAAATTGCGAAAAAAGGGATAATAAACAAGTAATTTCACCTATAATTAATATATATTTAATAATAATAATATATATATTACTCTTATATATAAATGAAGAGTTTTGGTACTACTATTTTGTCTTTTAGTGCCTACTTGCTATTACTATTATTATTATTATTATTATTATTATTATTATTATTATTATTATTATTATTATTATTATTATTATTATCATCATCATCATTATTATAATTATTATTATTATTATTATTCATTTTTTTACTATCACTATTACTACTACTATTATTATTATCACTTTTTTTTACTATTACTATTACTACTATTATTATTATTTTTTCTACTAATATATATAATATTTAAGTAATAGTTTGGTAATACTACTAATTTGTCTTTTAGTAGTACCAAACCTTTACTTTATTAGTAATAGAACATTACTATTATTTCTATTTCTATTTCTATTTCTATTCTATTCTATTTATTATTATTATATTATTTTTTACTTAATATATAAGTGAAGGTTGTGGTGACTATTAAGGGTATTTCGGTAATTTTAGTCACCCCAACCTTCACTTCTATATAGTAGTAAATAAAATGATTACACATGCATATGATTTTTCTTATATTTATTAGTTTTGTCCTCATTTTTATGGTGCAATAAAATAGTTACATATGCATATTATTTTTTTCTTATATTTATTAGTTTAATTTTGTCCTCATGTATTATTTTAATAATATTTTTATTTAGATCTTTGTAATTGAATTATACATGGTAGTATTTTTTTTATAAATATCTTTTTGATCCTTATTAAATGACTACCAAGGGTTTTTCGATATATATAAGTGAATGTTGGGGTGAATACCAAGGGTATTTTGGTAATTTTAATCACCCCAACCTTCACTTATATAGAGTAGGAAATAAAATGGTTACATATGCACATGATTTATTTTTATATTTATTAATTTTGTCCTCATTTTTATGCTGCAATAACATGGTTACACATGTATATTATTTTTTTCTTATATTTATTAGTTTTGCCCTCATGTATTTTTTTAATAATATTCTTATTTAGACCTTTGTAATTGAATTATACATGGCAGTATTTTTTTATAAATATCTTTTTTGTTCCTTATTAAATGACTATCAAGGATATTTCAATAATTTGAGGATGCAATAAAATGGTTACACGTGCATATTATTTTTTCCTTATATTTATTAGTTTTGTCCTCATTTTTATAGTGCAATAATATGGCTACACATGCATATTACTTTTTTCTTATATTTATTAGTTTTCTCCTTATTTATTATTTTAATAATATTTTTATTTAGACCTTTGTAATTGAATTATACATGATAGTAATTTTTTTATAAATATTTTTTTTCCTTATTAAATGACTATCAAGGGTATTTTGGTAATTTTAGGATGCAATAAAATGGTTACACATGAATATTGCTTTTTCCTTATATTTGTTAGTTTTATCCTCATTTTTATAGTGCAATAAAATGGTTACACATGCATATTGCTTTTTTCTTATATTTATTAGTTTTGTCCCCATGTATTATTTTAATAATATTTTCATTTAGACCATTGTAATTGAATTATACATGGTAGTAATTTATTATAAATATCTTTTTGTTCCTTATTAAATAACTATCAAGGGTATTTCGATAATTTTATGATGCAATAAATATTTTGGAATCGATGTATGTGTCTCAATAACTTATATATTTGAACTTTTCAAATGAGATGTGCATCATGTATTTTTTCAGGAATGTCCAAACGAATGACGTGTCGCCAACTGTAGTTGCAACAATCTAGCTAGATTTTAATCCACTTATATAATCACTTTTGTATTGGTTGGACTAGTCTAGCAAGCTCAATTTCGTTCCACACTGAATGTATATATTATGTTAACATCGGTTCACTGTACTGTATTTCTTTTCTTTTACTCCTATACTAAACAATTACAATAAGTAGGAAATAATCTTTTGCAAAGTTGGATCTCTTTTGCACATTAGTGTTGTCAAAATGCTCGTGCCTTGCACGGGCACAGGTATCTAGTGTGTATATATATATATATTAGTGATAAGGGTAAAGTTGAAAAAAAGTGATTAATTATCTCATGATCTCTTAAACAGGTAAGCTATTTTGAGACATTTTTTTAGCTAACATATTAACTATTTTGAGACGGAGAAAGTTAAATTTTGCTAAGAATTTTCTCATAATCATTAAGTTTTAAGAGTTGCACGCCAAATTTTGGCACTTCCAGTAAGTATATTTATAGGCAAAGGTGTTCCGTCGTGCTTAAATTCTAGTCTGTCTCTGATTAACTAGGTGTATAAAACTAGTGTAATTTTTTTAATTCCTTATATTTTATCCAATCAATGTGAGAGATAGAATAGGAGAGTTATTTAAAGGGATCGATTATCTCCTTTCCCGCGTTAGATATAATGCAATTTAGGTAAAAAGTTTCAATTTTAATAATATATGGTTTCCTTGAGGTTGGAATTAATTAAATTGAGATCTCATTATTAATTAGTAAGATCATCTTAAAAATTAAAATAGGTATAGAAATTACGTAATTGTGTATGCATGCAATTAAGGTAATTAATAACAAAAACTGACAAATTCCTTTCTTTAAAGATTTGAATGAATTAAATTTGAGATCTCTTTATTAGTTAACCATATATTTTAATTTTGGACTCAAAACTTGAGGTCTCTATATTAAGTATGAGTATTATTATTATTAGTATCTGTAAAAGGTCTATACATTTTAGTCTATTATATAATAGGTATAGCATTTATTTTACCTGTTTCTTTACCATATAGATGAATCAAAGCCAAATAAGTTCTTAGTTATGCCTTCGTGTGTTGTTCCCCTTCGTGTATGTTGATTTGACTGCTCACATCTTTAGCCAAGAATAACTAAACCTGCAGCATTTTCAAGAAAAAATGACATGAATCCTACAGATTCTGACAACCTTTTGTCGGCTCTTACTCTTTCAACTCTTTGATTCAGTAATTTCTTTTTTTTTTATTATTTACCATGATTATTTGTTTTATCAGAAAGATTTGATAAGTTCTTTGAATTGTTCTTGTGTTATTTGTTTGTGGGGTATTTCATTAATTTTCAGTAGAAGGTTAGTAGTAAATAGTTCCGCGTCGTGTCTCTTCTAGTAGTAGTAGTAGTATATATTTTTTTTTCTACTTGTTGTATCGTATACCTCTGTTTTCTTACTTGCTATTGTTGTTACTGCTTATGTCTTCATAAATATCCTCGTGTTTTTGCTTTCTTTGCTGAGGATTTATGGGAAACAAATTTTCTACTTGCCAAGGTAGGGGTTACGTATGTTGTTGTTGAAGAAGAAGCATGTAGAAAGAGAGATGTTTTGCTTTGTCTCATAAGTATTTAGTTAGCTTGCAATATTTTCATGAATGGATGATGATTTGTGAGTGGCTATTTATGAGTGTTTTGCTTTGTCCTTTGAAATCTCATGGACACTAGTTTGATTCATGTACAATCTCCGTACATAGAGATGATGAAGAACAACTTCTTCTTTTTTCGATCATCAACTAATGATGCAAACAAGACCCTTTCACCACCATTAAAGTCCAAGGAAGTTTCTTCTTGGAGGAGTGTTTTATTGTCATCTGGATCCTTCTATGACAGTGGGTCATAAAAAAAAGAATTTCACGGATCTGAGCAAATCTCCCCATGGTCACAGTAAGAAAGTTCATCCTAAGAAATCTGGTCGTGATTCAAGCCGGTATGCATATCATTTTGTTGTAGCTTCCTTTTTCACACTTAAACTGATGTTTTAATTTGCATTTTCTTGTCCAAAGTAATGAAAATATTTCTTCACGGCAGAGACCTTAGCGTTCCAGTGTTGATTCAGACTATTAGAAGATTGACAAAGGAGAAGGTACAAATGGCTTCTGAAGTTTCAAGCATGCTACGGAATCAAGTTGCTGAAAGGGCCTCTACTAAGGATGAAGCCAGCATATTACAGGCAGAACTAGATTCACGGACACGAAGATTGGAGACAGAAAAGAATGAGTTACAATCAGTACTGGAAAAGGAGTTGGATAGAAGATCCAGCGATTGGTCTCTAAAACTTGAGAAATACCAAATTGAACAACATAGACTCCGTGAAAGGGCGAGGGATATTGCAGAGCAAAATGTCTCTCTACAAAGGAAAGTCTCTTCATTTAATGAGAAGGAAGTAGATAATAGAATCAAGAATTCATTTTCGGAGAAACACCTTGAAGATTTGTCTAAGAGAATAGAGCAAGTGTCAGAGGAGAATCAAAATCTAAGGCAGCAGCTCACTCAGTTACAAGCGGAATACCGAGTAGCTCAAGACAATAGAGATTATGTTCGGGAAAACTTCCAGGAAAAGGTTAAAGAGCTTAAATCGAAGACTTTGCTGACAATTGTGCTAAGGGAGAAGCTCTATTTCGATGAGATGGACATAAAGCAACTTCAGGCTGATCTAGCCGCAACAGTTAGAGGTAACAACATTCTCAAATGTGAAGTGCAAAATATATTGGACGCTCTTTCTTGTGCCACACCCAAGTTGAAATATCTCGAGCTTCAGGTAAGCAGGCAATGTTAAGATCTCGTTGCAATGGAATAGTTTTTATTTTTCAACTTTGGATACCTCGTCTTCATTTATGATAGCCTGTTCGCATGTTACTCTCTCTCTGCATTAGCTTTCTACTTCTGTTTGATTTTAGGTTCATCTTTGTTCCATCTGAAGTTCACGGTTTTCTTTATGAACTTGTATACATGAGTTGCTGGCATGTGGTAGTCTTCTGCGACATGTCTGATCGCCTTAATGTGTAATCACTTAGACCAACCCAGAACCTGATAAACTTTGTGATATCCTCAAACCCATTGATCTGATTGTGCTCTGATGTGGTAAAGTTATCCGAAGGGGTTTCAGTAAGTTTGCTTGTTCATCTGACTTAATTCTTGGACAAGCTCACGAGTTATCTACTGTGAATTATAACAGTTAAAAAGGATTCATTATTTGGTTGAACTTCTAGGCTATGAGTTTGTTTTGAATTTCTGATGAAATGTTATTGGTGATCTTTGTGTCTTTCTTGTTTTTCATGGTTTACGGTTGATTCTGGCAGGTGATAAAAAAATATGAAAATATCAACCAGCTCACAAATGATTTACAAGAATGCATGAAGGAACTTGGCGTTGTGAAGGGGATACTACCAAAAGTGTTTCAGGAGAGGGATTTCATGTGGGAGGAAGTTAAGAGCTACAGTGAGATGAACATGTTGTTGAATTATGAGATCAACATGTTGAAAAAGAAGATAGATACCCTCGACGAAGACATTCTTATGAAAGAGGGTCAAATCACAATCTTGAAATACTGGATAGGCAAACCTTTCGACCTTCTTGCAAGTCCTGATTCTCTGTCGGAGTGATGGATGCTAAATGTCCAAACTACAATTCATATTTTTTTCATTGACTATAGTGTTCATACTTCTCGTATACTTACTGGTTTTACTCTTATTCTTTCCCCCTTTGATACTTGTTATAGAAAGTTTGCTTCTTTCTTTTGTAACCTTTTTGAATCTCCAATTGTAAACATTTCTTTTACTTGCTGGTGATCAAGACAATGAACTTCTTTTGCTTCATTTGGTTTTTTAAGTATTGGATGTTTTTTTCTTATGAATTATTTAGTGAGGATTGGTGCTACCATTTTCTTCTCGTTTATGAGGTAGAGGTATGGTTTGCATATATTCTGCCCGAATATACATCGGGTATGTTGTTGTTATTGTATGGAGATTTTGTGTATAATAACAATCGTATATTTTATGTCGGGTCATCCACACTTTCATTCCTTGCCAGGGAAAGCTCATTAAGCTTACTGAGTTAACTTCTCATTAATGTATTCTTTCACTAAGGTTGAATTAAACCGCGCGATAGTATTTATATTTATTTTTGGTTCCTAAATGTATTGAAAGAGTAAGTTGCCACACCAACTTGCATGTACCTTGATGGATTTCACGGGATAGCTATCTTTCCAATAGTACATGTACCATTTGTTCAACAAAAATTAAATAGATATGAAGAATCACCAAGTGCTTTTTTGCATTTGTGGAGTTTCAAATCCGAACCTCAATTCACAAAATCGCTATTTCTTTTCCTTATTCACCTCAAGTAATTAAGAGCACGAAATCTAGGATCACAACGACTGCAATAATTTTTTACGCGCTTTATGTAGAGCATGAAGATAAATGGAAAAAGAAGGATAGGTTTTATTCATAATGCAGCATGAGAGAATTTCAGCATCAGTAGCTGCTATTGATGCAACAACAACAACAACATATACCCAGTGTAATCGCACAAATGAGGTCTAGGGACGGAGGTAGAGATATTATTTCCGATAGACCCTCGACTATAAGTGCTGCTGATAGATGGGATATTATGTCAAATGTATACATATGTTAAGAACCCACATGATCAGTGCTCCATTTAGGGAGAATATACACGAATGGACCAAAGTTTGGCAGCAATATTTGGTTGAATACAACAGCTATGGAATGGACATACTCGTTAACTCATACAGAATGATTCCAGAACTCAACACCGAAGTAAGCAGAAAATTTTAGGCAGTAGAGCAAGTAAATGTTATTTCTAAAATAAACATCAATTATCCCCATGGTAGAAAAGCCACACCTACTTCATCCTATACTAAGTTACTAAGTCCTACAACGACAGGTGAAACAATGAAGACAGAAGACCATAATTCCTGTTGTACTGTTTCCAAGAAAAAACATTCGCATACAAGCAAGTTGGAAAACTAAGCGCATGACTTCTCTACAATGTACGCTATACTCTCTTCATTTTGGGATGTGGAAAATATTTGACCTTATTAACTAGATTCATCTATGTTGATTCCAAAAAAAAAAAAAGTTCTAGGCCTTTTGAGATTGCTTTATTCCATATAGTATTGGTCTCTCATACCTTTTGTACACCTACAATTATCATGTTGCAGGTCCAGCGCATGTGCTACTAGCACCAAAAATCAAAATTAATATCTTAAACATTATGTATACTCCAAATCGTCATACAAAATGGAGCCACCGGAGCTTTCATGTCTAATGAATTTTTCATTTTTACCTAAACAACCAATCTCGATTAAGTACTACAACTCTAATGAATCTTATAAGATGGAGAAAGTTACCTATACACAATCAATCTCCACTGAAATTAGTGTATCTCAAGTTCTCTGATGCATTGGTTAACCTCTCAATGCCTCCTGAAAGTCATATTGGTTATCCAAAGAGAACAAATAAAAAGTACAGAAATGTTTATCTTGGTAATATCCACCTACCATTGGAATCAAGCAAGCTACCAGTATTTGTTGCTAAAAAGGGAGTCCTGGAGTACCTCTCTAATATATCTGAACATGGTCAAAACGGATATAAATTACGCCTGATTAGCATCATACCAGCTCATTTTAATACGTAAAACTTTAAAAGTAGAAAAGCACAGAATCCAGAGATGCCATGAAATTACAGAGAAACTGGGAAGATAAATACACGTACCAGAACTATTAGTGAAATCAGCAGTCAAGTCCAAGAAACCAAAATTTTGAGGCATCTCCCCAAGAAATCCAAATGAAGTAGTGTCAGCATCCAGAAGAGGTTCACTAAGAGGTTGCATGTTAGACTCCACACTACTAAATGACGAAACAGATGCATCACCCATTGCAGAACGTGACTCCAAGTAACTGCAGTGAGGACCAAAGGCAAACGGAGAGTTCCCACCATAGACAGGTTCTTTCTTAATAATCCTCCCATCTATTGTTTGTCTCAACCCCATGTTAGAGGGCTAGCCCAAAAACATATTAGGAGGAACATCAATTTTTCTGCTTTGAGAAGGAATATCAACTGATGTTTGTATGCAAGATAGAACAGATGAGTTGTTGTTACTGAATGCATTGGGTCTATCAGCACGTACAGGTTCATGCATTATGCCATTAGATTTTGCAGCAGTTCCAACATTTTCAGCAGCACCACAAGTTGAATTTTGATGCACTGCAGTAAGGAAAGAAAACTTAAACATTAACTTGAGATAACAACACAAGCTTCTCAAATGCAGGTTCTAGCAAGAACAAAGATAACAAGCAAATAGAAGGCAATGAAGATAAGGATAAGTCTAAACGATCTTAGGGACAGGCTCCAAACTGAACACAGTGCTCGTCATTCTTGTTGCAGATAAGATCAGCCAACTTATTATTTTGACGTTAAGAGTTTCTTGTAGAGGGTGCTGAATCTATTTTGCAACTTTGGAGGCCTTGTAAAGCACAGAGAGGCTCATTTTTGTAAAGAAAATACTGCCCACATAGTATATATACTATCATTTTCAAAAAAAATATGGTGCTTGCTGGTTTTACCAATATCATGTATACGTGTAACTTCCAATGCAACCTCCTGGAGAAAAAACTAACCACCAATAGGCATCTGTCAGCATAGAAGATTCTAAGACTGTCTTACTAGGACTTAGGTAAGTGCAAGTTCTTGAAGGGAAATTGTTTGCACCATTAAAGATAAAAAAACTAGGTATACAAGAGATTAGACATGTTAAAGAAAAAATGACAGGTTTAATATCAGGAAAGACATCAAAAACTCTCATTGACATATAAATGATGGATCCCAAATAACTTCAGAAGTTACACACAAAAGGAAAATGGTACAGAAACCAATTCCACCTTCATAATAACTATGTCTGCCTGATGTAAGCATAAAAATTATCAGGAAATACATCAAAGACTCTCATTGACATATAAATAATAGATCCCAAATAACTTCAGAAGTTACACGCAAAAGGAAAATGGTACAGAAACCAATTCCACTTTCATAATAATTGTGTCTGCTTGATGTAAGCATAAACATAAAGAACATACTGACATACCAAAAAATTATCAAAATGTTCTACAATGTAGTGCATAGTTTTTTTTGTTTTTTGAAATTGAACGCAGTGCATAGTTTAAAAATATGTAAACAACATTTAATGTGGCAGGTGAAGCATCAGGTACTGGACGAAAAATTTAAAACATGGTGGAGGCAAATGAAAGAGGGTATCTGAAAGAATGATCATCAGAGGGCAGGGTGGAACTCCCTCATAGCAAGTCAAATAAAGTTTAAAACTATATAAAGAAGATGAAACTAGGGGCTTCTGTATGTGTCTCACATACTTGGCATAAAACATGTCTGAATGAGCACAACAGAATCAAATGTACTGAGACAAAGCAGGCATTTGATTGCAGATCAAATGGAAGAGTCTGCCAACCGACTAGATTTAAGAGCAGCTCTGGTTCATGCACCATTTTGAGGTAAAGTTATATGGTTAAAAATTTGGACGTTACTTAATATATGCACAAACTGAACATGAACTGCCCAGTTAGACAAGTGTTTTTTGTAGCTACCCAGTGACAAAAACAAAATGCAGAAAGGTTCACTAAGTATCCAGCCTACTTGGTGAAATATTACACCCATTAGACATTGGTAAAGAAGCAATTGCACTTGAAAATTGCTGCATCATCTTCACTTGCTCCGCAAGCAACCTATTGAATTCAATTATTTGCTCTTTCACCATCAGTTTCAGGTAATATGCTTGAAAAAATTCCTGATTTTCTTCTTCTAGTTTTTGCCAAACTAAAAAATAGGGAGAACGTCACAATGCTAAAGAGTTAGGAAACCGGAATCACATAGAAGTTGTAAATTGCTACATGCCTGTAGGCAACACTGGAAACAAGGACAAACATAAACAACGCGTACAGTAAGACAATATATTTACATGTTATACAACACAGCTCATTAGAGGCATTAGTAGCTTCACATTAGTATTAATGTCATGTTTTCTAAAATCAGTTTCATCATAATATGCCTACTACATTTGAAAATACTCGTGAGTACATTCACAAGCAGAGGAACAAAATGGATAGTACAAAAATATCTTCAATTGCTTCTCGAATGATGCAGGTATCTGATACAGATAGCAACACTACTCCCACCGAAGAGTTCAGAAAATTAGAAGCAATCATATTTACAGAAATGTCAAGTTTAAAGGAATTCAAAAGGCTTTGAACTTGTACAGAACTTTATAAAGTGTCAAGGTTTCTTCTAAATTATTTAACTGCAGGAAAAATCCAATTGAGGTCAAACATCCAGTTCTGAAACATTCAAAATCTTGTCACAGTTCTGGAAAGTTCAACAGATTCAAAATAGCATCCTAGACTAGAAACTCAAATTTAAGCATCTCAGACCAAAAGATGAAACGTAGTTGCATGTTGCTTTTTCATTTTGGTGCATTCTTACAAGATTACATAGAAGATACTGAGGCTATACTACAAGTCTTACGAGTCTCTATCGTTTCTTTCAGCAGTTTCCAAGTAGATGTTTTCTTCCAGTTTGGCAGTTATTGCTTTCTTTTACCCGTAAATGTGGCTTCACAACCTTTTTATGAATCTACTAAAATCTTGTTACCATCTCAACAAGAAATACTTTCTTTAATGAAGAAATAAGAGTAGTTCCTACCGGCAAGGATGACATTAGACCACAAATCAAGCGAAGGATAAAGTTTCTCAATTTCAAATAATACAGAGAAAAATTAACATTTTTTCCTTTAAATAATGAATCCATAATCAAGGGTATAAAGAAGCAATGAAAGTAGTGTTAGGGGGGAGGTTCCTCTGTTCAAGAATATTTACATGCACATGCATTCGTACATTTGTTTACCTTGGACATTGATCAGCAAAGGAAGCATTTTACTGTAGAACTAGTAAGATATAAAGTTTATAACAAGCACTAGTAAACTCGACTTTCCGAGAATGAAAAGGTAATTTCCTTTTAAAAAATTTCACAGAGAACGAACATTTGCATGTGTGATAAAGAGCTCAAAATCAAGGGCAAAAGAAACTCTTTTTTTTATTTAATGATTGCAACTTTCAATGTATATTGCATTGTTTGATAATGTATCTGTTATTTTCAGGAAGTGTAAGGAATACTGGTAACTGTTATTAGCCATAGGAAGCATCGTGATCCTTAAGTTCAATCCTCATTCCACATTACATGGAGGTTGTGAAAGTATGCCTTGAAAATATATAACATACCAAGTTCAGTAAATCTAGGTTCTATGTTGTCCTGGATTAAGAGTGTTCACAACTTCTTTTCGACTCATGTATTGCCGAAGACACTGCTCTATCCAATTTTGCACATAAAATTCAAGAAAACCATCATTTTTTTAATGCGACAGAGTGCAAACGGGTCATTTTCAGGTCAAATCGGTGTGTTATAGCCTACCATTTCGGGGGTGGGCTTGGGGTCCGAGCGTGTTGTGGGTCAAAAATCGACCGAGCTACCTCAGTAAGGCTAGGTAACGGCCTAGTGTGGGCCTTTGGGGTGGTCGGGGAGGTTTGGGTGGTCAAACGGGTGAAATGGTGCAAACAGAGCAATTTGGGGGCAAAATCGGTGTGTTATAGCCCACGATTCTGGGGTAGGTCTGGGGTTCGGGCGTACTGCGGGTTGAAAATCGACTGGGGCATGCCAGGGAGGCTGGGGAGTGGCCTAGTATGGTCCATTGGGGTGGGCGGGTCTAATTGGGTGGTCAAACGGCCAAAACGGCAAAAAGGGGTCATTTTCAGCTTCATTCGGTGGGTGTTAACCCGTGGTTCTCGGGTGGGCCCGGGACTTGGTGTTGGTATGTGCGAAAATTGACTGACGTCCCCCCGTCGGGCTGAAGAACGGCTCTGGGTTGTCCGACAGGGTTAGTGGGGTCATTTTGGTGGTCAAACGAGCGATGACGCGAATTGAACATTTTTAGCGCTAGCTTATGAATTCCTGGGGATACGTGCGTACTGAATGAGTTTGTGTGTGAACCTCTTGGTTCGTATTGTGACAACCTACCGCTTGAATCGTTTTGCACCGGAGAGGCAGACGTAGCTCATCTTTAAATAAATGAGCGAAAAGGAGTAACTAAGGATTATTTCAGGATTTCGTGTATTTGCCTACGAGTTCCTTGGATACGTGCATCCCATTACTGACATAAATTAAGTTTAATGTATATTCAAACAGGAATAGAATATAGCTGCATTACATCTTCAGATAGTGTGACTTGAAGATTTGTTATTTCTTATCTTCTTCAACTCTTTTAACTTCAGCATGCTTTCTCTTTAGAAATGCTCAAACAAGGCAACTTTCACATCCACTCCCTATTTTACGTGCACGAGATATTGATGAATGGTCGAGAAGTCAAGAGTATAGGTCTCTTCTTCAGCGTACGATACAGGTGAATTCTGTGCAAAAAGGTTAACGCTGCATGAGAATAAAGTATGCATGTAATTATACAGGTATGTGGATTACTTTTTATGCACTGATGTCTAGGACTTCAAAGCTTTCTGTAAATGTTTTAGGTACTATATATATTCTCCCTAAAATTTCAGATTAGAGCAGAGGAGTTGTTACTAAAGGTTGGAAGAGCATTTACTTTGGCTAGGTTTGTATTACTTCTACTCGCAAAGCAAGATGGCATTTGAAAAAAGCCTGTGGATATAAACCAGAAAAAAGTGATTCTTGTGTATGGTTTGATCTAGAGTGGTTCGTCAGAATCACGATTCACGACTATCAGCTCAAACCTTATGTATGTATGTATGTATAGATATGCACCAAACATGAAAGGCAAAGGATTAAAACGAACTTGTGCATTTTTTCTCTTCGTCAATGGAGTTATAAAATCCAAAACATCCATTTCATTCTGTCCTTATACAGCCTGTGACATGTGACATGGACTCATGCCTCCAGTCATGCAATTTACAAACAAAAGACACCAATGGCAGAAGCACATTTAGCATGTGGTCTGCATATGTGAATACTAGAAACAACCAAAATGACAATAGAATATTTAAGAACCGAAAGACCTATATCAGCAAGTGGTAGTGAGATTATCCTCGGAGGATTCAGCAGAAGAAGCAACTACCAACTAAGGGTGATGGATGACACCCTCTCTTCGTGCCTTGCTACGGTCACGCTGTATTATAAAAGTATTCAATTTGATTCTATTTTACTTCTTAATTAACCGTTTTGGTCAAAAAGAATTTGTTCCTATTGACGATTTGTGATACAGATAAATGCATAAATTACTCGTATCAATTACCAAGTACACTGGAAAAGATGTCTGATAAACAGGCAAATAAAAAGGGAACAAGAAAGGCTAGTAGCTAGCAGCATAAAGACAAATGGGAGGCCCCCTCGACTAGCTAAAGAGCTGGTGAATGTGGGTTGGCGGGGTCATCTGGGTGGTCAAACAGGCAAAACGACGCTAACAAGCCATTTTCGGGCCAAATCGACGGGTGTTAGCACATGGTTCCGGGGGTGGGCTCGTGGATCGGTGGCATTTTGGGTCAAAAATTAACTGGCGGCCCCCGGCTGGCTGAGGAGCGGATGAGTGTTGGTCGGTGGGGCCATATGATTGGTCAAACGGATGAAACAACGCAAACGAACCATTTTCGGGCCAAATTGGTGGGTGTTAACCCACGATTCCTAGGCTGGACCAAGTGCCCAACAACATTTTGGGTAGAAAATTGACCGGCGCCCACCGAAACTGCTTAGAAGCGGGTGAGTGTGGGCTGGCGGAGCCGATGGGGCCATTGGGGTGGTCAAATGAGAGAAACGGCGCAAACGAGCCTTTTTGGGTCCAATTCGGTGTGGATCGAATTGCATTGACGAGGCCGGAAGAGTCATTTTCCAAGTCAAACATGTGAAACGACACAAATTTTTGCAATTTTCGATGCATACGATTTAAAAAAAAAAAAAATCTCGGTGAAACTTCTCGAGCAATCCCCCCTTGAATTTGGAATATGACTGAGACTCTTATTTGACCTCAAATTATTGTGTCCACTCGGGGCAACCTAGCTTACGATACTCCTTGCCTTTTCCCAAGTTTTTACCTCTGTCGTACTTCCAAGGGCTCCTTGTCAAGGAGCAACCAGTTCCTTATTTCTTTCTTAGTTCTTAAGATAATAATAACACACGATTGAAGATTGTAGAAAGGTGTTAGTTAATTCCATTGATGTAAGAATGTTTGGTTTTTACAATTAATGAAGTGATGTCTACAAGTACTTCAAAACTGATGCTGAAACTTCAATTGATATTTCAGCCATATGGTGGACTCCAACATGCATCCAGTAGCGCATCCCTCATATCTATTCCTATTTTTTTTTCATCTATTCCTTTTTGCTAACCCTCATTTACATAACTAAATCCTATTTTCTTACATCTACTCATGTACAGTATTCTAATCCCCGAGAACCCTCTTCGAGACCATGTTTAGAGCTGAAGACTAGAATCAATGGACCATCTTCCTTCTATTGGCTTTAAAGACTTCCAGCACCCATGCAGAAATGACATTTAGCAACCATGGACTTCCCGAAATAAGATAGCTTGCTTCATCCCTTCGCAAAGGACAGACCATCCGTTCTCCTCTTTCTATGCCTATTAAAAGTAGAGTGGGGGAATTAGGCATGCCTACCAAACCAAACATCACAAGATATTAGACAGAATCCGAGAGAATGAAATGTATCAGACAATTTCTTGTCCATAGAAAAGGGGGAAAGATGTTAGACGAACTTATCGAGCTTTTTTACTGCAACGTTCAACCAGCTCTCAGACACGTGTGAATGATTCGGGATAGTCCGTGCAGAATCCCTTTGGGGAGATGCTTAGGACCCACAAGTGATGACCAAACTCAAACCCAAACCAAATGGGCCGTCAATGCAAAATTATAAAGTTTCAAGACTTATCGAAGCTTTAGTAAAAATAGAGAGAACAAAAGACGCCTCTTCACCAGGATGTATTGTAGTAGGCACTATTGTGTAACCCTTCATATCAGGATCTAGGACCATCTCACATGATATCTCTCGAGAATTTACATAGTCTGTCCCACGCAATTAAGGTAATTAATAACAAAAACTGACAAATTCCTTTCTTTAAAGATTTGAATGAATTAAATTTGAGATCTCTTTATTAGTTAACAATATATTTTACTTTTAGACTCAAAATTTGAGGTCTCTATATTAAGTATGAGTATTATTATTATTAGTATCTGTAAAAGGTTTATACATTTTAGTCTATTATATAATAGGTATAGCATTTATTTTACCTGTTTCTTTACCATATAGAAGAATCAAAGCCAAATAGAAATTTTTTTATCATCACTAATATAAATAGAAAAATAAATGAAAACTTTTATTCAGCCCCGCTACTCCCGCCACATTGAAATTTTAAATATTTTTTTTGGACATAAATACCCCTAACAAACCATCTAATTCCCTTGAACTCGTACCATATATTAATCCAAAAAGAATAACTAGACCTGCAGCATTTTCAAGAAAAAATGACAAGAATCCTACAGATTTCGACAACCTTTTGCTGGCTCTTACTCTTTCAACTCTTTGATTCAGTAATTTCTCTTTTTTTTATTATTTACCATGATTATTTGTTTTATCAGAAGGATTTGATAAGTTCTTTGAATTGTTCTTGTGCTATTTGTTTGTGGGGTATTTTATTAATTTTCAGTAGAAGGCTAGTAGTAAATAGTTTCACGTCATGTCTCTTCTGGTATAGTATTAGTATATATTTTTCTTTTCTACTTATTGTATCGTATACCTCTGTTTTCTTACTTGCTATTGTTGTTACTGCTTATGTCTTTAGAAATATCCTCGTGTTTTTGCTTTCCTTGCCGAGGATTTATGGGAAACAAATTTTCTACTTGCCAAGGTAGGGGTTATGTATGTTGTTATTGAAGAAGAAGCATGTAGAAAGAGAGATGTTTTGCTTTGTCTCATAAGTATTTAGTTAGCTTGCAATATTTTCATGAATGGATGATGATTTGTGAGTGGCTGTTTATGAGTGTTTTGCTTTGTCCTTTGAAATCTCATGGACACTAGTTTGATTCATGTACAGTCTCCATACATAGAGATGATGAATACCAACTTCTTCTTTTTTCGATCATCAACTAATGATGCAAACAAGACCCCTTCACCACCATTAAAGTCCAAGGAAGTTTCTTCGGAGGAGTGTTTCATTGTCATCTGGATCCTTCTATGACAGTGGGTCAGGAAAAAAGAAATTCACGGATCTGAGCAAATCTCCCCATGGTCATAGTAAGAAAGTTCATCCTAAGAAATCTGGTCGTGATTCAAGCCGGTATGCATATCATTTTGTTGTAGCTTTTTTTTTCACACTTAAACTGATGTTTTAATTTGCATTTGCTTGTCCAAAGTAATGACAAATGTTTCTTCACGACAGAGACCTTAGCGTTCCAGTGTTGATTCGGACTATTAGAAGATTGACAAAGAAGAAGGTACAAATGGCTTCTGAAGTTTGAAGCATACTACGGAATCAAGTTGCTGAAAGAGCTTCTGCTAAGGAAGAAGCCAGCATATTACAGGCAGAACTAACTTCACGGACACGAAGATTGGAAACAAAAAAGAATGAGTTACAATCAGTACTAGAAAAGGAGTTGGATAGAAGATCCAGCGATTGGTCTCTAAAACTTGAGAAATACCAAATTGAACAACATAGACTCCGTGAAAGGGCGAGGGAGCTTGCAGAGCAAAATGTCTCTCTACAAAGGGAAGTCTCTTCATTTAATGAGAAGGAAGTAGATAATAGAATCAAGATGTCATTTTTGGAGAAACAACTTGAAGATTTGTCTAAGAGAATAGAGCAAGTGTCAGAGAAGAATCAAAATCTAAGGCAGCAGCTCACTCAGTTACAAGAGGAATATCGAGTAGCTCAAGACAATAGAGATTATGTCCGAAAAAACTACCAGGAAAAGATTAAAGAGCTTAAATCGGAGAATTTGTTGACAACTGTGCTAAGGGAGAAGCTCTATTCCGAGGAGATGGACATAAAGCAACTTTAGGCTGATCTAGCCACAATAGTTAGAGGTAACGACATTCTCAAATATGAAGTGAAAAATGTGTTGGACGCTCTTTCTTGTGCCACACCCAAGTTGAAATATCTCGAGCTTCAGGTAAGCAGGCAATGTTAAGATCTCGTTGCAATGGAATAGTTTTTATTTTTCAACTTTGGATACCTCGTCTTCATTTATGATAGCCTGTTCGCATGTTACTCTCTCTCTGCATTAGCTTTCTACTTCTGTTTGATTTTAGGTTCATCTTTGTTCCATCTGAAGTTCACGGTTTTCTTTATGAACTTGTATACATGAGTTGTTGGCATGTGGTAGTCTTCTGCGACATGTCTAATCCCCTTAATGTGTAATCACTTGGACCAACCAAGAACATGATAAACTTTGTGATATCCTCAAACCCATTGATCTGATGTGGTAAAGTTACCCGAAGGGGTTTCAGTAAGTTTGCTCGTTCATCTGACTTAATTCTTGGACAAGCTCATGAGTTATCTACTGTGAATTTTAACAGTTAAAATGGATTCATGATTTGGTTGAACTTCTAGGCTATGAGTTTGTTTTGAATTTCTGATGAAATGTTATTGGTGATCTATGTGTCTTTATTGTTTTTCATGGTTTACGGTTGATTCTGGAAGGTGCTAAAAAAGGACGAAAATATCAACCAGCTCGCAAATGATTTGCAAGAATGCATGAAGGAACTTGGCGTTGTGAAGGAGATACTACCAAAAGTGTTTCAGGAGAGGGATTTCATATGGGAGGAAGTTAAGAGCTACAGTGAGATGAACATGTTGTTGAATTATGAGATCAACATGTTGAAAAAGAAGGTAGATACCCTCGACAAAGACATTCTTATGAAAGAGGGTCAAATCACAATCTTGAAAGACTGGATAGGCAAACCTTTCGACCTTCTTGCAAGTCCTGATTCTCTGTTGAAGTGATGGATGCTAATTGGCCAAACTACAATTCATATTTTGTTCATTGACTATAGTGTTCATACTTCTCGTATACTTACTGGTTTTACTCTTATTCTTTCCCCCTTTATACTTGTTAAATAGAAAGTTTGCATCTTTCTTTTGAAACCTTTTTGAATCTCCAATTTTAAACATTTCTTTTACTTGCTGGTGATCAAGACAATGAACTTCTTTTGCTTCATTTGGTTTTGTAAGTATTGGCTGTCTTTTGTCTTATGAAGTATTTGGTGGAGATTGGTGCTACCATTTTCTTCTCGTCTATGAGGTAGAGGTATGGTTTGCATATATTCTGCCCGAATATACATCGGGTATGTTGTTGCTGTTGTATGGAGATTGTGTGTATAATAACAATCGTATATTTGATGTCGGGTCATCCACACTTTCATTCCTTGTAGGGGAAATCTCATTAAGCTTACTGAGTTAACTTCTCATTGATGTATTCTTTCACTAAGGTTGAATTAAACCGCGCGATAGTATTTATATTTATTTTTGGTTCCTAAATGTATTGAAAGAGTAAGGCGCCACACCAACTTGCATGTACCTTGATGGATTTCACGGGATAGCTACCTTTCCAATAGTACACGTACCATTTGTTCAACAAAAAATGAATAGATATGAAGAATCACCAAGTGCTTTTTTGCATTTGTGGAGTTTCAAATCCGAACCTCAATTCACAAAATCGTTATTTGTTTTCCTTATTCACCTCAAGTAATTAAGAGAACGAAATCTAGGATCACAAGGACTGCAATAATTTTTACGCGCTTTATGTAGAGCATGAAGATAAATGGAAAAAGAAGAATAGGTTTTATTCATAATGCAGCATGAGAGAATTCAGCATCAGTAGCTGCTATTGATGCAACAACAACTACAACTTATACCCTGTGTAATCGCACAAATGAGGTCTAGGGACGGAGGTAGAAATATTTTTTCCGATAGACCCTCGACTATAGGTGCTGCTGATAGACGGGATATTATGTCAAATGTATACATATGTTAAGAACCTACATGATCAGTGCTCCATTTAGGGAGAATATACACGAATGGACCAAAGTTTGGCAGCAATATTTGGTTGAATACAACAGCTATGGAATGACATACCCGCTAACTCATACAGAACGATTCCAGAACTATAATACAATGATTTAGTGATACAACCGTTGCCATTATACATTAACCGTTGCAATAAGGATACATATAACAATGCTTACTAAAACTGTTGCCATAAGGGCATCTGTTGCAACACTTTATGGAAAAATAAGTATCTATTGCAACGGTTATCAAATCCTTTCTAAATATTTTGACAAATCCGTCAGTTATTTTCACAAAGTCAGCCAAATCCACCAATTATTTTTAGATAGTCCGCCACTTATTTCCCTCAATCCATTTTCTCTTTCTCTCAAGCCCTTTCTCTCTACAATTTCCTCAAACTAATTGAGATTTGCCACTTCGTAATCTTACCACAGATCGAACAAGTTGGTAACAACTGATCATTATTGTGATCTTCTAAATCCACTTCGTCTTCTTCTTCATCTCTTTGTAATATTCGTTTCTTGTAGTTCGTATCAAGTAGTATTTTCGACTTTCTGCCCTTTTTACCAAAGAGGAACAACTTTTTGGAAGCCTGAACATGACTTCTCATGTGACCTCCCAACGATTTACCAGATCCAAATCCTTTGTTACAGTGCCTAGGACTGTAGAAGAAGTATTCACTGATTTCAAAGCTCGTAGAGCTGGTCTAATCAAAGCACTTACTGCAGGTTTCTAATTCTTTTTGTTTTTATTGGATTTTCATGCAGTGTTATGAGTTTTTAAGCATGATTACTTTCTGGGTGTTTCTGAGTTTTGTGGGTTTGCTAATTATGATGTTATTTTTTTATTCTGCTAATTATGATTTTATTTTCTTATGAATTATTGCAGATGTTGAGAAATTTTATCAGTAGTGTGATCCTGGTGAGATTTCTGTTGCTCACTTTGCACATTTGGTTCTTCTGTTTTACTGATCTTGAGGTGTATTTCTTAAATGTAGTGTACTTTTTTATATGCTATAGCTTTTAATTGATTGGGACTTTTTTTTTAGAGAGAGATGGAGAAAATTCTGTTGTTTATAAAAAAAAGAAAGAGGAATTCTGTTCCAACTTAGTTGCATAAGACAATCTTCATCTTTGTTTCAGGGTAATGGTGTCTCTTCAGTAAAAAGCGAAGGGCTCAAAAGGGGCTTGCAAAGTATAGGGTCATCTGACTATCCAATGAGTGAAAATGGTATGCCACTCTCAACTTTTGGTACTTGTGAATGAGGTTTATATTCCAATTAGTATGTTTGGGACTGGGATGTTTTCAGGATAAGAAAGCCATTTTCTTTGTCTTAAGAATTAAAGCCTAAATGTCTAAGTGGTTCAATATTCTGAGTTAGAGCCAGGTAATTCAGGAGATACAGATGATGAAGCAGCAAAAGAGTTGGAACATACCCTTCTGCAAGATTCAATGGACAAAGAATTAACGAATTAAATAGACGCTTAGAGCAAAAGGAGGTAATGCAGACTCTTGCGCGTAATGGTTTCATATTTCGCTGTAATAAACTCGTATTTAGATGTTTGTTCTTTTTGGTATACTTACAGTCAATAGTGAATATAGTTATTCAAAAAAATTATATATGAATATGGAATTTAAAAATGGGATAGCACTCTTGGCAGTGCAATTCTGATAGATGATCACCTTCTCTGGTTGCTCATTTCCTATCTTTGATGCATGTGGTGATTTGATGTATATATCTGTGTCGCCTTGCTCAAGTCCCTGCACCCATATTGGTCCCCAGCTGCTATCAAGTCTGCAATTATGACTACAGTGGGGTTAAAAGATCCTCATTCTGGCTTACCGATTATCGCTGAGGGAATGCCATTTAGGGTTGCTGATCCATTTGATTTCGGTAGTGGACTTGTGAATGCACATGCTGCAAATAATTCGGGCCTCATCTATGATATGGGAACCTTTGACTACATTCTTTATTTGTGCTCGATGGGCTACAAGAGTAGCCACATCAGCAACATGATTGACGAAGGAGCTGCATCTTTCCCAATCAAGAGGCCTTCAATTCTTGACGTCAATCTTTCTTCTTTAATCGTACCAAGTCTCAAAGATACTGTCAATGTTAGAAGAACCGTCACCAACGTTGGACCAGAGAACTCCAAATATGAAGCCATCATTGAGCCTCCACCAGGCATTACCATAAAAGTAAAGCCTGACACTTGTTGATATTCAACTCCGACACCGAACAAATCTCTTTCCCTCTCACCATTTCAGCCACTCACGAATACAACACAGCGTTTGAGTTCGGGAGCCTGACTTAGACTGACGGGGTGCACCAAGTAAGTCCCTATATCAGTGAGAACCGAGTTCGCTCAACTTGTTTGATTTTAGCTAGAGTACTGCCTACAGTTTGCTACATTTATCACTATTCACATCTATTATCCAAGTATAAAACAGTGTATTTACAGTTGAGCTTCTATGTATAATAGAATCTTATCATCTACAAAAAAAATAATTCAGTCTGAGATGAAACAGTATGTAGGCTTTAATACCATGGCGATGAAGCAACATTTTGGAAAAAAAACTTTTGGAACTTGATGAGGAAAGAAGAGCGGTGCAGGTAATAAAAAGTAATGAAAATATTATCACACATCATCGTCTAAGCTTGTCAAACTGATGTTCCCTTTTGTGAACCGACCTTTTGATGCAGCAAGAGCGAGATAGATTATTAGCTAAGGTTGAAAACCGTGCAGCCAATACCGATGGACAAGCAATAAAATTGCAATACACACATTCCCAGAAACTAAAGTCCCTTGATGCACAGGTCTGCCCAACTGTACCATGTTCATTGTATAGGCGTGAGTGTCGTGATTAACTCTATTATCTAAAACATTCTGTCTGATAGATATTATGTTCCTTAGTTGAAAACCCAAATAAATGGACTCCAGTTTGTTGTCTTAAATTCTTGTCAACCTACTCTGCTCATAATTTGTTCATTTATATAGCTTTTACTGGCAAAATTCTCTCATCTTTGTGATTATACTAACTAATATAGGTCTTTTTTATGTTTCCCATTTGATAATAGGAATTTGCTGAGGCATATGTCTTTCCATGTTGGAGAGAAACTCGCCAATGATCTTGCAACTCCATACGACAAGAGCAAAAGCCACTCCGCTGCTTTGTCTACTAAGAAGTATTGTATAGGAATGAAACAAATGTTTAAGGTCTGCGCTGAACGAGAATTCCTACTAATGAAGAGGAATGACGCAGGTATCTGATACAGATAGCAGCACTGTATCAAAATATCTTCAATTGCTTCTCGAATGACGTAGGTATCTGATACAGATAGCAGCACTACTCCCACCGAAGAGTTCAGAAAATTAGAAGCAATCATATTTACAGAAATGTCAAGTTTAAAGGAATTCAAAAGGCTTTGAACTTGTACAGAACTTTATAAAGTGTCAAGGTTTCTTCTAAATTATTTAACTGCAGGAAAAATCCAATTGAGGTGAAACATCCAGTTTTGAAACATTCAAAATCTTGTCACAGTTCTGGAAAGTTCAACAGATTCAAAATAGCATCCTAGACTAGAAACCCAAATTTAAGCATCTCAGACCAGAAGATGAAACGTAGTTGTATGTTGCTTTTTCATTTTGGTGCATTCTTACAAGATTACATAGAAGATACTGAGGCTATACTACAAGTATTACGAGTCTCTATCGTTTCTTTCAGCAGTTTCCAAGTAGATATTTTCTTCCAGTTTGGCAGTTATTGCTTTCTTTTACCCGTAAATGTGGCTTCACAACCTTTTTATGAATCTACTAAAATCTTGTTACCATCTCAACAAGAAAGACTTTCTTTAATGAATAAAGAAGAGTAGTTCCTACCGGCAAGGATGACATTAGACCACAAATCAAGCGAAGGATAAAGTTTCTCAATTTCAAATAGTACAGAGAAAAATTAACAATTTTTCCTTTAAATAATGAATCCATAATCAAGGATATAAAGAAGCAATGAAAGTAGTGTTAGGGGGGAGGTTCCTCTGTTCAAGAATATTTACATGCACATGCATTCATACATTTGTTTACCTTGGACATTGATCAGCAAAGGAAGCATTTTACTGTAGAACTAGTAAGATATAAAGTTTATAACAAGCACTAGTAAACTCGACTTTCCGAGAATGAAAAGGTAATTTCCTTTTAAATTTTTTCACAGAGAACGAACATCTGCATGTGTGATAAAGAGCTCAAAATCAAGGGCAAAAGAAACTCTTTTTTTTATTTAATGATTGCAACTTTCAATGTATATTGCATTGTTTGATAATGTATCTATTATTTTCAGGAAGTGTAAGGAATACTGGTAACTGTTATTAGCCATAGGAAGCATCGTGATCCTTAAGTTCAATCCTCATTCCACATTACATGGAGGTTGTGAAAGTATGCCTTGAAAATATATAACATACCGAGTTCAGTAAATCTAGGTTCTATGTTGTCCTGGATTAAGAGTGTTCACAACTTCTTTCCGACTCATGTATGGCCGAAGACACTGCTCTATCCGATTTTGCACCTGAAATTCAAGAAAACCATCATCTTTTTAATGCGTCAGAGTGCAAACGGGTCATTTTCGGGTCATTTTCGGGTCAAATCGGTGTGTTATAGCCTATCGTTCCAGGGGTGGGCTTGGGGTCCGAGCGTGTTGTGGGTCAAAAATCGACCGGGCTACCTCAGGAAGGCCGAGGAACGGCCTAGTGTGGGCCTTTGGGGTGGTCGGGGAGGTTTGGGTGGTCAAACGGGTGAAATGGTGCAAACAGAGCAATTTGGGGGCCAAATCGGTGTGTTATAGCTCACGGTTCCGGGGTAGGTCTGGGGTTCGGGCGTACTGCGGGTTGAAAATCGACTGGGGCGTTCCAGGGAGGCTGGGGAGTGGCCTAGTATGGCCCATTGGGGTGGGCGGGGCTAATTGGGTGGTCAAACGGGCAAAACGGCAAAAACGGGTCATTTTCAGCTTCATTCGGTAGGTGTTAACCCGTGGTTCTCGGGTGGACCCGGGACATGGTGTCGGTATGTGCGAAAATTGACTGATGTCCCCCCGTCGGGCTGAAGAGCGGCTCTGGGTTGTCCGACAGGGTCAGTGGGGTCATTTTGGTGGTCAAACGGGTGACGGCACGAATGGAACGTTTTTAGCGCTAGCTTATGAATTCCTGGGGATACGTGCGTACTGAATGAGTTTGTGTGTGAACCTCTTGGTTCGTATTGTGACAACCTACCGCTTGAATCGTTTCGCACCGGAGAGGTAGACGTAGCTCATCTTTAAATATATGAGCGAAAAAGGAGGAACTATGAAATATTTCAGGATTTCGTGTGTTTGCCTACGAGTTCCTTAGATACGTGCATCCCATTACTGACATAAATTAAGTTTAATGTATATGCAAACAGGATTAGAATACTACTGCACTTCGATATAGAGAGAGAGACTTACAAGTAGTCCATAAATTGAACTAAATGTAAATTTAGCCAGCCAAATTAATTACAATAATTCCTACAAATTGAAAGCTTGAATTAATTTGGACTTGTTACTTAATGAATTGAAAAAGTGTAAGTAATTAATGATTCTCTGTAAAACTTGAGACAGGCATTAGTCCATGTTTCAAAGCAGCCTTCCAAACTAAGTCAATCCTGTGTACATCAATAGCCCCAACTTCATGGTGGGTCCAGCCTTCCAATGAATGTACCACTCCTCCTGCATGGCATGCATGTACTACTCCTCTTTTCATTGTATACTATATATTGGGGAAATGGGATAAGTCTAAATTAGTTGTTATATAGTATAATTAACAAGTATAATTACGTAATAGTATAAGAATAATTAGCACAAATTAACATGAGGAGGCAATCTCATGGCAGCAAGATCACCATATGTACAGTCACTTCTAATGGGCAAGACTGGAGGTACCACAAACTGGTGGAAATGTGCATCTGCTGGAGCAAATTTCTGCTCTCTTGGTGTTATCCATTTTCCAACTATCTATGTCTAGATAGCACCAACCAAAACCATTAATAACAGTTATCAGTATAAGCATGAAATATATAAGAGGATTTAATTAATTACCTTGCAGTTTTCAGCTGTCTGATACTTTGTGACCTGGACAAGGTACTTTTGGTATTCAGCTGGGGCTTCCTTTTGAAATCTTTCAGTAGATGAAGTTAGCATCTGAAAGATTGAATAGTCAATATATATGAACAAATAATTCTTGATATATTCTAGACCAAAACTACTACATATATATATATATATATATATATGTTTTTTTCTAGGAACTCTAAAACTTGTGTTCTCCTATTTTATAAATTAATGTCTTGATAGAAACATGTGGTTTTCCTACATGGTGTTGTTCTTTTGGCATGGTAACCTGATGTTATTAACAAGGACGCGTGTGAGACTATGCCAAAGATCAATTATGATTACTGATAGGGACAAAATTGTAATGTAACTTAGTGTAAGTGAAGGGATAGTGCAAAACTATGTCAGTTTGAAGAATCAGAATTCAATCTTTCTCATTTGGTCGGGATATATATTATGCCGCCACATAGGATAGATATACATTTATTAAACTTTATACAAGTTTAAGTGCTTATTTATGCACATCCAAAGTTAGAGTTTATAAATATGATTTGAGACCAAGTTAAATGACATAGTATTTATGTATTGTACAACTAAATGTAGAAAGATGAGTGCCTTACCTGATAAAACTCTGAATAAGTGGCTGGTAAAGACTTTTCTGATTTTACCTTAATTGATACTCCCTCTGTTTCATAATAAATGAATTGTTGGATTTTGGCACACATATTAAGAAAAAAAACATTAAAGACATAAATTTAACACAACTTTCCAATTTTACCCCCAAAAAAAAAAAAAAAAAGTTGACTTTGTAATACCTTTTCAAAAGTTAATTGGTTGTCAAATCATAAGAGCAAATTTGGAAAAAAATTCTATTAATTCACTTATTTTCAAAACACTAATAAATACCCCAATAATTCACTTATTCCGAAACGGAGGGAGTACTATTATCTCAATTTCAAAAAAAGTTCTGCTTTTAGCTTGAACATTCTTTATTTAGTGATGTGATGTGTTCTCAACAACGTGTGAATTGTGATCCAAGATAAACACACAACAATCAACCAAATTAGATTAATGCAGATCTTTACTGTCAACTTCACCTTCCGGATAATATTATAGTTTATCACTATTATTACATTGGAATTTACTCAATTTAAAATAAAGGGACGTAACTATTAGATATGCATGAAATCAAAGATTGAAGTTCTTAAGGATTTACACAAAATACAAATAAAAAATGGAGGTTGGGTTCAAAACCAGCGGGAGAGCCAATTAGAGAGTGAGGAGAGAATAAATATTTTGGTATTTTATAGAAAAGTGGGGTGTAAAAAGTATTTTAAAAAGACTTAATGAGTGCTAATAATTTTTTCGTTTTTACACTTTAACCCATATCCCATCCTTTTCTCCCAAACCCTAGAAAATTAAATCAAAAAAAAAAAATGGTGTCTATTTTTCAGTAGTTGCAGTATTAAAGTTCTATGAAGATAATCCTTAAATGAAAGGATATAATAAAACAGAAAAGGAAAATGTGCAAATTGAGAATTAAAATGAAAAATTGTGATTGAAAAGTTGCTGACACCAGTGGCGGACCTAGGTTCAATTTTGTGGTATTCTAGCATTCGTGAAATCCGACGTCGGCTAGGTATAATTATATAAAAATGAAAAAAAGGGTATAAAATTTAGAAAGACATCCTGAAACCAAGAAGATAGCCGCATGATTTATTTTTCAGACGAAATCTTAAACCTTTAGATGTTAATTTATTCGATCGACCTTTTCAAACACCAACGACTTCTAAATTCTGAATCCGATGGTGACACGTAATCTTTTAAGTGTATGGCATATAATGAGAACACATTTTAAGAATGTTTAAAATCGTTAGTGTCAGGACATGAAAACTTTAGTGTCAGCACATGAAAAGGTTAATGTCAGAATATGAGACTTGAAAAGGAAAAATTGAGAGTTAATACATAAAAATGACTATAAACTTGACATCAAATTATAACTTTGACCTTAAACTTTGACAGTGCATAAATATGATCTTTAACTATTCAAAAATGCACAAATATGACCTATAAATGACTCTTCACTATTATTTTTTCATTATTTTCTGCTCAAAGATGAAAATGACATCTAATTTCTTTTGTCATTGCGGAAAGGGAGCAATATTGAAGATTTATTAATTAGGCGGGTCAGTCTCATACGAAAAAATCGAGCGAGTATGTATATATATTATAAAACAGAGGACGAATTTAAGTTATATAATATATCTAAATATTATTTATTTAAATACTAAATTAAAGATGAAACTATACTAATAATAAAAAAAATTATAATTTTAATAAAACGTTAATAAATTAATGTTATTAAGGATAGTAGTAGTAGTATATTAAACTAACGTTATCAAATTAACGTAATTAAAATGTTATTGAATTAATGTTATTAAAACGATATTAAATTAACGAGGGGACGACCTACGTGGTTGCCATGGGGTTCACCCGAACCCCCTCGGTAAAAAAATTACATTGTATATATATAAGATAGAAAATGTACATTTATGTACGTATATTAATGTTGAATCACATGAAACAAGGCACTTAGATAGCCCAGTGGTGTTATTTGCTCTTCTTGGGCGCTTCCTTCAGTCTACTGTGCGGGTTCGATCCCTGCTAACGGCTGTTTTTTTTAATTAAAAAAAAATTAGGTGTTGTTGCTATAGAAATAAATAAATAAATAAATAAATAAATAAAATAATAATAATAATAATTTTTTAAAATTAAAAAAAAAGTTAGGTGTTGCTACTATAGAAATAAATAAAAAAATTATTATTATAATAATAATAATAATAACAATAAAATACTAATAATAATAATAATAAAAACGACGTCGTTTTAACACAAAAAACAAAACTTTGACATTGCACAAATATGACCTTTAACTATTCAAAACTGCACAAATATGACCTCTCTCCAAGTCAGCCCTTTTAACGACGTGGCACCGTGTGATTGAATTACCTTTCCACGTAGGTGCGAGTGAAACTCACGCGTGCGGTTGCAAAATCGGAGGTCATATTTGTTCAGGTTTTGAATAGTTAAAGGTCCTATTTGTGCACTATCAAAGTTATAATTTGGTGTCAAGTTTAGGGTCATTTTTATGTATTAACTCAAAATTTTAAGGTATCTTTATTTCGATGGTGCTTTTAACTTCGGGTATGTTACTTAAGAAAATTAATCATTTTTAAAAGGCGCAATACAAAATCATGCCATCTGACTTAGCCTCAACTAGTATCTGTATCCTCCAACGTTGGGTTTGCACGAGTAGACATTTAAATTTATATAATTGAACAAGTAAACACACGCATCCTATGTGGTGTCCTAAACGTCATCTTATGCCAATTGTCATGTAGGATGCATGTGTCTAATTGTTCAACTTTACATGATTAAGTTTAAGAGCTACTTGTGCACACCCAAAGTTGGATGATATGAATGCTAATCGAGGTTAAGTTAAAGCACACGCTTATGTATTATGTCTTTTTAAAATGTATAACATGTATTTTAATTAACTCACCCTCATGAATACCTTATAAAAAAGATATAGCTCTTTACTACATTCTTGGTCATTTTTTCACCATACCCTTACTGACACTTCTTTATCGAAATATAATTCGATAAATTTAAAATTACAAGATTCAAAGGTACTTTTAATATGAGACACACACTTTTAGTTTAACAATAAAATATTCAAAAGTCTTATACATTCTTAAATTTCAGACATAACTACAACATAATGCACATACAATTACAGAACATGTCGTAACTAAATATCAAAAGTTTCTTGGCTAGATACTTTAACCACATTTTTTTTTCCATAGCATTTGAAACAAGAAATGACGTAACTAACTAAATTTAGCTACAGACCTTATATGGTCTCTAGCTAAGAATAAATACTTACCGCTAGAGAAAATATGTAGCCCTAATGGTAAAAATCTTGCTACAAAATGTATACTTTGTACCAAATAATTTTACATGATACATTCTTGGGATTATTTGTTTTTTCCTCAATGTGAGTTGTCTTCTGCTGTTTTGGAGTATATATCTTCAATGAGAGGATATAATTAAACAGAAAAGAAAAATATGCAAATTCGGAATTTAAAAAAAAAAAAAAAAAAAAGGTTGTGATTGAAAGTTTCCGACAGGGACGGACCTAGCTAGGTGTAATTTGATGGTGCTCCAATACCAGTTAAATCAAACGTAGACAAGGTATCATTATATAAAAAATGTAAAAGAAATTGATGTAAGATTTAGAAAAGCACCTCAAAAACAAAAAAGATAGCTAGGTAATTTGATTTTTAGGCGAAACCTTAAACTTTTGGACGTCAACGTGTATGATCGAACCTCTGAAGCATCCACGACCCATAAATTCTGAATGTGTCGGTCACACACAACTTTAAGTGTGTGGCATACAAGGAGGAAACATTTTAAGCATGTTTTAAAACGTTAGTGTCAGAACAGGACACTTTAAAAGGAAATTCATAAGGCATTATCTTTATTGAGATTAATTATTTCCACCTGATCGATATATGTTTTCGTGTGGAGTAAGACTTTTCTGATTTTACCTTAATTGATAGTGGATGGCATGCAATTATATATATTTAACTTTTAAATCCCAGCCCTTATTTAGTGATGTGATATGTGTTCTCAACAATGTGTGATCCAAGATAAACACACAACAATTATACAAATTTAATTTGAACCCCAGCGGCCCTTATTTACTGATGTTTTCTCAAAAAATGTGTGATCCAAGATAAACACACAACAATAATCAACCAAAATTAGATTAATGGATATCTCTACTGTCAACTTCACCTTTCAGATAGTATTATGGTTTACCATTATTATTCCATTGGAATTCACACAGTTTAAAGTAAAGGGAACGTAACTATTTGCCATGCATGAAATCAAATACTATGTTTTAATTTGGTGGCCGCCACATACCATATTGTTATATTAAAATGATATAGAGTATTACTACTATTACATAGTACTTACCATAATAATGCTTTTTTGTTGACCCTACCTTGCCAAGTTTCAAGTTCATGCAGAGCCTATAAATAGTGTATTAAAACTTGTGATTTAGCAATCCCATGCAAAATATGATGAAAATTTCAAACCTTGTTCATATGGTAATCTCCAATTACTTCCTCTCCACTTTCTCAAAATCCATTAATAGTATCATATGGAGAATTTTCATTTCTACTATTCTCAAAATCACAAGCAAATGGAATGCTACTGTAAGAAACAATAGCTCCAAATGCACCAGGTCCAAAATCATGGCCTATGGTTGGCAGTCTTCCTCAAATGCTCCTAAACAAGAATACAGCATTTCATAATTGGATACACAAAATTATGGAGGAAATGGACACCGAGATCGCTTGCATTCGTCTTGGTAATGTCCATGTCATTCCTGTAACTTCACCTGAGCTTGCTCGCGAGTTCTTGCAGACTCAGGATTCTGTTTTCTCATCCAGGCCTATTTGCATGTCCGCAAGACTCATTAGTAATGGCTACTTAACCTCCGCTTTTCTCCCCATTGGTGATCAATGGATGAAAATGAGGAGAATTCTTGCTTCTCATGTGCTATCACCAGCGTCATTTCAACGGCTTCGTTGTAAAAGGGACGAAGAAGCTGACCACCTTCATCGATTCGTTTACAATCAATGCAGCAACCAATCTGTTATTAACTTGAGGGAAGTGACGAGATGGTATTGCGCCAATGTAATTAGTAATATGATTTTCATCAAGAGATTATCTGAAATTATAGAAAAAGAGGAACAAGTTGATGCACTTTTAACACTTCTTGGACATATTTATTCTTTTGGTACATCAGATTACTTACCATGGTCACAAGGCAATTATCAAGAAAGCCTATGCCACAGCAACAAAACACATTGATGCTGAAGTTGATCAGAGGATTCAGATGTGGAAAGATGGCAACAAAAACTTTGGAAGAAGACATCCTTGATGTTCTTATCATGCTCAAAGATACTCATGGGAATCCATTGATGAATGTTAAAGAGATTAAGGCGCAAGTGCTTGTAAGTATACATTCAATTACTAAACACGTAAACAACGATGCTGTGTTGCATGATCACCTATGGCTTTTACGATTAGTAGTCTATTTGGCGAAGCTTTCAAAATCAGCTTATTTGAAAATAGTTTTTTTGTTTGAAGTACTACTAGTAAAAGTACTTTTCAAGGAACATAGAGTTTCTGTTTGGCTAATTAATTTGTAAAGCACTTTTGCCAATATTAGTACAATAATTTGTACTTGGCTAAGGTTTCAGTCTTCAGAAGTACTTCCGAAAGCCAATTACTTTTCCTAGCTTCAGAAAAACAACTTCCGCTGCTACTCAAAAATACTTATTTTTTTCCCTAAACTTTTGACCATACACCTGTCTATAAAATAAGCACGTTTTTGTTTTCCAAAGCTTGGCAAAACATGCAATGAGTCATAACTAGGACCTACAAAAAGAACATGTATATTTCTAGACAAATTAGTACAATCTCATTCCCTTCTACCTACCCTTTGCATTAACAAAAAAATAAAAAATAAGCATATACTAATGTTCATCTCATAAGAGAGTGCTGACATGACATGATGTTTACAAACAAATAATGTTCAGGAACTCATGTTGGCAGCAGTGGATAATCCCTCAAATGCAGTAGAATGGACACTTGCAGAAATGTTGAACCAACCAAAGTTAATGCAAAGGGCCATAGAAGAACTCAACACTGTTGTTGGGATCAAAAGATTGGTTCAAGAACCAGACTTGCCAAGGCTAATTATTATCTCAAAGCTTGCATAAAAGAGGCCTTTCGACTCTACCCCATATCGCATTTTAATATTCCTCATGTGTCTGTCTCTGATACCATCATAGGTGAAAAGTACTTCATCCCTAAAGGGAGTGTAGTGCTATTAAGTCGTCTTGGACTTGTCCGGAATCCTAAAGTTTGGGAGGATTCATTGAAGTTCAAGCCAGAACGCCATCTCAAAGAGGCCGAAGATGGTGGTGAAGTAGTTCTCACTGATTCAAAGTTACGTTTGTTGTCATTTAGTATGGGAAGACGAGGTTGTCCAGCTGTGAAACTTGGTTCCACAATTACTACTATGTTACTTGCTAGGCTACTTCAAGGGTTCACTTGGAGTTTACCACCAAATTCAACATGCAATGACTTAATTAATAAGTCGTCTGAGATTGATCATTTTAGTAGTTTACCACTTGTTGCTCAGGCAAAACCAAGATTAGCTAACGCCATGTATACTTAATATACAAAGAATTACAACCAGTTATGTTGTTGTATTGTTTACAAAAAATGTAAAGTTAAAAGAATAGCCATTAAACTTCTTAACATTGCAATAGCGTGGTTTCAATAAAATTAGTGGTTTAAAGTTAAACTTAAACAAGAGCTCCTCTCTCTATATATATATATTTGGGGCGTGGGCATGTATTATGTATTTTTGAGTATCTATATGTATATGTATATATTTATACTTTTTGTAATAGAGATGTATGTCATATATATATATATATATATAATGGTCAGATATGTATTTTGTAAATATATATGCAAATATATATGTATTTTTGTATTGTAAATGCATATGCAGATTTGTGTGTGTATGTATTTTGTATATTTATGAAATATGTATATATAATATACATATATGTCTCTTATGGAAAATCAAAAATCTTAATCATCAAAGGAATAATCAGTTATGTAATTTTTGTAAAAATCGTTAACTAATATAGATTTATTAGTTATGTAATTTAAGCAAAAATTCTTTAATAAGAGTCATTTATGCAAAAATCGATCGAGGCGTATCAGGGAGCGCCTAGTATGGCCCGTTTGGGTGGGCGGGGCCATTTATATGGTCAAATGGGCGAAACGACGCGAACCAACCATTTTTCGGGTCAAATTAATGTGTTATAGTCTACGGTTCTGTGGGTGTGTCAGAGATCCGGGCGTGAAATGGGATGAAAATCGACCGTGGGCTCCTAGGAAGGTTGAGGAGCGGGGGAGTGTAGGACGGTGGGGCCGTACGTTCGGGTGGTTAAATGAGCAACACGGCGCGAATGGGCCATTTTTGGTGTGCTATAGCCCAAGGTTCTGGGGGGGTGCACGGAATCCGGACGTGAAATGGGCCAAAAATTGATCAGGGGCTGAGGAGCGGGGAGTGTGGGCCGGCGGCCCCTCAACGGTCCATGGAGCGGATCTAGGTGGTCTGGCGGGACTACTGGGGCCATTTTACAAATTAAACGGGCAAAACGGCCGGTTTTTTTTTCATAAGTGTTGGCCCACCAAAAATGTCGGGCTATAAATTGGGCCTTAACGACCCTATTGGCTGGCTCAAGGGCTTCCTTAAATGAAGGCCCAATTTTCTATTAAGAAAGACAAAGGAGTAATATTGTTTTGTTAGTTTTGAGCCGGAACATCGTACTAGTTTAAGATTAGTAAAAGAAAGAGAAGGGAGCAGAAGGGTTTCGGGAGCATCTGTGACTGTGAGATATGTGGCGGGGAGGTGGAAATGGTGTAGCAAGTGTATTTGTGAGGCATTTCTCGCGGAAAAGGGCACCAAATCTTAGGAAGATCAATCCCAAGGTACCACCCCAAGAAGCTGCTACTATTGCCGAATCTCTTTACCATGTTATCCAGCAGCACGGTCCTCTCACCCTCCCCAATACTTGGAACCTCGCCAAGGTCACACTTTCTCACCCTCCTCTTATTCTTCCTCCTTACCCCCTATTCTACTTTATAGTATATCTGTCATTGTAATGAATTTACAACGAGATAGATCCTTATATTGGTGTACCGTCTAGGTTTAAAATCGAATCTAGGTCATTTCTAATGAGTGATCCTGAACGTTCAAGTATCATATACTCTAGTTTGATACTTCGATTCAGCTATGCAAGGGTGCTCTGCAACCAAATTGGAAAGAGGGTAGAGTATTGATCACTAGGGAAACTTGTTAGGTTTATTTATAAACCTGAGATTGCCTCAAAGGCCAACAAAATCCCCTTAAGATAAAGCGTTTGTTCTGTCTTAGCTTCACAAAACAAGTGGGTGTTACATGTTTGTAGTATCTATGCCGCTCAATAGTCCCTGAATGACTTCTTTTAGCCTTGTGATCTGTAGGGGGTGATTGCATTTTGAATCGATTAATGTTCTGATGTCCAATTATACAACATTTGATATTGACCAGGTCATGGTATAAGGCTGCCTCATCTGTGTTTGTAGTAGTTCACTAATAAATAATATAGTTTGTCTCTTGCAGCCACAGGAACCATGTTGTAATCTCGATCTAGTACCTTGTGATCCACTGACATGATTATTAGCCCACTAAGGAGTAAAATATTTCCTACCAAAAAGTTCTCAATTTCCGAGACTCTAACACGATAACTCTAAGTAAGGGCAGGGGGTCCCAATAATCTATATTATGATGCAAAAAGAAAAAAAAAACCACAAAAGACTACGTTTCAAAGGTTTAAGTTAACTTGGATGAAAGAAGTGATATTTGGAATTTAAATAGACAGGAATCCACTTATGAGATGAATCTGTAACTACTTTGCATTAATTCGATGAGGATTTTGCATGTAGGATAATTGATTTGGCAGCTTGATGACTTTAGAAGTGTTTCCAAACAATTGCATTTGTGCAACAGTGCAAGTGAAACACACTTATGGCCTTGAGAAAATGTGTGTTGCACCTTTTCGAGGTTAACACTACTACGGTTAATGAGATCAAATTAATTGTCAGATGAAGTTCTCTAAATCTGCATTCAAAATGTGCTCTACTGCTAAGCTATGGATCTTTTGTTGTCAGATGGAGTTGTCCTGTATATATTTTTTAATTTATCTAATTACCCATTGTGTGAGGCTGAAACATTTATTTCATCCAAAAATATACACGTGAAGGGGACTAAACCGTCACCTCTATTACATTTTCATGATTGTATTACTTGAAGACAAAAACTTATCAATCCATCTAAATATAACCATCAATCAGAGAGCACCTGCATTAAGTAACATAGCGGTTTTTTGTAATACTTTGTCCTGAAACTTGGTCTCTGCCACTTATCTAGGAAGAAGAACCCTTAGAGGTTGAGGGAATTTGCAGGAGAGTCTGCCACAACTTAGCTTGGTCTAGATTAGTTGCATATTCTGCCAACCATCAGTCACATTGACACATCTTAACTTGGTTGGATTCCCTAAAGCGATGTTGTATATCACTATATCTCACATTGGCTTGGCCTAGCACCTGGGAAGTACTTTGGAGGATAGCTCTCATTTTCAAGTTAGAAGATACTTGTTCTTTTAAGCATGTTGACAATCACCAGAGTCCTCCAGTATGAAGTTGGTGTGCACATTGTGATGCACCACTCAACTATAGATCTGTCTGCATAGATTTCTGTCTGATTATTGTTGCCAATGTTGTATTACACTTGTTCCATTTTCCCATCTGCTTTGCGGCATTTAATCATCTTTAATTCTCCTATTGTGAGTGGCTATATTTACTTGGAGCTAAAAATCTGCAAAAGACAAAAAGAAACTCCAATTATTCATAAAGCTTTAACATTTTTAATTCAGCAACTCATTTTCGCTAGCTTAGACACTTACGACAGCAGACTGTGACTGTGTGATAAATTTTCTATCTTAATATATAAAATCAAAAAGCACATATGAGATTACAACACCTGGAAATTGGGGCTATTTTGTTAAGAAGGTAAGAACATACATTTTCTCCTCATTATTAAGAACACACATATTTGACCAGGAAATAGAGTTGTTACAGCAATATAGTCAATTTTGTGGTGTATTAGTTGAAATTTTGGGTGAGAATATGTATCGGCTTTGTAGTTGTGGCTACTGTTCCAGCCTCTATAAAGCAAATAATTTTAAAAAAGCAAAGAAACAAGGCTGCATTTTGCAGTTAGATATGGTTTTATTTATCTCTATTTCGTTGTTGTGCGGTGCTCATTTTGATATTATTTTAAAATTGTGTTTCACTTAAATGAAGTATTTCGCTTCTCGCTTAAAGCCCTTGGGCCCTTGTCACTTTTTTGCGCCGCTCATTTTTGAGAATATTGGTCTCTGCTAGTTTGACCAATATTGGGATTTTTTCAATTAGTCAGCGTTGGGATTCTTAACGTTGTCAATATGATCAATTGACTAGAAAAGCTACAATTTTGACTTATTTTTCCTTCCAGGAAGCTAATATTAATGGATTAAACAGCAAAACACACATGAAGCTAATGCTCAAATGGATGAGGGGTCGAAATATGCTTAAGCAGTTCTGCCACCATGTTGGTTCTAGCAAGAAATTCATGCTTTCTGCCCTACCTGAAAAAACACAGATCAACCAGGCAGGCAAACAACTCACTGGAAGTCAAGATTAAGATGGAATAGCCTCCAATCAAAAGGTGAGACTCCCATGATTGATCTTTCGTTATGAGGCTTGAAAAGCTTTCGCGGTGAAGAAATATCAAGCTTGTGCTCAGGCTTGATGGCACTCTACACTCTCTCTTGTATTTTCTGGTCTTTTGTAATGAGATCTTTCGCTATGGGGTTAACTACCATGGGTTTGATCAATCTTTCTTAGTTGTGGGGACATGTGGTCTGAATTTTCCCAATGGATTTTATGCATTTAGCATGGCAAACATCCTCATTGATAAGTCCTTGTCAATGAACTACATGTCTGCAACTCATGGCTAGACGGGTTTTAGATTTTTCTGAAATCTTTTAGGTGAATGTGCCCAAGGATGATTTGGGTGTTTTAGGGAGTAGAAGTTTAATTTGGTCGAATGCAGCTTGAACGACTATGGAATTTGATGTACTGTTATTTAATCCAATCCATGTGCAGGTAAGATCTTGTATTTTTGGTTCCAGTCAAGTTGCTTTCTTGGTTATTTCTTTTCTTTTTGTGTTTAGGTGTGGCTTCTGGGGATGCTTACTGTATTTTCCTACTCGGAAGATCTTATGCAGATTTCTCGTCATCTCTCTCACGATAAAGTAACAAACAAATATTGGAATTAAATACATACATGAAATCTATATCTGTATCATATAAAATTAAAGGACTATTTACCTTGTTTGAACTATACTTTTAAAAAGTAAAAATAGTAGCAAAAAAGTAAATTGATCTTTTACTATAATGAACTAACTAAATGATATATATATAACTGCATCCCTTTCAAATCCTTGATACTGTTATACAGTGCAGTCTTATGACTCATTATGTTCATCTTCTCTCAATCAGACCATGGTAGTGGAGATAGTCTTGTTTTCATCACATGCTTAATTTGATTTGAAGAAAGAAGAATGTGCGTAGAGGTGTTTTCATTACTATGATACTGGATCATGAATTTTAGAATATTTTTTTTGGTTGTGAAAGCAAAGAAGAATGCATCGTAAGGGAAGAGAGCTACAATTGTGCCTTTAGTTTTTCCTAAATGTTGCAATAATTGGTAGAGGTGATCTATTAATTTTTGCTACTGAAATCTGTCTTCTTTTATACTCAGTAGAATTAGTTCCTCAGCCTTATTAATTGTTCTATTATGAAATATTATTTAATTATATGGATGTCAACGAAATGTAATCTCTCCATCCCCCCCACAACTCCACCATTATGTTCCATTTCCCAATTATCTCAAATTCTTAATGTCATGTCTCTCACCTCCTCCATGATCTTTCCCTTAATGTCATAGCTCATTTTCTTGCCTTTCTGCGGACTCTATTGAAGAGCAAGCAAAAGAGCTGTACTTGCCCAGCGAGTGCCTTTTAGGCAAGTTAACGTCGTTCCAAACCTTGACCTTTCTCTAATAATAAGGTGAGCTTTCAAGACGCTGCCCTTTAAAGGAGTTCTCTACTCCAAGCATCGTAATATAGGCATCATTCCGTCGGTTTTGGCGACCTTTACTTTACCCTACTCGCCGACTGACTGCGAAAGCAAAAGTTCTCACATCTCTGACTCTTTGTTCTATGTTTATGACATTCTCTTTGTGTACCACCATGTAATCCTAGAAAGAAGTCATTGTAGATACACTTGAAGACGAGAAAAAAATATTACGTATCTACTTTCTTTTGAATATTGCTGCTCGTTTAAGTTGATTTTACATCATCTTTATTTCTGCCCTTTAAATAAATGTTGACGACAGAGACTTTCGACATTTAAGATTTGTATGCTCTCACATTTTGGATTTTCAGTTGAATTCTACATTTGGCATTCATGTTGTTATTATTCTTTTTTAATTCCTAATTTTTCCTTTAAATAGTGATATTCTCTGTTGAATTCACCGAAAGTTTCATGTTTGTTTTGGTTATATTGATATCTTATATATATATGAAGTTTATAATAGTGTAATAATGTAATAAAGCACGAAGACGAGTATTATGGAAAAAGGTAAAGAGAAGAGGAAACTATCTTATTTCTCTTGAGAAATAATTACAATGAATGAATATGTCTTTACTTTTTGAACCCAAAGTAATTAAACATAATTTTTCTCTAAAGAAATAAAATAATTATTTACTATGATACAACAATATTTTTATAACATTTCCCGTTGGAGGTTTATTTGATGGTTAATGTGCATCGTCGAAATCTTACTAAAAAATCATATTAAAATAAAAATGTTAAAAAAAGAAAGTACATATATTTAATAATATGCATTTTGGCTACCTTATTAAAAAACAAAAGGGAAATTTGGTGGGACAAAATTTTGTAAGAGAAAAATAGTACACGTGTATTATTTACTTTTCTTGATGAGAACATCAATACAAAGATTTGAATTTTTGTGTTCTAATCTCGTGGACATTTTCTCAAAAGTTGCAGTTGATATAGTTTTTGCAAACAATCAACTATGTTATCACTCGAATGAATTTGTAGCACGTTGATACTAATTATTCTTTTAGAGATCACGTGAGGAAAAGTTTTGGTGAAATATGTTTTACTCTATCTCCTTTTATAAATCTTTAATTTAACTATGCATATTGCATTATCTTTATATAAGAATGTGAGTATTTGTCATATTTCAAGTTACTAGTTTAGGCGTACGTGTTTTGCGCCTGTACCTCACTTTAATGATTTCAATTTTATAAAATTACTTGAATATAACAATCTTGATAGTTACATCACATAATTATTAACGATTTGATTACTGATGCTAATAATAATAAGAAGAAGCGAGACAATGCTTGCTTAACAATCTAACAAACCTTTTACAATAAATTTAGTTATAACAAAGCAAAGCATGGGAGAATCGCAAAGAGCAGTATTTTGTTACTAACTCAGCATCACAATAGTAGTGTTTTGGCACTAACTGACGTCACAATATATTTAATTATAGTTAACAACTCACCTTACAATCAAAAGAAAAAAAAATCAAATATAAAGAATTTTTATTCGTTTAGACAAGAGTATGGGTGTCAAACGGGCCGGTTTAAAGTATTACATATACATAGAATAGTGTGTATATATGTGAATAGATTTTTTATAGACGTGTATATTTAACGTATACATATGTATATGTTTTATAAATTAGTATATAACTATACAAATATATATTGTAGTATATTTGATTTAAAGTATTACATATACATAGAATAGAGTGTATATATGTGAATAGATCTTCTATAGACGTGTATATTTAACGTATACATGAGTATATAATTTATAAATTAGTATATAACTATACAAATATATATTGTAATGTATATATATTGTAGTATATTTGAATTAAAGTATTACATATACATAGAATAGAGTGTATATATGTGAATAGATCTTCTATAGACGTGTATATTTAACGTATACATGTGTATATGTTTTATAAATTAGTATATAACTATACAAATATATATTGTAATGTATAACTTTATAGTATATTTCATTTGAAGTATTACATATACATAGAATAGAGTGTATATATGTGAATAGATCTTCTATAGACGTGTATATTTAACGTATATATGTGTATATGTTTTATAAATTAGTATATAACTATACAAATATATATTGTAATGTATATATATTATAGTATATTTCATTTAAAGTATTACATATACATAGATTAGAGTGTATATATATGAATAGATCTTCTATAGACGTGTATATTTAACTTATACATGTGTATATATATATAATTATATATATATATATATATATATATATATTGTAGTATATTTTATTTAAAGTTTAAAGTAGTACATATATATTTGGATGGTGCGTATATATGTGTAATTGTGTATATGTGTATATATTTTTTAAATTCTAATGTAGTATATACTATATATATAGTGTATATATATTGTTTAACATATTTATAATGTATATAGGTGGGTATATATAATGTCTATTGAAAAAAAAAAATTATATTTTTGACCGGGTTTGACCATTTTTTAATCGGATTTGACCGGGTTTAGGTGGGTTTGACCGGGTTGAGTTAAGTGGGCCGAGTTAGGGTGATTTTTGATTTTTTTACTGTTGGGCCCGGCCCGGTCCGCTTAGACCCCAACCCGGCTCCGGCCCAGCCCTCAACCCCGGTTAAATAATACGGGCCGGTTTCGAGTTGACCCAGCCCGGCCCACTTAACAGCCATAGACAAGAGTATGATAAAACAAAAACAAATAAAATATAAAAAAAATTAAACTGAGCAAACAAAAGTAAGAAAGCATCAATCTAAAAATGAGTACTTTTTACAATTATCTTGATAGGCACGATAGATTGCTTTGTAGATCACAAAGATACGACAGTACTTCATATATGAAATAATTTGAAAGGGCATCTAACGAACTAGAAAGGAGTTTGTCTATGGGAGGTGGAGGATATTTTTAACGAAATTTGGCAGATGGCGCAATTAGCTAGCCTGGTCTAAATTCCAACACTCTGTTTTAGGGGGAAGGAAATGTACCAGCTGATCCATAGCTAATTTTAATTTGGAGAAAAGATGAAGATCAACAACTTCAATATAATGATGTTGTTTAATTTCCTTACCTGTAGGGGGGTCATAAAAGTAGTTTATCAGAATGCTTGGCCTAATGTTCGATTTATAAGCCAAAGAAGGGCCACTATATAGCTTAAGAATATGATTCAGCTCTTTTTGGTTCTATTTTGTTTGCGTAGAAATTAAAATGGATCAATAGTAATATATTCCATTAGTTTCTTCTCAAGAAGCTACCGAACAACTCGCTATATTTTTGCAATATCTCTATATATGAATAAAGTGTGGTGATTGAAAATAAATAAATAAAATAAAATAATGAAACAACCGACAAAACTCCTTAAGAATAAAGATATCCTGGGTATGGAATATCGAATGCTGTCACCCCCTAACTGTAGTTTGATACTATCCCAACTGGATAGTAAGCACTTTGACCTCGTATTTTCTTTGAACAGAAGAATGAAAATGAGATTTAATTAATAGATTGAACATTGCAGATCTAGCTGAAAAGTAGATTAAATAATGGAGATCGATGGAGAATGAAGGCATTTGTGCTTCCAATTTTGACAAAACACACATTAGGGTCTAACAAAAAATAGGCAGGCATATCTGGTATTCTTTGAATGCACTAAAAATGAGAAACCGCCTTTTGATGCGCTTAGATATCTATCTCTATATTATGTGCTCCTAATAAAAGTTAGGGTAGGAATTAGACTTACCACTTTACACCTAGTAGCGTACACCTTTCTAGCTAGTTTGAGACTGAATTGATATAAATTTATATTTGAGGAAAAGGGTCTTTTTCACTTATCAATCCTCTCTATCATTGTTTGTACATGACATGCCAATAAACTCAAAAACTTTTAGCTTACCCCCCCCCCCCCCCCCCCCACTTAATCTCTGTGTCGTGAGAAACTCATGAAATAATGCATGCCTTAGACTTTGCTATGATATAATTCATAATGCATTCCTTAGACTTTGCTATGATATAATTCTTTCTTCTGAGATACTGATCTCCTCAAATTCTTTCTTCTCTCTCCGGCCTTCTCCTTCAAATAGAGCCATCTCTACTTGAATTTACATGATAAGATTAAGGTGGTCTAATTATGTACACTTATACAAGTGGTACGACTATTTCGATGCATGCCCTATATATATAATTTGTGCAGGGTAAAAAACGCACTGCACCTAAGGGTGTCAACCGTGCATGTTTGCTATTGACTATCAGGTTGCTTGGACACTCTTTGTATGCAAGGGAAGAAACCTTGATCAAAATAGCATTCTGAAACAGGAACAAATTAAAGAACGAAAGAGATAGGAAGAAAGAGAGAAGCAACATATATATAACTAAAGCCCTGCAAAGAAATTATATATATATATATATATACAGGTTAACGATGCACACTTCTGAAACTGTTATCTTCTTATGTAATTTGTGTAATGATTTCAACAGTGATCCAATTTGTAGGAATTGAAAAATACTGTTCATTCCCTTCTTGTAATGAAGAGGTCGTCAGGTGCTTCCTCTCTATGTACCTTTTGGCTTATCATTTGTACATCCCTCCTAACCGTCCTTTTGCGAAGGATAAATTATTTATCCTTGTATTGTGAAATGTGAGGTAAGCTCAAGCTCTCCTCTTGTACTTATTCTCGAGATATCTAGCACCCCCACCAACTAGGGGGAAATTAGTAAATAAATTTTTTTATATATCCCCAGGGGAGCTTTAGACCATAAAAAGGGAAAGAGAAAAATAGTGATCCAATTCAAGCTTTTGATATATAAGAAAAATTTACAACTTAAAGTATGTACTATTCAATCGATGTTAAGGTTAACACACAATATCAAATTAAAGACGACCAACTTGTGCTTTTACAAAAGAAAGCAGCTTACCGACATGCTAAGTATATTTATTACCTGAAAAGAGCCAGCTAGTATTTTGGTTTTTCCTACTTAGCTTGGTTTTAGTTACCTTGAGAATCTACTTCTCTCTTTTAGCCAAGGCAAAGCTAGCTCCCATTACTAATTGTGTATATGAATGATATAACAACACTTTCTGCAAACAACATACTAGTTTACATAGAAATGTTAAGGTTAGGACATCACTAGATCTAGAGAACAAACGAAATTACATTATTATTAGAAGGTTGAATATGTTTTTGCTTTAATACACACATGATCATGATCGGTAGTTAATTAATTTGAAAGCTTAACATTGGATTTATAAGGGTATGAAATTGGAGTGGGTGAAACAAAGCAATTAAGGATGACATACTTCAATATGATTTGGAAACTATTTAACGACATTACATGCACTTGACATTTGATATGTATGCTCTTGTATTCATACAAATGTCATATAAACATGTTTAAGCCTATGTGCGAGAACTCTCTCTTTCTTAAATACCACATGCACCCTTCAAAGATGAAATGAGATTGGGTATATACTTAGTTATCGTAAAATGAATAAAGAGGAATTACCTAAGAGCTTTGCTTACCTCGAATATCAACCCAGCAAATTCGATTATTGGTTCTTTTAAAGTTTCCGAATTTTCTATGAAGATGCAGCTAATATGTGTTCACTACTCAGAAAGATAAAAACCAACGTACAATTACTTTAGATGCAGCTATTTAATTGTTTAAACAAAAGAGACAATATATACATATAAATGGGAACTTTTTTCTCAACAAGATTGGGCTGAGGCATTGACCTGTAAACTTTTTGGAACAGAAGAGGCATACATATGTAGATCGATCTGATTGGAAGAAGATACAAAAATTGAAAAACGATGATGACCAGTGACTGAAGAAAAAAAACAAGATATCTATCTCTACTAGAAGCATCTTTAGAAGTAGCTCGCATGATCAGTTGATGATAGATGGCCAAGTTAGCTAGTCAAGATGAAATGTTATGTACGTACCTTTTATAAAAGCTAGCAATCTAGATTGCTAGCTCTGAAGCAGTCATAGTACCTGGCAGGCGTGTCCAACGAAGCAGCGACAAGAACAACAACCTACCAAAGGTAATAAAAACAAAATTCATTCATGAAAAAGGTAAGTGTGACTTTTGTTAATTCCCTTCCCATTATTCATTAGCCTGACTGACGTCGCTGAGGAGCTAGTTATGCATTCCCATTTCCCACTGCTACGTACTTACTCCACTAGATATATAGGGAAATCAATACAGCAAAGGTTGTTAGAGATGGGGAAAATAAATTTATAAAAATGAAGTAAATATATGTATAATTAAGGAGTAATAATTATGACACTCTTTTGCTCTTGTTTTCAATCACTATGATGGAAAACTGATGAAAGATTACAACACTTTGAAGGTACGTAGCAGTTGGAAATTCAAACATAAAATAACCAACATAAAATTGAAGGATCTATATATAGTGTGACATTTTAGTATTTGCAAAGTATTTCATAATCCTCTATTAGAGTATTATTATACACAAATTCAACTTGGACATTTGCTCATTTTTTCCATTTGAAAAGTTAACTCGAATAGCATTACTTTTCTCAGGAAGCCAGAATGAGGTACCCAACGGGTTGTGCTGGATGGCCCGTGCGTGCCACAAAATCAATCATGATGAAGGATAATTCTCTTCGACAATTTAACAGTTGGGGAGTTTTAGAAATTATCAAATATCCAAATCCAAGGACATGGATGTCTTGCCTTTGTCGAATGCTTCTTCTTCGGTGGCTGCCGGCGGCGGGTTGACTTCGTAGCTGTTAAAAGTCCTGCATTGAAGCGAAGGAATTGAGGGTGATGATGATAAAAATTGGGGAACATGAGAATAAGTTGTTGTAGCCGCGCGACTAGGCAAGGAGGAGGAGGAGGACATGACTTCACATGATTCATCCGAGTCTGAGATGGAACAGTCCATATTCACGCCGAACAGCCTGAGTCGCTTTGCTGCTGCCTTGCCTTGGACAACGGGTACCAAGTCGAACACCACCGGCTCCACAATCCTGCCACTCCCTCCAACACTACTTGTACTAGTACTACTACTAGTACATCTTTGCATTAACCCAACTTGTTGTGGGAGTTGGGCAGCAGCAGCTGCAGCTGACCCCGATCTGAGATAAACTAATGATCCGCTCGGAGGAGGGTTTCCATTTACCACTGTGGCACTGTTGCTATTCATGTTGTTGAAATTACAAGTGACGTCGTAGTAATAATTAGGACAGTTTCCAACGGATCCATAGGCACTGTTGCTATGGGGAGAATAAGATTGCTGCTGACGAGACATGCTGCCAGCTGCAGGTTCCATCATCATACGGGAATGTAAATATGAATGGTCAGATGGTGGCGGCTGCAAAAATAGCGGACGGTTCCAAGCAGAAGCTGCTGCTGGGTAGTGAATATTGGAGCGGTAGAAATTATTATTAGAGAAATGGTGTGAAAGCGGCAAATGAGTAGTGAAGAGATGGTCTGGGGCGTCTGGACGGCGCCTCCAGTCGATGAAGAGACGATCCTTGCCTAATTCACCAACTCCACGCTGAAATGAGACAATATCCCCAGCATCGAGCTTCTTCTCCTTCACGAAGCGGCTCCAACCTTTGGTCATTACATAACTTTGACTGCTATTCCAGTAGGAATATCTGAACCGCCAAGGTTTTCCATTCCTATCTTCGAAATTGAGAAGGAGACCTTTCTCGTTGGTGGAGGAATCCAAAGGAAAATACTTTTCAGCGTGCTGTTTGGGAATGACTAACCGATTGAGCTTGCCGACGTCACTGGGAGTGACTACCTTATCGAACATGTGTTCTCTCTCAATCAGCGCCATCGCATTGCTTTCACCAACTCCTAGCTCAAGGAGATGATTTTCATCTACAGGGTCGCCCTCACAAAGATTTGTGCTAGGGGGAGTATCCATCGTCACGGGATCAATATTATCTTCACTATTATTACTGGTGATGATGCTGCTGCTTAACCAACTTCTTCTCTGCTGATGATAGGAGAAAGGCACTAGAATCTTCTGGCTAGAAGAGGAAGAGGAAGAAGAAGAAGAATTAGAAAATGGGTGTGTACCTTTTGAGGAGCCTTGATCGTTGAAGCCATGTCCACCTGAGAAGAAATTCATGATCTAGGACTGTCCAAGGCATAGATCTAACTAGAGATGTGTAACTGAAGATAGGAAAAAAGCCCCCAAAAAGCCAGCACGACCCTCCTTGTGTCCAGTACTATGGTTAGTTGTTACTACTGCAGGCACAACTAGTCTTGACTCTGAGAGGAGCTGGAATTAGGGTTGAAAGAGTATCCTCCCATTACCCATAAACTAGAATACGGAAAATTAGAAAGCTAATGAAGGTGATAGAGTGCTTTCTAGTTTAATTTGTCCAGGAAGACTAGCTCAAAGAGGTGATGACTCTCTCATTATCAACCGACCCATTCCAGACTCCCAGATCAGTTCTGAGATTCAAGAGCATACTTCTTCTAGTTGACCTTTTTTTTATTTATTTTTTCTTTTTTCCTTTTTATCTTTTGTGTGTGAGAGAGAGAGAGAGAAAGAGAGATGGAGCGAGGATGACAAGGTACGTGGGTAATTTGTCTAAGTGGGTGGAATCTTCTTTTTTAAGTTAGGCAAATTTCATTCAAGTTATTCTCTTTTAGACTTTCTTTCCTTCCTATCGAGTTCAATCGCTGTGTGTACTCGTAAGGATGGACTCTGTCTCGACGGGCCCACGAATTATCTGGTTTGGTTCATGTGAGCTCGTCCTTGTCATCAGACTTGGTAGTGTCCAAATTAAATTGCAATTCCATACTCTTTAGCACTAGTTTCTCTTTTACTCCTACAAGGTAGTATATATATACTACTCGAGTACAATAATTAAGCTCCTCTAACTATGTTAAGCTTACTTTTAATTTTAACTTCTTTGAGCATAGCTTACTAAATATTGTAATGTTAATAATAGATTTTTTTCGTTTTAATTTATATAACTTATTTTTCTTTTTAGTTAGCCACAAAAAACTTTCATATTTATACATTTAGTAACAATTTAATTTTAAAATATATATTTTATCCTTATTGAAATGATTTAAAGTCACACTAACACATTTGACAAATTTCTAAAGTCCTACTCTTTGTTTCATTTTACTTCACAAATCAAACTAACTCGTATAAATTGAAATGCACCAGTAATTATGCTCAGCAAAAAATTATTTGACAGCATAAACAATAGTAAAAAATTAAGGGCAAAAGTACAAACCACCCTTTTCTTTTCGTATTTAGGCCCACGGCAACGCCAGCTGTTCCACAAAGCACGAGTTTCTAATATTATCTTAATTTATACCACAAACCTCCGCTTAAAACTTACACGCATTTGACATATACACCAAGCCAATATATACATGATATGTGTTTAAATTTAGAGTTTATGTTACTTAATTATGATTAATTATCAAATATTTTACTTAATTTAATCACTTAATCAGATAAAGAAAATTAATTTGGTATATATACTGAGTGCGTATAAGTGTTTAACCTAGCCTCCTCGTTTGTTCTCACTTCAGTTTTCCTTCTTCTTCTTTTTTTGTGATTTTTATAACTTTTTTTGGGGAGGGCGGCGTATTATTATGAGCAGGCATTAAAATTTGGGAGAGAGTTTGCGGTGTGGTGACTAATGTATTATGAACATTCAGTATTAATAATTTGTGATGATTAGCTAGTAGTAATACATATATTTGCAAATGGTTTGGTCTGAATATTTATTATTAAGACACGAGGACGTAGACGTCAACAAGCATTTTCGTATTAATTAAACAGGATTGGATTTGGATTATTGACTTGCTGTCTCTACATATAAATAAATCCGTACGATGCTAATTAATTTATTAGCATGTAGGTAGCAATTAGAGTGAAGTTGATCCTGCGTCTTCATAGGTAGCTGGGGGGTGGCTACCTACTACTTTCATGTAAGATTCCTTTACTCCATATGTATTACAATTCACAAATGCTGTTTGAACAGTCCCATAATTATACTAATGATTTTTTTTATTAGTAGTATATATATGTAGGTGCTCCAATAAATAAATTAACGATCTACTTTTAAGTGCTCAAATATTATGGCTATCTAGCTAGCTGGACAAGAGCTCCAAAAGAATATAATGGTACAGATGGGGATATTGAATTAGCTAGATCGGGGACCAGGTCTCCTTTAATTTATTACTAGCTAGTACTTGCTAGCTACTAGAGTATTATATATGTATATGAAAGAAAGAAAGAAAGAAAGAAAGAAAGAAAGAAAGAAAGAAAGAAAGAGAGAAAGAGAAAGAAAGAAAGGGAGGGTTGAAATTTTCTTTTTACTTTTGATTGGGATAGGGGTGGAAGAGGTATCCCTTTCTCAGGATTGGCTGGTTGCTTGAGGCAGAGTACAGTCTATCACAGAGAGGGAGAGGACCACCTCGACTAGCTCGCAGGCGTTGGATCGGAGGCCAATGATGCCATGCTCATATTGGAGTTAGGACCATGTGGAAATTATCCCTTTAAAACAGTACTCTCTCCCCTCCCCAAGTAGAGTATAAAGTACTACTAATCTCTTTGCACGCTACCTCTATACATTGATAGACCAAGCATTTTAAACTAAATCCAACTTAAATATACACTCACTTGATTAATTTAACCTTTTCCTTTTCCCTTCTTAGCTAGTAGGTCTTGCTGTTTCATTGCGTCTGTCCAAACCAATTTTTGGTTACGGGTCCACATGTTATTTTTGAAAGTATTGTATTGTATCATATTCATTTTTTTTATTATTATTCAATTGTGTATAACTAAAAGAAACTTTGCTAAATCGTCCGTTTCTAATTAATATTGATACAATTCTATAAATTTTCGGTTATTTACTTTTAAAACATCAAGTAAAATCGTACACGGTGCATTTTGCTTCACTTATCTATGTTACACCTTATTCTATTAATTTCAATATTTCTTGCTCCTTAATTTCTTGGCAAATTAAAACAATAGAATCGCTCCTTTTCTAGAGCAAGACAGGAAAACTATAATTATGTACCCCAAATCTTCTACTTATTTATTTTTTTAATTTCAGCTTAAACTCTCAGAAAGATTTCAGAAAAGTTTACATTAATTCAAGTTCTTTGAAATGACGTACAGTAAGCTGTTCTCTTTTGAATAGTCTTCATGAAGGTTTTCTCCTTTGCAATTTGTCCAATTAAGAGAGTTCAAAAACAACAAAACAAATATAAGGAGAAAGGGAAAACGTAATCTATGCTTCATCTGCAAATTTCCTTTAATATTTTCTCTGCTGTTGTGAACATATTGAGCAATGAAACCTTAATGATAATTAAACTCCTGAATATATTTTGTCCATCAGTTTCACTTCCACTAATACAATCCTTTAACTTGTGAAGTCGAAAACTTTGCAACCCCATGGAAATTGCTGCACAAAGGAAATTCTGAAGTTTCTTTCAACAATGTACTGATAGATTTACCGGAGCAAGAAAAGCAAAGCAGTTAAAAGATGGAGCAAAAAAGTGGGAAACTATATATTTAGGGGACTTTTTTGGTTAACTAGACGCCATAAATGCTATTTTCATGTTTTTTGGACTAAAATTTCTTTTACGAACGAACACATTTTAGTCAAACCAGGCCAACTAATTACGTCCTCTATTGTTATATTGTCTAGCAAAAGACATCAAATTAAAACCGCACCCTATCATATATATAAAGCTCTCTCGACCACTCAACTGACAAATTATGATTTACATGGCAGATCAGGTTTTCTTTTTTTTTTGGTTAACGACAGATCAGGTTTCAACAATGCAAACCACGCATTTCCAAACCAAAAATTAATGTTATTTTACATATCTTTGATGACGATTATTTTTAGCATGTTTGGCCAAAAGCTTATATTTTCTAAAATGTGCTTATTGTTGGACTAAGTTTTTGAGAAAAAATAATTGCTTCTAGGGAGTAGCAAAAGCTTTGGGGAGGAGGAAGAACTCTGGGAAGATTGTAATTAGCTGTCATGTGTAGAATAATAACAAAAAAAATCACCCAAAAGAAAATGAGTTTTAAGCAATAGTACAAGGAGAAGAAAGTTGGAAGGTAGGTAATTGGTAGGTTATTTGACGGATAAGATATATTTGTGTCGACAATATATAAGTGTTGCTGGTAAAGGACCTTTTCTCATGGACTTGAGACAAGTCCCCTGCATAAGATCAAAATTTGATAATTAAGGCAAACTTTTTTGTTAGTTTGAAAAAAAGACTTTTTTTGATGGATAGTCTCCATGCATCCTTGTGTTGTAACTTGTAACTTAAAGCTTATGGTATGAAATGCAACACTCCCAGATGACTGGAAAATTAAAAAAAAAAGTGTTGCTGGTAAGACATAATAGGAGTTGTATTTGAAGAAGGAAACTAAAAAGCTCCACATGGTAAACAACTTTGATGGTAAGGGTGACCATTCCAAGTTGCATCTTTCTACCAATGGAGATGGGACCACGTAGGTATGCCATGGACCAAATACTAGCAGGCAATAGAACGGTCTGGTGGGTGAAAAGATTGTTAAATTATTAAACATGTTTGTGGTTGTATGAGCTTATAATAAAATCATGTATGTAGTACTAATTAATATCAGTGGTATATGTGCATATATATTGAAAGAAATGAATTAATGTTTCTCAGCTGTGTGCCTCAGGCCGAAATGAAAATGCATATATAATTTTGTAATCGGGAAAGGGGCATATATACCTTGGAATTATCATAAATGGTAGGTATATATCATTCGTTATACTTTAGGTATGTATATATTCCTACCGTTAATCCTTTGGATTGTATATATTTGTACCATCCTCAAATTTCGATTATTTTATTATTGGTCTTTTCATACTTGAAATACCAAATTTTGACTCAAATCATGATCGGGGGTGTTAAAAGGATAACTCGGAGGAATTTTGGAATTTTCGGAGGGTTCGGGGCATTTTTGAGACACGAAGGAAGTAAGCCTCAGCGATAGCCCCGCGTCACGGAGTCAGGTTCCCGCAATGGGCACCACACCGCGGAGGCTGGTTCACGAGATGGGTGTCGCCCCGCGGAGGCTAGTCCCCACAATAGCCCTCGCATCGCGAAGGCTGTGTCTCCCATGGTTGTTTTTTAAATGTCTTAGATGGACTTTTTAGTCTTTTCCCCTTTAAATCATTCCCCGCGATTTAAGACATCTCCAAAACGTATTATTGCCTCTGTGAAATTCCTAAGTTTCATTCCACAAGTCAGAAGAAAGAAACTATCAGGGTTTGAGGATCTTTAGCTTCAAGGTCGGATTTTATGCTACGTCTTCTCAGATTCAAGGTTTGTACAACTATTCTAAATATCATGGGCTAAATTACATTTTTCCTTATGGATTTCGAATGATTATCATGTATGTGTATATGTACGATTTCGAGAAACAACATAAGAGCATGAATTAAAATCTTTTGTATATATGAGATGAGTTTCGAAAGATGATTTTGAGCATGAGTTGTGAAATTTTCTTTTTTCATGACGAAATTATGATCTTAATATATATATTATAAATGTGAGTTGTGTTTGAGAACACGGATTATAAACCCCCTTATTCGATTATAAGGTTTACATGTGACAACTCCCGTCGTTGGAATAAAGAATATATACAATCCAAAAGATTAACGATAGAAATATATACGTACCAAAAAAATAACTAAGTATATATGATAGTATCATTTATGATAACTAAAAGTATATATATGTCCCTTTTCTATTTCTTAAATTTGACAACATGGAAGGAGGAAACTACAATCTCATCACTCATTTTGCTAAAATATTCACAGGTCTCTCTCTCTATATAACACAATGGCATTTATTAAAAAGCACAAAAGCACACATGTTAAATTGACTTGATAATTGGTTGTAAAAACAATGTTGATGAAGTTTATCTAGCGTAGTTTGATGAAGAAACGGATCTTTTATCTAACTCAATTTAAAAAACAGCTCAAGAGATAATGATGAGTTTGAAGCCTAAAGGATAATTTTGAATGAGCAACTTAAAGATAAAAAAGTGATTGAAGGCTCACACCTGCCGTTAACCATTTAATATCATCAATTAAATGGTTAATAGCAAGGCAAGGATAATGCTTTGCCTTGCAAGGCGAAATCAGTCATCTGCCTTATCTTTTGAAAAGCAAGGTGTGTGTGAGTGAGTATGTAATATGTATGTGTGCCTTATAAGGTGTAACATCATTCACACTTGCAAGATAAATAGTCCACACGCCTTATACATTACACCAATAAATTTTACGGAAGTTCTTCTCTCTTTGCAGTATCAAGACAGAATAAAGAGATGAAAAATTTTGTTAATTGCAAATTGAAACTTCTTCTGAAAGAGCACATTACTAGGAACCGAAATTTAATTTTGGTTTCGATTTTTTAATTTTTTGGATCGATTTCAATTTCAAATTTTAGAAATTCGGTATTATATATTTGTACAATATATATATATATATATATTGTACAAATATATAATAAGTAACCCAAACTTATGCATAATGCAGTTATATATTATGTTAAACTTATGATTATTTCACTTCATTTCATTTCATACATGTTGAATTATTTATATTTGGAAATGAAAAACAGATTTGAAAAAAATTATTTTTCTAAAAAATTCATCAATTTTAAATGGCCAATTTTGACAAATTAAAGACTCACTAGTTTAATCTTCAAAATTAAAATTAAAATTCAAAATAACCAAATCAAATTTATAGAAATCAGACCAAATCGAATTTATTTTGGTTTGATTACGATTGTCATTTTCATTAATTCAAAAATTAAAAAATCAAATCGATATTAAACAAACAAACCAATACCCACCCCTACATGCTGCAGATGCCTCTCAAAAGACAGTTAAAAAGTCCAAAAGTTTTTTTTTTTTTTTTTTTTTAAAAAAAAAAAAAAAAAGAAAGCCAGAGGCTAAATGTGATATACTGCAATAAGTTTTTCCTTGTCAACATTATCCTATACATAAAAATTAACAAATCACAAGAAACAATTGTCAATCATTCTAAAACACCCGTCAATAACTACAAAGCGATGTTTTAAAAGCAACTCTTATTAATTTATGCAACAAGAATTCAAGAAATTATCGTTGAAACTGATTGTAATTAAAATATCTATACAAATTTAGACAGCATGCTATACTTTGTAAGAAGACAGAACTTTTTAAGAGTGATTTTGCCAAGGTTCTGACAAGAAATATGGTCAAACTCGCCTTACAAGTGAAGTTTCATCAACAGTCAAAATAGAAGGCGGGCGACTGATTTTGCCTTAATTAAATGATGAAGAGCAAGGCGTAAGCCTTCACCCGCTTTGTCCCTTTTGAAAATTTTCATTTTTGGAATGGGTTTTTCTTTGAAATCATAGTAGATAGAGTAAATAAATGAATGTTAATTCAATTCCAAAAACTAATTCTTCGGTAATCATATAGGATTGTCCAAATACATTGACATCACTCTTGGCTTTTTTCTTGTTAATAAAAAAGATAAACGTCATCTAGCTAGGTAGCTACTCAAACCCCATAATTAGCCGCAAAGCAAGTCACGATATTGTGCGCTACGTACCATCAGTTCTTGGCATTACCTGTGATCATAATTCCTTTCAATTTGGTAGTACTACACTATTTATTACCGGCCTACTGCAACTTCAGGAATATATAATTAATGGCTAATTCTTAAGCCAAAATTATCAGAAAAGGGGAAAAAAAGTCTTCAAAAAGCATCACATGTTCTGATTTCACATGGCTGGTCTGCTTTCACAAAAGATGTAGTTGGTGCATACATAGATAGCAATGCACGTCTGTTTAATACTTACTTATCTTTTAGGGTTTCAACACTGATGTGCCTCATGATGTGCTCCTATTTATCTTCTACCTTTATGCTAATTTCTCAATTTCACGCGCGCGCACACACATATCCTTCCACCATTCGGATTTATTTATCACTATTTCCTAATTTGATTTCCATTTTTTACTTGTTATTTTTGACAAATCAAGAAAAAATTAAAAAAAAAAAAAAATCATGTTTTGCCCTTAGCATTAGCTTCTTATTCTTCAAATCATTTTCCAATACCTATTACTAAACATCAATTAATAGAGATAAGGGTGTGCCAAGTCAAAATGCGACAAGTAAATTCGAACTGAGGGAGTGTGTGTATATATATACACACGTTCATACTTCCTTTATTAATTCTTGAAGAAATATCTATCAATAAATATGGGATTAAATGTACGTACGTAAAAAGTTGAATTAACGAGTTTATAATTAGGAGTTTAGGACTTAGGAGTAACACCAAACACTTAGGTGTCGTTTGGTTGGGAATGTAGTTATGTTAGGATTAGTTATGATGGGATAAGTTATACAGGGATTATTTTTTATTGAGTGTTTGGTTTGTTGTTTTCAAATTAATATGCATGGTATAATTTCTAAGAATAAAGTATTTGATTACCAAAATACCCCTATCTTATTTAACTTCTTTTTTGTTTATATATATTTGTTTTCAAGCTTTAAATATTTATTCTTAAAAATAAAACTTCCATCTTATTTAGCTTAATTTTTGTGTGTGTGCATTTTCATGTTTATATCGTGTGTATTTTAAAAATAAAACTTTCATCTTATTTAGCTTTAATTTTTTTGCATGTGTCTTCCCATGATTATACCGTGTGCGTTTTAAAAAAAAACTTACTACATCTTATTTAGTTTGAATTAAAAACTTCCAACTTAAGTTTGTTAAAGTAAAAGAAGATTTGTTGTTTATGTCACTTCATTTAAACACATATTACTCATATAATATGAAATATTAAAATTCATTTTAATTGATATATACAATATCAATTTTCAAGTTATTAAAAAACTATTTAATTTAAAATATGTAATTGAACAATAGAGTCGATTGTGAAACAATAATGTGTATTAAAACTAGGCAACGCCTTTGTAGTTGTTAAAATATTTTATAGATTACTAGTGAATGGTAATTATTATTATAAAATCTACTTACTTTAGTTAATCTTTTCATTGTGTAGTAAGAACTTTTTGTGTTATCAATTCACAAAAATAACACTTGGAAGGAAAAAGTTGATGTTGAATTTCATTTTTCTATGCTTAAAAAATTATAGTACCTACATTTTGTTGGATATATAAAAAATTATAATACCTAGTTTTGATCCTTATTATGTATGAATCTAACATATTTTATTTTTTAATTTGTTAATTTTTCATTTTGATCCTTTATATAAGAAAATATCGTATAAGTTTATAAAATTCACAAGCAATGGAATGAAAAAAAAAATGCAAAGTTTAATTAATAAGAGGCTCATTTTTCTTCGTCATATATTTCCTTCGTTCCAAAATAAGATATTTTAGTCTTTTTAATTTGTCATAAATAACACGTTTTAGATAATCAAGTAGATATCAATAATCTTTTTTCAATTTCAAAAGCAATAATTAAAGATGATGAAAAAGATTGGAGAAATGCGTTTGTAATGGATTTAGGATATTTTTGTCATTTTATAATTTATCCCGGGATAAATTAAGATAGGATAACTTATACTACCAAATATGTGGTATAACTTATCCCGGGACTATTATTAATCCCAGGATAAATTATCCCAAGTATTGCCAAACCAAACGGTGCATTAAAAAGTTTATTTCGGGACTATTATTTTATTCCGAGATAACTTATCTTAGTATCTCACACCAAACGGCCCCTTCGTATTATCTTATTGGTGGTGATCTAGCTATTCAATTTTATTAATTACAACTATTTAACATGATAAGATAATTTAATAGTCCACTCGATATATGGAGCAAAGAAGAAAGCTTTAGCCGAGGGGCTTCTGACATATGCTTGTATAGTCACTGGAGAAAACTTGAAGCAATAATCAAATTCAATAACTTGAATTGAATTTGGATAAATTATTAAAAAAAAATGCGGCCAAATAAGCTGCAGTTAATTAAAAGAATTCTAGTTTAGAGTAAAATGGGTTGGTCGATAGTTGCAAAACATATTCAATTTAATTTACTTATTCAATTTATGAAATCAACATAAGTTTATCATATTCTTCCAACATTATTCCGATCATTAAATTATAAATAAAGTATATATTACTCTAATTTATATTTTAAAAATATAATTAATATCTAATAAATAATTTATTAAAAAAAGTATTAAGTCAACGTAAACCCCTAAAATAAAATGATGGGAGTATTTTTTATAATTAAGAGCAGGCTCATCGAAAGCCATGTCGCTCTCACAAATTGGAAAGATTAAATTAGCGTTGCCAAACCAAGGCCAGCCTAATGGTCGTTTGTCGTATTATATAGTACTACATATCTCGTTAATATAAAATTGTGTGTACTATCACATGTTCAAATTACAAGTATTATTTTATACTATCAGCTTAACTCGATCTATATACCTGTGACGTAATTACTTAATTAATCATTACCAGTTCCAAACTGTTTGCTGGTGCATGCACTATGGCTTAGTTGAAATTATTTTATCTACAAATTGTAATTTCAAAATTATAATTTGAGCTAAATTTATCCATGTACCAAATGATTCTAGGCCCCGTTTGACCATGAAAATCATAATTCTTTAAAGTTGGAGTTGGAGTTGGCCATGAATATAAATTAAAGTTGTTTTTGAAATTTTTTGAGAGAAGTATGAGTGAAAAAAGTAAAACTTGTTTTCATTTTTTCAAATACAATTTCAGAATTGTATTTAGAATTTTCATGACCAAATGCATCTCGTTTTCATTTTTTTTCACTAAAGTGAAGTAATTTTTTGAAAAAATATAAATAATTTTCATGGTCAAACGGCTACTAAGTAGTGAAAAAAGTGAAAACAAATATTTATAGATTGTAAGCATCTTGTTAAAAGGTAAGCTTGTGAAAAATGTAAATAATGTAAACGCATCTTGTGAAATAATTTTTCAAAAAAATGTAAGCTTTGTCACACCCCTTTTTTCGTTCGAGGGTCGAGGTAGAAGGGTTTTTTCAATTAAAGTGACGGTATTGAATAGGGAATAATTTTTATCATTTTCAGAGTCGCCACTTGGAATTAAGTTATGGTGTTCCAAGTCACCTTATTGAATTCCTAATCAAAAGAAAATGACTCTTTATTATGGTCTGCGAAAACAGAAAATTGGGTAAGAAATTTTGTTGACCGAGGGGAAGGTGTTAGGCACCCCTCGAGTCCCGTGGTTCTAGCACGGTCGCTTTTATTGACTTATACATAGCTAAAACTATTTTGATAAATTGTGTTAAGGCCTAAATTCACTATTTTTATCATAATGAGAACTTGTCTATTATCTTATATTAAATAAATCGTATGAAAGTTAATTTTAGAAAAATATTTGTCAAGGTGCATTGTTGCATCCTTAAATTCTAAAATGTCCCAGAAAGATGCATATGTTGCATTCTTAATTGAGACAAATATTTAAACTTATGTTTGCTTAACATTTAAAAGATTGCCTACTCGAAGTGTTATTTAACCTCAACAATAAAACTTGAGCAAAATTCACTTAATACGATTAATTGTTTTAACAAGTAAATATTAAGCTTTATTAATGACAGTGAAATAAAAATAAAAATAAAAATACACTAAAAATAAAATTAATACAAATCACATATTTAATAAATCAAAATTCAAAGGAGAAGATTAGCTAGCATGAAAAATTTATTTGTTTGTGATACAAAAAATAAAAATTGTAATCTTGAATAACTGAAATTTGAAGTAAGATTAACATTTTTACTTTGGATGATAAAAGTGATAAAAACTTATATTTTTAAAAGTTACATCTCTTACAATAATTGAATGTGAACATACGGTGCTATTATATAATCAATGATTCGTAAATATCATTTAGGGCCCACGTTAATCAATGACATCTAATAAAAGGTATAAGGAATTCTTTTATATTTGTTTTTATAAACTAAAGAAAATAATTCAATAAATGAATACTTTTGTTTGTTTTCTATAACCAATATATCATATTATACCAGATAAGATTGACAACTAGCACTAAAAAATAGTAAAATTACGAGAATGAGTTTTGACTTCTGAAACAAATTAAACTTTTTGAGATCTGACTCATTTTCAATGAATTTGTATCCGAATCAAATATATACATGCATTTTTCGATGATTAATCCGGCGATAATTTTATTGTTAATGGCATCTCCGGTGGCTGGCTGTTAGTTCACCGTTTTCGACGAAAAAGAAAAAAGGAAGGGAGGCAGTGACGCGGGGAAGGGAAGTGCCGATAGTCGGCTTCGTTTTGCAGACCATGGCTTCACCATTAATGACGTCGCCGGCGACGGAAATGGAGGAATAATGGTGGTGGCAGATCTGGACGGCGCGCATGAGGGGGAGTTGGCGGATAAGCGTCGGAAAAGGGGTGGTTTCCGACGATGAACAAGTTTCTGACTGTTTAATCATCGGAGAAGATGATAATTTTGAAGAATTAAATCTAAACAACGTTCTATTCTCTCTGATTTTTCTATCCAATTCTAGTCTATTTTTTTACTGATTTTTATGAGATAATACACGAACAATGATGTCTACATATATGAGTGATGTGGGTGTGTGCAGTATTATATTTTTTAATGTTAGATAAAAGTATGCATACAAAGTCATGTGAATATAAAGATTTTTATGTACAAATATATTCAGTAATTTAATATATAATACAAAATGACAAATAGATTCACATAATAACAATTCATCAAATCACTAAAAAAATCATATTATGATTCAATTTATAGTAAAATTTACAAAATAAAATACAAAGTTGAACAAGAACCTGAATAATTTAAACTGAACAATGAGATTCGTCACCGGAAATTTTGAACGAAATTTCAACTTTTACTTTCTTCTTTTCTCCCTTTTGTTTTCTTCTTCAGAGTTTTTTTTTTTTTATTGTGTGTTTTCTCTCTGTATTTTTATTCTCTCAATCTTTTTCTGATACAGTGTGTTGGTGAATATCTGTACGTAGTTTTCTCTAGAGGATCTTTAAGTACAGAGATTTGGAGGGAGTAGTTATCTTTTGGGGAGAAATAACTAATGGTTAGATAAGAGGGGAATTTAAAATTTAAAATATATTATTTATTTATTTATTTCTATTATATTTTTCTTTTTAGAGAGAAGATAATAATTATACCAAAATCAAAATAAATAAATAAAATAAAAATAATAATAATTAATTAATTTTTATATTAAAAAAAATACAATAAAAATTTATAAATAGTCAAAATAATATAATAAAATAGTATTAAAATTACTAATTTATTTATTAAGATTTAAAATAAATAATATATATATATATATATATATATTGGATTTTTTGTATTATTTTAAAATTAGGATAAAAATAAAAATAAAATAAAATATCTCAAAGTTAACTTTATTTAATTATTTATTTTTAATTAAAAAATTATAAAAAATAAAAATAATAATCAAAATAATATATGATTAAATATAAATATTTAAAATTGAGGAAGGATCAAAAATCACGTGTCTACAAACTTGTTTTAACTAAGCTTTTAACTAACTTAGTTAAAAGATAAGCTTTGGAGCAATGTTGTCTTCGACGTTATTTAAAGATCAATAGGGGGGTCAAATGATGGAATGAGCTATTAATGCTAGCATTAGCATAGACTTTGTATTTCTTTTCTTTTCTTTTCTTTTCTACTATATAGAAGAGTTCGACCACCTCTTGTAATTACCAAAAAACTCAATTACTTCCACTTAATTATATACCATGTTCCAATATATAATAATTTTATTGTTTTATCATAATAATTTAAATATTTAATATATTTTATTAATTAACTCTAACTATATATTGGAAGTAATTTTTTTATTTATTTAATTGTCTATCATGTTCAAAACTAATTTGTTACCACAAATCATAATAATTAATAACTTAAAATATTTAAAAGACACATAAAAATTTTATTGACTCTTACCAAAAAAAACTTCTACTCCCACTTAACTACATACCATGCCCAAATATATAATAATTCTATTGTTTCATCATAATGATTTAAATATTTAATATATTCTATTAATTTATATTAATTAACTATAACTACATATTGGAAGTAATTTTTTTTATTTATTTAATTGACTATCGTGTTCAAAACTAATTTGTTACCACAAATCACAATAATTAATAACTTAAAATATTTAAAAGATATATAAAAAATTTATTGACTCTCATTATTTTAGCAATGCCACATAAATTGAGATAAAAGAAAAAGTACTGCTAATCATAATAATTAACAATTTAAAATATTTAAAAGATATATAAAAATTTTAGTTGACTCTCAAAATTTTATCGAAGCCACATAAATTGGGACACAAGGAGTAAATATATTATTTGATAATTACGTAAAAATTATTATAAATCACAATACTTAAAAAGTTAAAATACTTTTTAAAAAATAGATAAAAGTTCTATTCAACTCTCAAAATTTTATCGGTGCAGCATAAATCATGACAAAATAAAAAATTATCGTAATTAATTGCAACTAAATATTTAAAGTAAATCAATTTTATTATTTTAATTGACTATAATCTTTTTATTTATTTATTTATTTTAGTAAATCTAAATTTTAATTATTTTTTTCTTATATAGAAATACTAATATTTAAACTTAACTTTAATTTTTAAAGTACAAAATTAATAAATTTAATTTAATAAAATAAATTTCTAATGAATATTTTCTTAGAATTTGTGTTAGGTCAATATGTATCAAGTTAAAAAGAAATAAAGAAAAATATATAGTAAAATTTTATTATTGTGAAAGATAAATATAATGCACTGTCCAATAATGTTTAATAATATCATATTTTGCATATGCAAAAATAACATCCCGTATTTAATTAATATACTATTCCGATGAATTATCGATGATTACTATTGGATATGATAAAATTATATTAATTTTTATAGTAATAACATAATCAATCTCTCTTAATTAATTATTAAGAGTCATCTAGGTATTAAGAAAATAAATAATATTTAATAAAAAATAAAATAGACATAAAATACGAAATTAACTCTTAATGTTTTAAATTAAATTTTCGTCTTTCGAACGATGATTTTACTATATCACTCCTTATTATAGGTCATTTATGTATTAGAAAAATAAGAATAACAAAATGATATGTCAACATAAAATATTTGATTGACTATCAAAATTATATTAGTGCCACATAAATTAGGACGGGACAGAAGATGATATAAAACAACATATATTGTTTGAAAATGAAATAAAAATTACTGTAAATAACAATAATTAACAAAAAAAATAAAAATTGACTGATTTCTACTTCAGCTGTTTCAGTCGTGATTTTACTATATCACCCCTAATTAATTATTATGGTCATTTAAGCATTGTGCCACATAAGTTGAGATAGAAAAAATATTATAAATCACAATGATAAAAAATTTAAATTATTTAAAAAATATAACTAACTGTCGCCGACACAAAATTTTGGACAAGGAGAGTATCATATATTATTCAAAAATTACATAAATTTTTTTATAAATTACAATTGTTAACAACTTAAAATATCTAAAAATAATTTAATATGTTATATATTTCAAAAAAATTACATGAAAAATACTAGAAATCACAATAATTAACAACTTAAAAAATTTAAAAGATATAAAATATTTGGTCGACTCTTGAAATTATATTAGTATCACTGGAATTGGAATAGAAGAAAAGTATTATAAATCATAATAATTAAAAACTTAAATTTTTTTTAAAATATAATTGACTATCAATGCCACAAAAATTTGGACAAGAAAAGTAACGTATATTAATTTGAAAATTACATAAAAAATATTATAAATTACAATAATTAACAACTTAAATTATCTAAATACATATTAAAATAACATATATTTCGGATGAATCCTAGAAAACATATGCAATCCTTTTACTAAAAATTTTTATTTAAATATATCAAGATTGAAAAGATTAATAAATATCTTAATGTTACACGGGCCATGCTCCTCTAGTGTGACAAATATTTTGTACATATATAAATTCTTCTTGCATAAACAAGTGAGAATAAAATGGTACAGAGAAAATTTGGCCCAAAACGTTTTCGTGTCTACACATTTACGAGCAAAATTTCATTGTTCCAAACACGCAGGCGCAGGCATTTACCGGAAGAAATGGGCCATGTTACGCACATGTCTTAGTATGAACTTGGGCTGTTTATTTAGGGCCCAGCCCTATCCTAACCCTCCAGCTGATAAATACACTTGCAAAATTAGTACTAATTGACAAGGAAGGGGTTTTAGCTTGCTTTATTTTAGACCAACAAGCTCTAGGGTTTTAGAATCGGGGGTATGGATTCTTTTTCGTCGGCTTCAAGTGGATCATCATCATCATCGACGAATGACATCATGGACCAGGTCAAAACTCAGCTTGCTCAGGCTTACGCTGAGCAATTTCTCGAGGTTTCATCTCATATCTATTCTTTCAAATTTGCGCTTCTACAAATTTGTCACCTGTTTATTACTCATCTGAGGAGAAAACATGCCTGTCTTGTATAGTAAAGTAATATACTTTTGGTATTTAAGCCTTTCCTGCCTATAAGCTTTTACGATTATTCCTAGGCGTCTACGAGGTTGGGGATTTTTAAGGAGCCATCCCACTCTTCTAAACTTCTGTTGCTGTATTCAGGGCACTGCTTCGTAAACTATCTGGTATTCTATGCAAGGAAAGATCAGAGTCAATGTAGAGGTTGACGACACAAATTTCAGTTTCCTTCATGTCTAGTAGATTCCATCAGGGGATCAGATTAACATTAGGAGTGTTGTGTAACAAAGCTCACTTTTTTATGATGGTTGTGTTCCACTAGTACCTTGTATCTCTCACACCAACACCGGTGTCATGTGACTTTGTCTACCAAGGTTAAGGCAGATGATGAGAAACCACCTTGTGCAATTTTTCTCTTATGGAGCTAAGATCTCATGGTTCTCTCCCTGTTTCATCGACCACTAATTTAATAGACACTTGACTTGTCTTTTTTTTTTATTAGTTTGCTTGGTTAAGTCAGTACTGATTTGCAGTAATTGTAGATTATTAGGATCAACTTGTTTGAGATTGAGGAATAATTATTGTTGTTGTTTCCTAGTTAAGTCATATTGATGAAGGTGAGATGTGAAAAAATGATGGGGCTGCTTCACCGAGGCGAGAAGTAAAGTGCTCGCCCTTTTGAAGTGAAGTGCCAATTAATGCAAAAAATTTAAAACATTAATTGTGCACATATATATAGCCAAAAGCTCAATAACAATAACATATTAGCAAATGTGTTTTTAAAAAGTTGGCCTGGACACCACAATTATAAAAAATAGAGCAAATATTTTAATTCAAAAACTCGAAGTAGACGGTAGATATTAGAAGTCTAGAACTAGATAGCATTAAAATTTTAAAAAATTGTAACTGAAATGGAAAGAAACAATGGAAGAACCAAGAAGTTGTGACAAAGGAGAGGATGAAAACAGCATCAGGAAGAAATAGAGAGAGAAGCTTGTAAAATGAGGATGAGAGCCGAGGAGGAGGAAGCTACACAAGAACAACAAAAAAGTGTAAAAAATGTTGCCAGAAAACAAAGGGTAAGAAGAAAGAATAGTAGCGTACTTGGCAGCGAAGAGTAAGAGCTGGTGCGTAGGTCTGTTGTCGATTGAGAAAGTTGCCAAAAAATCCTAAATGAAAACAATTAGTTTTAAGTCATATCTAAAAAGACCGATACTTCACACCTCGCCACCTCAGGATCGCCTTCTACCCAAGTCTATCCTTGTCGGAAGAAAGTAGGAGAGTTGCACCTCACCTCACGCTTGAAGCACTAAGACGAGCGCCTTTCAAAACACTGGTTCCATGCAATTGTAAAATTTTTAGATTACTTCTCTTTATGTGATTGGTTTACTTCTCTCTATGTGATTGTAGGTCCACTTTGTCCTCTTTTATTTTGAAATGGTAAGTATTAGTGATGTTAAAACTAGCATGAAGAAAACGCCAGGGATTACATCCAAAAGAGAAAAAACTAAAAGGATTAGAACTCAGAAAAAACTAAGCTATAAAATAGTTTCTATGCACTGCAATAAGGTTTCGACGCCATGTATCCACTCCATTTGTGGAGGCTACCTTAGGTAGTGAGGTTGTTTTCGATAGACTCCTGCCTTAAGACAAATGCAATAGAAGAACAATAAACAATTGGTAGTAAAAAAATAACAAATAGTAACAGAAACTAGACTTTCACAAAATAGATGAAGAGCTCATCATATTGTTTGGGAATGTATGTCCAAGAGTTTCTCTCATCATCTGTAGTTGTAAATCTTCTAGTCAGAGTTTGTATAAGAGATTTTTAGGAACCATCATCTTGGATAGGAAAAGTCTCACGGAATTGTGGATTCCTATTGCTAGATATTCTTAACTCGGATCTCTTGACCACCTCTATACACCTGACAATAGACTTAATTGTAAGGAGAAGTGAGAAACATACAGTAGTTTGACCTCCCAAATACACTTCCCTTTTTGATGAAGAAAACATAATTACTGAGTCGTGGGTAACAATTAATAATCTCTATTTAGTAATTGCACAAGTCACGTCGGATAGATATTTTGGGATCGAGTAAAGTATGAATTAGCATTCTCTTGTCTTTGGGTACTGGAGCTAATATATAATTATGATAAAATTGATTGATAGAAATGCCAACGACAACTTACCTTGTGTAATACAAATAAGAGTTGGTTATTCAGCGGCTTCTTTAAAATATCTCATCTGTGCAGATTTCCTAACAACACCAATAAAATGTAAAATACAAATAGGAGTTGTGGCAATCAATCTCATATTGCAAGAAAAAGCAGATTGTCTGATTTTTTTTTCTGCTGACATCTGCTGAATGAAAAAAAACAATTCCATGAAATCTTAACCCTTGTGTAGCCTTTAGAGGTTCCTTCCATTATTTGGGCAGGGAAGAATAGCTTCTCAAGCAATTAGTGACACCGTCAGAGATTAGTATTTTTCCTAAGGGGAATCTGAAATTGGCCAGTGCATTCATTTACCATGCTCTTACTGTGTTGTCTTCTCTAATTTCATCACTCCACTTATTTACCATCCTTGTTTCTTTTGTATTCTGTTTTCACAATTAAGTTATTTGGCTTGTCAGCTGTCATACATAATTTGTTGTGAAGCGTTTGAAACATCTTTTGGAGAAGTAGATTGAGTCAATAAATATGATGTTGCAACTTGTGATGTACAACATGTTTTCTGTGTCTGCAAATCTCCTTGTCTGTTTGCAGAAGATTTAATACTAACCCTTTTCAATTATATTAGACGGTGAGGGACAAATGCTTTGACAAGTGTATCACCAAACCAGGGAGCAGCCTAAGTGGGAGTGAGGGCAGTTGCATCTCAAGGTGTGTTGATAGATATATCGAGGCCACTGGCATAATCAGCAAAGCTCTCTTCAGTCAACGCTGAAGCAGTAATTGTGAAGGCCTTGCTTGCTCGAGAAATGCCGGAATGCATCTCTTTTAGTTATGATAAACTTTTATCATTTTTGAACGTTTTAAAGATGGTTTTCTTTCAAGTATTTTGTAGAAGATGGTATTCTAAAACTTTCAAAGTTTTATCTATAGCATACTACCATTGAGGTTAACAAGTTCTATGATGCACTTTGCTTATGTCACCTAAGTGCCATCACATAATTGCATTTTCATATTATGATTTCACCTGTAATTTTGAATGTACACTTGCTGAGAACTTTAAAGGTTGAACAATAAAAACATGAATTTGATCTTGATTCATCTTTGGTTGGTTAGGATCAACCCCATAGAGTTTAGATCTTGTTTCATTTCTGATCCAGAAGATTCAATATAGCAGACTAGACTCAACATGAAGTAGTTTGATTCATGTACTGAATTAAATGACATTTATGAGTTAATTCCGCTATAATATTTAACACTCCCTTTTGCGTGACAAACTGCCAAAAACAAATAGTACAAAGAAAATAGTAATAATTATGAAAGAAAAACACGACCATCTAGGGCTGCATTACAGTAAACATGAAACGACTTGACTTGCAACCGTCTTTCACTTGCAATAAATTAATCCATTACTTCGGTAGAATGCTGCATAGGAGCATCTGATCACTTTCTCAGTGTGTGTAATATGTATTCGGCATAGAGGTCCCTGCATGAAAGGAACAATGCAAATATCTCTTAAACACAAAATCATTAATTAGCTCAAACTATTATACTATCAACTAGGTGGATGAAGTAAACATCATACATTGAGTATTGGATGGCTTGGACAGCAGTAGTTGGAGGCAGAAACTCATTAACAGCAACTTCCTTGTTCTCAAGCTTCTTGTCTGGTGACAAGTTAAGAATATTATACTTCTAGTGAATTCATTATTATCTAGAAATGAAGCAAAAATTAATTAAATTTATCAAGGGCATACAGTCTTCAAAAAAGCGGCGAATTTCTGCCAGACGGTGAGGAGCAAGCTGGTTTATATCAGTGTAGTGGCGATATTCTGGATCATCAGCACACACTGCTATTATCTTATCATCCTTCTCACCCTGGATTGATGAACTAGAAATTTAGTCCTTTTAATTATCATGTAGGAAATAAAGTTTAACCTACAGGCAGCGATGTATGTAATAATAGGAATTAGTAACCTGATCAATCATAGGCATCAAACCTATGGCCCTAGCTCGAAGGAAACAACCTGGGAGGACAGGCTCCTGGTTGAAGAAACAATTTCAGTTTCATGCAATAGGAGGATCACTATTAATTGTATTGGAAGGCACCCCACTGGCCTAATTAATTTACCTGCATGAGCACTAGTACATCCATGGGGTCATTATCTTCACACAGCGTACGAGGAATGAAGCCATAGTTCTGGGGGTACACCATTGATGAGTAGAGGACCCGATCAACCTGAAAAATAGACGTTACATGGCATTAAGGGAGATTGACTATATTTATCGGAACACAGAGAACGCACACATTGTTTAATTAGGAGTTGAGATCGTGCCTTAATGAGACCAGTTTTCTTGTCAAGCTCGTATTTGACTTTACTGCCTTTCGATATCTCAATGACCTGCAAGGATAATGCAGACAGTAATTAGCCAACAAAAAGAAGAGACAAAGATATATGACTTGTTGGTCCAAGGAATCCTTTTCTCCCATCATATAATCATAATCAATAAGCGCAAAGAAGGATTAGATAATTAAGACGTTATGAATATCAAGTTAACATTGGATCGGAATAATTAAGAACTTAATCAGTGTTCCACGACAAAATAATTTGATCGGAGCTCAGAACATATATGTTCTCGTATATATATAAATATGATTTCAGTGAATCAGACTTATCACTTGAGGTAACCTGTATATACTTACAACATTGAAAACGCTTGGAGCTTCAGGTCCTACACAAGAAAGCAACAGGGAATTAAGGAATGATACGATGTATGTGTGTGCTGCTAATAGTGAAGAGAAGCTATGTACGCACCTATCTCGAGATCGTGCCAAGGGTGAGCGGCAACAGACCTCCTGGACAATGATGAGAGGATCCTCTCATTCAAGCGAGGGGCACGCCTTTGTTCGTCACTCATTTCTAGTGGCAGGTAAAGTTGAAAAGAAAAAGGAAAATCAAATCAAATCAAAATTGACTACGTACGTACATGAAGGAACAAATTAAACCTGTACCGAATGATGATGATGGAGGAGGAGGAGGAGGAGGAGGAGTAATCGAAAGTAGAAGGGAAAAAACTAAAAGCCGAGAGATTCCAAGTAATTAATGCATGTTACGTACCGTGGATTGATGAAAAGAAGGAATAATTAAAGAGGATGTTTGGTCTCTGTATATATGGAGAAAGGAAGTGACATTTGTGGATGCAACTCTCTCTTAATATATAATGTATAGTACAGCGCCCTGTTAGGTGAAACAAGACAGCTTTCCAGTTTCCACGCGGGACGGGTGGGATTATAAGAAATTGATATTCGTTGTCCGATTCCTTTTCCTCTTATAACTTCAATATTCAAGGCCCTCCTTTTCCCTCTGCCTTTCCTTCTTTCTAAAATCATTTTTTACTATATTTTAATTCACCTACGGAATAAATAAATAAATCAATCAATCAAACAAAGCCCATGATGGCCAGATCTTGGATATGTTGTCTTTCTTTTTAATTGTATCCACCACGTCCAGACTACTTGCGCAAACGCGTATAGCGTCTTCTTTGTTGCTTCCCAATTCCTCATTTCCAGCCAGACATGCATGTTGACTTTTAGGATATCTCTTTCTTCTTACATTACAAATCTATTTGTTTTTTTTTCTTTTTCTCTTTTTAAAAGTTTTTAATCCACAGCTCTAAAACATTTATCTATAACAGTATTAATAAAGTTCCAACCTAAAAGAATCGATCGAAAACCACAATGCGGCCCGCCTTTTCTTTTCATTAATGAAACCCGCCAGTTATTTTGTTATGAAAAGGAAGTTTTTATTTAACCCTAATCAGTCCGATCATACATGTTGGTGACTCGGCTATGCTTTTGTATATTACTGGCTATTCGGTTGCTATTCTATTTCTCTCAACTGAAACTTCAACAGTTGGCATATTCATTAATCTCCAATATATTAGTCTCTCATCTCCTATAAATTTTAAATGAATGTTTGTCCCATCTTCTCTGGATAAATGATGTAGTTAGAAAAAATTCACGCAGAAGATCCCATTCAGTTGCTGCTGTGTTTGTAGCAACGGTAATGTCTCTTCTTCAGTTTATGGAAATGCAATAAGCATTTGAACATAAAAATGACAAAAGACAGGTGTCCTCAACTCAACTGATACATAACGAGTGTATAGTTTGTGCAATATATTCAGGGTGAGGCCTTTTACAGTAACTAGGGGAGAGTTGCATTTACTACAATCTCCAGGATATGCGTTTCTCCCTTCAGAACCATATCTTGCAAGTGTTTTCAAGCTGCTCAGGAGAACTACCTTTTTATATCACAGGCTTTGGACGAAAAGTTGGAGGTCAATCCTGGATTGGCTCACATCAGCACTTCAAAGTGTGTCTAGCCATTCATCATATATTCAAAACAAAAAAGGAACCAAGAGTCCAAAGAATTGAAACAAATTTATAGCTGACTATTCAATAGAGACAAATATTTGAAGGTACACGGCCAGGCAATCCACTTTTCTACCAATTGCTTCTAATACAGGGATAGATTACACAGACACAAAGGCAAAACTAGAGCACAAGTTCTTTCTTTTTAGGTTCAAGAACGGGAGGGTCAATGTCAATTCCCATATTTGCTGCAGTGCCAGCTATAATCCTCATCGCAGATTCAATCGTAGAACAATTAAGATCTGGCAGCTTCTCTTGAGCAATTGCCTTCAACTGATCTATAGTTATTTTTCCCACTTTCTCCCTCTGTGGGTCCTTCGAACCTTTTTCCACTCCTACAAAGTTATAAATAAAGTTCATCCATAAGAGTCCAAACATTTGTATGCTACCACAGTATAGCTCTGTAAAAGCAAACTCCCGCACAAATTCGCATTCACATCTACAAGATGTACTGTTTTGATTGAACACCCGTGGAATTACACTTTCTCTTTTGGGGATAATAAAGATCTTATTCATCAAGATGACGAAGAGCTAAATCAGTGCTGACAATTTTTCTGAAAAAAGTAGGAAAAACAGGGGGTTGTCCCCATATAACAAAGAAGGAGGATATCAGCAGCATGCAAAAAAGACCTACTAGAATAAGCTAATGATTCTAACTTTCTCTTCAAGTTGTCCAATCACACTTGAAGAGATCAGCGGACTTATTTCACCCACTGTTATCTACTTCGAAAATTACCTTTCATGTTATTACAATGAACTGTAACCAAAAAATAGTTCTTATCAAATAAACGAAGGGTTCATTTCAATAAGTTCGATAGTTTGGTGAAGCAAGAACAACATGCTCCTAATAGTGCAATACATTCTTAGAATTCCCAATGGGGTAGGTTAATTCAGCAATGTGTTTGTAGATCCAAACGATAAATGTTTGAATCAATTGCCTGTTTCGGATGATCATAAAACTATAGGTTATAAGATGAAAACCGCAGCCAGAACATAAAGACGGGTCTGTCATTCTCCAACCACAAAGAGAGAGAGAGAGAGTCCCAACATCCAACCGGTGCTATCAAAAGCAAAAAGTGCAAAAAAGCTCTATGGTCCATTGGGACTTTAAGCGCGACTAAAGTGCAGGCTTTAATGAAAAAATGTGCAAAGGAAAAGAAATACAAATATATGTTTGGTCCAAGACTGAAAGTTATAAGCATGAATGGTAAATCTATAAACAAAGAAATTGAATTTTTTTTTATAAAGTGAAATAGCAATTGCTTAGTGTCGCCTCTTCAAAGGAGGCTCATTGGCAAGGAAAAGTATGCCTTACAACCTTGATGAAGACACTGAAGCGCACATTAAGCGAGGCGAAGAGCTCAACACGGTTTAAGCTTCAATTCAAGGCTTGAGTGTGCCTTTGATAACACTGGTCCCAACTGTTTTTCTAATTCAGATTTCAATATTTCTTGTTTTTCCTTTCTCCCTTTTCAAACAACCATCTAGCAGAGCAACACGGAAAATAAAAAATGGGAGTTCTCAATCTAGTATTTCATTAAACTTACATGTCAACATCCTAGTATGAAAAGAATCATGGAAGGTGGGAAAATCTTCATAAAGAAGACTCTAAGGAACCTGTTCCAATTCCCGATTCAAGCCAGGATCATTGGATAGTGCATTGAGTTGTAGTCTTCACAGGCGTCTTTTGTTTATAAAGTGCACGATGGGGCATTTAACTACCATCCGCCAAAATCATGTTCTAGTGCCTCATTCAAGCCAAGATCATGGGGCAATATATCAAGTGGTAGTCTTCATGGGTGGCTTTTGTTTAGGAAGTGCACAAGGGAGGCGTTTAACCGTCTTTGGCCAAGTATAGCCCTTCATCTTACTTGCTGTCAAAAAATTCCATGTCTAGAGACTAAAGAACTTTCTTTTATGAGCAATCGACAAGTCTATTGACTAAAGACTTTTCTTTTATAAGTAATCTATAAGTCTACAGAGCTAAAGCAGATTTTGTGAATTTGGTGAAAGTGAATGTCTATTGAATATTTGCAGCTAATTCATCGAAATAGTACCTGCAGCCTTGAGCAGCAAAACAGAAGCAGGTGGGGTCTTCAAGACAAAAGTGAAGCTTCTATCCTGGAAGTGAATAGGCATAATAATAATAGTGAGATTAAAGGGAAGGGAAGGGGACGATGTAGTAACTGAGAGGAGTTTTAAGTAACAGGACAGACATCATATACGGTGATTTCGACAGGAATGACATATCCAGGTTTGTCAGCAGTTCTGGCATTGTAATCCTTACAGAATGCCATAATGTTAACACCTTTGGAACCCAAGGCCGGACCCACAGGTGGAGCAGGGGTTGCCTTTCCTGCCTCCAGAGCCAGCTTTATAATACCAGTCACTGTATGTATGCAACCCACAAAATCCATTGTTTAGACCTTTCTTGGGCAAAAACACTAAACAAGACAAAAGAAAAGAACAGCAGAGAAAGTAGGTACCTTTCTTGGCTTTACCACCAGCAGGCTTAGGAGGAGCCATGGAAATGACAGTGAGAGGCCTTGGAGTGGAAGAAGAAGAAGAAGAAGAAGAAGAGGAAGAAGAAGAAGAAGAAGAAGAAGAAGAAGAAGAAGAAGAAGAACTGCGGTTGTGGGTGTGAAGGAACTGAACAGAGACGCGTTGGAACGAAGACAAATTAAGAGTTGAAGGTGCAAACGAGGAGCACAATTTCCCTGAATTATTGCAAGTCGATAAAGACGCCATTTTTTCTCTTTCTTTCTTTCTGAATGAAGAAGGAGAAAAGAAATCCGAACAGAGGAGTGGATAACACTCTCGTCTCCTTTCCTATCTTCTTCCTATTTATTTGGGCCCATCATACTTTTGCACTACAACCACATGTATAAGGCCCAATATAGGAAGTGTCCTACTTCTCTCTATAGGTCCGAAGATTTAAGGGGCTGTTTGGTAGAATGTATTAGAAAAGTTAGTGTATGTATTAGATTAGATTAATGTACTACTCCTTATTATGCTTAGTATATTTTTTTTATCCTATATATAATTAATATTTGTATTAGTTATACATTCTATTTTATATTAAAAAATGTATTACTAATGTCTATCCTTTTTCATGTATTACTTTGCCTCTCTTCTTGGTACTTTTCCGCAACGATTTGCATTTAAATCTTGTTATCATCATACATGAAAGTTTTCCATTGAACTGCATATCAATAAATTGTTTGATGATTAAATAGAATAATTGCCTAAAGAACAGTTAGGCAAACTTAGCTGGTAATTGAACGAGTCACAATATATAATTTCATTAAAACTAAAAAGAAATTAATTATTTTTTTTCTAATTATAGAAAGATAGTATTCGTTTTTTTTAAAAAAAGTGTATCACATAAATTGAGCATGAAGATTTTATTTGTATATTTCGGATTTTTATCCTTATAAATAGTAATTTATTTTTTAAAAAAAAATATTTCACAAGAAATTAAAGAGATTAATTAAAGGGTGGAAAATACAATCTGTCGAGCACTCTATTTATACACTGGGGAAACTCGAAAGGGTAAGCTATTTGTGTATTTTTCGAGTAAGAAAAGCTTTTGTTTTGTGGGAGTGGGAGTGGGAGTGATGGGGTTGCTGCTGTATGCTATGGAATTACCGAAATTGAGGTTGTTATGGAGACACGTGAAATTGATGGTGATTGTTGCGGTGAGTCGGCTGGGTCTGTACAAAGCTCCAGAGGAAGAGGAAGAGGAAGAGGATTCCAGCTACAGTCCAAATAGTTACATCCTCCTATTAGACGGCAATTGCCTTGTCACCGTTCCAATGGAGGTTGCCACAGCCGCCGTCAAGCTCAAAGTCCCTATAATACTCTACCGCGATTATCAAGGGATGATGATCAAGAAGGAATCATCATCATCATCATGATGCTCCATCTGCCTTGAATCCATGGAGCTAGACGAGGAGGTCAGACAACTCATCACCTGCAGACATGTCTTCCACAGGGGATGCCTCGATACTTGGGTCAACCACGGACACGTCAACTGTCCCTTGTGCAGATCTATGTTGCTTCCCCCTAAATTGACTTCTTTCCGAACTCATTTCTAGTCACTCTATCTGTTTTCTCTTCATTCCATTTGTCCTATTCTCTTCCCTTTTTACTATAATAGTATTTATTTTTCTTATCTCACTTGTACCGAGCACATATTTATGAATTCTCTTCTTATAACTAACTGTTTCTTTTCAAAAAGAAACTTGGGCATACTTGTCAGATTATGTCTACTGTACATGGAGTATATTATAAGTGAAAAAGATTCAAGTAAATTACATGTAGATTTATAGACTACCACAAATTTTACATGGAGTAATATTTTAGGGAGATTTGTTTACCAACTTATTTTTAGCGAGTTTAATGTCAATTTTACTGCAACAAGCGACTCAAGTCAGTCAGCACATCAAACTGCATGTATACCTCACAAGATCATACTCAACAGAGTTTAAAGCAATAAGCCAACTTGGTTAGTAAAGCTAGTAACCTAAATAAACACAGAGACAAGTTCGAGTAAATAGAAAACAACGGACAAACTGGTACGAACGCCTGCCAATAACTGGAGCAATTTAGGAAAAGGAATAGTAACAAAGGCGATGTATCCAAAACGGAGTCTAATAAGTCGTCTTACAATTTGCCGTTCCAACTGATTAATACTCTTTCGTACATCTTTATTAATTGTCCACTATTTTAAAACAAGTTGTCCAACTTTACTGCTCCCTTCGTCCCATTTGATGGAGCACGAAGTTTAAGAAAAAAAAAATGATTGTAAAGTTTATAAAAGAATTAATACATAAAAATGATCCTAAACTTGACATCAAATTATAACTTTGACCTTAAACTTTGATAGTGTACAAATAAGACCTTTAACTATTCAAAATCTGAACAAATATGACCTCCGATTTTACAACCCCATGCGTGAGTCTCACTCGCGCCTACATGGAAAGGTAATCCAATCACACGGTGTCACATCGTTAAAAGGGCTGACTTGGAGAGAGGTCATATTTGTGCAGTTTTGATTAGTTTTTTTGACAATTAAAATATCATTTTATTACCAAAAGTGTTTACATTCAGTACAATCAAACTGCATTGGCATAACAACCAATCAGTTAGTCATTCTATCAACCATTACATCTAAGCAAACTGGAAAAACCAGAAAATTAAGGCTAGTAATTGAGATCTGCTAGTTTGCTATTGAGCTTAGGCTTCAGAGACCCTGTGTGAAAAATCTCCTGCACTATTCTTCTCGTTATCATGTGTGGCTCGATGGATTTGGCTTGAAAAATTCGGTGGTTCCTTTCTATCTAGATGTGATAAACTATGGCTGCGAAGCTCATTCTATATATAGTGGTTGTCGGTCCCTTTTCTCGGGCATTTCTATTGGCCCAGTCCAGCTCCTCTTTCCATCTTTTTGCAGGTCTAGTGATACCCTGTCAACATAAGAGTTTTGTCCATATGAGTCTTGAATAATCACATGTAAAGAAGAGATGTTCACTGGATTCATTGTCTCCCCTACATAGAACATAATCTTGGTTGTCTGTGATGCCCCACTTCATTTACCTATCCTTAGTGTGCAATCTATTCAAGATAGCTAATCTTGTGATGAAGATCCATTTAGCTGCACCCGGGTTGTTACAAACGATCTTGCTCCAAGGAACTTTCTGGAAATCACCCCTCATTGCACTGTCAAAGTTTTGCTTTTTGTATTAAAACGACGTCGTTTTTATTATTATTATTATTGTTGTTGTTATTATTATTATTATAATAATAATTTATTTATTTATTTATTTCTATAGTAGCAGCACCTAACTTTTTTTTAATTTAAAAAAATTATTATTATTATTATTATTTTATTTATTTCTATAGCAGCAGAACAACCACTAGCAGGGATCGAACCCGCACAGTAGGCTGAAGGAAGACCCCAAGAAGAACAAATAACAACACTGGGCTATCTAAGTGCCTTGTTTCATGTGGTTCAACATTAATATACGCACATAAATATACATTTTCTATCTTATATATATACAACGTAATTTTTTTATCGAGGGGGTTCGGGTGAACCCCATGGCAACCACGTAGGTCCGCCCCTCGTTAATTTAATAGCGTTTTAATAACGTTAATTTAATAACATTTTAATTACGTTAATTTGATAACGTTAATTTAATATACTACTACTACTATCCTCAATAACATTAATTTAATAACGTTTTATTAAAACTATAATTTTTTTTATTATTAGTATAATTTCATCTTTAATTTAATATTTAAATAAATAATATTTAGATATATTGTATAACTTAAATTCGTCCTCTGCTTTATAATATATATACATACCCGCTCGATTTTTTCGTATGAGGCTGACCCGTCTAATTAATAAATCTTCAATATTGTTGTTTTTCCGCAATGACAAAGGATATATAACTATAAAAATGAAAGTTTTAATTAACACCCCGTGTGTCTATGTTAATCTGTAATTTGTTAGATGGTAATTAACGAATTGATGTGAAATTGGGAGGAGGGGATACATACCCCGTGTGAATTGTTAAACCAAATTAAAGTTCTAGGTAAAGGGAAGCCTCAAAACAAAAGTATAAGTAAAGTCACTTCAAGTGATCCACCATAATATAATTACTTATGAATACTTAGAGAGTATACATACTACGCTATCAAATTAAATGCCTCTGAGTCTAGATTAGGAGTTATGTGGATTTGAAGAGGACATTGTCGGCGAGATTCTCACTTATGGTCAAGTCAGATGTAATGACTAATAAGTTGCATGGACGAGATTAGTTGGCCGGGCTTGAAAAAACTAAGACTATATTTGAGCCTTAAGGTGTTCAAGTAAATGCAAAAGTGAAGGTACTAATAGTCGAAAAGAATGAGATTTGGAAAGTAAAACGAATGTGAGACAAAGTAAGTCCCCCATGTGCTCGCTTTAGCTATTCCCTTCGCCTACTAGCTTAAACGTCCTACTTATTTGGACGAACGTCCTATTTGGTTAAGCTACTTGATTGAATGTCTTATTTTTTCAAATGCTTTAATCCAGGAATGCTAAAAGAAATATGTGAACCTACAAGAATCTAAATGCTAATGTAACATGATTTCAAATGCTTCAGAGAACAATCCAAAACACAAGCACAATATATCTAAAATAAGAAGGCACGACAGACATTTCTACATGTTGTCTCTCAATTTCTTTGAGTTTTAGTTTACCCCATGCGATGATTCCTTCTTATGAGTCTTGTTATGTACTCTGTTTTAATATGTTTATCTTAAATACGAGTACTTTTCTATCACCTCTCACGTCCCTTTGTTGGCAGGTACAGACGCATATATAGGGTGGCAGAGACCACCCGACTAGTGTTAATGTTCAATTATAATTGATGAGCTCCAATTCTATCTGGAGCCATTGAGTCTAGTACATCCTTTTTCTAAGCTTTGATGTACACACAAACATTATGGGTAGGTTGGGGTCTTGTCCCAACCACATTGAGCTTAGGTATCTGTAGAGGCCTGATAAACGTTGTCGTGAACTCGTGGGTATATGCACAATAATGTTGTATTAACATGTGTACATTTTGTTGAATAGGCGGTTTTTGGCTATATGCCTTGCGTATACTTGCATAGTTTCCCTCCTGTCAATCTTGATTTGATATAGTACATTTCTATTGTATTTTCAAATTGTTGAATCTTATTTGACATATGTCAATCAATACGTGCCAAATGTATATGTTTAGAATTAGATAGGTCCTCATCAGGTTGGGGTGTGAGAGTTTGAACTTATATAAATAAACTTAAAATAAGTTAAGAAGACAACTAATTTTACATTTAATTCCTCAATTGTTTTTGGTTGCGTCTAACCAACTAGCTACCTTGTTTACTGTTTTTTTTTTTTTGTCAAATATATGATGCATTCGTTTAAACCTGTCCAATAGGCAATAGGGGAGGGATCATTTAATTAATGGATAGATAGATATATATATATACGTACGCACGTACTCCGCTTATTATATGCTCAATTGGGACACACTTCAATTAGGTCGAGAACTACTTGTCTGTTTTCTACGAGCGACATTGTATTATTGTACATGGATCAAAGAATTCATTTTACATTATAATTCCTCAAGTACTATGTTTAATTTATGTTGTACAATTCAAATTTCAAGAGTCAAACAACTTAAATTTGATCGTGAATTCAGACATGCAATCTTTAATTTTTTGAAATAAAACTTACCTGTTTAAAAAAAAAATTATCAGTCACAATAATTTATAATTCAAAACATTTAAAGATATATGAAAAGATCACAATAAAAAAAATAAATAAAAATTATTTGAATCTCAAAATAATAAAAATACCACGTAAGTTGAGATGGACGGAGTACATTCATTACACATATCCCAAATAGTGAACCAAAATGGTAAACTTTTCTTTTTTATTTTCCATGCTTTGTTTGTTATATCACTCCATAAACACCGAAATGATACTACCATATTCCCTCCACCTGTTCAACTTTTCTTCACACATAATCATCATGAATATTGCCAGAATGCACATCTCCCTCAAATGCTATTTTGTTCATCACTGCTAGTAATCAATCCCTTTGTTTAAAATGGAGGACAAAGTGGTAATTACATAAAGGAGTATAAAAACAAGAGAGATGATGAAAGCTTCTTTTTTTTGTCCGTCTTGTTTAAAAAAAAAAATTTGAAATTGTAGTGGTATGAAGCAGAGGGCATGAAGTGTCCTGTATTTGCAAACCTGGTCCCCATTGTCCTGTTTGAGCTTGGTTTTTGAAAAAAAAAGACCATCCATCCCTTTCCCAAATTTAGCATGGTATGGTATGATTGGTAATGATAGCGCGTGGTGCTTCTGTCTCTATCCCCTTTCCACTGACTTTGATTTCAAAATTGAAAAAAAAATAAAATAAAAAAATTTTGAGCGAGAGAAGCTAACTTTAATTTACTTGGAAAAATGGGAGGTTTGAAGGTAGGGAGCGGAAGCAGGTCACCACAGTACAAGTCAGCTGGCCTCTCAGCTAGATGGGTCTCTCTGCTCTGCATTGCCAGTTTCCTGTTAGGTGTTTTTGTTGTCAACAGGTACTCCTACCTACCATTTCCCCGCAAAATCCCGTCTTTTTACTAACAATGTGATCAAGCTCGGCTTCTTGAAACTCCGGCTGAGACCAGTTAGTGTGGGTTCCAGGTTATTAAACACTTAGCATATTCCCTGGAGAAAAATAATACGAATGTATCTGTATTTTGCTCAACTGTTGATGGGTGCCATCTCAGAATGATATATGTACACAATGCACAATGGATTAGTATATTAAGGTTGGGCAACGGCCTTCGTCTGTCTTACTTGGATTAACTGAATTATATTTCTTCCACAAAATTTAAAGCTACTTATAAGGTTCAGAGTTTAATTTCTAAGGTATAATATGGGCCCGTGGTCTCTCTTTAAAACTAGATAGGTCTTGTATTGGTGAATTCGTTAGTGGTGCGCCCATATTCTAGAAATCCTATGAGAGAGCTCGTTAGCTTTGACTAATTTGGTTGAAGCCGTTGGCATCTTCAGAGATCCTTCAAGTCATAAGCTTGCATATTCAGTATCTTTTGATGGGTCTATTATCAAGATTCCATAAGCATATAATTTAAATGGACATGTCTTTCAAGATTCCACCTGTTCTTTGATTCCATAACTTCATGGCTTTCCGTGTATTGCAAATGCGTATATTTGTCAATTTAGAAGAGGGACTTCCTACATCTTATTTGGTGTTGATAGTTACTATGTGTTAATTGAATGTCAGTATTGGTAAGTAGCTGCAGACCCAGTGCTGAATCGTATCTTACATAGTTTTGGTATTACAAGTATTACTACGTAGTTGTTTTCCACGTATACTGTTAAAATTCTGTGTTAGTTTCTTGCAACATCTTGTATGCCTTTGACAACACATTGAGTTACTTTTTCTTAGGTTATTGACAGTGTCTGGTCCTGTTAGAACAGTGAACAATGCTTTATCTGTGGAACATATGTCACAGGAACTTCATCCTGTTCTTGAGTGCGAGAAAAAGGCAAGTCAGCAGGAACGTGGCGTTTTAGGTTTCATAGTCTTACAAAATAAGTAGATAAACTGATTCCCGGGTTGGTTGATGTTTATGCAGGATACTTCTCTGGTAGCAGGAGATATTCTCTTCCAAGTTTCTAAAACACACGATGTAATCATGTAACTTTCTGTGCCCTTCCTTCTGTGTATAGGTTCCCAGCTAGTGATTATATTCATTAAAAGGAGAATTAAGTTTTGAATCTCACCTTTAATTCTGCTTAATAATCCAATATCATTGTGTGCCACAAAAATTTTAGGGGATTGGACAAAACAATATCTTCTCTGGAAATGAAGCTTGCTGCCGCTAGAGCTGCTAAAACAGAAAATGAAGAAATATCTACTCCTGATAGGAAAAGAGTAATTGAGCCTTTGAATAACCGTTCTAAGGTTTTCTTTGTAATGGGAATCATTACTGCTTTCAGCAGCAGAAAACGCAGGGATTCAATTAGGGATACTTGGATGCCTCAAGGTTTGATTATCAACCTGGTATGAATTTTTTCTTAAGCCAAGAATATTGTTGGTTAACATTGCTTTGATTAACTATATAGGGAAGGATCTAACAAAGTTGGAAAAGGAGAAGGGTATCATCATACGGTTTGTGATAGGGCACAGGTAAATTAACGTTGAAGATTGAATGATTCTTAAAAAGGATTTTGTTATGCAGTCACTGTTCTCTTTTCGTATTAATAATGGACTGAGATGATGACCAGTGCAACCCCAGGTGGAGTCTTAGATCGTGCTATAGATGCTGAGGATGCACAACATAATGATTTCTTCCGACTGGTAAGTTCGCTGTTATAGTGCATATCATGTAGAAATTCTTATCTTATTCCGTTTTTTGCTTTCGTGTTTATCCATTAGCAAGATAATTTGAATTACATTTTACTTCCTCTGAGATTATCCTCTTCCCCTTTCCAAAAGAATAGAGTGAACTTTTCAATTGTATAAATATGAAACTAGCAATCTTTCACCTTCCTGATCAAAAAACCATATGGCATTGAAATCTACTGTTTATGCATGATGTTAATGCTTTTAATAGTTCATGCTTTTTATCAGTGGATATGCTTAAAACGTGTATGAATGTGTGTATAGATATGCCTGTAAAAAGAGGGGTCCATTGATCTAACATGCAGTTAATGTTTATTATAGATCATTCTTTTCACTAATCCAAATAAATAAAAAATAGGGAGCATCTTTTTTCTTTATCTTCTGTCCTCCTGCATCCTTTGCCCATCTGTATGATCTTCACATGGAGTATGTTTTTCTATTTTCAAGTCTATCATCTACAACATGCTGGTAGTAGTACTAGTATTTAGGAATTGCATAGTCTCCTATTCTTCTATGTGTGGTACTTTTTGTTGCTTTATTTTCTTTCTATCATGCTATGTGGTTATTTTTTCTAGCAATCCTGCTTCGATGACATTCCTTTTATGCCGAGGGTCTGTCGGAAACAACATCTCTACCCCATAAAGGTAGTGGTAAGGTCTGCATACATCATACCCTTCCCAGACTCCACATGTGGGATTACACTGGGTATGTTGTTGTTATCATCTATAACATGCCATGGTGATTCTATCAACATGGAAGAGAGAACATTAGTGTGACAAAAATCTAAAAGCTTTAGTTGGATTTTGTTGACTGACCATTTTACTATTTATTACTATGTGATACATTTTGTCTTGCAGAATCACGTGGAAGGATATCATGAACTGTCCTCTAAGACTCAAATATACTTTTCAACTGCAGTGGCAAAGTGGGATGCTGACTTCTTTATCAAAGTTGATGATGATGTGCATGTCAATCTGGGTTGGTAAAGTTTTATTAGAATTTTTTCATTCTGAATTCTGAGTAATAGAAGGTCCACACTAATTAGGACAGTACAACAAGAACTACATAAAATCGAGCTAACTCGGCCGCCTATAAAATATTTCATTATCCATGTTGCACCATTTGAACACGGCTCTATCCAATATTTATAAATTTAGGTTCTCTATGTTTATACTTGCATATAAATCTCTAAGAAGATTTGAGTCCTAGTGAACATTGGACCTAAGTAGTACAAATATGACTAGAACTTATTTGCCGCTAAATTGATTTTGCATGTGTATTGCTCAACAGTGCTAGTCCTGCGCCCTGATAAAAGAGGAGAGTTATTTTAGGTTTATATTAAGCATTAAGCTAGTCAATTAGTAATGCATCCTATTATTACTAAGTAGGAGACTGATTAATATGTACTAATTTCATATTTTGTCACAGGTGTTTTAGGTTCACTGTTAGACCGTCATCGATCTAAACCTCGTGTGTATGTGGGTTGCATGAAATCTGGACCTGTTCTCTCGCAGAAGTAAGAGTCTAGATCCATAACGAGCTTCTACAGTTCTACTTCAAGGTTCAAAATTTTCAAGTATGACATACTTTTTGTGCAGAGGAGTGAAGTACCATGAACCGGAATACTGGAAATTTGGTGAGGAGGGAAATAAGTATTTTAGGCATGCAACTGGACAAATATATGCGATCTCCAAGGATTTGGCTACCTACATATCGATCAATGGGTACACCTTTTGCTTCATAAGTTTTTTCTCAAGGTTTCAGTTTATTGCATATGCATGTGCTTTACTGGTCACAATCTACTGTTAATTCATAAAGAATTTCTCGTCAGACACATTCTCCATAGGTATGCAAATGAAGATGTTTCTCTTGGCTCTTGGTTTATTGGGCTTGATGTTGAACATATTGATGAACGAAGTTTGTGCTGTGGAACACCCCCAGGTAAGACGCTAACGCCTATTCACTTGAATACTCTCTGTGATGTGCTGGTTTCTATGTTATCGCATGAAAATTCCAACAAAGATTTCACTGCAATTTGCACCTTGGCACAAGGCAATAGAGGCCACTGAAGATATTAATGCTCACTGTTGTCCTAGACCTCCCTACAAGGTCAGAAAGTTCTTGTAAAAAATTGCAAGCACCAATCTCCATTTACACTCGGAGAGCAACATAATCAGGCCATCCTCCAATCAAATCTTTCTTGCATATATTGCCATAAAAACACTCCCAGAATCTTGTTCTCAGTAATATCTAAAGATTGTACAGTTCTTTGGTGTCCTTACCTTAGGGAGTTTCAAGATAGTGCTTGCACAAAATACTCTTTGGGTTCTTAGCATAGATTCAGATGATCCATTAGTTAGACCTCCACATCATGTTCATGTCTAGTTTGTCTGATGAGTTGAGTTTGAACTGTTGGTCATCAAGAATAGTTTGCGATCTTTCTTTGTGCAATTTCGTTTCCTAAGTTTACGCACCGGCGCATTACTACTTCCATTTTCATGACTGGATTATTTTCCCTCTTAACTGAAAGACTGCGAGTGGAAGGCCCAAGCTGGGAACACTTGTGCTGTATCATTCGATTGGAGCTGTAGTGGAATTTGTAAATCAGTAGAAAGGATGGAAGAGGTCCACCAGCGCTGCGGAGAGGGAAATGGAGCAATATGGCGTGCCAGTTTCTGAAAGTTTATGATTATGCTTGATTCTTTTGGTTGCAACTCCAATCGTATTGTAAAATTTGTGAGTAGTATGTGATGGGCCTAATTTTTGTTTATCAAAGCCATGTCACTTGAAATCTGCAATGTTCACTAACTCAATTAATCATTCAGTTTATTAGTTAGGCAGAAAATTGATGATCATGGAATTCCAAAGCTGCTGAAGGTCCAAATATGTTATTACCTATTAAGGAATGTGTGAAGGAGTTAAGTAAATGTGTAGATGTATCTTGAATTTATACGCAAACAATTTAATTATTTTACCCATGTGATTAGTGTGTGATTAGTGGTTAGTTAGTTACGTTTAGTGGTTAGATGGTTACATTCTGTTACAGTTAGTAAAGCACATGAGCTGTCATTTTGTACATATAGTCACAAGGTGCAACTTACCAACTAATAAAAAGAAAGATATTTTTTCCCCTCATATGTTTGCAGTTTTCTTCCCTCCAATCTGGAGATTTCTCACAAACTTAACATGGTATCAAAGCTTTGTAATTGATGATTTTGCATAGAAATCTTCACACACAGTGAAGGAATTGAGTGTTCTCAGTGTGAATTTTGCAATTTACGGTGCCTTTTTTTTTTTTTTTTTTGTGCTTCTATATCTTTGCTTTCCCTGTGATTTCGTTAAAAATTTGCATTGTAAGCTCAAGGATTTGTGGAGCTTCAACCTACACTAGCAATTTGAGGACTCTTTTTCACTCAATTTGAAGGATCAACAATTTTCTTCTTCTATCTGAAATGGCAGCTACTGGCAATGGAGTTGAGACCACCACAAGTTCCACCACTGTTATTGATCATCATCATCCTTTGTACTTGCATCCTTCAGATGCACCAGGTTCTCTTTCTGTTGGAATTATGCTTACAGGTACTGATAACTATACCTTATGGAGTCGAGCAATGCAATTGGCTCTTTTAGGTAAAAATAAACTGGGTTTTGTCAATGGAACAGTAAAACGAGACCATTCTACTGGTGATTTAGCACATTATGGGATCGATGTAATGTTGATTGTTGCCTCACTTTCTGCAGTACAAGTAGGAATAGTTGCTGGACATTATCCAGTTTTTTAGCCATGTTCTCAACTTAGTTTAGTTGCTGTTTTTTAGGTGTTAATGGTTCAGTTTTTTAGGATGTGCTGATCATTGAATCATGTACAAGTAGTTGCTTAATTATAGGATTTGATTGATGCAATTTTTTCTATTTAAGCACAATTTCAGTTCAATGAAAAAAACAGCTTTCCAGCAACAAATACTTTCTCTGTTTCTTGCCTTTGTTCTGTTTCTAAGAGTGAATTTAACTTAGAACTCTAACAAATTGGTATCAAAGCTCTCTTCTTGAGGGACCTGCATTTGAGGGAAACATATCTTTCTCTTCTAGTTTTTACTTTTATGGATTCAGAGACTCCTTTCACTGCACTAGCACCACCAGTCTTCAAAGGTGAAGGCTATCATGTCTGGGCAGCAAGAATGGAGGCACACATGGAGGCAAATGATCCGTGGGAAGCTGTTGAGGAGGACTATGAAGTTCCTCCCTTGCCAGAAAATCCAACCATGGCGCAGATTAGGAATCACAAGGAAAAGAAAACAAGAAAATCAAAGGCTAGAGCAACGTTATTCGCTGCAGTCTCATCTGAAATCTTTGTCAGGATTATGACATTGAAATCGGCTTTTGAGGTCTGGAATTTCTTAAAGAAAGAATATGAAAGAGATGAACGGATCAAAGGTATGCGTACTCTTAACTTGATCCGAGAATTTGAACTTCAGAAGATGCAGGATTCAGAGACAATCAAAGAGTATTCTGATAGATTACTCAACATTGCAAACAATGTAAGATTACTTGACTCTGAATTTTCTGATTCTAGATTGGTTCAAAAAATTCTCGTAACAGTCCCCGAAAAGTTTGAAACAACTATTTCCTCGCTGGAAAATTCTAAGGATCTGTCATAGATTAGTTTGGCAGAACTATTGACTGCTTTGCAGGCACAAGAATAGAGAAGACTAATGAGGTCTGAAAGATTTGTTGAGGGTGCACTACCCGCAAAAGTTCAATCAAACCAGGGAGACAAAGAAAAGAAGAAGCAGAACAAGAAGGAAAACTCAAGTTCTCATTCTCCTGGGATCAACAAGGGAACAAAACGTGATTTTCCTCGTTGCAAGCATTGTGGAAAGAAGGGTCATCCACCGTTCAAATACTGGAGAAGGCCAGACCAGCAGTGTGAGAAATGTCAGCAGATGGGACATCATCAGAAGGTTTGCAAAAACACTCAGTAAACTAATGCTGCACGGCTAGCTAATCAGGAAGATGAAGAGCAACTCTTTGTAGCGACATGTTTGGCAACTAACTGCTCGAGTGACAAGTGGCTTATTGACAGTGGTTGCACAAACCATATGACTTTTGATCGTGATCTCTTCAAGGAGTTGGATACTTCAGTAATTTCCAAAGTACAAGTTGGTAATGGAGACTACATTCCTGCCGAAGGCAAAGGTACTGTGGAAATGAAATGCTCATCAGGTACAAAACTTATCAAAGATGTGTTTTTTGTACCTAATATTAGTCATAGTTTGTTGAGTGTCGGGCAGATGCTTGAGAATGGTTTCAAACTTCTCTTTGAAACCAATTACTGTCAAATCAAGGATGAAAATGGCAGAAACTTATTCAAGGTAATGATGAAGGGAAGGAGCTTTACATTGGATCTTTTAGATCATGAGCAAAAAGTTTATTCTGCAACTAAAGTCAATGCACAAGTTTGGCACAAAAGACTCGGACATTTTAACCATGCTGCGGTAATGAACTCACAAAAGAAAGATCTGGTTCGAGGGCTGCCTAATCTTGAAGCCGAAATTCCAGATTGCAAAACTTGCCAATTTGGCAAGCAAGCAAGGCTTCCTTTCAAAAAAGCAACCTGGAGAGCCACTGAAAAGTTAAAATTAATCCACACAGATCTAGCTGGTCCTCACCAAACTCCGTCACTCAAAGGGAGTAAGTATTACATAGTTTTCATTGATGACTATACGAGAATGTGTTGGATTTATTTTCTCAGGTTCAAGTCAGAGGTTGCCACTATCTTCTGGAAATTCAAGCAGTGGATTGAAACTCAAAGTGGTTGTAAGATTCGATCATTAAGGTCCGAAAATGGCAAGGAGTATACATCTGATCAATTCAATACATTTTGTGAAGAATCCGAATTGAACACCAACTCACTGCTCCATATACTCCACAACAAAATGGAGTTAGTGAGAGGAAGAATCGTACCATAATGGAGATCTTCCTCTCACTAACTCCACATTATGGGATCGATGTAATGTTGATTGTTGCCTCACTTTCTGCAGTAAAAGTAAGAATAGTTGCTGGACATTATCCAGTTTTTAAGCCATGTTCTCAACTTAGTTTAGTTGTTGTTTTTTAGGTGTTAATGGTTCAGTTTTTTAGGATGTGCTGATCATGGAATCATGTACAAGTAGTTGCTTAATTATAGGATTTGATTGTTGCAATTTTTTCTATTTAAGCACAATTTCAGTTCAATGAAAAAAACAGCTTTCCAGCAACAAATACTTTCTCTGTTTCTTTTTTCCTGCAACAAATACTTTCTCTGTTTCTTGCCTTTGTTTTGTTTCTAAGAGTGAATTTAACTTAGAACTCTAACATGTAATGCCATTATTGTTTCATGGATTATGTGTAGTGTTAGTAAGGATTTGCTGGGTGGAATACTGTTTTGTTCCAATTCTCATCTCATATGGGAGGATCTAAAAGAGAGATTTAACAAAGTCAATAGTTCTAGGACCTACCAATTGCATAAGGAGATTTTCACTTTGGTTCAAGGTGTATTCTCTATTTCAGTATACTATTCTAAACTCAAGGATATGTGGGATGAATATGACTCTATCATGCCTCCACCTTCATGTAACTGTCCTAAGTCTAGAGAGTTCATGGACCATTTGCAGTATCAATGTTTGTTGCAGTTCCTTATGGGTTTAAGTGATCAATACAGTCAGGCTAGGAGCCAAATTTTGTTGATGCCATAAGTCCCCAGTATTAATCAAGCATATGCCATGATTAATCAGGATGAGAGTCAGAAGATTGTGGCTGGTACAAGTAGAATGTTACAGGAGAATCTTATCCCTACAACCATGTTTACCTCTACCAGATCCAAAGGAAACTCACTCAATAAAAAAAAGCCTTACCTCCCCAATGTATTTTGTAACTACTGTCACATGAAAGGGCATCTCAGAGCTGATTGTTTCAAATTGATGAAGTGTGATCATTGTCACAAGACTGGACATATTATAGAAAATTGCTTCACTTTACATGGTTATCCATCAGATTTCAAAGGTAAAAAAGGGAAGATTGTTGCTGGTAATACTGTCGATGAACATAGTCATGTCCAGCAGTAGGGCTCTGTGCAACAACACTACAATCAGGTCTCTCAACATCATGTTCCTCAGACATCTTCTCATTATGGAATGCAACACTTACAGGAGAAACATCTCATGCCAATGTTCACACCTAATCAACAGCAGCAACTTCTCAAGATACTTGACAAATCCATTGCTGAAGAATCTAATATCAGTGCCAATCTAGCAAGTAACTGTTTCTTTGCTAGCAAAGATTCTGTTATGAATTGGATTGTAGATACATGGGCAACACATCACATGATAGGTAATCCTAATCTTTTACAAAGTGAAGGTTTAGTAGAAAATGCAGGTCAGGTTCAATTACCTACTGGGGATTCTACCAAAGTATCACATATTGGCAATTGTCATGTCGGAGGAGGTGATGTTCTTAGACAAGTTCTATGTGTTCCGACGTTCAAGTTTAACCTTATGTTAGTGTCACAAGTGACTAAGGATTTAAACTGTTATGTCACATTTTATCCCAAATGTTGTGTGTTTCAGGATCTCTCATATGAGAAGGTGAGGGTGATTGGTGAAGAAGCAGAAGGCCTGTACATACTGAACACTCCAATAAAAGAGAAGCATACCAAGTTACACAATTGTTTAGCAGCCACACATAAGACTGATGCAGTTACTTGGCATAAAAGATTCTGTCATGTTCCTATGAGTATGTTGAGAAAAATTTCTACTTTCAATACTCTTAGTTTGAATAATTGTGAGATATGCCCCCTTGCTAGACAAACCAGACTTCCTTTCTCACACAGTACTAACAGTTCTTCTCATTCATTTCAGTTACTCCATCTAGATGTATGGGGACCTTATAAGATGGAAATTTTTGATGGAATGAGATATTTTTTTACTGTGGTTGATGACTATTCTAGATGGGGTTGGATTTTTTTAATGAGTCTTAAATCTGATGTAATTACATTGTTGAAACATTTCCTTGTTGAAGTAGAAACACAATTTGGTAAGAAAGTACAAAAAGTCAGATCAGACAACAGAACTGAATTTTTTAATTCTAATTGCAAATACCTTTTCCAAAATTATAGTGTTGTCCATGAGAGTTCTTGTCCATACACACCATAACAGAATGGTGTGGTGGAAAGAAGACATCGACACATACTTGAAATTGCAAGGGCAATTAAATTTCAAGGATGTTTTCCTGATAAGTTTTGGGGATTGTGCATTCTGGGTGCAGTTTACATTCTAAACAGAATACCTTCTACTGTGTTGGCTAATAAATCCCCTTTTGAAAGGTCGTATGGTACCTCACCATCCCTGAACTACCTAAGAGTGTTAGGTTGTTTATGTTTTGCAACCAACCTCACCTGGAAGGATAAGTTCAGTCCTAGAGCTGTTCGAGCAGTTCTTGTGGGAAATAGTGCTTATCAAAAGGGATACAGGTTGTATGATTTGGAAAACAGGACTTTCTTCACTAGCAGAGATGTTGTCTTTATGGAACATATATTTCCTTTTAAAGGCTTTGATTCTGAGAGTGTAAGTACTCCGATACCAATACATCATTTTCATTATGATGATCATGTGGCTGCTCCAACCTTGACAGTTTCCACTCCACCTTGTGTTCCTACCAATCCTGGTGCTACTACTACAAAACAAATACAAATACCTATAACATTGGATATGTCTTCACTTCCTGGTAACTCCATGAGCATCCCTAATATTTCTACTTCCTCTCAGCCTACTCGAAGGCCAGCTAGAGAATCTAGACCTCCTATATAGCATAAAGACTATGTCACTCATCCTTCATCTAATAGATGTCTATACTCCATCAGCACTGTCATGAACTACAACAGTTTATCACCTACATATCAAAGCTTTCTATCTAAATTTTCTACTGAGGTTGAGCCTAGTTGTTATGCGGAGGCAGCTAACGATCCTAGATGGGTGCAAGCCATGCTGTCAGAAATCCAAGCATTGGAGTATAACAAGACCTGGGAGTTGGTGGACTTACCTGTAGGTAAAAAGGCTATAGGTTGTAGGTGGGTGTTCAAGATCAAATACCAAGCTGATGGTAAAGTGGAAAAGCTAAAGGCTAGATTGGTAGCCAAAGGATACAATTAGAAGGAAGGTCTTGATTACCAAGAGACATTTTCTCCTGTAGTTAACATGGCAACTGTACAAACTGTCATATCTATTGCAGCTGCACAACAATGGTCAATTTGTCAAATGGACGTATATAATGCATTTCTACAGGGTGATCTCTATGAAAAAGTCTATATGCATCTACCAGATGGTTTCAGTACTAATGGAACCAAGAAACAAGTTTGCAGACTCTTGAAATCGTTGTATGGTTTAAAACAGGCTTCAAGACAATGGAACATTAAACTCACCACTGTTTTACTCTCTTCAGTTTTTTTCCAAAGTACTAGAGACTACTCTTTGTTTACTAGAAGAAATGGTGATAAGATAGTGGTTGTCTTAATATATGTTGATGATTTGTTGATAACTGGGAATGATCCGCTCATGGTTCAGGAGACCAAAGATACTTTGCAGACTTTTTTTAAAATCAAAGATCTTGGAGAGCTTAGGTATTTCCTTGGTTTGGAATTTGCCAGGAACGCGGATGGCATCCTCATTCACCAAAGGAAGTATGCTCTTGAGTTTATTGCAGATATGGGGTTATCGGGTGCTAAGCCTGTTTCTACACCCATGGAATTGAACAAAAAGTTCACTACTACTGAATTTGATCAATATATGCCATCCACACAGGTTGATCCTCCACTCTCAAAACCAGCTGTGTTTCAACGACTTATTAGAAGGTTGTTGTATCTCACTACTACTAGACCAGATATTACATTTGGTGTCCAGTGCTTGAGTCAGTTTATGCATTCTCCTAAGCAATCACACATGGAGGCTGCTTTAAGACTAGTTAGATATATCAAGAAGGAACCAGGTTTAGGTATATTCATGTCCTCAGCAGGAGGGTCTACTCTTAATGTTTTTTGTGATGCTGATTGAGGAGCTTGTATCAATAGCAGAAAGTCTATAACTGGTTACTTGATTCAGTATGGTTCATCTCCAATATCTTGAAGGTCTAAGAAGCAGACGACAGTCTCTATGAGTTTTGCCGAGGCTGAATATAGAGCAATGGCCTCTACAGCTGCTGAAGTAGTGTGGCTCATAGGTTTATTTCAGGAGCTTGGTGTGGATCTTATCTTCCTGTCCCTTTTTATTCTGATAGTACATCAGCAATACAAATTGCTGCTAATCTTGTTTTCCATGAAAGGACCAAACACATAGACATCGATTGTCATTTTATATGAGAGAAGATACAGGTTGGTCTACTTAATGCTCAACATTTATGCACTGCTGATCAGCTTGCTGATTTGTTTACCAAGGCTCTTGGGCAAGGTCCTCACTCATATCTTTTGTCCAAGCTAGGCATGAAGAACATCTTCATTGCTCCTAGCTTGAGGGGGGTGTGAAGGAGTAAGTAAACGTGTAGATGTATCTTGAATTTATACGTAAACAATTTAATTATTTTACCCATGTGATTAGTGTGTGATTAGTGGTTAGTTAGTTACGTTTAGTGGTTAGATGGTTACATTCTGTTACAGGTAGTAAAACACATGAGCTGTCATTTTGTACATATAGTCACAAGGTGCAACTTACCAACTAATAAAAAGAAAGATATTTTCCCCCCTCATATGTTTGCAGTTTTGTTTCCTCCAATCTGGAGATTTCTCACAAACTTAACAGAATGAAAAAATGAGTTGAGCTAAGCATATATCATCAGTAGTAGTTAAAGCGACATCTGGTAGAGTGGACGGAATATTTAGTAATGCTCCCTCTAGTTCAAAGCTAGAAGCAAGATGAAATAACAGTAATAAGACACCCACAAAGTAATACTATAAACTAACAAACCAAAACCATATTGAGACAACACATGTCACACAACCAGCCTTTTATTGTTTATGGTTCTCACAGTTTTGTTCATTTCAGCCATGAACACGTCCTGGTCTCTTGAGAACTTAGAGAATAGGCCTTTACGAACATTCTCCTTGAAGAGGCTTCGACTTTGCCCTCACATAGTTGATTTCTAAATGTTCAATCCTATAGATTAAACTATTTGGTCAAATATGTCAAATTTAGATAATCATTAAAAGACTTCACACCATAAGTCTTATCTTCGTTTACTAAACATTGTCTACATCATGAGAATGGGTTGGGTATTTGACAATGTTGAATCTGTCAGACACAACTTTGTTTGATCTCCTTGAACCTAGCTCTTGGGATCTCCAGTCTGCTAGGTAGAGTTACCGCCATGCTGACTTGTCCTAGGTTTTAAGCCCATTCCCTCGGATGTCCCCTCAACTCTTTCTCTATATAGGCCTTTTGTAAGTGGATCTGACACATTATCCTTTGACTTCACATAGTCAACATAATAATTCCACTAGAAAGAAGTTCTTTAACGGTATTATGTCTCCATCTTATGTGGCGAGATTTACCATTGTACATCATGCTCCCTGCCCTACCTATTGCCGCTTGGCTATCACAGTGTATACATATTGGTGCCACTGGTTTGGGCTAATAAGGAATATCTTCCAAGAAATTTTAGAGCCATTCTGCTTCTTCACCGGCTTTATCCAATGCGATAAATTCAGATTCCATTGTGGAGCGAGCAATACATGCCTGTTTAGATGATTTCCAAGAGACCGTTCCTCTACCGATAGTAAATATATATCCACTCATGGATTTTACTTCGTTCGATCCAGTGATCCAATTTGCATCAGTATATCCTTCAAGTACCGCGGGATATTTATTATAATGCAAAACATAGTCTTGAGTATATTTAAGATACCCCGAAATATTTTTCATTACCATCCAATGAGTTTTGTTGGGATTACTCGTGTACCGACTCAACTTACTAATAGCGCATGTTATGTATGGTCGTGTACAATTCATTATATACATTAAACATCCCAATACTCTTGCGTACTCCAACTGTGAATCACTTTTATCCCCATTCCTTTAAAGTGCGAAGCTCACGTCCAATGGAGTCTTGGCCATACCAAATTCCAAATACCTGAATTTGTCAAGTACCTTTTCGATATAATGAGACTGTGCCAATGTCAATCCTTGTGGAGTTCTATGGATTCTTATTCCTAAGATCACATCCGCAACTTCAAGGTCTTTCAAATCAAACCTGTTCTCAAGCATTCGTTTCGTTGCATTTATGTCAAAAATGTCTCTACTGATGATCAACATAGCATCCACATATAAACAAATAATGACTTGGTGATTTGGAGTATCTTTAATGTAAAAACATTTATTACATTCATTTATCTTGAACCCGTTTGCCAACATGGTTTGGTCAAACTTCGCATGCCATTGTTTAGGTGCTTGCTTTAGTCCATACATCGACTTAATAAGTTTACACACCTAATTCTCTTTTCCTGGAACCGCAAAACCCTCAGGTTATTCCATGTAAATTTCTTTCTCCAATTCTCCATTTAGGAAGGTTGTTTTCACATCTATTTGATGGATTTCAAGACCATATACCGCCGCCAAGGCAATCAACATTCGAATCAACGTTATCCTTGTTGCTGGCGAGTATGTATCAAAGTAATCAAGGTCTTCTTTCTGTTTGAAGCCTTTTACTACAAGTCTTGCCTTGTATTTGTCAATAGTACCATCCGCTCTCATTTGCCTTTTGAAGATCTATTTAGAACCTAAAGGTTAATTTTCTGAAGGAAAATCAACCAACTCTCACGTATGGTTGCTTAAGATTGAATCAGTCTCACTATTGACTGTCTCTTTCCAAAAGGATGAATCTGAAGATGTCATCGCTTCCTTAAATATTTGAGGCTCATTTTCTAAGAGAAATATTATAAAATCTGATCCAAATGAAGTTGACGTTCTTTGACGTGTACTACGTCTTGGATTCTCATCATTATGTACATTCTCACTTGGTTTATCTCGAGGTCGTTTAGTTCCTCACTAGACTGTTCATGTCTAGTTTTATACGGATAAATATTTTTAAAGAATTCAGTATTATCTGATTTAGTTATCATATTTTCATTAATATCCTATGAACACGCAGTCCACCGTCTTAGGTCCTATTTTAACCCTTTTAGGCATAGGAACTTGGACCTTCGCTAGACACACCCACACTTTGAAATATTTCAAGTTGGGTTTCCTTCTTTTCTATTATTCATAAGAAATTGATTGTATCTTACTATGAAAAACTCTATTGAGTATTCGGTTGGCTGTAAGGATAGCCTCCCCTCACAAGCTTTGCGGTAAACCTGAACTTATAAGTAAGACATTCATCATTTTCTTCAAAGTTCAATTTTTTTAATTTTTTCTTTCCACAATTTCATTAGATTGAGGTGAATACGGGACCGTAGTTTGATGGACAATTCCATTTTCTACACATATTTCGCCGAAGAAAGATTCATATTCTCCGCCCCTATCACTTCTTATAGTTTTAATCTTTTTCTCTAACTGATTTTCAACTTCAGTTTTGTATTGCCTAAACGCATCTATTGCTTCATTCTTACTATTTAGCAAGTAGACATAACAATATCTAGTGCAATCGTCAATAAAAGTTATGAAATACTATTTTTCACCATGTGATGGTGTTGACTTCATATCATAAATGTCAGTGTGGATTAAGTCTAAGGGATTGAAATTTCTGTCAACGGACTTATACGGATGCTTAGCATACTTTGATTCTACACAAGTTTGACACTTTGATTTATTGCACTCAAAGTTTGGCAAAACTTCTAAGTTAATCAGTTTTCATAATGTTTTGTAATTAACATGGCCTAATAGTTCATGCCACAAATTATAAGACTCAAGCAAGTAAGAAGAATTTGAACTTTTATTGATTTCAACATTCATTATATTCATTTTGAATAGGCCCTCATTGAGGTAGTCTTTTCCTACATACACTTCTCCTTTACTAAGTACAATTTTTCCGAAAATAAATACACATTTAAATCCATTTTTGTCTAGAAGTGAAATAGAAATCAAGTTCTTCCGTAACTCCGGAACATACAAGACATTGTTAAGTGTCAACACTTTGCCGGAAGTCATCTTCAAGCACACTTTTCCTGTTCCTTCTACTTTTGCAGTAGCAAAGTTTGCCATGTAGATCTTTTCTTCTACTTGAATCGGAGCGAACGTCGGAAACAACTCCTTATTAGCACAAACATGACGGGTGGAACCAGAATCCATCCACCATTCGCAAGGATTTCCCACCAAGTTGCATTCAGAAAGCATAGCACACAAATCATCCGTTTCTTTCTTAGACTCAACCAGATTTTCTTGGTCCTTCTTCTTCCCTTTCTTCGAGGTAGGACAATCCGTAGACTTGTGGCCAATCTTGCCACAGTTGAAGCATTTTTTCTTGAATTTCTTCTTGGGTTGATTGCTTTTATTTCCAGCTTTCTTTCGCTTTTTAGAGTTGTTTTGGTCATCTTCTACAATGTTTACTCCATTCATTGCAGAATTGCCTCTTGACTCTCTTTCCGCAGTCTTATTATCTTCTTCAATGCGCAGTCGTACAATCAAATCTTCGACGAACATCTCTTTACGTTTGTGTTTCAAATAGTTTTTGAAGTCCTTCCACATAGGTGGTAGCTTCTCTATTATTCCTATTACTTGAAATGCTTCATTCACGATCAAACCTACAACAAAGGTTATGTGAATACTAAGAGCATGATTAAACTGTTCAACAAAGGTATTTATTAAAATCATACCTTTCGCAAGGAGATCATGGATGATCACTTGCAGTTCCTACACTTGGAAAACAACAGACTTGTTATCTATCATTTTATACTTCTGGCATCCTCAGTCTTGTACTTCCGTTCTATCGCTCCCCATAACTCTTTTGTTGTCTTTGTTCCACTATACACATTACAGAGATCATCTTGGAGACCACTCAAGATATAGTTCCTGCAAAGGAAATCTGAGTGTTTTTAATCCTCTACAATCACAAATCGCTCTTTTTGAGAGGTTCCCTCGGGCACCTCCATAGCTTTCTCAAATGTGAAACTTTGAAGACAACGAGTAGTGAGGTAGAAGAACTTTTTCTGCTGCCACCTGTTAAAGTCAATACCCGCAAACTTTTTGGGTTTCTCCTCTAGTGCCATTACCGGCGGAGCATTCATGCGACTTGTTGTGGCAATACTAGTTGCCCCCACAGTCGTTGCAATATCTTAAACTTGACTATCGTTAGTCATTTTTCTGTCACAATAAGATAGTACCTAATACAAGCATGAGGTGCACAAAATTATACAAGGCATTGTCAAAGGTTCAAACTTCGGAATTGACAAGTGTTTGGAGCATTTTAAAGCCTTGTCAAGTGGAAAGAGGAGAAGGAAACCATTACACTCGAGAGGCGCCTCACTTGAAGGAAAAAATGGACTTTGTACACTATGATTTGACAATCAAGAGGCGCCACATTTTAGGGCTATTGTTGTCTTTTAAGACTCCCTTTTTACACTCCAAAGGAGCATCCTTTATTAAGGGTATTTTTGTCCTTGTTTGTAATAAGTATAAATAGGCACCTTAACTCTTATTTTTCCTTAGTTTTTGACATAATGAATTGAGTGAATTTTCAGATTGTAATATTAGTGTTAGCTTATAGTATTCTCCTTCTCCTTAAGAGAGAGAAACCGAATTAGGGTTAGCACAATTGATGGATTTCACTTGTGTTGACAAATTGGCAAGAAAGGTGGGTTTTGGGGAGTGTGAATTTCCTTGGTCCACCTAAGAGGAAGGTTTGAGATTCTATTGGTGAGGTGTGATTGATGGTTTGATACACCATCTTTTGTTAATCACTTGGTAGAAGTAAGGGTCTTTCTACCTATCTTTACGTTTATGTAATCTTCTTCTTCATCCCCTTTCTTTTGTGTTGTTTTTATTTTCTGATTTTTGCATCTTGTGTCCATTTCGTGAATTCCTAGTTTTCTCTTGTATTATTTGGTATCAAAGCCATGTTTAGAGTTGTTCCCACAACTCTAAGTCTTGGATCTAAGAAAATCTTCACAAAAAAAGAGTCTAGAGTCAAAAAATCCACAAAAAGAGCCAAAAATTTGAAAAACTCAAAAAAAATCGTGTGTTGTCTTGTAGTTTGGAAGTAGATCCGAATTTCACAACTTAGATCTACTAATTTTTAGTTTATTTTGATAGTTTCTAGTGTTAGATTCTTGTTCTCTAGCACGTAAAGGGTCTAGATCTAAGTTTAGAACAAGATTTGATTGTTTCTGAGCTAGATCCACCATTGTTGTGGCTTGTTTGAAGCTTTTGAGGAGGGGTCTCATTTTTTATCAAATTGTGTGTGGTGTTTTGTGGCTAGTTTTGTGTTGGTTGTGCTTGGTTTGTCAAAGGAAACCTAGATCTAAAAGAAAAATTGAAGTTACGGTTCATTTGCCTAGTGGTCAAACCTTGGTCAACTCTTGAATATTCATCTTGTTCACCCACCATCTTCAAATATTATTGAATAAGAATATTCAAGTAGCTTGTTTGATCCAAAAAAGGAGAAGAAAGAGAGTGTACTAAGTGTTTGTACAAGAATATTCCCTAGCATATTCTAAGTCTTCCAAAAAGAAAGAGGGGACAAGGGGACAAACAAGTATAATTGAAAGTACACTTGAGGGGACCAATCCATTTTGAATTCATTTGAAGCTCCAAAAAAGGCTTCAAACCTTCATTCTCCCCCCTAAAACCAAAATTCTTCTTCCCTAAAGGAGTGTTTGGCCGAAACAAGAGATTTGGAATTGAAAATTTTGAAAAGTGACGTCCAACCACAAGTTGCCACATCATCACTTTATGAACAACCAAATTGAGTTCTAAATTATATTTCTAAGTTTCTATTTGTTGTTTCTAGTTGTTTTTGTGTTGATTCTATCACTAATTAGCAAACTAGTAAGTACCTACTAGGTTGATAATTAGTCTTGAGTCCATTTTGTTCGTGTCTTCGCTTTTTGTGTGCTTTTCTTGTTTTTAAGTCATAGTAGTTTGTTGGTTCGAGTCTGTGCATCATTTTATTTGAGTCTTATCAAACAAAAATTGATTCTGGACTAAGGCATATTCACCACTCAATTCACTTACCAAGTATTCAACACTTGTGAGACCAAGTGTGAGGTGAGATTCGAGTGTGAGGTTATTTGAACTAACTTATTTGTTCATTTTGTAGGTTTTTGCCTTTACTGTTTTTTTGCTCTTTTTAGGTACCTTGACAATAGAAGGAATAACATCATCCACTCCGGATAGTTATAGTATTTATACTACCTCGGATCCTTTTGAAAATTTCCATCGGCACCTTAAAAGTCTACGTCAATTGATGATTGAAGCATGCCATCTAAGCTGAATCACCACTAACTAAGATACTAGCATTTTGCCTAGTATCAGTTCTCCTTGTGTGCAGGTTCAACATAATATACTTCCAGTGGAGGATTCAAGGAGAGTTCCTCAAGAACACATGGTTGTTGATCAAATGGAGCTCTTGGCTAAGAATTCCAACTTTGGGGAAAATGACAAAGAGGTGATGTAAGGAAGAATTCTTGACAAACTCCCTTGTAATGAGAGATTCCCAAAGGAACAAATGGGCTGCCATGATCCAAACCTAGGTGAAAGCCATACCTCATGTGAGCTAAAAGGTAACAATGCTATTTCCTACACTCTTATAAACTTAGAATGTCGTGATGTGGCTAGTAGTAGCCAAATGGATGTAGTTGATGGTTTGCTTGGAGGAGAATCGCCTAAGTCTTCCCTTTGTGATACTCTTGGTATTGTTAGATTGCATGAAGACCAAATTCTTAATGTAAGTTTGCAAGCACTAGTTGATCCTAAAGATGACAAAATTGATTCTTTTCGTAAGAATGATTTGTGTCCATCTAGTGCTAGCACTCATGACTTGAATAAGGTTCCATTACTAAGTGACAAGAGTATTCACACACTAGTTGACCCTTGTGAAAACCGAGGTGAGTCTACGTTGGTATGTGAGTTGCCAACAACTAGTGAGGATGTGAATGATAATCAATTTACTCACGAATGTAGCCCACTACTTGAGTTTATGTATGATGTGCTTGATGAGCCTCAAGTTAGTGTTAATGTATATAATGTTGATCTTGATAATGAATATGGTCTCTTGAACATCTTATGTGGTGAGAACCTTGCTATTAATTGTGTTCTTGGTGATCATGTGTATGGTGAGATTACGGATGATGAGGTGTATGTTGTTAAGGGAAGCCTACTAAGCCATAGGTCCTTATCCTTGTGTGCTAGTCTTACCTTAAGAACAAATGCTTTGGGTGAGTGTGATACCCTAGTAGATGGAATGAGTAGCTTCGGTTTAGTCCCTTGGTCACTTCACCCATTTGATCTCGGTGTACTAGTGGGGAGGAAAAGGGATTGTTTCGGCTTGTGCTTATTTTCCTTTGATGTTTGTCTTATACCTATCCTTTGTAATGCTCATACTAGATGTTTCATGGTTAGAACAAAGTATTGATGGTTGTATTTTAAAAGTGTACCCCCTCGGCATGATGTCTTCACACTTGATTCCTTTCTATACTACCTCTTTAGCTACGATGATAAGTATGTTAATTCTGAATTTGTATTGTGTAGAGGTAGGAAGTTTGGTGGTTGGTTTCCTTGTTTGAATGATAGTGATGTGTGGGTGAGGTGCACCTTAGGATCAATAGTGGAACCATATTTGATGAGGTCCTTTGTAGAGGTAATGAAACAAATGTATCTTATGGTTCCTACGCCAAAGGTAGTCTTACCTTTTGGGTATAGTAAAGCCGTTAAGACCATTGTAGTTTCCTTATATCTTGATATTTTTCAAAACCACCTCCTTTATGTCATTCATGCTAAGCTTCTCATTTCACACACAAAGGACACGTGGTTGTATTTCAAATGTGAACAACCTTGGAGTGTTGAAATATATGATGATTTTGGGTTGCACTTTCCTCTCTTTGATGTATATCTTAGTCATGTCCTTTGTGTTACTTATAGTAAGTGTTTCATGATTATTACAAATGACTGTTGGCTATATTCTAAGAGTGTGCCCCCTTGGTGTATTCATATAATTTGGCACTAATGCTAACCATCCTACCAAGAGGATTATGCGCTTGTTTTTCTTTTCTCTTTGACTTTTTAGGATCTGAATTTGAGGAAAAAATCGCTTTAAGATGGAGAGGATGATACGAGCATGAGGTGCACAAAATTGTACAAGGCATTGTCAAAGGTTCATACTTCGGAATTGGCAAGTGTTTGGAGCATTTTAAAGCCTTGTTAAGTGGAAAGAGGAGAAGGAACCATTACACTCGAGAGGCGCCTCACTTGAAGGACAAAATGGACTTTGTACACTATGATTTGACACTCAAGAGGCGCCCCATTTTAGGGCTATTGTTGTCTTTTAAGACTCCCTTTTTACACTCCAAAGGAGCACCCTTTATTAAGGGTATTTTTGTCCTTGTTTGTAATAAGTATAAATAGGCACCTTAGCTCTTATTTTTCCTTAGTTTTTGACATAATGAATTGAGTGAATTTTCAGATTGTAATATTAGTGTTAGCTTATAGTATTCTCCTTCTTCTTAAGAGAGAGAAACCAAATTAGGGTTAGCACAATTGATGGATTTCACTTGTGTTGACAAATTGGAAAGAAAAGTGGGTTTTGAGGAGTGTGAATTTCCTTGGTCCACCTAAGAGGAAGGTTTGAGATTCTATTGGTGAGGTGTGATTGATGGTTTGATACACCATCTTTTGTTAATCACTTGGTAGAAGTAAGGGTCTTTCTATCTATCTTTACGTTTATGTAATCTTCTTCTTCATCCCCTTTCTTTTGTGTTGTTTTTGCTTGCTGATTTTTGCATCTTGTGTGTCCATTTCGTGAATTCCTAGTTTTCTCTTGTATCATTTAGTATATCTAAATACTTATTAAAAAGTTGCAGCAACTTTAAACACCTCTTTTTCTAGTTTAACGATAAAGTTTTTATGACTTCCAATCGTCAACCGAGTGATCTTTAACTTGTGATGAAGATTTTATGTCTTTAAATCACTAGTTAAGTTCAAACATAGTAGAAAACTTAAAGCTTTAATCTCTAGAAATCAAGCTATACATATTTCGAAAAAAAAACTTTAGTAAAAAAAAAATTCACCAAACAAGCAATTTTTTTTTTCTTTTTTTGAAAAAAATTATTTCCTTAAGATTGTTGTTTTTCAATGTTTTCGGGTACACGAAATCTGTAATTTGACAGAATAACTTCAACATTAGTTCAAGTTTTAAAAAAGAACACTATGAAGTACAACAACACCTTTAACACAAGATCAAAATAATCTTTCAAAGAAGTGTGTTTTATTTTTCAGAAATTAAGATGAAACAGAAATGGTCAAGTCCTCCGAATTCACGGAGTGTCCTTAAGAAAATAATTCCCCACAAGTACCCGAGTGTAACACCCCGCATTTCGGGCTAGAATAAAAAACATGACTCTGATGCGTTGATAATCCCAGAGCCTTAAATCCTATGCCAATTTGGCATGTTTATGTAGTATGTGAATCCATTTGAGCATGAATTTAGACCATAGAGGTCCTTCAACTCAAGGACGAGTTGAAACTACTTCGATCGATTGAGTTTTAGTGGATGTTGTAATTTGTGTCAATTTTCATTGACCATAACTCTCTGTATATATCGAATTAGAGAGCCTACTATGTGTCAAATGATAGGTCTTCGAGTTAACTTTCCAATGATACCAATTTTGCTAAAATCCGACACCCAAGAAAGAAGTTATGGCCTTTCAAAGTAGTATGCATCGCCTAACCAATCACACATGGCCACTGGAAAGCATATGCGGCGCCTATGTGAATATAGGCGATATCATATGCGGTGCCTATGTAAATATATGCGATATCATATGCGGCGCATAGCTTATGGTTTCAAGTGACTTAAACACACCATTTTGGGGGCAAAATGGTCCCTTTCCCACCCTTATTCAGCCATAAATACGAAATTCAGTCCCCAATTCTCCAAAATACATCCACATTCATCTAAAAATTCTCAAGAACACTCCCAAGGGTTTCAAACTAAAAACTCAAATAAATCAAGACTCAACCGTGGGTTTTCAAAATTGATTAGAGATTCGAAATTCCCAATCCACAGGCTTCAAGAAGAACCCATTATTTTCCGAAATAGAGGTACGCGGGATTTTTCTAAATTCTCATGGGCATAGAAAAATCATGTTTTAGAATGGGATTTTTGAATCTATGTATATATTTATGTATTAAATGTTTTAACATCATTGTTTTGGTCTTTTGACATTTCCCAAAGTGATTTGAGAATATGAATGTATGAAACCATGTATTTAAGAATGAATTCTTGTTAAGAGCATGATTTTCGATGAATTCCCTCTTATTATGTATTTTTCAGATTTCTCATAGCATATGAATTGTTTTGCAATGCATCCTTGAAAAGCACTATATGAAATGATTGAACTCTTGTTATGATTTAAAGGTGGTTTTAAATCACTAAAGAGGGAATCTAGCATGAATGTTTAATGTTCATAATGCATGTAATGAAAGAGTGCATGGATTTGCTAAAGGCACTAGACCACCATATGTTGATGAAGTTTTTGCATGATTTTGACTTGAGTTTCGAAACACGAAATCTTCTATATCAGTTGCATATTTTTGGTAATCTAAATTATACTTTAAATGAAAGATTTAGCTTAATGTATTATGGCTCAGAAATCATGACTTTCAAGTCTTGGTATGACGATACCAATTCGGACCAATGTCATATCAGACTCAGACTAATAGAAATTTCAGACTATCATGATTTTAGACATTCAGAATGTTGCATGTACAGAAAAGGTTAAAAATGGGCATACAGAGATGTTAGGTGGTTCCCTGAAGAGGGCTTGAGTTCAAGCAACTCATTGCCTAAAACCGTGGTTTGCCGATCTGGGTATATTATTATACGCTGACTTAAGTGTCGTGTGGCATATCAGATTCAGGAACTCCAACCCTTGCGGCATACTCGGGTTGGAGGCGTACCCGCTAAGTCAATGACGGATTCAATATCGCCCGTGGAATATCAGACTTGTAGGGGATACCACCTAACTCAGAAGTAATACATAGATCAGAGTTTGAGATTTACAGACAGGTTACATGTTTTCAGAAGGTGCCTATGTGTTTTTTCAGAAACTATTTTATGCATAATGTTTGATGAACATTTGCTCTCACGTATTATATATATATATATGTTCAATTACTCTATTTTGGATTGCTTCGCGTGCCAGTATAATTGTGCTGACTCCCCCTTCCTCCCAGGTACTGAGGCGCAGTCTAGTGGTCCAGATCCTCAGTAGAGTCTACAGACAGGGTTGTCTCAGAATTCAGTTGGTGAGCCTTCTTTGCTTCTAAAGGCCTAGTCATTTAGTTATTTATTTCAGTATGGTTTTTGGTCTGCTGGGGGCCTTGTCCTAGTTATTCAGATAGTATGTCAGTAGAGATTTCGCAAACTGTTGCAGATGTTTATTAAATATTGTTGGGCATGTTTTCAGGCCTTTAACTATTTTAAATTGTTGACCATGTTTCCGTATTATTGTGTCTATTTCGTATTACTTTGATCATATGAATTATGTGCATGATTACCAGATAGACAGGGGGCGTTTCGGGCCTTCGGGTTCGGGAATGCTCTTCCCGTCCAGGGCCCCAATTCGGGTCGTGATAAACTTGATATCAAAGCACGGTTCATGGTCCCAGGGTGTCTGCGAAATAGCGTCAGGTAGAGTCTTGTTTATGGGTGTGTAGCGTGCTACACTTATAAGTAGGAGGCTACAAGGCATTTAGGAATGTCTCTCTTTCTTCATGTTCTAGTTCGTGCTATAGAGTCAGAATGTTCCTCCTTCATATTCTAATTCATGCTATGGTGTCACCCATATGAAAAGAAAAGTTATCCTAATTTCTTCCTCACTCCGGTGTTTCCAGAATTTCCAAATATTCTCCGACTATCTAGCAGAAATTTCAGAAGTCCCACAAAGGACGGGGGGGGGGGGGGGGGAGTTCCCTAGTGTAAAATTGTGTCCTTGTTCTTATGAGGCATTCAGTTAAGACAAGAGTAAGATGTGTATTCTTGAGTCATTGAATATTGTGTATCAAGATTCTATCTCTTGTAATCTTGATATCAGTGTGTTGTTGAAAACAAAAGTCTAGTGAAGCCGCGTGAGGCCTATTTTGATTCACTGGCAACTTGTTGTTCATCTTGTTGTTCTTGTGTTTATTGGAACTGTATTTCCATCCGAGTAGTAGTATAAGTTAGAGTGTCGGTGTCATGACCTATTGGTAGTGAAATTAGACCAAGAAGTTTGTGATATGAAGTCATAAGGTTAGAGGTCAGAGTGAGGGTGACTTTTGTGATTAAATATTTATAGTTGAATAACCGTTGATTGAGAATGATTTACCCTTTCGTGGTGGTAGACTAATGTGGTGGTACCATTTATGGAATGTATGGTAGTCCATGGAGGAAGTGTTGACTCAGAATGTTATTTGTTTTCTTCCTTTAAAAATATAGAAAGAGCCCAGAGTGGATATTTAAGGTGGTTATAGAAACCCCTTATAGTCTATGAATGAAAATGGCTATATTAGCTAGTAGGTTGTAAGTATAGACTCATTGTCATATGAGGTATCTGAAGGTAGTCTAAATGCCCATTGGGTAAGTAAGTGTGATGTGAGAAAGCCGTATAAGTAGATAAAATTGTATGGTTATAATATAAGCTTAAGGTTGATCATGTCTATTATGTGACCTTACCCCTTAACCTTCTTCTCATTGGTAGTTGTAAACTAATACTACTTGTGAGAAAATATGTAGTATATTTTTGAAGTATTTGGGTAGAATATCCCAATTTGAAGGATTAGTATATTTATATTATGTTGCACTCTTCATTGGTTGTAAATGATTGATGCTAGACTATAGGTTTGAATTTAAATGGTGTGGTGGTGAATAGTGGCAAGAGATTGATGATAAATGTTTCGTGGGATTAGATTTGTAAGCTTGATGTGTTGAACTAGTATGTGCTGATGGATTATGACAAGGAAAACCGTAAGGTCATGATCGATTATTGTGGTTATGAAGTTCTAGTGTACTAGTGTATCTTGATGTTTATTTCATAGTTTCTAAGTGAGGATTGTGTGTAAGGTTGGTTGTAAATCATGTTTAGCACTAGACATTAAGTTTGAAACAATTGATGGCCATGGAGGTGGATGTGATGATTCCTTGGTTAATGATACTAGTTATATGTAAGTGATCTATAGGCTTGAACAGTGTATGCAAGTGCCTAAGTTTATTTGATTCGTAATGAAGTATGACGTTGTATATGTGATGTAGAAGTATGCCCAAGGTGATATAAAGTTGTAGTATTTTTCTAAGGCTATTACATGTTGTGTGTGGCTACTGGTACCGTTGAGTTGCCTGGTGGAAAAAGACTAGCTAGATGGTATATGGTGTTCTAAATAGCCAAGTTAAGGACCTTTGATTGATAGCGTTGAGCCTTTTGATATGAGCTTGATTCTCATGGTAGAGGAAAATAAGTTTAAAGTTTCTATGTTGGTAGACTATGATAGAAATAGAGTAGCTCATTGAAGACTAGGTGATACCCATGTTAGGTGTTATAATCTAAGCTCGAGTCCTTGAAAGTTGTGCTAATAGAAATAAGAGTAGAGACACTAGAGGGTGTGCACTTCAACTTTGGGGATACTCATGAAGATTCGAAGTTAGTAAGTATTCGAGTAATAGATGATGACTATTAGGGTTACAGAATGATAGAGTGTGCCTCAGGAGGTAGTATTAGCAGTGGGCGTTCCACTCTCATGTGTGGTCTTTTGGGTTAAGTTTTATTAATTTTGTGTATTGTCATATTTCAGAACCCAGAGTGCAGTGAGTGCAGTTAAGTTTAAAGTCTAGTAAGGTACCTCCCAAAACTTAAGATGATGGCTTGAAGCTAAGGGGGAGATGACTAAACGAATAACCAAGTAAGACTCTCAGATTCTTGTAGTGATGTCATGATGATGTAGAACATCAAAAAGTAAGGGTGAATCTCAACCTATTCCTATCTCAGTATTTCTCAGTGATCCTAATACCTACTCATGCTTTACGATTTAGTTCCATGATCAGTTCACGTTCATACATATGATAGAGAGTCATGTACTCACGCTTTATAATGTGCTCCGTTTCCATAACTCATGTTTTACGCCAAATGATTGGCGAGATTCAGCTTATAGCCATGAATACCCTAAATTCAGAGCGCTTTGGTGAGTCCCTGTTGTTTTTTTGCTATTCCTCAGGCCTCAGATGAGTGTCAAGCTTCATATAGTATCATTCCATGCCTCCAGATCTTATGTTCTAAACTTTTTATGACTCTTCCTTATGCGATGATAGTGGTGGTGAGTAATTATTCCTTGTTGATGAAAGATCATAGTACGCTTGTTTAGATAAGGCCATAAGTATGAAGTAAGATTTGGGTTCAAGTTTTTATTTATGTGATGGTTAGTGGAATTTTGTATGTGTATGTTCTTGGGGTAGCTCATGGGAGTGATATTGATAGTGGTTTAGAGAATATGTGAAGTATGCCTTTATGAGTGTTTGCTTTGAAGTTCATATGTGGTTATAAAGATAGGTTTGAATGACATGTTGAGATTGTTGTTAAGGAACGCTATATGCGCTAGTGACTTCATAGTAAGAGTTCAGAGTAGTCATTGAAGTGGTAAGGCATGTTATACTTAGGATGTGATCTTTAAAGGAGATATAGAAGATTGCATCATATGGTTTAGAATAATAGCGTGGTCTGGCATGTTGTATTTTTGTGACTTAGAGTTAGGCTTGATCACGGCGAGGGGATTAAGTTATTTCCGACATTAGTAGAAAGATTTGTCAATGCTCATATGAGAATTTTAAGATGAGTTGAATGAATATGATATTTAAGGAAAATAGTATAGTTAAGTGATATTCGAGAAGTGTGCTAAGCTTGAAAGTAAGAAGTTGTAATGCCAAAAGACTGGTAATTCTATCCTAATTCAGGAGTTATATGCCTATGTTCCAGACTGCAGAGTAGTGTCAATGTGGTGATTCCTCAGTTGGATGTCTTGTGTAATCCATACCCAAGATTCATGGCTCCCTATTACTGCTAGAATTTCTTTAGAGAATTGTGCTGAAGAGATACTCCAGTTAAGTATGAGGGTGTAGTATAATTCAGTCTGTATGGCCAATAAGTCAGTTTAGTAGTCAGATTCGCATGACTTGTTTTCTCGTCTTTGCACTTATTCATGCTACTCGAAATCTCATACATACTACTATTCCAAGATAGAGTATACCAGTAGTTACGAGTATAGCCCAGTTCATGCATCATGCATTAAATTCAGATTCCAGATGTTCAGTTATGATTCAATTCTTAGGTGCCCTGTGCATCGCCTCAGTTTTCCGAGTATCTTAGTGAATTGAGCATTCATAGAGGGACATAGGGTACCAAGGGGGAGACACCCCATTCAGTTGCATGCATAGATTCTTATTACAAGCTTCACATCAGTTATTATTGCGTATATAGCCATACATTCATACGCCAGTTCAATCAGATATGTATGTATTAGAAATGCATGTTCAATAGAAAAGTTCAGCTTATCAGTGTATTCAGTCCTGCATTCATGAGAACAACTCGGTCACAGATCCATGCATCAGATATGCATGATTCATTATGAGAATTCAGCCTATGAGTAGCTTCAGTAGTGTGTTCCGTGCCTCGGTTATGCATGTCCGGCATAAGCATTTAAAACATCAGTAGTTCCAATCTTATAGTCATGTTTCCGATCAGTGTATTCTTTCTTAGGGAACATATCATGTCCGCGTTATCCCATACCCTTAATACTTCGACATTCTATCCATCATTCGGGGATGAATGATCCCAAGGGGGAGATAATGTAACACCCCGCATTTCGGGCTAGAATAAAAACCATGACTCTGATGCGTTGATAATCCCAGAGCCTTAAATCCTATGCCAATTTGGCATGTTTATGTAGTATGTGAATCCATTTGAGCATGAATTTAGACCATAGAGGTCCTTCAACTCAAGGACGAGTTGAAACTATTTCGATCGATTAAGTTTTAGTGGACATTGTAATTTGTGTCAGTTTCCATCAACCATAACTCTCTGTATATGTCGAATTAGAGAGCCTACTATGTGTCAAATGATAGGTCTTCGAGTTAACTTTCCAACGATACCAATTTTGCTAAAATCTGACACCCGAGCAAGAATTATGGCCTTTCAAAGTAGTATGCGTCGCGTAACCAATGTCACATGGCCACTGGAAAGCATATGCGATAGCATATGCGGCGCCTATGTAAATATAGGCGATATCATATGCGGCACCTATGTAAATATAGGCGATATCATATGCGGCGCCTATGTAAATATATGTGATATCATATGCGGCGCATATCTTATGGTTTCAAGTGACTTAAACACTCCGTTTTTAGGGCAAAATGGTCCTTTTTCCACCCTTATTCAGCCATAAACACGAAATTCAGTCCCCAATTCTCCAAAATACATCCACATTCATCTAAAAATTCTCAAGAACATTCCCAAGGGTTTCAAACTAAAAACCCAAATAAATCAAGACTCAATCGTGGGTTTTCAAAATTGATTAGAGATTCGGAATTCCCAATCCACAGGCTTCAAGAAGCACCCATTATTTTCCGAAATAGAGGTACGCGGGGTTTTTCTAAATTCTCATGGGCATAGAAAAATCATGTTTTAGAATGAGATTTTTGAATCTATGTATATATTTATTTATTAAATATTTTAACATCATTGTTTTGGTCTTTTGACCTTTCCCAAAGTGATTTGAGAATATGAATGTATGAAACCATGTATTTAAGAATGAATTCTTGTTGAGAGCATGATTTTCGATGAATTCCCTCTTATTATGACTTTTTCAGATTTCTCATAGCATATGAATTGTTTTGCAATGCATCCTTGAAAAGCACTATATGAAATGATTGAACTCTTGTTATGATTTAAAGGTGGTTTTAAATCACTAAAGAGGGAATCTAGCATGAATGTTTAATGTTCATAATGCATGTAATGAAAGAGTGCATGGATTTGCTAAAGGCACTAGACCACCATATGTTGATGAAGTTTTTGCATGATTTTGACTTGAGTTTTGAAACACAAAATCTTCTATATCAGTTGCATGTTTTTGGTGGTCTAAATTATTCTTTAAATGAAAGATTTAGCTTAATGTATTATGACTTAGAAATCATGACTTGCAAGTCTTGGTATGACGATACCAATTCAGATCAATGCCATATCAGACTCAGACTAATAGACATTTCAGACTATCATGATTTTAGACATTCAGAATGTTGCATGTACACAAAAGGTTAAAAATGGGCATACAGAGATGTTAGGTGGTTCCCTGAAAAGGGCTTGAGTTCAAGCAACTCATTGCCTAAAACCGTGGTTTGCCGATCTGGGTATATTATTATACGCTGACTTAAGTGTCATGTGGCGTATCAGATTCAGGAACTCCAATCCTTGCGGCATACTCGGGTTTGAGGCTTCCCCACCGAGTCAATGGCGGATTCCATATCGCCCGTGGAATATCAGACTTGTAGGGATACCACATAACTCAGAAGTAATACACAAATCAGAGTTTGAGATTTACAGACAGGTTACATGTTTTTAGAAGGTGCCTATGTGTTTTTCAGAAACTGTTTTATGCATAATGTTTGATGAACATTTTCTCTCACGTATTATATATATATATATATATATATATATGTTCAATTACTCTATTTTGGATTGCTTTGCGTGCCAGTACAATTGTGCTGACCCCCTTCCTCCCAAGTACTGAGGTGCAGTCTAGGGGTCCAGATCCCCAGTAGAGTCTACAGACAGGGTTGTCTCAAAGTTTAGTTGGTGAGCCTTCTTTGCTTCGGAAGGCCTAGTCATTTAGGTATTTATTTCAGTATGGTTTTTGGTCTGCTGGGGGCCTTGTCCCAGTTATTCAGATAGTATGTCAGTAGAGATTTCGCAGACTGTTGCAGATGTTTATTAAATATTGTTGGGCATGTTTTCAGGCCTTTAACTGTTTTAAATTGTTGACCATGTTTTCGTATTATTGTGTCTATTTCGTATTACTTTGATCATATGAATTATGAGCATGATTACCAGATAGACAGAGGGCGTTCCGGGCCTTCGGGTTTGGGAATGCTCGTCACGGCCAGGGCCCCGGTTCGGGTCGTGACACCAAGGTTGCGGAATTTTCCTCCCAGGATAAAATGTCCAAACAAACCAATTGTAGCGGTACCTTAAAAAATTGGAATCTCTTCGAACTTACTCAACGATTTGATTGATCACACGATATGTTTTGAAGACAAGAAGAGTTTGTATATTCAGAAAAATTTTCATTACTAAACTTGTGAATAAATGTAGGTTTATAGCCATCAAGTGCCCCTTCCGACAGGTGGCAATGGTTCATCCGAAAAGGTGTATCCTTTGGAAGAGTATGTTTGTTCATTTGAAACATAGTGTCTTTTTCTGAACAGACACAACTATCTGAACAGTCACTCATTTTCCAAAATAATATGTCTTTTCCTCAAAGGTTGTGTCCCTCCATTTTTCATTCACACCAATTGAACCCAACATAACTTTCCCTGTCTTACTCCTTAATCTAAGTCCTCATTATATGCTTTGTTTCTAATTTTGTCTAATTGGGACACACTTCAATTAGTTCGAGAACTACTTGTCTGTTTTCTACGAGGGGCACTATTGTACATGGATCAAAGAATTCATTTTGTATTATTATTTCTCAAGTACTATGTTCAATTTATGTGGTATAATTTAAATTTCAAGAGTCAAATAATTTAAATTTAAACGTGATTCAGATATAAATTTTTTTAATTTTTTGAAATAAAACTTACATATTTAAAAATTATATAAAAAAATTATTAGTCACAATAATTTATAATTTAAAATATTTAAAGATATATAAGAAAATCACAATCAAACAAATTTATTTAAATCTCAAAAAAATAAAATGACACGCAAATTGAGATGGATGGAGTACATATACCAACTAGTGAACCAAAGTTGTAAACTTTTCTTTTTTATTTTCCATGCTTTGTTATATCACTCCATAAACACCTAAATGATACCATGTTTCCTCCATCTGCTCAACTTTTCTTCACACATAATCATCATTAATATTGCTTGTGAATTGTGATTACAGAATGCACGTCTCCCTCAAATGCTAGCAATAATTATCCATTATTGGAATAACTAGTTCCATATCACGTGTCTCGCACGTATAACCCATAATAATATTATAAATAGTATGGATGTGTTCGAAAAATCGAATGAAAGAAAATATTTTCCTAAAAAATATTTTTATTAAAAAAAAGTGATTTTCTTACTTTTTTTCTATTGTTTAGATAATAATTAGAAAATATTATTCCCAGATCATTTAGGTATAATCTGACAAATACTATGATACCAAACTCGACTCTCGAACCTAGCTATCGACTCAAGACCCCAACTCTGACCTGAGACCTAATTCTCTACCTCAACCCCAACTCTGACCTGAGACCTAATTCTCTACCTCAACCCCAACTCTCGATCCTGACCCTGACGTCGACCCCGACCCGAGTCCCAACCCCTAACTCCCGACTCGTGACCCCACCATGAACTCCATTCCCAACAGATTCTAAGCTGAGATTCAACTTCTGAACCCTACTTAGACTCCCAATCTCGAACCTAACTCTTAATCTTAACTCGAGTCTCGATCCCAATTTAGGATCCGACTCTCGATCTTAACTCGAGATTCGGTCCACAAACTCGATTCCTGACCCAATTTTGAGCCGAAATCTGAATTCTGATCTAAAACTTGAGACCCGACTTCTAATTTCAACATCATCTCAAGTTTTTCCTTGATTAGGGATTCGACCTAACGCCGAGTTAGGACCTACTCATGACCCCGACTTGGGACCAATATAACACACACACACACACACACACATATATATATATATAATCAGTTGAATTCTCAAGATTATACTTCTATATCGTACTGAAAATATGATATGACACTCCAAAATAGAAGAATGACTTTTATGTGATAAAATCAAAGTTAAATAAGTACTAGTAAAATTTACTCGTCTATTGTTTATAGTTGAATTGTCCGTATCTAATTTAGTAATTCGTGTTATTAATTAATTAGAAATTTAAAGTCTAAAATATTGGATTAAATTTTCAAAATATAATTTTATCTGCATTTATATTCGTTCTCTTAAATAAGTATTTTATTTTAGTTTAGCCAACTCTGAGTCCATCTAGTAATAACCTAATTATTTTCTACGTTATTATTTTACTAATTTTAATATGGATACAGTCTTCCTTCAATAACAATATTGATCCTTTGCAGATAAGGCTACCGATTAAATGTCCGTATTGGAACAGGATAGGAAAAACTTTTTAATCAAATTCTAGATCAGAAATAAATATTTAATTAATTTTTAACTCTTAAATATTAAGATAAAATAGTAAAAAGACAATTTTGTCTAAACTAAAGACCTTTAATGAAGTCAAAAAGTTCATACAATATTTCTACGACCCTCACACTTTTAATACATTACTAGTTTAGTATACGTGTATATAATATTTTAATAATAATAAATGCATGAAAAATAAATTGATATGTGTTCGTTATATTATTAAGTATAACACTTTTAAAATATAACACAAAATATAATATGACTAAAAAAGAATTATTACCTCTTTGTTAATTAAATATCACAATTTTTCGAGTACCTTCAATTTGCTAACGACCTTCATGTTATTTAATACTTCTTTCGTTCCTAAATATTGTCTTTGTTACTAAAAAAGATGATTCATAATACGTATTTCATTTCTTTTTAGTTGTCATGTATATTGAAAATAGTTGTTTTCAAATACTGATCAATTTAAAAAATCAAGAAAGAATTAATTTCTTTTTAAGTTTTTTCTTAGCATTAATTATTCTATAATTAATAGACACATAAATAGACAAAAGTTAATGAGGAGTATATGAGTCAAATTACACTCCTAATTAATTTTTCTTAATGATTGTGAGAAATTTTATCATGTAACTAAAAAATAAATAAAGAAGCACTTGTCATTTTACAAAATTAAGATATCATTAATTAGTTTTTTAACCTTTGCCTTTCATCAAAAAATATAGAGGGACATTAATATGGTGCAAAAGGGACAAGCATTGTATTAAATTGAAATGAATAATAAATAGGATAATTAATCAAATTACTCGATCTCTAGTTAAAGTTTTACTTAAAAAATATGCATAACAAAAATGACAAGTACTTAAAAACGGAAAAAATATATATGTTGCTTTAAAAGTGTAAATTGCATGTCCTTTATTGCCATATTTAGTGCAATAAAAAAAATGTCAAGATTAAACGACGGAAGCATTGAAAGTAGATAAAATAAGGAAAGCTTAAAAAAAAAAAAAGTAAAGGGAACATGACTAATTACTAATTATTATAGAACATAATAATACATCATATAGATTTTTGAGTTCAAGATTGACATTCTAGATAAAAACACAACAATATATTCAATATAATCCTATAATGTAGGATTTCGAGATAGTAGACCTTACCCCTGGCTCAAAAGGTAGAAAGACAATTTCCGATATAACTTCGACTCAAACTATAAAAAGAAACTCATCATCCCAACTCCTATCTCCGTTAAAATAATAACTTAAAAGACAAACACAAATCATACGAAAATGGCAACTAAGTAGGTGTGCCCTGCTCGAGACCTCCTAATTACATGACAATAACTTTATATGTTACTCCAAATCTCTCTCTCGTACACCTTTGATAACATTGCTTGATGATAAAAGTATTAATCATTCGAGGTACTTCGTTGAATGAATAACTTTATCTAAAGTAACTTATTTTTTTCCATAATTGACCTTTGGTCTTAGAACAGGAAATAAAGATGCAGTACATAAATGATTAATAGTTAAAATTTGAATGACAACGATATGTAGAGGAAACGTTTCACTTCTTGACTCCTACTATGTACTATTTATTTCGTTTACAACAAATAAAAGTTTTACCTAGTTAATTCGTTTATCATAATACACGCACAACTAAAATCACTACCAGAATTTCTCTGTTTTTCGACGGCACATTTAGTCGAAATGTAGTCAGAAACTAAGGTATTTCCGACCACTTTCCGACTACTTACTGCTCGTCAGAAAACAGCTTGTCGAAAAGAAAATTCCGACTACATCCGTCGGAAATTTCCGACTATTATAGTCGGGAAACTTAAATTAAGAATTAAAAATAATTATTTAATAAATAAAAATCTTTCGACCAATATAGTGGAAAGATTAATAAATAATTGTTTAATAAAATAATTATTTTCGACTACTTTGATCGGAATATAAATAAATATAATTTAATAAATAAAATATTTCCGACCACTGTGGTTGGAAGATTAATAAATAATTATTTAATAAAATAATTATTTCCGACGACTTTGGTCGGAATATAAATAAATAATAATTTAACAAATAAAATATTTTCGACCACTGTAGTCGGAAGATTAATAAATAATTATTTAATATATAAATTATTTGCAACCACTTTGAAAATCCAAATCAAATAGTTTAAGCATTTTAAGACAAGTGTAATTGTCACAATCCAGAACAAACATCAATTGAAATAGTTTAAGTGTAAATGTCACAATCTTAAATAAAAACTAACCACTACAATCTAATCAGCTGATTCACTATCTTTACCATCCTCAAATACTTGTGGCATATGCTTCTTCACTAACGCTTCAAACTTGGCAAATTTGGCACAGTGTTGCGTCAACTCTTCAATTTTTGTTCTCATCGCTTCCATTTCTTCCGCATTTTGCGAAATAGAAGAGGAGTTGGGCAACAATGGCGAAGAACAACTCGAGGATTGATTACCTCCAAGCCCGTAGGTGTGATCGTTTTTTGGACCACCTACCACATCTGTCCACATTCTATTCATATCAACAGGTGATGGTTGAACTATGGTACCATCCTCTGAAGACGGTTGGGTTTGACGCCAATCTTCAATGCTTTTTTGAAATCCTTCCTGAAAGAGAAATAATTGTTATTATATAAACAAGCTAAGTTGAATAATAAGAAAATAATAATATAAGAACTTTATTATCTTACATATGCATCCTTAGCACGCGGCTCCGCCCATTCTTCTCTTGTATAGTCCGAATTTTTCTTTTTATGTGTCTCTTCGAATGTCTTAGGAAGAGGTACTGGTACTCCCCCATTTAAGAAATCCTGCAAAATTTTACCCATATACAACTCAATGCTACTGTAAAAGTTCATGCCAGAATTGAACATAGTTCAGAAAGGAAGGAAGCAATTATCACAGCCACTTTAAATATAATTATTACAGCAACAGAAGCACAAAAAAACAAGAGACTGTCCTAGTTTAAAAAATGCAATCTAATTTATAACATCAAAGAAAATGGAGGCTCAGATTTGCTATTTTAGATAAACCAAAAGAGGAGCAACACCAACATGGCACCAGTTTGCTATTCAAAGCCATAACCGGGTCGCCCTGCCAATATATGGGACATGTTATTCTCGATGCCATAATTGAACATAGTCCAGAAAGGAAGGAAGCAATCATCACAGCCCGTTTACAACATAATTATCAGCAGCAGCATAAGCATGAAATGGTGGTGTTGGTACCATCAGAAGCATGAAACAATTGATAGTTGCCAGGTGAGCAGGAAAAATATTTAAAACCTAGAAACTCCCCAACACTCTGAATACTCTAAATGGTGGTGTTGGTACCAGGTTACAAATAATGGCGAGCAAAGAGATTCATGATAAAAAAGATGTACAATACACTAACACCTACATTCCCTAAAGCAAGTTGGAAGAGCTCGATAGAGCAGTCGTCTATACACTAGTTTGCTATTCAAAGCCATAAATGGGTCGCCATGTCAATTTATGGGATGTGCTATTCTCGATTCCAGAATTGAACATAGTCCAGAAAAGAAGGAAGCAATCATCACAACCCCTTTACAACATAGTTATCAGCAGCATCAGAAGCACAAAAAAAATAGACTTTCCCTGTTTAAAAACTCAAGTCCAGTTTATACCATCAAAGAGAATGAAACAACCAGGTTACGGAGGGCTCAGATTTGTTGTGTTAGAATAAACCAAAAGAGGAGCAACACCAACATGGCTGCAGACACTAGTTTGCTATTCAAAGCCATAAACGGATTGTCATGCCAATATATGGGACATGCTATTCTCGATGCCATAATTGAACATAGTCCAGAAAGGAAAGAAACAATCATCACATCCCGTTTACAACATAATTATCAACAGCAGCAGAAGCACAAAAAAAATAATAGACTTTCCCAGTTTAAAAACTCAAGTCCAGTTTATACCATCAAAGAGATTGAAACAACCAAGTTACGAAGGGCTAAGATTTACTGTGTTAGAATAAACCTAAAGAGGAGCAACACCAACATGGTTGCAGACACTAGTTTGCTATTCAAAGCCATAACCAGATCGCCCTGCCAATATATGGGGCGTGCTATTCTCGATGCCATAATTGAACATAGTCCAGAAAGGAAGGAAGCAATCATCACAACCCATTTACAACATAATTATCAGCAGCAGCAGAAGCATAAAAAAACAACAGACTTTCCCAGTTTAAAAACTCAAATCCAATTTATACCATCAAAGAGAATGAAACAACCAGGTTACAGAGGGCTCATATCTACTGTGTTAGAATAAACCAAAAGAGGAGCAACACCAACATGGATGCAAACACTAGTTTGTTATTCAAATCCATAACCAGATCGCCCTGCCAATATATGGGACGTGCTATTCTCGATGCCATAATTAAACATAGTCCAGAAAGGAAGGAAGCAATCATCACAACCCATTTACAACACAATTATTTACTCAAAGTATCATGTGTAAATGGACAAAGGGGTTGGAGAAGAATAGTACCAGTCTTCGTTTGTGGGTAGCAAAACTCATCGAACCTCCGGTGTGCAGCGAGCCACCCGTTTCAGAGGCTCTATTTGTCTTTCCTCGTTTCCTCTTCTCCTTAAATTTAGGAGTGTCCCATAATATCAAGAACTGAGTCCACACTTCATCCTTCAACCAACCAGGTTTTACCAATTTCCTTCGGGCCTCATACAAGTGTTCTTTGACCCATTGAGTTGCTTTCAACCGAAAAATGCGATCTACTTCATTATCATAACAATCATTCCATGTACACTTTGTCTGCAAAATAGTTTAATATAAAGTCATAAAACGAGTTAATGGAAACAATGGAAAAACTAGCTTTAGGCAATGAGATTCATAGCTTATAAAACTGCTTATACCAGAAATTGTTTCCATATGACAATTCTAATTTCCAATGGAATCTCTAACCAACTATTCCACGACTTTGTGAAAAATGGTTTAATAGCTTCTATAACCATATGCCCACCGACATATGTTGGAATGAACCTGCAATAAGATTATATTAAACCACCATCTTAGGTTTTGAAAATTAAGGAAAAGTTAAGTGTTACTTACCTATTACAATAAGGGATGATTCGTAGCCTCCCAACATTGTCATATTCTAATACATCTTTAAATTGCAAATTTTGAGAAGCAGGTGTTATAGCATTAGGTGTTGGTGCACTATCAATGAATGGCGATATTGGTGTATTAGGACCTCCAACTCTCATTCCAGAAAGGCTTGGTACGGATGATGTCGAAGGCACTGATGATGAGCTACTATGCAAACTATTTTGAGATGAAGAGGTATGCAACTGATCAGACGGTGGAGGCATGAAAAATGCATTTGGTAGTGAAATAGTGCATCTCGGAGGGGGAGGAATATTTGTAATAGCCGGTTGAGGAGTTGTGGTAACAAGTGGTGGTGCTTCTTTCTTACTTTTCTTATTTCGTCCATTAACATTACCTTTTGAGGCCATTGATTTTCTTTACTACCTACCTGAAAAAGAAGGAACAACCAAATTTAAGAATAGTTATGTTTGTTACAAGGTAGGCAGATATATACTTTAAATACTTAGGCCGAAAGTTCTTACCAAGACTTTAGATTGTCGTTTCTACCACTGAGCTCTTGCCTGCATCGTAAAGTGTTTTGACATGACATAGATGTGAAAAGTGAATCGAGAAATTCTTACTAAAAAGAAAACAATGGAAATTTCGAATGAATGAAACAAAACTATAGCAAGTGTTCATATAAAATAATATTTTTTTACCTCTGCACATATAAAATGGATAGTTCTTTCCTGTAGTACCAATTGAATAAAACAGACAACACACAGATACTATAAAAATTCATCAGTGCTATTTAATCCAACAACCTGCATGTTTTTACTGGCACTACATATGATTAACAAAGAAAAGACAGTATAGTGTCAAGTAAAATAACAAAAAAACAGCAAGTAAACTACAATTCAAGACCATGTTACTACACATTACTATTAATAACAACTCAATCTTCATCGCTTCTTTCATAGTCATTCATCAATTCTTCCTCATTACTTGACTCATATTCATCCATCGATTCTTCCTCATCAGTTGTTTCATTTTCATCAAGTAACTCCTCTTCGCTTATTTTATTTTCATCAGTTGGATCTTCCTCGTCATTTGCCCTGGATGTTCCTTCTCCATAATCATTAACATTCAATCTAAGTTCAGAAGGATCAAATTCTTCATATAGGCCTTCGCTATTTTGCAATTCATCTGCTAATTCATCATCCACCCTTTCTTCAACACTTGAAATGTCATTCTGATACGCTACATCCAATGCATCCTCTACTTCAACTCTACCCACAGGCTTTGTTTTTACAACAACCCACCATGCAGATTTATTCTTACACAAAGGATAAGGAGCGTAATACACTTGCTTCACGTTTTGTGCAATGATAAATGGATCATACAGTCCATACTTCCTTGTACGCTTAATTTCGATTATTTTGTACTGAGGGTGCACCTTTGTACCTAACCTAGGCGTCGGATCATACCACTTACACCGAAAGAGAACCAACTTTTTCTTTGGCTAACCAACATGATAATCAAGTTCTAAAATCTCCTGAAGCACACCATAATAATCAACACCGCCATCACCTTTCACCCAAACCCCACTATTGTTGGTTTTCTTGCCCTTAGATAACTCTTCTGTATGAAATCTGTACCCATTGACATAGTACTTAGAAAACTTTCTGACTTTAGTAGCAGGTCCCCAAGCTATATCACGTAAAAATTGGCCATTTGGGTCATAATTAAGCGGATTATGAACCTAAAAAAAGTTCAAGTAGAGTTAGAATTTAACTATACATAATACTGAACAAAATTGTAAATTGTGTTACATAATTAAGTTACACTTACATATTCTCTAAACCATACTGAAAACATAGGATAAACAGCAGTATTCCCGTGTAATGCCACGAGTAGCTGTCCGATAAAGTTATGACTTTCATTAGTTAAAGCTTATATAGACCTTGAATGATTGTTGTTAATATAAATATACTCACTTATAAAAAGGTAGGACCTCGGGACAATTCAATAATACATGTGTTGTAGCTGACTTAAGCTCCACCTCATTCAAATATCGAAGTGGACCAACTTTCGAACTTCCTTTACCTGGTTGATTGAATATTGAAAATGGTGGTGCTGAAAGATCTGTATTGTCTCCATCATCATGCCTATTAGGTCGGTTTCTCAGACATGGTACATCATGGTCAAAATAATATGAACAAAAATATGAGATCTCTTTAGCCAAATAAGCCGCACATATTGATCCCTCAATTCGAGATCTATTTTTTATGGCCCGCTTACATTTGCCAATAGTCCTGCATAGTATGATGTTTTAGATGAAATAATATTCAATAATAACACATGAAAGTAAATGTTAAAAGTGAATACCTCTCAAAAGGATACATCCATCTACACTGAACAGGCCCTCCAAGTCTTGCATCACGCACAAGGTGAATTGGAAGATGCTCCATAACATTAAAAAAACCAGGAGGAAAAATCTTTGCCATCTTGTTTAAGGTTAAGAGAATGTTGATATCCATCAAATATAGGTTTTCCTCCCTTAATGTGTTAGAGCATAAGTCTTTGAAAAATAAGCTTATCTCTGTTATAGGCTTTCATATTCTATCGGGCAATGCACTGAATGCAATAGGCATCAGTGACTCCATGAAAATGTGACAGTCATGGCTCTTCATAGAGGTCAACTTCCCTTCTTTCATGTCAACGCACCTCGATAAATTAGACGCATATCCATCTAGCATTTTCAAATTCTTAACCCAATCACAAATCACTCTTCTATCCTCCAAAGTGAATGTGTAACTGGCCTTGGGTTTCTGAATCTTATTATTTAAGTATTTAAGGTACAACTCACTGCGCCGACAATACTCCTTTAAGTCCATCCTAGCCTTCAAGTTATCTTTTGTTTTGTTACTTACATCCATCACAGTATTAAACAAGTTGTCAAAAAAGTTTTTCTCAATATGCATAGGATCCAGATTATGAGGCAGAAGATTATCCTTCCAGTAATCTAACTCCCAAAAAATGCTTTGTTTAGTCCAGTTATGTGTAACACCATAACCAGGTATCCTGAATGGTGGACACTCTGTTACCTTAGGTAGATTCCTCACTCTATCCCAAACTTCTTGTCGCAACAAAATTAACGGTGGCTCCTCAAAATCAGTCTTATTCTTTATAAAATCACTGGTATTTCTCCTAAACTCATGTTACATTGGAAAGAAACGACGGTGACAGTCAAACCATGAGTTTTTACCCCCATGTTTCAAAGTGAATGCTTTTGTGTCTTCCATACAATAAGGGCAAGCTAACTTTCCCGCGGTCGACCACCCAGACATCATTCCATAAGCAGAAAAGTCATTTATAGTCTACATCAAAATAGCACGCAATCTAAAGTTCTATTTCATTGATACATCGTATGCCTCCACACCTTCATGCCACAATAAATTCAACTCATCAATCAATGGCTGCAGATATACATCAATCATAACTTTTGGATTGCGAAGACCCGGAATAATGCAAGTCAGAAATATATACGGACTTGTCATACACAATTCAGGTGGGAGATTATAAGGAGTCACAAACACTGGCCAACATGAATATGGTGTAGCTAAGACAGAAAAAGGAGTGAATCCATCAGTAGATAATCCCAACCTAATATTTCTTGGTTCACTAACAAAATTCGGATACACACTATCAAAATGCTTCTATGCTTCTCCATCTGACGGGTGACATAAAACACCAGGTGGTCTTTTATTTTTATAGTGTCATCTCATATGAGGGGCAGAACTCATTGATGCATACAACCTCTTTAACCATGGTATAAGAGGTAAGTAATGCATCGACTTCACAGGAACCCTCTTCCCTTTGGCATGTGTGATTTCCTTATAGCGAGGCTGGTTACAAAATTTGCAATGTTCTAAATTTGCATCTTCCTTATAGAATAACATGCAACCTTTCTCGCAACAGTGAATCATCTCTGATGAAAGTCCTAACTTATAAACCAACTTCTTTGTTGTGTAGAAATCTTTAGGTAAGTTAAGTTCATTTGGGTTAAGTTCATTCATAAGTCCAATGATAGAATTCATGCTTTCTTGAGAAATCGAATAATCTGACTCAATACTCAGTAACCGAACGGCAACAGATAACTTGGAATACGTTGATCCTTCATACAATGGATGACTAGCTTCCTCCAACTGTTCATAAAAATGCTTAGCCTCATCATTTGGTTCATTTTGAGCCCCTGAATGTGTCCCAAAAGCATCCCTGGCCATCTCACTATATCATGAACTTTCAACATTATTCTCTCTTATTGGACTTTCAACATAATTCTGAAAAGCAAAATCATTAGCATCACTACTCTCTTCATGAGCTGTCCACAAAGTATAATTCACCATAAAACCCTTCTTGTAAAGATGTAATGTAACATCATCTGGACTCAATAATTTGCAACACTTGCAATTCCAACAAGGACACCTAATTGTTCCTTCAGTAAGAAAATCATCAAGTGTCATTGCTTTAGCAATAAATCCAGCTACCCCAGCTTTATATTCCGCCCTCAACCCCGCACGATTAGGATAAGTTCTATTATACATCCATGTACGATCTTCATTTTCCATCTACACAAGAACGCCAAACAATAATAACACAGAAGACAAACAAAAATAAGATAACAAAAACAATAACAGAAGAAACAAACAACAACAATGTAGTTTTCATACATTTCATGACTTAAAGTACCATTAGTTTTCAACGCTTCACTTAGTTACAATAGTTATTTATGATATTTTTTCAACATTTATTGTTCTACCACAGTGCTTTCTAGCTGCTGGTTCTTCTTAATCATACCAAACAAAGAACAAATTAAGAAAAAATAAAACAGAACAAACTAGGAAGTGAATTTCATAGCTCTTCAACATACATATTCAAGTTTTTTTTTTAATCCTACCCACGAGCTCTTAATAATTTCTACAACTTTCTTTTTTTTCGAATGTTTACTTTTGTACATGATTTATCCTATTACAATAATTATCCATAATAATAATAACAACAACATTTTAAGGTACAAAAGGGTGAACACTAATTTCAATAATTAACAGCTTACATATTTCCAAGGAGAATTCTTCTTCTTTTGCTATCCTTTCCTCCTCTCTTTGAAACATCACTTCTTTGTTTTTCTTTTCCTTTTTTCTATTATACAATCTTCAATAAGTATCAGTTTTCTTGTTATAGTAGGATTCACCAATTGTATTATCAAAATAATTTTAAAAGTTGAAATTAAAAAAAGTGTCCCAAAAAGATACTTTTACTAATAGTAGGATATTAGTACAAAAGGGTGAACACTAATTTCAAAAGTTGAAATGTAGTAGTAAGTAATATTTCTTGTTCGTTTTCTAAGAAACTTATGGCTTCATCCCTGATGGTACAGTTAGCTTTTAATTGGAAAAGCATTTCATCACGGTTTTTTCTAGTTTCAATTAGTTAAAACAGATAAAAACAAATGAGAAGTAACGAGAACTATGCCACTGCTTGCTAGCATTTTTCCCTTAAAGTACATCAAAAAACTGCATCTCAAAATAAAACAGGGCATTTAACCAAAGTAAAGGTATACAATTGATATTCGAAGCATAAAGTGGAACCTAAAGACATTGTGAGTGAAGTCTTGTAGAAAATGGAATAAATTTTTACCTTGAATCAGTGAAGATGTGAGTGAAGATCGAAAATTCTTAAGAAATTGACCTTCACTACCTTCGTTCAGTGAAATTGACCTTCAACACCGTCGTCGTTGCCAATTTTGTGTCAATTTTTACCTTTGTTGTCAATTTTGTGTGAGACCACTTAGAGTGAGAGAAACCACTAGAGTGAGAGAGAGAGACGACGAAGAGTGAAAGAGTAAGGAAAGTCTCTGTGATGTGGGTAGGATTTATTTAATATAAGAGTTCGACTACTTTAGTCGGAAACAAATTTATTATGTTTAATAATTTAAAAAATAAATATGATATTTTTAATTATTTATATAATAATATATCTATATATTTAATAATATATTAATTTAATTATATATATTTTTGACTACAGTAGTCGTAATAAATATTTAATAATTTATTTAAATAACTATTTAATATTTGTATAAGGGTATAATCTATATTTAATAATATTTTCATTTAACTATTTATATTTCCGACTACTTTAGTCGGAAATAAGTATTAATATTTTATTTATATAATTATTTAGTTTTCATATAAGGGTTTGATTATCCATTTAATAATATATTCATTTAATTATTTATGATTTCCGACTGAAGCACTCGGAAAAAATTATTTCTTAATTTATTTAATAATTTATTTATTTAATTATTTATATTTTTCGACTGAAGTAGTAGGAAATAAATATTTCTTAATTTATTTAAATAGATATTATATTTCTGTGCAAGGGTCTAATTATATATTTAGTAATATATTTATTTAATTATTTTTATTCCGACTATAATAGTCGGAATATACATTTCCCGCAATTTTCCGCCAAATATTCTGACGTTTTTAGTCACAAATAGTGTCGAAATATTATTTTGTAAAAAATAAATTTAAAAAGGTAATATTTCCGACCGAAGTTGTCGAAAAATTTCGACTACTTTTTTTCCGTCGGAAATTTCAGTTGGAAAACAGAGAAATTCTGGTAGTGAATATCTATAATAAAAACAAGCAATCAAGCAAATTTTGAGATTCTCAACTCACCGAATCAATCTTTTAAACAAAAATAAATGACCATCTTGAAAATAAATAAATTATATCTATATCTATAATCTGTAATCTATTAAAAGTGTGAAGACCCTTAGAAAAGTGATTTGAAATTTTTATCTTTTATTAAAAGTCTCTACACAAAATCGTCTTTTCACTATTTTTATATTTAAAAATTAATAATTTTATTATTTTTTCTGATTTGGAACTTTGAAACCTACTAAACTATAAAAAGCAAGAGTGAACAACAGTCCATGAACATGAAGGGGCAATTTTTTTTATGAAAAACATGAAGGGTATATTTACACATGCACTATACTATTAAGATATAAGGAACAGAGGCTTGAAGCCTTAAACACTTCAAGTTTTTGTTACTTCCTAAAAAATCTTGTTCACAGAATAAGAAATTTTATGGTTCCATGCACCAAGAGTTGCTGGCAAAAGCATAATAAATTATGATGATGAAATCCAGAAAATGCACAAGGCAGACCAACTTTTGCTACTTCCTTTTTACAAAAATAATAATGGTGGTGTCTATTCAACCTTTGTATTGTGCGCACCTTAAAACTGTTTTTATTTTCTAAAATAGTAAATGAAGCAATCTAAAATAGTGTAATGAGAAAAAAAAAGTATCAAGCACCGTACAATTTGAATGATAGAATGTTGACTATTTCACTATTAACTCGCAAAATCTAAATTTGAAGAAAACGGATTTATATCTTCATATTCTCTAATTAATTTATCCTTCTCTGGTCAGGGAAAAAAATAATAAACCAACTTCACCTTAATGCATCCTTCATCGTTCCCAGAAGCAATAGTTGATTCTGTCAAATTAACAATTCGATTAACAACAGTCCTAAATTCAAAAAGCCACTTGTGTGAGAACATCTAAAGAGCAATATTTTAATAAATGGCTAAATTAAAACTGATACATGTCATCAATAACACTCAATTTATAGCACTAACCCATGGGAATTCTCTAAACGAACAATTTCTGAGCTAGGTCTCAACATCCGTTGGAAGAATAGAAAAATCAAGAGATCCCGTCACAATGTTTCGAAGAAAAAAATATAGAAAGAAGAAGAGTAATTTTCCTTTTAAGGATTTTTTTTTTCTTTTAAAATAACACACCTATTTTGTATTAAACAAAAAGCAAAGAAAACTTTAAAAAAAAACTATAAAAAACTTATAGTATATCTATTTGTGGTAATTTATTGTTGTTGGAATTCTTACTCTTCTAAAATTGATAGTTATTTATGGTGATGGGAAATATAAATTTATCATATTTGCAAGTCCTAAACTACATGTATTTTAAATAAGTTGAAAGTCCTAAATTACATATATTTTAAATAAGGTAAAAATTAATTTATAGTTTAGCAGATTTCAAAGTTTTAAATCAGAAAAAATAATAAAATTATTAATTTTTAAATATAAAAAATAATAAAAAAATAATTTTATCTAAAATAAAGATAAAAAGTTCAAATTAACTTTGTAAGATCTTCACATTACAGCAGAGGGCATGAAGAGTCCTGTATTTGCAGACCTGGTCTCCATTCTCCTGTTTGAGCTTGGTTTTTGAAAAATAAACATTTTGTATTCACACATAGAGGTGTGGGAAAATATTACTCGGCGGTCATCCTCCTCTCTCCGCCGTTCATGGCGCTGATCTGAAGCCGTCGCCACCGTGATCCTCCGTAGCACCACCATCTCCGATTTCAACGCAAATCTCGGTAATTTCTCTCTCCTTTTCTCAATTTCTCTTTCGTATACGTATTTTTGTATGTATGTATGTATGTGTTTTTCCTCTGTATTTGTATCGTGTATGCTTCTATTTAGCTCAATTTTGAGCTTTCATTATCTCTAGCTTCAGAATTTGTTAAAAGTTACGCTCTTAGTCAATTGAGTGTTACCTTTTTTCTTAAATAGAATGACAATTTTACTATAATAACTTTAATGTTTTGAGAAGTTCCTTGTAAATGACTATAGTTAATACAAGGGTAAATTAGGAACCAAGTGATAAGTTTATATCTTGGTTTTCTACACTGGACAAGTAAAAGTGGATTTTTTTTAAGTATGAGTAAAGCATCTAGTAGCCTCCTGAGCTATGACCAAATTTGCTACGACACACTCCAACTTCACAGGGTCCTATTATCCCTGAACTAAATTTTTGCGACTTTTTGTCATCCTTTTTAGTTAACGTGACACCTTTTGTCAACCTTTAGGAGGCAGTATTTCTTTTCCAGACTGTATAACCCCTGCTCAAATATATATTGACGTGTTAACCCAGGTATTGAACTCTCTCTCTTGTAATATTTAGGCTGCCGTATCCTCTTGAAATAGTTGTGACACTATGTTGAGGTTGTTTCTTGTTCAGTTTCTCTATCTTGCTGTTGCACCATTTTCCTCTTTTACTTATTGCTGCAGCTTGACACTGCTAAGCAATCTGACTGCCCTTTTTGTTACATTTTTCATGAATGTTCAGCCTCGGACACAGCTTCAACTCACTCTACCCTCCCAGACCCCACTGTGGGATTACACTAGGTATGTTGTTGTTGTTGTTGTTGTTTGTTTGCACGAATGTTCAGAAAACACACACATATATTTATGTCTGAATTGAGTGTTGATTTTTCTGACATCCTCTTTTCTCTAGACATAGACGAAGACACACCTAGTGTTTCATGGTCTGAGAATTGAGATTCCCACCATATGCTTAACTATTCTTTCTCTTCTCCAATTTCGGCTCGTAAGTGTTAAATAAGTTCCTCGTTGATGGATCCTGAGGCTTCAGCAAATGAAAGCTATGTTACTGTGCCTCGTGGTGGTCCTATTTACATTTCCGATATGGTTGGTCCACTCACTAAGGTTGCTGAATTTGAGGTCAGCATCTTCCGTGAACTTGAGGTATGAAGCTGTTTTACGCTTGGATTTTAATGGCACTCATTATTTGAAGCTTTTATACTTTTTATGGATTCCATGATCACATGAACACATACTTGTATCAGAAATTTGTATGCCGAGCTCCCCTGGATCCCGTATAAACAAAAGTAAAATATGATAGGTAGAAGATAAGAAGGCCATTTTGGATTTCATCATTGCTGCAACTTTGATTTTGGTCAGTATCTTAAGGATCTTAATTTTGTTATGCAGCGCCTCAAGGCAGAGTTGTCCTCTGATTCACTGGAAATGTTTGATGATGAGATATCGTAAGTGTTTCATCTTCTCTGCTCCTCTTTGATACTAGGAAAGCAGAGAAAACCGTTGTGTACCCTATGTACCTTCCACTTACTTTCTCTTGCATATCTTTTATTAATTTCAGATTGTGGTTATTTCATTTGTTTGAGATGCAACACTGCCAGTCTTTTTGGTTTAGTATGTGATGGATATGGGAGCGACAATCGAAACAGGATTTCCTGGAAAGTTTTGAGGGGCTTCTCTAGCTTTTGCTGAGAACAGCTATCTGTTTGTGTGCCTTTGGGTTTCGTTGCATGGACGGATTCTTTTCCCTTTTCAGAGTTTGGATTTTAGAGCATTCTGCTCCCAAGTTTGTTATTCAGTCAGAGATGACATAAAATAACTGTCATTTTTTTTTTTGGAAGCTGATAATTAATTTCGTTTTTCTTTTACTTCAATTTAGTGGGCTTACTTTAAAGAATAACGAAATCAATTATGTTTTCAATTGCATATCTACTCCCTGCTATGCAATTGGACAGTAGTGCTTGTCCAAAAAAACTAAAAAAACAGTAGTACTTAATAGTTATGATATTGACTCTTGGTAGGGGAACTTTGGTAGGGGTAGGGGAACTATGATATTCACTTTGGTAGGGGAACTTATGTATGGATTACTTCTTTAGTTCGAACGGTCTATTCTGGTTGAACTGACTCTGGTTGTTGATTCTGGCAGGATTGAAGATCTTAAAATTATCTGTGAGGAGGATTTGGTGGCTCAGGCCTTTGAAGAAGCATTTAAGGTAACACCTTTTACTTATAAGAAGCTGTCATAACAGTTAGTTTACAAATTCTCATTAATCAGGAAAAAGGGCTAGTTTACAATTTTTCACTTAGAAAAGGAAATAAAAGGGATCTCTATGTTAATGACAGGATGAGGAGCTGAAGAAAGACTCTTCACAAACTTTGGCAGAGCACCTCGGTACAGGGTTAGTGAAATGAATATTCTAGACCAAGACTTATTTTACTGTTTTTGGTGATCTCTGTTCTTCCATTCATGTTAGAATATATCCACAATTTTATGATGTATGCCCAATTACAATTATGTACCTCATACATTATTAGCTTGTAAGTTGGAATCAGTGTTTACCTTCTCTTTTGTTCTAGGGAGCTGTGCATGTGAAGATCTATGTACCTTCGGATGACTATTTATTGATTGAGAAAAAAAAATAAAGGAATGCAAAAAAGGGAGTAGCAATATGTGTAGGAATTGGATTGCCTTTGCGAAGTAGTATTTACTATTTAACGACCATGGTGGTTTTTAAAAATTATTCTTGCATATGTATATATCTATAGATAAGTGTCTGGGAAGAATTATTCTTTCAGCTTTTGACATTCTCTGTGTTAAGAGTCATTGGCATGTTTTTTTTTTTTACAAAACAGTCATATTTCAAGTCTCTTCTGATGTCAAAATTATAGTTATCAACTGATGTCGCCCAAAGCTACGCCTCTAAACAAGGCTAAAGCGGTCAAAGCAAAATATAGTAACCCAGCTCAGGTTGGGGTTGAATCCCAAGGGAATACGTGGAATTATATCTCTCGTTTGCTGGAATCAACAGGCTGTACTGAAAGTAAATGGGGGGTTTGTAGTTTTAAACAGTCAACAGTAACAGAACTCAGCTTTGGTTGTAGTCAATCGGTAACAAACACTAGGACTGTGTTTCCCTTGGCTTCTCAACTCCGTAGGTTTATCGTGCTTTGTTGAATCAACCTGATATCTTGCATGCAGAATCTGATAAGTTATGTACCATCAACTGTCTTGTGCACTCATTGACAGATTTCACTCTTTACCTTTTGGGTCTCAGGATGTCGCATTACTAACCCTTATCCTAGATCTCAGCTAGCTATTACCTTTTGAGTCTCAAGTTATTAGATGAAAGATAATTGTCTTAAGTAGATGATGCTTATTAGCCTTGATCGACAATTAATCTTCAAATTACTGTTGTGATTATCTTTTCCTAATCTCTACTCCTCTTGTGAAGTAAGTAGTGATATACTAGGCAGAATCCTAACGTTTGCAACCACTAAGAAATCTATTAAACTGAAGATAATCACAATACATGCTAGAATATCGGTTCCGAACAACTTAGCACTTCCCCTACTTCGTCAGTCCGCCAGGGTTCCGACAACCCTAGCTAAGGAATTAGCCGTTCATTGTTGTGAAACGATCAATAGAATTCATGATTGAAAGCATTCAAACAATAATAATCAGCCAAAATCAAGAACAAAGCAATTCCAAGATTAAAATCGGATCTCAAAATCAAATATATGTTTGTAAGTATCAATAGTGCGTAGACTAACTAAAAAAGGTCAAAAGGGTATTTATAGAATACAAGGAAATCCTAGGAAACCATTCCCGAACAAAAGAGGAAAACTGAGGTCGGTGGCCAATTACTGGGCCACCTACGGGCCGTAGTTGGCACCTACGTACTGTAGGTGGTCCCATGTAGGTGCCCCTCCTCCAAAAGCTCCTGAAAACTCTCTGTATTTTGCTTCTCTGAGACCTACTCTGACACCTACGGACTGTAGGTGGCACATACGGGCCGTAGGTGCCCTCCGTTAGTGGCAAGGTCTTCTTTTCTCATCTTCTGATCCTCTGGACTTCAACTTTCTGATACCTACTCTGGCACCTACGCCCCGTTAGGTAGCACATACGGGCCATAGGTGCCCACTTCAGTGGTCCAAAACTTCAACTTTCACTCCTTTTTTCCGGAATAGTTTCAAAACCTGATTTCCTGCAAAACCTAACTCAAAACACATCATATCTAACAAAAGACCTAAGTAACTTGCATATTTTCATTGTTTTAAGTGTCGAAAGTGCTATGAAACCATAACATATCACCAACACCACTTAAACCTGATAAAACCATATCTCATTGTTCATTCTATTTGTTTATGTGCTTGTTTGCAGTTTTGCATGTGTTCTGCACTCATTTGCGTATCTCTATTTTTTCATCCCCTTTCTTACTAAAAGCAGAACTGATAATGGGAAATTGGATGCTAAACTTGCTTCATTGGAAAGGTTAGAGAGAGAAGTGGACTCTTCTACTATCCATGATCCCTCAAAACATGTCAACAGCAAAGGTTCAAATAAACGCAAGTCCAACAAGAGGAAACGCTCAAAACACGTCCCTGCTGGGGCCGTCAACAAAAAAGGTTCAAATAAAAGAAAGTCCAACATGAAGAAACGGAGGAAGAAGAATGATGTTGATGTATGCTAGTTACCTTATTCTGTTAAACATATCTGTTCTAGCACTCTATTTTCTGTTTTTATTGAAGTCTTTCTTTGGTTCTTACTGATTTGAGTTCTGTCTCCTCACTTCTTAATTGAAGTATGTGTCCTATCTTATCATGGATGAGAGTTCTGTACTGTTATGTTATCATTAACTGGGACTATTAGATCATTTGGATGAGTAATCTAGCAGTTTGTTTTATATTGTTGATCTAGGTTAAGATGTATTAAGAGTAAATGAAACGATCTGGCTTATTTTCACCCTTTTAATCCCTTAAGAATTTACTCCGGATATTAGACTCATAAGCATTTATCATATAGGTAGCAAAGAAGTGGAACTCTGACAACTGAAAGGTGAATTCTCTATAACACATACTTTAGATGTGATGAAGCATGAACTAAAGCTCCTCCAGCCAATCACTGAAAAAAACCTCCAAAACTCACATAAATCTATTTATATTGTCCTATTAGTCCTAGTAGCGTATACAACATAAACAAATGAAAATGAGAGATCTCCCAAGTCTAGCAATACATTTTTAAAACAGGAGAAAGTAATATTTGGTCAGGATAGATTGACCCCCAGGGAAAAAAAAATTGAGCAGGAGAAAAGAAAATGACGAACATAATTTGCCTTGTAAACGCTGCCAGTTATTTGGTCAGACTGTACATACATTGGTTGCTTCTCCTTGCAGTTTTGATTTAAGCGTGTTTGCTTGTTTGTTTTTTTAAATGGTAAGTTGATGTTCTTGCATTTTGTAGGAAAACTATATGCCGAAGGTGGAAGAACTTGCAAAAATTCAAGAAAAACAAGAGGAAGAGAAAGCAGCAGCACGATTGCACTCTTTCAAGTACAGATCATCATTTCTAGTTGATATGTTCTTTTCATGCCAAACCAACCTGTTATATCCATTGTTTATATTTGCATATTTTGCGTTCTTAATCTTAGCTATTGTTTTTATATTGATTCAGTGGTAGTTGCAGCATCAGCCACTCTGCTCCAATATCCTCCAGTAGGAGTGGTAGGATGATATCTCTCAAGTCAGTAAGTTTGGGAACAAAGGTAATGCTTCTAAGACCCTTCATTCTTGTTTACTGTATTTCCTGGTTTTGGCGGAGTCTAGAATTTAAAAGGTTTGACCAAGGCTTTAGTTTAAGGGTTGTTTTGGCTGTTAAAAAAAATAATGACTCATCCAGTCTTTTGTTTTCCTCCTCCCCCCCCCCCCCCCCCCCCCCCACACACACACATACACACACGAAAAAAAAAAAATCTCATTGCAAATTTCATTAGTTCCGAAATGCCATGATAAAACTATGTGACCATCAAACTCTCCTCCCCCCTATGACGGCAAAAGTCTGGTTTGCCGTGGCACTGGCAGATCAACATTTTGTCCATCTCTACGTGAAAAATCCCGTTTCTGAGAGCATCTTTGGTGTGTTTTCATTTTTCTTGGGTATGGGGTGGGGACGAGGCAGGGGGTTTGACGAAAATTATAATTCTTATTAATTTTATCGGTAATTTGTAGTTTATATGTTTTCAAAGAATATTGCTTTTTCTGATCACTAAAAAAGTTGACTGTTTTTGACATCCGTTTATTGGATTGGTATGTCAGATATACTTTTAACTACTACTAACAACAACAAAATACCCAATTAAACCCCACAAGTGAGGTCTGGGGAGGTAAAGTGTACACAGACCACCACTACCTCGGGGAGGTAGAGAGGCTGTTTTTGGAAGACCCTCGGCTCAAGTGTAACAAATCCAAGTACAAAGAAGAGGACAACAGTAAAGAAAATATGACCACTAACAAGGGAACAATATAAAATCTACCAGAAAAACAATAATCAACCACAAAATAATGCGATAATCAAATTACGATAAATAACAACAATGATAGATAGCTACGGCTAAAACCTAAGCTAACATACTATGGTGTACACCAACACTCCTACTCGACTAACCTTCTACTCTAATACGCGTCCTCCAATCTCCCTATCTAAGGTCTTGTCCTCGGTTACCTTGAATATGCGCCATGTCCTGTCTAATCACTTTACTCCAATACTTCTTCGGCCTACCTCTGCCTCTCTTCATACCCACTATATCCAGCCTCTTGTACCTTCTCACTGGGGCGTCTGAACCTCGCCTCATCACATGCCCAAACTATCTCAATCTCACTTCCCTCGTCTTATTCACCACGGAGGTCACTCCCACCTTATCTCGAATATCCTCATTCCTAATTCTATCACACCTAGTATGTCCGCACATCCATCTCAACATCCTCATCTCAGCGACATGTATATTTTGAACATGAGAGTTTTTGACTGACCAACACTCCGTCCGATATAGCAACATCGGTCTAACCACCACTCTATAAAACTTACCTTTAAGTTTTGGTGGTGCCTTTTTATCACACAAGAGTCCGGAGGCAAGCTCCTCTTCATCCACAACCGTCTATGACCCCACTACCCTGGAATATACTTTTAACTACTAACCATTAAAATTAAGGAAATACCCAATTTTATTTGATTAATTAGTTAGATAAGAATAAAGTGACCACATTCGTTAGAAGATGCAAGGAGCACACATTGAAAATAAAATAGGAGAAAGTCGTTTGAGATGGTGCGGTACAATCCTGCATTGATCTACATATGCACCGGTCTATTAAGTGTAAAATTGTGGTGAGTGAAGGTGTTAAAAGGGAATGAGGTAGACCTAAAATCACATACAAGGGAGTTCTGTTGAATGACCTCTAATTCCTTGGAATCACTATAGACTTGGCTAATGATAGGCACATTGGGAAAAAAAATATCCATATAGGTGATATCTGGCTGAAGTAATTTCATCTTAGTCAATACATTGCACTCACATACAATCTGTAGTATATTCTGTGATCATGACCTTTCACGTGTCGTTTCTAACAGCAGGCTAAAGTAAATTCATTGCAGTTTAAATCTGAATTTGATGTACATAGCACTTTTATAGTTTTGTCCTTGATTTTTCTGCTATCTTAGTTTTAAACAGATGATGGTTTGTTGATTTTGCTCTTGGTTTTTTTATGGCAGGTGAGAGCAGTAAATACTCATGAACATATTGCAGTGCAGTTTCCAGAAGCTATCCTCTGTGTTGAGATCTATCATTACAAAAAGTCATGGATAAAAGTATGAACATGCTCTTTATGCTATCTTTGAAGCACTGATGAAGTGAAGTTTAGTACTATTGCATTTGTCTATTTTTGTTAGCCGCCTCCTCTTTCATTTTATTCTTTACAGCAGTCATATTAATTCCCGGTAACTGTATGTGTGAGACCTTATCTGGATGATGAAATAGAAGGCTATTTCTCTAGGTTATAGCTTATTCAAGTTGCATTTTGCATGTTTTAACTATTCCGACCTGCTGCCATAGTATGGAAACAATATAGATGAGTGTTAACCTTGTTGACGATGATCAAAGATCTTCCTGTTGTCTATGTTGCTTGGACTCGGAAAAACTGTCAACGGGTGCGTGTCGGATTTGCTAAAAGTAGTGTATTTTTGAAGAATCCGACACGGGTAGAGTCCCCGCAACTTAGCCTGTTGTTACTTCTGTTTTAGTAATACACATGTAACTTTATATCTTGTCCTATTTTTACAACTGACTATGATGATATATATTTGTAGACTCAAGAATTTCTGGTCCTTGGGCTGCAATTTTTGACGGAATTGAGAGACAAGATTTATTGCATTACTGATGAGATAATGAAAAAGACGGGCAAAAGTGATCCTTCAGGCTTCTTCCTTGTGGAGGTAGTGATCTAGCAGAATTTTCTTTTTTATGATATATTATCAATTTTCTCATCACCAACCTAAATATTTTCCATAGGATGTTTTTTGCAATGATTTCAGGCATCCTTCTGCTAGTGACTATAGTAAGCCAATACTTGATTGGCTTCAAGATTCTAGAAGTGAGGTGCTGGAAAAATGGGAATCTATCACCTCTGCTGAACTGCCACGAAAACAGAAGGCACTTTTAGGCAATAAAATTGGACCACAATTGCCCCATTTTAAGGCCACTGAAATGCAAAAAACTCGCTTTTGTGACATACGGTTTCGACTTGGTGCTGGATATCTTTATTGTCACCAGGTAATGTTTCTTTTTCCATTTGCTTTATTTTCCTATTGCTCAAGGGAATTGTTCAATTTTAATTCAAACCAATGTTCATTATCAATACTTCACAACAGAAGCCTAAGATGAATACAATGAGTTTACACATGTAGTTCCAGTCATCCATCAAATCTAGCCAACTATTAATCGAGAAAGGTATTTTCTATTTCAAGCCACTATGCCTCAATCCTATCTAGTGGTGTCGGCTATATGAATCCTCTATAGTTGTTCCTCTCTAGTCTCTTGGGAGCCATATCCTTCCAATGCTAGTAAATAATATGTCTTTTAAGGCGAATGGTCGGTTATCTAAAAATTGAAATTCTTCGAATCTCATACTTATCTCTATTGGGACGTAATCTTAGATGTATCAACAATAGCTTCATTTGTAACTGGTTGGTTTCACTTATAATGATTGTTTGATTCTATCATGTTTTGTTCTTAGTTAAGTCCGCACTGATTCCCAGATGTTATAGATTTTATGCAATTAATTTCTACATGATTAAGGTTCAACTCGTACCTTTCAGCACCTTCAATCACTATACACTAGATTCTCAAATAGACGCAAAATTTTAAGTGTAAACTCTAGTAGCAATAAAGTGGCTGGGAAGGCTTTCTGGTGTACAAGAGCTCCTACAAGAGTGTCTTTCTTATACGAATGGGGGTCAAGGCGATTTTGACTCAGGAAGACATTCAAAAAAGAGGAGCAGCTATGTTTTCTGTCTGAAGTTGCTGAGGAGTCAACAAGTTATTTATTCCAATTTCCTTCATTGCGAAATGGTAAAAGAATGTTTTTGTCCCTCTATGGAATAAAATAGGCAAGGGGGTATTATGTCACAATTAGTGGTTGATCTTTTCTTATGTTTTTCTGGAGGGGGATTGCATTAGTGATCAATGATACCAACAATATCTAGTGTAATCTCACAACCGGAGTCTGGAGAGGTGGTGTGTACGTCGTCCTTACCCCTACCTTGTGAAGGTAGAAAGGCTATTTCCAGTAGACCCTCGGCTAAGTAAAGCATTTCAAAGCAGGTATGAAGAGGGAATGTAGTAAGTGAAGAAGCTATGATGAAAATAATGAAGAAAAGAACAACAATAACAACAAATAGTACGATAACTAAAACAAAGGAAACAACAATTAATAATAAAAATTGAAGAATAAGATAATAAGAGGGTAATAATAGTCAACTACCTACTAACCTTCTACCCCAATCCCGGACCTCCATATTCTAGGGTCATATAAGCTGCAGGTGTGTCATATCTTGTTTAATCACCTATCTCCAATACTTCTTGGGCCTACTTCTTGGGCCTACCTGTACCTCCTCAGACCCTCCATGGCCAACCTCTCACACCTCCTCACTGGCTCGCTGGGACATTTGTGCATCTCCTCTTCACATGCCCAAACTATCTCAGTCTCGCTTTCCGTATCTTGTCCACCACGACGTGGTTCTATTAGTGTGGTGCAATCTACTATTACAGTCCGTTATCATTATTTCAGGTTACCTATTTAATCAGTGAGATTTACCTATTTATTAAACTCGTTCATGTTTAGCACGTATGCTATATGTTGATGTCATTGACTCTCTCTTTTTGTTGCATGATATAAAGGGTGACTGCAAACATCAAGTTGTAATAAGAGACATGAGATTGATACACCCCGAGGACGTACAGAACCGAGCTGCGTATCCGCTGATAACTTTTCAGCCAAAATTGAGGTTCCAGAAATGCTCTGTTTGCAAGATTTTTAAAGCAGTTAAGGTGACGGTGGACGATAAATGGGCAGCTGAAAATCCTTGCTACTTCTGTGAAATTTGCTATTACATGCTCCATTATGTAAACAGGTCTCTGCTTTATGATGATTTCTCTGTGTATGAATATCTGCAGTAAAATGTAACCAGAACAGCAGACAGAAGTTATACAGTAATGTAATTCTTATAAGGGATGAAAAACAAATATCTTCTTAGTTGAAGATCTGAAAATTTTCTGTGCATCTTGGTCATTTTTACTTGTTTGCTATCCTTATAATTGTGTTTTATTCTTGCATGCAATTTACAGTTAGGGTGTGTTTGGGGTCGAGGGTCTATCAAAAACCACCTCGTGAGGTAAGGTTTGCATACATCCTATGATAAAAGAAACACACACCAAAATCAGTCCACAAGTTCAAGAAATCGAGGACCTCTTTGGTGACCACTCTCGGATTCAACAATGAGAACAAGAATGAATTGTTTACAAGGTGTTTCTCACACCAAATAGCAAACCAAACTACAAGATTAACAACACAAGATGAATACAAGATGAACAACAATTTCGGCCAACAAGAGCAAACACAAACCGAGAGTAGAGAACAAGAACAAGAACAATACAACAAGATTACAATAAAAGTAAAGGATAGATAGTGAGACAAAGATTATTACAAGATTAAGAACCAAGTGTATATCAACACTAATCCCTAATAAATGTAATAATCTAAACCACACTCTTACGGTAACCGCCAAGGAAATCAACTCACCTCAAGATCCACCGTTTCCAAGTAAGGGTCAATATTGGCTTTTCCAAGCCCTAAACTATAATGGCTATTCCAAGCCCTAACTAAGAACTATACTAAGGTGGAACACTCTCAAAGAGAGAATAAGTCTTTCAATATTTCATCATCAATAATCTAATGAGAGAAGATCTAAAAAGTTCTACTTATAGTATATTACAAAAGAAGGTAAAAAGACTACACTACCCCTTAATGACCAAGGGAGGCCTTGGTGTGTTAGAAGACAATATGAATTATCCAAAATGCCCTTAAGATTAAGTAGCCAAAATGCCCTAAATAAAGGGAACAAAAAACGTGAACCAACAAAGGTGGTCCAAACCCGAGAGTCCTTAAGTCTTTAAGGCTTCAAGCAATCTTCCACACTCGGGTTTGTTCAATAGTAGGATCAAAACATCCCTTCCAAGTCTGATCCCGTGCCTACCATGCGACCAAAGCGTGATTCTTTACATAGTGACTTTGAATGATGTCGTCGAAAGCTAAGGCGATCATTATTCTTGTATCATCCTCCCTTTCTTGAAAAGGATTCGACCTCGAATTCGTACCTTGCAAAATTACAGAAAGGACAAACAAACACAACATCCTCATGGCATGAGGGTTAGGGTTAGCACAATAATAAATATCATCATGCCAAGGCGGCACATACTTGAAGTATAACCAAGGATCCTTTGAAGACAATATTAAAAACTCAATTAAAGATGTACAAAGGATTTGGTTAGGGGATTCACCAAGAGTGACACTTTGCTTGTTATGTAGACCAAGCAACAAGTTGGGTGCACCAACATCACTATTTTCATACTTGGCACCGAGGTCAAACGAGAAGAGTGGTCATAGACACGGGTCTAGACAACACTCTCCTTTCTCGTGGTCTCCACCCAAACTAAACGACATACTCTCAACAATAGCATACATATCATCCAAAGCAAATAGAGAGTAGAGAAAGGTATCACTTAAGTCAATTTCTACTAAGACGCCCTCATGTGTGTACTCACTACTAGTTTCTCAATCATCACCACGAGTACTCTCAACAATAAAGTCGCACAAAGTAGAAGAGGAAGCAACTTCTAAGACTACACATTCCTTACCCTTAATAGTACTCTCATCTTCCAAGAAAAGATTTCCATCTTTAGGAGGAACGTTGTCACACCATAGTGGGTTAACATATAGGCTATAGCCTCCAAGGCAAGTTATACCATCATTTTCACCACTAGGCTCATTAGGAGTGTTTAAATCATCTTCAAACAAGACATTATATCTAAAGAGAGCAAAATCTATCTCACGGGAAGATTTAGAACAAATAAATTCTTTACTCTCTATAAGACAATTGTCAAGTTTCGAAGTAGCTTCAAGCACAAGATCATCCCAAGAAGGTCTCTCGAGTTCACTCCTCTCTTGTTGATCAACATTTTCAAATACTTCACTCACTTGAATTCTACTAATCACATCATACATATACTCAAGTGGTGGACAATTTTCACAAGAAGTTGATCAACACCGATTACACAAGACGATGTACTTCCGTTCAACATATAGGTTTCAACACTAGGTGGACATAAATTGATCTTACAAGAAGAGTCAATTTGGTCATCAATAGGATCAACTACTGTATCCACACTCTTAACATGTACATCATCAACAAGAGACAAAGAATCATTTAACTCATAAGGAAGTAAGCTACTACTCGCACTCAATGGGCTACAAGCCACACGAATATCATTCTCGTGCACCAAAGTGTAAGAGTTAGCTATTTTACCTTGAATTTCTTGAGTAGATTCTTTTTTGCCGTGGTGTGAAGGTCCTCCACAAGCTTGGGCAGCAATTTCCTTTCGGCATTGTTCGCCTTCGCTTGTCATGTTGGTACCTACACAAATGTTCTTAGAAATAGAAGGACAACCAATGTTAGCACGGTTTGGTGGTAATCCCCTCACTTCGCTCCACACAACCTCTCCTTTTTTTACTCTCGAATTACCACCTTGTACTCCCTTACTCCTCTCAATCTTTTGTCTCTCATAATAATTCGGATTGGAGTAGGTAGGTACTTCTATTTGCGGTTTGGGCAGCAATTAAGTTATGAGGCGATTCCCCCATTGATCTCTTACAACACTAGGCCAATTTTTCACGTTAGGAACTTGATGTCGTGCAAACCAATTGGCACCTAAGTATACATGACCGTAGGGCAAGGGAAGAACATCGCACCACATCTCCTCATGGTATTCATATTGGTAGAAGACAACTTTTACCCTCTCGGTAACCTTGAACTCGTCCAATGAGTATGGAACAAGTAAAGGCTCTCGAAACAACCCCAAGTAGTTGACCATGGACGAAAGGATGTAGTTTTTATAGTACCAATCATTCAACGCAATAAGGCAGCCCGGTATCCCACAAATGGTCACCTTTCCGAAGTGTATACTCCTTCTCGAATCAACATTATAATGCACACAAGTACCCCTCGAATTTGGAGATGCACACCCTCTTCTTCTCGTTGGACAACCTCCACTTGATCTAGTATAACCATTCACGCTATATTGACCTTGATAAGAAGTATACAAGGTGAAGAATATGAATCTTCACACTCCTCACGTGCACTCTCATCATAGCTCTTATAAGCTTTGCGAATGAAAGAGTTACACCTAACACCAAATCTAGATTCGGAGTGAGAAGTGTAAGACTCCTCACATGCCCCAACGTCATCATAAGAACATTCACGAGGTCCTACATCATCTCCAAACTCACCATAAGAACTAGGAACTTCATTCACCTTATTTTCACCCTCAAAACCACAACTCCCAAATCTGCCCAAGTTTTGTTCATGGCTATTTTCATAGCCTCCTCAATCTCCCTCAACTTCTTAGCCATAAAACCCCTCACTACAATCATAGTCTCTCATGTTGTAGTCACAATAATCCCCGGCTATCGAAGACATGTTCCCCTTATATCACCTTTGTACCTACATAATGAACAAACAAGATTGGTAGTAAAAGCTTCTCACCAACACTCGTATACACTCACCTTTGTGATTCTCACAATTGGAGCGGAGAATATTGAAAGTTGCTTATACTCCGATAGTCAAATAGGATGTCAATTCTACTTGGCGGCCAAATAGATTCTTGTTTGATCGACTCAAGACGTAAAAATAAAATTTACTTACGAACTTGAAACAAAGAAGTTGCTACGAGTTAAAAACGAGAAAAAACACACAAATAACAAAGATACGAAAGGAACGGATTCAACAATTAATCTACAACTAAGTAAGTGATTACTAGTTGTTAATTAATTCTAGAATCAAAACAGGAAACTAAGAAAATAATAAAGTGAAACTAATAATCTAAAATTTGAGCTTAATAAAGTTGTGTGAACAGTAAAATGATGACGTGGCAGACACGTTTTGATTGCGATTTCTACAATTTTATTTTCCAAAGTCCAAGTCTTGACCCATTTTTAATTTGGATTGGTGGAATTTGTTTTAAGGAGGAAAGAATAAGTCTCGGAACCTTTTTCAAATTTCAAATTTCAAGACTTGACTTTTGTAATACTTTTCCTTAAAACATGGCCCTTGTCTCATGGAAAGAGGTTGGAAGTGGTTGTAAAGTTTTGAGTGTGTAGGAAAAGTCTTTGAGTCACAAGTACTACACCTTGAAACTTGGATCTATGTCTTGCAAGACTAAACAATATACACTCTTTTTCTTCAACTTCTAAGATCAACAACCACTTTTTTTCAACAATATGTGGAGATGGTGAAGAATACCAAGAACACAAACTTTGAGTCTTGAAGTTCTAAGGTTCAAGTTGGACCCTCCAAACAACAACAACACCTTTTCAAGCTTAAAATCCACAACACAATCCCCACAATACACGTTCAAAACTTGAACCAACAACAACAATCGGCCACACTTTGGATTCACAACAACAACATCAACTTTTAAAGCTCAAACTTAGATTTAGACTTCTTTAGTGTTAGGGAAGAAGAAACTAATACTACCAACAACATAACACACAAAAAGGACTCTTAGATCTAGGTTTACAAGACACAAATCTCGGTAAAGACACAATTTTGGCCAAGACAACAAAAATGGACAGATTTGCTTCTTTTTGGAATTTTCAGTTTTTAACACTTTTTTTTTTTGAATTTTCAAGAAAGTAAGCCCAAGATTGATCATGTGAGAACAAAATCAAGACATGATTTGATACCAAATGATACAAGAAACACAAGGAAAACACGAAACACACACCAAAATCAGTCCTCAAGTTCAAGAAACCGAGGACCTCTTTGGTGATCACTCTCGAATTCAACAATAAGAATAAGAATGAAGAGTTTACAAGCTGTTTCTCACACCAAACATCAAACCAAACTACAAGATTAACAACACAAGATGAATACAAGATGAACAACAATTTCGGCCAACAAGAGCAAACACAAACCGAGAGTAGAGAACAAGAACAACACAACAAAATTACAATAAAAGTAAAGGATAGATAGTGAGACAAAGATTATTACAAGATTAAGAACCAAGTGTATATCAACACTAACCCCTAATGAATGTAATAATCTAAACCACACTCTTACGATAATCGTCAAGGGAATCAACTCACCTCAAGATCCACCGTTTCCAAGTAAGGGTCAATATTGACTTTTCCAAGCCCTAAACTACAATGGCTATTCCAAGCCCTAACTAAGAACTACACTAAGGTGGAACATTCTCAAAGAGAGAGAATAAGTCTTTCAATATTTCCTCATCAATAATCTAATGAGAGAAGACCTAAAAAGTCCCACTTCTAATATATTACAAAAGGAGGTAAAAAGACTACACTACCCCTTAATGACCAAGGGTGGCCTTGGTGTGTTGGAAGACAATATGAATTATCCAAAATGCCCCTAAGATTTAGTGGCCAAAATGTCCTAAATAAAGGGAACCAAAAACGTGAACCAACAAAGGTGGTCCAAACCCGAGAGTCCTTAAGTCTTCAAGGCTCCAAGCAATCTTCCACACTCGGGTTTGTTCAATGGTAGTATCAAAACATCCCCTCCAAGTCTGATCCCATGCCCTCCATGCGACCAAAGCGTGATTTTTTACGTAATGACTTTGAATGATGTCGTCGAAAGTTAAGGCGGCCATTATTCTTGTATCATCCTACACCCTGATTCTAGGGCCAGGATGATTAAATTCGTTTCTGGTGTTTCAGAATATGTTGTTAAGAGTGTAGGACAACTATGTTGATTAAGGAGATGGACCTTTCTAGATTAATGGTTCATGCTCAGCAGATTGGGGAGGAGAAGCTCAAAGAAAGGGAAAGGGGGAATAAGAGGGCCAGAATTGGTAGTTTTAACTTCTCCCAACAGAGGTCAGAAGGTGGTAATCGTCCTCAGTTCCGCCAGAAATCCTCAGCTCCAGCCCCATCTTCTGTCAGTGCTCCAGTCCCTAAGTTCATAAGTTCAGACAGGACAATCTGGATAGAGCACCAGGCTCCAAATCTCAGGGTAGCGTGAATAGTGGTCGCAGCAACCAGTTTCCAGGAGATGTGGTACGAACTACAAGGTGAGTGCTTGGCAGACAACTATGTGTGTTTTGGGCGAGGCAAGTCAGGCCATCTAATAAGGGAATGTCCTGCAGTCTCCTATTCTTCTATGTTTGGTACTTTTTGTTGCTTTATTTGCTTTGTATCGTACTATGCGGTTATTTTTTCTGGCAATCTTGCTTCGATGACATTCCTTTTGAGCCGAGGGTCTGTCCGAAACAACATCTCTACCCCATAAAGGTAGTGGTAAGGTCTGCGTACATCATACCCTCCCCAGACCCCATACGTGGGATTACACCGGGTAAGTTGTTGTTATTATCTATAACATGCCATGGTGATTCTATCAACATGGAAGAGAGAACAATAGCGTGACAAAAATCTTAAAGCTTTTGTTGGATTTTGTTGACATTTTACTATTTACTACGTGATGCATCTTGTCTTGCGGAATCACGTGGAAGGATACCATGAACTGTCCTCTAAGACTCAAATATACTTTTCAACTGCAGTGGCAAAGTGGAATGCTGACTTCTTTATCAAAGTTAATGATGATGTGCATGTCAATCTGGGTTAGGAAAGGTTTATTAGATTTTTTTGTCTGAATTCTGAGTAATAGAAGGTCACACTAATTAGGACAGTACAACAATAACTAAATAAAATCGAGCTAACTCGGGCCGCCTATAAGATATTTCATTATCCCTGTTGCACCATTTAAACACGGCTCTATCCAATATTTATAAATTTAGGTTCTCTATGTTTATATTTGCATACAAGTCTCTAAGAAGATTTGAGTCCTAGCGAACATTGGACCTAAGTAGACGTACAAATATGACTAGAACTTATTTGCAGCTAAATTGATATTGCATGTAAGGGTGTCAAACGGGCCGGGCTGACCCGGCCCTACCCGGCCCGATTAGCTAACCCGACCCGGTTTGACCCGGCCCGGTAAGCCCTAGGGCTTTAGGGTTCCGGGTCCCGGACCGGTTTTTATGTTAAAATGGGCCCGGTTAACCCGGCCCGAATCAAGACCGGTCCAGGCCCGCCGGTTAACCGGCCCAGCCCGAAAAAAAAATTGATTTTGGGCCAAACTAGCCGTTGGCCCAACGGCTATATAGCCGTTTTTGGGTCCAAACGGCTAGTTTGGGCCCATTTAATAATAATAAAAAAAAACTTTAAAAAATATTTTTTAATCCCCAAAAAAAATCTATAAATACCCTACAACTTCAAATCATTTTTCACACAATTTTTCACTCTCTCAAATCTCATTCTCTCTCAAATCTCAATTCTCAATTCTCTAATATTCAATATATTTAATTTCTTAAAGTGTTCACTTTAATTTTTTAATTTTCGTTTACAAAGTACGAGCGGAAGTTTCTAAAGTCGCAATCTTCGGATACTTCCAAAATTTGGTATTGTCGTTCCATCTCTTACGTTTAATTTTAATTTATTGTATTAATTGTTTAATATTTAATTTTATTATATTTGTGTATTTTGAATATTTTTAGTTTAATTTAATTTATATTATGGATAAATTAAAAACCTCGCTGCTAAAGGTGTTAAAATTTTTTGTCCCGGAAGCGGTAGTGGTAGTAAAAAGCGAATTACTAGCGGTAGAGGTAGTTCAAGTAATAGATATACCCGTGTGTCTTCGCCTCCGGTACCGCTTGGTACACCTTTTGAGGAAGAAATAGGTGTAGGTGCTCACGATATGGATTATGTAGAAGCTCAGGAAAATTACAGTATAGAAGAAGAAAATGAAGTAGATGCTGTTAATTTAGACGAAGATAATGAAAATATTGCTGAAACACCCGCAGTAGGAGATGCTAACGTTAGATCTGAATCAGTTAATCTCCCTTCCCGTCCTCCCAGTGCCCCAAAACCTCGTAAAAGAACTAGTATTGCATGGCAATTTTTCGAACGTATATCAGATATTGAGGTGCAGTGCAATATTTGTCAACAAATATATAAGCATAGAAGTGGAGGCAAGCAAGGGGGTACGGGTACGATAACGAGACATATAGCTGAAGATCACAAAAGAGAGTTAAATATTGCAAAAGGTGGTGGGGATGTTGGTGGGTCAACGCAAACTAGAATGGACCCAACAACCGGTCAAGTAGCGAAAAAGTATAATAAATTGAGGGACAGGGAAGAAATAGCTAAAATGGTAGCTGTGGGTTGTTTGCCTTTTAGTTTTCCTTCTTCTGATGCTTTTATTCGTTATATACAAGCAATTTATAATCCTATGTTTAATGGTATTCCTAGAACTACTTGTCGGTCTGATATTTTTAGACTCCATTCACAATATTGTTTTTATTTATCAACATTGTTAAAAAATATTCAATGTAGATTGTCCCTAACTTCTGATCTTGGTCGTGCTGTAAATAAAAATGATTATTTAACCGTTACTTGTCATTGGATGGATAGTAATTTCGTGATGCAAAAACGTATTCTTGCTTTTTTATATGATGAAGATCGTAAACATACTGGACAATTTATTGTTGATTCTATTGTTAAAATTGCCGGATATTATGGTATAGAAAATAAAATTTTATGTATTGCTTTTGATAATGCTTCTAACAACAAGACTGCTATAACAAAAATAAAATCTACGCTATCTCCACCCTTGCCTAAAATTTTTCATATTAAGTGTGCATGTCATATATATAATTTAATTGTAAAAGATGGTCTTGAGTTTTTTGAGCTTTATATTGAAAAAATTCGTCTTGCCGTTGATTTTATTCAAGAAAATAATCGTAGATCGAGAATTAGAGAATTTAAACTTAAATGTCAAGAAAATGGACTTACACCGATTTTGATGCCTGAGGAAATTGATACTAGATGGAATTCTACGTATGAATTTCTAAAAACTTGTTATAAATATAGAATTCCTATTACACTAGCTTTTAACCAACATTGCGGTTCATTTGCTGATTCTGCTGATTGCATGCTACATAATTCTGATTGGGTTGTAATTAATGATCTTGTTAAGTTTTTAGAAAAATTTTATGTAGCTACGGTTGAATTTTCCGGTGCTTACTATCCTACTGTTTGTAATATTTTGGCATATATAGCCGATATCTCTGGTTTGCTCCAACAATATAAAAATAAAGAAGGTTATAAAGAAGCTGTTGGCGCCATGTTTACGAAATTTAAAAAATATTTTTTCCCGATTCCCCCTATTTACTTGGTTGGTGCTATGCTAAATCCGTGCATGAAATATAATCATATGTGTCACTTTAGTACTCTTATTTATACTAACTTAGAAATAAATACTAACCATGATTCTGAACAAGTACAACCTGATTTGTGGACGGCTACGGCTGATGCAAAGGATTATATAGAAAAATTATATAATCACTATACTGATTTATTTGATTCAGCCTTACCTACAAATATCACTCCAACTGTCGTTCCTCATCCTCTCGAGGAGCCATCATCTTATAAAAGGCCGGCACATAGTGGTTTTTCTGATTCGTTTTATGATTTAAATTGTTGGAACAGTGTTGATGAGAGAACTTACACATCAACTTATCGGGAAGAGCTGAAATATTATCTTCGGACGGCACCAGAGGATCGCAGACGACGGATCAACACGCTGGATTGGTGGAGGAATAATGAATCACAATATCCTGTGCTTTCAAGATTAGCTAGAGATATCTTGAATGTTCCAATGTCAACCGTTGCATCAGAGAGCGCCTTCAGTCAGGGACGACAGCAGCTTAGAGACAACCGACACTCATTGAGAAGCAATGCAATGAATGTTCTAGTTTGCCTCAGAGATTGGATTAGAGCGGAAAGAAGAAACCAAGGAATGGAACCGGAGCCGAGTGACGAGCTGAAACTTGAAGAAATTATGACTTCACGGGAGAACTCCGCAGAATCAAGTCCAATGCATGGTTTTGCCCCCGTTGACTTCGATTATCCTATGCAAGTTCCCATTAATATTAACATGAATGAGTTGGAAAAAATGATGCATAATTTATAGATTTTTCATTCATGTAAATTATAAATTTTGGATCATTTTGCAATCAATAAAATTCCCCAAATTCATTCATTCCTTAGTCGTTGTTTTTTAATTTTTTTTATTTAACGATTTAAAATTTTAAATTGAATTTCTAGTTTTCTACTTTAAATTAAAAACTTAATTCTAATATATTATTAATTTACTACCAAATATTATTAATTTATTATATTAAGTAGCATATGTTTTGTATATTTGTGCATATATCTTCTATAGAAGTGTATATTTAACGTATACATGTGTATATGTTTTATAAATTAGTATATAGTATATCTATACATATTGTAATGTATATATAATGTAGTATATTTTATAAGTAGTAGTATATATACATTTAATGGTGCGTATACACGTGTATATATCTTCTATAGAAGTGTATATTTAATGTATACATGTGTATATGTTTTATAAATTAGTATATAACTATACAAATATATATTGTAATGTATATACATTATAGTATATTTCATTTAAAGTATTACATATACATAGAATAGAGTGAATGGATCTTCTATAGACGTGTATATTTAACGTATACATGTGTATATATTTTATAAATTAGTATATAACTATACAAATATATATTGTAATGTATATATATTGTATATATCTCATTTAAAGTATTACATATACATAGAATAGAGTGTATATATGTGAATAGATCTTCTATAGACGTGTATATTTAAAGTATACATTACTTTATGTTTTATAAATTAGTATATATATTGTAGTATATACTTTTTTTAAAGTAGTACATATATATTGAATGGTGCGTATATATGTGTATATATCTTCTATAGACGTATATCTTTAAAGTATACAAGTGTATATGTTTTATAAATTAGTATGTAACTATATATATATACATATTGTTGTATATATATATGTATATCACTATACTGTAGTATATATTTTATTTAAAGTAGTACATATATATTGAATGGTGCATATATATGTGTATATATCTTCTAAAGTAGTATATATTTAACGTATACATGTGTATATGTTTTATAAATTAGTATATATATATATTGTAGTGTATATATATATATATATATATTATACTATTATAGCATATGTTTTATTTAAAGTAGTACGTATAGTCATATATAATTATATATTGAATGGTACGTATATATGTGTAATTGTTTATACTTTATATAGTTTTTTAAAAATATATATTGTATATTGGAGTGTATATAGTGTATATTGGATTTTTTATTTATTTTTTAAACGGGTTTGACCGGTTTTTAACCGGGTTTGACCGGGTCTTGGTGGGTTTGACCGAATTGGGTTAAGTGGGCCGGGTTCGGGTGGGTTTTAATTTTTTTACTGTTTGGCCCGGGCCGGCCCGGTTAACCCCAAACCCAGCCCGTCACCCAACCCGGAACCGGCCCGTTAGACACCCTTAATTGCATGTGTAGGTTGCTCAACAGTGCTCATCCTGTGCCCCGATAAAAGAGGAGAGTAATTTTAGGTTTATATTAAGCATTAAGCTAGTCAATTAATAATGCATCCTCTCAACACTAAGTAGGAGAGTGATTAATATGTACTAATTTCATATTTTGTCACTGGTGTTTTAGGTTCACAGTTAGACCGTCATCAATCTAAACCTCGTGCGCATGTGGGTTGCATGAAATTTGGACCTGTTCTCTTGCAGAAGTAAGATTCTAGATCCATAATGAGCTTCTAAAGTTCTACTTCAAGGTTCAAAATTTTCAAGTATGACATACTTTTTGTGCAGAGGAGTGAAGTACCATGAACCGGAATACTGGAAATTTGGTGAGGAGGGAAATAAGTATTTTAGGCATGCAGTTGGACAAATATATGCGATCTTCAAGAATTTGGCTACCTACATATCAATCAATAGGCACACCTTTTTTTTCCTCAAGCTTTCAGTTTATTGCATATCCATGTGCTTTACTGGTCACAATCTACTGTTTATTCATAAAGAATTTCTCGTCAGGCACATTCTCCATAGGTATGCAAATGAAGATGTTTCTCTTGGCTCTTGGTTTATTGGGCTTGATGTTGAACATATAGATGAACGAAGTTTGTGCTGGGGAACACCCCCAGGTAAGACGCTGACGCCTATTCACTCGTATGCTCTATGTGATGTGCTGGTTTCTGGTCTTTGGCTTCTGCTACTAGAGTTGGTGATTGTCGACATTGCTCGTTTCAAACTCAAACAATTTCTTCATAATTTTCCATAGCCAAGTAGTCCTTAGGCATATGTTATCGCGTGAAAATTCCAGCAAAGAATTCCACTGCAGTTTGCACCTTTGCACAAGGTAATAGAGGCCACTGAAGATATTAATGCTTACTGTTACTCTGGCCAGGAGTCCTTTACTCTTTTTTGCTACGTAGTGGTTCTAGACCTCCCTACAAGGCTGGGTCAGAAAGTTCTTGTAAAAAATTGCAAGCACCAATCTCCATTTACACTCGGAGAGCAATATAATCAGGCCATCCTCTAATCAAATCTTTCTTGCATATATTGCCATCAAAAACACTCCCAGAATCTTGTTCTCGGTAATATCTGAAGATTGTCCAGTTCTTTGGTGTCCTTACCTTAGGGAGTTTCAAGATAGTGCTTGCACTAAATTCTCTTTGGGTTCTTAGCATATAGATTCAGATGATCCATTAGTTAGACCTCCACATCATGTTCATAGCTAGTTTGTCTTATGAGTTGAGTTTGAACTGTTGGTCATCAAGACTACTTGGCTGGATATATCTTCCCTCTTAACTGAAAGACTGCGAGTGGAAGGCCCAAGCTGGGAACACTTGTGCTGTATGATTATTCGACTGGAGCTGTAGTGGAATTTGTAAATCGATCAGTAGAAAGGATGGAAGAGGTCCACCATGGAGCAATATGGCGTGCCAGTTTCTGAAAGTTTATGATTATGCTTGATTCTTTTGGTTGCAACTCCAATCGTATTGTAAGTGACAAGAGGCATGTGATGGGCCTAATTTTTGTTTATCAAAGCCATGTCACTTGAAATCTGCAATGTTCACTAACTCAATTAATCATTCAGTTTATTAGTTAGGCAGAAATTAAAATTGATGATCATGGAATTCCAAAGCTGCTGAAGGGCCAACTATGTTACTAGTGGAATGAAAAAAATTGACATGACCTAAAGCATATAGTACCTACCAATAAGTAGTTGAAGTGACATTTGGCTGAGTGGACGGAATACTTAGTAATAATGAGTGCTACAGGAGTTGGACGGAATATGCATGTTCAACGTGTTATATGTTTGTTAGGTTGCGGGCGTATTTTTGGCAAAATTTTGTTATGATTCAACTGAAAAAAGGTCCTAAATTATAACGGTGGGTTAGGAATGACACGTTTATGGATCCAAAAGGATATATGTTCTCAGCCCCACGTTTATTTCAATAGTGTTTGAATTTGAGATTTTACATTTTGCGACACTGCCACCATTGCCCCGGGCCCGGCCTTATATGTATGTTACACTACACTGTAGCATTTGCTTTCAACATTGCTAGTAGTGGCCGAAACTAAGTTAAAAGTCTCGACTGAAAGAAGAAAAAGGGTCCATGTAACAGTTAATAATTGCAGCTGCTTTTATTTTACACCCGAAATTAGAGGAAGAAAAATGAAGCACTGTACTTATGTAATAATAAATATGACAGCGACAAAGTTGATTTTAAGAATGGTGCAAGCACCGACCACTGTTTCAAAGTTTGAAGTTAGGTTTGGCCGGAGATAAATGTTAGTTGTCCCTCAAATTGTAACCACTACCCATATAATCTTTGTTTTCCTTTTTCACTCTCAAGTTTACGACTTTAATTAAAGATAAACCCATCCTTTAATTATCCTCTATATGGGAGGAGACGTACAACTCCTATTCAGTTTGTCAAGTACCCTCTTTATTTGATTACATGGCTCCCATTTTCAGATCTAATGGTCAATATTAATTTAATTAAACCAATCCTTAAAGCATGGTCAAAACTCACGTACGTATAATTTTGATCGAGTTGAGAATGGGTCTATCTTTTGAATTTTCAATTTGACCCACAGAAAACCTTGTTACTTAAGCTATTGTAACAGGAGTAGTTTAATATATGCCAGTATTTAACAAAAATTTCAATTAAGGTTGTGTTTAACATGATGAATTCCCTTTCAAAAGGAATATTATTTTTATAATGAAAAAGGAAATATTTTTTGATGTTTGGTTTTCATAAAATGATTTCGACAAATTTGAAATAAATGACAACTCATAAGCATCGGAGGAGTTGGTTCTTCCCTGAAATGGTATCTAATTGCTGAAAACGTGAAAAAATTGAGGTAACATTAATAACATGACGATAAGGACCCACCAACCAGGCAAGATAGAAAAAATAAAAATAGAAAGGAACAAAGCCAAATGAGTTGACATCATCGTTAGCATAATTTAGTACTACAATAATAATATATCTAGTGCATTTTTATTAGGTATTATTTCTGATAGATACTTACTCAAGATAAAACAATGGTAAAAAAGAAGAAAAGAACGTTGTAAAAGTTAAAAGAGTACAATTTAATGAGGTTTGGTAATTGCTACTTTTCTAATGTTATTTGCAACGTGAAAAGTTTGTAGAAAGTAGATGGTCAAAACACAAATAAAAGAGAAAGTCAAATGGTTTGAACGAGAGAGATGAAAAACGCGGCGATACTACTATTACTCCAAGACCGACTTATACTAATAGTATTTTAACCTTCCTTCCTCTGTCAATCAAAAGCCAAATAAATACACCTTCTTTTTCCCAACACAACCTACCGAACAAACTACTTAATAAACTTATATATATAATTATAACCACCACTTGTTTGTGTGTGTCAATTAAAGCGCATCTTCTGTTTTTATTTCTTCCCTCTGAAAAAAAAATAAAAATAGAACTTGTTATTCCATTAACACCTAAAATTCATTTTTATATATTTTCCCACAACCACAAGCAGCAGACGCAATTGTAGAGAGAGCTGGATTATTATTATTCCCTGGTGGTGGTGAGGCTTAAAATCAAGTAGCAATAAGGTTAAGGTAAGGGCGTGAAGTGAAATGAAAGAGGGCCTACCAGCAATCGACTGACACGTTTCTCTACCGCTACATCCTTATCTTTTTTTCCCCTAAATCTATTCCTTCATCTTCTATCCTCCCCTTATCCTTTTTTTTTTTTTTTAAATCTTCCATTTAATATTAGCTCTTCTTGTTATCTTTCTTTCCTCTTCCTTTGCAACTAGCTGCTATCTTTAGGGTTGTTTTTCTCTTTATCTTCTTCTTCTTCTTTTTTTTTTTTTTTTTTGAGAAACCCTCGAGTCGTCGGCGTGGTCAAAGGTAGTACCTTTTTAACGATTGAATCGGGGGGGTTGTATCTTATTATGGCTTTGGTAGCGGCTTTGCTTGATATTTTACAAAGACCAAGTATGGGAGAGGTAATATTTGAGCTGTGTATGTTTATGGCTCCCGTCTGGATTGCTGTTGTTGTTGGGGTGTTGGTTGGATGGGCATGGAAGCCCAAGTGGGCCAATCTTGCCATTGATTCTCTACCTCCAACTCCAATACATTTCCCTTCTTCCTCTACCTCTGGGTTTCCTTCAATTTCCACACTCAAATTTCAAGTCCCCAGCTTCGTTTCTTGGATCAAGGAAAGTCAATCCTCGACCTCCATACCATGTTCTACCTCCAGGTTAGTTGCAAAGTCTCTCTCTTTCTTCCTTCTCGCGCAAGATTAAATTAATTTCATCTAATTCAATTGGTTATATTCTGCCTTTCGACATAAATGTTTGGTCTTGGAGGAATAATAATTGAATCTGCTGTTATCAATCAGCTCATTGCAGCCGACGGAAGGAGAAAAATCAGTAGTAACAGATGCAGACCTTCTTTACCTAGACGGATTGGTTGAAGAGCAAGATGGAGGACCTGCTTGGATTCAGATGATGGACCGTTCTACCCCTAATATGTCCTATCAAGCTTGGCGTAGAGATCCTCAGGTACATTTCTCTCCCCGAGGACCTGCCCTCTGTAATGATAATTGTTTTGCACTTCCCGTTAATTGGATTGCATTTTTTAATGTTATGCTAGACTGGACCTCCGCAATATCGTAGCAGAACTGTATATGAGGATGCCACTCCAGAAATGTTGAGGGATTTCTTCTGGGATGATGAATTTCGATTGAAATGGGATGACATGCTTGTACATGCTGAAACATTGGAAGAGTGTCCTACCACAGGAACCATGGTGGTTCAGTGGGTGCGTAAGGTATGATGTTTCTCTGTTTTCACTTATGGCATACTATTCAACTGCCTAATTGAACTATGACTTACCAAAATCATTTCTGGTCCAGTTTCCCTTCTTTTGCAGTGATAGAGAGTACATTATAGGCCGTCGAATTTGGGAGTCAGGGCAGACTTACTATTGCGTCACTAAGGTAAGATAATGAAAGCTTGTCATAAAATGCACAAGTAGTATGTGCCAAATGTAGATGTCAAACAAGTGTACGCTTCACCGTCATAATCCTGTGTGTTTGGTAGTGGTAAATAATGCTTTTCAACATGGCATGCCATTTGTTAACCTAACTTGAAATTTTTATAAGTGAAAGCTAGATAACCCGAGCTAGATATTTACGAATCAAATTCAAGGTTGCCCCTAAAAGGATGCTTTTAGACACGGTAGATTAGTTGTGAACCTGATAAGCAAATTTACATATTTCATTATCTGAGTATAATTCAAAGAAGTTGAGTTAGTTGTATCAAACCAGCTTTATGAGGGTCCACTACTTTCAGATGTGTTTCTTTTGCACTTAGTATACCAGTTGTGAACTGATGGTTGATGAGCAAAGATATGTTTTCTGTTATCTAAGAAGAATACCGAGAAATCAGAGAAGGAGTATGCAAGTCAATTGTAGAGAGTGCAGTAACTTCTCGTCAAACCCTTTTCCTCTCCTGCTTTTGGATTTTATTTTTTAAAAAAGAAATCCTAGTTTTGGAATAGAATATGCTGTGCATTGACGTCCAGAAAGACCAAAATTGGATTTGATTGTTCCCTAAGGTAGTAGTGAACACTTCATTATCGTAATAACTCAGGGAGATACAGGGATGAATCTCTCCCTCAATGAAACTTCCTCCATCCGAGTCATGTCCCATAGTTATCCTGGGGGGGCTGTGTGAAAAAACTTAAATAGGGATTGTCTGATGTTGAGGAGGAACCACTCATTACCTTGTATTGTATAGAAGCCCTAGTCCTTCCTACCATCACAGTTATTGGATCTAGCAATTAAATCTTATATATGTTCTACCAATGCTTATCTCAACCAACCATTTCATACTACTTATGGTAACCATCTTAGTCTAGCCCCTGTGCTCTTAGATACATACCATCTTCAAAGTCAAACCTACTATTAGTTGACTGGAGTTGGATATTGTTTCCTGCCAGATTTGCATTTGAATAGTGATGTTACTCCATAATTAACACTCAAAGGAAGAATATTTACGTGTAGTTGAGCGGAACACCCAAGATTAAATTGCAGGTACCCTAGTGTGGGAGCACCTACCGCATGTGTTTCATTGTATGTGTCCACACGAGTAGTGTTACTTCAGGAGAATAAAATATCAAAACTGGTAAAAAGTTCTGAGTTTTCACTTTGATATTGGTTGACAGTGCTTCCTGTGTTTTGCTTTTTTAAAAAAAAATTAAAGAATTAGCGGCCCTCACTCACACTCATATTCTCCAATGTGCATCATTTTGCTGAAACCTTGATCTCTACATGGTTCAGGGTGTACCATGCTCCTCTGTGCCCCGTCGCAACAAACCAAGGCGTGTTGATCTGTACTATTCAAGCTGGTGCATTCGCGCAGGTAATTTGAAGTAATATTGCTAGCTCAACTTCCAATAAAATTGTGGAATTTACTGAATCAAGTATGATGATCAACCATCAAATGTGGTTGACCTATGGGTCATGATAGGAAATATTAGTATTAAGACTGAAATTAGAGATGTTTCATTTCAATAACTAAGAAGTGTTACTTTATGACTATACCCCTAAAATGCTTTTTAATATCTTCTGTATGAACAGCTGAATCCAAGAGAGATGGTCGGATGACTGCCTGTGAAGTGTTGCTATTTCATTATGAAGACATGGGTATACCTTGGGAAATTGCAAAACTTGGGGTAAGGCAAGGTATGTGGGGTGCTGTGGGGAAGATTGACCGTGGTTTTCGTGCATACCAGAAACATAGTGCGTCTGGAGACCCAATTTCACGATGTGCATTCATGGCGCAAATCAACACCAAAGTTGATATTGAGAATCTCAGATCAATGGGGAACAGAACCAGTCCGTCTGAGATTGAGCCTGAGGATTCACCTGAGAAGCCTGCAGGGAGGAACATATCAAAGTTCTTAGTTGTTGGTGGGGCAATTGCCCTTGCTTGTAGTCTTGATCGTGGACTCCTTACAAAAGCGGTTATATTTGGAGTTGCTAGAAGGTTTGCAGGGATTGGGAAAAGGTTGTGAAACTGCTCTAGTATGTTTGAGGCATTTTATATAAGCATCATTTGACCCATAAGAGAGCATACTTTGGCGGCAAGGTAGCCACCGCGAAGAGTTAGGCAAGCTAGATCCTCCACTGTGAAGAGCCGTGTGAGTTATATTCTGTTGTCTTCTGTCGAGCTGCAAGGCAGCCACTGTTCAGGAGAATCCAGATAATACGATACATGTATTCTTTGAAATTCTGGTGTCACTGAATATCTCATGCTTCAAATAAAAAAGCAAAGCTGATTCTTTTATGGACTTTTGTCTCTCTTTAATTTTAATTATTTTTTCTTGTTATTTGATACTTCCTCCATCCCATTTTAATGTGTCGTCATTTTCTTTTTAATCCATCCCAAAAGGAATGTCATCATTCCTTATTTGATAACTATTTAATGACAACATTTTCATTTTATCGTTACTGGGTTCTACTTAAGAAGAAAAGACGACTATAAAATAAACTTTAAGAGGAGCAATTTGTAAACTTTACAAAGTCACTACTCATTTCTTAAACTCCGTGTTGGGTCAAAAGGCGACGGAGGGAGGAGTTGTTAAAGGGGGTTGTTTTATTTTTTAGTGGAGGGAGCTTGTGACGCCCCAAAGTTTTGGGGCTTGTCACTCGCCTTGATTGTGCGTGCCTACTAGGCCGCAACCTTGTCAGCTATGCAGGCGGCATGTGCTGAGGGAATAGGCTGAAATCGAAGATGAGGCAAAGGGGCATAACATGAGGCAACAAGCATCTATATATGTTTCATGACATGTCCTAAGAGTGCCAAAGTGATTTGGAGAGGGCTTGGTGTGAGCCCAAGGGGGCGGAGGCATGGTAAGGATCATGGGCGGTGTTCGATGTCAGCGTCGTGCCATTTTGAGCTACAAGTGGAATCTTAGGATTCCGGTTTAAAGTGTTGATATTGATGGTACCTTATGTATGCTTACTAAATTTGAGGTCGTTTGGAGTCCGTTTGGATAGGGGCTTGACTTGGCCAAAGTCCAGTGGCATTGTCGTAATTTGCTGATTGGTCCGAAGGCCATAACTCGTTCCATAAGTATGGGAATGGGGTGAAACTTCATGGAGGTGTGAAGGAAGTCAAGAGAAAGGAGTAGGAACAAACGGCACCCAATTTGAAGGTCGGATGAATGATCTATGCCCTAGTACAGTTCTCGGGCAAAATGATGTATAGTGGGGGACATTGGGATTATTTATTTTAAGCATATATAAGGGGGGTATGAATGGTGACAGCCTACCAGCCTCCCCGGGTGTGTCGATATATGGCCATCCAAAGTGTGCTGCCTTGAGGGACAACCTCAAGGGCCTGCCTTGACATGTCAAAGGAATGGGCAAGGTACTCATAGGGCTCGGGAACCCTATGGGCAACGCAGGGTCGGGTGGACTAGCGTTGGGCGTCGGAAAAGGCTAGAGGTTGGCTATATGAACCGACATGCCCCGTGGGCTGTCTAAATGATGGAAGGATGCCTCCAAGCCGATAGAGCAATCGAGATACTCTCCCCAGGAGACTCGTGAGCTAACTTGTGAGCTTGGCGAAGGTTCAGCCAAGCGAGCAAGGGTCCGTTGGTCTAGACGCGCAGTTGTGGGGCGACACTGTGCTATGGAAGTTGGAAGCAAGTTGCGTGGGCTATGTTTGGCTATGCCACAAGACATGAGAGGGCATATCTAAGAAAGACGCTTGAGACAAAGGCCAAGGATTGAGGGTTGCCCTACTCAGGCGAAGCATAGGCCAAGTGCACATGCACGAGGCGATGTCAAACTTGAGGATAGGACTGTGCATGCGATGGCAATGCTCAGGCCAAGGCAAGGGACGAGTATGTCCATAGCCATCCCCAGGAGCGCATATGGATGAGATCCAAGGATCAAAGGTGCGCCAGAAGAGTTGCTTATACGTTGGCCATGTCAGCCGACATGTTGATAGAGCGACACCAAAGGGAGCAAACCTCTAAGGCGAGCTTCCCACAGGCACAGGATCGTGCTAAAGACCTGGGAAATGAGGAAGACTGGCCCATAGTTGGGGGAACCATGGGCGCCGCACGGGCAAAATAGTGTGCCGCTGACGCAGTGAAAATTGAGCCCGTGACAGAGCTTGTTCTTTGGCTCCAGTATTCTTTGAATCAGATAGATGGTGAAGAGTGGCTTAGAATTGAGAAGGCCTTATGAAACCATGGGTGTAGGTCCAACAGAGAAAAAGTAGGTGGTTTCTTTCATCTGTCTTGGCTATATCCCATCCTTTGGAATTAATTGAATCTCGCTTAGACACTCTCATTATTAAAGAAAATTGGGATGACCTTTCCTTTATATTATCTGCCGCCTTTAACCATCCCGCGCCTGATATAGTTTGCATAAGACCGGTAATGGTTCCTATATGATCGATCGGCATGACTCATATATGCTTGTATAAGGTCAAGCGGCAATATTTCCGACTTTATCAGTTAATACAAAAGAATATGATGTTGTTGTTCTCATCCTTTTTTTTCCTCCTGGGTATCAGTCTGTCTCAATACTTGTACAATGTATGGTTGTTGCCTAAATCAGTTTCAATGAACTGCATGGAAAAGGTAGGAAGCAGCTTTGGAAACCTCAAATGAACGCTGTGAAATATCATCAAGTTTAATGGACGGCATGAGACATCGAATCTAGGGGAATAGGAAATAGATAACAGCCCACTTTTTGTAACAGTGCATCCTCCCTGTGTAATTCACAATGAAGCTTTCGTCTTTCTGACCAAAGTATAAAAAATGGATAGCAAAAAATATACTAGACCAAAAGAGAATGGAGCCAGGCAACAGATCAGGGAAAAGGAACGATTATTTGATCGTTTTGTACAAGGTTAAAGAAGACAAATATTTACATACTAGAATTAAGATTCGCATGCACGATGATTATTTGATCGTCTTGTACAAAGTTAAAGAGGGACAAATATTTACATACTAGAGTTAAGATTCACATGAATTACATAGGCGATATAATTTATAAGAGAGAAGACGGACTACATGAATTCATGAGGAAAGCCTGCAACCTTGGCGTTGGTAGGTTTGGCAAGGCTTATGGGTCGTTCAGTAGTATTTGCTCGAGTAGCGGCCTTGGATATATGTTTTGGCGGAGTACATGAATTGATCATGTTCTCTTCTTGTGGTTTTGGGGAGCGGGGAGCAGTAGTCCAAGGCATGGAAGCCCTGACCTTATGTCCCAAGAATTCGGCACAAACTGCGTCAAATGAACTGAACAACGATGAATTCATGGCCAGAAGGGCGTGATATATATGTATATATATATATATGTATCGGTAGAGAAACGAGACTTGAGAAGGGCGTGATTGTGATTATATATATAGGATGGAGGGAAGGAAGGAAAGAAAGATGGATATATAGTGTTGATCTTGATCATCGGGGGTGCACATCTAACAATAGTTTAGTGTAAATACGACGTACGTAGGACAAATATTGCCTCACCTAGTTGGCGGCCCCCCACATGGCACAAATTACATGATAGCTTGGATTAACGATAGCCATCAACAAGCTTCATATCTATCTATAGCTGTACTAGCTAGTAAAGCCGCATTATATGTACAGCTGGCTAGCTATTATATTTTGTGTTTGGCAGCACTGCATATGCATCGTTTAACATTGCAAAAAAGTACGTACACAAATCAACAAAAAGTAAAACGTAGAGATCGATCTATTTGGGACTAGATCAAAAGGGAAAGAATATATACTCCGCGGTGCCAAGGAGCCTGATGGGGCGCAGATGTCGTCAGCTAGATAATATGAATAAGCTTTTATAATCACCTCACAATCCTACAAAGATATATTATACGTAATATTTTCACTATTTGTGTCTGCAAGAATATCGAAAAAAAAAGGGTACATCTATAAATTTGTAATATGAAAGTTGTTCCATACGTGTGATTAATTTGGTTTCAGCAATATTAGTTATCATCTAATGTATCTCCATAGATGAGATTTACAGTAATTAGCTTCTAGGGTTGTGCACACTTAAGCATGCGTAACTAGTGACAGTGACAGGACAATACTCACTGAGAAATGAGAGCAACTCTTCAGAGCAAGGATCTTACTTTTTCCACCGCTATATTTACTCTTATCCCGTCGTTAGATAAATTTTCACATGGCATTGTGTTTTCGTTTTGGGACAAGCATGTGCCGTGTCGTACTTTTTTAACTATGGGGGAATAGTTTAATGTTAAAATACAAAAGCATAGTATTGTTAAACGGCGTCGAGAGGAAGCATACGTGAGCAGCGGGACCCACCCAGCATAATCCGATTTTCCAGACAGCTAACCTTTCGCTGCTCCCAATGCAACCACTCACGGGTCGGGTACAACACTTTTGAATTATGCTTACTCTTTACTCCCGCCGGTCATTTTACTCATCGAGCTTAAATTTAATGGGCTTTTTTCTCAAAGTATGGTGATATATTTGAGCTTTTTTTTCTATAGTAATATTCTCATTTCACCAACCTCTGCTTCTCATTCAAGAATTTATTGAAATTTTTTCTCTTTGCTGCAACTAATTACGTTCCTCCATCTTAGAATATTAGAATAAAATATCACTTAATCTTTCATATTTGTTTTTTGATAAGGGAGTTGTCGCCATTCCTGTATTTTTTTTATTTAGTTTAGATAATTTAACTACTTAGCAACTTAGACTCCATTTATTTTTTTTAAGATTCAGACGTTGAATCTGAATACACATCTGAATAATTAAGATATTACTGTTTGTTTTTCAACATTTAAATGTATAAAAAAAAAAATTATTTGTATTCATAATAAAATAAAAAATATAATTCAAATAAAAAATTAATTATATATTAAAAAAATATGTAATTTAATACAACAAAATTATTAGTAGTTGATTGAGAAAAAATATTTATGTTTGTTAGTGATAGTGAAGGTGGCTTATAATGATGGTTGCGGTGACAATAATTGATATTAGTGATTAATAATGTTGGTAGTGATAATTGTGATGGTTGGTATTGTAGTGACTGTTATGATGGTGGTGGTGGTTGTTGTGATGTGACGTTGCTTGACGTTAGTAGTTTAAGGTGTTCATTGTGTTGGCTGAAACATGAATGCATGATGATTGCCGATGTATTGGTGCTAGTTGGAGATGTTATTTGTTGTGATGGTGGAGATGGTTGTTAGTAGAAATAAATTGTAGTAATGATACTGGTTGAAGTGGTGGTAGAGGTGACGTTACTAGTGACAATGGTGATGACGGGCAAAGAATATGTAAAGGTTGTGATGTATTAGTGGTAGTTAGTGGTGGTGCTAGTTGTGATAGATGAGTTGGTTGGTAGTAGGGATTGACCGGTAGTAATTGCTGATTGTGGTGTCGTTGACGGCAGTGGTGACTGTGAATATAATTAGAATAAAAGAGGTAGTAGGTGTTGTAGCAGTTGATGATTATGATTGGTAGCGGTATTTTTTATCGATGGTGATTGTGGTGGTAGAGATGATGGGTGGTGGTCGATAATGGTGACGATGACAGAGATGGTTAGTGGTGGTGACTGCTGATTATGAATAGAGTGGTGAATATTATTCAATATCAGAATAACTCTTCATATCTATTAAGATTTGATTTTAGATTTGAATGATTAAGATCTATTCATATCTATTAAGAGTTAAAATCTTAATAAAAATTGAATCCTTAATCTATTAGAAAAGAAACTAACCTGATATATGCTTCACTTTTAAAAAAATACGTAAAATTCCCCAAATTTATCCACATAATTAAGTTTAGCACTACAACTATATGGACGTTTATTTACCTCTATTCTAAAATGGAAGTGTAATTAATTAATACTAGTATAGCTCTTTCCAAACAACCTGATATTCGCCAATTGCCGCATGTGGGAAAGTTGATACGTCAACGGAATTAACATAGGGCTATTAAATTTGGTTGATAAATAAGAAGCGTCACAAAGTAGAGTACATCTAGGTTTAGAAGAGTCCCCAGCTGACGCAAAAGAGATAACAGCTACAGGTTGAGATCCGGCGAAATTCGTCGGATTTCTTCCTAGGAATCTTACTGTATCTCCGGCGAAATGAAGGGCTCCTGCACTCTCGTTGCTTCCATGCTGGCCGCTTCTACTGTGGCTATTAGTTCCACATCCTATGCCGCTGATCCTCATCTAACCTTTCCCTCTCCTTCTACCAAGGTAAATCAATCGAATTGCTTGATTCTGACTCAATGGAGCTCTTGTTAAATTAAATGTTTCTATTTGCTGGACATCCATGCTTAATGTCTCAAATCATTTCGAAGCTTTGTGATATTTCTTCAAGCATTGCTAATGTAATGTTAGATAGATTGCCTGATGTGAATCTCACTGCATTTTACTTTTTCCTCAGCTGGATCTTCTCTTCTGATCTATAAATGCTGCTAGTTATTGCCCTATGATAGATTAAACAAAAATAATGTGTATGACAGGGACTCGGTTATTCCTCATCGATGGAGAAGCTTAGATCTGACAAGTCAAGGAAATTGCCATTGACGGCTTCAGAGAAGGAGAAATTCACGCCTAAGTTTGATGGCCTGAGGTTCATTGAGACTCTGGTTACGGCTCATAGGTGAAATCTATGTAATTGCAGGCTCGCAGTCAAGTAGCATTAGCCCCATCCCCATTTGTTTATCCATTGAAATGGAAATGAACATTGTCTTTTTTGTCCAATGGGATTGATTGACTTGTGTTTTATTTTTCTGACAATACTTGTTATTGAAAGTATATCTTTTTTTCTCTTTATCAGTTTAAAATATGTCCAGTTTTCGGTGAATCATCCTTACTACTGTTTAACTAGTCCCTGGACGTATAGCTATTCCTGTTTAAACAGTTCTATTGCCAAGTCTGTTGTTTCAAGTCATGGCCAAAGTGAAGTCATGCTGCCTACCTATAAAATTACCAACTCCACCATTATGGTTCAGAGCTAAAACTCTAAATAAAATGAGTGAGGTGCCACAAATTGTAAGACTGAAATCAGGAAGAAACTATTTTATCATGTATGATTTACTTTATTATAGTTGATAAAAGAGGAGATGGAGGATAAGGAAATTGGGTTGTAGCTTTATAGAGACGAGAAATTATGTTAGCTCTAAAGATTGGTCAGGCAAGTTTGTCAATGACTGAACAAATCCGGTGTCGCTCTTCCGTGAATACCTTTGTGTTTTGTTCATAACATCAACAAATGCAACAGTATATGTAGTAGTATCTTTTGTCAAAGTCTTTTCAATCACAGAGGCTATCTATTTGAATCTCCTTGATTTATTTTGAAAAATGGCTATTTGTGTCTTTAGAAAATTTCGTTGTAGCTTCGGCCGTTGACAGGGTAATCAGCGGCTATTCAGACTGAGATATGACTGTCCAGGATGAATCTTTACAAACCCCACATAAATACTATGAGGTGCCATTATTTGTCATTACTTTGGGATACTTTTTCCATCCCAAACCTAAACGAGGACCGGTGTTAAGCAACAGCAACGCCTATGAACTTTTTGTGATATGTGCAATCCACTCTAATTTGAGCTGAAATCAGCTGTGTTCGCCCGTGATGACTTGTGTTGTTTTCGAAAGATGGATGTAGTTTTATTAAAACATATAAGTTAGATACAGGAATTCAGAATTAATTAGTTTGTTTTGGTGTGTTAATATGTTGCTGATTCTCGGGAAGCTGGTGTGTGTTAATTGTCAGCGATCCTTCCTTTGTAGCACTGTATCAATTTTGTAGTAATAAATTCATTGGTAGTGGAATCTGAGAATCATAATAAAATATACGGTATTAACTCTGATTCGCCTTTTATGTTGATCGTACATTTATCTTCTTAGAACGGCTCAAATTAGTGCAAGATATATTATGTTATACTAATTCAATCATTACAAGCACCAATTTCACCAAACCAAGAAAAGTGATGTCTTCAACATGTAACTCTTCTTAATTGTGCATTCATATCATACTTGGATCCCTCTTTACCATAACACATTGGAAATATTGATAATTGTGTTAATATATGAGGCTTGTCTTGAACGGCATACTAATCGAACAGGGAACTAGTTGTGAATTTGCGGTTGCATGTCAGCCGCTGAAAAGGCAAGAAAATCGTGGATATAAAAACCTAGTTGAGGGACCACTGCCTTCACTAACTAATACTACATTATACACACTTATTAAACTAGTAGTAGTACTGGTATATGTATAACATGAGTTACATAGGAATGCAAATTAGTGACACAAATTGTAGTGGTAGTGGTAGTGGTACAGGATGTTAAGTTAATCACATGTTCCAGATAGTAGGAGACAAAAGACCAAATCACATCAACAAAGACGAGGGAGGGAGGGAAGGAAGGAAGGGTGGGCCCAAGTTGAAGTTGAGCCGTGAAACCCATAATAACAAAGAGAAATAAACAAACAAAAAATGTAGAGAAAAAGAAACAAACAAACAAACAAAAAAAAAAAGAATGTAGAGGGGTTAGGTTAGGTGAGGTCAAGTTGAGGAAATATCTGGATCACAGCATATTCGCAGGAACGTCTGGTGAGACTCCCTATAATACAGTGTCCACAGCCATGTGATTTGCCACTGGGATAGCCGCCCGCTATTCTGTCGACACGTGTCACTCAACCTCCCTCTACAAATAATACCAACTCTCATTCACTCCCCTCTCTCACACACACACAACACTTGCCTTTGAAGTGGTAACTTCTGCTCTTCTCCAAGTACACTCTGTTAGTATTCGCGTCCTTTCTAATATTGATCTTATTTTTCTCGTAGTAATAGATTATGCATGTTTAGATTCTATTAAGTAGATATGAATCACAGTTTTGTATGGTCCCTCCCTCCCCATTTCGTTTAGGGAGGAAGCAAGAATTTTTAATCCAAGTTTTGATGATGTTAAATACTAGATTCTGAACTGATAGACCTTATAATCTTTGAGCCACGCAGCAATTCTGTGCCGATCTATTCTAATTTTTGCTTTTTCCACACATTTACTCAAAAAGCCAAACTTTTATACACGCAGCCACCTTTTTGTAGTTGATTCTTTTGCCGCATGTTCTCTCTGCATCTTTATACGAATCACTAAGTCCACGCAATACTCATAAATTATGAATTAATGGTCGGTCCCCTTGCATGAATTTCTGTTATGCCTCATACATTTGAAACAACCCATCCATCATACGCGATTCAGTTTGCCTCTCATCACTGCTTTTACTCTTTCTTGCTCCATCTTTTGTAGGAGTAATAGATTTAGGTTAGGTAATATGACCTTGATTTATTTATTGCATTAAGAATCGGTAATAAATGTGAAATTTTCTTTTTTTGGTTCTCAGAAATCAAATTCTGAAGGGTAAAAAATATACTAACAAAGTGTTTCAATGCGTTGTAGCTTAGTCTCTGGTAGATTTTCATTCTAAACGCCATTTAATAACCCCCTGACCCTTTTTGTAGACTGAAATACCACACATGGCAAGCATCACAGCTTCACACTTTGTGTCAAGAAGCTCAAACGTCCGAGCTGGATCAACTTCAGTAGACACCAAAGCCAACTTGTCACAGATAGGGCTGAGGAACCATACTGTGACTCACAATGGGTTGAGGGCAGTTAACAAGGTTGATATGCTCCAATCAAGAACTAATGTTAAGGTTACAGCCAAGAAGTCTGGCAAACAGGGATCCAGAACTGACACGAAGAGGCCATCAGGTACCATTGTTTGTGGAAAGGGGATGAACTTGATATTTGTGGGAACTGAGGTGGGTCCTTGGAGCAAAACTGGTGGACTAGGTGATGTTCTTGGTGGACTACCACCAGCCCTGGCAGTAAGTATCAGCCTTTCATTTGGTTATCATATTGTACTGCATCACTTTGTGATTGATCTACGTCTCAACTCTTAACTTGTCTTATCATTTAGGCCCGTGGACATCGGGTAATGACAATATCTCCCCGTTATGACCAATACAAAGATGCCTGGGATACAAGCATTACGATTGAGGTATTCCTCTCTTAACTGTGACTGATGCAATGTATATCTTCCATTACCTGATTTACGCATCTCTCCCTATTTTGTCTGCAGGTCAAAGTTGGAGACAACATCGAAGTTGTTCGTTTCTTTCACTGCTATAAACGTGGGGTTGATCGCATTTTTGTTGACCACCCAATGTTCTTGGAGAGAGTAAGAATACGCTGAACCCTTAGAGAGGTCCTGAGGGATACTACAATGTGAATACACAGAACACATCATTTTGAACTTCATTTGACTCCACTAGTGCTTTTACCCTTTTAAGGTTTGGGGCAAAACTGCTTCAAAAATCTATGGCCCCAAAGCTGGACAAGATTATTTGGACAATGAACTTAGGTTCAGCTTGTTGTGTCAAGTAAGTTACTTGTTGTACTGTTGTCTTGACTTTATGTGGCATTTTACTTTTGTCTTTAAACATCTTTTAACTCTGTTTTCTTGTCACACTCAGGCAGCACTAGAGGCACCTAGAGTTCTGAATTTGAACTGCAGCAAAAGCTTCTCAGGACCATATGGTAACCCCTCCCAGTTCCGAAAGCACCTAAATAATCACATTTATATCCTTGTAGGTAATCATCTTTATTTTTCCTATTCTGCAGGAGAGGATGTTCTCTTCATTGCCAATGACTGGCACACAGCTCTCATTCCTTGCTACCTGAAGTCAATGTACCAATCTAAAGGAATCTATATGAATGCGAAGGTAAAATCTTTCTGTATTCATTTGATTTCACTTTATCCTGCAAATCAAGAAGGTTCTATTAATATATGATGAATTTCACATTGCCTCCAGGTTGCTTTCTGCATCCATAACATTGCCTACCAAGGCCGATTTTCTTTCTCAGACTTCTCTCTTCTCAATCTGCCTGATGAATTCAGGAGTTCTTTTGATTTCATTGATGGGTATGAATTTTATGCTTGGAATCAGACCACCAACTTTAGAAGCTCATTTGATGCTAGTAAATTGAGTCTTTTAAATTTTGCAGATACGAAAAGCCTGTTAAGGGTAGGAAAATCAACTGGATGAAGGCTGGGATATTAGAATCACATAGGGTGGTTACAGTGAGCCCATACTATGCCCAAGAACTTGTTTCCGGTGTTGACAAGGGTGTTGAATTGGATAACGTCCTTCGTAAGACTAGCATAACTGGGATTGTGAATGGTATGGATACACAAGAGTGGAACCCAGCAACTGACAAATACACCGATGTCAAATATGATATAACCACTGTAAGATCGGATCTTTCCGACTTCAGTATATGCTAAAATATTTTGTTGGTTTTCAAAAAGGAGTTCTTGCTAATCAAAATCGCTATACAGGTCATGGACGCAAAGCCTTTACTGAAGGAGGCTCTTCAAGCAGCAGTTGGCTTGCCTGTTGACAGGAACATCCCTTTGATTGGCTTCATCGGCAGACTTGAAGAGCAGAAAGGTTCAGACATTCTTGTTGCTGCAATTCACGAGTTCATCGGTTTGGATGTTCAAATAGTAGTCCTTGTAAGTACCAAATTGACTCATGGTGTCTTCCTTCTTGAGTTTACTTGTGCCAAAATTGAAATTGACCTGCAACTCGTCCTATACATCAGGGAACTGGCAAAAAGAAGTTTGAGCTGGAGATTGAACAGCTCGAAGTGTTGTATCCTAACAAAGCTAAAGGCGTGGCAAAATTCAATGTCCCTCTGGCTCACATGATCACCGCTGGTGCTGATTTTATGTTGGTTCCAAGCAGATTTGAACCTTGTGGTCTCATTCAGTTGCATGCTATGCGATATGGAACAGTAAGAACCATAAGACCTTGTACCTTTTTACTGATAGAATCACAAGACGTTGTTTACCATATAAGTAAAATACACCGAAAAAGATTTACTCCGGCAAACTTTTTGTTGCTAAAAATTGGTTATCTGGTTTTAACATAATCATCTATGAGTCAGGTGCCTATCTGTGCGTCAACTGGTGGACTTGTTGACACTGTGAAAGAAGGCTATACTGGATTCCATATGGGAGCCTTCAATGTTGAAGTATGTGACTTTACATTCAATTGTGTACTTTGTACATGGTTCATTCTCGTCTTAGAAATATAGTCCTTATTGCACAGATATGAACTTATTGCTTATTGTACATGGCTCTTTCTCGTCAGTGTGATGTTGTTGATCCAGCTGATGTCCTTAAGATAGTAACAACAGTTACTAGAGCTCTTGCAGCCTATGGCACCCTTGCGTTTGCTGAGATGATCAAAAACTGCATGTCAGAGGAACTCTCCTGGAAGGTAGGCGTAAATTCGATGACTTGTGTAGCTACTGCAGTTTTGTTGTTCTCATCAACCACTGATGGATGCCAACTGATGTTCATGCAGGAACCAGCGAAGAAATGGGAGACTTTGCTATTGGGCTTAGGAGCTGCTGGAGGTGAACCTGGTGTTGAAGGGGAAGAAATCGCCCCGCTTGCCAAGGAAAATGTAGCCACTCCCTAAATGAGCTTTGGTCTCATCCTTGTTTCAACAATAAGGTCATTAAGCCAACGCAATTATTAGTAAACTATGTAGACCGATGGGATCAATCATCTACAAAGTGATTGGTTTTTGGCTGGCGTGCAGCGTATCAGGCTGTAAAATCCGAGTTAACGTTTTTGTAGGGAAGGGCTGGCTATGTAAGGTGGTGTGGATCAAAGACAACAGAAAACAGTTATTACTAACGTTTGCAACTAAATAGTAATGTAGCTTAGCATAAATAATACGTATGAATTTGTTGGAACCTTTTCTTGCATGATTATTTGCAGTACATAATGAAAGGAATCAAGTTTCGTACCGCTCTTGCTCCATCTCCCTTTTCTCCTTAAGTGAAAGAGGCTTTTATTTAGAGTATGCTCATCCTCCAAGTTCTCATTGATATGCTTCCTTGTATGATCCTCCAAGTTCTCATTATTCTCCAGAATCTTTCTAGCACATATTTTGATTTTTGAGTGGATTTTTAATCTAAAAGTGGAAAGAAGAATATAATCATCGACGTTAGACCACATGGGGTGGGGATGGACCATTATCACATTCTTGGCAACTAGCTCTTCCCCACAGCAGCAGCAGGCAGGCGAGGTGACTTTAGTGTTACTTCTTTTACGTGGTAAATCAATACAATACAGTACAGTACAGTACGTTAAAGTTGTAAAATTATGCCTAAATTTCGTTGAAAAGGATGTTAAGAAAGTAATCAATCAAAACAAGGTCATAATTTATGAGAGTATTGAATGCTAATCATATTATTCCACGCAGTACTACTATATTTCGCTAGTCAAGCTCAGACGTAAAAATTAAAATGAGCAATAGATTAGCGCAGCTAGGTAACAAGCCGAAAGGGTTGTTAATTTTAAAGTAAAATAACAAACCATGTCAATGTTAGTCCATTTAACAGAATCACCGAAAGATATTTTGACATTTTACATGCCCCATGTGTTTTTTGGTCTTGGTCTGAAACACATAAAGTAAGGTAGCAGCATGATTGAGGAGCGGAATGGACTACAGCTCAATCAAGGCATCTCCTTTACATAAAATCATATAACGGCACCTTTCCCTCTTTTGTCTACTAATCTATATTTAAGAGTTTTCTCTACAGGCAAGCAGACAGGCATGTGACTGACTAATGCTACAATCCAACTTTTCGATTTGAATCGAATGTCAAGATTCGATTTTTATATTCAACTCGAATCAATTCTGTTCAAAAATCATGTATGCATGTATGTCTATAAGCTTTATAATGCAAGTGCTAAATTGATCTAGTTAAAGTCTGTTTAGTTTTATTCTTCCGTCAGTCTAAAGCAACCGATTTAATTACCCGATAAACTTAAATGCTTCGTTAAGGACAAATATCTTTATATGAGTTGGTGGTGGTCTCAGTGTTGCTATTATTTTATTTTGATCTTTTGGATCCTTGTACTATATCGGTTTTGTAAGTTGGACACTTCTACTTACATGTTTGTCATCTGGACCTCTGAACCCGCTAAAAAGCAGCAACATTTTAAAACCCTTTTTTTGTGAGTGTAACACACTCTCTCCCACGTCAGTTGTCACGCCTGACATGTCTGCCACGTCATCTTAAAAAATAATAATAAAATAAAAATAAAAAAATATTACATTAATTTCAAGTTATTTTTAAAATGCTACATAACAAATTAAATATTAAAATTAATTTAATTAAATAAGAAAAATTTATAAATTGTAGAAAAATTTGAATAATCATGTTTTTATTTTTTCTCACAAATTAAACATCAAATCCATTTCAAATAATTAAAATTCTTCTCCAACTAATTTAAATTTTTCACTACAAATTCATATATACAAACATAATAAATTTTTTATTTTTAAATTTGAATATTTTTGACAAATTCACAAAAAAAATATTTTTTTTCAAATGAATTCACTAATTTTTTTCTATATTAACTATCACTCACTTTCAATTTAAATTTAAATTTAAATTTTAATTCCCAAAAATTAAAAAAAATTCAAATTTAAATTTTAATTAAAAAAAATGAAAAGAATAGAATTGAGAGGAAAAATTAAAATAAAAAATAAAAAGTGAACGTGTATGGGAGGGACGGGGGGCTGGAAGAGGCTGGGGTGGGGACGAGGCTGGGAGGGGTATGGGGGCTGGAGGTGGGGAAGGGTTGGACGGGGCTGGTGAGGGGGTGGGGACTAGGCTGGGTGGGGTGGGATGGGGCTGGGTAGGGGGTGGGGGTGGGGAAGGGCTGGACGGGTGTTGGGGTGGAGTAGGGAGGCTGGGGGTGGGGGGGGACGGGGCTGGGGTGGGAAGGGAAAAATATATTTTTATTTTTTAAATAAAAAAAAATGGAGAGAAAAAAATGACCTTTTTTTAAAAAAATTTTAAAAATATTTTTAAATTATTTTTAAATTTTTAAAAATATTTTTAAATTTAAAAAGATTGAGGAAAAAAAAGAACCTTTTTTTTATTTTAATATTTTTTTTATTTTTTAAAATTATTTTAATATAAAATTGATAAAAAACTGACCCCTACTCGCACCCCAAGCGAGTGACTACACTCTCTTTGTCCTAATCATCATGGGTCAACGATTAAATGGTGCAAAATATTATTTTTTGATGGATTCAAAAATTGGGATAATAAACATGTAAATAAAAATGTCAAATTTACAAAACTGATTTTAGCTTTAATTTAATTTAAAGAAGGCTCATAAAAGCAGCAGCCGTTACTTATTAACACACTCACCAGTCACCACTCTCACCTTTTTCCAGTCTTTCTTTCTTTTGCCTCTTCAGTCTTTCACTCTTTAGCTCCTTCCTTTTCCGATGATGGAACCCCTCTTTACACCTATAGCAGCATTGCTTGTTGCATGCCTCTTTAGCTCTATTATTATGGTGTCTTCTCTTGGCATCAACTATGGTCAAATTGCCAACAATCTTCCTTTACCGGAAAATGTGGTACCTTTAGTTAAATCCATTGGAGCTACAAGAATCAAGCTCTATGATGCTGACCCACATGTACTCAAAGCCTTTGCTAACACTGGCGCTGAGTTCATCGTCAGTCTCGGCAATGAGTACCTTGCCAACATGAAAGATCCTTCCAAAGCTCAATCCTGGGTTAAAACCAATGTTCAAGCTTACTTACCTGCTACCAAAATCACCTGCATCGCTGTTGGTAATGAAGTTCTTACTTTTAACGATACCACCCTCACCGACAACCTCCTCCCTGCTATGCAGAGTGTTCACACTGCTCTTGTTAATCTCAAATTGGACAAGCAAGTTACTGTTACTACCGCACATTCTCTTGCTATTCTGCAAACTTCATATCCACCTTCTGCAGGAGTTTTCCGTCGGGATCTAGTCAACTGTGTTACCCAGATCGTGGACTTCCATTGCAAAACTGGGTCTCCTTTTCTGATTAATGCTTATCCTTACTTTGCTTACAAGGGTAATCCGAAGCAGGTGTCCCTTGATTTCGTGCTATTTCAGCCTAACTCAGGTATCGTTGATCTGGAGTCCAATCTCCACTACGACAACATGCTTTTCGCTCAGATCGATGCTGTTCACTCTGCTTTAGCTTCAATCGGCTACAAAAACGTCTGCGTACAGATATCGGAGACGGGATGGCCGTCTAAGGGAGACGCTGATGAGGCCGGAGCTACACCGGAGAATGCTAGGAAGTACAACTGTAATCTGATGAAGCTTATTGGTCAGAAAAAGGGTACACCGATGAAGCCTAACTCCGATTTGAACATATACGTGTTTGCCTTGTTCAATGAGAACCTCAAGCCTGGTCCTAGCTCGGAGCGAAACTATGGACTCTTCAAGCCCGATGGATCTCAGGCTTACCCATTAGGAGTGCCGGCTATCAGTGCCGTCAGTAATAATAGCAGCTCCGGTGGTTCTGGATCTGGCACGGGTACTACACCATCAGCTTCATTGCCGCCAGCAAGCTCCTCCTCCTCCTCCTCCGGCTATCTAGCCATTACTTCTGATTCGGTGAGCATTTTAGCTCCTTTCTTTAGATTTTTCCCTTTTTTATTTATTTATTTATTTATTATTATTGTTCTCTTGAAAGGTGAATGAATGTATCTGCTTATTCAAACTGTCTATGAAATTTTGCTCAAGTAAAGCTTGAAGTCGTTGTTAAGATTTGATGTTTCATACAGCGCCTAATGTTAGATTTTTTTTTTCTATCTCAGGGAAGAAGTCTCTGTCGCTGTAAGTCCTTGCTTCTCTACCTAGTGGCACTCCTTCTTCAATGTTGAGCATTGGACTACGGATATTTCAGTGGACTATGGATATGATAATTCGACGAAAGAAAGGGTGTAGTACTCATCAGTGACCCAACTAGTACAACTTTGTAGTAGCTATCAACCATAGCCTTAAGACTCGGTGGTGTTTGTATTCTTTGATTATTTTTTGACTCCTTCGATCAGATTGTAGCTGCCAATTTGCCTATGGCACTAGATTTACATAAGATGATAGCCAGAGTCAGAATTGCCATTCTATCCGCTGTCAAATCTTATTTTCAAGGCTGTCACTTCGTATTTGAGTTTATTGAGTTGTGCCTTCCTCAAATCCTAAATTTCCCTAGTACAAAAAGCAGAAATAGACCAACTCTGAAGCTTCCATTCAATTATGTAGGTTACTCTGCTATACACCTTCTAAGCCAATGGTAATCACAAGAAAATGCTGATAACTGGCACTCCTCTGGTACTAAAACCAGCTGCTATATATCATCAAATAAATAGGTTTGACCCTTGAATACAAGTTCTTTGTTGTAAACAAAAAATGATAAAAGCAATACTAATCTACAAGAGTATAATGCCTCTTGTAATAACTCCGCTACCAGCAGATACCCAAGACGTACAAAATTTCTCTAAAAATAATTGAAGGCCTTCCAATAGAAGAAACACAAGAGCCTCGCCCAATTTCTGCTTTCCTCTCGGTGCCCTCTCACTGACAGAGCACCTACTTCTACTTTGCCTAGTATACGTCAAGCTCCAACCACGTTAGCTCACTCATGAACTAGCCCGTCGGTCAGCCAAGAATTCAGCAGTATTTGCCGCAAAAAGGGGAGCATCTAGACCTTATCATAAGGGGATAAGTGCAAACAGTCAATGGTCTTCAAGAGCTTCTACCGTGCTGGAAGGACCCTCCCACACCTCCATTTTGTTGAGCTTTAACTCTTCGATAGAACAACACATAGGCAGCTGAAGTTTTGATATCAGATTCAGCGACAGGTGAAACATGGGAGTCATCAAAATGATACCATCTGTCCTCATCAATCAACTGTCAATTAAAAGAACCCATCAGTCATTTGCAAGTATACAGTGAACCTACAGACGATCAAAACCATGGGAGCCCCTTGGACGAGACACAGCTCCATATTTACACACTATACAATTAACTGCTCCCAATTTATTGCTTGCTCGAGAGGAATATATTCTGGGTAGCAACTACTCTTCTGAAGATATTAAACTAAAGGACAAAACGAATTAGACAGTACCTTGCAGTAAGCAGTGTAATGCCCACCGCCTAGTCCACCATAATGGTTGCTTATCGCGTATAGCTCATACACATGAGAGCTCTCAGATGCATCCTCACTTTTCACATACTTGCTTAAATCCAGATTATGTATGGGAAAATTCACAAAAGTATCAAGCTTGTTCTTCAGCCAACGGCTATAAGAGAACCGTTTTAAGTGGAAAACAAGTATGTCCGGTAGTCTCCATAAATCTAACTTCTTGGAGGCTTGTCGATGTTCCTTGCAGCGCGGACAATACCTGAATTAAAATCATAAACATACACTTAAATCCACATGAAGTGGACAACAAACTTCTTAAAAGAAAACATCTCATAACATACATACCACATATCATCTGGTCCTAAAGGTTCCTCCTTCAGAAAGGCTTCCAAGCACGAGAATAAGGATATAGCTTCTTGCTTGGTTTTCTTCACCGTGAATCCACTTTTGTGAACCTCCGGAAGGTCTTTGAGGTAGCTGGCATCATATAGCCCGCATTCCTTCTCAGTCCAATCCAACATCACCTTTAGCATTCTAACTGGTTGTATCACCGTATCTTTTGCAACTGGCCTGCAGTTAGAGCCTCGGTCATCAGTTAGACAAAGATGAAATGCCAGCTCCATGCTTGAACTCCCCACTTGGTCTATGCACTCCGTTGATTGACCTTCACGACCAAATTGTATAGTACAGCTGTTCATTGGTTCTTCAATTGTTTCTGAGGGAGAACCATTTTCTGCACCATCCTTAAGACCAGGTGCTGATGAGATGAATGCTTTTCTTCTTAATGGAGCAAGTACCTTATGGACAGCGAAATCAATATCAGCTCCATTTCGTGGGTCTTCCAAGAAGGTAACAAGCGGTGTCAAGAACAACTTCCTCTCACTGGCCTTCAAACTGTCTATGATACACCTGGAGAAAGTACATGGTCAATGGCAGGTGAAGAGTAAGTTATAACAAGTATAGTCAAGACCCCAGTCCAAATACACCTTTTTTCTTGATGAGTAATAAGTAGTATTACCAGTAAAAAAATAAGATCAGAATTAACCTTATTCTTTGTCAGTATTAACCTTAATAGTGAATTTATACTATTGAATATGAACACACACCAAACCGAATCTTCAAAATTCACGAATCCACATTTTCACTCAAATTGCCAAAAGTAATACCAGCAAATTAATAAATTATTAAATGCATGAAAAATGGGATCATGACGAATGGGGCAGCTGCTGGGGCAAAAATAACAGCATTTTCACTTTAACAGCTTATAACTTAGCTACAAGATCCAAGGAATTTTTTCAACGAAGTATCGAAAGAATTCGCTTGAATTTTTTTAACGAAGTATCGAAAGAATTCAATGATGAAAACTTACTTTTCCTGGCATCTGTGACTAATCTCCAGTTTTGTCAATTGTGCCACCCTTTTAGGGAGTCTGTATGCAACAATATGTTCGTCATCCTTAACTGAACTCAAAATCTCTGTAGGGTTCTCAAAGTATCGAAATACCCGATGATCATAGACCTGTTCAGGGGACTTTTTATGAAACAAACAGTACCACAGTTTGAACAAACCAACACAAAAATTTACATGTGTGCAGACACACGATTTGAATACAAAAAATTGCATATGCATGCACATGTCAGTAGCCGTGCAGCCATGCATAATTTGAACAAATAGCCAAAATAAAAAAAAAATTACCTCTGCAAGTAGCAGATATTCATCAATCCTTAGGCAGCATGCAGTTTCTAAAGCCTGTGTAAGATCTTTAATATAACCATGTTTCAAGACGGTGACAGTATATGGCATCGGAAGGCCACTGCCATCACTATATAACACTGTTACTGTCATTGTCCTTGTGACTGTTGAAGGAAGGGGTAAAGACAAATACATGAAGGGATCAAATGTTATTGAGATTTTATTGCAGTCGGGACAAACCAGTGTAGACTTATATTGGCCCTGCAATAAAGAGCTTCAGTATGAGTGAACTTGGTGGCAATATACACTAAAACAAGCTAATTCTCACCAACATGCATACAAACATCAATGTCAATTATTTTAAAAGCCAACGGAGTTCTACCCAAATATTACTGAAAGTGAAATAGCCTCCAGAAAGAAAAAAAGAAGTGATTATCAGCCTCCAGACCACACTGTAGAACTCAAACTGACAGAGGGAAGAGGGGAAAAACAATTCCAGAACTACAAATATAAAACTACTTGCAAAAAGGTCAATCAAGACAGAGTCCTAGATAATTTTAGATATTTAGTACAGGAAGAAATAGCAAATAAATCATAGACAGAAAATCATAGAAAGCTGAGAACCTGACAAATATCAACTATAACGGAGTCATTTCTGGCTCTGTGGTATCTCCAAAGCTCGTTAGCAACTTCTTCATCAGGACGCCCATCTGAGTCCTTTGTCTCAAAATATGGCTTTTGCTTAACACGGTTTAAATCTTCATGTAATCCGTCCAAGAGGAAGGCGAGTAGTTCCTAAAAAGAGAAGCATATATCACTAACTCCAGTAGCATTTTAAGAGAGACGTGTTTCTTAACATAGAGGCAAAGGAAACTTCTGAACTTGAGGCCTGCTGCCCACAGTGAGAATAACTGCCAGCAATATTTTCCGCAACAAAAAACAATAGGCTCTACTAGTGGCTTATACATGGTACATTTATCTAAGAGTTTCACTATCCAATGATGGAGGCAATAGGAATCGATACTTCAGGATTGAGCAAACCCTGTGACAAATATGACATTCTCAGCCAAGACAGGCCAAACCAACCTGAGAATCATGCTGGTTATATCCACTAAACTGGGGAGCAAATCGACCAAGTTTCCCTTTGAATGCACGAGGTGCAACAGGTGTTCGGCCAGAGGACCACAGTTTCCTCAATAGTTCACCAAATGCAAGTGCAAGCTCACCCTGTAAAACTAGAACAGACATTAGGAACTTAAATAAAGATCTCTACCTTAGAAAAAGTTCACAAACTAGATAAAGAAGCAACATTACATGCATCCCCAAAGGATTCTGTCTGTTTATCTCATTGGTATAATCTTGCAAGAAGTACTCGACAAGGGGAGGTGTGTGAACCAGACACTGAAGTGCACTATTCATGAAGCATGTGTTGCCCAGATTCGATAATCCTGCCAACCCTCCCCTTTCGCCTTTATTTGCAGGCCTCAGACTATCATATCCATCCTCCATGTCACCATAACTGGAGTTCAAAGAACTCCCTTGATATGCATTGGAGCTATATCCACCAGAGAAACCATTGGACAAAGTCGGACCACCAGCAATTGTGACAGACGATCTCAGAGGTTCAACTGGAACCAATGCCAAGTCATTCCCGGTAGAATCGAAGCCAAAACCATAAAGCAGTGATCCTTCAGGTTGCACCTCCAGGAGAATCTGGCAGGAGATCATCCAGTCAGTAAAAAATTGCTTGAAAGCATGCAACAAAAACATGTTCGTTTTTCAGTCTTCTTTAGTATTCTTTGCATTAATAAAGAGAAATGGTTGTATCGTAAGCTTCCTCCACACTCTTCTGCATCATATGAGCTTGAAATTTTAGCAGAGGTAATCCCCTAACTTTCAACAGAAAGTAGTCACCAGCCTCCTTAATTTGGAGGGAATATGGGTTCCAGTTGAGGAAGCAATGTGCAATTTATCATTGTGGTCAAGTCTAGAAGCAATATAAGGAAGAAATTGGTAAAAAGGTAAAGCAAAGGACATAGAGAGAGCAACTCTTTGGAAACTGAAATCTAGGATATTAAGTATTCTACGGGCCAGCTCGTATATTTTCTTGACAATTCAAACTTGTGTATTCCCTTTGTCATCTAAGCCTCTTGTAAGTAAAACTAACTAGCCAGTAAAAAGAGGACCAACACTATCCACGTTCTCCAATCAAAATGTACCAATAGAAACCATTAACTAAATTCCACCAAATTAAAGGTACAAACAAAAATATTAGCAAAGTCACTTGTAGGAGCAAGATTTCCAATGAAGTTAAATTAAAGTGATTTCCTCACCCTCATCAATGGCAGAGCTAGAAATTTTAGTAAAGGGATTCAAAAAAGGCAATAATTGCTCTCTTGGATTTGAACTATTCAACCTAAAGAAACTTTGAGCCACTTTTGTTGATTTACTAGAAGCTTCCATTATATCATTCATGGGGTTTCAACAATTTATATATGCACAGACAGATTTCGTATAATTTTCGAACAAATTTAGCTCTGCCTGACCCTTATTTTCCTTTCAGATAATGTTTGTGAAACATATATGAACATACAACAACAATAACAAAATAACCAATGTAGTTCCACAGGTGGGGAGGGTAGGGTGTATGAGGACCATACCCCTACCTCATGGAGGCAAAGAGGTTGTTTCCAATAGACCCTCAGCTTCAAGGAGAGCAAATACTCCATCTATTTTAATTTGTATGCCGTAATTTGACTAGACATGAAATTTTTAAAAAGGGACTTTTGAACGAAATTTAAAAAAGGAGAGAACTTTTGAAACTTTTGATCTTAAATATGTCATGTCATAACATCTTGAGCAGCTACAAGATCTTTTGAAATTTGTGGTTCAACTATGTCATAACATCCTCAAAACAAATTGTGGGATTACCAGTTGTCCTTATTATGTTGCTGTTGTTACAAGCACGTCATAAGACTCATAACATACGTCTTGCTACAAAAGCTTATTATTAAGCATAAAACGAGAAACCTATAAATTATTTTCAAATTTAGAAATGCTTCACTCTTTTTGGGATGGACTGAAAAAGAAATATTGCCATATAAACTGGAAAGGAATTAGTACTAAGCAAGTAAGTAGAAATTTGTTCTAGTGACTCAAAAATAAAAGCAAATGACGTGTGAAGGTCATATTAAGAGGTGGAATAAACAATCTAATCTCCTTCATCCTTTGTCCACATTATCAATTATAAAACAAACATGTGATGTGCTTCAATGTTCTTCCGCAATCCGCAGAATCTAAAAGAAAGATGGAGAGGCAATCATAGGTAAGTTAAGACAAGAATGCAGGGCTGCTTTTCTTCAAAATTATTGCTAAGTAGAGAGTTTGCATTCACAAATCGATTGTCCTTGGACCTAAAGATTGTAGGCATGTTGCTAGGATGTTTCTTCGCTTCAAAGTTACATTAAACACTCCTTCATCTCATGTAAAGGTGTTTGAGTGGCCACGGAATTTAAGGAAGAACAAACAATAGTCGTCTTAAACATGCCATGAGATTTATGTGGCTATAAAATCATGTGATTAAGGGTAGATGAAAAGTATAGAGTTAAATTATTTCTAAATATAGAAAGATGTCAACTCTTTTTTTAATAGACCAAAAATAGAAGTACATCACATAAAGTGGGATGGAGTAATAAAGATACTGGAACATGCAAGCCTGTCTCATAACAATCCAAGAACTCTTGGGGGTTGTTTGATTCGTGAGCTAGTAATTCAAGGGATTGTTTATGCGTTAAATAATATGTTATGATACTATGGGGATTGCTGATTCTTGAGTGTCCTAGTTTTTATAGTTATTCTTATCCATGAATTAACAATACACATATTCTTAATCAACATCTTATCTCACATAAAATATACTAATTTCCACTAGCTTATGCAACTATTAGTAACGAGGAGTTTATTATGGCCAACCGAACCTTGTATTCATTTATTCTGCTATTATTTAGTTCTTGTACAACAAACCACTTACTTGTGCAGGATTTTATGCTCGGATTATTTTAGTAATGTGGTAAACAAACAGTCCCTCTTACTAATGCATATCAATATAAGCTAGTCTTTCTCATTTTCCATAGGAGAACACTGGTAATGTACAGACATATTGTGCAAACTCACATCTTGATCCATCTGCAAGCTGGAGTCCTCCAGTGTTTGGTTTGAAGCAACTAACTCTGCATGCTTCATTTTATCAAAATAATCCCAGATGTGGGCCTGTAAAATGCAAGAAATGATAGAAAGGTAATGCTTTTGCCTCATTCAGAAAAAATTCTGTTGAACAACATGAAATAGAACTAGATAATGTCCTAATTTAAAAAAGAAACAAACCTTTTCTGGTGCAATTCCTTTGAGTCTACACACTACACTATAGAGTTCATGTAAAGATGCCTGAAACATATCACATCATATAAAAGTTGCTTAACATTTGAAAAGACATATTTAAACAGCAGGGCGAAATACCAAAAAAGCGATCAAAAGATACAGCTAGTACAGTCACGTTGATGAATATTCCAGACAACGATGAAATGGAAGTGCCATGAAATAACCTTATTTATCTGCCTCCACATAGCTAACAGTTCAACACATTCACTAAGTTATAGAGCATGCAAAAGGTAAATATAAAGATCACTAGTTTTCAAACAGCAAAGCAGACATCAACCTCTATGCCCCACCCCACCACCTCTAAAAAAATTTTCACGTTTCAAATTGATAATGACAAGAACACTGAGATTGTTACAGCAAAAGCAATCACCAGCCTGTGCATTTACAATGTCATTCTTAAACGACAGGGCCAGCTGAATCAAGAAGCAGGTATACACTACTTATAATTAGAGATAAGAGAAGGATGATGCAACAAGAGTGCACCCTTACATTAAGTTATTTTTGTTTTGAAGGAGCGAAAAATGACTCTGTATCTTCAAAATAAGTTAGTGAGAGATCAAATAGAGAGGCAAGGGCATAAATACCTTTTTACTTAACCTTATTATGGTGTGGCTTTTATCTCTAGTATCAAATAAATTGAGACATAACGGGAACACCTCCACGCTAAGTTGCTTGGCATCTCCCACAGATATCATTTCCCGAGGTAATGCTGGTCCTCCTTTGTACCTAAAGGCAGTGAGTGTTCACCACACACACAAAAAAAAAGTTAGAAAATAAAGCACGTGAAAGACCTTGATACTTCACTGACAATATTAGCAGATCACTAGCATGTATCCACAACCTCGGAAAAGAATAGCATGAGATCCGTAGACCTTCTTGGTTCAACAGATCAAACTTATTATTATTAGAATGATCTGAACTGTTTCAAAGACCCAACATGCATTTTTTTTACATCACCTCTAAGAGAGGTCTCCTAACTACATAGATAGTTACCTGGTGACAGGTATCCCGTGGATTAAGTCTAGGTGTGCACAAGCTGGACCGCACACCACCGTTATCAAAAAAATAAATAAAAATAGCATAGATAGTTGTTTGCAAGAAAAGCTACTGCTCCAATTCAGCTCTCCTTCCAGCCCTAAAAGGGTTTTTTGAGAGACTAACTAGCACAGACACGGTTACTTGTGAGGAGAGCTACTTCCCCAATCCAACCCCCCTTCCACTTGAAATGAAAAACTACTCCTTCCCTTTTAAAGTAAGTGTCTTGGTTTGACCAGGCATGGAATTTAAGGAAAAAGGACTCTTTAATATTGTGGTCTCGAAATAAACATGTGTATAATGTGCCAAAATAGCATATGAATTTTATTGTTAAAAAACAAGCCAAGTAAAATGTTAGAATTAAGGAGTTACCAAATAAAGAAAGAGGCGTTCTGTTTGCAAGATACAAAAAAGAAAAGTAAGATAATTAAATTGAAACGGAAGGGGTATTAAGGAACAGAAAAGTACTTCTAACTGGGATATTCGACTATAACTATCCACAGACAAATCTTTCTGAACAGTGAAGTTCCAAAAGAAAACCATAGGGAATTTTGCAAAGCTGTTGTTTAACAAAAAATGCCTTCAAAAAATTGGAGATCTTCTATTCATAAAAAAAATGGAGTATTTTTCACACCATAAGCGGTGTTGCCAAGATAAGTTCCACTGCTGACTGCACTGTGATAATGGAAGACTGAAAGAGAAATATGCAAGAATAACTTACCACTCGAAGATCTTCTCCCATACTTCTTGTGGGACCAACACATAATCACGCCCTTCTTCCAAAGTTCTGGGAATCTGTGGATCATCACCTCCACCGTCAGCTTCCTTAATTATTATATCACTATTATCAATCGGTCCAGGTCTACTAGCTGAATTAGGCAAAAGCGAAGGCGGAGATTCAGTAGCATGCTCATTAAATGGATAAGAACCAAGAGGCTTCCCAATGTATCTCTGCCAATCCATGAACCACCTAAATACACAAACGAAACTAAATGAGTATTGACTTTTCATGTTTATTCCCTTTTTGACATGTTCTTATTTTCTTCTTTTAGCAATTGGAAAATGCTTCCAGGAGGCACAAACTACCTAAACACCATCATTCAAACCAGAAAAAAAAATAAACAACCAAACAGTTGGGAAGTTAGTAGAGTTAGGGGCGGATTTATTAGGGCCCGTGAGGGTGCCACGCCACCCGCAAGCTTTGACGGAAACTCTATATATATGTAGGGTATATATACACATACACTATATATATAAATAAAAAGTGTCGCATCCAAAGAATCAAAGTGCTCTGTCGTACTAGTGGATAAGGGTCAACTGATCTCCCTGGACGGCAAGGGTTCGAGTCCCGTGGATCGCAGTCTTTTTTAAAAAATTTAGCTTAATCAGTTTCCAGCAAAATATGGATATGGCACATCTATATCCTTTTATTTGTTTTTAATTATTGTTGACTTGGTAGTTGGAGTATTAATAGAAGATTATTTGTGACTAACTTATTTATTAGTCTTTGACTTTTCTTTTATTTCTTCCTTGTTTAAAATATATAGTTAAAAGATTAAGTTTTGCTCTCTTTCATCAATTTTTTGTTAAAAAAGCTGATGATTCTTCTCCAAAAACCAACCCCATCGGCATTCTTGGTTAGCTGGTTTCTCGAGTTCTCCGACTCCACCCAATTTCTTTGTCGTCACGAGTCTCACGACATCACCCTTCGGCAGCTTGCACAATCTATGAAGTGCGAAGTACTGAAAAATGAAGTGCGGAATAATGTTGGTGATCAATAGTTAAATGATTGTTTAGTGTGTTACTTAAGAGCGTGATATACTTGTAAATGTAAGTAATAATGTCAACATTGGCCGTTTTAAGAATATGAAAACTCGTCGAGGACAATAGTAAATGACTGATGGATATTTATGAATAGTAATATCATTGTCATCTTATTACTGTTTTGTTGGTTGCTTTGTCCTATAGGCTGGAAAGACAAACTATTCGGTTGATTTAATCGATGAGTTAATTGGCATTCCGAGACTACAAATCCTGGATCCGCCTCTAAGTAGAGTTGTCACCAAATCAATTTCTCATCTAGAACTGGGATGTGACATACTAACTATATAGCGAATCACCAATCTTTAAGGTAAAATAAACTGGAAAATGGCGACCTCAAGAGAAGGGAACATCTGAATAGGTGAAGCGTCGTCATATGACTTGGATGAGGAGAAATCATCTAGAGTTATTTTCCTCTACTACAATTATAGCCCTGGTCTCTACAAACATCAAGCATACTTTCCAAGAGATCCAATAGTTCATTGTCAATTTAGTCCTTCGGCTCTCAAGCTTTCTTTACCAGTTGAGCAAATTCAGGTGCACATAGATAATTTTACTTCTACATCATTATCAACTCTGTATACTTACTGCATGTTGTAGTTCTGCCAAGAGGAAGAACAAAGAGCGGCGTTCATTTCTCAAGTAGCTTCCTTTTCTTTCCTATAGGTTAGAAAATAGCAAGTTGTACTGTGCTTGGGGGAAACGTGAGGCGTTATTAATGTTTCAAAACTAAAACTCAAGGAATAGACTGCCTCGTATCATAAAGCAATCCACTTTTCATATGAGGTTAAACTCTCTAAATTAGTATCCTAATATGTTGGTATTGGAACCTAGAACATTCACAGCTTAATATTGGAGCAACTTTTCAAGAGAAGCACATTATAGCTAATAGATGTGAGTATGAGCAGCATAACACAACTGGATTCTAAATATGCAAATATTTAAAACTTATTGAATTCTAAAGCAAAAGCAAATATTAAGTGAGCAGCGGAAGAGGAGGGTGAGGAAGGACCTGTTAGAAATAACATAGTAGAGATTGCCTGGTTTCAAATTAGAATCAGCTTTGGTATTAAGTTCCTGAATGATCCTTGCCTCTTCTTCAGGGGTGCACGGCAATTCAATAGATCCATTTTCCATCATATACGTTGAATCTGGAATCGTCATGATTGATTGATTGATTCTATTAATTAATTCCAATGACAAAAACAGATTCGGAAAACAATAACAACAGACCAACCCGACTAATAGATCCGAAAGAGATGGGAGAAAAGGGAACAAGGAAGGAAGAACCCTAGATTACAGGAGAAACCTAAATTCCTCGATTTGATTTTTGATCCAACCGTCTCCGTCTCTCTCTCTCTCTCTTTTGGAAGAGTTTTCAATTTTCATCCACCAACCTTTTATATATCATCGTATGCCCAATCACACCCCCTCTACTTTCTCCGATTCCACTCCTCTTTCCTCTCCCCTTTATTTTATTCACACTAGCCAATGAAAAGATAATTACTATTTTTTTCCCTATTTTACCTTTCATATTAGTAATTACTTACATATTTTTCAAATTCTTTTTTGAATATCTAAAACTATACATCAATTGATATAGATATTATAACATGCTCATATTATTAATTATTAAAGGCGGCTAAAGTTTAAAATAAACAAATAAAAATGAACGAAAAGAGTATAAATTTATGTTTGGTATAATTACGTGGTGAGTATCTAAGTAAATAATTAGCATTTTTAAACGTACTTTTTATTTATTACCTCTACAACAATGCTATGTATTTCACTATAAATACAAATAAATTCTACTCCACTATATATTAAAAGTATTTATATACTTGTAATAATGCTCATTGCATTCATTTTAAAAATCTCACAATTGATATTAGCATGAAAATGAACTTTTTCGGCCTCTCAAATAGTAATAATAACAACTCTGAGATATACTAGTAATAACTTCTTTTAATGTCTTACGTACTACTACTTATTTTCGGCGTACCTTGGCTCTATCTATCATCAATCAATTGCAGCCGCTTCCAAGACTTGTTTAGGTTTTATGTTTTCCAAGTATTTTTTTATTTAGCGTGCTGAGGGGGAGGGGGTTTTGAAATCAGCTTATGCCAACAGATGTGTTTGTGCATGTCATCTTTTTCGAGATGACAATGGCGTAGACAAAAAACCAGAGTAGAGTAAAAACTGATCTACAAGAAAAGGAACCTACGCATATCGGAATGACAATCGAAAAGCAAAATATGGAGCAAGCAAGAGCATCAAATAGAGAGCACTTTGCGTAAGCTGTTCACCCTTCCCAATCCGCTGGACCCAAATACTGATGAAGGAACCACTCAAAGCATCTTTACAAAAACACATCGGTATGGATGCCAAAGGACTTGAACAAGATAAAACCTTTCAGCATTTTTGAATAACCCACTTCCCTAGTCAAGTGATAACTCAAAGAACCAGGCCAACTCAAAACTATCTTTTAAGAACCAGGCCAACTCAAAACAGTCTTTTTGCTGCACTGTCAACTTAGGCTACAGATATTAGTTCTAGAACGGGGTTTGCAAATTTACAAACCAGCTCCGTACCATGAAGCCAAACATCAACTAAAAACAAAGGAATAACATCAGTTTCAAATTTCCCTCTACATAAGCTCCACGACTTGCAGGGTTGCGAGCATCTAAACTATTTACAGCAGCTTATGGCTTCCGTACAGGACTTCCATCTACAATTCAGTGCATGAATCCAGTTAACAAAATCATAGGGTATCAACAGGAAGCTATGCAAGGACACAGAGATTACAAACATGGCAATAGGACCGGCACATGACATGGCCAAAGCCCAAAGCTATCGGTCAATGACACATCCTACAAACAATAACTTCAGTGCCACTGAACAAGACTTTGTGAGTCAGTTATCTAATGATAGATGTCTTGTATTAAACACCCCAAGAAACGAAAAAGAACCTAACACAAATTATGACATGGTTGCCCTATCATCAGAGCTAGCAGAGGCCTCATTTCCAGCAGAAGTTTCATCTCCTTGTGCTTCATCTTCGCTGAACATACTGTCCCTACCAGATTCAGAGGATGAACCAATTTCCTCATCACTGATAACCTTAGCCCTATGCCGCCTCCTGACATCCTTTATGCCTCTTCCTTTTAGAGCCAATCGCCTGCGCTTTCTTGCCTTCCTCTTGCCTTTGGGAAAATCTTCCTGTTTTGATTCAAAAGTTTTGTTCCTGACATCTTTTGCAGCTCTATCCATGCAATCTTCGTTATCCTCCGATTCAGTAAATTGGGAGTCAACATCATGTTTGCGTCTCTTCCTACTTGTACTGGTCTGATAAAGAAAAAGAAAAACTTAAAAGGTTATAAGCCAAATATGAAACCAAATGGTAAGATTCCTTAACAAGCATTAATCAACATAATCCTCTTCTGCTGTAACCTAAAGCTTCATGGATGGTTTTCTTCCTTATTTAGGTAAGATCAGCTTGTTAAGACAACAAACTTCAATCTTCACTATATGGGAAAGAAACTGCGGTGAAGCATAAACCAGCTGGAGTCCTTCAAAACTAGCTATTTTCACAATATTTTTTTAAGTCCTCATTCTTGATCCTTGCCTCCTTCAGTAAATATGGCCACAGTGATAATTTTTTAAAAATTATCAGCTTAAACAGTGATGTGATAATTTTATTCAATTGCAATAGCTATCTAGATTAACTGCAAGAATTTGTCAAAGATAAAAAGGGAACTTCACAGTTGCCTCTTTCCTACACAGCATGCTCAGGGAACCATTCGTTCACACTTGGGTCGCATACCACTAGACACCCTTTTTAAAAAAAGTAATTTTAGAAGAAATTCTGCATTCATATGTTTGGCCGTAAACATATAAGGAGGCCTAATACAAAGATGGGTAATAATTGGTCTCAAATCATATTTGTAATATATGTGATATATGTAATGTAAATATTGCCCTAATTTCACATGATCTTATGTAATTGACCCTAGCACGGATAAAGGAGGAGGGTCCACGCTGACATCTAGCATAAAAATGAACTATTGTTATACATCTCGAAGAGCTGAATGGATACAGAGAATTCAGATAGCACCTTCCTGACTTCCTCACCCACGATTAGGCTTAGTTGAGTGAATATGAAGCTTAAATAAATGCTTAAAAAGCAAAAAGTCAAAATTAGACTCATTAGGCAGTTTTCAGACTCCAACACAGACAGAGGCGAAGCTACCTTGAACCAAGGGTGGTCAGACGAACACCCTTCGCCAGAAAATTTAACTGTGTATATATAAATGCTACTCTATATGGTTAAACTTAAATTTTACGTTTTGAACACCCTTGCAACAATTAAAGGGTGTAGCCCAGTGTTATAGAGGATGTACAGGTGAAGTCAAGGCTCATCTGCGCACAAGTTCAATTACCAGTAGTAGCGCCTTCTAACTTTTTTCTTCACATTTTTAAAGCTCCTATTTTAATGCTCATTAAGATATGATGAGGGGGGAAAATGAATAGATTGATAAGCATCAAAATTTGATCTTTCTATTTAAGGATAATCTAATAATTTTTTAGATCTATTTCCTATTCCATGTAAGCAATTTGTGGTACAATAGTTAATAAATCTGTTGTTTTTGAAATATACAAAATTAATGTTTAAAATAACTCTTAATTAGTGACCCACACAGTAAAAATCCAACAACAACATACCCAGTATATTCCCACAAAGTGGGGTCTGGGAGGGTAGAGTGTACTCAGTCCGTACCCTTACCTCAGAGGTAAGGTAGATAGACCCCCGGCTCAAGACCAAACAACATAGGAAGAAGACATAATATAAGAACAAGAAACGAAAGGTAGTAACAAAACAACAGATAGTAGTAGAAACAAGACTATCACCAAATAATATCGCCAACAATATACCCCAAACAACAAACAACACCCAAAAACTCCAAGAACAAAGACACTACAAGCGTAGAGCTACAACTACTAGCACAGATAATAAAACAAAATTGCTCCTATCTACGAGCACCCCTTCCTACTAAACTTCTATCCTAATTTGCATCCTCCAAACATTCATATCTAGCGTCATGTACTCAGTAAACTGTAACTGCTCCATGTTACGTCTAAGCACCCTCCTCTAATATTTCTTCGGTCTACCTCTACCTCGCACGAATCTATTCATAGCCAACCGCTCATACCTCTACACCGGGGCAACTGTGCCCCTCCTCATCACATGCCCAAACCATCTCAACCCCACTTCTCGCATCTTGTCTTCCACCGAAGCCACACCCACTTTGTCACGAATAACCTCATTTCTAATCCTATACCTACTAGTAAACCCACACAACCATCACAACATCCTCATCTTCGTCAACTTCATCCTTTGGATGTGAGAGTTCATGACTGGTCAACACTCCGCTCCAAACAACATAGCTGGTCGAACTGCCACTCAATAGAACTTGTCTTTAAGTTTAGAAGGCACCTTCTTATCACACAAGACTCCGAATGCAAGCCGCCATTTCATCGACTTGCACCAATACGATGAGTAACATCCTTGTCAATCCCCGCATTATCCGACATCATAGACCCAAGATAATTGAAATTATACTCCAAATATTACGTCTTGCTCCTGCTCAACCAAAACCATTTAGACTCAAGGGTCTGCCTCCAAACCCCCAACTTAGCATTAGCTCCTCCGTGTGTTTCGCCAATCAAACCTACATCATCCGCAAATAACATACACCAAGGCACCACACCTTGAATTTGACACGTCAATACATCCATCACCGAGGAAAATAAAAACGAGCTAAGCTTCGATCCTTTGTACAACCCCATCAAAATACGAATTTTTAATGAGGTTGGTAGCCAGTTGGATTCCCAATCGATTTGTATTTGACTTTCATTTTCTTTTCATCAAATTTAAAGTAAAACTTAAAAGTAATTATTTAATTTAAAGAAAATAAGGAAATTCTAAAAGCTCTCTATAACTTTGCCAAAATTGAAAGACAAAAGGCTCCACAATGAGATTTTAAAAAATTCCTCGTGTCTCGTTATTCTTGTAATCATTACCAGAGGTTGATGAAAGCTTGAAGCATAAACATGATTTCATTTTAGGCTTAATTTTCTCCTTTCTTTCCTTACTTTTTTTGGCTCTTTTAGTTCACTTCTGATGGAATACAAGATGACCATTATGAAATTGGAGGTTCTTTTCGAACTTCGAGATCCACAATATGCTTATGTGGATATTAGCATATTTGGATATTTAAAGAATGGAGAATAACGCCCAAGACAGAAGTCCAAAAAGAGAAGACTACTGTCTTTGGTCTTAAATTAGGAAGCCCAAAATAAGAGGGTATTTTAGTATTTCGCTTAGAATAATGAACCCTAGTATAAATAGGTTAATAGGTCTTTCGAGTTAGATTATTTTGGACTGTGAGTTTAAGTTACTTTCTTTGAGAGTTGATCACATATCTCCTCTTGAACTACTACAATAGTAATTCATGTATGAGTTCATATCTCTTTCTCCCTTTGAAATATATCTCATATTTTATTTTTTTGATAACCGTGGTGTCCGGGACAGCTTGCGCGCACCTCAACTAAATTCACGGGATACCTGCCACCTCACACCAGCAAGGCTAGAACAGATGGGAAGAAATCACTTAGTGTTTGGCTCTGCGGGGAATTGAACCTGAGACCTCATGGTGCTCATCCCAACTTCATTGAACCACTAGGCCACACCCTTGGGTGTGAAATATATCTCATATTTGAATGTTGAACTAATTACTTACTAGATTCTCTTCATTGCTTCTTTGAATTCATTGATTGCATTTCAATTCTAGATTAACCTTTCTTTCTTCGTATTCTAGATTTAAGATTATTTGTTGAATTTCCATACATCCAAGTAATTAATTACTTATGTGCGTGTGTTCACCCCAACAATTTCTTTGAATTCCCAATCCCGTTTCACATCAACTTCATATTAAATAAACATGAACTCATCAAATATTACACAAGTTGATTTCAATTTTTTTGGTACATCTATTCACAAAAAGAAATCAATTATTAGTATTGTGTAGTTTGATTTTAATTTTGGTGCACCCGTTCACTAAAAAAATGATTTTAATTTTCATGCACCCGTTCACTAAAAAAAGAATTACTTATGTTGTGCTCGAACACCCTTCGTGAAATTTCTGGCCACGCCACTGAACCCAGTACCTACACCAAACAATAATAAAATGTCACAGGAATTGTCAAAAAATACCTTGGGACCACGATCAACCAGGCGAGACCATTCACTTCGGTTCCGCAAGCAATCAAGGACAGCCTGAGAGTGACTTGAATATGCATAACGCTCTCCGTTATGCTTCCTCAAGTTCGGCCAGTGCTACAGACAAATCAGGAAGACAAAATACAAATTAAATTTTTTGTTAACACCAGAAAGAGAATGTATCTTATCTCACTAACGCATCTGTACCGGAAGAACTGCATTGCAGAGCTCTTCATAAGTCATTCTTTGACCTTTGCTCATAATCTCAGCAATCAAAGCTACAAAAGCAGAAAAATAGGTGACAACTGTAAGGAGGAATGTCATGGTAACACTCAGAAGATCCAAAATAAAAGGAAATCTTTTTATAGAACATCTAACATATACAACTCCTGTAAGGCAAAAACCTGGTAATGTTTGATGTGAAGGATGTCCATCCACTTTTGCATCATCAGCAGCAGCTGCACTTGGTGAATTGTGCATTGAAGACAGGTTCTGCTCATTTGCCTCATTTAGGGAACATAAACTACTACTTGCTGAAGTATTGGAGGCAAGTGTGTTACTCTTCTTCAGAGATTGCACACTTTTTGCTGATCCAGCATCTCCTTCTCTCTTACTAATAGAATCTTCTTCTCTCCTACAAACAGGAGAAGTTGATCTATCAGATTTCTTAGTTTTCTGAACCACCTCCTGAGAACAGTTTGAACCATCTTTGCCTATGTCCTTTGACTTTCTCCTAGATGTCTATGGCAAAATATAAACCCGTCAGAATAAAGTCAAAATCAGCAGATAGTTGCATATATAAAAAATCATGAAGCTTACCAAACCATGATCTTTTCCGCCACCGCTAGATGTTCGCTTCATTGCCATACTTGTAGATGTTGGAGAGGTTAACTGAGGTAAGCTACCAGCATGACGCATCCGTGGCACTCGAGGAACTCTAGGAGAACTATTAAGTTCTTGATGAAGCAGCAGAGCAAGCTACATAAAAATGGATAAGCGTAAGCTAAGAGGGAAATAGTGAACTTTAAACAATTACTAATTCAACTTTTACCGCTTCATCACTTAGTGGAGGAGATGATGAAGGTGGAGGATGCATCTGGTGTGTATTCACTTTAGAAGACGGTTGGCAACTTGGCTGGTTTATCTTTTCACATTTTTGTGTCAAGTGAAGACCTGTAGCTTTATTCTGTATGTGTGCCGCACTCTCACTTTGCAGTGAGGTAGAAGACTCTGCAGAGCGTGAACTAGCAGGGTTACTACGCACAATAGAGGTTTTTGCAGCAGAAGTGGAGACTGATTCCTTTGCTTCTGATACTGTTTTCTTCACTGGAGCATGAGAGAGCTTGGTCAACTGCAATGTCTTCGAAGCCGAACCAACAGATGACTTTGAGTGCTCTTTCAACATTTTCTTTGGTCTTTCACGCCTCTCCTCATCCCTACCAGCATCCATTGACGACCTCTCTCTTTTATTACTAAGATTGCTCCCATACATTCCCCTCACTTTACCATTAGAATCATGATTATGAGCTTTCGAGGATGTTCGATTCTCAGGAGCAGAAGACTTTGTTGTACCTGAAGATGATTTTCCTGTGGATAGAACTATTTTATGGTGATTCAGAGCTGATAACGAAGTTGCGACTGCTAAGCTTGATCTAGGTGCATCTTCAGCAGGCTTTGAACTTTGTTTGTGTCCTGAACTCTTTCTTGCTGCTACTGTGACTTCAGAAATCTTAGGTTCTTGATTAGATTGACAGAGAGCACTGGGTGATTCATCAGTATTAGTTGTATTATTACCACCAACAGTTGTCTTTCTACTGCCATCCTTTAATTTACAATCACTATATTCTGATTTGACGATAGTGGTAACATTAACTTCAGCTTTTTCAGACAAGCATCCTGAAGATGTCCCTGCATGTTTCGCCAATGATTGTGTTATATCCAACTTACCCTCACTTGGAAGTAAATGTTGACTTTCAAGGTCAGCAGGATCAGCATGGACTTTGGCTGTCAATTTAACCTCGTGTTCTGAAGAGCAAATAACCTTGTCATCACTTGAACTTTCGACATTATGCTGCCTCTTAATATTAGGACCAAGACATGCAACATTTTCAATCATGGACTCCGCCGTTTGAAATTCAGTTCCAAGATTTAGAACCACAGCCTCTTCCTTATTGTTGGTAGCATCACTAACAACCTAATTTCAGAAGTGGTTTTATTTTACAAAAAATGCCTTGACCAGAAAAGAAAAGGAAAGAACAAATAATAAACATTCTTCGTGTAATGGAGAAAAAGAAAGCATCTTTAATCTCTTCTTTTGCTGTGTAATAGGCTAATAGCTGCTCAAATATGGAGTAAAATTTTGCAGTGGCAAGCATAAGCAGGATGTGTATGAACTGACAATGGGCAATCGAGCGTGCAAGAGGGAAAAGTGCCTATTCTGAGGTTTTTAGAATGTCTTCGGCTGCTACTGTATATTATACATGGCAAGAAAGGAATGGCAGTTTTCAGAAACAAGCAGAGAAGCACTAGGACCATAGCCAAGCAGATCATTCAGTAAGTCCACTGTAGAGGGATTATGAAGCCTAAAATAAGCATGGAAATTGTAGATTTTGAACTTCTATCCCTAGACTAGTACTAGTAAGACATCAGTCGGTAGGGAAATGTAGCTATGCTGCGCTTCTGATGTTGCAACTTGTTAGTCCAATAGTAAGTTGCTTTTCCTTGTACACATAAATCCGTTAGATAATAAAGTTTTTTATTAAAAAAAATGATTTTTTTAAAATTAAGATTAACATTAGCATGGCATAAAGCTTCCTTTTCTCCACAACTCTATAAGAGATTAAGAGGTAGGGCTCCTTAAGACATTTCAGATCCAAAAGGCATACATTTGCATTTTTCAAGAAAATACACGGTACTAAGCTTACCCTGCAAAAAACACTAGCAGCAGTTCATATTTTGGAGTAATATGCAATGGCAATAAAGCATGAAAGAAATGCATATTCTACTTGTTCGGCAACTGAAAATAGGTTTGGCAGAAACTTGGGACGTAATAAGAGCTAGTTGTGCTTAATATGCAATGACAACAGAGAATAAAGAAACACAGTCCACCTTTATCCCCTCCTAATCAGCCTTTGGATGAAAGCCAATAGATTATACCTTCTCTTACTTAATCAAATCCCAACCGTTCCAGTAGCCCTACTAGAACAGTTGATCCATTTGCTTCACCGTAATGGCTAGATTTAAATTACTTCCAGTCATTTAGCAAATGCTATAAGGCCCAGTTCAAATGAGTTTCAACATGTGCATTAATGTTCTTGTGTGTTTTATAGGATCTAAATATGGTTAACCTTACACCAGCAATAATATGAAATATGTAACTGTAAGGTTCAACTTCAGTCTCATCACACATTGGAGGAGGAGATGTGCTGTGGCAATCTGGATTCCCAAATTGCATGATTACCCTCAAGGTACTTCCTCACTAAGTGCAAATTTTTTCCCAAGCAGAAGTAACTGATGAAAAAACAACAGTTGCTAGAATAGATAGATCACCAGAGAAGGTTCAAGAGCTTTGAATATGAACTTTGGTGCTATTGCCTAATACCATAATAACAAGAAAGATTTTATCTCCTCTTCATTTTCTCATAGGATCATTTGCAAAACCATCAAGGTCAAAGCCCCTTGCTTCTATTCCTAATTCGCCCATCCTTTCACCTCTCTAACAAAGGGGGGGGGGAATGAGATATTGTTTCATGCATCCTCTGTTTATTTTGAAAATCAGAAATAAAACCGAAATAACCTATCTTCGACCTTCCTACAGTTCTGTTTTTCCAACCCTCACAGTTTTACAAAGTCAGGTACAAATTCATAGCACATAAAATTACTCTACCACGTGAAAAATGCAGAACTGGACATAGTTGGTCATAAACTTGGGAATGTGCGAAAAATGAAACAAGGAGAGTCACCACATAATCCCAGGAAACTGTAGCATGAAAACTGATCACATACCTCATCTGTCATAGGTAAACTAGCAGAATCACTCTGTTCTAAATTTGTTGCTGCTCCATCATTCTCCATAGGATAGTCCTCAACTCTAGCAGGAACATGGTTTCTAATCTTGTCTTCCCGGGGATGTGCTTCACTTGTTGAGCAACGTTTGGATACATCACAAGATGCAACTTTTGAAAACGGCTCTTTTGAAGTTGGAATGACAGAAAAGCTTGTGGAGTCATGGTCCAGTACACGAGGTCCTTCCAAAATGTCAACAGCAGCCAAAACCACCCCTGAATCTCCAAATTTTGTTCTCTGGACATCTGTCTTGACATCCACGGGGCCTATTGCAATTCTTTTAAGTTAATTCCCTCATAACTTGAAAAGGAATATTAAGTACCATTATCAACAATCATGGCAGTACTAGTAGCAACAAAAATAGTAGATAAAGCAGCAGTAACACAAACCAAATTTGAAAGTCAAGAAAGCATTAGACATGCAAAAAAGAGCTCTATACGCATAAACTACAAAAATGAACTTTTTAAAACAAAAGGACAGTAGCTTAATCACCTGGTCTAGAAGTATGTGCATCTTTCTTAAGATAACCCTCCTTTTCAACGACCTTAGACATCTTCTTACCACTTTGGTCCTTGGGCATCCCAAACTCTTCTTTCTTACGTTTGTTGTCTTGTATCATGCTAGGACCCAAAAGACCTGTGCTCTTCTTCACATCATTGGTTGCACGAGTAGTGGCATCTGAATCCATAGCAGTGTTGGACTCCATAACAGGCTTCTCGGAAACAGGGTTAACTACTGGTGCAAGCAAGAAGTTTTCCTTTGACAAGGAGAATAAAGTGCCAGCACCATTACCAGTAGTCATCTCATTGCCTTTGTCACTGGAGTTATCATGAGCCTCTATTGTTTCATTTTCCCAACAAGGAAACTCCCTATATTGAAAATTGAACTTTTTGGGAACATAACCACTACATTTCCACAATTCACGACTAAATACAGATGACAACCCAGAAAATAAAGCTGGATCACCACCGGGGAGACCTTGGACATGAACCCTTTCCTCCATTGGCAAATCAGTCCAAAGCCTAAAGGGCTTTCTTATAGGGACGGAATTAGGATATGGAGAATTCATGGTCAAAGTCTTGGTGGGCAACTCAACAAGTAGCTGAGCAACCTCAGTTTCTTCGCTATCATTCCTTCTGGCTTTGTTTTTACACTTATCACATGCAAATAGCTTCTCACTCTTGACATAGCGCACGCAACGTGTATGTACCCAGACACCGCAGTCGTCACAATTGACCATCTCCTCCCCATCATCAAAATTGACACCACAGACACAGTCCACAGTCCATGAACCATCAACCCAGTCCTCCTGTGGATTTGCAACAGGAAGGCGGTGAGACCGGCTCTTCATGGCTGCCTCTCCGCTAATTCAAACCCTAAAAACTGCAATAAATAGAAAAAACTAAAATCCCCAATTGTTTTAGGCAATACCCACCTCAAATATGAATAACAAATTGCCAATTGAAACGTCCAATAGCTCAATTATCAAAACCGGATATAGAATTAAAATCATCAAACGGGCATACAAAAAATCAAGCCTATAACTTTTTTTAAAAGAAAGAAGCCCCTTTTAATAGCTGGCTAGCTGAATTGTTATAGCTCGATGACAAATGAAGGGGCGAAAAACTCAATTCATGAAACCAATTGAGAGCCAGATGTATAGAATTAAAAAAGATGAAAACAAACAATTTATATATAATAGAATTATATATGTACCGGTGACAGTGGAAACGCTTCAAACGCAACCTTAGAGATATGGATATGGGGGATTCGAAGAGAGGTGCATAGAGGGGTTTCGCAGCTGGGCTTTGCCTTTGAGGGGGATTAGGTTACTGCTTACGCTGATATCTCAGCTCCGAATTATGAATTTGTGATAGAATAAAGTACATTGGCGTCCGCAGTCACGGCGTTGACCCTGAAATAAGGTAATCCACCACTTGCGGGGTCGATTCTCAATTATCAATTCTTTGGTGTCTTTAATAATACTACTACATACTAGTAATGCTTTACATATTTTACTTTAGAGTAAATATATAATTACATCACTGATCTTATTCGAGATTTGTAAAAAAATACCTAAACTTTTACTTCGATCTATTATCCCACGATTCTTCTTTATTTCGTTGCAAATACACTATTTTGACCCTCTGCGTGTATACACGCTCCACAGGCGCGTGAAAGATCTCGAATTTGACTTTTTTGATCAATTAAAAGCTGTCACGTGTAAAATAATTGATATATAATTTATATTCTTTAAAAAAAAACATAATATTTATTTATTTTTTAAAATTACTACCCCTCTCCGCCCCCCCAACCCACCCACTCATTCTTCTTCAACTTAATTCACCATTAAAGCTTCCATTGAAGTTTTTTTTTTTCTTAAATCATTCTTTAAAGCTCCATTTTACAATTAAATCATATCATTTAACTAGCCACCATTTCTTCTTCAACACCATTAAAGCTCTTCAACAAAATGTCACCATTAAAGCTTCTTCATTGAAGCTTTAAAAAAAAAATCATATCATTAAAGCTCCATTTTCAGTTAAATCATATCATTTAACTATCTTTAAAACTAAATTCAATCATAAAACTTTCAATTCAATCATAAAACTATATTTTGAAGTGATTTGAACTAAACAAAAAAATAGACGAAAATGCATGCTGACGGAGTGGAGGTTTGGGGAGATGCTGATGGAGTGGGGGTGTTGGACGGGGGGGAGGGGGGTACTGAATAGGGGTGGGGGTGGAGGGGAGTTGCTGAATGAGGTGGGGTGGGGGAAGAGGGGGTGGCGTGGGGTAGGGTGTTAAATTAAATAAAAAATAAAATTTTGTTAGAAAAAAATTAAAAAAATATAAATTAAACATATTTAACACGTGGCAGCACTTGATTGGTGCGTGTGTTCACTCTCTTTGTTGTGATTGAGATTCAGCGAAAAATGGTGTATTTGCAACGGATTAAGAAAGAATCGTGGGGTAATAGGTCGAATTCAAAGTTTAGGTGTCTTTTTGAAAATCTCGATCAACATCAGGGGGTAATTATGTATTTACTCTTACTTTATACTCCTTCCATCTCATTTTATTCCCTATTTGTTGTAAATGAGAATATGTTTGAATGGGATGCCACGCGGGATTGGCACATGGGATTGCCACGTAGGACTTCTAGAAAGTCGATTTCTCCTAAACGACTTGGAGAATACGTTTGGAAAGGGGCAAGTTCACGTGAAGAAGGTTAAAATTGGCAAACAAAAAGCATAAAGCATCATGAGTGGAGCAGTGCACAGCAGGCAATTTGATTGTTATGCACATACTTTTTTTCTCTCTATTTACTCTAATTTCCTCACCTCCTTCTTCTTCTTCTATCATTAACTAATTTTTAGCTGCAAATTTCCTTGTAATTTCTGATTTTAGAGACTTAAACAGAAGAGCTACTATTGTAAATTTAGTTGGGGCTTATTAATACAAGTGTTGTTACTATTTGTTGTACCTATTTGTTTCATTGGTGCTTTCATCCAGAGCTCTTCCATGGATGGCCAAAAGCTTAAATCACTTGTTGAAGAATCAGTTCAGGGTATGAAAGACTCAATTCTCGCAGATACGTGTTCTTTGTTAATAGAAGTGATGGGAAGCTAGCGCCCAGAGAGAGTGCACATGATGACCGTTTTCCAGTAGATCCTCACTTCCGTTACATGCCAGCTTCAGTGGAATTTGGTCGATTCTGTGGAGAAAATCCAGAGGCTTGGATCTTCCAAGCAGAGAGATATTTTGATTTTTACAGGATTGCAGAAGACCAGCGTTTGTCACTTGCTTCTTTTTATTAGGGATGGAGATGCATTAGAGTGGTATAGGTGACTTTTTTCGGAATAAACAACTGGTGGATTGGGAGCACTTTGCGTCGAAGGTGCGAATCCGTTTTCATAAAAAGGGATTAGAGCCTACTGAAGGACGCCTGGCGAAGCTCCGGCAGACGACCACTGTCGCGGATTATCAGGCCAGATTTGAGGCCATTGCAAATGAGAGCGACGACATGGATGATGAACGTATGGTACGTCTCTTTATTTCTGGGCTTCGTGAAGATATTAAGAACTCTGTTTTGGTCCATAATCCCAAGAGTTATGAGGAGACACTTAACTTAGCCTATATACACGAGCAACGGATCTAGGCTGAGAAGGGACCTGTTAGGCCAGCTTTTGCCAGAACAACCCCTCTCCTGCCTACCCCAAATGTTGCACCCCTAAATCAAAAACCATCTTTCTCAAGTCGTACTTTTCTCAAACGACTCACTCATGTAGAGTTCCGAATTCGCCGTGAGCACGGGCTATGTTATTTTTGTGAGGTGAAGTACTCGACGGGATACAAATGTAACAAACCCCCACAGCTCCTTTTGCTTACTGATGGATCAAATTTGGACCCTAATTTGCCGGAGCCTTTTGTTGCTGATGATTTGATAGTCGGGGAATCACAATCTTTAGAATTACAGGAGCAATCATCTATTTCTTATCATGTTTTAACTGGGGGAATTTCGCCTTCCACATTATGATTTATCAATCAAGTAAATGGGTCACCAGTCCAAGTATAGGTAGATGGATGGAGTACTAGTAATTTTGTACAACCACGTGCGGTCAAACATCTTCAGCTCCAAGTAGAGCTCATTCCTCGTTTTGCAGTCATGGTAGGAAATTGTAACACCCCATGCTTAATTACGTGCATTAGCCATGGTTATATGTGTTGGAGTATAAGTATTGATCCTAAGGTATATATGAGTTTAAGTATGAGTATTGATTATTTTGAGATGGTTTCAAGTGTATAGTTTGATTATATGTGTATAGGAATCAACTGTATTTATATCGGAATTTGCCCGTCGATGTTTCCATACGAAGTTTATTGAATAAGCTTTCCAACGATATAAAGATTTCCAAAAACGGATAAGTTTCGGATATAATCGAGCACGTTCGAAACTATAAAACGACGGTCGGGATAATTGTGAACAGTAAATGTGCAGGAAATTCAAACTACTGAGGCCTGCCAGTTTTTTGGGTCGACTTTGAACGATCGTAACTCTCTCAATATAATGAACTGGGAGGGCTGCGACCTATCAAAAGAAAGATCTTTGAGTCTTCTTTCCAATGCAATTGGTTTCATCCAAATCCAACATCTGAGTAAGGAGTTATACTCGTTTTACTTCAGCCTCTCAAAACAGTTTTTTAGGGTCAACTTCAAACGATCATAAATCCTTGTAAAGGATGAACTGGGTGGCCTACTTTATATGAAATGAAATCCCTTTGAATTATCTATCCAAAGATACCAATTTCACCCAAATCCGATATCGGAGCAAAGAGTTATGGCCGATTTACTTTAGCCTATCAAAACAGTCCACCATGGACAGATTCGGATTTACTTAAATTTTTAAGGGTAATATGGTCATTTTCCATCATCTCTTGGACGAAAATTGGTCATTATATAGATATAATTGGTCTTATATCCATCAATTATCATCATATTATTGAGAATAAGGAAACCCTAGCCTAATTTCAACTCCAATTATCTTGTGATTCAACCGTGGAAAGTCCAAATTGATTCCGTAGTTGTGTTCATCGTCTCGAGGGCTTCGAGAAGCATCCCTTATTTGTTCCAACAGGACTTCGAAATCAAAAGGGCCATTTTATGGTAAGAATGTAAATTATGTTGGTGTTATTTATATGAATATGTATATATATATATATATATATATATCTATATATATATTGTTGAAAGATGATTGGGAAATGATGTTGGATTATGCTGAATTGTGAAGGGATGATGTGGTATTGAAATGATGATTATATATATATATATACACATAAACCTATTGTTCAAGTTGGTTTTTGGAATGTTTTGCAAATAGTGGTTGTATGGAATTATGGAAGAGAATTGTGGAGTTGGGTTGCTAATACTAGATGCCAAATATTTCATTGTAGATAAGTGATTTGTAAAGGCGGGAAGTTGTATTGAATTGGTATCCGAATCTACAACGAGGTATGTAAAGCATACTCTAACAATGTTCTTTGGCATGAAAACACCAATGTTCCATCAAGTAAGATTCCAAGGTTGTCCAAAAACATGTATTGTTCTACATTACCAACGAAGTTGTTTCCATTCTATAAAGTGTAAAAATGTTTCATTGATATACCAAAAGGCTCCTATTTCATTGTTGTGATATTGATGATTCTGAAACACATTGTTGATGTACCAATGAGTCTTTATAACATCGTTATTGTATAGAAGGTCTATTACTTGATTCCTATTGATGTATCATTGTTCCAAAGGTACTATATTGGCATGAACACTAATGTAATAATCTCAAAAGCTTTTGAACTAAGTTGTTGGAAAGATCTCTTATGTGTGTTACTTGATATACGTGTGGGTGGTATCCCAGGGGCATAAGCCTAGCATGGGTCGATCCCTATTTATGTGTTTATGGGTGGTATCCCAGGGGCATAAGCCTAGCATGGGTCGATCCCAGTTGATATGTACTGGAGGCAGCCTAATGGTCACAGTACGGTACAATTTTGATTATTGTTAGGTGGTTGGAGGTTCGGGAGGAGGAGGTAATGACGAATGATAATTGTAAAGAATGAAATGAACGAATGTATACCGTTCCACAAATGTGTTCGAATTCACGAACCCAATTCAGATTAATGATAATGTACATGATCCTAAAAATGTTTATGAAGTGTGGTTCACTTCTATTATGATTTATTCACTTGCGTCTGATTTTCCTGATCCCCTATATTACATATGATTATTTACAGCTTTACATACTCAGTACATATTTCGTACTGACGTCTCTCACGGGGGACCTGCATTTCATGCTGCAGGCACAGGTGCTTCAGGTCATTCGCAGCATAGATAGGAGCCAGATCATACAGCTATTGTTGGTGAGCTCCAGTTTGCTTCGGAGCTTTCTGAGTCGGTTCCTTATGTTTTGTTATTGTACAGGAGTCATGTGTGGGCGGGGGTTTGTCCCGACCCTAGTTATGTCATGTATATCCTAGAGGCTTTGTAGACATAAGGAAGGGTCAAGTCATGGGAGTTTATATAGTGATGTTATATTTGTATATGTGGTGGCCCCGACGACCAAGTATTATATTATATATATATATTTGTGCGTGTTGTGCTGATACAGGGAATTAGACCCTTCTGTATGTAACGAAGTGCTGCCCAAATTTTTGGTGAATGTAAGGAAAAGTACAGGTATTTGAACGGGTTCTCCCGGGCCTTCTCGGCTTTGGGTGCCAGTCCGGCCCGATGGGATTTTGGGGCGTGACAGAAATGGACAAATACTATCGTGCGAAGGTGCGGTGAAGCAAGTATGCTTACTAATTCAAGGGTGTACTCTAGTCGAGGATCTTTATGTCTTACCTTTACAAGGCGTTGATGTAGTCCTTGGAGTGGCATGGTTGGCCATATTGGGCGTGTTGTGACTGATATGCAACAAGAGAATTTGAATTTAATTTACAGGGGTCTAAGTGGTTATGGAAGAGGGATTCGCCCACAGCTGCTCATCAGATCCAGTTACATAGCTTAAGGCGTATGACATCAACTGATGTTATTGCTTCTTTCTTTTTATTGGCAATGGTTGCTCCTGAAGAGAATTGTGCAAGTGAAATTATCTCTGATTTGAAGGGTATTTTGGAGTCATATGATGATGTGTTTAAGAAACCTACAGGATTGCCACCTTCTCGTGTTCAAGATCATTCAATACACTTTATTCCAGAGGCGCAACCAGTGAATGTTAAACCATACAGGTACCCATACTTTCAGAAACAGGTCATGGAGAAGATGGTGGCAGGAATACTTGAGGAGGGGGTGTATGGACCAGCACCAGTCCATTTTCATCGCCAATGCTATTAGTGCGTAAGAAGGATAGCACGTGGCGCTTTTGTGCTGATTATCGAGCACTCAATACCGTCACAGTCTGTGATCACTTTCTAATTCCAACCATTGATGAGTTGTTTGACGAATTACATGGTACTCAAGTCTTTTCAAAATTGGACTTGTTTTCAGGTTATCATCAAATCAAGGTCAAGCTAGAGGATGCGGCTAAGACAGCCTTCCGTACTCACGATGGTCATTATGAATTTTTGGTAATACCTTTCGGATTGACAAACACTCCTTCAACATTTCAGGCTACTATGATTGGAATTTTTCATCCACATATGCGTCGCTTTGTTCTGGTTTTCTTTGACGACATCTTAATCTATAGTGCATCTTGGAGTGAGTATTTAGAGCATTTGATAGTGGTATTATAGTTGTTGTAACAATATCAGCTAGTGGTCAAACGCTCGAAGTGTTTGTTTGGTAAATCTTCTATTGATTACCTTGGCCACATCATCTCCGCTCAAGGCCTTGGAGTGGATTCGGACAAGATCAGTATTATTAGGCAATGGCAGACACCACGATCAGTAAAAGAAGTTCATAGTTTTTTGGGGCTAGCCAGATATTATCGTAGGTTTATTCACCACTATGCAGCTATAGCAAGTCCCTTAACTGACTTGTTACACAAGGATTCCTTTAAATGGACAGAAGTTGAGCAGCATGCCTTTGAAACCTTGAAACCTCGGTTAAGATCCACCCTTGTTTTGACCTTTCCCAATTTTAAGTTGGAGTTTTGGGTGGAAAATGATGTGTATGGACGAGGTATTGAGGCTATTCTATCGCAGCAACGCCACCCTATTGCTTACTTTAGCCAAAAGTTAAGCTCTAGGATGCAGCAAACTTCAACATACCACCGGGAGATGTTTGCCATTACTCAGACTATGAGTAAGTGGCGACAATACTCATTGGGGCGCCAGTTCACAATCCTTATTGATCAACAATCGTTGCGTAACTTGACTACCCAAACTATACAGACCCCTGAGCAACAAAAATAGCTCACTAAGCTTGTTGATTATGACTTTTGCATCTTGTATAGGCCGGGAAAACAAAACGCAACAGCAAATGCTTTGTCTCAGACTCCAGAAGTTGTTCCCATGACTATTTCAGTCAACATTTTTTATATAGATGCTGATTTGAAGAAGTTGAACTAGACTAGCCATGAGTTGGTAGGAATACAACAGGCTTTACATCGCGCGGATGAAATTTTTTATGACTATCAGTTCAAGGAAGGGTTATTATTTTATAAAGGTAGGATAGTGATTCCCACGGACTCTCCGTTATGCCAGAAGTTACTCTTTGAGTTCCATGCTAGTCCTACAGGAAGACATGCTAGGGTTGCACGCACATTTCATCATTTGGCATCCAATTTTTTCTAGAAACAGATATACAAGGACGTACAAACTTTTGTTGTTGCGTGTCAAATTTGCCAGCAGATGAAGGATTCTCACCTACATCCTGCTGGCCTATTACAGTCGTTGCCGATTTCAAATCAGGTATTTGAGGATATTGCTATGGACTTCATTACTTGTCTTACGAGCTCAAAGGGAAAGACCACAATCATGACAGTAGTAGACTGCCTCACTAAGTACGACCATTTTATTCCCTTGCCATCAATTTTCTCAACTCATACAGTGGTCGGGGCCTTTGTTGTAGGTATTATCAGGCTCCATGGCCCTCCTCGTTCTACTGTGACTGATCGTGATCCGCAATTCTTACACTCTTTTTGGCAAGAGATTAACCGCTTACAGGGATCCACTTTAGCCATGAGTACAACATATCATCCTCAAAAAGATGGTCAGTCTGAGGCTCTTAACAAGTGCACAGAATAATATTTGTGTTGCTACATTGCTGAGGTACCCTCTCAATGGTTTGCTATGCTGCCATGGGCAAAATTTTGGTACAATACTTTATTTCAAACCTCAGCTGGCATGATCCCTTTTTAAGCTCTCTATGGTCGTGAACCACGTATTATTGCTCGATATATTTTGGGGAATACTGCAAGTGAACTGATTGAGTCCTACCTGCTGCAGCGAGATGAAGTCTTGCAAGTCCTCAAGAACAACTTATTGAAGGCTCAGAACCGCATGAAGTTGTTGGCTGATAAGTCTAGGGCTAATACCGTCTTTGAAGTAGGTGATTGGGCATATGTCAAACTCAAGCCTTTCAGACAGAATACTTTACGCTTGCAGTGAGATCATAAGCTCGGGAGGCGTTATTTTGGGCCTTATCAGGTGTTAAAATGCATTGGCTCTGTTGCTTATCGGTTGGAACTTCCAAAATCTACAAAAATCCACTCTGTTTTCCATATTTCTATGTTGAAACGTTGTGTTGGCACTCTGGACCAGTAGGTGACTCCTCTGCATCTGAATGTTCCGACTACAGAGAATCCAGCTGACTCCAACCTTGAGGACAAGGTTACTTTACAGGAAGGGAGTAATGTTGTAAATGAGAATATGTCTGAATGGGATGCCACGCGGGATGGGCACATGGGACTGCCACGTAGGACTTCTAGAAAGTTGATTCCTCCTAAACGACTTGGAGATTACGTTTGGAAAGGGGCAAGTTCACGTGCAAAAGGGTAAAATTGGTAAACAAGAATCATAAAGCATCATGAGTGGAGCAGTGCATAACAAGCAATTTGATTGTTATGAACAGACTCTCTTTCTCTCTATTTTCTCTAATTTCCTCACCTCTTTCTTCTTCTTCTATCATTAGTTAATTTTTAGCTTCAAATTTCTTTATAATTTCTTATTTTAGAGACTTAAACAGAAGAGCTACTGCTGTAAGTTGAGTTGGGGATTATTAATACAAGTGTTGTTACTATTTGTTGTACCTATTCATTTCACTCTTTCAGTCGTCTTACATGGAGGACGCATACCTAATGCTAATAATTTTTTTCTATAGCAATAATTTGTGAGCTAAGTTAATACTCCCTCCGTCCTAAATTTCCTAATTTGATTTGAGTTTAAGTTCTGTGCACTGTCAATGTACAAAATATTTTACACTATCAGTTAAATTGACCTACTATTACAGGTTATCCAATTATTTATATAAAAATTTAAAAAGAAAAAATTAAGTAACCTGCAATAGCAAGTCAAGTTTACCTGATAGTGTAGAATATTTTATACACTGACGATGCACAAAACTTAAATTCATTTGAATTTCCATTTTACTTGTCCTTTTTCATTAATCAAGAAGAGACAAAAAAAATTTCATGTTTTCCCCTTTGTATTAATTATTTTTTCTTCAAATTAAAATGTAAACATCATTTAATAGGGGCATGGATATCCCAAAATTTCCTCAATTAGAAGATACGAATTGAATGGATTTAACACCAAGGTATACGAAACATCATTTAATTTATTTAATTATATGAATGCCGCATAATAGGGGCATGAATTTAATATGAATTTGTTGGACAATAAAATTTTTGAGACCGAAAAATAAATAATTCGAGACAAGAAAAATATTACAATAATTGATTTTATTGATTTCAATGCGAGTATTACAATCTCTATGAATCCTCTGATTCGCCTTTTCAAAAATAAATTCAAGGGAAAATTAAAGCTTGATCTTAAATTTGAACTTGATTTGATGGACTTGAGGGACTTAATCTTGACTTGTGCTTGAATTCAAGGGCTTTTGAGCTTGTTCTTGAATATTGCAGTCTTGATCTTGAATCTTGATGAACTTGATTTGGATGCTTGAGCTTTTAGAGAAATTGCGGCGTTTGATCCACGAGCTTTCTCTTGCTACTTGTTAGAATTCTGGGGTCGTCCTTTTTCTGAATTATGAGGTCCCTATTTACAGTTGTAGGAAAGGAAGAGTCATGATGAATATGGACTTTCTTTGACCAATCAGATTTAAGTGATGTGGCGCCTTTTATGGACTTTTATTTCATGGGTCTGCTGCATCAGTTTGACATGTGGCACGGTCCTATTGGCTCTTTCACTTGACTTGACATGCCACGTCATTTGACACTTGTCGCTTATTTGGGCCTCTAGATTATGACAATATCTTGGGTTTAGTAAAGTGGGCTCATCATTTGTAGCCCAAATTAATGGACTAACCCAATAAATATTGGGTCTTATTTAAATCCATACCTATTTGGACTTAAATAATTAATTCAATTATATTAATCCGCAATATTTATTCGGTACTAATATATTTTGAATTTAATATAATCCAAATTTTGTACGGATTTAAATTTAATAAAATTGCATTGCCCACAAAATACCCCTACTTCAAGGCTTGTCGAAATATTTAACCCTTTTTTTTAAGACTAGACTTGAAGTATAAATTTGATGCCTTTTTAACAACATTAATAGAACATAAATCATCAATTAATGATGCTAGATAAGAGCAAATTAAACCCACATTAATTTTATTTTTACATGTGGATCCCTTGATTTCCCACTCTATTTTTCTTTACGTGATGGCCACATAAATGAGAAGATTGCACTTTTTTTCTAGTACAAGTAGCATTTAATTCTCAAAGAATCACTTCTCCTTTTTACAAAATTGCAATAATGACGTGGACCCCACGTTTGTTTGTTTCCTTTTGCAAATGGGATTTCCTTTTCCCATTAGTTTATAAGTTTTATGTCTTTCCCTTTTTAGGACTTGTATTGCAGCTTTATCCATTCTATCCAAAATTGGATTATTTTCTATCAATCTTTATTGACTTAGGGATTTATCATTGTCAATTTTTTCTTCGTTTAGTGGTATTAGGAGAGATTCTGCCGCCTCTTCCACTCTATAAATACCAATTGACCACTTTGCTTTTTTTATCCTCACAATTTATTAAGACGCGGATCCCACTGCTTTGCAAGTATTTTGAGAAGAGAAATTGCAGGTAAGTCTCATGAGACAATTCCCCTTTTAATTTTTATCCAACTCTCTTTATTCTCAAATTTTATGATAGTTTTTTGCTTCTTTCTTTATATTTTTTAGCAAGCAAGATGATCCAAGGAGCAATCTGAACTATTTTTTTTTTTATGGTCAAGATATTTTGGTACTTAGGTAAGTATTTTTTCTTTTGTGTTTTTGCTTTCTTTCTTGTTTCTCCTATATTTTTTTGTAGGGTTGAAACAAATAGCAATATGCAATCATTGGCCGACTTAAGGTGGAAAAAGTTTAACTTTGCCTCTATCACCTTAAGACCGAAAGACTTATGCGATAATTGGCCGGCTTAAGGTGGACTGTTTAAGTATGGTCCCTTTCACCGATGCATTTATGCGATGATCTGCCCCAAGTATGGGGCCTTTACTGACACTTTTATGTGATGATATTCTCTAAGTATGGGCCATTTACTGATGCATTTATGCGATGGTATTCTCTAAGCATGGGCCCTTTACAATGGTTAGTTTAAGGTGCGAGGGTTTAACCTTGCCTCCATTACCTTAAGACCTAACAAGCTCGACTTCAAGTATACGTGACTGTATTTCACCAAAGCCAAAACATAGAAGACTCTCCCTTTTTTTTTCAATTCTTCTGCATTTTTGCAAGTATTTTTTTTTTCCGAACCTTGATTCTGTGTTTGACCAAGATTCTTTTGTTCATGCAGCTTGCAGATATGATTCACTTTAGAGACTACACATTTTTATCTTCTAACAACAAGTATCTTCTAATTGAGGCTGATGATGGTACGGTTTTAACTAGGTTATTGACTGAAACTCCAATAGCAGGCAGGTATGCAGATCCGTGGCCACCCTTGCAAAATTCTCTCCACATGTCAGATTGGACTTCAGAACATGACATTGGTACTAATCGGTCGGTAAAAGTATGGCTTCTTCGGACTCCCAACCAACGTCAATTGAATATTGCGAGCACCCTTCCTTGCTTAGGACGTCGGGTACTCAAAAGAGAAGTATGTTGGGGGGACACCATGGAGATAACTGGTGAATATTGTCATACTCAAGGATATTAGGAATGGACCGAGGACATATTGGCTAGAAATGCACAATCCTTGAAGGCAGCCAAAATATTTGAGGCTGTTTATGCTTCATTGTTTACATATGATAGAAACTCGAACATATTACAGGCATTCTTTGAAGCTTGGTGTCCAACTACCAACACATTGCTTACTTCTGTTGGAGAGCTATCCATATCCCTTTGGGATTTATACAAAATTGGAGGTTTGCCTATCAGAGGCCTTCCTTATGAAGAAGTAGTGCCCGAAGCGAAGGAGCTTACAGGTGTTGATGAAAAGAATGAGAGATTTATCCCTCGTTCTTGTGAATTCTTGTTTGTAGCTTTCCAACATCTTCAAGAAGGAGAGACTTCTAATCCGAGAGTTCCTCTAAGCAAGTGGATAAAGTTTTGGTGCAAAAAAGTATTAAGATATGAGTCAGCTCGACTGAGAAAGGAGAAAAAATCCGTTCGCTTGAAGTCAACCCATAACCCAACTGGGACTATTCTGAATGCAGCAAAGTGGTCAAGCGCAGATGATGCCACGTTTTCTACACTTGGCATAGAGTATGAACATAGGACTAATACATATTTGGCAGCGTTCATATCATGTTGGTTGTGTACTTTTATATTTCCCTCTAAGGATGGATATTTTATTCGCCCGAGAACTTTTAGAGTAGCAACCATGATGGTGGATAAGCAAAATTTCAGTCTTGCAGCTCCAGTCCTATCAAGTATTTATAATGGTCTCAACAGGGTCTATAAATCTTCGTACCTTGAGCAACTCAGAGTATCTTTTTCTATCCATTATGTGTATGGTTGGCTTGCTTACTATTTTAAGACACATTTTCCACTTTCTAATGGACCATCTATTCCATTGATGACGGCATATTCTGGAGAAGGCGGGGCAAAGTACTTTGATCGAGAGCTTTCCAGAAAGCGCATCCATCAAGGGGACACTGCTATTTGGAATTCAACTATGCCAAACAAGTCCAGTCCTTGTTATTTTGTGGATGATGATAAAAATGAAGAGTCAGAGATAAGCTACTTCATGAGCCTCCATTTTAACTTACTCCCTTTTAGATATGGAGGTTCATTCATTCTTGAGCCATACAGTCCACACGGATTTAGCCGTCAATTTGGATTTTACCAAGGCATTCCTGGAATCTTGAAAAATGATATTCGCAGTGCTTCACTAGATGAAGGCCTTAAATTTCATCGAATTTGTGTATTGCATGGTTCTATGTCAAAAGTAACTTTCCCTAAATCCACACCTAATGCGCGAAAACATTCATCCACTTCGTATAAATCTTGGTGAGACAAAGTTCATGGACACTTTCTTGAAGTTAACTTGCAATCTTTGGCGAACGACATAGGTCCTATTGTCAACACTCCCAAAGAACATGGTGAGGAGGTCCCAGTTGTGGTTAAGGCTCCTGTTAAGGTAGTCATTCCATTCAGGGTTAAGGGACCTCTACACGCAGAAACTCAAAAAGAGGAGTCACCTGTCCTGGCTCAACAGGCTTTCAATAAATGACCACCTCAAGACGAGAGCGAGAGTAGTCATGGAGATCGTTGTTGAAGAAGGTAAAACTATCCTTGGCAAAGAAAGGTGATTCTAACACCCATGTGGTGATTCTTGCTAGTTCACCGAAGACTCCGCCAGCTATCGAGAAGGTAATGATAACTCCTCTACCATTTCCAGTATATACATTGCCTTTATATACTCCTTATATTATATATTTTTTTTGTAGGCGCGGCCAGACAATGTCCAAATTTTGGAAGATCCTCATCAAAGTAAGCCACAGGATAGTAATGAGTCTGTAGTAGGTCCAGACTCAAGGGAGTTACTTTTGTCATCCAAAGAGGTTACTTCTAACTCTTGCGGTAAAGTCAAAGCAAATGTGGAGTCAAACTTTTCCCGGCAACCAGCAATAACCATGTCTATTTTTTATGGAAAGAAGGTCGTTTCATAGCTTAAAATAAATTTATCATGAAGGCTTAGTCTAGAATCCGTACCAAACTTGCAGGCCTTACTCTGAATCGTGCTTCTTCTATCCAAGATGACGTCGAAGTCATACTCAATGACATGAGTGGAATGGGGGTATATATTTCCCCCTTGCAGGATTTATTGGGGTCTTTCTTTGGGATAACGACTACCTATGACCAAGCACGATCCACCTTTGTTGATAAGACCACATCAATTAAAGAGTCAGAGCCATATTTAAAAGCCAAAGAACATCTTGAGCTTGTATTAAGAGAGAGGGATGAAAAGTCTGAAGAAGTTTCTGCCGCATGCACATCTCTTGAGAAGGCGAGAAAGAAGGTGAAGAAGTTAAAAGCTCACCGAGATGCTGCCAAGCAAGAAGTTGCAGAGATGGAATCCAAAGTTTCAGCTGCTGAAGAAGAGTTTTCCAAGTGTTCTGATGTATCCCTTGCCACGACAAAATCCTCAAAGGTCGTGGAGCAGAAGAGGCAAGTCTTAGAGGCTGCTTTACATGATTTCATCAATTATAAGCTATACTTAGATTAACCTTAGGAGATGTCTTCCTTCAAGCCTTCTTGTTGCTTTCTTTTACTCTTTTTATTGAGTAGTTAGATTTATTAGTTATAATGGAAACTCTTTTTCTTTGTGTTGCACATTTTTAATATTTCCTTTGAATTGCAACTCCAATAATTGCTTGCTTATTTTGATGCATTATTATTGTCATATTAGATTCTGGCTTTATTCTTCGAAACTTGTTTCTCATTGGCTTAATGTCTTTGTCTCACAACTGAGTTGGACTTGAAACTTTAATTTGAAAGCCTTAAGGATTAAAACTTTTGACTTCATAATCGATAAGCGCACGTGTAGTAGATCTATGCCTCAACTGTAGGCTTTGGGTATTACAAATACTATTGAAAGATCTTCTTTTCTTTTTGACGGGTTGCCCCCAATGAGCCACAAGTATTTGAGATAATTTCAAAACTCAGTTGAGATGTATACAGACTTGACCTTCATACGATGGATCAAGTAGGGACATGTATTTTGTTTGACACCCATGTAACTAAACTCAGAATGAAATTCCAAGAGCCTACGTACCTCAATAAAGAGGATCAAGTCACAATGTAGTTCTGGGTGAGTGTTTTTTTTTTGTTTTTTTTTGTGTGTGTGTCCTGAGTTTTTCCTAGGCCGCCTCTTTTGAGGTTTTCAACCTAGCGGACATATTTTTTTTGAGCAGTTCACAGTTTATACTCTTGCGGGCCAAGAGTAGACATGCAGTTTATACTCGTGCCTTAAGGAGTATCATCTTCCTTCAAGGATAGTACTTCTTCAAGAACTTGGCGTTGATGGGGACAACCCTCACGCCATCCGCATCTACAGTCTTGTAAGCATCATTCGAATATGCCTCTTGTATGACATATGGTCCATCCCACTTTGGGATGAATTTTCTCCCAGACTTATGAGAAGTGATAATGGGCTTTCTTACTACAAGAACTTGATCTCCAACTTGAAAGCATCTCAAGCATACCCTTTTGTTGAAAGAACGAGATAGCCGAGATTGATAGCATTCAAGATTTTATTGAGCCTCCAGCCTCTTCCCATCAAGAGCTTCTAACTCTGCAAGACACAACTTAGCATTTTCTTCATCGGTGAGCCCTTCTTGAATAGCCAGTCTCAAAGAAGGTATTTGACGCTCAAGTGGCAGGACTGCTTCAACTCCAAAAATAAGTGAGTCTGGGGTTGCTTGCGTTGGTGTATGGTAAGTTGTCCTATACGCCCATAAAGTTTCTTGCATTCGCTCATGCCAGTCTCGTTTGGATTTGGAGACGACTTTCTTCAATAAGTTTCATAAAGTCTTGTTGAAGGCTTCAACTAGACCATTGGCGGCAGCAATGATACATTGAAGACTTACGCTGCTTGAAGCCAAGGAGGTCACAGATCTTGTTCATCAACTTGTTATAAAATGGCTTGGTTGTCGGTTATTATGTACTGAGGAATTCCAAAGCGGCAGATGATATTCACTCGGATGAAGTTTGCAATATTTTCTTTCTTTACTTCCTTGAGGGCAACAACTTCGGCCCACTTTGAGAAGTAATCTGTTGCGGTCAAGATGTATAAGTGCCCACCAGAAGATTTTTGTAGTGGACCGACAACATTCATTCCTCAAGCATTGAATGGCCAAGACGCTACAGTTGGATGTAGTACCTCTGGAGGTCGATGGATGGAATTTGCATGGAATTGGCAAGCTTTGCATCTTCTAGCATAGTCCAAGTAATCTTTCACCATCGTTGGCCAATAATATCCCATCCTTTTAATGTGAAAATGAAGCTTTGGTCCAGATTGATGTGATCCACAAACTCCTGAATATGCTTCTTGCAAAACTTGGATTGCTTCTTCCTCTCCCAAACACCGTAAGAGTACTCCTTCAAATGATCTTCTATACAGTGTGTCCTTATAGTAGAGGAAGCGAGGTGCACGACGATGAATGTAAGTCTTTCTCCTTGGATCTTCTGGAAGTATCCCATAACATAAGTAATCGATGATAAGTCATCGCCAATCTTCTTTTTCAGTTTCAAATACGGAAATGAGGTATTCAACTTTATCTTCTTCATCATTGTTTGATGGGGGTAGTATGTCATGAGCACAAGTAGCTAACTCTTCAAAGGATTTTGGTTTAATTCCTTGCAAGATGTAAATAAGCCACCAGTGCATTCTTTGGACGCACATCTCTATTGCAGAAGCTTCACTGAATCTATCTTTGCAGTTTAAACTCGCATTTCTCCATCGATTGATCAAGTCGATGACTGGCTCATCCTTTCTTTGCCGAGTATTTGTGAGCTCTATCATGCCCACTGTACGCCTTGTGCTATAAAATCGATTTAGGAACTCGTGTTCTAATTGCTCCCAACTGTCGATGGAGTTAGGCTCGAGGTCTGTATACCAATCAAAGGCGTTTCCTTTTAGGGAACGAACAAACTGTTTGACAAGATAGTCACCGTAAGTTTCAGCATTATTACATGTCTCGACAAAGTGTGCGACATGTTATTTTGGGTTACCTTTGCCGTCAAATTGTTGAAATTTGGGGGGTTGGTAGCCAGCAGGCATTTTGAGTCTATCTATTGTTGCAGTGTAAGGCTTGGCATATGCAAGGGAAGACTTGGTGACAACATCATACTTGTCTTTGAGGGTCCCTTCAATAAATTCCCTCAATTGCCCAATCGGGATCATTTCCTCAGCAGAAACTTGCACCTCTTTAGTCGATGGTGTTTGTTTCACAGGATTTTCTATCTCATGAACCTCTGAAGCTTTTCCCGGCGCATGGCTAGATTCTTCGTCTATCAAGCCTTCCACCCTATCTACTATCTTATCAATCCTAGGCTCTTGATTCTGAACATAGTTGGTCAGGCCTTCAATTGCCTTTGTCAGATTTACACGATGCTCCTTCATAGACGAGACATCAGTTACCATTGCTTGCATAATCACCGGAGACGTCGGAGAGTAACAGGGATTATCACATAATTTGATCTTTGAAGTGCTTAGCCTATGTGGTGTAAGTGGAGATGACACATTTGTTGAACGACCATCACTCTTGGCTCCAGAGTATTTGGAACCGGAATACTCAAGTAGAGCTAGAGTCTTTTTCAGTGATTCGGCCACATTGCTTCCTCCTTCTGAAGCACTTGCATTGGACTTTGTTCCTTTCGAGGTTGAAGATCCAAAAACCGAAGCTGGAGCGGACGACACTGGATATGTTTGTTGTCCTAGCAAGCTTGCCTTCTTCTTGTGACAGCTCTCAGGGTTCCGAAAGTAACACCAAGGATGCTTTCTACTTCAGCAGAGAACTTTGAATCTGCAGCCTTAGAAGTAGTTGATTGAGACTTGACCTTCTTGGAAGTCATTTCGTTGTTCTTAAACTTTGAAGTATGAAAAGTTGAGATGAGAGGTAGAGATCGTCCCACTGGGCGTGCCAGAATTTGTTGGACAATAAAATTTTCAAGACCGAAAAATAAATAATTCGAGACAAGAAAAATATTGCAACAATCGATTTTATTGATTTCAATGCGAGTGTTACAATCTCTATGAATCCTCCGATTCGCCTTTTCAAATATAAATTCAAGGGCTAATTAAAGTTTGATCTTGAATTTGAACTTGATTTGATGGACTTGAGGGACTTGATCTTGACTTGTGCTTGAATTCAAGGGTTTTTGAGTTTGTTCTTGAATATTGCAGTCTTGATCTTGAATCTTAATGAACTTGATTTGGATGCTTGAGCTTTTAGAGAAATTGCGGCGTTTGATCCATGAGCTTTCTCTTGCTACTTGTTAGAATTATGGGGGTCGTCCTTTTTCTGAATTATGAGGCCTCTATTTATAGTTGTAGGAAAGGAAGAGTCATGATGAATATGAACTTCCTTTGACCAATCAGATATAAGTGATGTGACGCTTTTTATGGGCTTTTATTTCATGGGTCTGCTGCATCAGTTTGACATGTAGCACGATCTTATTGGCTCCTTCACTTGACTTGACATGCCACGTCATTTGACACTTGACGCTTATTTGGGCCTCTAGAATATGACAATATCTTGGGTTTAGTAAAGTGGGCTCATCATTTGTAGCCCAAATTAATGGACTAACCCAATAAATATTGAGCCTTATTTAAATCCATACCTATTTGAACTTAAATAATTAATTCAATTATATTAATCCGCAATATTTATTCGGGACTAATATATTTTGAATTTAATATAATTCGAATTCTGTATGGATTTAAATTTAATAAAATTGCATTGCCCATAGGGCACTATGATAAACTAGTCATGTTATTAATTATTTTTCTTAATCAATGTGTCGTCTCAATTTGTGACGGGTAATTTGGGACGAAGGGAGTAGATATTTTGATAATTTGACATTATCACTAATTTACGAGCATTTTGATTATTTTATCGAATGTGTATTTACACCACTTATTGACACATATATGAAAAACTTTATTTATTAAAATTTAGACACATAAGAATAAATTATTTAGAATAGTTTAGTAGCCAATATTGTGTCAAGTCTCTCCTGATTTCATTTTTTTTTTGCTAGATTGGACACGAAATTTAAGAAGGAGATAGAGACTTTTGAAATTTATAGTCATAAGTAAACAATAACTTTGAGTGGTTATTTTACTTTTAAAACTTGTGATTTTAAATATATATCATAATTTTTGTGTTATTATAAACTAAATATCATTAAGTGGATGAAAGGAGAAATACTGTCCAAAATGGCGAGACATCTTATAAGAAATATATATCACGTTCTGTAAATTCAAATATAAATTGTCTGCAACAAGTGGGACTTATAAATTACAATCACTAATAGTGACGTACAAATCGTAATTAGAAAATGGGAAGATACAAATCCATCGAGCAAACATGACTTATTAATGGAACATTTTGGCCACAAGTGCACTTTTAAGGAAAAGACAAATTTGTTGCTTCTTGTCACTTCACCCCATGGCCTTAAAAATATACAGACCTATTTGTTAATAGAATGGACTCAATACCTAGAATCTAACTCATGGTATAAAAATTGCCCAAGACTCAATAGCTGTGTGTAGGAATTAGTGTTAGTAAAATAGTAACAATGCGACTATGTTTGATAAATCTGAAGCATATAATATATACGCATCTTGATCAAATATAGCAGCTTCAGGCACATATAACAAACATTTCTCACGTCACTTCGACGACGAGATCTCGTATCTATTTACTCAAATGGAATATTGAAATAGACGAAGTTTATTCCATTTGATTTGAGATTTATTTTGCACATTTAGTGTAATTTGATAATTGTCAACATCTTATCGATGATTTGAGATTTATTTTGCACATTTAGTGTAATCTGATAATTATCAACATCTGAGGACCCGCCATATTCTTTTTCCATGTTAACAAAGTTTCTTTTATTTTTTTAAATAGCAACAAAATGTCATCATTTGGTTGTTTAAAAAATTATACAAACTCATGCTCACTTCAAATGATTTTCTCGAATTAACATTTCAAATAATCAAACTATGCAAATTATATGTCATGTCATCAATGCGTACGAAAGTTCCCCTATCTGCGTAGTACTCAACAATAACGACGACATAGGATATTTGAAAGTACAACGAAAGTAGACTCTTTCAAATATTTTTTTTCTTTTCTTAAAACATTCAAAGGCGAAGAAGGCATCTCAAGGATTTGCCATCCACAAGCAATTGAAATCCTTCATTAATCTTCTCAAAGGGCAGTTTGTGAGTAATAAACTCGTCCAATTTCACCACCTGATCATTTTAGTTCATAAAAATTAGTCTAAATAACTTTACAATAAGAAATAGAAGAAAAATAGAGGAGAATATGTAAGTATATTATAATAATTTACCCCAGCCATGCATTGTTTAGCAAAAAGAGGGAGTTGAGATTTTCCTTTGAAGTCACCAAAGACAGAAGCCACAATCCTTCGACCATCGAACAGTTCCATAGGATGTAGTGGCAGCAATCTTGGTGTGGGATGAATTCCTAAAATTATTGCCATCCCCCACCCCTGCAATAAATATTTTTGTTTTTTTGGTTGTTCTCATCACACAATTTCTACTAAAAGAAATTTTGCCAAAAAATAAAAATACTAAAAAACTTACATCATGTGTGGATAAAAATGCCTCTCGAAGAACTTCCAAATTTCCAGCACACTCAAAGCTATAATGCACACCTCCTCCAGTCATTTCCCTTATTTTCTGCATCCAATGCAACACACCATGTGATTATAAATTTTTTTAAAAAAATGTAAAGACTTGGATTGGTATTAATTTAAAAATAATCTGACCTCATGGACAGGCACATCGATTTCTTTGGGGTTGATGAAGTCGGTAATTCCAATTGCTTGACCTTAATAATTAGGAGCACAATGATTTAAAAAATATTAGTGATTTTTCGTTTTTTTTTTTTCAGAAAATGTTTACCTTTAATACGTTTTTCAGGGTTAATATCCACTCCTATGATTTTCGATGCACCTCTGGTTCGTGCCCCTTCCACAACCTGCATGCAGATTGAAATTCTGGACTAATAGTTCTGCTAATCTTGTCTTTTGCAACTGATTATTCGTAGGATCACTTTTAATTAAATTCATAAGTTTTCCTTATAATAGGAAAAAGAATACAACTACTAAAGCTATGATTAGAGAAGTATACTGTTGACACTAAAACAATGAACAAGTAGTGAAACAGAAATTTCCTCAATTTAATGTAAACTATGAGGACAATCTCTATAGTTGCCTTCAGCACTAATACGAGACGAGTCAACGGGGGGCAGCTCCCTTGAATCCCTCAATTCTGCTTGGAAAGTAAGACAGACTAGTAGAACTAGAACATCGAAAAGTCAATACAGGAGGTCCCACAGGCACATTATTACTCTTGACTTAGACCGAAAAATCTAATTTTGACTTCTAATAATGATTTCATAAATTGAATAAGTAATCTAAAATAATTATTTTTAACATAGGAGGATCAAGTAAAACGAAAGTGAAAGTGAGGGAGTAGTATTTAAGATGAGGCACTTATTTCCTATCTTGGACCCCTCTATGTACCTTCTAGTGCCTGAGCAAGGGGAAGAAAAAAAAGGAAAAAAGAAGTAAGGAGAAAGCTAGTAGCAGTAACGAGATTTGGCAATAAATATCATGTGCCATGTAGAAGTGAAGGTGTCCAAGCTATGCCATTTAATTGATGAGACCACAATGGGGCAGTGGTGTCAACTGCACAAGTAACCAGTATCCTCAAGTTATCTAACATCAAAACGTGATACAATCAACAATCAACAATCAACAATCAACATGATCTTGTTGACAATATCAACTGTAATAAGGGACTTCAGGCCCACTTATTAATATTATTCATTAATTGATGACGGTTGGAGGAAGGTACAAGACTTATCAATGGATTAATAGTAATTAATTAGGAACTTACGGCCAAACCAACAGCTCCTAATCCAAAGACTGCCACAGTTTCCCCTGTTTGAACGTCAGCTGTGTTCCACGCAGCTCCTAGACCTGCGTAATCAACCACCCCCATTTAATTTCTATGTCCAACTTGCCCAATTATGAAACAAGTTGACAACATATCAGCCATTAAGAGGGCATAGGTATATGATAACTGTACTGAAAGCTTTCGGTTATCATATCATTAAATATCAACTTAACCGGTATGCTTTTAAAATTCTCTGTCAATTCTGTGTGTTATATAAATCATTAATCATAGTTTGTTCAACTTGTACGTATATATACCCATATAATAGAGAATTACGGCTTTGGCTTTTTAAAAAAAACTACTCGCCTATATTATATTGACACCTTGCAAATCTAAAAAAAATTTAAAAAGTACAAATTCCCCTTGTTAATCAATTACACAAACAAATATTTCAATAATTACTCAATCAAGATAGAGTAGTCAAAATAATTAATTGTGTACTAATATTATTTTGTATGTTTGCTAGTATTATAATAATATATATGAATTGTATATGCATTATGCACTTCAGTATAATTATCTTATTTTGATATTCTTCTTATAGAATAACACCGTCCCAAATATCAAAAAAAAAAATTAAAAGCCACATCAAATACGATAATACTAACCCCGAGATATTAAAATTTCCGATTTCAATATGGTATTCGATATCTACCATACCACATTCGCCCTGACAGCCACAAAAAGTACTTGTTTCTTTTAAAATGTTTAATGAGTTGAGATGAGTACTATGAGTTTTGGCTTTTTAATTACCCGTGGAAACGCCGCAGCTAAGCAAGGTCATCTTGTCAAGTGGAGCATGAGGATCAATCTTGACTAAGCAGGCAGAATCAACAACAGTATACTCACTAAATGTGGAAGTGTTAAGGAAATGATATATAGGGTCACCATGCTTGTTCCTGAACCTGCACTTTCCATCGTTGGCCATCACGCTTTTGAATGGATTCACCCTATACTTGCCACACAAGTTGGTTTTCTTTGACGATTTGCAGTAAACGCAGTCTCCACATTCTCCATTGAAAATTGGTACTACGTGATCCCCCTCTTTCATGTCTGTCACCCCTTCTCCCACGCTCTCCACCACTCTGTACGTACGCATTTCTTAATGATCATAATCACATTAAGAAAAAAAGAAAAGACTTTGTTGATGATGATCAACTTACCCGGAGGCTTCATGTCCCAGAATTCGAGGGTAAGCTCGTTGACCTTCGTTCTTTACACCAACAAATTAAATCAATCATCACAATTTATATCTATGTGTGTGTGTACGGAGACATGAAAAATAAAGCTTTTAGATTAAAATATATGTAGATACCTCGCCTTTCCAAGCACTGAGATCTGTATGGCAGATGGAAGTAAAGAGGATCTTGATTCGGACTTCCATTTTCTGAGGTGGATCCACCTGCACTTGTTCTATGACCAACGGCTGCCCCGGACCATAGGCTACAGCAGCTGTGCAACAACATATATTGCATAACGTAACATTTCTATTAATTAATTTCTAGGGCAGAACAACATCATGAGGAGGAACTTTAGTTGATCAATTGATTGATTACTTAATATTTCACCGGCGATTTCCCACCCCCTTCACCTGCGCGCCCCTGTTTATTAAAAAAAAAAAGAACTGACCTGTGCAAGTGATGACCTTTGCAAGCGATCCATTGACATGGGAAATGCCGTTGGAAGCCATGTCTTTGATGTTACAAATTCAGTCTCTTTTGGGGGCTTTCCTAGTTAGCAATCAGTTTTCTACAAAAGACTATGGAAGAATGAAGGAAAGTCACAAGTGCAGGGCCTATTTATAGTAAGCCATTTGGTCAGACAGGGCAGGCAAAATAATTAATAGTAACAACCCATCTACATATCCATATAGGCAAATCTAATTGAATTCATTATCATATCATCCCTATATGACGTTCCGTAGCTGTACTAACACTTGTCACTGCAAATAAAACTCCTATTAGATCTTATTAAGTACTTACTATGTAATAGTCACATGTTTGGTTATTATTGAGTATTATTTGGTACCAAATACGTAGCCCCGTTTGTTATGTAAACACAAGATTGAAGCAAATATTTTATTTGAATATGGATTCACCAAATCTTGGACACCTTCATTCCAAAAGAGGCACAATACTATTATTATTATTATTATTATTATTGTTTGAGAAATGTCTATTCCTTTTCACTAACAAGTAACAACCATATTTTAAAAAAAATAAAAATAATTACAGTTAATACTACTTTTATTAAGATTCTAAATATGTAAAATTTATTTCTAAGAAAAAGAGAGGAAATCAATGCACGGTAGTGAATCTGATACATTGAATCTCGTATTTCAGAGTTTAGACACCATGTACGGCTCCTTTTGCAGCAGAAAAAGAGTATTAGTACTATATTTTTTATTAAAAATATAAAGAAATCTTTATTTACATATTCAATATTCTGAAGATGGCAAGTATTTCATAAAATCAAAACCAAGTCAACAGATGGAACAGCAAAACATCACTAGACTATTGAGCTGACAATTTATGATGACAAATACATTAAGCATACTGCCATTCTTGTTTCTGGAACGATAAAATTATTGAAACTAATTATACGTGTTTGAAGATTATCTCAAATTGCCTCTTTGAAAATTCAAAATCACTGTGTGATACACCTAATTCAATAGGTCATGGGATTTATATGTCAAGGTCATCTCCAACTTGCAATTAAATAGATATTGAAGTACAATAAGAAGGAAACAAATTAATTAAGTGGTATTATTACTATTAAATACTTTTATTATTATTTTTAAATATATATATTTTTTTAAAAAAACTTTGTATAAACTTACATAGGATTGGATAAAAATAAAAGAGAAGAATTATTTTTTTATTTTATTTATTTTGTTTTTTTTGGTTTTTAAGAAGAGGAGATGAATTCTTGTAAATTAGCAGTCAGCATGAAAAAAAATAATTCTAAACTATAATGACAATTTCTAAGGAAGCAATTGTTTTCGTATAGACAAGGTAACTAACTAGTTTGAGATTTAGACATGGATCAATTATCTGGTATTAACTTATATAGAAAGTTAGCTGAGCAAGAATTTATTGTAATCAATCTAGGTTTGTTAACAACCCTAAATAAGTTTTATTTTCTCATCCTTCTATGTTATGGAATCTTAATCCAGAAGAACACAAGACTAAATAAGTGAAAGCTCCAAACTATTTTTTTTTTCCTTAAAGAAAAAACAAAAAACAATAACGATGATAATATAGAGTTTGCTAAGAGCCAAAGTCGTTTAACAGAAAACGTTTAAATAGTAAGTACTAATCATGTTTATAAAAAAAACGTTGAAAGAAAAGACAATGAAGAAAGTATTATCATTTAAATATTTAATCAACGGTGACATTAGGGACGGATATATAAAATTAGATATTTATCGATACTCTAAGAAAGTTGACTGCTACACTTGATTAAATATTGAGTTATTTAATTATATGAATAAAGATTAATTTCTATTTAATTTCTTTTTTTTTGTGTGTGTGTTGCTCTAATATTTTAGAAATCCTAGGTGGCCTTTCAGCTACACACTAAGAATTAATTATTTAATTAGCTACGTCGTTATCTTTTACATCCATAACCTTTTTCTTAATTGGTAAATGCACATAATCTCCACCATGTGTAAAGTTTGGACTATTAGCAGACGTTTACTTAATTTAATCCCCACTGATGCTTTATGTGCTCAGCATATTTATAATTAAAAATCCCACCATCCGTGACTCATTTTTATCAGCATATTTATTTGAGTAATTTTGAAAAGTTATTTACATAATCAAATCGTTTATAGGTTAATTTTGTGAAAATTATATCACAAATATTAATTGGCGAACTGAAGAAAATAATAACTGACTTCTTACTAAATGTTAGATGCTATTGATAGCTAGAATTTTCAATAATAAGTTTTAGAATATGTTTTTTTTTAGAAGAGAGCAAGTTATAGAGTTCTTGCTAAATTGGTTAGAGAGCAAGTTATATATATGTAATTTTTTTTTTATTTTTTTTTACATAAATACAAAGTCTGTGCCAAAATTATTAAGTTTCGTTGAATCCGTAATCGAAATGGTAGCTTCGCTTTTAGTTGATATGATATTTTCCGAATATAATGATGTGTAAGCAGTACATGTCGTTAAACGTGTATTGACCAGAAAGAGAAGCATGGACTAAATTTTCTATGTTAAAGCTATTTGACGCTCAACCATTGGTTTTTGGTCCAGTAGACCAATGAATCAGTACTCTCAACAGTTAAAAGTAGGGTTCACATTTACTTACCATTCTGTGGAAAATTAAAAGTGAATGGAAATAACATACAGAGAAAGTGGCAAATGGCAATGACCCAAAACAGATGCACAAATAATTGAGCTTCCTGATACTTGGAGACGTAGTCAAAAATTTATATTAAGAAACTACTGTAGTACTAAAATAAATATAACTGTTTGGTTGGGAAAGAGTTATCCCACCATGTGTATGGGATAACTTATTCTATTACTATGGTGTAAATGGTGGGATAAGTAATCCCGGTACTTCAAACCAAACATGAGATAAAATATTACTACTCCATTTTATCCGGGGACAATTTATCCCTTATACCTCACACCAAACGACGTTGGAATTTGCCACCTAAAAGTAAAACCCTTTTGAACAATCTTTTTTACTACATTGGAATATTTAATAATTTCAGAAGGATTCATAGTTTTTACATGTACAACCTAGATTTTTTACGTTTACTCGTATCATCATGGTATAATTTGGACGATAGGGATTCATTTGAACCTTTCATCCTTCCCTTGCTACTTAATTAGCTAGCTCTGCCCATGCCTGTACTATTGTCAATTTAGCTAGGTCATTTTTCCCCCCCCCTGTTTCCACGTAGAAGATTCTCCCAAGTTGAAGAAGAGAAAGGAAAATAAAAATACTCCAATAGTTACAAGAGTTCTATATGTTGTTGTCCATACGTGCATGAAGAAATTAAAGTCCTCTATTTTGTGACTGACTTCAGCGATTCCTTGGACTTTACTTCAAAAGTCTACTCATTGTTTTGTAGCCAATCGACGGCCCAATTACCATTTTCTTGATCGCTTTATATCTAGTTTTCTAATCCCATAACACAACGTAAAGGCATTTATTTAGTTAGATAAAACTACTGCTTAGTAATATTTCGCAGTTATTCAACCTTGTATAAACTATGGAACAATGTTTACTTCATACCGGCCGGGCCGGGCCGGGTAATACATCATCATTTTTCTAATAGTGCTATATATTACTCCCTCCGTTTCATATTAATTGACACTCTTGTTAAAAATATTTATTTCATTTTAGTTGTAAAATCAAAAGAAATTTATTGTGCTCATTAAATGACTATGTAAAGTGTGTATATTCAAATTTCTCTGTTAAATATTTTCTTATGGGGAGTGTCAAGTTAATGAGGGCCAAGTAAAATATAGCGGAGGGAGTATACTCCTAGTCCAGTTTAAGTCGACATCATAAGAATCATCCGATAGTGATTTTAAACAGAAGTTCAGTTGCACAAGGAATTATAATTAATATAGAGTAAAATGGAATAAGGGCTGTTGTTTAAAAAAAAAAACAAAAAAAAACTAAAGGGTGGATTAGTATATGTCATGTTGGCCGGTTGGCTTGCCAAAGATGATGAAACCTAGTAGTTGACAAACTAAACTTGAAACATCGTGAAACAGCCAAGTGCTAACGATTACGTAGTGCCAAAGGCCAAGTCTAAAATTTGTTTCCAAATCCATTCCTTGTTTTCTTTTCCTTAATCGCCTCCGGCCTTCTTTAGGGGTTCGGACGAACCCCCTTCAAGGAACAAGGAGTCAGCCTCTTTAATCGATTAAGTTTTCTTTGAATATTGAACCCTCTTAGTTGAAATTCTGGCTCTGCCTCTGTCTTTAATTAATGTCCAGGGACCAAGTAGTAACTTAGTCTTCCTGTGTCTAATGGAATATAAGAACTTACAAAAAATTCAAAGGTTTTTTCCGTCGTTCACCAACATGCTTGTAAGAAATCTGTCTCACACCCTATTGGCTATTGCTAGCGACTTCTCAACCCTTTTTCTGGATTATAGTAAGCTATGACAATATATGGTCTAAGATGTTATAAAGTGTGGGTTCATGTGTGTGTATCCATAATATATACTATCAGAGTCCAGACTTTAGAAATAAATATACACCTCACTGAGCATATATATCAAATTATATCTATTAAGTGCTATTTTTAAACTTCATATTGTCTATATATAACAACAATCTTCGTATGGCCAAGCCAATGGTAGAGAAATATCAAGTTGTTTGTTGATTAGATTGGGAAACTGACACGGTCCGACCTTTAAAATTAACAGAAGTTTCAGTTTGTTATGAGCACAAAACTGACTGACTAAAGTTAAAGTTAATCAAAAAGCAGGGATGACTAAACCCAAAGCTCCCTGCTGTAATCTTATCTTTATACTTTGGTCCCTTGAATGCTGTAGCAAATTTAAAGTCTGTACAGAACAATCTAATGATCATCTACCAACCTCTGCTTTACTAACTTTTAAGTTCTTAACCAGTTCTTCTTTAACTGTCCAGGAATTAAAAAATGAGTATTGGCTTATTGCATCTGGTCTAACTTGCATATACGCAATTTGCAGTTTGCCATCTACACTTTTCTTCTATTTGATCTTAAACAATCATATAAAATAACCAAAAATATACTGATGAAACATGGCTTGATAATATATGCATATTGAGGATACAGAAACAGAACACAGTAAAACAGACACGAGTACAAAACATGAACTACAAAAAAAACAACAAAAAAAACAGTGGTCTAATCTCTAGTCTAACGAAATTAAGGCATCTTTGTAGGAAGAAGTGTTTCTACTACTCGAAAGACTCCACGAATCGGAAAATCCTACGGAGTTAGCAGATGAGGAGACTCCTCCAGTAGTTTTGCCACATTTAGCAACAGTCCGGACACTCTCAATCAACTCTTGTGTTGCAGTTTCTTGTGACAAAATCTCCAATAATTGTTTCGGACTTATGACCAATTTCACTTTCCAAAAGCCACTGTTGTTCTTCTTCTTGCTCTGCTTCTGACCGCGGCTATTGCTATTGTTGTAGCGATACAAGGCTTCTGTGTACGACCTTTTTAGTAATCCTTGGCTATCGAACGACATTCGATAGGGTGTAACCACTAGATTTTGGATTTGAGGAGGAAGTGGCACGCTGTTTGATCTTACGTGTCCTATTTCTATCTTGGCCGTAACATTATAATCAACATCCTCGGTAGTAATATTAGTATCGTAATTCTGTTCTTTGTTGAGCTGCAGTAGATAATATGACTGCCCTGCTAGTAGTACTTCTTGTGCTGGCAGTGGTTTCCAGAAAAGATCATGGCTTCTAAATATACCGTGTCCGGGGAATTCTTCAGTGATGAACTCTACTGTAACGGGAGCAACGAACTCCATGATTCCACCCGTAGACGTGACCACTTTCACCGTGTCTTCATTTCCATCACCAGCTCCTCCGAACAAGCAATTCCCCATCTCTCTATGTCGGAAATTTGTTTGGTTGTTGTTAATTAAAAGGGAGGGAATGGAATGGAATATATATGGGACCTTTGATATTGATGGTCTTAGTGTCGTCGGTGGAACTCTTCCTTTTTGAGCTTTTCTTGATCCCAGAGCAGCAGCTAATATAAAAATGAAAAAGAAGAAAAGCACGTAAAGAAAAAGAAGAAGAAGAAGAAGAGAAGAAGAAACAAATGCTTATTATGATGGCAATTGGCATAGCATGGTTATCACTAAAAGAAAAATATGTAAACAAAAAGTGTGTTGTGTATGAAAACTGCGTTACGCATAACAGATTAATGGGGGCCCAATGTGCATTATCTCCATGTTTTCAGAGGCAGATATTAGGAATTAGATAGTTGCCTTTCACTTTTTGTCTTTAGAGAAGGAAAATGAAAATGGGACAAACTCTTCTTTTCTAATTTAATAAAGTGAAAGGTGGCAAATGAAATATTCGGCACAAAGGAAATGCATTCGCCCACTAGTCGCAATTTCCGCGCGCACCATTCGCTCCCAATTAAACTATCAACCACTTTAGTTTAGTGTCATGTTTACTTCTAAACCTACATTATAAAAGAGAGAGTTGTTGCAATTTTGACGCAACACAAACGTAAAATCGCATTATACGTGTGGAAGACCTTCAAGATTTTCAAATCATCTTCTATATATGCACGAAAAATCCTTTTTGTCCCTCTAACTCTGCCCTTGCATCTAGAATCTTTCCAATAGTAAATTTGTTGCGACTTGCTCATATAGAAATGATGTCCTCCAATTGAAATAGAGACATAATTAATACATCTATCTAGAGATTGAGCAATTAAGAGATATCCTATCATATAGCTTGCAACCTATAAGTACTACTATCTTTCAGTGAGCATGGTTCACAGGGTAAGTTGAATTAAGAAGTCGGCAAAAGAGAGTAGCCATACAAAGGAAATGAAAAGGCAAATTGAGTATCAGACAGCCTGTGAAAATGCAAAGGGACTGTCCGACGTTTCTCTTCTCAGTTCACATTGGATCTCCATGGGCCCATTTTTGAATCATTTGCTTTAGCCCAATATATAGTATATAGGGGCAACAGACCCATTTAGAGGTAAGTAACAACACCATAGTGGGTTTCTGCGTCTTATAGCCCTTTTGCTCATGAAAGTTGTGAACATCATACTATATAAGATCGTATACAATAATTAATAAAGAATTTCAATATCATCAGTAGATGTTGATTCTCAAATGATCAAAGACCTTTGTAGCAATAGATTATTTAGTAGCCATATTAGCAAAATCTACTCAGTACTATACATTATAATTAAGTTACCATATTTCTAAGCAAAGTTTTACTACTCCTACTCCTACCTTTTAATTTGTTGAAATCACTAGTTAAAAATTGGTCCTGCATTTTTGCAGCCTCAAAATGTCTTGATGTTTAGTTAAGATGGATATTCCTTCTTTAACAAAGCAACAGTCCATTTTTAGGTATCGGCTCCATGTATCTTATTTCCAAAGAGCATCTTCTCTCTTTTCAATCTTCTATTGCAATTGGTCCCTAGAGCTGTAAAATCATCATTATTAATAATTCACTAATAATTGGAAAAAGAGGAACTTTTCTTTCCAAGCCGCGTTAAATATAAAATTAGGTGCAATTAAGAAGAAATCAGTCTGCTAATGAAACGGTAATTATCAACAAAGATGATGTGGAAAGCTACGCCAAAAAGACAATTTACATGAGGTTATGATCATACACATATTCGAATATGGCATTGGACAATACTCATATCATGAGCTAATTTTCAGAGTTAAGTTAAACTCAATATTCATTTTCGAATATATATATGCCACCAATTCCTAACTTGAATATATACGCATGCAGTCGTTTGGTCCGTTATTCAAATTAACTTTCTCTCCACAGGAAAAAGAAAAGATGATCCAGTACTAAGGAAAAGAAAGGGGGTGTATAAATTATAAACCAGCACTTGTCACAATTAAAATGAAGAATTTTCATAGTATCAGCAATGCTATTTAATATAATGCCTATACTACATTTTCCAACGCACACACATGGGTGTTGGTTTTCAAATGACCCTATATTATATATACTATGTTGGTCAGTATCCATATGAGCAACCTAGGGGTACCACACATATTATCTGATAAGTGAGGCTTGCCCAAATGGTTGAGTATCTTTACCATTGACCGATAGATTGAGCGTTCGAGTCGTGCTGAAGGATAAGTGAGAACACTATTAATCGTCTTGAGGGAAAAAACATGTTATGCTACTATGTTTATGAGCAAATTAACTTTACTAGAAGGCTTTGTGAACTCAATACTCATCAATTACAAGTTAGAGGAGTTTTGCAACATCAAAATGCCTTCAATTGGCCCCTAGAGATGTAAAATAATCATCTTCAGTGATTAATGATTCGCTAATAATTGAAAAAAAAGGAGGGGGGGAGGGACCTTTTCTATATAAAGCCGCTTTAAATATAAAATTAGATGCGATTTAGGATAATTTAATCTGCTAATGAAACAGTGGCATATGTATAATCATAGATCTGGAAAGCTACACAAAAAGACCAACAACTTACACATACATTTCACATTGATTATTATTATTATTTATTTATTTTTGGTTAAAAAGTAACGTTGAAATTATAGCTAAAGGAAATTAATGTTGTGGCAAGCCCATAGAAATTAAAACCTTCATCGATCACTATCGGCTATGGCCCAAATGTGAGTTTCTAGAACCAAGATCGATTTATTATTTACATGTAATAAGCATCAAATATTTGGCCAATTAGAAATGAATGTGCTATGACCTTCATTATAAAGCCTTGTGGAAATTATGCAATATTTGCAACTGTTGAACAATCGATGACTTGTGTAACAAAAAATTATATGGAATATTTTCTTGTTATTTGATTTTATGCAATTTTTTACCTCATCACCTAGCTTTTAGACAAGATTGAGTTAAATTCAAAGTTCATTTTTTATCACAAGCCTATGCCCACTAATCCAAACTATAATACACGTTTGTTTGGTCCGTTATTCAAATTATTGATAACTTTGCTCACAGTGAAAAAATAAAGATAACCCAGCATTGTAAATAAAAGGAGGGGGGGTGAGGGTGAGGGTGAGGGTGGGGTGATCGATAAACCAATACCAGAACCAAAAAACGAGAAGAAGAAATCATGCAAAGGCTAAAGCTATACAGTATAAAATAGAAATTTTGAGTGCAGTGCCTGCCTCCAAAGTAAGTACTGTAGGAGAAACATTTAAAAATTATTAGGTAATACTTATTATAGTGGTGTTTGTCGTGTAGCAAGTTCCTAACCCGTATGTTTAGCTAAGAAAAATGAAAATCATTTGCCAAATAGTGGGGAAGTAGTAGTTCTCTACAAGTTAGTTAGCAATTCTTGATATTAAAATAATTCTTATATATTTCTACTATTTATGTTGCTTGTCATGCAAATTAACCTAACTGTCCCCTCTCCCCAAAATAAAATTAAGTTAATTTCCTCGTGGGCGCCTTTTTCTGTACATGAATGGTGTCGTCATTAATGGCGGAGCCAAAATTTGTTAGGTTTTTGCCCTGATTTTCTTACTATATTTAACTTTTATTCTTTCTTAGAAGGAAAATAAAAGTTACCATAATTATTTTTACTTTTTTCGGAAAAAAAAAATATAATTCTTTTTCATATTTGGCTAACCTCGGAAAGGTTTTTGACATCTATAAATAGACCCATTCTCATACCATAACACAATTGCATCCGTCCTTTAAAGAGTCTTTGTTTAGGGAGAGATTAATTTTATATTTTTAATATTAGATTTTATATGTAGGTCAATTGACCAAATAATATAATACTATTAAACTTTTTAATATTGTTTTTGGTTGTGATCTGATTTATCGTCGGTTCAGAAGTAATTATACAAACCATACAAAGCAGCAGAAGGGATTCACGAGTGGAGGGATGCACCTCCCCTCCACTGGTTGTCATGACACGCACTTGATATATAGGAGAGATTTTTGGTTTACGAATTAAGGACGTCATCAAGTTGTAAGTTAATTATGTTAAAAATTACTAAGCATTCAATAAGGTAGCATGGGTGAATAGTAGTAATTAAATGCATAGAAGTCCAACCAACAACTAACCAACTACAACTACCGGTATACCAGCCACTACTATTGGTCAAGCAATTATCAATTAGCAGTTAATTTTAATTTTTAAGCAGTGAATTGAGAGATAGATTAAGAGGAAAAAAAGAAGAAGAAAGGGATTAGGGAAGTGGTTGCTTCGTCAATTTAAGGGAAAACTCATGATGATTAAAGAGAAAGAATAGAGGAATAATGAACATCATTAGGACTAAGACTCACTACTTTCCTCCTAACGGAAATGTTATTATCTTCCCCAATCCTTATAATTCATTATCCATCCATCCATCCATCCACTTACAAGTATCACCCTTAATGATCATGTTCAAGACAAACACTGTTTGCTATAATTATCAAAAGCTATCTATTCTTCTCCAGTAAAAAAGTTGGTGCACTTTCAGTCTAATGATATGAGATATATTTATGTATTTACATTCATATATTTTCTTCCTCAAATTGGAGTCTTAAGAAAATCAAAACGTAACGAAGGTGTCAGCTCTGATCTATTATTTCCATTCATAACTTAAACTTGCGCCATTAGTGAGCTGCTAGGGTTACGGTGCCAAATAGACGAGTTGTACTGAATTTGAACGAGTTAAATATGTAGAGTGAAGTAAGGATAGATAATCAGCATGCCCAAATTAAGGTTACTATAGTCGAAATGAACTTGAACTCCTTCAATTTTTATCAATATTTTGAAAAGATTTCTCATAGAGAGATCAATTAAGTACGTACTAGTCAAAGTATTTAAATTAGTTGAATTAAGCGATTCATATCGTCCTGGGGGCCCATGAATTCACCCAAACTTAAGCGGATCGAGCGATTCATATGCTAATTTTACAACTTAATGAGCTCTCTGGATGGTATAATACTTGGGACTTGGGTAAAAAAAGACAAAACAAGGTGAACATACAGGGTGGGAGGAAATTAAGAGCTACTTTAGTAGGAAAAAAAGGATTCTTGATGATAGTATTTAGTATATGCTGTGAGAAAAGTGAGTAATATTAGAGAGAGTCAAAACAGAAGTAAAATTAGGATGAGGTAACACATCAATTCAAATGACAACAACTTGAAACCAGCATTTGGTTTGCCCACAAATGGCTGGGCAGTTAAACTGTTTTAACCCCTATTTGCAACAAAATAATCGAATGCTCAAAGTTAACTGCAATAAAAATAAAGAAAGAAAGAAAGAAAGAAAGAAAGAAAGAAAGAAAATGCCGATGTTTGGTCCAATGCTTGCTGAATGTGCTCAAAATATTATTTACCTCATTCTGATTTATTGATTGATTCATGTATTCATCAAGCTTATCACAAATACTAGTATATGATAAAGTTGCTTGTGATCGATCAAAACATGTCGTTTTTGACACGAATTCTCCAATTTTTCTTGAATTGTCATATCTTTTGAATAAATGACATCAAATTTATTCTTTTCAATGATCATAATTAACTGGGATCTGACTTTAGCTAATTAAATTTACATTTGCCGTCAATTTTTGAGTAAAAATTATTTCAAAAAAAAGGCATGGCGTCCACTTCATTGAAAATGATATATTTAGCTGAATGTGTAGTTAAGTAAATAGGAGAAAAATTAAGAATTCCCCCCCCCCCCCCCTATTGTCTAGGTTAGTAATTGGTTTGGTGGGCCCATAGGCTCCTCGTGTTTTCTCTCGACTCAGGGTAGTGATTGGAGCAGGAAATATTATATTGGCAGGAGTTAAGGTGGGTGTTTTCATGGGTAAATTTAGTTAGTGGTCAAATAACTATGATTTGTTTTATTCAATTCACCTATAACTATATAGAAAAATTATAAAACTTTCTTTCTACTAACAAAAGCTATAATTGTTGAAAAAAATCCAAGAGTTCTGATGAATCATAACTTTTTGCACTATATTTAACTATTCTAATTTTTTTAATCTAATAAAATACATAATCAATTAAAAAAAGATCGATATGACTTGATCAACTTTTTAATCTTTCGATGAGTGACAATCTACCAACTTTTTACCATCTTAAAAAGTGAGTGTTTTTATATGAGTTGTTGTCTCAAAATTTAAAGAAGACATACGTCTAAGAAAATAAACCTTTGCATGTTGCCTGATTTAATTCAAAGAATGACGATTATAATTTGGTGGGACACCGCAATATTTACGAGTATATCTGCTTTCATGAACGCATAAATGCATTCATTTTATATTGAATTCTTTATCCAATTTAATTAGCATTTTGTTTTCTTTTACAAATCTATAATATCAGAATTTGCATGTGTTAGAATGGCATGCATCCTTGTTTGATCTTGTTGGTGGACACAATATATACCTCCAGAATAATACTAAGGGCAAAGACCAAATAAATGATTACATCTTCTCATATGAAAATGACAAATTTAATATGTTATTCTGTAATGAAGACATTGGAATAATGAAGAACCTTAAAATTTAAATTTGTACATAATATATTAGAATAAAACATTCCCCTTTGTCATTATTGTTAACACACTCTACGCCGTTTTCGTCAGCCTTAATTGAATACTCTTGAATGATAGACTCTGTACGTAGTATCTGCCTAACTCATTAAGTTAATGAGAAATTAACACTTCAACAAATAGTTTGCATTATAATTTGGAGATTAAAAAGTGTACTCTATTTCATAAGGCAGCTAAATCAAGTATCGTTGCACTTTGCCCCATTCAGGAAGGCCAGTTAGAATCTAGAGTGTTAATTGGGCAGTCTAAGACCAACCTAGCCCATCAAGTGTGTTAGATATATTAGGTGTACGCATATATAGAAGGTACATACTACATACAATAATATTCCTAAGATCTTCTGGTAAAAGACTCTGAATTTTACTTAAATTGGATAATAATACCTCATATTAAAAATAACTTTGAGGTGTTTTATCCTAATTGAATAAAGTCTTATATGAAATGATGTGGTGTTTTTTAGTAGTGCCAACGATGGAAAGTGCAATAAGTTAAGAAAGTAAAAAGAGTATATGAAATTTGCTTTCCAAATAAAGGTATGGGATGGACCATCCATGATGGCTAATTAATTTGTTTGCCATGATAGCGCAATGCCTCCGAACCCGGCACCAGCACCCAGCGGAGCCAGGATTTTCACAAGGGTTCAAAATTTAACGAAAAACTAATCGAAGGGGTTAGACATATATTATATATAAATGAAACATAGTTTTAGTGGTGCATAAATAGTATAATTTTTCGTCGAAAGAGGTTCGATGAACCCCATGTCAAAGGCTGGCTCCGCCCGTGCTAGCACCCTCACGATCGTCCATCACTATAGTCTCGCCGTGTTGTCGTTGGTGTTAGTTGCACTGTTGCACGAGTAAAATGAGTGATGATGGAGAAAGGTAGGGAGATTTTCTTGAGATAGTGGTGGTTTCGAGGGAGCTTTTCTTTAGATTTTAAGGTCCAAGGTCATTGTTTATTGATGTAGGCGTAGGGACCCCACTTTTTGAATTTGGAATACCCTTTGCTTTCATTCTGGGTCAAATAATGGACGAGTTGAGCTGAATTTAGACGAGTTTAAAAGAGTTAAGTCAATGAATGAGCTGTTAAATTAGTGAGTTAGAATTGTATTTAGATGGGTTTAAAAGGCTTAAGCTAATGAATTGACGGATTGAGTTTTTTTTTTTAATTTATTATATAGTATAACATATCACATAAGAAAAATATAATTTTGAAAATATCTCAACAAGATTTCTCATAGGTCAATTTGGATTCATAACAACCCCATTTTTTATGTGCTGAAATGGATTGAGCTAAATCGGATTTAACTAACAAGTGATCGGGTCATTAAATCACCCAAACTTAGATGAATTTAGCAATTTATATTTTCATGGGCTAATTTTGTCGCCGATACTCCTTTTAAGCTAGTGGGATGTTAGATAATGGACATTTGAGAACATGTGCAAAAAAAATTAAAATTTAAGTATCTAATAGGAATATTTTGTGATATATATGTGTTTAAGTGTTCAATTAGAATTATAATTTGAATATTTAAATGAAATTTAATTGCAAGTTTCCGAAATTATCAATGTATTCAACCTAAAAAGATGAATTTATATGGGAATTCCACCTAATGTTAGATACTTTGATATATCCTCCAATCCCTTGTCTTAATTTTGTGATAGAAGGAGTACTATTTGTTTTCTCTCCGTTTCTAATAAATAATGAAAGTGGTGGTTGATTATCTTTATAAAGAGTTGAGAAGGTCAGAGAGGTCGAGGGTTCGATCCCGGGCATGGAGAAAACTCTGTTGGGAGCGCTATCCCTCCGAATGGAGTCCTACCCGGCGCAAATCCGGATTAGTCGGGCTCCAATACGGATACCGGACACCGGATGGGAAACCGGAAAAAAAAAAAAAAAAAAAAAGAGTTGAGAAGGCCCTACCATAAAAGTACACCATTGGCCATGATACAAACCTTTTCAAATCTACAGACCCATTTGTGTCCCTAACCAACTGCATATAAATTATCATGTTTCCTCCCTTCCCTTCTAAACTCCACAAGCTTACAATCCTTTCTTCTCAATTCATACATCTATTCCTTTAATTTCTCAATTTCTTTTTATATATCAGATTCTCTCACCACCCTTTCCCTTCCTAGCTACCTTTTATAGGAAATCAAATTAAGGTGATTCCACATCTTTCCTTTTCTAGCTAGCCCTCATCATTTATAACACTACGTACGACTTGCTATCTTTTAAAAAAAAGGTAGTTAATTACTATTGTTAGATACAACAATGTCGAAAGACATGAATCTGTCTGTTAATGGTCAATCTAAAGTGCCTCCCGGATTCCGTTTTCATCCCACGGAGGAAGAACTTCTTCATTATTACTTGAGGAAAAAAGTTGCTTATGAGAAAATTGATCTCGACGTTATTCGCGACGTTGATCTCAACAAGCTAGAACCATGGGACATTCAAGGTACAAAAGTGTTTGAATTACTAAGTTATCATAAAATAACTGACTTGTTATAAATAATTTAATCGAACAATTAAACCTCATCTATTTATGCAGAGAAGTGCAGAATAGGATCGACGCCGCAAAATGATTGGTACTTCTTCAGTCACAAAGACAAGAAGTATCCGACAGGAACTCGGACCAATCGCGCCACTGCAGCCGGATTCTGGAAGGCTACAGGTCGTGATAAAGTCATACACAGCAACTGTAAGAGAATAGGGATGAGAAAGACCTTAGTCTTTTATAAAGGACGTGCCCCTCATGGACAGAAATCAGATTGGATCATGCATGAATATCGCCTTGACGACAACATCCAAGACTCCCTCAACATTAATGTAAGCACCCGCAGTACCAAATTACAGCATTATTCTACCATGTTACGATAATGTATGTGTATGGAAAGATTGTCCTGATTGTGCAAACAAATTTTGCACTGTATGCCTTTTTAATCTTTGAAACTAAGGCAGGTAACCTGCTTGCTACAGTACATAAGTATGACGACCTTATAGTATATAGTTTACTGACGATATATAAGACTTAATTAATATCCAGGCATCGGAATCAAGTAACCAGGAAGAAGGTTGGGTGGTGTGCCGTGTGTTCAAGAAGAAGAATTACCATAAGGCTCTTGAGAGCCCTCAGAACTCATCATCAGCACTCTCCAGAAGTACAATTATTCAAAAACCAAACAACGATGGTGTTCTTGATCAAATACTAATGTACATGGGAAGGTCGCCGTCATGCAAACAACAAGACTTTGAAAACAAACACAACAACAACCTCCTCAACAACATCAATAGCATTCACTTAGATGATCATATTATACAAATAAACAGCACCAACTCCTTCATCAACAACAACAACAGATTCATCCACCTCCCCGGGCTAGAGAATCATCATTCTCCAACCAACAACATGGATGACGTGTCGTCTCTACAACTAATCCAACAAGATTGCTGCAGTTTCGGAGAGATGCTCACAGAAAATCACGAACATCATGACGATCTGAAAACTAGCCCAGCAGTTGAGATGAGATGGTCGCACACTTCAATGGTATCTGGTCCAAGCGACTGGGCATCTCTCGATCGGCTGGTGGCTTCTCAACTTAATGGGCATGATCATGTGGAAAATATTACACCAAACGTAGAAAACAACAACAACAACAACATATGTTTTCCTCTTAATCATAATGGATTACAGCTAGGTCACTTGCGTACCAACGGCAGACCAAATGATGACGATGATGCGTTCTCACAATCTCACGCACATGACGACGACGTTGAATTTTGGAGCTATGCTCGATCGTCCTCATCATCACCCTCCGATCCATTATGCCACTTGGCCGTTTAATTCCACCTCCGCAGTATATTATGTATAGAAAAATACGTATATATACATAGTTTAAGCCGAGGCCTTTACGTTAATTAGTTTGATTGATACCATGATAGTAGTACTACGTACGTAAATTTTACGTTAATTAGCTTGATTGATACAATGATAGTAGTACTACGTACGTAAATTCTATTTTTTTTTTTCTAATAATAATACTACTAGAATTTTGAATAATGGAGTATCTTGACATGGGACATGAATGTCAACTGAAATATCTTTTCTTAATAATTAACGTTGTCTCCTATTTCGTTATCATTATGTTGTCCACGACTAATGCGAAGTTACTATCCAACGTGCACTTTTGATTCCCGATGATCGCGTTAGAGAGGTGTAGATATATATATGGTTGATTTATTTTACTTGGTGAGGGCCATAATGGTTTTAATTAGTAGTGAGATCTTAAAAAATTATGCAGTATCTTGAAAATTATAATCTGTGATTATTACCTTGCTAGCTTGCACCTACAAAACGTTCCTGCATCGACCAGTAATATCAGTAAACATGTCAATTGTTGTCTTGGAAGTAAGAGCTTGTTTGGTGACTTTAAAAACACCTACAAAAGGTACGGTGTATTTTAGACAATTTTATACTGTGCATTGGGGTAAGAAACTAAAATAAAATAAAAAAAAGTTAAAAGTCATAAGTTAAGAATTTTATTTCACGATTCTTGCTTATAATTCATAAGCTATAAAATCAGCTTATAAAATCATCCAAACAGACTCATAATAATAAGCAAGACGATTAATTTGGAATAAGCTACACTAAATTCTATGTAGGGTTGTAAGGTAAAGCTTGAAAAAGTATTGCACATGCTCATCAACAGATATCAATATATTAATTAAGAGGAACCAAGATTAATTATTGAACAAAAAAGCAAGGATGTGATGAGATCACTTTTTTTTTTTTTTTCTTTTCATTAGACGGCCTATGGTTTATCTGTAGTAATTTAGATAGTATTTTTTTCTCCAAATGTGCTTTTAGATAACATTGTTGACGTTTACTCAATTCTGTTAAGGATTCTGATAGGTATCCACCAGATAGGCGTATAATAATTTAAAAAATTGCAACCAGAGTCGAATTTATGTGTAAAAATAGAATCATGTGAACTCACAACGACCCAATTAAATTTGATATATTATCTGTATAATTTTTAGAATATATCTAGTATTATCTAAAATAAGAGGTAATTGAGTGTAGCATCAGTTGTTGAGAGCTGTTCTTTAACTTAATATATCCATCTTTGCACTAGTATAGGAAAAATCTTTGTAATTAAGCTAGCACTGAATAGAAACTTATTCTTGCCACTTTTCATGTAGTTGAAAGACATTCTATACTGCACGTCTAATGACATAACTTGAGGAAGAAGTCGTAATTATATTGTTACAGGTTAATTGTGCCATTTTGTTAGCTAGCTAGAGAGCTGCATGTGTATAATCCCTATTGTCCCATACGAGGACGAAACATTATATTACTGCTCCTGTCTTGTTCACCTACCAATATATGTCTAGATTACTTTAGGTACTCTTGAAATAAGGAAGCACACACAAGTCTATTATTAAAGGGGTTTCACAGACAGACCCCACAAAAATATATGCAAGTAATTTAGGTTATAACAACACCAGTTTATTGTCACGAGTCATCATTTCCCCTTAAACAAATTCAAACTATTCATAGATAGATAGAATTGACGTGGTTGATGGTTAATTAGAGTGGCGGTGGTTGTTGTTCTGCTAATTATAACATTACATTAAGAGGCACTGAATGAAATGAATTTATGTTCGTTTCATCACCTAACTTCATTTTTCTTACCATTAATCATAACACTGTTGACAAATTGGTCCCATTTATTCATTCAAGTTACCTTCTCAAACGTTGAGAGTGCACCTTTTTATGTTTTCTTTTTTTTTAATTTATCATGTTGGTTTAGATGTTCTAATCTTATGATGACTTCTGCTTATCTCAACTACTTTAAGATAACAAACTTCACACTTTAATGTTTTGTACAACCGTACTCACTCCGTCTCATATATGACGGTGTTTACTTAAATGTGAGTTCCGAATACTATTATTCTAATGATAGTGAAATAGTATAGTACTAAATAATGGTTAAAAGGTATTCCGATAAATTAAATGCCACGTCAAATTTTTAATTTGTATAGTTTTATGGACCGAATTCTTAAAATTAGTAAATGAATATTAAATCGTCTCAACATGAAAAGTGTTCATGAAATGAGAGAGAATAAGCGTAAGAAGTTTATATTCTAGCGGAAGCGAGGTGATTTTTTTCTCCCACGTTCAAAGCCTTAGCGAATAATATTATCGGATATCTGTGTTGGTGGGAGGTAGTTGATGCTCATAAAATTAGTCGTATTGCATGTAGGACAGTAGAAAGATTCTTGTGATTCCTTGTAGTCGATTTTGTTGAAAGAAGAGAGGTGATTTGGCTTGATTTCAAATCAAACTGATTGATACATAAGGGGGTCTAGGAATCTTTGATTACCCTACTAGTGAACGCAGCCAGGACCCCATTGGATATTTTTTTCCTTTCATAATCCAAGCAAAAACATAGTACTATTTCTAAACAAATGAGAAAACTATGCAAAGCTAACATAGGATACTTCCTAAAACATAGTACTATGACTGGAAGGAGCCAAGTAGTAAAGAGAGCATAAGCCCATCTCTTAGCCTGGGCCTAAATCAACTTCTGGAACAGAGGATACTTCCTAAAACTGGGCCTTTTAACCTGTAGGAATAGCACAGGGGCAGAGCTAAAGCCACCGAAGGGTAGTCAGATGAACACCCTTCATTGGAATTTTTTTTCCCGAGTATATGGGTTAAATATATATATTTTTGAATATATACCAATAGATGAACGAACACCTTTGGCAAGCTAAAGATGATTAGCCCAGCGGCCAAGGGTGTGCAGATCCACCTTAAGGGCACAGGTTTGAACCTAGGAGCTGGCAATTTACCTTTACCAACTACTCCTTTGCCTAAAAGTATGAACATCCTTAACCAAAATCCTTGCTCCACCACCGAATTAGCAACCACCTACTACTTTTCGATTCTATCATTGAAACATAAGTCATTTTCCTTGAGTTTCAAATTCCACGGGTGAACTGTTGGAGCTAAAAGTGGCTATTTAGAGTTTCACTCGTAGAATTTGAAAGTTTAGAGCTGAAAAGTGACTACTTCTACTCTTTAAATGCGCATGATAATTATTGTAGCCCAACATATCAACAACCATGTTAATAGACTCGAATATCCATCCTACAAATAAGTAAGAAAGATGATCTAGCACTAAAGCATAGGTGAAAACAGCAAAATTCACCGCACAGAAGAACACTATCCATTCTGGAAATGTGTTAGTTGCCATAGAAAAGTCTATGAGAAGCTAAGTAAGGTGAAATGACTTACAGATTCAAATATCATGTTACTTAGCATTGGTATATTATTCAATGTTGTTGGTACGTTATAATTTACACTGCATCTCAAGATACATGCAGACAACAAGTATGGGCCAGTTGTTCATTCAGAATCTGAGAAACTACCCGCAGCTTAGTGCTGAATCTTCACCTGTTTTCACTGAATGTACCGGAACTTTAGCCAAATGTTTCAGAAGCTGCCCTAGAGAGGTTGATGTAGGATATTGCAGCTTCATCCATAAAATATCCTCTTGCATTTTGGTGTGTACAAAATCCATTTATTGCACTACAAATAGAACTGGACCCTGACCAAGATTTAAGATCAAATTTAGCGTCAATTTATTGCTTGATAAGATAAATAATATCAATCAATATATCTTAGTTAGCTTGTATTGGTAAAACATACAAATCTAGTAAGGCTAATTAATATTCAGTGAATGTTTTGCCCCCCTCCGACCCAAAGAAATCATTCTGCCTCATTCATGTTTTGATAATTTGTTCACTAGTAGAGCAGAAATGTATAAGCTTATTGATCCGGATAATCAATGGAATGATATAATCCATCGCATTACCTATGAAGAAACACAAATTAGTTATTCGTATTCACAAAGTAGAAGGAGAAAGAATCAACCAAGCAATTATTTAACTAACAGGTCTAGGAGAAACAAGAACCTGTATGGGTCAGTAGGGAAAGCAAGAATGCTTTGCCAAAGGCAAGTGACTGCTGTTAATTAGTAATGGCTGAAATATCGCTCAAATTATTATAGATGCTCCCTCCATTACATTTTATTAGAACTTGTTTGGTCGGGCATGGAGTTCACAAAAGAAAGATGGACCTTTGGATCATGTGGTATCATGCCATGAAATTTTGTGACTATAAAATCATGTCATTCAGAGTAAAATGGAAAGTCTAGAGCTAAAATTTTCAAATATTTGTGTTACTCTTTCTGCAATAGATTAGAAAGGATATGGTCTCACATAAAATGGAACATAGGGAAAACCACTTTCCTAAGCGCAGGAATAAGTATAGGGGTTCTACCAGAGATATTGATGTTTGGTACAAATGATCTATAAAGAAAGTTGCGTCCTTTAATAAAGGCAGCAGTAACTATTGCCTGTTGCCAATGGCTTAACATAGCCCCCAAACTTATTTCAAATACTCCTTTTATTTTTCAGTTCAGAAATCAGCATAGGTGTTCTAAGTTCTAACAGAGATGTCTTAGTTATGTAGGCCTAATACAGTTTAATATGATTTTGACACTTCGTGCACCAAGTACCATTCCGATCAACCCCTGAGGCCAGAGCTGTCCATGGATTAGTCCCATTTTAGAAGCAGTTTAATTTAAGCACAACAAGTACCATGGTATTTAAAATTGCAAACAGGCTAACACTGCTGTTGGTACTCAATTAATGTTAATAGTATGATTTCCCTTTATGGCAGGACATAGCTAGTTATGCAAGACTGCAATAACCAGTGAGTGAGTATTTCAAATATAAATACCAAACATAGCAATAGCTTAGACACATTATATCAAAAATTATTGCTTTACTCTGCTGTACCATAATACACCTCAAACTTTAGTCATCAAAATTAATTTGCTATAGGAGCACCGAGTGTAGGATAAATCTTGAGCAGCTAGATATGCAAATAAAAGAAGAGTGCTTTAGAGATAGAGACTAACCGAGCTAGGTCCTCGCAGTAACGGCTCCTGCATCACTCAGCAGCAAATGGGGCAAAGCACCAACCCATTTTCATTACACTCACTACACCTTACCACCACCGCTCTGCCTTCATTCTGTTCCGCATCTTCCTTCACCAACATCACCATCTTGCAGCTCCCATTACATGTAAAACAAGGCATAAACCTGACACCCCCACAACCCTCACAGACAGAACCAGCTTTCACCTTTGGCAATCCTTGAAGCAAATCTCCAAAATTTCCCTCCTCCACTATCCTCATCACCTCCTCATCCCCTCCAATGTACCTCCCTTTAAAGAACACCCTTGGTGGTATTAACTCACTGCTCTCTTTACCCTTCATCAGCTCCTTCAGTTCTTCCCTGAAACCTCTATCCATCGAAATATCCCTCTCACAATACAAAACCCCAAGCCCCTCAATTGCTGATCTCACAGCATTACAAGCCTCAAAGGTCTTCCTCACACCCCTCAACGTCGTCGTGTAGATCACTATTTTATCCTCACCATTTGGCGGGCAGAGCTTTTCAAAACCATCAAGCGCGGAATCAGAAGACAACCTCGTCGGCTTAAAAATGTCGGCTTTATCAACCGAATCGGCAAAAGACGGAACATTGCTATTGGGGTCTGAATTCTCTTTGTTTGGGGGTGTTGATTTCAAGAATCTGAAGCTAGAACCAGGGGTGGTTTTCCGTAAAGAGGGAAATCGAAAGCTGTCACTGATGGGAGTGGTGGAGGTGGAATCAAGACCAGCCATAAGCTCCCAAGAGTTGATAATGTCAGAGGTATGGGACTTGAGGATTCTTGGTTCAGACAAGGGGCTTGGGAAAAGTGAAGCAAGAGTGTGTCGAGGTGGTGGGGTAAGGGTAGGGGTAGGGGTAGGAGGGACAGTTGTGGTGGCTGGTGGGGGAGTAGAAGGTGGGTCAAGGGTCAAGAGACCATAAGTGGTGGAAGTAAGAGAGACAATGTGGTGGCTGAAACCGGCAGAAGAGCCACCCATTTGGGCGAATTCACTGTCTCGGTTGAGCAAAGTTGATGAAACGCAACCCATAGCAATGGCGGAAGAGTGTGAAGAGGAGAAAGGGGGATCAAAGACTTTTTAGAAGCGTGAGTTTTTCGTACTAGTAAATAGTTTAATGGCGGAGTTCGAGGAGTTTTGTATTCAATTTTTGAAAATATGGAGATGGGACGTGTGGGATTGTGGGAGCAATGCAATTGCAAAGGGCTCCTTTCTTTGTATTTTACCGCTCAAATGTTTCATTTTCAAATTCAACCCCTAGAGTTACTGTTTCTGTCGTAAAGACCAAAAAGAAGAGCCTCCTCGTTCACTTTTTCTTCCTTCTCTCTCTCTCTCTTTTCTTTTGGGGTTGGGTAGAACTTTTAATAGAATAGAAATTGGATATCCAAGTGATGTAAATATAATTAGAATCACTAAACAGCAACTGTAATCCTATTACAGCACTCACATATCACAAGCCTCTTGGGTGAGTTCACTAAACAAAATGCTCTAAACAGCCCTCTTGGGTGTTTATGCATAAGTATACTGATGCATGAACAACCATCTTGCTATATAATTCAGCATAAACAAATTTATATATATTTTACAGTAATTTCAAAATAATTAACGGTAAAATATTTGAGTTCAAAATAAAGTATTCATAAACATATATAGAATATGAGCAAGAATTACTGAGTTTCTGAAACTCGTAGCAAAAGCTCTGGACCTGTTCTGCAATACAAAATTGAAGGGGGACATTAAATAAGCTTTTGGCTTGCTAAATGTAAGGGGGAGCTGCACATACATGTGTTTTGAAATGTTTTAAGGCCCGTGTTTGCAAATTAGAGAAGTGGCTAAAATTTAAATAATATTCAATGTGATTCTATTTGGAAAAATTACAGGTAAAAATCTTTCATAATTATGTGGTTTCATAATTAAAGGGAAGATGCATCGTTTTCATCCTAAACTATACAAGAAAAGTCGAAACCACACTTAAACTATACTAGTGACTTATTACACACCTAAACTATAAAAAGTGAAACTATTTACACCCTACATAAATCTGACGTGGAAATAAAATTAAATTAAAAAGAAAAAAAGACGCGTCTAAAACCAAAATTATTCTTTAAAACCACCACCCCAGCATCCAGCCCCACATAGATTCTCTCTCCTTCAACCCCATTTTTTATTTTTTTTCTATTTCTCTCTCAATCTTCTTTCTTCTTCATTTTTTTTTCAATTCACAACCACTGCTCCTTGTGGTTGACGAAAATAATTTTTCCATAATAGTTTTTGTAGAGAAAAAAAGAAGTTGAATCGGCGTGTTGAAGTGAGAAGAAGGTTCACCGGACGCAGTTGAAATATTGTTTTCTAAATTCAATTCATCTTGTTGATGTACTTTCAAATTAATCTGTTCATGGGAGAAGAAGTTCAATTCAATTTGGTGATACTTGTACTTTCAAAATTCTTTACTCATCTTGTTAAAAATCATTGAAATTAAAAAAAAAAAATTATCAAAATTTTTTTTGATGAGACTTGTAAAATTGATCAACACTGTCCATTGTTGTTGTTGTTTGAGGATTGAGGTTGATGTTGGTGTTTTGACTGTTTTTGTTTTGGGGGAAATTATAGTACTATTGAGGTAGTGAGGTTTTGTATTGTGTGGCACTGAAGGTAGTGAAATTATAATTGGACATTGAAGAAAAAAAAATTTGAGCTCATAACAATGGAGGTTTTGGTTATTAAAGAAAAAGAAAAAAAATTGAACTCATAACCGTGGAGGTTTTGGATAACAATGGAGGTTTTAGATATTGAAGAAGAAAGAAAAAAAACTTAAATTAAAAAGAAAAAAATTATGAGCTCAATTGAAATTGCATAATTTCACTACCTTCAGTGAGGGAAATTATAATTGGACATTGAAGAAAAAAAAAATTGAGCTCATAACAATGGAGGTTTTGGATATTGAAGAAAAAAAATAAAAAATTGAACTCTTAACAATAGAGGTTTTGGATATTGAAGAAAAAAAATAAAAAATTGAACTCTTAACAATAGAGGTTTTGGATATTGAAGAAGAAAGAAAAAGAATTCAAATTAAAAAGAAAAAAAGAAAAATTAATGAAAATAATAAATTTATTATTTTTTTCGTATAATGCTGATATGGCGCTGACGTGGCAGGCGCGTGTGCAACACCACACCACGTGCAAGTGGTATAATGCTTTTCAGGGTGTAAAAAGTTTCACTTTTTTATAGTTTAGGTGCGTAATAGGTCACTAGTATAGTTTAGTTGTGACTTCAATTTTTCTTGTATAGTTTGGGGTGAAAACGATGTCTTTTTCCATGTTTTAAATAATTACAATTCATAGGTAATTGTTAGTTAAAATTCAGTTTTATGTGGGCCCATTTATACAAATATAATTTCTAATGTATATAATAAAGGCAAATTAATTTTTCTCTCTCATAATTAATATTTTATTCTCACTCTTACCTGATTGGAGTAATATGAGGCAATAGGTTACTTCTTTGCTCTAACTGAATTTTTTAGGCAAAATAGATTTTTATGCTAAAGAGATTGTGCTAATCTCAAATTTCTTTCAATTGAAATATCATAGAATATATTTCTTCTCCCAAAATTTCTCAAATATTGTATTCTTCACCTACAGATTAGCTGATTTTTGTCCATTGAAGATTACGTTGATGCTTTTTTAATCCCTATAAACTCGAATAGATTTGATTTGAAGATTTTTGCGGTAAATTTTATATCTTTACGGATATATATGTTTGTTCTTCTTTGTTTTTGTAAGTTATTCTCTACATTACCCACTAATTTTATTTAATTTTTCATATATATGCAGTGTTAATTAGGTGTGCAAGTAACCAATTTCTAGTTTTTAAATGGATGGGGAAAACTCTTTTAGAAGGGTAACAAGATGTATTGAACATGTAGATAAGACTAATTGTGGTAATCCATTATTGTTTGATTTGGGAGTTTCTCAATTAGATAGTGACAATGCAGATTTTATAGCGGAATTGGAAGAAGACAAGTTGAGAGCAAAGACTCGAAGGAAAAGTGGCAATGACCATGTTAAAATTCGAAATAGCATGATAGTTTGTCAATCAAAAGACGATTTAACCAACGCTTCAAAAATATCAATAGTCAGTACAAGTGGATCAAAAAAAAGAAAAGAAAAAGAAATAAAAAATTCTAGCAATAATGAAAGAGCAAAATGTTCCAAGCTTTATCAATCCAAAGTGGAGAGTAACGATGTTGAGATTCAACATAAGGTATTTTTGTATATTTATCAATTATACTTTTTTGTAGTTTAGTTGTGTAGAATCTCATTATATTAAAGTTTTGTATTTGTGCGATTGTATTCAGTGTAAATATATATACATATATGAACATCATACAATTATACTTATGTAAATATAACTATGTATGTAAACATATACATATATACATATATATATATATATATATATATACATAAAGTTATACATATATTCAATTCGGTTAGCATATAAAATTTTTATTTGTTTTATGATATGTAGTTGTATATAATTAGTTTATGGATGAGGCTTTATATACATTTGATAAAAAAAAATTGTGATCATTTATATTTTTGTGGTTGATCATTTGTATTTTTTTGGTTAAACAGGATAGTAGTTTTGTCATCATAGATCTTTCTAAGAAGTCCCCGCATGTTTCGTGTTATGTGAAGATGAAGATATTTGATACTTTAAAACAAAAGCTATTCGGTGTTCAGCTTAGAAGATTTATGAGAACATGCTTTGGTCACCCTTGAGTTGAAAACTAGTTTATATACATTTTATAATTTTTTTCTTGATCATTTGTATATTTTTTGGTTGATCGTTTTTGTTTTTTGGTTCAACAAGATAGTAGTTTTGTCATCATAGATCTTCCTAAGAAGTCCCCACATGTTGCGTGTTATGTGGAGTGTTCACTGTTGCATATGCGGAGTATCTTAGCCATAAAAAAGGTATATCATCTGAATATTTTGATGCAGAAGCTTTTTGTACCTGTTAATATGTTGTTCTTCTATGAAAACATGAGACTCAGAAGAATGAGATTGATGCAGTTAGTAATGATGAGAGTCCGGATAAGCCAGTGAGGCCTCAATTTGAGTGTGAGAGTAGTGACATGATAATTATCCCTTAGTGATACGGGTACAATCATGAAGACAGACGTTTTTTAGTGTGTTGAATACAACCTACGGAGTGTACGAGTTGGAGTGTAAAAAGGGCTCAAAAGTCGTCCCTCTATTGCACTCCATGGGAGCCATTTTGTTCATTTAACACTAAGAGGCACTTTTATCGTTTTGCCTATTATTGTAATAAGTCTATAAATAGAACATGTTAGGGTTTATTTCATTTGGTTGCTGAATATTGATGTAAGAACACTTGAGAGAAGGCTCTCTAGGCCGAAAACTAGGTCATGACAAGTGTGGAAACACTTGTGAATGTGTATTGCTTGGAAACGTTGGTGCTTGAGCGGTGGAATCCCTCTCATGTCTTCGTAAGAGTGTGGTGTTGCTATTGTAAGTTCTAGGGGTCCTTATATGGAATATGTCTATGGGTTCTTGGATCTTATTGTAGTGTATGTCTCACTTCCTAACTTTACATTTCATGTTTTAGTTTGTGTTGTCAGTGAACCATTGGTTCTTGTTGTTCTTGTAATCTTGTAACTGTTGGTTCTTGTTATCATAGTGTTGTTTCTTCCTACCATATTGTTGATTATCTCTTGTTGTTGTTGTTGTTTTTGGTGTCAAATAAACCTACATATCTTGTATTCTTGTTGTGTTTGTCGAATCCGAGAGAGGTCCCCATTTGGTCCGCGATTTGTTGTGATTTGTGGACTGTTTTGAGGTGTGATTTCGTATTTTCTTGTTTCGTCCCGTATCATTTGGTATCAAAGCCGAGTTTGATTTCGTTCCTACGAAGTCAATCTTGGATTTGTTACTTAGAAAAAAAAAACTAAAAAAAAATTCCAGAAAAGTTGAAATCTGTCTATTTTTGTTTCTTGGCCGAAAATTGTGTTCTTGTTGTCTTGGTCGAGATTTGTTTGTTGTGTGTCTAGATCTAGTAGTGTTCTTGTTTGTTTTGTCGTTTCTAGTGTTAATTTTTTTTATTCACTAACATTTTTGAATCTAGATCTAAACTTGAGCTTAAACTTGTTGAAAGTTATTGTTGTGAACATTGTTGTGGCCGTGTGATATTGTTGTTGTTCAAGCTTGGTTGTGTGTTGTATTGTGGATTTGGAATTGGACGTTGGGTTGTTGTTGTTTGTTGTTGGAGATTTGAGGTTGAACATGTGTTGTTGATGATGGAGAACCCAACATGAACCTTAGAATTTCAAGTGTTGTGTTCTTGGTGTTCTTGGTGTTCTTCGCCACCTTCATAACTTGTTGAAGAAAAGGTATTGTTTGATCTTAACACCAAGAAGAATAAGAGTGATATTGTTGTTAGTCTTGAAGACTTTTTTCAACCACCCTTAAGCCTTCTCCAACAATCTTCCAAGTTTTAAGGTCTTTCAAGACTTTTCCTACACAAAACAAAGACTTTACAACCACTTCCAACAACCTTCCGTGATTTAAGGACCTTGTTTTGTGGGAATAGTATTAGTCAAGTCAAGACTTTTGTTTGAAAATTGAAAAGAGTTTCAAGACTTGTAGTTTCCCTCCATTAACCAAATCTCAACCATCCAAATTAAAAATTGACCAAGACATCCAAATTGAAAAATAACAACTTGTTTAAAAACCACAACCAATACGTGGATGCCACGTTATTATTTACTGTTCACACGATAATTTTAAGCTCAAATTTTGATCTTTTAAGTTTCAATTTGTTGTTTTCTAGTTTCGTTTGTTGATTCCAATACCAACGTACAAACTAGTGACCATTTACTAGATTGTGAGTTAGTTTTGGAAACCGTTCTTTGTGTTTACGTCCTTGTGTGTTTCTTTTCTTATTCTTTGGAGTCGTTGTAAACGTTTGGTTCACCTCTCAATACCTCACGGAGTACAAGCAAGCTTACAATACTTGTGAGATTAAAGTGTGAGGAATCCGAGAGGCAAAGAAATAAAGAGAGAGTGCGAGGACCTTTCTTGTACAACTAATTTATTTGTGTTTTGTAGGTAAGTTCTTAGCGACAATGAATAACAACGTTTCTAATGCTATCTTGGCCGGGAATGAAACTCAATTGAGTCGAATGAGATTGAAGGCAAATCTCAAGATGGAGAGAAAATCGAGGTTCAAAATGAAGTTGTTATGTTCTCGGTTTCTTCTTATTTTGTGGGCTATTTTGGAATCATTTTCATTTGGTTTGTGCCGTGAATTTGAGGTCAAATTCCTCTCAAAATGGAGAGGATGATACGGGTACAATCATGAAGATGAACGTTTTTTAGTGTGTTGAATGCAACCTACGGAGTGTACGAGTTGGAGTGTGAAAAGGGCTCAAAAGCCGTCCCTCTATCGCACTCCATGGGAGCCATTTTGTTCATTTAACACTAAGAGGCACTTTTGTCATTTTGCCTACTATTGTAATAACTCTATAAATAGAACATGTTAGGGTTTATTTCATTTAGTTGCTGAATATTGATGTAACAACACTTGAGAGAAGGCTCTCTAGGCCGAAAACTAGGGAATGGCAAGTATGGAAACACTTGTGAATGTGTATTGCTCGGAAACGTTGGTGCTTGAGCGGTGGAATCCCTCTCGTGTCTTCATAAGAGTGTGGTGTTGCTATTGTAAGTTCTAGGGGTCCTTAGATGGAATATGTCTATGGGTTCTTGGATCTTATTGTAGTGTATGTCTCACTTCCTATCTTTACATTTCATGTTTTAGTTTGTGTAGTCTAGTGAACTATTGGTTCTTGTTGTTCTTGTAATCTTGTAACCGTTAGTTCTTACTATCATAGTGTTGTTTCTTCCTACCATATTGTTGATTATCTCTTGTTGTTGTTGTTGTTGTTGGTGTCAAATAAACCTACATATCTTGTATTCTTGTTGTGTTTGTCGAATCCGAGAGAGGTCCCCATTTGATCCGCGATTTATTGTGATTTGTGGACTGTTTTAGGGTGTGATTTCGTGTTCCCTTGTTTTGTCCCGTATCACTTAGACATTACATATGTTCCTCTATTTTATTGATTTTAGTTGAAAATACAAATCGATCTTCAATTCTTTTTTGTTTAATTCTAATATCAAATATGATACTATTTCATTTTGTTGGAAATTATCCAGTGACATATTTTTTTCAATGCTAAACTAGTTTTTCTTATAAGTGTGTTGTCTAAAGAATACTAATTATACACATAATAATGTGTATGTATTAGGTAATTGAATATGTCTCATAGATGAGCCATGTAATATGTATTTACAATAGTCTTTGTCGTTTTGGCAATTGAAATCTCTATTGACTAATTAGTGTTTGTTTATAATTATACATTTATTATGAATTTTATTTATTTTTATATATAAAGTTTTGTATATCTATAGGTTAATAAAACAAGTCATGATGGTATATTATCAATCTTTTCAATTGTTATCTATAGGTTAATATCATGTTTTTAAATGCACAAATTAAATGTCTTAGGTTGTGACTGACATTTATTTTGACACATATACTATCTTGTAGAATATGGTATACATACATAAATATACATATATACATATGATAGATTAAATAAGCGTTAAAACCAACTGCATATTCCATTAAACCGCATATATGGTTAACAACTGCATTATTGATATTTTATTTATACATTTGGAGTTATTCAAATAAAAGTTAAACATAAACAAATTAAAATGTATACAGTTATATAAATATATTTATATATATATCAACTGACATTCCCACATATATACATACATACATATCAACTGATATTTCTTGGTATAAGTTAATTTAATTGAAAAGACATATATTCATATAAATGTATTACTCATATTATTAAATAATTGCATTTTATATAATTTAATTTGAAATATATACAATCTGAAAATTATATAGGTATAAATATATGTATATATACATTTTAAGTAAATAAAAATACATATGCATATAATATATTAAACATCAGGATAGTAAAAACCGCCAAATATGCAGTTATAATGTAAAGTGAAATATATATATATATATATGCAAATTTATAGTCAGTATATAACATGAAAACAAAGTATATAGCGTGAAAACTTACAATTTCAATTTAATATGCAAACAAAGTATATAACAATATGCGTCATGTTATTGATCATTGTTCGAACTACAATCAGTCACAAGTCATAACAAAATTCTGTATGTGTTTCGCCGCATACACTCTTTTATGGTTAGATAACTTCTGCTTCATAATGTCGCCAATCAATGTACTACTAACATATTTCTGCTTGTACATCCGATACTTTAAAGGACAAGTATGTTCCTGACAAAATCGACGAATCTTAAAGAAGTCAGTCTTTTTATTACTGGATGCCATTAGCAACCAACCACGTCCCTTTGATTTACATACCAAATTATACTTGTGATATAAAAGTTATATATTAGTAATTTATACCAAAAAAAAATTATATTTTTAAAAACTTCAAAACTGATTTGCTGATTTATACAATTCTATTTATCAAATTTTGTATGAATAAGATCCTATAATAACAACTGTATGTATCTAGTTAGACAATAATATGAATAAACTTAATAAACTTATCCATATTATATATACATAAATACACTTTTATCATAAGACAAAACCATGTACAGAATAAAAACACAAATACTTTAATACGATAAATACATCTATCCGACTGCATTTGATTATATCATATTGAATTGAAATCTATTTCTGATTGCATAAAACCTCATCACCGACTTTTAAGTGGCTTTGTCTTTATAAACTTGACCAACGAGCACTTCATTATGATTTGGATCAGAAATAATTGTTCGATCATGTCCATTTATATTAACAACTTCAATCAATGCACCGTCATCTCCAGAATTTCCTTTTTCTCATCAACAACAGAAATTTCGCATTCAACATTCGAGCAAGCGCTCTCGTTTTTCATGACTTTATCATATACAGAAACACATAATGAATAGTTTCTGAATCCTTATTCTTCTTTTCGTATCATTACATAAACTGCCAATCCCATGTCGTTACGTATCTCTATTCTTTTACTGCTAAATCAACTTTATATTCATTTTTCAATGTTTTTAAACTCAACTCAATACAAAGTTGCTTACCAATCAATTGAATCAAACCATCGTATTTTTCTGTTTCTTCAATTGCAATTGAGTCCAACTCGTACTGTTCATACTCATTATAACAGTTTCATGCGCCTGAATGCTTCAGAACAATTGGTAATTGCCCTATCTTTCTTTAAAAAAATCTGTAAACAAATACAGTATGCAAATTGTCAGTAACTATGAATTCAAAATAAACTAACAATTATAAGATTTCAAAAATTGTACAAATCCGTGTGTTAGATCACAAATTAAAATTGCAATATAGATCATGTATACATTAACGAAAAATAATGAATCAAAATATATTGAAATTTATATAATTTAGTCAAAAATAACAAATACACAAATATAAGCGCAAATACACAATTTTGATTTTCAAAAAAAATCGTCTTTCAACAATTTTTAAACGAAATTTGAATTGAGAAAATACCTGTTAAAATTTATTTTTGAATAATTCCTCTTTCTTCTCTCAAATCTTCTCAAAATAAATCTTTTTAGCTTTAATTCAATCATTTTTGCAGATAATGAGCTTTAATGCTCATTAATGGATGAGCAATTAGTGAGAAGTTGGAGTAATTTAAGATAATTTACTGTTTTCAGGTTTCCTTTTATATCTCTTATTTCAATTAGGCTGTGTTTCTTCTGATTTGTATAATTCTTACATATATACAAATAACTATTAATTACTTTATCTATAATATGTAATTATTGAAACTTTCACTAGGAAATTAGTTATAGGCCTTATGCTTTACCTATGTGAATTTTTACTTATTCTATTTAAAATTGAACCATTGGAAAGTGGTTGGGCCGGATGATACTGGCCCATACAGGTCCATTTATCACTTTCATGTTCAATATACCAAAATCAACCGACGCATAGTACAATGGAGTAATTTGGAAAATATATTTAAGGTACAATTTTTGGAATTGAAGAGAGATCGTTTAAACAAAGGGATTGCCAAAATTCCTACTACAGAATAATGAGCTCACACGATATACGCCGTCCGTTCAAACGTCCGGCAATCTCCGACCAACAAAGACGCCGGGAACTTTCATTGCTCCGGCAGTCCCAAAACCGCCGGGACGCTCAGCTACAAGCTCGTCGTTTAGCTTCCACCCTCCTCTCTCTTCAATCGACGCAGCACGACTACAACGAGCAACAGCTCGATATAGAAGTTACCAAAGTCCCAGCCGAACTTGAATCCTACGCAGAAGAGACCGAGGACGATTATGGAGATCACAAGGAGGCACATCATGATCTTCGTCAAGCTACCAAGCTTAGAGGACATGAAGCTCGGTTATGGTTTGCGAAGCAGCTTATGCATCCCGAGTGGATGATTGACGTTCCCGATAACTTGAATACCGATTGGTAATTTCTCACCTGCTCCTTTTTTTTTTTTTTTTTTTTTATATTTATATATTCAATTTTTTCTTTTTTACATATTAGAGTTCTAATTTCACGTAAAAGTCTCTAAAGTTTGATGCTTGTTGGATGTTGATGTTCAGCATTTATGGAAATTGAGGTCATAATGGCAATTCGACTTTGTATTCTCGGATATGGTGAAGGTTCGCCTTTTGTTGAGATTAGGTTAAAAATAGAGGCTTTGTGCGTGAACTAGAAAATACTCAGTGTACTTTATTTATTTTACTTTGATGTCATGGTTATCTGCATCTTTGCTTGCCACAAAAACTTCACTTATTTGTGGGACAAGTTGTTGAACTGTATATTTGCTGTCGACGTCTTGCTTGATTCAAACTAAACAAGTATAATGAACCACATTATAAATCTTTGGCTGAATTTGATTTGCAGGTATGTATTTGCTAGGCCTGCTGGAAAACGATGTTTTGTTGTTTCTTCAAATGGAACAACAGTCAGTAGATTGCGGAATGGAATTCTCTTGCACCGTTTTCCTTCTGCTCTACCCAATGGTGCTAGGACTAATAACAGTAAATCTGCTCAATCATATTGTATTCTTGATTGCATATTTCACGAGGTAACACTTGAACCATGTAATGTTGTTGCTCATGTTTTGCTCTGTATATGTAAATATTCTGCACTGTCTTTGTTGTGGTAGTCGGATGAGACATATTATGTCATTGACGGTGTTTGTTGGGCGGGAATTTCATTATATGAGTGTGCTGCCGAGTTCAGATTCTTTTGGTTAAACAGCAAGCTAGCTGAGACGGGGGCTTGTGATGCTCCTTCAACTTATCATAGATATAGATTTAGTACTCTTCCTGTCTACAACTGTGACAAAGAGGGACTACAGACAGCTTATGCAGGACAGGTTCCATATGTCAAGGATGGGTTACTGTTTTATAACAAGTAAGTCTTTTTTGCTGTTTGTCTTCCATTTGTTTAGTAGAAGGCAATTTTGTTACAAACCATGAACATGATTTCTCCTGAAGTTGTTAACTTTTCTTCTTCATCTATTTCACTTGATAAAAAGGGGAAAAAGAAGCAAACATCTAAGGTGGTAAGATTACTTACTGCGAGACTTTCCTCCTTATGTATAACCTTTTCATTCTAAAAAGAGTAAGGAGGTAAGTCTCACAGTAACTAAGCTTTTCTTTTGACTTGTTCCCTTTGTGACATTGTTACCATCCATGGAACTAGAATACAGCACACATGTTCTGGAAAAGTTATATTTCATGCTTAAATGGTCAATGCAGTCCTAGTATTAAATTTTTTCTCAAGCATCATCAATAGTCAAAGCTTCAAGTTTTTGTACCTCATTGCCTTCAGAACAATCCAGTATTTTCTTCTTCCATTTGATCATGATTTTTATTCTATTTTACATTGTTATTGTCCATCCTGCACCCAGGCATGCACACTATCAAACTGGAAATACACCACTAGCATTGGTTTGGAAGGATGAGAACTGCAGCCAGTATGTCATTGATACAGATAATAAAGGACAAGTTCCAAGTCAACAACAGGTACATTACTCTGTACACTCCATTATGTACTTTTTTGATTTTGGAAGTTGTTATAAGTCAGGTGTGTGAAGGGGAGCCTGGTAAAGTTGCTGCCATGTGACCAGGAGGTCACGGGTTCAAGCCTTAGAAACAGCCTCTGGCAGAAATGCAAGGTTAAGGCTGCGTACAAGACACCCTTGTGGTGGGGCCCTTCCCTAGACCCTGCGAATAGCAGGAGCTTTAGTGTACCGGGCTGCCCTTATAAGTCAGGTATGTCATCTATAAGGTCATGCAAGGGTTGGAAAACAAGTTGAGCCACAAAAAAAATGAAACTAACTTCCCAAATAAATAAACATAAGCGTGCTTTGAGTTTTGCTAGAACTTATGTCCCTGATTCATACCTTGGTGTGTTTTAGGGGTTGTAAGATATAATCACATTTGACAGTGATATTGCTGTAGTTATCCTGAGCGTAGATCGGAGCCTGAGCACAGCCCAACCGAGTTTACTCAACACCGAGCATAGCCAGACTGAGATTTGGTTCGTAGAGACGTGAATAACAAGTTCTTTTTGTATCAGTAAAAGGGAGAAGACTTTTCTACTATTTCTCCTTGATAACAAATGCTGTAAAGATCAAGATAGACCAGAGAGTTTAGGGAGAGAACTGAGAAGAGGGAGAAGACTTATTTATATACAAAGAAGAGGGGGGAGGGGTTGGGAGAGTGGGAGGTGGGGGGTGGGGTGGGGTTTAGTTAAAATTAACTTCCAGAAGTTGCATTTTCTAAAGCTTCTCTCCCAAAGTCTGTTAAGAAAGCCAATGTTAGAATTGGAAATAAAAGTGAAATCTTGATAACAGGTCTTCACTTTTTTTTTTGGTACAACCAGGTAGTTTTGGAGCTCCTGGATGATGGCAGACTGGCTACATCTGATGACCCTCCTGTCATATTTGGCTGCTTACTTGGTGAATTCGTGCAAAAGGTTCGATCGTATTATCATTTTGCACTTTATTTAACTTCAATTAATGGGAGAAAGAATTTAGAAGAGATGTAAAAAAAGACCTCCTAATCTGCTTTCTCAATCCTCTGAAATAGTGAAGAGGAAGTCATCACTTCCTTCTTGTGGTACCAAAAGAGTGTAAATCATTACAACTCTTGCTTCTTTCTCCCCCCCCCCCCCCCCCCCCCCCCCTTTTTCTGTATGTCATATCTTGACTTTTGTTATCTATTACTGAAATCTATTCTCATGGTTTTCAGACAGAACTTCACCGCGGAGATCTTATAAAGTTTGCTATAGGTGAAGGGGGTTTAGTTGTTGTTAACGGTAAACTGGAGAAGGCTGATCTGCAATTTCTGGGCAAATCCAACCGTGCTCGTGCTTTTGCTGATAGTTACTCGAAGGTTAGATGGTGGATTTCTAATTATATGCCCACTGATTCATTAACCGGTTTAAATTTTAATCACTCAAATCTGTGTAGACAGTTCCAGTACTCTTCTACAATTATCCTGAACATCCTATGCAAATTATTCTTGAATGCAGTAAATTAGAAAAGGAAGAGAAGACACGATAGTTAGACAAAAAATCCTAATGATGGATCCAAGTGTAGGAATGCACCCCTTTTAGTCATAATTAAGTGGTCTTCCTAAATTTTATCCTACAATGCCATATATGTCACTGTCTAATCTGTATGCATATTTGTTAGGTCATTGTATGATTTGCTTCTTAATGAAGTGTATTGACAGTTCCAGTGGAATTCATTTCACAAATTAAGTTCTTGAGCTCAAATGCATCTCTGTTATCATTGAGATAATTTGTTTGACATAACTTGGTTTTGTTTGTCAGGTCTTGTTCCAGCATGCAGCTCGGTATTCTCCTCTGAGAATTGAGCATCTTTTTGCATCAATTAGTTCATGTGTCGAAGATGGAAATTCAACTCAAGATGCAGAGATGGCCGGTTAAAGGCAGGCACCACACACAGGAAAAGCTTTTCAACGAAGTTGCTTAACCGAGTGATAGGCATGATCTTTCTCGTCTATGCCATTTTCTTGTTTGGAATGTGTATATATGATTATGACCCAAAGAAAATACATTTCTGCACCATGTAAGATGAGAATAGTTGTGTGAATTAGTAAGAAAGTAAATGCTGTTTTTCGACTTCATCTTATGAGGTTTTTTCCCGGCCTAAAATTTAGACACTTCGCCTCTCATCTTGTCCACTCTTTCTTTGTAATTTGGGTATAGTAAACTTCTACGAAAAGAAGATTAAGTGGAAGGGCTCTGAAAATCCTTAGCTTCTGAATGCAGCCATGCTGCTGAACTTAGCTCCATCGTCAAACAGTTCATCGTTGGCGTAATATTGTTGAAGCGGTTAAACTTTTGAAGGCAGTGGTGAAAGTTACCACAGTGGGTGCAAAAGAAATGTGCATGACCCCTCTCCGCTTATGCTTTGCATAAACAGTCTACAGCAGAGTTCTTTGGAACTTGTATTGTTTCTTTATGAACAGCTCCAATACTCTTTTAGATGTTTCCCGTTGGAAGGAGATTTAACTATCTAAGTGAGCCAATTGTGTCCCAATTTGTGATAGAGGGATGGCTAATTCATTTTTTTTTAGAGCATTACATCAGAGCTGGAAAATGTATTCAGCCAGTGCTGGAGTGAAAATAGATTTGCTAAAACCAAAGCTAGTGTACACATTATGGCTTATTATATTGTATTGCAACCAATTCCAACAAAATTCTGCAGTTTGATTCAAGATGCAAGAGTGGTTGGCTCACAACCATCGTGAACACAAGCTAAGACATCTTTATAGTCCCTCGAGATGGTGAAAGAATCATAAACTTCCCCGTCCCTACTCTTTTTGTATTCAAAAAGTAGTGATGAATGATTAAATGCTGTAAGCTTGACGAACCCCCAATCGTAATCCCTGTAAAGACTCCAACTTGTATTAATTGGAGTGAATTCTGATAAATGGCTCCCTCCGCCACCCACAACAACATGGATTGTTCCATTGACAATACCAGAATAGTGTGATCTTTCTGAGTTCACACATTGGTTCTGCATCATAGAAAAGTGAGAACAATGAGAATGGACATATGTTGTAGTAATGGGTAATGGATCACTTATGCCACAACTATGGGTGTTATTTCTAGTGCTGAGTTCTATACAGTTCAGAAGTAGGGTTGGACTTCAGAAAGGAATAGTATGATTCAAAGATGGAAAGAAGACGTAGAAATGCTTACCTGGCATATGGGACAAGTTCTTTCATAGTTATGGACATGACCATAAAATGCGATATCCACTTTATACTTCTGCCAAAGCCTCTGCAAGCTTTCCCTTCCCATGGGCTCCTCAAATGAGCCTTCTAAGCCATACCATTTGTCTGAAGAGTAACCAAGAACCCGATGAGCAGCAAATATCAGCCAAGGTTGCTTCTGTCTGTCTACTGATGCAAGACAATGTTCAATAAATCTGTATTGCTCAGATCCCTCTCTCCAATCATTCTCACTATCTGCTATGCAAAAGTGAAACATGCCATAATCTGCCGAATACCTGCAGTTAGGGTAACAAGGTCATATCAAAATGTAAGAAGCTGACTGAAGAGGGTGTTCTATATATTTGCTGAAGCACATTCCTAATATATAAGATTCAGTTGCATTGAACAAAGAGTGAAAATAAGCTTTCGTTGGAATGTAATTTACTTATTTCTTGCTTACAACATCCCAAAATAATTTCTTGATTTGTTTTTCAATAATCAAACTTCAACACATTCATCTATAACTTCTAAAGTATTTCAAACTTGTGAAAAGTGCAAAATGGCCAACAAAAAGAAAATAAATTCATTTCATTCACTATTGACTGGAAAACTAAAACCAAGCAAGACCTTCTGTTCAAGAAACAACTAGAAAATGTGCACATGTACAAACTGCTCTTCAGCACAAGCACATGAACTTTCTTTTTTTGGGAGGAAGGTAATCGCATTATGGAAAGTAGAAACAGCAATAAGGAAGTGCTGAAGTAATTACATGTTGAGCAAAAACCAGAAAAGGAATCACTTTCTAATCTTACAGGGATTCTAAGAGGCTAAGAATTGATTCTGCATCATTAACAAACTGCTCATTGCACCAAAGTATAATTAAACTTGATCTGTTGGATTGTTTCAGTGTATAAACTTGATTTGTGTGGTTGTTTCAGTACAAGCACCTAAACAATCCTTAAAGTCCCCTCTGTTACCCATTTTGTACTTGCCACAACTGAACCTGATTCTTTTTCTTTTTCTTCTTCTTCTTTTTCTTTTGTGGGGTGGTGGTGAGGGGTGGGGGAGTGGGGGAAGGTTGGGGCAAGGGGAGATTGTTGGGAGAGCGAGAGGGAAGACTCCAAACAGACAATTCTCTAGACCTTCATGTCACATATAATGAAGGATACAGAATAGTTTATTACCAAAACTTAGCTCTATTATCAGCAGGAACATAAAACATGGTCTGAGCTAGCACTCCACATTCTCCACCAGAGTCCATAACATCATAGAAGCCACCAGTTCCAGGCCAATCACGCTCATGATTACCACTGCAGCAGTTCAAATATATATTTCATAGAAGAACAAACAGAGAAAAGCCAAGATTACAGCTTAGTCAGACAATATTTTTAAGGATGCGAACCTTGCAATCATATAGGGTACGGTTGATGCAATGGGTTCCACTTGTGCAGTAAATTGGTCCCATTGTGATATGTATCCATTGGCATAGGTAATGTCTCCTATATGGAAAACTATGTCAATGTTTTTAAGGTCATTGATGAGTTGGTCCGTTGTATTCAGTGAGCCCGGCTGATAATTACTATATTCATTCGAACCATCACGCTCTGCCTGAAAATCACTATGCAGCTTAGTCTTGTGATTTGCGTATTGACAAAAATTGATTGGGTTGCGGTGCAGTTTTCTCTGCCCTCCTCAACCCTAAAAAATTGATTGGAGTACGGTAAAGGAACAAGACAAAAACACAAGATTCAGCTTGTCAGTGAGAGGTAATCCTACTAGCTAATTTCCAGATTGGCATTAACTGCTCAACAAAGGAGGAAAAAAAGTTTTGCTTTTGGCCACCAATATCAAATATAGCAGTTAATATCAATTCAAAAGTAAATGACTGATGCCACATGAAGTGGCCTTACATTTTTATAGGATCAGTGGTAACACAAGCTTAGAATTGGTAGTGTATCAGATCAAACTCCTTCTAAAGGAAATGTAATAATAAATGAAGAGACTGTCACTCAAATATATATGTTAGTAAATGACAAGTTTTGGCTCGAAAAACTAATCACACAAAAATTAAACTGCACTTAGTGAACTGCTCCAGAAATTTAGTATAAACCTGGTATAAGAGTCACTATTGAAATGATGCTTAAATCTATGCCTAGAAAACATTCTTTCACATAAATCTGTGGAAACAAGCTGTTTAGGACCAAAATTCGAACATTTGCTCATATCAGAATGTAATGAGATGGATTGTCATATTTCCTCAGGGTAGGAAAAATGATAGTTGAATGTACAACGGAAGTCCCCCCAGTATAAATGTCACTTCAGGGAGATCGAGAATATAAGAAACGGGTATTCAACAAGTTACTGGAATTGCAAGTTCATTTATAAATCATTTTTATAATAAAACAATGCTTTTAGTTTTGACATTACATCCAGAAAGAGCAGAGAAAGGGATTATCAGACTTTCAGTAATTAATAATCGAAGCTACCTTTCCCATGTCTCCAAAAATTATAACCCGCTGCAATGAGTCTTGTCCTGGATATGGTGATGATCTAAAGGAATACATCTTACTCCACACATAGGAACCATTTGACAACATGTGGCCCATCTTGTATGTGTACCTGATGTATTTATCATTTCAATGAACCCAAAAATTCAGGAACTGATGTCAAGTTAACATTCAATCCCTGAGGCAATACAATTTGTATAACAAACTTACAAGGTGTTTGGCCACAGATCCTTCATGAAGCTAGTGTGTATGAACCCTGGATCACGCCAACCAACTGTTCGAGCAGGGGAACCTGAAGCATACATTAGAGAAGTATTACTGCATGCTGATACATCTCATTGGCTCGAAAATAATGGAGCAACATATAATGAAATAGTTGGTTAAATTGGAACAAAACTTTATCCAGTGATTGCAGGAATTGATTCTCCTCCTCAATTAAGCTCAAATATCATGATGTCTAACCCTTCAAAGTTTTAGTGAAATTCGGATGTCCAACATTCACTGAGGACCTCTGCAGACATCCTTCACAGACCGCACGCAACACCAGTCAGTGAGAGGAATATGGGACAGAGAGCTATGCCAGTTTTAGCGTTAGAAACTGGAAGTGCATTGCACATATGATACAACGCCAACACCGAAGGCTGTGTTGAAGCCACTAGGGACTGTTTCTTCCCAAAAGAGATTATTACAATTAGTTGTTCTTCAGCACATGTCTCTTGCTCATTATGTTTTCTAGTCCTCAAAACAAGTTGTTTTACCCTCTTGGAAATATTCTTGGGAGCACAAAAAAAGGCAAAACATCGTGTTTCTATCAAATGAACTTTAAAGTTTGTCTTGGTAAATAGATTCCTTCGACTTCTCAAAATTTACAAACTGTCTCATGATATAAGTTGTCACTAAACTGTAACATACCACACATTGTGTTTCTATCAAATGTCAATGTTCCTGCTGGTGAACGATAGTGGGGATCACCCTTTCGACCCCATTCAATGAAAGGAACAGCTTCTTCTAAATTATAGCCGCTTGTCCAGGTCAATGTCATCTGTGGAAAGAGAAGAGACGGATAAGTTCATGAGAAATTCATAGCACCGTACAAGAAACACATGAAGATTACATTATCGTGACATAGCTAGTGTATACACTGCAAGGACAGAATGCCTTCCTAAACAGTAGAGAAATAAAACTGGTTATTGTACCAACTTACTTCATTCCATGATTTCCCCAAAGCAAGCCGTGGATAAAGTGGTGCCTTAGGATTTGCAAATGATATGTAATTTGAAACTCCCACCAGCTTTGGCTGCAACAAGTATAATGTACCAAGGAAACGTGATGAAAATACAGAAGACTAGCAAAAATTTGGGCAGCTAATGTGTTTGCAGGTATAATCTATGGTACCAGTATGCAGCACTTGCTGGATGATATACATTGCAGAATTTGAATGCTAAGTTGCATGGAGGTTTTATCACTGTTCACGTTTACTTTAACAAATACATGTAGAATTCAACTACAGACATGATAAGATCTTTAACATGACTAATGGAACCTAAAGTAGAAATTTGTTGTGAGGGCAAAACAGGGAAAAATGGAGAGAACAAGACGTGATTTACTGACATTTGACAACCCGCCTGTAAACAACGCAAAGGAGAAATCTGCGCGCTGATTGATTAATTGGAACTTCAGAGAAGTTTTTCCTGTTTTCACATAATCTGAATTGGAGAAATTTGCAAAGTTGTACTGCCACAGACACATTATTTTGGTTAGTAATGCAAACACCTCTCCTAATTGTTTCAGTTCTTACAATTATGCTTGAACTGTACTCACCTTTATTGGCGCTGTACAAATATATGGCGCCTGTTCTTTGCGATCATTTTCCAAATGACATGTGGATCCGCTGAGATGCAAAAGGACTACATTAATTCAATATCGAGAGTTCTATTATCAGGTAGCCATTAACAAACCGTCTGCCAGGAGGACTGAGCTTTACTAACAATAAGGATACTAAAGGCATTCAGGAAGTAGAGATAATACATATATGAACCTACTTGAATTTAGCTGGAGAGAAAACTCCAACCCAATCATCATGAGATGGCTTGGGGTTCCCAAGATCCACAGTCACCCATTCAGTGTCACCACCCTGTCATGTTGTTAATGTATATATTATTGCTCATAAAAAATACTATTCAGGGATCTCTAACTATAATGAAAGAAGAGTCCCCAACTGTGGTAATCCCAAAACACAAAGAAGCCAGTGGTGAATCAAGAATTCAAAGTAGGGGTAGAGCCAGGGGCCACATGGGGTTCCGAACCCCTTTCGTTGAAAAATTACACTGTACATACAATATCAAAATTGCATCTTTATATTTTGAATCCACTTAGTGAAAATTCTAGTTTTGCGAGTAATACAAGGATTGTACATATTGATTTCTGAACTCTTTGCAATAGCTAAGAGACAAACACTTGAAATTAGCCCAAATATCCATCTCAAAGGCTTCATCTTCCCAACCCAAAGTCCCCCAACCAAGAAAAAGAAGCAAAGAACATTGCTTTGTAACTAAGAGAATGAAGATAAGAGATAACAAGTACGTTGGGAGCAAGAATAAATGGATGGGCTTTAATGGTGACAGAGTGATGAAGTGCTAGTGTAACTCTGTGGATTGCTATATTTGACAAAGGCTGCTCCCCACCATGAACTGAAGCAACACCCACTAACACCAAAAACAACAACACGGCAAACCATACAACAAAATTCTTCATTCTTTTTACGCTCAATTGTTTCAACTTTGACAATTTTTGCTAAAGTCGCTCGTCCAAAGGCACTCCCAAGTCGAGAAAAATGAGGCACAAGACCCTTCCAAGTTTGCAATTAAAAAAAAAGGGAACAAGTAAATCCCGCAATTTGTTATTTTTAAAAAAAATTAAGTATCGAAATAATTGTTGACAACTGAGAGAAGTTATTGAAATGAAAAACTTAAAAAAAGTTTTATCCCAACTAGAGACCGGGTTGGGGTCTCTGAGTACTCCAGTCCCCTTCACCAAGGACTTTCGTTTTGACTTTTCTAATTCCAACTCTTAGCCGGGTTGGGGTTTACCTATAATCTACATTTATATTTATAATATATTAAAAAATGTGAAGATCGTGATTTGAATTTTTTATTTTCTTTTAACAGATAAAATTGTATTTTCAATATTTATTTTTTAAAATTATCATTTAATTTTATTAGGTTAACTAATTCAATTTATGAGTCCTTTTAAATGTAAGATTTATTAGGAATAGAATTAGTTTGGATATAAAAAATTCATGTAATATTCTTCAATTTAAGTAAATTAATTTTCCTTACCTACTTATTTTATTAGTATTTCCTTACGAATTGTAGCATTATAGTTAATTAGGCCAACTCCAGCATGGCCAAGTGGCCGAAAAAGTAGCTCTGGTTCTCAATGTTCCATTGAATAGTAGTAATAGTAAAATGTTTCTATTAGACTATTACAACTACATTTTCATTACAACTCCAACATTCTATTACTACTTTTCTATTAAAAATAATTACATTTCTATTACAACTTCAACGTCCCCAACCTACATAAATTAAGAATTTGATTTACTTTTTTCTTAATTAACTTTATTATGTCGAAGACCCCAATGACTTTTCACCTTGGGTTTCTTTAAAAAGCTTTTTCTTGATTTTTTTTTTTTTTTTCTCTTATAAATCTTTTTCTTATTCTTTTTTGTTGTTTACTTAAGTTAGGCTATTAACAAGTTGAATATTCTTTAATTTTTAACATAATCTTAAATTCTTAGATTGACTTTTGTATATAAGTAATTATTGCTTGATTTGAATATTTTTGTGCAGGTGAAACAAGATTATATCTAACATGTGAATGAGATTACATTTGCATACGAGCGGATTTGAAGACAAGTATTTTTCGTGAGTTTTATTTTCGTTCATATAGATATTATTATTTTTTAAACTCCTCCTTGATTTTTAAAATTTTACCTTATAAATCTTTTTCCTATTCTTTCGATGTTAGTTTAAATTGGGGTATTAATAAATTGAAGATTCTTTAATTTTTAAGATGAATTTATACTATAATATTAAATTCTTGAATCTGTTTTTGTATATAAGCTATTATTAACACTCCGTATAATTGCACATACGTTGAATATAATTATAATCATAATCACTATTTTGTTCAGTGAAAAAAATAAAATTGATGTGTGCTTGCTTTTAGGTTTAGGATTCTTTTGATTTTTTCTTTATTTGTAATTCTTCGTCTTACTCCAATTAGGATTCATTATATGTTTAAAGTTTTATTGATAATTAAATTTTATTAGTGTGTATATCTTTTAATCAGATTTAGGTTTAATATAACTTTACGTTTGATTCTTTTAGTACCAATAGATGCTTATGTTATCATCGTGTCTAATATGCCTAAGTTGGAGTTTAAATTTTGGGAGTCATACGCTACATGAAAAAAAGTACGTTTTTTTTTTTTACAATTTACTTCTTGTGATTAGCTTTTGTTTAAGAGTGCTAAAGACGAGTTGTATAGAATGCTCGTGAGGCTGGTTATGTTGTATGAAACGGACATGATACAATTTCATCTTATTGAAAATATGAACTTAGATAGGAGGTTATGGTTATGATAGACGTTTTTTTAGATAGTTAAATTAGCGTTGTCTCGCTTATTCTTATTACTATTAGCATCGATAATCAAATCGTTAATAATTATGTGATAACTATCATGCTTTTTATATTCAAGTAATTTTATAAAATTGAATTCATTAAAATGAGATACACGCGCAAAGCGCGTACACCAAAACTAGTAAGTAAATAAGTAATTGCACTTTTAGGCCACTTTGATCGGAAATTAGTTATACTGAAATTAACTATTCCGAAATTAGTTATTTCACATTATAATCTCAAAATAATTAATCTCAAAATAGTTATCCCATGCATTTTATCACAACCAAATATAACATAAATTTATTCTAAAATTAATTTAGAGATTAGTTATCCCTTGTCCCTCCTACCAAACGACTCTAGTAACAACTCCCTCTATTTAACTTTTATTTGGATTTTTCACACAATTTTTTTTAGAAAGAAAACAACAATTAACATGTCTATTTTACTACATTCTCTTTATTAATTAATGTTTAGTATTTTTTTATCTTGATTTCTTTTTCAAAAAAATAACATATTTTTATATTTAGTACTAATAACAATTTAACTTTAAACTATTTATTTTGTCATTAATGAAATGATTTATAGTCATACAATCATCTATGACTTATTTTAGATTAAAAGTTTCAATTGTTTTTTATTCTTTATTAAATTTTATGTCAAATTAAACTAACTCACATAAATTGAGACAGTGTTAGATTTGAAATCGAAAAAACATCATATGAAAGCTAATGGTTATAAATCATAATGATGATAAATCAGATGATAAAGAAAAATATATTATTAATATTGTTTGATCAAAGGATTTACATATAAAAAATTAATATTAAAAAAAACAGAAACTAATAAAACTCTTTAATCTATATTAGTTGGATGATTTTGTACTGTGGTATGAGAGGAGGGATGTTCAATTTATAGAATTACAAAATGGGATCAACTATTGTACGTGTGGCTACATACACTCATTGACAACTGTGTGATTGCAATTTGCTTGTGTGAGGTTAAAGCGATGAAAGGTCCTAAAGATGACATGAAGTTGCACCAAGGGTGTTAAGTGGGACGAGTCACGTCAATTCGGAATCGACCCATTAAATTATTCGGGTCATAGGTTGGGTTAGATCCGTATTGGGGTTAAATAGGTCGGGCTGGTCCAGATTCAATAGTAAAATTTTTAAAAATAGTTCTAATCCGATTTACTTAATTCAATCCGATCAAAATTGATTAAAAATTCGATCAAATCCGGTAAAAAATAATAATATTTTTTTCAATATATACTATATATACCCACCTAATATACATTTTAAATACGTTAGATAATATATATACACTATATATATATAGTATATACTACATTAGAATTTAAAAAATATATACACATATACACAATTACACATATATACGCATCATTCAATGTATATATACTACTTTAAAGTTTAAATAAAATATACTACAATATATATATATATATATATATATATAGTTATATACTAATTTATAAAACATATACACATGTATACGTAAAATATACACGTCTATAGAAGATATATACACATATATACACACCATTCAATGTACATGTGCTACTTTAAATAAAATATACTACAATATATATACATTACAATATATATATATAGTTATATACTAATTTATAATACAAAAACACATGTATACGTAGAATATACACGTCTATAGAAGATATATACACATATATACGCTCTATTCAATGTATATGTACTACTTTAAATAAAATATACTACAATATATATACATTACAATATATATATATATATATATATATATATATATATATATTTATATATGTACTACTTTAAATAAAATATACTACAATATATATATATATATATATATATATATATACTAATTTATAAAACATATACACATGTATACGTTAAATATACACGTCTATAGAAGATATATACATATATATACGCACCATTCAGTATATATGTACTACTTTAAATAAAACATATACTATAATATATATATACTACAATATATATACAATTTATAAAACATATACGCATGTATACATTAAATATACACATCTATAGAAGATATATACACAAATATACAAAACATATGCTACTTAATATAATAAATTAATAATATTTGGTAGTAAATTAATAATTTATTAGAAGTAAGTTTTTAATTTAAACTTGAAATTCAATTTAAATCATTAAATGAAAAAAATTACAAAGTAAAGACTAAGGAGTGAATGAATGTTGAATTTTATTGATTGCGAAATGATTCAAAATTTATAATTTTAGTTTACACTGCCAATATATAAGTTAAATTATAGAATATAATTATATGATTCTAATCGCACACCAGATATACAGTACAATAAATTGATACGGAGAAAGATTGACTGCTTATTGGCCCCTAAAATTTTAGTAGGAAACAAAAGCACATTGCAGAAGAAAATATAATTCATTAGTAATATTTCTTTTAGAAAATTTAACGTATGTGTTATTCGCCATAAAGGGCATCGTATATACACCTTATACTTTGGTTTTTTTTTTCTTTTCTTCTTAATTATATATCGATTTCAAGCTTTGTCTACACATTTAGTAATCTCTTTTGAAGTGCAAATCACCAAGATTCATGGGCTACGACATTAAAGCCCAAAGATTTCTTTTGGGTATGCATCTTCAAGATACTAGTATTTGCTCATGGATTAATTTATATGCACCGCAAGTCACTGGTCTACACCATTATATTATATGCTTCATACACCATATATATATGTCTATACGTCACATGCCTTGCGACCTACTTAATTGTTTTGAGTATTACAAGCTTCATAGTTTATTTATCCATTCCAGGCATTACATGCTTATATTTCAGAAAGCATACTTTTTCATTCCGGCCAGTGTGATATTTTTACTTTGTGCCAAGCCCGCAAACATGATTTTTTCTCAAAATGCTCCATGTAATTAATTAAGAGTATTTATACAACTTATATATGTAAATTCATGATTGTTTTGAGAGAGAGGAGAGACTGGGAGGGCACTATCGTAATTAACATCCTCTCGCCAGAGCCTAGAACAAATATGTATATCCCTAAGCTAGCAAACTCACTAAGTAGCTAGTAGTCTTTCTATTTTATTTTTTGTTTCTTCTGGTTATTTACCTAACCAAGAAGATATATATAAAAGTAATAATTAATTAAAGCAAACAAGCTTATTAAATTAACGTACAACTTATTGGCTAGGATTTCGTTTTCTTCTTTCACTTCATACACATGAATTTTAAAGAATTTTCATACTGATTGATGTACAAGTCCCAACAATCTTAAAATATATATATATATATATAGTGGTCAAATCAATTTGTTGATTGCCAGTAATAGAGTATCAATATACTCCTACCTACCTACCTACCTACATAAAATATCAACTGGCTAATCCATGCATCTAGTAATTTCTTAGGTTTTCTAGCTAGGACTTCGACGATATATATATATTAAAACTGATGAAAAAATGTTACGTTTGTCAGAGAATAAACATATCAAAATTATAGGAGAATAATATCCTATAATTTCATGAGTATTATAAGTTAGTATAATAAGTACTACCATTTTAAGCAGTTAGTTTAGACAGAAAGCTGAAAAGCACAACTGTAAAGGGAGATGATGAATGCTTTCTTTTCCCACGCTCAATGACATAGACATAAGCAAGTTGTATATATAATGAACTTTAAAAGCTGAATTACACCGTACAAAAGTTATTTGAGGTACTAGACAATGTTCAAAGAATTTTTATTAGTTTCAAACTAACCTAACTACTGCAAGTTGTTTTGGTCACTTCACAGTTCATTATAAAGGAGCTAGCTAGAGGGGTTAATGTGTGAAGAAAGAAAAACAAGGGACCAAAAAAGACAACTTTTAGAAGGCTTTTCCCCAATCATTATGAATAGGAAGAGGATCAGATAATGTTGCAATGTTCTAGTGCATTGCACATGTAGCTGTGTGATCTCTCCATGACTTTATAAATAGTATTCACATAACAATAGTTAAAGCATATAAATACTGTTCCGTATACATCGATGGCTAGTGGATTCTACAATTGTATAGTTTTTTAATTATAGTCCCAATAAAAGCTTCTCCCATTCTGATATATCCTCAAATAGTTAACTGAATTAGGACGTTTATGGGCAACGTCTATTTATCCTATCTTCACGTGCTATTTCACATCCCTCAAGAGGAGAAAAGGAAAAAATAAAAAAAATAAATTATTTTCCTACCAGACCCCAAAATATCTCTTCTAAACAAATAATTATATGGTTCCTATGAGTGTTGGATATAGAGAATTTAATAAGTTTCCACTTCCAGGTTTTTCTAGTACGGTTGCCACTAGCTCAAGTGGCAGCGCAAACATAGCCCTACCACCACTAGTTTCTTATTTTAACTATGCCAAGTGCGTCACTATTTTTTCATTCTTAATCAAAAGTTTTGAACGAAGCTTTTGAACACAAATACGAATGTAATCAGATCCAATATAGATATCGGAACAGGAAACAAAAGAACCTTTGCATATAAGTAAATATCTTCCCATAAAGTAAAATGGACCAAGTGTTATTAAGTAGGGCCTTATTACTACTATATTGTTGATATATATAACAACATATTTTTTTTTTTTTAAAATAACATGCAAGGATGACCGACTAGGTTTAGCAGCAGAGCAGGTGATCTTTCACGTGCGGGTCTCAAGTTCAAACCTTCTTGCATGTTTTTTAGGTCAAGTTCGGCGCATAAGGTCAAATAAATACATTTAAAAACTGTAAGTAGGATGAAAACTAGCAAAGAACATGATGTACACATAGTTTTTATCATAAAAATACATCTTTTTATAAAATTTGTAAAGCAATGGAATCAAACAAGAAGATCAGAGAATAGAACAAGTTTGACCGGTCCACAGGGTTAAAGGAGGCACTATCATAAATCCCTTTTACCCAAAAAAATGGATTCCTTTTCTTTTGGCTTGTGGCTGGCTACATTATATTGGCAGTCTTCGAGGGGAAAAAATAATAATTCACACACCTACACACTTACCATAACCACATGCAGACGCCTTTGTCAATTTGTACTTCCACTTTCTTTATTACAGATTCAAAATAAATAAAATAAAAAAAATTACAAAGTTTTTTTGGTGTTTACATATGTATGTAAGCATTTAGCATTTAATCATTGACTATTTACATGCATTTTCACCTCATTTGGTGTAAGCACTTAGAAGACGTGAGGAAAAAAAACTACTACTATATGTTTAATCAAGCAGCTGAACAAGAGAAGCAAAGCTCTTATAAATAGTATGTACACTGTCCATCAATGATTATAGATAAAAATTTTAACTCTCGGATGCAGATAACACGTGAAGCCATGAGGGATGATCAGTCATTCGGTAGCAAAAAATTCAGAAGAAAAAGGCACATTCTATCACAAATAATTTAATAACTTTGGATTCTTATGTTGCAGCCAGCAATTACTAAGTTAAAAAAAAGAGAGGTTATTTTAATGCAGTTTCACTCATTTTAATGTCTTCTTGTTAGTTGATTGGTGAAAAGCTCTGTACTGGGGACAGCCGACAGTTAACCCCACCATTAGTGTTTTCATTTTGCCATGCCAATGCCAATGCCAATGCAGATATAAAACACCTAAAACTTACAAGACTCACATATTGATATTGAAGAAGATGCTGCACGGATAAGCACTCTTGCACGATGCATATACTTTACTATATATCTCAGACATCAGTCATTTCTTGTTTGTTTTTTTCTCTCTTTCATTTCCCCCCTCTCTCCCTCCTCCTATTTATTGTTTCAGGAGTTAAAAGGCTTTTGCCTATTTAATAAACCACACCACACCCCACTCTGCTCTCTCCTTCTTCTTTACTTGTCTATACATGTTGCTTTAACCAAGCGATTTCTGTTATTTACCTGTCAATGGGAAAGAAGAAGGGAGGTAGCTCATGGTTGAGTGCTGTTAAGAGGGCTTTCAGGTCACCAACTAAAGATAACAGCTGCGACAAAAAGGCGAAAAGAGAGCATGAACTAGAGGAAGATGAAGAAAAGGTAATGCTATGTATATATGCTTCATGTAACTCATCCTACATATAGTGCATTACTTGTCCTGCGCAGGGGTGGAGCTAGACTGACTCAGTCGAAAGATCACACTGTATATAAAAGATTTTTTTTTTTCTCTCGTGTATATATGTATAGTAAATGACGAACCCAACCCCTTGTGAAAATTATGTCTCCGCATCCCGAATGTGACGCTTTTTTTTTTGCGGGATTTCTACAAACTATATAGATTCTTTAACCGGTGTAACTTGTACAGAAAAGAGAGAAGAGAAGGTGGTTATTCAGAAAGCAGTCACAAAATGGTCAACAAAATGAAGGGAAGGCAATTACTGATCCAAAGCATGCAATTGCAGTGGCAGCAGCAGCTGAAGCTGCTGTGGCTACAGCTCAAGCAGCAGTTGAGATCATAAGGTTGACACGATCCTCCAACAATCCGCCTTCAAACAAGCAACACAGTGCTGCTGTACTCATCCAAACTGCGTTCAGAGGATATCTGGTAAGCTAGTTAATCCAAGATTATGCCAATTACATATGAAGTCTTCTTTCACAAAGAAAAGGGAAAGGCCTTCTCCTGTCACCATTTAGTTTTACTGACATGATTGTTTTAAAGATACGTAAAAATATGGAAGCCTTGCTGTTTTTACTCTATCACTAGATGAGAAAATAAAACCAGATCCCTGTTTTCAACTATATATCATATATGTTGCTCAGATTTTCTTAAAATGTTGCCACTAAAGATTCGACGCGCGCACTGAGCGACATTTTTAAACAATCCAACCAACATAGGTTTTTCCGGAAGTAAATATATCCAATACACTTTTGTGATATGTAACTTTTAAAGTGTGTGCGAAAGTTAATGGACAAGTAAGAAAACTTAGTAATAGCATTTTAGAAAGGAGAAAGTACTCTGTTAGCCCTTGTGACAAACAGTACTTAATTCCGGGCTGACACTAGCTAGCTTCAGATTTGGGGACCATTTCCAATTGATCACAAGTCATGCATTGGAAAGTTAACTATTTACAGATACCTGTCATGTGAAACAGTTGATTTATTGTTATTGCAGGCAAGGAGGGCACTAATTGCATTGAAGGGGATAGTAAAGCTTCAAGCATTAATAAGGGGTCAAAATGTCCGGAAGCAAGCTAAGATGACACTGAAATGTATGCAAGCTTTGCTTAGGGTGCAGGCTCGGGTTCGTGAACAGCGTGCTCGCCTTTCACATGATGGAGGCCGTAGGTCCATGTTTGCTGAAACTACCAATTTATGGGACTCTAAATATCTTCATGACATCCGAGACAGGAAGGCCAGAGTGAGTTCTACTTTCCACCTAATTAGTTACGGTAATAAGCAGCACTCGCGTATAATATCTAACAGTAAAATTTTGTACGCCGCACAGTCTAGAGATGGAAGCTCCATTGCGGATGATTGGAGGGACTGTCCGAGATCACTTCTAGAGCTGGAATCAATGTTACAGGCCAGAAAAGAAGCTTCCTTTAAACGAGAAAAATCCCTTGCTCATGTGTTTACTCAACAGGTTCAACTTTAATTACTGTATCCTATAACTAAACTATTCACATCCTTTCAAGAAATAAGTCCTGAATTACTGTCTTTTACACATTTCAAAATCAAGGTATTGGATGAGATGGGTGTCGGTAGTGACGAAAGAAATGAGAGGGAACTAGAAGAGACATCGAATTGGCTAGACGAGTGGATGTCATCAAAGCAATGGAACACCAGCAGCAGAGGTTCATTTGATAGAAGAGACTCTATAAAGACTGTAGAGATGGACACGCCTAAGCCATATTCTAACATGGTTCCAAATGCTCGAAGATCACACCACTCGAGCCCACTTCACAGACAAGCTAGTACTCCACATTATACTGCTAATTCTCCCCATCGCCAGAGAACATCACATTACAATTACTCCGCAATTCAACCACCAGCCACCCCACCCCCTTGTCAACCCAAACCTCTCCAAGTGCGTCCAACAAGCCCCCGTAAAAGCCAATCAACCGCAAACACTCCGTGCCTACGCTCTACCAGCCGTTCAAACAGTATAATGTCCCGCTATAGCACTTCAGGAAATGATGCAGCTGCTGCATCAGTTCCTAACTATATGGCTGCCACTGAGTCTGCAAAAGCTCGGATTCGCTCACAAAGCACACCAAAACAAAGGCCCTCCACACCAGAAAGAGAAAGAGCTGGTTCCGTGAAAAAACGCCTCTCTTATCCTATTCCTGAGCCCTACTCATTAAACACTGCCTATGGCTACAGTCAGAACTTGAGAAGTCCTAGTTTCAAAAGTCTTCAAGCTGCCTATCTTGGGATGGAACAACAATCAAACTACTCGTGTTACACCGACAGCCTTGGTGGAGAAATGTCTCCTTGTTCAACCACTGACTTAAGGAGATGGTTAAGATGAGAAATCCAGAATTAGTAATCAAATGAATAAAGATTACAGGCACCATGCCATCTTGTGTGTCCTACTTTCTTTAATATAGATGGGAAAATCAGGGTGTTAGGTGAATGTTAGTCATAAACAATGCAAGAACATGTGTCACCCCTGGTCTGTATTTCTTTGTTCATTTTCTAGCTTATAGTAGAGCTAAAATGTTGAATTTTCTCCAATGGTTCATTTCCCTTCAGCTCATAATTATGCACAAGCAATTAACATCTTGGAATTACATATCAATCAAACTAATCAGTCACATGTCAAACCCAAACTAGTAAGTGTCAACTATATAAATCCTCTATATCAGTTTTGCTCTATTCAGCTCATTTCCTCATATATCCAAAGATTTCTTTTCTAAAATGTACTGGTGGTTCTGTATTAGATATTCTCAAGATTTGTACTTTTACTTGCAACTTGCATTCTAAGAAAATCCAAAATAATTCTGGCTGGCTTACTGCATAGGCTGTTGGCACTGATTTATGTTAAATTTACAAGCATAACTATAATACTTCAGTCAACCTAAGCTAGAGGGATCTAGCCTTCAGCATCAGGTGTGTTGCGCCAGGCCGGAGCTAAGGTCAATATTTTATTTGCAGTAAATTACGTCGTATACATAAGGTCAGTATTTTCTTTTACGTATATATAACTCCGTCTGTTGCCACAATTCTGGATATAGGAGGATGGTTGCCGAGGCTTAATCGGAAATAGCCTCTTTAGCCCATAAAGGTAGAGGGGTAAGCTGCCTCTCTAGCCCAAAGTTATGGTAGGTATACTGGCCTCCCCAAACAATAATGTCCTGTTTAATGCATAGAGTGTTGAAGGAACAGTTAAAATCTGTTGTAAGGATTCTGCTGTCTTACTTACTAGAGACATAATTGAACTACATGACTAGAGCAAGAACAATTAATGTTCACATACCTTTGATGTTGACAAATTTACTGAGATAATATTCTAGAGCAAAATTTTAGTGTAAAAATTAAATGATGGGACCTACTCTAATCGTACGAAAAATTAAATCAGGAGGGACTCACTCTGTAAGAGAACATGTGCCCCTACTGCCTGAGGTAGCCTGTCCATATCACTTGTTTCCCCAAAATCATTTCAGTTTTAGGGATGCCCAAATGTTGCCTCTTAGAAAAACTAAGGCCACTAAGACTGGGCTGCATTCCCAATTCATAGGCCTACCATACCCCTATTGGATGGGGGTTAAAGCCCAATCCTCCCCTTTGGGCTTTGAAAGTGTAAATTATCCTACATTCTTGAATCATTCATGTAGCAATTGTACCTTTTGGTAGTCAGTTTTCACATTATTATATAAATCTTGTGTCATCACAGCATAGGAGGAATTTGTGTGGTGTCAATAATAGTGTGTGAATTTTTAATAACAAAATGCAATCACAAGACATATCTATTCATCAAAACTACTATGTGACTACCAGATTTAAGTTGTGCTAATTTAATATTCTTCATAACAGAAGTTGTTATTCGAACTCATTGCAAATTAAGTAAACTTCTTCTGAGTCGCGTTGTATTCTCTTTCCATAATTCCCGTGTCATTCCCGCTCCACCACAAGTAGATTGAAAAAAATGTTATTGGTCTCAAGTTCTCAACTGCAAAATTTTCATGGGTCATACTCATGACTAGCCACGAATACACGGCGAGAGCTTGGGACGGACTGCAGCCTTCATTATACCAAATGTAAACAAATAATTGCATCCAATTTCCTGTTAAACCTACCGTGACATTACTTGATCGAACCATTGTCATTTTCATGAAAAACAGGAATAGTCAAGATAGAAAAGAGACGTTTAAAGAATGTGCAATAATGAATCTTCAATAGATTCATAATCATACCAAAACAGCTCTGAAAAACTACTTTTCATAATCTAAAGGAGTCCAACCTCCAATTCACAGAGAACCTTGCCGCAATTTATAATCACTGAGATTGTATATATATGGAGAAGCATCAATAGTAGCTAACGAACAGGACTGCATACCGAGTGAGAGAATCTCAAAAACTGAAATTGAACAAAAAGATAGGAGTACTGTCAATTTTTTCCAAATTCTTTTACTCGAAGAATCAAGACGGACGTCGCATGCTTTAAACATTTTACAAGCTTCCAAGATTTGCATGATCACCCGATGAAGTCGAATCCGTGGCTACCATTCTCGCAGGAACCGAAGCTGCAGCTGCTGGTAGCCGTGCTATTGCTATAGCCATGAGGTGATGGTAAATTAGTGGCATTTCCAAGGCACAATGCTTCGCCCAAAGGCCCTCCTGGTGCTGTTGAACTCATCCAAGAAACAGGGTTAAGCCATTGGGACCTCAAAACCTCATCGCCAATGCTCACTTGCGCGTGTTCGTTATCGTCATCCATTCCACGATTCCAACCAGACATCGAAAGTGTAAGCGATGTAAAAGATCCATTGTTTCCAATACCATCACTAAGTCCGTCTTTTGACCAAGCATCGATGAGGTCCCTAGTTGTTCCTCTGCCCTGAAAGGAGGAAATTACGGAGTCGTTACACTGTTCGTTTTTTAATCGACTTCCCAATGCCTGGCCAGTACTACTGCTATTAGACATGTACTGATTAAAGTTCATTGGATATACTTTCGCCTCGTCTTGCACTTGAAATGCAGGTGTAATTCTTCTGTTCTGGTCCGTGTTGAATCCCACTCCAGAAGATGACTGCATGAGTTGCTGCAAGTTTTGCTGGTTACCAGTAACGACAGGGATGGTTCCACTTCTGTCTCCTCTCCCTAACCACTCAATACACCTTTCATAAAAGCAGAGAGAACCAATCAATTCTACATTTATTTGCATAGGTACAAAGAGGCCAGAAAAGACTAGTAGACCCACACACATAATTCCTCAAGATAACAACAAAAAGTAAAGCGAATCAATAAAATCAAAACACCCACTTAACATAGGAAGCCTAACCATGTTCACATGAAAAACTGAAACTTGAAACTACCAAACCTGGTTTGGTCAGACGGAAACTGAAGAGAGTGATGCTTGTTGTTAGATTTGGGAGCTGGAGGGTGTCGTTTGGAATTGGAATTGTGAATTTCCACATGCTTTCTTGAACGGGGTTTGCTTTTGTGGGCATGTCGCTCACAATACTTCTGATCTGGAGCTACATCCCTTGAGCACCTCCATTTCTTCCCGTCTGTTCTCTTACACCTCCATGGCTCTGGATCCGACCCACTTGAGAACTTCAAATCCAAACCCGATGCTACACATATAACAAACGAGAGTACACCTTTTCACAACTATAGACAAAAAAAAAAAAAAAAGACTTAAAAAGGCCAAAATATTACTGTTAGATTGAGGAAGGTGAGCTGGAGATGGATGACTAGGCAAGGGAAGGAGTAACTGAGGAGGAACAGGCATGGAGGCCATTATGTACTTGCATATTATGGACTGTCTTTGAAACTCCTGCAGCTGGGAAGCTGTAAAAGGTACTTTCCCAAAGAGGCCCATGCTTCCTCCTGCAAAACAAATATAAACCCAAAACTTCACATGTACTGCAACTCATCTTTTCGGTAAATCCAAAAAGAAAAACAGAGGAATATAAAGTGAAAGCTGTTGGAGAACATTACTAGCAGTATAGTTGAAAGGTTGTTGCAAAGGCCTTGATGAAAGTGCAGCGCCTGAGCTCACAACATCGTAGATATCGCTCCCCACAAAATCTCCTGGCCCACCGCAGCTACTTCCTCCATCATCTCCACTGTGAGAAGAAGGGGAGATGAACAAGCTGCTTTTATAAGGGTAGGAGGACTCAGTACTAGTCTTCATCTTCAAATCCAGAAGCTCACTGTTTTCCCCGTTCCCCATAAGTAAAAGAGTAGTAGTCCCCCAGAAGGTTGTTACTTGGTAGTATTTTAGAGTAGCCGTAAAAGAGACAGAAATGGAGATTATATATAAAAGTACAGAATGAACAGAGGCGGTTCAAGAATTGCAAGTTGCCGCCATTCAGAGGTTGGGATTTAACAGATATATATTTGCTTCCTATACTTGCAACATTCTAACCCCGTCATGGTTATTACGGGACAACACACCTTAAGCCTTAAGGTGGCCATGGGAGTATGGGTCCAATATTTGGTCCCCTCGTGCCCAAATGAAGTTCAATATTTCACGTAATAAATATCTTAGCATTTAAGTAGTAGCAGGCGATTGATTATACATACATCTCAAATATTTTTCACTAGGGGTTTGAATTATGAAACTAGAATCGAAGGTGAAGTTGTGTTTGTGTATATTTTTTTTTAAAAAAGATTGTGTTTAAATGTAATTTAGTTAAATTTGACCAAATATTTGAAATTATATAGGATCAAAAGTTCAAATAACAAGAGCTAAATCCTAGTCATATATGCACGAGCTTTATACGTTTTAGAAAAAAATTGAGGTAGATCTTAATTTTTGTCATGCTAACTTCAAACATGACATATTTAAAATTAGTATTGAAATTGATAAAAGAAATACAAATCTTAATGCGTCACTAGGAGTATATCTCAAATGATGATCGTAAAATTATATATCCATGAACTTTTAGAAGCCAATGTTTAATTGTCATATCCTTGCTTTTTTACGTCAAGCGTTCAAAATTTATTTAGAAAAAAAGATACCTCATTATATCAAATAATGTTATATAGGATTCAATTTTGAAATTTAACACACGACTAAGCAATCTAAATTTTCGCTGGTGTTCCTGATCACAATTTAAGCTAGCTAGATTTGTCTTAGCTATTTTATTAAACCTTTTCTGTTGGAATGCGAGTGAGATAATTGAAAGAAGCTTAAACCTAAGTTATGTAAACTGAAGCTGGAGCTTTCTGCATTAATTCTAATTCCATGACAAGAATTTTAGTTGGAAATAGAAAATTATCACATGAAATAGATTACTTAATGGTCAATTTAGTTAGAAGCTAGCAAAAAAAAAAAGGAAATGACCTACATAGTTATTGCTACTGTCATGCAATAGACAATTTTTAATAAAGATTGGTACAGTTTGGAAGTAGAGAATTAAAGACATTCCATCTGTCGTAAGACATTTGTCACTTTTTACTGCACTGTTTATAAATTCTTAAATTTAAGATAAATTTTGAACATGTAGAAAAGATTGATATGTTGACAGAGTCAATGCTTTTTTTCATATACAATTGATTGACCAAATGGAGGGGGTTAAAAGGGAAAGTGAAATTACTGTAAAGCAGTAGTAGTAGTACTAAATTAGTCAACTGTGGGAAAAGAGTAAAATAAAGAGAGTAGTTGTAAAGAAAGAAAGAAAGCAAGAAGGAAGGCGTCGTTGTAACGAGGCGTGGTGTGATTCATTGATAGTGACGGTGATAACAAATATATACATATACTTCCAAATAGTATTAATTTACAATTTACAATAGGCAACTAGCAAGCATGCCTATTCCTCCTATTTTTAGCATTGGGAAACGTAATTTTGATGACGTGGGGACCAACACCAAAGGTTTTCCTTTTTGTTATTGCATTTTAACCCCTCGTCCCAAAAAAATCAACAACAACACCACAGATGTATTTGTGAGGTTTGGAGAGGGTAGAGTATATTATTATCTCACGTGAAGTAAAGAGACTGTTTCTGATAAATTCCTTACACTGAGTATGTTTGTTGTTGATTTCTTAGGGTTATTTGCATTTTATCTCATCTCTATTCATACACCCTTCATTTAAATGTAGTCTAGAGTTCCTTAGACCTTATATAGAGGCTATAGCTACGATGGTCCAAGAGTCAATCTAATGATTAAAATGTCATAATAATTTCCAGATTGCGTTTCATATGTTCAAATTTATTGATGTGTAATGAAATCTTTCAAAGGATAATGTGGAGTAATTGAATCGGTATTATGGGATTCAAAGTCAGATGCTATTGGAATCAATAGCAGAATAAAAAGATTGATTTATGAAATACTCTCTCTCTCTATTTTATTTTACTTAAAACTTTAGATTAAAAATAAATAGTATTTCATTTCATTTACTTTCGTAAAATCAAAAGATATTTGAACACCAAAATTCATTTGTTTTTTTTGCAATGTTTACCTATTTCAAAACAATTTTAAAAACAGACTACAAGTATAACTTAAATAGTCATCTCCAAATACAAGTGCACTTGGGCCACTATTATTTATATTTTGGTCGCGCTCTTAAGAGCTGTCGGTAACGTCGTCGTTGTCTTTATCTTATACAGAGTTAAATGTACGTAATTAAAGTGGATGCAAAAATACAACTTTAGCTAAATGCCAAACAGAAGGCTTTGGCCATTAGGGAGTGAAGTTGCACTTGTAAAAGAAAATGGGATCTCTCGTCACGACTTATAAGGTCAATTTACAAACTTTGCGTATACAGGGAACGTCATACCAAGTGGAAGTTAAGTTTGATTACGTACACTATTTAACATTCCAAATGTAAAGCCACAATATATTTTTACTCAACCTCACCACATATTTCAATATCTAACTCTTTCTTCTTCTCTTAACAAGCTTGCTGTTGAACTTTCTTGATTGGTTAGGCTACTCTGTGATCTGGTGGTCTTATTATCTGGTTGAGGGGTTATGCATTTGAATTTTTTGATTTTCTTTTGCATTGTTCGATTCTGTCATTCTATTTGTGATATAGTTTATTTTGTGGTCTGATTTCTCTTAAGTTGATAACCAGCAACGCCCCAACTTGCAAATATTACGAGGGACAAGTCTTTGTTTTGGTGTTTGTCCATGGACTTGTGGAGGCCCAATCACATAAGTTCAAGAAGCCTAGCCCAAGAAGGATCAATTAGTTTGACTTCCTATTTGTAGTTTGTGAACTTTTTCATTTTAGATTTGTAAACGTATAAAACTGAAAAATATTATGGAATAAGATGGATTTTGCTTTCTCCTGTCATCACAAAAAAAACTCCAGGGTCTTTTAGTAAACTAGATATTGGAGCCCGTGCCAGCACGGGTTCAATGTACTACTTTTCGGATACTATATGCTATTTTTTTTTATCTCAATTTATATGACACTCATGAAATATATGAGAAAGTCAATCAGATTTGTTATATATAATTTTAGATATTTTAAGTTGTTAATTATATTATGATTTATACGACTTTCAACGTAATTTACAAGTAACATTTCTTTATCCTAATTAATATGACATCGATAACTATTGTAATTTATAATATTTTTCGACGTTGTAATTTATTATTTTAATCTGTTTGCTATTGTAGTTTTATGGTACTCTTCTTGTTCAAACTTTTGTGGTACTAATAGTGAATTTAGACTTTAAAAGTAATTTAAGTTTTTAATTATTGTAGTTTATAATTTTTTTTCTAATTTCAATTTAAGCGACATTGATATAATTTCAAGAGTAAACTAAATATTACGATTGAAATAGCGAGACCGGCACGTCTTGAATAACTTATAATAACTAATTAAAAGTGATATAAAAAAATACTTTTGAAATTTTTTTAAGTGGACATCACATAAGATGTCAAATTAATTTAAAACATCAAGATTTAATTTATCATTTTATGTTTATTTCACCTTTTTAAAAATAAATATTATCAATTTTTAAATACTTAGATGACTCATAATAATTAATTATAGGTGATATAGTAAAATTACAGTTAAAGGAGCTGAAACAGTCATGTCATAAATGTCTATTTTATTTTTTATTAAATATTATTAATTTTTTAATATATTAATATCATATAATAATTAATTAGGGAGAATATAATAAAATTACGGAGTAAACAGGCAACTGAATAGTAGTAAAGTAATTACGCTAGTGCTACAAAATTGTACAACTTTGTAACTACTAAAATTAAATGGTTAGTATTTCTTCCTTCGATAAATTGCACCAACTAGAGTTGTCAATGCGGGTCGATCTAGCCCATCCAAATTATTTCACACGGGCTTTGAGTTTGACGAATTAGGTAGGATTGTCCCATTAAAATAATGGGTCAAAAAACACCAAGCCCACACTATTACTTTGTGGGCTGCGGGCCTCACGGGTCAGCCTATTTTTTTTAAAAAATATTTTATAATTTAATGTTAGAATGTTAATAAACATAAATATTATCGGACAATATTACGTAGTATTAATATCTGTTAATGAAGTCTCCAACATCTCAAAACATACTCTTAATAGCGAAATTAAATAACTTTTGACATGATTTCCTTCGAATCAAATAAAAATACTAATAAGCAATCTAAATAGTTGCATGTATTTGACTTATAGGTCAACCCACAAATCAGTCCAACCCACATTGTTCAAGCCTCACGAACCACGAATTTATCCGGACCGAACTAAAAGAACCTATTCTTAAATGGATTACAAAAATTGAATTCCAACTCCATCAAATTGCAGCTGAATCGGGCCGCCCAACGAGCCTTGCCATATTGACGGCTCTAGCACCAACTAAAACAATAATGATGCTTGGGGCTACTTTAAAGCTTCTTGCTTTAATTTGGTGGACCAATTGTTTGTTTAATGATGACACTAACAATGGCTTATCTGGAATGTCGCAATTTTCCTCCAATAGTAAAATATAACCTACTAGTATTTTCTTAGTATTATCTGATGTACAATCCAAGTTCATGACACGTATTGTTCGTTTTGATTGAAAAAACCTCATAAATTTGTAAAATTATCCTTTGGTTATGCCAAAGTCGACACTAAAATCATGCCTATCATGTAAACTTGTGTTACGCTCTATAGATTTATTCACTTTTCTCTCCCACTTCGCTGTGGAATTCACTTTAGGTGTCCTGTGCACTCGTTGGTTCACCCTCCTATAGTAAAATATAACCTACTAGTATTATCTCATGTACAATCTAAGTCCATGATAAGCATTGTTAGTTTTGATGTACAATCCAAGTTCATGACACGTATTGTTTGTTTGATGAAAAAAAAAAACCCTCATAGATTTGTAAATTTGTCCTTTGGTTATGCCAAAGTCGACACCAAAATCATGCCTATCATGTAAACTTGTGTTATGCTGTATAGGTTCATTCACTTTTCTCCCCCACTTCGATGTGGAATTCACTTTAGGTGTCATGTGCACTCGTTCGTTCATCCTCCTTATTTTTAAACGAAAACATCCAAGTAAATTATGAGCCATTTTCAGGACATTCAGTTGTAAGATGAATAGTTGAATGTGTAAATATCTACTATGGATTTAGTAGTTTCACTTTCAATAATGGTAGTACGATACAAACTAGGATTTTAATCTGTGCAACCATAATCATACAACTTTCAAGTGAACTAGATCATAATCCAGAGAATTATACATTTACAATATCACATAGTATCACGAAAACAAAATAGATTCTTCAGTCCTAGCATAAATTCAATCAAGGCTTAGATAAAGAAAAAAATGGCACTCCAAAGTTATAAATTTTATGGTATTAGCTTAAAAGACCATTAGATTGGATAGGAGTATTCTGTTTCATGAGTAGTATCTTTGGATGAACCATGCAGAATAACATTGCAAACTTTATGGTTATCAGGTTGTTAGAAGCCCGTTGGATCGGATGGGACACCTTTGTTTCAGTAGTATCCTAAGCTGAGCCTTTTGGCACTCCAACTTTGTACCCCAATGTCTGCTTTTGGAACTAATGGCTCTAACAACCTTTGGGAATTCGACGAATCCTTTGATCCCTCGTTTGATGTGTGGATTTTCAGGCTCTGACGAATGGTTTCTTCTATGAATCGTCACTTGGTATTGAAAAGAAGCAGTTTTTCCCTCACTAATGGACTTGTGATCAGCAGTTTCACACCGCGTCTCCGTTTCCTGATCACATGCACCTGATGAAATGGTATGGCTGATGTTTTCTTGAATCTTGGCAGATGTTTTGGCATTGGATTGCTCAGTTTGTAACATTTTCTTGGTTGCTTCCAATTCCAACAACTTGTCTTCCAATAAATATTTAGCCTCTGTGAGCTTCATTTGAACTCTTTCTTCCCTCATAACCTCAGCCACCCGCAGCATTTTCCTCTCCTCTTCCATTTCTTTCCTCAACCGATTGATCTCCGCTTTGTCCGATGATACGTGATTGGCAAGCTCTTCGCAGACTCGCTCCAACGCTTCTCTCCCTTTTTTCTCTTCAGAGAGCTCTCTTGCAATCTTCTTGTTCATCGACTCCAACTTCTTACGCGCCTTGCGCTCATGTTCTACCTTGGCCTTCAATTCAGCAACTTGGGCTCGAGCCATTTCGAGCTCAGAGTCCATAAAGGGCCTTATAAAGGTGAGATCCCAAAAGGATGCTGCAATTTTTCTAGCAGATATCGGGAGATTGAGGCGATGAATTTGCTTATTGTTGTGGTGAATTCGGAGAGCAGCGTGGCTGGTTTCTTCTTGAAGAGTGGGGGGGTTGTGTTGTTGATTTTGCGAATTATAGAAGGGGTTCTCATAGAGTTTCCAGGTTGGACATATAGAAGTAGGGATAATGTGATCATCTGAGATGCCAGTAGACTTATTGCTGGTATTTTCTTGGCTACTGATCATCATCATCATCAACCTCTTGGTTCCAATTGGGAATGTTTTTTTAAGCCCTTTAGAAGGAGGTCCCGGGGAGCTTCTTGCTTTTCTAATAACACCTTTGCTGCTGTGCACAGCTTGCTTTTCTAATCCTTTGGGCTAACTTTCTTGCTTTTGCTTTATTACTAGTACAAGCTTTTAAGAAAGAAAAGAAATAGCAGTAGGGCCATGGTGTTCTATCTTCATGTCCTTCCAGCTACTGAAATTGCAAAAAGAGGAAAAAGATGTTCAACCTCACATGTACCTCTACTATTTAATAGAGGTGGCCAACTTTCACACTTGAGTCTCCCTCCCCCTCCTCCATCTACATCAATATATTATCTTGAACATGTTCAAATTGAAATCATTTTCAATATTTCATTTACATACGTAGCTTTGTGACATGGAATTTGGTGGTCACAAAAGTTGTGATGTTTCTTGATTAGAAATCAGAGTAAAAAAGACTGCAGATCCCAAGAACCATAGGATGCTTCGCTTTGACGACACTATTAAAGCAATGATTTACGTGTGATGCAATCATGTTCCATCAATTAAGAATTCTCAATTCATAATATCTGCCTATAAACTGTAATTGCGTTACTATTACATAACATCCATGAGTTTAAAAAAAAAAGTACTATTATTAAAAGACTATAATATCATACTTTTGATCCTTAAGTAATTGATTAACGATGATGTACTATATATTATTAAACTGTAATTGGTACTTTTGATCATAAACGATGATGTAGTGCAAGCAACTGTGAGGGTGTCCAAAAGTCCAAAATATAAAGAAGTAACACACGAAAAAGTGAAGGGATTCAACATCTACGTACTATATATATTTTTTCGGCCAAAAAGGTTAGCTTCAACAATGAGTGCGAGATGGATGCATGAGCATTTTTATCTTGGTCAAGTGGACATGTAGGACAGCCACAAAGCCATGATTTTGTTAAGGGTGTTCAAAATTTAATATGTATGAAATAAAAATATTATATTCAACATATTACATCATATGATTTCCCCCAAAAAAGGTGTTTAACTGACCATCATTAGTCATACACAATTAGGACTTTGATTTTTTTCAAAAACAACAACTCAGGGTGCTCTGTCCTATGGAACTTTTAGGGAGAAAAGAGTGAGTCATATGGTTATAGTGAGTGAGGGGGTCCAAATAGTTGTCTAATGATTGTACAATTTGTGGAACATGGATGGTGTCCCTTTGTGTTCTTCTTCACTCTGTCGTCTTCCTTCTTTAGCACTTGGTTCTATTACACCAATACTTGGGCAATAAACTCGTTACCACGTGCTGGGCCGTGTTGAGAATACTTGTGTCCATAACACACCAACCTTGTGGAGGGGCAATACAAAATACAGTCCAAAAGGGTTACTGATCATGATATAATATGCACATGGTGGAGTTGGATTGGGTTGGACCACTATAAACTAACACAAGCCGTAGCAATAATTGCTGCTAATTACATTAAAGGAAAAAAGTGATTGCTACAAGGTATCTAAAGTATTAGACCCAAAAATGTATCCTACAAATGATCAAGTGTTAGCAGGGAAATGAAACTCAATGTGGTGTGTTTTATGTAGTCTTGTTAAAAGAATGAACAAGGCTATAAGTAACAAAGAAGATTGGCCCCTTAACATACCACACTCACTTTGTTACATCCACTGAATGGTCTCTACAGTAAGGGATGAGGATATGTTCCATCCAATGTTCATCTCCACAAAAGTATTACATAAAAATCCAGCCCAAATAAGAGGTCAATTTCACATTTTTTTGTGAACTGACTGTTCTAGGCTCCTCCTACCTGCAGAGCCATCTAGTTACTAAAGAGAAAAAAAATAGTATAATAGTCACTCCATATCTTAGCGCGATGGCCACAAGAATGCAATGATTTGCTATTTCACTTGTATTATAGATTGGATTTGAAGTAATGCGTAGATCAACAAACAGATTACAGACTTCCATCAGAGCTTATCCACGTGAAAGCGATAGATGAACAACCGTCAAGTGATTGGTCATCCAAATTCCAAAATCTATCCTCGTGGAGTCACACATCAAACTACATTTAATACGATCTAATCGGAGTCATTATCCATTGAGTTTAAAGTTGTGATACTCTAGTAGTGTTGAAAGTTTCAGTGGTGATTTTACAGTTCAACTAGACATGCTACAAGACATTGGAAACTTTTGCGGAGTCTGTTAGTAACAAGGATAATGTTAATTCGATTTTTGAATGGGATAGATGTTATTTTAGTTGGTGAAGAAATATTTCTAATAGGAGAATGGCATTCGTGATTCTACAAGAAACTGTTTAGTAATTGCATTGGTCAATTATACATGACACTTCTTCTCGTTATAGCCTCTTCGTTTTTCCATCTTTTTACGATATGTATGAATCGAAAGATATTACATTCCTGGATTCAGATAGACTGGCTGAGGTATTGAATGTGGAACAAGTTTTACTAAAATGTCTGAACATTCATTTCAAGCATTTCAAGGGACTTAAGTCTCCTAGAGGAACCAAGAATTCCTCTTAACATCTCTTGTTTACATGCTGAATGCATAAAAGGAAAAATAAACACATAAATTGGAATATCTAGTGCAACTTTCATGTTACAATTGTCTAGAGGGATCATACAGATTATCTGATCCACTTCCGCTGACTACTAGACTTAGTTAATAGAGGTAGGCTGAACTCCCATCAACCAGATATGTTATCCACTACTAACTAATCTAGACTGCTGTAGATTCTGCAGATAAGAAAGCAAGTGCCCCAACCAGCGGTGCATTAATGTAAGTGGCGGGTTCTGATTGCTGATAATTGTTCCTGTCATCTTCAAAGTTATCTCTACTGTCAGGACCACCCACAATGGCTCCAACAAGAACGTTTGGATTAGGCGAGCCTGAGTACAATGATTGGAACCCATCATTGCAGCCAATGTGACCAGGATGTGTACGCACTGATGGTAGAGATGAACCTCTATGGTGCACACGAAGAGGATACTTTTGTCCGAAACCAACCATGTACGATATTTTTGCTGGATTATCTCCTAATATGTAGTCCACTTGTTTTCTTGCAAGCTCGACGAGCTTGTTTGCAGGAAATCTTGAACTCCCACATGACACAACTCCTCCATTTGACCTCAAGTATTTGGCGTAGGTTAATAGGAGAAACGATGACGATGTCACGTATTGGAGATTGCTTTCACTTCCTTTGAATAGAAGCCCCCCTGCAAACATTTTGTCTCTAATGTTAGTATCCGAGACTCTTGAGTAATTTCGTTAACTTCCAGCTTTCTGAATGCACAAACTGATTCAAGATTTAAGGGGTTCAAACATTAAGTTCTTAAGTATAATTTGTTAAAATAATGTTTGTAGATTAAGTTGAACTCCCTTGTCTACACGTCCTGCCAAAATATGAATGGGCAAGAATCTGCAAGTGCTGACCTGGGGTATACTGAGCTTGAAAGCTAGGTGAGCCTGGAATTAGAGAGCAGATATAGTTGTCTGAGTGAACTTTGTATGCTTGGAATTCTTGAGTACTTTTCTCCAAAAAGTCCTGTGGAAAACCAGTAGGCCGGTGAGGAGTGAGTTTATGGTTAAAAATTTGAAGTTGAAGTGAGAGTAGAAATGAAAAAAAGAACCTTTGAGAGAACAATTTTGGTTCCAGGTCTCTTGTCATCCCAACTGAAGGAGTAGTCATCATCATTAGCACCCATAGTTTGACCATTTGATTGGATATAAGAAAGATAAGAAGTGTCTTGTGAAGCTCTATGAAGCCATGATGCTCCCCACAGAAGTTCATCCTGAATAGTTCATAATATACTTATGTTCAGTCATACTAGCATCCATATGAGTATGATATATGTGTGTGTATTCACTATAATATTAAGTAACATTTCATCTTACATTGTATCCAGAATAAGAGCAGTAAAATGGGCAGACCACTGAGCTGAGGCTGTCACTATAGGAACCTCTGTACTTGTCAGCAAAAGCAAACACCTGCAGTATTGCAAATGTGCTTAAATTTGGATGCACAAAGCAAGATACTATATAACAAAAATGTAGAGGACTAAGTTTGCTTCATTACCTTTTGTGCAGTCCGGAGTAATGTAGAGGAATAAGAAGGGTCAGAATCTTTGAACACAATAGAGGCAGCAGCCAATGCAGCAGCAGTCTCAGCAGCAACATCAGAACCAGGATTTTGAGGGGACACCTTATACACATTGCGAGGTGTGTCCATGTCTTCGGGTCTCTCCCAACACCTGTGATCTTGGTTCGGGTCTCCTACTTGCACGTATAACGTGTCTGGGCTGGCTGTGGCTGCTTTAAGAAGATAATCGGTACTCCAACGGATGGCTTCTTTTGCATGGCCAAGTTGGCTGTGCATGGAGCTTCCGAATTCGATCACACTCCATGCTAGTAGAGTTGTGGTGAATGCCATTGGCAATCCAAACTTAACATTGTCCCCTGCATCATAATATCCTCCTACTAGATTAACCTATTAAAAGAAAGAGCGAGTCATTATATATTATGAGAAGTGTCATTCATTGGTAGTCTTCGAGGAGCAGTCGCAGACTAAAAGAAAAGCGTGTCACGTAAAATGGGAAGGGATAGAGGAGCAATGTAATCATGCTAGTATATTTGAGAATTACATGGGAACCAGAACCATCGGACAAGCCAGAATCCCCCCTCCACTTAACGCGTTGATTCGCAGGCAATTTTCCAGACCTCTGTCCCTCGAAAAAGAGAATCGATTTCTCAAGAGCATTAGAGTAATCTTGAGAAGTGAAGGCAAAGGCAAAATTGTGAGAAAGATCAAGTAAGAGGAAGAAGGTGTAGCATAAAATAAGCATGTTAAAAGAAGGCTTAATAGCATGGGCCATTTTCTTCAAGTTCACCTTAGTAATGTTTTACTACTAGGATGATGTGGTTGGTATGTCTCAAAAGTTTTGAGTTTGATTGGAGGGAAGGGAAGTAGCTGTTTATATACTAGTTGGTAGTTGAGGAGTTCGTTGGTTGTTGCCAAACCTTATTAGAAACTGTTTATTGAATTTTATTAAATAAAAGTGGTAAAATCATACTTACTATATAATATAATATAATATAATTCACGGGATCAGCTGCGACAAATGAGACGAATTTATTGCATGAAAAGTGCTAAAAGTTATCGAGCGTAACAGAAGAAGTTGAGAAAGAACAATAAAAGCTTTATCTGTTTTGGAAGTGTTGAAATAAAGTCAATGAGGACAAGAATAAGACTGTTCAGGGAGCTAGTATTATTATTATTACTGTTCAATCTCGTGAAAATAACATTATTTACTCACATTTTCCCTCCCCAATTAGGCTTCGATTAGGCCTCTGATGGAATATTGTGTCTTCTTTTTAGGTAGACTTTGAATAATGTTGAAAATAGCATAATTCACGGCGACAATAACAATGCGACTTATCCAAGTACCCACTCACCGCACCGCAAATTATCCATATGTGATCTTCTAAAATAGTAATTTCACATAAGTTTTCTCTATTTATTAGTAGATATGTTTATTAAGAATTAAGACGAAGCAGTTCTTTAGTCTTTAATTTAATATAAGAGCATAGTTGAATATAATTAGTGTTTCTTGTCTTCAATTTTTAAAGTTACAAATAATTTTGGAACAACTTTTTTTATATAGCGCGACACATATTTCTTTTTTTTTTTTTGTATTTTTTTAGTAGTTATTGCTCTTGATAACCACAATTTGGAGGGATGTTATGGTCAATGTCTTCTTCTAATCAATATTTTTTAAGAGACATCCGAAAAAAAAATATAAATAATTTGAGACGAAAAGAGCAACAACTAATACACGGTCTAAAAGTCCATCTTTATTCGTTAGGCGACTAAAACCGCATACACAAATCAAAAAGGTTAAAACATTGCTTTGACAACTCACCCTCCAACGTCCAGTATAAAATTTGTTTGATTAGTTAAGATCAAGATAAAAGTTATATATTAAAATCTTGAGGATTATCTATCCCATTTAAAGAAGATGAAAGACTCCCTCCGTTTTCATTTATTTGATCTATGACATTTATTTATTTGATTTTAAATTTCGTGTCAAACAAATTAAAACGGAGCGAGGAGTAATATAATTGGGACAACCTCTCCTGCCTGCCCATCTTTTGAACATTAATTTTACGTGCTGCTGAAAGCTGTCTGTCTATCTCAGTATATGATTTGTCAGAAAATGATGCTACCTTTCTTTAAATGCAGTAACAAGTTATCTAGTAAAGTAACAAGCAAATTAAGAAGCGTAATCATGGGAGTGGGAAAGTAACAAAACTAATTAGACTTTGTCAGAAACAGAAAGAAACTTGGAACGTTGTTTTGACGTTTTTGTTTTGTAATTTTCTGTCCACACATACTGAGTCACGAGACTCTGTTTCTAACAAGACTTCCATTCACGTGATTTCCCCAATTTAATGAAGACATACCACAAAAGTAACAACACTTTCAAGCATCATGCACTTTCGAAGCCAACAAACCACGAAATAACCTATAATTAAATTTAAAGTTTCAAAACATCATAATGTTAATTTAGTAAGCCAAAATACTAATAATTAAGATTTTCTTAAAAAAATATATCAAGTCAATGAAGATCAAGTAAAATAAAACGGAGAAAGTGTGTGTATCTATACATGTAGTCCAGAAAGTTTGGCTGAAAAAGTTTAGCGTAACCTCTAACACTCAAAATATTCATGTGACTTATCAAACCAATTCTTCTGCCACCAAAATCAATAGTCTCTGAACTCTTTTTCACATGCGGTTCTTCATCTTGAGGGACCATCTTAGTATATATACCCTCACACCATGTTTATGCCCATTTATTTTTTCTACATAATTCTGGTGTACCTCTGGGTTAGATTCCGTCTGTAGTATTTTGATTACCAAGTAATATAGTAGTATTTTTATGTCCACTTAGTACTTCAATATTGACTACTACTACTATATAAAATCAAAAACTTAAGTGCAAGTTTTGCTGATATTATAAAATATATATAAATGTATAATATGTTCTCACAGGAGAATATTTCTGTTCGTCGCATGGAAAACAAGATATATATATATTCTATGATGTATAAAATGAAAAATCTGTTTAGGCTTAAGTACTTGATAAATAATTTTATACGGTGGCTATATATGTAGAAGAATCTTCGTCATTCACTTTATTAGTTAGTTTCACAAGAACGTTTTTAGGGGAGAAAGCATGTGGGCATTTGTCAACTAAAACCTGAATTAACAGGAAAATGTGGGAGGCTCAACCCACCTCTAAAACTAACTTTTTTGGACTTATTGAAGTAGATAGGTAATAAAAGAAGAAAGAAGTAATGAAGCTACTATATATTATATGTAGCCCTGTATGTGCTTCATTAATTAACAAAGACTAGTCCAGCTTCATTTCTGCAGCTTTTTTCAGATGTTGTGCCAAATTAGAGAAAGACAATATCAGAGACCAATTATAGGTCTTTATTAGTACGTACTTGTATTGGTCCAACCTTAATGTATACTCCCTCTCTTTTGTTTCAACCGAGGGACTACTTCTTTCCTCTAGTTTAACATCGTAGCAGGCCTTGACCTGGTAAAATAATTTTCTACTACTGTACTAGGTACTCTCTAAAGTATAACACAATTAGTCTTGAACAAAATACACTGCATGCGCTGATCATGCAAATAATCGTCTTCGCATAATTAAGTTACTTTATTTCTGTGACTACTTATTATGTGTCCATAACATCTGCATATGAAAGAAGGAAGAGTGCTAGCTAGCTAGCTAGCTAGCTCTTTAGAATACCATAGTAATAAGGAGATCATAAAAACATTAGTGGGAAATAAGATCTTCCATTTACTCCATCTTATGCAGTATCTGCGATGACAAAACCTCCAACTCATCCTCTCTGATCTCAATATTAAAAAACTTCATTTTCTTGAACCACCTTCTGTTAGGGAGGAAGGGGATATTGATCTTTATTAAAATTAGTGAGATTATTGTAACATTTCAATTAAGAGGGTGTACTTTTGTATGCATACGTAGATGTCAAACAAAAACAATTTTTTTAATGAGTAGGGAAAATAAGATTTGCGAACAATGTAAGTTGAGTATAAATATTTAGGCTCTAGAACCATGTGAAAATTTTGAAGATCAGATCAAGAACACTAACAAAATAGATCTATTAAGTCCATATTTTAATGAGTAGCAAAATTTGTTTAGTCTTATACCATACAATAAGAAAAAGGCAACACAAGCTGGTTTGCCCGAGAGGTTAAGGGGGAAGACTTAAGATCTTCTGCACATAAGTGCGCATGGGTTCGAACCCCATAGCCAGCATTTTTGCAATTTCTCTCTTTTGGCAATTTCTTCGGTTATGGATCAATATTTTGCAGAGCGTTTCTACACCCGCACCAGGGGATGTAGCTCAGATGGTAGAGCGCTCGCTTAGCATGCGAGAGGTACGGGGATCGATACCCCGCATCTCCATGTTTCTTTGTGTGTTCTGCATCAGAAATGTAAGAGGTACGGGGATCGATACCCCCGCATCTCCATGTATTTTTTTTGTGTTCCTTTATGTTCTGCATCAGAAATGTAATCAGAAATGTAAGAGGTACGGGGATCGATACCCCCGCATCTCCATGTATTTTTTTGTGTTCCTTTATGTTCTGCATCAGAAATGTAAGGTGAGCCCTTCTCGAGGGCAGAGCTAGCATATATAATCAGGGGTTCGAATATTGAAAATTATACTATTTATATATGGCTAAAATTATTTTTTATACATATAGTAGATGTTGAACCCCCTTCGGCTAATTCGTGTGTGCACTTTTAAACCCCCCTCAATGAAAATTCTGATTCCACCACCGGCCCTTTAAAGTTGTCTTTTTATTTTATTTTTTCGTTTGGAGTGTAATAAATCGATGATGAGGCCTACTTTCTACGATAACACTAAATAGGTGCTCAACTCAAATCTAGGACACCAGAATTCATTATGCAACCAAGATGAAGAAACTACAATAATAAGAGGAAAGAGCAGCAGCCCACAAAGGCAGGTTCAATTCCATATCCTTTTTATTTTTCATTTTCAGGGAGGTAAGCGTCCAGTAATTGCACTTACTTCCACATTATGTTCTCATCTTGTTTATCCCTCAAATAACCTCCACTGCAAAAGGTGTTGCATCACCTTTTATCTATAAATGACTTTGCGTAGTTGTTCCTCCACAAAAGCTCTTGTAAACAATCATCACCAACTATTTCGCCTAAAATCTCAAGGCAAGCTATTAAATGAAATAGCTGTTTTGCCAATGCAGTGCTAGAGCTCAGGCAAGATTCCAACCAACCATATTGGTGTTGCCAAGAAAGAGGAGCAGCCTCTGACTGATGACATTTATCTAATAGCCCGGATCGATTCTATAGTGAAACGATCCATTAGATCAACAGAAACGGGACTGGAGAAGTATCAGATAAAAGAGACTTTACTTCCAAAGTTCAGAAACCCAAAGGGTCAAACTTGACTTTAGGTTCTCATTACCGCTTCGGGAAAATGTGTCTTTTGGCCCGTCATACGGCAAAACAAAAGAAAAACTGAACTTCAAGTAGCAAGTCAAATACATCACAATGGAATCAAAGAGCAACTACAACCTATGGAGTCTATTTTGATGTCTCAACTGGACAAGTATCCATTGGAAATCTCTTAGAACATCTACTCGGTAGCTTCCTCGTGTTTCGCGGCATCCGCTTCTTTCAGCCTTTCCAAAGAGGAAATGCGTCCATTCAGAGATTCATAGACATCATTCACCTGGATAAAAGAAAAGAGTGAATAGCATGAAGATAAAATAGAATCTAGCTGAGGCAACACATTGAAGTACAGAAAATGTAAGATGCTTGAAGAAATTGCTCTTTTAGTCCAGAATTGATTTGTGACCAAGTTTCATTTTGCCTGTCAAAATAGTAATGTATCTTTCCTTCTTTTCAATTTCCCCTATCATTTACAAAAGAGTGTCATGGCTCCAATGATCTTTTGGCAGCAATACATAACGCTTAACAAAGGAACATGAGAAAGAGAAAATTCCTGGAAAAGAGGGCTTCAGTCAACTATTAACAGCGACAATACATAGACCAGTACAAAAATAATGCTAAAAAGTTATCATCTTTCTTCTATCAAATTTTCAAGAAAACACGAGAATTGTGAATGAATCATTTAATACAAATTGCACGATTTTAAGGGTCAAGCTATAGTTTAGTTGCAACCGCAAAAACTTAAACCACCCTCGATGTCACACCAAACCAATGAATGTAAGACATCTGTCCATTATATAAGGATTTATCACTTAACCGTGGTTAAGAGATACGCATCCTCACTTTCTGTATCTCTTAAAGTTAAATTGCTTAGTGTTGTGCAAACATTATGTTGAAGTTGCCATCTTTTTCCCTCAATGAGCACTTTTTGTGCATTAAACTTCCACAATGCTCAAGACCACTGAAATGACCCTTACTAAACCTATTAGTGTTAGAAATAAAGAACAATAAGAAAAAGAGGTCCGCTAAAAAGTTATGAACTAGTAGGTTATCAAATGAATTTGATAACTAGCAGTATTTAACTTTGGGTTAAAGGGAGGCGAAATTGAGAAAACAAGCATAAAACCTCGAAAACATGTTATGAAAATTTTACTAACTGCAATCCAACATTAGTGGTTCTAAAAGAAAGAGGAAAAAGGAGTTCAATAAATGGTCACACTGTCCAAAAAGTAAATATGCAAATAAAAGTCAGTCACATTTTGTCCTGTTCCTGCTCTCTTCATACTTTCCTCTTAAGTTCTAATTACCACTAGCTAAATTTACATTTCCACTGTTCAGCATCGCCACTCTTCACCATACGAATTTGATGCTACTCCATACTGATCATGCCTGCATCATGTCATTATGATACCACCATATTCCTAAAAGGATCCTAGATTTCAAACTGATCCTAATTCCATAATGACATATTGAATCTCCTGTATGTTATTGTTAAGATCCTAACTAATTTTTTTTTTTGATAACCAAGATCCTAACTAAATTTGTCATACCTCTTCTACCAAACCAGCCAAAGCGACTAATTTAATTTCCTGCGTGCTGTTAGTAGGATCCTAACTAAAATCTGTTGTAGCCATGCTGCTGAATCATCCAAGAATAAGTCACTTCACACATTACCAACTTTTGGTACTTGCCCTGAAGCACCATTATCGCCATCCCTTGGGAAACAACCTTAATCCTCATTGTTACTTGAACAATGGAATGAAGCCACCAGCATCAAAATAGATAGCCATTACAAGAATAAGTTATATTTAAGGATGTCTAACATATCAAGTATCAACAGTAATAATCTTGCTGTGACAGCCATGGTAACTGATCTTGTTGAAGTATAACATTCTGACTTGGAAATGAAAACAGCGCTTCGGAGCAAGTTATAGATAATTTACAAACACTATCACTCAAACGCGCACTGATTCACCAATTACACGTAGATTCCTCTAGCTACAATTTGACGAACAAGTTCCATCCAGGAACAATACACTCCAAACCACTAGCTATCTTACATGAAGCAGGAACTAAATGCAGAACCCGCAAGTCTTGCAAACACAAAAGAGGCTAACCAGAAAGCATTTAAAATCTTAACTCGTTGATTACCGATTCCTCCAACAGTTATTATATCTTAAAACCTTAGCAGAGGTTTAGTTTCCCTAATTTCTATCAGTAAATTAAACAGAACAGTCATTTCCATCAAGCCTCACGTCTTTGGTTCAGCAACAAATGCAACACACTGCAGTTGTATCGAAAATCTGAACCTAATTACTAACAAATCCTCAAAACAAGATTACAAAGTTTGAATCTTGTCTGGTGAACCAAATATGCAAATTTAGTAGACAAGGGTAAATATAAAAAGGGCAGCCCATAATCTTTCCAACTGTCCTAGTGATATCCAATAAGAAAATTAATTCAATCAATGACAGTATAAGTCAACTTGATTCAAGGTAATTGCATAACAAAATTAATTAAAGACGACGACGATGTGAAAAGGAACCTGTTGAGACATGGAATGGTGGGCGATTTGGTAATCCTTCCGGAGAAAGTAGAAGCCGCCGGCAGATGCCACCGCTGCTCCGGCGAAGAATGCTGCAAATCGAACCCTTAGTACGTATCCCATTTTTTTGATGAATCAAAATTCTGATCTCTCTCTCTCTCTCTATTTTACCTGACAAAATTGAAGAAGGAAAGGTATTTCTAATAGAAATAATAATAATAATAATAATAATAATAATAATAATAATAATAATAATAATAATAATAATAATAATAATAATAGAGATAAATACTCCATCCGTCCAAATTACTCATCTCAAATTGAGATTAAAAAAAATTAATTAATAATATCTCTAGTTTATCACAGTGCTTCTATTAAATAATATTAGAAATTTTAATTTGAAAAAAAAGTAATTAATGCAAAGGGTAAAACATGGAAAAAAAATTGTCTGTTCTTCATTAATGAAAAAGAACAAGTAAAATGAGGAAATCAAATTAGGAAATTTAGAACGGTAATTTGGGACGGAGGGAGTATGCTCCATTGACTTCTTTTTTATTTTTAATTTATTACTAATTTAATTTATTGGATTAAAGAAAATGGCTACAGGATGTCGAAGTAGGCAAATCAATACTCAAAATAATACTGTACTCTAATTGAAATTATATATATCAATAATGAAATGATTTCGTTACACTATAATGGTTGTTTAGAAATGAATGTAATTTGAAAGCTATGACTGTAATTGAAATTATTATCTTTAATATGGAATATGGAATCAATCAATATATGTCAATTTCAATATGTAATAACATGTTACTTATTATATTTATAACATTATTATCTTTAATATGGAATATGGAATCAATCAATATATGTCAATTTCAATATGTAATAACATGTTAGTTATTATATTTATAACATTATTATAGTGAATATATAAGTGATCTAATTATATAAATAGCCTTTAAGTTACTAGTGCATAAAATGTTTTTAGTTGGTTTATCTCTACTAGACTAGTTCATTTGTCAATAAATTTAAGTTTGGTGTACCGTCGGTGAATTTTTTTTTACACCATCAGATAATTTTTATCTACTGTAGCAGGTCATTCATTTCTCAGATAAAAATTTAAAAATGAATGACTTGCTATAACAGGTAAAAACTACATGATTATATAAAAAGAAAATACACCGATGGTGCACCAAACCTAAACTAAAAAAAATGGAAAAATTACCTAAATAAACAACTTATGTTTCTAAATTACTGAAAATCACTCCACTTCTAAAATATTACTTAAATCCCAACATTTACAATTTTTTTGGTAAAGTTGAGATACAAGTTAAAACCTCCTTTTCTTTAGTGTTACTTTACCAAAAATTAACCCATTTTCTCCTTTTTGTAAGCCTTAATTCAAGCACCAGTTTCTATCCCATTTCTCTCTCTAATTCAAACCTTTGAATTAAGGTAAATTTCCTCCCTAAAATCAACTTCAATTTCTTTTATTCTTATTTTACTTTTTTTTTTCAAAAAAATAATTTTGAAAAAACGACATTGTTTATCGAATTTTTTGTTGTAAATTTTGCGATTGGGTTTACAAAGTGATTTTTTTCAGTTTTGGGATTGCACTGAGTTTGTTGTTGTTGTTGTTGTATTCCTTCCCTTCCAATTTCTTCAAACTAATCTACCACCGACATAACTGTTTGTGCTAGTGTCGTTATCCTTATTAACTCTATACTCTGGCTTGACTTGCCGTATCAAAAGAGATTATTAACTCTGTATCGTGGTGATATACATTGCAAGGGAAGGGAATTCAAGATTTTAATCATAATTCTACTAGCTAGTGAAGGAAAGTTGTGACCAGAAAGCTAGTGGCTATCCTTTCTTTTAACTTCTTGTGCAGTTCCCCCCTTCTCTGTTGCCCTCATTTTATCCTGCTTGTTTTGCAGGTTTATACAAGTGCCTTGAAGCTTGTGCGATCTATGGTATGTATTTTGCTTGGATCCTGTAGTTTCTGTTGGATAGTCCCCTTCTTATTTTGTTGTGTTTATTTTATTACACTTGGATCCTGTAGTCTCTGTTGAATAGTCCCCTTCAATTTCTTCTATTCTAATTTTACGCTTTTCAAAAAAAAATTACGATTGGGTTTACAAAGTGATTTTTTTAGTTATTTTGTTATGCAATTTCTTTGATTATTGTTTGTTTAAGCTATATTGTTTTGAATTAACATTATGAATAGAGATTCGGGAATATACTGGGTATGTTGTTGTCGATGTTGACTTCTCCTTTTGCTATTGTTTTTTATTTTGTATTTCTGTTTTTGTTTGTTAATGACTGTAATTTTTCTTTTCATCTTTACTAGTTCATATCTATAACAGTGTTACTGCAATTAATATAACAAATGATACAAGTTTATAAGTATAGATACATGTTGTGCTAACTTGTATCTGTGAGTTACTGTTAATGCTTTGATATGTATCTAGTGTTGTTTTAATTTTATTGAAAGTCGTATTACTAAAGATACAAGTTTATAAGTTCATAGATGCATGTTGTGTTAACTAGTATCTGTGAGTTACTGTTAATACTTTGAAATGTATCTAGTGTTGTTTATATTTTATTGAAAAATCGTATTATAAAAGATACTAGTTTATAACTACATAGATACATACATGTTGTGTTAACTTGTATCTGTGAGTTACTGTTAATGCTTTGACATATATCTAGTGTTGTTTAAATTTTATTGAAAGTCGTATTATAAAAAATACATATTTTTTCTTCTAAGATACATGTTTTTAAGCTTAAACATACATTTTGTATTATTTTGTATCTAAATTATGATGTTCTTAGAGTTTTTGTATATATTGTATTGTCTTAATGTAGATTTGTTGCATCTCAACTTTTTTTTTTTGTTCTTTACAGTTATGTTCTTTATGTGTAGTTATAGATAAAGGACATTAGGTAGTACAATGTTCTCAAAACCAAAAATATACATAATTTGCTAGTTTTTATCTTTTGACTTCTGTAACTTGGATTGGTTATGTTGTCTAATGTCTAGTGATGGATCAATAACTGGTTTGTTATAATTCTTGGTTGGTCTTTCCTTTTCTTCTTTTTATTTTTCTGTTTTGCTTTATTTTTTTTTTGATTGAACATAACTTGTCCTTGCCATACCTTTTCCTAGTAATGATCTGCAGCTATTTGTGTTATCTGGTTTTAGAGATTTTAGTTAAGTCTCTACTGAGAAAGGTGTTGTTATTGTCGCGAATGTTGCTGGACCTCACAAGTGAATTTGTTAGAATTTAGAGTTTTAATTGCAGAATCATCTTGGCATTTTAAGATAGTCTAGTCTGACGTGATTTCTTTTTCAAGTAAAATCGATTGTCAATTGATTTATACTCTATTTTGAATCATCTTGTTCTCCATGGGTTAATTGATCATTCATTGCTTTATTATTACCCCTCAGGCTGACATGCATATATATATTCTAGAGCATCAGCTAAAGAAAAACGTGTTCAGGTTAGTGCAATTTACCAACTCTCTCCTCATCTGTATTAGCTAATGTGGCAACATGTTTAATGTTAGTATTATGGTTAGAACAATGACTAACCACCTGAAAATGCCTTCAGTCCAATATGGGAGCCAAAAACCATGGCGTCGTCATTTCTGATGCAAACATAGATTTCACGATAAATGCTTTAGTGGCGGTTGATTTTGGTACAGCAGGACAAAGATGCATGGAGTTGAGCACAGTTGTCTTTGTTAGGAACTCAAAACCTTGGTAACACATTTCAAATTTCACATTATTACGCCACTTTATTCAGATCGTTTAGTTTACTATTGACATCTTTGATGGATGACAGTAAATTAATCTTGCAGGGACGAAAAACTGTTGGAACGTGCAAAAGTCCTGAAGGTCAGCGCTGGAACTGAACCTGATGCCGATCTTGGTCCAGTAATTAGCAAGCAGGTACATGGATCAACATTTCACAAATAAGCTACTCAATGACTCCTGCTCCTTTCAATTTTTCATGTATAAGATTCTAGATCGATGTTTTTCTGATTTTATTCTTTTTTTTGAGACCACAGGCTAAAAAAACGAGTATGTCGATTGGTTCAAAGTGGTGTTGATAGTGGAGCCAAATTATTGCTTGACAGAAGAGCCAAACATTGATATGTATCCAGTGTTGTTTTAGTTTTATTGAAAGACGTATTACAAAAGATACTTATTATTTCTTCTAGATACATATTTTACTATCTTGTATCTATGGCCAGATGAGTATGCATTTTAATGTAGCTAATGTTTTATTAGTTTTATTGAACTAAGCAAATAAAAGATACATGTTTTTAAGCTTGAAAATACATTTTGTATTATCTTGTATCTATTGTATGATATAAATACCACTAAAACTAAGCATTTTATATGTATCTCTTGTATTTTTAAGTTATATTGAAATAAGCATTCCGAAGATACATGTTAGTAAGCTTTGAGATACATATTATGGAGAAGGTTGTATTATATGTATTTGATATAATTTTTTTTTATGGAGTGGGGAATGCGATACAACAAGGAAAGTGCACTTGATTAAATCGGACTTAGATTTTCGTATTCGTTTGAGATACGCATCACTTTTGTTCAAGTATGGATCTCAAAAGGCGGAGAATGAAAACTTTAGTGAGAATGACGACCCACCGAGGTCAAGGAATAGCTTCATACCAATGAAAAAATATTGTGTTCTGAATATTGAATAGTTGTGTATTAGTTGAATATTTAAAACTTTTCATGAAGCTAGTTGCTGCTTTTTACCGTTATATACACTTTAAGTGTTGTTTTTGAAATTTTACAAAATATTTGAAGGAAAAGTAGTTCAAACATATCTGTGTACCTTTTATATATTTTTCTTGATGGCTCTTCAAGTTTCTTATGTATTATTATTTTGCCGCAGGTTTTAGTAACATCTATATTAACTGCATTTTATATATTTATGTTATATTGTACAAGATACATGTTAATTTTTTTGTATTTCATATGTTTTTAATGTATCTTGTTTAAAAACTATGGCTGCATAAATGTTTACTAGTTTGTATCTCGTTTAAAAACTATGGTTGCATAAATGTTTACTAGTTTGTATCTCGTTTAAAAACTATAGTTGCATAAATATTTACTAGTTTGATGGTGAAGATGTTCTACTTTATCTGTGAAATTTTTATATATTTTTCTTGATGCCTATGCAAATTTTGTAAAAAGTTAAAATTTTATGTAAATATCAGTAAACATGCCGTTATATAGGTAATTTTTACTTTATTAATATCAACAATGCCCAAAATATTCATAGCTGTTGACAGCTCTCCAAATCTATATATATATGATTAACATTTATTCATTTAATTGCACTTTTGAGAATTGCAGAAACTTTGGTGAAAGGACGTATAGTCAAATTATCCAACACTAGCATTTGATTGTAAAATGCCTTTCGGGCACAATCCATTCAATGTAAACTGAAAAAGACTCCAAGATTTTCTACACTTAAAATTTGTTAAATCTTGTCATTTTCATTATTAAGATGTCACGACATCAGTAAATTGCAATTGCATCAACAAAGAAAAGATTGAATAAACAACATCTAAACCTAATAATTATTGTGACATTTCTATGAATACGAAACGAATATACACTTGGAGAATCAATATAATTTCTTAGTTAAAAAATGAATATTTTTTAAGTATTACTGTTGTAGTACTTATGTTGCAAGTATCTCCAACAACGTATCGAGCCTCAATTTTTTTGTTACCGCCGATAAGATGCTTTAAATTCTCAAACACAATTCTCCGAACGACATCTTAGGACGTAGCTGCACTCATGCAAACAAAAAGGTCAGAATATTATACTAAAATAAGATGATTCTTACGTACTAGAATAAAAATCTGAGAGATATATTCACATCGTAATTGATTACAATTTGTATCTGTAACAATACTCATATGTCTCTTGAGTACGCATATTTAGCTAAAAATAAAATAATACGACACACATAAATATACACAAGTATAGAACCACTGATACAAGAAACGAAAAAATGTATCATGTACAAGAAAATGTATCTCAACTTTATTAACTTAACAACAAAAAAATTACGTACGTAGAATAATAACCAATTTAACGTTAGTTACATAATTCATTAAATTAAATATAATTTCCAACATATGATATATTAAAGAAGATAGATACATTTTCTTGCCTGATCTTTTAACATAGAAATTGAATGAATGCTCAATTGCATACTTTGCCATGACTGAAATTAAAGTACACTTGTCCTTGTAGATTTGTCCAACCTCAACTTCACTATTTTTGGAATCAGTAATGATTTTGTTCCCCTTCATTTCAAACAACGACATATGAGCAGGAACTTTAGATTTATAAGCAATTAATTCCGCAATTTTTTCACTATGATTTTTCAAACACATTACAACACCAACTTTATCATCAAACAACTTCTCACTAGCTGACTTATCTTCTCTTGCGATGATAAGTGCATACATCCCAAAATCAAGCTCACTTTTCTTGATTTCAATATAAAGCCTTACACCCATCTCATTACAGATCAACAACGGTGTCGCATTACCATCAACTATGTATCGAGCCTCAATTTTTTTTGGCTTTCGTCAAATTTCAGCTCTACCGCAATTGTCGAAATCAACTTTTCATACGACACAAATTCACTAACAATGATTTCATTGCTCTTATAGCCTTCGTACTTTATATCGTTAATCCAAATGCTGGAATGACGTAATAACACTGAAATATTCATTGCAAATACCTCAAATAAGATCAAGAAAAAAAAATCGTTTCAATTTTTTCTATGTGGAAATTGATTTTGTTTGAGGATTTTGTTTAAAAGGTGGAATAACAAACTAATTACCATATAATGTGGGATATTATTACGTTTTTACCTTAATTAGTTCTGATAATTGCTACATTAATGCTATTTAGGTAGTTACATCCCTTAAAACAAGCAAATTAATTTAATAATAACATGTATATGCAGGATGTATCTATCGCAAATTGAATGTATCTTCAAAGGCCATAAGTTGGGATTTTATGAAATTTTGAAAAAAGTTGGGATATTTAGTAAATACCACTAAACATGTCGTTATATATGTAATTTTTACAAAAAAAAAAATTAAAAAATTTCACTTCTTGCTCATAAAATTTTATTGTATTTTTTCAAAGTGAATTTTGTTTGTTGAAATGAAACTATTTTTTTCTATACTTGGGCTTTAAGGAGGTACAGCCCACCATCTGACCTTATACCTTTGATTAGGATACCGACAGGTAAAAGCCCAGTAGAGCAGGCCTGGGCTTTTCCTCTCCAATAATCAGCCCATAGACAAGGTAGAATGAATACACTAGCAAGTCAACAGTAATACAAAGTCAGCAGCAAGTGGTTGACTTTATACAATATTAATGTACTACTCCTATATTGTCTGCTAGCTACCCATTAAGGAAGCTCTCCACCCAATAGTCAACCATGCACCTTAACTCTGTAAGTGTCTTTCTGTTTTCTTTTTTTTTTTGGCATTGTCATTTATGATCGATCTCTTCACCCTAGCTTTGATGAATAACGGATTAATGATGATATATAGTTAGGTTTAATGTTTATCCACAGAAAAATATTAAATGCTATCAAGTTTATAATGTTAGCCTGAATGTAATTAATGGAGTAACCTATATATATATATATATATATCTTGTTAATTAGTAATGGTTTATAATAGCCAATTTCAACTTGAGTATCATATATACATACTTATTAGATAGCCGTTAGTAATTCCATATTTCTTAGCTTGTTAGTAACGATTCATATATATAGCTAAATTGCAAGCATCAAGGACATGACGGATCCTGTTAGTAATTCCCAAAGTTTTTGCGCTAAGTCTATACACACTTAAATTATGATTAAAAATTTACGCGCATTCGGTGTATACAATAAATTGATATTCTTTATCATGGTTAAGTTATTAAATTAAGTAAAATATATGGTAATTAATTATGATTAAGTAACATGAACTCCAAATCCAAACAGGTGGCATACATGTGTATACGCAGAGTGCGTATAAGTTTTTAATCAAATTAGCGGTAACTACCCATTACATTGAACCCACATAAGAATATTATACAGGGGGAGAAACCAGCTCATTATATTGTTGGTTGTTCATAGCTAGCTCATGGACTCTTGAATTAATAATTATACTAAACAGTTTATCTATAAATAAAAAAAGGGAAAATATAAATCATGCATTTTTTTTCGAATACACGATAAGCATATCCGATCCTCCTGAGACGACACCAGAGATAACAACCTAATGGTCCCTTCTAAAGGACCACGCCGGAGGACTGGCCAATAGTTCATCACTTCACCACTACATGCATGGTGGCAACCTCCAACAACAGCTCATTTATCATCGATCACTACACTCATTTTTTTTGTCAAATTAAATTTCCCCAACTATTTTATTATTCAATGCTGCCCACCTGCCTCCTTCATTTAGTACACTTCTTCTTCATCCTTTAGAGTATAATATACATATATATTAAGCATTGGGATATTGTAAAGAGCTGCGTCGTTGTTTCATTAATTTTAGATATTTGAACTGTTAATAACAATCAAGTGGACAATGTTTTTGTGTTGAACGTATAATTAATACCACTGGTATGCATGCAGTGCTGCGATAAGTATTAATGGTCCAAGAACTATAGAAAAACCTTTTCTAACCATCTCTGATACTCTTTATTGGAAAATGGTGTAAAATTGATCAATTTAATTTGATCTGAGTTGACTTGCTCCTTTTTATAAATTTAAAAAAAAAAAAAAGTAAATTGGCTTTTGACTTGCTATCATTATTATGCCAACGACTCTTATTTTGACTTCTCACTGTATATATATATATATATCTGCATTTATTTCTTCTGTTCTTTAAGGGTGGAGAGGGGCGGCCGCGAAAAATAACTCTGCAAATTAAAAATTCATCGCATAATGGTGACGAAGGTGGTAAAAGGGAATTGATAAGAGAAATTAATTTACTCTGGTCATTATTAAGCAACCTTAGTTAGTGTAGTGATAGGGCATATCAAGACGAAATCATTGTACGGTAAAAACTTACACACACCAGGTGATGCTTACGACAAGCTAATGAATGCATGTGTCACATATTGAAATATAGACACTTATCACTTTAACCATGATGAATTACCTCCATGAGCTTGGCTTAAAAGGCTTGAGTCGCCGATGTCTTTTACGTACAAGGCAAAATTAAATACATTTAATCAGGACATGCAATAATTTTGGTAATGAACTATGTTATTACGTAGTCAAGAGGGAGTTGCTAAAATAGTAAGCATCCTTCACTTCCAACTCAAAAGTTGTGAGTAAAAAACTTCGTACAAGTAGATGTACTAATTCTTCATCCATCTAATAAGGTCCCTATCCAATGAGAGTTCGAATTATTCAAGCCAGTGAATGTTTAAACCGAATAATTAATTAAAAAACTAGTCTACAGAATAAAGATAGATGTGTCAACTACTTGGTGGAAATGTAAAAATAACCAAAAATAACTGAGTTGGTACGATCATTGGTGAATCTTTTAACGGATTACTTAATTATGTCAAAAGGCTTGAAGTTGATATCGTATACAAGACGAAATGAAATACATTTAATTAGTACATGAATCTTCGCAATGAATAATTACGAGTTACTTATGTTAGGATGTAACATTATTTTGAAATAGTCATAATAGAAATGATATTATTCACGAACGTATTTAATTTGGATTCGATGGTCATGTTTAACGAAAGCTGTCTTAATTAATTGATCAATGTCGTGGAATTTTGTATTACTGTGGTCATGTATATGACTTACTAAAACTTTTAACAAGTTTTGGCATAATTAATTATTTTCGGTGTGAGGCTTTCTTTTAATGACAACTATTTAAGTTCTGTCTTTACTAGCTTAATTAGTGAGCTATACATTTGCATTTATAAGCAACTGGGGATGGATATATTTTACTCTCTTCGTTTTAAAATAAATATTGTTTTTATCTTGGATACACCTCTTTATAAAACTACTAACTCAATATTTCTGACACACCGTTTAAAAAATCATAAATAAAAACTAGAAACTGGACATAAGGAACAAAATCCCGTGTTAAATAGAGTTTGATTTGCATTAATTATAACTATATGAATTTTCGAATTACTATATGCTGGAGTTGTTCTGCATTTTAGCTAGAGGAGTCAAATACTATTTTCGTCTTAATATGGACTATTATACTGTGCTAAATAGTCCTATTAATAATAGTCTTATTAACAAGTGGTCCAAAGGACTATTATTTCACGTGTCAGTGCCCCATTTTGGTACGCAAATCTGCAATAGATCATAGCTGCAAGTTCGATTTCGAGGTTTACAGTAGAACATTGTAGGAATAAACATAAGAGTATGTATGATGAATATCTATTGAAAACTAATGTAAAGATCTTAAAATTATTCATATGTAATACAATTTAAGACCGCTAAGAGAAGAAACTCCATAGTTTTAAGTGCGCTACTCTAAAGTATCAAATTCTCTTTACGATAGTGTACTTTTGCTAGAAAATTGACACATTAATTGACCGTTCCCAGATGTTAAGCTGAATCAATGGAGCTTCACCAGGTTGAAGAGAGGATCAAAACAGAGAAGAAAAGTATTTTTTTCATTCTGGAAATGTGATGAATTACTCTTCAATGTATCTACTCAGCTACTATTTATATGATAGTTTGTTATCTAGTCTAGTTAACTTAATCTCCTAAGTAACCTACTATCAAACTCTAACAAACTTGATGCCAGCTGTACAATCTGTAACTAACTAATGGAATCTGCCGTATTGAACTAACTAGCTAGTGCTGTGGATATATTGACCACCCTTCCTCAAACTGGTAAGTGAAAAGATGTCTTTCACATCCAGTTTGGACAGTAGATAAGTATGTTGAGTTCTTCCTAGACCTTTTGTAAGCAAATCTGCTAGTTGTTCTTTTGTTGGCACATGATAGGTTATGATCATCCCTTGTAGAAGTTTTTCTCGGACAAAGTGACAATCAATATAAAAATGTTTTGTTCTTTCATGGAAGATGGGATTTGCTGCAATCTGTATGGCTGCTTTGCTATCACAAAGTAAGGACACTGATTGCTGAATTTCTATTCCTAGTTCCTTGTATAGACCAATAAGCCAAGTGATCTCAGCAATAGCTGAAGCCATGCTTCTGAATTCTGCTTCAGCTGAGCTTCTTGCTATGTTTCTTGCTTCTTTGACTTCCAAGACTCCAGTGCACCTCCAAATTTCACCAAGTACACCCCTGATCTAAATCACAAAATGCAGTTAACACCCTTGAGTTCTGAGAGGGCATAAGCAGGCCTAGTCCAGGGGATGACTTAATGTATTTAACCACCCTAATAGCAACCTCCATGTGAGACTCTTTAGGTGCATGCATGAACTGACTTAAGACTTGCACTGCAAAGAAAATATATGCCCTTGTCATTGTCAGATATAACAGTCTTCCTACTAATCTCTGGTATATATTTACCTATGTCCTTTATTGGACTGTCACCTGATTCGCATTCAGATTTTTGTACATGAGAGTCATATTGTACTGAAGTTAATCTTTGACTTGGATCAAGTGGTGCATATGCAAGCTTGGCTCCACTCAATCCTAGTTCAGAAATAAACTCCAAGGCATATTTCCTTTGACTCATGACATACCCCTCCTTGGACCTAGCAAACTCAATGCCAAGGAAGAATTTCAGATGTCCCAAATCTTTCATTTTGAATTTCAGTTTAAGATCACTCCTTGTTTGGTCAATCAACTCAGCATTGCTCCCAGTGATCAAGAGATCATCCACATATACCAGAACCACCACCAGTTCCTTCCCTTCCTTCTTTGTATATAAAGGGTAGTCATAGTGGCTTTGAACAAATCCTAATTGAATCAAAGCAGCTGTAAGTTTTAAGTTCCACTGCCTTGGTGCCTGCTTAAGACCATACAATGACTTCTGTAATTTGCAGACTTTGTCAGACTCCCCCTGTCTACAAAACCCAGGTGGAATTACCATATACACATCTTCTACCAGTTCACCATGTTGAAATGCATTGTGAACATCCATCTGAAAGATGGACCAGTTCTTAGCAGCAGCCACAGCAACAACAGACCTCACTGTGATCATCTTTGCCACAGGTGAAAAGGTCTCTGAATAATCCAGTCTCTCTCGCTGATTAAAGCTTTTTGCTACCAGGCGTGCCTTGTACCTCTCAACAGCACCTGAGGCTAGATATTTGACTTTGAACACCCATTTACGTCCTATAGGATGCTTACCAGGAGGCAGGTCGACAATGGACCAGGTATTGTTTTCTTTAAGAGCAGCTATTTCTGACTTCATTGCATCTATCCACTTAGGGTCAAGAGAAGCTTCAGTAAATGAGGATGGCTCAAAAATAGTGGAGTAAGCAGCTAATGTAGTGCTATGAGCAATGGAGAGTGAACCATAGGTCACATAAGAAAATAGATGATACAAGCAGGCAGAATTTGCCTTAGCGGGCTTAGTAACATAATCTTTGAGCCAAATGAAAGGCTTGGTATGCCTTGTAGAAATCCTTCTTCCACTGATAGGTATGAAAGCTGCAACATTGGGAGGAACAGATGAAGAGTCATCATCAGAGAAAGGAACTGTGGTATTCGTATTAGTAATGTTTGAGGAGAGACCCTCAGGATGAGAACTAGAGTCAGATGGAATTACCAAGGGGTGAGAAGCAATATCTTAGGTAACATATGTCACTTCAGGGGAAGGAAACAATGAAAAAGACTCATGCATATTCTTAAAAAGAAAGAGATTTTCCTTAAACACAACATCTCTGCTTATTAGAAATTCTTTTGTGCTAGGAGCATAAGGTTTATAACCCTTCTGAAGGTGAGAATAACTAAGGAACACTGTTGGAATAGCTCTAGCAGCAAATTTATCAACCTTTCTCACCTCATTAGCATAGGCTAGACAACCAAACACTCTAATGTGATGAAGAAGTGGAACCTTTTTATAGAGGCATTCATAGGGAGTTCTTCCTTGGAGAATAATTGAGGGCAGTCGATTGATGAGGTAGACACTAGTCAACACACACTCACCCCAAAATCTTAAGGGAACATTAAATTGAAACCTGAGAGCTCTGGTTGTATCAAGAATATGCCTATGCTTTCTTTCAACAACCCCATTCTGCTGGGGAATGTACACACAAGAACTTTGGTGTAGAATACCAAGAGAGTTAAGTAATTCAGATACTCGAGAGTTAAAAACTCACAACCATTGTCAGAACTCAGGATCTTGACACTGGTATTAAACAAATTTCTGATCATGGCAAAGAAGTTCCTGAGTGCTACTATGACTTCAGACTTTGAGTTTAAAAGAACTAACCAGGTATATCTGGAATAATCATCAACCAAAGTGAAAAAATATTTCTTACCATCATGAGAGGGTACCTTGTAAGGACCCCAAACATCAACATGAAGTAAAGAAAAACAAGTATCAGTAGTAGTAGTGCTAAGACCAAATGGTAGTCTTGATTGTTTTGCTAAAGGAAAAATTATACATAGCTCATTCAGAGGCTTCTCAGACAAACCCTTGAAACAACTCAACCTTCTCAAAGTCATAAAGGGAGCATGTCCTAGTCGTTTATGCCATAGGGACAAGTTTATTGCTGACTTATTACAACTAACTGGAAAAGTAATAGCAGTAGCAGTCTTAGAGACATTGTTGACATGAACTTCATAAAAGTTCAGTTGATTGCCTTGAGACTGTAAGGGGCAATCTGCACACACCACGTAGAGGTCATTCTCCAGTCTGCCAATCCCCCTCAGTTTCCCACTGGATATGTCCTAAAATAGGCAGAAATCAGGGTAAAAATAACACAACAATTCAACTCCCTGGTCAGCTTTGACATAGAAAGTAAGTTGTACTTAAACTTAGGAATATGCAACACATTAGTGATTATAAGACCTCCAAGGACCTGAGAGCACCCTATATTGCTAACTTTAGCATGACCACCAGTTGGCAGATATACTGTACTTTCTTTGGACTCACACAATTTGTGTGATTGTGTCAGTAAACTCAATTGACTCACCATATGTTTTGATGCTCCAGAATCAATTATCCATTTGCTATTTTCACTTAAGCAAGTGAGACATATAGCCATACCTACAGATGCCACACTTGCACTAGTATCACACTGTGTCTTTCCTTTGTCCAACATCTGCAGAAGTTGTTGGAACTGCTCAGGAGAAAACTGTGGAGTTTGTAGCATAGAATAAAATTACTTGCTGACTTGGATGTGACATCTGTACAAACTGTTGAGAGGGAATGTTAGTCATGATAACATGAGAGTTCCTGTAAGAGTTATTGTTAAAAACAACAGTTCCTGAGTTAATGAAAGTATGTTGAAATCTGGGATTTGCTTGAGTGTTGCTTGGTCTGAAACCATGAGAACCAATGTTATGCCCTTTCCTAGAAGCAGTGCCTGCAATGGAACCAGGAATTGTTCTCTTCTTCCCTTTTCAATCCGGTGGATAACCATGAAACACATAACACTTGTCACTTGTATGACCACTCCAGTTACAGAAATCACAATGTAAGTGACTGTTAGAGAGTTTTTTTTACCTAGGATTAGCAGATCCTGACCCTTCCTGTGAAAATTGTTAGGATTTTTGCCCTGATTTTCTTACTATATTTAAGTTTTATTTTTTCTTAGAAGGAAAATTAAAGTTACCATAATTATTTTTACTTTTTCTGAAAGAAAAAATATTATTCTTTTTCATATTTGGCTGACCTCTTTCTTGGAGGAAAGATTTTGAATATCTATTAATAGAAGACCCCTCTTCTTATAACATAACACAATAACATCCACAATGTAATCTTTAAAGAGTCTTTGTTTAGGGGGAGATTTCTCCCAATAAGTTTTAGGATTTTCAATTTTATTTTTAATATGTAGGCCGTTTGGCTAAACCATATCCAATAATATATTTTTAGTTTAATTTTTCACGTGTCGTCTGATTTATCATCTTATGGTTTGCAAACTAAAAGCTTCCGTATGATGCCCTCTCTATTTCGAACCCAACAAGTGGTATCAGAGCCTATGGTTCAATGATTCGATGGTTCAGATTGAGGACATGTTGAGAACAAAGTTGCAACAAATTTCATGATAATGAAGATATTTGTCCAAAAACTACAAGTGGAGACGATTGTCAATCATATTTTCAATAATCCTGCTATTACATATTTAAAAAGAAAGCTTACTTTTAACCTTATAAAGGGCTCCAATGTTTTTAACCCGGAAGGGCTTATATATTTTTAACTCAAAAAGTTTCAGTTTTTAAAGCATGTCAAACAGCAGTGATATATGAAAAATATATATGAAGAACGAAGATCATGCACAAGAAGAAGGTGGATCAAGTGAAGAAAATCAAGCCAAAAAGGGGACATTTGTTATGTTTTTTGCCCTGATTTTCTTACTATATTTAAGTTTTACTTTTTCTTAGAAGGAAAATAAAATTTATCATAATTACTTTTAGTTTTCCTGAAAGAAAAAATATAATTTTTTTTCATATTTGGCTAACCTCTTTCTTGGAGGAAAGATTTTGAATATCTATAAATAGAAGACCCCCCTTCTCATACCATAGCACAATTGCATCCACAATGTAGTCTTTAACGAGTCTTTGTTTAGGGGGAGATTTCTCCCAATAAGTTTTAGAATTTTCAATTTTATTTTTAATATGTAGGCCGTTTGGCCAAACCATATCCAATAATATATTTTTAGTTTAATTTTTCATGTGTCGTCTGATTTATCGTCTTATGGTTTGCAAACTAAAAGCTTCCGCATAACACCCTCTCGATTTCGAACCCAACAAAAATTTCCCTCTACCACTGACGAATACCATAGCATCAAACATATCTACAGATGAATTCGAGCCAGAAGTCCCAACAACATTAGACTTTCCTAGCAATCTTTGACTTTCCTCAGCCACTACTAGAGAATAAGCTTTGTTCACACTAAGTGGAGGATCTAGCATCATGATCTGACTTTTACATTGATTGTAAGATTCATTTAACCCTAATAGGAATTGCAGTAACCTCTGATAATCAAAATGAGCAGCATATGTCTTGGATTCTACACATGTACAACCAGGACAGGGCATAAGAGAATCAAATTCAGTCCACAACTCTTTTAACCGAGAAAAATAGGTTGATACATGCATCATCCCTTGAGTAGGAGTTGTCATTTCCTTATGGAGATAAAAAATTCTGGAACCATCTACTTTATCAAACCGTTCCTTCAAATCAATCCACACTTGTTGTGCATTACTAGCATATACAATTCCACTAAGCAACTCTCTACTAACAGAAATCACGATCCATGAGAGAACTATCATATTGCATTTCTCCCAGAGATCATGCAAAGATGGATTAAATTTAACTTTGGAGCTTTGTCTAGTGACAAAGCCTAATTTGCCCTTGCCTAGTAAGCCTATTTTCATTGATCTACTCCATAATGAATAATTCTCAGAACCAGTTAGCTGAATAGAAACAAGAGAGCTACCTGGTGTGTCACATGCATGAAGATGCAATGGATGATGAGAGTCAATTACAATTCTGGTGCAGTTTCTCCTCCATTACCAGAACCAATTGGAGTTGGCGTCATTAATGGTTGCAGAAGGAGTTTGTTTCAAAGCAAGCAAGTACAGACTGCTGATAATTCCTATCAATCTAGTTGTTTCTCACTCGATGCACAGATTCCTCGAAAAACTGTCGTCTACACCGAAAGCAGAGATCGTTGATCAATTATCACTTGCATGTTAAGCTGTATCAATGGAGCTTCACCAGGTTGAAGAGAGGATCAAAACCGAGAAGAAAAGTATTTTTTCTTTCTGGAAATGTGATGAATTACTTTTCAATGTATTTACTCAGCTACTATTTATATGGTAGTTTGCTATCTAGTCTAGTTAACTTAATCTCCTAAGTAACCTACTAACAGACTCTAACAAACTTGATGTCAGCTGTACAATCTGTAACTAACTAATGGAATCTGATGTATTGAACTAACTAGCTAGTGTTGTTGATATATTGAACACCAGACATATCTAATAGGTCGTCTGATCAGATAATGTTGTACGTTATCTTCATTTGATATATAACTATTAAGTATTTATTTTAATGCTATTAGGACGGCCAATTCTATAACACAAACTTTTTTCTTGCAAAATATGTTTAGTAGTTATTATGAGATGGACCTAGTCGTAATAGATAGTTTAAAATCGTGACATGAGAGGCAATCCACAATTTTAACAATAAATATGGTTTGCAATGATTTTGTATAAACACGAGTGATTACTGATTGGACAAGCACCGAAAGATTAGATAAGTAGTGGTGAAAATTAAATAAGTCACATGATCCACCAATGATAACTCAATCCTTACATACAAAATAAAGTCAAGTAAGTCCATAAATATACAAATCATAAAGTTTGGTATTATAGTAGCAGTGGCCACTTCAAGAAAATTAAGACGAGTAGCAAACATCGCACTCACTATACTTATTGGCTGTTTCTATATAGATATTTTTTTCAAAACTTCATAGAAATTATTTTAAATAAATGTTTGTTTGCATAATGAGATTATTGTTTTAATCTGATACTTGAAATATAGAATTTGAAGTTTGAGAAATTAATTTTTAAGCTTGTACAAGCAAAATTTAAGCTGCATTTTCATAGTTAATTAAACACATATTTGACTTGCAAAAACTCGTTTCAATTTAATATCAATTAGTTCATATGCAGACGTCTACTAAAAGTGGCTAAACGTTTATAGCTAAGCTGTGACTTCATTCTCGATTCTACCAGAATTTTTAGGCATGCACAAGCATTGCTGCAGAATGCAGACCACATGGTAATGGAGAAAAATACTTTCACATTTTTCACAATCAGTTTTGGAAAAATCAAATCCACAGCTAGCTTATGCCTTATAGGTATAAAATTTCTAGAATGGTAACATCTCGAAAGTTGTTTGTCATTTTGCTATACAAGTAGTATAATTTCAAGAATGGCAAAATCACGAATGAGTATAATTTCAAGAATGGCAAGATCTTGAATTAGAGAAGGCTATACTATTGATTTTGGTTACATATCCTAGCATGTGATACTAGGGTGAAAAATGAAAGAAGAATGATTATAATTGGACAGGCATTGATTTTCGCTCCATATAGTTAGTTATGGTTATCAACTTCACAAAAGTTTAAAATAATTTTAACCGCATTAATATAATTGGAATTATAACCATGGTTATCGGAATAGATATATATAATAATTCCACTTATGAAATAAATAATCCATTAATTTTGATATAAATTGTATCTTGATCATTTTAGCTATTATATATGTCCCCTATCTCCTATAAGTTTTATTCTTTTTGTTGCTTCGGCTATTTTTCACTCATGAGCCACTAGAGTGGCTCTCTGACTTACTCTAAGGAGCTCATTATGTAGAGTGGGCTAATGCATCATTTAAGTGTTCAATGACAAAAAGAACTAGCATAAATTCTAAAAGTGAAATATATTTCTCAAATACTATGATCAACAAACACATGGTAAAATTTCGTTCGAATAGTCATCCAAGATTAATCTATCAAAAATATTTGAAAATCCATGATCAAACGCTAGATTATATCTCATCATTCGAATTGAAGTAGTTCCAAAAGCTGCCCCAACAAAAACTATTCCTTAACATGATGCAATATTGTTTGCATTTGGTCAAATTAAAGTCGAATAAATTTTTACAAAGACTTGATATCTTTGAGAGTATTCCACATTTTATGTATGAATTTACTAATTTTTATTTTTTAATGTTCCCACATTCATAATTTTTCCTCAAACTAATTTCTACACACCCCATTACATCATGAGTTTATCTGTAGATACAATACAATATATATGTGCCAAGTACTTATGGGCTATGGCCGCTAAAGTCCACAAACTAGCATCTTCGTACGTGTATATATATATCTTTAAGGTACTCAAAAAAGTAGTAAATCGAACCCCACATTATCATTCTTTTATCCTAATACTCGTTTCGATTGATTCGGATATAATCGTTCATCTAAATCAATTTAAACATATTGTTAACACTATAGGTTGTTCAATTCAATATAAGCAAGCCAAAAAGTATCACACTATTAAGAATATATTTACACATTACTTGTATAACTTTTATTTTCAGCTATCAATAGAAACTTTGTCTGCACCTGCCAAACGAAAGTACGACCAAATAATTTGAATTGCACCTAGCTATTTCCTCTAACAATGTGGCAAAAAGGAAAAAGACAAGAGAGAGAGAGAGAAAATAATACCTACGGTTCAGCCTCACTCACGTTATATCATTTAATGGTTCACTCCTTTTCTTTTGCTTGTTGGTACTTCCATCCATACATCTCACATGACCTCTAAAAATTGTGGTGTGAAACACAATTGAATGACTAATTAACACCATACATTTTTAATGCAATTTAGTACATGAATTAACATACTATATGTTAGAGATCAAATTACATTTCGACTAAAAACCGAGGTCGAAAATCTAATATATCTACTCGTATTATTTTATTGAGTCACACATCGGTGGACTTGTTCGATATATCTTCACTCTCGAGCTAATTTTTGAGTTCCATTCTCTTTGTCACATTTTCCATGATGAAGGGTCCTACCATTTAGAAACAAGTTAAAAATATAATATTAATAAAGGTGGTTATTGAACAAGTCAAAAAAGTTGGAAGAAGATATAGTGGAAGTACATTTATAAGGAGGAGGGTCGGTGGTGATGGGGAGTTGGCTTTGTAGTTTGTAGGTGATGGGTGGCCATGGGGTAATAAATACAATTGGAGGCCTTGTGACCTCCTATTTTCTTACTCACATTAATTATATACTCTATACTTCTTCACTGTTTTTGCCTCACCTTTGAGTGATGTATGAAGCAAGAAAGTATCCCCAATTTGAGAACTACAAAAGTTCTTAATTTCCATGATTTATTTTACCACATAAACTATATTAAAAAATGCAGAATATTTTTGTTGGCTTAACTAGCATCACTACTATATATGTCACTTCCATATATAACTCATATACATTTTCTATTGCTCCAGTCTTTTCTTTTTTTTCTTCACAAATACTTATCAGTACTATATATTTGACTCCCAATAGCTTCTTTTAATTTGTGGATATATATTCCTTTACATTTTGCCACCTCTTAGTGAAATCCTCATTCCACCATGCATCCTCTTTACTATATTAGTTGTATTACTGCCAACGAAAAAGAGGAGAATAATATTGTATATTCTATTATTAATTGAAGCAAAAAAAATGATAGAAATATTAGTTGTCACACAATAAGCAGTAGCAGAATAGCTAGGTTGAAATATTAAAGAAAACATGACTCCCATCTCCATTAAAAGCTAAAGGAAGGGAACTAGCAAAAACACCAAAATATTGGTTGGAATGTCCTCCACTGAATAATATAATATATATATATATATATATATATCTGATTTTTCAGTTCTATCAATAATAATAAAAAAAAAAAGAGTTAAATAACTAGCTAGCTAGTTCATTATTTTCTTTTCACAATAGTCCGGTTTTCTTAATTTGAATACCGTATAGTTTACCAAGAGTTAAATAATTTGGTCATACAGGGAAAATTCCAAAAACTTAATTTAATATATTCTGGCATTTAAGATACCTAAAATCTTATGGTATGCAATATGCAATTGGCCCGCTACATTAAATCCTACTCACCTCTTTCGTGTGTAGCGATAAAAAAAATGGAAAAGGAACAAATATAACTCAAACTACGATAAATGATATGTATATACCCTTCGTCATACTTTAAGTATACATATATCCTTATCGTTAATGAAATGGTATATATATGCCCCTCATATTAACGGTAGGGACATATGTGCACCAAAAGTATAACGGAAGTTATATACGTACCATTTATCATAGCTCGGGAGTATATTTGTCTATTTTTCATTTTAATTTTTCTCTCCCTAATTAAGAGCCAAACCCACTACCCGACCCAATAAAATGGAAAGGTGACAAATATACTTCCGAACTATGACAAATAATACATATATACTCTCCATCATACTTTGGGTACACATATGCCCCTAACGTTAGTGTGAGGGGCATATACGTACCATTTCATTAACGATAAGGAAATATGTGTACCCAAAATATAATGGAAGGAATATACGCACCATTTATAAAAGTTCAAAAATATATTTGTTTCTTTTCCGTAAAATAAAATAAAATTATGCTACCTTCTATAGCTTATGAACTGGAATTGATTATATATACATGAAAATAGATGAATAAATATAGGGACGGCTCAAGCCCGTTGGTGGCCTAAAGCCAAAAATGAATTAGAGGTCTTAAATTTTTTTAAAAATCAATATTTTCTTAATTTAAAGTATATCTTTTAACTTTTTACGATGCAAAATTGCTAATGTTCTCTTGCAAAAGTAGTTTGAGATGCAAAGTTGTTTGTATATAGGCTAAATCCATCGATAGGACCTTAAACTTATCCTGAAAATTCACTTAGACCCCCCAACTAAGGCTTGTATCTATCTGACACCTCAAGTGCTAAAATTGATACCTATCAGACACAAAATGCTGATTTGGCAACACTCTCCTTGGATGCGTGAACAATAGATTAAACAATATTTTACTTTCTTTTTTTTTAATTTTAAAACTTATATTTAAATTATTTTATTAATATTATTTTTAATTATTATAATTTCCTAATAAAAAAAAAGAAGGAAACCCCCCTCCCCTTTCATCGTCTTCTTCACACAACCCCCCCCCCCTCCCATCATCTTCTTCACACACACCTCTCATCGTCTTCACACCCTCCTTCGTTCTCCTCGTCTTCACACACCCATCGAATCCACTAAAAACTGTAACACTTCATCCTGATCCACCATATAGCACATTCTACAGTTTCTTGATACAAAATTTTCTCTTCTCATTCGATTTTTTGGGGTAAATTTGGAAAAGGGGTTTCTTGATTTTGACCAAAAGAGTTTAATTGAATTGTATCCATGGATTTATCTCATTAAAGGGTGTCTGAAAATCTGAAAATCTTGAAAAAAAAAAAAACTTCAAAAGGTCTCTTCAATTGAGTGCTTTGGTCTACTCGTGGCGGAAATTACCTTTGAACAAGAACGAAAATGTCGACATTGTTGCTGCGACTACGTGTGTGTGAGAACTCTGTGTGTGTGTGTGACCTGTGTGTGTGCGCGAGGGGGAGAGAGGGTGTGAAGATGACGACTGTGGAGGGGTGTTGCTGCGACTCTGTGTGTGTGTGTGTGTGAACTGTGTATGTGCGAGGAGGAGGGGGTGCGAAGATGACGACTGTGGAGGGGGGGTTGCGAAGATGACGACTGTGGAGGGGGTGGGTGTTTTGCTTTTTTTCTTTCTTTTTTTTAATTAAAAAATTATTATTACATAGATATTTAAATAGAAATATTGCCAAATCAGCAACTTCATCTTTTATTTTTTTTTTTGCCACGTGTTTTTTTTCAATTGGCCTTTTTTGCCACATCAGCGCGTGTGCGTTGCACACACTTGAGCCTTTTGCTGATTGGGAAAAAAATATCTAATTGGAACAAAATTTGGGAGTTTAGGGGTTTGATAGGTACATGCCTTAGTTTAGGGACCTATGTAAATTTTTGGGACAACTTTGAGGTCCTATCGATGGGTTTGGTCTTGTATATATATATGACTTTTTTTAAAAAACTTTTTCTATAAATAGAATTCCTTCCGTTTCAATCTTTTTTCATCTATTTTAACTTGATAATGTGTATGGTGTTTAAAAAAATAGAAAAGACTTTTGAATCTTGTAGTCTTAAAGTAACGATATATAAAATACATCAAAAATGTTCTTTAACCTTGCATGATTAAATATGTCATGTGGAAAGTTGAATTAAGAGTTGATAAAAAATATATTTCTTTTTGAAATGAACTAAAAAAAGGTAGATAAATTGAAATAGATAGTACAAAATATTTTTTAAAACAAATCCAGTAATGATTTTATTATTTATTATTGTTAAAGAAATGAGGCCTCTCAAATTTAAAGGCTAGAACGATTGCCTAATTTTTTAATGCATGGAGCCCCCTAGTATATAGTCACTTTTTTTTTAATTAAAAAAATCCATTAACTTTTATTATTTTATTCAAAAATTCTCTTTTATTATTGCTAAAGAAATGTGGCCTCTCAAATTTGAGGTCCTCAAAGCGGGTGCCTAATTTTTTAATTAAAAAAATTGATTAACTTTTATTATTTTATTTGAGAAGTTTCTTTTATTATTTCTAATGAAATGAGGCCTCTCAAATTTGAAAGCCTAACACGAATGTCTAATTGTTAATGCATGAAGCCGCCCCCGAATAAATAAAGTCACTTTTTTTTAATTAGAAAAGTCGATTAAGTTTTATTATTTTTGCTCAAAAGTCTTTTTCCTTTTTAATCAAAAAAGTTATTTAACTATTTCTACTTCGTTCAGAAAGAAAGTCACCCAAATGGAAAGGTGATATATTCAATAACATTAGTAATAACCGTAAAGTAAAATTTATCAAATTCATTATTTTAACCAAAAACCTCATTTACATTAATCCATAAAAATTCTTTATATGCTTGAAAAAAAGATTCCACGAACAGCAATATTTCTCGACTTTGGACTCAAAAACAAACAAACTTTGGACAATGGAATGACCGGTGATTTCAGTGGAAGACTTGGCCTGGAAGAGGAGGAAAGTGCTCCACACAACGTAAGTAAACGACTAGTAAGTCAACTAAAATAAGCAAAATATAAATCTAATGATGAGATCATGAGTTTGATATTTGCTATTTTTTGACTCCAAAGTAAAGTTTATGTTAATAAAAAATAATCAGATAGGAGTATATTGTTGTTTTACCACTTGAAATGACTTTTTGAGTGTAGTACGTAGCAAAAGTTAAAGAGTTTAAGTTCTCTGCATCGTCAGAGCACAAAATATTCTATACTATCAGTTAACTTCACCTACTATTGCAGGTTACCCAATTGTTTACATAAAAATTTAAAAATTAAAAATTAGGTAACTTGCAATAGCAATTCAAGTTTACCTGATAGTGTAGAATGTTTTATACACTGACGGTGTACAAAACTTAAGGCCAAGAATTCTGCCAGACATCCCGGCCTGGGAGCCCCGTTCGCCTTTGGTACTTTAGTAGATCTTCACAAATAAAAAGTGCAGCTTCAGCCTTAACTACAACTACATTACGCAAGCCCCGTCAATACCTACCTATAGAGTCAAATTCAAATAAAAAAAAAGAAGAAGTGATAACTTATAAAAGAAGGGAAGTAACTTTGTTCACCTATTTCCATGAGTTGAAATGACCTTACCTTTTAAGTAATCTAATTTCATGAATTGAGTATAACATAGTTTCATAGGATAATTTTGTGGTTACCCTTGGGATAAATATGAGCACTTTGATGGGCAAGCAAAACGCTAAATAAGAAGCAAACTATTTCACTCCATTCCAACTAACAAAATGCCAACACTACATAATTCCCTAGTATTACAGACTCTTAGGTAGTAATTTTATAAACTAGACTATATATGCCGGTCAAGTAATTGCATTTAACCAAGAATTTAACTATAAATAAGAAGCCAAATATACTACTAGCTTAGTATGAAATAAAGCAAGGGTTGAAGAAAATAATAAAAGTTTATGGCAAGAGGTTCAACCACCAACAAACTTTTCTCCTTCCCTTATTTTCAGAATCTTCCGGCATTGTTTTTAATGTAACAATGAATACACATTGATCTGTTACCAGTAATTACGTGTCTACATCCTCAGCCTCTTTATTTATCTATCTTCTTCTCCTCTCCCACCAAATTTTGAAGAAAAAAAATTGTACCTATTCTCACACGCTTTCCTCTAATAATCCCCAAAATCAACTACTTAATTACCCTCATTGCATTCTCTTTTTCTCTTTGCATGAACACACAAAAACAAGCAAGCTATAAAGATAATTATCTTGGCACTTTGATCTTTTTCATCAAGCTAATGGGTGCCTTGCCGCCATTTTAGTTTAAGGAGGAAAAAAAAAAAACGATTCTTTTTTGTGAATCTTGGCACCCCATATTTTTCCTTTCTTTGTGATTGTACCTGCGTTCAAACTTTAGAAAAGATTCATGGCCGCGATTAAAGAAAATGCTAGATCAAGTCTCATACTAGCTGGTAGATTGATGAATGAAGCTATAAGCTTCCTAGTCTTCACTATACTTGACATGATTGATTTTATCCTTTGTTATACTTACAAAGTAATCGATTTCATTGTCGAAGCCGAGTGGAAGCCCTGTTATTGCTCTTCAACAAAAGAAGCCATAACGAGCAGTGGCACAATCTTGGTCTCCGAACAAGGAGAGTCCAAGATTGTGTGTCTGACTTCTTCGAGCAGACTACACCTCGAAGAGATTTCAGACACACTCTACACTCGGTCATCATTGGTGGCCGAAGTGTCTAAATCCACTGTCAGTGAGCTGAAACGCCGCAAATTTGACAATGCCGCTGTCATACAACAGTCATGTGAGAGGTTGAAAAATGGAAGCGTACGTTCAACTTTCTCTGTGAATTCCACCATAGTAGAAATGCTCCAAGGCAAAATGGGTGGCAAAATATCTCATGATCTAACTCCTCGGTGGTCGGATTGTGATTGTAACACTTGTAATTCTTGGTCATCCTCTAGCAAAGACACACTTTTTGTCCGAGTTGATGGTGCCAAAGGTATAGACTATTCTAAATTTCAAACAACCTCTCATTATATTTTAATGTTCTCGACTATAGTTTCTTTTAACACATACGTTTTGACATATATAATCAGAGAACGTGCAACAAGATGTAATATTCATTCATGGGTTCATATCATCATCAGCATTTTGGACAGAGACAGTATTTCCAAACTTTTCAAAGGCAGCAAAATCGAAGTACCGTTTATTTGCAATGGATCTACTAGGATTTGGAAGGAGTCCAAAGCCAAGTGATTCCCTTTACACATTAAGAGAGCATGTAGAGATGATTGAGAAATCAGTATTGGAGCCATACAAAGTGAAATCTTTCCACATTGTGGCACATTCATTAGGGTGCATTTTGGCTCTAGCATTGGCTGTAAAGTATCCTGGATCAGTCAAATCCCTCACTTTAATTGCACCGGTAAGGAGCTAGTAGTTTTGAACATGAACCGATATAATAAATAATTTGTCTATCATAAAAAAAGAAAAAAATAAAAATTGCCTCCTTTTATTATATGATATGATATTCTATTGATGACAGCCATATTTCCCAACACCAAAGGGAGAACAAGCAACGCAACATATGATGAGAAGAATAGCTCCAAGGCGCGTGTGGCCACCGATAGCGTTTGGCGCGTCGATAGCATGTTGGTATGAACACGTCAGCAGGACTGTTTGCCTAGTCATATGCAAAAATCACCGTTTGTGGGACTTTCTGACCAAACTTATTACCAGAAACAGGTCTGTTTTTTTGCAAACATTTTCCTACCCACATTTTACTTCTGTGCTTGTACGTTTTTTTATTGTCCAAACTACCCCAATAATCAGCTACTTATTATGCTTACCTTGCTCTTTAATTGCATTTATATGGGGTCATCATGGCTAGTTTTATTTTACCTTCTTGATATGCAATTTTCATGTTTAATTTTGTTGCTTTTTCAATTATGCATACATGGCAATAGGTGTAGCCACTTAATCATAGGTAGGGTTGGGATGGGTTGAAGAAAGGTCTCTTCATTCCATTCTAAGTTAGATATTTCGGATTTAAGTTTTTTTTTTTTTTTTTTTCTCCATAAGGGTCCTTATTGAACAAATCCGAATTATCGGGGCTCCAAGACACTTTTGAGATTGATTGTTGGTTTTCCATTACACGAAGTAGGATTGCCAAACAGGCGGGTCTAATCAGACATGAACGAGTCAAAAATAGGTTAGACAAAAATATAGTCGATCCGTTCATAGTTAACGCGGATAAAAAATAAGTTAACAAATATTGATAAAATATCAATCATCCATGCATATTTAATTGGTGGAATTAAATGGTTACTTGTCTTTTTAACCATTTGCCAACCCTAACTTAAGGAATAAAGAATTAGTGCAGTAGGAAGCTAGAAAAATAAGAGTAATTTAATTTGTATGCTAAGAATAAACCGTAGACACAATAATTTAGCATTATTAGGGGAGGACTTATAACATGTATTTGTCACCCTTGTCTGTGTATGATAAGGTTGATCTTGGTACTGAATTGTCTTAGGGACCAGTTGATGTGAACTTATGATACTTTTAGTGGCTACGATATCCCTATACTCCCTATGCTGAGCTAGAAATCATTAAGGCCAAAATTAACTGCAAAAGGAACTTTATTATAACATAGAAATTTAAAAGTTATTATAGACAGAAATTGTCCGGATAGAACCCAGACTTTGAGAGTCTTTTAGGAGTTCTTGCAAAATAAGAAGTGATGGAGAAATAAAAATTATTGAATTATTATCCATGCATTGCAGATGCAGTTGAGACTTTCCAGAAGCTGCCAACTTGTCCGCTACACCATTTGCCTCTCTGTAGTGTAGTCCCTTCTCCCTTGACTATATATTATCCTTCACAAATTTCCTTGCATTGGTCCATCTTTTTTTAAAATAATTCTTTTTCGTTTTTAGGTAGAATTGAAGGATGAGTTTTCTCAATCCCATCTCATTTAATTTAGGCACATGGCGCAACTAGTAGCTTTGTGTTTAGTTCTTTTTAGGTTTTATAGTTGAGAATAGATGTGCAAAGACCTATGCATCTATAAAGAAAAATTTAATTGTTTTCAAAATCAAATCCATACGAAATTATGATGGATAACATAGGGATAGATAATTGTATTATATATCTCCTTCCAAGAACAATCTAACAATTTTGAACCTTTTTTATTTTGACATGCATATTTACCAATTAGGCAAGTGGAGGATGAAAGGGAATCAATTCTAACATAGAGATAGTAAAGGTGCCTTAAAATAAATGAAACGGCGCTCTTCATATTTACAATAAATGTTTGTATATATAGAGAAAATCCTAATAATGGGATTTTCTTTTACTCAAATAAATAACCCACCTACTGCATCTATTGTTCCAACATTTTTTCTTACCTTCTTTTTCATTTTTCCTAAACTTTTTTTTATTTATCGTTTTAAGGTATTGTCTTGGTTCATTTTAATCTACTTGTCATCTTCTCGAGACTCGAGAGTCATATTGTATGAAATTTTTTTAAATAATTAATCTAATTCAATTTAACGTTAAAAAATAATAAACTTGACAAGTTGAAGTAAGTGGGGGAGTACCATTATTTAACGTCACTTAGGGGTTTGTGATGCAATATTCACTCATAATTACTGGTAGATTTTTTTATTTTTTATTTTTGTTGGTTGGTTTTGAAGCATTTCTTGTTTATCTCAATTATTCATGACTTTGTGCACATTATATTCCACACGACTCATGATCACTTGACATCGACACCACCGAATAATAACGTACGACGATTGGAAATTAATGAATCGTGTAAATAAAGTTGAAAAAAAAAAAGGACTACATTATTAAAAGGACGAAATATATAAATTGCATAGTCAGATGTTGTTGAGAAATTACTAGACAAGGTCACCAATGTGTAATATATTTTCTTCTGTCATAAGATTTTTCTTCTTCTTCTTCTTCTTCTTCTCGTAGATTGGATGCACGTTTAGTCATCATTTTAGTTAAGAAAATAATAATTTAGGTGTAGCTTAATTATGTCGACGGTTTGTGTGCTATCAGTATAGTCCTAGTGTATTTTTATCTGTCCTGACATGTCACTTACCATGCTATGTAGGTCACCTATGCAAAAATCCAATTTAATATCTCCTTTATTGTAATTTATATACGTGTTGTATTTTCTTTTTTAGTATATTCTAAAATAATTTCACGTCCTTATATATTGGGAAATAATTTGACTCTAAACTTCTAGTTTTACCCCTGTAAGATGATTCACAACCACATAAATATCAATCGATTGTTTCAGTTCAAAACTTCAAAATCTTCTTTTGTTTATTAAATTTCGTGCTCAGTTGGACACCGCCACATAGATTGAGATGAAAAGAGTATAAAATACATGTAAATAATAACCTAATAGTTTTTTCTTTGTATTTTCACATATACTGCAGTGTATTAAAGTTAAAACTCTCTAGCATAAACCTAACGGAATAATATTTGTGATTACAGGATTAAGACATACTTAATAGAGGGATTTTGTTGCCACACACACAACGCAGCATGGCATACACTTCACAACATCATATGTGGTACTGCTGGAAAAATAGAAGGATATTTAAACATGGTGAAGAACAAGCTTAAATGTGAAGTCACTGTGTTCCATGGCATTGACGATGAACTTATTCCGGTCGAATGCAGCTACAATGTACAGTCCAAAATTCCTCGTGCACATGTTAAGGTGGTCGAAAAAAAAGATCACATCACCATTGTTGTTGGCAGACAGAAAGCATTCGCCAGAGAGCTTGAGCAAATTTGGAAAAATTCAACAAGTTGAAAATAATTCCCAACTTATTTTGACACGAAGAAGTACAAGTTATGCGAATTCCCCATCCTCGATCACCATCATTTTTATTACCACGAGTTTTTTTAGGATAAAAAAAAAAGTGTTTTTATCGTATAAACCTAAATTTGGACAAAATGAAAGTCTGATTTAGTTTTTTCATATATTTTTTTTTTAATCTTTATTTTCTCTTACGATTTGTATGTCGAAATGAAAGTTGAATGTTAAGATTATAGTCCAGTATAAATTTCAGCAAAAAGAAAAAGTAATATGGGATGTGAAAATGTTTTCTTTATCTTTTCTATACCCAACGATACTATAAAGTGATCGAAATGAATAGTTGAAATTAAAGCTTTTATACTTATATACTTGTTCTTTTGTTTTCACTTATATTGTAGGTTGACTTTTCAAGTCTTTTGCACAAGGATTTAAATTATATGCACTAACAAATCAGTGAGCATTTTTACACATAACGAATACAATTTCACTTGTTATAAGATTGATTAATTCTCACTTATTTTAGGTTATCGTTCAACGTAGTAATTACCTTTTAAGTAATCTGATTGATTCAAAGCTATATCGAATAAACATTTCATTTCAAAGACTGACTATTTTAGCTTTCTAGAGATATAGTGATCAATAATATAGGTAAGCCCGGATTACTAATATTGTTTTAGTAATTATATACTGAATGAAACCTTTTCTGGTCTACTCTCCAATGTTCATGAACCTGAAACTAAATTTAAAAATGAGAAGACAAATAGCTAAAAGATCAGCTGGGGGCATTTGTTATAAATTGTTATGAACAGTAAGCACTGCATGATTGTTAAGAAAATTGAATGCTGCCAACCATAAATAACAGCAGGGGGAAAAGAAAGAAAGAAAAACAATACAGGTGTCAGATATTTTAATCCACCTGTCAACTAATAAACTAAATGATTTTAAATTAGTGGACCAAAGTTTTAGAAATAAATAGTGTAGGGACTGATCAGATGGCTGAGAGATGTTGCTCATTGGCAGACCACCAAAAATTAGATCACAATCCAACCAGTAAGTATTACTTGAGCCTTGTTTATCTAACAAATGAAAAGATTTTAACTTGTTAATTTCAAAGGAAAAAAATTAAACCTAAAATTGATTGGTTGCATTTATGATATTGGAATTGATTGAAAGCTAATGTAGTGTAGTGTAGTGTAAGTAGTGAAGGTGAGAATTTTTCTTGGCACAGTACAATGTGTTAGGAAGCAAATTAATTAAAGTTGCAACTTGTCCTCTATAGTTTCTGTACAAATGGTAAGTATATAATGGGGGGGGGAGGTCTCTTTCTGCTCATTATTATGAATAATGGGTATCCTTTTAAGATGAAAAAATAAATAATGTTTGTCCCTTATATGCGGTACTGTTCATGTAGGCTCAAGAGAGTTGAAATAATGTAAGTTGAGTACTTTCACTTCTTTATGTACTTGCATCATATTTTATTCACTGTCAAGTTAACATGACATGCGCAATTATGTATATTTTATAAAATCTGAAACAGAAAAATGTATCCTAAATTGAACAATGTACGTATCACTCGAGTAGTAGTAGTAGTACAAATCGAACCTTAAGATACGTATCAGCAAGAAATAGTGTGTATGTAGATAGTATTAAAGTTCAACATTAGAATTCCCTAGGAAACGTATGAGGTGAAAAATTGCAATACATTAGAAAAATAAAGTAAATAATCTACTCTAACTAGTTAAGGCTTGGAAACAGCCTCCAGCAGAAATGCAAGGTAAGGCTGCGTACGATACACCCTAGTGGTGGGGTCCTTCCCCGAACACCGCGCATAGCGATAGCTTTAGTGCACCGGGCTGCCCCGTCTAATTTACTCTAACTAGTTAAAACAGCCTAATATTGTTCAAGTTAGTTAATTAATTTACATATCATTTTCCTTTCTTTTCCATCAAATCAAATCCGTACGTAGTGAGATTCAAATTCTTGACCATTCACCATATTATTTTGATGGGACTCAAGGGTATATACACACACAGACTACATTTTAAGTTGGTAATATAATAAATTTTAGAACTTAGGCATTAAATCAAATCAGTAGCGACCAGAAAGTCACGGGTTCAAGCCTTGAAAACAGCCTCTGACGACAGGAATATATGTAAGGTAAGGCAGCGTACAATACCCCCTTGTGGTGGGCCCTTCCCCGAACCTTGCGCATAGCGAGAGCTTTAGTGCACCGGACTGCCCTTTTAGGCATTAAATGGGATTATATGGTAAAATGTACATTGAAAGAACTAAAGGTTATAGAACATAAAAGAGCGTGTCCAATTAAAAGCATTCACAGATGTTCGAAACATTATCAAATCAAAAGACTCTTTTCTTCCATCACTAATTTGTTAAGGAATTCAAACTGGGACGTTAGTATAGTCGAAGAGAAAAACAATCCAACTATAGAACCAATTAACATGAGTTGTAGTGCTCTGCGTAAATAAAAAATCTCGAGTTCGATCCCCCAATAGGAAAAAAGTCCTGTTGAGAGCGTCACCCCCCCAGAGTAAACCCACCCTGCAGTGCGCGATCTAAATTAGTCGGGTTCCAACGCGGATATCAGATAATATAATAATCTGGGAAACCAAAAGAAAAGATTCAACTATAGAAGCTTCATATGATTATTATATATGTCGTTGAGCGGTTTGGAAAATTATAGCAGTACATTTTGTCAACGCATTCATTTGGTTTCTTGTACAACTATTAGGCTGTTAGCTAACCAGTGGAAATAATGAGGCACGTATTCCTATTAATTTTCCTAATGACCTAACTATTTGCCTCTCACATTTATTTTGCTATGTATCCACATGGGAAATAAATGTGATCATATTTGTGCCTTCAAATATACATTTATAAACCTGATATCATACATACACCTTGTACTATATGTTCGAATGTTCAAGGTTTTAGTTCGATGCATGCTACTAATTAAACTATTGGGGGAAATGTCTTCGGCTTGGTTTTTATGTTATTTTTTTGATCAATAAATGGAGTTACAACTTTTAAACTAATCAAGTACGAATGAAGAAACGAAGAGAAAAATGGGCCAACCATGATAGAATAATCCCAATCCATTAACCAGAGAATATGGTATAGTGGGCTTTTATGTGATGTGTATTGGGCTAAAGATTCCTTGCTCTGTGAACTTGTAAGAAGGACACATGTCTAAGAAATAAGGGAAAGGGTCATCTTTACAAAACAATTGGCCCAAACATGGCCAGTCCGGACAAACAAATTTCATATTATGACCATTCCATAAGTATATTGAGGCACTAAGGCCCCGTTCAGCCATGAAAATTATAATTTTTTAGAGCTGGAGTTGAGTTTGACCATTAATATTATTAAAGTTGTTTTTAAAATTTTGTGAGAGAAGTATGAGCGAAAAAAGTGAAAACAAGTAAAAGTGAAATAAATTCCAGAATTGTATTTGGAATTTTTATGGCCAAACGCATCTTGTTTTCACTAAATTGAAATAATTTTTCGAAAAAATGTAAATAATTTTCATGGCCAAACGGCTACTAAAATGACAAGTAATAGTAATCATATCATCATAACAATTAAATTTGCAAAATTTGTCCCTTTTTTAACCCTTAATTCAAATGAAACACGTTGTCCTTGATAATTCATGCCATGGCGCAGCCATAATTGAAAAACATAACTTTCTTACTAATAACAGGTTATGAAGGAGCTGTATCAAATTATCAATCATTCTTCACCATGTTCCAAAATTAAATTATGTTCTATATATATATATATACATACAGTTGGAGCAATGGTAGGTCCACTTACCTGTTGGATAACTGGATCTTGACATAGTCACATTTTAAATTAAAGATTTTTAGTTTATCTAGGCAAAATCTAATCTCAAATTCAAAATACTAGATAATACTACTATTATTGTATTGAGTTATCATGATTAATGAATAATGACTAATGAAGCAGGTTCAATGTTCATGCATGTCACCAAATTGATATTACACTACAGTTTAATTTGATCGATAGATTAGAAACTAGAGGCATATTTGTAAAGAAGAAAAACTAGTAGTAGTTATCTACATTTGAATGATAATATAATTTGCAATGAAATGTATTTGTTTATGCTGTTGATCGCCACTTTATTCTGGGATTATAAATTACACTGGAGCAATAGAGTGATATAGTTATGGTATATATATATATATATATTGTTAACTTTGCCATATAGTCTCTACATTAAACAAACAAACAAACAAAGAAAGAGAATTTTTAATACTGGTGATCTTAAATAAATCTTAAATAATAGTGTTACCATAATTCATCTCAATAAAATAAACATTTCTAGATTAAATTATCGATACTAACTTCCAAAAAAATATGATTTTGTTTTTGACTGATTTCAAAAAGATCGAAGACTTACAAAAATTGGCAAATAAAAAACTTTTCATCTTCTAAAACAATATATACAACATCCTACATGACAAATTCAGCAAAGACTTGCGGGGTGCACGCCGAAAATTGGCCTTGAGGTTAAAGTAATGAATTTAAAAAAAATGAAAAAAAAAGAAGAAGATTACAACCAAATAACTCAAATATAGTGTTATATTATTTATTTTTAATCATATGTGCATGATTTTCTTCAAAAAAGAAATCCATCCCGTAAAAAATATATTACACCATAATCCATATACATAACTTCTTTTTCAATTATCAAGGCTGGAGTTTGTTGATGCCCTCAACAAACTCTTCCTGATCAATTAAATTCTATATGAGAACCATCACCATATGCACTTATCTGGTGATATTTCTACACGTCCTAATAACTCGTGTGAGTTATGCCTGATTTTCTTTGAAGGATGAATCGTGTTGCCTAATGTGTTTCAAACACAAGCAACAAAGAAAAACACAGTAAATAATAAACACGAAAGTTTTATGTAAAAAAATATCCGGCTCACAAAAAGTGTAAAAAATCATGACCTCTATCTCTACAGGATTTAACTTCAACTTCACGAAACACAACAAACTTCTCAACAAAAGATTACAAAAGTTGTAACCTAAGGAATTATAAACTCTAATTCCTAATTTTAACATCTCCCCGCACTGTTGAATCTCACCTCAAGTTAGAATTTAGATTACAAAACTCTAGCAATCCTAGGAACTAACTCTAATTTCTAAAAACACACAAACCTTCCAAGGTATTATGTGTTCGATTTATCCCAACTTGAAGAATAAGCTCCTAAATCAGTTTAGAACACATGACTAGTACTAAAAAAGGATGAAAATTACAACTCAATAAACTTCCTAATACATATCCAGAATAAAAGACTGTTAGATATATGGATGAAATAATTTCTTCAATTTGATTCACTGTACTTGAATAGCTAGGCAGAACTCTACCATATATTGTTCATGCTTATTTACTCATGTTCTACCCTTTTTCTGTATCAATATGAGTGCATGAATTTTGTTTTGAAAGAACTTGAGTATTTATAACTCCACCGAGCAGACTTTTAACTTTACACGAACTCCCATGCTTCTTAGACTCTCTTTGTATGTGTGTCATATCCTCTAATCACCTTTCCTAATATTTGTCCGTTCTATACCTATCTCTCCTCAGGGCTGAGACCTATATATTATTATTGTCAGTCTCTCACACTTGTTCACTAAATTCGAACCATCTCATGAATCTCGCGTCGTCCCTGGTCTTATAAAACCTATTGTCAATAATTCGTCAATCGTCTAAGTTATAAGTTGAACTAATTAATGATATCTAAAAGTTCCGAAAAAAGAGAAGCACGTAGACGTGCATAATAAATAAAGATTTACAAAGGAATTAACACGTGCGAGGCCTAGTCCTGAACCTTAAAAGAAATTAACTCGACATGACATAAAATTACAATTCCAGGTGAAAAATATTAGCCGCCCTACGTGGCGGCAGATTTAGCTAACACTTAATCTTGTGAGTATAACAGATTTGAGGGCTTCCTCATTAGTCACATTACCAGGAACACCAATCACAACATCTTGTATCATCATGTCCTTCACACTTGCAACACTTGCATGGTGAATCTGAAACTCCAACTCTCTCAACACGTTCATCAATCTGGCACATGGGTAGCTCACATTGGGTGACCGGACCCGAACCATGGCTTCCACTCCAATGATCTTGACCTCGACGTCAATTCCATATGCCCCAGTACTATTACACCACCCCAACGATGAATTTATATTATTCCTACTACCATACATCTCCATAACAGTATCAACATAGTTTCTCTTAGGCTTTTGGCACTCACTGTTACTGGTCTCTAGCTCTTCAACTTTAGCCTTGAATTCTTCGACTTTTGCCCTGAGCTCATTAATATAAGTAACAGCATCTGCTAACAAAGAAGCTTTATCCATTTTCGATACGTTAGGGACCACGCTCCTTAGAGCGTAGAACCGATGATTCAGCTTTTCCCTTCTCAGTCTCTCAGCTTCAACATGATTTTTCGCCATGGATCGCTCTGTTGTGGTGCGGGAACTGGGTTTTCTTCCACGTTTTTTAGGTGAATTAGTGTTGTACATTGCTGAGGACCCATTATCATAGTCTGAATTTCCTGAATCGGATGATTTGTTTCCTATATACATTTCTGGATTATTATTCGTATCCACTTTCTGAATATGATGACTTCCTAAAGGAACAAAATTAAAACTTGAAAGACCTTGATGATTAATCTGTGACGGACTATTTGTATTACTTGATCCAAACAAAGATCTGTTCAGTTGGATTAATTCCAAATTTTCTTGAATAACTTCAGAGGAACCTAACTCAACAACACCATGAGGAGTAGAAATACAAACCAGGGTTCGAATTCCATGCAAGTGAGCTTCTTTAGCTCTATCGTAGTTATAAAGTTGCAATTCGTAATAATTGTTCAGCCAAACATAGCAACCAGAACTATACGTGTGGGTGATGAGATCATCCTCAGACACGAAACAGTTCGTGGCTGACACAGCATAAAACATCTCCGGATCACCAACGTTGTTGTCTGCGTTGGTGATACGGACTTTGGACATAGCCAAATCTTTGGTGCCGCGAAAATGGCCGTCTTCCCAAGAGAAAATAAGACGGCCATTAGCGTCTTTTGAAGCTTTCCAAAAGATGGCATAAACCCACCATTCTTGACGAGTGTGGATTATATACTGAAGGCGTTTTTGAAGTGTATTAAGCAGTGCAGGTGAAGTAGTAGAAGAAGAAGTTGAGATAATTTCTTGCATCATTTGGAGAGATGAATTTAAGAATAATATTTTTTGTGAAAGTGCAATATCTCACAAGTAACAAATATTGGGTATTTTATATAAGCACTAAAATTTGTTTGTCATTTTTCACGTGGTCTAATGTACAGAGACTTCTATTTTAACAAACAATGTACGTGGGATTGACCCAAAACAAAGGTAGAGAGAGACTAGAGAGAGAAATGTGAACTGATTAAGTTCATATTACATACTTTCAAGATAAAATGAATGGACGGTTCAATGACCATCTCACTAGTTTTGATTGATTTCCAAAAATAAGAATAAATCCAGCTATATATTTCAAAGTTCTAGAGACACCATCATGGCATTAGTTAATTCCCTATTTTATATATTTGGACTGTAATATATAATAAGTTTACTTTAAGAGAGTCAAATGTTTAAATAAACTTACAGTAAGACGATGAAGTACAAGTTTTATTGGTTTTAAAAGCAACCAAATAATTGACGATCTTTCTAGTTTTTATAATCTTTAAAGTAGGAGTTGTCATGAGATCTTTCGATTTGTGGGGTAAAAATAAGATTCTAGACTCGAAATTATGATCTATAAGTTGCAAGAATTTTTGCATGATTTCGTAAAAAGTTCAATGATTATGTTTAAGTTTTACTTCTCAATTTTTGTCTAAGTTTAGGCTATAAAATATCTGAGAGACGCCTGTGAGTGTGAGGTGAAAATAAAGAATTTAAAACTTTGTAATAGTTGAGTGGATAGGATTTATAAAACGTTGTTTAGCTACTTTGATTCAATTCGTTTTAGCTCAAGTAATCTATTCTATAGGCGAGTTAATGACCCTTAGCTTATTATCAACTCAATCATTTTGATCCGTTCAAACTAATTAAACTCAACTCGCTTATTTTGACAATTTTATCTATTATCTATATACGATATACTTTTATAACCCATATCATGGGTCCGACTCCTGTTGTTCAAAGTTCAATGGAGGCTGCGCAAATGACTACTTATAGTACTATAAAGGTATAAATGAGAGAACCAAGAATCTTATCTGCAAATGTAGGAGTAGGATGTTTGTTTAAGCTAAAAGCTTTCGTTGGTTCATACAAATGCAAAATTGTTATGAGAACGGCTACCTAAGCAACGAACCTCACACCATTTCCTAGATTTGAAGATCTCTGATGATGAGGGGAAAAAAATTGTCTTTTTATAGTTGTTGGAAATAGAATCCACTCAGAGTAAATACTTACCCATATCTAGTTATATTTGCATCAGATCGTATAAACTTATTATAATTAAGTGATTCAATAAAGTAAGAATATATGTTAATTAATTATAGTTAAGTACTAAAATGGTTTGGTGCATGTAAATATCGATGGGGTGGAGTATTCTTTTTATCTGAGCATGCTCTTAAATCTTAAGTCACATACAATTTTAACAATCATATTATTGTTTTCTGTTGCTCCTATGCATAATTAAGCACACATACTGTATATATGATTAAAAATAAAACTGTAGTGATAGTGTGTTATAAACTAGATTCGGACGAAAGTTATTGAGTTCCCGGGAACCCCCACCCAGGACCCTAGATCCACCCTTGTCTATAATCTCACTCGTCACGGTTTATAGTCATAAACTATCTAATTACTTAAATTAATGTGTCCCTTGGACAATAAATATATTTCCTTTTGGGAATTCATCATATATACCAACGCAACGAACCTCTCAACTACAAAAAAGTAGAAAAAAAAATCCAGCAGACTCCATTTTCCTGTACTTATCAAGTTCCATTGATTAGACATAATCACAAGGAAATCATGACCATTAATTTGAAAGACTTTATTTTTAAATCATATTTTTCGCGATTCTGTCCAAGTCAACTTCTCTAATACAATGACATGGATCGGTTGACAGTTTTTTTTAGAATAATAATTGATTAATTGATTGTAAGAATCTGAAATTCAACTATACAATCATATTTTCAATATCCTTAATACCTTTTAAAAAAATAAAAAATAATGAAACTGATGAAGACATATGGAGAAATTTTATTTTGTATTCACATAACCAAAACTACTTAATTCTGTGATGCACTAACTAATGACCTGTAACGATGGGGAATCATATTGATAAGGAGAACCATAGTCACATACATTGAAATAAGAATTCATCGTAGAAACAAAAGGAAAATAGAAAAGGGAGATTCCAGACTGCTAAAACTTTAGCTAAGAAAATAAAAGACAACTTCATAACATGAGCCCAAATAGATTATATTCCTCTACTATATATAGACATCTTTCCGGGGTCCCAAATGTAATTTGACATCTTTGCAAATAGGACCTCCATCTTGGTTAAATTTATAACAATTCTCCCACCCTCAATAAGAACCTTGTCCTCAAGGTTCGAGTATAGTTGTACGGAGACCATGGTGTTGTTATGTTCCTCTTTGTCAGTGTTAACAACCCAAAAGAATTTTTCCAAAGCTTCATTATCCAAAGAAACTTCCAACATTGATCCTTCTTTTTGCTTTTCAAACCCAAGGATGCATCCACATCTAACAAGATAATCACCAAAGAGTTCCTTGGAAAGAGTAGATGACAGAACCAAAGGGAAAACGTTGAACACCTGATGGGGCTTTGAGTTAAGATCACTGTTAATAGTTGGATCAGATTCCTCTAAAGCAGTTTGTATTGGTGGCATTAGCACATGTAGGATCTCTGCAATCCAAGAATCAACCCAAGGGAAAGTCACTTTCAAAACCAACTTACTAGAAATCCAAGGGAAAGCATCATTTAAAAGCCACAAGAGTTGCATCCATGTTTTCTCCAGATAAGAAAGTTTAATGTGCCACCAGTTACATGTGCACATAAATGATGAAAAATGATTCCACGATCTGGAGTAATTCTCCACAAATATTTCTGCTTTGCGGAAATGAAACTCATACTGAGAAACACGACAATGAGGGTGATGGGTCAAGACATTTGTACTACCAATCATGGAATATTGCTTTTCCTTTTCTTATGCAGCCGTAGTCTCAAATGGTTTGCACCAAGTCTGGATACCATAAGGGTCACAAAAAGTAGCAGGAACTAGAGCTAGAGCAATCGTAGTAAACTTGCCTGGGTCCTTCAAGTACTCTTGCATTCTTGTAATATTTTCGAAGGAGTATTTGGTCTTTGTGAAAATTCCTAGACTAGTTGTGTTGGGATAGATGAACACATGAGAAACAACATCAATAATAAGATATGTAAGAGCCATTGATAGACCAAAAACATGTGTCAATCCAGCTGCAAATTTAGCGACTAAGTCCATTTTTGAGTGTTCAAGAACCACAGAGCTAAGAGCCAAACTATTTGTTGCAAGAAGGATACCGAACTAGATGTTCTTGGAAATTGCTTCATACAAATTGTTGTGTTCCGCTCTATTCTCAGATATTTCAAAGAACATCAAACTGCACTTCTTAACTACATCAGATAGAGGACCATTTGATTTGTGAATGTCAAACATGACCATCTCAGGTAACAAGAACACTAGATCACTGGATTTGGCCATTTTATCAAAATTTACAAATGCATCAGTGCCTACTTCTCCCATTACAAGGCCACCAATTTGCTCACTCCCCAGTATAGAAATTAAATAATATGTAGCAGGAATACTAGAGTGTGTATGCATGGTCAGGTCGATATCATCAGTTATACGGATATTGAGTAAACCAGGATCAAAGATATGAATAGAAAACTAGATAAAAATAATAAAAAGCTGCTGAGGAATAAGAAAAAGGTTGCACCTCGAGCCAAGTCCTTCCAACAACCAACACAAAATCAGCTTCCAATGGCGTATATTCATTGCAAAATTCCTGTATCTTAGTGGTTCGTAGTGTAAACGCCTAATTTTTGACCCAAACCTAATATTTTTATACCATTTTAATGTTCAATTAATTTTTATTTTATTTTATTTTTATTTTTATCTCATTTGTGAGGTTCGTTAAAATTTTTGAAAAACTATAAAAATAGAGTCACATTTTAAATAAGTTTTTTTTTTTATTTATTTATTTTAGAAAGAAAAAAAAAATTCTAAATTATATTTGATTTCTCCTTTCAACTTTTAATAAAGAATGTTGTGATATTAATATTTCTTAACCATATTCCTAAGATTAGCTAATTAACTTATCTTGTATTTTGTTAGTTTTAAATAGATTTTATTATTTTTATTTTATTTAAAATATTAATTAAAATTTAAAAAAAAAAAAAAAAAGATAATCCTAAACTACCCAAACCACCCCACAAATCCCACTTCTACTTAACCTCTCCCATTACCTCCCCACAAACACACACACACGGCAAACACACACACACGACACAAACACACACATACACTATTATATATATAACACACACATGCACACAAAGAAGAAAAAGAAGATAGACGGAGAAAACAAAAGAAAAAAAAGAAACAAAAGAAAGCCACAGAGGAGAAAAACAACGGAAGAAAAGAAAACCAAGAAAAAAACAAGCAGACAAGTTAAACTTCGAGTTTATCGTCCACGGTTTCAAGTTCGTGACTCCTAGAATCAGTAGATTCTAATAATTTTATCGTTGGGAATCGATCTTCTCAAAGGTATATCTCAATCACCCTGGTATAATTCAATATTACAATTATTTGAGACTCGATTTCAATATATTATAAAGTCTTTTTTATCACGTATCTATCTGACTTGCATTTAACCTTAATGTAATGTATAAAGCATGTCAGAATTACTATCACCAGATTTAGTAAAATTATTGTTATGTTCTATATATTATTGTATGTTCAAGTCAATATTTTTTTATTATTAGTTGGGGTAGGCTTCGTGAATGTGTGACGTGTAGGTTTGTATACTAGGGTTGTTTGTGTTTCATGTGTATATATTGTATATTCATTAGGGTAGTATTCTAAAGGGTTTGCATGATCTAAGCATTTTTTTTTGGAAAGAAAAACTACAATTAGGTCAAAACTGTAATATGTCACTCTATCTCATGTTATCGTTTAACTTGTCATGTTTCTGATATCTTGGACAAAGAAAGATTCCAAAGTATTAGAATAATATTTTCATGGAATGACAAATTAAAGAATAAGATAAGTTAAAAATTAAGAGAAATGGGTAGATTTGGGATTTTTAGCTCTGGGGAAATGAGTAGTAGGTAGTAACTGTAGTCTTTAGTTTCTGATGCTTTTGTGATTACGTTGGTCGATTCTGTTTAGTATTGTTCTTATGGTCTAGACGCATGTAATATCTGGTTACATTCTCTATGAACAAAGTTATGTTTCTAGTAATTCTATTGTTCGACTGGCAGTTGATTTATTTTGTTATTTGATAGATCTGAATGTTTTATTTTTCTTAAAAAAAAATAAAAATTGTATTCTTGTTTTTATTTTCGTTGGAGAGGGAGTTAACTTATAAAAATAATGAGTTAGTTTCTTAACCTCTAAATAATTAAGATTTAATATACAAGTGAAAATTAACAATGAAGTTGAAAAGCCTTGCTACCGACCATTCGTTATAATAAATTAACCTACCGTTTGAAGTCGATTGAATTGGGTTGGGTAGATTTTAAACCTATTAGGTGCTTAGTTAGACTAGAAAATGAGGGACGACTCAAAAATGCTTCAAAGACGTGAGAAATATACCAAAACTCGTGGTAAGACCGAAAAGTACTACTATCGGTAAGCCACACATCAATACAGTTTTAAATATATTCAAAAATAATTAAAAGCGAGATAGAAGTCACTTTTAGGCCAACAAATATTATATATCCAAAAGATTAATTTAAGCCAGACGTAAGTCATTAAAGCGACCGTGCTAGAACCACGGGACTCGAGGGGTGCCTAACACCTTCCCCTCGGTCAACAGAATTCCTTATCCGGATCCCTAGTTCGCAGACCAAAATAAAAAAAAATAAAGAGTCATTTCCTTTTGAATAGGGATTCAATAAGGTGACTTGGAACACCCAAACTCAATTCCAAGTGGCGACTCTGTAAATAAAATAATCCCTTTTCAAAACGTCACTTTAATTGGAAAAACCCATTTTTTCTAAAACCAACTCCCTAGCGGGGTCGGATGCGGTGAAAAATAGGGGTGTGATAGATGGCGACTCTGCTGGGGGATATAACCAGAATTCGAGCTTTTATATTGACTTGTTTGGCTTTATTTAATTTTGATATCGTATATTGTTGGCCTAAATGTGTTCTTTGCCTACATGTTTATCGCTTTGATATTATTTGAATTGCAATATAAACTGTCTTCTCTCGCGCACCCAACTGAGTCTTCTAAGATACAGTATATTCGGAGATGCGGTATACGCTCCCGAGCTTGAGATACCAGAGATGCGGCAACGCTCCTGCGAAGGATTCTGTAGTCACCCATAATTTATGACGGAAAGGGACCAACAGTGAGGCCGGAAAGCCCTGCTACCGGTAAAGCTGACCCTTGCCGACTCGAGTTGTCTGCTCGTTTTACCGCCAGTCTAGAGACCTAACTCCACCAGGTTGAACCTAGCATAACTGGAACTTAGACATAGCTATCCCTAATAGACTGCGTTTTATTGGTATCACGTGCAATTTTGACTTAGTGGGGCTCGATCCGGGGGTCGGGTCCGTCTAGGTCAGGTGTCACCTTTTGAGACCATCATGTACATTTTATGTGCTACTTGTTGCATTATAGGAAATGTCATATCGAATGTGGACCGGCTTTTAAGTGAATTAATTGATCTGAAAAAGAGTTAAATAAAAAAAAATTAAGGGTTTATTTTAGAAAATACATAATATTTCTACATAAAACTTTTCTGAAAAGATTAAGTGGTTTTAACGTCGTGGTCTCGTTATGTCCATCTTCGTTGGTTTTAAAATCTCTTAGGAATATCATAGAGCCCATTTTTGTCAAACACAATTAAAATTTTGTCAAATAATTTGGTCCACTATTTTGTTTTAATAATTTAATTATGTTTTATGTGTCCGATTCAAACGTCATCAAATTATTATCTCTACTCTAGGATGTTTTAGAAGACTTGGATACTTCCTGTTTTGTCAGTTATTATTTTCTCATGCTCATTTTGAAATTTTATTCCATGTCGTTCCGACAACTTCTTTCGAAAATTATTTTTGTCTTGCTTTAGGATGTTTAAAATAAAATTCTTATTTGCCATCATTATCCTATAGGGCAATATGAACTCATCCGAAAGGAGTGACAAGAGGCCGAGGGATGATGAAGTACCCCATTTCATGGTGTTGGATAAAGTTCCAAAGCTATTGCAGATATGGTATAACAATATGACTGACTATAGACAGGGAGAAGTATATAAACACTTGGGATTTTTAAGGAGTCTGTTGAGTGTTGAACCACGAAGAGACGTGATAGAATCTTTGGTACAGTTTTGGGATCCTTCAAACAACGTATTCCGATTCTCCGACTTTGAGCTCACTCCCACACTGGAGGAAATAGGAGCATTTATTGGAAAGGGAAAGAACCTTCACCGAGGAGAACCCATGATACCGAAGCATGTCACTTCCGAAAGATTTTTCGAGCTATTGCACATAAAAGAGAAGAACATAGGAGGCTGCCTAGAAAATTGATGGGTTCGTCTAGAATTTTTGTACGAAAGATATGGTCAGGAAAGGGGATTCGAGTTGTTTAGATCAGAACTTAACAACGGGGGGTGCTACCGAACCTGGGAAAAGCACAGTTCTGAAGCATTCATAGTGGCTTTTTTGGGAATCATGGTATTTCCGAAGAGAGGAGGAAAAATCAGCACCAATCTGGCTGCGTTTATTACCGCTTTGAGAAGAATCCTAAGGTCACCCTTGTGCCCATGATTTTGGCAGACATTTATCGGGCCCTGACGATGTGCAAAAATGGGGCGGACTATTTTGAAGGATGTAACATTCTATTGCAGTTATGGATGCTCGAGCATGTTCGTTATCATCCATTTGTTGTGGATTTTTTAGTCGAATGGAATGATTATATCAATGGCCATGAGAAGAGGATGGAGGACCAAAACTTTCCCGAAGGAGTAAGAGCTTGGAATGAGTACTTGGAGGGGTTGACGGCGGACAAGATAGTGTGGAATTATCATTGGTTCTCTTCAAAAGAGGTGATATATATGTCTACTTTCCGACCCTTCATCGTCTTAATGGGTCTCCGGGGTGTTCAGCCCTACGTGCCACTAAGAGTCATACGACAATTCGATCGACGTCAGCATATACCGCCAGTCGAGGATATGAAAGAGTTCATGTACGAATTCCTCCCTGACATCCCTCTAAGGAAGACTGAGATACTTAAGATTTGGGGAGGATGTGTACTTTCAGGTTTCGATCACATAGTGGAATACCGCGACAAGGGCGAGGTAGACTGTTGGTATCTGCCATGGTTTCATGACCAGCCTCCTCCTAAAGCTATGCCAGAAAGGTCAACCAGAGAGCCAGCGGATCGAGAAGCAGAGATTGAAGTCAGAATTAAGCAGGCTCGACGAGAGGTAGAAGAGAACTATTAGTCTACTCTGCACGTCTTAAATAATGATTTGGAAAGGGCTAAAGAAGAATTGGTTCACCATGAGGCGAGATTTAAGGCCAGAATTAGGTCGGCTCGTAAGGAGATTGAGAGAGAGAACTGTGTCGCCATGCATGCCCTACAAGAAGACTTGGATATTGACACCGGTGCTATGGAGCAGCAATCGAATGATTTTGAGAAAGAGAAGGCCTTATTGACAAGTACACAGTCGAAGCTTTGGGCTCAGCTAAAAGCTTCCATGGAACGGGAAAGAGAAATAGAGAGGCGCTTCACGACTTTTCAGAAGGAAGTTGAAGTTGAGAAAAACCAGTGGATGACCGAACGACAGGTGCTTCACTATCAGATCGATGACCTTCATGAACGAGAAGAAGACCTAAAGCATACCGTCTGCACTACGCAGCATTGGGTGCAAAATTGCCATGAGAGTATGATCGAGGCCAGGGGAGAAGTACTTCAGCTCAGTGAAACCTTGGTTAATGTTTATGCTAAGTATCTTCACCAAGGTGATGAAAATCTGGGCCATCAGGCACGTGTTCTCGCTCCACATATGCCAAAAGCCTTATCCAGGATCTACTCGAGTCTGAGGGAGGATTAAGTTGCAAGACATCTTTGGAAGACATCTTGATGATAATTATTAAAGTCCTTGTTTTCTTAGAGTTAGTTTCTTTATAGGTTTTTTAGTATTTCTCCAGTATTCCGAGTCTGTTCTAGTTTTAGATAATTTTAGTTTCCTTTCATTAAAGCTTTGTTTTAAGAACAGTTGGAAATGTATGGAAAGTTTCGCATTTGTTTCAAGTTTTATTCTCTTTATTTCTTAATATATACATATATTTACCATATTCATGAACTACGTGATGATCTGATTCATGTAAAACATGATACGTAGGCAACCCTCGGTGGGTGCGATCAAATATTTTTTTTTCAAGTTTCAAGTAACAATTTTAAGATGTTGGCGTTAAATAATGAGGAAAAAAATTAATTCACCAAAGCTGGGATGAAACAAGAGGGTTTTCCTAAGTCCATTTCAAGAAGAAAATTACTTAGGTGCATGATATTTGAGTTAATTATGAATATATCAATATTTTTAAAAAAGGCTCTAAATCCTAACATATTTGTTTCTGTTTCAAAGAGAGAGAAAAAATAAGGTGGTTGGTTGTGGTTAAGCTGGCCTCTCACCCGTACAACACAAGGTATAAAGGAAAAAGGAAGATGACTCGAAAAGATGGAACAGAATCTGATAATGAAGAAGGTCGAGATCAGTTGGTTCCACGAGAGTTCGCATCTTTGGAGGAGAATAGGTTATTGAAGCAACAAATTGCGGAAATGTATCAGGCCTGGACGAATGGACAAGCCCCGCCTTCCTCGATTCCTGGCCTTTCAGATACAAATCATCCCAGTTCTACTCAAGCCCAAGTCGACGATCCGCTTTATCCGCCCGGATTTGGTCCATACGCTAATGTGTCTAGCGCTGCTGGCACATCCACCATGCGTCCTCCAAATCCATCATTCACGAACAACCCATTTTTTATTCCGGCCGTTCCAACTAATATAAATCCTCCATCAATGATACAGAAGCCTATCAACGAGCTAAATCATGATCAAGTCTATCCTCCTGAATTGGCATTCGAACCCGTAAATTCATATCAGCCCACTCATCAGCCTGAGTCGCATATCGTGATTGAGAAGGCTATTATGAATGAAGAACGAGAAGAGATACCTAGAAAGGTGAGAAGTCTGGAGCAGAGTATGAGAAACATACAAGGATTGGGAGGACACAAAAGCGTCTCTTTCAAAGACCTGTGTATGTTCCCTAATGTTCATTTACCAATAGGGTTCAAGACCCCAAAATTCGACAAATATAGTGGTCATGGTGACCCAGTGGCCCACTTAAAAAGGTATTGCAATCAACTCAGAGGAGCAGTGTAACACCCCATATTTAAGTACATGTATTGGCGTATTCAAGTACGTGATTGGTCTTATTTATATGGAATTAATTTTTTATTTTATTTATACCGGAATTTGTCTGTCGATGGTTCCATACGAAGGTTATTGAATAAGCTTTCCAACGATATAAAGATTTCCAAAAACGGATAAGTTTCGGATATAATCGAGCACGTTTGAAACTATAAAACGGTGGCCGGGATATGGTGAATAGTAAATGTGCAGGAAAATTTCCTGCACACAAACTACTGAGGCCTGCCAGTTTTTTGGGTCGACTTTGAATGATCATAACTCCCTTAATATAATGAACTGGGAGAGCTACCACATATCAAAAGAAATATCTTTGAGTCTTCTTTCCAATGAAATTGGTTTCATCCAAATCCAACGTCTGAGTAAGGAGTTATACTCGTTTTACTTCAGCCTCTCAAAACAGTTTTTTAGGGTCAACTTCAAACGATCATAACTCCTTGTACAGGATGAACTGGGTGGCCTACTTTATATGAAATGAAATCTCTTTGAATTATCTATCCAACGATACCAATTTCACCCAAATCCAATATTGGAGGAAAGAGTTATGGCCGATTTACTTTAGCCTGTCAAAACAATCCACCATGGACAGATTCGGATTTACTTAATTTTTTAAGGGCAATATGGTCATTTTCCATCACCTCATGGACGAAAATTGGTCATTATATACATATAATTAGTCTCATATCCATCAATTATCATCAAATTATTGAAAATAAGAAACTCTAGCCTAATTTCAATTCCAATTATCTTGTGATTCAACCGTAGAAAATCCAAATTGATTCCGTAGTTGTGTTCACCGTCTCGAGGGCTTCGAGAAGCACCCCTTATTTGTGCCAACAGGACTTCGAAACCAAAAGGGCCATTTTATGGTAAGGATGTAAATTATGTTGGTGTTATTTATATGGATATGTATATATATATATATATATATGCATGTGAGCAAAAGAAGTATGTTATTTGATTGTTGTTGAAAGATGATTGGGAAATGATGTTGGATTATTCTTGTGCATGGTTGGATTATCTTGAATTGTGAAGGGATTTGGTATTGATGATGTGGTATTGAAATGATGATTATATATATATATATACACACACATAAACCTATTGTTCAAGTTGGTTTTTGGAATGTTTTGCAAATATTGGTTGTATATGTGGTGGCCCCGACGGCCAAGTGTTATATATATATATTTCTGCGTGTTGTGCTAATATAGGTAATTAGATTCTTCTATATGCAACGAAGTGCTGTCCAAATTTTTGGTGACATGTAAGTGAAAGTACAGGTATTTGAACGGGTTCTCCCGGCCTTCTCGACTTCGGGTGCCAGTCCGGCCCGATGGGATTTTGGGGCGTGACAAGCAGGAGGGAAAGAGGAGCTGCTTATGGCCTATTTCGGAGAAAGTCTGACGGGAATAGCCTCCGAATGGTTTATCGATCAAGACATCTCTCATTGGCACATTTGGGATGATATGGCTCAAGATTTTGTATAACAATTTCAATACAATCTCGATATTATCCCTGACCGCACTTCTCTCGCTAATATGAATAAAAAAACATCTGAAAGTTTTTGAGAGTTTGCCATAAAATGAAGAGAACAGGCATCTAGAGTCAACCCGCCACTGAAGGACCAGGAATTGATTGACGTTTTTCTCCAAACTCAAGAGTCCGATTATTTTCATCATTTACTAGCCGCGGTTGGTAAACCTTTCGCCGAAGCAATAAAAATCGGGGAAATGGTGGAGAATGGCATCAAATCAGGAAAAATCGTGAGCCAAACCGCCATCAAGGCCACTACATAAGCCATTCAGAGCGGATCAGGTAGTTTCATAAATTGGAAAAAGAAAGAGGAAGGATCCATGATGGCATCAGGACCGGGCAATGCCCAAAGGGGACGGAACTCCCCTTACGTTCATGTCCAGCAGGGACAACCCAGCCCTCCTCAACATTATTATACACCTCAACCTGTTGTTCTTAATGCTCAAGCGTATGCCCGACCTCCTCAGCGTCCACAATGGCGGGCACCTGCGCCACAAGGTTTTCGTCCGCGGTAGCCAAATTTACAAGCCCCTCGTAATCCGTATGTTCCGGCAGACTATACAAGAGAACAGAGGCCAAGGGAAAACTTCACCCCAATTGGAGAATCATATACGAGCCTGTTGAGGAGATTGGTCAAATTAGGATGGATTGAACCTGTTTTGCCTTTCAAAGTGGATTCGAATGCAAGTTGGTTTGATCCTAATGTAAGGTGTGAGTACCATTCCAACGTCCAAGGTCACAGTACCTAAAATTGTTGGAGTCTGAAGAGAGCCATTGAAAAGTTAATCGAAAGCAAGGCAATCGTAATACAAAAAGAAGAAGCACCAAATGTCACCGACAATCCACTTCCTAATCACAGCAACACACACGTCGCGGGGATGATTTTTGACGATAGAGACTACAGGCCAACAAGCCAAGTAGTGATGGAAATAGGCACCTTGAAGGAGAACCCGGGTGAAACACTGAAGTCTATGCAAAGAGAACCACTGATCGTGAAAGGAGCGAGTTCCATTATAAGACCCCGAGATTCAGAAAAGATGGTATTGTATGTTCCAGCAAAGCTAAAGGGAATAGCACAAGATGGGCCAAAACTATATGTTTCGAGTGGTCCCGCATGGTTCGACCAACAACGCAACAACATGAGAAAGATAACAGAGCCAATTATCATAAGACACGTAGCACATCTCCCAATGATAAGCTTGAAAACCATCCCATGGAACTACAACAAAACCACAGTGATGTACAAAGGAAAATAGGTCATGGAAGAAACAAACGAAACAGGGGGTTTGACTCGATCAGGAAGATGCTATGCTCCAGAAGAATTAAGGAGGCCAAAACAGTTTAAAGATAGTCAAGGGCCAATGAAAAAAACTGTCACAGACGAAGAAGCTGAGGAATTTCTGAAGAAAATGAAAACCCAAGACTATTCCATTGTCGATCAATTGAGAAAAACCCCGGCTCAAATCTCATTATTATCCCTACTGCTACATTCTAAAGAACATTATCAGGCATTGATTAAGTTGTTGAATGAAGCATACGTCCCGAAAGAAACTACGGTCTGTCAAATAGAAAGGATGGTTCGTAGAATATTTGAAGCAAATATAATCACTTTCACTGATGATGAATTACCCACAGAAGGTTCTGGTCACAATAAGGCTTTGCATCTGACTATCAAATGCGAAGGATATTATATAAAAGGGGTAATGATCGATGGAGGTTCAGGAGTAGATATATGTCCTCTCTCTACTTTGCAAAAATTAAAAATCAGCCCAGATAGGATTCGATCCAATAATGTATGTGTTCGGGCTTTTGATGGTGCAAAATGAGACACCATTGGTGAGATAGATCTTGCTTTGGTTATTGGACCAGTTGAGTTTGTGATCACCTTTCAAGTAATAGACATGGATACTTCCTACAACCTACTTTTAGGAAGACCATGGATCCATACGGCCAGAGCCATACCTTCTACTTTGCATCAACTAGTTAAGTTTGAACACGACAATCAGGAAATCATTGTACATGGAGAGGATGACCTTCCCATACATCGAGATCCTTCTGTACCCTGTATCAAAGCAAAAGGGGGTTGTGAATCTTCCATTTATCAGGCCTTTGAAATTGTGACAGCTGATCAAGTCGTGAAAGGCATGCCAGGGCCTCATTTCTCTTCTACTTCAATCATGGTGGCTAGCCAAATGCTACAAAATGGTTATGAACCGGGAAGAGGATTAGGGGTTTCGCTGCAAGGAATTATAAACCCTGTAGATCCATGTGGTAGCCACAACTCCTTTGGCTTAGGATTTAAGCCTACCGCAGCAGATAGAAAATGGGCAAAAGAGCAAAAGAAGAAGGTTTGGAAATTGACAAGTCCGATTCCACACATTAGCCAATCCTTCACGAAAGCTCAAAAGGAAGAAAATCAATACCCATATGCTAACAAGGATGTGGATGAAACATGTCAAGGTTTCAAGGAAATGTTTTATGAAATAAACATGGTTCAGATGGGTGAAGGCCCTAGCCATGCAGATGTGCAGTTCGTCGGGCCAAATATCAAGCTCACTAACTGGGAAGCCACTCTTCTCCCCATAAGGAAAAAGTCTTGGTAGTTTATTTTGTTGTTTCGTTTTTCTTTCTTTTGTATTTTGAACTATTCTCAGGGTTGTAGTCCACATAGTTTAGTTGCTCTGCTTTCATGTTAACCCTCCTACCCTTTCCGATTCAATGAAATGAAATTCAAGTTTTCTAGTAAATTTATTTTTTCTTCCCTCTTTTAATTTTTATTTTTCTTTATCTTATTTCAGTTATGTTAATACTGGCTTCGATAACATGTCATGTACGTGAAGTTCATATTTAGATCCTAAAAAGTTGTCTAATCTCGAATCAGCAAACCAAACGGTAGATGAATACGATGAAGTTGAAGCTGATAAGGAAGTCAAAAAAGGATTGGATCAATTTGAGGGAAAGCCCAAACCCAATTTAAATGACACTGAGATAATAAATTTAGGAACTGGTGAGGAGGTTAGAGAAATAAAAATAAGTATTCATGCGGATCAAAATATCAGAAATGATATTGTTCAGATTTTGTTCGAGTATAAGAATGTTTTTGCTTGGTCTTATGATGATACGCCGGGTCTAAGCACTAATTTGGTAGTCCACAAACTGCCTACATACCCTGATTTTTCACCGGTCCAGCAAAAGCAAAGAAAGTTTAAAACTGACATGAGCGATAAAATCAAAGAGGAAATCATGAAGCAATTGAATGCGAACGTGATTAGGGTCGCTCAGTGCACCACATGGTTGGCTAATGTGGTTCCCGTACCGAATAAAGATGGAAAAATCAGAGTTTGTGTTGATTATAGGGATTTGAACAAAGCAAGCCCTAAAGATAACTTTCCGTTACCCAATATTCATATCCTTGTTGATAATTGTGCTAAACATGAGATCCAATCTTTCGTGGATTGTTATGTCGGATATCACCAGATCTTGATTGATGAAACAGATGCAGAAAAAACTGTTTTCACCACCCCGTGGGGTACTTATTTCTACAGGGTCATGCCGTTTGGTTTAAAGAATGCGGGAGCTACGTACATGAGAGCTATGACTACTATTTTTCATGACATAATGCACAAGGAAGTAGAAGTATATGTTGATGATGTCATTATAAAGTCCAAGACACAAGTTGATCATGTATATGACTTGAGGAAATTCTTTGAAAGATTGCGAAAGTATAATCTTAAGCTCAATCTAGCCAAGTGTGCATTTGGAGTTCCATCCGAAAAACTTTTGGGTTTCATAGTTAGCCATAGAGGCATCGAATTGGACTCTTCCAAGGTAAAATCCATTCGAGAATTGTCGTCTCCAAAAAATAAAACTGAGGTCATGAGTTTTCTTGGAAGGCTGAATCATATAAGCAGATTCATCGCTCAGCTCAGCATTACATGTGAACCGATATTTAAGTTGCTGAAAAAGGATGCTGCTATCCAATGGACAGACGAATGTCAAGAATCATTTGATAAGATTAAAGAATATTTGACAAATCCTCCAGTACTGGTCCCACTGGAACCTGGGAGGCCTCTATTTCTATATCTGTCAGTGGTGGACAATTCTTTTGGTTGTGTTTTAGGACAGCATGATATCACAGGCAAAAAGGAACAAGCAGTCTATTATTTGAGCAAAAAGTTCATGAGTTATGAGGTAAATTATACTCTTTTAGAAAAGACATGTTGCGCCCTAACTTGTATTGCTCAGAAGTTGAAGCATTATCTTTCATCCTACACAACCTACCTCATATCTCGAATGGATCCTTTAAAGTATATTTTTCAAAAACCTATGCCCACAGGAAGATTGGCGAAGTGGCAGATTTTACTTACAGAATTCGACATTGTGTATGTTACTCGTACCGTTATAAAAGCACAGGCATTGGCCGATCATTTGGCAGAGAACCCAGTTGACAACGATTATGAGCCATTGCGAACTTATTTTCCTGATGAAGAGATTAATTCAATTGAGGAAGAAGTTCAAGATGATATGCATGCATGGAAATTATATTTTGATGGGGCAGTCAATGTCAAAGGAGTAGGAATTGGGGCGGTTCTTGTCTCACCGACCGGGCATCATCATCCCGCCACAGCACAACTTCGTTTCTTTTGTACTAATAACACAGCAGAATATGAAGCTTGCATCATGGGGTTAAATATGGCAATAAATCTGGATGTACACAGGCTAGTGGTGGTGGGAGATTCTGAATTACTCATTCGACAAATTCAAGGTGAATGGGAAACGAGAGATATCAAGCTCATTCCATACAAACAGTTCTTAGAGGACCTTAGCAAAAGGTTCAAGTCTATCGAGTTTAGATATATTCCCAGATCCCATAATGAGCTGGCTGATGCCCTGGCTACCCTAGCTTCTATGCTCCCATACCCAGGAAATACGCATCTCGACCCATTAGAGATACAGATAATAGATCAACATGGTTATTGCAATATAATTGATGCAGGACCAGATAATGAACCTTGGTACTATGCTATCAAACGCTTCCTAAAGTCAAAAGAATATCCAATACACGCCAATGCAGATCAAAAAAGGACTATTAGGAGACTTGCTAATGGTTTCATCTTAAGTGGGGAGATTCTGTACAAACGAACCCCAGACTTGAACTTGTTGAGATGTGTTAATATTCAGGAAGCTGAAAGAATCATGAAGGAGGTACATTTGGGGGTATGTGGTTCGCATATGAATGGCTATGTTTTAGCGAAGAAGATTATGCAGGCAGGATATTATTGGTTAACTATGGAGCGAGATTGCTTTCGCTTTGTTCGCAAGTGTCATCAGTGTCAAATTCATGGTGATTTAATTCACTCGCCACCTTCAGAGCTACATCCTATGTCTGCTCCTTGGCCATTCGTTACTTGGGGCATGGATGTAATCGGTCCAATAGAACCAAAAGCTTCTAATGGGCATCGATTCATACTGGTCGCTATTGACTATTTCACCAAATGGGTAGAAGCTGCTACTTTCAAATCAGTCACGAAGAAAATAGTAGTGGATTTTGTCCATTCGAACATCATATGTCGTTTTGGTATACCAAAGTCCATTGTCACAGACAATGCAACCAATCTCAATAGTCATCTAATGAATGAGGTTTGTGAGCAATTCAAGATCGTGCATCATCATTCTACCCCTTACCGTCCTAAAGCAAATAGAGCCGTTGAAGCAGCGAACAAGGATATTAAAAAGATTCTTAGGAAAATGGTCCAAGGATCTCGACAGTGGCATGAGAAATTACCGTTTGCTCTTTTAGGATATCGTACAACTATCTGTACATCGACTGGCGCAACTCCTTATTTACTGGTCTATGGGACTGAAGTTGTGATACCCGCAGAAGTTGAAATTCCCTCGCTTTGAATCATTGGTGAAGCCGAGATTGACGATACTGAATGGGTCAAGTCTAGACTAGAACAATTATCTTTAATAGATGAAAAAGGTTGACGGCAGTTTGCTTTGGTCAATTATACCAGCAGAGGATGGCGCGAGCTTACAATAAGAAGGTACGTCCTAGAAAATTCGAGGTCGGCCAACTTGTTGAAAAATGCATCCTTCCACACCAAGAAGAGGCTAAAGGAAAGTTTGCTCCAAACTGGCAAGGTCCATACATAGTTAAACAAGTATTATCAAATGGAGCTTTGCAACTTGCGGATCTGGACGGAAAAATGGCAGGAAAAGCTATCAATGCCGATTCAGTCAAAAGATATTATATTTGACACACTTGTGCTTAACATTCTCAAGTTGAGATGACGAAAGGCCATCATTCTACTTAACTAAATGCCATTAATCCCTTGTCAGCCCTTCGAGCCTTATTTATCTTTCCTTGCTTACCCTCTTTGGAGCTAACAAAACAACAACAAAAAAAAATGCGTACACCAATTGAACTACGTTCTACCTGATTCCTAAATGGATACGTAGGCAGCCCTATTTTGGGGTTCGGTCCGACAAAAAGAAAAAAAAATCTTGGTATTCAAAAAAGATGAGATATATATCCTATTGTCACTTTTATATGGCTCTCAAGTTGTAATTTATCCTAAAAATCATTTTCCTTTTGTCCATTAAAGACCTTCCGATCAATTTTTGAGAATGTCAAGCCTTGTGTGCTGTATATATATGTAAAAAAAAAATCTTATTGGTGAAAACCCTCAGGGGCGCCATAAGACAATGATGAACGAGACAATCGAAATTAGAGAGGTCAATTGAGAAAATCCTAGAAGAAATAACTTTAGTCAAACAAAGTTTATCATGATAGGACAAAGAAGGATGATTTGATTTGATTGAAAGGTGCAGCCTAATTCGAGATTAGACAGTTTTGAAGGATCAAATATCTACTCCAAATTGTGTGTCACGCGTTATTGAAGTCAATATACACCTCCAAATAAGTTTTATTACTTTACTGGTAGAAATACCTTCTATTCAAACATAATTCTTTTATTTCTTCTTTTGATTTTTCCTTACTTCATTTTTACACGCTTTGTTTTTATGGGTAAGTCTCGTACCAAATGCAAAATAAAGAAAAACGCGCAAAATTGACCATGGCTCCCAGTGAAATTAAGCAGAGATTGTTGGGCGTTCGCCACCTTGACAAGGACAAAGAGTCAGTTAAGATAAGTGTTACGAGTGAAGCATTTGAAAATGAAGAGCAGAATCGTACTGAAACAAACAGAGATGCAATAGAATTTGAAAGACAAAGAATCAAGCTCGCCAACCAATTAGTTGAATCAACTGTATCAAGTTGGGGCAGAGATAAGGAAAATCTCTAAGGAATTCAAGGCCACAAACCAACCATCAATTTTAAAACTCACATTTTTTTTCTCTTTGTTTGAACAGGGGCAAAGCAATCTTGTGAAGTTTAGTGAAAAAAAAGAAACAAATATAGCAAAGTTAAGTTTTCTTGAATTTTTTCTTTTTGTTATACTCCTATAATTCTAAGTTCGTACCAATATAATAATAATAATAATAAAACCCCTCATATTCAAGACTGGGGAATTTTTTTTTTCTTTTTTTTTCTAACAAGAAAAAAAAAATCCTAATCTTATCTCGTCTTCATAGGGCGTCATCCCCTAGTGGACATCTTTATTCGTCTTCATAGGGTGCCATCCCCTAGTGGACATCTTACTTCGTCTTCATAGGGCGTCATCCCCTAGTTGACATCTTATCTCGTCTTCATAGGGCGTCATCCCCTAGTCGACATCTTTATTCGTCTTCATAGGGCGCCATCCCCTAGTGGACATCTTACTTCGTCTTCATAGGGCGCCATCCCCTAGTTGACATCTTATCTCGTCTTCATAGGGCGTCATCCCCTAGTCGACATCTTATCTCGTCTTCATAGGGCGCCATCCCCTAGTGGACATCTTATCTCGTTTTCATAGGGCGCTATCCCCTAGTTGACATCTTACTTCGTCTTCATAGGGCGTCATCCCCTAGTCGACATCTTATCTCGTCTTCATAGGGCGTCATCCCCTAGTGGACATCTTATCTCGTCTTCATAGGGCGCTATCCCCTAGTTGACATCTTACTTCGTCTTCATAGGGCGTCATCCCCTAGTTGACATCTTATTCATCATCATAGGGCGCCATTCCCTAATTGACATTTTAGGAAATAAACCTTCCCATTTTTCTTCTTTATGTCTTCATAGGGTATGATAATCCCTAGTCACATTTTTAGAAGCAAAAATCCTAATTCTTTTTCATGTATTCATTAGGCATAACCTCCTTTGGTTGCATTATTAAGAATAGGGTTCTTATTTTATTGCGCTCCTAGCCTAAATTTCTACCCATTCATTTATTTATTTATTTTTAAACTAGATTATAGTTTTTCTAGTAACTCACAAAATTTTCCTAGTATAAATTGGGGCAAAAAATTTTGTTTGTTTTGTTTCGTCTTCTTTGATGGCTCGCAGGTTGTCTGCAAAGCGCAGGGTTATCCAAGAATGGAATCTCATCTCCGGTCAGAATATAGAAGAATGATCAGGTCGAAGATAGTTAGAGTCAGCTCTGTATCTGTGGCGGCCCAACATCTCAAGAGACATCTTTTTAGCTTCTGATAAAGAGAATAAGCATCTAAAGTATTCTATGAACTGTTCTTTGGTAGAGTGTCAATGACCCAATCCAAGTCGCAGGTTCAAATCTCAAATCCTAACTTCAAGATCAAATCTTGAGATCGAGGTACCCACCAGAAGAAAGTGAGGCGATAACTGAAGATCCAAGAGGAGGATCTGAAGCAAGGGGATCAAGACAAATAGAATAAATAGGATCTCGTACTTTTATTTCTATTTTCATTCTTCGATGTAATAAAAGGAGCAACGAACCGGAAACTCGACGGGACCTCAACTCGACTTTCCAATTCATCCACTCACTCTTACACCCACTTGAACTACATGCGACCTGATTCTCTTATAACCCGAGATATGTAGGATGTCTAAAACCAAGACTCGGTCACACCGCTTTTCTACTTATTTACTAGTGAATAAATGGTTGAGCCAAAATTAGTCATGTTTACTTCTTTGCTTGGAAATTCTCCATATTTTCAAGCAAAGAGGGGCATTCTGTAAACACCTAATTTTTGACCCAAACCTAATATTTTTATACCATTTTAATGTTCAATTAATTTTTATTTTATTTTATTTTTATTTTTATCTTATTTGTGAGGTTCGTTAAAATTTTTGAAAAACTATAAAAATAGAGTCACATTTTAAATAAGTTTTTTTTTTATTTGTTTATTTATTTTAGGAAAAAAAAATTCTAAATTATATTTGATTTCTCCTTTCAACTTTTAATAAAGAATGTTGTGATATTAATATTTCTTAACCATATTCCTAAGATTATCTAATTAACTTATCTTGTATTTTGTTAGTTTTAAATAGATTTTATTATTTTTATTTTATTTAAAATATTAATTAAAATTAAAAAAGAAAAAAAAAAGAAAAAAAGATAATCCTAAACTACCCAAACCACCCCACAAATCCCACTTCTACTTAACCTCTCCCATTACCTCCCCACAAACACACACACACGACACAAACATACACATACACTATTATATATATAACACACACATGCACACAAAGAAGAAAAAGAAGATAGACGGAGAAAACAAAAGAAAAAAAGAAACAAAAGAAAGCCACAGAGAAGAGAAAAACAACGGAAGAAAAGAAAACCAAGAAAAAAACAAGCAGACAAGTTAAACTTCGAGTTTATCGTCCACGGTTTCAAGTTCGTGACTCCTAGAATCAGTAGATTCTAATAATTTTATTGTTGGGAATCGATCTTCTCAAAGGTATATCTCAATCACCCTTGTATAATTCAATATTACAATTATTCGAGACTCGATTTCAATATATTATAAAGTCTTTTTTATCACGTATCTATCTGACTTGCATTTAACCTTAATGTAATGTATAAAGCATGTCAGAATTACTATCACCAGATTTAGTAAAATTATTGTCATGTTCTATATATTATTGTATGTTCAAGTCAATATTTTTTTATTATTAGTTGGGGTAGGCTTCGTGAATGTGTGACGTGTAGGTTTGTATACTAGGGTTGTTTGTGTTTCATGTGTATATATTGTATATTCATTAGGGTAGTATTCTAAAGGGTTTGCATGATCTAAGCATTTATTTTTTTTGGAAAGAAAAACTACAATTAGGTCAAAACTGTAATATGTCACTCTATCTCATGTTATCGTTTAACTTGTCATGTTTCTGATATCTTGGACAAAGAAAGATTCCAAAGTATCAGAATAATATTTTCATGGAATGACAAATTAAAGAATAAGATAAGTTAAAAACTAAGAGAAATGGGTAGATTTGGGATTTTTAGCTCTGGGGAAATGAGTAGTAGGTAGTAACTGTAGTCTTTAGTTTCTGACGCTTTTGTGATTACGTTGGTCGGTTCTATTTAGTATTGTTCTTATGGTCTAGACGCATGTAATATCTGGTTACATTCTCTATGAACAAAGTTATGTTTCTAGTAATTCTATTGTTCGGCTGGCAGTTGATTTATTTTGTTATTTGATAGATCTGAATGTTTTATTTTTCTTTAAAAAGAAAAAAAAATTGTATTCTTGTTTTTATTTTCGTTGGAGAGGGAGTTAACTTATAAAAATAATGAGTTAGTTTCTTAACCTCTAAATAATTAAGATTTAATATACAAGTGAAAATTAACGATGAAGTTGGAAAGCCCTGCTACCGACCATTCGTTATAATAAATTAACCTACTGTTTGAAGCCGATTGGATTGGGTTGGGTAGATTTTAAACCTATTAGGTGCTTAGTTAGACTAGAAAATGAGGGACGACTCAAAAATGCCTCAAAGACGTGAGAAATATACCAAAACTCGTGGTAAGACCGAAAAGTACTACTATCGGTAAGCCACACATCAATACAGTTTTAAATATATTCAAAAATAATTAAAAGCGAGATAGAAGTCACTTTTAGGCCAACAAATATTATATATCCAAAAAATTAATTTAAGCCAGACGTAAGTCATTAAAGCGACCGTGCTAGAACCACGGGACTCGAGGGGTGCCTAACACCTTCCCCTCGGTCAACAGAATTCCTTATCCGGATCCCTAGTTCGCAGACCAAAATAAAAAAAAATAAAGAGTCATTTCCTTTTGAATAGGGATTCAATAAGGTGACTTGGAACACCCAAACTCAATTCCATGTGGCGACTCTGTAAATAAAATAATTCCTTTTCAAAACGTCACTTTAATTGGAAAAACCCATTTTTTCTAAAACCAACTCCCTAGCGGGGTCGAATGCGGTGAAAAACAGGGGTGTGACACGTAGCACAATGTTTGATTTAATTTCTTGCACAACCATCTCATCACGTAGCACTGTAGCTTTTATAATCTTACTATCCGCACAACATGCCACAATATATGCTCCATAAGTAACCCAGATAGAATACAGAGTTACTATAGGTGCTAACATTGGAGGTAATATGTCAAGATGTTTCCTCCACTCTTTCACTGAGTCGGGTCATGTATACCTCTCCCAATACTTGAGATCTGTTGGGCTAATGCTTGACAAGAATTCGTCGTTAGGTATACACCACCCATAAGTCATAATCATAGTTAGGCGACCCTTCAATCTTACCAACAAGCAACAAAATTCCTTCGACTTGTTCTTGTTGAGGCGAAAGTTACATCGAGCCCTTGAGAGAATCAATTCATTCAAGTATTCATGTAGGATGACAAATCACCAAATCCAGATTAATTTGCCTTGTAAAATTTTCATTCTTACACCCAAAGTTGAAAGGCAACAGAAGAGGAAAGCCTGGTTCTACTCGTTCGGATGAAGAGAGCTCAATCAATAAGGATAAAATTGTTGCACGAGACATACTATAAGACAATGGACAGATGTAAGATCTGGAATTTCCACTAAAATTATTAGCAGTCTCCAATATGTACCTCTCCACACTAATATTCCTCTTGCAATTGGCCTCAACATGCATGAATTGATCAATTGTGTACCTCTCCGCACTAGAAATAGCAGCCCGAGCAAAAGGATACAAAAATGAGTTCTTTATAGATATACCCAGTAGCTTGTAGGAATTACAAAAGCTTGTAAGATTATCACTGCATTCAATTAACACTTCAACCTCACCTATATATTCAGAGTCATACAACATTGAAAAACATCTACTTCTCTCAGCAATTTTATCGAACAATTTGGGCGCATCTAATGAGAAACTTAAAGCATTAATCAAAAGAGGAGCACAACCTAAGAGCTTAATTTGGTTGTATTGGCGCATGTCAAATGAATCACGTAAATGCCCAGTAGCCACCCACTTGTAGTCGTTAATGCTCAAAACAGGTGGAAGCGAGCCAATAGGTGCACTAGGACTAGGAAATTCTGCAGAAATATCCCTCTCCGATAATCTATCGAACACCTTGCAGTCAAACTCTAGTTGTCCCTTGACGGAGAAGGAGAGAGGTGAGAATTTGAGCTCGGTAACATCAATAGAAGCACCGGACAGCACGTTGGAGAAAATGTATTGCGGTATTGTATCTCCAACACCAAGAACAAGGAGCTCTGAATCCAAATAGGATTTTGCCATATAAGCCACCTCGGTGTTACTATCAACGTAAGTTGACTCTGATACAGAGGTGATATTTATAGCATCTGAATTCTCTAGAGTATCAATGGAAGTGGAGTCCAATTGCATCTCTTCCAGCAACACTGATCGCACATGGCAAATAGAAGAAAGCATATGTTTTTTATGTTCTTGCGACTGTACCACTATATCTTGCACGATGTTGAGGGAAGTGTATATCTTCTCCAAAATTGTAGGTGGATAAGTGGGGCTCGGTGATGAAGGTGCAGTAAGAAATTGCTTCTTGTATGGGGCTGGTGGAGTTTGAAAGGAAGATGATATCCATTTGGTAGAGGAGGGACAATGAAAGCACCATTGTAACGATGGGGAATCATATTGATAAGGAGAAGCATAGTCACATACATTGAAATAAGAATTCATCATAGAAACAAAAGGAAAATAGAAAAGGGAGATTTCAGAATGCTAAAACTTTAGCTAAGAAAATAAAAGACAACTTCATAACATGAGCCCAAATAGATTATATTCCTCTACTATATATAGACATCTTCCCGGGGTCCCAAATATAATTTGGCATCTTTACAAATAGGACCTCCATCTTGGTTAAATTCATAACATGACCACATCAAATTTCTCTATATCAACCTTATTTGTTCTGATTATAAACTTTTATACTGATTGTTTGTTATATACCTATAACTTCATTTGACATTCTTTACTTGGTTATTATACAGTAAACTAATTCAAAAGGATCAAATTTTATTTTATTTTTCCATGTTATAAAACATATTAACTGGAAAATTTCAAAAGATATTCATCTTTCACTAATTAAAAGTTAAAATCTATACATCATTATAGTGGGTGATTATTATAGAGAGATCTGCAATACCACAAATCCGATTTGATTAGGTTGCGTGCTTTTCATTCCGATTATTATAGAGTTATTTCTCTCTTCCTTAGCTTGGTTTTGGAAAGAGATCATTAATTTCAAAATAACAATCAATCCAAATGAGATCTCTGCGTACTTATGTCAACTAGCTAGAGATGTACAATTTTCAATTATCAAAGAAAAAAAGAACTTGTTGAATTGAAGAAGTAGACAAACTTTGAATATGATACACAACGTTAAACCTTAAGTCTTCAGTATCACATGGGCTTGTTCACTATGTTTTAATGTGAGTCACGCAACCATTGATTATTTATCCCGCCTTTAATCATAGCGAAATATTTTTAGTCATAGACGAATTTAAAATTTTAATTCAATCGTTCATCATTTTGAACATACGAATTTTTAGATTTTCAATACATACATTATATAACGAGGTCGGCTCACTTGTAAAATTATAATTTTAAAGTTTAATATTTATTGAAGTTTTATTTATTTTTAAATATTTTTCGTATTGATTTTGCTTAGGGACGTGTGATGACGTTTAGAAGGAATTTATCACCTACAAATGATGTCCCCCGCTGTCTACATCAAATATTTCATTATTAGCATATCAAAGTTATGTTTCAAAATTAATTAATTTAAATTAATACAGAATCAAATCCCGGACATATTGTGAGGTGCATAATAAGGAATGAAATTTTTGCCTAATTTACCTCAATAATGCATTGTGAGATAGAACATTACTCATGACCACATAAAGATGGAATAAGTAATTATAATATTTACCTCTATTTTCACTTATGTGAAACTCAACAATACTACTTACTACTTTTTCCAGTAGAATCAGTTAAAATATGAAAAATATAAAATATGGCCCAATATCTTATAAAAGATGAATTTGAATGAGTCTAATTCTCGTAACATGATCATAATTCATAGGCACTAAGGGTGTCAAGTGGGCCGGCCCGATCCGGCCCAATCCGGCCCTCGTAACTAATTCGGCTCGATAAGCTCTAGGGTTTTAGGGTTTCGGGTCGGTTATTTTTTTAAAATGGGTCTGGCTAACCCGGTCCGAATCAAGCCCGGTCCAAGCCCGTCGGTTAATCGGTTCGGCCCGGATACCTTTTAAAAAATAAAAAATTGGGATTTTGGGCAAAACTAGCCGTTGGCCCAACGGCTATATAGCCGTTTTTGGGTCCAAACAGTTAGTTTGGGCCCATTTATTAAAAAAAAAAAAAAAACTTTAAAAAATATTTTTTAATCCCAAAAAAAAATTATAAATACCCTACAACTTCAAATCATTTTTCACAAAATTTTTCACTCTCTCAAATCTCATTCTCTCTCAAATCTCAATTCTCAATTCTCAAATATTCAATATATTTAATTTCTTAAAGTGTTCACTTTAATTTTTTAATTTTTCGTTTACAAAGTACGAGTGGAAGTTTCTAAAGTCGCAACCTTCGGATACTTCCAAAATTTGGTATTGTCGTTTCATCTCTTACGTTTAATTTTTATTTATTGTATTAATTGTTTAATATTTAATTTTATTATATTTGTGTATTTTGAATATTTTTAGTTTAATTTAATTTATATTATGGATAAATTAAGAAACCTCGCTACTAAAGGTGTTAAAAAATTTTGTCCCAATAGCGGTAGTGGTAGTAAAAAGCGAATTACTAGCGGTAGAAGTAGTTCAAGTAGTAGATATACCCGTGTGTCTTCGCCTCCGGTACCGCTTGGTACACCTTTTGAGGAAGAAATAGGTGTAGGTGCTCACGATATGGATTATGTAGAAGCTCAAGAAAATTACGGTATAGAAGAAGAAAATGAAGTAGATGCAGTTAATTTAGACAAAGATAATGAAAATATTGTTGAGACACCCGCAGTAGGAGATGCTAACGTTAGATCTAAATCGGTTAATCTCCCTCCTCGTCCTCCCAGTGCCTCAAGACCTCGTAAAAGAACTAGTGTTGCATGACAATTTTTTGAACGTATATCAGATATTGAGGTTCAATGCAATATTTATCAACAAATATATAAGCATAGGAGTGGAGGCAAGCAAGGGGGTACGGGTACGTTAATGAGACATATAGCTGAAGATCACAAAAGAGAGTTAAATATTGTATAAGGTGGTGGGGATGTTGGTGGGCCAACGCAAACTAGAATGGACCCAACAACCGGTCACGTAGCGAAGAAGTATAATAAATTGAGGGACCGGGAAGAAATAGCTAAAATGGTAGCTGTGGGTTGTTTGCCTTTTAGTTTTCCTTCTTCTGATGTCTTTATTCATTATATACAAGCAATTTATAATCTTATGTTTAACGGTATTCCTAGAACTACTTGTCGGTCTGATATTTTTAGACTTCATTCACAATATTATTTTTATTTATCAACATTGTTAAAAAATATTCAATGTAGATTGTCCCTAACTTCTGATCTTGGTCGTGCTGTAAATAAAAATGATTATTTAACTGTTACTTGTCATTGGATGGATAGTAATTTCGTGATGCAAAAACGTATTCTTGCTTTTTTATATGATGAAGATCGTAAACATACTGGACAATTTATTGTTGATTCTATTGTTAAAATTGTCGGATATTATGGTATCGAAAATAAAATTTTATGTATTGCTTTTGATAATGCTTCTAACAACAAGACTGCTATAAAAAAAAAAAAATCCACGCTATCTCCGCTATCTCCGCCCTTGCCTGAAATTTTTCATATTAAGTGTGCATGTCATATATATAATTTAATTGTAAAAGATGGTCTTGAGTTTTTTGAGCTTTATATTGAAAAAATTCGTCTTGCCGTTGGTTTTATTCAAGGAAATAATCGTAGATCGAGAATTAGAGAATTTAAAGTTAAATGTCAAGAAAATGGACTTACACCAATTTTGATGTCTGAGGAAATTGATACGAGATGAAATTCTACGTATGAATTTTTAAAAACTTGTTATAAATATAGAATTTCTATTACACTAGCTTTTAACCAACATTGCGGTTCATTTGCTGATTCTGCTGATTGCATGCTACATAATTCTGATTGGGTTGTAATTAATGATCTTGTTAAGTTTTTAGAAAAAATTTATGTAGCTACGGTTGAATTTTCCGGTGCTTATTATCCTACTGTTTGTAATATTTTGGCATATATAGCTGATATTTCTGGTTTGCTCAAAGAATATAAAAATAAAGAAGGTTATAAAGAAGTTGTTGACGCCATGTTTACGAAATTTAAAAAATATTTTTTCCCGATTCCCCCTATTTACTTGGTTGGTGTTATGCTAAATCCGTGCATGAAATATAATAATATATGTCACTTTAGTACTCTTAGTTATACTAACTTAGAAATAAATACTAACCATGATTCTGAACAAATACAACCTGATTTGTGGATGGCTACGGTTGATTCAAAGGATTACATAGAAAAATTATATAATCACTATGCTGATTTATTTGATTTAGTCGTACCTACAAATATCACTCCAACTGTCACTCCTCATCCACCCGAGGAGCCAACATCTTCTAAAAGGCCGGCACATAATGGTTTTCCTAATTCCTTTTATGATTTAAATTGTTGGAACAGTGTTGATGAGAGGACTTACACATCAACTTATCGAGAAGAGCTGAAATATTATCTTCGGTCGGCACCAGATGATCGCAGACGACGGATCAACACGTTGGATTGGTGGAGGAGTAATGAAACACAATATCATGTGCTTTCAAAATTAGCTAGAGATATCTTGAATGTTCCAATGTCAACCGTTGCATCAGAGAGCGTCTTTAGTCAGGGACGACAACAGCTTGGAGACAACCATTGGGAAGCAATGCAATGAATGTTCTAGTTTGCCTCAGAGGTTGGATTAGAACGGAAAGAAGAAACCAAGGAATGGAACCGGAGCCAAGCGACGAGCTGAAACTTGAAGAAATTATGTCTTCACGGGAGAACTCAGCAGAATCAAGTCCAATGAATGGTTTTGCTCCCGTTGACTTCGACTATCCTATGCAAGTTCCTGTTAATATTAACATGAATGAATTGAAAAAAATGATGCATAATTTGTTGATTTTTCATTTATGTAAATTATAAATTTCGGATTATTTTGCAATCAATAAAATTCACCAAATTCATTCACTCCTTAGTCCTTGCTTTTTATATTTTTTCATTTAACGATTTAAAATTTTAAATTGAATTTCTAGTTTTCTACTTTAAATTAAAAACTTACTTCTAATATATTATTAATTTACTACCAAATATTATTAATTTATTATATGAAGTAGCATATGTTTTGTATATTTGTGTATATATCTTCTATAGAAGTGTATATTTAACGTATACATGTGTATATGTTTTATAAATTAGTATATAACTATATCTATATATATTGTAATGTATATATAATGTAGTATATTTTATAAGTAGTAGTATATATACATTGAATGGTGCGTATAAACGTGTATATATCTTCTATAGAAGTGTATATTTAACGTATACATGTGTATATGCTTTATAAATTGGTATTTAAGTATATCTATATATATTGTAATGTATATATATTATAGTATAATTTATAAGTAGTAGTATATATACATTGAATGGTGCATATACACGTGTATATATCTTCTATAGAAGTGTATATTTAACGTATACATGGGTATATGTTTTATAAATTAGTATATAACTATATCTATATATATTGTAATGTATATATAATGTAGTATATTTTATATGTTGTAGTATATATACATTGAATGGTGCGTATATATGAGTAATTGACTAATTGTGTATATGTGTATATATTTTTTAAATTCTAATGTAGTATATACTATATATATTGTGTATATATATTATTTAACGTATTTATGATGTATATAGGTGGGTATATGACTATATGTAATGTATATTGAAAGAAAGTTTCTTTTTTTATATTTTTGACCGGGTTTGACCATTTTTTAACCGAGTTTGACCGGATTTTGGTGGGTTTGACCGGGTTGGGTTAAGTGGGCCGGATTAGGGTGGATTTTATTTTTTTTACTGTTGGGCCCGGCCCGGACCGTCTAGCGCCAAAACCGGCCCTTAACCGGCCCTCAACCCGGTTAAAATAGAAGGACCAGTTCCGGGTTGGCCCGTCCCGTCCCGTTTGACACATTTAGGCACAATTAAGCCTATAAACCAGCTCATACAATGTAATAGTTGTTCAATATACCACATATGGAGAAAGAATCAAAGAAAAATAGTTTTTTTTTTCGTGGAGTTCACAAACAATAGTTGTTTAGAAATTAAAAAAAAAAAAAGAAAAAAAGAAATTGACATTCTAATGTAAATATGTAATGATACACATTATATAAAGTTTTGAGATTCTTATATTAGCTATTTTATTATAACTGGATATAGAGCATAAAAAGTACTAATAAAATAAAAAGGATAAAGAGAAAAGAATTGAATCTCACTCACTCATTCATTTTTAGATGTGATTTTTCACAACAATGATTTGTTTAATAGACATTTATATTATTTTCGATCAAAATGAGTGGTGTCTAAAGTCATCAGAAGGGAATTGATCAAATTAAAATTTGAGATCGCGAGAATGAAACAATAAAATCCTGATGCTCCACCGCCCACTCCTTACATAAGTCGAACAGACTATAAAGGAGCTGAATCTAGCCATTCTAGCCTTACGGTTGGAGTGGGGGACCAAACTATTAGATGTGAAGATGCTGTACAATATTGAACAGTAATTGAATAGGTACTATGGTCTTAAAATAGTTTGATGAATTTGGTCCTTGAACAGTTGACTATTGAGATTGACCATTCCAATATAATACGTACAGTAAAATTGCTTGTCACAATTTGTGAAAAAGTTGTTAAGGTCCAACATATGACCAAAAAATAAAAAGAACAAGAATTTCCGAGGTCAATTTCTACCGCATAAGCTTTTAGATCGGAAATATAATATAATGTTACCTTAGATGCATATGAAATAGCTTCCATTTATCTATATGCGTGCATGGGGAGGTTCTCATGATTAATTATGGCAAAAAAAAAAAAAAGTTTTATATCTAATTCCGAAAAGATATACATACTACTAAATAAATAAAGCTTGTTTCCATGTGTAGACAATAAAACTCGTAACAGAAAAATAATTGAGTCTGAAAAATATTATAACATTCATAGTACTTATAATTTCAATACATAGAGGGTCGTTGGGTAGGGTGTATAAGAATAAGGTACTGTATATTAGTAATGCTTGCATTAGTAATATTTGTGTTAACTATGCTTGCATTTTTCTTATGCTATTTGGTTTGGTATATTAAAAATAACATAAATTGCATAACTTTTTAAAAAATATTTGCTTACAAATTATCCTCCATAAATGTGGTAGAAATGACTTTGAGGGATAATTGTGTGTTTAATCATGCTAATGCATGCATTAGAATCCATTACATTATTAATACGATGAATTTTGAAGTATTAGTAATACACATCTCAATACAACAATAGAGTGTATAACTAATGCAAACAATACCAATACATAGGCTAAATAATGTACCAAATAAAAAACTAATAATAAACAAAACTAATACATGCATTATTTTTTTTAATACACTCTACCAAACGACCACTATTATAATTGATGTTTTCTGATTTCCTTTTTTCTTTTGTCAGAAATATATTGAAGAGCTTTTGATTTGAATAAGAATGTTGTGTTATTTTTGCACGTGAGACGATTCTATTGGTTCTTTTTACTTGACTTAACATGCTACATTACTTGACACGTGACATTAATTTGGGCCTCCAGAATAAAATGACACCTTGAACTTAGTAAATTAAGCTAAACAGTAAATTACGCTTATCTTTTAGATCCCAAACCAATAGGCTAATCCATTTAAATTGAATTGGACTTAAATAATCAATTTAGTTATATTAGTCCATTTATCCATTCGAACTAATATATTCTGAATTTAATTAAGTTTCAATTTATTTTATGAATTTAAATTTTAATAAAAATTAAATGATTACCCCGTGTTTTGGAAATTTAGTTTATGTAAAATTTAATTTAACTATCAGTAGATAAGAACAAGTAAATCAAGTTTGGAAATTCTTAATCACAACATTTTGCTTTAGTCACATGCCTGGTGATACGACGGATATGTTTATCTCAGTTTCTTTATTTTTAATGTGCTAAGATGAGATTTAATCCCGTCATTTCCATATTTAATTATCAATGTGACGCCTATATGGACTAAAGCGAATAATACGTGTTATGAATTTGACTTGTAACAATTTTAGAGTTCAACAAGAGCCATAAGTTCATATTTTGGCTATAATAAATTAATTAATTAGTTCAAACCCAATACAGTTAATAATGTGGCCCTAGCGATGTGTACATATGAGAACACATAGTACATACAGTTAAGTGGAGGCCAAGCTAAGGCTTAGACATATTTTACATGTGGGCAGCTTTGCTTTCTATAATTATACTCTTTTGTTTTAGGACAACTTTCTATTAATTACAGTCACTTGATTTTACTATGCATTTAACGTGTTTATTTTACCAGTTACCGTAGCACGATTAGACATTTAATCAAGATAGGAAAGGCTGCTAAGTTGGATTTATATGGGACATCATCAAGCAAGATTAAACATTGACGTATGGAGCGTAGCATATACTAGAAGCAAAATTAAAATTTTATGCTGCCACCTTTATAAATCAGTTGTCGAAGATGATGTTTACGAGTACAAATATAAATGAGTGGTCGATTAAAATTAATTGAGTTAATAATGGCAAGTTATTACTTGAGCTAAAATGGGTCAGATCAGAATTCTTTTTCAGATAAAACTCTTAATTCTTTATTAAAACTATATAAAGCATATCAAACAAAACTATTTTGTGACACACTCAAAATTTCTGATGAAACAATTAGGTTACATATCAACCGATAACATTAAAGAAGTGGTTAATAACCAATAGTATGTTGTTTATTGTGTTCAATAGTCGCACTATTTTGTCGTTTTTTTTTTTATTCTATTGTAAACTTTGTATTGTTTTCTAATTAGTTGTTATATTGTTTTGTATTTTGGATTTGTTGCACTTGAGTCTTGAGCGGAGGTTCTTTCTGAAACAACTCCTCTATCACCATGAGGTAGTGATAAGGACTACGTACGCTCTAAGGTAGTGATAAGTACTACGTACGCTCTATCCTTTATCGATCTCACTTGTGAAATTTTACCGAAAAAGAAAGTTTTATATGTCACAAGCAAGTTAAGTGACACAAGTTCTTTATGTTTACAGTTTGGTAAGCAAAACTCGAAAAATATAAAGTGATAAGTATAACCAATGGTCCAATTATCCATCACCGGGCCTCGTAATATTAGTTGTTGGGCTTCTCTAAGTTATTACCAAGAGTGCCCAACATACTACTTTGCAACTTTTACAAAAAATATACTTCCGAGTTTTGAGTTTTGTCTCTATTTATGTGATATGTTGTATGATTAAATATGGAGTGTAAAAATTAAAATTTGTTGTCTACAATAATTCATACATTTTGTATGTCTAATAAAATGTAAAGTTAAACACTAAATTGTTATTGAATATAAAAAGATATCCTATGTGGAAATAATAGGCAAGTGTACTAATATGCCTTGAGAAACAGATCAATAAAATAGTATAGTTGCTATAGTAATTGTCATAATTAAGCTTATAAACTAATAGAGTAGTTAAATGTTTGTAACTTGAGTTAGTTGATAGTTAGAATTAGTTAACGGATTATTCATTGACAGTTGTACGTTATTTAAATAGGAGGTGGTACAATACATTATAGTTAGTTTCGAATATTTTTTTGATACTCTTTGAGCAGTCAAGTTCGTATGCTCTCTTCTCCAAAATAACTGTATTGTTACTTTCTTTTTCAATATCAGAAAATTATTCTTCATTTGTTATCTCAACATAGGGGTGTCAAACGGGCCGGCCCGACCCAGCCCGATTATCTAATCCGGCCCGGTAAGCCCTAGGGCTTTAGGGTTCTGGGTCCCGGGCCGGTTATTTTGTTAAAATGGGCCCGGTTAATCCGGCCCGGACTAGGCCCGGTCCAGGCCCGCCGGTTAACCGGGCCAGAAAATTTAAAAAAAAAAATGGATTTTGGGCCAAACTAGCCGTTGGCCCAACGGCTATATAGCCGTTTTGGGTCCAAACGGCTAGTTTGGGCCCATTTAGTAAAAGAAAAAAAAAAACACTTAAAAAAATATTTTTTAATCCCCAAAAAAAAATTATAAATACCCTACAACTTCAAATTATTTTTCACACAATTTTTTACTCTCTCAAATCTCATTCTCTCTCAAATCTCAATTCTCAAATATTCAATATATTTAATTTCTTAAAGTGTTCACTTTAATTTTTTAATTTTTCGTTTACAAAGTACGAGCGGAAGTTTCTAAAGTCGCAATCTTCGGATACTTCCAAAATTTGGTATCGGCGTTCCATCTCTTACGTTTAATTTTTATTTATTGTATTAATTGTTTAATATTTAATTTTATTATATTTGTGTATTTTGAATATTTTTAGTTTAATTTAATTTATATTATGGATAAATTAAAAAACCTCGCTACTAAAGGTGTTAAAATTTTTTGTCCCGGAAGCGGTAGTGGTAGTAAAAAGCGAATTACTAGCGGTAGAGGTAGTTCAAGTAGTAGATATACCCGTGTGCCTTCGCCTCCGGTACCGCTTGGTACACCTTTTGAGGAAGAAATAGATGTAGGTGCTCACGATATGGATTATGTAGAAGCTCAGGAAAATTACGGTATAGAAGAAGAAAATGAAGTAGATGCGGTTAATTTAGACGAAGATAATGAAAATATTGCTGAAACACCCGCAATAGGAGATACTAACGTTAGATCTGAATCAGTTAATCTCCCTTCCCGTCCTCCCAGTGCCCCAAAAACTCGTAAAAGAACTAGTATTTCATGGCAATTTTTTGAACGTATATCAGATATTGAGGTGCAGTGCAATATATGTCAACAAATATATAAGCATAGAAGTGGAGGCAAGCAAGGGGGTACGGGTACGTTAATGAGACATATAGCTGAAGATCACAAAAGAGAGTTAAATATTGCAAAAGGTGGTGGGGATGTTGGTGGGTCAACGCAAACTAGAATGGACCCAGCAACCGGTCAAGTAGCGAAAAAGTATAATAAATTGAGGGACAGGGAAGAAATAGCTAAAATGGTAGTTATGGGTTGTTTGCCTTTTAGTTTTCCTTCTTCTGATGCCTTTATTCGTTATATACAATCAATTTATAATCCTATGTTTAATGGTATTCCTAGAACTACTTGTCGGTCTGATATTTTTAGACTCCATTCACAATATTGTTTTTATTTATTAACATTTGTTAAAAAATGTTCAATGTAGATTGTCCCTAACTTTTGATCTTGGTCGTGCTGTAAATAAAAATGATTATTTAACCGTTACTTATCATTGGATGGATAGTAATTTCGTGATGCAAAAACGTATTCTTGCTTTTTTATATGATGAAGATCGTAAACATACTGGACAATTTATTGATGATTCTATTGTTAAAATTGTCGGATATTATGGTATCGAAAATAAAATTTTATGTATTGCTTTTGATAATGCTTCTAACAACAAAACTGCTATAACAAAAATAAAATCTAAGCTATCTCCGCCCTTGCCTGAAATTTTTCATATTAAGTGTGCATGTCATATATATAATTTAATTGTAAGAGATGGTCTTGAAATTTTTGAGCTTTATATTGAAAAAAATCGTCTTGCCGTTGGTTTTATTCAAGGAAATAATCGTAGATCGAGAATTAGAGAATTTAAAGTTAAATGTCAAGAAAATGGACTTACACCGATTTTGATGCCTGAGGAAATTGATACTAGATGGAATTCTACGTATGAATTTTTAAAAACTTGTTATAAATATAGAATTCCTATTACACTAGCTTTTAACCAACATTGCAGTTCATTTGCTGATTCTGTTGATTGCATGCTACATAATTCTGATTGGGTTGTAATTAATGATCTTGTTAAGTTTTTAGAAAAATTTTATGTAGCTACGGTTGAATTTTCCGGTGCTTACTATCCTACTGTTTGTAATATTTTGGCATATATAGCCGATATTTCTGGTTTGCTCCAACAATATAAAAATAAAGAAGGTTATAAAGAAGCTGTTGGCGCCATGTTTACGAAATTTAAAAAATACTTTTTCCCGATTCCCCCTATTTACTTGGTTGGTGCTATGCTAAATCCGTGCATGAAATATAATCATATGTGTCACTTTAGTACTCTTATTTATATTAACTTAGAAATAAATACTAACCATGATTCTGAACAAGTACAACCTGATTTGTGGACGGCTACGGCTGATACAAAGGAATACATAGAAAAATTATATAATCACTATGCTGATTTATTTGATTCAGCCGTACCTACAAATATCACTCCAACTGTCGCTCCTCATCCACCCGAGGAGCCATCATCTTCTAAAAGGACAGCACATAGTGGTTTTTCTGATTCGTTTTATGATTTAAATTGTTGGAACAGTGTTGATGAGAGAACTTACACATCAATTTATCGGGAAGAGCTGAAATATTATCTTAAGACGGCACCAGAGGATCGCAGACGACGGATCAACACGTTGGATTGGTGGAGGAATAATGAATCACAATATCCTGTGCTTTCAAGATTAGCTAGAGATATCTTGAATGTTCCAATGTCAACCGTTGCATCAGAGAGCGCCTTCAGTCAGGGACGACAGCAGCTTGGAGACAACCGACACTCATTGGGAAGCAATGCAATGAATGTTCTAGTTTGCCTCAGAGATTGGATTAGAGCGGAAAGAAGAAACCAAGGAATGGAACCGGAGCCGAGCGGTGAGCTGAAACTTGAAGAAATTAGGACTTCACGGGAGAACTCAGCAGAATCAAGTCCAATGCATGGTTTTGCCCCCGTTGACTTCGACTATCCTATGCAAGTTCCCATTAATATTAACATGAATGAGTTGGAAAAAATGATGCATAATTTATAGATTTTTCATTCATGTAAATTATAAATTTTGGATCATTTTGCAATCAATAAAATTCCCCAAATTCATTCAGTCCTTAGTCGTTTTTTTTTTTTTTTTTTTATTTAACGATTTAAAATTTTAAATTGAATTTCTAGTTTTCTACTTTAAATTAAAAACTTACTTCTAATATATTATTAATTTACTACCAAATATTATTAATTTATTATATTAAGTAACATATGTTTTGTATATTTGTGCATATATTTTCTATAGAAATATATATTTAACGTATACATGTGTATATATTTTATAAATTAGTATATAAGTATATCTATACATATTGTAATGTATATATAATGTAGTATATTTTATAAGTAGTAGTATATATACATTGAATGGTGCGTATACACGTGTATATATCTTCTATAGAAGTGTATATTTAATGTATACATGTGTATATGTTTCATAAATTAGTATATAACTATACAAATATATATTGTAATGTATATACATTATAGTATATTTCATTTAAAGTATTACATATACATAGAATAGAGTGAATGGATCTTCTATAGACGTGTATATTTAACGTATACATGTGTATATATTTTATAAATTAGTATATAACTATACAAATATATATTGTAATGTATATATATTGTATATATCTCATTTAAAGTATTACATATACATAGAATAGAGTGTATATATGTGAATAGATCTTCTATAGACGTGTATATTTAACAGATACATTACTTTATGTTTTATAAATTAGTATATATATTGTAGTATATACTTTTTTTAAAGTAGTACATATATATTGAATGGTGCGTATATATGTGTATATATCTTCTATAGACGTATATCTTTAAAGTATACAAGTGTATATGTTTTATAAATTAGTATGTACCTATATATATATATACATATTGTTGTATATATATATATATATGTATATCACTATATTGTAGTATATATTTTATTTAATGTAGTACATATATATTGAATGGTGCATATATATGTGTATATATCTTCTAAAGTAGTATATATTTAACGTATACATGTGTATATGTTTTATAAATTAGTATATATATATATATATATATATATATATATATATATATTGTAGTGTATATATATATATATATATATTATACTATTATAGCATATGTTTTATTTAAAGTAGTACGTATAGTCATATATAATTATATATTGAATGGTACGTATATATGTGTAATTGTTTATACTTTAAATATTTTTTTAAAAATATATAGTGTATATTGGAGTGTATATAGTGTATATTGGATTTTTTATTTATTTTTTAAACGGGTTTGACCGGTTTTTAACCGGGTTTTGGTGGGTTTGACCGGATTGGGTTAAGTGGGTCGGGTTCGGGTGGGTTTTAATTTTTTTACTGTTTGACCCGGCCCAGCCCGGTTAACGCCAAACCCGGCCCGTAACCGGCCCGAAACCCGGGTAAAATGGGAGGGCCGGTTCCGGGTTGGCCCGGACCGGCCCGTTTGACACTTTACTCAACATGGTATCAGAACAACAATGTACGATTGTAGATCAAGGGAATTTCTTCAATAATTGAGGGGGAAATTGAGCTGAAATTTTCATTCAGTGGGTGTTAGCCCACAGTTGAGGGGGTGGATTCGGGCTTCGAGAAAATTTTTGGGCGAACCTTCTTAGGTGGTCCCCTGACGGTCTATTAAATGGATCGGGTTACTTTGAAAGGGCCGGGGGAGCCATTTTTCAAGTCAAATGGGCGAAACGACAGAAATTGTGATTTTTTAATTTGTGACTTTCGGAGGGTATTAACTCACGGTTCGGGGGTGGGCTCAGGCTCGGGCTCCGAAAAATATTATGAGCAAAACTTTTCAAATGGTCCCCTGCGTCCTATTAAATTGATGGGGTTGCTTTGACAGGGTCCGGGGAGCTATTTTCCAAGTCAAACAGGCGAAACGGTAGAAATTATGATTTTTAATTTTTGCGACTTTCGATGGGTGTTGGCCTACGGTTCAAGGGTTGGGCTCTGGCTCCAAGAAAATTTTCCAGCGAAACTTCTCGAGTAGTGCCTTGATGGCCTATTAAATGGATCGGGTTGCTTTGATGAGGTCGGAGAAGCCATTTTCAAGTCAAACAGGAGAAACGATAGGAATTGCAGTTTTTTTGTGACTTGTAGTGGGTGTTAGCCCATTGTTCGGGGATGGACTCATGCTTCGGGAAAAGTTTTGGGCAAAGTTTCTCGGGCGGTCCCTTAACGGCCTATTAAATGGATCAGGTTTCTCTGGTGGGGTCGGGAAAATCATTTTTCAAGTCAAATGGGAGAAACAACAGAAATTGCGGGTTTTCCTACGACGACTTTCGATTGGTGTTAGCCCACGGTTTGAGGGGTGGGCTCGAGCTTTGAAAATATTTTTGGGTGAAACTTCTTTGGTGGTCCCTTGACGTCCTATTAAATGGATCGGGTTGCTTTGGCGGGATCGGGGGAGCCATTTTGCAAGTCAAAACGACAGGAATTGCGATTTTTTTTCAACTTTCGGTGGCTCGATATTCGAAAAAAATTGGGCAAAAATTCTCGGGCGGTTCCCTACAACAACAACAACAACAAGCCCAGTGTATTACCACACAGTGGGGTCTGGGAGGGCAAAAATTCTCGGGCGGTTCCCTAACGGCCTATTAAATGGATCGGATTGCTTTGGAGGGTCGGGGAAGCTATTTTCTAAGTCAAACGGATAAAATAAAAGAACTTACGGATTTTTTGCGACTTTCGGTGGGTGTTAGTCCATAGTTCGCGGAATGGACTCAGGCTTCGAAAGAATTTGAGCGAAACTTCTCTGACGGACCCCTAATGGCCTATTAAATGGATCAGGTTGATTTGGTGTGCCAGAGAAGCCATTTTGCAAGTGAAAATGTGAAGTACGCTCTTGGATTGGGCATTCTTTTGCGTGCTTCCAGCTCTTTAACTCTGAGTGTACATTGTGATGCTGATTGGGTTCTTGCATTAACACTAAGAGATCTATTATCTGGTGCAGTTTGGTACTTCTTCAGTGTCTTGAAAATTAATGAAGAAGGCTACTATTTGTAGGAGCTCAGTTGTAGCAGAAGTTGGTTTATTGATTTGTATCAAGAACTTAGACTGAAAGTGAAGTTGCCAGTTCCGTTATATTGTGAAAGCAAGTTAGCTATGCAGATTGTTGCCAACCCTGTATTTCATGAACTCACTAAATACATTGACATTGATTATCATTTTATATATTCGTGAGAAGATTTAAGGTGGTCTCATTTTCACTGCTTATTATTTACCTTCTGTTGATCAGACTGCCAACGTATTTACCAAACATCTTCATAGCTCCTAGCTTGGGAGTTGGGGGGAGGGGCCTTAAAATAACAGGCAAATTCAGTAATGTGCCTTGATACACTTATCAATGTAACAATATAGTTGCTATAGTCATTGTCACAATTAGACTTACTAACTAACTAGAGTAGTTAAATTTTTGTTACTTGAGTTAGTTGGTAGTTAGAATTAATTAGTGGATTAGTCCTTGACAGTTATATGATGTATAAAAAAGGAGCAATAGACTAGTCATTGACAGTTGTATGATGTATAAACAGGAGGAGGTACAATGCATATTGTTAGTTTTCAAATATTTTTGTAATTCACTTTGAGAAGTCAAGCTCGTATTCTTTCTTCTAAATAATTATATTGTCATTTTCTTCTTCTTCAATATCAGAAAATTGTTCCTCATTTGTGATCTTAACATCCAATTTTGGTAGTTTTATTTAAGGGTGTCAAACGGGCCGGGCTGACCCGGCCCGGCCCTATTAGCTAACCCGGCCCAGTAAGCCCTAGGGCTTAAGGGTTCCGGGTCCCGGGCCAGTTTTTTTAAAAATGGGCCCGGTTAACCCGGCCCGGATCAAGCCTGGTCCAGGCCCGTCGGTTAACCGGCCCGGCCCGGAATATAAAAAAAAATAAAAAAATTGGGCCAACGGCTATATAGCCGTATTTTGGTCCAAACGGCTAGTTTGGGCCCATTTAATTAAAAAAAAAAAAAAAAAACTTTAAAAAATATTTTTTAATCCCCAAAAAAAATCTATAAATACCCTACAACTTCAAATCATTTTTCACTCTCTCAAATCTCATTCTCTCTCAAATCTCAATTCTCTAATATTCAATATATTTAATTTCTTAAAGTGTTCACTTTAATTTTTTAATTTTCGTTTACAAAGTACGAGCGGAAGTTTCTAAAGTCGCAATCTTCGGATACTTCCAAAATTTGGTATTGTCGTTCCATCTCTTACGTTTAATTTTTATTTATTGTATTAATTGTTTAATATTTAATTTTATTATATTTGTGTATTTTGAATATTTTTAGTTTAATTTAATTTATATTATGGATAAATTAAAAAACCTCGCTGCTAAAGGTGTTAAAAAATTTTGTCCCAGAAGCGGTAGTGGTAGTAAAAAGCGAATTACTAGCGGTAGAGGTAGTTCAAGTAATAGATATACCCGTGTGCCTTCGCCTCCGGTACCGCTTGGTACACCTTTTGAGGAAGAAATAGGTGTAGGTGCTCACGATATGGATTATGTAGAAGCTCAGGAAAATTATGGTATAAAAGAAGAAAATGAAGTAGATGCAGTTAATTTAGACGAAGATAATGAAAATATTGTTGAAACACCCGCAGTAGGAGATGCTAACGTTAGATCTGAATCAGTTAATCTCCCTTCCCGTCCTCCCAGTGCCCCAAAAACTCGTAAAAGAACTAGTATTGCATGACAATTTTTTGAACGTATATCAGATATTGAGGTGCAGTGCAATATTTGTCAACAAATATATAAGCATAGAAGTGGAGGCAAGCAAGGGGGTACGGGTACGTTAATGAGACATATAGATGAAGATCACAAAAGAGAGTTAAATATTGCAAAAGGTGGTGGGGATGTTGGTGGGTCAACGCAAACTAGAATGGACCCAACAACCGGTCAAGTAGCGAAAAAGTATAATAAATTGAGGAACAGGGAAGAAATAGCTAAAATGGTAGCTGTGGGTTGTTTGCCTTTTAGTTTTCCTTCTTCTGATGCTTTTATTCGTTATATACAAGCAATTTATAATCCTATGTTTAATGGTATTCCTAGAACTACTTGTCGGTCTGATATTTTTAGACTCCATTCACAATATTGTTTTTATTTATCAACATTGTTAAAAAATATTCAATGTAGATTGTCCCTAACTTCTGATCTTGGTCGTGCTGTAAATAAAAATGATTATTTAACCGTTACTTGTCATTGGATGGATAGTAATTTCGTGATGCAAAAACGTATTCTTGCTTTTTTATATGATGAAGATCGTAAACATACTGGACAATTTATTGCTGATTCTATTGTTAAAATTGTCGGATACTATGGTATAGAAAATAAAATTTTATGTATTGCTTTTGATAATGCTTCTAACAACAAGACTGTTATAACAAAAATAAAATCTACGCTATCTCCGTCCTTGCCTGAAATTTTTCATATTAAGTGTGCATGTCATATATATAATTTAATTGTAAAAGATGGTCTTGAGTTTTTTGAGCTTTATATTGAAAAAATTCGTCTTGCCATTGGTTTTATTCAAGGAAATAATCGTAGATCGAGAATTAGAGAATTTAAAGTTAAATGTCAAGAAAATGGACTTACACCGATTTTGATGCCTGAGGAAATTGATACTAGATGAAATTCTACGTATAAATTTTTAAAAACTTGTTATAAATATAGAATTCCTATTACACTAGCTTTTAACCAACATTGCGGTTCATTTGCCGATTCTGCTGATTGCATGCTACATAATTCTGATTGGGTTGTAATTAATGATCTTGTTATGTTTTTGGAAAAATTTTATGTAGCTACGGTTGAATTTTTCGGTGCTTACTATCCTACTGTTTGTAATATTTTGGCATATATAGCCGATATTTCTGGTTTGCTCCAACAATATAAAAATAAAGAAGGTTATAAAGAAGCTGTTGGCGCCATGTTTACAAAATTTTAAAAATATTTTTTTCCGATTCCCCCTATTTACTTGGTTGGTGCTATGCTAAATCCGTGCATGAAATATAATAATATGTGTCACTTTAGTACTCTTATTTATACTAACATAGAAATAAATACTAACCATGATTCTGAACAAGTACAGCCTGATTTGTGGACGGCTACGGCTGATGCAAAAGATTATATAGAAAAATTATATAATCACTATGCTGATTTATTTGATTCAGCCGTACCTACAAATATCACTCCAACTGTCGCTCCTCATTCTCCCGAGGAGCCATCATCTTCTAAAAGGCCGGCACATAGTGGTTTTTCTGATTCGTTTTATGATTTAAATTATTGGAACAGTGTTGATGAGAGAACTTACACATCAACTTATCGGGAAGAGCTGAAATATTATCTTCGGACGGCACCAGAGGATCGCAGACGACGGATCAGCACGCTGGATTGGTGGAGGAATAATGAATCACAATATCCTGTGCTTTCAAGATTAGTTAGAGATATCTTGAATGTTCCAATGTCAACCGTTGCATCAGAGAGCGCCTTCAGTCAGGGACGACAGCAGCTTGGAGACAACCGACACTCATTGGGAAGCAATGCAATGAATGTTCTAGTTTGCCTCAGAGATTGGATTAGAGCGGAAAGAAGAAACCAAGGAATGGAACCGGAGCCGAGCGACGAGCTGAAACTAGAAGAAATTATGACTTCACGGGAGAACTCAGCAGAATCAAGTCCAATGCATGGTTTTGCCCCCGTTGACTTTGATTATCCTATGCAAGTTCCCATTAATATTAACATGAATGAGTTGGAAAAAATGATGCATAATTTATAGATTTTTCATTCATGTAAATTATAAATTTTGGATCATTTTGCAATCAATAAAATTCCCCAAATTCATTCAGTCCTTAGTCGTTGTTTTTTATTTTTTTTTGGAATAAATTTTGAATATTTGTGCATATATCTTCTATAGAAGTGTATATTTAACGTATACATGTGTATATATTTTATAAATTAGTATATAAGTATATCTATACATATTTTAATGTATATATAATGTAGTATATTTTATAAGTAGTAGTATATATACATTTAATGGTGCGTATACACGTGTATATATCTTCTATAGAAGTGTATATTTAATGTATACATGTGTATATGTTTTATAAATTAGTATATAACTATACAAATATATATTGTAATGTATATACATTATAGTATATTTCATTTAAAGTATTACATATACATAGAATAGAGTGTATATATGTGAATGGATCTTCTATAGACGTGTATATTTAACGTATACATGTGTATATATTTTATAAATTAGTATATAACTATACAAATATATATTGTAATGTATATATATTGCATATATCTCATTTAAAGTATTACATATACATAGAATAGAGTGTATATATGTGAATAGATCTTCTATAGACGTGTATATTTAACGTATACATTACTTTATGTTTTATAAATTAGTATATATATTGTAGTATATACTTTTTTTAAAGTAGTACATATCTTTTGAATGGTGCGTATATATGTGTATATATCTTCTATAGACGTATATCTTTAAAGTATACAAGTGTATATGTTTTATAAATTAGTATGTAACTATATATATATATACATACATATTATTGTATATATATATATATGTATATCACTATATTGTAGTATATATTTTATTTAAAGTAGTACATATATATTGAATGGTGTATATATATGTGTATATATCTTCTAAAGTAGTATATATTTAACGTATACATGTGTATATGTTTTATAAATTAGTATATATATATATTGTAGTGTATATATATATATATATTATACTATTATAGCAAATATTTTATTTAAAGTATTACGTATAGTCATATATAATTATATATTGAATGGTACGTATATATGTGTAATTGTTTATACTTTATATATTTTTTTAAAAATATATGTTGTATATTGGATTTTTTATTTATTTTTTAAACGGGTTTGACCGGTTTTTAACCGGGTTTGACCGAGTCTTGGTGGGTTTGACCGGATTGGGTTTAGTGGGCCGGGTCCGGGTGAACTTTATTTTTTTTACTGTCTGGCCCGGCCCGGCCCGGTTAACACCAAACCCGGCCCGGAATTGGCCCGAAACCCGGGTAAAATGGGAGGGCCGATTTCGGGTTGACCCGGCCCGGCCCGTTAGACACCCCTAGTTTTATTAATTTATTTTTAAATATAGAATGTCATATAAATCGTGACAACATATATAGTTACAACGACAAAATTAGAGACCATGCATAAAAATGTTCCCTTTTCTCCATCTTCCCGAAATGGCTAGTTGTTGATTTATTGCTTAACCCTTGACTGTTGGCGCTCCGGCCTCCGGCCCATCCACTGCTTATCTTTCAGAATACTGCCGGAGTTTTGCCGGATATTAAATGAGTATAATTTAGATGTTGCATTAAAAAGAATGTTGTAATTAATTGCATGTATATCCCACAACTTCCACAAACTTTTTCTCGTCATGTAAATGTAATATTGTATATCATTTTATTCTCTTATTGAATAACGATCATAACCAGTGGCGGAGTCAGGATTTTCATTGAGAGGGTTCAGAAGTAAACATACGGACTTAGTCGAAGGAGGTTCAACATCTACTATATATACATAAAAATATTTTTGACCGTGTAAAAATAATATACTTTTCCGTCTCAGGGGGTTCGGATGAATCCCCTGATTACAAGGTGGATCCGCCACTGATCATAACAAATGTTTTGTAAAATTACTGTGAAGCTATCCGGCTAAAAATTAATCGATATGATCGAAGTCATTTGCTGTAAAGGTTGCATTTTCTACATAGATCTTACTAAACTTATTTAGAAGAATAAAAAATGTTGTACAGTAATTAGTAATTAACTAATAGGTAGTGAATTTTTGTCTGGATTCCTGGCGAAAAATAAGGGGCTATTCTAGGGAGGGGGAAAAGCAAAGCACAGACATGAAGCTGACATATAACGTACGTACTATAAAACTTGGCAGTGATTTTTGAAAACAATGAGAGGAATTGATTATTAAATTACTCGTAGGAGGTAGAAATATCATTGTGTAATTAAGTAGAGAGTCAGAAAATTCGGGGGGTAAAGTGAAAATCTATTCATTTATATTAAGTACTATGAATTCATAGATGCTATGGGTGAATATTGATGTTGACTCTACTTGATTAGGAATTGCGTGATGAAAGAGAAGGGACTGACCAGTTATCAAAGGCAATAAATATATATATTGTGTGGAAAAATTGATAACACAATGACAGAAGCCTTCACTATTTTCCAGGTTTGTCAGCCTTTCTATCGAGGGATATATTTCCTCCCTTTTAATTTGATTGTCTAGTTTTAGTTTGAACAGAATTTAAGAAAAAAAAATAAAAATTTAAATTTTATAATATTAATCTAAACTCTAAAGACACATAAAATATACCAAAATATTTTAAATCGTCTAGTCTAAACATTTCATCTGAATGTTGAAATTTAAGAGTTCAAAATAAAAGGAATTGTCTTTTTTCGAACGGACTAACTAAAAAGGAAATTAAGATACAACAATAATATACTTAGTGTAATGAGAGTAAAATATACGCAGTCTCTACCATTACCTCAGAAGAAGTAGAGAGATTATATTATTTCCGATAGACCCTCGCTAAGAACAAGAAACAATTAAAAACACATAATAAAAATAAAAAATAAGATAAACAAATTAAAACGGAGGAGTACTATATGACTTTCCCTTCCCTACAATAAATTTTCTTTCTTCGAGGAGTTCTTCATTCATTTCGTCTTCCATTGTCTCTTTTCAACTATTCTGTTTAAATCTTGATTTAGTGATGCCAATTCAATACAGTGAATGGTTTGCCATAATTTTTAATTAATAAGAAGCATAGTAAAGGTGTAAAATAATATCTTGTCTATACGCTTCTGAATAAAAGTGGCGAATCATGTATGTATCTTAGAGAACAAGAAAAACTAGACATTGATTAACATTAATGTTCTTCATTTCTTGCATATGCTGGATATATGCATTCTCATATTGTATAAATGGTTTCTCTGTTTTATTGTTCTATTAACTCAATGTCGTTATTGGCAACAACTTATTGAATCCATTTCTTGGGCTTACAATAAATTAAAAAAATTGCTCTTTCACTTGGTTTTGTAGTGTACTACCTGCCAAATACATCTTTGGGGCTCATAATACAAAATGAAAGTTTCTTTCGCTAGTCGTGTTATGCAGTATTATTCACCCAAGAACCTTAAGTGAATACAAGAGAATTATGGAGTAGCAACGCTAGGAAGATTTGAAAAGCATTAATTATAAAATTAGGATTTCAAGGTTTAACCAAAGCTTCTCTCAAGATTCACTAATATTTTTGTTTTGATATTGCTACCACACATAATTAATTATGAACCTACTGAATCCGTCCTGCTAGAGCATTATATACCGAGACATGCTGCAATAAAAACAACCTTTAGCAGCAATAAATTAAATAGTCATTTTTATTAAAGTATGCTAAAAAATTTACCGACATTATAGGTTTTAGGAGCATTTATAATTAGAGCTAAAATGTAATTGTCACTGGTACATGCCTCTATAAAATATATATATATATATATATATATATATTTCGCAGCGATTAAGCTAGTGTCGTTAATTAATTGCCGGTAAAGATCATTTTTGGTGTAGTGACGGTGGTAAGAACACCTCATTGATTGTAAAGCATTGTAGCATTAATACTTTTATGGACTTCGGGAATTCTATTTCATCTCATGTAGCATCGCCAGTAATTTTTTTTCAAACTTGAAATAAAATGGACAATGAGGACTATTTTCTGCTTGATATAAATATGATAATTAGTTGAACTATTTTTGCTAAGGTTGTGTATCACTTGGTGATCACTTCAAAACTCAAATTTTCAAAACTAATTTCCCTTTCTCTTTTGTTCTCATGTTTATGGTGAGTGTTAGTACATTATATAGGAACGTACCAAAGACATCCCATCAAACAAAAGGATCACAAGAGAGAGTAACATCATAGAGCCAAATGACGACAAAATTCAGCTTCAATTTCCAAAGTGCATATGCAATGTTGCATCCATGCCAGTTCATCCCCAGATCCATTATGTAATTTGTTCCACTACATCTCATTTTCTAGCTTCTTCTATTCACATCAAAAATATATATTGAGGGTAACTGATATTAATAGTACAAACACTACTGTCACCTACCATAACTCAAGTGGATTCAGAGCTCAAGTTATATACACGCATCTAAGTGTGAAAAAAATTACAGTATCATGTCACCTTTTTACAAGTTATTGCATTTAAAGGAAGCTTATTACAGTGGTTAATATCATTGAAATGACATAAAAATGTAAAAAATACTATTCTCCTTACTGACTGTTTATGAAATTTGAAGTTTAAAACTATTTCTATGGTGAAAAAATAAACTATGGCTGCAAGTGAGTTGCTTCGAGATCACAAGTTACTCCATGTTGTATGTTGAGTTTAGCATGGATCTTTGAAAAGATTACTCAGATCATTCTTGAGGAAAACAGAAATACTACGCCAGCATTACCAAAGCTTAGAATGAAAATATTCTTCTATACTACTATAGTTTTAACCCAAAAGGTGAAACAAAAATGAGGAATGACTTGTTAGCTTGGTCATGTGATGAGATTTTAATTAGCATATCTGTGTATGATGATGTCACGAGATCTTGTATACAATACAATTTGGATATTATCTCAGATTTCAAGATTACTTCCCTTAGACCTGTCATCAAGAAAATTAGATATCTGTGAGACAAATAGATTAATAGAAAAGGAAATAATAAACCACATAATGAACCAAAAACAATCAAATGTGTCTATGGTGAAAAATATTATTGTAGATCCAACATATAACATAACATAACATAACATGAAAAATGCTTGGCCATTATGGTAAATGTTACTCTTTACGTCCTAACTTATGAGAAGATGTTTGACTGGACACAACGTTATAACTATAAGTACGAGGGATATACAGTTCCCATTTGGGAAACTGAAATACTGAATGTAAAAATATATCACATGTGGGAAGTAGGAAGTGAAACCCTAAAATAAGAAATGATGAGTAGAATGGTAATGATGAAAGTTAAAAGATTAGTAGCAGAAACAGACAGAAGAGATTCAAGAAGCCATCATGAGCAAAATGATGAGCAACACTAACTCAAAACAGAGAGAAAACTGACACAAGCATAAGCTCATTCTACTTTACTGTGGCAGGAAATGAAAGTTGAAGGAGTCAAAAATCTTCATCATTACACCAATCTGCTTTTGTCCACCAACATTACCTAATAATTACCAAATCTCACAACCTACAAAAAAAACTCATCATATATACAGTTATACACTAAGATCTCACATTTGAATTTTTTTTACCTTTTTCAAAATTAATACATGTATGGACATTCAACTAAGTTTGTTAACGATAGTATCGGAGACAAAACTTACACTAATAAATATTTAGAAGTATTTCATGAAATATATATAAAGTAGTATTATATTGTGACATAGATGGTTCAAATGAACCTCTTCTGTCCTTCTAGTTTCGCCTCTGGAGGAAGCAACAATTGGGGGGAATGAAGCCTGGTCCGACAACACTAACTCATGATTCATAACCCCTTTTTCATAGAATGGGGCTTATGGATCTAATTGGTGACCTCGAGCCAGACAACATTCCCCTCAACTGAGAGAACTTCCTCATATGAATCTTGGGGATATACAAGAACTAAAGAAAACTATGTGGAAGAAATTGGAAGAGGAGAAGAGAAGGGGGAATTGTTGTTATTGTAGAGAATGAATGAAGAGTGGGGGGATAATAAATACAGGATGGAGAAAGAAAGAGGGGGTGGGGGTGTGTAGTAAAGGACAAACAAAGTCATAAAAGCAAAGCAACAGACACCATGGGCCTTGACCCTACAATTGGCTCCACAAATATGACCACTACCCACCCCTAACTCCCCCCCCCACCCCACTCCCTACACAGACATATACCTATACCCTCCCTTTCTTCATGTGTCACCATCTCTCCTCTTGACTTTAACCTAATTATGCACAAGGTAAAATTATCAAACTTATTTTCATAATCATGAAATAATGACTCAACGTTTAGTTAATTTTTTAATATGTTGTTCTTGCCAAAATTTGATGAAACAACTGTTATAATTCAGATAGAATAAACAAACCACAAGTAAAAGAAAATAAGAACAATGAAATCCTTGCGGAAAAATCACGGGCAAAGACAAAGAAGGTTTCACTACAATGGAGGGAGAGTAAAATAAATGTGGAGAAGGCTGAATTTTTTGAATAATTAAAATAACTCACTAAATCGCACTTAGATAGTTCGTGCGTACAAATAGGTCCTAGTCCCCGATCCCTATGCTACCACTACAGCCCCCGTTACAAATCACAAACATGGGTCGCACCGCGAAATTTTCAGGGCCGAACCAATAGAATTCGAGTGACAACTCTAACAACAACAATAACATATCTAGTGTATTTCACAAATAGGATCCAAGGAAGGTAGTGTGTATGCATTGCAAACTTAGCTTATTTCTTCGTACATTCAATATGGCATAAGAATTATTCACATGGGAATGGGATCACGACATTTTACTTACAAAATTTTGGTACCATAGAAAAGAATCCGAGTATTCTAAGTCCAAATGAAACTATAGATTAATTTGTGGAATATAATAGCTCAATACCTTTTAAATTTAATTAGATACCCTAATACTATATACACTTAATGTCAAACATTTGGAACCGTAGCACTTATCAAAGCATAACATATATTGTAAAGTTGACCATACAACAGTATCAAAGTCTATTCTAGCATAATTGAAAGTTTCGAGTCAATAATTATGAGTACTGCTTGTACCTAACATGTTATTATTGACATTATTGGTTTAATTGATCTATCTGATAAGCGCTATATATTGACAACTTGTTTTTTTTGTAAAAGAGGAATATATTGTTGATTTTGGTACGTACGTCGTAAACTTTTTGTGTAATTATATTGTCAAACAGAAAAGGATTATTTTTATTTTTTTAAAAAAAGAAGACAATTATCTATAGATGACCACCTAATATAAGCATCATGTAAACTTTTTCTCCAAATCATAACCAGAAAGTCAGCCAAAAAGGGTAAGATGAAAATGCTGATAAAAAGAAACGTATATATATGATGAGGAGAGGAAAAAGAGAATTAATGAAAAAAATAGTAATAAGTAAATGTATATCACGAGATATATAAGATATGCTATATAATAATAACATGAATAGGGTAAGCTTGACAGTGAAAAGACTTAACAATATTTTGATTTCAGCTGCAACAAGAAACTTGACAATCAATAGCAGGGCCAATTTTGTTCACGTAAAATAGAAAAAGGAATCTCTATGACAAAATAAGCATTTGTGTAAGGCTACATAATACACTAGCATTACCACTTGCCTCAATTCCAACATGCTAAATTCTTTGAATTTATGACTTCAGTTCAGAAGCATGATGGTGTCTCTCCGTTACACTTACGGATACATATGCGACAAAAATACAATGATAAAGATAACAATCTAAAAATATAATTGACGATATTTACGTATCATTTTTAAAAATTTAAGGATGATAATATATTTGATTTTTTTTTCCAAAGTTTTATTTGCAGTGATAATTAATGTATAAAAAGTACTGCTAGGTTCTTTAGAGAAAACAAAAAAACAATACAATGTGATAAGTATTATCAATTTAATGAAAAAAGGGGACCCTCGTTCAGTGTGTAACTTCATTTTCTATGCTTGTGGATACACAGATAGGCCAGACTTTGTTCAGCCATTCCCCCTTGTGTTTTATGAAATGACACTATTACCCTTAGTTATTTAGCTTTTGCCACTTTACTAAACCTAATATTCATCTAGGGTTTCCTCATAAAACAACTCAAATTAATTTCGGTAAAAAACTACTCGAACCCGTTTTTTATAACATCAAATCAATAAATATATGACATATGTAATCATAGTAATTCTTTTTTCACATAACCATGGTTTTAGTTGATGCATATTATATTCCAACTCATTAGTTACGTTGATGCATATACCCGTTTTTCTCAACCAGTTGTTGAGGAAAATAAAAATGTCGCTAAGCACTTGCAAACAAACATAAATAAATTGCTCATCTCCATATAGATTTGTATTTCGAAATTGAAGAACTCGTGACTCGAAAATAAATCTTTGAAGAGCTAAGATTATACACATGACACAATTTCAAAATAAGTGATGTTTTTAATTAGCTTGGATACATACACCTATTGAAAAACCCTACATATATTTAGAAAGTAAAATATATTTCTACTAATTTATCCTTATCCCCGAAAGATAAATATTGTTCCAACTCTCCAGCATGACGATGAAAATGCTTCACTTGTTATTTTGAAATAAAATAAAAAGGTAAACATCATTTATTTGAAATGGAGATGTAGATTACTATTGATTATTATTGATTAATGATAATCATTGAGCCGTTGGAATAGTTTTAATCTATTCATTTGGTAGTGGGACATACATACGTAACATTTTTTAGAAGAGTCAACTTGAAAAGTTAAAAATGGGCAAAATCAATCAACTTTTAAGAAAAATATAGTACAACTACAACATCTAGTGGTAGCCTTTTTCATATTTCTGGTTTTAAACTGTTTCTGCTCCCTTGTTCAATTATCTCACTTTTGTTTGCGTGAAATAGAGAAGACTTTTGTTGTTCTAAAGCTTTCATAATGCAGAGTTCCCTTTGGTTTATTATTAACATCCACCTTTTTTTCTTTTCACTTTTTTGTTCTAACTTAAATTCAAATTTTCAATTGGTAGTTCAACAACATTGCCAGCTTTTCATTTCCCTACTTAGAAGGTAATGTTAATGTGGTCCATTTTTCCCTCTTTTACATGCAATCAATTTCGCTACACCACTTGTTGCTACTAATGATCACCATTTTCAACTGTGATTTTTATGTTATGTATCATCGTGCCTAAGGATGGATATATCGAATTCATGTCCAAATAAACACATGTTGCTGGTTACATCCGTTTTATTTTGGCTACAGTGTGTATTGCCGTGGCTAAGGACATATCGAGTTCATGTCCAAATAAATACATATTACCGGTTACATACGTTCTATATTGTCTATAATATGTATGTACACAACATGGAAAAAGTTACAAATAATATAACACCATTGTTATTATTGTTGTCTACATTCTAGAAATTAAAGGTTACAAATTAATGTAAGAATTATTAATTTTATGCTAAGTAGGAGAGATCTAATAGGTTATGCATCCTTGTCTTTAGAAGGTTGATTACTGAGCACCTCAAAACTGGCTTTCCCACCAGTGGCACTGCACGACCATTGATCAATCTTGTCCTCCACAAATCCCATAAAAGTGATAATTTTTCTCAAACTTCTAATTCCATTATCGAGAGGCGAGAAGCTTGCTTCAAGCCATAGATATATTTCTTCAACTTACACACGAGATGCTCACTATTAATGCTATCTGAAATGTAGAAAAAAATCACGATCCTTGAATAAAATGTGCAAAATTTCTTTCACTATATAATAGAGCAAATATTTAGCAATGAAGTAACTTCACAATTTCTTTAACAATGTGAAAAGATGTGTTTGACATAAAAAATAAAAAAAAAAGTATATATATATATACACTGTTAACCCGCCGTACATGTGACTTGACTTGATACTGAAATTTTTTTAAAGAGGCTAAAGATAAGAGGTGTCTAATATGACACGGTTATTTTTTACTTCATCGTTTCTTGATTCCTATTTCCTATATAAAAAAAATAAATATTTTATTTTATTTGTTATTTTATAAAATTAAAAGAGTTTCATGAAACTCTTTTTCTCCAGGTTACCTTAATATTAAATAGCTACAATAATAATAATAATAATTAAATTTAAAATTTTAAAAACTATTAGTAAAATTAAATATATTTCAAATTAGTACGTCTATAATTTTCATAAGAAATGTATCAAATATGACACAGAGACAGAAAAAAGAGTAGGGTTTGTCCCTAGTGAAAGAAAAAAAGCATGAAATATATAGCTTTTCCTCTTTTTCACGGTTTGAATAGAAGTTGTGTTTTTTACTTCATTGACTCGAGGTGCTGCACTGATTTTCACTATACCCTGCTGCAATTAATACTTGAATTTATTTTAGCAGGACTAGGAGTGTATATTACTCCCTACTTCACTTTTATTTATTTAGTATTTACTTGACATATTTTTTTTTAAAGAGGAATAGATAAAAGACAATTTATTATATCATTTATTGAATATAATAAATTTAATATTTTAAAAAATAATTATACCTAATAATAAAGATAAATAATGACTCGAGTGATAATTCTTCCTTAATTTTTAAAATTGTATAAGTAAAAATAAACATCTATTTTTTTAATAAGATGAATTGTCAATGCTACTTTTTGACTTCCTGTCTCCTATATTTCTATTTCATTTCCTCATTAAAACCTACCAACTCTTCTTATACACGAACTCTGCCTTAATTTTTGCCCCTTATTGCAAATTGCAACTACTAGCTTGCTACACAGAACCTTCTGTTTCATTTATCTTAGAAGCTTTATTATATGTCTTAAAAAGAAAACTAGAATAGTAGATTCATTGTCTAAAAAAAAATAGAATGGCAGCTCCATTTCCAAGTTCTATTTGATGAGTGAATAAAGTTGTGTTAGTTTAAAACACGAAAATCAACATTAGAGTGCTTTGTTACAAATTAAAAATTAATTAATTTTGGACGTTTTTAATCATTCAGCGAATAACCTTAGAAAAAAGGTGCATGGGAGTAGTTGAAAAAGTAGAGAAAAAGGTGGAGTCCTTTTTGGTACATGCTTTTTCACTACCCAAGATTTCACTTATTATAATAACATAATTAAATTATTACAAAGTTGGGGGAGAGAAAGAGAAAAAGATTCTTTTGCATTATGTAACAAATGAGAAAAATCTAAGATTAAAAAGATTTATAGTAATTCTCAACGTTAGATGTCTTTGATTTGGTAAACACAACTCTACCACGACACATTGATTTGTGAATTTTTTTTTCGTCCTTATTATTATATCAAACAAAATATTAGAATTGATATACAAAACAAAAGTTCCAAGTAAAAAGTTGTAATGAATAAATGCTTTTGATTCTTTTCCAAGAAGATACAAGAGTCAATTCTCTCCAACTCTTCAACCAAAAATGGACTAACAGTGTCACCTTTTCACTTGCATTAGCTTTTGGCTTCAATAGCAATTCCATACTGTTAGATAACTCTGCATATAGGGATAGTGATTTTCCTCGTTGGAAGACAATGACTTGGAGTTTTTTTTTTTATATTTAATCCAGCTTTTGATAAAATGATATATACACTATTAATGAGAAATTATTTTTAGGTTTGAGCGCGTTGTGCTGTGTGCGGGGCATAGTTCTATAGCAGGTCAATTTGAGTACAGTCCAAATCAACAACAACAACGTGCCCCGTGAAATCTTATAAATAGAGTTTGGAGAGAGTAGAATGGACGCAGATCTTACTTCTAACATTGTGGGGTGAGAGGTTGTTTTCGATAAATCTTCGGCTTAAAAGAGAAAGAGAAAGAAATCGATCAAAACAAGATTTCAAAAAAGAATAATATGACACCACGATAGCAAGAAATAAAACAAGAAATGCTAGAAAGAAAGAAATAACGACAGCAAAGTAGCAAGATAAACACAACCAAAGTAGCAACATGTAACAGTAAACACGAAGTAGAAGATATTGTGCAAGTACTAAATAAGAATGCTTCTCGGTCCAAGTCAATTCATCTTGAAGTTGAGCTAATTAGACCAAGTATTATAGGTAGCTCAAATTGACTCATAAAAAGGAAAAAAAAAAAAACTTGGTCATAGTTAAGACTGATTGAGCTATAATCCACTTATTTTAATCAAGTATATATCTCATTCAAATTAAACTAGAAACAAATTAATGACACCTCTAAGAATCATAAAGGACTATAATAATTGATTGGTTGAATATAATTCCCTTATTCACTCTAATAGTTGAGCTAAGCATTCCAATGATGACATGTCACAAAACAAGTTATACTTATTCTTTGGAAAAACAACATAAACATACACCTTAACTTACTATATTTACATAAATGTACGTCCACCCTTAAAAAGTAGTTACAAAATCCCAACTAATTATGTATCTTCATTAGATGTATCAGGAGCTATTATGTATCTCGACACTCAAAACTGGAAAAAAAAAAATATTGAAAGCTAATTATTCATCTTTACAAGGAAAAAAAATATATCTTTGTTGGATGTATTATGTATTTCGACAGACCGGAAATTAAAAAAAAATGTATCAGGAGCTAATTATGTATTTTTACAAAGGAAAAAATGTATCTTCCTTGGATATATCAGGAACTAATTATTTATCTTGATATACCCAAAATTGAGATTTTCAATAATTTTGTAAAATGTCAGGGATTTATGTTGTTGATGGTAATTGTGGGCCGAAAGCTTGGACGTGTTGACAAAGTGAAAGTCCAAGCTGTAGCTCTTGTAGGATCAGTTAGTTAAAACACAAACCCAGTATGTTACTTGGTGGGCTTGGCCCAATCTTAACGTACTTAGATACAAATTTCAAACTTGACATCATGTGCAAATTTCATGATAAAAATCAATCTATACATAACTCCCAAACAAGTTCAGCCTGATTATATATGAGTCCTTTATACTGTCTAATGTGCGTATATGCCCAAGTCTTGGTAGGTAAAATTATTTGATATCCCTATCTAAAAATTACGCAAATCCACAACTTAAGTTTCACTTATTACAAAAAATCACATCTCTTCAAACATATTACCAAAATCCTATTTTTCTCTAAAAATACATATACATAACCTTCTATGTATATGTCGGCCCTGTTATGTATATGAATCAGCTTTGTTATGTATATGTCGGTCTTGTTATTTATATATCGGCCTTGTCATACTTGTTATGTATATGAGTCGGCCTTGTTATGTATATGTTGGCCTTGTCATATAGAAAGGTTTCTATGTATATGTCGGTCTTGTTATGTATATAAATCGGGAGAGAGAGTAAAGTAATTAAGGAAGTGGGAGAGAGTGTAAATAACTCTAATAAGGTTGAGAGTTATGTTATTTTTACCATCCATATTAATAGCAACATACACCTGATAAATAGACCAAGTGTACACAAACTAACCTGAATATTACTACTATGTAATTTGTCAACCTAGCTTAGTGCAAATCCTTCTCCTTTATCAAAATATGAAACGAGTCCACTAGCAATAATATTGTGAAGATTTTAGAGAGGAATGACATTATTGGGGTTGTGGAGGGAGAAAACTTAGAGAGTGCCCGGGGTACGTGGTGATTGATATTAATTAAGGACAAAAATAAGGAAAAATAATTATTTAAAACTTGAAAAATGTGGTTCTTCGTACTACTATATCCTAAGCCAAGTGAAGGGTGAAGGGAATTAGATCAGTATTGTGTCTGCATTTTTGTGAACAACATGTATATATTTTTGGCAACTTCCTCCTCCATAAAACTTTCTAATGCAAGCTGCACCATTCAGCACAAAAAAAATGGAATATTATTGAAGACTAATTCAATGTGTGACCTAGTCAAATTTAATTTGTTAGTAGTTTCCTATTTTCTTGGATTGTTAGCACGCAGTCATGCCCGTAGTATGTCTTATAAGTTAGTGGATAGTTGTTAACACTTAGTGGTTTAGTTATTTTGTAAGTCTATATAAAGACTTGTCAACAGTTATTTTTAATATACAAAAAAGCTGAGTTTCAGCATATATTGAGTCCTCTTACTTTCAGCCTTTGTTCTTTAAGTTTTTTTTGCAGTCTATTGTCCCAACAAATATTTTGTTTATTTATGTCTTATTATTCACTTATGTTTATCTTTCTTATAGTTCTCTTATCGTATACGTTTTGTGATACTGCAATGATTTTGATGATGAATACATAAATATTGATTTAATTATATGTACTTAAACTTGTTCTATTTATAAGCAACGGTTGCTGAATTATTATAAGAAATTCAAAATACAAAGAATAACATGGAATTAAAGAGATTAAATGGGATTATACATAGTATGCAAAATTTGCCTTAATTTAATACCACTCGCAATTTACACACGAAGCAATGCATTACTCATAAATATCCAGTTAATTGATAGAGTGTCAACACATTTATTCAAAGAAAACCAGCTAGTTCTGAATTCGAATAGCACTTCTTCTAATCACACTCGTGGATTCTTTAACATCGATTATTCCAGATATTCAATAAAAAAAAAAAATTAACGAAGAGAATTCGAATAAACCCCTCCCATCCCTAGCTAACTTGTTTACATGGCTAAGACATAATTTAAAAATGAGCATAGCACTAATGTCTAATCCATCATGTCATCCAACAAAACTAGTATTCATGATATAACGACAAGTGCCACCAGGAGGCAACAGTGTAGAAAACAACACGACACTTTATTTTGTTCATTCTAATTTGAACATCTGTCTCTTATAATCCCTCAATTGACAACTGATGTTCAAACACAAATGATGATGACTTGATCAATATTATTAATAATTAATACCTAAAAGCAACAACACACTTCCTCTTAACCCCACATCACACGGATTCTCACTAGCTAGAAAGACTTATATATCTGAGATTTTTTATTTTTATTTTTTTTTGTGTGTGTGACTGTGAAAGATTAGTTCACTATATTTTCCCAAAGAAAATGGAGCTTATGAAAAAGCAAAGTTGGAATATTATAAATTATTAAAAAGAAAGAGGATAAGACCACGTAAGTAGGTTTACGTGTTGACACAATTAGAAAGTGGCTTTACACCATTGGTTATGGGACAGAATATCTTGGCTTATGTCCCACGCAATTATCCACAGCACTTCCATTCCAATCACTTTATACAATCTGTCAAATATGGTCTTCCCATGTTGAAGTTGACTCATCATTTGTAATTCATCCCATTAGGATTGTATTGAAAATTGATAAGAAAAAAGTAAGTACTAGGTCTAGATATGATGTAATAAGATACTATGTTGCTCGAATAATCTAAATATTTGTTGAATATTTTAAAAATAATGTATTTTTAAAATGATATCGGCACTTCGTCGTTTCTTCATTTAGCCAAATAATAAACGGAGATGACACGTGACCTATTATCACTAATACAAAAAGAAAAAGAAAAAAACACTAAGACTTGTCATTGTCATCATGCTACATACGCAAAAATTACGTTTTTCACACAAGTGTTCGAAACGAGAAAACAATGAAAAGGTAAAGGAGAAATAGTACCTTAAAAAGGTTAAAGTTACCATATCTATTTTAAACTTGCTATTCAGAATATCCTTATCCATTCTAAATACATGCATATACCAAATGTTAAGATCAGCATACAATCAAAATTGAGTCAAAACAATGATCAAACTTTGCTAAAAAAATGTAATGATAACATTAAAAATATGTATACGTTGGAGATTCATATCATCTAAATACTAATACGCTCATTCTGCAAAAGGACAAAAATTCATGTCTTTTTTATTCTCAAGTGCCATTATGTAAAGAGAATAAAACAAAGAGATTAAAAACAAGTGTACCATATAAGGGGCCAGTAAGATACTATACATATTAATAACACACCAAAGATAGACACCTAGTCTTTATTTTGTCATTACTAGAAAACATTTAACGGCCCACACCAAATATCAACACTCGTATGTATGTATAAATATATTTTAATAAGCATCTTAATTATGAATCGTGCAACCTAGAAAACCACAAGTGAGAACAGATGAAAATATGTCTATGGGAGAAATGCCTCCAACAAACTCAGACATTTGGGGTCAATCTATGTCAAGTAGTATCAAGAAGTGCAAGGACAGCATGAGAAGAAGGTTCAATGATGAGCAGATTAAGTCATTGGAGAACATGTTCTCGACAGAGTCGAGACCTGAGTTGAGAACAAAACAGCAATTGGCTAAAAGTCTAGGACTGCAGCCAAGACAAGTAGCTATATGGTTTCAGAACAAGAGAGCTAGATCAAAATCCAAGCAACTTGAATTGGAGTATAGAATGCTTCAAATGAGTTATGACAACTTGGGCTCCAAGTATGAATTACTCAAGAAAGAGCATGAATCCTTGCTCCTCCAGGTAATTTTCATTTATTCTTTGTCCTTCTTGGGTATATGTGTTGTGGGGGGGGGGGGGGGGGGGCGGAGCTAATAAGGGAAAATTCTATTGGCCTATAAGTGTTGAACTGTCTCATCGAAAAGTTTTTATTGAAGAGAGCATACTTTTGTTTACTTAATTATATTCTCAACAAAATCTATCCAAAGATATTCTTAACACGATGTATAATGTTGACCGTCTTAGGCCAAGCATGTACAGTTTCCCCCACCATTAAGTGTATTGCTATCTATACCTTGTATTTATTACTACACCCAACAGACTAGTATAGTGGCATCACAAGTTTAAATCCAACGTATGACATTTCGGATTTTGTTGTATGAATTGCTAGCTGCTCCGCCACTATTGAGGATAAAAGGGCTAGAAAAGCTAACACTAGAATTGCCTTTTATCTTTATAGCTGCAGAGACTTAGAAAGTTAACTGAAAAGGGTGGCACTGAAGAGATTCAGAAAGATGGGATCAAATCAGAAACGGAGCAATTTGCACCAGAAAATTGCAGGGCTGAATTTGGCTTACCTTTGTGTGAAGACAACAGGGGAATTGACTACTTGGGACCAGAATCTGATATTCTAGACATGGCACAAATAGCTGATGGCTTATCCGAAATTGAAAACGATTACAACTACGAGTTGAGAACGTTTCTTGATAATTCTGGCTGTACATCACCATTGTGGGAATTTTAATGTTGCAAGTTTGCTGCTGTTTCAAAACCATTTTGTTACTAGAATCAAATGAATTTAAAACCATGAATAGTGGAATAATCAGATGTAAGTTAGACCTGTTTGGCAGCAAGCTATTCCTTCATAGTCTAATAAGAATACAAACAACCAGAGATGTTAAACCAAAAGAACCTCCCCCACGCGCGCGCGCACTATATCTATATAGTGTCAAACTTTCTAGCCTCTCGAAAAAGCCCCTCTCCCTTATTTTGAGTCTTCGCGCGTCTTTTGCTTGCACACCAATCCAGAGGCTAAGGGGTCAAATTCTTACGTAGTCTAAGATCCATCCAGTAAGGATGCCACTGTTTTATTTTGAGAAAGAAAAAACAGATAGGCCATAGCATCTGCCATGAGTCATATATTTGTATTTACCCGAATTAAAGATGGTTTAAATAACCTTAACAGATGGATCAAATTCCATGGAAGCAAAGCTCATGACTGCATGCTCGAAGATAGGGATATTACATTCTTCAGGCGTAGATATTTGATCCTCGGATTCAAGATATCATATACTATATAAGTAAAGCTTAGATAAGCACAGATACTTATATCGCGCTTTGCTTTCTCACTTTTCCAAGACATTAGTTCGTATAAGAAAAAACAGGAAAGTTGGCCTTTATTACCCATGATGAAATGCAGAATGATCAGAGCGTGCAAAAATTGACGACCCATTTATTAGGTTGACTGACACACTTAGTAAGAAAAGAGGTGTCGAAAGAAACTGTCCCAGAGAGTAAATAGAAAAGACACGTGATGTGCAGTATATATGTGAGAACAAGTGAAAAATGTATCTGCACTTTCTGGCTCAATGAATGGGTAGAGTGAAGGCAATTGCCAGGCTCAATAAAGTGAGAGGCGAACAATATAATATTTACCATCCAATTCTTGCGACAGTCAAATCACCAATACAAACATTACGTATAATTGCATAATGAACTAGAGCTGTAAAAAGCTTTAGGCGAAATTGAAAATAGACTAGAGGGAGGACAAGCAATATATGCAAAACGATGCAACAACGTATACACGTTAAGTCGTTTTAAAACCCTTCATTAGATCATTGAGTCGACATATTAATGTAGTCATTTTTAGTCAAATTTATCCGAAAAGTGGATGTTAAAAAATATCAAACAAAAGATACGTTCAGGAGATGCAATATTTTGATTTTGTTTGTGATTTATCAGAAAACATAACAGAGGAAATACTAATCAAAATAGCTCAAAATCTTTGATATAAGATCAAACACAAATCCATCAATGTCTTTAGGATAAAATTGAACAGGCAACCCAACAATATATCTAATCAGTTTCTCAAGGATCTCAACATCAGCAACTACATGTAGACAGGAATTCAAAATCGGCATCTACTTGATCTTCTTCTTAGGCCTCAACTGCAAAGCCAAATAAACGATACAAGTTAGTCTGCATCTAAAGGGCAAAGAGGTATATAATGTGTCAAGTCTTGAAGAGTGTGATGAAATGAACCTGGTTGCTGTGTCCACACTTCTTCTTGCGGCAGTTGACAGCACGGGGATGCAAGCGAGCATAGCACCTTTAGAAATTAACAATTAGAAACAAACAAGCAGTGTCTTAAAACCATACGAAATTTTTTCCCACCGCCCGAAGCTATTAACACATCAAATCCTGTCCACTTAATTTTGCTGGTTCGTCTTTGACCATTGAATGTTTGAAATAACAATGTAAAATGGTGAAATATTTCGTGGTTATATAAACTACCAATTAACCTTGAAAAGTCATCACAACTATTAATGCACTAGGTAACACACCCACATAAACTAGAAACCAAGTCACGATCATGCTGAATTATACATGCTGCAGGCTTCTGATGACTAAAGAGGAGTTCCTCTACAATGACCGTAGTGTTCATTAAGATATAATAACATGCGGACCTATGATTTGTCAACTTGATTGGAAGAAACAATAAAAGGTTTTACGCGAGAAAAAGTAGGCATCTGTCAACATGAGAGGTTGAGTCCAGTGCTCGGTGTAGTATTGGCCACTGGGCTAATGAGGAATTAATCAGTACCTTAAGATATTCATGAGTCTGAAAAAAGGGATACTGTAAAGGACATGTTCTACCATATAATGCAGGGACAAGGCTACTCGTAAATAGGAGGGAGAGAAGCATAGAAATTACAACCAACTGAGAGAAGACACTCATTTTTCACTTTCACAGACCAAACTAAACCACATGTACAACAAACAAGGAGAGGGTGCCAAGTATATTCGTGCCAGGTATAATAATCTATCAGATAGACAAATCTAATTCATCTACCTCATGTTGGATGATTATTTAAGAAAGAGAGAGCAAGTAACATAAAATTCCACAGATGAAATGTCTATGGACACCTCATCAAACTTTTTTAAAGTGTAAAATACTCTCCGTTGTACAAACAAGTATTATCCCTGTACATCATGAAGACTTCTATCTATTTACATAACAGTATGGGTCATTCAGAATAAAGTAAATATGCAGGGTAAATTTAAGAGATGAAGTCTATGGACACCTAGTTTCTTGGTACACTGCAGAACTTGAAATTTTTACGTATAAAGTTTACTCTGAAGTTGCCATCACATTGAAAGATGTGAACAACACTACTCTGATAATGTTCCAATTCAGAACAAAATAATTCTCTAGATGAGCTTAACAAACTAGGATACTAGCATTAGGTAAAAAATGCAGTAACACATATCAGGAGAACAAGCGCTAATATGATTGACCATATAACAATGGGCAAATCATTAGTTCCATGAAAGACTTACTTGCGGCAAATCATCTTGTCCTGATTGTACTTCCTAGCCAAAGCCATCAAAGAAGGCTCAATAATTCCTCCACGAAGCCTCAACACCAAATGCAAAGTAGACTCTGCATGTATTCGCATCCAAAATCAATTCCACATAAAAAAGGCATCAACTTTTAGCTAAACTAACAATAGCAAATAAAAAAAGGCACCAACTTTAAGCTAAATTAACAACAGCCCATTAAGAAAACATCAAATCTTCGCTAAACTAACAGCAACTCATGAAAAGCTTTTAGCTAAATTAACAACAGCTCATGAAAAACTATTAACTTTTAGCTAAATTAACTCCTGATGTGTTGGAAAGTGAATTTCCACCACTCAAATCAGCAGAGGAATGGCATAATGTCAAGCAAAAGGCAGTAGCTAAAAGTCCAAACAAGCCAGCATCTGAAGTTGTCCAGATAGGGAATGGTTTCAGCCCTCTTGCCACTAAACATGGTCCAGATCAAACTATAATGCAGTCAAAACAACCCGAGAGAGGACGAAGTAGTAATGTGAGGCCTGATAGTGCTCCTCCTGATCAAACTATTACTCAATGAAGCTAATTACATGGAATATTCGGGGCATCAATAAAGTTTATAAACAAAGAGAACTTAAAAGTTTTTCTTAATGATAGCAAGACTAGTATTATAGCAGTACTGGAGAATCGGGTGAAACAAAAGAATGCACAACAAATTATTGACAAAGTCACTCTTAAATGGAAATGGGAAGCTAACTACAACCATAGTGACAAAGGCAGAATATGGATATTATGGGACACTACAAAGGTAGACTATGATGTAATCTATACGACCGACCGACCAACTGATACATGGATATATTCGAAACTGTGATTAGCCTATAGAGTTTTACTTCATAGCAGTTTATGGGTGACATACTGTGGAAACAAGGAAAAGTATGTGGTCTCAACTGGATAATATTGCAATTGGTATTAATAGTCCTTGGGTCATAATGGGTAATTTCAATGCCATTTTGCACGATGATGATAGAATTAATGGGTCAGTAGTACAAGAAAGTGAAGTTAGAGACTTCAAAGATTGTTTACTTAGACTTGGACTGTGTGAGATGAAAACTATTGGAAGGGAATACACGTGGACGAATGGTCATGTCTATAGTAGAATTGATAAAGCCCTTGCCAATTCAGCATGGATGACTTCTATGAATCAGCTCGAGGTGGAGATCCAAAATCCCAGATGCTCAGATCACTTCCCACTTGTTATTGAATTCGCTGAAACCAACATCAGGCGGCCAAGATCATTCAAATTCATGAACCATCTGGCGCAACATCAAAATTTCCAACAAAGTGTTCAAAGGGGTTGGAGTACGCCTGTCTCTGGTAAATCTATGAAGAAAGTTTGGATTCAATTGAAGCACGTAAAAGCTTAAATGAAATTACTACAGATGAGGGAATTCTCAAATATTGAACAAAAAATCCGGGATACGAGGCAACAGCTAGAGATAACACAAGAGATAACGCAGGATCAGATGCGAGTGTGCAACCATGATGCTTCACTTGTAGATATCGAAAAAGATCAAAGGAGATTGTTGGTGAAATGGTCTTTGGTCCAAGAAAGTATACTTCAGCAGAAGTCGCGAATTAATTGGCTTCAACTCGGAGACTCAAACTCAGCATTTTTCTTCGCTAATGTGAAGAATAGAACGACATTCAGTCAGATCAAAAAAATTCAGCTATCTTGTGATAAAGAGGAGATCAAAGTTGAGATAACTAGCTTCTACAAAGCATTGTTGGGCACAACAACCTCACAACTACCAGTGATCAGACCAAATATATGTGCTTTGGGAAACGTATTGACAAGGAATCAACAGTTACAGCTCATAGCACCAGTGACACCAGAAGATGTCTGGCAGGCTCTGAGGGGTATTGAAGATCTGAAGGCGCCAGGTATTGATGGCTTTAATGCCTATTTTTACAAAAAAGCTTGGTCTATAGTTGGTGCTGAAGTTACAACGGCAGTGTTACAATTTTTTGAGACAGGTATACTTTATAGGCCCATTAACTGTACAGTTGTAACTCTTATTCCTAAGGTAAAGAACCCCTCAACAGTGAAGGAATTTAGACCAATCTCTTGTTGCTCTGTGGTATACAAAATCATCTCTAAAATTATCACAAATATGCTGCATAATGTAATGGACTTGTAGGTTGATAAGAGTCAATCGGCTTTTGTCCCTGGTAGATTGATAAGTGATAACGTAATTTTGAGTCATGAGTTGGTTAAGGGATATAGGAGGAAAGGTATTTCGGGTAGATGTATGTTTAAAATAGATATGCAAAAGGCATATGATACAGTAGAGTGGATCTTTGTCCAGCAAATGCTTAACCACTTGAACTTCCCCCCTCAATTCATTGGATGGGTGATGCAATGCCTCCAATCAGTTTCTTATTCGATTAGCATAAATGGTTTGCCCACTGAACCATTTTAAGCAAAAAGAGGTTTGAGGCAAGGAGATCCTTTGTCCCCTCTCCTTTTCGTAATAGCAATGGAGTATTTCTCTAGACTTTTGAAGGAATTAATGGCCCATCCAGAGTTCAAATTCCATCCCAGGTGCTCAAAAGTTCAATTAGTCCAACTAAGTTTTGCTGATGATATGCTTCTTTTTTGTAAAGGGGATATTCGGTCCGTAGAGCTTTTGTTTAGCTGTTTCCAAGAGGTTTCAGGGGCCTCGGGACTGATGGCTAATAAAGATAAAAGCTCGGTGTATTTTGGAGGAGTACAGGACACAATACAAGATGCTATTCTGGATGTTTTGGGGTTCACAAAAGGGGAACTACCTTTTAAATACTTAGGTGTGCCACTAAGTACTAAAAGGTTGTCAATCATGCAGTGTCAACCATTACTTGACAAAATGTTAGGGCGGATAACTTGTTGGACCACTAAATTTCTATCTTATGCAGTAAGGGAGCTATTGATTAAGTCTGTACTCTTCTCCATTCAAGTGTATTGGTCCCAAATCTTTGTTCTTCCAAAAAAGGTGATTGAACTAATTGAGCAAATATGCAAAAGATTTCTGTGTACAGGAGGTGTTGAGCTGACCAAGAAGGCACTTCTAGCATGGGACAAGGTCTGCATGCCTAGAACTGCAGGAGGACTGAACATACTAGATATCACTGTTTGGAACAGGGCAGCAATTTTTAAGTTGTTATGGAATCTATGCTGCAAAAAAGATAATCTATGGGTGAAGTGGGTTCACTGTTACTATATAAAAAATATGTTGATTTGGGACTGTGCACCTTCTCAGGCCTCATGGGTGGTAAAGAAAATTTTGAAGACCAAGAAGCACTTACAAGCTCTAGGAATTCAAGAAGCTGAATTAACAAATATGCCCCAATACTCCATCAAGAAACAATACAATGCAATGAGGGGTGATTTCCAGAAAGTTCGTTGGAGCAAGATCGTTTGTAACAACCCGGGTGCAGCTAAATAGATCTTCATCACAAGATTAGCTATCTTGAATAGATTGCATACTAAGGATAGGTTAATGAAGTGGGGCATCACAGACAACCAAGATTGTGTTCTATGTAGGGGAGGCAATGAATCTAGTGAACATCTCTTCTTTACATGTGACTATTCAAGACTCATATGGACAAAACTCTTATGTTATCACTAGACCTGCAAAAACATGGAAAGAGGAGCTGGACTGGGCCAATAGAAATGCCCGAGGGAAGGGACCGACAGCCACTATATATAGAATGAGCTTCGCAGCCATAGTTTATCACATCTGGATAGAAAGGAACCACAGAATTTTCCAAGCCAAATCCACCGAGCCACGCATGATAACGAGAAGAATAGTGCAGGAGATTTTTCACAGAGGGTCTCTGAGGCTAATAGCAAACTAGCAGATCTCAATTACTATCCTTAATTTTCTGGTTTTTCCAGTTTGCTTGGATGTAATGGTTGATAGAATGGCTAACTGATTGGTTGTTATGCCAATGCAGTTTGATTGTACTGAATGTAAACACTTTTGGTAATAAAATGATATTTTAATTGCCAAAAAAAACAATAGCCCTAAAAAAATACATAAAATTTTAGCTGAATTAACAATCAATAAATTGAAGTATACCTTTCTGGATGTTGTAGTCAGCAAGAGTGCGGCCATCTTCAAGCTGCTTACCAGCAAAAATCAGCCTTTGCTGGTCCGGAGGAATTCCTATAGCACAAAAAAATTACACACACAAAATCATAAGCTTATACACTCAATAATAAAAAAAAAACATGAATGCATTTGAACATATAATATAGAGAGTAGAAAACAAACAAACCTTCCTTGTCTTGAATCTTAGCCTTGACATTGTCAATAGTGTCACTGGATTCAACCTCTAGGGTTATGGTTTTACCCGTCAGAGTTTTCACGAAGATCTGCATTTTCGCCGCCTCTCACCACCAAGCTTTCACTCTTCCTATTTGTTGTTCCTTCTTCAGCTAATGGTTTTATACGGTAGGGTTTACAGTTGGATGACGGAAGCCCCGTTGGGCCTAGATTGGTTCTTCGCAGTAGATGGGCTTTTTGGTTGGATGGAGAATTGGGCCCAGTTGGGACAAGCAATTGGTTTGTTCTCACTTTTTGAAAAGAAAAAAATAAACACTAGTAAGGAGATTTAAGCTATAGTTAATTAAAGAATAAATTAGCTAGGTACAACAATTTAAGCTTCAAAAATGAGATCTTCCTATCCAAATTCAGTAAAACACATTTCACCTTTTTTTGCTCCTTTTTGTTATTGTTACAGAAAAATAAGTAAGTGAAATATTAGTACTTTCATTTGGATTCTTTGTATCATGTACAAAAATGATGACAGATTACACACACTTCCGATAACTAGCGATTCCGAAATTATCAACATAGTCTGATGTGTCATTATATATTAACCGATATTTTTATTGAATGGCAATTTGGTCATATTATGTATAGGGATTATGACATGAAAAATACTTTCATTTGGATTCTAACATGTTTAGTTTGTATATGAGTATGCGAAGTCTTGAAAGGAAGTTTGTGTGAGGCAGAGCTATTTCCATTATACTATAATCTGTTGTGTTAGCCTCATTATCCATTATACTATAATCTGTTGTGTTAGCCTCATTATCCATTATACTATAATCTGTTGTGTTAGCCTCATTATCGTAGGCCGATTAGCAATAGGACTCAAGGTACATAAAACTGCATGTGTTTCTCCCCCCCTGGTCTTTAATTTTTCTTATTTAACAATTAAAATGATGCCTAAGCGAACAAAGTTCTTTAGAAATTGAAGTCATGTTCGAACATGACTTGTGACAATAATTATGGTACGAAAAAATAAATTATGAGAGTTAAAAGACCAGCATAAATAAAATAAGGGAAAATTGCAAAGGACATCTCGATGTAAATTATACTGGGCTTTTAAACTTGCTTCAGTACAAGCACCATACTTGTAACACAAACATGGGCTGGCACATAGTTGATAGTACTACATAAAAGTAGGATCCCATCCCTTCACAAAGCACCTTAAACAACAACATAAACAAAGTTCAATTTTCCAGCTTCTAAAAAGACATTTTCTCTTGCATTTTGGATAATGCCTTCTCGAGTTGGCTCCATTTTTGTTCCAACGATCCATTATACCCAATCGACATTCGCACCAATCCTGGTGATATCCCAGCCAGCTCCTTCTCTTCATTGTTCATCTCGCTGCTCGTGCTAGAGCCCGAGCACGACATGAGGGTCTCGTAATAGCCCAAACTCACTGCCATGAACCCAAACTGAGTAAAGTTTTGCAACACATTCATAAAACGATTAGCGCGCTCCTCGGTTTCCATGTCAACGCAAAGAATTCCCCCATAACCATAGTCTTTATTAGCCATGGACTTGAGAAGTGCATGATCTGGATGGGCCTCTAGGCCTGGATAGATCACCTTGAGCCCAAGTTTGGTCATCCTAGTAGCATATACCAAAGCCCGCTTGCAGTGTTCTTTCATCCTCAGGCCCAAGTGAGGAAGTCTTTCTGCAAGTTCAAAGGCCACTTTTGGGTTCATAGTTGGGCCCAATAACATAAGAGACCCTTGATGAAGATCCATCATGGAGTTCACAAGGCTTGCTGGCCCACAAACAGCACCTGTATTGTAATATTACCACCTTATCTCATCAATAATGCTGCTCAGATTATTATATTAAAATTAGAATAACATGCAAGAATATACAGACAATATAGCCCCAAAGTCTCTGGAATAAACAAAATGAATGTTTTGCCCCACCATTTTTTATTGTCTCTAATGTGGTTTAGTCTATAATACATTTAATAATGTTCTCTCGAGTTCAATGTACGTAGAAAATCTGGATAACGTTTTAGGATAGCTACACAATAAGTAGAAATAAAATAACTTAAATACATAGGACCACTATTAATTATTAAAATAGACTGAAGATAGGATAGGATAAGACAATAGAAGAGTAATATAATTAATTTCACATTATGAAACTTAAAAGTACATTAGGTGACTGTAATGCTCATTATCTTAAGGTCTTTATTTTTTATTTAAAAAAAATAAAATAAATAAATAATAATAATTGAACAAGAACCTTTGATATGAATCTGAATCCAGTCATATTGTTAATTCTTTAACGTAGTATAACGTACTATGAAGATCAACAGAATCTGCAATGTCTGATGTATAAATACGAAGGAATATTCCTACGAGGATAGAGCCTAAAATATAACAAGACAAGGCCAAAACAATTATGAAGGCCTCCATTTCTGATGAGTTCAGTACTTTGCTATTTACAGAAGCCACGTGTTTATGATCTAAAGTAACCAGTCAAAAAACATGACAAGTACTGATGCAGATAAGATGGACCAGATTTAAAAGTCCGTTTAGATGTTTGGGCCCAATAACTTTTATCAATAATCTATATATCTACTATAAAAATGCTAATTTAGTTAATTAATATCTATTGAAATAGTAAAATTGTAGTTGTTGAAGAATTCATAGATTTTAAATTTTTGATCCTCTGATAGATAAGAGGCTTTTAACAACAAATATTTTTGGAACACACATGTGATCACCTTCAACATCAAGTAGGTCCATGTCAGTTATATCACATGTACTCCCTTCGTTCTTTTTAGTTGTAACGTTGTACCAATTCCAATCGAGAAAACATGTGAAATCTTATCTCTAAGGTTTTAGTTTGTTTTAAAGAGTGTACTAACATCCAATAATATGTGAAAGCACCAAAACTTAAGCACGTGATGAAACATTGTCCCTAAAATCTTTCCAACCTTTCAAAAATGTCAAAGAAGTTTATCACCTTTCAGGCTTTCACAATATTTTTTTTTTCTTTACGTGTCGATAAGCCTTAACTGGGAAAAAAAGAAGAAGGTGGAAATATGATTACAATAATTAATAATGGAATATCACTCATCATAATCATGACTATCATATAATTTCATTGTTGTTTTCAAAACGTACATGTGCATAACAAGAATTATAAGAAAGAGAGAATTTTAAAATTGCCTTAACTAATTAATCTTTAACTAATAACACCATCTTCTTTGTATGCCTATGTAAATTAAATTTTATTACGAATATATTTTGGCTAAGAAAGGTTATCAATGCCATTAGCATGCGTCACTCCTATAAGCAATTTTACTCTGAGTCAAGATAATAAGAAGTTCGGTAAAGAAAATGAACTTTACTACTTATTAAAATAGGAAAAAATGGTTCTACCAATAAGTCATTTCTTTCGAAAGTAGTATAAGGGGGTGTTTGTATAGGTTTTTTAAAGTTACGTATAAGCTAAAAGGTAAAAATCACGTGTCGATCAACTTTTGTCATTTTGTGTTTTTATCAGACACCATCAAAAATAAATAAAAAATACGTCAAAAGTAACTCATAATTTTCCTTTATAGTTTTAATCAGTTAAATATTTTTACATCAATTGAATGAAAACAAATAGTACTTTAATAACTTCAATGCATACGTAAGGCACACGTGTGATATTGTCACTGAAACTAAGAACGAACGACAAAAAAAGAGTAAAATCAAACCTGCGATGATGTCTGCTCCACCGCTAATGTACTTTGAAATACTATGAACAACAACGTCAGCGCCCAACTTCGCCGGCGACAACACCATCGGAGCAAATGTGTTGTCCACCACCACTGTCACTCCTTTTTCATGCGCAATTCTACTCAACTCCGGCACATTAGCCACCGTCAACGTCGGATTCGACATCGCCTCAAAATACAACACATTTGTTCTTCCTTCAACAATGGCGTCCTTAACCATGTCCAAATCCCTTATGTCCACAAAGGTTGTCGTTATGTTACATGCCCTTGGCAAAAAGTGTGTCAGCAATGCATGGGTCCCACCATACAGTGCACGTGAGGCCACCACGTGTCCACCTACGCAGGCCAAGGAAGCTGATTAGCTGCGGTTCAACTAAATTCAATGACATTTTTTTGTCCTGGCTCAAATTTCAACATTTTAAATTTTGTATAGTGAAATTAAAGTTTAAAAATATTTTTTTAATATTCTTAAAAGCTATAGTATGAAAGAATATAGTAGTACTAATTAATGCCTAGAAAATTAAGATCAAATTGCAATTCATTGGGCACTCAAAACTTAAATGTCACAAAATTGAAACGGTAAAAAATATAAATATTTCAAAAATACTAAGCATCTAGACATTTAAAATTAAGCTAAAAACGTAATTTTTGTGTTTGAGCATGGATTTAACTATGAAAAATAAATAAATTTTGTGATCGAAACAAAAAATAAAAAGTCACCTGAAAAATCCTCAAAAAGAAAATCTTCAAAAATTTAACCAAAATGTAAAGCTAAATATTAAGTATTTTGAAAAAGAGGGGAAAATATTTATAGGCAAACAAACAGCTCCTTAAAAAAAAGTTGGCAAAGGCGCCAGGTGTCAACCTGAGCTGCAAAGCTGTAACAACACCGATGATATCGCCGACAAGCCGGAAGCCGTACAGTACGCCGCTTCCGTACCTTCAAGCGCCGCCATGAGACGTCCAAGGTTAAGCACGGTGGGATTAAAATGCCTGCTATAGATAAAGAAATCACGGTCAGGACCAAGTTCGCCGGCGAACATACGTCGCATCGTCTCCGGTTCCATAACGGTGAACGTGGCGGATGCCTCAATGGACATGTTAACACCGCCATGTTCACCGAATTCATGGCGAGCATTAGCTAACGCCGCCGCAGGATCTTCCCATGCTAGCGATTTCGCTTGTTTTTTGGAGACGAAGAAGGAATCGTCGTGGTCATCGGAATCCGACGAACGTTTTTTGTTAGAAAGAACCACGTTGTTTGTTTGGTTCAATGTATCTGCCATTTTTGATAAGTACTAGATTCCGATGAAGAGGAAAATAAGGGAGACTTTTGATAATTATTACAGATTTGGAGAAGGTGGTGTGTGTATGTGAGAAAAATAGAGGGAGAGGGCAATCTATATATAATGGAGCATATGGGAAGCTAATTAAAACACACCAAATTATTAAGGGGGCAAAATAGCAAATGCAAATTATAATAAAAAAAAATTGACTAATTATTTTGTTTCTTTTTCAGTTTGGTGTTATCACTTGTTGAAATAAAAATACTATCTCCGTTCGCTTTTATTTGTCACAAATTATATAAATATATCTCTACTTTTACTTATCATTTTTGACATATCAAAAAAAATTTTTTTTTTTTTTCTATTTTATCCTTAGTATTCATTATCTTTTTCTTCAAATTAGTTTCAAGATACGTTGTAAACATCATTTGATATGAATATTATGATAAAATAACTATATTATTAATTATTTTTTTAATAAATATGTCAAGTCAAAATGTGATACGTAAAACTGAACTATGAGACTCATGAGAGTAACTCTTTTTCCATAACAGGTACGAATGAAGTGAGATAATTAAAGGAAATGCCATTTTTTTTTGGTTAAAAGGAGCAATTCATTTCAGATTAAGTCTGGTTAAGCAAAATATTTTGAGTTGATGGAACTGTGGTTCCATTTGAAGCGCTAAGGGGTGGGGAGCTGATTGTACTACCATGTGCCACACCCCGACCATGTAGGTCGAAATTAGAGAGGTCAATTAATCTAGCAAAGGTTGTTCCCTTCTTGTCCGCTTCTACAAAAGGCAAAACACTATCACTTGGATACGACAAAATAGTTGGGATGCCAGGTTGAATGAGTCTAGTGCCTTCCTTAGCCAAGCTGTTCGCGATCTTATTTTGCTCACTGAAGATATGGGTGATTCCTGCTATCTCGAGCACCTGTAGAAAGGACCTGCACTCATTGATGATATTAGTGTAAAGATCATGCCCATGGGTTATTGCATTGACCAATTCCAAAGAATCAGAGCATACGATAAGGGAATTGATACGCATGGTACTAGCAATCCTCAACCCTTGCAGCAGTGCTCTTGATTCAGTATGCAGTGGGGTTGTAATGGAGGTGCACGCCTTGAACCCAACAACCCACTCCCCCCCTATGGTCCCTTATTACCCCTCCTAAGCCCCCCTATCCAGATTAGTAGGGGTAGCTCCATCCGTATTGAGCATGAAAAATCCTCTGTCAGGGGGTTCCCACTTAAGGTAAATTGTTTTGATTTTGCAAGTGGTCATCTCTCTTTGTTGAGATACCATACAAAATTTAATGGTCATATTGAGGCTATGCTTTCAGTCTACAGGGTTTTTTTGGTGTTAAACAGGTTGTCATTCCTGGTAAGCTATATTGTCCATAAGACTTGAGGTATAAGATGCCCCCAGTTTATGTAGGCATTGTAATTCTCATTCTTTAATTGTTGGCGGTCCATGAGGGCATAATTGACAGTTGAGTAACTCCAGTTAATGTTGTGGTGAGTTTGACCGTTGTTGGTAATGTTGTTCCAAACATTAATGGCATTAGGGCAATGCAAGAAAATGTGGTCAATGTTTTCACAGATGTGGTTGCAAAAGGGGCAGGTGGAGTTGTTTGTTATGCCAAGTCTGTGGAGGTATTCCTTAGTTTGAAGCCTGCCATGTGAGAGGAGCCACATGAAGGTCTTGACTTTATTAGGGACTGGCAGTTTCCAAACCCAAAAAAAGTTGGTTGATCCCAGCCTCAACAATGGAATCATAGACACTGCTAGTAGTGAACTTTTCATTGGGAGTTTTGGTCCAGTACATGATGTCTTCCTTGATGGGTTTGGCATGGGCTAGAGTATCTTTTATATCATGAAGGATGCTGGGTGTGAGGTCAAAAGGGATGTTGGAGAGGTTCCAGCCCTCAGGAGCTAGCAATGAGCTAATAGTGGTATTGTCTCTATTATGAGGGATAGGTCCTTGGATGAGCTCTCGAATTGGAGGCAAGTGGGGAATCCACCTGTCAAAAAAGAGTATGGCCTTGTCACCCTTGTTGACATGCCAACCCGCATTTTTAGAGCACTCCCACCACCCCTGTTGAATGTTTTTCCAAGTTTTAGAGACCACTTTGTTGGTCCAGTGGACTCTTGGAGGCCTCTGGTATTTGGTGGTGAGAATTCCCCCCCAAAGAGAAGATGGATTCTTAGCTAACCTTCAAGTCAAGCTGGCATAAAGTGCTCTGTTCCTGAGGTTTGCTTTGTGCAGCCCAAGTCCCCCTTTGCTTTTAGGCTTGGTGATGATATTTCAGCTCTGCAAGTGTAATTTCTTCTTGCCCTCTTTAGTACCCCAAATAAAGTCCCTTTGGATTTTATCAATGGTACTGATAACTTTGCTGAGAATTTTAATATACTGCATGATGTGAGTGGGTATGCTACTGAAGGTAGCTTTAGCCAGGACAGACCTACCAGTCATGTTCAGCATTTTGGTTTTCCAACCTGCAAATCTGATAGCCATGTTATCATTGATATGTTGGAAATCAGCATTGGTGGCTTTATGAAAGATAGGAAAGCCAAGGTATTTATCAAACTCATTGCTTTGTTCAATACCCAAGGTATTGGAACAGTTAAGGGCATTGTGTGTGGAGGTATTGCTGGAGAAGATGACTCTAGATTTGGCCTTGTTAATCTTCTGGCCAGAGAAAGCACTGAAATGGGCTAAAGTAGAGAGGATTGTATTGCAGTTGGCAGTATTTGCTCTTGCAAACAGAGTGAGATCATCCGCAAAGAAAAAATGAGAGATTTTTTGACCACTAATGGTGATGGAGATAGAAGTCTAGGCTTTGCTAGCTACATGGTAATCAATGACCCTAGCTAGTCTTTCCATGTAAATGATAAAGAGGTAAGGGGACATGGGATCACCCAATCTTATACCTCTGGTGGGAATGAAGGGAGGGGTGCTACTACCACTCACCAGGATGGAGAAAGAGCTGGTAGAGACACAGGACATGATAAGCCTAGTGAGCTTGGTTGGGAAATTAAAGAACTGGAGGGAGTCATGGATGAAGGACCATTCCAACCTATCAAAAGCTTTTTTAAGGTCACTCTTTAGGATCATATTATAATGTCTGCCACACATTTTTCTAATGTGAGAGATATATTCTTGGACAATAATTGCGTTATCAGCAGCTCTTCTGTTAGCAAGGAAGCTAGACTGGGTAGGGCCTATAATAGTTCCTAATATAGGCTTGATCCTATTGACAATGATCTTAGTGATGATCCTGTAAGAGGTATTGGAGAGGTTGATGATAGGTCTGAAATTTTTAATGGAGGAGGCATTGGGGCATTAAGGATTAGGCAGATGAGGGTTTTATTAATCTCCTCCGGGATCCTAGTGTCCTGGAAGACCTTATGGCAGAAGGCCTTAGTAGTCTCCCCCACAATATCCCAATACTTCTGGTAGAAGAGAGGATGGAGTCCATCTGGGGGTGGTGTTCAATTTTATATTGACCAAACAAAGAACACTCATATTTTAAATTTTCTTTTCTTTTTATTTGTTCAATTTAAGAAAAATAATTACCATTTTATATTTATTTTCCTTTGTTGTTAATGCTTTAATTATTTTCAATTTATTCCCCAATATTAGATTTATTGCCACCAAAATGAAAATAAGAAGATAACTCATTATAATTAGGGGGTGATATAATAAAACTATCATTTTATTTGTTACTTAAAGCATGTATCGATCTAATGAAGGGAGTGTGTGTTATTCTTCATTTTTTGAGAATCAACATTTAATGTTAAATCAAATTAAATTATTTTAATATTTAAAAATTATATAAAAATATTATAAATTGGAACTCTTCTCATTTTTTACTATTTTTGCATCTAACATTTCTACATATTTTTTGGACAAAGGGGCATATGGTCAATGTAATTGACTGGTTATAACATGTTAAACGTCCATACTTTGAGGAATATTATGGCATGGAGTATATTATAATTTATAGTAGTAGCAAAATTGAAATTGTATAACGAATCTACCCGTCCTTCCGACCATATTGGATAAAGTACGTATTTGGGAAATAATATTGGAAATATACCACGCATAGAAAATGTATTAAATGTATAAATATAAAATTAAATTCAAAATTTCTTATATGTGACTGATCGACTATATAAATAAGATTCTGATTCAATTTTCCTCCATATTATCCGATATTAGAATCTTAAATCTTTTTTAAAAAATCTTATTACCAAATAATAACGTTAATTAAACTACACTCTCAACTCTCATCTCAATAATAATGTTAATTTTGGAACTCAATAAAGACGCTATTCAATAATTTGTTTCATTCTTATTAGTCTTTCATCTTATTTAAAAAGAAAAAAAGTTTTTGGTGCACGAGAAAATCATGTGCCAATTGGAAAGTACATATCAGTAGTTAGTAGTACTCAACCAATTTGGGCCGATTTAAGAAATTGCATTCACTAATTTGAGACGTGCATGTAGGAATAAAGAGATGTAGTATATTACATAAATGTTTTTATACGTAACATATTTGAATAATGATTCCATCTGATTATTTATTACCCCATCCATTATCAGAGAAAATTATAAAAATGGAGAATAAGGAAGACTTTGACTACTCATAACGGTAGCACGCTCTAGAATAGTTATGTTTATGCATGCATTAAAATTTGAATAACTAACGATTATGAAGTGTATAATTTGAAGGATAAGGTGTGCTAGATCCACATATATTTTTTGTTAATTACATGTATTTTCAAATGTGTGAATTAACAAAAGATCGATGAGGAAGAGTAACTAGAATATATATTCATAATTATAATCATGTTCGCTGATTTAATTAATTTCCTCTAGTTACTTTGTGTCTTCTTTTTTTTCATAAAATTCCATGAAAAAATTATTAAGGAAATTTCTTCTTATACAAATAGCCTACTATTTAAAACAATTACGTGTACATTGTGAATATACTAAATTAGATATACAAACAATTCAAGACAAGTAAAGCTAAATTTTGTGGTCCTTTTTATAGGGATATCTATATATATAGATGGCCATGATTAATCATGAGAGTTACGTTACAAGATTACAATGTCACTTTCATATCTCCACGTTATATATGAAAACAAGATAGTACGCACGTACATGCATCATGCAAATGTAGCAATGCAAATAGATTTTGCACTAAATTGTCACTTCAGGCAGGGGACCAAGTAAATATATGTTGATAGATCATCAATTATAATTAATCCCTAGGTTTCAATAAATATAATCTATTACGATCAGTAGTCGTAGTGTTATGCTAACTTGTAGTTTCTTGTTTTTGGATTTTTGTTGATATATGTTGCTTTCGATTGTTGGTTTGTAGTATTATTTTATTTTGTCACTATCTGTTGTTGTTGGTTACTCGTTATTGCCTTTTGTACCTCTATTACATCTTTTTTCTGGACTGTATTTTGTCTTGATTCGAGGGTCTATTAGAGACAACCTCTCTACCTCTGAGGTAGTGTGGTACGGGCTACTTAAACTTTACCCTCTCTAGATCTCAGTGTGTGAGAATGCATCGAATATGATGTTGTTGCTGCAATATCTACACGCCGGTATATAAATACCGAGCGAATATATTCAGTCTGATTCCAGAACGAATATCAAACAACAAGCGAAAAAAAAAAAACAATACTAATGGGAAAGGAAAATATATATAAATATATTTCATACATACTTGCACCGTGGAGAAACAATTTTCTTAAGAAAAAGGAATCATTTTTGCTACTGAGATTGAGTTGAAACTTTGGTTTAATTAAATAGCAGTTTTATTTTTTTCAAAAAATGTGTCAATATTATATATAAATTAGAGAATTTAACGTGTCCTATATTTTATTTTCCAATTAAATTAAGCTGAATCTCTGGGATGAAGAAATTATTAGTTTAGCCATTTTGACGATAACTACTATATATCAATTGTAGGTTGAAGTACTTATGATCTTCAACATCAAATTAAGCATCTTTACAATAATCAATTTTATAAATAAATATACCATGCTCATGATATAATGCATATTTATACATTAATTAACATACTAATTACGACAATCAAACCTTAAAAGTTAGCTGATCAAGTAGATGATTTTCCTTCATTCATTCAGTGGACTAAAGAATATCATGTGAATAACGTGAGGCAAAAATAATGCAGCCACATTTTTGGAAGGGACACAACGCAGAAAACACGACAAGGGAAGATTACACAAATTATTAAAAAAACTACGTATAATAATGATGTATATAACTTAAATTCATAAATAAAAATAGAGATACATTGTAAGTATCTTCCAGTAATTTATGTGAACAATTATGTCTACGTCAACGGACACTGTGTAATAATAAAAAATAAAATATTAAACTGCAAAGGTAAAGCTATTTAGCTGGACAAAAGTTCAACAATATAATTTTGATTAAAATTTTAGGATCTTGACAATGTCTCTCAAACAGATTATTAAATTGACTAATATTAGAATGAAAATAAAATAAGTTGTATACCAGTTTTAGAAGGAAGTTAAAGAGTCGTTCTTTCTTTTGATGAATACTACTCCCTCCGTTCCAAATTGAGATGACACATTGATTAAGAAAAATAATTAATAACACGGCTAGTTTACCATAGTATCCATATTAAATGATGTTTACATTTTAATTTAAAGAAAAAGTAATTAATGCAAAGAGTAAAACATGAAAAGAAAGTTTTGTCTCTTCTTGATTAATGAAAAAAGACAAGTAAAATGAGAAATCAAATTAGGAAATTTGGGACGGGTAATTTGAGACGGAGGGAGTACTAGTATTTTATTTTTTTGGGATTTCCTCCTCTTCCTATTGCTAGAAGTTTGTTAGCTTTAAAAATTGAAGATTTATTACCAAAAATGAAGGATAATAAGTGAATGTAAAAGCCAATAGGCACACGTCTTTAATTATTCTTAATATATGTTGTTTAAGATTAATGATTCATCCAAGGAAACAATTTCAACTTCATACATCTTGTACAATTTTCGATGGTCTACGAAACATAGGCAGTTGTTTGACATGGAAAAGTTCGAAATTTCCACTAATTATTTGCCTAAAAGTTCTGACTTGGAATGAAGAATTAGTACCACTAGTCTACATACTTTTTTTTCTTTTTAATTATGAGATTTTCTTATTATCGACATGAAGTAAACATAGGTGAGGCTAAAGATTCATGTAATCGATTTTTTTTTTTTTTTTTAACTTATTTGATATTGAAGCGAAGTTGATATTTCTCATCATAGGAATGGATGTTTTGTGTACACACATCATTAAAATATCTTTCAACCTTTTCACCTAAAAACAAAAGAGTAAAATGAGTTCACTATATTCATGGTCCCCCTACAAAAGATAAAGAAAAAGGGAAAGAAATTAAATAAGCATGGATAAGTTCTACATATTGAGTGAGCTGGAGGATTACAATAGGATGTGTGTTTCCTTATCATGGGCCAAGTCATCTAGTTTCTATTTATTTGATGTCTCGAATTCAATTAAATTTAAGTAGACACAAAAATTAAAATTATTAGTTGGTGTTTTCTTTTCATTTATTCAATAAATTGAATGTTATTTATGTTTGTGGAAAATAATTAACATGTATTTATTTATCTATGAGTATAAGTTGATTTGAACATCAAAATTATTATTATTATTTGATAAAAAAAAAAGAAGTCACCTACTACTTTTTAGGGAGAACACGTTGTCCACGTGGATTGAAAGAAGAAAGAAAGAGACATCTCAAAGAAAAGACAAAACAAACGGGGTGTTGTTAATTAGTGTACAAAGAAGATGAAGCTGAGCCAGATAAAAGGGCACATGTTAACCTGAATTTTGCAAGTGCTAAGGTTTTGTCCCTAGTGTGAGTTTAGTCTTCCCCTCTTGGATAAATCTCATGACTAAATGACAACAATTAAGAGTTATCAACTGTAATTAAGTGCTTCCCACTTCCCCATTTCCTAGTTGATTGTCATCATCTTTATCTCTTCCACAACAGATATCCCTCTCTAATCAGCATTATCCAGTTTTAACAGTTTAAGATTTTTAGAATATAAGCACAAATTTGAGACTACCTTGTTGATGATTCCACGTAGGATTATTGTCCTAAAACGTAGGTTCAACAGGAAAATAAAGTACAATTTGGCATCTCTAAAGTTGGATGATTGGAATACTTCAAACAAAATAGAGCTACGTCATTCGAGATTTCAAGATTTAATTTGTAAAGTATCACTAAGCTATTAGCAATGAAGGATAATATCATCTATTTTTAAATAAAAAAGGCCACTTATATTTTGCTTTCACTCAAAAGATCACTCATGCCGAAAAGGTGATACATTTGACAACCTTTTTAATAACGTGCTTGACACCTGATTTTTAGAGAAAAAAAGTGTAGGAAATATTAAACCCAACCCGTTTTAACCAAAAACCTCCTATCCGTATGCTAAACCAATGCCGTAATGCAAAAAAAAAAGGAGTTGTGCATGTAAGCTAGAATCAAGCATTGTGTGAAAAAGTATAACAATGGCACAATGCAGATGGCTATATGCAGAAATATAGTTAGTAAATTTATAGTGTTACTTCTGCAGAGTTTTAGAGCCAACTCCATCTTCAATGAGGAGCATAGAATTGCGGTTAGTAGAGTTTACATCCACCACTTTGTAGCAATCTATATATAGAAAGTTTCCGTAATGAATTGTTTCACCGAACAACACTATGGCTTGTACAATTCTTGGATGTGTGGAGGATAATCAAAGAACAGGCTCCATGTTGCAGAGCAAGAATACTAAAGTAACTCACCAAAATTTGACGATTTATGATACGCTTCAATGTGCATATATTACTCTCATAAGACTGTGACTGTCGCATGCCTACATCAGCATGATGGGATATTTGAATACGACACCTTGTTGCCTATACCTCAAGGTGTTGGAATCTGTCTGCAATACTGCTGTTCATAATCTCCTGATCGCTACCACATAGAGCAGAAGCAGACTTGCCATGTTCTATATGCTCCAAGAAGTCCATCACATGTGGATCGGTCCATGGACATCCTCGTGGGGCTTCAGGACCTGCCACCCAACCAAGATGGCCTCCTTTTGGGGTTACAATCAGCATACAGTTTGAGTTCTCCTGAGGGAACAACACAAAGATTAGCTTCAACGTACGACTTCAAGCACAAACTTAATACATTGTGCATGCACTCATATAATTGAGCCAGAGGTGGATCTAGGATTTGAGTTTTATGGGTTCGTGATTTTCTGAACCCATAGTTCATTTGATTTTCTGCGTCAGAACGTATTTGTTGTACCTATCTAGTGGTTTTTATACAGGGGTTTCAGCTGAAGCTACTGGATTCAGCTGACTCCGCTCACTATATATACCTGTAGATACTGCCCCTGAGTTGAGCCTCCCATGCTGGTTTCATGTCTCAATTATCATGTGATAAATTCTTTATGCCAACAGGCTAAAGGCACTAAAATACTAGTTACTTGGTAAATGAACTTCAGTTTAGGGTATCAAACCCGAATCAACTGAGTTTAGGAATGCATTTGTTTTAAGTGATGATAACAATTTGGATAGGGCTTCTTTAACATCCTACGGATCAAATGAGCAGTGCATAGGCTAATTTTTTGACATACAACACAATAAGAGACTGCAAGAATAACCACAAATAAAAATACTTTGGCAGAATTGCATATGCACATCAACAAACAATGAGAAAATATCAACAAAATAAAATGGGCTATGACAATGAAGAAGGGTATCTACCTCAATATCTTTACGAGGAATTCCTCTGGATGGAGCAATTGGATCATTTGCAGCCTCCACAAACAAAGAAGAGGAAGTTAACTTCACATTTTTGTCTTAATAACCACTTGGAGAATCTTAACAAGCATAGTAAAAGAACTGGAGTGCGTACATCTCCACCTTTCTTGCCCACTCTCCACAGCCTTTTCTTTTAGTTAAAAGAATAACTAACCACTGGTGAGATTCTACTGAAGTTATTTCATATTTACAACTGGTCTTTTTTACCATTACAGTTTAATATCAATTATACAATACTGATAAGAAACCAACACCAACAGAGAACTGCAAAGAAAATGCAGTGAAATTTCAAACTGCAGAAGCACAAAGTTCTTAAGGATTATCAGTAAATATTAAAAAGCTGAGCTACCACCTGAGATTCAAAAAGGAAAGATACTATTAATGAGATGGGATTACTTGTCTAACTTTTGGCAGAGGACTGAACAGGACAAGTCTTTTTTGATAAGTTATGCAAGACTTATACATTTTGATCCCTCTTTTCCCCTCCTTTCTCTTCTTCACTTTTCCTCCTTTCTTTTTTTGAGGAGAGGTGCAAAGAGATGGAACATGGCTCTTTTGATCACAACAAGATTTTAGATTATGTCATTGCAATAGTGCTGTCAAAGGAGCACTTAAGTCCAGAAGCGAGGCTCAAAACATGTTGAGTTGCTTTGCCTAGCTTTATGTGTGCTTCAATGTTGTCATCAACGTTCTAAGGCATACTTCTCCTTGCCAATGAGCCTCTTCTAAAGAGGCGACACTAAACAATTGGTATTTCACTTTATAGTAATTTTTACAATTTCTTTGTTCATATATTAGTTATTCGTGCTAATAATTATTAGTTTTGAACTAAATGTATAATGTTGTATTTTTCTCCCTTCGTGCTTTGCAGTTAAAGCCCCAACCAACCTAAAGTGTTTTTTTGCGCTTTTGCTTTTAATATCACTGCATTGCAATACTCAAGGCAAAGAATCAAATTTACCAAAGTGTGATTCTCTACACTATATATCTTAGGGCAGTAATAGTAGAGCTAGTGTAATGCTTTTCCTAGATACTGGTCAAAATCACATTTAATAAAAATCCCTCACATTTTACTAAGTGAAGTAACTCTTGAATTCAAATGAAAAGGGTGCAACGTCTATGTGATAGCTAACCGAAATGCATAAAGGTACATCTACAAATGTGTATTCTCTAACAGATAACAACAAATGTGTATTCTCTAAAGGAAATACAAAGTTAAAACGTATCTTCTCTCTCAAGTTTCAGCTATTTTGCATGGAATATTAACTTATATGATATGATGTTCAGATTTTGCCACAAGAAGTGCATACACCTTAACTTTCCTGACCATGAACTGTAGACCCATACATGGGCGTCTGAAGTACGATAAATAACAAACAAACAAACAAAAAAGGATAATTGAGAGTAAATGGCTGAAACAAACCTACTTGGATACAAAGCAGAGGTGTACAGACATTTGTAATGGAATCTAAGCTGCTTGAGTTAGAATAGTAATCATCCACAGACTTGAATCCAAATGAAACTGCATAAGTCATACAATTACTAATAAGTTCAGATGCTATAATATACAACTTATTTATTACTGCATACAAGCATAAGCACCTCGTGTCAGTCCATCATCAAATTCTCTGACAGTTTTGGCATTGGCAGCTAATGATATATTAAATTCACCTTCCATATCTTCAAACAGTAGAGCATGCCTATAAACAAAGAGATCTAGTTAAAAGAGGTAAAATGTACCCCGGAAAAAAAACGGAAAACTGAATTATGCAATTACTTTTTGAAAATTTTACGGAGAGAATTTGCTAATGCTTTGTCATAAACATTATTAAAGCCTTTATGGAAATCTTCGTCTGCAATGACCAAATTGAAAGGATTGCACAAAGAAACAGCACCAGAGAGAAGGCAAGAATGAGATTCCTGCAATGGAACCATAAAATATAAGATATGGGCAGTACATGGACTTCCTGCAAGTAGGTAAGTTGAGATAACAACCTCAGAGCAATGGAACTGAAAGGTAAACACAAACCCAAATAACAACTCCAGTGAACGCCACATACATGTGTGTCACACTCATTTAAATTTATGTGACCAATCAGTTGAGCACCCCCATTTTTATTGTGTCTAATTAAATTGACGATAGATGGATCATTAAACAAAAAAAATACTAGAAAGCAGTTTCCTTGACTTCTATTTCATCATTTTCCAATAGATTGAAATCAGTTCATTATGGAACCAGAAGTTTATTGACTTTGAAAATACAAATCCTACACCTGATAGGCCATATTGTTGAAGACAAATACAGGCTACAGCAACTGGCAGTCAATATTTTTCCAAAAGTTGTTCAGATTTGATCTTCAGAACAAAGAAAGCACGATGTTAACCCAGGATGAATGAATGGAGACAGCAGTGCTAAATCGCCTAAGATAGCCAAGAATATAAACAGCTACCAAATTATATCATAACATTTCCTTAGTTCAAACACAAATTCATTCAAAATTTACTACTTACTCTCGCCGTAGATATTGACTATAGAGTGACTCCAAATATAACCTACGGAATTAAAAAGAATATATTTATTTTAGAAAAAAGATTTTCCAGTTACACTAAGAATCTATTGAGATGTCTTAAGGATCTACATGTTATAAAAGAAGGTAATACATGCTATTGTTACACCCCCTTCTAGTTAGCTTTCTTAAGCAGCAACATTGAATTCATTTTTATGTAGACTTAAATCAGGCTACAGTGGAATAATCTCGATAACTTGGTGACAGAAATGAGGTTTTCAGCACATCGATCTAGCATATCATTTGAACCAGTTGAACTACTCAAAACGCATTAAGAAGATACAAGGGTTTGGGGTGTTGAGAGATGAAGAATAATTTTGAGGAACACCATTACTAGGCACCCAGAGGTGTAGCCTAGCGGTCAATAAAGTGGAAAACCTTGGAGACCAAGATTCAAATCCTAAGAGGTACAAAAATGTTAGGTGATCTCAGTCTTACCACCTGCCTAAGCCTTGGTGGATAAAGTTACCCAGTACTTGTGCTAATGGGAGGTAGCAAATATCCAGTGGAATAGTTAAGATGTGCGCATGTTGGCTAAGTTGCTTAGACTCTTCACTTTCGATGTTGCACCCGTGTCGGATTCTCCAAAAATACACTACTTTTGTAGAATCTGGCGTACCCATTGACATTTGTGAAGAGTCTGAGCAACATAGCATGTTGGCCGGTACACGATCGTTATAAGAAAAATGGGACACCAGTACTAGATGGTCTAATTATTCAAAAGCTCATGAAACCAAATTCCACTGGCACACATCCAGCTATATTAAGCACCAGAAATGATTGAATAAGAAAAGACTACGAAACAGCTAAACATTTTTCCTCAATATACTCTATGAGGTAATCATGCAAGCATCTATATATAGTCTTCGCCTTTTCTCAATAAACTGTATGATGTTAGCCAGATCAGTAATACTCAGCAGAAGTTACAGCACTAGTTTAAATATGCTAACAAGTTCAGCATAGAATCATACCAGATAAATTCTCTAAAACAGCTCATACTAAGATGCAAGGTAGATTAGCACAAGGACAAATGGAGGAGGAACATTGACATTGATAAGCACAAAGTGGACAGATTGAGTTACCTGTCCCAAGTAGCGAACAAGAATATTTGCTCCAAGAGACCAGCCTATTGCATATAAATTTGCAGCTGGATAGCGGTTGCTGACATGTGCCACCACTTCATAAATATCACCAAGAAATGAAGCTGAATAGAACTGCAGGAATTAGCTCATCAATAAAAATGAACAGATAACTTTTACATGGCAAAGATGATTGCATTTTGACATTACTTTGAAGAGAAAGAGTAACATCCTAAAATAATATGTTTCCTCTTAATTCGACTGATTCATGACCAGTTGTATGTTTCATCTTAAATAATTGACAAGCTAAAACCTCTAGAATACTTTTTTTATCTTGAAACTGGTAATGTGGTATTCCTCAGCATTGCGGACATGCTGGAGACCTCCAAAAAACTTGTTGCAATCAACCTAAATTATTTAAATGGAACCTAAAAGATCAACTAACTGTTCAGCTTCTTCTATACAATGTCCTTTACACCAAAAATAAAAACTTGCAATACAGCTCTCTTTGACTTTCTGAAGGGAGTTGATTCTGTTTTCAAAACATCTTCCATTCTTTCCTTCCAAATTGTCCACCAAATGCAAAATAAAATTTCTCCCCACCATCTCTTCTGACTTTTACTACCCCCTCTCCTAAACCAACGGCTCAAGAGACCTGATGTATGTTCAACCATAGACCACTTGGTCTCTATTAAACTTAGAAATAGAGGCCTTAATTGTAAGGCAGCTTTGCAATGGAAAATTCTAGAATACTTTTAACCAGTACCATTTGAGAAATAAAGCTGATCAAGTTTGGGAATGGAGTTAATTATCTTTTTCTATAGGTGATAATGGGACTATAATGATAATAATAGAGTTAACTATCAAAAAAATCAAAAGTTCAATGGGAAGCTATAATGATAACCAGACTTTTGAAAGCTACGTACAAACCAAGAACTCTGGAACAGAAAACTCCTTTTGATGCCAAAAATGCAAGTACACATTGATTTCCTACTTTTCCTAGGTTAATCCGCCACAAAAATGTTGAGCTTAAACATAAAGCTGTGTCTGATACTTTGGTATGAGCCAGATTGCGAGTTTGAAGGTGTGTAGGTGAAGAAAAGTGTCCAGGACTAACACATATGGAAATTGGCCTTTTAGAGACTATTGGGAATATTATTCAAAGTGTTCAACAGACAACAACAACAACAACAAACCCAGTGTATTCCCACATAGTGAGGTCTGGGGAGGGTAAGATGTACGCAGTCCATACCTCTACCTCTAAAGAAGTAGAAAGGTTGTTTCCGATAGACCCCCGGCTCGAGACACGGAATACTAAACAAATTCATTGTAAAGCATGGAACAAGATGGCATAACATAAATACGACACCCACAAGTAATAGAAAACAGAGAAAAGTAAACAGATTCGTAATAAAGCATGAAACAAGGTATCATAACAAGAATAATACCCCCACCAAGTAATTCCCTACACTAGCGACCCAAACTGACCCTAGCCTTCTGCCCTAATTCGCGTCCTCCAGATCTTCCTATCTAGGGTCATGTCCTCAGTGAGCAGTAACTGCTCCATGTCCCGCCTAATCACCTCTCCCCAGTACTTCTTCGGCCTACCCCTACCCCGCCTAAAGCCATCCAAAGCTAGCCTCTCACACCTACGAACCGGGGCATCCATGCCCCTCCTCATCACGTGTCCGAACCAAGAAAGTGTTCAACAGAAAGAAAAACAAATATCTCCCCCCTTCTTAGGCTCTAATCAAGATATTCGTTACCATAACATCACGGAACTGTTATCATCCCTTTGCTTCTTCCCTTCCCCTACCCCTGACACACTCCAGTTTCCTTAAAAAATATCTCCATTGATATAAATTTCTAAAGGATCTTCATTGTATCCTTGAAGGTCTCATCAATCATGAGATCTTGCTTTCTTGGATAATCTTTAAATCATACAGCCATCATGGCATCCATCCACTGCCTGTGAGTTTGATTTCAACTTGGCAAGGATATCTAGAATTATAATGGCCACCAGATTCAATATATTCTCGCATGCAGGTTGCATTTTCCTCTTTTCATCTAGTTAAACTTTTGAAGTAAGAGAAGGGAGAAATTGTCCATAGTTGAACTTGTTGAACTATAGGGTGGACTTGAATCTTTCTTACCTGTTTTGTTCACTATGTGTTAAACCCTTCTTGAAATCACTTGGTGAAAAAGATTGGATCATGTCAGAAAGACGGGAACCAACATTTATGTGAAAGTAATTTTTTTAGCCCTTCGGAAGACAAAGGTCCAGGTGAATATTATTTGCATAAACATAGAATACAATCAGCTTTAAAGAGTTTAATCTAATTATTGATGCAACAGAAGCAGAAACTTGTACTTGGTCCATAAAAATCAATCTTTTAGCAAGCATATGAAAATCAGATAAACAAAAGGCATTAGTATCCTGATGCCAGAAAAAAAAAAGTACAGAAAATATACTAAGCCGAAAAAAGTAGCAGAATGGACAGTCATATAGATAGTTATTCTACTCATTAGCTTTCTCCAGATACTTCTTCTTTTCTTCATCAGTCATGAAAGCAGTGAGGGGAAAAGACTTTCCAATTCCTAAAGGAGTCTTGAAGTGAATTTTATTCTGAGCAGGATCCTCAATGCTCATCTCAGCTATTGGCACCCACAGAAATAATTGCTTACTCTTAACTCCAGTCATTTTCTTCATTCTCCCTTTCTCCACGTAAGCAGTGACCTCTGTTCCATAGCTAACTCGAGTTTTAGTCGTGACAAAGTAATGTTCATACGGAGCCTTTTGTTTCATCCACACAAATCCAGTTTCGCGAACGTAACCACATTCTTCAAGGTCTTTAAGAGCAAGGACGCCCATGGGAAATCCCAGCTCTTTCAAAAGTTCGACAGAATGACCATAGCACTCTTCAGCTCCATATACAATTTCTGCTCCTGCGCGCTCATCTTGGCATGATGTTCTATCACTGGCCATTTTGCAGTGGTTTAAGATTGAAAAAGCTCGGGAAAACTAATTAAGGGTGACAAAAAAGTCTTGAAATGTAAAAATAAAGCTCTGTATTGTATGGTGCAGCAATTCAGGTTACAGTGCCATGCTTAAATATACAAAAAGCAGGAAGGAGAAAGAGAGGACAGAGCAAGGTTGTTGACTGGTAGTTGTGCAGAAGGGATCTGGTTGATAGTGTTGTTTACCTAACCGTTTGACCAAAACACTTCCACAAGAATGGAGTTACAACTGTTAACAACAAAGGCTGCAAATTTCCATCGACCACATCAACTAAACCATACCAACAATTTTCGTTTCTTAGCTGAAAAGTCTGAATAGCAGATTCAAGCATTGGCCAAAACTCTACCATAAATCACATTAAAACTAATAGCAGTATCAGCAGAGATGAAATTACAAATCAAATCTTTATTGATATATCAATCAAACTAATAAAAGACCAAAAAGAGAGTACCTGAGGAGTTGTCACAGGACTATCTCCACAGCCTCTGCTATTGAACACCACAACTCTCCAACCCTTACTTCTAGCTCTCACCAGCATATGCCTCACATACGAATCGTCGCTTCCCCCAGTCAGACCTGGCTGCAATTACTCTCATCAGTACAGTTCCATTCTATAATCTATACACACCCTTTACTTCGTTTGGCCATGAAAAGTTTTCACTTTTCTTCGGGTTGAACTCCCAAAAGCACATTTGGCCGTAAAATTCTAGAAGTCAACTTGAAGCTGAATTCCCGAATTTTCAAGAATTGGAAAAACAATAAAAAAGTCATGTTCTTTTTTTTTTCACTTCAAATTACTCACAAAGATCCAAAAACAGCTCCAATTTTGAGATATCATTTCTCACTGTGAAAACAAAAACTATTCTTTTTTCAAGTATCACAATGAAACATGGCCAAACGCCCTCTTAGAATTTAGAATCCAAAGCCAATGTGCATTGTCATGATGACAATTGACAAAATTTAGTCTTGCTGACAAGTGCTAACATGGTATAAATAAAAAAACACTTAAACCATAAATGGCTTAAACAAACGCTGCTCCTTTGCAACATTGGTTTTGAATTTAATATAAATGAACTTTTAAAACGTTTTACTGCACATATAGATTATAATGCCGAATGAGCAGCTAGAAAGAATACTACTCACAAGCAAAATGAGCAACGGAGAATCGGGTGGTAACCGGCGATCATCGCCGGAGACCCAATCAAGAGCTACAGAGCCATCATCCTTGGTTCTCAAACACTCTCGCCGGAGACGTACATCAGGAGTTGACCTAAAAAAGGAAGCAAAAGTAGTTTCTATATGGCGATTCCAACCGACAATTGGATAAGCACTGTAGGGATTGTTAAGTGATTTGAATGCAGAAATAAACTTGTCTCGGCCTCCGCCGGTGATTTCTAATGATGGATGAGGACCATTGCCGGCGGCCGACATTGCGGTGACGCCGGTGGATTTTGAACGGCGGAGGAAGGTGACGTGGACGGGGAGGGGAGAATTAGAGAGATTTTTGAGATGGTTGAAGGAGGAAGAGGAGATATAGGTGGCTGAGCCAATGGTGGCTCTAGCCATTGATTGGTTGGTGGTAAAGTGTCCCCTTTGACTACTTTTTGCTTTTTTGCTTTTGTAGCTTCTCGAAGAAGATGAGTGGTCCACTTGAACAACAATATTCAAAATCTCCATACTTTCTCATTTGATAACTGGTTAGAGTTATATTAACAATATAGTAATTTGGTAGCTCGTTAGAGCTATGCATATATTATTAATGTAGTTTCGATAGTTGGTTAGCGTTATGAGTGTATCAATAATAAAATTTTAATAGCTTATTAAAGTTATGTGTATATTAATAATATAGTCATCATAATTGGTTAGCATTATGCATGTATTAATATAAAGTGATTAGTTATGTATGTATCAAATTCTGCACGACTAATATCATGTTTGGTAGCTAGGTAAGAAGTAAGTTATTTATGCATAAAAAAAATAAAATTTATGCCTCTACGTGAATAACTTATCTTCTAACCAGCTATTAAACATGATATTAGCTAAGCATAGTAGTATATTGCCTTTATGAGGAAGGAAAGAAAGAAACTTTGCTGCATCTCTTCTCAAAATGTAGTTGGACTACAAAATTGAAATGAAAGCAAAAATAGAAAGCTGGTCAAATACAATAAGAATAGAATTACTCAATGTTTGAGGTGGATTAAAAAAAACATTTACAACAATTTAAGAAGGAAATGAACACTGCAATATGAGGTGCAATAATAGTATATCATACATGAAGAATAACAAATTGAAAGCAGTTTAGGAAACTAACTGTAAATTCAAAAATACTTAGTTGTTACACAAATTAAAAAGAAAATTATAAAAAGGATAGATTATTTAAAAGGTTTTAGAAAAGTCATTACTTGATTCTAAAGTTTTGTAATTTGTTGTTTTCTTCTGTTTAAGATTTCAGGGTTATTAATACCCCTCCTAAAAAGTGATTACATCCTAAATTGTTCTTTAAGATGTAATTATTTGGTTTATCTATCAACAACAACAACAACATACCCAGTGTATTCCCACCTAGTGGGGTCTGGGGATGGTAGAGTGTACGCAGACCATACCACCACCTCAAGAGAAGTAGAGAGGTTGTTTCCGATAGACCCCCGGCTTAGGACCAATAACAGTATAACCAATACAAAAAGTAAGCGCATATAAACTAGTATGGTACACAAAACAAACTAACAGTATAACAAACACAAAAGATAAGTGCATAATAAACTAGTACGGGATGCAAAAAAGTCAACACCACTGGCCCCAAAAACTACAGCCACAACACTACGAACCAGAAACTCCAGACCCAAAGGAGCACTCCCCTATTACTACCGCCGCGCTCCCACCCCCTAACCCTCTACCCTAATCCGCGTCCTCCACACCTTCCTATCAAGGGTCATGTCCTCTGTAAGTTGTAATTGCTCCATATCATGCCTAATCACCTCCCTCCAATATTTCTTCGGTCTACCTCTAGCCCGCCTAAAACCATCCATAGTCAGAGTCTCACACCTCCGCACTAGAGCATCAGGGCCCCTCCTCATCACATGCCCGAACCAACGTAGCCTCATTTCTCGCAAATTATCCTCCACCGAGGCAACTCACACCTTCTCCCGAATAATCTCATTTCTTACCCTATCTTTCCTGGTATGTCCACACATCCATCGCAACATTCGCATCTTTGCCACCTTCACCTTTTGGATGTGGGAGTTCTTAACTGGCCAACATTCCGCTCCATACAACATAGCCGTCCGGACTACCACTCTGTAGAAATTACCTTTAAGCTTCGGGGGCACCTTCTTATCACAAAGGACTCCTGAAGTGAGCCTCCACTTCAATCACCCTGCCCCAATACGATGCGTGACATCTTCGTTAATCTCACCATTACCCTGAATTATGGACCCCAGATACTTGAAACTCTCCCTCTTCTGGATGGGCTGAGAGTCTAGCTTCACAACCAGTTTTTGCATGATTTTGATTTGAGTTTCGAAACACGAAATCTTCTATATCAGTTGCATGTTTTTGGTGGTCTAAATTATGCTTTAAATGAAAGATTTAGCTTAATGTATTGTGGCTCAGAAATCATGACTTGCAAGTCTTGGTATGACGATACCAATTCAGACCAATGCCATATCAGACTCAGATTAATAGACATTTCAGACTATCATGATTTTAGACATTCAGAATGTTGCATGTACAGAAAAGGTTAAAAATGGGCATACAGAGATGTTAGGTGGTTCCCTGAAGAGGGTTTGAGTTCAAGCAACTCATTTTCTAAAACCGTAGTTTGCCGACCCGGGTATATTATTATACGCTGACTTAAGTATCGTGTGGCGTATCAGATTCAGAAACTCCAACCCTTGCGGCATATTCGGGTTGGAGGCTTCCCCGCCGAGTCAATGACGGATTCCATATCGCCCGTGGAATATCAGACTTGTAGGGATACCACCTAACTCAGAAGTAATACACAGATCAGAGTTTGAGATTTACAGACAGGTTACATGTTTTCAGAAGGTGCCCATGTGTTTTTTTCAGAAACTGTTTTATGCATAATGTTTGATGAACATTTTCTCTCACGTATTATATATATATATGTTCAATTACTCTATTTTGGATTGCTTTGCGTGCCAGCATAATTGTGCTGACCCTCTTTCCTCCCCGGTACTGAGGCGCAGTCTAGGGGTCCAGATCCTCAGTAGAGTCTACAGACAGGGTTGTCTCAGAGTTCAGTTGGTGAGCCTTCTTTGCTTCGGAAGGCCTAGTCATTTAGGTATTTATTTCAGTATGATTTTTGGTCTGCTAGGGGCCTTGTTTCAGTTATTCAGATAGTATGTCAGTAGAGATTTTGCAGACTGTTGCAGATGTTTATTAAATATTATTGGGCATGTTTTCAGGCGTTTAACTGTTTTAAATTGTTGACCATGTTTCCATATTATTGTGTCTATTCCGTATTACTTTAATCATATGAATTATGTGCATGATTACCAGATAGACAGAGGGCGTTCAGGGCCTTCGGGTTCGGGAATGCTCGTCACGGCCAGGGCCCCGATTCGGATCGTGACATAAGTTTTATTGATAAATAGTTACAAAATGGTACCACAAGAAGTACAAAGATCTGGACATGTATTACATTACATACAATCTTTTATATTTAGGATATTTTTTCTTCATACAATAATACAAATTTTGAATACATTTATAATCCTTCATTTCAAAATGTTACTACGCCGGCTGTTAGGTCCAAAGTTGTATACCACTGCTATAGTGTCGTTAGGTCCAAAGTTGATATCTTCACTTTAGATGCACTACTTTATCAAAAGCCAGAAGAAGACACAATTGACATTTATCAAAAATTAAGGGTGAAAACGAATTTTGTTATTACACATAAAACTTCATTTTGCGAGTTGCCCCATAATATCATTTCCCTCCCTCAAGTTCTGTAAATTATATTTAAACCATTAAAAGTTTCTAGTATTGCTTTTTTTGACCAACCATTATCTGCTTTATGCTTTACTAGTCCTTACAATTTGCATTAAAACCAATTTAAAACCAATTTATGCTTTTACATTTTCACCATTGCTAAACTCCTCTCTGTGCTTCACCACCATGTCCTCCACCACCGACCAAACGGAATTTCAAAAAGAACCAGAAGCTCCGGCCACCGTGACTGATCCCGGAGACACCGTGATCCTGCCGGAGGAAGCACCATCAGCCGGTGCCGGAGATCCGAAGCTCCCTGGAGATGCAGAGGCCTCAAAATCCGACGAGAAATTGACGAAATCGGACGAGGCGAGTGATTCAGATCCCAAGGCAAATGTAGAATTGAACAATGCAGAGGCCACAGAAGAATTGATCCGATCGAACGAGGTGAGTGGTTCAGATCCCAAGTTGGATGAGCCAAAAGATGATATTGTTGAATCTAATGCAACGGAGAGTAACTCGAAGCAGCTAAAAAAGGATGAAGAAGGTAGCAGAACGTTTACAATGAGGGAGTTATTGGATGAATTGAAGAATGGTGATGCCAATGAAGATACTGAAGCCCAAAGACGAGAAGGCGATACACCTCACAGGTTTTGTTCACTCGCTTCTCTATAAAATGCAATGCGTCTTTCAATTTCAGAGCTGAATACTTCATTAATATGCTAGACTGAATCAGATGCTTCTGTATTAAAAGTGCATTCTTTAGTGTATAATGTACTCATCCAAGTTAACTATAGCTGACAGCTGACTGGAAAACAATGAAGCTCATGCTATTGATGATATGATCATCAAAAAGGGAAGCCCGGCAGTCATCCAAAAACAATTTACTCATCCTTATTGATGATTGATGAAATGATCATGAATAAGATAAATAAAAGTACTACGTAATAGTTCATTGAAGAAGATAATGTCTTGGTCTACAGTAAAAGTGCATTCTTGATTGTCAAATATACTCGTCCAAGTTAATTTCCCTAGATCCTAACAACAAAGTTCAGGTGGTTGGATGAAATGATCATGAACCAAAATATATGCAACACACACAAAATATGACACACCTCACAGGTTTTTGTTCACTGGCTTCTCCAAAAAGTGCAATGCATTTTTCAATTACAGAACGGAAAATGTCATTAATATGCTAGATTGAATGTATATTGTACTTATCCAAGTTAACTATAGCTGCCTGTGGACATTAAAAACAATGAAGTTCATGCGATTGGATGATATGATCATGAACGAAGATAAGTAAATGATAAAGAAAAGTTTACTACAAAACTAGTTAAATTGAAGAAGTTGATGGCTTGGTCGACACAAAGGTGCATTCTTGATAGTAAAATATACTCGTCCAAGTTAATTGTCATTGGTGCTAATGCAACAAAGTTCAGATGGTTGGTGATATGATCATGAATGAAGATAAATAAAAGGCCAAGAAAATTTTTCTCCAAAACTAGTTAATTGAAAGAAGTTGATGTCTTGGTCGACCATAAAAGTGTATTGTTGTTTTGATGCTAACACAACAAAGTTCAGATAGCTGGATGAAATGATATGAACAACCATATGAAGCACAAACAGAATTTGACCCAAAAAAAAGGACAAGATTGAAGAAGATTATAGTGTAGCAGACACAAAAGGCAAGAAAGCACACTCGCTTGGAGAAAATAACCATGAGTAAAAGTAAACAAAGAACTAGAAAAATTTGACAATAAAATGTACAAGATCGAAGGAGATGATGGCTGGCTTACAGTTATGATCATGCCAGCATCTGAAGGTACCACGCTCTGCTGCCTTCTTGTCTTGACCACAGATATTGTCCTGCCCGGTTTCTTCGAAGAAAGTACATATAATGAAACACAAAAATAATGTCTAAAACACAAAAATTAATTTAAAGTATTTCGAGTGCCTAGATGGCATAGTCATGGTTTACAAGCTGAAAATTTGCTCTTTTGTAGTTCATGCTTCAAATTAGTTGAGGTTTCTGTTTTGATCCTCGAGAATAGATTCAGATGTCATTTTATGATAATAAGAGCTATACTTAACTCCTCATGATGATTAAGCATCAATCAAATCCCGAATTTGAATCTGATCAGAGATAGAAGGATTATTAGTTTCATCTGTATGTTAAAGTAGTAACTCCCTATAGCTAAGTTTCTCCAGAGATGTAACATTTGAAGGCATTTTTATTGCTTTAACTATGCAATCAATTTATTTACTCTATCACCTTTTGAACAATCTCTGCTTTTAATTTTAATCACCTACAACCACAAATACTTCGGCTTGACCTCCATACCTCAAGACATCTACTTTTTTTCACTCTTGTGTTTTTTTCTCAACATTAAGAACTATAACTTACATTTTCCTGTTACTTTTGAATTTGATTCTCCAGTCAACGTAGCAGTCAGCATCAGACAGACAGTAATGCTGCCTTGGAGTTGATTAACAGCGTCACAGGTGCTGACGAGGAGGGCCGATCTCGCCAACGGATTCTAACCTATGCTGCCCGGAGGTATATCTGATCTTTAGCAAAACCATTTAGATCTAGTGTCACAAATCTTAATTGGGCTTAGACTGTGTGATTCCAAATTCCACTCCCATGACAAGTTTTATGGTTTGTAAATATAGAGGCTTCCAGACAATTCACTTTCTACGAGGAGTCAGTTCTTTTTTGGTTATTTATTTGATAGAAAATGATTTTATTGGGATTTCTCCAGTACTAAGTGGGTGCTGGGAGTGTACATTGGAAAAGGCAAAACTCAGTTCCTCTTCAAATCCTGTAATGAAAGTAGAAGTCTTACATAGTATCAATTTCATTTTCATTAACCCTGTTAAGCGAAAAAGCTTGACTCAAAAGCAATTGTATCTATCTGATCACACTTTCCTCGTTTACTTCAGACTATTAATGATTTCTGTTACTGCAAATCATTCACCATACAATTTCAATATGGTATTCAAATTTTGAACGTTACCCAATTCCTCCTCTGGTCCAACATACCAATATCTCCTTTATTGTCTTTGGCATGGTCTGTTTAACCTCAAAGATATCCAATGGTGTGCTCCATGCCTCCATATCCAATTGATTAATTTACAATGAATGTATCTTCATATCACTGTTCAGTCAAAAAAACATCTGTTATAGATGATTAGATGTATAATCCCCTTCTCTATAGGTTGTGCTGGGTCAGTCAAGCCCCGTTAGCCACCAACCAAGTTAAACATGTCACTTTATGGGGAAGTTCCGTTTTCAAGTTTTTTCTCCATGGGCAATTGGAATGTGAGATATTTACCCCTATAAAGTACTCCATCCATCCTAATTTAAGTGTCTAAGTTTGACTGGGCATGGAGTTAAAGAAAATAAAGAGAGACTTTTGATACTCGTGGTCTTAAATTAAAGATGTGTGTAGTCCTTTAAATCTTGTGGTCTTAAACTTGCCATGTAGGATACCGCAGTTATCAAAAAAAACTTGCCATGTAGGATGTGGAGTTGGAAAAACTTACTGAATGTAGAATGAGTTACTTTTTTGGGACAAACCAAAAAGGAAAATAAGACTAAAATTGGGGCGGAGGGAGTAGTTCGTAACTGGATTTGATAGAATATTCACTGAGTGCGCTGTGGAAGATCGTTCATCTAAAAACACGAGAATCAATTGAATACTTTGAAATGATTCTCTAGGACCACAAATGAACTGCTATCTTATGGATGAAGAAGAAGAAGAAAACTTGAAGTCTGAAACAACAGTTGCAATATCTGTTCCATGTCATGTTGAGAATATATTTCTCATTTCTTTCAATATGGGATTTCTTGGTGACTTTGTTTATTTTCTCATTTTGGTCTGGTTAGTGCATTTCCCACTTCTGGGATTACACTGGGTAATGGATATGTTGTTGTCGGTCTGTTGCACCATTCTTGTGGATGTGTATTCTGAACTGCATAGAAATCTTTCACATATTAAGCTTTGATATTTCATGAATGCCTATCTGAGTTCTGATTTTATGCAGGTATGCTAGTGCACTAGAGAGAAATCAAGAAGATTATGATGCACTTTATAATTGGGCACTGGTTCTTCAGGTAATTTGGTTTCTCCGTTTTCTGGACTGATTGTTCTGCAATTTTCTTTCCTCATCCTATGCAAGCTTTTCCTAGGAACGATCTATAGAAAAGGAAAAAAGAATGCGAGAAAGAGAAATTCCATTATCTACGCATCAAAGGATCTGAATCTTCCTTTTTATAGAAATTGTTCATGGTTCGATAATCCCTAATTTTGACTTTTCATGCAGGAAAGTGCAGATAATGTAAACCCAGATTCCACTTCACCTTCAAAAGATTCTTTGCTTGAAGAGGCATGCAAAAAGTATGAGGAGGCAACCCGTCTTTGTCCTACGCTGAATGATGTATGTATTCAAAACATTTTAATAGTCTCTTGATTCTTTTTACAATTCATATATTTAAGATGTAAATTTGTGTAAGTGTAACTGGTCTAAGGCTACCTTGTGATATTGGATTGAGTACTATTTACCTGAAGATCAAAGTACTTTATATGAAAGTTATTATTTATTGGCCTATGTTATGATCTCTCACTATTGTCATATGTGTTAGCTTTCTATCTGATGATCTTCTTTTTGATATAACCTTGTCATTATTCTCCAGCAGCAAACCCTCAACCTTGTACCAAATTGCAAAGTTAATACTGTATTGTCCACTTCCATTGAAGTGAATCCATTGGCATCGAGTTATAGGAGCAATTGGTATTGCTTGTAGAAGTTCCTATTCTTAATATTTGCATACACCCACCCACATATATATAATATCAATATATAGTCAAAGCATTAAAACACAGTACAGAAGATTGGTAAAGATTCCTTCAGCTTCTGAACAAAGGCCTGTCTTGTTTTATCCATGTCTTGTTCCTATTTGTCTCAGGCTTACTACAATTGGGCCATTGCAATATCTGATCGAGCCAAAATCCGGGGTCGTACAAAAGAAGCTGAAGAACTTTGGAAGCAGGTAATGTTAACTCTATTATGTTATTGGTTCTCATTGCCTCATGGTTGAAAAGAGTGTTCTCTTTGGTCCTACGAGACGAGAGATATCTTTCCTCATATATGTTTTTATATTCTGTCAATAGATGTATAACCTTTGCAAGAACCATGAGTGAACTGTAAAGATATGTTAAGTTATTTTGATTTTTTGTCACACTGGAACAGCCACTTTGGTATCATTTGCCTTATTATTTCTTTGTTACCTATTTGAGGGACTGTTTGGTAGGAAGAAATTGTCCCTGTTCTAGTTACACATTACATGCATGCACACAAACACAAAAATAAAGAAGAAGCGTGTCTTTGCTTTATTTGTTCCCTATTCTTCTCAACACCCAATCCTCTCCACCTTTATCCCGCATCCTCAATACTACCGCTCCCACCTCCTCCCAACCCCAACCTATATACTTCCCATATACTTTTTCCACTTCATCTGTTGCTATCGTCCCTTCTATCCTCTTAACACCGTTCACACCATTCCTTTCCCCCACCTCTGCACTACCTTTCCACGACTCACTAGCATGTTTGTCCTTTTCTTCTTTCCAACTCTGTTCAAAAACTGCTTTTAATCCTGCCAAGGTTCTTCTATTTGTTTGTAAAAAAATCATGTAATTAGAGAAGATGTATTATTTTGATATTTCTAGAAACAGAATACAAACACATGTTTGTGTTTCGGATTGGCAACTTATGATTTCTGTTATCTCTTCTTTCTCCTTCAGCTCATAAGCTTCTATGTGTAATTGATTTCATCAATAACAATAAAAATCGTCCTTATTCAAAAAACTTCTCTTATTCTTTTAAATTTTCAGGCAACAAAGAACTATGAAAAGGCTGTCCAGCTCAATTGGAACAGTCCGCAGGTAAATTCTAATCTAGTTTAACTAACTGTAATAGTGACTACTTGTCCCTTTTTTCCCCTTTCCAGCCCATAGTTTTTTCGAATGCTGTTTTGTGAAGGCTGTATTATCACAAATAACAACTAATATATCCTTTTGATTTTCCTATTTGTTAGTATAGAGGCCTTGTTATTTCTTTGGGTATGCCAATTACCAGTATATATAACTCTTTCTAAAGCATGCAGTTGTACTATTTTTTTTATGATCAACATACCAGCTTATTAATCTCGTTTTGTTAATTTTGGGGGTCGTGTATTTGATCTGCTTTTGTACTGGAGTTATTTAATGTTTTTTACGTTGAACAATTTTCTATATGTTATGCTTGTGAATTTCTGATTAAGCAGACGTTGGCCTTCATTTTATGTAATTTTCTGCTTTTCTTGTGCCTGTATAAAAAGTTTGCTGCTTTTCTCCTGAGATGCATTATTTTACCTTCTATGATCTACTATGATCTCTTTCCCTTGAAGAGTTTTTCCTACTCTTAACTCCTTGACTGTCATTCCAGGCATTGAACAACTGGGGACTTGCCCTTCAGGTATCTTTACTTCAAAAAACCTATTCTGGGCAAGCTTTTCCAGACTTTAAAATATTGACTTTGGTTTAGTTTATGTCATTATAGTTCCTGATTTTGCTGTAAATTTCAGTTTGCCAAATTGAAATCTGACCTTATGCTTTTCGAAATACATCCAGGAACTCAGTGCAATTGTTCCTGCAAGAGAAAAGCTAACAATTGTCAAAACAGCAATTAGTAAGGTACTGGTGTTATTTGACACAGAGCCTAAATATGAAGAATGAGCTGCAACATCATTTAGCTCCAGTAGTTCGGGAGAATCCTAAAAGACATTGTTTATCTAATTTTTGTTTGTGCTCACACGTCATTCATCAATTTTTATGAACTTGCAGTTTCGGGCAGCAATCCAACTGCAATTTGATTTCCATAGGGCAATCTACAACCTTGGAACTGTTCTGGTGGGTTTACCATAGTTGCTCCTTCTGGGTTCTGTACTTGGGGGAGTGATGGTCATTTACAACAACCTCCTCCTTTTTCAAGTGAAAACTGGAAAAAGCTTAAACAATGTGAAAGGATAAAGTGGAAGTGATGATAACCTTCTTTTTGCACCATTCGTTTGCAGTATGGGTTAGCGGAGGACATGTCAAGAACAGGGGGAGCTGTTAATGCTAAAGACATTTCTCCTAATGAGCTGTACAGCCAGTCTGCAATATACATTGCTGCTGCACATGCACTTAAACCGAATTACTCGGTATGTCATTTATATTTGAAATATATGATTCCATTATATTCTGTTTGTCTAAAAATTGGTCCAGCTGAAAAGGGGAAGGAGTGCAGTGGACACATTGAGTAAAGTTAGAAAACCATTATCTTTAATCCATGCCTAACCCCCCAGACCCCACTTGTGGGATTACACTGGGTATGCTGTTGTTGTTGCCTTCCTTCCCTTCCAATTTCTTCAAACTAATCTACCACTGACATGGTAACTGTTGGTGGGTGCTGATGTCGTATACTCTGGTTTGGCTTGCCGTATCAAAAGAGATTATTAACTCCGTACCGTGGTGATATACATTGCAAGGGAAGGGATTCAAGATTTTTTTTTTCCTCTTCAAAAAAAAAAATTCTGCTAGCTAGTGAAGGAAAGTTGTGATCAGAAAGCCAGTGGCTATTCCTTTCTTTTAACTTGTTGTGCAGTTCCCCCCTTCTCTGTTGTCCTCATTTCAGCTTGCTTGTTATGCAGGTTTATACAAGTGCCTTGAAGCTTGTGCGATCTATGGTATGTATTTTGCTTGAATCCTGTAGTTTTTGTTGAATAGTACCCTGCTTATTTTGTTGTATTACACATGATGAAACTTAGGAGTATATTTGAAATTATTTGCAGCTAAACAGAAGTGAACCCTAACAGGAGATACACTTATCTGTTGATAGATTTGAAATCTTATAAGAATCAAAATGAGTTACATACATATTTTTAATAATATAAATGAGGGGTGAAGGTTTCCATTCCAAAAAAGTGGACAGCATTTTGGCATAGCATGAAATAACAATTTTACATTATGATGATCAAAACTCAAAATGGTTGAGAGCTTTTATATGAAACATCAAATACTCCTTTTATTTATTAATATATTCAAGGGAGCTATATAGTACGACAAAAGCAAAAGGAGAAGGGTCAATGAGAAGTTGGGTCCCCCCACTCCACCCCACCCCACCCCACCCCCCTTTCTTCCTTTCTCTCGTCCAGTCGGTAGGTCAGTGAGAAAATAGAAAATAGAGTACAAGCTTTTATTTGGCAACTCTCTCTCTCTCGTCCGGTCGGTGAGAAAATAGAAAATAGAGAACAAGCTTTTATTTGGCAACTACATAGGATAATTTTGTAATTCTAATTTTAATCACTACTAAGTTGGATCCCGTCCCTTTCTAAAAAAAATAATTCTTGCTTTGCCGTCAAATATCATTTTGCAGTAGTCCTGTGAAACAAGTGCTCTTATTATGTTCTCCCTCCGTTTCGGAATAAGTGAATTGTTGGGGTATTTATTGGTGTTTCAAAATAAGTGAATCATTGAATCTTTTTCCAAATTTGTTCTTATGATTTGACAACCAATTAACTTTTGAAAAGGATTACAAGGTCAGCTTTTTCTTTTTTTGGGGGTAAAAATGGAAAGTTGTGGTAAATTTATGTCTTTAATGCTTTTTCCTTAATATGTGTGCCAAAATCCAATAATTCATTTATTATGAAACGGAGGGAGTAATATTTTGATTATTGAGATAAGCATGTGGTGAAACTTTTTCTTCTTTGGGCATATTTGGTCTTACTGGGCATGCAAGTTTGTTAAATCATGCAATCAAGTTCTAAAAGCACTTATCTGTTTCAGCTACCTCTACCCTACCTAAAGGTCGGATATCTCACTTCACCACCTGCTGGCAATCCACTCACACCACACAGTGACTGGAAGCGTTCTCAGTTTGTTTTGAATCACGAAGGTCTTCAACAGGTGAAATAAGTCAATGCCTTAGTTATCTGTAAATACACAATATTTTTATGGACACGGGCTCGGCGGAGAGTTTAACAGTCTAGTTTCATATGGAAACATGTCTTGCATTCAAAATTTCATGCAATGAGGTTTCACCACAATTATAATGACATAACTAAATTAAATTGTTTTCAACTATGGAAAAGTATCACCAGATCACGTGGTTGGACCTTACCATTGCTTATAATTATTTGCATGATCCTTTTGAACTTCTAACCTTTCATATGAGATATGTAAAACCTACCATGTCACAGGTTTGTGACTATTTTGCATTTGCTATATTCTTCTTGTCATCAAGTTCTAGTTTCCCACATGAGCTTAAGAATGCTCTATATCCCTAAAGGTCAACCTTAAATCCATTTGATGTGCACAGAGTGATATGTCTTTTAGATCGATCAAGTAGATGACAGGATATTTTTGCCTTTTAGAAGTGATTACTGATTAGTGTGTGACCATTTCATTTAAAAGCTTAAGTTGTTAGAAAGAACACATTTTTATATTCTTAGTTATGATTTCCACACGTTCCTTCACATGCAAACTTGTTTTTGTTTCATGGCCAAGCACATGCAAATTCTTTTGATAATTGGTGCCAGTGAGGCTCGAAGATAGGAGATCAACCTGCTCTTATACCATGTTGATGTGGTGTGACCATCTCATCTAAAAAGTTTAACCTATTAGAAAGAGCACACTTTAATATTCTTAATTATGTCTTCAACATGATGGATCTGAATGCTCTTGAATGTTTAATTTGATACATATTGTAGTTTCCATATTAGGAATTAACTAATTCTTTTTCCTGCTTGGACAGATCAGTAAAGTCGATCAAAGACACATGTCAAGAGGCCTTTCATCAAATTCACCAGATATGAGTCCTAGTAGAGAAGCAATTAAAGTTGATGTGCCAGATATTATCTCTGTATCAGCCTGTGCAGATCTTACATTACCACCTGGTGCAGGCCTCCGTATTGATACGATTCATGGGCCAGTTTACATGGTAATTCTTCATGCTTTCTCAACTTACATTTTTCACTTAGATGTCTGCTGGGGCTACTTCTGATAGTATTTGAGCTCATGGATGGAATGTGCTTAAGAGAACAGTAGTAGTTTGATTGCTATATTCTCTAACTTGATGAGAATCAGTGTCAGATCCAGTCCTATATAAACCTATAAATTGGAGACAGCAATACGTATGTTGCTTAATTATTTGAGGCTGTCATATTCTTTGACAACATGAGCCAATGAAAAATATAAGTCATTTATGGATTATTTTAAAAGGAGTGTGACTAGTTGTAATTCATCCATAAAAACTAATGCTTCCTATGTAGGGTATTTTGATTGCTTCCTTTAGCAGATGATTTGAGATCTTAAAGTTATTGCCTCCTTTGCAAAATGGGCCCATGCTTGCATAGTGCCTTTTGCCTATGTGCTTGGAATTTTATGGAATATTATTGACATCAAGCTTGGACCTATCCATTACTGTTCTTGACCTGTTTGCTGTGGTGACCCGCTCACCTTTCTTCATTTGTGATGGGAAATTTGGTTTATCTTTTAGACACAAGTTGACTTTTATGAGCTATATCGTCCACTTTGATTGTGTTAAATCTACTTTTCATTCTCTGTGGTCATAGTGAGAAACCTTCCATGATTGTAATTCCCGCCTTCCCTCTCTTACTCTCATGCCACAAAAAGGCCTACTTCGGTAACATCTGAAAAGTGCATTTGGGCTGTCTTCAGATATTGCCTACACTTTGAACAGACCCATTTATCATATCTTTCACTTTATCTCACATCTAGCCCACTCAATTACCTTTTCACTCTGAACTTTCCGAGTAGGAGATTATTACCTTGAGAATAGGACTTGTTTTCAGGTTTGTACAAACATGTTGTGGTAATTTCTCCAACTTTAAGCTACCTTACAAATGGCGCTATCTATATTTGTTCTGTTCAGAAAACATAAAGGACTGTTTCCCAAAGGTGAACGTGAACATTGTGTGCAGCTGTCTTTCTTCTTATTCGTGAAACATGACTCGTTAGTTTTATGTTCTCCATGAGTTCCCCCTTGTAGGTGAAGGGATGAGAGGGGGGAAACGAAGTTTTAGATGTTAAATATGTTCATTTTAAGATTACTCTTTTGATTGGAACACCTCCTAAATTTTACATTCTTCAGTTTTGGACGTTTAGCATTTTACATTCCCTGAAAATTTTCCTTTTGCATAATCAGTTATATTCTTTTACTTCTCAGATCGCTGATTCATGGGAATCTTTGGACTGGTGGCTTGATGCAATTCGTTTGGTTTACACGATAGGTGCAAGGGGCAAGAGTGATGTTTTGGCAGGCATCATTACTTCCTAAGTTTTCTGCCTGTAACTATATGATCAACGTCAAAGGTGGGATTCCTGCTCGAGAAAAGCCTGATTTATTAGCCTCTGGAGTCTGTTGCTAATGTACACTTGTATATTATTTGATTTTTCATATGAAACGAGGTTCATTGAAGTTCCTCTTTTAAGCAAATGTACGTCACAGGACTACACATTTTTGAGCTTGTACTGATGTTTCATAGATGTGGATTAAGGAAGATATTTTGTTAAATTAAATTCTTAGATGTGGATTAAACGAGGTACCATCCTCCATCAAGTTGATTTGCTTATTAAATTGAAAGAGGTAATGCTGCATAGCTATTTAGTTATGCATTTGGTAAGGATTTAAGATATGTTCACAGATATTGTAAACAAGATTGATCGATCATAGCAAGTTAACTGCCATTTCTCAGGGGTTATTCGTGTTGTTTTAATAGAGACACCATATAGCAACTGATACTTTAATCCACACTCGATGTTTACTCTAAACTAATGAATGCAGGCCACACGTAAACCTACAGAAAACTGGTAGTAATACTTTGCACAGGATACAGCTGGAGAAATTTATTGTAAGTGAATGCCACCCATTCTCATTGTAAATTTCATCTGTGAAGTACAACTTAACTTTATCAATTCCTAGACTAAGAAGACAGAAAAAACGAAATGAAACGAGCTGTTGGTGACTTCAAAATTCTCTTCTGTAAATCAGTACATTAGTTATGGATCAGTTGGACTATGAAATACTTCAAGAAGCCACGAATTTCATGCAAATTGGAGGGGTTACTCTGGCCAAAGCAAGTATAGATGAAGGAAGAATCCATAGACCTTCACCACAGATCAAACCAGAAGCAACTGCTGGAACCATCACCTTAGCTTTCTTAGAGTTCAGTTTATGCCACACAAACACAACCAAACTCCCTACACACATATCGATACCAAAATATCCCCCAATTAGGAAAGGCACCGCCATCGCCATAGGCAATGGCATCCACTTCCCTATCTTCTCTGGAGAAAGATCTTTCACCAAATTTATCGCGACAGCAAATGCAAAGAATCCATAACACAGCTGCAAGCAATGTTGAGGCAAAGCGGATACTCCTTGAACGCTGAGAATCGCCATGTTTCGATAGATCAATGCATAAGGTGCCTTGAATTCACCATTTGGGTTGCCAATATCAAAGGCATTGTAGAACAAAAAGAAGCTTAGTGGACCTATCACACAACCTAAGGCTGTCCCAATAGCCTGGCTAAGAAACATAGTTTTTGGAGATGTCAAAGTTAAGTGCCCTGTCTTAAAATCTTGCATCAAAATGCAAGAAATGTTAACCACTGACTTTATCAAACCACAACCAGCTAAACCAGCAATGACACCATGTTCTTTACCAGCTAATGCAGCCATCATGAATAGTCCCACTTTCCCATAGTTATATGCCATGTTTATGTCAGTCAAACCCGAGCCATACGCGTTACAGAAAGCTAAAGATGGAGCAAAAAGATAGGCTATGATCACCCAATACCATTTGATCTCATGGAAAATCAATGGAATCATAATCACAGCAATAGTCCCCAAGGCTAAATAACCTACACCTCCTATCCACATTGGAATTCTTTCTCTAACAAAGGCTTCATCACATTTCACGTCATCTGATTTCTTGTCCGGCCTCACCCCTTCTGCTGATATACCTAGCCATCGAAGTATTCAACATACTTAATCATCATAGACTAATCATAAGTAAGGTGAATATATATGACAAAGTTTACCTGGACTAAGATTTTTGCGTTTGAACCTGTCGTGAACACTGGACAGTGTGAAATACAATATCTTGGCAAAATTGTAAAGCCCGTCACCAAGGAGGAGCGCGATGGAGATGAAGACCTATATGTCAAGAAACATAGTACTAGAATGCAAAAATCTGTATTACAATTTGGAGAAAGAGAGAAAGGAAATTGATTATTAACTAACCTTGTAACCATTAAGGCTTTTCATACTGGATTCTGGTATATCAGCAGGGAACCATTCGCCTTTAAGTTTTGCAATGAGAGGCCACATTACACCCCATGAAAGAATTGCACCAAGAAGCAATGATATGTTCACTATATGTGGACATATCATTCCAGTTCCCACATAAGTCAAGCTAAAATCAAAGAAAAATCTACACAGAAAGAGAAATATCTATGTTAAGCCATCATGATTAGGTCAGAAAAAGGCAGAATACATCGACAACCTCTTAAACTTGCCAATAAATCTTATTTAGACACTCGAAGTACAATATGTTCCAACTGAGCACATGATAGAGTGTTCCTGCCAGACACTTCCGGCTCAAATTTTAGAAAAGTTTTTGCATCTACTTAAATAAGTTAGACGCGCGGTTGTCGATGTATTCAACCAAGAAATAGAAAAAGGAAAAAGGCATACGTTTGTTTCCAAGCTTTTAATCCAAAAGTAGGGAACTGTTGAAATCCACAATCCTGTTTGCCAGCATAAAACCACTGAAAGAAAGCCCATGAAAAACTATAGCTAAAGAACTTGAGAAAACCTTTCACTTGCTTTCTGCAAAATAATCAAAAACTTCCATTATGCATTTTTAGAATTGTTAAAAAAAAAAAAAAAAAAAGAAAAAAAAGCTTTTTAAAGTGAATTTACCTAGCTCTCTTATCATTCTTCCCATGAAATCCATTAATAAGAACAGCAGTTGCCATTCCAGTTGGAAAAGTCAACTTGTAATCCACTATCAAGACCTGTGTAATCAGAAAACAATATTGACTTCATCAATTAATAATGTAAATTCAAATGATTGAGGAAAAAAAAAAAAAGGAAAACCTTAAGTACCTTTCTAAGAGGAACTAATACAAAAAGTCCAATAAAACAAACTACAAGAAGATAGCCAGTCATCCAACCAAATTCAAGTTTCTTATAACTATTTGATGTATTTCCAACTGTTCCAACTCCTGCTAGTTCATAAGTTTTCTTGTCCATTCCCAACAAATATGATCCTAGTCCACCTGAAAATTCAAATATATTTCATAACACAACAACAACAACTTCGCGAAATACACAACTAAAACAACACATAAGCACATTATACCTCCAAGAGCAATGCTGTAACACGCGACAGAACATGTTTGTATCATGGTATTTTCCTGTTTTGTAAAAGGAACAGATACAAACCCGAGCTTTTTAAGGATCTTAGTCCACGCCTGAATGAAAATATAGGCAAGAAGAGCAGCAGATACATTGAGATTGGGATTAATCCCAGTTGTGAGGTTCATTTTCATTTGTATCACACTGTATATGCAACCAATTATCGTACTAGCAATGACTCCTCTTAACGTAATCTGTTTAGTCCATGGTTGAATTCTCATCGCGCTCTCAGACAACTCTTCCTCTCCCTCTTCCTTGCGGTTCTCAGTAGCTAAATCGCAAACTTGCTCTACCTCCATGTTGTTACTATTCATGACTTCCAACTGATACAATTCAAAAAATGACAGAATATAAGTATAGTTGCAATGTTAGCTTAAATTTGTGGAAGTTAGAGATAAAATGAATACAAGAAAAGGGGAATATGATGAAGTATACAGCTACTAATAATTATTGGGAATATTTTTACCAAAAAAAAGTAGTAGTAGTAGTAGTAGTATATTAAACTGAAAGAATGTACACTTTTTATAGTGAACAATTCCTAGAGCTACTTCATATAGATGGGCTCTATATATCTTCAACTTTACTTGTCAAACTAAACTGGTCCCAGAATTTTGAGAATGAGTTCTATCAAAGTACCCTAATCTTAAAATATTAACAAGTTTGTGATTTTGTAAAAAAAATTCACTCATAAAATATTGCCTACATACTGTTAGTTGACTAATTTTATGATGAATATTAACAAGTGTTATTTCTCATGGTACTAAGAAAGAAATATAGCCACCATATTTGGAGAGAATTTATCTAACTAGTTTCTTACTGGCATGTAGAGCTTATCATTGACCCCTACATGCATTATTGGGATCACAAGCGGATTCAGGATTTGAAGTTCGTCGATTTGATAATATAATTTTTAATGAAATTATTTGATTTCAAATTTTAATAATTTGTAGTATAGATTTAATGAATTTTTAAGTGAGTTTGGTCTAACATGTAAGTGATAACCTAGCTCGCACTTGATTAGGATAGAATTCAAATTCTTTTCATAGATATGATCAGTGAAGTTGTGGCGAAGCTAAAGTTTTTATTGTGGGAAATCAAAATATATGAAATGTTAATTAACTTTCTTCGGATAAAAATGATTCTACTACTGAATATGATGTGAATCATGTAAAATTATCTTATGATTACAAGCTTAGTATGGTAACTTTTCAAAAAAGAGTGATATAACATTTATAAGCGATTAATTAATTATACGTATAGTATAGAAATTCTTTATACTACTAGTTTTTATGTAAAAAATGTGAATCCATAAGGATAATGTACTAGTAGAGGAGGTTCTTCCACCATAAAGTAAACTAACTTTTGGTATTTTATGTCTCTTTCTTCCTATTTATTTTTTTAAAAAATTAATCTACATATAAATTGAATTTGAGTTCTTTATAAATCAATATGACCTTTTAAACATTTTTGGACAAAGACGTGTATTAACCTATAGTTCTCAAAAAGCCTGTATATCTATATATCTATATATTCGAATATCATGATTGAGATCAAGTTTTTTATTTTTTTCGAATATATAATGAAGGACATGTCAATTATATATGAATAAAATAAAAGATGAATAAGAGAGGTAGACAGTGGAAAAATTCATTCATCTTTATCTGATTGGCTAAAAGGGTCAAAGAGATTCTTCCTGTTGGTTGCTTGACAAATGACAACTATATATATATCCTTATATATTATATATAAAAATTAAAAATATGTTTGGAATATATTAAAATCACATAAATAATTAAATTTAAATTAGCATTTTAACGTTTTCTCTATCTTGTTTTCAAGAGTAGTCAATAATAGTTGTTTGATTTGTATTATTATTAGGGAAAAAGGGTCAAATTTATCACTCGATGTCATTCTTTGGAGCCAAAATTACCCTCGTTGTTAAAAACTTTACACATGTACCCTTACTTTAACAGAAAAGCTCAAATCCAACGTTAAATGACCAATTTTAAAAAAAATTAAACACACCATAACCTAACTCGTCCGATTAGGGTGCATGCGTTTTATATTTTTAAAATGGGACATTCAAAGTTGATTTGAGCTTTTCTATTAAAGGATACACGTGAAAAGTTTCTTAATAATGGGATAAATTTGACCTCAAAATATGACATCGAGGGTAATTTGGCCCCAAAATATGATGGAAGATATATTTAACCATTTTTTCGAAATAGATGGATTATTTGCCCTCAAAGTATGTCAACGATGGTAAATTTGACGCTAAAATATCACGAATGATATATTCAGTCAATTTTTCAAAATAGAGGAGGTAAATTTGACCCTTTCCACTTATTATTAGTAGTAACTACTTTCTCCATTTGCTTTTAATTGTCACTTTTTGACATGACATACTCATTAAGAAAACAATAATTGATATAGTGATTTTATTCATATTTTTCCTATTAATGGATGTTTATTAATATATTTTGAGAATAAATAATTAATACTAAAATAAAATATAAAAAATATCTTTTCTCAATTTGTCAAAAATAACGAATAAAGATGAAAATTAAATTAAAACGTCTTCACGTACAATATCTAAAACGTCATATATATAGAGTAGGGAGAACCAAGTTCAGCCTAGCTACCTAGTAGAATCCAAACACTACTGAAAATATAATACTATAATCATACTTCGAGAATATATTTTTTTGAAATATATATATACTGGTGAGTGAGACAAATAATTGGGATATAAAAATAATTACTATGTTCTATTTTGACTGATAATTCAAACAAGTGGGCTATAAATATCTATAGCCTATAGTTATGGCCACAAAGTGGACTTTTTGTACTGGACAATTTGATTAATAGATTTAACAAGATCTAAACATTATTGTTTAATGAATACTTAGGAAACATACCAACAAGCAACAATGATCACAGTAAGTACTTCTTCATCTTTAACCAGGGATCTTAAATTTGAGTCTCCTAGGTATAGAGTTATCTTTGTTAGAAAACATTTTATTCCCTAATGTGGGACTTTCTGAAGCGAATTCAAATTTAATCGAGCTTTAATATAAGCTGGAAAAAAAATACGAAGGAGTTAGTAGGAAACATGTAGCTGAAAATTAGGCATAAGAAAGAGAGGAAGACGTGGGACTGACACCTAGCTAACTTAATCATCCTCCTTTCTTAACTCTTAATCAATTAATTAGTTGCTTTTTAATTCCAAATTATTTGGATTTCTGTACTAATCCTCTCTGTCCATCTTGTTCCTTTGACATTCCGATGATCTATTGTACTCGCTCCGTTATCTTTTACGTGGGACTGACACCTAGCTAACTACTTAATCATTCTCTTTTCTTTACTCTTAATCAATTAATTAGTTGGTTTTTAATTCCAAATTATTTGGGTTTACGTACTAATCCTCTCTGTCTATCTTGCTCCTTTAACATTCCGATGATCTATTATACTCCCCCTATTATCTCTTACTTGTTCATTATATTAAAGAAAATAGTATTTTCCATTTAACTTGTTCACATGAGAAAATTAAAAGAAAATATTATTTATTTTCTCCAATTTTACTCTTATATTTTTATGGCGATTTTCAACTTACAATATTATGCTCAATGACATACGCAGAATTTGTGCAAATGGTATATATCGTCTTTGTTATGGCAAATCAATTTACATAAGTATATGCTAATTTGCGAAGGTAGAGTTAATCCTTTCCATACTTTAACTTTGTTTATTTTTAATCTCGTAATTAACAGTGTCAACTAGCTTCCTATTGCAGTTAAATTAGTATTTAATGGAATGATTGTGCCTACCTCCACTGCTTTTAGTGGAGTATTATCATCATCTCCTTATTGAAACTAGTTATTATAAGAATAAAGAATTAAAATTGATCATAAAGATGATGGTACACAATAACCAAGTTGTGGCAGTTAAGATTATTGTATACTTTATTTGAGTCAATGGACGTTTCAGTTATGGGTTTGGACATGGTGTCCATATACTACTATAATCGACGAAAATGTAAATTCATCTAAACTCTCTAATACTAGCTCGAATTCAGAATTTAAACTTATAATATTCAAAAAATTTGAATTTTCCTTAAATATTAAGTAGTTGGATTTATTTATTTTTGTTTGGCGGAACAAAGGGAAGTTGCACATTAATTATTAGCACCTCAACCAAAAATATTTGTAATTGCTAGCTAATATTACATATATTATATGTCCATCTTTTAACTTATTTTTTTTTCGGGTGGCTATTTAAAATAATTTATCACAGTTTCCTCTAATGTCATCTTGATTTAAAATGGATTATACACTTCGCAAAACTCACGTGGACCATTGGTATCTTTTTAAAAAAAATATTTTTATATACAATATTCAACTTTTTCAACAATATGATTTATCTAGATAATTGTGTTTTAGCCGTTATATCAAAGTTCTATCACAGAAAACAGACAATATAACATAACGTTATATAAATTATTATTATTTTTTTAAAAAAATAAAAATTAAGCATTATAATAAAGTATTATTTGTCGACGAAGACTATTATAAAAAGATCTTAATATAGGTCCAAAAATTGAAAACAATAACAACCACAAAGACAATCTAGCATGCGTGTGTTAGCCATGAGGTAAAGAAAATGAAAGTTGAAAACGCCCCCTGTCGGTTAGCTACATCCCTCCTATACTAGTCTAGGGTTAAATTTTGCTTTCTATCGATAATTTACTGACTCGATTAATCTAAATTTGAGCGATACAAAATTTGTTACTATAAGGGAATTTTAATATTATATATTCTCGATGTTTGATTAATCACAGACATCTAATTAATGACAAAAAATTTAGACTTTTATCATTTCTACATATCTGTACGCATTAATTAGCTTCTTCGACTCAGGGGCGGAGCTACACTTGGGATAGGGGGTTCATATCCGAACCCCCTTCAACAATTTTTTTTACTATATATACATGATTAAAATTATTTCTTAGGTCTATATAGTAGATGTTGAACCCTTCAATTAGTTCGTATGTTCACTTGTGAACTCTCTTGGTAAATTTTCTTGCTCCGCCACTGCTATAGAAGAAACATAGTATTTGATCGAGCCGTGACAATTTGTTGATTGAATATAATGGGAATTTATAGAACATATCCTTGTGGCGTATAGACAAAATTATTCTCATAATTTCTACACTGACTTGTATGGTTAAAAGAAAATGTGTAGAAGAATAAAGGAAAGAAAATAAAGAAGGGAAAATGTGTGCCTTAGAAATAGAATACAAACAAAAAAAAGAATATGATTGATTGATTGATTGATTGGGTAAGAGAGGCAAACACACGCCACTTGATGCATGGATGCTTCCAAATGTGATAGAGACAATATTTCTCCCTTTTAAGTCAATGGTTTATATCAATTTGTACATATAGATAACATTTCCCCCTACCAATTTTCCTCACTAGTTCACCTCCCTTGATCATTGTCTTTTTTTTAAACCCCCGGAGATTTATCTTTTTGTTCTTACAATATTATGGTTGAAAATGGTCATGAATGAGGGATGTTCGTTATCTGAGCAACACCCTCTTGTCTATTCCTTAACTATACAATAATTGTCATAATTTTTCAGCAATTCACATCCATTTAACTATATGAATTGTAATGAAAAACCAATTGTTAGAGGTTTAGAGTTACAATCCTTAATAGAAATAAAAGAATCCTGGATAGATTGAGAGTCTCCCTCTTTAATTCGACACAAAAAAAAAAAGATTTAGTGGGAAAATTTATCTATTATTGAACAATTATTGGACAAGTGTGCATGTTTAGTAATTAGTATTAGTACTTAGATCCGTGCTTTCCTTTAACGTACATGTTACGATAATTAAATTTTAGAGTCAGTTAGATAGATTTTTTAAACAATATCATCAGATATATTTGGAATATAATGGCTCAACAAATTCAAAACTCGCTAGACTTAGATTTAACAAAGGCGAAAATGCTCCTTTATAAGAGGGACATCTCTATTCTCAAAAGACGAATTTCTTTTGAGAATAGAGATGTCCCTCAAGGAACATTTTCACATTTGATGAATTTAAGTAAGTCGAGTGAATTTGAATTTGTAGAAATCAAAATGGCTCATTTTTTTGACAAACTCAAAGTGAACCTAGCCAAAATCTCTTTTGTTATTTGCTCTTTTTCTTGCCAATAGTGACGGTCCTTTCCTCTTTCATCCAAATCCTCATAAAATATTAGTATTGATCCGCTCATTTTCGCAATCAATAGTTTTTTTAATGTATATATACAAAGTAACATTGTGAAATCACTTTATTTTACTTTATTTAGTGTCATATCTTATGAGAATAAATATTATTTAAAGAGATGTCAATCTCATTCCATCCCTCACGAACTTTTAGTGGAAAGCAAGTAATATCCTAATTAAAAATAGGGCAAAGCAACTGCAATTCTAAAACGAGTTGGTCATAAAAAAGATAATTTAGAAGTTTTATTCAGCAAGAGAACCTTGAATAGCTACCAACCAGCTATTAATTGATGGTACATGATATATAATTGTTTATAATAAAGCTCCAAGAATTAGCTTAATGTTTCCAAAAAGAACAACCGAAGATACAACAATTCAGGAAAAATCTTTCGCCAAGAATTTATGAATTTTAATTGCTTTATTTTAATTTTTTAATTAAGAATAGAAAAGACGATGATAATGTAAAAACATGCTGGTATAAATTGGGAAACAAATTCCCCCACCCCTCCACTTTCCATCAGGAGTGGCATACCAACTTTACATGTGTTCAATTTCTCCATTGAGTCAAAAATAATGTGATGTAACCTTATCATACAAATCTTACCTATAATTTATTATGTTCATCGCTAAGATATCTAAAAATTTAATAGATTTAAAACAACTTAAGTTGACAACCCTCTTGTGATTTTCAATCACTTGGATTTACTATTTTTATCCAATAGTTTAGCTAAAATCCAATTCCTGTCCATATTTCCAGCCAATTTTTTTTTTTTTTACTTTCAGAAACTAACCAAGAAGGTTATAACTAAAATTAAAAGGTAGCTATGAGCTAAATTCAAAGACTAAATGATCTACATTAAGAGTCCATAGAAAGATGGTTCAATATACATAAGTGGACCTGGTGTTCTAACACCCACAACTTCAAACAGGTCCAAAATGAAACTGTGCAATTGCCCAACCCAAATGTTTCTAGTATTTGCAGTGGGCTAATTGGCAAATCTGAAGCAAACCTTCAAAATTGACAAATGAAACCGCAAGAATCAACAGCTTAATCAGGATTTTCACTAATAATAAAGATGCAAAGAAAAAAAAAATTCAATATATGCTATACATACATATAATATAATTTTGAGATAAACGAGGTTTGAATAAACCCCCTTGCACTATTCTAGCTACGCCCATTGTAGGAGGCTTGCATGTTTAAGCTATATGATCCAAAACTTCAACAATCAATTTAAGTTTAGCCCATATTTTTTTTTTTTTTTTGATGAAGAAGATACGCATATATTAAAGCAAAAACACAAGGTTCAGGAGCCTAGTCCGGCTCAAATACAAAAAACAAAGGGCCTAGCCCAGAAGAAGAAGTAAAGGAAGGTACTTTCCTACGATAACAAGTTTCTATTTTATCCGTCCAGACATCATGGGCTACAAAAGAAGAAGGGGGGGGGGGGGGGGGGGCACCCAAAACTATACAATGTGCAAACTGGCTTTGCCTTGCTCCTTCCTTCTCCAAAGCACCCGCGACCCGATTTTGTTCCCTATAGTTGTGCCAAGTTTAGCCCATATTGGCGTATCTTGACTAACATATATCGCTGCCTAATCCTGTTGGTGTAATTAGTAGTTAGTTTTGGGCTGAAAAAATTATAATTGGGCCTATTAGTTGTAGCTACAACCTACAAATTATATATACTCGGCCCACTCATGTAATTGTATATATGTGGTCTTTGTACAGTGTAAGTTTCAGCTTTTGGAAATAAGAGTTCATTCTTCAAATATTTCTCTCTCTCTATCTTAGTTAGTTATCACTTTCTCTCTCTTATTGCTGTATAACAATGGAGATTTGCTCTTGAATCTTCCATTTCTCAATATGGCATCAGAGCCACGTTCGACTTCCCTGTGTATTTTCCGTTCAAGTAGCGTTAACCCCGTTCTTATTTGTTGAGATATTGACCTTCGTCGGAGTTTCTTTGCTTCGCCGGAGATTTGGTCGGTGTTCGTATTCTCTGCTAAGAGAAATTCATTTTTTGACAGCGGAGTTGCTCATTTCTCACATTCCTCGGTTGTTCTTATTTTCTGGTGTGGCGGTGTGAAGTTCCTCAGCTAAGGTTGTTCTGATTTTCTAATTTGCTGGTTGTGGTTTTGCATCGGGTTCAGCGGCGGAATCTGCTAATTCACATTGAGGTTTTGCTACTGAAATCTCTATATTTTCAAAGTTTCGAAGACATTCGGTAACTTTAATATTCTGTTTTGCTCTTGATCAACTTGTATTTGGTATTACAACAACAACAAACCTAGTGTATTCCCACATAGTAAGGTCTGGGGAGGGTAAGATGTACGCAGTCCATACCTCTAACTCTAAAGAAGTAGAAAGGTTGTTTCTGATAGACCCCCGGCTCGAGACACGGGATAATAAAAAAATTCATAGTAAAGCATGGAACAAGATGACATAACATAAATACGACACCCACAAGTAATAGTAAACAGAGAAAAGTAAACAGATTCGTAATAAAACATGAAACAAGGTATCATAACAAGAATAATACCCCCACCAAGTAATGCCCTACACTAGCGACCCAAACTGACCCTAGCCTTCTTCCCTAATTCGCGTCCTCCAGAATAATTTGTTATTACCTAGTACAAAATATGACTACAAATTCTCAGAGTGTTTCTAGTTCAACTACTCAGAGTGTTGATTCCTCTGTTGTTACTCCTTTTTCTCCCTTATATCTTCTTTCGTCTGATTCTCCCATCATGATTTTGGTTACTATGACTTTTAATGAGATCGGGTATGGTGGCTGGCGCAGAGGAATGTTACTAGGTCTTTCTTGTAAGAACAAATTAGGGATGGTCAATGGTACGGTACCTAAACCTCCCTCTACTGATCCTCTTTTCCAAGCTTGGGTTAGGTGTAACGATATGGTTGTAGCATGAATATTGAATAGTTTAGATAAAGATATTAGAGAAACTGTAATGTACACAGAATTTACGACAAAATTAAGGAATGAGATTGAGCGTAGGTTTGGTCAAGCCAGTGGTATGGAGATTTTTCAAGGTTCCTCCAATATTGCCTCATATTTCAACAGGATCAAGAAATTATGGGATGAGCTCTCTTTTTTCCTAACATATCCTGATTGTGTGTGTGGTTGTAAGGAGGGTTTTCAGAAACTAGAAGAGGAACAAAGAGTTCATCAATTTTTGATGGGTTTAAATGACTCATATTCTACAATTAGGAGAAACATTTTGATGCTGAAACCTTTACCTGATATCAATAGTGTGTATTTCATGTTGATAAATGATGAGAGTCAGTCTGAGATACAGACTTCCATTTCACCACATTTTAATTCAGACTCTGTTGCCTTCTCTACTGGGAATCATCGACCTTACATCCAAAGAGTTAATTTTGATCCTAACACTTCCAAGAATAATAATAGGGTCTGTAGGTATTGTAAGAAACCTGGTCATCAGATTGACAGGTGCTACAAATTGCATAGGTGTTTTGCGGAAATTTTGACTTTTGAGAAGAGACGCCACTTAATTTTGAAAAGGAATTAAGAAACCTTTATAAAAGTTACTTCAAACGATTCAAAACAGGAAAATCGTTTTAAGTTAGATGTTCTAGGTAAGTGGTTCCTATTAACGTTTTAGGAAGGTGTTAGGCACCTAAAACGTCCGCTAACTTGCGGTTATCCGATCTGTTTGAAAATCGTCTTTTGATTAACTTCGAAAAGATTAATTTCGTCGAAAAATGACTGTTTTTTAGAAAAAGGACGTGTGAAATAGATTTAGGCGACTTAATAGGGATTTTAACTAAGTCTAAACGAAATTGATAAACAAATAAACACATAAAAGGGGAAAGGGAAGAGAAAGTAAAGGATTTAGGCCATCGGCCCAAACCAACAAAACCTGTCCTAGTCTACTTGGGCTTTCGACCCATTTCACCTGTCCTAATCTAATTTTCGAGCCCTTGGCTCGAGTTTGTTCCACCTGTATTAAGTACAACTTTGGCTTCGTGGCCCGAATAAATGAATAAAGAAATAACTACATGAATAAATAAATAAAGGCAACAATGGAAAATAATGGAACTTTAAAGCCTCCTTTCGCCGCTTAGAAGATGAGACTTTAACCCGTTCCTCCTTCCGACTCCATACGTATGCGTACTATATAATGGACATTCAGCGTATTCTAAAAGAGGCGGGCCTCAATGGCCCATTTCCTAATGCAAGAGCAAAGAGTCCAATTGGACTCCGAGTAAGTTCATACAAAGAAAAGATGAGTGAATTAATGCTTATTCTAAATTTTCAGCCAACACACAAAAGATATCAAATGATTTAAAGAAATATCAACCAACCAGGGGATTTGAAATTGATAGGGAATAAGTTAGCATCAATCCATAATTGGTGACCCTAACTAACCATTTAAGCACTTGAGCAATTAACAAAACAATGCACAATTGGGAATTAATCAATAGGCTTCTGCTATAATCACGCATTATGACAAGAGTCATTTATTATAACGAGCTGTCAATGGCATCCACCTAGGGGAACTCATATATAGATATATACTCAAGACATTGATACATAATCAAAGGAAAAAAAGATTTAGCACTTAGTGTAACACTTGGAGAAAAAGACTTTGGGACTCGATTTTTAGAGCATTTTATCCATTCATGAAGATATCATCAATGAGTGTCAAATTCATAGATAAATCAAAGAGATAAGAATTAGCCTTAATTTACGAAGTTTAACACGGAGCAGGCATGACTCATTTTTAAGCATGACACACTACACCCACAATTCAAATAGACAAAATATTGTTGCAAGCTCATAGATTAGCCACGTGAATGGACGAGTAATACTCTATTTCTGTAATGTGAATTAATTTTATGAAAAATCTGAATTACATACTTTGATAACATCCTTTATTAGCAAATGCTCAAGTATCAGTGATTTAATTTTCAGACATTACATGTGTTTATTGAAAGAGAAGAAAAAAAAGAATATTTGCACTACCATTTTACAGAGAAACCTTCACAAATTAGTCCACTTCTATAGTCAAAAACATCAGAATTTACATTTGACATGTCTAGGAATACAACAGCAAATACATGAAAAGTACGAAAAGTAGGCGAAGCATGAAACTTTAATAAGATCAATCGTACAGACCTTAAACAGTACGTAAAATGAGAGTATTAAATCAAAAACCTATCAACAACCTCGTTCAAACTACATAACATGCCATAAATCAAAAGAAAGAACAGTTCTTAGATAAAAATAGTGAATGTAGGGTACTTTAGTGAAAAAAAAACAAGTCTTTAACCGTACTAAGCAATGGATTCACACACATAAATTCAAATGACGATAACTATTAAGAACGAAACCTACGGCTATCACAACCATCTACCAGCACACAACCCAGCACATCATAACATTGACAAAATTATTTACAACTACAGAGGGTCGAGATGAAACAGAAAATATCGACACTTGAACGGAAAAGGGTATTACCTTTTAGGGAGCAGCAAAACAGGACGACGAGCTTCGTTGGACTCCACCACCAGAAAAAAAAAGAACGACTTCACCTTCGGCTCAAAACTCTAAGCTAATGGATGAACCTCCGAATACAGAACAGAATTCCCACTAGACCACAGAACTTTCTACAAAAGCTTCTTTCTTATCTCTTCTCAACCAAAAATCTTCCTAAAATTCTTAACCCGAGAATTTCCCAACCTCCCTAGAAACAAGAAAATTTTCCTCTCTTTTGAGACTAAAAATTTCAAAAACCCTAATTTTCGAACCTCTTTCCTCCAATCCCAAAAACAGTGAAGCGATGATCCTTATATAGAAGACCCAATTAGGATAGATTAGGGATTTTAAAAGAGGACTAATTTTGAAATTCAAACTGGAACCCCTTCTACAGCTTCGATTTCATCCCCCATTGGTGCCAATTTTTGGATTCTTTGAAACGGCGGACCAATTAAAACTGGGGAGAAATGAATGTTACCCAAGAACTAATGAAAATTTACCAAATCCGTACGAATCCGTACAGTTTATCCTAAAATTTGGGAAATTGAGCCGTTTGGAGAGACACCTAGGCTTGTTCTAGAACGTTCGAGGGTTTTCTCGTCCTACGAATGCGTGAAAATGTGTGACGAAAGTGACAAGGAAACGGGCTGGGATCGGGTGTCACCGTTGGACACGGGTTGACGAGTTAGGGGCTAATCGGGTCAAGGTTGATTTGGATGGATTTTGGTCGTTGTTGTCGTGATTTGGGGTTGTTGTTTGTTTTTGGTGAGCTATAAACAGTTTTTGCTTATTGAAGGAGAAAGGATTAAATGGTGTGGGCCGGGTCGAGATCTGTTGGGCCTAGTGGGTGCAGACTTTAATTGCTTATTATTTGGGCTGGTTTGGTTATTGGGGAATTGATCAATTCTATTTAGGTTTTGGCCAAATTGAAATCAATTGGCCAATTGTATCGCAATTGTGGCCATTTTGATTTCGATTATGGCCCAACCTAATAGATTGACTAAATTAAATCAAAATTCGAAATGAATTAATACCTCATTTAACCTCGAGCTTCTTGATTCGATAAAATCAAACACATATTTATTCAGATAAATTATTTTTAAAAATAAAAATATATTTAAATCAAGACTTTAATTATTATATTTATTTCAAGATGAACCTTGATTAAAATCCGATATTCCGTAAAATAAATATCTAAGTAACAATATTATATAATCTCATATAATTAAATATGATAATATATAATCTTTACTTAAAACGATAAAATTATCCAGATAAATACTTTGAAAAGCTTTTTATTCTGATAAAAATAAGTGTCATAATTTTATTTAAATCAAAGAAACTCGGCATTAAATTTAGTTATGGAGGGCAAAAATTAGGTGTCAACAATGGGTACCCCAATTCTGGTTCTTTTGGTGCTCCATCTAAGTTCAAGAAAATTGTTGCTTTTGCCCAAGTCTCAGACTCTCAATCTTCTGCTCCTTCTGACTCTACCAGTAGCACACAAGTTTAGGGAAACAGTGGCATGCCCAGTATTACCAAGGAACAATTTGATTAACTCTTGAGCCTACTTCACCAGTCCAAAGTTTCTGCTGCATCTCAAGAGATATTTGTTGGTTCTGCAAATTTTGCAGGTTTGATTAGCAACTCTGATCCTAGAACTTGTAGTTTACTTGCATACAATTTTTCTAGAGTAGAAGATAGTCCTTGGATTATAGATTCAGGTGCCACAAATCACATGACCCCTCATTCTTCTTTTTATCCCATATTACTCCTCTCGCAATACCTTACTTTGTCACATTGCCTAATGGAAATAAAGTCAAGGTAACTTGTACTGGATCCCTTACCTTATCCCCTGAAATTTCTCTTTCTAATGTGTTACTTGTCCCTTCATTTCAATACAATATTATTTCTCTTTCTCAACTAATTGTTCAGCTGCAATGCATTGCTTATTTTTCTGCAAATGCTTGTGTGTTGCAGGGCCCTTCTCTGAAGAGGCCAGTGGCACTTGGTAGTCTCCAGTATGGGATGTACATATTCAATTCTGCCTCTATTACTTCTAGCAGCCCGTTTACCGTTTGCATTAACTCCTTTGTAAATACCAGTACTGTCAGTCCTTTGTGTGATATGAATAAGAGCAGTTGTTCTATCACAACTACTTCTAATTTCCCTGTGACTGATATTGGTGCTACTACTTGTGCATTTTCTCTGAATGATACTTGCCTATTACCTGCTCTATCTTCTTTGTTTTCTACTGATTATTCTTGGCATTTAAGATTGGGACATATGCCCTTTAATAAAATGAAAATAATTCCTTACTTAACTGACAAGTTGCCTAAGCAACAATCTTTCCTTTATTCCATATGCCCTATGGCTAGGCAGCAAAGGTTTTCTTTTACTGATAGTACAATACACTCTTCTTCTCCTATTCAACTAATTCATTTAGATCTTTGGGGACCATATCATACTCAAACCTACAATGGTTCGCGGTATTTTTTAACCATAGTAGATGATTTTTCTAGGGCGACTTGGACCCATTTGTTATCTACTAAGAGCAGTGTTTTTTCTGTTATACAGTCTTTCATACTTATGATCAAAACTCAATTCAATATCTCTGTCAAAGTAGTGAGATCTGACAATGCTATTGAGTTAGGGTCCTCCCTAGCAGCGATGTCTTTCTTTTCTGTCCATGGAATTTTGCACCAAACTTCTGTCCCACATACACCACAACAAAATGGTGTTGTGGAGAGAAAACATAAACATCTTCTTGAAACCGCTAGGGCACTTTTATTTCAATCTAAATTTCCTGTTAAATATTGGGGTGACTGTATTTTAACTGCAACCTACTTGATAAATAGATTTCCATCTCTTTTACTTAGTAATAAATGCCCTTTTGAACTATTATATGGAACTTCTTCTCCTTTTGGTCACTTGTAGACTTTTGGTTGTCTTTGCTTTGCTGTTGTACCAAAACCTTACAGAGACAAATTCAAAACTAGAACTATACCTATTGTTTTTATTGGTTACAGCTCGGGTAAGAAGAACTATAAGTTGTTGAGTCTTTCTGATCATTGCATTTTTCACTTTAGGGATGTTGTTTTTCATGAACGTGTGTTTCCTTATCCTTCTTCTACTACTTCTCCTCTTTTCCCTCCGTTTTTTTTCCTGACCCTATTCCTTCTACACCATTTCCTTTTGTATCTTCTAGTCCCTCTACTTTCTCTAATCCCTCTCCTACTCTTATTCCTGTTCTCAAAAAATCCACCACATTTTCTCACCCTCCTGTCTATCTTAGTGATTTTGTGTGTAATTCTATTTCCATTTTCAAGGTTATTTCTTCTACAGATTGCTTGAAAGAACCACAGTTCTATCATCAGGCTGCTTCTCAGCCTGCTTGGCAGAAAGCTATGATAAATAAGTTTCAGGCTTTAGATGCCAATAATACTTGGGACATATTACCTCTTCCTACTGGTAAGAAGGCCATCCCTTATAAATGGGTTTACAAAATCAAGCAACGAGCAGATTTAAGGCTTGCTTAGTTATTAGGGGTGATACTCAGCAAGAAGGTGTTGATTTTACTGAGACTTTTTCACCTGTAGTGAAACTGACTACTATTAAATGTCTCTTATCTGTGGCTGTTAAGAGAAATTGGGTAGTTTTTCAACTTGATGTCAACAATGAATTTTTGCATAGTGACTTAGATGAAGAGGTTTATATGAAAATCCCTCAAGGTCTCTGATGTACATCAAAGTGACGCTACTTCGAGAAGGCTCTTCACAAGAAGTCAAGCTAAGGACCTTCAAGCATATCAAGCTTTATGGATGAAGATGGAATCTTTGGAAGGCTCCAATATGGATGACTTGAAGATATTTAATATCCTAAGTGTGTCTACCATTTAAATTAGCTTGTAAATTAAATGAAGGGCAATTTGTTTAGTATAAATAGGTAGTTATTAGGGTTGAGCCACTAGTTTTTGGATATTGAAGAATTGTGCCTCCTTTGAGAGCTTAAAACCCTTTGTTGATTTTCAACAATTGTCCTAGGATTTGCAAGTAAGGGTACTACTTTCTTGAGGATTCTAATAGATTAGGTGCTTTTATTTCTCAATTAAGGAGTGTTTTGGTTAGTTTCACCATTACATCTTTTGATTGTTTGAATCTAATTGTGTCTATCTTTATTTATTTTGTATCTTTAATTTCTATCTTGCTTCTATTATCTTGTTTCATATCAGTCTCACAGTGAGTGCTTCCTCTTCTTCATCTGCTTTCCCTCTAGCCTACAAACTCAATAAGTCTCTTTATGGGCTTCGACAAGCATCTCGACAGTGATATGCTAAACTTTCCTCTGCTTTATAGTCTAAAGGTTTCAGCCCTAGTCTCAATGACTATTCTCTATTCAGAAAGTTCACTAGTTCTAGTCTTACAGTTGTGGCTGTTTATGTGGATGATATCCTCTTGGCTGGGGATGATGCCTCAGAAATTACTGCTCTTAAACAGTTTTTGGATGATCAATTTAAAATTAAGGATTTAGGAGAGATCCATTACTTCCTTGGTCTTGAAATTGTCAAGGACTCTCAGGGATTCTTGGTTAGTCAACATAAATTTACTCATGATCTGTTACATGAGTTTCACTGCTCCTCAGTTACTCTTGTGGTTTCTCCCTTGGATCCCCATGTTAAATTGTCTTCGAATTGTGGTGCTTTGTTGGATGATCCTTCCATTTATAGGAAATTGGTTGGAAAATTAAATTTTCTCCAACATACCAAACCTGATTTGTCTTTCCCTGTTCAACATTTAAGCCAATTCATGGCTTCTCCCAGGTTCCTCATTTAGATTATTTAGAGGCTAGTTTTCGTGTCTTAAGGTATCTTGCTAGGACCTCTCATCTGGGTTTACGTTTGAATAACAATTCTGATTTTTCGGGGTATTCTGATTATGACTGGGCCAGTTGTGCCGATACACGAAAATCTGTTTTTGGGTTTGTCTTGTTTCTTGGTGGATGTCCTATTTCTTGGAAATCGAAAAAGTAGCCCACTATTGCCCTTTCTTCTGCTGAAGCTGAGTATCGCGCCTTGCGTTTACTGGTGGCTGAAATTACTTTGCTGGTAAGGCTTTTGGATGATTTCAATGTTCCTCCTCCTCAACCTGTTGCTATTTTCTGTGATAATCAGAAAGCTGTACATATTGCAAAAAACCCTATTTTTCATGAACGTACAAAACACATTGAATTGGATTGCCATTTTGTTCGGGATGCTTTGTCTGCTGGTTTAGTTTCTCTGCATTCTGTCTCCACCTCTAACCAGCTTTCTGATATTTTTAGCAAGTCACTTCTTGGTGTGCAGCAACAGAGTTTCCTTCCCAAGCTGGAAGGGACAGGCTTGGAATGGCTGGCCCTTCCAGCTTGCAGGGGGTGTTGGTGTAATTAGTAGTTAGTTTTGGGCTGGAAAAATTATAATTGAGCCTATTAGTTGTAGCTACAAATTATATATACCCGGCCCACTCATGTAATTGTATATATGTGGTCTTTGTACGGTGTAAGTTTCAGCTTTTGAAAATAAGAGTTCATTCTTTAGATATTTTTCTCTCTCCATCTTAGTTAGTTATCACTTTCTCTCTTATTGTTGTATAACAATGGAGATTTGCTTTTGAATCTTCCATTTCTCAATAAATCCTTTTGAAGATTATATAGATTTGCTTTTTTTTTAAACACTACCTAATTTTAAGGTACTTACAGTATTAATCTTCTTTTTTTTTCATAAACGAATAAATGTTATTTTCTGCATAACATGCTTTGGAAAGTACTTTCATGTTAACTGTTTCAATCATTGCTGAAAAATAAAAAAGACAAGTGCAGAACAAGTTGCTCATAAGTACAGACCGAGTACAATGTATGCAACAACTATATATATACTAGTACAAACCTAATATATGTTATTTTTTATCTTAATTTATGTGATATAAATAAAATAAAATAATTAATTATATTTTTAATATATTTTTTAATTTTTTAAGTTGTTAGCTATTGTAATTTATAATACTTTTTCGCCGTTGTACTTTACTATTTTAAGTTGTTTGCAATTGTAATTGTATTGATAGTCAGTTTATATTTTAAAAGTAATATAAATTTTTAATTATTGTGATTTATAATATTCTTTTCTATTTCAATTTAAATGATACTGATATAATTTTGAGAGTCAACAAAATATTACGATTGAAGTAACAAAATTGACACGTCTTGAATAACTCATAATAACTAATTAGAAGTGGTAAAGCAAAGTTGCTATAAAAATACTTGTGAAAAAAAATTAAGTGAACCTTATATAAGATGTCAAATTAATTTAAAACATCAATAGTTAATTTATCATTTTATGCTTATTTTACCTTTTTTTAGAATAAATATTATTAATTTTTAAATACTTGGATGGCCCATAATAATTAATTATGGGTTATATAGTAAAATTGCAGTTAACCACAAGGGTTGGTGTGGTGGTTCAGCACCTCATCCCTTAAGCAAGAGGTTGGGGGTTCGATTCCCACCTCTGGCGAATAGAGCAAACTCTGTGGCCAGTTCCCTATCGCTTAGTGCGCTGACCGAAGGAACGAAAGATTAGTCTCACGGCTGTCGGTGGGAAACCCAAAAAAAAAAAAAAAAAAAATTGCAGTTGAAGCAGCTGAAACAACCATGTCATAAATGTCTATTTTATTTTATAAATATTTATAAAAAAAAATTAGAATAAATATTATTAATTTTTAAATACTTGGTTGACTCATAATAATTAATGATGGGTCATATAGTAAAATTGCAGGCAACTGAAATAAACATGTCATAAATGTCTATTTTATTTTATAAATATTTATAATATTTTTATTAAATATTATTATTTTTTAATATGTAAATATCAAATAATAATAAATTAAAGATAAAATAGTAAAATTACGGAACAAGCAAACAGCTGAAAGCAAACGTGGACCGTCAGCTAGCTGAGTGCTTCTCACGCTTGTATATAGTACTAATAGTAACTACTACTGTTTAAGGAGCTAACAAAGAAAAAGGCTTAGCACGCGGCATATCTAAACTCTGTTGGCCAATCCGCCTTCCTACTTTGTCGTCCTCTATACTCCTTTTTTTTTTTTCTCAATTTAATTACATGCCATCATTTTTAAAAACCATGCTATCTGGCTTCATCCCAACCTTGTTCATTTAAAAATTATATTATTTATATATATATATCAATAATTATTGCATTTTCTTTTATTAGTTTGTGTGTGCGCTTTAAATTTCTCAATAAAAATTCTAAATTTGTCACTAAAAATACTTTAAAATTATCACATTTTTATTAATATTTCCTCTATTTATGTTTGTTTGCTATATTTTTTGCTTTTTGAGAGTCAAATCACATGAATTTTGATCAATATTTTAAGAAAAATCGCAGCTAATTATATTATTATCCTTTTTTTCTATAGTTTTTGAACATCTAATTATTAAAGTTAAATCTAATTATTAAATATTTAATTTAAAAATATTAAGTTAATCAATTTTAATTTAACTCTGAAGTTTATACAATGAACTTTCCTAAAGTGAGTGAGCAATTTATTCGGTAAAATTTGTCGTTTAGCTAGTCATACTCCAACCTTCTACGTCCCATTGCCCTTTCTGTCTGCTGACAATATGAAGTTTGTCAAAACCGTGTGCTCTCCCGCCCCACGATTCTTCTAAAACAAACGTCGCCCCCCTTAGCTCCTCTCTACATAAACCCCCACACAAATTCATAATTCATTCACATTCAATAACCATAAATAACAAATTCAGCAAACTCAAAAATGTGTAAAGGATTTCAGCCAAACGAAAAAGATCGTCTAAAAATCAAAGGTTTTTACCTCCATTTATCATTTTCATCACCTACAGATCAAAATGTCCCTCCAGATTCTCTAACTCTGCATTATCTCCCACGGATTAGTGAAAGTCCACTAGAGATTAACGACTGCAAAATCCGGTCTAATTCACCCGGTTTCATTACGCTTCATCGGGTTGTTATTAATATGTCAGCAGAGAAGGTAACAAATGGAGTTATTTACGGAAGTAAAGATAGAGTTAAAGCAAGTGAAGGAGTTAAATTGGAGATATTCATGGGTGATGTTAAGGTTATAAAGGGTATGTTCATGAAAGATGGGGTTAATCAAGAGAATTGGAGGATTCATTGTAAATGCACGTTGGAGAACGATGATTTACACGTTAAAGGAGCAGAAGTATGCGTGGCGGTGGAAGCACCGCCACGCGCCGACGTGATATCTGAGAAGGTGGAGATGGAGATGAAGAGGTCACGGCGGAGGAGGAGCTGTTTTCAGAAGCTGGAGGAGATTCCTGAGCAAAGAGAAGGTGAAAATGATGGGTATACTTGTTGCTGTTCGGAGTGTGAAGGTGAAGAAGAGGATTCAGACGGCGGTGACACGGTGGAAGCGGCGGCGGAGGAGGTGGAGGGAGTTGGATGGGCAGTAGATGTAGGGATATGGGTGATGTGTCTTGGGGTGGGGGTGGGGTATTTGGTCTCTAGAGCTTCTTCAAAGAGCTTAAGAAGAAGGAGATTCATATTATAAACTTATTCAACTCTTCACGTGTAATATCTAGCAAGGAGTGAGAGCTTGGATTAACCAGTAAAGTTGCTTCGTATGTGATCACGGCACGATAAGGTTACGGGTTTAAGTAGCATGAAAATAATTTCATGCAGAAATGTAAAGCATGGTTCCATGCCATATACCTTGTGGTTCGACTTTCCTCGAATATCATGCGTAACGGGAGCTTGCTTTAGTTATGTGCCTAGTATTTGGTGTCTAGAGCTTCTTCAAAGAGCTTAAGAAGAAGAGATTCATATAAACTTTATTTTTCTGAAAACAATTTTAACAATAGGATGTTGCAGAAAATTTTCTACAAGTTGTTGATTATTAACAAGTGATTTTCGATCCGTGTAAAAATTACACGCAGAAAATTTTGTTCCAGTCGTTGATTATTAACAAGTGATTTTCGATCCGTGTAATTTTTACACACACCCGATATACACCAAGCTTATATATCCATGTCATATATTCATGCCATGTATTTGAATTTAAAGTTCATGTTATTTAATTATGATTAATCAACATATATTTTACTTAATTTAATTACATAATTATAATAAATAACATTAGTTTGATGTATAAATCAACTGCGTCAATAAACCCAATTTTCCGGCCATTATTTACGGTTCCGCACTACTTTCCTATTAGTTGCCATATTATTTACTATTTTTCTTTTTCTTTTCGTTACTGTATTGAGTGTATTTTGATTGGCTTCACTCGTGAACAATCACACTATTTTAAAAATCAGCATACAATTTATTTTCCCACAATTTATTTGTCTAATTTCACTATATATATTATCTCCACCGTCGTTGACTTAAAAGTATTTTTGGTCCCTTTTAATTATTCTGGAAATACACTACTTTCAATTAAATATATAGTTGTGGTGCCTTTGCTTCTGAAAGATTACATACTTGCCAATTTTTAATCAGTTATTGTTCCACCATAACATTTTTAACATGAAGAAATGAAAAGATGAACGTTAAACATGCCTAGTCAGATAATTATAAAGACTACAATAATACGTTTAGTTAGATATTACAATAATTTAAATAACTAAAATTACTAGTTATCTCCTCTTATTTACTATCATATTTCGATCTTTTTAAGATAAGAGTAATTTAATAACTTAAGGATAAATTTGATTTTATTTTTTTTAATTTATCTATATGGCTTATGAAGATTGAGATCAAGCTAAATTATACTTAGAGTTAGAGTACATATTCAAGGTAAAAAATGTCGATGACAATGATGATAATAATGATGAATTAAGGTAAAAAATGTCGATGACATTGATGATAATAATGATGAATTGTTTTCAGTAGTAATAATAAAGTAACAATGAACTATTTTTGCACATTTAATAAGTATATGAAAAATAACAATTTGACCAAAAATCAGGATAAGAACTTTTATTTTTTGGCATGAGGAATGCTTATAAGCTCAGAAGGAATGGGTAGTGTTGGGTGGGGAGATGATGTAATTCAATTTGGTTAGAGATTATCATGCTTCCTTTTCATGGTCAAGATACATTAGTTAATAGTATAATTCTCTATACACTATCAAATTATTTTTAAAATTAATCATAGATAATATTTATAACAAGTGAAATTAATTTACTTAGGATTAATTAGTAGTCTAAAGGCAAGTAATGTCCTAAGAACTAGTTGAATTCATTCAATAGAGTATTAATTAACATCGATTATATAAATCTTTCATTTTGTTATTTGAGTTCATACAAATTACAAATCTAATCTTGAGCAATTAAACAACAATAAGTTAAAAAAATGCATTTTAAGTGCCTAGAAAAGAAAAAAAAAGGAAACAAATTGACGAATAGATTTAATGTACTGATGCTCATGTGAGCTTGCTTTCTTTGTTGATTTCAAGTTGAGATAAATCACGATAATTGTAATACATCAACAACAAATATAAAGCTAGCTAAGCACCCAAGGGTGTCGCCTAGTGGTTCAGTGAAGTTGAGGTGAGCATCATGAGGTCTCAGGTTCAATTCCAATCAGAGACAAACACTAGGTGTTTTCTTCCCAGTTACCCCGGTACCTATTGCTCGGTGTTTTCTTCTCATTTGTTCTAGTCTTGATAGTTAGAGTTACCCGGTACCTGTTGCTTCTGTTCTAGCCTTGGTAGTCAGAGTTACTCGGTACCTGTTGCTTTTCTTCCCATCTGTTCTAACCTTGGTGGACAGAGTTACCTCTGCTATTGCTTCCCATCTGTTCTAGCCTTGGTAGTCAGAGTTACCTGGTACCTGTTGCTTCTGTTCTAGCCTTGGTAGTCAGAGTTATCCGGTACCTGTTGCTTTTCTTCCTATCTGTTCTAACCTTGGTGAACAGAGTTACCTCTGTTATTGTTTCCCATCTGTTTTAGCCTTGGTACCTTTGCTAGGTGTTTTCTTCCCATCTGTTCTAGCCTGGGTAGACAGAGTTACCTGTTGACAGAGTTAGCCTTGGTGTTCTAGCCCTAGTACCTCTGCTAGGTGTTTTCTTCCCATCTGTTCTAACCTTGGTAGACAGAGTTACCTGTTGACAGAGTTAGCCTTGGTAGACAGAGTTACCTGTTATGGTACCTCGTTGCTAGATGTTTTCTTCCCATCTGTTCTAGCCTTGGTGGATAGAGTTACCTGGTACCTGTTGCTTCCCATCTGTTCTAGCCCTGGTACCTCTGCTAGGTGTTTTCTTTTCATCTGTTCTAACCTTGGTAGACAGAGTTACCTGTTGACAGAGTTAGCCTTGGTAGACAGAGTTACCTTTTATGGTACCTCGTTGCTAGGTGTTTTCTTCCCATCTGTTCTAACTTGTTGCTTCCCATCTGTTCTAGCTCTGGTACCTCGTTGCTAGGTGTTTTCTTCTCATCTGTTCTAACTTTGGTGGACGCCAGACCTAATACCTGTTGCTGGTTGCTAGGTGTTTTCTTCTCATCTGTTCTAACCTTGGTATCTGTTCTAACCTTGGTGGACAGACCTGGTACCTGTTGCTGGTTGCTAGGTGTTTTCTTCCCATCTGTTCTAACCTTGATGGACAGAGTGGACAGAGTTACCTCGTACCTATTGCTGGTGGGAGGTGGCAGGTATCCCGTGGATTTAGTGCTGGTTGCTAGGTATTTTCTTCCCATCTGTTCTAACCTTGGTGGACAGAGTTACCTCGTACCTATTGCTAGTGGGAGGTGACAGGTATCCCGTGGATTTAGTCGTTTGCTGGTGGGAGGTAGCAGATATCCCGTAAATTTAGTCGAGGTGCGCGCAAGTTGGCCCGGACACCAAAGCTAGTTAATACATACTAAATCCTCAAAGATCAATATTATTGGAATATATTTAATGACCTAATTATTCATTGCGATATCTAAATAAATAAAAAATAAACAAGAAGCTTCATTACATAACACGTGAAAATTAATTTATCGATCTTAGCTTGTTTGATATTGAAACATTATTATTTCATGATTATGTATATTTATAAGTATTCTTAATTTCCCCGAGCCATCAAATAAGTATATTTTTTCATTTGCATAATTAGCCAACAAGAAATGAACATTTAATAAGGAGAATCCTCATGAATTTATTTTTTAAATACGCATCGAGTCAATTTATTTTTATGCAATATTTTATTTCTAATCTCCATATAAAGTATCACCATCATCAACTCAATTACCCTCTACGGCTAAATTAGTAGAATTATAAGTAATAAATCTGGATACTAATAAAGACTAATTTTGTTTAAACATCTAGAAGTATAAGATGGTGATATTTTTCTAAAGTAATTTGAATTTTCATTTTCTTTTTCCTTTTGCGCTTTTTTGTTGCTATAGAAAATTGAAATATGATTAATCATAGCACGTGCTATAAGGTTCTACGTGTCATCACGAAAATGCATGTATCCACGTCAGCTTCTCTACACCACCCAACTCATGATCCATAACCCGACCCGAATTACCCGTATCCAAAATATATGCTGGCACCTCCTTCGTTCGTATACATTTCTTTGTTTTTCTATCTCACTTCGCACGGTAATAAAAACATTTTCAGTAAATTATCGCCTAAAATTTAGAGAAATAGAAAATATATTATTACCAGAAATAACAAATTCTGAAAAATACTATTATCATAGAATATCAGCTCTATTGTGAGCTACATTCAACTGCCAATACTTTTTTCCGATGCTCTCCGTCAACTTTAACGGTCATTTCTACCGGTTTCCATAATTCATACGAAGATTTTCGATTATTTAGTCGGAGCGGCGATGGCTGGCGGCGGCGGTGCGAGGAACTATTCGGTGAATTCAAATGATTACAAGCTTCTAGAAGAAGTTGGTTATGGAGCGAGTGCAACTGTTTATAGAGCGATCTATCTTCCTTTCAATGAAGTAATCGCTGTTAAGTGTTTGGATCTCGATCGCTGTAATAGCAATCTGGTTTGTCTGCTTATTCTATGCTCTTTTGAGTTTTTGCTCATCGAAATTTGACTTTTACTTGATTTGACTTGACGATTGGTTGATTTTTGGATGCATTTTTAGTTCATCTTAGTGAATAAATTTTGTTAGAATTGTAAAATTCGCTATAGAGATCATAGAGTTGAAAGGACCAGGTGATTTTGGTGGATAGAGTTACCTACTTGTTGCTGGTGGGAGGTGATAGGTGTCCGGTGGAATTATTCGAGGCGCGCAAAAGTTGGTCAAGGCACCACGATTATCAAAAAAAAAAAAAAAAAAGAGTTGAAAGGATGAGGCGTCAATTGTGATTTCCTTCATTCCTTGTTTGCTTTGACTTGTTGTAGGTGTGTGTTTTTACTCCTTGTATTTTCGGCCAATGTATCAAGACTCGGTTTTTGGTAGACTCAAGTGATGTTGATTGAACAAAGTCAATGATTTTGTATTTGTATTGGCCGTGTATTTGAATTCGTTGGCACTAAACGATAGTGCACGGACATATATATGCAATGAGAGTTAATTTGTGTGTAATCAGATTACAAAGAATAATCTATCGATTAGGCTGGCGTCTGAAGTGGCAGTTGGTTTTACCTACCGGTAACACTGCCGAAGTTTGGAAGCTTTGAGTTCTTTTCTTAAACTCTTTTTGGATTGCACTTTTATGTTAAAAGTTTCCGGTTTGCTAAGTATTTGGCCAACGATGTATGCATATGAAGTTCTCTTCAAGGGCATAAAAAGAACATATAAGAACTTTGGCTATTTTGAAATGCAATTTGTTCCTTGTCTATGACAATTCATTTCCTAATTTTACCTTTCTTTTGTTGTTGGGGATCTTTTTAAATAGAAATAATATGCTACAAAACTATTTATCAGTACAAAAAAAAACCACACGTTTGTAATTTTTAGTTGGATTGGATAACGACAACGACAACAAAAAACCCAGTGTAATCCACCAGTGTTATCAAAAGCAAAGAGCGCAAAAGAGCTCTAAGTTTTTTTGAGGCTTTAAGCGTAAAGCGCAAATAAAGCGGAGGATTTAATGAAAAAAGGTGCAAAGGGAGAAAAATAAATACAAATATATATGTTTAGTCTAAGACTAATAATTATAAGCATGAATGACAAATATATGAACAAAGAAAATTGAAAAAGAGATTGCAATAAAGTGAAATATGATTTGTGTAGTGGCGCCTCTTCAAAGAGGCTCATTGACAAGGAAAAGTATGCCCTAACGCCTTGATGATGACACTAAAGCACACATTAAGCAAAGCGAAGTACTCAACACATTTTGAGCCTCGCTTCAAGGCTCACGCGTGCTTTATGCACCCCTTTGACAACACTGTATCCCACATGTAGGTTTTGAAGAGGGTAGCGTGTATGGAATTTACCCATACCTTGTGAAAGTAGAGGCAGTTTCCGATAGGCCATTGGCTCAAGTAATGCAGAACAAAAATTAAGTAACTATAGTAATTAAGAAGCCATGCAGAATATAGTGTAGAAAAGGAAATAATACGATAAACGAAACAACGGAAACCTCATGTAATAATAAAATTGAAGAATAAGATAGTTGGAGAGTACTAATAATAATACTGACGAGGGAAACTAGACATCACTCTACTACATACCAACCTTCTCCTAATCGTCGACCTCCATATCCTCCTTTTTAGGGTCATGTTCTGGGCGAGCTGCTCCAGCAAAACTATATAACAATTTCTTAAATACATCTTTGACAAACCTTTTATCTGAGAAGTCCATGGAGTGGCCTTATAAATACCATCAGATTCCGGTATTCAATATGAAATCACATTATCCTTGTCACCACTAATCTATTTTATCAGGGGATTCTTTCTATCAATATTCAAAGCTCTTTTTTTTCTTGGTTAGTGGATTTCTCTCATCAACTTCTTGTTTGACTTGTCGCTAGTAGAACTCCACGATATTCATCTTTTTAGGGTTATATTTTCAGTTGTGAATTGATCTTTGGATATCTTTTCCTTCTTAATAAGGTAAAATACAGATTTGGTACAAGCAATTCATAGTCCCCTCACTGTAACCAGCCCCAGGAAAATATTTGAGACGAAGAATCCTTGAAAGTAACCATGACCATTTGTGCTAGGTCTATTTTCATGCCACCCAGCATTTCTGTGTTTCTTTTCACTTGTGATAATAGTCCATTTTGGTAGGTTGATCAATGCGTTCGATGTAAGCACCCAGTAAAATTTATTCGGTCAGTTTATCAAAGGCGAAAAACATAGAAAACTGCCCAGTGTTTGCTGGTCTTTTAGCTTTTAACTAAAGCATGAGCTTTGGTGTAGTAAGGCCCCCACGAGAAAAGTATAGTATGAGATAAGTTACTTGAAATAAAAAAGAAAGTTATATGGGCCATAGAAGTGAAAAATCATACTGGAGAATAAATTGTATAACTCTTATCTTGATTGAATAGAAGGAAAAACTAACTCCATTTGGATAAACAACAAATTATTGAAAATTCAATTGATTTAAATGTCAGGGACTAGCTATTCATATTGCAAATTCTACCAACAATTTTGGATTGTAAATTCTGGCGGGGGGACACTGGTTATAGATGTCGCTAAATAATTTCATTCCATGTTATTAGGAAACAATATATTTAATTGGTATATGTTCATTTTCATGTCATAATGACCTGCTAAACTAATTGCCTCTGAAACTTACTCTTCACTTCTATCCAAAAGAAGGAAAAGATCCTCATATATTCTCTAATTGGCAAGTTGCGCGGACTCTTCACTTTCGATGCCACACACGTGTTGTATTCTCAAAAATACACTACTTTTGGAGAATTCGACACGTACCCCTTGACATTCTTGAAGAGTACGAGCAACATAGCTAATTGTGATACTATATTTTTACTTATTGATTTCTTGATTGTTTCTGGGCCCCCCAATTCTCCACTATTAACAACATTATGAATTAAAGAATAACAAATTTAAATATCATTTAATGAATCTCACACTATTCCTAATCAATTATATGAATCCCCTTTATTTGTTCGACTTTATTCAGGCTCATATTTCAATTTCATTTTAAAGATAAGTTAGAGGTTTCCTTAAACTAGATATTTTTTAAATCTCACGTTTTTCACTCGTACAAGTCTCTCCTGAAACTAAAAAGAGAAGTGAGACGGTAAGAATTAAACCTTAATCACACTATTTGGATCTTTTGTGTCCATAGGATTTTGTTTTCAGCAAGGTTGCACGCATTCCCAGAGGGTGCGTCGTTTAAGAAAATTTCCGTCAATGTGATTTATGGTCTGCGTCAATTCCTTTTTGAGCAGTAGAAGTTCAAGGAAGGCTTCTTATAGTTACAAATTGAGGTGCATGTTATAAAGACTGTTTTTGTAATTGTATTTCTATTTGGGTCGGATCATGCTGCTATTTTACAATAGGTGGTTGAGAGAATTTTATTTCTCCACAGGATGACATACGCAGGGAAGCTCAAACGATGAGTTTGATAGACCATCCTAATGTAATAAAATCATTCTGTTCATTTGTTGTTGAGAGCTATCTCTGGGTGGTGATGCCCTTCATGGCTGAGGGTTCTTGTCTGCATCTCATGAAAATAGCATATCCCGATGGATTCGAAGAATCTGCTATTTGTTCTATGTTGAAGGAAACTCTCAAGGCATTGGAATATCTCCATCGACATGGGCACATCCATCGAGATGTTAAGGTTTGTTAAAACTGATGTTCCCTTGTTTCTGATTCTCAAGTTTTGATATTTGTGGTTTCTCTACCTCTTTTCTAATTGCAGGCTGGGAATATATTGCTTGACACTAATGGGGCAGTAAAGCTGGGCGATTTTGGTGTTTCAGCATGCATGTTTGACAGTGGTGATAGACAGCGGTCTAGGAATACTTTTGTAGGAACTCCGTGTTGGTGAGCACATAGGCATCCTTTCAGTCAATTTCCATCAATAATTGTTTGTATGCAAGTTTTTTCGTGTTCTACATGTCCATAAACTACTTTTATTTTGTAGGATGGCACCGGAAGTTCTGCAACCTGGAACCGGATATGATTTCAAGTGAGTTTTCTCTGTTGCAGTGTAGGATCTTGATGGTTTCATAGGTTATGATGTAAATTTTCATTTAATGGCTGACTGGGAGCTATTCGAGAAAGCTGAACTCTGAATTCCATTTGAAATTGTATCATTGGATTATGTTGATGAACTTTTAGTGCTTAAAGGTATTAAGTATATGCATTTTAATCCTCTCACTGAATTCAAATATGAATTTATCCTCTTTAGTATTTGTTTGAAATTAAAACTGGAAGTATATTAATTTGTCACTAGATAACGCGAGCTTTTTAGGCTTATTCATGTTGTAATGATGAAGCTTCCATCATTCATGATGACATGTTGTAAGCATTTTTATACATGTAATAAGCAACTATGGTTGATTAGAAACTTGTTTTTGGATATGTGGTCTTGTCTATGTGATATGTTTGTGTACTTATACAAGGTCACTGAGAAAATTTATATTATCGATGCTATTGACACTAATTTTCTTCCTTCTACAGGGCTGATATTTGGTCATTTGGAATAACTGCCTTGGAGTTGGCTCATGGTCATGCACCATTTTCAAAGTACCCTCCAATGAAGGTATATATTCATTTCCAAATGGTTATCAATAATACTTTAACTTGGTTCTTGGGTATGCATTATTAAGTTACCATCTGTTCTCTTGTCACAGGTACTACTGATGACAATACAGAATGCCCCTCCTGGGCTTGATTATGACAGGGACAAAAAATTCTCTAAGGTACTAATTAAATTCCAGTTTCATTCAACTGTACCTAAAAAAACATGGAGAACAAAAATGGTTTTTACTTGTTGTAACAGTCATTCAAGGAAATGGTTGCAATGTGCTTGGTGAAAGATCAAACTAAAAGGCCAACTGCTGAGAAGTTGTTGAAGCATTCTTTTTTCAGAAATGCCAAGCCTCCGGAGCTTTCTGTAAAAAAGCTCTTTGCTGACCTGCCACCACTTTGGAATCGAGTTAAAGCCCTCCAGGTATTTCATAGTATAGCTGTTCTAAGGGTTGCATAGCTTCCCTACTTAGCATTGTGTAATGTGGCTTGATGAAATTATTGCAGGACAAGGATGCTGCCCAACTAGCTTTGAAAAGAATGCCTTCTTCCGAGCAGGAAGCATTATCACAGGTTTGTAGCAATTGTTCTATCAATGACATTGTTCATTAGAATCTAAGCTCGTGTGCATTTATTTGTTGCAGTAGCGGCAATGATATTCTTCTGTGCGCAAAAATGTTATTTGCTCTAAAATTAGTTTTCCATCTTTGATGAAAAAATGTAATCAGCCTCTCAATTATGAATTCCAGATCTTTGGATCTCCATTTTGCTCTTTTGAACTATGTGCATTCTATGAAAATCGGAGATATCAAATTGGTTAGTGTATAATTGCTAATTATAACTGTAAATTCATTCTTTTGGTTCTTTTATTCTTTTAAAGAATGTTGTACTTTCTCTCCTTGTACACTTTCAATCCTTTGGACTTGGCGATAGGATGTTGATGATGTTCCTCAGGTTTCAAGAAGAAAAAAACAAAAAGTACGGTGACGATGTACTCAAACAATGTTTTTATGTTCTTAGCCGAAAGGATTGCTTCTTGCATTGTGTCTATGGCCCTATTTTTATATAAAAGCAAGTAAAAGCATTTTCCTTCATCTTTTTCCCTTTTGCAAGTGTCTACTTTGTGCCTTAGGCTAATCTTTCTCTTTTCAAGTTTCTATATCTGTGACATCTGAAAGTGAACAAGGTGGGGTGTAGCCTTCTTTAAAAAATTTCCTTCTGTTTTAACTTTTTGTTGTTCCTGACAGAGTGAATACCAACGGGGAGTTAGCGCCTGGAACTTTGATCTGGAGGATTTAAAGCTTCAGGCTTCACTGGTATGTATGTGAGAGGCATCTCCTTATTGCTGCTGATAAAGTCGCTCTTTCACTTTTGCTCCATAATTTTTGCCATCCCAAATTTGACAGTTTCTTGTTTGCGGTGGCAGGTACAGGAAGATGACGACGTACAAGAAATTAAGGAAAACGATGATACCATGAAAGCTTATATGAATTACAAGGTCTTTGCCAGTCTTTTGCTGTGGTGCTTTAGTGTATTTTCAAGTCATTCACATCGGCCTTGAACTGTTCTCCTATTTGCAGGAGAAATCTATTGCCATACTATATGCTGGAAAATCAACCCCTAGAAAAGATTCTACTGCCAGGTATATACCTTTTAGTTTTGGCCAGGCACATAGAATTAGTTGTAGAAAGATATCAAATTAGTAGCTGTTATTTTGCAAAGGGAAATTGACGCCTTGTTTTGAATTTCCAACTATTTTAATGAGCTTGAATTCCTCGTACTTTTAGGTGTTAGAACTAGTTAAACCATTTCTGGACCAACTATTATACTTCCACTGTTTCATTTAAGAAGTATTTTCTGGATGCGGAGTAAGATGCTAAATTTCGACTTATATATTACTCATATTGATGGAATAAATATTAAAGTAATGGTTGAAAATTAGCATGATAGTGAAAATATCATGATGAAGTTCAAAATTTGAATACTTCAATGAATCTTTCATAGGGAGTTGTGAAAGACTTAAAAGACTAAATATAAGGGAGGGTGTCAAACATTTTGGAAGATCCCACTAGATTTTGAAGGGGAGTCTTGGAGTAACTGGTAAAGTTGTTGTCATGTGACCAGGAGGTCACGGGTTGAGTTCAAGCCTTGGAAACAACGGCTGGCAGAAATGTAAGGTAAGGCTACACATAATACACCCTTGTGGTGGAGCTCTTCCCCGGACCCTGTGCATAGCGGGAGCTCTAATGCACCGGGCTGCTCTTTTTACTAAGTGCTGTGATACAAGAGGCGCAGGATGTATGTGCTTTCATGTTAAATATTGTTCTTAGAGTCCATATTGATGCTTTAAAGTTAGTTGGCTCATATTTATGTGGAGAAGGGTAGAGGATGAGCCATTTTCCACCCCATGCTTCACTGGCCTTCTGATATTTCTCGGTTTTTTAAAAAAGTTAGTTTAACAATGATATCCTCTCTTCTGGAGTGTATATTATTTCCTGTGGAATCAAGTACATACCAGATATTAGCAATGTAATTTTTTATCTTCTTCATAAGATTACAAACATCATCATATATTATGAGAACTAACCGTTTTCTCCTGGGGTGAATATTAATTAGTTGAATTTTATTTTTGGTCAAGGTAGGCCTTGGATTATTATAACAATAACAGCAGCATACCCAGTGTAATCCCACAAATACCTTGGAAAGTAGAGGCCTTGAATTATTATTATCTCAATTTTTTATGTTTTGTTCCCAGTGAGCAAGAAAGTGTTGGTGAAGCTGAATATGAAATCAGGAAGGAAAAAGATTTGGAAAATAGTCCACTAGATTTTGGTCATTGGGAGAAAAATGGAATGAAGAAGAATGCATCAAAAATGGAGTTGCCACCCCTAACTTCAGATAGGGATGCTTTACCAGCCAAGAGTAGAACTCAAACGCCAAAAGCACGTCAAAGCCAGAGCGGACCACTTATGGCAGGCATGGTACTTAGTCACTCGGCATCAGAAAGAGCTCGAAACTCCGAAAGGTTTTGTGTGACTTATTTTTTTTTTAATTGTACTGTATATTACATACTCCATGACAAATTATCAAAGGAAAAACATTGCACTAGAACTTTAGTTGTGAACCTTCATTAATATTCAGGAATCAAATAGCCTTTGTTTTCAGTCCATTTTCAACTGTAGGGTGAAAGGAAATTGATCATAACTGAATGCTCAAATGGTCTCTCTACCATCTATATGGTAGGTCCCCGATTTATTGAAGAATGTTTCTTCTTTGGAAGAAATAATTGTTTAATGAGAGAAGGACTTCTCACAGGATTCTCTAAAATTAGTGCGTTGGATACATTTTATGGAGGCTGATTCCAGCGCATACAGAATCCAATAACCTTCTACTTAGTTCATTGTGCTTTATTTGACCATTTGCATATAGAAACATGACTGTTTGGACAGCTGTTATCAAAATGAGAACTTTCAGTGAGCTAACTTATGTTGCTCTTGCAGAAGTGAGATTGAAAACCAACAACCAGGAGATAAAGCGCTTCCTGTGCGAAGAGCACCCAGCTTTAGTGGCCCTTTAATGCTTCCCAATCGAGCTTCAGGAAATAGTTTATCAGCTCCGATTAAATCATCTGGAGGTATTAATTCTGGCAAGAAAAGTTCATTTTGCTATTGCGTGTATGACTGGCAATAGTTTATAGGAATAGTCTAGGTGACATGCTAGTAAAGGCGAACTTCGCTTTATGGTAATGATAATTTTTATCTGTTCAGGATTCAAAGATTCTTTGGATGATAAGTCGAAGCCGAACTTGGTCCAAATAAAAGGCCGTTTCTCTGTAACATCAGAAAATGTAGATCTTGTAAAGGTATATCATATTTTTTCACTCTTCCTTTTAGATGATTACTTGCTAACTTAAATATGTATGTTAGGATATTCCATTATGTACAGCTCCTCGGCGATCTTCCCAAGTAAGTGGTGTGATGTTGCGTTCTTAAAACAACTCAACTATTTCATTCTTGCTGTATCTTTGACACAAGATCTGTGACTCCCAGGGATCACCACTTAGGAAGTCTGCTAGTGTCGGCGAATGGCTGGTCGATTCTAAATTAATGGTGTGTGTATTGCCCTTTCTTTGCAGCTGCTCTTAAATGATGTGAATATGTTAAAACTTCAGTTCCACCCTAATGGTGCTATTTTGTCTTAACCAAGTGAAAAAAGCAAAGAACTTATTGACATTATAATACTGCATTTTTTATTTCAGCCACCCTGTCAACCGCCCAAGGAAGTTGGCCTTAATAATGTTCCTGCTTCAGTTCTCATGCCTCACCTGCAAAATCTCTTTCAACAGACGTCAATTCAACAGGTAAGACATCAGTGTATTGTAGAGATGCAAGATCTGTGTCCCTCCTCACCCCCAGACACACAGAAAAAACAAGGAAATGTGAAATTTAGGATTAACTAGTTCAATTCTATTTCTCTGGTTGTTCTAACTCCTTATTCCTTCTGCATTTGTTTTCAGGATCTGATTGCCAATCTATTGAGTAGCTTGCAACTATCTGAAGCAGGAGATTGTAAGTAAACATTGAGGAAGAAATGCCTGGTGTCCTTATGTAAAGATATATGTTTAACAATAGTAACATAAATTCAGGTTTACTTAGATTGAAATTTCTTTTTCTGTCTCAGCCTCTCAAAATGGGAGGTTATCTTCCCTACAGCGCCCAGAGAACAATGGAACTGTAAGTACATATCTTTTCTTTGAAAATATGCTTAGCTTTAAAACTTTAGAAACTACAGATGTTTACATGGAGCTATATAAACACTTGTCTCTTGTTGACAATTTTTGTCTTTTATTACATGGCAACTGTTCATTTTGATAAAGAGACTTCCATTTTGCAGGTTGAAGCAGCCGTTTCTGAAAGGGAGAAGCTATTACTAATCAAAATATCTGAGCTTCAGGCTAGGTCAGTACGCTGTGGATACAAATCAACTGTGGTGCATGGTTCTCACAGTTTTATGTAGAATTCTTAATTAATGAACTGATCTTCTCTCTATTTTGTAGGATGATTAATTTGACAGATGAATTAACTGCAGAAAAACTAAAATACTGGCAGGTGAGTGCGCACTCAGTTTCTTTGATGCAAAGGTCTAATGTAATGTTGATTGAACTGAGGAGAAAAAGAATGAACATATAATAATAAAAGACCAATTGTATGGAGATTTTTCTCTTCCTTGATGAAATTCATCCAATTGTTTGCTAACAATGGTTTTTTATCTGCTACCAGTTGCAACAGCGATTAGATTCCATGTCAAGTTGCGGAGAGGATGGGGACAGGAGAGAATTGGAATCTTGATGACAAATGATACTTTTCATGTGTAAACACCGTGTATATTCAGGTGTCTATTTGATGTTGCTGGAGCAGACAATTTTGAATTCTTCAGTCACATGTAAAAATGCCTTGAACAACTTTATCAGCGTCGTTTCGTTTGCTTTTGCAGGTTGAAGTATAGGAAGAGGCAGAGTGTACTTATGCTTATGTCGCTGAATCATGCACTTGTCCTTGTTGAATAGCTCGCGTGAATTTCTTCCATCTCCAAGTGGCAGTAAACAAAATAATCAGCGCATAGATAATTTCTTCATTTGTTTGACGAGTGCGAGCTGAGAACAAGCCTCTTGTGCAGATTTTCGTCTCCCAGTCCATGGGATTATTTATTTAGATATAGAAGATTGTGGAGAAAGGGCTCGACGGGGAGAGGAAGGCAGAGGGTTGGGGTGGGGGATTTAATTCCGTCCAATTTTATTTGTAGATCCTTAGTTTATGTTGTAGCCATATAAAGTTGTAATATTGTAACATATATGGTTGTGATCATGAGATGTGTTCAATAATGCTTTTAGCTTCACAAGCATCCCTAAAGCTGGTCGATGCCTAACATATTTGTGGCCGTTGCCAAATTGCCAATTGCATAAATGGTGATATGGATATATTACAATGGGATCCGATTGAACTATAGTCCTTCGTGAGTTATGGCCTTTTGATTTAAAGCTGTTGCTTGGACTCTTCCGAAATATCAGTGGGGCGTGTCGGATTCTCCAAAAATAGTGTATTTGAAGAATTTGATATGGGTGCAACATCGAGAGTGAAAAGTTCGCACAACTGAGTTTAGCAGTACATTTTTGTGTCGTCCTTGTTAAATTCGTCGTTCATTAGTTTTTTTCCTTTTAGAATAACATTCTTACCAGTAAGCTCGATCTCTCCTCTTTTATCAAAATAATTTGCATTTCTTTCCTCGGCAATAATAACATATATAGTATAATTCATAATTGGGTTTAGGGAGAGTATTTGAATCTTACAAGTGTGATTTGAGGAGGGTAGAGTGTATGACATTTTACTTCTACCTTGCAAGGATGGAGGAACTATTTTCGAATTAGAAAGCGCTAAACAAACCCATAAGTATTCCTTTCTTAAGGGGCACTGTGCTCAAAACGTATTCACTCTCTTCACCAAAATACTTATACATAATTTGGGGTTAGAGGAAGTACTCCCTTCGTCTCATTTTAGTAGGACTTTTCATTTTGTTCGGCACTTAAGAAATCATAAATGAGATAATTAATTTTAGTAATTAATCTTTCATTCATATCGATGAAAATATCAAAGATCATTTATAAAAAATATGCTCATAAATTATCGATGGATGTAAAACCATCAAATACATGATTGGTCGTTTCCTTGCAGTGAAGAACAGGATTGGTGAATCAAGTCTTTGAGTTGGTTTTACTTAAATGTTCGTTGATGCTTTAGTCCAAAATTCTTCCTCCCCCTTTATCATGAACAGTATAACAGAAGCATACAAGGTACATGTATTTTAGCCCCTTGGTTATTTATGCTAGGGAGCTTTAAACTTCAAAACAAATGCAAGAACAAGGAGAAGAATGAGAATCCCAATGGAAGAACCACCAACCCTGTGAATCCAATAAGGGTCGAACCTGGTAAAGCTCTGGTCCAAGTAGCATGACATAGCAATGGCTATGATGAGAAACAACATGAGCAATGGCAAGTAAGAAGAGATGCCAAGTGATTGCTCTTCAAGCTCTGGATCGACTAACTTTCTCCTGTCGATGTACAGAGGTGAGAGTATGGCAACAAGCGTAAGACCTATCGCTATAAGCCTGTGATCATACGATGAGAACCGGGCCAGTTGATGAGAAATACTTATGCTCATGATGAGGGTGATCAACAAGAGCAGTGGAAGATAGGGAAAGAAGTTTATGGTTTGTTCTTCAAGCTGGGATTCACTAGCTTTTTTTCTACTGTCAATGTATAGAGGAGAGATGACAGCCACAAGTCCAATGCCTATGGCCAAAAGCCTCTTATCAGTTGTAGGAAAATTGCCTCTCCTGCTTAAAGATTCCTCCTGCTCCATTGAATATAGTTTTTTTCTCTAGTGAATTCCCATCCCTTGTTATCTTTGCCTCAAAAGTTACTCTTTTAGTAAGTTCCCCAAAAAAAGAATGAAGAAAAAAGAGTGACCCCTCTAGGGAAAAAAGATTTTCATTGAGGATATATTTCCAGAAAGTGAAAAAGTTGATATTCTTTTGGAAGATAAGGCAGCTCCTTTTGATCAATATTGTGTGGTGTATGGATATAAAGAAGGCAATTAGATATGTATGCCATGCAAGTGGTGCGTGTAGTTTGGCATCTGATTCTCTCTATTTCTACAAAGCATTAGTGGGAAAATATTCTTTTTGGTTTTTGCTGGGGCTAATTAGAGCTCCAATTTCACCAGCTTCTGTTATGTGCCAATTGTCCTTCATCGGATAAATAGAGAAATGTTAATGGGTTCTCCCACCTATCAGACTAGTCTTTTGGTATGGGGCTCTCCCGTTTGATCTATAACAGCTTCATTGACCATTGCCACATCCTTGGTATAAAACTATACCAGTTGCAGTTTATAAATCTGAATACAACCAGATTCTCATTGCATTCACTAGACAGGATGTAACCAAAAGGAATTGGGATGACGATGTAAGCCTGTAAACGAGGTGATTCATGTCATCTACTAGGTTATCGAGGCCCCCACAAAAAAATATATTCACATGATAGCGACATAATTTAATATTACCTTCTATCGAAAAGGAAGAGAGAAGAGTCAAAGATTATTACTTATTAGTATATCCTTCTTTTAGATATAGAAGTGCTACTGAACTGACGAAATTCTTTACATGATAGAGTGATGAAAAGCTTTCAGGTTTACACGAAAAAAAAAAAATTCAATTTGTAGTACAAAAGCGGTTTACATTTTATATGTCAAACAGTAGTGTCAACAGAGAATGGCTTACACTTGAGCATTTGGTGAATACATCAATGATGAGCAGAAACGGCTTAACTTTCACCATCAGCAGTCTTTGACTTGTTTCCAGCAAGTCTCCTCATCCATTTTTTCTGCGATGTAGTAAGATGAAATAATGGTGGACGAGGTGAAGTATCTGATGATGCTCTCACAGTTGTGGACGGAAGTTCAGCAGGAAGTGCAGATGCAGTGCTGGTGAAGACATTCAAAACAAGAAATGCCAATATGGGCGAAAGGTCCAGAGTCCCTCCAAGTGGTGGAATAATCCCACGGAATATGTTCAAGTACGGGTCACATAGAGTGCTGAAAAGGAATACAACATTTTCAACAATGTATGCATTTCACACACAATTGAGCCATATATATCTAAGTAATTTGACTCTGCAATACTCAGCTAACTGACACCAGGTTCTCTAAGTGGTTTTCGTTCAGATAAAATTAGAATAAAAAAAGGAATCAAGTCCTGAAAACTAAACTATCCACAGATTATAACCTGCATGGATGCTCAAATTTTCAAAACACATAAGAAGAATACACAACTCAGCTTTTCTAAATACTTCCCATGATGTCGAACAATAATATTATAACAAGGAAGCAGATCAACAGCTATGCTAATGCAGTTGATTTGCTTGTTTAAGTTCATATTCTTGCCACTTTCACTGGGCAAGAAAGAAGTACACAAAATCTGCCCAAGGATTCCAATGGATTACTATTATTGTTTCTTTTACTAAGGTTCTAGAGGACTAGTTATATAACACCGAAATTCTTAATCTCCCAATTTGATTCAACAATGCAAAACCACAAACAAAAGATAAACACATGCTCATATTGTCACAAAAGTGATATAAAATAACAATGAAAGGATTTGTGAATTAAAGAGAGGAAAAACATGCCCGAGCTACCAATAGAAATTTGGTTCTTACTGTCTTTTCTTATTATTTCCTCAGCATATATGTCTCTAGTATGCAAAGTTGTCATTGCTTTAATTGATTATAAAGCAGGTCACTCGACTAATAGACATAGTTGTACTCTAAAGCATACCTGAGGGGACTGACAATGGCAGGAGGAGCATTTGGGAACCAGGTTAAAACAAGCCTGACAACCAGTAATGAATTGTAGATGTTCAAGAAATTTATAACTCCATTTGCAACGACAATTCCTGCAACTGAGTCGCCAGGCAAGACAGCTGCAAAATTGTGATGGGACAGATTATCCAAGTTCTGGTAAGGTTTGCACTGTACCTGGAAGTAAATTCAGTTGAGGATACTCAAATTCTTATACAGACAAAATCATAAAAGGCAATAAAACAAGCTGATAAACTTAACATTTCTCGAATAAGTCAAGAGAATAAATTGTTATGTAAGAAAAGGAAGGGAAATGGGAAGATAAAGAATTAGAATATCTGCATGAGAAAAACTTAGAAACTTCAAGAAGAATGAATATAGTGTTTGATTGAAGAAGTTAGAGACTCTGCCATGCAACTCACATGTATTCTCATGAGGAATTGTCCAGGAGTTGAGAATTTGCAAATTGAGGGGAACTTGCAAGGTGTTGAGTATTTCAAGGTTCAATTGCAACAACAACAACAACAACATACCCAGTGTATTCCCACCTAGTGGGGTCTGGAGAGGGTAGAGTGTACGCAGACCATACCACTACCTCAGGTGAAGTAGAGAGGCTATTTCCGATAGACCCCCGGCTTAGGACCAATAACAGTATAGCAAACACAAAACATAAATGCATATAAACTTGTACAGGCAAAATAAACTAACAACGCTAGCCACAAGATAATACTAAAAACTATATATCCAAAACCATAGTCAACACTCCACCCACGAACAAGAAACTTCAGAAACAAATAAAGAACGTCCCCCTACTGTTACCGACGCACTCCCGCCCCCTACCCCTCTACCCTAATTCGCATCCTCCACACCTTCCTGTCAAGGGTCATGTCCTCCGTAAGCTGTAATTGCTTCATATCATGCCTAATCACCTCCCTCCAATATTTCTTCGGCCTACCTCTACCCCGCCTAAAATCATCCATAGTCAGTGTCTCACACCTCCGCACTGGAGCATCAGAACCCTTCCTCATCACGTGCCCGAACCAACGTAACCTCACTTCTCGCATCTTGTCCTCCACCGAAGCCACTCCCACCTTCTCCCGAATAATCTCATTCCTCACCCTATCTTTCCTGTTATCACCACACATCCATCGCAACATCCTCATCTCCGCCACCTTTAACTTTTGGATGTGGGAGTTCATAACTGGCCAACACTCCGCTCCATACAATATAGCCAGTCGGACTGCCACTTTGTAGAACTTACCTTTAAGCTTAGGGGGCACCTTCTTATCACATAAAACTCCCAAAGCGAGCCTCCATTTCAACTACCCTGCCCCAGTACATTTCAAGGTTCAATTGTATTTTTCTAAAAATGGGGGTTAGACAACAGTAAGCTGCCAGATCAGCCAAAAGCTTATGTATCAGTAATTTTTAACTGTTTTTCCATTAAGATTTGGTTACTGGTAAGAACTTTTGGATGTGTCCTAAGAATACTGCGAGAGATGAGTGTTATCACACTACATAATCAATCTGAACAGCCTTCATTGTTTCCTAGTTAATTCTCATAGTTTCTTTTTTTTTTCTTGACTATGATGGTGATTGTGGTGTTTGCGCCAGCTTGCACACACTTCTGCCTATTCCACTTAATATCTGCTACTGCCACAAGCCCACAATCACAGGCATCGGGTAACTCCGTCCACCAAAGTTTGGGCAGATTGGAGAAACCAGCTAGTGTCTTCTTCTTTTAATATCTTTTATGTTTGTTGCGATCTGAATTCTAAACTTATGGTTTAAACCAAATCTATTAACCACTGGACTACACCGTTGGGTGCTTTTCAATTCATGACATGGAGCAGCTTCAACTTACCGAGGACATATGACCCTAGAGAGGAAGGTGTGGAGGAGGCGAATTAGGGTAGAAGGATAGTAGGAAGGAGTCTGTCATTGCTAGTAGGTAGGAGGACTTTGTTTTGTTATTCGTGCTAGTAGCTATAGTACTAGTATTATTTCAGAGTGTGTTATCGTTTGTCGTATTACTTGGTGCATCTTGTTTATGTTATTATTGGGTGTGGTAATTCCTATTGTTTCTTGTCCCTTTACTATTTCTTTTCTAGACTATTTTATCTTGAGTCAGGGGTCTATCGGAAACAGCCTCTTTATCTCACCTCTGAGGTAGTGATGCGGACTGCGTACACTTACCCTCTCCAGACCCCACTTGGTGTGAATATACTACGTATATTGTTGTTTGTAGTTTTTCAGAAGATGCTCAAGCGGCTAATCTTATTCTCAAAAAGCAATCAACTTGTGATGTAAACAGTTGGTCGCATATAGCCAGTGACCTGATAGTTGTTACTGTTGAACAGCAAAAAGTTTCTCAGATGTATACAGAATCCACGCTATCCATTACAACCTTCTTTCAATTTGAAAATTTCTTTGCCAGAGAAACTGACGGAAATGTCTAACAAAGCCAACAAAACCACTGAGAGAATGCACATTTCACAAACTTTCCTCCTAGTTCCTATAGCCAAATAGAAAATTTCACATTGAAAGTAGGAGTGAGTCTATACTGTTCAATATTAATTCCTTACAACCCCTTTGAGGAATATCACCCAATACATACATCGATAAAAGATAGTATATATCATCTTCATAAACACTTGAATTGCTTTGCATTAAGTATCACATTATCAACTACGTACTCTCCTTAATGAAGATATCAACAACTCTTAGAATCAAGGCGTTCGATATACGTCCATCAACCATTTCACTAAGCCAGCTCAAGACCTCGTGTCCATAGACTAGCTTTATAGCATGCTACCATACGTATCCTGATGAATTTAACTTTATTGGTCAGAGCTGATAAGTTGCTCTATAAGTTTGTTCAGCTTATTATTAGGGTAGTAAACTGATGTTTGGTAGTCAACTAAGATCAAATAAAACCTAGTGAAACAAAATTACCCTAATTCAGAAATTGGTCAGCATAGGAAAAATAAAATGGGATAACACACTGCTAGCTAATACAGGAAACAAGACAACCATAAGATAATACTATCAACTATCTATTCGAAATCACGCAGACAAAGTACTTTTCCCTACTGTTACATACAAACTCCTACCCACTAACCCTATACCCTAATCCGCGTCTTCCACACCTTCATATCAAGGGTCTATGTCCGCCATAAGTTGTAACTGCTTCATATCATGCCTAATCACCTCCCTCTAATATTTCTTCGGACTACCTCTATCCCGCCTAAAACCATCCATGGCCAGCCTCTCACACCTCCGTACTGGAGCCTCCAACACCTCCTCAACACATACCCGAACCAACGTAACCTCACTTCCCGTATCTTGTCCTCCACCTTCCCCCGAATAATCTCATACGATACTTATTTCCACATTGCAACAAAATTAGGAAGCAAAATCACAATTCACAAACATCATCTTTTTTACACACACGCACATTTATCTACTCCCTCCATTTCATCAATCATCTACAACGCGATGTTATATTAGTTGATGAAAGAAAAGTTAATTGGAGAGTAAAGCATCCCGTACCCCTGAATTATGACCAAATTTGCTACGACTCACTCCAACTTCAACTTCACAGAGGTACTATTGCCCCCATACTAAATTTTATAGAATTTTTGTCAAACCTTTTAAGCTGAGGTGACACCTTTTGTCAACCTTTTTTAGTTAACGAGACACCTTTTAACTTGACCCATTTAAGTAATAAAGGTGCCACATCAGCACAAAAATAAGCTAAAATTCCGGAAATGAGAAGTTGGATTGGAGTGTGTCATAGCAACTTTGACCATCGTTTGAGGGTAATGGAATCGAAATTTTGCTGCTAAGGCCGGTAATAAATGAATACTGTAGTACCTGATAGAAATTCCGGAAATGAGAAGGAAAAGAGAGGATTATTTTGTTGAAATGGGGATGAACAAAGGAATGCAGGAAGTTGAGGCATTTGTGGCGAAGATGATGAAGGAAGGCATTTGAAGATGCCAACTGTAACTCTACATTTGATTTTGCTTTATGAATAAATGACGGCGGAGTTGGAGTTGAGAACAAGGGTAGTGAAATTAAACAGTTTGATACAACACTTTTTTGCTTCTCTTCTAATGATAAAGATGAAGATTGAGCAACCATTTTTCAAGTCCCTCTCCTCCCTCTTTCACTGGGTAGGCAGCTAGCTATACTGATGAAGATAAGATTTCTATTTCTATTTGACTCTTCTACATTTTTTTTATTTTTATTTATTTATTTATTTATTATTATTTTTCAACTATTCCTCACTTTCTATATGGGGTTTAGGTTTTGACCCCGAGGGGTTTTCAAACTCTTGAGGCCATAATCAATAATTCAAATCTAAATATATATATATATACTAGTTACTAATGGCCGTGCAAGGCATGGCCCAACAAATACTTTTTAAAAATTTATTTTAATTATTGTGATTTATAGTATTTTTTTTAGATATTTTAAGTTAATAACTTTTGTAATGTATAATATGTTTTATGTAATTTTCAAATAATATATATCGCTCTCGTTGTTCAAATTTTTGTGCTATTAATAGTCAATTATATTTTTTAAAATAATTTAAGTTTTAAATTATTGTGATGTCTAATATTTTTTTCTTCTATTCCAATTTAAGTGTCATAATGCTTAGATGACCATAATAATTAATTATGGGTGATATAGTAAAGTTACGATTGAAGCAGCGAAACAGACATGTATTAATGACTCACAACAACTAATTAGAAGTAATGTAACAAAATTACTATAAAAAATACTTGTGAATTTTTTTGGAAGTGGACCTTGTATAAGACGTCGAGTTAATTTAAAACATCAAGAGTTAATTTATCATTTTATATCTATTTTTATCTTTTTTTATCAAATATTATTAATTGACAAAATACGTAAATGGTCATAATAATTAATTAAGAGTGACATAGTAAAATCTCGATTGAAACAGCGAAACAGACATGTCTAATTAGAAGTGATATAACAAAATCACTATACAAAAATACTTGCGGAAAAAAAAATGGCCTCATAGAAAACGTCAGGTAAATTTAATATTAAATATTATTAATTTTTTAATACTTAGATGACTTTGTAATAATTTTTTAATATTAATTTTTTATTATTTAGATAACTTATAATAATTAACTATGTGTGATATAGTCAAATTATGGGTGAAGCAGTTAAAGCAGACATGTCATTGATGTCTATTTTACTTTTTTATTATATATTATTAACTTTTTAATACATAAATAACTTATAAGAATTAATTGGAGATGACATAATAAAATCACAGAGGAAACAACTTATGAAATAAGCAAGAGAAGCAAACATATTGACGGAGACAATTGAAGCAGTTGAAGCAAAAATGTCATAAATGTCTATTTATTTTTTTATTAAATATTATTAATTTTTAGTATGTGAATAACTTATAATAATTAATTAGGGGTGATATAATAAAATCAAGTATTAATTAAAAGTGATATAGCAAAATTACTATAAAAAATATTTGTGATTTTTTTTTTTAAGTGGACCTCATATAAGTCGTCAAGTTTATTTAAAATATCAATAGTTAATTTATCATTTCATATTATTTTTTACCTTTTCTATCATTTTTTTTAATACTCAGATGACACAGAATAATTAATTAAGAGAGATATTTAATGAAGCTACGATTGAAGCAGTTGAAGCAAACACGTTATAAATGTCTATTTTAGTTTTTTATTAAATATTATTAACTTTTTAATACATAAATGATCTATAATAATTAATTAGAATTTATATAGTAAAATCACGGAGCAAACAACTAAAGAAGAAGCAGGCAGAAGAAACAGGCATGTTAACGGAGAGTTGCCTGCTTCTCCTGCCCTTTCCCTCTTATTAGAGAGTAAATATATATATATATAGAGAGAGAGATTGGTAAATAAGTTGTTCCGAAATTACTAATTGAATCACCGTGTTCTTCGTGTAGGATCATTTCCCAAAGGTCGAGTTTGTATTGACACTGTATGAAGAAAGGTTGATATTTTTCTAAAAGGCTCACCGAATAAAAACTTATCACGTGTTTGAATCAAAATTCTGAGGTGATCATCGTTGCATAACTCAGCAGCAGCAATGCTTTCAGGGCTTATACCTATCCTACCCTCAAGGACGGATAAGAAAAATATATAATTCGAAATAATTAATCCCGAGATGAGTAATCACATGCATTTTGTCCCAATCAAATATGGACTAAACTCATCTTCTAAATTAATCTCGAAATTGGTTATCCTTATCTCTCCTACCAAATGTCCATTTTAGTGTGTTATGTGTAACAAATATAGCCATAGTTTTCACATAAAAAATAGGAACAATACATAAATATGTCCTTTTATCTTAGCCTCAGATTATATTTGTGAACTTTAATTTTGAGTGTACATAAGTAAAAACTTAAACTTGTATTAAATTGAACAAGTAGACACATACGTCATATGTGACGTCTTACATGGTGTCCTATGTATATTATACCGCATAAAACGTGCGTGTCTACCTGTTCAACTTTACAAATTGGAGTGTTTATTTGTGCACACTCAAAGTTAGATGTGATTTGAAGATAAGCTAAATAGCATGTTTATGTATTACAACAATAACAACATACTCTATATAATTTCATAAAATGGGGTCTCTGAGCAGTCCATATCACTACCTCATAGGCATGTTTGTGTAGTATGTATGCCTAAAAACTAACTTTCATACCTCAATTATCCATATTTTATTTATTTATGTGAACTATTACTTCATATAAAAACATCTTGATGCTAAAATCTAAATTGACCTATTCGCGCCTATTATCAAATGAAAATAACATTTGAATTATTCAATATCATCGTATATTTTACTACAAATAGATTGATAGTTTCGATAGGTAATGAAACATTAGGATAGTTGATATATAAATATGAAAATCCCAGAAACATAGGTGTATTTTTGTCCATTAAACGTTTTTGATTCAAAAGTTAATTTGTATGGCAGTGGACCCGATTTGGAAAACGAAAGGCGCCAAACAGGACCCATAAGATATTCCTTTTCTTAAGGGGCACTGTTCCCTAAACATACAATATACCTATTCACCAATCTTTTTTCCAACAACTAATTATTCCTTAATCCTAACCTAATCCAACTTCGCCGGCACAGATTAATGCTACCGTCGCTGCCGCCGTTCACTTTCCCCGGCAATGAAATCTCTCACTTCAACTTCAGCTCTACTTCTTTCTGCTTCTCCTTCCTTACGATCTTCTCTCTTGCCAACTCTCCATCGAGCTCGACTCCGCAACAAGCTTAATCTGGTAATTAACTTAACTAACTTTTACTTAAATGTCAACTTAAAACTTGTATTAGAATGAAAATAAGCTCAATAGAGCTGAAATAGGATAGCCATGGAGTAACCAAGAGGTCATAAGTTCAAGTCATGGAAACAACACCTTGCAGAAATGTAAGGTGAGGCTGCCTATAACAGATTCTGGGTCCGGCTGCGCATAGCATGAGCTTTAGTGCACGGAGCTGTTATTATTAGTATTTTTTAATTGTGGACTTCAACTAAGTTGAGATTAACAACGTGTATTGTAATGAAATGAGCTCAATAGAGCTGAAATAGGGGAGACTTAGTAATGGGTAAAATTGTTTCCACGTGACCACTGACCAGGAGGTCATGGGTTTAAGCTGTGGTTACATTACCTTGCAGAAATGTAAGGTGAGACTGCATATAATAGACCCTTGAGGTCCGGCCATGCATAGCACATTAGCACTAGCTTTAGTGCACCGAGCTGTTATTTTTTTTTTTAATTTATTTAATATAGCGGACTTCAACTAAGTTGGGATGAAGGTGAAGTATATTGTGAATTTCAGCTCCTTGCAGGAATGTAAAGTGAGGCTGCGTACAATAGACCCTTGAGGTCCGGCTGCGCATAGCAGTAGCTTTAGTGCACGAAACTACTTTTTTTCATAGTGGAGTTGAACTAAGTTGGGACTAAGGCGAGGTATATTGTGAACTTTAGCTCCTTGCAGGAGTGTACAGTGAGGCTGCGTATAATAGACCCTTAAGGTCCAGCTGCGCATAGCAGGAGCTTTAGCGCACAAAACTGTTTTTTTTTTTCATAGTGGAGTTGAACTAAGCTGGGATTAAGGCGAAATATATTGTGAATCTCAGGTTGATTGTGGAGTTTGTTAACGTAATAATGATGTGATTGTTATTGATTTTGTAGAGAAGATTGAGGAATGGAATTTGCAAGGCGGAGTTTGCAAATGATGTACCTTATGCGGCTGCTATTGGTTCTTGCATTTTCAGCTCATGGGTATTCCCGACTATTTACAGTAAGGATGATGATGGTGAATCCGTGATTGATTCTGCTGATGCGAGGTTTGCTGTCATGGGAATTATCAGTATCATTCCGTATTTTAATTGGATGGTGAGATTTTTCTCGTTGCATTTTCATCATTATTTGTTTTACATTTGAATTCAGGGTTTAGGGTTGAGGAAGATGAAGGGTTGTGGTAGTTTGAAACCATTTAGCTGATTCATATAGCTGAGCCTGATTAACTTAGTTTAGTGACAGAGCTAGGATTTTCTATACGGGGTTCAAACTATGAAAAGTAAACTCACAAATAGGCCAAAGAGGGGTGGGGCCGGGAGTTCAGCATATACTTTGTATAAGATAAAACAAATTTTAACTATACATAAATAGTGTGATTTTCTGTTGAAGGGGGTCTGGATAACCCCCTTGACCCTACTTGGCTCTGCCGCTGCTCGGGATTAAGGTGTGATTGATTGATTTCCTGGTTTACTTTGTAGAGTTGGGTTTTCGCGTGGTTGGATACTGGGAAAGTACGTTATGCTATTTATGCTCTTGTGTATTTGGCTCCATATTTAAGGTACGATGCTTTCAAAACATGAGTTTTCTAGGTGATGTTGTAATATAATGTCTTCTCACCAGCCTGAATGTGTTACCAAGATATCAATTAAGTTGAATAGCATCTTGCTCAACTAATTAGCAAAAGACAATTTATTTGAACAAATTTGAAATTTACTTATTATCAAAACCTTTTAGTCCTCTTGTTTCAGATTACTATTTTGAAAGAGCTATTCTCATATATCTGGGATGTTTCTGTTACTCCAGTTAGTGTAGTTGTATTTTTCTTGTGAACTTTCTGCTTCTTCGTCATCAGTTATATGAAGTTGAATCTTCTAGACTATGAATGGAATTTAACTTGCCTGATAAAAAATTTACGATTTCTAGAATATCTGGAAGTTCTCCAATTGCTTGAAGATTAGTTTTGACTTATTGTTAAACCTGTTTCTCATAGAGCTTGACTCAAGATACGAAGAAAGGATTATATAATCCTTCAACAAATGATTAAGTTTTCATGATGATTTCCTGCCAACTACATATTAAAAAATGCCTTTCCATCTGATAACTGGTGTGTCTAGCAAGCTAAACAACACTGCCTGAATACAAGCTCTGCATGGACCTGAAGATTTTCTATACGTATACATGATTTTCAGACTGAACTATAAATCCAAGTGAACTGTTATAGTACTCTTGACTTTGATAAGCTAGATTAAATGCATTTGTTTGCTGGTATGAATCCAACGCATGTGTCCTCGAAAAAAAAAGAAGAAGAGATTCCACTGCCTGTGTAATTATCCGGAAAGAGTGTGTCAAGTTTTTCATTTTCTAATTTTAGGTGTTGCTTGAAGGATTCACATAAAGTGCTTTTGGCCTTTCTACAATAGTCAGTCGCGGTCATGGAAAATGAAGGATCCGTGTTATGTAGATGACAAGATAGAACTCTATGGGTCAGTTTGGTACAAAGGAAAATGTTTTCCTAGAAATCTAGCGGTCTGCGTGATTACCCTTTTGTATTTAGTTTAAAGATTACCGTTTTGCATTTAGTTTGAAGATTACCCTTTTGGCATTTAGTGTATTGTTGGAAACAGCCTTTTTACACCTTTTTTTAAATAAGGTAAAACTAACAGCCTTTCAACACCCTCCACATGCCAAATATGGAAAATAACTTTATTATCTATAACCAGTACTCAACGTTGCTATAGAACTGAAAAGATGGTGAATAGCTTTTCCTAGAATAATCCCTTGAATAGTGAAAGGTCTCACTTGCTCTTTTGGTCCTTTCTTGATAACATCAGATCCTCTAGGAAGTTGGTATTCTCTGCTGTTGTAGCTTCAGGCAAAGGAACTTATCAACATTTTTTGATGTTTAATTAAGTCATTTTGCCTTGATATTTATAACCAAGCATTTCATTCTGATGCTCTTTATCATATGCAGCACCAATCTGTCTCTATCTCCTGAAGATAGCTTGCTACCCATTGCTAGCATCCTCTTGTGCATCTTCCACATTCAGGTAAACCTACAGTCTATCTCAAGCTCGATATATCAATTATGCTGAGGTTCTCTGATACGGTCCTGGGCCCGGCTAGCACAAAATTTATAATGGGAAGAACACAGCATTTCAGCCGTAATTTTTTCCCTTCTAAAAGTGGGAATTCTTGAACTTTATTCCTGTCCTTAGCTGGTTTAGTATTTGTGTCCTTTTCTTGATAGATTCTACTTTCCATATTGTTTTCCTATTTCCTTATAAAGTTATAAATACTTGGTAGACTCATTGTTTAGGGAACTACTGCGACTACAAACAAAATTGTGAAGTTGGAAGCGTTATAATTTGGATTGAGCTTGAAAATTATTTTTAAGCTTGAGTTCTCGATGGAATTCTGTTCTTCCTTTTATTTTAAATCGTTGTTCTTTCTTGTCGTTCTTTTAAGGGTGATTTATTTCATATCATTTGTTATCATAGTGTTAGGGTCTGAGATTCCTTTTGTTCTTCAATTCCTTCAGTAATTTCTATAATTCTATAATTTCTTCAATTCCTTTATTAATTAGTTTATTATTCCGCTTTGTGTATTTCGAATTGTATCATCCTCATTGAGACCTTCATCTGGTTTTAGCTGGAAGCATTCAAAAGAGATGGAGACGTTCAGGTTTTGGATAAATTTACAGAGACTTCAATTGCCACGAAGAAAGATGTAAGAATGTCAGAAAGTGTATCAACCACGTGAAGCACTTACTAACACATGTAAATGATTTAGAAAGTTTATCATTCTTTCTAATCTTTCAAATTGGCATGTAGGAGGAAACATACAATCTTACAAAGTTGCCTTCAGCAGATGAGATAACGAGGCCGGAAATTTCTGGAAGACATGAAAATCCTGAGCACTTGAATGAAGATGGAGAAGATCTTACTTCTTAGTTGAAGTGAAGCACTAAAATTTGCCTTTTTAAGACTATAGTTTTGATGAGCTGAAAGCCAATCGTTGGAAGGAGCACAATCATATGCTTGAGTGCAACTGTAGGTAGTTCACCGACCAAGCGATAAGCAATCCTCTGAACACAACGGATTGATCTTAACGTGCTATATGATTCAGCTCTGCACCAAATATCTGAATGGCTTCTTATCAAGATTGACTCAAGGCATACCATCTTTCCACAATTGTATGACTGCCTCATTTGTACTACCCTAGTAGTTTTGCTGGTTTTTTCCCTCACGATGTTTCTCTTCCTGAGTTCTACGTATCAAGGGAAGCTTGTATTCTTAGTATTTTACGGCGAATAAAGGTTCATGCCGTATTGGCAGGTCTCAGCTTAAATTGTGTACTGTCATCATGAATAATTTTATATCAGTGTTTTTAATCTGCGATTCTTAAATTCCAGTGTATGCCGAACATTATTTATCACAGTTTCGTATTTATAAATTAGCTTTACGTGTGATACGTGATGGTGTTAATGTTGTTTGTGCTAGTATAATGGAGAAGTTAGAAATATGGACAAAGGTTGTGGTGGGATGGATAAGATATCTTGAGTTTGAGCTCGAATATAAAAAGTTCTTGTTTTGGATTGCTTTCCCTTTAGACCAGCTTTATAACTTGCTTGATTTAGTTTTTGTAGAAAAAAAAAAAGGAAGGTAGCAAATGTACTTTTTCCTCTAAGAACAGACGACTCTTTTTTTTTTTTTTTAATTTTCTTTCAATAAAAAGGGAAACATATTAGAAATCAGAATATTCCAATCCCATCCTACATGGTTTAGTTCTTTCCTTTTTTGAACCCAATCTAAATAGTTTAATGGACGCCTTTTTTTTAATTGGTAATAATGTTATTTATCAGTTAATCATAATTAAATAGTAATAGTAATACTAACACCCAATGGGATAAATTTTTTATTTCATTTTGTTTGTTTATAAAATAAAAACTTGAGCAGTAATTCATTTCTGCGCCTGGCAATTGGCGTCACCCAACAAAGCTTTGTTAGTTATATTAGTTACACATTCTCATCCATCCCATCAGCATCAGTAGCAGAAGAAGAAACCCTAAAAAGCTTCTTTCTGGTGAATCAATGGCGGGAAGCAGTACGGATGCAACGGCGAAGCTGATAAAAGACCTAATACTGTACGCAGCAAGCGCAGCATTAAGCATGGCGGTATTATTTGTCGGGCTTCGGCATTTAGACCCGAATCGGGAAGCTTCAAAAAGAGCTCTTCAATCTCGCAAACAGCTCTCCAAACGATTAGGTCGCACTCTTATTCACACCACTCCTTATGAGGTACCTATCTATAATAGTACACATCTAATTTTCATGAGCTAGGTAAAAACTGTACTCCTTCCGTTCCAAAATAGTCGTCACAATTTACTTTTTGAGAGTTGAATGAGATGAACTTCAATTTCTTATCAATAATGAGAAAAGTTGCTACTTATAGTACTTCCTGTGTAGTTTTTGAATATTCAAATTTCAATATTAAAATATTGAATTAATCTAATCTAGTTTAGCTTGAAAATTAGTCAAATTGACTCTCGAGAGGCGAAAGGTGAAGACTATTTTGCAACGGTTAGAGTACATAACAATTAATCGAAAATTCTTAAAAGGATATTTTTGATTTACAAAAAATGCTTGATTCCCAAACATTAGTAGTTTGTAGTGTTATTTGATGATGTATAATAGAAATGAGTGTATTAAGGCTTAATAGTGGTAATGTGCTTTTTCTTTAATGTGCTCTTATAGGTTAATGGTGAAAAATACAAGTATCCCGATTTTTTAGTTTCCAACTATTGCCAACTATCTATGAAAACACATCTGAACTATGGATTGTGTAATTTTCCTACCTGAAAGTTCAGGTATGAAACTCAAACAATCAATAGTTCAGGTGTGTTTTGATAAATAGTTGGTTATTGTTCAGCTAAGAATCTCTTACACCTAATAATTTAGGTATGAAACTCAAAAAACCGGGATACTTTAGGTGTGTTTTTTACCCTTCAAAGGTTTGAAATCAATGGATAATGGACCCATCCTTCTATCCTTCTCCATTTAAATACCAGGATCTTTTCTGTGTAAAACGTACATCTAACCCACACATCATAGGCTGTGCTCTTCCCACTAGAGTGATGATACTTAGTGTTTCTAGGAATCCTTAGCCCTTCTATAGTTTGTATGTTGTAGGAGATTTAGGTAATCTCCTAGTATTAGGGAAGGGAGCTAAAAGAATTAAGAGATTATGGGAATGAAATGTGCTCCAATATAGTGACATGGCTGTGTAAATTCATAACCAACCCCGACTAGCTTGAGGTTAAGGTAAATTAGAGACTATCAGAATGAAATGTGCCTAAATATAGCGACATGGCAGTGTAGATTCACGACTGACCTCGACTAGCTTGAGATTGAGGTGTAGTTGTTATTCTTGGTAACCTTTTACAGGATATGTTGCGTGGTTTCTTGTGGTTTGATTCTCTTGGGCGATTGGTCTTTTCATTTTCCAATTTATTGAGTAATTCTTTGCAGGATATGATTGCTGGGGATGTTGTGAATCCAGACCACATAGATGTGGAGTTTGATTCGATTGGGGGGCTGGATGGTATTAAGGAAACATTGTTTCAGCTCGCCATTTTACCTCTGCGAAGGCCAGAGTTGTTTTGTCATGGGAAACTGCTTGGTCCAATGAAAGGGGTTCTGTTGTATGGACCACCTGGGACAGGAAAGACAATGCTTGCTAAAGCGATTGCCAAAGAATCTGGTGCCGTGTTCATAAATGTCAAGGTTTCTACTCTAATGAGCAAGTGGTTTGGTGATGCCCAAAAACTCGGTAATTCGAATTTTCTTCGCATCGCTAGCTAAGTTGTTACTAGAAGTCTAATTGGATTTTTGTTCCGTCGTTTAACTGGAAACATCATATCAATTGATGTGACGAATTTGGTAGTACAATTAAGAAATTGGAGGAGTTGATTCAGCATGTTAAAAATTTTGATAATAGAGAAAATACTTCCGTGCACTCTCAGGACGAGACATATTGCTCAATGTAACTTCTTTTGGGGCTGAATTTCTGATTTTCTATTAAGGAGCTACTCCAATCTGCCATTACAGTTCCGTAGTGGTACCGAAAGGAAGAAAGCCGAAAGATTCAGAGTTTCTGGAGGTGTTGGGTTTTAGGAAGTGAGGTTATGGAATTTGACATGCTATTGTCCTTCATGAGTGATTTTCGTAGATGGTTTGGCTTTCTATTGCTAACAATTGTTGTTATTCCAAAGTAGGAAGGAAGAAGAAACTGGACAGGACTAGACTGCATATTGATTTTCATACTATATCTGCATTTACTAGCTTTAATGTCCAATTAGCCATAATAAGCATATGACCTTTTTTTTTTTGTCTTTTCCTTTTCTCTTCCTTTTTTCTTTTGGCAGTTTCTGCTGTTTTTAGTTTGGCCTACAAGCTCCAGCCAGCTATAATATTCATTGACGAAGTTGACAGTTTTTTGGGCCAGCGTCGTGCAACAGAGACTGAAATGCTGACTAGCATGAAAACTGAGTTCATGGCCTTATGGGATGGTTTTACTACTGATCGTGAGTGTAACAATCTGCATATGGTTTCCTTTTTTGCCTTAATGATGATTTTAGGAAGTCCTGTGAATAGCTAGTTTCTTTTTCCAACTGCTCTTTGTTTTCAAATTCAAGCATAGTGCGAACTGTACTCATGGATCCATTCTTTGTACTTGCACATTTGTGACTTCTTTGTTTAAAATATTTCTGTAGCATCAAATCATGGTGTTTTAGAAGTATGCTACACAATTTAGTATGTTGTACTTTGATTATATACAATTCTGCAGGGTACTGACATATTTAGCTGCCCTGGTAGCATGTAGTACTTTAGTTGTTGGTAGATTATAACTTCTCCCTCGTTTGACATGCTATCCCCTTTTCACTCCGTGCTTTTCGTATGAGTTGCTTGCAGAAAATGTGGTTGCAAATCTGATCTTTCTTCTCTCAAACTCTTCAGCTCTAAAGAAACTTAGGAAGTATCTCTTGTTCAGCACTCATTTTGACTAACATAATAGTCATTGGTGAATGCTATACCACATATAAGTGAGAAATGAATGAAATTTCTTTCTCTGCAGAGAATGCAAGAGTAATGGTCCTGGCAGCGACCAATCGACCAAGTGACCTTGATGAGGCAATAATTAGACGCTTTTCTCAGGCATTTGAGATTGGAAAACCTTCTCTTAGTGATAGATCTAAGATACTGAAGGTAGTTTTGAAGGGTGAGAGAATTGAAGATAACATTGATTTTGATGGACTTGCTGGCATGTGTGAGGGATACAGTGGTTCAGACATTCTCGAAGCCTGCAAGCAAGCTGCCTTTATTCCTCTTAGGGAGTATTTGCAAGATGAGAAGAAAGGAGAGCAATCACAGGTGGCTCTCTCTCTATATACACACTTCCACAAGTTGTTTTGTTCTTTGATTATCATAGATCAAATGTCTCTGCATTTTATTCCGACTTAAAAAAAAACATGGTAACTGTTATGTTACAGGCACCAAGGCCATTGTCACAGTCTGATTTAGAGAGAGCTGTGGCTGAATCAAAGAGGACCAAGGTTACTGCTAAGAAACCAACTGTTGTGAGCTTTCGGTTGGATGATTATGAGGTTCACTTCTACTTTTCGATTATATCAAGATGTTTATTTGTTAAGTGTGGACCGATAGATGCTAAAACGTGACAGATTATTGTTGGCTTTTCTTCAAATAACAAGACATTTTCTAACTTTCAGGAGTTAGACTGAGACTGGCACCGGTTGATGACACTAGACATCAGTTGAAGAGATCATTCTGCGTTGCCCTTTCTTGAATATCAATGCTCTAACCTGTTTAGGAATTGAAAGATATATAGGTCACTTAACTTGCATTGTTTCAATGTTGTAAATACCATGAAAGATGGAGTCACTGTTACAAGGTTCATTCCCTCGGTTTAAAATTCTCTTCCACGAGAGTTTAGCCTAGCGTCTAGCTGCAGTAAATTCATCTGGACTTGTCCCATAGTTTTTGAAGACTTGGTCATGTAATGTTTTTGTTGTGGAAGTGTATCCAAATCATTGCTATTCCAGATAAATTGAACGATGGAAAATACTCGGAGTGCAGTTTTATTTCTTCTGAAACCAGTCCCCTGTGAATGATCGATATTTTACTAGATTTATAGATAGTTGCAGTAATTGGTGCTTACGGACATAATTTCAAGTATAATTCTGTTTAGAGCAATTGCTACAAAGTTAATTAACTACTGTATATACAGTTACAAAAAAATAATTAGGCAACTAGGTGTTTAAATTTTATCGGTCTCTGAAGTTGATCTATCAATGGGAAAAGGGCTCAAAATCCTCAGCTTAAAGCATAAATCCAGGCCAACCCCAGCAAAAAGAAAGATCAAAAGATTCTCAGAGACATAGACCGCGCCATCAAGAGCATGAGACCAGAAGCTGGCTGCATCCAATTCCAATGGCGGTCCACCTCCAAGTGTAGCAAGGCCTGCATTGAATGGAATAGAATCCTTTAACTTAAAAAACCAAATTATCGCGGAAACTTTCTTTTGGCAAGAGCAGGATCATATGTACAGTCAAAATGCAGAATGCGTCAATTTATAACAAGGCAGCAAATTGGATTGAACTGAATCTGAACTCAGCTAAGGGATAACGTTGAGAACATTGTTCCTCAGCAAATTGAACCCGTGACCTTGTCAATCAATTACTTGGCTAATTGAACCCTTGATCTAATCAGTACGCCTTGGGGTAGGCCATACTGAACCCGCCATACTGAACCCTTCAAATTCTAAATACTCCTAAAATTACACAAGAAAATGGAAGGAGAAAGGCGACAAATTACAACGTTTAGCATGAGAGAATAATACCTTTGACAACGCCAAATGCTGCAGATGTTCCTGACTTGAGCTGAAAATTGTCCAAGTCCCTTCTTACAGCATAGCGGAAGGTTACACCAAACAAAGCACAACTAATAAAAGTGATTGACAGAGGGAGTAATAGCTCCGAACTGCTGGTGATCCGACTTAAGGAAATGGGAAGTCCTGCAAGTGTGCCAACAATTGCAGAAAGTGAAGCTGCTTTTATGGATTCAACTCTCTCCTCATCTCTATTCACTACATCCCCGTCTGTTGCATCTCTCCTTCTAGCATCACCACCAGCGTTGAGGGAACGCTCAGCTTCTTCAATCATTGCTCTTGCTTCTAAAATATCTTTCTGGCATTCTGCAATCTTCAATCGCATTAACCAATCAGTACCTTAACTATTGCAGAGGACATAACAACAGTTGGTCAAGAAAAGCTTTAATGACATCTTTAGAACATCTGAAATACTATGAACAATGTAACTATGACGTTCGGACACTTGAAGCACATCCCTTATTATAAGGTGCTGAAACATGTCGATCAATCATTCCACTATGCGCCAATCCCAAAGTAATAGATGTCAGTTTATAAAATCCTTTATATCCGTTATGCTATATTTATGCAAATTAGTGGTTCCCTAAAGTTGAACATTCTGTAAATCTCTCTTCTATCCACACGGGCATACAAGGTGTTAAAACATGATTTTTGCAAATTTTGACAGAGGTCGCTTTAGAGTCTCCTTTGCCCAGTGTAACTTATGAAGCAGTTTGTTTACAGACCCCCTTATGATAATGCATTAGAAATTTGGAGCACATAATCAAGTAACTCTATTATGGTCTCGAAAAATCATAGAATTTGCATTTACAGTCAGTCTATTCTAAAGCTTTCGAATCATTGCTCGAGTATACCATGGCTAAGTAATTGCAAGTCAAGACGACTGATTCCCAACTTGTACTTAGGTACAAATGACCTATACATAATGACAAAAATCTATGAACAAATTGTAATCCTTGTCGATACCAAAGGATTATCTAAAACAAAGTTCTTCCTTACTCTCAATAAATCTATCTAAACTAGTTTGATACAATACAATACAAGACAATGACATACAATTGAACAGCAAATGGGTTGCCTGCGCCCAAATGCAATGATTCACTTGATCCTTCGTACATATTAGCCAGTCAAATTGCACATATGTTTAATTCAATCAAATTATTAGGCAAGAACAGCTAGACGAAATAATTTAGGTCCGAGGAAGAACGGAGAAAAAAGATTTAATTTTTCTTTTTGATAACCATGGTGTCCGAGCCAGCTTTTGCGCACCTCGACTAATTCCACGGGATATCACCCCCACCAGCAATAGGTATCCAGTAACTCTATTCATCAAAGCAGTCAGGACCTCGACTAATTCCACAAGGATACCTATCACCCACCAGCAACAGGTACTCGGTAACTCTATCCACCAAAATCCAGGACCTCGCCTAATTCCGCAATATACCTTTCACCACCAGTAACTCTGCCCATCAAAGACAAGACACATGAAAAGAAACCACCCAATATTTTTGTTTCTGCTAGGATTTGAACCTGAGACCTTATAGTTCTCATCCCAATTCATTGACCACTATACCACAACCTAGAAAAAAGATTTAACTTATGTACACTGAGAATGTAGAAATTTCTTGCACTATCAATGTATCAAGATCAGAACTACCATACACTATTTGAATATAGAAACTAAACTGAAAAAAGGTGATCTTTACTTTTCCTAACATGTATACATATATTCTATATTGGCCAGCTACAACAACAACAACAACATACCCAGTGTAACCATATCCCTACCTAGAGGTAGAGAGGTTGTTTCCTATAGCTCTCGACAAGTTGAAAAACAGATCAAAGCGATCGAAAAAGAAAAAGACAGAAATGAAAAAGCCTTGACAAAATACTACAGAAAGCATCATAAATCATACTGAACAGTAACTAAAGAGAATCGAAGTACAAGAAGCGGCAGATAAAGACAGAACATAAATCTAGGAACAAGAAACTACATAAGTAATACTACGACTACTAGTACAGAAGGATAAGCGGGACCACACTCTACTACATGCTAGCTTACCACTACAATCTCTATCCTATGTCCTCGATAAGCTAAAACTAACCTCGGAAGCTCTAGTTTCGAGCTGAGTGATATAATCCTTCAACAATTTAGCTTCCAATTCTTGTCTTTCAATTTCAGCAAGTTCTTTTTTAGCCATTTCAACTCTCTGTGTTGCTTTCTCCAATCCATCAAGCAATACCTTATTTTCTTCTCTGTTCAAAAGTTCCTCTACTCTTTCATCCACCATACCAGTCAATGCATCCTTCAAATTCTTCGTTGTTTCGCCATTTTGCGAGCTATTAATGCAATTTATAGTTAGAAATTTTACAGGCCGTGAAAATGGAGCTGTGCCTGAGATATTAAATCTTTTGGTGAAATGGATTTTTGGGTATGATAGTAATGAGGAAATTGAGGTGGTCTTCATACTGTCCTCGTGGACGCCAAGGATGTGCAGACCTATTCTTCTTATCTTCCTAGTAGAATACAGTTTGGTCTCTTTCTCGAACTAATCTTGATTTTTAGCCAGATTTGAAAAGATTATTTTCTTCTATTTATTTATTTATTTATTTATTTATTTATGAGGTCAAGGGGTGTCATTTTCTTTCTCTCGTATTAAAATATTATTCTTACAACAAGTTCAAAATATTCCTACCTTTATCTTTAGTAATTCATTATATTAAAAATAAATATTGAATAATATGTGTTCATTTTTAAAAGTCATTATTTTATTGTCTGTTTTAGTCTTGTTATTAATTACTGGTTATATAAAATGCATTTCACAAAAGAGTAATATACTAGTAACTCCATTGTTTATTAAGACATATAGCAAGTCAATACTAAATAACTAAAACGAAAGAACTATATAATTACATAACTAATTCACATACACGTGTGTGTTATAATACTAATGAATAAACAACCTAGTACTAGTATAAAATTAAACGCTTAGACGTTGAAACTTTCATGATTCTATCTTGAATGTCTTTTTTTTGGTTTTAATAATTAAGTAACAAAGTGATTTGTGTTTATAGTATTTTTTAATATATATATTTCTACCCGTGTAATATGAGCTAATATGTTAATTCCACACTTATATTAGTGTTGAGCTAATAATATAACCAAAATTACACTTTCTTCGAGCAATTTTACTTGTTCCTTTACCAAAAAATAGATGGTCTAAAATAGCTATATTTTAGAAAATCAAAATATGATTTTTTTTTCAATTTTTACTAGTAAATTATTTCTGAAAACTACATTTTATGTCCATTTTAGTCTTGCTATTAATTACTGGTTATATAAAATGCATTTCACAAAAGAGTTATATACTAATAACTCTATTGTTTATTGTTTATTAAAACATATAGTAAGTCAATACTGAACAAGTAAACGAAAGAATTATATAATTACATAAATAATTCACATACCCGTGTGTGTGTTATAGTACTAATGAATAAACAACATAGTACTAGTACAAACTTAAATGTTTAGATGTTGAAACTCTGATAATTCTATCTTGAATGTCTTTTATATATATATATATATAATTGAGCAACAAAGCAATTTGTTTATAGCATTTTAAAATATATTTGGGTGGATAAACGGGCGAAATGGGGTATTTTTGGGTCAAATCGGTGTGCTATAGCCTACGGTTTCGGGGGTGGGCCCGGGGTTCGGGCGTGCTTGGGAGGTTGGGGATCGTCCCAATGTGGTCCGTTTAAATTTTTGAGGCCATTTGGGCGGACAAATGAGCGAAACGGCGTGAACGGGGCATTTTTGGGCCAAATCGATGTGCTATAGCCCACGATTTTGGGGGTGGCCTCGGGATCCGGGCGTGCTGTGGGCCGAAAATCAATCGGGGAGTGCCAGGGAGGTTGGGGATCGTCCCAGTATGGTCCGTTTAAATTTTCGTGACCATTTGGGTGGACAAACAGACGAAAAAGCGCGAACAGGGCATTTTTGGGCCAAATTGGTGTGCTATAGCCCACGATTTTGGGGGTGGGCTCGGGGTCCGGGCGTGCTGAGGGCCAAAATTCGACTGGGGCGTGCTAGGGAGGCTGTGGATTGTCCCAGTGAGGTTCGTTTAAATTTTAGTTGCCATTTGGGTGGACAAATGGAGAAAACGGCGCGAACGGGGCATTTTCAGGCCATATCGGTGTGCTATATAGCCCACGGTTTCGGAGCTGGCCCAGGGTCCAGGTGTGCTGTGGGCTGAAAATCGACCGGGGCGTGCCATAGAGGTTGGGGATCATCCCAGTGTGGTTCGTTTAAATTTTCGTGGCCATTTGGGTGGCAAATGGGCGAAACAGCGCGAACGAGGTATTTTTGGGGCAAATCGGTGTGCTATAGCCCACGGTTTTGGGGGTAGGCCCGGGGTCCGGGCGTGCTGTGGGCCAAAAATCGACCGGGGTATGCCAGAGAGGTTGGGGATCGTCCCAATGTGGTCAGTTTAAATATTCGTGGTCATTTGGGTGGACAAATGGGTAAAACGGTGCGAACGAGATATTTTTGGGATAAATAGGTGTGCTATAGTCCACGATTTTGGGGGTGGTCCCGGGGTACGAGCGTGATATGGGCCGAAAATCGATCGGGGCATGCCAGGGAGGTTGGGGATCATCCTAGTGTGGTCCGTTTAATTTTTTGTTGCCATTTGGGTGAACAAACGATTGAAGCGGTGCAAATGGGGCATTTTTGGGCTAAATCGGTGTGCTATAGCCCACAGTTTAGTGGGGGCCAGGGTTCGAGCGTGTTATGTGCCGAAAATCGACCGGGGCATGCCAGAGAGGTTGGGGATCGTTCCAGTGTGGTCCGTTTAAATTTTCATGGCCATTTGGGTGGACAAACGGGCGAAGCGGCGTGAACGAGGCATTTTTTGGCCAAATCGATGTGATATAGCCTACGATTTTAGGGGTGGGCCCTCGAGGTTCGGGCATGCAGTGGGCCAAAAATTGACTGAGGTGTGCCAGGGAGGTTTGGGATCGTCCCAGTGTGGTCCGTTTAAATTTTCGTGGCCATTTGGGTGGACAAACGGGCAAAATGGTGCGAACAGGACATTTTCGGGCTAAAGCGGTGTTCTATAGCCCACGATTTCGAGAGTAGGCCCGGGGTTCGAGCGTGTTGTGGGCCAAAAATTAACTGGGGCGTGCCAGGGAGGTTGGGGATCGTCCTAGTGTGGTCCGTTTAAATTTTCATGGCCATTTGGGTGGACAAACGGGCGAAACGGCGCGAACGGGGTGTTTTCGAACAGAATCGGTGTGCTATAGCCCACGGTTTTGGGGGTGAGCCTGGGGCCCGGGCGTGCTGCGTGCCGAAATCAACTGGGGCATGCCAGGGAGGTTGGGGATCATCCCAGTGTGGTCCATTTAAATTTTCGTGGTCATTTGGATGGACAAACGAGCGAAACGATGCGAACGAGGCATATTCAGGCCAAATTGGTGTGCTATAACCCACGTTTTTGGGTTGGGCCTGGGGTCTGAGCGTGCTGTGGGTCGAAAATTGATCGGGGCCTTCCATGGAGGTTGGGGATCATCCCAGTATAGTTCGTTTAAATTTTCGTGGCCATTTGGGTGGATAAACGGGCGAAATGGCACGAATGAGATATTTTCAGGCCAAATCGGTGTGCTATAGCCTACAGTTTTGGGGGTGGGCCCGGGGTCCGGGCGTACTGTGGGCCTAAAGTCGATTGGGGCATGCCAGGAAGGTTGGGGATCATCCTAGTGTGGTCCATTTAAATTTTCGTGCCCATTTGGGTGGATAAACGGGCGAAAGTGCGCGAACAGGGCATTTTCGAGCCAAATCGGCATGCTATAGCCTAAAGTTTCGGGGGTGGGCCCGCCTAAAATCGACCGAGGTGTGCCAAGGAGATTGAGGATCATCCCAGTGTGGTCCATTTAAATTTTTGTGGCCATTTGGGTAGATAAACGGACAAAACAATGCGAACGGGGCATTTTTGGGCCAAATCGGTGTGCTATAGCCCACAGTTTTAGGGTGGGCCAGGATTCGGGTGTGTTGTGGGCTGAAAATCGATCGGGGTATTCCAGGGAGGTTGGGTATCGTCCCAGTGTGGTTCATTTTAATTTTCGTGGCCATTTAGGTGGACAAACAGGCGAAACGATGCGAACGGGGTATTTTCGAGCCAAATCGGTGTGCTATAGCCCACGATTTTTTGGGTGGGCCCAAATTTCGGGCGTGCTGTGGGTCAAAAATCGATCGGGGCATGCAGGGAGGTTAGGATTGTCCCAATGTGGTCTATTTAAATTTTTGTGGCCATTTGGGTGGACAAATGGGCGAAACGGAGCGAACGGGGCATTTTCGGGCCAAATAGGTGTGCTATAGCCTACGGTTTTGGGGGTGAACCCGGGGTCCGGACGTGCTGTGTACCGAAAATCGATGGTGGCCTGTCAGGGAGGTTGGGGATCTTCCTAGTGTGGTTCGATTAAATTTTTGTGGCCATTTGGATGGACAAACGGCCGAAACGGCGCGAACGAGGTATTTTTCAGACGAATCGATGTGCTATGGCCCACGGTTTTGAGGGTGGGCCTAGGATCCGGACGTGCCGTGGGCCAAAATTTGTCCGAGGCGTGCCAGGGAGGTTGGGAATCGTCCTAGTGTGGTCCATTTAAATTTTCTTCGCTATTTGGGTGGACAAACGAGCGAAACGGCGCGAACGAGGCATTTTTCAGGCCAAATCGTTGTGCTATAGCCCACAGTTTTGAAAGTGGGATCGGGCGTGCTGTGGGCCTAAAATCGACTGTTGCGTGCCAGAGAGGTTGGGGATCGTCCTAGTGTGGTCTGTTTATATTTTCATTACCAGTTAGGTGGATAAACGGGCGAAACAGTGCAAACGAGGCATTTTCAGGCCAAATCGGTGTGCTATAGCCCACGATTTTGGGATTAAGCTCGGGGTCTGGCCGTACTGTGGGCAAAAAATCAACCGGGGCGTGCTAGGGAGGTTGGGGATCGTTCCAGTATGGTTCGTTTATATTTTTGTGACCATTTGGGTGGACAAACGGGTGACACGGCGCGAACGGAGCATTTTCAGGCCAAATCGGTGTGCTATAACCCACGGTTTTGGGGGTGGGCCCGGGGTCCGAGCGTGCTGTGGGCCAAAATTGATCGGGACGTGCCAAAGAGGTCGGGGATCATCTCAGTGTGCTCTATTTAAATTTTTGTGGCCATTTGGATGGACAAACGAGCGAAATGATGCGAACGAGGCATTTTCGGACTAAATTGGTGTGCTATAGACCACAGTTTCGGGGGTGAGCCTGGGGTTAGGGTGTGCAGTGGGCTGAAAATCGATTGGGGCGTGCCAAGAAGGTTAGGGATCGTCCCAGTATGGTTCGTTTAAATTTTTATGGCTATTTGGGTGTTCAAACGTGTAAAACAACGTGAACGGGACATTTTCGGGTCAAATCATTATTTTATAGCCCACGGTTTTGGGGGTGGGTCTGGGGTCCGGGCGTGCTGTGGGTTAAAAATTAATTGGGGCATTCCTAGGAGGTTGGAGATCATCCCAGTGTGGTCGGTTTTGAATTTTTGTGGCCATTTGTGTGGACAAACGGGCGAAGCGGCAAGAATGGGCCATTTTTGGGCCAAATCGGTGTGCTATAGCCCACGATTTTGGGGGAAAGCCTGGGGTTCGGGCGTGCAGTGGGCCAAAAATTGATCGAGGTTTGCCAGGGAGGTTGGGGATCGTTCTAGTGTGGTCCGTTTAAATTTTAGTAGCCATTTGGGTGGACAAATGGGCAACACGACGCAAATGGGGCATTTTTGGGCCAAATCGGTGTTATATAGCCCACGGTTTTGAGGGTGGGCTCGGGGTTCGAGCGTTCTATGGGCTTAAAATTGACCGAGGCGTGCTATGGAGGTTAGGGATCATCCCAGTATGGTACGTTTTAATTTTTGTGTCCATTTAGGTGAAAAATAGGCAAAACGGCACGAACGGGGTATTTTCGGATCAAATCGGTGTGCTATAGCCCACAGTTTCGTGGGTGGGCCCGGGGTCTGGGCGTTTTGTTGGTTGAAAATAGATCGGGGCATGCCATGGAGGTTAGGGATCATCCCAGTGTGGTCCGTTTAAATTTTCCTGGTCATTTGGGTGGACAAACGGGCGAAACGGCGCGAACGGGGTATTTTCGGGCCAAATCGGTGTGCTATAGCCCATGGTTTTGAGGGTGGGCCCGGGTCCAATCGTGCTGTGGGCCGATAATTGATGGGTCTTGCCAGAGAGGTTGGGGATCATCCCAGTGTAGTCTATTTAAATTTTTGTGGCCATTTGGGTAGACATATAGGTGAAACGACACGAACGGGCATTTTCGGGCCAAATCGGTTTGCTATAGCCCACATTTTTGGGGGTGGGAACGGGCGTGCTATTTGCCAAAAATCGACTGGGGCATTCCAGGGAGGTTGGGGATAGTCCAAGTGTGGTCCGTTTAAATTTTTGTCGCCATTTGGGTGGACAAATGGGCGAAACAGCGTGGACGAAGAATTTTTGGGGCAAATCGATGTGCTCTAGCCCACAATTTTGGGGGTGGACCCGGGGTTCGGGCGTGTTGTGGGATGAAAATCGATCGGGGAGTGCCAGAGAGGTTGGGGATCGTCCCAATGTGGTCCGTTTAAATATCCGTGGCCATTTGGGTGGACAAACGGGCGAAACAACGCGAATGAGGAATTTTTGGGCTATATTGGTGTGCTATAGACCACGATTTCGGGGGTGGGCCCGGTGTTCGGGCGTGCAGTGGGCTGAAAATCGATTGGGGCGTGCTAAGAAGGTCGGGGATCGTTTCAGTATTGTCCATTTAAATTTTTGTGGCCATTTTGTTGGACAAACATGCAAAATGATGCGAACGAGGCATTTTTAGGTCAAATCGGTGTGCTGTAGACTACGGTTTTGGGGGTGGGCCCGGGGTCCGGGCATGTTGTGCGCCAAAAATTAATCGAAGAGTGCCTGGGAGGTTGGGGATCGTCCGAGTGTGGTTCGTTTAAATTTTCGTGGCCGTTTATTTGGACAAATGGGCGAAACAGCACGAATGAGGCATTTTTGGGATAAATCGATGTGCTATAGCCCATGGTTTTGGGGGTGGGCTCGGAGTCCGGGCGTGCTATGGGCAAAAAATCGATTGGAGCGTGCCAGGGAGGTCGGAGATCATCCCAGTGTGGTTTGTTTAAATTTTTGTGGCCATTTGGATGGACAAACAGGCGAAACAGCGTGAACAGAGCATTTTCGGGGCAAATCGGTGTGCTATAGCCCATGGTTTTGAGGGTGGGCCGGGGTCCGAGTGTGCTGTGGGCCAAAAATTGACTGGGGCATGCCAGAGAGGTTGGGATCATCCCAGTGTGGTCTGTTTAAATTTTTGTGGTCATTTGGGAGGACAAACGGGCAAAACAGTATGAACGGAGAATTTTCGGGGCAAATTGGTGTGCTATAGCCCACGATTTTGGGGGTGGACACGGGGTCCAGGCGTGTTATAAGATAAAAATTAACCGGGGCATACCAGGGAGATTGAAGATCATCCCAGTTTGGTTTGTTTAAATATTCGTGTCCATTTGGGTGGACAAACAGGCAAAACGACGCGAACGGGGCATTTTTGGGCTATATTAGTGTGCAATTGACCACGGTTTCAAGGGTGTGCCTGGGGTCCGGGCGTGTTGGTAAGCAAAAGTCGACCGGGGTATGCCAGGGAAGTTGGGGATCATCCCAGTATGGTCCATTTAAATTTTCGTGGCCATTTGTGTGGAAAAACGAGCGAAACGGCGCGCACGGGGCATTTTTGGGATAAATCAATATGCTATAGCCCACGGTTTTGGGGGTGGGCCTTGGGTCAGGGCGTGCTATGGGCCAAAAATCAACTAAAGTATGCCAGGGAGGTCGAAGATCATCCCAGTATGGTCCGTTTACATTTTTGTGGCCATTTGGATGGACAAACGGGCGAAAAAGCACGAACTGGACATTTTTGGGCCAAACGGTGTGCTATAACCCACGGTTTCGGGGGTGGCCTGGGGTTCGGATGTGCTGTGGGTCAAAAATTGACCGAGGTGTGCCAGGGAGGTCAAGTATCATCCCAGTATGGTCCATTTAAATTTCCGTGGTCATTTGGGTGGACAAATGGGCGACATGGCAGAAACGGGGTATTTTTTAGCCAAATCGGTGTGCTATAGTCCACGGTTTGGGGGTGGGCCTAGGGTTCGGGCGTGCTGTTGGCCAAAAATCGACTGGGGCATGCCAAGAAAGTCGGGGATCGTCCCTGTGTGGTACGTTTAATTTTTTATGGCTATTTTGGAGGACAAACGGGCTAAACGGCATGAACGTGACATTTTTTGGCTGAATCGGTGTACTATTGCCCACGGTTTTGGGGGTAAGCAAGGGTCCGGGCATGTTGTGGGCCTAAAATCGACCGGGCAGTGCCATGGAGGTTGGGGATTGTCCCAGTGTGGTCCGTTTAATTTTTATGGCCATTTGGGTGGACAAACGACCGAAACGACATGAATGAGGCATTTTTAGGCCAAATTGGTATGCTATAACCCACAATTTCGGGGGTGGGATGTGTGTTTGGGCGTGATGTGGGCCAAAAACCGACTGGGGCGTGCCAGGGAGGTTGGGGATCATCCCAGTATAGTCTATTTAAATTTTCGTGGCCATTTGGGTGGATAAACGGGCTAAAAGAACGAACGGGGCATTTTCAGGCCAAATCAATGTGCTATGGCCGATGGTTTTGGGAGTGGGCCCAGGGTCCAGGCATGCTGTAGGCCAAAAATTGATCGAGGCAAGCCAGGGAGGTCAGGATCATCCCAGTGTGGTCCGTTTAAATTTTTGTGGCCATTAGGGTGGACAAACGGGCGAAACAGGGCGAACGGGGCATTTTTGAGCCAAATCGGAGTGCTATAGCCCACGATTTTGGGGATGGGCCTTGGGTACGGGCGTGCTGTGGTCCGAAAATCAACCGGGGTAGGCCAGGGAGATCGGGGATCATCCCAGTATGGTCCGTTTAAATTTTTGTGGCCATTTGGGTGGACAAACGGGCGAAACGGCGCGCATGAGACATTTTTGGGCCTAATTAGTGTGCTATAGCCTAGGGTTTTAGGGGTGGGCCCGAGGTCCGGGCGTGTGATGTGGGCTGAAAATTGATCGAGGTGAGCCAGAGAGGTTGGGTATCGTCCCAGTGTGGTCCATTTAATTTTTCATGGCTATTTGGATGGACAAATAGGCGAAATGGCGCGAACGGGGCATTTTTAGGCTAAATCGGTGAGCTATGGCTCACGGTTTTAGAGGTGGGCCAGGGGTCTGGGTGTGCTGTGGGCAAAAAATTGATCGGGGCATGCCACGGAGGATGAGAATTTTCCCAATGTGGTCCGTTTAAATTTTCGTGGTCATTTGGATGGACAAACGGGCGAAACAGGACGAATGGGATATTTTCAGGCTAAATCGGTGTGCTATAGCCCGCGGTTTCAGGGATGGGCCCGAGGTCCGAACGTGCTGCGGGCCAAAAATCGACCGGGGCCTGCCAGGGAGGTTGGGGATCGTCCTTGTATGGTCCATTTAAATTTTTGTGGCCATTTGGGTTGACAAACGGGCAAAACGACTCGAATGGGGCATTTTTGGGCCAAATTGGTGTGCTTTAGCAAACAATTTCGAGGGTGGACCCGGGGTTCGGGCATGCTGTGGGCCAAAAATCGACCGGGGCATGCCAGCGAGGTCGGGGATCGTGCCAGTGTGGTGTGTTTAATTTTTCATGTCCATTTGGGTGGATAAACGGGCGAAATGGTGCGAACGGGACATTTTCAGGCAAAATCAGTGTACTATAGCCCATGATTTCGGGGGTGGGATCGGCGTACTGTGGGCTGAAAATCGATCGGTATGTGCCAGGGAGGTTGGGGATCATCCCAGTGTGGTTCGTTTAAATTTTTGTGGCCATTTGTGTGGACAAATGGGCGACAAGGCGCAAACGAGGTATTTTTGGGCCAAATTAGTGTGCTATAGCCTACGGTTTCGGGGGTGGGCCCAGGGTCCGGGTGTGTTGTTGGCCTAAAATCGACCGGAGCATACCAGGGAGGTCGAGGATTGTCCCAATGTGGTCCATTTAAATTTTGATGTCCATTTGGGTGGACAAACGGGAGAAACAACGCAAACGGGATATTTTTGGACCAAATTGGTCTGCTATAGCCCACGGTTTTGGGGGTGGACAAGGGTCCGCGTGTGTTGTGGGCTGAAAATTGATCGGGGCGTGTCAGGGAGTAGGGGATCGTCCCAGTGTGGTCTGTTTATTTTTTTTTTCCATTTCGGTGGACAAACGGGCGAAACGGAGCGAACGGGGCATTTTCGGGCAAAATCAGTGTGCTATAGCCCACAGTTTCGGGGGTGGGCCTGGAGCCCGGGCGTGTTGTAGGGATAAAATAGACCAGGGCATGCCAGGGAGGTTGGGGATCATCCCAGTATGGTCCGTTTAAATTTTTGTGGCCATTTGAGTTGATAAACGGGCAAAATCGGTGTGCTATAACCCACGTTTTCGGGGGTAGGCCCGAGGTTCGGTCGTGCTGTGGGCCAAAAATTAACCGGCTTGTGCCAGAGAGGTTGGGGATCATCCCATTATAGTCCATTTATATTTTCGTGTCCATTTGGGTGGATAAATGGGCAAAATGACGTGAACGGGGTGTTTTCAGGACAAATCGGTGTGCTATAGCCCACGGTTTTGGAGGTGGACCAGGGGTCCGATTGTGCTGTGGGCCAAAAATTGATCGGGGCATGCCAGGGAGGTTGGGGATCATCCCAGTGTGGTCCGTTTAAATTTTAGTGGGCATTTGGGCGGACAAACGGGCGAAACGGCACAAACGGGGCATTTTTGGGTCAAATCGATGTTCTATAGCCCACGGTTTTGGGGGTGGGCCCGGGTTCTAAGAGTTTTCTGTTCCAAAAATCAACTGAGGTATGCTAGAGAGGTCGGGGATTGTCTCATTATGGTTCGTTTAAGTTTTCGTGGCCATTTGGGTGGAAAAATGGGCGAAATGGCACGGACGGGGTGTTTTCAGGTAAAATCGGTGTGCCAAAGCCCACGGTTTCAGGGTGCACCTGAGGTATGGGCGTGCTGTGGGCTGAAAATCGACTGGGACATACCACGGAGGTCGGGGATCGTGCCAGTGTGGTCCGTTGAAATTTTCATGGCCATTTGGGTGGATAAACGGGCGAAATGACGTGAACGGGTCATTTTCAGGCCAAATCGGTGTGCTATAGCCCACGGTTTTGGGGGTGGGACGGTGGGACGGGCGTGTAGTGGGCCAAATATTGACTGGGGCATGCTACGGAGGTTGGGAATCGTCTCAGTATGGTCCGTTTAATTTTTCGTGGCCATTTAGTGGGACAAACGGGCGAAACGGCACGAACGGGACATTTTTGGGCCAAATCGGTTTGCTATAGCCCACGGTTTTGGGGGTGGGTCTAGGGTCCGGGCGTGCTGTGGGTCAAAAATCGATAGGGGCATGCCAGGGAGTTTGGGGATCGTACCAGTGTAGTCTGTTTAATTTTCAAGTCCATTTGAGTGAATAAACGGGCGAAACGGAGCGAATGGGGCATTTTCGGGCCAAATCGCTGTGCTATAGCCCACGTTTTTATGGGTCAGCCCGCAGTTTGGGCGTGCTGTTTGCTGAAATTAACCAGGGCGTGCCAGGGAGATTGGGAATCATCCCAGTGTGATCCGTTTAATTTTTCGTGGCCATTTGGGTGAAAAACGGGCGAAAAGGTGCGAACGGGGCATTTTTTAGCCAAATTGGTGTGCTATAGCCCACGGTTTCGGGGGTGGGACTGGGTTCCGAGCGTGCGGTAGGCCAAAAATCAACAAAAGCGTGCAAGGGAGGTTGGGAATCGTCTCTGTATGGTCCGTTTAAATTTTTGTGGCCATTAGGGTGGACAAACGGGTGAAACAACGCTAATGGAGAATTTTCGAGCCAAATCGGTGTGCTATAGACCATGGTTTTGGTGGTAGACCCGGGGTCCGGGCATGCTGTGGGCCTAAAATCGTCCGGGGCATGCCAGGGAGGTTGGGGATCGTCCCAGTGTGGTCCGTTTAAATTTTTGTGGCCATTTGGTTGGACAAACGGGCAAAACGGCACGTACAAAGTGTTTTCAGGCTAAATCGGTGTGTTATAGCCCACGATTTTAGGGGTGCGCCCGAGGTCCGGGCATACTGTTGGCCAAAAATTGACCGGGGCGTGCCAGGGTGGTTGGGGATCATCCCGGTGTGGTCCATTAATTTTTTATGGCGATTTGGTGGGACAAACGGGCGAAACAGCACAAATGGGGCATTTTTGGGCCAAATCGGTGTGCTATAGCCCACGGTTTTGGGGGTGGACCACGGGTCCGGGCGTGCTGTGGGTCAAAAATCGACCGGGGCTTGCCAGGGAGGTTGGGGATCATTCCAGTGTGTCCGTTTAAATTTTTGTGGCTATTTGGGTGGACAAACGGGCGATATGGCGCAAACGGGGCATTTTCGGGCTAAATCGGTGTGCTATAGCCCACGGTTTCGGGAATGGGATCGGGGTTCGAGCGTGCTCTGGGCTGAAAATCGATCGGAGCGTGTTTGGGAGGCTGGGGATCGTCCCAGTGAGGTCTGTTTAATTTTTCGTGGCTATTTGGGTGGACAAACGGGCGAAACAACGCGAACGGGAGGGGTGTTTTCAGGTCAAATCGGTGTGTTTTAGACCACAGTTTCGGGGGTGGGCTTGTAGTCTGGGTGTGTTGTGGTCTGAAAATCGACCAGGGCATACCAGGTAGGTTGGGGATCATACTAGTGTGATCCGTTTAAATTGTCATGATCATTTGCATGGACAAACGGGCGAACAGCGCGAACGGAGCATTTTCAGACCAAATCGGTTTGCTATAGCCCACTATTTCGGGCGTGGGCTCACGCATACTGTGGGACAAAAATCAACCACGGTGTGCCAGGGAGGTTGGGTATCATCCTAGTGTGGTCCGTTTAATTTTTTGTGGTCATTTGGGAGGACAAACGGGCAAAACGGTGCGAACGGGGCATTTTTGGGCTAAATCGGTGTGCTATATATAGCCCACCGATTTGGGGGTGGGTCCGGAGTCTGGGATTCGAGCGTGCTGTGGGCCAAAAATCGTCGGGGGCGTGCCAGAGAGGTAGGGAATCATCCCAGTGTGGTCCGTTTAAATTTTCGTGGCCATTCGGGTGGACAAACGGGCAAAACGGCGCGAACGGGGCATTTTTGGGTCAAATCGGTGTGTTATTGCCTACGGTTTTGGGCGTGGATCTGGGGTCCAAGCGTGCTGTGGGCCAAAATTTGGGCATGCTAGGGAGGTCGGGGATTGTCCTAGTGTTGTCCGTTTAAATTTTCGTGGCTATTTGGATGGAAAAATGGTACAACAAAGCGTTTATGGGCCAAATTAGTGTGCTATATCCCATGGTTTCAGAGGTGGGCCCGGGGTCCGAGTGTGCTGTTGGCCGAAAATCGACTGAGGTATGCCAGGGAGATTGGGGATCATCCCATGTGGTCCGTTTAAATTTTTATGGCCATTTGGGTGGACAAATGAGCAAAACGGCGCAAACGGGGCATTTTCGGGCCAAATCGGTGTGCTATAGACCACAGTTTCGGGGGTGGGCTCGGGGTTCGAGCGTGCTATGGGTTAAAAATCAATTGGGGTATGACAGAGAGGTTGAGGATCATCCCAGTGTGGCCCTTTTAAATTTTCGTGGCCATTTGGGTGGACAAACGTGCGAAACAACGCAAATGGGGCATTTTCGGGCCAAATCGATGTGCAATAGCCCACGTTTTTAGGGGTGGGCTCGGGGTCCGGGCGTGCTTTGGGCCAAAAATCAATTGAGGCGTGCAAGAAAAGTTGAGGATCATTCCAGTGTGGTAAGTTTAATTTTTTGTGGCCATTTGAGCGGACAAACGAGCGAAACGGCATGAACAGGGAATTTTCAAGACAAATCGGTGTGCGATAGCCCACGATTTCGGGGGTGGACCCGAGGTTCGGGTATTCTGTGGGTTGAAAATTAACCGAGGCATGCCAGGGAGGTTAGGGATTATTCTAGTATGGTCCATTTAAAATTTAGTGGACATTTGGGTGGACAAACGGGCAAAATGGCTCGAACGGGGCATTTTTAAGCCAAATCAGAGTGCTATAGCCCACGGTTTCGGGGGTGGGCTCGGGATTCGGGCGTGCTATGGGCCAAATATCGACCGGGGTATGCCAGGAAGGTTGGGGATCATCCCAGTGAGGTCCGTTTAAATTTTCGTGGCCATTTGGATGGACAAACGGGAGAAACTACGTGAACGGGGCATTTTTTGGCCAAATCGGTGTGCTATAGCCCACTATTTTAGGAGTGGACCTGGGGTACGGGCGTGTTGTAACACCCCGTATTTAAGTACATGTATTGGCGTATTCAAGTACGTGATTGGTCTTATTTATATGGAATTAATTTTTTATTTTATTTATACCGGAATTTGCCCGTCGATGGTTTCATACGAAGGTTATTGAATAAGATTTCCAACGATATAAAGATTTCCAAAAACGGATAAGTTTCGGATATAATCGAGCACGTTCGAAACTATAAAACGGTGGCCGGGATATGGTGAATAGTAAATGTGCAGGAAAATTTCCTGCAAACAAACTACTGAGGCCTGCCAGTTTTTTTGGGTCGACTTTGAACGATCATAACTCCCTTAATATAATGAACTGGGAGAGCTAACACATATCAAAAGAAATATCTTTGAGTCTTCTTTCCAATGCAATTAGTTTCATCCAAATCCAACATCTGAGTAAGGAGTTATACTCGTTTTACTTCAGCCTATCAAAACAGTTTTTGAAGGTCAACTTCAAACGATCATAACTCCTTGTACAGGACGAACTGGGTGGCCTACTTTATATGAAATGAAATATCTTTGAATTATCTATCCAACGATACCAATTTCACACAAATCCGATATTGGAGCAAAGAGTTATGGTCGATTTACTTTAGCCTATCAAAACAGTCCATCATGGACAGATTCGGATTTACTTAAATTTTTAAGGGCAATATGGTCATTTTCCATCACCTCATGGACGAAAATTGGTCATTATATACATATAATTAGCCTAGTATCCATCATTCATCATCCAATTATTGAAGAATAAGGAACCCTAGCCTAATTTCAACTCCAATTATCTTGTGATTCAACTGTAGAAAGTCCAAATTGATTCCGTAGTTGTGTTCACCGTCTCGACGGCTTCGAGAAGCACCCCTTATTTGTGCCAACAGGACTTCGAAACCAAAAGGGCCATTTTATGGTAAGGATGTAAATTATGTTGGTGTTATTTATATGGATATGTATATATATATATATGCATGTGAGCATAAGAAGTATGTTATTTGATTGTTGTTGAAAGATGATTGGGAAATGATGTTGGATTATTCTTGTGCATGGTTGGATTATGTTGAATTGTGAAGGGATTTGGTATTGATGATGTGGTATTGAAATGATGATTATATATATATATACACACATAAACCTATTGTTCAAGTTGGTTTTTGGAATGTTTTGCAAATATTGGTTGTATGGAATTATGGAAGAGAATTGTGGTGTTGGGTTGCTAATACTAGATGCCAAACATTTCATTGTAGATAAGTGATTTGTAAAGGCGGGAAGTTGTGTTGAATTGGTATCCGAATCTACGACGAGGTATGTAAAGCATACTCTAACAATGTTCTTTGGCATGAAAACACCAATGTTCCATCAAGTAAGATTCCGAGGTTGTCCAAAAACATGTATTGTTCTACGTTACCAACGAAGTTGTTTCCATCCTATAAAGTGTCAAAATGTTTCATTGATATACCAAAAGGCTCCTATTTTATTGTTGTGATATTGATGATTCTGAAACACATTGTTGATATACCAATAAGTTCCTACTTTATTGTTATGGCATTGATGACTCCAAAACACTTCATTGATGTGTCAATGAGTTCTTACTTCATTGTTATTGCATTGATGGTCTATTTATATGTCTCCTATTGATGTATCATTGTTCCAAAGGTACTATATTGGCATGAACACTAATGTAATAATCTCAAAAGCTTTTGAACTAAGTTATTGGAAAGATCTCTTATGTGTGTTACTTGATATACGTGTGGGTGGTATCCCAGGGGCATAAGCCTAGCATGGGTCGATCCCTATTTATGTGTTTATGGGTGGTATCCCAGGGGCATAAGCCTAGCATGGGTCGAGCCCAGTTGATATGTACTGGAGGCAGCCTAATGGTCACAGTACAGTACAGTAATGATTACAAAGACGATAAGAACGAAGGTAAAGTGATTGAATAAATGCAATGTACAGGTTGTCACAAGTTCTAGTAAATGTGGTCCACTCCTATTACGCTTTATTCACTTGTTTCTGATTTCTATTGAGCTCCTATATCATATGTGATTATCTATAGCTTTACATACTCAGTACATATTTCGTACTGACGTCCCCCACGAGGGACCTGCATTTCATGCTGCAGGCACAGGTACCTCAACTTATACACCGCACAAGTAGGAGCCAGGTCATACAACTATTGTTGGTGAGCTCCAGTTTGCTTTGGAGCTTTCCGAGTCGGCTCTTTATGTTTTGTTATTGTACAAGAGTCATGTGTGGACGGGGGTTTGTCCCGACCCTAGTTATGTCATGTATATCCTAGAGGCTTTGTAGACATAAGGAAGGGTAAAGTCATGGAAGTTTATATAGTCATGTTATATTTGTATATGTGGTGGCCCCGACGGCCAAGTGTTATATATATATATTTGTGCGTGTTGTGCTGATACAGGTAATTAGATTCTTCTATATGCAACGAAGTGCTGTCCAAATTTTTGGTGACATGTAAGTGAAAGTACAGGTATTTGAACGGGTTCTCCCGGGCCTTCTCGGCTTCGGGTGCCAGTCCGGCCCGATGGGATTTTGGGGCGTGACAAAAGTGGTATCAGAGAGGTTCGTCCTAGTAAGTCTACAAAGCCGTGTCTATGTAGAGTCTTGTTTATCGGTGTGTTGTGCACCACATCTATAAACAGGAGGCTATGGACATTTAGGAATTGTTTCTTTTCTTCATGTCTTAGATCGTGCGATAGAGCTTATATTGTATATGAAGTCATAGTTGACCACTGAATCAGTTTGTTTCTCTTATTATAGTAATGATGCCGGTTACCAGAAGCAAGAATACCGGTAAGCAAGTAGATGTGGCTGCCGGAGAGGGGACTAGTAAGTCACCCACTATACCAGCTAATCAAAGTGAGGCTCCAGCTGAGCATGCATCAGAAACTTCCCCCAGTCCGGAAGAAATAAGGGGGAGGAGAACTATATCCCCAGAGCCACCTATTAATGTTGTTGATCAAGATCTTAGAAATACAGTGCAACTTTTGACTCGTATAGTTGCTGGGCAAGCTCAAGGGCAAGCTATTCCTACTGCAGGTCCTAGTGGTATAGATAGGGCGGCTAGTCTTCGAACACAGGATTTTCTTAAGATGGATCCGCCTACTTTTACCGGATCCGATCTTAACGAAGATCCGTAGGACTTTATTGATCAGATCCAAAGGGCCCTAGAGGTGATGCATGTAGCGGGCAGAGAGATAGTGGAGTTAGCCGCGTATAGATTCAAAGGTGAGGCTATATATTGGTATGAAGACTGGAAACGGTCAAGGGGCATTGATGCACCCCCAGCTACTTGGAAAGAGTTCAAAGAGGCATTTATTAATCATTATCTTCCATATGAGACTCGTCAGGCCCGTACGGATCAGTTCTTAAATCTTCGACAGGGTAATACAAGTGTGAGAGAGTATAGTCTTCGATTTAATTCCTTGTCCAGATATGCTCCTAATGTTATAGCTACTATGGATGACAGAGTTCATCGGTATGTGAATGGATTGGATCCGTATTTGGTTAGGGATTGTACTATTGCTGCACTGAATAAAGACATGGATATATCTAGGATCCAAGCATTTGCACAGAAAATGGAAGATCAGAGGCAAAGAAGAAGAACACAGGAATTTGAAAGCGGATCTTCTAAGAGGGCCAGATCTACAGGGCAGTTTATGGCGCCACAGGGAGGTTTTAGACCTCAATTTTCTGCTAGACCACCTAGGCCATTATTTTTTTATTCTGCAGCTAGTGCTCCACCACAACATCAGGGGTTCAGAGGTAGTCAATTTGGGCAAAGAAGTGAGGGTCATAGTTCGCGATCAGTGGGTTACCAAAGGCAACGGAATATAAGCCAATCGAGACCTCCTCGAGAGCCATGCAATAAATGTGGAAGGTATCATTTGGGCGCATGTCGGCTGGGGACCAATGTTTGCTTTTGGTGCGGTATGTCGGGGCATATGATGAGGGAATGCCCACGAAGGGACATAGGGGGTATGTCACGACCTACAGGGTCATTTGTTGCATCATCATCATCGATGCCTTATTCAGGAAGGGGTGCACAACCAATGGGTCGTGTTAGAGGTGATAGAGGAGCCACGAGTTCTAGCAGGGCTCAAAATCGTACGTATGCTCTAGCGGATCGACAGAATTTAGAGGCTTCCCCAGATGTGGTTACAGGTACGTTGTCTATATTTTCATTCGATTTATATGCCTTAATTGATCCCGGTTCTACATTATCTTATGTTACTCCATTGGTTGCTGGAAAGTTCGAAAGAATACCCGAACTGTTAGTTAAGCCGTTTGAAGTGTCCACACCGGTCGGGGAATCTATTATAGCTAGAAGGGTTTATCGAAACTGCATAGTAACTGTTTGTGGTCGTAATACGATGACTGATCTTGTGGAGTTAGAAATGGTAGATTTTGTTGTTATAATGGGTATGGACTAGTTGGCGTCTTGTTATGCCACAATTGATTGTTGCACGAAAAAGGTATATTTCCATTTTCCAAATGAATCAGTCCTTGAATGGAAAGGTGAAATTAGCACGCCAAGAGGTAGATTTATTTCTTATTTTAAGGCAAGAAGAATGATTTCCAAGGGATACATATATCATTTAGTTAGAGTAAGGGATACAGAAGCGGAGCCACCAACTCTTCACGCTGTTCCGGTGGTAAATGAATTTCCTGATGTATTTCCTGAAGATCTTCCAGGTTTGCCTCCTGAACGAGAAGTAGAGTTTGGTATTGATGTAATACCAGGCACCCAACCAATCTCCATTCCTCCGTATAGAATGGCCCCAGCAGAATTACGAGAATTGAAAGAGCAATTGAAAGATTTGCTAGAAAAGGGGTTCATTAGGCCTAGTATTTCCCCTTGGGGAGCACCAGTGTTATTTGTGCGCAAAAAGGATGGCTCGCTGAGGATGTGTATTGATTATCAGCAATTGAATAAGGTGACTATTAAGAATAAATATCCTCTCCCAAGAATTGATGATTTATTTGATCAGTTACAGGGCGCCAAGTGTTTTTCTAAGATTGATTTGAGGTCAGGTTACCACCAAGTGAGGGTCAAAGAGAAGGATATACCCAAGACAGCTTTCCGAACACGGTATGGTCATTATGAGTTTCTAGTTATGTCATTTGGGCTAACTAATGCACCTGCAGCTTTTATGGATTTGATGAATAGGGTGTTTAAGACATTCCTGGATGTATTTGTGATAGTTTTTATAGATGATATTCTAGTTTATTCTAGATCAGAAGAGGACCATGCCAATCACTTATGACAGGCATTGCAGACTCTTCGTGATTGTAAGCTTTATGCAAAGTTCTCTAAATGTGAGTTTTGGTTAAAGTCGGTGGCATTTTTGGGTCATATTGTATCTAGTGAAGGGATAAAGGTTGATGCTTAAAAGATAGAAGCTGTGAAGAACTGGCCAAGGCCCACAACGCCTACGGAGATTCGTAGTTTTCTCGGCTTGGCCGGTTATTATAGAAGGTTTGTTAAAGACTTTTCTTCCATTTCAGCACCCTTAACCAAGCTAACGCATAAAGCATCCAAGTTCCAGTGGAATGATGCGTGTGAGGAGAGTTTCCAAGAATTGAAGAATAAGTTGACTTCTACACCTGTGTTGGTACTTCCAGAAGGTACAGAAGGGTATACAGTCTATTGCGATGCTTCGAGAATTGGTTTAGGATGTGTATTAATGCAGCATGGTAAGGTGATAGCATATGCCTCAAGGCAATTGAGGCCACATGAGAAAAATTACCCCATACATGATCTTGAGCTGGCAACGGTTATCTTTGCTTTAAAGATATGGCACCACTACTTATATGGGGTTCATGTTGATATATATACTGACCATAAGAGCTTGCACTATATTTTTAATCAGAAGGATCTAAATTTAAGGCAGCGGAGATGGCTTGAACTATTAAAGGACTACGATGTTGATATCTTGTACCATCCAGGGAAAGCAAATGTGGTAGCAGATGCGTTAAGTCGTAAGTCTATGATGGCGCCTATAGAAAGTCAAGGGATGGTTAAAGATCTTCACCAGTTAGCTAGTTTGGGAGTTCGCCTTCTTGAAACTCTGAATAAAGAGCTTATCGTACATAATACTGCGGAATCTTCATTAGTAGCTGAAGTGAAAGAGAAGCAATATGCAGATCCTATTTTATTACAGCTTAAGGAGAACGTTCAGAGTGGTGCGACCAAGGCATTTGAGCTTACGCGAGAAGTAGTACTTCAGTGCCAAAACCGATTGTGTGTGCCGGATGTAGACGGGCTAAGAAAGAAGATTATGACAGAGGCACATTTTTCAAGGTATTCCATTCATCCAGGATCAACCAAAATGTATCAAGATTTGAAAGATATGTATTGGTGGAATGACATGAAAAGGAACATCGCAGAATTTGTAGCTGAATGTCCAAATTGCCAACGAGTTAAAGTGGAACATCAAAAGCCCGGAGGCTATATGCAATGCATAGATCTTCCAATTTAGAAGTGGGACATGATCAACATGGATTTTGTTACAGGTTTGCCTCGTACAACTCGAAAATTTGATTCTATATGGGTGATTGTGGATAGGCTTACTAAATCCGCACATTTCTTACCCGTTAAGGCCACTTACACAGTTGAAGAATATTCGAAGCTGTATGTTAAGGAAATAGTCCGATTACATGGAGTGCCAACTTCTATTATATCGGATCGGGGAACTCAATTTACCGCAAACTTTTGGAAGTCTTTCCAACGGAGTTTGGGAACACAAGTGAATCTGAGTACAACTTTTCACCCTCAGACGGATGGACAAGCAGAGCGCACCATTCAAACACTTGAAGATATGGTACGAGCATGTGTTATAGATTTTAAAGGCAGCTGGGATGATCATTTACCTCTTATTGAGTTTGCCTACAATAATAGCTATCATTCAAGTATCAAAATGGCACCATATGAAGCTTTATATGGGAGGAAGTGTAGATCACCAATAGGATGGTTCGAAGCGGGTGAAACTCTTATGTTCGGACCGGATCTTGTGTATCAAGCCATAGAAAAAGTCAAGGTGATTCAGCAACGGTTGAAAACAGCCCAAAGTCGACACAAGTCATGTGCGGATAGTAGAAGAAGAGGGCTAGAATTTTCGTTAGGCGATTGGGTATTTTTGAAGGTATCACCAATGAAAGGGGTGATGAGATTTGGCAAGAAAAGAAAGTTGAGTCCATGATATATAGGCCCGTATAAGATTATTCGAAGATGTGGGCAAGTTGCTTATGAATTAGAGCTACCCCAGGAACTCTCATCAGTGCATCCAGTATTTCATGTATCGATGCTTCGAAAGTGCATCGGAGATCCGTCCCTTATTACTTTTACTGAAGATGTGCAAGTAACAGAAGATCTTACCTATGAGGAGATGCCTATTGCTATATTAGATCGTCAAGTTAAGAAGATGAGAAATAAAGAAGTAGCATCGGTGAAAGTACTTTGGAGAAATCAACAAAGGGAAGAGATTACATGGGAAGCTGAGGAAGCAATGAAATCTAAGTACCCTCATTTGTTCAAAGATGAAGAGGAAGTTCAAGAAACGGAGTTAGAACATTAACAAGTAAGTTTTTGTTTATATATGCATAGTATTTATGTGATGATGTGAATGTTAATGGTGGACTTGAACTTGTTTTGGTTGAATAACTACGCTAACATTCGAGGACGAATGTCCTAAAGGGGGGAAGGATGTAACACCCCGTATTTAAGTACATGTATTGGCGTATTCAAGTACGTGATTGGTCTTATTTATATGGAATTAATTTTTTATTTTATTTATACCGGAATTTGCCCGTCGATGGTTCCATACGAAGGTTATTGAATAAGCTTTCCAACGATATAAAGATTTCCAAAAACGGATAAGTTTCGGATATAATTGAGCACGTTCGAAACTATAAAACGGTGGTCGGGATATGGTGAATAGTAAATGTGCAGGAAAATTTCCTGCAAACAAACTACTGAGGCCTGCCAGTTTTTTTGGGTCGACTTTGAACGATCATAACTCCCTTAATATAATGAACTGGAAGAGCTAACATATATCAAAAGAAATATCTTTGAGTCTTCTTTCCAATGCAATTAGTTTCATCCAAATCCAACATCTGAGTAAGGAGTTATACTCGTTTTACTTCAGCCTATCAAAACAGTTTTTGAGGGTCAACTTCAAACGATCATAAGTCCTTGTACAGGACGAACTGGGTGGCCTACTTTATATGAAATGAAATATCTTTGAATTATCTATCCAACGATACCAATTTCACACAAATCCGATATTGGAGCAAAGAGTTATGGTCGATTTACTTTAGCCTATCAAAACAGTCCATCATGGACAAATTCGGATTTACTTAAATTTTTAAGGGCAATATGGTCATTTTTCATCACCTCATGGACGAAAATTGGTCATTATATACATATAATTAGCCTAGTATCCATCATTCATCATCCAATTATTGAAGAATAAGGAACCCTAGCCTAATTTCAACTCCAATTATCTTGTGATTCAATCGTAGAAAGTTCAAATTGATTCTGTAGTTGTGTTCACCGTCTCGAGGGCTTCGAGAAGCACCCCTTATTTGTGCCAACAGGACTTCGAAACCAAAAGGGCCATTTTATGGTAAGGATGTAAATTATGTTGGTGTTATTTATATGGATATGTATATATATATATATATATATATATATATATATATATATATATATATATATATATATATATATATATATATATATATATATATATGCATGTGAGCATAAGAAGTATGTTATTTGATTGTTGTTGAAAGATGATTGGGAAATGATGTTGGATTATTCTTGTGCATGGTTGGATTATGTTGAATTGTGAAGGGATTTGGTATTGATGATGTGGTATTGAAATGATGATTATATATATATATATACACATAAACCTATTGTTCAAGTTGGTTTTTGGAATGTTTTGCAAATATTGGTTGTATGGAATTATGGAAGAGAATTGTGGTGTTGGGTTGCTAATACTAGATGCCAAACATTTCATTGTAGATAAGTGATTTGTAAAGGCGGGAAGTTGTGTTGAATTGGTATCCGAATCTACGACGAGGTATGTAAAGCATACTCTAACAATGTTCTTTGGCATGAAAACACCAATGTTCCATCAAGTAAGATTCCGAGGTTGTCCAAAAACATGTATTGTTCTACATTACCAACGAAGTTGTTTCCATCCTATAAAGTGTCAAAATGTTTCATTGATATACCAAAAGGCTCCTATTTTATTGTTGTGATATTGATGATTCTGAAACACATTGTTGATATACCAATAAGTTCCTACTTTATTGTTATGGCATTGATGACTCCAAAACACTTCATTGATGTGCCAATGAGTTCTTACTTCATTGTTATTGCATTGATGGTCTATTTATATGTCTCCTATTGATGTATCATTGTTCCAAAGGTACTATATTGGCATGAACACTAATGTAATAATCTCAAAAGCTTTTGAACTAAGTTATTGGAAAGATCTCTTATGTGTGTTACTTGATATACGTGTGGGTGGTATCCCAGGGGCATAAGCCTAGCATGGGTCGATCCCTATTTATGTGTTTATGGGTGGTATCCCAGGGGCATAAGCCTAGCATGGGTCGATCCCTATTTATGTGTTTATGGGTGGTATCCCAGGGGCATAAGCCTAGCATGGGTCGAGCCCAGTTGATATGTACTGGAGGCAGCCTAATGGTCACAGTACAGTACAGTAATGATTACAAAGACGATAAGAACGAAGGTAAAGTGATTGAATAAATGCAATGTACAGGTTGTCACAAGTTCTAGTAAATGTGGTCCACTCCTATTACGCTTTATTCACTTGTTTCTGATTTCTATTGAGCTCCTATATCATATGTGATTATCTATAGCTTTACATACTCAGTACATATTTCTTACTGACGTCCCCCACGGGGGACCTGCATTTCATGCTGCAGGCACAGGTACCTCAGCTTATACACCGCACAAGTAGGAGCCAGGTCATACAACTATTGTTGGTGAGCTCCAGTTTGCTTCGGAGCTTTCCGAGTCGGCTCTTTATGTTTTGTTATTGTACAAGAGTCATGTGTAGGCGGGGGTTTGTCCCGACCCTAGTTATGTCATGTATATCCTAGAGGCTTTGTAGACATAAGGAAGGGTAAAGTCATGGAAGTTTATATAGTCATGTTATATTTGTATATGTGGTGGCCCCGACGGCCAAGTGTTATATATATATATTTGTGCGTGTTGTGCTGATACAGGTAATTAGATTCTTCTATATGCAACGAAGTGCTGTCCAAATTTTTGGTAACATGTAAGTGAAAGTACAGGTATTTGAACGGGTTCTCCCGGGCCTTCTCGGCTTCGGGTGCCAGTCCGACCCGATGGGATTTTGGGGCGTGACAGTGTAGTAGGCCAAAAATCAACCGGTGCATACCAGGGAGGTTGGGGATCGTCCCAGTGTGATCCGTTTAAATTGTCATGGCCATTTAGGTGGACAAACGGGCGAAACAGAGCAAACGGGGCATTTTCAGGCCAAATTGGTGTGCTATAGGCCACAATTTTAGGGTTGCACTCGGGGTCCGGCGTGTTGTAGGCCAAAAATTAACTGGGGCATGCCAGGGAGGTTATGGATCGTCCCTGTGTCGTCCGTTAAAATTTTCGTGGCCATTTGGGTGGACAAACGGGCAAAATGGCGTGAATAGGGCATTTTCGGGCATAATCTGTGTGCTATAGCCCACAGTTTCGGGGGTGGGCCCGGGGTTCGGGCGTGTTGTGAGCCTAAAATCAATCGGGGCATCCCAGGAAGGTTGAGGATAGTCCCAATATGGTCTATTTAAATTTTCGTGGCTATTTGGGTGGATAAACGGGCAAAACAGTGCGAACAGGGTGTTTCCAAGCCAAATCGGTGTGTTATAGCCCATAATTTTTGGGGTGGGCCCAAGTTTTGGGCATATCGTGGCCTAAAAATTGACCGAGGCATGCCAGGGAGGTCGTGGATCGTCCCAGTGTGGTCCGTTTAAATTTTTGTGGCCATTTGGGGGATAAACGGGCGAAATGACGCGAACGGGGCATTTTCGAGCTAAATCAGCCAGCTATAGCCCACGGTTTTAGGGGTGGGCCCAAGGTATGGATGACTGTGGGCCGAAAATCGATCGAGGCGTGCTAGGGTGATTGGGGATCATCCCAGTGTGGTCGATTTAATTTTTCGTGGCCATTTGATGGGACAAACGGGCGAAACGGCAAGAACGGGGCATTTTTGGGCCTAATCAGTGTGCTATAGCCTACGGTTTTGGGGGTGGGCCCAGGGTCCAGGCGTGCTGTAGGCCAAATATCGACGGGGCTTGCCAGGTAGGTTGAGGATCATCCTAGTCTGTCCGTTTAAATTTTTGTGGCCATTTGGGCGGACAAACGGGCCAACTGGCGCGAACGGGCATTATCGGGCCTAATCGGTGTGCTATAGCCAACGGTTTCAGGTGTGGGCAAAGGGTCCGGGTGTGCTGCGGGCTGAAAATCAACCGGGACATGCCAGGGAGGTTGGGGATCATTCCAGTGTTTTCCTCTTAAAATTCTGTGGCCATTTGGGTAGACAAACGACCAAAACGGTGTGGTCGGGGCATTTTTAGGCCAAATCGGTGTGCTATAGCCTACGGTTTCGGGGGTAGGCCTGGGGTTCGAGCGTGCTGTTAGCCAAAAATTGATCGGGGCGTGCCTGGGAGGTTGGGGATCATCCCAGTGTGATCCATTTAATTTTTCGTGGTCATTTGGGCGGACAAACGGGCGAAATAGCATGAACGGGGCATTTTAGGGCCAAATCGGTGTGCTATAGACTCGGTTTTGGGGGTGGACCCAACGTCTGGGCGTGTTGTGGGTCAAAAATCGACCGAGGCGTGCCAGGGAGGTTGGGGATCATCCCAGTGTGTTCTTTTAAATTTTTGTGGCCATTTGGGTGGATAAAAGGGCGAAACAGCGCGAACGAGGCATTTTTAGTCCAAATCGATGTGCTATGCTCATGGTTTCGGGGGTGGGCCCGGGGTTCGGGCGTGTTGTGGGCTGAAAATTGATCAGGGCATGCCAGGGAGGTTGAGGATTATCCCACTGTGATCCGTTTATATTTTTGTGTCCATTTGGGTGGACAAACTGGTGAAACGACGCATACAGGGCATTTTCGGGCAAAATTAGTGTGCTATAACCCATGGTTTTAGGAATGGGCCCGGGTTCCAAGCATGCTGTGGGCAAAAAATCGATCGGGGCATACCAGGAAGGTTGGGCATCGTTCCAGTATGGTCCGTTTAAATTTTTGTGGGCATTTAGGTAGACAAACAAGCAAAAGGGCCAAATCGGTGGGCTATAGCCCACGGTTTTGGAAATGGGATCGGGGTTCGAGCGTGTTGTTGGTTAAAAATCAGTTGGGGCAGGACAGGGAGGTTGGGGATCATACCAGTGTGGTTCTTTTAATTTTTTGTTGCTATTTGGGTAGACAAACAGGCGAAACGACACGAACGAGGCATTTTCGAGCCAAATCAATGTGCTATAACACACGGTTTTGGGGGTGGGCCCGGGCGTGCTGTGGGCCAAAAATCAATCAGGGCATGCCAGAGAGGTTGGGAATCGTCCTAGTGTGGTCCGTTTAATTTTTCATAGCCATTTGTGTGTACAAATAGGTGAACGGGGCATTTTTGGGCAAAATCGGTGTGCTATAGGCCATGGTTTCGGGGGTGGGCCAGGGGCTCGGGTGTGCTGTGGGCCAAAAATCGACCGGGCGTGCCAGGGAGGTTGGGGATCATCCCAGTATGGTTCGATTAAATTTTCGTGGCCATTTGGGTGGACAAACGGGAGAAACAGCGCAAACGGGGCATTTTTGGGCCAAATCAGTGTGCTATAGCCCACGAGTTTGGGAATAGGCCCGGGGTATGTGTGTGTTGTGGGCCAAAAATCGATCGAGGCATGCCAGAGAGGTTGAGGATCATCCCAGTGTGGTCCGTTTAAATTTTCATGGCCATTTTGATGGACAAACGGGCGAAACAGCGCTAACGGGGCATTTTTAAGCCAAATCGATATGTTATAGCCCACAGTTTTGGGGGTGGGCCTGGGGTACGGGCATGCTATAGGCCGAAAATCGATCGGGATTTGCTAGTGAGGTTGAGAATCACCCCAGTGTGGTTCGTTTAAATTTTCGTGGCCATTTGGGTGGACAAACAGGCAAAACGGCGCGAACAGGGTATTTTCAGGCCAAATTGGTGTGCTATAGCCTATGGTTTTGGGGGTGGACCCGGGCTCTGGGCGTATTGTGGGCCAAAAATCGATCGGGGCATGCCAAAGAAATTGAGGATCGTCCCAGTGTGGTCCATTTAATTTTTGTGGCCATTTGGGTAGACAAACGGGTGAAATGGCGCGAACGGGGCATCATCAGGCTAAATTGGTATGCCATAGCCCACGGTTTCGTGGGTAGGCTCGGGGTTCGAGCATACAGTGGGCCAAAAATTGACCGGAGCGTGTTAGGGAGGTTGAGGATCATCCCAGTGTGGTCCGTTTAAATTTTCATGGCCATTTGTATGGACAAACGGATAAAACGGTGCGAACGGGGTATTTTCGGGCCAAATTGGTGTGCTATAACCTACGGTTTTAGGGGTGGGCCCGGAGTCCGAGCGTACTATGGGCTAAAAATCAACCGGGGCATGCCAGGGAGGTTGTGGATCATCCAAGTATGGTCCGTTTAAATTTTCGTGGCCATTTGGGAGGTCAAATGGGCGAAACGGCGTGAACGAGGCATTTTCAGGCAAAATCGATGTGCTATAGCCCACGATTTCAAGGGTGAACCCAATGTTTCGGGCGTGCTTTGGACCAAAAATTGACCGGAGCGTGCCAGAGAGTTTGGGGATCGTCTCAGTGTGGTCTGTTTAAATTTTCGTTGCCATTTGTGTGGACAAACGGGCGAAACGGCACGAACGGGATGTTTTCAGGCCAAATCAGTGTGCTATATGATTTTGGGGGTGGGCCGGGGTACGGACGTGTAGTGGGCCAAATATTAACCGGGGCATGCCAGGGAGGTTGAGGATCATCCTAGTGTGGTCCGTTTAAATATTCATGACCATTTGGGTGGACAAACGGGGGAAACGGCGCGAATGGGGCATTTTCAGGCCAAATCGGTGTGCTATAGCCCATGACTTTGGGGGTGGGCCCAAAAATCGATCGAGGCATGCTAGTGAGGTCGTGGATCATCTCAGTGTGATCCGTTTAAATTTTGTTGCCATTTGTGAGGACAAACGGGTGAAACGACGTGAATGGGGCATTTTCGAGCCAAATCGGTGTGCTATAGTCGGTGTAGAGTGTGAGCCCGGGGTTCGGGTGTGCCGTGGGACAAAAATCAACCGGGCATGCCAGGGAGACGGTGATCGTCCCAGTATAGCCCATTTAAATTTTTGTGGCCATTTAGGTGGATAAACGGGGCAAACGGGGCATTTTCAGGTCAAATTGGTGTGCTATAGCCCACGATTTTGGGGGTGGGCCCGAGGTTCGGTGTGAGGTGGGCCAAAAATTGATCGGGGCGTGCCAGGGAGGTTGCGAATCATCCCAGTGTGGTCCGTTTAAATTTTCGTGGCGAGTTGGGTGGACAAACGGGCAAAACGGCGAGTACATGACATTTTCAGGCAAAATCGGTGTGCTATAGCCCACAATTTTGGGGGTGCGCCTAGGGTCCGGGCGTATTGTGGGCCAAAAATTTATCGGGGCGTGCCAGTGAGGTTGGGGATCGTACCAGTGTAGTTCATTTAAATTTTCGTGGTCATTTGGGAGGACAAACGGGCAAAACAGCGCGAACGGGGCATTTTCAAGCAAAATCGGTCTTCTATAGCCCACGTTTTTAGGGGTGGGCCCGAGGTCCGGGCGTGCTGTGGGTTAAAAATCGACCGGGGCATGCCAGGGTGAATGGGGATCATCCCAGTGTGGTCCATTGAATTTTTTGTGGCCATTTGGGTGGACGAACGGGCGAAACGACACGAACGTGGCATTTTCGAGCCAAATCGGTGTGCTATAGCCCACAGTTTTGGGGGAGGGCACGGAGTTCGGGCGTGCTGTGGGCCAAAAATTGATAGGGAAGTACCTGGGAGGTTGGGGATTATCCTAGTATGTCCGTTTAAATTTTTGTGGCCATTTGGGTGGACAAACGGACAAAACGGCAAGAACGAGGCATTATCGGGCCAAATTGATGTGCTATAGCCTACGTTTTTGGGGGTGGGCCCAGAGTTCGGGCGTGCTGTGGGTCTAAAATCGATCGGGGCGTGCCAGGGAGGTTGGGGATCGTTCCAGTGTGGTCCGTTTAAAATTTCGTAGTCATTTGGGTAGACAAACGGGAGAAACGGTGCGAACGGGGCATTTTTGGTCTAAATCGATGTGCTATAGCCTACGGTTTTAGGGGTGGGCACGGGGTCCGGGCATGCTCTTGGCCGAAAATCGATCGGGGTGTGCCAGGGAGGTAGAGGATCATCCCAGTGTGGTCCGTTTAATTTTTCGTGGCCATTTGGATGGACAAACGGGCGAAACGACACGAATGGGGCATTTTCAGGCCAAATCAGTGTGCTATAACCCCCGGTTTTAGGGGTGGGCCCAAGGTTTGGGGGTACTGTAGGCCAAAAATCAATCGGGGCATGCCAGAGAGGTTGGGGATCGTCCCAGTGTGGTCCGTTTAGTTTTTTTTGTGGCCATTTGGGTGGACAAACAGGCAAAACGGCGCGAACGGGACATTATCAGGCCAAATCGGTATGCTATAGCCTACGATTTTGGGGGTGGGCTCGGGGTCAGGGCGTGCTGTGGGCTAAAAATTGATTGGAGTATGTCAGGGAGGTTGAGGATCGTCCCAATGTGGTCCGTTTAAATTTTTGTGGCCATTTGTGTGGACAAACGGGTAAAACAGCGTGAACGGGGTATTTTCGGGCCTAATCGGTGTGCTATAACCTGCGGTTTCGGGGGAGGGCCCGGAGTCTGGGCGTGATATGGGCCAAAAATCGACTGGGGCATGCCAAGGAGGTTGAGAATCGTCCCAGTGTGGTCTGTTTAAATTTTCGTGGCCATTTGGGTAGACAAACGGGCGAAACGGTACTAATTGCCCACGGTTTAGTGAGTGGTCCCAGGGTCTGGGAGTTCTGTGGGATAAAAATCGACCAGGGCATGCCAAGGAGGTTGGGGATCGTCCCAGTGTGGTCCGTCTAAATTTTTGTGGTCATTTGCATGGACAAACGGGCAAAACGGATCGAACGGAGCATTTTCGGGCTAAATCGGTGTGCTATAGCCCACGGTTTCGGGGGTGGACCAGAGGTCCGGGTGTGCTGTGTGCCAAAAATTGATCGGGTCTTGCCAGGGAGGTTGGGGATCATCCAAGTGTGGTTCGTTTAATTTTTCGTGGCCATTTGGGTGGACAAACGGGCGAAACGACACAAAGGGGGAATTTTTGGGCCAAATCGGTGGGCTATAGCCCACGGTTTCGGGGGTGAGCTCGGGGTTCGGGCGTGCTATAGGCAGAAAATTGAGCGGGACATGCTAGGGAGATTGGGGATCATCCCAGTATGGTTTGTTTAATTTTTTGTGGTCATTTGGGTGGACAAATGGGCGAAACGGTGCGAACAGGGCATTTTTGGGCCAAATCGATGGTATATAGCCCATCGTTTTGGGGGTTGGCCTGGGGTTCGAGTATGTTGTTGGCCGAAAATTGACCGGGACATGCCAGGGAGGTTGGGGATCGTCCCAGTGTGGTCCGTTCAAATTTTCGTGGCCATTTGGGAGGACAAATGGATGAAACGGTGTGAACTGGGCGTGTTCGGGTCTCATCGGTGTGCTATAGCCCACGATTTCGGGGGTGGAACCGGGGTCCGGGCGTGCTTTGGACAAAAAATTCACCAGGCGTGCTAGGAAGGTTGCGATCGTCCCAGTGTGGTCCGTTTAAATTTTCGTGGCCATTTAGGTGGACAAACGGGCGAAACGACGCGAACGGGGCATTTTCGAGGCAAATTAGTGTGCTATAGCCCACGATTTTGGGAGTGAGCCTGGGGTACGGACGTGTTGTAGGCCGAAAATTGACTGAGGTATGCCAGGGAGGTTGGGGATCGTCCCAGTGTGGTCCGTTTAAAATTTTGTGGCCATTTGGGCTGATAAACTAGCAAAACGCCCGAACTAAGCATTTTCGAGTCAAATCAGTGTGCTATAGCCCATGATTTTGGGGGCTTGCTGTGGGTCAAAAATTGGTTAGGGCGTGCTGGGGAGGTTGGGGATCGTCCCAGTGTGGTCCGTTTAAATTTTTGTGGCCATTTGGGTGGGAAAACGGGCAAAACGACGGAAATGGTGCATTTTCGGGCCAAATCGGTGTGCTATAGCCCACGGTTTCGGGGGTGGACTCGGGCTCCGGGCGTGCTGTGGGCCAAAAATTGACTGGGGCGTGCCAGGGAGGTTGGAGATCATCCCAGTATGGTGCGTTTAAATTTCCGTGGCCATTTGGGTGGACAAACGGGCGAAACAGCGCGAACGGGGCATTTTCGAGCCAAATCGGTGTGTTATAGCCCACGATTTTGTTGGTGGACCTAGGGTCCGGGCGTGCTGTGGGATAAAAATTGTATGGGACGGGCCAGGGAGGTTGGGGATTATCCCAGTGTGGTCTGTTTAAATTTTCGAGGCCATTTGGGTAGACAAACGGGTGAAACGGCGCAAACAGCGCATTTTTGGGCCTAATCGGTGTGCTATAGCCCACGATTTCGGAGGTGGGCTCGGGGTCCGGGCGTGCTGTGGGTCATAAATCGATCGGGGCGTGCGAGGTAGGTAGGGGATCGTCCCACTGTTGTCCGTTTAAATTTTCATGGTCATTGGGTGGACAATAGGACGAAACGGCGCAAACGGGGCATTTCCAGGCCAAATTGGTGGGCTATAGCCCATGGTTCCGGGGGTGGCCCAATGTGCTTCGTTTATTTTTCGTGGCCATTTTGGTGGACAAATGGGCGAAACGACACGAACGGGGCATTTTCGGGCCAAATTGATGTCCGATAGACTACGGTATTGGGGGTAGGCCCGAGTGTGCTGTGGGCCAAAAATCGACCGGGGCGTGTCATGGGGGTTGAGGATCGTCCCAGTGTGGTCCGTTTAATTTTTCATGGTCATTTACGTGGACAAACGGGCAAAACAACGCGAACGGGGCATTTTCGGGCTATATCGGTGTTCTATAGCCCACAGTTTTGGGGGTGGGCCCGCGGTCCGGGTTTGTTTTGGGCCGAAAATTGATCGGGGTGTGCCAGGGAGGTTAGGAATCGTCCCTGTTTGGTTCGTTTAAATTTTCGTGGCCATTTGGGTGGACAAACGGGCAATACAGCGCGAACGGGGCATTTTTGGCCAAATCGGTGTGCTGTAGCCTATGGTTTTGGGGGTGGGCCCGGGGTTCGGGCGTGCTGTGGGCCAAAAATTGACTGGGGCATGCTAGGGAGGTAGGGGATCGTTTCAGTATGGTCCGTTTAAATTTTTGTGGCCATTTGGGTGGACAAACGGGCAAAACGGCGCGAACGGGGCCTTTTCGTGCCAAATCGGTGGGCTGTAGCCCATGGTGTCGGTGGTGGACCCGGGGTCTGGACGTGCTGTGGGCCAAAAATCGATCGGGGCATGCCAGGGAGGTTGGGATCATCCCAGTGTGGTCCGTTTAAATTTTTGTGGCCATTTGGGTGTACAAACGGGTGAAACGGCGCGAATGAGGCATTTTCGGGCCAAATCGGTGTGCTATAGCTCACGATTTCAGGTGTGGGCTCGGGGTCCGGGCGTCCTGTGGGCCAAAAATCTATCGAGGCATGCCAGGGAAGTTGGGGATCGTCCTAGTGTGGTCCGTTTAAATTTTCGTGGCCATTTGGGAGGACAAACGAGTGAATCGGCGCGAACGGTGCATTTATGGGGTAAATCGGTGTGCTATAGCCCACGGTTTTGGGGGTGGGCCTAGGGTCCGTCTTGCTATGAGTCGAGATTCGATCGGGGCATGCCAGGGAGGTAGGTGATCATCCTAGTGTGGTCTGTTTAAATTTTCGTTGCCATTAAGGTGGACAAACGGGCGAAACAGCACGAACAGGGCATTTTCGGACCAAATCGATGTGCTATAGCCCACGGTTTCGGGGGTGGACCCGGGGTCCGGGCGTGCTGTGGGTCAAAAATTGACTGGGGCTTGCAGGGGAGGTTGAGGATCGTCCTAGTGTGGTCCGTTTAAATTTTCGTGGCCATTTGGGTGGACAAACGGGTGAAATGGCGCGAACGGGGCCTTTTCGGGCCAAATCGGTGGGTTATAGCCCATAGTTTTGGGGGTGGGCCCGGGCGTGTTGTGGGTCAAAAATTGACCGGGGTGTGCCAAGGAGCTTGGGGATCGTCGCAGTGTGATGTTTAAATTTTTTTGGTCATTTGGGTAGACAATCGGTCGAAACGGTGCGAACGGGGCATTTTTGGGTCAAATCGGTGTGCTATAGCCTACGATTTTGGGAGTGGGCCTGGGGTCCGGGCGTGCTGTGGTCCGAAAATAGACCTAGGCATGCCAGGAAGGTAGGGGATCGCTCCAGTGTGGTCCGTTTAAATTTTCGTGGCCATTTTGGTGGACAAACGGGTGAAATGGTGCAAACAGAGCGTTTTCAGGCCAAATCGGTGTGCTATAGGCCACGGTTTCGGGGGTGAGCCCGGGGTCCAGGCGTGTTATGGGTCAAAAATCGACCGAGGTGTGCAAGGGAGGTTGGAGATCGTCCCAGTGTGGTCCGTTTAAATTTTCGTGGCCATCTGGGCAGACAAACGAGCAAAATGGTGCGAACAGGGCATTTTCGGGCCAAATCGATGTGCTATAGCCCACGGTTTTGAGGTTGGGCCCGGGGTCCGGGCGTGCTGTGGGTCAAAAATCGACTGGGGCGTGCTTGGGAGGTCGGGGATCGTCCCAGTGTGGTCCGTTTAAACTTTCATGGCTATTTGGGTGTCGAACGGGGGAAACGGCACGAACGGGGCATTTTCGGGCTAAATCGGTGTGCTATAGCCCACGGTTTTGGGGGTGTGTCCGGGGTTCGGGCATGCTGTGTGCCGAAAATCGACCGGAGCGTGTCTGGGAGGTTTGGGATCGTCCCAGTGTGGTCCGTTTAAATTTTTGTGGCCATTTGGGTGGACAAACGAGCGAAACAACGCGAACGGGGCATTTTTGGGCCAAACCGGTGTGCTATAGCCCACGGTTTTGGGGATGAGCCCGGGATCCAGGCGTGTCGTGGGCCAAAAATCGATCGGGGCATGCCAGGGAGGTTGGGGATCGTCCCAGTATGGTCCGTTTAATTTTTTGTGGCCATTTTGGTGGACAAACGGGCGAAACGGTGCAAACGGGGCATTTTCAGGCCAAATCGGTGTGCTATAGCCCATGATTTCGGGGATGGGCCCAGGGTCCGGGTGTGTTGTGGGCAAAAAATCGAACGGGGCGTGCCAGGGAGGTTGAGGATCGTCCCAGTATGGTCCGTTTAAATTTTCGTGTTCATTTCGGTAGACAAACAGCGCGAACAGGGCGTTTTAGGGCCAAATCGGTGTGCTATAGCCCATGGTTTTGGGGGTGGGCTCGGGGTTTAGGCGTGCTGTGGGCCGAAAATCTTTTGGGGCGTGCTAGGGAGGTTGGGGATCGTCCCAGCGTGGTCCGTTTAATTTTTCATGGCCATTTGGATGTACAAACAGACAAAACGGCGCGAATGGAACGTTTTCGGGCCAAATCGGTGTGCCTTCTACCTGCTTAATATGAACTAATATGTTAATTCCACACTTATATTAGTGTTGAGCTAATAATATATCCAAAATTACACTTTCTCCCGACAATTTTACTCTTCTTTGCTGAAAAAAATAGCTGGTCCCCAATAATTGTATTTTTAGAAAATCAAAATATGATTTTTTTATTTTTTTTCAATTTTCACTAGTAATTATTCTTGAAAACTACATCTACCTCAATTATGAAGAGATCGCACACAAATAGAACAAATATTTAATTAAAAGGAGATTATATCTCAACTTTTGTTCAAACTAACGCCACAGCAATACTAACAACTTTTGTTCAAAGCATAGTCGGGGAGTCAAATATGTCAGCTAAACTGCAAGGTCCCAGCTCTCTATTCCCTCTTTAACTGTCACTGATCTCTCCTTATACTAATGAACTGAACAACCACCATGTGTGTAGTATCTCCCCAGGGCCAGATGACATCGTCTTCTGGGTCCTAATGTCACAGGAGAACAGGCGAGCGTGTGGTTGCAAAAAGGACAGTGTTAGAAGCCGGTAATAAGATACATTCGGATAAGCAGTACCAAGGGATTCTTATGGAGTATTTGTGGTTCTTCTTCACAAAACAACAGGGCAACCCTCTTTAAAAATCCCTCTAGCTGTTGGACAAGAAGCATAAGGACATCCATCGAGATCATTTCCCCACCAGTTAACTGTTACGTTCTCCAAGCCCAAGCACATATATATAAGAACTGCCATAAATGCCAAACCAGCATCAAGTGCACCCGAAAGAACGTAGTTATGACGCTGCCACCAATCTGGCCTATATCGATAAACAACAAAGCCCGACAAGAACCCTACGATGATCCAGGTCGTGTAGTTCACAGCCGTGGCTGGTGGCATCATCCCTGTGGCTCCTATTAAAACTGGCATGTTGATGAGTTTGATCCATTCTTGCTTAGGGAAAGCCCTCGCTGCTAACCACACAAGTACTGGTGCTATCGCGCCAAATAAGAAGAACCAATTAACTATCCCGTAAGGTCCTAAATCTCCGAAAATCCTTCTTGGTGCAATCAAACCCCAAATCACTGATGCATCGTAGAACACATTATCCAAAGGACAAGTCCACACAGTGTTGGACAATGTTTTGTTGCATATGTCTGGTATTGTTTCCATTAACCACCACGCTGTTCCCAAATACACGAATCCTGCTATTAGAGCCCCTACTATCTGCATTGTCCATTTTCTATGACTGTAAGCATATAGATGTACATATAAAGACACTTAGCATGCAACGAGAATAAAATTAATCAATCAACTAACCTCAGATTTCCTACAATTCGTGTTGTCCATTTTCTCTGACAATAAGCATACAGGAGCAGCAGCAGAGAAAATTATACTATGTAAATAAGGTTTGGCATAATTTTTTCTTTTTATGAATTCCTGGCTCCGCCACTATATACATATATAAAGACACTTAACGTGCAACAAAGGTAGGAATTATTCATTTTACTATAGATTTTTTTTTTTTTGGGTGGGGGTGGGGGTGGGGGTGACGACAGCACGGTGGCTTACCTGAGCCATAAACATTGTTCTTGGAGGAATTTTCATGTAATGGCCGAGCTTGAAGTCTTGGAGGAAAGTTATAGCTTGGTTCATACTAATGTAACCATAAACCTTGAAGCACATGTTAGCGACCGGATATCCTGGATAAAGATATCCTATGATATACTCCGTGATAATATTCAACCCCGGTGTCTGCAATGTCCAAAAAATGGATATTAGACTATTAGCTACGTGTCGGGCAGAAGGGTGCAACGGTGTTTTGTTGAACCCCATCATTGAAAATTAACTATGTAAATAAGGCGAAAATGATTTTTATTTTGGCATAGATATATGTTGTTGAATCTCCTTGGTATGAGAACTATTTTTTTTGTTTGAATTCCTGGCTCCGTAACTAGCATCGTACACAAAACCATAAATGTATGTCCAAGTCCAAGCATATTTACCTGGTTGGTAATGGCGGTGATGATCCCTATAGGAAGGGTAAAGAAAATGGCAATAACACAAGCTAGAATAACTCCCCACCAAGGTAACTGAAGTTGCTCATTGTAATATTCACAGGCAAAGACGGTGAGTGTAATGTTTGCGACAAGAATGCACCAAAACCACCACTCAGGTACTTGGTTATACTTGCTCATTAGTTTAGTGTGTATGTCCATTTTCCTCTCTTGGAAGCTTGATTTTCTCTGCTCCCATATCTCCCTGCAATAGAGAAAACTCGTTATAACATAACTTTCCCCTTTCATGTATAGCATGTCAAATTAGTACAACAACCATAACTACGCTTCAGTTCCAAGCAACTTGGGGTACCATATCCTCTATTTAAGCTCGCCTCTGTCCAATATTCTATGAAATGAGGAAGTACTAGAAGTTCACTGCATTTTCTTCTGGCATATAAATCTCCAGCATGACTAAAAGACTTACAAAAACATAGGACCAAAAATAGACAACATATTCCCATTGTGCCCCTATGTACACATGTTTTCAAGTTCTAAACAAGCACATATAGCATGTTGAATTAGTACAACAACTACAATTACGCTTCAGTTCCAAGCAAGTCGGTAAACCATATCCTCTATTTAAGCAAACTCAATGTTCTGCAAAATGAAAAAGTACATTTTTCTTTTGGCATATTACTAAAATACTCACAAAAACATTGTGCCTCTTATGTTTGATTGGATTGGAAGAGACAATGCAACATTGGATTAGAACAATAACTAATGTATCGAATGTTGTTTCATACCTTCCGTGAAACAAGAGAACGTGCATGACAGTAGCACTGAGAGCAGCGAAGCCAACTCCATAACTAATCACAAAAAAGGTACTGAGATAAAGATGTCCTTGTCGCTCGTAAGCAGCAATGTCAAGATGGAAATTAGAGTCAATGATGCTTGATATGTTGTAAACTTGGCCATTGGAAGTGAACAATCCAGTAGAGAAAATAGGGAATGTTTTGGCTTTGAAGACATCTAGCCAGTAACATGTTGGAGTCAAGACATACACAATAAATATGAATCCAACAGCAACATTAGCTGTAGCAAACCATGGGCTAGCTAATGGACTCCCAAGGTAAGAGGAAACTGAGGACCAGTCGAGTCCTATAGCTCCAACGCCGAGCCCCTTTAGCCCCGAACCGAGTTGCTGAGCTAGCACTGATTTGGGAAAGATCCAACATATCCATGACAAAGATGTCAACATTGAAAAGAGATAGCCTGGGAAAACATAGTAAGCAAAACTGCAAATAAAGGCTACTATGAAGAACTGAGTACGCGTTAGCCCTCCCATGGGACGTTCTTCTTTCTCGTGTAAAGCCCTGAAGATGAAACTCTTTTGTTAAACTTAAAAATGTCCAGCGGATGTATAGTATGTGTATAATCTGTGAGTACTGGCTTGGAAAAGTAAATAGTAAATCTGGCATGTAAAGTTCCCGATAGCATATTCACGCAAAACACAATTTGAATCATACATAGTGTTACGAGTTTGAATCTTACTACTGTTCACTTCACAATATTCTCAAACTTTTGGCAATTATATATGAAAGGAAATTGCTTTAAAAAGTGAAATAGTTCAAGTAGTGCAATATTAAGTATCGAACCATATTTTCTAAAGAAGTAGGGATGTAAATTTAAATCATGAATTCAATAATGCAAAAAGGAAAAAATAGTGTAAACTCGTTTGAAATGTTACACTGCTGCCCAAAGTATACACTTTCCGATACAAAGACATCTGTATCCGATAGTAAAGATGAGTGCTTGGCTTATTGTGTGCTTTTATATTTTCTATTTGTTATACTGTTATCTCTCACTATCGGAAACAACCTATCTACTTCATCTTCTGAGGTATTGACTGCGTACACTTTATCCTCCCAGAACCTACTTTATGGAAATACACTCGGTTATTCGGACTCTTCAAAAAGGTCAATGGCTGCATGTTGAATTCTTCAAAAATAACATATTTTTTAAGAAGCCGATACCCATGCGGCGACATGAAATATGAAGTGTCGCGCAACTTAGAAATTAGTTATCCTTCGACTGCGTGGAAAATACTTTAATCTTGTGGCGAATTATTATATTATTGAAAATAAAGAACTGAAATCATGTTTTTTAAAAAAATAAAAATAAAAAATTGTACCGCTAAGTAGACCTCGGTGGAGATATTTTATTAATAAGATAAGCAGTACTCAATTTGAAGGGGGAAAAGTGTAAAGAACAAATTGCTGAAATCAGCAATCATGTCAGTCTGATTTTTTTTTGGGTAGGTATGTCAATTAACGCTAAATAATTGTTTTTTTTTTTTCAAGAAAAAGAAAATTGATATCTCTGGTTACCTAACATTATGAAATTTGCGTTTGATATTTTTACTTATCCAAATTTGATTTAGCACAAACAATATTAATATATTAAGAGTATAATAAATTTAATATTTTTAAAAATAATTATAGTTAATAATAAAGATAAATTAAGAACTAAATATTAAATTGCCTGTTAATTTTTAAACTAGTAAAATAAAAATGAATATCTATATTTAGCATAATGAGCAAATAAAAATGGAGAGAGATACTTCATTTTCTTCCTAATTCCCAAAGATATTATTTTCACCAAAAGCAACTTGTGAGGTCCAAGTTACGCTGCCACATCTCACCTACCCAAAAGTAACTTGTGATGTCCAATTTATACTTTGTTGTAATATCAATTGTACCATGTAATCTTTTGACGAAAAAGAATTTAAAAATGACGTAACTTATTCTGTATGTTACTCATATGAACGGTTTTACCTCTAGTCGTTAATTAAATGATTTAATAGTGTAAGAAATCTTTTATACCACGAAGATGAACTCGTAAACTTGCCTGAATAATGAGACTTGGACAAGATTGGCAGGCCACCACATAGCTGCTGGCTCAACCAAGTACTTTCTGAAAATTCCAGCCCATCCAAACCCGAGCACCTACCATTCAAAATCTCAATAAACAATTACATTACAGATTAAATTACATACATCGTCAGTATAGAAAAAAAAAAATATATATATATATTACCTGTGTAGTGATAACGACGATAAGAGAAACAAAGAAAGTGATGTCTTTCTTGTAGAAGACTTTCACAGCGGTGACAAGATGAATTGCCTCAACACTGCCAGCACCAGAGTTTGCAAAAATGGTGACGAGAACATGTTCTTTGACATTAAAAGGGCCTGGATTTAAAGTGAATTCCCATTTAGAACCTTGAAAGAATACCCTCTTTGTTATCTTTGCAGCCATGAGTTGACCCAAAGGAACCACAGCAATTTGAGCTGAAATTGCTGTAATTGTTAATGGCTCAGTTCTGTACCAAAAGAATTGGTTCAAAAATGATAAAAGAGCACATGAAAGTGTCCCTAAAAACCACATTCGAAATGTGAGAACTGGTAAGGAAGGATCATCTGTTATTGGAACTGTAACAGCCACTTGTTCAACAGGTGAATTTTCTTCTACATCGACGACTTTCGATTCTGAACTTGATGCAATATTGCCATGATGATCAAGATTGGATACTGCAAAACGGACAGCTCAAGATTCCAACATCTGAAATATAATTAAGCTATGTTGCTCGGATCCTTCAGAAATGTCGTGTTGTTTATTTTGTCTTAGGTTTCGATGATACTGGTGAACTGACATTTTTGGAGGATCCGAATAACATAGGAATTGAGTTGGAGAAAGAGAGAGATACTTACAAAGAGGAGTCTTGATTTCAGCTGTAGATTCTTCCATTGGTTGAATATTTTCTTGAGTTACTCTTGTGATATTATTACCTCTACCTATATTTTTGCACTTAACAACTTCCTGTTTCTTCTTTTCTACATTTTTGGATTATGTGAACTCTTGTGAACAGTAAAAAGGTCAAGTAAGAGAACGAGAGAGAAAAGCCAATGGACAATGTATATATATATATATATGATATATTCCAAATTGTACCAATATATGTCAGCTAAACTGCAAGGGTCTAGCTCTCTATTCCCTCCTTTAGTTGTCACTAAGCTCTCTTTATAATAATGAGCCAAATAGCCACCGTCTGTGTCGGGCCGGGGGTGATGAAATCCATGATACCTCGTTTTCTGTGTCCTTACATCATACGAGGCGAGGCGATGAACATTTAGTTGCGAATTGACAGTGTTAGGACGCATTTGAATCACAACAAGGAATTCACTGTTGAATCGCCGTAGTAGATAGAAACTGAGAATTAATTGGTTGAGTGGCACTTCCTCTTTAATACATTCCCTAAGTCGGATATGAGTAGGTCGAAAATGAGTTAGGTGAAAATGGAAAAGATACACGACCTGTCCCTATATAAGTACGAGTAAGCCATCGAATAATATGGATATCATGTAAAAAGAAAAAAAGAAAGATATCGTAGCTGTAACACCCTGTAAAAGTCGTGCATGGATTAGCCTTTAATAGAGTGCCCTTAGACTTAAAAACTTGAAAAATTTTCTAAGTGTAATGAGGACTTAGAGTCATTTTAGCTGGCAATCTTCGGGATACAACTTTTCAACCTTCCCGACATCCGCTTTTAGATTTTCAAGTTGTGTTATGATCGGGAAATCTCATAGTACATCTCGGATAAGTTTCGGAATTTTTCGGAACGCATAAGGCTGCGTTTGGATTTAAAAACAGTAGCAAAACGTATAGACTATTGCCCAGTTTTCAGCATTTCAGGGTCAATTTCAAACGATCATAACTCCCTGTATATAATGAAATGTGTGAGCTATAATATATCAAACAAAAGCTCTTCGAGTCCTCTTTCAATTGCAGTTGGTTTCATCCAATTTGAGTATATGAGTAAAAAGTTATAATCGATTTACTCCAGTCTACCAAACTGTCAACTGAGGGACAAATTTGACCTTAATTGTTCCTTAGGGTATTTTGGTAATCCTCCACCCCTATATATACCACCAACACGGGATTTAATCCCTCAAACACCATAATACACATACTTTTCTCAAAATTGCTCAAGAACTCTCCCTCGGGTTTCAACATTAAAACCCAAGCAACTCAAGATTCAACCGCGGGTTCGTGAAACAAATTACAGATTTGGAATCCTCTCGACGTAGGCTTCGATAGACACCCAAAATTCGTGGAGAACAAGGTATGCGGGGTTTTCCTAAATTCTCATGGGCATAGAAAAATCATGTTTTAGAATGAGGTTTTAAATTATGTATATATATTTATGTATAAGATGTTTTAACATCATTGTTTTGGTCTTTTGACCATCTCCAAAGCGATTTGACAGTTTATATACATATATGAATGAATGTGTTTCAATTTTGAATACATGAACTTGCTAAAGACATTTGACCACCAGGTGTTTGATGAAATTTCTGCATGAATTGAACTTTAAGTTTCGGAATATGAAATCCTTTACATCAGTTACATGTTTTGGTGGTCCAAACTATGTTTTGAATGAAAGCTCTTGCTTAATACATTATGGCTCAGAAAAATCATGACTTGCAAGTCTTGGTATGACGATATCAACTCAGACTAATGCCATATCAGACTCAGACTAACAGACATTTCAGACTTTCATGATTTTAGACATTCAGAATGTTGCATGTACAGAATAGGTTAAAAATGGGCATACAGAGATGTTAGGTGGTTCCCCGAAGAGGGCTTGAGTTCAAGCGACTCATTGCCTAAAACCGTGGTTTGCTGACCCGGGTATACTATTATGCGCTGACTTAAATGTCCTGTGGCGTATCAGACTCAAACACTCCAACCCTTGCGGCACACTTGGGTTGGGGGCTTCCCCGCCGAGTCAATGGCGGATTCCATACAGCTCGTGGAATATCAGACTTGTAGGGGAATACCACCTAACTCAGAAGTAAAACACAGATCATGATTTGAAATGAACAGACAGGTTACATGTTTTCAGAAAGTGCCCATGTATTTTTCAGAAACAGTTTTATACATGATGTCTTGATGAAAAATTGCTTTCACTTAATATGTATATATATATATGTTCCATTATACTATTTTTTTGGATTGCTTCGCGTGCCAGTACTTTTGTGCTGACCCCCCCCCCCCTCCTTCCAGGTTCTGAGGCACAGTCTAGGGGTCCAGCTACTCAGTAGACATTCTCGGATTTGCAGACTTGATCTCACAGTGGTGAGCCTTCTATTATTCGGAAGGCCTAATTATGTCAGACATTATCTTATTTATTATGTTTTTGGTTTACTGGGGGCCATGTCCCAGTTTCTTTTCAGACAGATGTTTATGTTCTTAGTAGAGATTTCGCAGACTGATGTCAGATAGTATTATTCAGAAATGTTGCAGAACTTGACCATGTTTTCCGTACTCAGTTTCAATTCCGCATTTTATTATGATTATGAATGTTGTGCATGATAACCAGATAGAGAATGGGTGTTCCGGGCCTTCATAGTTCGGGATGCTCGTCACGGCTAGGGCCTAGGCTCGGGTCGTGACAGTAGCATGATTTACAGAAATTCACATTAATAAATAAAAAGTAGTTCAAGCAAATTTGTGGTTCTTCTTCATATCACAACACAATTTAATAAACAACAGGGCAACCCTCTTTAAAAATCCCTCTAGCTGTTGGACATGAAGCATAAGGACATCCATCGAGATCATTTCCCCACCAGTTAACTGTTACGTTCTCCAAGCCCAAGCACAAATATATAAGAACTGCCATAAATGCCAAACCAGCATCAAGTGCACCCGAAAGAACGTAGTTATGACGCTGCCACCAATCTGGCCTATATCGATAAACAACAAAGCCCGACAAGAACCCTACGATGATCCAGGTCGTGTAGTTCACAGCCGTGGCAGGTGGCATCATCCCTGTGGCTCCTATTAAAACTGGCATGTTGATGAGTTTGATCCATTCTTGCTTAGGGAAAGCCCTCGCTGCTAACCACACAAGTACTGGCGCTATCGCGCCAAATAAGAAGAACCAGTTAACCATCCCGTAAAGTCCTAAATCTCCGAAAATCCTTCTTGGTGCAATCAAACCCCAAATCACTGATGCATCATAGAACACACGATCCGAAGGACAGGTCCACACAGTGTTGGACAATGTTTTGTTGCATATGTCTGGAATCGATTCCATTAACCACCACGCTGTTCCCAAATACACGAACCCTGCTATTAGAGTCCCTACTATCTGCATTGTCCATTTTCTATGATGGTAAGCATATATAAAGACGCTTAATGTGCAACGAACGTGAAGTTAATTAATCAATTAGGCAGAGTTAGTAGATGGATCGGCTACATGAATATCCAGTATACTATACTAAAAAAAACAACGCACTGAGTAGCTTACCTGAGCCATAAACATTGTTCTTGGAGGAATTTTCATGTAATGGCCGAGCTTGAAATCTTGGAGGAAAGTTATAGCTTGGTTCATACTAATGTAACCATAAACCTTGAAGCACATGTTAGCGACCGGATATCCTGGATAAAGATATCCTATGATATACTCCGTAATAACATTCAACCCTGGTGTCTACAGTGTCCAAAACAAAAGGAAATTAGATTATTAGCATTATACGAGGGCAGAGGAAGAGGGGTGCAAGGGGGTTCAGTTGAACCCGTAGTTGGAAATTTATACTATGTATATAGGCAAAAAAGATGTTTTGTTTTGGCATATATATAAGTTGTTGAATAAGAACATATATTTTTTCTTTTGGAATCCCCTTGTTTGAATTCCTGGCTACACAAAACGATAGATGTATGTCCAAGTCCATGCATATTTACCTGGTTGGTAATGGCGGTGATGATTCCTATAGGAAGGGTAAAGAAAATGGCAATGACACAAGCTAGAATAACTCCCCACCAAGGTAACTGAAGTTGCTCGTTGTAATATTCACAGGCAAATACAGTGAGTGTAATGTTTGCGACAAGAATGCACCAAAACCACCACTCAGGTACTTCGTTATACTTGCTCATTAGTTTAGTGTGTATGTCCATTTTCTTATCTTGGAAGCTTGATTTGCTCTGCTCCCATATCTCCCTGCAATTGAAAAACCTCACCGTAACAAACTTTCCCTCTTGATGTATAGCATGTCGAATTAACACAACAACAACTCTAAGTATAACTACGCTTCAGTTCCAAGCAAGTTGGGGTCCCATATCCTCTATTTAAGCTCGTCTCAAACCCAATATTCTACAAAATGAGGACTAAAAGACTTATAGAAACATAGGACCTAAAACAGACAACATATTCCCGTTGTGCTCCTACTATATAGACATGACATCGATTTCTAAACACGTATATATAGCATGTCGAATTAGTAAAATAACAACAATTGAGCTTCAGTTCCAAGCAAGTTGGTGTCCCATATCCTCTATTTAAGCACGCTTCAAACCAAGTGTTCGACAACATGAAAAAAGTATCAGAAGTTCACCATTTTTGCTTGGCATATAATCTCCGGCATAAACATTGCTTTTCTATGTTTGATTGGATTGGAAGAGACAGTGCAACATTGAATTAGTACAACAACTAATAAATCAAACATTGTTTCATACCTTCCGTGAAATAAGAGAACGTGCATGACAGTAGCACTGAGAGCAGCGAAGCCAACTCCATAAGTCATCACAAAGAAAGTACTAAGATAAAGATGTCCTTGTCGCTCGTATGCATCAATGTCAAGATGGAAATTAGAGTCAACGATACTTGATATATTGTAAACTTGGCCATTGGAAGTGAACATCCCAGAAGAGAAAATAGGGAATGTTTTGGCTTTGAAGACATCTAGCCAGTAACATATTGGTGTCACAACATACATAACAAATATGAATCCAGCAGCAACATTAGCTGTAGCAAACCACGGGCTAGCTAATGGGCTTCCAAGGTAAGACGAAACTGAGGACCAGTCAAGTCCTATAGCTCCAATACCGAGCCCCTTTAGACCCGAACCGAGTTGCTGGGCTAGCACTGATTTGGGAAAGATCCAACATACCCATGACAAAGATGTCAACATTGAGAAGAGATAGCCTGGGAAAACATAGTACGCGAAACTGCAGATGAAGGCCACTACGAAGAACTGAGTACGCGTTAGCCCTCCCTTTGGACGTTCTTCTTTCTCGTGTAAAGCCCTGAAGATGAAACACTATGTTAAACTAAAAATAGCTGAAGATGAAAAACTAAAAAATAATCTGATCACCAAAAAAATACGTGTATGGTCTTTGAATACTAACTAGAAAAAATAGACAGTGGATCAGGGAGGTCATCCTCAGGTTATAATTTGAATCATAGTGTTACGAGTTTGAATCTTACTATTGATCAGTTAGTTTTTCAACATTCTCTAATATTTGGCAATAATATGAAAGGAAGTTGCTTTAAATAGGTGAAATAGTTACGTTAAAGAAGAGTGAAATATTGAACTATGTTTTCAAAGAACGGGCTCATCAAATTTAAATCATGTATTAAACTCAGCCTATACTAACTAGATTGTTCCTAATAGAGCAAAAGAGACTTAGTGTATGCTCATTAATACGTTTGAAGTGTTGCTGCAAAAATATTCGTATTAATTAAGCACTCTTTCTAGTTCAAATACAAAGACTTCTCCTAAAGATTAAAGTTACTCCCTCCGATCCGTTTATCTTTTCTTATTCATGCTAGACTTGACACACCTCTTAACAAATACTAATAAATAAAAGAATATATAATTTTACTACATCACCCCTACTAATTATAAGTCATCTAAATTAAATATTGAAAGATGAATGTAGTACTTAGTAACAAAAATAAAATAAACACAAAATACTATATTATCTCTAATTAATTTTTCAAATCGTACAAGTAAAAGTTTAAACAATTATTTTTTAATATAAGAGTACCTCGCTATCCTTTGACTGCGTGAAGAACGTGGAAAAAACTTTACACTTGAGGTGAATTATTATACATTATAGAACAAAGAGGTGAAATCCTATCGGTAAATGGATCTTTTTTTTTCTTTTTTTCTTTTTTAGAAATCTAAGCTGCAGTTACGTTTATAAGTAATTAAATATGTTTTTTTCCAGAGAAAGGAAATTGATATCTTTATCTAACTAACATAATGAAACTTGTATTTGATATTCCTATACTCCCTCTATGTAAAAAAAAATAAAAAATATTTTGACTTTGCATGGTTAAAAAAATAAAGAAATTCTTGAATTTTGTGATCTTAAATTAAAATTATATCAAATATATTAAAATGTCTTCTAGTAATCTTAAATTTTAACATGGATTTTTTTCAAAAAAAGAGCTCATTATTTTTAAACGGAGGGAGTATAATCTCTTCTAAATGTATTTTATTTTCTTCTTGATTCAGAAATATATTATTTTCAAAAAAAAAAAAAAGCTTGTGTGGGTCCAAGTGGAGCTGTCATGCTATTCATCAGCCCCACCTACCCAAAAGAATAGAGGGCTTGGGGAACAAAAAAAAATCAATCAAAAATCTATAATCATGGCAATGCAGATAGATATCATGTGAAAATACTATTACTAGTATTTAACTATATATAAATACTTCGACCTGTAATGTTTTTTTACACTGACAGCGAAGTAAAAAAATTTACCAAGAGATTTTAACATGTAATGTGATAACTTGTTTTCTATGTTACTAATATGAACGTTTAATTTAATAGTGTAAAAATTATTTTATACAGTAATTAAGAAACTTGCCTGAATAATGAAACTTGAACAAGATTGGAAGGCCACCACATGGCTGCTGGTTCAACCAAGTACTTTCTGAAAATTCCTGCCCATCCAAATCCCAGCACCTACCATTCAAATATCTCAAATTATCATATCCACCGCGATTACTTATATACATCGTTCGTAAGTATTAAAAAAAATATTTATATGTATACAATCTTTGAAAATTTAAAAATTACCTGTGTAGTGATAACGACGATAAGAGAAACAAAGAAAGTAATGTCTTTCTTGTAGAAGACTTTAACAGCAGTGACAATATGAATTGCATAAACAGTGCCAGCACCAGAGTTTGCAAAAATGGTGATGAGAACATGTTCTTTGACATTAAAAGGGCCTGGATTCAAAGTGAATTCCCATTTAGAACCTTGAAAGAATACCCTCTTTGTTATCTTTGCAGCCATGAGTTGACCCAAAGGAACCACAGCAATTTGAGCTGAAATTGCTGTAATTGTTAATGGCTCAGTTCTGTACCAAAAGAATTGGTTCAAAAATGATAAAAGAGCACATGAAAGTGTCCCTAAAAGCCACATTCGAAATGTGAGAACTGGTAAGGAAGGATCATCTGTTATTGGAACTGTAACAGCCACTTGTTCAACAGGTGAATTTTCTTCTACATAGTTGACTTTCGATTCTGAACTTGATGCAATATTGCCATGATGATCAAGATTGGATACTGCAAAATAGAGAGAAAGTCTCAAGATCTATAATAACTAAGTTATGTTGCTCGGATCCTTCAGAAATGTCATGCTTACGTACCGGATCCTTAGAAAATGAGTACACTTTTTGGAGGATCCGATACGAGTGAGTGAGGCAACATAGTAATTGAGTTGGAGAGGTACTTACAAAGAGGAGTCTTGATTTCAGCTGAAGATTCTACCATTATTGGTTGAATTTGTTTCTGTATTTTTGAGCTACTCTTCTGGTATGGCTGTGTATTATTATTACCTCTACCTATATGTTTGCATTTAAATATGGTGGAGAGTATTTATTTCCTCCTTCTTCTATATTTTTGGATTAGGTGAAATTTTAAAAGGGAAAATAGGAAAGAGAGAGAGAGGAGCCAATATATGGACAATGGTGTTTTAGATTCTTGAAAACCCTATGGCCTATACTTCATTTAAACATGGAAGAATCTTTCCACCTAACAACGTATATATACCAGAAAAGTTATAATCACGTACAAAAGTTTTTTTCTTATATTATTAGGTCACAGTAAAAGTAATTAAAGATAATTAATTAGTAACTTCGAATATTGTAACATAGTAAATTACAACCATCAAATATTGTGGTTGAATTTGGTACCCCTCCTTTTTATCAAAATGTTTTGAGTTTGAATTTTGAAAATGACATAACTTTTAATTATCGATTATTTCATAGAAAATCAAAAACAACATATAAAGTACGTTGATAGCGTAAAAAATTTGTTTACATTGTTATATAGTAGATTGATTATTGATAATACAAGAAGAGTCCTATCCTTTTCTTTGAAAAGATGCATGAATTTTTCGTCAACTAAAAGTAAAAAATTGTGAGTAGATAATAGATTCAAGAATATTGTATTTTTGGATCAAGTTGTGCCACGTCATAATTATTCAACAGAATTCGAAAACATCCACGTCCAATTTCTCTTCATTATCTTTAAAATATATCTGACACAGCAGGTGGCGGATGTAAAGTGACATCAAATTCATCTGAATTCAATATCTATACCGCAAAGAACATTATAACATATAAAAATTTACTAAAATTACAATAAATAATAGACCTGAACTCATATTCTCATTATAGTTGCAAACAGTTTAATATATATAAGAACTTAAAAAATTATATTCATCTAATTTAAATTATGAATTCGCATCTATTAGTCCCCTATGCATGTGAATAGTGACTGATGTGGTCCATCATAATAACTTAAACAAATTGTAGTTTGTATTATATAGTGACGTGAATCTCTAAGTGAAAACGACGACTTAAATAAAACTTCTTACAACGATATATTAATATGTCTATGTATAAAGACATTGAAGTGACTAGATGGCATTGTTAATCTGTGCAGGTCAAAGCTGAAGCAGGGTCTCCAATAGTCCAACATTGCTTTAGGGAACAAAATCAAGTTGCTGATAAATTAGCCAAGCATGTAGCAACCTCAAACATCTTCGAGGAAACTCATCTTTTGCAAGTTCCACCTGTGTATGCTCTTCAGAAATTGAGAGCAGACATGCGAGGAACTTTTTTTGAAAGATCCATTAAAGCAAATGCTCAATCACTAACTGAGCAAAACTGTTCCTCTTTTGTAATTAATCCAGGCTAACTGGCCCTGACTATGTAAATTGCTAAATACCTTATGTCTATTTAAGTGCACCCTATTTACCGAAAAAAAAAAAAAAAAAAAGACTTAACGAACGTATATAAAAAGCATAGAATAGTATTCTATATTAGGAAATGTGTATACTCAAAGAACTAGCCATTTTTTAGTCTCATAATTTGAAAACAAGTACTATATATTATGGAATTTCAAATTCCACATATAAAAGTCATGATAATTAATATCCTGAAATTTTAATTGTATGAACCTAAACAAGGTTATTTGTTGATTACAAGTCAATTTTGTCATTGAAGTTATTTTAAAAAGACTAATCAAAAGAAAAAAAAAAAAAAAAGGCTTAAAACGTCCCGAAGAAACGCAGTGCATGAAGAGTTATATATTTCTCAATCTTGAATCAGATGGATCGACTAAATGAATATTCTTATTTTACGATCTATTAAGAAATAAAATTCAAGAAGAGTTATATTGTATTTCTCAATCTCGAGTTAGATGGAGTAATAATTATGTTATGTTGAAAGTCAAACTTATTGCAATCTTAATTGAGACTGGAAATGCATTCACACTGGGAATTAGGCAGAATATTTTGTCAATAATTAAGCCGTCTATATTTAACTATTCAAAATTTCTTCTAGCTTCTTCCATCATCACAACGTGAAGACATGCTTTTCTTTTTATTCTAGTTTTAAAAAAAAAATATTCAAGTATTTAAATTATTTAATTTTGATATGATTTGTTGAGATCTTTACCATCATTCTTTTTTTTAAAAAGAGTTAAACTCTTATCGTTACTATTGGAAAATAATATTATGTATCTTTTGTATGTCACATAATATTCTTTAATATTTAAAAGTCGTGCCAGATCAAACAACGTCATTAAAAGTTTATACACAACGGAAGAAACAAGTCCCACCAACAATTATAAATTAGCTTTGAATTTCATGACAAAATTCAAGACGGATTTTCAAAAATATAATCATTCAACAACGATCAAACTCTGAGAAACATGTCGTTGATTTACATAAATTTCACTTTCTAGATCGCTGAAAAATTATGTTTTCGATCGACATTAGACTCAAGGCTCATATATATATTATTCAAACTTTATTGACAAAATATTATTAGATTATCGTCTAATGTGTGTAGTGAGTGATATACAATATTGACTAAAAAGTTGTATACTATTTGGATACTCCTTTGTTTTTGGGAATTTTGGCCTTTTGTCCACACACTTTATTTTTAAGAAAGCAAAAATATGGGAGGGTAAAAAAAGATGCTTATTTTAGATTAAATTTATTTTTAATTTTTGAAAAGAAAACATGTCTAGTCCAAACAATGATACATAAATTGAGATCCAGGATAATTAATAAAGGTGACTAGTTGGTGTAACATGATCCACCACCTCCACCAACATCTTCTAAGTCGAGTTCGTCACGCCAAGGTGTGTCCAAGCTTGCTCGGACACGACAGTTGTCTTTTATTTTTATTTTATTAGAGGCGGAGCCAGCATTTTGAGTTCATGGGTTTTGAATTCTAAAAAAAAGCTTATTGGTTTCTCGATTGAATCATCTTTACTTACTCAGTGAATCTTAAAACACAGAGAAGCATTGTTCGTTATTTTTTGCAGTTGTGATTTATTCGGTTTTGTCCGATGAAATTCTGTTTGCTATGATCGATCGCAGGGTATGTTATAGCATCCTACTGTCCGATGGCTGAGGTGATCGGTCCAAGATTATTAGGGTCGCTGCAATTGTAGGAATGAAGTTGTTTCTAAAGCACTTCAAGTGAGTAACACTGGCTCTCTTTCCTTTGGAATATGATCTGGGGCATTGAATGCTACACTTGGATCTTGCACCATGAGGAGAGACACAAGTACAAGGTCCAAGATTGTCATGGAAAAACTGGTAGCCCACCATGTAGTAACCAAAGTGTATGGAAATTCATTGTTGCCAATAGCCAGCCTTGATCACCACTTTCAACTCATGGAAATTTGCTGATTACAGCCAAAATAGGATAACACACTAGCAAATCAACAAAATTACACCAAGGAACACAATCTCATTCTCATGCGTTTGCGACGACTGACTATATAGTCACTCAAGCTTCAATCAACAATCCAAGAAGAAGAAATAACATTAAGAAGAACAGGCAAGAAAATGAATGTCTCGCAATAAGTAAGAAGAGTTAAAAGACACCATGTTCCGGTGAGCAACTCACAAGCCAAAAGCAAACACTAAGCTTGCAGAGGCTCCAACTAGGAGCATGTATCCAAACAATTCACTTCACTAACACTGCCAGGCAGTTTGATAAGGAAATATAACCAAAATAGAGAACAAACCATTCCCTAAACAACCCCCTTCATACACATAATCCAAAAAAAAATAAAAATGGAACTTCTGTTGATAGGTCGATGATTAGTAGCAAGGAACAAGCTATGTACACATTCTCTTTTTGGCGGTCCACTTCTTTCTAGCATTTTCAATTGCCTCCACTCTCATTCTCAAGAGTTCTCGGCAAGATTGTTGATACTGCACATTGATGGCATCAAGCTCCACTTTGAGATCCTGCAACTGATTTTTGTCATTTGCCCCGTTAGTAAGAGACAGAGAAGAGAATTTAGTAAAGAAATCATTAGATACGACATTCTGCGAGCTGTCAAACGAGATCCCTGATTTTTTGGTACAATCACTCATTACAACATCACCAACACTAGCCTTATTGTTGCTTAGAGTATGGATATTGGGGCCTTTGACGCATTCGGACTCATTGCCAAGTGTTCTTAAAACGTTGTTATACTCCACATCTGAGGCTGATGTTCTCCCTTGATTCAAAGATGTACTGCCTTCAGCAGGAATATGATCTTCTACCATTAAAGCTGAATCATTGGATGAGTCATTCAGTGCAGCGGAACTCCCAAAAGAATATTTCTGGCTTATTGAGAGTTTGAAAATAAAGTCGGCAATCAATTCAGCTATTGTTGCCGCATCATTGTTCGACAGCTCAAGCTCCCCTGCCATCTCACTAGCTATTGACATCACAGTATCAACATCAATACAAAATGCAAAGTGCACATGCCTGACCCGACCTGTTAAGAACAAAGAAAAGAGTCAAATATTTGCTTGCAGATACTCCATGTATTATTCCATTAGAATGATCAAATACCAGTAAACTCAGCAATTCGCAGTGAAAAGGCAATTGAACGATCATCTTTCTTGGCACCTTGTAAGCTAAATTCGTTTCTCTCATTTCGTCTCACAAAATCTAAATTGGAAAAATGAGATCCAATCTTGCTTTCTATGCACATATCACTATGTAACTTCTGTGCCAGGCCTACATCCATGACAATTGACTTTGGCAAGCTTTGTGCTTCAGACACAAAATTTGAGAGCAGCAAATGAGCACATAAGGGGCTTTTCAAGCTTTCAGAAGAAAGAAATGGGTCTTCCAAAAGTTCAGCTGCACTCAATCTTATGGATGCTGGAGCCAAACATTTCTCCACAAATTCCTTTACATGAGCATCTGTAACTTTCGCTAAAGACGCTGGCTTTATTCCCTGAAATCAAGCATTTTTCCTAATCATTGCAATTACTTTCAAGTAAAATAAAGTAATAGTTGTAAAGCTTAAAACAACTAAAACTCACCGACGTGACTTTTTTATAAATTTGTGCTTGATTTCTACACTCATTATACGGATATTCACACGTTATTAGCTCCAAGATACACATGCCAAAAGAATAAATGTCAACAAGTTCATTATATTCTTCATCATATAGCTCTGGTGCCATAAATTCAGGGGTACCTAAAGAAGAGAAAACACAAAGAAAATATGATAAGAGGGATATTATATTAGTTTCGATGGAGCCAAGAAACAGCAAGTCCAAGTCAAATTACTACCAATAACACTATGAGCTGTAGACTGCCACATAATTGTCGCCAATCCAAGATCTCCAAGTTTAACTTCTCCGTGGTTTCCATTGATGAATATATTGTCACATTTCAAGTCTCTATGTATAACAGGTGGATTATGACTATGGAGATAATGTAAACCTTGGAGAATTTGTCTAGACCAATGTTTAATAGCTTTTGTGTCAACTGTCTTGTGCTTTCTTCGATATCTAAAAGGTATAGGACGCAAAAGATGCATGAGATTAAAAGGATCCGGAGGTTGCATGGAAGGCAAATAAGAAGAGGAAATATGCAAGAAATATAGAACTCACCGTCTTAAGCTCCCTGAACTAAATAATTCAGTGATCATATTAATACTTTTGCTCACATAATCCACCCACGAAGAATATAATTTCATAATGTTTTCATGCTTCAACATCCTCAACAAATGAACCTCTGAATGTATCCTCTCCAAATATTCAGGTGATTGCACAGCATCATCTATGCAAATTTGATTCCAAGCAACTTCTGTTCCGTCAATTTTGTCAAACGCCTTATAGCTACATGTGAAAACGTGAAAATCACTAAAAATTTGAAATGAAAAATGATTACGACTTAATACTTAAAGTGCAAGAAAATAAAAATGAGATGGGTGTAAGAGCCATACACAGTCTTAAATGCTCCCCTTCCCAAGATTTCATTATACTGGAAGAAGAGAAACAAAAAGAAGGTGATAATACCACCAAAACCCACAAAATTACATAAATGAAAGAAAAAAAATTAGTATCACAAATCATCATTTTTCAACACAAAATATAATACTGCATAACAGCAAAATAAAATCATAATGAAACCCCAACTCAATATCTCTTCCCATTACAATATTGCATCAACAGAAAGCCCCTCTTTAGTTCAAATTACAACAACAACAACAAACCCGGTGTATTCCCACAAAGTGGGGTCTGGGGAGGGTAGAATGTACGCAGTTCCATACCGCTACCTCCAATGAAGTAGAGAGGCTGTTTCCGATAGACCCCCGACTCAAGATAGAGAATCCTCTTTAGTTCAAATTATTAACATTTATTAACTTATAAAATGAATCTTGACCTGAGGGTTGATCGGAAACAGCCTATGAGGTAGGGGTAAGGTTTATACCGGGTATGTTGTTGTTGTAACTTTTTTTTTCCATTATTTTTTTTATAACCGTGGTGTCCGGGCCAGCTTGTGCACACCTCGACTAATTCCATGGGATACCTGTGACCTCCCACCAATAATAGGTACTAGGTAACTCCGGTTGTCACTGTAACTTATAAAATCAATGAAATGAACAAAGTACAACAAGCAGGAATACAGGGAAAAGTAAAAACAAGTAGACGTTAGTTAGTTAATCAGATAATCCTAAAAATAGAAACTTAACAAACATACATAAAGAGAAAAACAGAAAGTACCCGAACACCTACTAGGTAACTCTGTCCACCAAGGCTAAGACAGAGGAAGAAATCACCTAGCTTTTTTTTTTGGTCAGATGCTGGAATTTGAACGTGAGACCTCATAGTCCTCAACCCACTTTATTGACCACTAGACCACGCCCTAGGGTGCATACATACACCACAATAACTTATAAAGGGAAGCCTGGTGCACTAAAACTCCCGCTATATGTGGGGTCCTAGGAAGAGCTGGACCACAAGAACCTATTGTACGCAGCCTCACCTTACATTTCTCAAAGGGGCTGTTTCCGCAGCTTGAACCCATGACCTCCTGGTCACATGGCAACAACTTTACCCGTTACTCCAAGCAGGGGCGGAGCTGCCCTTTGCCGAGGGGGTCATCCGAACCCGCTTCGGCGAAAAATTATGCTATATATGCCTGGTTAAAATTATTTTTTATGTATATATATTAGATGTTGAATCCCTTCGGTTAGTTCATATGTTCACTTATGAACCCCTTAATATCCTAGCTCCGCCACTGACTCCAAGGCTCCCCTTCATTAGCATTAACTTATAAAATGAATGAAATGAACAAAGTATAACAAGTAGACTCATCCTAGAAATCAGATGATCCTAAAATAGAAACTTGGCAAATATACACAGACAACAAAAAGACAAAAACATTGTACCCGAATATATCTGTTGTCTGGTGATTCTTCAACAACCTCAGGATCATCAAATTTACCTTTCGATCTCTCTTGTTCAATTTCACAATTCATCTCTCCACAACCAAACAATAAAAAAGAAGGAAAAAATCAACTAAACCCTAAATCCTAGAAAAGAAAGAAATTGTCAAAAATCAAAGAAAGGGTTCAGAAAAAGCTTCACAAGCAACGGAATAGGAATCAATAACCCTTCCAAATCTGAATTGGAGTTGAAAGAACTCAACTTTCAGCAAAATTAAAGAAAAATTGAGCAACCCCATTTGCAAAATTCAAGTAATTAACCACACAAACAAGAAAATCCCGGTATTGAAATGCATATAGGGCAGACAGATTTAAAACCCTAAATCGGAAAATCCCTAAAATACCAAAATCGTAATTTGTTAATTGGGAATTTAGGGAAAGTTTAATGGGAAGATTGTAATTGAAGAGGTTAGAAGGAGGAGAAAAAAAAGCAGCTGGAAAATGGGAGTTGGAATTGAGGGTCGATAATTAAGTCGACTTTTTCGACAACTAATAATTTGCTTTTTAGATAATTGAGCTGCTAATTGCCGTTGATTTAACGTATAATTAGGAACGTATGAAATCTAAAACGTAATTAATGGATGAAATATTTATGGTTATCTAGATTGAATTTTGTAGGTTTGACAACGAGGTTTCGTGGTGTATTTGGTTATCACGTCAGTCTAACACACTGAAGGTCTCCGGTTCGAGTCCGGGCGAAGCCAGTTTTTTACTAATTTTTTTTTAATGATAGTGATGTCCAATCGAGCTTGTATGTGTCTTGACTAATTTCATTGGTACATAATTTTGCATCATTCTTTTATGGCAATATTGTTTGGATGAACTTTCAGCCATGACCAATTTCACTGTTCGCTTGTTTGATGTCTGTTCATGATTAAAGATTTGGGTACCTTCCAAGTGATTTAGTGTACTTTTCTCCTTTTCAATGTTTCAAGAGTACTGTCAGCAAGTGGTTGGGTGCTGAATACAAATGAGCACCTTTATGGTGAGTAAGATTTGAGAACATTTCTCTGTGATTCACTCCAAGATTTACTATCCCCACTTGACTCGATAAAGTCTCTGTTCGATAAATACTTATCTGCACTTGACGTTTACATCAAACCATACGAACTAACCATGGTAAGTCATAAATTAAGGTGAGAATGTACATTTTAGTGACAAGAGTGCACGCTGAGACATGCGTAGTGTATTTCATTGGTTGGTGTAGACACTGTGCCTGCCACTGGACTGCATCAAGATAATGGTGAACAAATAAGAGAAGAACATCATTCATTCACCTTCACCAATTCATTAATATTCACATATATGGATCTTTGGCATATCAGAAAATATATATTTGATGAGCTAAGAATGATAATAACTTCAAGAGAGAGAAGCTCTAAGACGTCAATGGCCTTAGCCTTTGCACTTGTGCACTATATATAGCAAGGTACTCAATTATATCTATTCGCAGAAACTTAACGAGAAAGTAATAGAAAATTAACTAGGGTACAATAGACAAAAGTGCATCTAATTGAATTCATTTCCCAATTCTAGTTGACTTGCAAACATTTTCAACAAAAGTTATTATCTCAAGCTCAAGACATCCCATCGTTCAGCAAGTCGTTCTCATGAGTTCAACTCAACAAAAAGACTGGCCTGAGGGTGTAATCCAGCATCTTTAAGGGACAGAGCGAGCTTCTCTGAGCCATAGACGGTGCGAGGGAAGTTGGACACGAGGCTGTATTTTTCAACCTCCAGGCATCCAAGAGAATCAACATAGTCATACAGAGATTGTATAGTAGTACTACATTGAAATCTTCTCTCTTTGCGCTCACCAGTAGGAAACCTAACCAAAACCTGCAGGGGATACAAGAAACCAACAAAAAATTTAATCATTTGAAAAGTAGAAGTACTGCATTTAATATGTGCATTGTACTCTGAGTTGTCCTTGTTGCTTCCTCAAAACCAAAAGAAACAACCATGTTTCTACAGTTATGACATAGAAATGCACATTAAAATAAAGGAATCAAGAACAAGATGATTACTTGTGTAACATCAGGACCCTTTTCAGGTTCAGGGCCCAGTGACTGCAATTTCTCCTCGCGCGATTTAGCCAATGCAGCTTCTCTTTCAGCAGCTTCACGGGCTGCTCTTTCATGTGCCTCTTCTTCCTCCTTTCTTTTCCTTTCAGCTTCAGCAGCTTCTCTTTCCTGCCGTTCTTGCTCTTCTATTCTCTGGCGCTCTCTAGCCTGGTATAGGATAAACAGTTCAGCAACACACAAATTACCCTCTCTCAAAATTGAACTTATAAAAGATATTTTAAAACCTAAAGTACATACCTGATCAGCCTCTAATGCAGCACGATAAGCGGCATCCTGTTCCTCCCTTAATCGGATGTTATTTCTCCTTTCTTCTGCTTCAAGCCTGGCAGAAACAAGCACAGGTGCACTTTCCTCGAGCACCCTTTGCAGTGCAGTTAGCAGTTCTTCAGGAGATTTTGGCCCCTCAACCTGCAAAGTACTCATCAGACTATGATATACAAGAAGACATCAAAGTAAAGGAGAGGTCAATCGTCAATGAAGCAGCTCTTGATAGAAAAAGCCAGTCCTTTGCTGCTACACTAAAACATCAGATAGTATCCGGTATGAATTTGCAGTTCCTTTGATATATAACGAGGCCAAAAAACATTTAATTAGCTTTTGGCAACAAAAGCCAAAAGCCTCCCTTAGAGTAGATAGCTAAGAAGGATTAAGACAATAGAAAGGAAAGATCTAACATAAAACAACACGAAACTCTGCACGTGATATGTACCCATTGAATGACAACATCACAAAACATTTCCTATTAAATCGAATTGACTAGGCCAAACCGTTAAACACAAAATAAAGCAAGGCTGAAAGATAGCCAGCACTAATCAATGTAATGTCTTTTAAGACACTTACAAGAGACAGAAAGAGAGATGCCCAGACCACACCCCAAAGGGGTGTTTGGTATCAAAACTATAAGTTCTAACATCATGAACATATACCAATTAACAGAGAACAAGGAAGCCAAATAAACTTTGAGCTTGCAAGAAACAATGAAGCATAAAAGATAATTAGGGGTCAACCAAAAAGAAAAAAAGAAAACTGGGGACAATGTAGTCTGCAAAACAGGTAATCACTCTGCTTCTAAAGACAATCATATTAGTCATACCAAGCGCTCACTCTTTTTAGTTATCAAAAAATACAAAAACTTGGTTCCAAAATAACGAAAATTTTGTGACAGTTTCTTTTTCCCTTTTCTTTAAGGTGTCAAATTTGTAAACCAGCAAGATATAAAACAGATTACTTCTCGATACATATATGCCCCGATTTTAATTTTTTCGTTTTAAGTATATATGCAATGATTTATGTTAGGAGTAGGTAGGAGTGCGTCCATACTAGTAGGTAGGAGTGCATGGTCTTGTTGCCTTTACTAGTAGTCGTAGGACTACTCTTGTAGTTTCTTACTCTTGGATTTCTCGTACAATCTATTGTTTCGTGTAGTTTGGTTGCAGTATTATTTTGTCGTATTACTCTTCTGCTATTATCTGTCATTTCCGCTTACTATCTATTGTCTCTTGTACTTCCATTACATCTTTCTTTAGACTGTTTTTGTCTTAAGCCGGGGATTTTTCAGAAACAACCTCTCTAACCTCACCTCTGAGGTAGAGGTATGGTTTGCATACTCACCAGACCCCACTTTGTTGGACTACACTGGGTATGTAGTTGTTGTTGAAGTATATATCCACGGATATGAGATCTATGCAGGAAGCACAAGGTTTAACTCTGGGTAGAGACGAGGTGACAGGGTCATAGGATCAGCCATATTTCTCTCTATTTCATCCAAGGTTACAATTAAGTAACAAAAAGAGGGACACGCCATCCAAAAGCCATCATAATATCCAAATCTCAGAACATCATCTTAGTTAAGAATACAACAATACTCAAGATACACTATAATACGTAATTCAAAAGTAACTTCCAGATACTTACTAGTATAACCATATGACCAAGTTAAAATAAATAGCCAGACAAACCTACTTGGAGTTAGATAAGCAACCACCTCATCATATATCCCATAATCAATTTGATCCTCTTGAACTAATGTTTCTACTACAAAAAGTCTCATATGCTAATACTTCGTTAGTGACATGAGAAACAGCGCATACGCACTGTGAGTAAGCAAATACATTCTAGCCAATCCATTATAGAGGCGTGCTACTATTTTCTTTTAAGTGGATAACAAAACAAAGTGCAGGCCTCATGATAGAGGCTTGAGTGCTTGACATATTCAAGAGCGTCTCTTTCTTAATTAGATAGGCCAACAAACTGTTTAATGTCATCACTGCTTTGTCACAATCCAATAATATCAACCGAAGTGCTTAAATAAAATTACAATCCATAACAAAATCGTATTTTGAGATCACACTAAAAAGATGCATATGCTTGAACATGTTAAAAGCACAAGCTTCAATTATTTATTTCTCATGCGATCCCAAGTTTGTCCAACAGATTATGCTGGCTGCTTTGAGTTAGTGATCCATATTCAATCTCGAATCATAGTCTCTTAGCGCATAACATAAAGCTAGTCTTTAACTAAATAGAGCAAACATTAGGCCTGGATTTAGTATCGCATCTGCTTCAACCAAAATAGTTCCTGCACCATATTATACAGCATACACACCCCTTTCGAGATATAAACTACACTACGACTCTAACTAGTGAACAAACAAAACAATCATATAACACTTTGTTTACCTGCTGAAGCAGAGCAATCCTTTGGTTCGTCGCAGCCATTACAACAGCACAAAAAGGAAACCTTGACGCCTTCAAGCTATTACTCATCTTAAAACCTTCACTAGCTCTAATACTCCCTCCCCAAGCAACAAAATTCTCGTTAATAAACGCTACCAATGCTTCATTACACAAAGTCCTTTCACAAAAGATAGGCGTATCAGGATGTTCAGGCGAATGTAAATACACGAAAAGCAGCTTAAATTCATGCCTAGACCTTTGTAAAGCATCCATAAAACCTTCAGCAGTAAAATGTGGCCTTATACTCCCAAAATCCCTATCAAAACCATCCACGAAACTCATCGCCTCCGCTGTTGCTGCAGATACAGACACCAAAGCCGAAGACGATTCACCATTACGCCCCGAATTCAGACCTATCATTCTCATCGAATACGAAAGTACACCACCTGCTGCCCATACACCCAACCCTACCGCACCTGAAATTAACCCTAGACCACCGGAGATAATCGAAAACGGAAGCGTAATAATCTTCCACGCTATCCCCGGCGGTCCGGTGGCAGCAGCAGCTCCGCCGTTTCCGCCGGCAATTAGACCAGTTGTTTCTACCGGCGGCGTAAGATTGGAGGTGGTAGGGGTTTCGAAGGCGGGATTATCAGGGGCAGAATGGTCATTTTGTGAGGTGAAAACAGAGATCGCAAGTTCGAGATCCCAACCATGTGCGGCGAGGATTTCAGTACATAAATCGGCGTCTTCTACACCTGTTATCGCTTGAAAATACGCTATTTTATCAGCTACATCGCCCATTTCTCTTCGATTTTTTGCTCAATATAGGTTCATAGATGATTGCTTAGAAAGTGTTTGATGAAATGCCAATGAAACAAATCCAGAAACTTCTTGCAGTGTAAAATGGACTTTATTGGTTGTTGGGATTTATCAGTTTTACGTGACGTCGAGTCGATAGAAGATAACCGTGTGAATCATTGATTCTATTTTATAGCCAGAAATGGGGCTCTCATTACCTCCAAATTACAAATCTGCCACTTGTTAAGCATTTGGAGTGTCAAACTACATTTAATTTCATCAATATTTTAAAATTATGATTTTCGACATATTAATATCTTGTAGTATTATTATTTTATTATGAAAATTTTTAAATATATATTAAATTAATCTAATTCAATTTAATTCTAAAAATTAATTGAACCGACACTCAGAAAATGATAGTATATGACAAATCAAAGTGAGCAAAGTATAACACTACTCTAGAGTTAATCTCACAAAGCCACATAACCAATAACAATAACATACCAATTGAAATCCCACAAGTGAGATCTGAAAAAGGATAAAGTATACATGCATACCTCATCACTACCTCGAAAAAATAGAGAGGTCGCTTTCGAATGACCCTCGACTCAAGTGCAGCAAATTCAGATACAAAGAAAAAAGAAACAACAAACACATCGGAAAGAACATTCATTTTTCACGCTATTTTATTTATCCAATTTTAACTTGACACACAACTTAAAAGAGAGATCGCTCCTTCAATATATAAATTCAACATTTTGAAACATGATTGTAGTTAATAAAAAGAATAAATTAAAAACTAATAAGTCAAAACTTGCCTCTTATGTTTTTAAAAACCAGATAAACAACTAAAAGCAATGTGGACTACAGAGTGCGTACACTAGAAAAATCACCAGTAATATAAAGCTTTCTTAAATTGTTTCAGGTACTGATGAATAAAGTTCCAAGGAGAAAGTAAATATAAATATTCAGGCAGTGAGAAAAAGTCTTAAACACTCAATGATCTGAGCTTAACATCTTTACAAGCATCACTGATTCTAGTGTTTCTTGCTGCAGCTTGTCATTCAGAAGGAACAGACAGTTATTCAACCTCCTTAATTAGAGGCTTACCCTCATTCTGTACTTTCTTCATTTCCGGAATACTCGTCTTACTCCCTATAAAGTCCACTAGTCGGTTCTTCTCTGCCTCGACAATGGCTGCTAAGGAAGACCATGCTTCTCGTGGCTGCTCGTAAGCCCAACACATCATAAAATAAATCTTCCTTTCAGCAGACTTGAGCTTTGTTTTGATTTCAGAACTTTTGGACTTGCGGGGCTTCTCTGACTTCAAATCCTTCTTCGCGTGTTGGATTAGCCTCCTTAGATCACAAAGCAAGCAAACTAAGGCTGGACTTCCAAGATGAAGAAGGGCCATTGTGTCGTTGATAAGCCCCAATGCGAATTGCAGGCCACCCACGTGTCTGAAGGTTGGTGAACATGTTTGCTCCATGCAATGAGATAGAGCTTCCAGCACCGTCTGTGGCTGCCCCCCTTGGCCAAGAACAGAAGAGATGCTCAACAAAACCGTGGCTGATCCTATGGGATCTGATTGCCAGTCACCATTGTAGAGGCGGAGAGTAAAGCAATAACTGTAGATGATGTCAACAAGGTGAACAGCCAATAAAGGGGATGGCCCTGATGCCCTGAGCTTACTAACCCAAGGTAATGGAGAGTCGGGGCCAAGTGGAATGTCGTGCAAAGGGTCACTTTCAATTCCATCTTCCGAAAACACAGATGCATCCTCCCTCACAAGTGGCTGGACTAGCTGAGTTCCATCCTGACCAAGAGATATGTCCTTGGCAGAAGTCTTCAACCACCATGGCTCCCAGGGCTTAATCAATTTGCTCAACTCACCTGAGGCAACAGCCCTTTGGAAATGTTTCATTTCTTCAGCAGATAAATCTTCGAAACTTATCTGGTTTCCTGTTTACAAAAGGAACCCAACACGATAACCAACTCGCAAACCAAAAAAAAATAAAAAATTAGCTTAGAACCAAGCTACGTCCATCCCCCAGCCCAAAATGAAAGGAGAAAAATAGCATCAAAATCTGAAATTTCAGGACATACCGGATAGAATTTTTTGAATAGTTTCCTCAGACAACAGGGAATCTGATGCAATGAGATCAATCAGGGGAAGTTAGGGTTAAGAATTGTAGCAATAAAAAAAACATAAACTCATTTTGTCTTCTACAGTATCAATGTAGCATTTATGTCAGTTCAACAATTTTACCAATTTTGTGGAAGTATGATAAGGTAGAATGAGTATTATATAGGATTCATTCGAACAACCACATCGCAAAGAAACATGGATACAAACAAGAATCCCATGAAACAAAACTTGTTGAGCAAATCAAACATCCTTATGGTAAAGTACAACAAAAACTGTACCAACAAATTTCTTCTTTGATTGTAGAAACCAAAACAAGATTCATATAACTACTCTCAACACGCTAATAATTAATGAAATGTCATTCTTAGGTAATGCATCAAGTAGGAATAAATTCATTATTGCAGACAACAAAGTAATGCTCACCATCTTCATCCATGATGTCTGCTTCATCTTCTGAGTGCAATCGTCTGAGTATGTCCAGCATTTTTTGCTTACTTCCCTCATCTGGTTGCAAATGTTGTAGCTCCTCCATGACATTCTCTTTCATAAAGGATTCAGTGCAACGAAGACTATGAGACTGCCACCAATACCATTAAGAAAATCAAGTAACATGGATCAAAAGATTCTCCACAATATATTGGACTTATAGCCACCTGAGGCTAATAATAACAACTATCAGCATAGGCAGACTAGAAATGGAACAAGGAACTACAAAACATCATCTTTTTTGAGCTTCTACACAAGGAATGGATTTTTCACTCACCTTGTAGCAAGGAAGAGAGCAATAACGGGTATTACATCGAGGGCAGGTATACTGTGAAAATTGCTTTTGACAACTGCACAAAAAACAAGCATTGCTATTATTTTAGCCACATTCCACTCACAATTTTGATATACAAAGCAACTTGCAAACAAGAAATTATAAGATTTTCAATTTCCTCATTATATTGATTAAGCAGCAGGATATATAGTATAGGAATCAATGCAACCACATGCATACATGAACTCACCATGGTTTCAACCATCTAACTACAACTTTTCTTTTGGTCTTACCAAGTCTAATTTAGAAACCTTAAGCTCATCTGTATTTTTTTGCTAGCTTTTCGGTGCAACCTGGTAATCGTAAGTCATGTAGATTTTATGATAGAAATGATCCAAAATTTGCAGAATCTGTAACTTTTGATGTACTATCATACTGCTATTCATATTCATCTTTAAAATGTAACCCTTGCTCATCAAATAATTAAAAAAGAGATGACCTCACATAAACCTAGACTTCTCACGTGCCTAGCAATTAGCATTGGTAGAATGTAAAATAGGCAGGCCAAGATCATAAACGATGATGGAGTCTAACATATTCGTCTTGGTGAAAAGCTTCTCATATGTCCAGAATGTAGAATAGGTAGGAACTACAGAATAGAAGAAATATGTAGGTAAAACTTCCATTTGAGTTCAATTCCAGGGATTGATTCTTCAAGCATAATGTGGAAGTCGTTCCCACCTGAAAACCTTTTCAACCTTCATATATCCCGTAATGAAGTTTTTAATTCTCTGTAAGGAGAGATTTGAATACCCCGGCTGTGAAGAGAGACTATTCTTTGTAGGGAAAGTACCGGTACCTTGGTTAACTTTCAGATAGAGTATTCTGTAACATGTCTGATTGTCACTTCGACTGCTCATACTGTCTCATACATCAAGTCTGTCTCCGTCCATGATTGTGCAAACATAATACGTATCTAAGATAGCCATCGTGTCGGTGCTCTAATGTCCTAGAATGGAGAACTACCATGAAACAAGCTGCTACGGCACAACAGGAAGTTCATCTAAGATCCTTCCAGATAAGTTCCTCTCGGTGAATGTTTACACAGGTTAACAATAAGAAAAATCATCTTTTGAACCCAGCAGGTAACCGTAATTACCAGCGTGCATTTTGATCCTAGAATGTGTGCTTTCAGTGCAATGAAACTTTACCAATGTATTATCTCAAAAAAAATTATTTTCTTATCGAAATGAACTCCACACTGTTGTCAAAGCATTATATTACTATTACTAATTTATACAATCAGCCCAATCACTGGGTTCAAAGTGGCATACACTCAACAAACTAAAACTGAACAAAAAAGTGAAAATCAACAAAGAAATTAAGCAACTGCCTCTCAATCCTAAATTAGTTTGGTTCAACTATATGAATTCTATGTTTTATGACAAGGGAACCCGCAGCCACTACCTTCCAGTGCAAACAGTGTAAACCTGCTCCAATGTAATAGCCTGAAAACCACACTAAGCAAGCCCCGTACGACTAGCTTGACTGAGAAAGCATGTACCAGGTTTCAAATCTCAGAACACCCCCCACCCACCCCCACCCACCCCCACCCCCAAGGAAATCCTTGCTCTACCAACTCAGCCACCATTGCAGGTTCAGCTATATGAATACTTTTCATCCATTCATCTCTATTCGTCCATTTAATTACAAAAGCTAATAACTTGTAACAAAATTGTCATTTCCTGTTTTAAAAAAATAAGAAAAAAAAAACTAGACAACGCAAACAAAATCAAAAACACCCAAATTGAGGGATGAACAGGAAAAATCACAAATTACTGAAAAACTGAAAAAATAAATCAACCAAAGCAAGCATAAGAAACACTATACATACATTATATATATATATATATTATCCCCCAGATTTAGTCTGAGGTGCACGAAAGCTGGCTTGTACACCACGGTTATTAAAACAAAAAAAAAACTTATATATATAAAGGGCAGCCCGATGCACTAAAGCTCTGCTATACGAGGGTCGGTGCAGTTATAAATATATATATATATATATATATATATATATATAAATTAAAATAAAAACTAACATTTATTTAAAATACTTACACTCGACATATTATACGGGATGAGAAGTTGAGCTGAGAGGAACCTGAAGCTGCCTCCGATGTTATAATCGTCTCCTCCATACAAAAATACTGAAGCAATTAATTAATCAAAAAAAGAAAAGAAAAATGAAGCTTTTTACTTGGGAGCAAAAAGTTTCCAACAATCACTCTGGAAACCCCGCGAAGTTTTCTTTTTCATACAAGGAAGAAGACGACGGGCCATGGGCTTTCTTTTACGTTCTCGGAGCTCCAAGTATGCAAAACGGGCTCAAAGTTTAATTGGGTTGGGCCACGAAATAGTTGGGTAAACATTTACGCAAATGGCTTTGTTCCTATTTTCATTCTTGTTCCTATAATTTATTTATTGGCCAAACAACATAATTCCCCGCCTCTGGCGAATGGAGCAAACTCTGTGGTCAGTTTCCTACCGCTTAGTGTACTGACAGAGGAACGGAGGATTAGTCTCACGGCTGCCGGCTATGGGGATACCTTGGGAAACCAAAAAAAAAAAACATAATTCCCGATAGTTTGGTAGGGGTGTGCATCGGTCGGTTCGGTTCGGTTTTATATATTATTGGTTCGATTTATCGATTTTCGAATTTTTAAATATGTTAAATCAATAACCAAACCAATAAGATATTTTTTATCGGTTTATCGATTTTTAGTCCTTAACGGTTCGGTTTTCGGTTTAACTGATAAGAAAATACTCATAAAATAGAAATAGTAGTAACTAACATGAAAAAAAAAAATTGAATCTTAGTTTCAACCAAAAGTCCTACATACAACAATAATTATTGGGTTTACCCAATAACCTAATAAGAAAAAACCGAATCAATAACCCAATAATTTTTTTTATAAAACCATTAACAAATCGTTAACACAATAACAATAAACCAATAATATTTTTATTGGTTCGGTTTATCGGTCAATTCGATTTTTGCACACCCCTACAGTTTGGAGCTTAATTACAGAAAAAATTGACATTTTACATAACTATTGAAAATCTCAATTTTGGATTTGTCAAGACACATAATTAGCTTCTGATACGTCCAACGAAGATACTTTTTTTTATTTGTATAGATACATAATTAGCTCGTGATATATGTTTTTTAATTTTGGGTCTGTCGAGATACATAATACATCCAACGGAGATATATTTTTTCCTTGTAAAAGATAAATAAGTAGCTTCCGATATATTTTTTCCCGATTTTAGGTCTGTCGGGATACATAATTAGCTCTCCGATACATCCAACGAAGTTGCATAAGTAGCTAGGATTTTTGTAATTATTTTGCAAGAATGAGAATTTGTGTAAATATGGTAAGTTAATGCGTATGTTTATGTTATTTTTCTTTTATTTATTTTAAGGAGTTAGGGTAGAAAATCAAATTTGTGTAAGATTTGATATTTATTTAATTCATTTTTAGTGTAAAATAAATCAGAAATAAGTTTTCTATTTCTTAACTAAAATAGGTTTTGAACTACTATAAATAGGTTTCTTGCTAGCTGTTTACTTATCTTTATCTAGCAAAGTGTGTGACTCTTTCGTCTAAAAGTTTTATAAATGAGATACATTTATTTATGTATTTTAGCTAAAATATAATGAAAATATGAAAGTAGGAATTATGTAAAAATGGATAATTAGAAAATTGGAGATATTTTATACTTTCTTAGTCAAATGGTACCATTCATTATAGTACAACAAGAGCATTTGGTCACCTGAACATAACTAAAAAAAAAAAGCTGCAGCCCGGTGCATTAAAGCTCCCGCTATGCGCGAGGTTCGAGAAGGCCCCACCACACCACAAGGATGTACTGTACGCAGCCTTAACTTGCATTTCTGCCGGAGGCTGTTTCCAAGGCATATGAAATCATGAACTAGCAACTGGTTTGTTCTGTTTGATCATCTCAGCATCCTCAGCTTTGAATTTTGCCATTTTGGATAATTCCTCAACAGCATCAACAACCCCTTCGATCCTCGTGGCAATTTCGATCACTAATGAAGCAAATGTAGCAGTTGGTATGAGTTCAGCCAGAGCTATAACATTACTACTTGTTCTTATAACTGACTTTTCTTGATCATCCTTCTCATTCTCAGCCACTTTTGGCTGAATGAGTAATCCTGAAAGTTGTTCCATCAGAGTTTCTAGCTCTTGAATCGCGCTGTTCTTTTCTTGCATTAACATATCCGTCCTGGAGGATTTCCTCATTGTCTTCATGTTCAATGCTAACTCTTTCAGTATCTCAGTCGTACTCGAACTTACTTGTTGGCAAGTGTTAGTAAGCTGATTCTTCAAGAGCTCGGAAGCCTACAACACGATGAAAATTTTCGCCTTTTAGTTATCTAGATGAACGATAATGGTTGTAGAGTTTGATAAAAGTTTAGTAGAATTTAGATGACCTGATCTTTTTGACTGATGCAGCTTGTTAGTGCCTCAATGCAGCAGGCACAACTGCGCATTGACGCGCTGATCTTAAGGTACTTTCCCCATGGATGTTGAAAGTTGAAAAGTCCATGTGCTGGCTCCCATCGAGCAAAGTTTGCCTAGCAGATCATTCCATGTTATATCAGTAAAAGTTGAAGTCGTATTGAGTTGAACTCGGATCAATCTTTTGAAGCCAAAAACGAGTCAGTGTCTCAAATCCTGATGGATCGACAGGATTTTAACCACAAATGCTGAAAAAATTGTGCTGATCGATCAGGATTTGACCAGAACTCCTGACGAAAACTTACCATTGCTTCTTCTGAGGCCTTCGAATTCAACACACACTTGAAAGATAGCATTTTCTTAGTATTTGTTGTTGTGTCTTCACTGTCACTAAAATATTCAGCTACACAACCTAAAAGGACAATTGAGGATCAACTTTAAAGACAATACATAATGGAATTTTAGTACTTACATCTATAGTTTTAGGGGGAAAAAAAAAATACTTACAATCTAAGGACTCTGCTAGCTTTTCCAAGTTACTAATGACAAGTTTATGGAGTTCTTCACCAGCCCATATGGGAAATATGAGAATGCTTGTTGTTACGCACAAAGAAGCACCGATGATGATCGTTGATACTCTCTCGTGAGCCATGTTCAACAAATTTGCAACACGATATCCAGATATTGAAACCAAAGTGAAAGTTAGGATGAAGATCATAGTGCCATAATCAAACCGCGCTTTCACTGATGGAATGAACCTTGTAAAGGTTGCTGCTGAGGCTAAATTAAGTGAAGAAATTAAAAAAAAAAAAAGTTAGAACAGATGATTCATATCCCTATGTTGCTCGGAGTCTTAAATAATGTGGACGTGTGCATGTCGGATCCTCCCAAAGCAGTGCACCAGTAGTATTTTTGGAGAGTCCAAACAACATGGCCATATCCTATATGCAAATAGTAATCTTTAGTTACAAACATCACTCACCTAATATGAAAATGGAAACTCCCATAATTACAGGCTCAAACTTTTTGCTTGATTGATTAGCAATCCAATGGATCCCTATTGCAAGAAATCCAGCACAAAAAGTACCAGTAGCTCTGTTTAAGCACTTGTAGAGTGTTGCACCTGCAATTGTCTTCAAATTTTCAGCCTACAAAAAGTGTAAAAAGGAATGAACTTTTCTTACTGGGATCGAAAAGTACCTACCTACAGTGTACTCAAAAACAACCACAACAGTCATAACAGCCCACATTGCAGTACCTCCAACACCATTATACAAAGGTCTCATATAATAAAACAACGACACAACACTTAGCGCTATTCCAACTTTAAGACCGTGGATCACCTTTCTTGGATCATTCCTCCCTATGTTCCAGGCTTTCTCGAAGAATCTCCGAACTATCAAGATTATATTTTTCAAGAATCGTTCGAATGAAAGGTACATTCTTGTGACAAAACTTGATTCTGGTGCCAAATTTTCGGACGAGCCATCAGCCATCCTGATCCTCCACTCTACTGCACCAGCAGCACTGTTGATGGCATTCATGTTAGCAAAAAAACAAGTATATAGGTACAAAATACTGTGAATGTTGCTTCTTTAAGAGCTTAATGCCATGCTCTACTAAGAATTGACCTGAACTTTGTCAATCACTTGTATATAAAGATGTAAAACTTAGGCCACATAATTAATTTAAAGATTTTCAAATACTATTTGAGTAGGTCATGACTCAGTTGCAAATTTCTATTTCACTCATATTGTACATGAATAAACTAGGCATAATACATAAACGTGTCATTTAACTAGGTCTCGGCTGACATGTATACCCTCCAACTCTGAATGTGCACGAGTAGGTACTTAAACTAGCTATCATAAAGTTGAACAAACCCGTGTGTCTACTTGTTAAACTTTATGATAGTTTAAGTTCGTACAAGTGCATACCCAAAGTCGGAGGGCATAGATGTCAGCTAAGGATTTATTTATTATGCCAATAAACTAATCAATCACATCTTCATAAAGCAGTGAGTTTTTAATAATAAATTTCTTCCAAGATATCAGGTCTAAAGAAAACCACAAGTACCATTACAGTTTGGCTGATAAGTGGTCCAAATTAAAAATTAAATTTCATAAACAAACTAAGTGTCATCAGTTTGGTTTTTATTATAACAGCTGGTGGTCACTAACTAATCCTTACTTTAGAGTATGGTTTAGGTCATCTCATTGTCTAATTATAGTAATCCTTTCACATTAGTGCTTCTCTCATCAGAATCCTCTTCTATCAGTTTTTTACATTAAACTCACCTAGCAAAGTCATTTTTCTATTGACATTATAGCATCTAATAGGGTGGATTAGCGGTCAATGAAATGAGTTAAAATCATAGGAGACAAAAAATACTAGGCTACTTCTTGCCATCTGCCTAAGTCTAGACGCACTGAGTTATCCGATGCTTGTGCTGGTGGTAGGTAATGGGTATTTAGTGGAATGGTTGAGGTGCATATAAGCTGACCTGACATCACTAATATATTTACATTATAGAATATTCTATAGTGAATCAAAAACTCTTTTGGTATTGGGGGTTCTACCAAAGTTGGGTCAAAATTAGGCCATGAATGACTTATGTATGTTAGTTAACTTATAATTTTATAATGCAGGTTTTAAATTCGTTTTTTCTGCTTTAACTTTGAAATGGAACATCACTTATCTCCACTATTATTGCTCTTATTTGAGAAAAAAGAGTTGTAGATGTGTCACTATTTCATTAGTGGAACATAACCATGAAGTATTTCTCAGTACTTCATGTTTGAAGAACTAGAAAGATAGAAAAATGCAAAACAAAGATCATGATGGATGTTCAGAACTCAGAAGCAAAGACTAATAACATTTCTCAGTAATTCATGTTTCATAGTTAGTTACAGAAGAAACAACAGAAATTGAAAAAGTAAAATCAGAAAGTAACCTTTTAACTACCTAGCTAGTCAGTCAACTTCCAACATATAAACAAACTCTTGACAAGAGAGAAAAAAAAAAAGATAATCCTAAAGGGTAAAAGGAGCAATCTTGAGAAGGGAAAAACTCTTTGAGACACCTTCTTCTCAGTATGCTCCTTCTCAATATCCCTTAAGTTGTTTGCACAAACACCGATGCACCCGAACAAGTTTTTACTTCACTATGCATCGAAGATGAAATCAGAAAATGGCATCTACTTGTGCACATTTCCTTGTCTGGAAGTGTCGGCTTGTTGCCTTTTTAGAAAGAATAGTAATTGCAGTGTTCGCTATCTTACACAACGAACTGTTTCAGGTAAGATGCCAGACATGGGTGCAGAAGATTTTGGGCAATCATTTATTAGAGCATTCCTTGCACCGGATACATTCTGAAGCTGATTATTAATACCGACTTCATTTGCACTCGTCAATTGTAAAAGCTGAACAAGGGATGAAAAAATCTCGTGTCTTGTTACTAGCCTGTTACCCTGCAAGAAAATCGGAAGTTTAATTGATGAAAACAGCTCAAAGGAGAAGTAAAGTGGTTTTATTTGTTGCTGCCATTTTCCAGTTAAGTATGTACCTCAGCCTCAACAACAAAGTGCGCCCACATCTTTGTCTCACGAGACTCCATCACTCCCTTCAATATGTTCAAGCCAAAGCCTCGGATTATATCGACCATCTCCAGAAAGAAACCTTGTTCATTGCAGAGTATCTGAGCAAAAGAGTACATATAGTACAAGGTTAATCATATGTTAGATAAAGGTTTTATCAAGACTCGGCTAAATGACTAGGTTTATAGGTAACAAAAAAACCATTACTTACTTCTATAAGCATTTGACCAGGTGTACTAAGGTCCTCAACTATCAGTGGACAAACCATTGTTTGCTCGCCAATTTCACATGCCCATGTAACTCCAGTTCCATTAGCCTTGGAGTTGAACGGAGTTTTTGAATCCTGCTGGTTGATAAACTTGTTAATTAGTACTGAGAAGCATGTCTATCTTTTTAACTACTCAAAGATATCAAATAAATCAAAGTGATTGATTATTACCTTCAAACCTTCAGTCTTTTTGAGTCCTTCAGCATGTTTAGTGACGCCTTGCAAGAAAAGCAAGTGCTTTACAGTTCTGTGTAATAAGCGATCAATGCTCATCTGTCAAAGAAACAACTGAAACATGAGTTCTTTGTAGAATTATTAAGAGCAGAAGCACTCTTTCAAATTTATTTCTTTTTTAGTCCACTAAGCGAAACATAGGGAGTTTGGAGACAATACCTTCTCGCCATTGGGGATGAGCCCTCGCAACTCTGAAAGACGTTCATAGATCAGCTGCCGATCCTTAGGAATAGGCCGAGTTCCTGGTTTAGCTTTCTTCTTGGTAGGCTTTGAGGTTTTTTCATTGCCCTTAACTGGTAAAATGGTATTGCGGGCATTGATGCTGCATCTATCTCCAATTAATGTACTTGCATCCAATTTTGTGATGACCTCACTCTTGGCTTCGAGGTTGCTTGTCCTATCTAGATCACATTCAGGCTGCACCAACTTTGTATTTCTATCAAAGCTAGAAAAACCAAGGGCCTTTGGAAGATAGTTGCTTCCCGAAGAACTTCCTACTCTTCTTCTCTTATTTGTTTCTGACAACTGATCATTGGAAACAGATCCAGCAAACGAACAAGAGCCACTCAAGGCGCCATCCAGAAGCTGGTCTAATCCCAGTTTGGAGAATAACCTGTTAGCTGGCCTAGATCTGAATTCACTAGCATTACTATAGGTCAATCCAGAGTTGGAAGTGCCTATAACAGGGTTCAAAAGATCACCCCCGTTACATGGATTTTTAGATTCATGCTTTACACCAACTAAATTAGTCATTTTCTCAAGGGGAGACATGTTTGAACAGTTTGCTTTTTCAACAGTTTCAAAGGCATTGGTGATCGAACTTTGAATTGAAACAGAAGCATCACTGTCTGCATTAAACCTAAGCTGCTCATTTAGACCAGCAGAGGCTGAGAAGATCCCCATCGTATCTAATATGTTATCGTTGATAGTACTAACTGCTCCATCATTCCTCTGGTTGACAGGACATTGAACTATATATCCATTTAGAGGGTCAGTAGTATCCTGGTTCAGCAACGTTGTGCAATACTGCTCGGTTGTCTTATCCTCATTAGCAAATACTTCAAATCCACCTAAGGAACCGAATGCTGTGCCCTCATGAAAGCTTTGAGCTGCCCCTGCGCCATATTCAAAAAGGTTTGGCCCCGTGGGAAGGACATAATTGAAATCTTGTATGCTCATATCTGATGGTAGATCTTCCAAAGTTGATGTAAGAAAGGAATCTTGGAAGCCGTGGGAGCCAGTAAAGAAATCAGCAGATGGGAACATTCCTTGCTGTAGTTGAGTATCAAATTGGCTGCTGTGATAATTGAACTGATTCATATTCTCAAACTGGTTTTCACTCAAAAACGTTGTAGCTACATCAGAGGCCATAATCTGATTTTCCGCATTGCATGTTACCGACTGAATGAGATCTTCTAGAAAACAAGATTCCTTCATTAAACTTTCATTGTTTGCAGTTGGCAAAACTTTGGAATTCACAAAATGCAGATTCTCGCTGATAGATGAAGTCGGTGATCCTCCTATCCCCTGGAAAAGTTTTCTTGCTTGATCCACAAAACACGTCCTCTCTTGAAGCTGCAGAAAACATAAAGAAATAAGTACACATACAAAAAACGTTTGAACATGGACTTGAAGCAATGAAAGTCTGATGATGTGATCTGGTCGTCAGATCAGTAAAGGAGTACTCGAGATGCTATGCCAACACCTTGAGCATTCAGTTACTTTATATATACATCAGCACGTGGATGAACATGATTAGGAACTATCCGATTCAAGAAAATATAAGCTTAAGTTTCAAAAGTTGACTAAATTAGCACAGATCGGTGAGCTTACGATAATAGTGAATGCCTACAACTATATACTGTAATTTTCTAACTAGTTTTCCCTTCACAAGACTAACAAATCAGTGAAAGAATGTGTCAAACGCGTCTCACAAAGAAGAGAGGGCCTTAATATGAACATTTTTTATCGTGTTATATGCTCGGGTAATTCAAATGTAGACATTATTGCTAACCTTATTAGTAGAACCAAATTGCAGAACACCCAATGGTTCGACAGAGATTACAGCAATTGTCTGCAAAACAATAAGAAAATCATTTGTTACAGAGTGAAACCAACATTAGCAGGTGGTGGAATCGAAAAAAGGCGAGCTAAGAACTACAAGAAAGTACCTTTATCCCAGTTGAAAATTGTTGTTGAAACTCATTATCATCCTACAAAATGAAGATGCAATTGCCAGGTTTAAAGTTAGTAAAACCTCTTATTAACTCACAACTTTCCTCAATAAAAAGTTCCAACAAGTCTGCTGTGGAAGCAAGGAAACAAATTATTACCAGGAATAAGTTGGAATTATTAGATGATCCAATGGGCATCTGCTTTTCATGATTAGCTTCTGAAAACATCCATTTGTGCTTCTTATTAAATGCTGTTTGGCCAATTATCCTGTAAAAAAATCATATCATCAACATCATAATTGAAAACTTGTAAAGATTCTTTAAGCCATTGAAATATATCACAACAGAATTACTCCCTTTCTTTCAATTTGTTTGTCTTAATTTCTTTTTTAGTTCGTATAGCTACTCTTTCGAGACCACACAAGTAAAGGACATTTTGATAAATTTGACATATCTATAGATTAAGACCACGTGATTCAAAATCGTCTTCACTTTCTTAAACCCCGTGTCAAGTCAAAACAAGACAAACATATTGAAACGGAGGGAGTTCTACAAATATACTAACTGAATTTTCTCAAGAAAGATTTCATTTAGCAGCATACCCTCCACCAAGAATATGGACTTGCAGAAGCATTTCATCAATCACAGATCCCATTTGGTCCTCATAGTATGCATCTTGCAAAGTTAATAATCTGTCATGCAAGAAGATTTCATTAGAACTTTTACAAATGGAAGTTCCTTTTTTTTCCTTACAATATATTCAAGAGCATCAAATTGAAATAGAAAGTATAATAACCATATTCATAAGAAGTTACAATACACCAATTAAAGGACAAAAGTAAACTTTTTTTCGCTTTCAAGATTCTTTTTTTTTGTTCAATTTAACATATGGAAATGAAGTTATATTTCATCAAATCTGTTGAACATCACAAAATCAGTTTGAATTTGAGATAATATAGTTTCCTCAACATATGAACAAGGACAATAAAAGGGAATATAGTCAAAAAGAGGATCAAGAATTAAATATTAAATCTTTTGATCCAACATATTCATGTCATTTTCTATTTGGAAAAAAAAAAATAGTGACCAGAAAACAAAGCTAGCGTTTGACCATAAATTTTGAAAGTAATTCTAAAAAAAATTATCTTCAAATATCTGTTTGGCCGTAGTATCAATTTTGAATACAATTTTTTTTGCAAATATTTTCAAGTTATCAAAAACGACTCGAACTAGTTTTTGGATTTTTAGACTTTTATTCAAAAAAGTTCAAGTAAACTGCACGTTGAAACAAAACTTCAAATTCCAACAACTACAACTTCAAAAACTCATTTTTTCAAGTTTCAACTTCAAAATAGATGGCGAAACAGAAGCTGAGTAGTACCATATTGTAGTATTGTTATAACATATGAATCCAAAACATAGAGAAGCACATGAGTTGCAAGTCATAAACATGACATGATAAAAAAATCAAAAATTTCACACACATATAAAAGGCTCCCTTTGGAAAGAAAAGAAAAAAAGTAGTACTTTAACTACTTAAAATCCTTGAAAGGTAAAAGAGTGAGGAAAAAAGAACTTCATCACAACAATATAGAAGGGAAAAAAAAAAGGTAAAAAAGAAAAACTATGACACAAATATAAAGTAAAAAACAAAAACTTACAAAGAGTTTGTCTGATCAAAACCCCATAAAGCTCCATAAGACCATCCATGGCTTCTACAAAGACTCTTAAGTGTCTCTTTTACCATAGTATCACACATTTTACTTCTTCAAACACAAAAAAGCAGAACCAAAAATTCAACTTTGCTGCAAAAACAAATCTTGGGTGTTCTTTTTTTTTTTTCACTATATAAACAGCAAAAAAGCAACAATCTTGAAGCCAAATATAACTCCAAGAATGCAACTTTGCAACAAAAGCAAATCTTGGGTGTGTTTTTTTCTCACTATTTAAACAGCAAAAACTTCATTCTCTAGCAAAAAAGCAACAATCTTGAAGCCAAAAAAAGAACTCCAAGAATGCAGCTTTGCAGCAAAAACAAACTTTGGGTATTATTTTTTTCAATTTTAAACAGCAAAAAAGTAGCAATCTTGGAGCTAAAAGAGAAGAATTATGGTGGGACTAATGAGATAGTAAGATAGTTGGGGTGTTGTTGTTATAGTACTACTATATATTTTTAGTTTAATAGAAAATTGGAGAGAAGAAGAAGGTGGTTGAGGGGGCAAAGAGGGACTAATCTTGACTCTTGTCTATGCAAAAAGTGTAAATATAAAGAGACCAAATTAGAAACTATTTGAAGATACAAAGGAACACACACATTCCTTTTTATTGCTAAGCATTTACTATGTTTGCTTTTGTTTTTTCTTCTTCTTTTGTACTCTGGGTGAGTTCTGGAGTAACATGTAAAGTTGTTGTCAGATGATTATGAGCTCACCGAAACGAGCTACAAAAATAGATTAGGAACAAAGTAGGGTCGTGTCAATAGATTCTTGTACGTGGTTCGACTTTTTTCCAAAACACGCGCATAGTTAGAGCTTTAGTGCACCTAACTGTTTTTTTGTATTCTTCTTTTATACGAAAGGAGTCTTGGTGTAATAGGTAAAGTTGTCATGTGATTACAAGCTTACGGGTTCAAACTGTGGAAATAGTACAACAGAAATGCAGAGTAAAACTGCGTAGACTCTTGTGATTCGTGAAAGATCAGATGACTGACCCGTTCTGCCATAAGTACCTTCATATTCCGCTGAGTAGGTTTCGACAATGGATTTGAGTCGGTGATCGTAAAACTTCCTTTTATCGATCTTGATTCGCGTATAAATTCCAAAACTATGTACCTAGCTGAACCGGAGAGCCCCGAAGTCCCACGGTGTCATAGAATTACGTTAGGTATCATATGAATAGGCCCGAGAAAACTCCTGTATAGCTTCTTCGATTTCTCAATAAAGAGCAATATGACCAACAGTGGTTCGAATGATTATAAAAAGGATATGTTTCCTTTCCGTAGATAACGATAGCTTTAATGCACGAGCTGTTTTCTATCCTTTCTTTTACATTAGACAAATTAATTACTTACTACTCTAAATTCACCAACAACGTATCACAAACATCATCTCAAATCTTTTCATAATAAGAGTTATTTAGAGAGTCAAGAGAAAACCACAACAGAAATAGATCTTCAAAATGTTATGCATTGAATTTGTTCATTGCTTGTAAATAGAATAACAATATGAAGATTATATTTTATTTTTAGAAATAATGCATATATTGAGAAACCACTGCTTGAAATATTGGTTATATTTGTAGTGTTAGAGCCCCCTCCTAAAAAATACTCCTAAAACTTATTTTTTTTAAATATTTAAATTATACATTTTAATTAATTTATTTATTTTTAATAAGAAGGTGAAATTAATATGTATATTTTTTTATTTCGATAGGATAAATTATTTTGAAAAAATTTACAAAAGATGGAAAAATAAATCTATATTGTGAAGAGAGGTCCTTTTTCTCTATTAAGTTGATTAATAATCTAATTAAGTGGTGCAAATGCATAAATGTTTTTAATGGTAGATTTTGTAATTAAGAATAAATCATAAATTGCATTAATAAGACTATCTTGGGGCTTTGGTTTCTAGGTGATAAAAGGGTTTAAAAATGAAGTGTGGGTGACACAAATCTTAATAATTGAGTGGGGTGACAATTACTTTATTAAGGATTAAGAAAGTAAGAAAAGTTTGAAAATAACCCGGAAGTTTTTTAATTTACACTTTGATCCAATGTAAAACCTAATATAACTAGAAATAGAGGGAAAAAAAGGCACGTTTCTCTCTCTTCTCATTTATTGGAGTTTTCTCTCTCTTCGTGATTTTTTGTTGTTTATTATTGTTGTTGCTTTATTCATCATCTTCTTCATTATCATCATTTTATTCTTCATTATCATCTCTTCTTGTTCATCATCATCGTCTTCTTGTTGTTGAACATTGTTGTTACCGCTACTATTGCTACTTGATCAAATTTTTTTGGGTCAAATTTTATTCGTATATCACTTGGGAATTACTTATAGGTGATTTTAGTAAGTAAATTATAATTTTTAGTTGAATTTCTCATCTGGGTGTATCTGATACTGCTATTTTTTCAACAGTAGATAAAACATATAACGTGAATCCAACAGATGAGTATTGTGTTGCACAGATGAGTGATCTGTTGCAACATATTGACTAATCTGTTGCAATATATGAGTAATCTGTTGTAACATATATGACTAATCTGTTGCAACAAATTACTTATCTGTTGGATTTGTATTATAGTGCTGTAACATGAATTCAACATATGGGTCATCTGTTGTAACAGATTAGTCATATGTTGCAACAGATTACTCACTTGTTGCAATAAATGACTCATATATTGGATTCATGTTGCAGGTTCTATCCATTGTAGCAGTAACAAATATACCAAATAAAAAAATCAACAAAAATCATAATTGTACTTACAAAATCACCTATGAAGTAATGTCCAAGTGATATACGAACAAAATTTGACCTAAAAAAATTCTAAAAATTTCAACAAGGACACAACGAATAAGTGAAACGCATGAAAAATTTCATGAAATAGGTAAAAAGGACAAAAATAGTGTATCATACATTAAATGCAAAAAGATCGAGGGGACAAACGTTTGAGTTCTCCTAAAAACATTTAAGTTCCTTAGTATTTTAATTGCTTTCTAATGGATAACCCATCCATTATAACAGATTTTCTATCTATTTGATCATTTCCAACAGATGAATCATCTGTTGCAACATGTTAGTCATCTGTTGATTCAAATTAAACAATTATTAGTAATAACTAAATTTGATTTAGCTAAAATTAAAGACAAGTTTTTAAGACAATGGGACAAACATTTGAGTTCTCCTAAATTAAAGATATTCTACACTATCAGTTAACTTGACCTGCTATTGCAGGATACCCAATTATTTATATAAAAATTTAAAAATAAAAAATTAGGTAACCTGCAATAGCAAGTCAAGTTTACCTGATAGTGTAGAATATTTTGTACACTGACGGTGCACAAAACTTAAATTCTTTTATATAACGATGGACCAAGTATGATGCAATCGTTAATTACATTTGTTTTCCCTTCCTCATTATGTCCTTAATTACTTACTCTAGTATATGATAAATTCATAATCCTATATTTCTCCCTACCTATTATTTTTTATTATTATTATTTCTTTTCTTTTTTTTTGCAAAGATGAGGAAAGTCATAGACACTGAAAACAAACCATTTTGGAAGTAGCAACTAGATGATGAATTGATGATAACCTGTTTTTACTCTTTTTACCTCAGTAAAAAGTACTAGTGTGCAGTCAAAACCTAGATGAATTAAACTCCAAAATTTACTTTTGTCTTTCTCTAATTTCACTTTGAGTACTTCCATCATTTCCATACTATATAGTCATTTTACTTTTTGGATATGTTGTCAAGTGTCAACCCTTTTCTTCTATCCTTTTCTTTGCATAATAATAATAATAAAGCAAACATCATAAAAAGTTGTGAGGGGGTGATAAACGCACATTTAGTTCAAGATTTGAAGTTTACGTATTTTAAATTCTATTGAACATATCAAGAAGTTGAAGAGATTCACTAGTATATATAATTTTTTGACGAGAACAGAAGTTCATTGCACCCCTAGTTTCGATACGCCCATGCTAAATGGTACGTCCATTCTTTGTAGGGATAATACTCACAAAAATATCGGAACTTTGATCGAATTTTCAGTTGAGCATATTGAATTTTGCGGGGGGTCCTATTACCCCCCTAAATTTTTTAAAGTGGATTTAATTCTTCCCGAAACTCTATACCCAGTTTCGGCGGCTGGCGGTGTACGTAATACACGCGCCAATCTCGTTTTTACACGTGTATTGGCGCGTGCAATACACGCGCCAACCTCATATCTACATGTGTCTAAGTGAACAGACATATGTCATTAAAATACGAAAAAAAAAGTCTACGGGGGTAATAGGACCCCCGCAAAGTTCAGTATGCTCAATTGAAAATCCGGTCAAAGTTCAGGTATCTTTGTAAGTGTTATCCCTTCTTTGTAATTCAAACATTAACCAAAAGCTCTCGACAATTTTTGGGAATAAAGTCATTTTTAATGGAGAATACTTCATTCGCAAAGTGAAAAGGCTTAGTTGGATGAGTTCCAAAACGAATATCAAACACCGAATTAAAAAAAAAAACAGAACAAGCAAGTTGAACTTTCTATGCAAATATCCACTATACTATGTCACTTCTTTTCAAGGTTAAGGAAAATCCATCCATCAAGGGAAAAAGAGAGAGGAATATAGAATATAAAGTTTATATTATAAGGTATCCAATGTTCACAATATGTAATAAAGGGAACATGTATTATATTTGTCATGATACAAAGAGAAGACTCTAGGGCACAACTTATTATAATTAAAGGGAGTGTATATATATTATTGGTCCCCAATGCAACATCTTGATCTATATAGTTTGAGAATATTGACTTACCCAAAATCTACTCTTCATTAAGTATTTAATTAAAACTTTAAGCACACCCAAATCTAATTGATCTCCATTTTTGTTAACCCAAATCACCTTTTCAATTATCAATTGGGTAATGGTAATCTTTTTTGTGATTTCTTTTGTCAAATGATCTCAACATAAAGCATCTATTTAATTTAATAAAAGCTTCTTTACGTTAATATCGTTATTGGAATGAATGGTTTATCATTCCGTCAAAAGTTATAATTGATATACTGGCGATTTGCACAAAAGAGCTAGCTACTTTTATGCCGATATTTAATTATTATCCGCTTTTGATATTTGTGTGAAATAGTCTTTTAAAGTTTGATGAAAATATCGAACTAAAAAAATCTTTAAGCTGAGTGGTAGATATAGAGACGAGTGGGAATCAAAGCTGGTTATACATTATAACATGCAAGTCATGACAAATCGATATAACTTCATGCGATATTTAATCTAGTTCTCATATTGAATTACTCACAAACTACACCTAACATCATGATCTGAAAGCTACAAAGTAAACAAAGAAAACGAAATAAATAAATAAATTTAAAAGGGTGCATGACATGCAAATTATGTAAATCGATAAGACACTTTGAAGTTTGAATTGTAATTTGTTTATTGATTAGCTTGTCACTCTACAATGAAAATATATTAATCGGTAGAATTAATTGCTTTATTATCATATGTCAAAAGCTATACATAATTAAAAATAAAAGCTCGAATTTGTTTCTTATCGAGTTTCTCAAGTAAGTGTCATGTTCGATAATGGCGGACCTAGGTGGAAAATTGTGGTGTTCCAGCACCCGTTAAATTCGATGCCGAATCGGTATAATTATATAAAAAAAATGTATAAAAATTGATAGATGATGAAAAAAAACACCCATGAAATCGAGAATGTACGTAGCTGGGAGCCTTGATTTTCATGCGGAACCTTAAAGCTTTGAATGCCAGTATATGTATTTGAACCTCCTGAGCAACCACGACTCTTAAATTCTGAGTCCACCACTGCGTTCGATCTGAACCCCATCAACCCAAGTCATCCCTGACCCATCACCTGAGCCTTGTCATATACTAGTATGTTAGCTTACCCAACATATATAACTTTAAATCTTTATCACTCTACATTGCAATGATAAGTTACCCTAACTAGCAACCTCACCAAATATTTAGTGGGTAGTTGCCTAAACAGGAGTATCAAAATAAGACCCACAAATTAAAAAGGTTGGGTTCCCGGCCATTTACTCTCTAGCAAATTCTTTTCATCAAATCAACACCTTCATCAAATGGCTGACATTTCTTCATCCTTAATCAGAAATTTCAAATTCGAGTCTTAGAAATAAAAAAAAGTCTTATTTGGAGCGTTAGCTCCAGAGGCGGACCCACGTGTAGCGATGGGGGTGCACGTGCACCCGTTAACGTCGAAAAAAATTGTGTGTATATACCTTGATAAATTGAAATAAATACTATAGTGCATCCATAGTTGACAGTGCACCTTGGTGTGCTGGTTGACGCCCGCACTTCCACCCACGCGACCAAGGGTCAATTCCCGGGAACCACACAACATTTTCTCTTTTATTTTCAATTCTTCAAATTTAAAGGCTTATTAACAAAACTTGATGAAATGGGGATTCGAACCAACGATCAGTATCTAAGGTGAACTCTCGTTCACCATTGACCTATCACAACTGATTGTTAAAAATTGATAAAAGTAAACTTTATATTTCAATTCTTCAGATTTAACGGTTTATTACCAAAGTTGTAACAAAAATCGATGAAATGGAGATTCGAACTCACAACCAATCCATAAGGTGAACACCCCTTCACCACTAACCTACCACAATTGATGGTTATAAAAGTAAACTTTATATTATAAGAAAGTAAAGTTATTATCTTAGAACTCATATTCGTTCGATATAGTTATTTTTACATTATTGTTCATGTCTTTGACGACCAATTGAATATTATAATATCCCTTAATCGATACTCAAAGTTTTTCTAACGTCTTAAGATAATATTGGTGCACCACAATATTATCAAAAGCAATAAGCGTAAAAAAGCTTTAAGGTCTATTGTGTTTAATCACGAAGTACAAATAAAGTGTGAGATTTAACAAAAAAGACATAAAAGGAGAAAAAAATATAAATATATATCTAGTCCAAGACTAATAATATAAGTATGAATGAGAAATATATGAACAATTTTTTTATTTTTTTTATAAAGTAACATATCAATTGTTTAGCCTTCGTCTAGGAAAAGTATGTATTAGAAATTAGAACCTAAGCTGCACATTAAGCGAGACGAGCGCGCAACACATTTTGAGTCTTACTTCGAGGCTTATGCGTGCCTTTGACAACACTGGTGCACCCACAGACTTCAAATCTTGGATTCACCTCTAGCTAGCTCCCTCAAAAATGAACTCTATAATACGCAAATTTCAATCGTCGAACTTCAATACAGAAATCAAACACGATTCGGAAAAAAAAAAAGGTAACAAGGCTTATGATTCTATGTCTGCTTCAAACACCACACGCTTCATCATGACCGTTGATACCTAAGTCAACGGCATCATAAAAGTTATCTATGCTCCTTTGTCTTTTCTACTTCCCATCATATATAATTCAAATTAAGGCAAAATAATAAATAAAACTTTATAAAAGAAAAAAGAAAAGCTAATTAACTTTTTGGTAAAAACATCTTAAATTTTCCAATCTTTTCCACCTACTTTTACAAAAATTTAAGTTATAGTATAATTTTTTAATATCAATACATGCAATTTAACTAATAATATGTATTTACATGTTATTATAGATCAACTTAACTTCATAACGATCAAAATTCTGAATTTACATGTTTGTATCACAGAGATAAAAATCGAAGGATAATTACGTAAATACCTTTTGTTGGAAATAAGATTGTATACATAATACGTTGTCGTGAAATTCCTTACTTCAATAATGTATGGCGTAGCTACATATAATAACTATATTATGTATGTAGAAAATACTATTGATATATAGGTTAAAGATTACTTTTATAGTATATAATAAATTTTGAACACATTTAATTTTCAGCAAAATTTCTAACTTCGCCACTATAAAACAAAATATTTCTACAATATATGGAAAGATTAGATTTGAATGATATGGAATAAGATACAGATGTCCAAGCTTTAGGTTAAATAAAGACATAATAATATTTGAAAAATTTATGAAATTTCATCTTTTTATATTTTAGGAAGCATAGGACCCAAAAGTATTCTTTTCTGTTGTGTTAACTGTTAACCAGAATGATCATCTCATGTTTTTTAGTTCTACTTTACAGCTTAAGTTACACTACGATGTTGGATTATAGTAATATATATTTGATTTTGCATGTTTTAGCATGGCATGGATCTTATGAAGTTGATTTAATTTTGACTTTTGGTAAAAGATGCATTGGGAACCATTTCAACCATCATTGATCATTCAAAGCAAATTATGTGATGACAAATATATAACTTTGTTTGTTAGACCATAAGGTATTTAATTTGTTTTTTTTTTTTTCAATCTTGTGTTCAGAGTGTCCGCATTGAAGCGTCGACTAATTCGGATCGCGCGTTGCAGGGCCCATTACGGGGGTAGCTATCACACCCCAAAATTCCATCGGGCCGGACGGGCACCCGAAGCCGAGAAGGCCCGGGAGAACCCGTTCAAATACCTGTACTTTCACTTACATGTCACCAAAAATTTGGACAGCACTTCGTTGCATATAGAAGGGTCTAATTACCTGTATCAGCACAACACGCACAAATATATATATATATGTAATACTTGGCCGTCGGGGCCACCATATATACAAATATAACATCACTATATAAACTTCCATGACTTTACCCTTCCTTATGTCTACAAAGCCTCTAGGATATACATGACATAACTAGGGTCGGGACAAACCTCCCGCCCACACATGACTCCTGTACAATAACAAAACATAAGGAACCGACTCGGAAAGCTCCGAAGCAAACTGGAGCTCACCAACAATAGCTGTATGACCTGACTCCTATCTATGTTGTGTATGAGCTGAAGCACCTGTGCCTGCAGCATGAAATGCAGGTCCCCCATGAGGGACGTCAGTACGAAATATGTACTGAGTATGTAAAGCTGTAAATAATCATATGTGATATGGGGGATCAAGAAAATCAGACACAAGTGAATAAATCATAATAGAAGTGAACCACACTTCATAAACACTTTTAGGATCAAGTACATTATCATTAATCTGAATTGGGTTCTTGAATTCAAACACATTTGTGGAACGGTATACATTCGTTCATTTCATTCTTTACAATTATCATTCGCCATTACCTCCTCCTCCCGAACCTCCAACCACCTAACAATAATCAATACTGTACCGTACTGTGACCATTAGGCTGCCCCCAGTACATATCAACTGTAATCATATCAAGTATCGGGATCGGCCCATGCTAGGCTTAAGCCCCTGAGCTACCACCCACACGTATATCAAGTAACACACATAAGAGATCTTTCCAATAACTTAGTTCAAAAGCTTTTGAGATTATTACATTAGTGTTCATGTCAATATAGTACCTTTGGAACAATGATACATCAATAGGAACCAAGTAATAGACCTTCTGTACAATAACGATGTAATAAAGACTCATTGGTACATCAACAATGTGTTTCAGAATCATCAATATCACAACAATGAAATAGGAGCCTTTTGGTATATCAATGAAATATTTTGACACTTTATAGAATGGAAACAACTTCGTTGGTAACGTAGAACAATACATGTTTTTTTTGGACAACCTCGGAATCTTACTTGATGGAACATTGGTGTTTTCATGCCAAAGAACATCGTTAGAGTATGCTTTACATACCTCGTTGTAGATTCGGATACCAATTCAACACAACTTTCCGCCTTTACAAATCACTTATCTACAATGAAATGTTTGGCATCTAGTATTAGCAACCCAACACCACAATTCTCTTCCATAATTCCATACAACCAATATTTGCAAAGCATTCCAAAAACCAACTTGAACAGTAGGTTTATGTGTATATATATATATATATAATCATCATTTCAATACCACATCATCACACCAAATTCCTTCACAATTCAACATAATCCAACCATGCACAAGAATAATCCAACATCATTTCCAATCATCTTTCAACAACAATCAAATAACATACTTCTTATGCTCACATGCATATATATACATATCCATATAAATAACACCAACATAATTTACATCCTTACCATAAAATGGCCCTTTTGATTTCGAAGTCCTGTTGGCACAAATAAGGGGTGCTTCTCGAAGCCCTCGAGACGGTGAACACAACTACGGAATCAATTTGGATTTTCTACGGTTGAATCACAAGATAATTGGAGTTGAAATTAGGCTAGGGTTTCTTATTCTTCAATAATTTGGATGATAAATGATGGATATGAGGCTAAGTATATGTATATAATGACCAATTTTCGTCCATGAGGTGATGGAAAATGACCATATTGCCCTTAAAATTTAAGTAAATCCGAATCTGTCCATGGTGGACTGTTTTGATAGGCTAAAGTAAATCGACCATAACTCTTTGCTCCGATAATGGATTTGGGTGAAACCAATTGCATTAGAAAGAAGACTCTCGGGGATTCTCATCGATATATAGAAGCTCATACATTTCATTTTGTACAAGGAGTTATGATCGTTTAAAGTCGACCCAAAAATCTATTTGGCTGCAGTACTTTTGTGTGCAGAAAATTTCTGCACATTTACTGTTCATTGCGTCCACCGTTTTCAAGTTTAGAACATGGTCGCTTATATCCGATACTCATCTGTTTTCAGAAATATTTATATCGTTGGAAAGCTAACTCGATAAACTTCGCATAGAAACTTCGACGAGCAAATTCCGGTATAAATAAAGTCGATTCCTATACACATATAATCAAACTATACCCTTGAAACCATCTCAAAATAATCAATACTCATACTTAAACTTATATATACCTAACTTATGATCAATACATATACTCCAACACATATAACCATGGCTAATGCACGTAATTAAGTACGGGGTGTTACATCCTTCCCCCCTTAAGGACATTCGTCCTCGAATGTGAATGTAGTTATTTAGCCGAAACAAGTTCGAATTCATAATTGATATTCACGTCATCATATAGATATTATGCATATGTAAAAACTTACTTGTTAGTGTCCCAGTTCCACTCCTTGCACTTCTTTTTCACCTTTGAACAAATAAGGGTATTTGGATTTCATTGCTTCCTCCGCTTCCCATGTAATCTCTTCCCTTTGTTGATTTCTCCAAAGTACTTTCACCGATGCTACTTCTTTATTTCTCATCTTCTTAACTTAACGATCTAATATAGCAATAGGCATCTCCTCATAGGTAAGATCTTATGTTACTTGCACATCTTCAGTAGAAGTAATAAGGGACGGATCTCTGATGCACTTTCGAAGCATCGATACATGAAATACTGGATGCACTGATGAGAGTTCCTGGGGTAGCTCTAATTCATAAGCAACTTGCCCACATCTTCGAATAATCTTATACGGGCCTATATATCGTGGACTCAACTTTCCTTTCTTGCCAAATCTCATCACCCCTTTCATTGGCGATACCTTCAAAAATACCCAATCGCCTAACGAAAACTCTAGCTCTCTTCTTCTACTATCCGCATATGACTTGTGTCGACTTTGGGCTGTTTTCAACCGTTGCTGAATCACCTTGACTTTTTCTATGGCTTGATACACAAGATCCGGTCCGAACATAAGAGTTTCACCCGCTTCGAACCATCCTATTGGTGATCTACACTTCCTCCCATATAAAGCTTCATATGGTGCCATTTTGATACTTGAATGATAGCTATTATTGTAGGCAAACTCAATAAGAGGTAAATGATCATCCCAGCTGCCTTTAAAATCTATAACACATGCTCGTAGCATATCTTCAAGTGTTTGAATAGTGCGCTCTGCTTGTCCATCCGTCTGAGGGTGAAAATTTGTACTCAGATTCACTTGTGTTCCCAAACTCCGTTGGAAAGACTTTCAAAAGTTTGCGGTAAATTGAGTTCCCCGATCCGATATAGAAGTTGGCACTCCATGTAATCGGACTATTTCTTTAACATACAGCTTCGAATATTCTTCAACTGTGTAAGTGGTCTTAACGGGTAAGAAATGTGCGGATTTAGTAAGCCTATCCACAATCACCCATATAGAATCAAATTTCAGAGCTGCACGAGGCAAACCTGTAACAAAATCCATGTTGATCATGTCCCACTTCCAAATTGGAAGATCTATGCATTGCATATAGCCTCCAGGCTTTTGATGTTCCACTTTAACTCGTTGGCAATTTGGACATTCAGCTACAAATTTTGCGATGTTTCTTTTCATGTCATTCCACCAATATACATCCTTCAAATCTTGAAACATTTTGGTTGACCCTGGATGAATAGAATACCTTGAGAAATGTGCCTCAGTCATAATTCTTTTTCTTAGCTCATCAACAATAGGCACACATAGCTGATTTTGGCATAGAAGTACTTCTTCTTGCGAAAGCTCAAATACCTTCGTCGCACCATTTTGAACATTCTCCTTGAGTTGCAATAAAACAGGATCTGCATCTTGCTTCTCTTTCACCTCAGCTACTAATGAGGATTCCGCGGCATTATGCACAATAAGCTCCTCGTCCGGAGTTTCGAGAAGACGAACTCCTAGACTAGCTAATTGATGAAGATCTTTAATCATCCCTTGCCTTTCTACAGATGCCATCATAACCTTATGACTCAACGCATCAGCTACTATATTCGCTTTCCCTGGGTGATACAAAATATCAACATCATAATCTTTTAATAGTTCCATCCACCTTCGCTGCCTCAGATTTAGATCCTTCTGACTGAAAATATATTGTAAGCTCTTGTGATCAGTATATATATCAACATGAACCCCATATAAATAGTGGCGTCATATTTTTAAAGCAAAGATAACCGCTGCCAGCTCAAGATCATGTGTGGGGTAATTTTTCTCATGTGGCCTCAATTGCCTTGAGGCATATGCTATCACCTTACCATGCTGCATTAATACACATCCTAAACCAATTCTCAAAGCATCACAATACACTGTATACTCTTCTGTACCTTCTGGAAGTACCAACACAGGTGTAGAAGTCAACTTATTCTTCAATTCTTAGAAACTCTCCTCACACGCATCATTCCATTGGAACTTGGATGCTTTATGCGTTAGCTTAGTTAAGGGTGCTGAAATAGAAGAAAAACCCTCAACAAACTTTCTATAATAACCAGCCAACCCAAGAAAACTACGAATCTCCGTAGGCGTTGTGGGCCTTGGCCAATTCTTCACAGCTTCTATCTTTTGAGTATCAACCTGTATGCCTTCATTTGATACAATATGGCCCAGAAATGCCACTGACTTTAGCCAAAATTCACATTTAGAAAATTTTGCATACAGCTTGCAATCACGAAGAGTTTGCAACGCTTGTCACAAATGATTAGCATGATCCTCTTCTGATCTAGAATAAACTAGAATATCATCAATGAAAACTATCACGGATACATCTAGAAATGGCTTAAACACCCTATTCATTAAATCCATGAAAGTTGCAGGTGCATTAGTTAGCCCAAATGACATAACTAGAAACTCATAATGACCATACCTTGTTCGGAAAGCTGTCTTGAGTATATCTTTTTCTTTGACTCTCACTTGATGATAACCTGACCTCAAATCAATCTTAGAAAAACATTTGGCACCCTGTAACTGATCAAATAAATCATCAATTCTTGGAAGAGGATATTTATTTTTAAGAGTCACTTTATTCAGCTGCCTATAATCAATACACATTCTCAATGTGCCATCTTTCTTGCGCACAAACAGCACTGGTGCTCCCCAAGGGGAAATACTAGGCCTAATGAACTCCTTTTCTAGCAAATCTTTCAATTGCCCTTTCAATTCTCGTAATTCTGCTGGGGCCATTCTATACGGAGGAATTGAGATTGGCTTAGTGCCTGGTATCACATCAATACCAAATTCTACTTCTCGTAAACCTGGAAGATCTTCAGGGAATACATCAACAAATTCACTTACTACTGGTACAGTGTGAAGATCTGGTGATTCCGATTCTGTATCCTTTACTCTAACTAAATGACATATGTAGCCCTTGGAAATCATTTTTCTCGCTTTGAAATGAGAAATAAATCTACCTCTTGGTGCGCCAATCTTACCTTGCCATTCAATAACTGCTTCATTAGGAAAATGTAAATACATCTTTTTCGTACAACAGTCAATTTTGGCATAACAAGACGCCAACCAATCCATACCCATTATAACATCAAAATCTACCATTTCTAGTTCCACAAGATTGGCCATCGTGTATCGACCACACACAGTTACTACACAATCTTTATAAACTCTTCTAGCAATAATAGATTCCCCAACCGGGGTAGACACTTCCAACGGCTTATCTAACAATTCGGGGGTTCTTTTGAACTTTCCAGCAACCAAAGGAGTAACATATGATAATGTAGAACCGGGATCAATTAGAGCATATACATCAAATGAAAATATGTACAACGTACCCGTGACCACATCTGGGGAAACCTCTAGATTCTGTCGATCTGCTAAAGCATAAGTGCGATTCTGAGTCCCGCTGGAACTGGCGACTTTTTTTTTTATTTCTAGCGTGACCCGCAGGTTGTGCGCCCCTACCAGAATAAGATACCAGTGACGATGATGCAACAGCTGATCCCGAAGGTCGTGCTACACCTCCTGCGTCCATTCGTGGGCATTCTCTCATCATATGTCCCGTCATACCGCACCAAAAACAAACATTTGTTCCTATTCGACATACGTCCATATGATGCTTTCCGCATCGATTACATAGCTCTCGAGAAGGTCTCGATTGGCTCATGTTCCCTTGCCCATGATAACCGACTGATCGCAAACTATGACCCTCACTTCTTTGCCCAAATTGACTGCCTCTGAACCCCTGATGTTGTGGTGGAGCACTAGCTGCAGAATAAGAAAATAATGGCCTAGGTGGTCTAGCAGAAAATTGAGGTCTAAAACCTCCCTGTGGCGCCATAAACTGCCCTGTAGATCTGGCCCTCTTAGAAGATCCACTTTCAAATTCCTGTGTTCTTTTTCTTTGCCTCTGATCTTCCATTTTCTGTGCAAATGCTTGGATCCTAGCTATATCCATGTCTTTATTCAGTGCAGCAATAGTACAATCCCTAACCAAATACGGATCCAATCCATCCACATACCGATGAACTCTGTCATCCATAGTAGCTATAACATTAAGAGCATATCTGGACAAAGAATTAAATCGAAGACTATACTCCCTCACACTTGTATTACCCTGTCGAAGATTTAAGAACTGATCCGCACGGGCCTGACGAGTCTCATATGGAAGATAATGATCAATAAATACCTCTTTGAACTCTTTCCAAGTAGCTGGGGGTGCATCAATGCCCCTTGATCGTTTCCAGTCTTCATACCAATATATAGCCTCACCTTTGAATACGCGGCTAACTCCACTGTCTCTCTGCCCGATACATGCATCCCCTCTAGGGCCCTTTGGATCTGATCAATAAAGTCCTGCGAATCTTCATTAAGATCGGATCCGGTAAAAGTAGGCGGATCCATCTTAAGAAAATCTTGCGTCCGAAGACTAGCCGCTCTATCAGTATCGCTAGAACCCGCGGCAGGAATAGCTTGCCCTTGGACTTGACCGGCAACAATCCGGGTCAACAGTTGTACTGCATCTCTCATATCCTGATCAACAACATTAACAAGTGGTTCTGTGAATGTGGTTCGCCTCCCACTTATTTCATCTGGAGTGGAAGACATTTCAGATACCCGCTCAGCTTGAGCTTCACTCTGATTAACTTGTACAGGTGGTGACTTACTAGTCCCTTCTCCGGCAGCCACATCTACCCGCTCGCCGGTATTCTTACTTCCGGTATCTGGCATTCTTACTGTAATAAGAGAAACAAATGGATTCAGTGGTCAACTATGACTTCATTTGCTATATAAGCTCTATGGCACGATCTATGATCTGAAGGAAAGAAACAATTTTCTAAATGTCCATAGCCTCCTGTTTATAGATGTGGTGCACAACACACCGATAAACAAGACTCTACGTTGACACGGCTTTGTAGACTCACTAGGACGAACCTCTCTGATACCACTTTTATCACGCCCCAAAATCCCATCGGGCCGGACTGGCACCCGAAGCCGAGAAGGCCCGGGAGAACCCGTTCAAATACCTGTACTTTCACTTACATGTCACCAAAAATTTGGACAGCACTTCGTTGCATATAGAAGGATCTAATTACCTGTATCAGCACAACACGCACAAATATATATATATGTAATACTTGGCCGTCGGGGCCACCATATATACAAATATAACATCACTATATAAACTTCCATGACTTTACCCTTCCTTATGTCTACAAAGCCTCTAGGATATACATGACATAACTAGGGTCGGGACAAACCTCCCGCCCACACATGACTCCTGTACAATAACAAAACATAAGGAACCGACTCGGAAAGCTCCGAAGCAAACTGGAGCTCACCAACAATAGCTGTATGACCTGACTCCTATCTATGCTGTGTATGAGCTGAAGCACCTGTGCCTGCAACATGAAATGCAGGTCCCCCATGAGGGACGTCAGTACGAAATATGTACTGAGTATGTAAAGCTGTAAATAATCATATGTGATATGGGGGATCAAGAAAATCAGACACAAGTGAATAAATCATAATAGAAGTGAACCACACTTCATAAACACTTTTAGGATCAAGTACATTATCATTAATCTGAATTGGGTTCTTGAATTCAAACACATTTGTGGAACGGTATACATTCGTTCATTTCATTCTTTACAATTATCATTCGCCATTACCTCCTCCTCCCGAACCTCCAACCACCTAACAATAATCAATACTGTACCGTACTGTGACCATTAGGCTGCCCCCAGTACATATCAACTGTAATCATATCAAGTATCGGGATCGGCCCATGCTAGGCTTAAGCCCCTGAGCTACCACCCACACGTATATCAAGTAACACACATAAGAGATCTTTCCAATAACTTAGTTCAAAAGCTTTTGAGATTATTACATTAGTGTTCATGTTAATATAGTACCTTTGGAACAATGATACATCAATAGGAACCAAGTAATAGACCTTCTATACAATAACGATGTAATAAAGACTCATTGGTACATCAACAATGTGTTTCAGAATCATCAATATCACAACAATGAAATAAGAGCCTTTTGGTATATCAATGAAACATTTTGACACTTTATAGAATGGAAACAACTTCGTTGGTAACGTAGAACAATACATGTTTTTTTTGGACAACCTCGGAATCTTACTTGATGGAACATTGGTGTTTTCATGTCAAAGAACATCGTTAGAGTATGCTTTACATACCTCGTTGTAGATTCGGATACCAATTCAACACAACTTCCCGCCTTTACAAATCACTTATCTACAATGAAATGTTTGGCATCTAGTATTAGCAACCCAACACCACAATTCTCTTCCATAATTCCATACAACCAATATTTGCAAAGCATTTCAAAAACCAACTTGAACAGTAGGTTTATGTGTATATATATATATATAATCATCATTTCAATACCACATCATCACACCAAATTCCTTCACAATTCAACATAATCCAACCATGCACAAGAATAATCCAACATCATTTCCAATCATCTTTCAACAACAATCAAATAACATACTTCTTATGCTCACAAGCATATATATACATATCCATATAAATAACACCAACATAATTTACATCCTTACCATAAAATGGCCCTTTTGATTTCGAAGTCCTGTTGGCACAAATAAGGGGTGCTTCTCGAAGCCTTCGAGACGGTGAACACAACTACGGAATCAATTTGGATTTTCTACGGTTGAATCACAAGATAATTGGAGTTGAAATTAGGCTAGGGTTTCTTATTCTTCAATAATTTGGATGATAAATGATGGATATGAGGCTAAGTATATGTATATAATGACCAATTTTCGTCCATGAGGTGATGAAAAATGACCATATTGCCCTTAAAATTTAAGTAAATCTGAATCTGTCCATGATGGACTGTTTTGATAGGCTAAAGTAAATCGACCATAACTCTTTGCTCCGATAATGGATTTGGGTGAAACCAACTGCATTAGAAAGAAGACTCTCGGGGATTCTCATCGATATATAGAAGCTCACACATTTCATTTTGTACAAGGAGTTATGATCATTTAAAGTCGACCCAAAAATCTGTTTGGCTGCAGTACTTTTGTGTGCAGAAAATTTCTGCACATTATTGTTCATTGCGTCCACCGTTTTCAAGTTTAGAACATGGTCGCTTATATCCGATACTCATCTGTTTTCAGAAATCTTTATATCGTTGGAAAGCTAACTCGATAAACTTCGCATAGAAACTTCGACGAGCAAATTCCGGTATAAATAAAGTCGATTCCTATACACATATAATCAAACTATACCCTTGAAACCATCTCAAAATAATCAATACTCATACTTAAACTCATATATACCTAACTTATGATCAATACATATACTCCAACACATATAACCATGGCTAATGCACGTAATTAAGTACGGGGTGTTATAGTAGTGCTCCCAATAGAATTTTCTTCATACCCAGGAATCGAACCTGAGATCTTTAATTTGGTTAAGGGTGGAGCACCACTACACCACGACTCATATTGGTGTATTTAATTTGTTAATATCATATCAGTTATAATTTTATTAGGTTTCTATCAATTAATGTTTTATTATGTTGGTTCATGCGACAGGGAAACTTAGAGTAATCGGTAAAGTTGTTGTCATGTGATCGAGAAATCACGGGAACAACCTCTTGTTGAAATGCAAAATAAAATTGCGTATAAAATCTTAGTTCCTTGTAGTCGGTCCCTTTTCCGAACCCTACGCATAACGGTAGCTTAATTAATTTACTGCATCAAATTATCCTTTTTATGTTGCTTTATACATACAAAAATTGAGCAAAAATTATTACCAAAATAATTTGAAAAGCATGACTTAGCTTCCATGTACAAAGTATATATATCTTCTTGGATCATTTAATTACTATAACTCGTAAGCACATTACATATATTGCTTTCTCATTGTGTTATAACTTTTTTTAAATAAACTTACAAGTGTAATAAGGATCAGCTTATGCGACATCTTAATTAATTAATTAATTAATTTTACGGGATACACGTCACCTCCCACCTGCAATATGTAGTACTAAAAGATGAGAATTTTAAGGACAAGGAGTGAGGTTAAAGATTTCTAAAAAAAACAAAACAAAATAGTGTGTTTGACACATCCCTCTCAATGAACTTCACAAAATCCTACTAGACTAATGTGTTAAACCTAGGATACGGACCATATTGTATAATATATGGTCCATTATATTTGTCTTTCCTTTTATTTTACGTCAATGTCAATTATTAGAAATCTACTTTTCGAAATCTCATTGCCATCTTTTTTTCATTTTTAAACTCGACATTTAATATTTTTATTGGAATCTCGGCTAGTTCGGCCAATTAAAGTGAAAAATAACACTTTCTATCAAATTTTTATTTTATATGTAGACTCGAATTCGATGCCTTTGATTAAGGGCCAAAATTCGTACTTCTATTTGTTCCTTTATTTACATATAGTGATGAATAGGACAACTTGATTAGTGTTGTGCTCGCGTACTTACATTAACGCTAATTTATTGCACATATTCCATAGCACTAAATAAAAAAGATTGACTACAAATATTAGTATTATTTTATAATTCATCGTTAATCTGTCACTAAATAGAATTAATTAATTCTAATGATTCTTTTTTGTTTTATTACGAAATTGTTCGTTGTTAATTCATACGTCCCTTTAACCTGCATAGTATCCCCTAAATCATTTGTGGTAGCAAATGACTCTCATGGCTTCATCTTCTTGAGCATAAATAATTTACAATATATATGAGATATATATACTTTTGTCAAAGTAATTTTAATGGAGGCCGGTATAAAAGGAGAGATGCAACACGAGTATTTTTCAGAGGGTCACCCATATTACTAGTATTACATATTCTCATCAAAATACGCTTAACGTTGAAGTTCTAATGAGATTCGATGCGTTAGAATTATGTCGTTATCAAATAATGCAGTTTGAGTTTCAATTTGCTTCTTCCATCAATTGATCATAACTAGTTAAACTTTGTGTATTTTACACACTTTCTCTCTTCTTCTTTTTTTTTTGGGGGGGGGGGGGGGGGAGGGGGGTAAAAACACCTATAATATTAATACTTCATTTATGTACATAGTATAGGAAAAACTATAGAAATTATTACAAATCAAAATATGTGTTAGTTAGTATATATACATAGTATTACTTCATTTATCATTTTCTTTCGAGCTTACAATCAGTGAACAAACATAATTTCTGTCTCGCTAATACTATGACTTATAGAGCATTCAACAAACTGTTATAACCTTAGGAGAACCAGACCCCAAAAGCTAGCTATTAAGGTGGGAGAGTCCAAGGTTATAAATACCCTCACACCAATACTTTGTAGTACCGATGCGAGACTTTGCGATGGATCATAACACAAACTCACATCATTTATTATAAGATTTCCTTTTTCTTTTTCCGTTCTTACTTCTATATGGTTCACGATAGTAGAAATTAGATAATTCTTTTACTATTTATTACATGCACAGTTTGAATTTTTAAAAAGTGATGAGTTCGTAATAGTCATAAATAGTGGAGCCACATTGCTTTATTAAAATGTGGGAAACAAAAGCTGCCATGAGTTCTTCACTTTGGTTGACATTTGAAAGAAAAAAATAAAGAGGTGAAAGGGAATAAAAAAAAAAAGATTGGGCCTAATAATCCTTCTTCAAGTTTTTTGATTCATGATTGCACTTTATGTATGAGATTCCCCTAGGTATAGGTATACATGAGTGCATCAAATTTAATTGAATTTAAGTTTTATATAATTTTATTTAAATGATAGTTATGGATAAGTTCGGAAGAGGAGCAGAAAGCCACTTGATTATAAGGAGAGGACGCCGCCTCATTTTCTGCTCCTCTATCTCTTTTCGCTTCGCAGACAGTGGAAAAAACAACCTTATTAAAGATATTGAAGTTACTTTTAAAAAATGTGAAAATTAACTGTTTTGAAAATAAAATAAATTACATGAAGTGATGTGGTGCAAAATTTCTTATATATATATATGTGTGTATAATTGTATATGTCTTTAAACTTGGATGCCTGATATCTAATTATCCTACATTTTTAGATCCTTTTTAAAATTTTGAATCATTTGCCATTAAAAGATGGGATAGAATGCATGAGATTCTCCTAACGGTTGAGTTGGTGTTTTTGAGTTCAAATTTCGAATATAAGAACATCTTGTTATTAGAAGCAATTTTCCTTTACATGAATTTTACGTAATAAATTTGAATTAATCGGATCGGTAATAAATTTGAATTAATCGGATAGGTGAACTTCTGAATGTTACTATATTACTCAAGTTGTTGTTGAAGTTATAATTAAGTGATTACTGTATATTTAGGGATAGGTTTATAGGTATAGATTAGTGCACCATCAATAAAAGTCCCTACAACTAATTATCCTGGATTTCATTTGGATTTAGCTTATCCTTCAAGGTAAGTGCTTTCTATTTAAAAAAAATAAATATATCCAATATAAAATTGTGATAATGATGAAAATTAGGGTTGACAAAAATGTCTCTCTCTATATATATATGACTGAAGTTTAGATATCAATAACTGAATTCATATATGTATGACTAAACTCCAGACAAAAATTAATCAAAATACATACAAAAAATTGTATGAACTTCGGACATATTTATCTTAGCTTAAGTCATAAAACTTCAGATACCAAATAATATTCCAAATTGTTCTGCATTGACTGGACTTATTAGTTTTTACTCACTTCAAATACGTCTTAAATAGCAATCCAAAAATCAAATATTCATACACCATGGCTAGTGTTAATTATAATATTGCAATTAAAACTTATACCTATTGAACGCTCCAACTACAAAGAAAAAAAAGTATATCTCATGAAAAAAAAAACATGAATATCTACCAAAAACAACATGTTTTTTTTTTTCAAAAAAATATTATTCTTGTATTTAAATGGTATATGAACACAAAATATTACTCCCTTCGGTTCGAAATAAATAAATTGTTGGGGTATTTATTGGTGTTTCAAAATAAGTGAATCGTTGAATTTTTTTCCAAATTTGCTCTTATGATTTGACAACCAATTAACTTTTGAAAAAGTATTATCAAGGTCAGTTTTTTTTTTTTGGATAAAAATGAAAAGTTATGTTAAATTTATGTTTTAAATATTTTTTTCTTGATCTGTGTGTTAAAATTTAACAATTTATTTATTTCAAAACGGAGGGAGTAGTTATGTTTTTGAGGTAGGACATTAATTAACAAAAGTGGTGTGGATGCTAAATAAGGATTGATGGTAAAGAACTAATGAATCAATGATGAATTGGGAAAAATGGACACAAAGTTCAAGGAGTACTGTCAAAGTTGTGTATAACAGTAAAGTGTCAGGCCCATGATAATTGATAGGTCCATCAATAATGGGCCCCCAATAACCCAACCCCCTTGCAAACAAACAAAAAGCCTATATTCTGTCTTCTCCTCTGCAGAGAATGTCTACCATTTTGCCTCCTTTTTATTTCTCTCTCTTGTTTAATTTATATTCAACTAGTTGGTTATCGATAAAGTTCTTATTACGTGATCATGATATTATAAAGTCAAGTTATGAAAATAATCTTTTATAAAAATATAAGATAAGATTACGGACAGTAATTTCTTGTGGTTTGATACTTTCACAAACATTGATCACACATAGCAAGAATTTTATTGCAATGAATGTTTATGAGAATATGAAATTAAATAAGTGAGTACGAATTGAAGATCAGTAATAATTGAGCGTTGTATGTAGTTTTCCTTATTCTTATTCTCCTATTTTATTATAATTACCTGTCATTTCTTTTATTTCAATAGTGTTCTTATTATTTATTATTACTGCTAGTTTCGTTTTGTTGTATTTCCATACTTATTTTTTATGTGTTTTTTTTTTTAAGGGGAGCCTTGGATTAACTGGTAAAGCTGTTGTCATCATGTGAATATGAGGTCTCGGGTTCAAATCTTGAAAAAAGTCTCCGACAGAAATGCAAGGTTAGAGTGCCTACAATACATGGATCTCATGCATAGCAATAACTTTAGTGCACCAAATTGCTCTTTACTTTTTATGTGTTTTTCTTACTCAAAGGAAATTTGCAAGAGATAATATTTGGTTCAATTCAATTAGTGAGACGTGTAGACAACCTAGTAATAGGTTTAATCATCTGTCATAATCCTACTACTAAAGACAGGGTGGTGCCTCGAGAGAGAAATACAGCTACTTCACTCACTCACTCACAATTCACACCAAACAAGAATATATATTCTCTTCGTACTAATTTACGTGACATTTTTCTTATTTAGTCTAAAAGTAGAGTTTGATTAATTTGAATTCGTGCCGCGTAGGGTCCCATTCGAGGGGGAAGCACTCCCTAACAGAGTTTTTCCCGTATTCAGAATCGAATTCTCGACCTCTGATTAAGTATGGAACAGCCTCATCCACTGCACCACAACCCATGTGGGTAGGTTCTTCCTTTTGTTATTGGGACGGTTTTGTTTTTCGAGGCGTCAAATGTCGGTTATAATGTAGGCAAAAAGAGCTGAGGAGGGCTGGGGCTCAGTGAAAAAACTGACAATTGACACTGACTTTGTTTACTTTTTTGTTAGGCTTAGGGGACCACTAATTGAAATGATGATGCTTTCTAGTGGGGCTAATTATGCCATTTCCAGGCTTATCATTCTATCACACACACATCATCACTTACCCTCCTCAAAAAAAAAATCTTCACAACTATTGGGCTTGACATTGGGCTTTGCTAAGTGAGCATTTTTTGGGTTTCATAATTAGACTTTGAGCTTGATGAGAGAACAATACAACCAATGAAGTCTCTGGGAAGGATAGACTGTACGCAGACGTCAACAGGTAGAAAAGTTGTTTTCGGAAGACCTGATGGGAGAAGCATATAGATAATCATTTGTTTTAATTAGAAAGAAATTGAAACATTTCAACACTCATGCTATTTGAAAAAGCTCAACGTGGAGCTGAGACTTCATAAGCGATCTTGAATATTATTTCAATTCATTTCTTGTTCCACACTTGGGCCTTATTTGACCATGAAACTAATAGTTTTCTAGAGTTGAAGTTGGTGTAGTGTTTGATCATGAATATAAATTGAAGTTGTTTTTGAAATTTATATATCGTGAAACAAATACTCGATATGTCATGTCTTGTAGCTTACAACAACAACAACAAACCCAGTATATTCCCACATAGTGGGGTCTGGGGAGGCTGAAATGCACGCAGTCCATACCACTATCTCCGGAGAATTAAAGAGGTTGTTTCTGATAGACTCCTGGCTTAAGACAAAGAATAATAATCAAAGCCGTAATAACGCATGAAACAAGAAGAAATAGCAGAAATAAGACACCCACAAAGTAATATCCTACACTGACGAACCAAGGCACCCACCACCACCATACCCACCTACTATAAGCTCCAACCTTTGAACATAGCCCTAAAACTACCAGGCCGGCTGCCTTAAAGCTCTCCTAACCACTGGCTACGACTCTCCCACATGCACTAGCCTTCTAATCTAATTCGCATCCTCCACACCTTATTATCTAGTGTGATTTCATAAATAGTTTTAGTTGTATATGAAACACAATTACTTAATAAATATACTTGTTTAATAGTCAATTTCTTAAAGTACCAACTATATGTTTTGAGTGGCTACAAATTAGAAGCAATAAAATATTCATGCTTGACTTTAAGTAAGGTGACAAAGGAGTACTAGTTTTTGATTTGCCAACTTTCATAATATTTTTTTTTTCTCACATAAAAATAATTAATTGACCCTATCATTGCTGTACCAAATCAATTTCAATGGTCGTTAGCATCTTTAATTAAGTTAAGCTATAGCTTAAAGTTTTTGACTATGTCCGTTTCATCGTGTGAAGATTAATTTAAAGATAACTCTAGAAATAGACAATTTTTTAATTTGACGGTGATATTATTCTTTTCGTTCATTTTTATTTATTCTTGCTACTAATAAAAAATATGTGTTCAATATACTAGTTCAGTTTAACAATCAATGAAGAATTTATCTATTTATATTTATCTTACCCTTAACTATTAACTACCGCCGCAATAAATTTTTCAAAGCATTAAATTTATTATTTAAAAATGATATAATAAAATTATTCTATTATTTATTATCATTTTGAGATATGTTAAATTAATAGTGGGCAAATAAAGATGAACGGAGAAAGAAGAAATATTCTGTAATATTCTCAAAACACACAAAATTATGCTTGACTTTGTAGTTTTGTTTTGTAATATTCTCAAAACACACAAAAACTTTAATTTTTTAGGTGGTATTATCAAAAAGAAGAAAGAAAAGAACATCGATGATGCGAAGGTTGTTTATATGTGATTCAAATTTGAGCATAAAATCAATAAAAAATGTGACGCGCTAGTCAAGAATACTCGTTCATAATTAGAAATTTTAGATTTGAACCTTAACAAAAAAAAATAACAATTTGATAATGAGTAGGCCTGCACATAAATACTTGACTTAATATCTATGTGGGTTTTAAAACAAAATAACTGGTATTTTAGAGCAATAAAATGAACAAATAATAGTTTAGTTGAGAAACTCGTGAAAAAAGAGAACATTAAATGTGTCTCTGATCATCAAATCTAAAATTAAAAAAAATTCATTTTTCTTTTTACTTTCTTTCATGTCAAGTTAAAGTATGAGAAATAAATTAAAATAAATGATTAATACTTTCTTTGTTCAATTATACTTGTAGTATTTTGTTTTACAATAACTAATTTGATTAATTTTTAGATTCAAATTTAATCAAGTTAATTTTAATATTTAAACTTAAAATCTAGATATTGAGAAATCATATAAAAATTACACTTCATAATTTTAATTTTCCCAAACTTGACAAAATAAATGAACGGAACAGCGTCATAGAGTCTAAGGGATGTTTGTTAGGAGGGATAAGGATAATTAATTTCGAAATTAATTTAAAAGAGGAGCTTATTCTATATTTGATTGGGATAAAATACATGAAATAACTCATTCGGGATCAGTGGCGGAGCCAAAAAATTCATTAAGGAGGTCCGAAAGTGCACATATGAACTAGCCGAAGGGGTTTCAACATATACATAAAAAATAATTTTAATCGTATATAAATAATGTAATTTTTCACTAGAGGGTTGGATATATGTTAAATCCGCCACTGTTTGGGACTGTAGTATTTCATATGTCTTTGAGGATGAAATAACTAATCCCTAAATAATTAATCTCAAAATTAATATTTCAAACCCAATATAATGGGTTTGTTGTCGTTGTTCACTAACCAAACGACCCCTAAGTGGTCCAAGCACCAAACCCATCGTTTCCATATTCGTTTTCATCAATTTATTACTTTTCCACTATTGTTTTCAGTCGCCATTTATATTTTTTATTTTTCCAATCATCAAATCAAAATTCAGGCGACTAATAAAATTATAGAAAAAAAAACTCCCTATATTATCTTCACTATATATGTATGTATATTTCCATACAACATATATATTACTTAGATCTTATTATTGTTATTGAATTAATTGAATTTGGATGGCGAATTTGTATGTAAGGGCTGTTCCGACGACGGATTTGAATCGGAATACGGAGTGGTTTACGTATCCCGGTGTATGGACGACCTATATACTCATATTGTTCTTTTCATGGCTTAGTGTTCTCTCCTTATTCGGTTGCTCTCCTGGATTGGCTTGGACCATTGTTCATCTTTCTCATTTTATCGTATGTTATTTATTTGACTCCTTTTTTTCTACTCATTTTAAGGTTTATTATGATATTTTTTGTTTGAATAAATGATTGGTTGATTGAGTTGAGGTGGAAAGTATATGTGTTTGATTTAGTTGAGGTGCACGAAAGAAAGCTGACTCAGATACCACGATTGTTAAAAAAGGAACAGTATAAGACTAATGAATAAATGATTTAGCTTATTGAGTACTGTGCCATTTGGGGAATTATTGTGTAATTTGTAGTTGATTTAGCTTGGATCATTAAATAAATGACTGGTTGATTGAGTTGAGGTGGCAAGTATAGGTGGATTTAGTTGAGGTGCACGAAAGATGGCCCAGATTCCCGACACCTCACTTTGTGGGAATATACTGGGTGGGTATGTTGTTGTTGTTGCACGAAAGCTAGTCCAGACACTATGGTTGTTAAAAAAGAACAGTATAAATGAATAAATGTTTGGTCGATTGGTTGATATCCTTGTGATTACAAGTGTAGTTTGCTGAGTGTTGTCTTGGTTCTGGGTACTGTGCCATTAGGGGAGTTATTCTGTAATTTGTAGTTGATTTAACTTCGATCATTGGGTTTTTGGTTTATATTTGTGTTTAAATAAATGATTGGTTCATTGAGTTGAGGTGGCAAGTATATGTGGTGTATTTAGTTGAGGTGCACGAAAGCTGTCTCATATTCCCGAGACCCTACTTTGTGGGAATATACTTGGTGAGTATGTTGTTGGACGAAAGCTGGTCCAGACACCATGGTTGTTAAAAAAGAACAGTATAAGATTCATGGATAAATGATTTAGCTTATTGGGTACTTGCCATTTGGGGACTTATTGTGTAATTCGTAGTTGATTTAGCTTGGATCATTGGGTGTTTGGTTTATATTTGTGTTTAAATAAATGATTGAGTTGAGGTGGCAAGTATATGCGGATTTAGTTGAGGTGCACGAAAGCTGTCTCAAATTCTCGAGACCCCACTTAATGGGAATATACTGGGTGGGTATGTTGTTGTTATTGTACGAAAGCTGGCCCAGACACCACGGTTGTTAAAAAAGAACAATATAAGATTCATGGATAAATGATTTAGCTTATTGGGTACTGTGCCATTTGGGGACTTACTGTGTAATTTGTAGTTGATTTAGCTTGGATCATTTGTTTTTTTGGCTTATATTCAAGTTTAGTTTTCTTTTGATCGGATCATTGGTCTAGCTAGGTTGATTGATATCTTTATGTTTCTAAGTTTAGTTTGTTCGTTTTTTTCTAGGTTTTTGGTACTTGGTGTTTGGAGACTTATAGTGCAATTTGTAATTGATTTGAATTTGGTTTAGCTTGGGACTTGGGTTATTGAGGGTAGGGTCTTGGAATATAGGGACCCTTCAGGGTAAGTCCATTGAGCTGGTGAAGATTCTTAAGAGGAGGAAGATTAATATTGCGTGTGTCCAGGAGACTAAGTGGGTAGGATCTAAGGCTAGGGATGTGGATGAGTATAAGCTGTGGTACTCAGGGGCGTCGGAATGGAGTGGGGATCTTAGTGGATGAAGAGCTTAGAGGGCAGGTGGTGGAGGTTAAGAGGGTCAGTGATAGGCTGATGACGATTAAGCTGGTCATTGGGGGGTTTACGCTGCATGTGTGTAGTGTTTATGCGCCGCAGGTGGGCTTGGAGGAGGAGGTGAAAGCGAGGTTTTGGGAGGCGTTAGACGAGATAGTGAGAAGTGTGCCTAGTTCGGAGAAGATTGTTATAGCAGGGGACTTCAATGGGCACATTGGGGTTTTGCCGGGAGGTTATGACGATGTGCATGGAGGTTTTGGTTTTGGTGATAGAAATGATGAGGGAGCGGCTCTGTGGATTTTGCGAGGGTCTTTGGGCCGGTGGTGGTGAATTTGAGCTTCCCGAAGAAGGAGGATCACCTGATTACCTTCCGAAGCGCGATAGCCAAGACTCAGATTGACTTTTTGCTGCTTAGGAAGGAGGATAGGGTCTTATGTAAGGACTGTAAAGTCATTCCGAGTGAGCATCTTTCGACTCAGCACAGGCTTCTGGTGATGGACTTGATTATCAAGAAGAGAAAGATGAGAAGGGCCGGGAAGGGTCGGTCTAGAATTAGGTGGGGTGGCTTGACGCCAGTTAGTGCACTGGAGATAGAAGAGAAAGTGGCGGGAATGGGGGGTGTGGGAGTGTAGTGGGGACGTGGATGTTATGTGGGATAGGGCTTCCAGTTGCATCACGGAGTCGGCTAGAGAAGTGTTGGGTGTTTCGAGGGGGTGGGCAGGACGGCATAAGGGGGATTGGTGGTGGAATGAAGAAGTCGAGAAGAAAGTGAAGATTAAGAAGGGGGCGTATGTTAAGCTCATTGAGAGTAAAGATGCAGAGGAGAAGCGGGTGAACAGGGAGGTCTACAAAATAGCAAGGAAAGAGGCTAAGCTAGCAGTTACGGCTGCTAAGACAGCAACGTTTGAGAGCTTGTATGCGGGGTTAGAGGAGAAAGACGGGGAAAAAAGGTTGTATAGGCTTGCTAAGGCTAGGGAGCGGAAGGGTTGGGACCTCGACCAAGTAAAGTGCATTAGGGGGAGGATGGTAGAGTTTTGGTGGAGGATGGCCACATTAAGAAGAGATGGCAGGAGTATTTTCATAGGCTCTTGAACGAGGAGGGAGACAGACATTGAGTTAGGGGAGTTGGAGCATTCGAAAGAGAGACGTGATTTCAGTTATTGTAGACGTTTTAAGGTTGAGGAGTTCAGAGAGGCTATTCGTAGGATGTGGATGCGGATGCGGAGGGGGAGGGGGAGGGGGTTTGGCGAGATTTCGGTGGATTTTTGGAAGTTTATAGGTGGGGCAGGTTTAAGGTGGTTGACTGATTTGTTTAACGACATTTTCAAGACGGCGAGAATGCTTGAGGCTTGGAGGTGGAGTACGATGATTCTGTTATATAAAAACAAGGGTGACATTCAGAGTTGCACCAACTATAGGGGTATCAAGTTGTTGAGTCATACTATGAAGATTTGAGAGAGGATGATTGAGCGGAGATTGAGGAGGATCGTGTCCATTTCGAAAAACCAGTTTGATTTTATGCCTGGTCGCTCGACGACAGAGGCAATCTACCTGGTGAGGAGATTGGTGGAGCAATATAGGGAAAGGAAGAGGGATTTGCACATGGTGTTCATCGACCTGGAGAAGGCGTATGACAGTTCCTAGGGAGGTGCTTTGGAGATGCTTAGAGGCGAGAGGGGTCCCGGTGGCGCACATCAGAGCTATTAAGGATATGTACGATGGAGGAAAGACTCGGGTGAGAATGGCGGGAGGGGACTCAGAGCATTTTGCGGTCGAGACAGGGTTGCATCAGGGTTCGACTCTTAGTTCGTTCCTGTTTGCGTTGGTGATGGACGTGTTGACGCGGAGTATTCAAGGGGAGGTGCCGTGGTGTATGCTGTTTGCGGACGATGTAGTGCTGATTGATGAGACGCGGGTGTATGTGAATGAAAAATTGGAGGTTTGGAGGCAAACCCTTGAATCTAAGGGGTTTAGGTTGAGTAGGTCTAAGACGGAGTATATGGAGTGCAAGTTTAGTGACTTGAGGCAGGAGGACGATATGGTGGTGAGGTTGGATTCTCAGGATGTTTGTAAGAGGGATAGTTTTAAGTATCTTGGGTTTATGATTCAGGAGAATGACGAGATTGATGAGGATGTCTCTAACCGTATTGGAGATGGTTGGATGAAGTGGAGGCTCGCGGAAGTGTTGTGCGATAAGAAGGTGCCACTTAAGCTTAAAGGCAAATTCTATAGAGTGGCAGTCCGTCCAGCCATGCTATATGGAGCAGAGTGTTGGTCAGTCAAGAACTCCCACATTCAAAGGGTGAAGGTGGCGGAAATGAGAATGTTGCATTGGATGTGTGGACTTACTAGAGGGGATAAAGTTAGGAATGAGACTGTCCGGGAGAAGGTGAAAGTGGCTTCGATGGAGGACAAGATACGGGAAAGAAGGTTGAGATGGTTTGGGCATGTGATGAGGAGGGGCACGGATGCCCCAGTTCGTAGGTGTGAGAGGCTTGCGTTGGATGGCTTCAAGAGGAGGAGAGGTAGGCCGAAGAAGTACGGGAGAGAAGTGATTAGACATGACATGGAGCAGCTTCAGTTTACTGAGGACATGACCCTAGATAGGAAGGTGTGGAGGTCGCGGATAAGGGTAGAAGGCTAGGTTGTGTGCGTAGGTTGTAGCTAGTTAGAAGAGCTCATGTATAGCCGGGTTAGTAATCCTAAGACTGTGTCCATAGGTAGGAGCCCCTAGTCAGGAGGGTCTGGGTGTGGCGGATGTCTCTGGTCTGTGTGTGTATGTTACTGCTAGGTGGGGGTCGTATTCCAGATGTCCTATGGCTTACCTCTTATCTCATATTGCGCTTATCTACCTTATTTTCGTATTGCTCTGATTTCTATTTTATTATGTCTTATTCCTTTTATTTTATGCCATCCATCATGCTTCATGTTTCATTACGCTCCTATTTACTATTCTCTATCTTGAGCCGGGGGTCTATCGGCAACAGCCTCTCTACTTCTTTGGAGGTAGCGGTATGGACTGCGTACATTTTACCCTCCCCAGACCCCACTTTTGTGGGAATATACTGGGTTTGTTGTTGTTGTTGTTCAATTTGGAGGGGGAGCCTTGGAGTAACCGGTAAAGTTGTTGTCATGTGACCAGGAGGTCACGAGTTCAAGCCTTGGAAACAACCCCTTGTAGAAATGTAAGGTGAGGTTGCGTACAATAGATCCTTGTGATCGGGCCCTTCCCCGGACCCTGCGCATAGCGGGAGCTTAGTGCACCGGGCTGCCCTTTGGTTTATGTTCAATTTGGATATCAGAGATTATGGGGGAAGTAGCTAGAGAAGTTGCAAAGAAGTTATTTTAGTATTAGTCTTGATTCGTAAATGTAGTGGAAAATGATACTATTTTGTGATTGACATAGTTGATTGATTGGTTGATTTGATTCTTGGGTAGATGATAGCTCAAGTGTATTAAAAGCTATGGTCTTTTAGTGTCCTGTATATTTGGTTTTTGCAATCGACTTCACTAGAAATTATTGCTACAATCTCATATTGGTTGAGGGCATGGAGTTCATGGACTGTAATCTCTTTTAGTGTTGGGGATTTTTTGCCATGTGAACTCCCTTTTGGGATTGAGATTGCCGAAGGTTCGTTTCATTAAATGGTATTAGAACCTGACCCATCCATGATATTGTGTTTATCAATAGTATCAGAACCGGATCCATCCATGATATTGTGTTTATCGGTGCTGAGTCTTGCCGGGGAGGAGGGGTGGTTGGAACAGGGGGATGGGTGTTTGATTCCCATATTGGTCGACATCTCCATGTTATTGTGTCCTTTTTTGCGTCTTTGATATTATTCTTGCTATGCTTTGCCTGTCTCATGTGTTTATTAGCAAATAACTATCTGTTTACCTAAGATATATGCCATGAATAATGTTTGTATGCGTAATTCTTAGGCATGTCAAAGTTTAGTTGATGCTATTTACCTTCTTCTCTTTGGTTTCAATTTTTTGATGGTTTGTTTTTGTCCTTTATCTGGTGTTATAGCATGGGAGGAACCTTGTTATATACCTACTCTAGATTTTATCTCTTTGTGACAGACTCTGCCTTCTCTTTTTATCTGCATTTCACTATCAGTAATTTCCATTTGAAGAAGGGATGCAGTTGTACATACTCCAAATTTTCGGTGTCTTTACAAATGCCTTTGCATTATCTATTTATCTTCAGGTCACATATCAATGTTTTCACTGGAAGAAGGGAACACCGTTTGCTGATGACCAAGGTATCTACAATAGGTTGACTTGGTGGGAGCAGATAGATAGTGGGAAGCAGCTTACACGCAATAGGAAGTTTCTTACTGTTGTCCCTGTGGTGCTGTAAGTAGTTAATTTCAGCAAGTTAATTGCTATTTACATTTTTAATGGTTTGAACTTTGAAGCTAAGTTGCGCGAACTCTTCACCCTCGATGCAGCACGCCTGCACCCGTGTCGAATTCTTCAAAAATACACAATTTTTGGCGAATCCGTCGTGCACCTATTGACATTTTTGACAAGTCCGAGCAACATAGCTTTGAAGTATGAACACCGTTGTGCTTGCAATTGTAGTTGACGTGTGTATGAGCTCTCCAACTGACTTGGAAAAACCTTCTAAATTCTACCATGATGCACTTTACAATAGAGTTTCTGATCATGGTAGGGTACCATATATTGGAAGGGGTAATGGTCTTAAGCTATGATTTTGCAAGTTTGATTAACCAAAACTTCCATTGTTCATTTTATACAACATTATTCCTATTTGGGAAGTTCACAATTATCGGGCCAAGAAGTCAGAAAATGGAGTGTAGTAGCTAGCCAGACAGATGAAGCATCTGAGCTTATGGAACCGTTGATCATGTAACATTGAATAAAAGCAACATGGAATACGCACAAATTTATGTTATGAGCATTACATTTATGCATAACTTCCATGGTTAATGATATTAGTCAAAGTGTTAATTACATAAGCTTGATTGCTCTATTTTAAAGCTAGTTTGTGGGAATTCCTTAATTAAAAAAAAAAAGCAAGTTTGTGGGACCTGTCGTTGCACTAGCATAACTAAACTTTGACTTTTAGGAAAGGCCTAAAGACCAAGGGGATCATTCAGAAGGGGTTGGGTATTTATTAAGAGTAAAAAAATATGTATGATATAGTTCTTACATAATTACATGCTGTAATGGAAGCAATTTACGACTTATTTGTAATAGGTTCTTCAACAAAGCATCACCGCAACCCGAGCAAATTAATAAAATGTATTACTACTGAAAAACTTATGGAGGAATCGCTATTGAAGATATTACCCTCAATAAGTGGAAAGGGTGTTGGACAAAGAGAGGGCAGCTCAAGTGGAAAACTCCGTCCACCTCAGCCTTGTGGTTGTAGGTCCAAGTCTCCATGTTACCATATCAAAGGAAAAAGATAAGAGTGTATAAAATATCTGATTAAATCTTACATTTTTTTTTTTTTGGGTGTGGGAGGGACACTCTTTTAGTGGAAGGTAGGTTTCACAGTCTCCTAGAGTATTGCGTGACAAATGAAGAATTAACACATAGAATATGATGACTGAAATGGTGGAGTGATGTATGATAGGAGGAGATTTAACAAGTTGAAGGCCAAAATCTATAAAATGGTTGTGCTTATCCAAGATGGATGTTGTCGTTGAAATCTCTCTTTGAATCAATGCGAATTAGCTAAAAATGGAATCAAATGTTTTGTATGAGCGATGCCAATTAATTGGAATTGAGGCTAACTGTTCTTAAAGTGTTAATGTCCATGTATGGGTAAGTGCAAAATTAGAGATCTCTCGTTCTAGAGAACCCCTGATTTGCATCAATAGAGCAGAATTGATAGTAAGTGTTTCATTAGCCGACTCTGTCTAGTTTAAGATTGATGCGTAGTTGATTTATATACCCTAATCGTAGTATAGTTTAGTAGAAAGTAGGTCCCATTTAACTTCTAGACCTACACAGGACATGGTAAATCTCTTGACACTTGTAGAAAGTGTTAGGCTGTTGGCATATTTGAAGCAGAACTGCAGAAGGTATCTGGATATGCCATGGTTGAATGACTGCCAGGTTTCACAAGTAATTATTGAGGGTGCACAGCTATTTAGCCACTAATGAACTTCTCCCTGAGGTGAATATATAGCTGTTTTGAGTTCCTCATTAGTGCTTATAACATCTGATTTGTTGAGAACACAAACGGTCCACGTGAAATGGACAAATTTTCCCTCTGAAAGCAATATGCGAAAAAATTTCATTTGATGAAAGTTAGCATTCAGTGGACCTATGACCCAAAAGAAAAAAGAAATGACTATGAGCTTCTGATGAGAGTTATGAGACAATAATTATGATTTGTTTTGTAACTGTTGGTAGTAGCTATCCTAAAGGTTTTAGAAGTTAATAAGTTATACCATTGACCCTGGAAAAATTACTTAAATTCTAAAGTCACAATCTTTGCTCTTCGAGAAAGTAGTCTCTGGAGTACCAGGGTCGGGTCCTAGTAATGGTTTGAGTTTTTGAATGATTATAAAGGAAAAAAAGGGCCACATAATAAAGCTTTTGAAAGCGTTGCAAATTAATTTCCACCTATCAGATGACTACTTTTTTCAATATTTCGATTAGAAAAAGTTCTGTTTATTCATTAGAAAAGTTCATTATGCATTCTTCATTTTACAATATGTATTGTTGCTTAGGAAACTCTCAAGTTCTCAGTGAATTGGAGCTTTTGGAAAAAAGCTCATTTAGTCTGCTACTGCTAATTGTATTGTTTCTTAGGAAACTCTCAAGTTCTCAGTGAATTGGAAAAAAGCTCATTTAGTCTGCTACTGCTAATTGTATTGTTGCTTAGGAAACTCTCAAGTTCTCAGTGAATTGGAGCTTTTGGAAAAAAAGCTCATTTAGTCTGCTACTGCTAATGATATGGAACTTGTGTTCATATTGTTACTTATGTTTGTGGTTAGTCTGCTACAGCTAACGGTTCCTGGAACTTGTAACTAACTCGGGAGCTGCACCAGGAAATATGTGCCTTTTGGTTTAATAAAAAGAAAGGCTATGTACTTTTTTGGTACTTAATCTTTGTCAGTGAAGCAAGTTTCACAAGGTAGTTGAATTGTATGCAAAATAATTCTTGTAGAGAGTTCAATTCTTGAAATAGAAATGGTAACGGAAAATGTTGAAAGAGCATTCAACGAAATATGCCCCTTTTTTCTCATAGAAGTAGCAAAATAATGGAACACTCCATTTATGCTATATGGGATTATGCACACCTGTTTACATTTGTGCATTTTGAGAATTTGTCTTGGATTATGAAGTGCAATATGAAATGTCAAATTCAGTATTGATTCATAAATATGTTCCAAGACTAAGAAAATAACATGTTATAGGCAAAGCATGTTATATTTGCGTTTAGATTTTTTTATTTTTTTTAAAGTGTGTCGGTGAAGTCTGTTCTGTGTATCTTTCTTTAACAAATTTCTGGCTGTGCTTTGGGAGATGGGGTTTCTTACCGTCATTTAAGAGGGGTTCGTCAGAATAAGCTTTATAGGGTTGGATGGGAAGGGAGGAAGTCTGAACATGCTCAGCTTGGTTTGAGCTAGTGGGTTCTTTTGGGTGGAGGGATAGGGGCGTTGTGGTTGACATATTTATTGCTTCCCTATTCTGGAAGTATGTATATTGAAAGTATTTTGCTGCATTTGCTTCTTTTAGGATAGAAGGCTAGTGACTATTAGGGTAGGTAGGGTAGGGCATTACCTGTTTGGTGTATTACTCTTGTTAGGCTACCTTGTTGCATGCTGTATTACGAGTACCTACTATTCTTTGTTTACTTTCCATTGTAGGGGCGTTTTTATGTCTTGCCATCTTGTTCCATGCGTTTTGTACGGTTGTGATTACTTATCTTATCTTGAGCCGGGGGTCTATCGGAAACAGCCTTGCTACTTCTCCGGAGGTAGTGGTATGGACTGCGTACATCTTACCCTCCCCAGACCTCACTATGTGGGAATACGCTGGGTTTGTTGTTGTTGTTGCTTCTTTTCATCCATTGTATCCTTTCATTCAAAACTTTTAATGATAAGGTACTCCTAATTGAACAATTCTGTGTCATATTAATGACACACTAGCTTATATGCTTGAAAAAGGAATTATTGAAGGCTAGCTGAGAATAGTGGTGTTCTTACCGTACCAAGAACCAACTACTATTGCAACTTTAACATTAAGGTGGACATTGATTTGTTTTCCATTCGTCTTTCCTGTGCCACCAACTACCCGACGATCCTCTTTTTTCTTTCCCCCTATAGAAAAAAAAAAGGGTAGCCCGGTGCACTAAAGCTCCCCTGTGCGCACGGTCCGGGGAAGGGCCCCACCACAAGGGGGTGTATTGTACGCAACCTTACCGTACATTTCTGTCAGAGGCTGTTTCCAAGGCTTGAACCCGTGACCTGCTGCCCAAAGGACTCTTTATTCTAATTGATTTCTCTCGTCGCTGTATGTTTGCCCAACTTATTAGCCCCCTTTTACGATGCCTTCACAGTTGCGCTCTCATACTTGTTTCTTCTCGCAGGTACTTGATAGCCTCGCATACAACTGATTATCAACACCCAATGTTGTTCTTCAACACAATCGCGGTTTTTATACTGGTCGTTGCCAAGTTTCCTCATATGCACAAGGTTCGTATTTTCGGGATAAATGCAGATCAATGAGCTTTGGGTTCCAACTGAATACATACCACAGTAAAAGAAAAAGTAGTACTAGTTGATTTTGCTTTATTAAGCATCATGACTAAAACTGGGATGCCCCTGTACAAGATGCCAAAACTGGAAAGGGTCATCATTATTTTGTAAAAGAAATCAGCCTGGAGATATTCATTTTTTGTAACAACTGTTTGTATGAGAATAACTCAATATTCTTGAACCAAAATAATGGTTCATGAGTTTTGCTAATGTCGATGAACCTACCGCGAAGGCTATAACCTATGAACGTAGAAATGGAGAGCAATTTGAAGAACGATATTAAATCTTAGTGTATCGACTCCTAATCGAATTGTTTGGGATTCAGAAGTGGAAGAAATCGTCTTATCAAAGGTGAAGATTATAAAGCTAAGATATGTCCATTAATAAACCTTTGTGTCTTGTGTATGCCAAAATCATTCAAAAAACTTATAAAATCTTGCAACCTAACTTATGTATTGTAATTCTCTATATGTCATTTTCAAAATAAAAAAGGACCAACAGAAAATGTTCCAAAACTCCTGAAAAGTGAAGAAGTTCAGATGAAAAGGAAGTATATTATTGAATTCTGTTAAGATAAAAGAAAAAAGATTCATATATGTGCAAAAAAATTTTTTTTGTTGTTTTTATTATCCAACTTCCACAAGAAGAAATAAAGGGACACCTAAAACTGACCCACAAAATTTAATCTTTGAAAAAATAGATTTAGCCATTACTTGCTTTTATTCTCCACAAGTGACTTACAACAATTAACAAATCTTTAAATATATAAAATTTGCAGTTAAGACTTCTTATCATTAATTCATTCTATTGGTTTTGTCTTTTAAATCATTAATTATTAAAGGTTGGATTCAATACTAGGTTCGAGTCATCAACTCATATTGATTACATTTCTGTTCTTTATATATACATTGACCGTCGTTTTTACTAATCAAATGATCTGGTGAAGTGTTTTATTTTATTGTTTGTAACATCTGGGAAGTCAGTTCATTAGCTCATGAAGAGAAGATTGTCTAAATATATACAAAGAGACCAAGTCTCGGATCCCTTGGCTGTTGTGACTCAACAATTGAAGCTTCTCACTTAGTTTACGTAGAAATCGCAACAAATTTCTATAGGTGTATCTGAAAAAGAATTATTATCGAAATATGTATAATCGACTTTAATTTTTTATTTTTTTTTATCTCCTTAAAATAATTAATGGAAATTTATATTATCGATTTTAACTTGTTTGGGATTGAAGTATTATTATTATTATCATATGATCAATCATTCAAAACACTGGAAAATGTAATGATTTTTTTTGCAAAAGATTATACTATATTCATCATATAAAATAATTGGAGTCTGTAGATCTGGAGTAAAGTGTGAGTGATTATTCCTTTGCACGAATTCCAAGGGGAATGTTTGTGGACCCCACATTACGACCAAACAAATTAAACATTGTCAGATTTTTTTCATATTTTATTTCTTATAAGAAATTTAATAATAATAAAAGAACATGCGCATTGACTACAATTATCATTTGGCCAGCTTTTCTTCATTAGTACTATTATGTATGCAATAAAAAAAGGAGGGGAAAAAATAATTTTACTTGGTAACAACAATCTTTGTAGCCAGTGGCGGAGCTAGCTGTAAAAAATTATACTATTTATATAGGTGTAAAATTATTTTTCATATATATATATATAGTGAACGTTGAACCTCCTTCGACTAATTTTTTTGATTTTATATATATATATATATATATATATATATATGTAAAAAATTATATATATATATATGGAAGCTTTCGAATCTATTCCGAAATCACTTTAAAATTCAATTGCTGGTTCGGTTGATATTCCAAAATTCTGAATCAAGGTGATTATAAACTCGGATTGCCTACCTCTCTAGTTACAGAGAGAGAGGAGAGGGGGTTCGAAATTTGTGAGCTTTGAATTCTAAATTTAATTTATATTTATATTTATATTTATATATATATTAGATTTTTTAACAAATGAACATAAATTTGAGTCAAAATTATTGATACACAGCCATTTGAAGTGTATGAGAACCTGACAACCTTAAAAACTTTCTTGGGACAAGTGTAAAATAAGAGAAATATAACAATATAAACAATGTTTATATTCATAAATTAGGCTGCAAAAATGCACTTGCACAAGTAGCTCAAAATAAATTAATTAAAGTACCAAGTCACACAAATCTCAATACAAAAAACTTTGAAGATCATACATTATAATACTACATTTATATTCCACTAACACAGATCAATTAACACTAATGGAATCTCTTTGCCTCATTACATTGTGCCCTCCAAAAAATTTGGGCTTAATTTCTTCTTCCATATAATATTTTCTTCACAATATCCCAAGCCATATATATAAATAAATAAGCTCATGATGAAGCAAATTAAACCTAAAATAAGCTTCACATAACTTCCCACCAACTAATATAATTCAAATTAAAACTAAAAAAAATGAAGAAAAGATTAAGGAGAAATGAGAATTCGTTTCATCCTATTGAGTTAGTTTTTGAAGAAATTAAATCCAACCAAACCACCCCACCAATAAAATACACTACCACAAAATCACTGTTCCCTTCTCACTTTCCTAATCCCCCAGTATGATCGTAATATAATTTTTATTTTTTTCTAAAAAAGAAAAAAAAAAACTTAATAAATTATATAATAAGATATATACTATATATTTTTACCAAGATCCTCCTCCTCCTAACATGCCATTCCAATATCCATTATTAGTAGATTGATCTCCAACATGATCACTTGTATTTGACAGTTGCTTTAGACCTACAAAAGGAAACAAGAACCTTGCACTTGTATTATTATTTCCAAGTCCATGATGATCCAAAGAGAAATTTAGGGATGGCAACTGCGAAAATGCAGGTGAGTTGTTGTAGACTGAACTCGGCAATGTAGATATATTATTGTTGTTGTCGTTGCTACCACCATCGTAATTTGGTACCTGTTGATTATCCAGTAGAAATCAGATAATAATAAATAAGTAGTTCTGAACGTATAACATAACATTGAAAAATAGTTGTAACTTTACTAAAACATCTTGTTCTGTTAACTTACACATATAAATTGTACCTACCATAGAGAATCTACAATTTTACAAATTAAAACAAGATTCACCTGTAACGATACCTGAATTAGCTCAGTGATAGTCTTGAAATCAGATGAAAATCCCAAATTGAGATCTTGGCTTCCTTCATGGATGATCTTACTAGGGTTTTGATCATGATGATGTTGAGGTGGAGAATTATCAGGTCGATCTCCAAAATGCCTTTCTGGATATTCCTCAACATCGCCTTGTATTAGTGGAGGAACAATCAAATCAGGAAGTTTTTTCATCAAAACATGATGAATATTTGAATTATTATTATTAGTATTATTATTAGAAGATGAAGATGAAGATGAAGATGAAGATTTCTTGTTTTTTCTTGAACCACCACCAACAGGAATGTTCCTAAGAGATCCACCTTCAGTCCAATATCTTCTACATGTCTTGCAAAAATACCTTGGTTGAGATAGACTATAGTTGTTATAATAACAAAACTTTGTATTTGTTGAATTGCACCTTGGACAATTCACAACTTGGTCTTTTTGTGCCCTTTCTAATTTCCTTTCAACACTATTATTAGGTTTTGATGAACCTATTATCTCTTCCATTGGCTTCACCACTATCTCCTACAAATATCAACAACAGAAATTAAAAATAATCAACAACATTAATAAATTCTAATATTTATAATTTCCAAAAGCGTAACGCTTTACTTCAAATCTTAGATCTGCCCTCTAAACTACATCCAGTAGCTAAACCATAAGCTCTATGAAGATTTTCAGATGAGTAGTACTTTATACTTGTATAACAAATTAAATTTGATCTTTTTTCACAATCATATTTAATTTATATAACTAAAAAGAAAAAAAAAAGAAGAGTGGAAACAAAAGAAAAAAAGATAAAAAGAGTGGTACCTATATATATGATGATGAAAATAATTCATGGAAATTAAAGAAAAAGTAGAGAAAATAAACTATACATCTTTCTCAAAAGTAATGCAAATTTCTATAGCTATAATTAAAGTTTTTTTAAAAAAAAAAAAAACTCTAAACCCAATAAATTTTATAAAAGCAAGAATTCATGAGATCAAGAAAAAAAAACAAACTTCATATCTATGAAAAAAAAAATTGTCTAGTATAATACCTGAGGCCAGTTAGCAGTATCCATGGTTGATGAAGAAGTAGAAAGAAGAAGCAAATTAAAGGTAGAATTAATTTATTTATTTATTTATTTATTTTTGAGTGAAAAAGAAAAAAGAACAGCTTTATGAGCAAGTGGTTTTAAAAGAAGAAAAAAGGAATGTTTGAGAGGGTTTGTGGATGATGTATATTGTGTGCTTTATGGTTGTGTGGGGAAAGAGAGAGAATGAAAGAATGAATAAAATGATAAAAAAAAAAAAATTCTATAATTTATTGACTATATGTGATAGATCGACGTGGGTTGTGATGTAGTGATGGGATATATTGTTGCATCTTTAATCAGAGGTCTCAGGTTTAAGTTCTGACCAGATATGTAGAAAATTCTGTTGGGGGCGCTACCTCCATAATAATCCCTGCAATGCACCATCTAAATTAATCGAGGCTTCAAAAAAGATATCGAATACTGGCCTAAAAAAAACAAACTATATGTGTATAGTAATAATAGTATCTTTTTTTAATAATTTGTTAGTGGAAGAATACATGTCTTTGAAGAAATAATACAAAATAAATATGATGGTGGAGTTATCTTTTTTTGACTAAAGAGGAGCCTGTCATTAAGTCAAATTGGTCTCATTTTAATAATTTTTTATGAGAAAATTTGCGGTCGTTATTCTTTGAATATACACATGATAAATTTTATTTTGATTTAATAATATAAAAATTAAGCGTACAAATCAAGTTTCGTGTGATATGGTCGATCAAGAAACAAACGAGATTTTGAACTAAAAACTCTTAATTTGAAAGATCACATATTCAATCAACTCGATCAATCTCATAGATTCTTTAGCCATTTGAATTTTCTTTTAAACTTACCTAAAGCAATATAATTGACCAACATATAAGGGGACTTTACAATTCAAATAGTATTAGATTTGATAAAACATTTTATTTAAAATAAGTTGCATTTAATTTTTCGTACTTAAAAAATTAGGTCACACGTCATTAAAAGTAGTCAGATATATATATTTTCTGATTTGAGTGATTTTTTTGAGTGAAATAAATAAATAAATAAAAAAGATAATATTTCTTAAACTTTATTCACCTATTTCTAACAATTCAGTAAACGTTTAATCTTTTCATTAGCTTCTATATATCCTGATTAAGACACTAATAAAATGGATCAAAAAAAGTAAGCATAAATAATCATTGTTGTTAGGAAGTTTATATATATCCTTGTGTTAATCATGTATTGCAAATTGCATTATTAGCTTCTTAATATTAACTGATTCATTACTAATTTGAAAAGAACAAAAAGAAAGAAAGAAAATTTTTACTCATCGGATTTATATATTTAGCTAGAAAAAGGAAAAAAGAAGATTGAGACAAGTAAAATAATATTATTAAATCAGTGACAAACTCAAGATTTTTTAAACTTATGAATAATGCTCACTTGGCTAAAATCTCGAAGTGCTATTTTGAAATAATTTTAACCATGCATAATATGTAGTATACTTTTTTGTTGAAAGACATTTAGATAAATCGCCTCGATCCTATCTAGCTCCGCGCGTGCCTGATTGGAAGGGTGGTGACACACACCACACGCATATACACATAGAATAGCACTTTCATTTCATAATTTTAAATATACATAATAAATAGTATACCTTTTCGTCGAAAGATATTCAGATAAATCGCCTCGATTCTATTTAGCTCTAGTTCTGCACTTGATTGGAAGGATGGTGACACGCACGGCACACATATACACATAGAATAGCACTTCCATGTTATAATTTAACCATACATAATATATGATATACCTTTTCGTCGAAAGACATTTAGATAAATCGATTCGATTCTACCTAGCTAGCTCCACGCCTGATCGGAAGGATCGATGACGACACACACCACGTACACATACACACATAGAATAGCACTTTCATGTTATAATTTTAACCATACATAATATATAGCATACCTTTTCGTTTAAAGACATTCAGATAAATCGCCTCGATCCTATCTAGCTCCGCGCGTGCCTGATTGGAAGGGTGGTGACACACACCACACGCATATACACATAGAATAGCACTTTCATTCCATAATTTTAAACATACATAATAAATAATATACCTTTTCGTCGAAAGATATTCAGATAAATCGCCTCGATTCTATTTAGCTCTAGTTCTGCGCTTGATTGGAAGGATGGTGACACGCACGGGACACATATACACATAGAATAGCACTTCCATGTTATAATTTAACCATACATAATATATGATATACCTTTTCGTCGAAAGACATTCAGATAAATCGATTCGATTCTACCTAGCTGGCTCCACGCCTGATAGGAAGGATCGATGGTGACACACACCACGTACACATATACACATAAAATAACACTTTCATGTTATAATTTTAACCATACATAATATATAGCATATCTTTTCGTTTAAAGATATTCAGATAAGTCGCCTCGATCCTATCTAGCTCCGCGCCTGATTGGAAGGATGGTGACACACACCACACATATACACACATAGAATAGCACTTACACATTAGAAATGACTAGACTTCATTATGAAGGACCCTTCATAAAGTAAAAACACTCAAAAGAAAAAAAAAGCCGCCACACACATTAATTAATTATCTTCATTGTTTTAGTCAATGGATTTTAGGATTCAATATTTTAATTAGTATTAAGTTGTTAAAATCTCTTTATTGCTCTTCAATTTGTCATTCTCCTATTGGACTATAGGTGTATTATCAAAGACTTATTTTAATTAAGTAGCGTCTAAATGAAATTAGATTTCGTATAGAAGTGTTTATTTAATTGCCCAACCTAAAAAATAAGGATTTTATATGGTTTAACTTTTTTTTTTTTTTTTTTTTTCTTTTTACACTAGCTAGCAGCCAATATAATAGGTGTTAGTACGTAGGTTAATTATATATTATTTTCACCAAATTATGAATTAATATCTAGCATTAATATATAATCCCTATATATGGTTATAGTGAATATATTATGATAACGAATGATCTTTATAGAGAGATTACAAAAAATGACCAAAATTTCCTGCCTTTTTTAATCAAAACTTTTTACATGAACTTTAATTTCCTTTTTCCCTTAGAAAAGTTTTTATAATAACATATAATAAATCATATCCATGTGAGTCTTAGAAATAATGCTATGCATACCTTTCTTTTAAACGAAGGAAATAGTTTATATTTATAATCAATAAATAATCCAATTCCTAATACTTATATTTTTTAACCTTTTGTATGGAGTATTAATTAATTGTTTAAATTTTGCTTTTTCTACTTCCTTTTTTTCATTAAAAGCCCCTTTTTATGATTTTGCACTTTTCGCCAAGTCAAAAATGATGTATTATTCACTTTTTCTGTTTCTTTGCAACCGCAATTTATAGAAAAGACAATAATCATTTTTTTGGTTACAATAAATTAAATAATATATAGTAGTGAGTAATATTTAGGTCAACATTAATCCATGCGTTGTCTGTCGGTTTGTTCTTTGAAAAAAATATCAAACAATAATGATGGAAATGCCGCCCTTCCAATTTGATTTAAAGGGAGGAGCCGGCTTGAGGTCTGGATTCATCTGAATTTCTTTGGTGAAAAATTATATTATTTATATATAATTAAATTTTTTTTTTTTTTGTATGTATATATAATAAATGTTAAACCCCTTTCAACAAGTTTGTGTGTTTAATCAAATTTTGAATTTTTTTTAGTAAAATGTAGCTCACTCAAAAATTTTAAATTATGAGTGTTCAGTTGTTAAATATAATATGAAAATTAGTATTGAAATTGGATGCTCAATTAATATATTTATTTGTATGAATTACTAATTTTATTATATTAGCAATAGTATTTGACTCTAAAGAAGTGAGTATATGCTTGAGCTCATATTCTATTTTTGTGTTTAAGAATCCACATAATAAATATATGGGACTTCTATCTTTAAAGTTTAACCCAATAAAACTCGCATTTGTATTCAAAATCAACGTAATAAATACAAATAAATATTTATTCAAAATTTCAATAAATTCTTTTTTAAAATTCATAAACTCAAATACTCTAATTCCGCCTATTTAATTTGTACATTCTGCATATTGTCCACCAACAAAATGGATAAATGAATGAATTTTCTTTTCAAATATGAAAATATATTCAATAAAATCTTATACTATGCTTCTTTTATACTTTTGTTTTCATTAAACACTAAAGTAATTATTAGTATTAGTATTTATGAGAAGGTCAAATAATATAGATCATCGACGTTCATGGAATATTAAATGCATGCATGATTTAATTTATCTTTCTAACCTATTGACACTTAATTAAACAATGATCATATTCATGATCAAATTTAACCTCTATTTAACTAAAATTAGTCAAATTCTTAATACAATAGAATAATCTAAAATTATTGGAGAATAACAATTGTGATCCCATTCGATTATATGGTGAATAATCCTTGCGGTATATGAATAATAAAGCATATTTAATAACCTTCAACTAATAAATTAAAGCTACATTTTGAGTTTATGAGTTTTGAATTCTGAAAAGAAAGATTACGTAATGAGTTCAGGATGAATTATTTACACCTATTATGTGAATTTCTTAACCAGTGGCAGACCCAGGATTTAAGGAGTGCGGGTGATTACTACAACAAAAAAAATAAAAAATCACCTCAACTAGGTTTGAACCCGAGCACACCTACCAGTGGAGTGCCTTAAGATCATCTAAATGTCAGTGCACCTAACCAACTTCTTGTTTAGTGGGTGCTTTTATATATAATTTATACCTATTTTTGTATATTCTTGTATGTAATTATACCTATTCTGCGTCGAGTTTAGTGGGTACTGAAGCACTCAAAAATTATGTATAGATCCGCCTTTATTCTCAACACATAAAATTTTAATCAAAATTACTGAATTCTGTCGACCTAAAAAACACACGTGTTAGTTAGTTAGAATGTAATTTTTTTAAAACATGAAATGATAGCCCATCTCACCTAATAAGCCATGAGAAGGTCACATGCATCTAATTAAGCTACTATATAGCTATATACAGTGCGGAGCGACCTTGTAATTAGGGGTTCATTCAAATCTCTTTTGATGAAAAATTATGTCATTTATATGTGGTTTAAATTATTTTTTATATATGTATAATTGTTATTGAACCCCCTTCGACTAGTTCGTGTGCTTACTTTTTTCGATTTTAAATCTCCTTAGTAAAAATTCTGACTCCGCCACCGACTATATATACAACAGAATTTGCTGCAATAAATGTCACATCCTAGCAATGAATAATTGAACGTAAATCCTCATTTGGTTTTGAATAATTCATTCCCCTAATTTCAGTATAATGCTCATTAACAGAATATAATTATTCCATTTAAATTATGTCATTGTACGTACCCACATGACTCTATGACTCTATCTAAGAAACCTAAACCAATAATTTTGGTTTTATCTATTCGAGATAAGGCATAAGTATACCCCTAAATTATATTATGTCATGACTGTCATGGCAGCACAAAAAGAGCACAAAGATATTTTGCTACTTGACAGTCACGTCAGTTAAAAGGAGCACAAAAATACAGAAAAAAAACAAGTTTAGGGGGTAATGGGACCTCCGTAAAATTTTGATGTATCACAGTAACTTCGAGTATAATTTAGGAGGACATTTATCAAAAGGTAGAAAGGGATTTAAAACAAAACTATGAGTTTCACAATTGTGATAATCCATTTGACTAATTACCTAACCACTTTTTGACTGCATCTTCAAAGTTACGGATAAAGATAGTAAATCTGTCAGTCGACAGTTAAAAACTTGAAATCGAGCTCTACGTCATCTTTATGTTATCCGTGTAGTCATCTCTATTACGTTATATTTTTCTTTTTGAGCTAAAAGGCGTCACTTCATTAAAAGTATCACTATTTCTTAGTATTACTTATCTACAGTAAGCAGCTTCGTTTTAATTAACTATCAGTGTGAAACTTTATTCGTATACCTAATGATTCATCATCACCACGTTAGGCATCTTTATTAGTTATTTCTACATCATGTGCATATATCATCAAAATAATGTGAAATTTTAGTAGTAGCTATATATCTCTGCTAAAAAGGTTAGGTGTTGATGCCAATATTGTATAATATATGATATACTCAGACAGTTGTAGTAGTAGTTATTACTAGTGTAACTGGTATCATCACATTCAGACTACTTCCAAAGCAGTATTTGAAACTTTCCCATTCATTAGTTACTATTTGGACTATTTTTATCTAACGCCCTAACTTAGGATAAGGAGTCTCGCATCGGCAAAACACAGGAGGGATGGATGGATGCTGGGTAATGTAAGTAAGCAAGCCTTACCCCCTAGTGACGCGTTTTAAAGCAGTGCAGACTTGGGCGTAAAACGGACAATATCACTAGTGAGTTGGGCCGTTACAGGGGTCTCCAGTGCCTTGATGGTTCGGGATGCCCGTCACGGCCATGGCCCCAGCTCGGGTCGTGACATTTTATGATGTCGGACACGGAATGAAAACCAAAAGAGGGTAAGATTTTGAGAATTTTAATATTACAATTCTTTTTTGATTTCTCATGATTGTACTGTCATTAGATTAATGTAACGCCATTTTTTTTTTTTTTAATTTTAACTTTTGATGCTATTTGCTCAACTAATTACTACATATTTAGGATATCCTACTGATCTAAACCTTATCAGTTAGCAACTACCCTATATTTTCATTGACTATCTCACTTAATTAGCTCTTGAGAAACCACACCTAACAACCAAATAAAAACAAATTAATCGACATGGAATAATTGAGATTTTTTATCTATAAATAAAAGTTTCAAATTTAAATTTTGGCTACGGAAAAATCTTGTTGGAAGCCTGTCTCCAAATTGGAGTAAATTATCTTTTGAGGAACCACATCTAACAACCAAATAAGAGAAAAGGAATTGAGAAATGGGATAATAGTTATTTTTTTTCATCTTCAGATTACGGTTTAAAGATTTTTTTCTAAAGAAGATTTTAAAAGCGTATGAGAAAACATTAGATTACGATATAAATTTTTCTAAGTTATTGCACGTGTTATAGGGCAAGGTTGAGCAATATATGAACAAACATTAGACCTGAGTCTGTCTGTCTTTATTCGAAAAATAATAATTTTCCAAGAACTATATAAAAATGACAAAATCTAAATGATGGTCTGTACTAGGCCCATGGAATTTGGGCTTTTTAATGTCACAACTTCAATAGCCCAAGACTCTAGCCCATCATACTCAAATAGCCCAATAAGAGCTTTCATCATTGAGCCCACCAAGACCCCAATTTGGGCCTGTGAAAACATCATCAATTTGATAAGATAATAAGATAATATATTTTCGAAAGAACATATATTTTAACAAAAAACAATGTCAAGAAGAACTAAACAAAAGACAAACAGCTTATTTTTCCTCTTTTTTTTTTTTTAAGAATTAAATCAAAACATTGTTTGTTATATACTCGCTCCGTCCCATTTTATGTGTCGGTATTTTTTTTTTTTAGTCCGTCTCAAAAAGAATGTCATCTTTCCTTATTTGGTAACTATTTAATGACAACATTCTCATTTTATCTTTATTGAGTCCCACTTAATAAGAAAAGATAACTAAAATGTAAACTTTAAGAGGGGCAATTTCGTAAACCTTACACTCATTTCTTAAACGCTGCGCCCGTTCAAAATGCGACACATGAAATGGGACATAAGGAGTATTAGATTCATTTTTTGTTTAGTTTTGAACAAGTGAAAACTCTCCTTTTATTTACAAAACTTTAATTTTCCTTTTCGAATAAAATACAGTTTCAATTGTGAAATACTATTTCTTTGATTTCTCAAAATATATTTTTAAAATTTTTTCAAACAAACCTATATCCAAAAGCCTACTAAAAATAGGATTGGTCAAGCAAATTCTCAAATGAATACAAGTGTAGGAATTACGAAACATGTTTTCTCTATATTGTGTCCTAGAATTCATAAAGGACCACACTGTATGTGACACAAAAAGGGAGGGGTCCAACAAATTTGGTTCCACCATTTGTCAATTTATTACGGTATCAGATTATTCAAAGGATATTTATAAAAAAAAAATAAAAAAATTTATCTAAAATGTGAGAGTTATAATATTGAAAATAAAATAGATATTTGCTGCAAGTGAACAGTGTAATTATGTAAATGAGGTTCATAAAGGATGGTTTGTATGTAATATTATCCTACTTTTTAAGGTATAGGGATTATTTTCGATGAACTCCAAATTAAATAAAACATATCAAAATCACACAGAAAAGGAAATACAGTATTAAAGAAACCATTGAAGAGTACATCAACAACAACAATAAATAGTAGGATAATTGGAAAAAAAAAGTAATAACAAAACCAAAGAATAATACACTGAACTATTGATATGCAAAACTCGTCAACGCTTGCCTACATACAAAATTTCTATTAATCATCTACCACCAAAGAATGTGGTACAGAGCGGATGGGGCTGCTCCTCCCTTAATCAGTGATCTCGAGTTCGAGCCCTGGATATGAAAAAATCCTTGGTAGGAAGCGTTTTCCCCCGAATGGGCAGTGGCGGAGCCACAGCCAACGAAGGGTGGTCAGATGAACACCCTTCGTCGGAAATTTTTTTCGAGTATATAGGTTAAATATAGATATACATATTGGGTTATATACATATTGTTGAACACCCTTGACAAGCTAGAGAAGCATAGTCCAGTGGTCAAGAGTGTGCATTTCCGCATCAACAACCCAGGTTTTTTTAAACAGTTCTTTGCCCAAGGAAAAATATGAACACCCTTAACCAAAAGTCTGGCTCCGCCACTGCGAATGGGGGACCTATACAGCCCGAATCCGGATTAGTCGGACTCCAATACGGATACCGGACACTGGATGGGAAACCACCATGTGACCAGGAGGTCACGGTTCAAGCCTCGTAAACAGCATCTGACAGAAATACAAGGTACGACGAGTACGTACGATACACCCTTGTGATAGAGTTAGTTTTCCCCCTAACTCTACGCATAGCAGGCAATTTAGTGCATCGAACTCGCCACACCTTCTTACACCCATAGTTACCTATATAGAATTTAAAACATTTTTGCCATTAAATTGGAGACAAAGAAGCTTGATGATTTCATTAGAATAGCCTCTCAACCACCACCCACATGCCATGATGGTCCTTATTCCACTTGGATCACTATCATTCCTCCAAAATTTTGGCCCATTTTAATTGTATAATTTATGGCCTTATGTCCTTTCAATGTCTCGAAATTTCATTGTTTAGTTAAGCATTTCCTAAATTTAGTTATTTTTATTCCTTTTTTTAACATAATCAAGGGTTTAGGATATAGGCCATAAATTTAATTCGTGAAAATAATCACTAATACTTATATTAGAATAACTTATCTACATCACATCACATTCTATGATGTGCAACTCTTTCTCCAGCCTTATATAAATGTGAAATATTCTATGCATTGAGATGAATAATTTAAAAACATAAATCAAAATCATAACGAATTTACATTTTATTAATAATATGTATATATTTTTGTCAACTTCTATGCCATGTGTTGTGTGCATGGGAGGGGAGAAGATGGGGACGATAGTTTGCTGATGGTTGTCAATCGACTAAAGTCTATATTTTATTTAGTTTTATTTTTCCTTCTAACAAAAGAAGTTGCGAAATAATAAGAGGCCGCCAAAATTATAAATCATTTTTAAATTCATGTTTTTCATATTAACTTTATTCTCGCTTTACAATAAATATATCCTTGATAAAAAGCGTTTTTCTTTTAATAAATCATATGGAAGTACATGAAAACAATCAAGCTAGTAAATTATCGAATACGAAATATAATTATTTAAAAAAAACTTTATTGAATATGCTGGTTGAGTATCAAAACCATAAAAGAATAATGCAACTATCAATCACGTGGCTTTGGCCCCAACTAAAATTAAAGAATAATAAATATATTACGTAATAAATGCAAATAAAAGTTGTTGTTTGGATAAAAAAAAAAATTGCACCGTTTGGCTGGCATGGGTTACCTTACTGCATCATAAAATTCTCATTAATGAAAAAGTTGGCCAAAGAATTTTGTTATAAATGTATTTACATTATAGTGAATGTTATTAAGATCTACTTTGATATCTATTACGATTTGAAGCATCTGTCTTTTACTCAGACTAGGAGTAAATTTCCTCTATAAATAGAGAGATTTTGTTCATTGTATTTACAATTTTATGATCTCTCACCCCTCAAGAGGAGAAATAAGAATCACTCTCTCTATTTGTCTTTACTCTTCTTCTTTATTGTTTCTTGTTTTATAACACGTTATCAGCACGAGTCTCTAGCTAATACATACTTTCAATCGGCAGTAAGCTTAAGCCTTTGGTAAGCTTAAGTCTTTGGTATGATATAATTTCTATCTAATAATAGTATTGTATAAGGGGGACAATGCCGTATGACTTAAAATATTTTGAGTCTTATCTTTATTAGTAACATACAATTGCTTAGACTTGTGTGTATAAATCAGCTCACTGCTAAAATTATCTATTGGATTCCTTTGTACATATATGAGTTTTTGCTGGAATGATTAAATCAAGCATTAAATGTAGTACTGCTAGGTGCACAAATAATTATTTTCTGTTGGCTTACATGGCTCTTGTATGTGCACATTAACTATCTAATTTGTATAAGTGTTTCCCATATAAGGTAATTTACTTTAAAGTGATATCTATTACTTATTAAGTATTAAATGACACGGTCACAAGATCACCAAAAGTGTTGGATCCTGTTGTCAGGTAAAGTGATTCAAGTATTACTGATTCTTGATTTATACATATTATCATTATTTTCTATTGGAAGCATTAGCGGACAACTATAGTTTTGATGCTTGTTTTTAATTAACTTTTGGGTTTCTTTTATGTTCATTCCGGCAATCATGTCTTTAATACTAAAAGCAACAATTGTTTTGAATCAGAAAGGTGTTGTATTGAAGTTCCATTAATTTATGCCTAAGACGCCTTTACGTGGATAAGACGTTGAGTTTGAATCTCAATGCACCATACTGATGATATTATGATGGCTAAGGCAAAATCATGAGTATTTGATGAAAAGTCATGAAATTCGATTCATTAAATATGCTCCATTTCATGAAGTGAATGTGGTAGCAATATATGATAAGTCTAAATATGACAACTTATGGTAACAGTGCATAGTATGTCTGAAAGAAGACAAGTGATTGAATGCATGAATATACGCGTGGAGGGACAATATGATAATGATCATTAAAAGTGATGATATTTTCACACGCTTATATGATTATAAGATATGCTAGAGAAAAAAAAAATCTTTACATCATATGTATGCCTCGATTTGCTATATTTTATTCCTGGGGAATGAGAAACTTATTAATGCAAACGGGCACTTGATTGTGATTGTATCACAACTCACCTCCGAAAGAGGTTGAATAATTTTGAAATCTACTTCTGAAGTAGTAAATCTGAAATTTATTCATGTAATAGTAAATCTGAAATTTACTAAAGAAAAAGTACATGTCATGATAAACTTGGAGTTTACTAGAATAAAAGTTCATAAATTGATATGAGCGATTGTGACATCTCAAAGATGTACATGTATTGAAGAACTAGAAGATTCTTCAAGAATTGTTTATGTCGTTTGTTCTCATGATAAGTTGGTTGGACCAACTAATATTGGGATTGGATCCCTTCAAATCTGAAAATTACAAAAGGTGAATAAGGGCCCGTTCATCTATCATGTGATATGTTGAAAAGATGCATCAATAAGATGATCACATGTACATTCATTGTCAACCTGCAGTTTGACATTCATAAAGTTGTTTGCTCAATAAAATTGAGTTAAGAACATAATTTTCAGATTATGCAATCAAGAAAGTTATCTTGATGATGATGATTTGGCATTGAATGCCTTCGATAAATAGCTAAATCATTATTAATGAGAACAAAACTTCATGTATTGGTCCAAATATGATATATTGCAATAGCATTTATATGCATTAGATCAATAAATTATGATTATTTCTTCCTTCTCAATTAGTTCAAGGTCGGAAACCAATTATTCCATCTAATAATTTTGATGTGCGGTATACGATTAATGAATATACCATAATGCATAAAGATGGATTCCTCAAAGAAGTAGAGGATGTATGTTAGTTTTCCTAACATAAGGGGGAGATTATAAGCGCTATGAAATATGTTAGGAATTATCATCATATCCTCATCCAAAAGATAATTCAAGTCAAATGTTGAAAGCATCTCATATTAAGCGCAAGTGCTCTTATTTTGTGTTCCTAAAGGACAAAGTCTATGCATTCATGAAGCGTGGTAGACTGATCGGTTCCAAATGAAATAGTCCTTGAAAAATAAGGAGCAAATAATCATAATAAGAAGACAATGAGCTCTTGAAGAGCCTACGACATACCACTTCATGAAACCTTATGAGAGGTTCATGTACCTGAAAATAATGAAGTGATGAGATCTCAAAATGTTATGTCGCATTGTGAACCGATACAAAATGATATATCATCAATATCTTTGACACAATATTGACACAATATTGTGAAAGATTACGAGGATCTGAATTCTACGTTTATTTAAGCATGCTGACGTGGAAACATTTATCAAGTGACATGAAAGGATGCATTTTGATAAGCGTATGTTTGCAATAAATTTTCTTTGTGCTGAAAATTAACTGCAAGCAAAAAAAAGAATGAAAAGAAAATAACAACTTTATTTATAAGAATTTGTGAGTACAATTCTGTGATTCTCTCGATTCTTCTCTCCTAAGCTTTTCCGTGATTCGAGGGCCTTTTGTAGCGTGATTCTCGAACTTCCGGATGATTTGAGCCTCCTAGAAATGCATTTGGATCTCCAGAAATTGTTTGACAACACTTCGTCTTGTCAAGTTGATCTATGGGAAGGACTCCGTTGGAAAATTCTTTGAAGAGCCGTGTAGTCAATGTAGAAGCTTCCTCCAATGCTTGCAGAATCCCCCTTTAGCATGTCATGTTATCCCCTATTTATAGTTGTAGGTGGTAGGCCTAGTTGCTTGTGATTGGCCAAAATATTTTACTTTGATATTTGACGACTTTTGACTGGTTCTTGAATTTGAATGAGATTTTCACATCATTTGTACATGTGGCGGCGTCTCATTGGTCTTGGATTTGACTGGGATGCCACGTCACTTGATGAGTTTGGGCTTCCAAGTGTAATGGACCTTGAAGTCCTTGATGAGGAATAAAATGAGTTTATTATTCTTATAGCCCAAAATGATTTTAGACCCAATAAAATATGGATCAAATCCAAATTTTGTATGAATTTGACCCAATAAATTTTACGTGTCTACAGATGCCCCCTACTTCAAGGCTCGTCAAGGTGTTTGATTTGGCGAACCTGTTAGAGACGAGATTTAAAGTATTTTTGAAGCCCTCCCCTTTTTGTGTCTTAAGCATTTTGTCAAAATCCGACTCCTCAAAGTCATAATTATTTGGGTAGAATAACGTGAATCCAGTGTAAATTCTATTTAAGACTAAATATATCCAAATCATGTAGGATTCGGCTATTAGTCCTATATCGAATCTTAATAGGATTGATTAATGATGTTATCCCACTTCAAAAAGGATTAGGAATTTGACTTATTGTGGACACTTAAATGTCCCAGTCCTTGTAGAAGACAACTTTGTTCTGCAGATTCCTTTTTGAAATCAAATTGGGGCCTTTCAGAGTTTATAAAAGGACATCAACACCCCCTTTAATTATTGTAATTCAGCCTGAACAGAAATTCGACTCACGTTTTTTTCCTCTTTTTGAGCTTTCAACACTTTGGCGCGTCTGTGGAAGAAGCTTCATAACTCATCGTGGAGGTGTCTGAATCATGAACGACTTGTAGTGTTGGAAAGTAGACTCTCAAGGCTACGTTCTACGCAAAAACCACGCTCGTCTTATCACCAAATTTGTCCAGGTATCGTTTCAAAGTCAGACCTTCAGTTCTGTTTCGTCACTGTTTACTTGTTTTGTGCAGTCTCACGAAAACTCTCATATCTTGACTTAAGAACATCAAAATCAGGAGACCTTTTTTGTGTTGAAAACTAGACTCGTAGATCTACGTCTCACGTGGAAACCACAATCAGATTGCATCCGAATCATCCCAGAGATTACTCCAAATACGACCTTCGAATCCTGGTTCGCTTTTTATTTCAGCTTTGCGCAGCGTCACGAGAAATTTCATATCTCAACGCGGAAGTGTCAAAATCAGGTACCGTTTTTTGCATTGAAAATTAGATTCACAGATCTACGTCTCTCGCAGAAAATACAATCATATTGCATCCGAATCATCCCAGATATTGCTCTGAAAACAGCCTTCTGATCCTGGTTCGCTTGTTATTTCAGCTTTGCGCAGCGTCACGAGAAATTTCATATCTCGATGTGGAAGTATCAGAATTAGGTTCCATTTTTTGCATTGGAAAGTAGATTTGCAGAGCTACGTCTCACGTGAAAACCACAACCATATTGCATCCGAATCGTCCCAAATATTGCTCTGAAAACAACCTTCTGATCCTGGTTCGCTTGTTAGTTCAGCTTTGCGCAGCGTCACGAGAAATTTCATATCTCGATGTGGAAGTATCAGAATTAGGTTCCATTTTTTGCATTGGAAAGTAGATTCGCAAATCTACGTTTCACATAAAAACCACCATCATTGAATTTCTGTATTTCTTCAGGTTCTTTTTCGAAGTTGTACCCTAAATCTTGTGATACTCTACTTCTCGTCAGATTTGGATACTTCATGAATTTCTTCTTCTACTTCAAGTTTTGGGATGCATAACTTCTGTAATTTGGTGAAGGACGGACTAGAGCAATATTCAAAGTACCACAAGTTATTTTACTAGTCGAGAAGACTTCATTGCTTAGAGATAATGAAGAATCCTTTTGCTTTTGCTTTAAAGATGACATCTTCAAAGGACTCCAAATATGCATTCAGGCTTCATACTTTTCTTTATTTTGCTGTTTTACTACTTAATTTTTTGTAGAGCCGTTCACAGTTTAGACTCATGCGGGCCAGGAGTGATTTGACTTACAATTTAAGATCGTACATCGAGGAGCAGCTTGACTTGCAATTTAGGCTCGTGCATCAAGGAGCAGCTTGAATTGCAGTGCATTGAGGAGCAGCTTGACTTGCAGTTTAGGCTCGTGCATCGAGGAGCAGATTGACTTGCAGTTTAGGCTCGTGCATCGAGGAGCAGCTTGACTTGCAGTTTAGGCTCGTGCATCGAGGAGCAGCTTGACTTACAGTTTAGGCTCGTGCATCGAGGAGCAGCTTGACTTGCAGTTTAGGATCGTGCATCAAAGAGAAGCTTGACTTGCAGTTTAGGCTCGTGCATCAAGGAGCATCTTGACTTGCAGTTTAGGCTCGTGCATCGAGGGGCAGCTTGACTTGCAGTTTAGGCTCGTGCCTTAAGGAGCATCTTGGGGAAGAATTCTTGTAATGTAACATTCCTCCCAACCCTTTGCAATGAAGTATTATTGGACTTCAATTTGATATTTACTACCCCCATCGGTTGAAGCAGATATGCATTTGATCTTGGGTCGTTTTTTGAAAGCTGGAGTTTAGAAGCCCTTTGATATTTTTTTTTTTTTGCGAGCGATCAATGTCTAAGTACCACCCTTCTTGCTATTGGAGAAGTCGTTTTGTATGGATTTGCTTGTTGTTTTCTTCAAGGCTCGAACCCCAATCGGATCAAACCTTCCAAATTGTAGCATGACGATTCCCTCACCTTTTGATGATGCCACAGAGCGTATGGGTTGTAGAACTTTTGAAATTGAATCTTTTTTATGGTCCAGTTCGGCGCTAACATGGTTTGCATTAACTGTATCACCATCATCGATGATGATCTTTCCCTCTTGCATTAATGTCTTGATCTTTTCCTTCAGGATGAAGAATTTTATGGTATGATGACCAACAATGCGATGAAATTTGCAGTATTTAGAATCGTCGACTTTGTTTGATTCTTCGGGTCGCTTTGACTTAGGGAGTTCAATGAATTCTTTGGCTAGCAACTCGTCCAGAATTCCAGGAACATCAGAGTCAGAAAAAGGATATACCCTTGCTTGTACCTCTTTCAAGGTTGGTTGATTTTCTTCTTCTTGCATTTGTTGCTTTGGAGCTTTCTCTTTCAGTTTTTGTCTTGTGGAGGCCTTCTTAGAACTCACAGTCGTCACCATAGATTCTCCAATTTGATCCTCTGACGAGTCTTTGAATTTCGTGACCTTTTTTTAGGATAAAAAATAGGCAACGTCATTCTATGACTTGCAATGCTTAACTCCATATCATGAGCGCGCGTAGCTAATTCTTCAAAAGTTTGAGGCTTAATTCCTTGGAGGATATACACAAGGCCCCAATGCATCCCTTGAATGCAAACTTCAACCGCGGAAGTTTTAGAAAATTGATCCTTGGAATCAAAGCTCAATGTTCGCCAACGATTTATGTAGTTCACTACAGGTTCATCTTTACTTTGTCTTGTGTTTGTCAACTCCATCATGCTGACCGTACGACGGGTGCTGTAGAAACAATTTAGGAACTGACTTTCTAGTTGCTCCCAACAATCAATTGATTCAGACTCCAAGTCCGTGTACTAATCAAAAGCGTTGCCTTTCAAAGAGCGAACAAATTGCTTGACAAGAAGATCACCATGTGTACCAGCACTGCTACAAGTCTCAACAAAATGAGCGATGTGTTGCCTTGGATTTCCCTTTTCATCAAATTATTGAAACTTTGGCTGTTGATATCGAATTGGCATCGATAAGCCCTCGATTCTCTTAGAATACGGCTTTGAGTATCCTATGAAACTTTGTGATGGACCGCCATATTGTGCCTTGATGGTATTTGTAATCATATCTTGCAGTTGTTGAACTGTTAGAGTAGCAACCGAAGTAGACTGTTTCTCTTTTTGAGATTTAGTCTTGCTAGGTGACTTATCGACATCCTTATTTTGTGGAGCAAAGTCGGGTGGATAAGCAGGGTCGTAGCTCGATTCTCCAGGGGCGAAGGACTCCAACTTGTCCATCAGTTGAGCGATTTGAAGATCTTTATCCTCGACAGATTTCTTCAAAACTTCAATGGTTTGTTCCATTATTGCAAACTTCTCATCCATATCAGTTGCGTCGGCCATCAAGGCGTTGACCTTTGTTGAGGCTGGTGAATCAGTCGAATCTTCAGATTCACTAAAATTGACGCCAGTCTGAGAGAATTCATCACATAGCAAGGACGTCAAATTGCCCCCAGGAGTTGCAGCTTCAGCCGTCATATGAGATTTGCTCTTTTTTGCCTTCTCCAAAGAAGTAAAGTATTCAGATTCGTCCCAACCACTGGTCTTAAATTTGCGTCGAGTGAGGGGACCAACAAGGCTGAGCTCATCAGATGTGGCAGTAGCAGAGTTCTTGCATGAGACATCTTTCGTATTTTTGAAGTCCATAGCAGTAGTTGTATTTGTTTTGTAGGAAGAAGAGACGGAGAGCAGAACTTGTCCCACTGGGCGTGCCAAAATTTGTTTGCAACAAATTTCTTCGTGCTGAAAATTAACTGCAAGCAAAAAAAGAATGAAAAGAAAATAACAACTTTATTTATAAGAATTTGTGAGTACAATTCTGTGATTCTCTCGATTCTTCTCTCCTAAGCTTTTCCGTGATTTGAGGGCCTTTTGTAGCGTGATTCTCGAACTTTCGGATGATTTGAGCCTCCTAGAAATGAATTTGGATCTCCAAGAATTGTTTGACAACACTTCGTCTTGTCGAGTTGATCTACGGAAAGAACTCCGTTGGTCAATTATTTGAAGAGCCGTGTAGTCAATGTAGAAGCTTCCTCCAATGCTTGCCGAATCCCCCTTTAGCATGCCATGTTATCCCCTATTTATAGTTGTAGGTGGTAGGCCTAGTTTCTTGTGATTGGCCGAAACATGTCACTTTGACACTTGGCGACTTTTGACTGGTTCTTGAATTTGAATGAGATTTTCACATCATTTGTACATGTGGTGGCGTCTCATTGGTCTTGGATTTGATTGGGATGCCACGTCACTTGATGAGTTTGGGCTTCCAAGTGTAATGGACCTTGAAGTCCTTGATGAGGAATAAAATGGGCTTATTATTCTTATAGCCCAAAATGATTTTAGACTCAATAAAATATGGATTAAATCTAAATTTTGTATGAATTTGACCCAATAAATTTTACGTGTCTACAATGTAAAACTTATTTGATTTGCAGTCCAGACACTTGAAGATGTCACTCGTGAAATGTTGAATATTGTCACTTGACAAAACTTATGTGAAAACTTTTAAGGATTCAAACTGCTTGAAGCATATAAAAGTTTCTGGGAAACTTATTTATAATCCTTATATTGTACAAGCTTATTGTTTGAACATCATTGGAACTCTTGGAGAGTTTTCAAAGCAATAGATTATTTGCTGAAATTCGAAATATATAGTGCAATTGATGCACTCATGTACCTTGCAAATACTACAAGGCCTATAGTCTTTTCAGTCAATTTGTTAGCAAGGTATATTTCTGCTCTTACTATGAGACATCAAAATTGGATAAAACACATGAGTTTGTTTTATTCTAAAGATTGCAGTCACGATCTTATTGGTCATGCTGATGTTGGGTACTTATCTGACCCGCATAAAGCTCGGTCTCAAATAGGCTATGTGTTCATATGTGGTGGTACTGTCATATCCTGGAGATATACAAAGCATTTTATCGTAGCCACTTCATCGAATCATGCTGAGATAATAGCTATTCATGAAGCAAGCCGGGAATGTGTATGGTTGAGGTCCATGATACATCTCATTCGAGAAAAATGTGGTGTGAAATATGACAATCTACCCACAATTTTATACAGAGATAATTCAGCATACATAGCACATCTTAAGGAAGGATTCATAAATGGAGATAGAACGAAGCACATTTTGCCAAAGCTTTTCTACATACATGAGCTACAAAAGAATGATGATATTAACGTGCAACAGATTCGTTTAACTGACAATGTGACTGATTTATTCACCAAATCTTCTCCAATTGCAACTTTCAAGAAGATGCTGCACAAGATCGGGATGCAAAGGTTCAAGGATGCTCTCATTAGGGGGAGTTAATACGCGTTGTACTCTTTTTCCCTTTGAGGTTTTGTCCCACTGGGTTTTCCTTGTAAGGTTTTTAATGAGGCAACCGAAATGCGTATTATTAGAGATGTGTACTCTTTCTCCTTCACTAGATTTTTTTCCTACTGGGTTTTTTCTAGTAAGGTTTTAACGAGGCACATTATCTACCAATTAGACATTCAAGGGGGAGCGAATGTCTATCAATATCTACTTTGATATCTATTGGGATTTGAAGCATCTGTCTTTTACTCAGATTAGGAGTAAATTTCCCCTATAAATAGAGGAGTTTGGTTCATTGTATTTATGATCTCGAATCACTCTCTCTATTCTCTTTACTCTTCTTCTTTATTCTTTCTTGTTTTATAACAAATTTAAAATATATCAAAAAAATTTAAAAAATAATATTTATTACATATATAAAATTTAACATTCCATAAAACGCGTCCAAATAAATTTTCAAAAGCCGCCTCCTATTTATGCCCATGATGATGGATAAAAAATAAATAAAATGAAATGCTTAATTTTTATAATAATTGTGTGTTGAGGTAATTTGTACGCACCTAAATAATTTCATTCAGTATATTATTTATTTACTCGACTTAAAAAATGAGCATGATAAATGAGTTGAGTGTTGCATGTAACATGCATAATATTTATTTTTCATCAACTTCTTTTATTTGACTTTGTAAACATTATTGCATTATCTAATTAATTACGTATTAACACCTAATCCGCAATTGGTTGAATAAATTAATAAATAGAGATGTCCATCCAATTGATAAAATTCAAAAAAGGAGTTTGTACTTTGTAGAATAAGGAAGATATATTATAATTTCCTTGACTAATTTTGGTCAAATAATTAACACGTAAGAATATTTTTAGGCTACTTTTCAAATGTTTCTGAATATTTTTTCCAAATACATATCTAATAGAATTTCACCAACATTTTTTTATTAGTAGAAAAAAGAAATTAAATTCTTGGGAAAAAACAAATTAGTTTCATGAGTCTTCAAATGAACCATGTTCGATTCATTATGTATTAATAAATTATTTCAAATATTAAATATTATTTTCATCCTAAAATTAAGTACTCTTAAGCGTGTTACTAAAATCAAATTAAGTTCTTAAACGTGTTACACCTAATGTTTGTCTTATGTCTAACATTGTAGTATTTTTTAGGGAGAATGAGTTATGCAATTTTAAAGTGGTTAATGAGTACTCCACTAGTAAATTAAATGAATCCAAGATGTAACTTATACAAAATAAAATTACTCACCAAGGAGTTTAAGTGTTAAATACTTTTTTAGAGAAATCTTATTAGCTCAACTTGATTTTCACTTTGTAATCTTCTTTTTCCACACCCCAATATTATTTTAAAAATTTGACTATCGGCGTATATTTTAAAACTGTTAGTTGATTAAAAAAAATTGGCAAGTAAAGATGGATAAATACTCCCTCCATTTCAAAGCGATTAGTTTATTTTAACTTGACATGTAATTTAAGAAATTAAAGCTTATGAATTTTGTGGGTCGTTTAATTTGGTTTGGGGAGAGTTATCCCGGGATAGTTAATCCCGATATTAGCTATTTCAGAATTAGTTATCTCAATATATATATGAGATAACTTATTTCATCACTGTGATTAAATGATAAGAGAAATAATCTCGAAATTAAGTAATACCTCCAATCAAATGCAAAGTAAAATAATACTCCACTATATTTTATTTCAGAATTATTATATAATATACCTCACACCAAATGATTTCTTATTGTTTTAAATTAAAAATATATATTTGAATTAAATAATCGTAATTTTAAACATGTAATATAAAAAATTATAATAAATAAATTGTTAAAAAAAAAAAAAAAATGTCTTTGAGACGGACAAAAAAAAAAGTAGCGGGCGACAGTTAGTTGAACGGACACATCAATTGGGGGGTTAAAACTGTCACCTAATAATTATAAATCTTATATAACTATAATTTATAGACAGTGAAATTATAAATGGGTTTTGTTCCTAAAAAAAAATTCAAAGTGGAAAACCCAAAAATAGAGACAACAATAAACCACTCATATGATTTTCTAAATATGTTTCTTTAGAAAGTTGAATTTTTTTTATTTGGTTAAAAATTTTATTGTTTGAATGTTTCAAAATATTTGTGCTCAATCTTGATTTTGTCCCTGAAGGTTACAGTAGATCAGCCCTCCAATGAACTGATTTTTTTCTGGGATTCTTTTCATAATTTTATGTCAGTTAAAGGTAAGAAAAATCTTGTCTTTAATATCTGAAATTGGTGAATTTTTATTCTTTTTTAGTTTTATGTAAAGATTAGCATGTTTTTTTTTTTTGTGTTTTGACCATTTCTTGATTATATCTTAGCAACCCCTTTTCAGATTTTTGATGAATTGTTAAAGTAGTTGTGATTATTAAAGATGTTATTTTGTGATTGTTGTGCTCATGTTTGTGGATTTTGGTATATTATGAAATGGAGGTTTCTTTTGTTTGGATTGGAAGAATTGTGTTTGGTTTTTGAGCTGTCTTTCTTATTTGATTGGGAATTTTGATTGGAAAATAGTCAAATTTTAAAGAAAGTTAATATCTTGTCAACCCCTTTAGATTGGAGTTGAGGTTAGGGGCGGAGCTAGGTATGGCCGAGGGGTTTGGAGAAAACTTACATTGTTTGTAAAAGGGCAGCTCGGTGCACTAAAGCTCCCGCTATGCGCAGGGTCCGGGGAAGGGCCCGACCGCAAGGTTGTATTGTACGCAGTCTTACCTTGCATTTCTGCCAGAGTCTGTTTCCTAGGCTTGAACCCACCGTGACCTCCTGGTCACATGGCGGCAACTTTACTAGTTCCTCTGGGGCTCCCCTTCAAAACTTACATTGTTTGTATATGGTTAAAATTATTGTTTGTGTATGTATAGTAGAGGTCGAAACTCTTTGACTTCTTTGTGTGTTTACGTTTTTATATTTTGAATTCGAAACGCCATAGTGAAAATATTGGCTCCACCACGGCTTGTGGTATAGTTGTTTATTATGTATGTATATATAGTAGAGGTTGAACCTCTTTGACTTCTTTGTATGTTTACGTCTTTATACTTTGGACTCCCTTATTGAAAATAATAGATTTGGTAATGGTTTGAAGTATAGTTGATTTATTTTGTTTGTTAAATGTATGTTTATGATTTTTTATTTTCATTTTGTTTTGAAGGATTAGTTTTGTAGTTTTGAGTTCAAAGGATGATGGAGAGTTATAGTGAGTCTGATGAAGAATGTTTTTTTGATAGCCGTGAAGAGCTTAGTTCTGTTTCTGATTTCGGTTCTGATAGCAACGAGACGTGCACTCATAATAGGGGTGATGAGGGTGTTTTGGGATATGACTTTTGGAATAAGGATCCCGAAAGTGTTGGTGAGCGTCGTGATAGATTTTTGAAGTGGATAGGTTCGAGTGCGAGTTGGTTCAGACCTGATAGACAAGAACACGGTGATGTAATAACTACTGATGACAGCAAGATAGGCTTAGATAGAATTAGGGATGGTGGTGAAACTGTGCTGGCGAATTCAGATTCTCATGACGGCTGTTTCTCAGGCCGGTCTTCTCAATCCTTCCAGTCTAATGAAGCTTTAGAATTGGATGAGGATGGTGCAAGAGATGTAAGGTTGCATTTGAAATTTAGGAATTTGGACAACGGAGTAGAGTTTGTTCTGGATGAATTTAGTCACGAAGGTATGCTTAGCCAAGTACGTGAAGTAGGTTCAAACAAGCTGTTCACTGCTGAAGAGTTCCTGAATACTCTTAGGCCATCGCCTTTGGTTCAGAAATATCTGCGTAGAGTGCCAGATGGAATTGATGTAGTTGACGAGGCTAAGACTAAAACTAAACGAAGTTGGCTTCAAAAGCTAACTGTTGCGACCCATAATAAGGTGAAGTCAATGGGGGACAAAGTGAAGGGCAAGGAATCCAATTTAAAGTCCGGTTCTAACATTCAGAGAATTCGGGTCCACACATATGGTAAGGAGTCAAAAGAACTGTCCTCACTTTACGCAGGGCAAGAGTTTGTTGCACACGAAGGCTCAATTTCGACAATGAAGTTTAGTCCTTGTGGCCAGTATCTAGCAAGTGCTGGCAAAGATGGCTCGGTGCGCATTTGGAGGGTGATTGCAGATGAAATTCCAAACAACCTGAAAGCACATGATAGTGACTCCTCGTCTTTGTACTTCTCACTGACTCATACGTCAAAATTAGCTTCTCTGAATGACAACAAAGAGAAAATTAGTGGGTCAAAAATGATGAGGAAATCGTCAGAATCAGCTTGTGTCGTTCTCCCACCGAAGATTTTCCGGATATTGGAAAAGCCATTGCATGAGTTCCATGGACACAGGGGTGAGGTCTTAGCCCTTTCATGGTCTAGAAATGGGGTTAGTATAATATCTTTCTGGATTAATTACACAGTCCTTTATCGCCTCTTAGAATATTTTCCAATGTGAACAGAGTGTAATTCTGGTTATGGACGTCATTTTCTGCAGTATCTGCTGTCATCTTCAGTTGATAAAACAGCTCGTCTCTGGCAAGTGGGACAAGATCAATGCCGTGGCGTTTATTCACATAATAACTATGGTGAGCTTGACTCGGTTACTCTTCATGTAAATGTATTTTCAATAATCTTTTAGCTGGGAAATGGTCATGTTACCAATGTGTCAATGTTGTGTTCTATATGCAGTCACTTGTGTAGAATTCAATCCAACGGATGACAACATTTTCATCAGTGGTTCAATTGATGGGAAAATACGTCTCTGGGAGGTGCATGGTTGCCGAGTAATTGATTGGACTAATGTAAAAGAAATAGTAACTGCTGTTTGTTATCGTCCTGATGGAAAGGTTTGATTTGCATTGCTGTTACACTTAAATATTTGTGCCGCATCTTTTGATGGACTTTTGTTGATTTGTTGCTTTTAATTGATGCAGGGGGGTGTTGTGGGATCCATGGATGGCAATTGCCGTTTTTATGATGTAGTAGGTAAGGATGCATATCTCTCGAACCTTCTCTTTTTGCCCTTTCTTTTTCCCTCTCCGGCTATGTCTAATAAACTAACAGGTCTGGAAATTAATTATGTTTTGTGTTTGAATTGTCTGGAGTTGGCTGTCATGGAGGGAGTTGTATGAAAAGCGCGGCCTGGTGCACTGAAGCTCCCTCTATGCGCGGGGTTCAGGGAAGGGCCGGACCACAAGGGTCGATTATATGTAGTTTTACCTGTAGCTCTACAAGAGGTTGTCATGGAGAGAATGATATATTCACTGAATACGTCATATCCTATTGCATTATGCTCAATGGAAGAATGATTATGATACACTTTTCTTTGTATTTTATGAGACGAATTAAGTTCATTGCTAGCACATTCGTTCTCTCAAAATTTCTACCCCTCTTTGCCCGTCGTTTTTGAGGTGAGGGGAAAGGGGTGATAGGCACCATTTCCTCGGGGGTAGATTGGGATTGCTATCTATCTCTTTCTGGTGATAAGTAGCCTTTATGTTCAAAGTCTATGGTATGCTATAACATGTCGGGTTAGTGTTTGCACTTTGTGGTGGTGGGATGCGGGGTTTTTTTCTTTTTTTTTTTGATGGGGGGGGGGGGGGGGGGGCTAAGTGTTTAGGCTAGGTAGATAAATCATACAACATTAAATGATCTTTGGATTTTCTTGAATTTAGTCATTAGTGCTCTCTCTCCACCCACGTACATTGTCCAGGATGCTCTTCCGACCCCAACCAATAATTGCTATTTATAAGGATTCTGCATACGAATGTAACTCAGTGTAGGCTTTACTGGGCACTTATATTTTCCATTTTAGCTAGAAAAGAGTTTGGTCTTTCTTCTGGATGTTTAGGTAAGTCGCTGGTCCTGTTCGTATAGTATGTTGGTTCTTAGTTTCTAATTTCCATCTGGTAGCTTTGACATACGATTCGACAGCTGAATGGGTTAAAAGTTGTCTTCTTATTTTCTGATATTGGGCTTGAGTCAAGTTAATCCTGTGGTGAACTTGCGAAATGTTAATGACACATGCATTGTTACGAGTGCTGTGGGAGAATTAGGAATCAAAATTCCTGGAGCGTAAACCTGAAATGCTCGTGCTTAAGGGAATTAATTGCTATTTTACTTATTCGTAAAGGATACTTAATAACCTGATTTCATGTATTAATGTATTCTCTGTATATTTCATAATCACATTTTGCAAGTTATGATCTTAATGTTGCACTTAAGAAAGAAGGAGAAATATATTGCGATTTCAGTAAGAACTTTAGGAAAATGATCAACATGCTTCATAGTAAAGATAAGAGTGTGAAATCTCAGTATCTGACAAAGGTTGCCAAATATTCCCATTGAGACGATGGTCTTCTTACCGTTAAAAGAGAGTAGTTGCTAGAGCTGGACTTGTCAAGATTGACTTTATGATCCTTCCAATGTGCTCTCTAGCATTGTCAATAGGATGAGAAAATATTTGCTTCATCGCTGGAAAGTGCTTATTATGGTTTGCCCAAAATGAGAATGTTCAGGGTGGTTTTTCTTCTGTGATAAATTTTTCTTGAGGCGGTTGTGCCATGATAGATGTATTATATCCATGACTTCACTCTTTTTTCCTTCGTCACGGAGTCCATACTGTTTTCCACTTGTAATATACTCTCTTTGGCAATTGACACTGTACTATCATTCCTTTGGGTTAGGTAATCAATTGCAGATGGGCTCACAAGTATCCCTTCCAGGAAAGAAGAAGCTTGCTCGCAAAAGAATAACTGGATTTCAGGTAACCGTTTGCTTCCAATCTTATTTCACTAGAATGTGTCGTGTGCTTCGAAGCTAAGGTGAACTTCTTGCAGTACTGCCCGAACGACTCAAGCAAAGTCATGGTAACTTCTGCTGACTCACAAGTTAGAGTACTTTGTAGATCCAATATCATCTGCAAATTCAAAGGTGTGTCTGATACCTTGCTTGATGTGAAATCCTTTTGGCACCAAGCCGGTTGCCAATGAGATGTACGAGTTGTGTTCTGAAAGTATTGTTTGCTGCATGTCCAGGAATTCGAAACTCGGGGAGCCAATTTCCTGCATCTTTCACCTCAGACGGGAAACACATTCTCGCAGTTACCGAGGATTCAAATGTTCATATCTGGAACTACACTGACCAGGGCCGGACAACAAACAAACTTAGAAAAGTCCGGTCATCAGAGAGTTTCTTTTCCAACAACGCGTCAGTTGCCATACCCTGGTCAGGCTTCAAGACAAACCCTGGAACACTACCTAGAAGTAATCTAGAAAACAGGAATGTCAACAGGAACCCACTGTCAAAGACTTCCGACTGTTTCTCCTCCCTGGGTCGTGTATTTTTGGTAGACTCGCTATCTAAGGGAACAGCGACATGGCCGGAGGAGAAGCTCCCTAATTCTTCAAGTCCAGTAACCGTGTTCCCCTCGGTATGCAAATCCGAGTACAAGTTCTTGAAAAGTGCTTGGCAAGGTGCATTAAGCTCTCCTCATTTGTGGGGTCTCGTCGTTGTCACTGCCGGATGGGACGGATGCATTAGGACTTTTCTCAACTATGGTTTACCAATTCGTTTTTGAAATCTGTATTCGTTTGTAAATTATGATCAAATTCTCTTTGCTTTGAGACCAAAGTGTTTCAAAGGAGGAAAAGATCCTACTGTTTATAGGTTACTAGTATAGGGGATGTATTGAAGGTGGCATATATTGGTCACTTTCATGCAAGTAATTGTTCACATAAATCTATTGAGATATATATACATATTCTTTTATTTGTTTGAATTATATAAATGTGGTGGGCTTATAAATCCTAGGTAGGGAGCGCTACCCCCGAATGGGGCCTTACCCGGTGCAAATCTGGATTAGTCGGACTCCAGTGCGGGTATCGGACACCGAATGAGAAATCAAAAAAAAGTTTTAGTCAATCAATGTCCAGCACCAAACAGTGGTGGATACTACAACTGTAAACGCTTATTTAAACTTTTAGATGAGATGATTACGCATTTCATGAAACCACTAGGTGTGTACAACGATGGATAAACCTGCTACGGTTTTCCAAATGTAAAAATAACTACTTCCTAACTTTTATGATATGAAGTAAACACAAGAAGTCGAAGAGGTGGGGGGGGGGGGGGGGTAACGTCCATTCTAAATATGTAAAAGAAATAATTTTAATCATGTATAAATAATTTTGCCGAAGGGGGTTTCACAAGCTCCTGAACAAGGTGATCATGCAACTCATAAACTCAATTGACTAAAGCAACTCATAAATTGTGTAATATGATGAAAAGAAGTACGTACACTTTACTATCTTTTTCTAAAGAGGTACGTACATTAAAAGAGTCTACAGTCTTTCAAATGCGACGCTGCTTCGGCCTGTCAGGAGAAGAAACTCCATATCCTTGAACGCATGCATTTCCCCAGATTATCAAAACTTCATTACGTTTGTGTGCTTCATTTACCAGATAATTGGAACATTGATTTGCCTCTCTACAAATGTGTTTGATAGTGGCTTCAAAGCCTATGTACATACAAATGTATTAAAAAAACTTTTTAACCTATTCTTTTTAATTTAATTATTATTAATCACATTGAGTGGAAACAAAATGGTAGGTTTGTTAGGTCCACAATATAATTCTGTGAAAAAAATTAATGGCTATTTTCTCACATGGAAAAAGTCCAGAATTCTTCAATTCTCCTTACGTCCATTATTTTATATTGTCCACATTGCTCGGACTCTTCAAAAATGTCGATGAGTGTGTGTCGAATCCTCCCAAAATAGTGTATTTTTGAAGAATCCGACACGGATGTAGCAATGTTTTTGAAGAGTCCGAGCAACTTAATTAGGTCCACACTTCCTAAAATAAGTTATTGAATTATTGTATGTATGTGTAGGTTTTTCTACAAGTTTTACTAAAAATTGGAGAAATGTAGAGGGTGGAACTCCAAGGCAAAATTCATTTATAGAGTTTGGAATTTAATAATAATGACTATTTTCTAAAAACAAGATCTTTTATAAGAGGTGGAGCTAGAAGCTCAAATACGGATTCAATCGAACTCAGTAGCCTTTGCTTAAACAATATCTTTGGGTTAAAAAGTTTGTTAATTAAATATATCCAAATATTAAATTTAGAACTCCTAGTTATTAATTAACGCTTGAATTCATCGTTCTAGAATTGAGAACCCAAAAAATTGAAATCCCCGCTCTACCTCTAGCTAATTTTTACCTCTTAGTTAGACGATGAAAATCTCGGACTTGAATGTGCTATATAATAATATATAGAATCCTAACCTCGAGCCTTAAGTTTAAATTTTGAATTCACCTCTATTCGATGCTTATACTTAATCAAATAGATACATAATATATATATTTATACAATATTTTTTTATTATTTAATTAATATAATTTGATATACTTAAGTATCCTATACAACAAATAGTAACTACTTAAAATCGAATATTTGGAAAGTATTATCCCTTTGTTTGAAGTAGTTTCTGAGGCACTGATCTGATCACACAGTTTTCTCAAAAGAATCTCACATAATCATATGTATATTTTATTTTATAATTCAAAGTAGTTATGATAAGCAAATGAAATAAGATCAAGTTGTTTGTATTGAGAAGAGAGAAAGAGGGCCCAAATAATAGTACTAATAAGTTATATGGTGCTAACAACTTCGGGCATGTTGGTGAAAAGTAGATTTCTTACTCTTTTTTTTTTTTCTTTTTTCGGTAAGTAAGTAAAATATAATATCTTAAAAGTACTTATATACTCATTTAGATAAATAAATAAGATTGAGGTGAAAATAGTTTATATAAAAAGATGCGGATGACACAATTAACGTAGAATATCACTTAAAAAACTTTTTTTTCACTAGAGATATCATTTTTAAGGGACTTAATTTTTAGAAAAATATTTTTTTAAACATTTAAAGGAATTGAAAAGAAAAATATTTTCCTCCATACCAAACATACCCTGCAACATGCATGATTTAAAATTATAGAGGATCAACCAATTAATTAATTAAATTTTAGGGCTGCTAAGAGGAGATTAATAAACCTATTTGTTTTGAGGTGGGGCTTACCACTCATTATTATGATTCTCTAGTTGGTATATGTACTATAGTATATTCATACATTGGATCTACAAATTCAAAATTTCAATAAAAATAATATTCCCCTCATCTACCTTACTGTACACATTTTTGTTAATGTAGTCATAATGTGTCATGGTGGCTCCATTTGGTGGTATATCTCTGAATAGACCATTAAGAAATTAAATTACCGGTATAGTCCAAGTTCATGATACGCATTGTTCGCTTTGATCCTATAACGTTCAGTACCAATATCAAGTTCAAAAGTGCGGCGTATATCATGTGATATTGTGCTCTATTATATGTTCATAGATCCTTTAGAAGATTGCCGATCTAGAAATATGCCAGCTTGACTCTTTAAACCCTCGTTAATCAGTCTCCAGTATCGTACTATTAAAGTTCGACTTTGATATAATAATATCTGTCACAATTCAAATTCAAACCCATGCTATGTATCGTGCAATTATTAAGAGAACATGCAAAAAATTTCTCTTGAACTTGTCCACTAAATTTATTTTTAACACTTTAACGTTACGAATAATTTTTAATTTTAACCTAGCTAAATAGTATCACGAGTGTGACAAGTCCCTACTATTGCGATCCAATAATATTGTTGGTACATTGTATTTCATTTTATACTAATTTTGTCCCCACAGACAGTACTAGGTTAAAATGTCTTTGTTTTTTCTTTTTTCTTTTTTTCTTTTTTTATAACACAGGTTAAAGTTTTGTATTAGTAACATGTTTTTTTGTTTTATAATAGCACATGCATGCACGTGGATGAAGTTTGGTTGAATATATTGGTAGTACTTTTTCTTTTTCTTGTAAAGTTTTTTTGGACTTTTGACAAATAGAAAAGACCAAGACATTTCAAATCAGTTGTTTATTTATTAAAATAAATAAATAAATTTGACCAATTAAAATATTTTAATGACGTCTAATACACATCTTGGCTATCAAACCAGTTGTTTTTTTTCCTTAAAAAAATAAATAAATTTGCCCAATTAAAATATTTTAATTACGTCTAATACACATCTTGGCTATTAGAGATGAATCAAATTCTCCATGTTTATAATGGAGAAAACAACTAACATTATATTCATTACGTATATGTGACAATATATTTATACTCCATCTCCAATTCAATTTCTGTAACATCGTTCAAATTTCAATGATTCAAATATTTTTGAACTTTTAATTAATGTAATTCATACGAAGCAATTGTGAATGTGAAGCTAAAATTTTTAGTAAGCGGATTTGACATATAAAAGTAACACAAGGAGAAATCTAAGGATGTTTAATACCTATTATATATACGTAAAAATAACTCTAATAATGTATTAATGATATAATTTACGCCGAAGGACTACAAGCTCCGCCCTTAAATATGGAGGGTGAAATAAAATAGTCGATGGAATGTTCCAATTTTGGATACCACGTGATTGGCTCTCAAATAAAAATAAATAAATTCAATAAAAAAAAGGTACAGGACATAATAATGAATGTAACATTGTAACTAGACATTAGACAATTAGGAACAATTTTTACTTTTCAGAACTTAGATCCCCCAATAAACATGCACAACACCTAATACAATTTTTATAAAAAAATAATAAAACCAATTAAATAGAAACAACTTGTTAAAAATAAAATTATATGAGTACCATCAGTGCAATAGTATATATAATCTATAAGTAGGCATCTTTTAAGTATGAGTTTGTAATCAAGAATATATTTATAATGGATAAAGATGATAATACGATGATGTAAAAATTATTTATATTTAGTCTATATTTCTTAAACTTTATTGTTACTGCTTTAATTTTAATCACGAGCATACAAATTAAATTAAATACACACGATATTTTAATTTAGTAGTTAGTTGGGGGTTTGGGCCACAGGTGACAAAAGAGTTTTAAAATGAGGTGTAGGTGACACAAGTCTTAATTATTAGTTGGAGGTGACAATTAATTTATTATGTATTAAGAAAGTTGGGGAAGTTTTAAAATAACCCACAAGTTTTTAAATTTACACTTTGATCCCAATATATACCTAAAATAACGGGAAACGGAGGAAAAAAAAAGGCGTCTTTCTCTCTCTTCTCATCCATTGTTGTTTTCTCTCTCTTAGCGATTTTTGTTGTTAATTGTTTCTGTTTCTGCTGCTTTATTCATCATCTTCTGCTTCATCTTCTTCTTGTCGACCATTTGTTGTTGTTGTTGTTGTTGGTACAGCGCTACTACTGCGATCTGACCAATTTCTTAGGTCAAATTTTGTTTACTACATCACTTTCCACTTTGGCATTACTTCATAGGTAGGTTACTTTGACAAGTAAAATTATGATTTTTATTCGTATTTGTCATCTGGGTACACTTCTGTTTTTCCAACAATGGATAGAACCCCGATTATGAATTCAGCACAAGTGCCCACAATTTTAACAAATTAATCATCTGGTGCATCAGATGAGTAATGTGTTGCATCAAACTATTTATCTGTTGCATCATCGTATTATCTGTTGCACCAGACTAATTATCTGTTGCATCAGAATGTTTATCTGTTGCACCAGACTAATTATCTGTTGCAACGAATGATTAATCTGTTTGAAACAACACAAATCAACCCCTGCCACAAACCCAACAGATAAATCTTGCTATTGCTACTGGATTCTAAATTATTCCTTTTTACGTCAAATCGTCGAAATGTTTGTTGAGAAGATAATAGACAGAATGAAAATTAAATATGGATTAAAACGTCAAAGATCAAACATAATTTATTTATTAAACAAATAAAAATACATATAATAGACTAAAAGAAAAATAATAGTCTAATTATTATTATTATTATCAGCATCATCATTGTCAGCCGGCCAATCTTCAACCTGAAGTAGCAAGGCCCTCCTCAGCCTGCGTATCTCGCGGAGCATTCTTGATCTAACTCCTCCCAATTTTCATTGCAGATCACGAACTTGATTCCGAAATTCATTCACGGCGTCTTGCAGAAAAGCAACGTCCCACACTGGGTCAGCCATAATCTTATTTTCTAGAGTATAATATGAAAGACGAGATGCAATAAATAAATAAATAGAGTGTGTATTTGAATGAACGATTGAGTAAGGACAGACCTATTTATAGAGGATTGAATTTGAATGAGAGGCAAAAAGGCGCGACTATTCACCTCCATACATTAATTATATTTTTTATTAAATTAAGAAAATAAATATTGTGATATAAGTCATGACTTTTCAGATTATTATTATTAATTAGTCTTTCGAAGAACCGTTTTTATTGAGTTGTGGCAACAGATTCTATATCTGTTGCATCAGATAACACATCTGTGACGACAGATATATTATCTGTTGCAACAAATATAAAATATATTGCATCAGATAACATATCTGTTGCAACATATAATCTAACTGTTCACCTCCATTTATTAATTACATTTTTTATTAATGTGAAAAGTAATGAATTAATTAAATTAAGAAATATTGTGATAAGTCATGACTTTTCAGATTATTATTATTATTATTATTATTATTATTAATTAGTTCTTTTCAAGAACTGCTTTTATTGAGTTGTGACTCGATACAGGTTGCATCAGATAAATCATCTGTGACAACAGATATATCATCTGTTGCAACCATAGTAAACCTGTTGCATTAGATAATTTAATTGTTGCAACATATAATTCATTTTTTTAAAAAAAAAAAAAAACTATATCATCATATCATTAATCCAAATTTGCTTACTTTTTTATTTTATAAATAAAAAAAATACCTTTTCAAATTTCTTAATAAAATAATAATCATTTTATTATATAATAAATAATTTAAAAAATAAATTCAAAAATAAAAATGGTGAAAAGTCACGATTAGTTATTAAAATTATGGTTATAAATTGTATTTATTATTTATTTCCTTATTATTTATTTACGAAACATTTTTTATACTGAATAATCGGAACTCCGAGTCATGTTTTTCTCTTTTCACCCTCTCAATAACAACAATAGCCTTTTTTTATTAATAACCGTCAGGTGCAACATATGATCGATCTGTCGTAGCAGATTAACCTCTAGCTGTTGACACAAATTGTTGTTCAATCCCTACCACCAACCGTCTACATATTGAGAACAAGAAATAAACAGAATGATTATTATTAAATACTAAATAAGAATTAAAAATTCAAAGTCGACAACAAAATGAAATGAATGTTCATAGATTTTTGAATCCCTTGGGTAGATTTGATATACAAAAGGAGGAAAATAATCGCTAAAATAAAAAACATTACCTAATTATTATTACTACTATTATTATTATTGTCAATCGGACATCTTTCATTCATCCGGCAGCCTTACTCTGAAGTCAGCCAAATATCTCTCTGGAGTTCATCAATCAAATTGCCTTTGAAGTTCACGCAAGGACTCGATATGAATATTCCTATACGAATCTGGATCATCCATATTTGTAAGAAGGGACCTATTTATAAATTATTGTATCTCGGAAAGAAAAGAAAATTGCTTTAAAATAAATCTAACATATGAGTAATCTGTTACAAAATATATTCTTTCTATTAGATAACTTACAACATACTGGCAATCTTTTTGCAACAGATGTATATATCTGTTTGATTTCTGTAACAGGTTGATCACTGTCGTAACAGATGTCTCCAATTGATTGATAATATAAACAGAAGTGTCATCTGTTGCAACAAGCTAGTCATCTGTTTATTCAATTTAAGCCATAGATGGGCTAGGAAGAATAAGGTGCGTGCAGATGGATCCACTATCATATGTGTGGGAGTTAAGTATGTATTACTGATAAGGTTACCGGGACAACACACACAAAGTATAATATTTTTGTGAATGCCGTTTTTAACCGATTAGGCATTGATCATTCAAACAAGATCCTGCATTGTACCGTTAAGTTTGATGGGTTCGAAATTGATAAAGATGAGGACCTCATGAAGATGGTGAAGATACCCTGTTACGAATTACTGACGGTTGGTGCTCGTGTTTATGCGTGTCAAGTTTTGAGAAGGGATTAATATTTGTCGTCACTGCAGAGAACCAATAGCGATTGGACTTAACTTTAAGTGTGCATTGGACCCTTGAGGGCCCTCGAAGCCTCGCACTGCATCAAACAAGAATGGAAAACCAATATAGTTATTGCCCTAGACAAAATTTATGTGGTTGGGTTGCTCGCTCGGGTTGATGATTATATGTCAGAAGGTGCGGTAGGAGAATGCTTTCGAGGGAAAATGGGTTGTTGATGGAAGACTATATCATCTGAGAGCTAATTAAAGAAGAGACACAGTGTAGAAAGTAACTTCTAACGAATCTGGCCGATGGAATTATCTTAACAGATGCGAAATCTGAATCAAGTGCAAATATGAAAGTGTATCTGATAATGTAATTTCGTCTGTTGTGTCTCTGAAAGAAAAACAATGCAGATGGACACTTTGCTCGGGAGCTTCATGGTCAGGATTATTACCTAGGTAGAAAATAAGAAAAGACCAACAAAGCAGCCTCACGGGCATCGATGGTAGAAATGATGTTCAGCAAGTCTAGAAAACTTACGCCAACAACAACTGCAGTTAAAATAAGGAATCTAAGCGAAGGAGGCAATTTTTGAATTTTAAATTTTATCCCATCTTCTTGTTTGTGTTTTCGATCAGGTCCATTGTCGTTGACCTGATCGGAACCACAAACGAGATTGAAAGGCAAATAGAGTATCATTGCTTCCTTAGCAATATGGTTATAATTGATTGTGTTTTCTTGCCTTGACATGCTTTCAACATTCCTTGGAGAAGATCAGATGCTTGCTGTAGTATGTGAATCCCGATAATTTTCAAGCTTGCCTCCAGCTTATTGATTCTGTATTCAAGCTGGTCGTTACCGTCTTCGAAGTTGGTAAGGATTTTCTCGTCTCTTATGAGCACGATCAGACACACTACCTTCAAAGTTGTGGCATTCTAGAATCCCTTTAGAACACTTTCTTTTCAGAAGCATCTGATCTTCTCAGGCAATCATGATTGCCTGACAAGACATGATTGCCTGGGAATTTTTTTAATGTAGAAATTCCCAGGCAATCATGTCTGACGATGGTGTAGACTTTTGCATAGCAGATATCTTGTCATCTATATTGGAGAAGAGCGATCAGCAGAAAGGCTGAGAGATTGAGCTCGTTCGATTTGTGCACAAACTCGGTGGAACTAGGGATGAATGAATGAGCTTGCAGGGTCAACTACAAATCTAATCGAATCTTTACAATTGCATGGCGTTGGTATTGCGTTCATCCCGACCCAAGTCATCAATCGATCACTCTGAGTTGAAATGAGTACTCATCAACTCAATGTTAGTATAGTGATAGTACCTAAGTTGATTTAGGTGGAACTAGGGATGAATGAATGAGCTCGCAGGGTCAACTACAAATCCAATCGAGTCTTTGCAATTGCATGTCGCTGGTATCGCGTTCATCCCGACCCGAGTCGTCGATCGATCACTCTGAGTAGAAATGAGTTCTCATCAACTCAATGTTTTAAAAACTATATCTTTTAAAATTTTTAAAATTAATTAAGATCAATTCGTACCAAATTAGCAATTTCAAAACTTGTCATTCTTTTCAAAAATTACAAATCAACCCATACAAATCATCCATTTACGCGAAAAACTTTTCATTTCAAATCTTAAGTTCTCGCTCTTCTCTCTCTCTCTCTCTCTCTCGGGGTGTCCTCTCCCTCTCAATAATACAGATAATACAAACAACAACTACTCAACATATTGCTCAACCCTTCAAAACAGGTCAATTTTTTTCCCATTTACGATTACATATAGTTGTTTTTTTCGACTTCATTCCCGCTTGTATCCATTGTTTTCTCTATCTTTGCATGTAACAGAGTTCGAGAAGAGTTCTACATTTGTTCTTTATTCTAAAAAATAGGGCTTTTTAGTTAATGATAAAAAAAAAGACTTTTAGTTGTATTATCTTCGAGAATGGGTTAACAATTTTGAGTTTTGATGCTAAAAAAGTAGGAAGCACCCGAGAAAACCCTAGTTTTTATCTCAGTGTTTTGTTGACTGTCGTGGTATTGTTGGATGGTGTTTGTGGTGTTATTGGTGGCTATTGTTGGTGGTGTTGTTATTTGTGTTTTTTGGCGGTGGTGTCGGTGGTCTTGGTGTTGTAATTGGTGGCATTGGTGGTGGTCTTGGTGGCATTGGTTGTGGTGGTGGTGGTCCATCTGTTGCAACGGGTGGAAGATCTGTTGGGAGATATTAAATAGGTTTTCAAACAGATTCCCCATCTATTTCAACTGATGGGTTATCCGTTGGAGTATTTTCTTGTAATGTGGCAAAGAATAATTTATTGAAATTTCTCCACCTGTTGCAACAGGTGGAATATCTATAGGGAGCTATTAAATAGGTCTTCAAACAGATTTGAGTTCCCCATCTGTTCCAACTGATGGGTTTTCTGTTGGAGTATTTTTTTTTGGTTATGTGGTAAGAATAATTTATTGAAATTTGTCTCACCTTTTTAAAAAAAATTATGCAGACATCAAATGCAATGTATTTTTTGTTTTTCTTTTGTTTGTAGTTAAAGGATGTCTCCCAAAAGAAAAGAAACAAAAAGTGGAGAAAGTGGATCAACTTCCGATCACCAAACAAAAAAGGCTAGAGTACAGATAGATTCGAAGGAACTTCCAGAACAATCTCAGTCAGGGCAAAATAAAGCCGAGGAAAGTGATAACTCCTCCTCACCAATGGGGTGTGAAATAATATCGAAATTCCAGCATGATTCTGTCAAAACCATTAGTATTGACAAGTTTTGAGTTGCGATGCCGATGAATAACCCTAATGCAGTATTTGGTGATCTTGTACTTAAATGTCAGTTGGGGAAACCTTTTGACGAACTTAGGAGTATTATGCAGAAGGAAAACATAGATGGACTTTTAAGAAGAGCTGTTTTGCACACTTTCTTGAGCTGTCTGGGCCCCGCCCTCTCCGTTTCCCAATGATCATGGTATATGGCCTTCTCAAGTGCAGGATCATGTATGCGGGGGATGATGGAGGTCCGAAAGAGGGCGGAAATAAGATGGATGAAGTCTGGATGAACTACCGTGGCATGCTGGTTTGTTTTGGATTGAAAAAGTTTGTCATTGTGATGGGCTTGAGATGCGATCGTCCAGAAGAACCTGTCATCAAGAAAACACCCCACAAAGGGTCCAACAAACGCAAGGTAAAAAAAGATGGGTTGTTGGGCATTGTTGGACCTAGCTACAAAGTGAAGGATTTGATAGTGGATCTCAAGAATAAAGACATGCCAAAGCACTACAGGGAGAAATTGTGCTTAGTTTGGTTTATCCATTCCATTTTATTGGCAAGAGACGTCAAGAAAGTCATAGAACGTGATGTGTTGGCACTTGCTGATGATTTTGGGAGATTCAACGATTATCCCTGGGGCTACGACAGCTACTACTTGACTGTCAAATATTTACTGAAAGAGCTAAAGCCAAAGACGACCACATTATACGGCTTTCCTTGGGCTTTCATGGTAAAATTGATCACTATTTTTACTCATTCATTAATTTATATTGAATATACTTGTGACTTTTTTTTGCTTGCTTCCTGTTTACAATTTTTAGGCTTGGGCATGTAAAGCCATTCCTCCCCTCTGAAAGCATTTCACGAATTACCCGGATAAGGTATCTCATCCAAGGATCCTTAGGTGGTTGGCTACAGTAGAGAGCAGCAAAAAAAATATTAACGAGGCTGATCTCTTTAACCCTTCGGATGATGCAGTACATCTTCTTTCAACTAAAATAATTTGTCTCAAAGAAAGATATTGAAATAGATGTTCCATCTGTTGTAAGAGATTACCCGTCAACTGCAACTGGTGCAATGGGTAATCTGTTGCAATAGACGATCCATATTTCGCAACATATTAACCATATGTTGCTCTGTTCTCTGAACCCTACTCTACAGATTACCAATCTACTGTAAATTATGCAACAGATGGGTATTTTGATGCAATATATTATCAATCTGTTTCAACATACAGATCAGTTGTTGTGTAAACATAACCCGAGCCCCATGTAACCCAACTGACTGTAAATTATTATTATATAATTTAAATTCCTCATGTCATTTTTTTATAGGTTGTGCATCCTTGGATCGTGCCTACCATTGATGAGCTGGGGATGACTTCTTTTCTTACTCTGGGTCTTGTTGATACAAAAGAAGACCCAACAATGGAGTTAATAAAAAAGGAATTGGATGGATCAACATCCATAAGAAGAGCAGTTAGGCAAGGTCAGTCTAATGTTGAAGCTCTTCAGGACCTAACTCAAACTGCAACAGATCCGGGTGCTTCTTCTGGGGGCGTTGTTGGTGGAGTTGTTTGTGATGGTAGCAGCCATCCTGCTTCTGCTTCTGCTGCCAGTCGTGATTATGAGCATGTTGGTGCTCAGCAAAAAATAAATATGTTTGAAAACACCCCTTGCACAGGTCCTTCCTCTCACCCCTACACCGGTCTCTCCCACCCTTACAATGGTCCCTTTCACCCCTCCCCCCCTCATATTCTCATTGTAATTACAAAGTGTGCAAGGACTGAGAGGATAAACTCTTCGACAATCTAGAGGCTATTGCTGAAGCTGCCGAGGAGTTGAAATCCAGGAGAGGTGTCATACCATCCAACGAGGTGAGGGAGCCATGCACTCCTACAGTGGAGGTTAGGAGGAAGAGAATAAAAATTAGACAAATTCTCTCCGTTCTGAAATCAATAAAAAATGCAACTCCCCTCGCTCCAATAGTTGTTGAAGTTCAAGGGCCGCCGAAGAAGGTGGACATATTTGCAGCGCTTGGCAAGGAGAAGAAGAAGGAACTGGAAGAATTCATCAAGATGAAGGTTCAAAAAGAATACACCATGCATTCATTTGCCGCCAAAGACTTCTCGAATATGAAAGATATGTGCGTGTGGTACGAGGACAAGGTAAGTTTACTTTTGCTAACCTACCCTTCCAATCTACTCCATGAAGAAGAATCTACGCAGCAGATGTATAATCTGTTGCAATAGCTTGGTATTCTGTTGCAACATAATACACATCTGTTGCATAAGTTGCGTTGGCTGGGTAATCTGTGAACTGATTCAGAGAACCCTCTGCATCGGATTCTTTCCACTGTGTTTTTATTATTTACAATTACTAACCTATTTAAAAATTATCTTCTTATACCACAGTATGTTGATGAAATTCCCTTCCTCGTAAGGGGCAGGCAATTAGCGTACCCAGATGCTTATGATGTTGTTGATAGGATAATGGACCTCAACTTCTACAATAATTTCAAAGATAGGTACGCTGATCTTCGTAATCTAGCTGATTCCGGTGGCCTGGGATTTGATCAGTTAGTTTCTACGTTCCAATGGGATGAAGAAGCGATTAAATATGTTAGAGGGAAGAAGCCATATCCACAAGGCAGGAGCTGGACCAAGGCAAAGAGTATCCCTACAGTCATGGACGTGGATGTCACCCATTTTCTCACTGTTGAGATACTACTATACGAGGGAAAGATTAAGTTTTATGACTGCAACTTACCTATGTTCAGCGAGAAGAAGTTTTTAACCCATATGCAGTCACTCTTGAAGTTGTTGCCCAAGTTGTTGACGCAGAGTAAGCTGATGGATCATTTGTCGGCTGAAGTCTTGGCGAAGGAATCATGGGTTTTTGAAGGTCGAAATAAGAATATCCAGCTGCCAAAAAATAGAACCGGTGCAGCATGCGGGCCGTACTCGCTTGCATACATGGAGTGTTTGCTGATCGGCACACAAATGACCGGTGTGTGCGACACCATTGTGGGAAAGATGCAATGGGTCTGGGCATATGGGGTACTAACTAAATGGTTGGAGCCCGTGTATAAAAAAGAACATGTACAAAGACAGAGACGAACACGATAACAAATTTTCATTTCAAGCCAATTCACTATACATATAGGGGCAATAATTTTTATGTCTGGCAAAGTTGAATTTTTATAATGCAATAGATTTTATATCTGTCGTAATAGATATAGTACATGTTGTGACAAATTGAATATCTGTTGGAATAGGTTGATCACCTGTTGCATTATGCAGATGTTCCCCATCTGTATGTCGCAACAGATTTACGATCTGTTCCAACATATAACTTATCTGTTGCAATTGATCGGTAATCTGTTGGAGCAAATCAAAAAAGTAGGAAGACCTGTTACATAATTTCCAGCAGATGACCTACATGTTACATCTCATGTTGCAACATATGTCTAAATCTGTCTGATAAGATATGTCGTCTGTTGCAGCGGATGTATTATCTGTTGCGATATTTGAATCTAGTACTCCATTTCAATTAACATGTTCAAAACTCAGAATTGATTATATTCATAGACAGAATAAAATAAATCGAAGCCTTCGGAAATTACATGAAATAAAATAACTCAACAAATAAATGAAATGTAAAAAAAATCATTATGAGTACAAACGATCTACTCTACAAATAAATCAACAAGTTAAACCAAGGAGGATAGGTTATTACATTGACAGACTCGAGTTATAAAGATCTAATCAATATGGATAAGTTGTTTTTCATCCAGTGCTATGGAATTCGGCTTTGGTCGTCGTGGATCTTTAACGTCGGTTGCGTACGGCTTCTGAGCTTTTGCTTCTCCATATTTCCATAAATGAGCAGCATGTCTTTGGCGGAGTAATCCGGCATCAAGTCCATCATCTGGTACTTGTAATCCATCGCTCAAATACTCGGCATAGGCGACAACAAAAGGACCGCAATCCCTGCGTTATAAAAAAATAGATAATCCATATCTTGCAGTTCATGCAAGCGTTGTGAAATTTGTGAAATGAAACTAAATTATGACACTTAAACTTACAGGCTACCAATGGTTTGTTGAGAAATTCCGTCAACATATTGTACATCAAATGGATTAACCAGTTTATCCCGGTATGCTTCAATCGTCGACCAATCAGTACGAACCTTGTGATCCAAAAAGCCACTCATATCAAGGTAAGTAGACAATATTTTGGCCAGCTTTTGTATCTTAGACGACGGTCTGGAACGTCTCCTTCACGACATCGAGTCATAAACTCGGATGCGCCTCTCTTTTAGAACGACGACAGCCAACACCCAATGGAATTCATCACCACAATTGATTGGGATGTACATTTCGTTGACCAAATGCCAAGGTAAGCCAGCCGGAATGATAAAACCTTTGATGATGTTGATTAAGCATTCCTCGTTTCGGGAAATTTTTGGCTGCTGTTGACAATACCTATCGTAGGCATTATTGATGTAAACTTTGTACAAATAATTTTTTGTTGTGTATCTGTATTGTTCTTGTGTTTGCAACTTGGCCTTCTTTCAAAGGTAGTAAAAATGACATCGATGTGTTGCATATATTATCAAATATTTTGAATTACGTGACAAAAAAATCAATACGCAGATGCAATTAAATAAAGTATTAATTAATAGTAATATGTATGGCCTTTAAACCTCATCATTCCAGCAAGTTTAGGGCTGTGATATCAAATAGAACCAATTCTTCGTTCCAGGATGTGCAACAACAAAGTCGAACATATTAAAACCAAGACTCGATTCATTCACTTTGTAGCACTCGTCATTTTGTTTTCTATATGATGATTTATATGTGTTAATGTCAGGTTCTTACAACAAGAATTGTATAAACCAATATCCATAAAATTGATTTATGTACCTGTCGGCATGATGCTTTAACAGCCCATCGACAATCCATTCTGAATTGTCGTTGATCAATTGTATTAATTTTTTTGGAGCCTCGTCCGAGATGTTGAACCTTTCAAACGGGTAATTCTTCCGTTCTCCCAAACTGACAGGCTCCACTTTTTCTTCATCTTTGGAAGCAGTTGATGGATTATCAACTGTCATATTATGCTCTTCAGCAGTAGCTGTGACATCCACCTGGAAAGCCAGAATTGTCAATGCTAAGTAGAGATATACAACAGATTTTTCATCTGTTGCAACAGATGATTCTTATGTTATATCAGATGGATTATCTATTGGGACAAATTCAAATAGGTAAATCAGAGCAGTACGATAATTTTGAACAGATGATCCATCTGTTGCAACATAAGACTTATCTGTTGAAACAGATAACGAATCTGATGCAACAAGTTAGACAACAGTTGCAACAGATGTATACATTTGTTTGATGATTTTTAACAGATGTATTATCTGTTGAAACAGATATGTGCTTGTTTGTTTTTTGGAACAGATGATGTACATTCACCTTCTTCAGCTCATGCTGCTCTTCTGTGGACCTTGCACACTGAACATCGGTGCAAGACAAAGACAGAGGCGTTGCAATCTCGCTTTTTTTATGATTGATGATGCCTTGGAAGTGTCTTTCCTTCTCCTCTTAGCCGCCTTAATCTCTAGTGGAGTGTCTGGGTATGAAATCCTCTTTGATGGAATGACACCCCCCTTAGATGTCATTTCCTTTACAGAAGCAGTTAGTGCATTAATAACATTAATCACTCCATCGTGTTTCGCCTTGCAGTCTTGACATTTGCATGAAGAACATTCGCTAGATGCGGCAAAATCTGGAGAAAAATTTGTACAACCATTATGATCATAATCATAATGGCTTGTTGTTTCAAAAACTGTAAGAGGAGCATCATTAGCCCCACCCTCTAAAATTATTTTTCTTGTGATGGTTGTTGCTCCAAACAATTCCATTTTTATTCCATCAACGACCTTAGGGTCCGATAAAGTTTGCACAGACCATAAAGTAAGAAAAAATGACATCTTCAACTCTCAGTTGGTCGGAACAAGCCACGGATGGACAATCTAAAATAAATTGGTACATCTATTAAGAATGATGATGAAATCATTTAATCATTAATTAAAATAAAAACTTGATTAGAATTGGACTTACTGCTTCCTTGGAGGGATTGAAAAGATCAAGAAATTTTGCATTTTTAACGGTTTTGGCCGACAACTATCTCAGAATTCTTGGACAGAAAACTTCTTCTTGGTAGTTCACTTGTTGTCTCAAATAAGAAATGGTTTCAAATGCCCAAGCCTATAACATAACGCAAATAAATCAAAAACATTATTGAATAAAAAAATGATGAATCATATCATGATAAAAGAAATATTTATCATGAAGGCCCATGGAAAACCATATAAGTTGACTGTTTTTAGCGTTAACGGAGTCAACAAATATTCGACAATTATTTTGAAGCTTTCACAACCCCAAGGATAGTTGTTAAATGCCTCAAGATCCTCGGAGAAATTTATTAAATCGAGGCTTATGTTGTTGTTAACGTCTCTCGCCCAAAGAACATTATGTACAAACCAAACCAAGCACAATGATTGCTCGTGCTTCTTTGAAAGTCTTGTACCTTTCAACGCTTCAATCAGATTTTTGTTTTTGAAGCTTGGACCAACAATGGACACCAGGTCATCATGATCACTCGACTTGCCTTTTCCTTTTTTGGGTGTGCGGGGTGCTTTTTTTAGGTCAGAGTAGGTATAACTTGAGAAGGAGAAGGAGGATAACATTTTAGTCCGGTAACTATGACAAACTCCTCCCAACCAAAACAAACAGGCATGCCACAGTAATTTATCCACACCTCATCCATCTTATCTTTGTTTTCATACATAAACCTGCGCTTGAGAAGATCATATACCATTTTTATCTAGAAACGAGCATTGTTGTCCTCCGGCAAATCAAGATATTTTCTAAAGCAGTTTTTCCTGAAATAAGAATCCAATTTTTATTCTCAAAGTATTTTTCTGAAGGCATCGAAAGATTTTTCCCATGACTTACTTAACCACGAGATCACCCGTTAAATCTGTGGCACCATCGCACTGCATTCTCACAGGGTAACGATCAATGCTGAAGGTTTTGACCAACTCTTCGACAGAAGGGCTATTAGTATTTGGATCATCTCTTTTGAAAGATTCCTTCTCCCCGTGTTCATTATCTCCTGCTCCTGATTGAGATAACGCTTGTAAAGCAAGCTCATAGAGTGGTGGATGTAGCTGAGCTGCTGCACTTGTTCCTTTACTTGGACTTGATTCGATTTCTTTTATTTTGGGAGCCATGTTATCTTAAGTTAACAGGAACATAACATAGATTATAATTGATTAATGCATAACAGTAATATAACAGTTCCAACAGACAACTAATCTGTTGCACCAGGTATGTTATCTGTAGCAACATATAATCGACCTGTTGCAACGGATGAGTAATACGTGGGAACCATAAAAATAGCACTATCTGTTGCACCTGGTATTTTATCTGATGCAACACATAACTGACCCGTTTCAACGGATGAGTAATCCGTTGGAAATAATAAAAATAGATCACTAATCTGTTGCATCAGGTATTTTATCTGTTGCAACATATAACCGACCTATTGCAACAGATGAGTAAACTGTTGGAAAGAATAAAAATGGATTACTAATCTGTTGCACCAGGTATGTTATCTTTTGCAACAGATAACCGACCTGTATGAGTAAATCGTTAGAAAGAATAAAAACAGTCCTAATCTGTTGTAAAATGAAGAGTAAACCGTTGGAAAGAAAAAAATAGATCACTAATCAGTTTTCTGTTGGATCAATATTGTTTAGATTTCTTCCAAATAGAAGAGTCGTCTGTCGCAACAGATGAATGATCTGTTAGATTGTTCACCTGTTGCATCAGATTTTCATAGTTTCATCAGATTTTAAAATGAAGAGTAAACCGTTGGAAAGAATAAAAACAAATCACTAATCAATTATCTGTTGGATTAATATTGTTTAGATTTCTTTCAAACAGAAGAGTCGTCTGTCGCAACAGATGAATGATCTGTTAAATTGTTCACCTGTTGCATCAGATTTTCATAGTTGCATCAGATTTTTAATCTGTTGCATCAGATTTTCATCTGTTGCATCATATGTTTTATCTATTACATCAGATATTTCAACTGTTACAATACCATTTCTACCAAGACAAACAACAAATCAACCCAGCAACACCAATATATCACACACACACATACACACTAAGAACATCAACTGTGATAAAAAATCACCAACAAATTCGAATCAACAGTACGATAATGAGAAGAAGAAATGCAGAAATGCCAGAAATTAGGATTTTATTCAGTCCACATTTCAATACCAGAAGAGTAGTTGGCTCAAGTTCCTCTGTTTCTTCATAATTTTTTACCTGTGAAAAAGGAAATGGGAGGACGAAGAACTCGAAGTTGTTGTCGCCGGAGAAGTATTCACGTCGATTGACGGTTGAAAGTCGAAAAGGAACTCGCCCGACTATTTGTCGCCAGAGGTTGAAGGGAGAAATTTTGCAGAACTGTTGGTTGGGAGAAGTTGGAGAGAGAGAGTGGTTGATTAGGATTGAAGAGGGGTGTGGGTTGGGTTGATTTGTATTTTTGAAAAGATTAGAAAGTTTTGAAAATATTAATCAAGTCCACAATTAACTTAATCAAGTTTCCTAATGATGTTTGACCCTATCTGTTGGTCAATGTCATCAATCCTTCATTCAAAACTTAAAAGACATCTTTCCTTCAATTTTCTCTAGTTAGTTAGTAGTATTTATTCAAGATCATCAATTGATGTTATTAGATATAATTCTCCCTCTCTTTTATTATTTTTGTTTCAATTTATTTAAGGTACGTATTTGACTTAACACAAAGTTAAAAATAAAATACTCAAAAAATGAGAGACCATTGAAAACTCGTGGTCTAGAATTCATTATAGATATTTGTATGACTATTACTCATTTCGCTAAGAGTAAAAGGAGAAATTTAAAATTAAATCATTACTACTAAGAATAGAAAGGCGGTGTTCGACTTGAAAAATAAATAGTTACGATGAAGAAAGTACCTTTCAAGAGACCACATAAGTACTGTTAAACCGTCAATACATAAAACCTAAATCCTAAGGTGCATGTTCGATTCAGAACAAGAATATTTCGAGATTATGAGACCACACGACCTAAAATACTTAGGGGTTGTTTGATCAGAGGGATAAGGATAACTAATCTCGAAATTAATTTAGTAGAGGAGCTTTTTCCATGTTTGGTTGAGACAAAATGCATAGAATAACTCATCTCAAGATTAATTATCTCGAAATTATAATATTTTTCTTATTCCTCTTTGAGAGTGGGATAACTAATCCCGAGATAACTTATTTTCCAGCCAAACAACCCTAAAATTTTGTTAGAAAATTTCAACAGTACCATCAATCAAACACCACGACTTCAGATAAATACAATCTCAAATTTTCTATGTGGATTAATATTATATTCTAGTCTCGATAAGTGTAACCAAACAAATATTATACTTCCTCCGTTTCAGAATAAATGAATTGTTGGGATATTTATTGGTGTTTCAAAATAAGTGAATCATTAAATTTTTTTTCAAAATTACCCTTATGATTTGACAAGCAAAAGAGACTGCAGCTTTTTTTTTTTTTTTGGGTAAAAGAGACTTCAAGGGTAAAAATAAAAATTTATGTTAAATTTATATCTTTGATGCTCTTTATTTCGAAACGGAGGGAGTATTATATATACTATATATTATATTATAATAACACCTTTGTCATTTCAACCTCGTGTCTTCAAAAAGGACACCCCACCCCCCACCCACTCACTTCTTATTCTTCTTTATTAGCTCTCAAAATTTAACTTAAAAACAAAAGTTACAAGAAGAAGTAAAAGAGAAAAATGGGAAGAGCCCCATGTTGTGCAAAAGAAGGATTACGTAAAGGGCCATGGTCTTCTCAAGAAGATTTATTACTCACTAATTATATTAATCAACATGGTGAAGGCCATTGGAGATCTTTGCCTATTAATGCTGGTACTTACTTTTTTTTTTTTTCTTTTTCTTCCTTTTTGTGTTTCAAAAATATTAAGTGTGCTTGATACGAGGGAGCTAGGGGTCCGTCGGAAACAATCTCTCTACTTTACACGAGGTAGTATTATGGTCTGCATACACTTTATACTCCCCAAACCCCACTATGCGTTGTTGTTGATACGATGTAAGTCATTTTTCCAAAAAAAAAAAAAAAGGACATTTGATTTATTAATTTTTCAATAACATTTTTGCAGAAAAAAGAGAAAAAACTTTCTATGGAAAATGACTTTTGACCTACTGTAGCAGGAGCTTTGACTTTATGTATATATATATAGTAGATATTGATTTTTTTTAAAATTTTATGTGTGTTACTTTATATTATAAAGCTTCTATTAAAAATTCTGACTCTACCATTGCGCGTTTATAAGTGCGTCTTTCGTCTTGCTTGTTATGGATTGGCTATTGATTTTCTAGAAACATGAAAAATAACTTTGTTGTACTAATGTATACATATACTTGTATGATGAGTGCATCTATTTTTTTGCTCGTTAGCTAGTGATTTGACTAATTTGTATAATATGAAAAATATTTTCAGGGTTGCTTAGGTGTGGGAAAAGTTGCAGGCTAAGATGGGTGAATTATTTAAGACCGGGGATTAAAAGAGGAAATTTTTGTGAAGACGAAGATGATCTCATTGTGAGACTGCATTCACTTTTGGGTAATCGATGGTCACTAATTGCGGGACGATTACCTGGTCGAACAGATAATGAAATCAAGAATTATTGGAACACGCATTTAGTCAAGAAGCTTAAAAATGCCGGAATTGACCCAAAACCCCTCAAGAATTTCCCTAGAAGAAAAAAGACTCAAAAAGAGAAATCGACGAAAAAGGAGGGGAAGAAATGCAAGAGTCAGAACTCTAAGGGTCAAAGTGTACAAGTCGAGAAGATTAAAGTATTTGCACCAAAGCCCATAAGGATTTCTTGTGTGAATTCAAGGGACAATAGTTTTGAAAATGATACATTGAGTACAAGTACTTGTTCCTCAAATAGTAATTTTGAAGAAGTTAAAGTTGGAAAAGAGAAGGAAAATGAGGTGAATTTTCTTGCAAGGGACTTAGATTTTGGTGAATTACTTAAAGGGGATGAATTTTGTGATGAATTTCTAATGGGAGAAAGTTGCAATTTTTCAAAATGTCCCTTTTCATTGGATGATAATATGGTGGAGAAAGTGTATGAAGAATATCTTCTACTTCTTAGTTAGATAGTTTGTTTTTGTTTTCGACTAATTCAGATTAACGATTTCTACGAATGTATATAAAATTTAGTTTCTTCTAATATTTTATGAAAAATAAAAAGAACAAAGATTTGTTGTGGAAAGTGCCAAATTATATGAGATAGTGGCATTGCTTCAATTATTTGTTCCTCTTATTCACTCTTTGCTTCTTTTATTCCTTTTCATGGTTTATTGTTCACATCGAATCACATTAATTTATCACTAATCAATTTGGACACGTAATACACTTCTCATTAATTTGGTGAAAATATACGAGATATCAGTAAAAGATGATTAAAGAGGGATGATTACGATTAGTCGATAAGGTGATGATTAGTCATTATAAAAAAAAAAAATATATTAATTCATGATGAATCCTCATGACACGTAACTTTAGTGAAGCACTGAGGAGGAATCATATCGTCCACTCTTAACTTATTTGATACTTCCTTCGTCCCATTTTACTCGTCTCAAATTGAAATGGTAAAAAAATAATAATAATAACATAGCTAGTTTACCATAGTATCCCATGTTTACATTTTAATTTAAAGAAAAAGTAATTAATGGAAAAGGTAAAATATGAAGAAAAAAAATTATCTTGTCTTGATAAGTAAAAAAAGACAAGTAAAATGGGACACCAAATTAGGAAATTTGGAACGAGTAAAATGGGACGGAGGGAGTATTAAAGTGATTACTCCCTCCGTTTAAAAAAGAATGACCTAGTTTGACTTGGCACGGAGTTTAAGAAAATAAAGAAAACTTTTGAATCTTGTGGTGTTAAATTAAAGATATGTCAAATGTATCAAAATGCCCTTCAATCTTGTGGTCTTAAACATGACATGTGGAAAGTTAAAATTAAAAAGTTGCTAAAAAAGGAAAGGGATCATTTTTTTTTAAACGAACCAAAAAGGAAAGTAGGTCATTCTTTTTTTAAACGGAGGAAGTATTACTTTTAAAAAGTTTTTTTTTTTTTTTTATCGATTTTCCAAGGTATCCCCACAACCGGCAGCCGTGAGACTAATCCTCTGTTCCTCGGTCAGCGCATTTTGCAGCAGAAAACTGACCACAGAATTTGCTCCATTCGCCAGTGGCGGGGATCGAACCCCCGACCTCTTGCTTAAAGGACATAGCGTTGAACCACTGTGTCAACTCTGGTGGTTACTTTTAAAAAGTTATGATTTGTGGTTCTCATATTCTAGTTTCTGGGACTTGTGGGTCACATAGAAAGGTGAAATTTTCCAAAAAAGTAACATTGGAATAATTAAAAATTACAACAATAAAACAAAAGGACATGAAATATTAAGCATGTAGGGTTAATTAAGTGGACCATTTACAAATTCTCTGCTTATAATTAATTTGAGAGAGGGTGATGATAAAGGTGAAAGAAGAAATGAATAAAACGTGCTCTCATACAAAAGCAGCCGTTATTTAATTAGGAAAAAAAAACAGTGATCCTCTATTTTGCATTTAGAATAGATATACATATCCTTAATTATTTTTTTTGTAAAAAAAAATAAGTGATGCATATGTGTTTTAGTTATTTAATAAGTAGATCAAAGAAGTATTAGAGAGACATGGTTAGACATGACATAGACTCACTTAAAACTTATCGAGGACATGACCCCAAATGGAAGACCATGAGATCGAGGAAAAGAAGTCGAAGATTAGTATATAATTGAGCGTTGTTTAATTTCTCTTATTAATACCATTGTTACTCTACTATTTATCTTAATCTTTCACTTATATTATTATCTATTACTATTTCTTGTGTTTATTATCATATTATTTGTCACTATTACATTTCTCTGCGTTATTTTCAGCGCAAATTCTTCTCTAAATTTAGCATGTACTGGAAACACATCAGTCTTCTAACATTAACCGAACACAAAATTTATAAATAAGAAAAGACTTGATGTTTATCAAATTATCTTTTATTAAAAAAATATACTACTACTACTATATTTAATTCAGTGGGGCTTTATAAGTGAAATCAATAAGGATAAAAGTGAAATTGTATGTTTAAATTGTTACCATATCTAAAAATTACACAAATACACAACTTATGTTTTCAATATTACAAAAAATCCCAACTCCCTTAAACATATTACAAAAATCTCAACATATACACAATGCTATGTATATGTCAGTTATGTTATGTATATTAATAGGAAGAGCGAGTAAAGTAATTAAAAAAGTGAGAGAGAGTGTAATTACTTTCAAAAGGATTGGTATTTATGTTATTTATAGTGTAAAGAAAGATAACATTCTTTTTGAGATAAAAAAAATGACAACATATAAAATGAATTTAAAAACTAATAATGAAATTGACATGAACATAATCAATAATCAAAGTATTGACTCCCATCTTGATCTTGTATGTAGGGCTCATCACGTGATGCCTTGTACCCTTCTTCTGTTTTTTGACCCAAGCATATCACTGGCCTATGGGACTCACCTTTTTTTTTTTCCTTTTTCAGTGCAAAAATTATGAAAAAGGCACATGCGATTTACATGTACACTTTTGTTCACAATGACTGCTTGTTTCTTGTGCCAATCTTATCCTCTCTGCATTTACCAGAATAACCATCTCACTTTCACTTCTATTCTTTCACAAATGGGGTACACATGAAAATACATTTATTACAATACCTTAAAGACCATAACATTATGCTACTACAAAAATAATTGAGAAATCTCGAGGGCAAGGGATGCGATGCGATGCGATGTTCGATCCCTTCTCCCTCCATCCTTCTCCACTTGAATACCAGGAGTTAGTCCGTTGTAGGATTTGAACTTGTGGGAGAGCGGCTAACTCTAACTCGCACATCACACGTTGTAGTCTTACTGACAAAATTTAGAAGGGCCATAAGTCGCCCCAGAGGGATCGTCGTGCTTGATGATGCAATGTTGGGTTTTTGCTCTTTGTAACAACGATATGGTCGAACGACCCTTCACTGCCTTCTCGATTCATTGATCGACAAACGTCCATTTCAATCCGCTTACCCCTTCGTAGAGGTGTGTATATGATTCTCCCCCAACCACCACCAAGATCAGCACGGGCAGTTTCTTCACCCTCTTCCTCCCAATCATCAACTTCGGTAGTGGCATCTGTGTCGGTGACATCAGAATCATAGGATATGGGGTCGTCTTCGTCTTGAACATCCTCGTCGTCTGAGATGAATTGGTCCTCTGAAATAAAAGGTGTAATGTCACTACTTTGAAATGTGTTAACAGCAGGTAATAGATGAATGTTAAAAGTTTTTACATGGCAAACCAAAACTGAGATTTAATAGTGATAGCAAATACCATAATCAATCTCTAGATCCTCGGGATTTCTTCTGGCATGCTGCTCCTTCAATGTTTCAAACTTCACGCCGTCCAGTGGCCAAGGCTCTCTACTTGAAACAAGAAATTAGTTCAATAGAGGTTATATGAAGGTGGCAAAAACAAAAAATATATATCTCATTGAAATTTCACTTCACAATGGTAATGATGTAACTAGCTAAAAAAAAATTAACCAATGGCATGTCGTATTCTTGAAGAAAAACTTGCCTAGGCCGTTCTCCTCGTCTAAAGGCGATGAAGCAAAACTTTTCATCTTCAAATCCACGTAAAGGCCCTCCTCCCGACCGCTACCAGACAATGACATCAGAGTCAGAAAACATGATTCGTACCCAAATCTAGAGAAAGGAAAAAAAGACAAGTTGACTCAAGAACCGCAGAAGAAAACAATAATGATGATATTGCCACCAAGATCAATTTCTTAGCTGGGAACTTTAGAGTGGACCATATCTGACCCTATGTGTGATTTACGGGGGGAAGAGACTTCATCAAATACAAAGAGCTCATGTAGGAGGGCAAAGGAATGTGAGGCAAACCTTGTAAGCACGTTGCGATGTTGTCCTTTGCAACCGTTGAACAAAATGACAATATTTTCCAGTGTTATCCAAAGGACAGCGTCCGTCATGTGGACACTGCAAAGTAAAAAAAAAAAAAATCAATTCAGACAGAAAACTGTAGTCCAATCTATTCAAAAGTCATTATATCATAAACTTAAAAACACTTACAGGAGCGACTATATATGCCCCATTCTTTAGTGTAGTCAATGCTTTAGAATCTTTGCCAGATACAGCTTCTAGCTTGCGGTTTCTCTAGAAATTAACATTTAAGAAGAAAGGGAAAAGATCATTAAAAATTCACATTCCATTCCAACTTGGAATAAACCAGCCCCTCGCCTCGCTCCATCCAAGCAAATCCCGAAAAGTGCGTCTTACCCTTTTCTCCATCCATAAAATGTGAGATCGCATTTGAGATATGATATTAGATCCTTGTGGTGTTCCTGGTTCTACCAAGACCTGCACAACAGTACATTGTCAGAGGGATTGTAACTTCTATTTTTCCTACAAATAGAGGATGTATTATACAGAGATAAGAAATTGATATTTCAGGAAACAGCCGTCAACTGAGGTTATCTTATTCCAATGTCATGATCATGCTATCAGTCTGATAACACTTGAACCAGAAAATTGAGCAGTAACTACACCAATAACATGCAAAAACTTCTACACAAGAGAAACAACCATCGCTCCGCTCACTCATTCGGTAGTGTCAATTGTGTTTGCTAAGTACCTGGATACAATTCTATTACACAATTGTCTCTCTTTTATGCATGCAGCTTCTCATTTACCTTTTCCCATTTTCCTCCTCTTGTGAAGTCTTACTGTTATTTAAAGTGTCAACAGCAAATCCGGTAGAAAATGTGACAGTAATTTTACTGTCTGTATCCGGACCCTCATTGTCCTACACGATAAGAGAGAAACTAGAGCATATTGTAATCAGAAACAGTCACCAATTATGGCTAGCATTCTGCTCTGGAATCTACAGTAACCAGATCTCAAGTTTCTCAGGTTGTATTTTACAGGAGTATCTTCGCTTAATATGCAAAACAAAATAAATATGTGTATGTATTATCATAATCTGCAGAAGTTGAGGAAGAACTTCACATTTGAGAAGCTATCTGAGTTCTTGATTGAATTAAAAATTCAAATACTACAGCAATGAAGGCTTTATATGATTTGCGCTTAATACTTCCTGAACTTTCCCATGTCACATGTGTACGACACGGTTCTCATTTTATTATTTTATACAGTTCTTGCCAATTTTAAGATTTCTTCATCTGACTAATCATATTTAGATTTTGTAAGCTAATACTTTCATAGTTTCTTCAACTACTACTATTTAACATAATACACAAATGTTAACATCCTAACTTCATGTAAAGCCAAGTGTTGTTGCATAAACTTTGATGGAGGGAGAGCATCTTTGCGTGCTTGAAGCTTAGTTTTTAGGTGGTTGAGTTATTCATGTGCATGCTTGTGAATATTCGTAATCCTGGAAACAAGACAAAGGAATTTTGAAAGTATAATATCTCACCGCCCCCTAAATTTATAAATCATCAATAATGAACAGAATATGCTGAATATGTAAATATAAAGCTTAAGAATGGATTTTAAAACATACCAGAACATCTTTTGTCAGTTCCCAAAGCTGGCGTACAACCGTGATTCTGTCCTTCAGAGATGGAATTTCTCCAAGTACATACGACTTCGGCCAAACAAAGTTAAAAACAGATCAGCACCAAGGTGCCAAAAATATTTACAAAATCAATAAGGATCTAAGAGAGGACAGCATCAACATATTCTTGTCAATGAAAAAATAAACACAATAAAAAATACTTTTCCCCTTAGATGAAGTAATAAAATAATACAATATGCGCATCTAAAGGATACCAAAAAAGCTACACAAATTTAAGGAGCTGACACCACAATAAGATTGTACTTACAGCAATCACAAGATCATGTTGTCTGTCACTCTTTTTGACATCCTGAGAGAGTGCTTGAATACTTCCGTAACTTTGAATAAGTGGCAAATTTTTAAGACCTGCGGCAATTACAGGACATATTTCGCCATCTTTATCAGCCTCGTATTTTATAATTACAGCAGCAGAATTGTAACTAAAATTTATGTGAACAGGTTATAGGTCTGAACACATTAAAACAAAAGCACAGAAAATTGTGGAGACAGTGATGTTAAAGCATTCCTTCTTTTTTTTTGGTTTGAAAAGGAAATGTAAATCAATATGAAGGGATCCGAAACCACTGGCCTAGATACTCTTTGATTGTTAAAAAACAGTAACAAGCCACAACCTCAACATGCAGCCCATTATGACCAGGAGACAACAATAACTGACTCCAACATATAACATCTCTGGTTGTGGTTTATGAAGCTCGTCCAATATCATTTATATCAAGATGCACCGCCCAAAAGCTTAAAGCACACAAAATGTTGTTTTTGGCAAATTGCAAGGCCAGAACTTCATAATGTCACTAGTGATACATGGTGTGGCATAATCGCTTAAAGTTGATCTGCTTTATGCACAAATTTAATAAGACATACACATACAAATACTTATATTACTTTGAGTGAGAAGCATAGACTTCATCTCCTTTTCACAGCAATAACAGCACAATTACACACACACTTCCACCTAAGACAGTGACTCAGAAAATTGAACGAGCTGATCAGCGAAGTAGCCAATAACTATTAATAGGGATTCGAAAACACATACTCCCTCCGTCCCAAATTATGTGTCATCATTTCCTTTTTAGTCCGTCCCAAAATAAGTGTCGCCTTTCCTTATTAGGCAACTTTTTAAAGACACAATTACCCTTTTACCCTTATTGGTCCCACTTAATTAAAAAAAAGATATTGGCACATTTTTTGATAAAGGATAATTTGGTAAACTTTACCAAGTCTTCCCTTTTTTCTTAAACTCCGTGCCCGGTCAAATGGCGACACATAAAATGGGACGGAGGGAGTACTAAAAGTCTAAGATTTTTCCAGAAAAGAAAGAGTCCATAGAAACCAAAAAGCACCTTTTATAAGGCTCTGTCCAGCACGCTGCATGGACTGTGATGGCTCTACCAAATTAATTCTATTCAATGACCGTGGCCACACTTCTCTAACTGCCCTGCATAATCACACAATTCACCAACTTATCAAACGGAAACATCTAACAGAAATAAAATGCATGGACATGATATTAACCAACACAAACCAAATAAACAATAAACTAGCAAATCTTCTTACCAAAATGCAGAACCAGTCCCGGCCCCAAAATCCAAAACCTTAGCAGGTGAAAAACCAGGCAATCTTCTGCGTACCTAAAGGAAAATCACATTAAAGCACTCACTTTTAGCAACCAAAATCAACAGTTATGTTTCAAAATCCAAATTTACAAAAAAAAAATCTGAGACACAAAACACATCATAGGAACGCTACAAGGCATTTCAATGGGATGTAATGTTCCTTTACCTCACTAAGGACTCTATAAAGAGCAGAGTAGACAGCAGGCATACGGGACGCTACATAGGCAAGTGTTTCATCTTCCCGATACTTGAGGCCAATGTCACCATAGGCGCTTCTGATTTTCCACCGCTGTGAACAATCAACAGACTTAAGAGGATCTTCAAAAAGCTCCTTGGATGTGGAGGTTGGAAGCATCAAATTCACTTGCTTTATTTCGCTAAATGATTCTGATAACCTCAACACTTTTCTCTTCATATGAGGCTCCTCTTGCTCTGCAATAGATTAGATCAACCGAAACACACAACTTTAGAGCAAGATCAACTAGAATTGCACCAATCAGTCAAATACTATGAAGTTTCCCATAGCATCCTCGTATACATATGATTGCAAAATAAGCCTTCTCGTCTCCTCAGACATACAAAAACACAAAGAATGCAAACAACAGATAGTTCATCTCAGGAGAGAGAAGAACTAATATATGAAGCATATGACAATTGGCTAATGTAGAACAAGAACAGGTATGGCTACAAAAGGAGAGCTGTACTTGGCAATGCTTTGAATATGACAAAGTTGACTGTGAAGGAAGCATATAAGAATGTGCCCTTTTTTTTGCAGATATTCTCAGCACGACTTCTATATCCTCTCCACTATAAACACAAATCAGCAGAACTCTACAGAAAAAAAGAAGCAGAAACAAACACTTTTCGGAGATTTTTGCTATACTAAACTCTAAAACATAAAGCAAGAACTTGACTAACAAAGAAGGAAAACATACTGGCAAAATCAGTTTCGAGATAATATGAGCAGCCCATTGTACTAAAGCTCCCGCTATGCACAGGGTTCGGGGAAGGGATGGAAACTGGACCACAAGGTCTTTTATACGCAGCCTTGCCATGCATTTCTGCAAAAGGTTGTATCCACGGCTTGAACCTGTGACCTCCTGGTTACATGCTAGCAAATCCATAAACTGTACTAGGACTAAGGGCATTATCCACAGTTTAGAACGTACCAGAGCTGAAAGCAGCTAATTTTTTGGTTTATCAGAAAAAAGTATTCAACTTTTACATGGTTGAAGGATTATCTATGCTAAAAGATGATATTTTGAGTATGCAATGTAATGCTTAAGCGACTATTTCAACCAAACTCTCTTAACTGCACATGCTAACCAAGTCAATGTAGGATAAAAATACACCTAAAGTATCCCAATTTTTCGAGCTTCATACCTGAACTATCAGGTGCAAAAATTTTACACGTGAACTATCACCAACTATTTATCAAAATGCACCTCAATTATCAATTGTTCTCATTTCCTACCTGAACGGTGGTGATATTTTAGATAACAAACTCGCAAACCTGATAATTGAGTTATCTTTCGATAAATAGTTTGTAATAGTTCACGTAGGAAACTCGCACACCTGATAGTTTGCTATCTGAAATATCACCATCATTCATGTAGTAAAATGCAACAATTGATATTTGAGGTACGTTTTGATAAATAATTCACGTATGAAACTCGAAAAAATAGAATTATTTTGACCATTAAAATCTATAAAATATGAAGAAAAAAAAAGGATTGAAATTTAACCTCGGAGATACTTTTTGATAGCTCTACGAAGACGGAGAGGAACAATATGGCAACGTTCAGATTGTTTAGCTGCCGATTTTAGGGCATCCGCCGTGAACTTCGGAACGGTTTCTGATACTACTGAAGCCATTTCCGGTGGATTTTGACGGTTTCCGTCGAAATTCCGGCAGCTAAGAAGGAGCAAAATGGGGATTTTCACACTGCATAGTAGGGTTTAAGGTCTGGTACAGTGAAGGTTTTCTTCCATTTGCAGTAATTCTTCTTGCTGTTGCTTGTGTTGGGTTGAAATGGGCCGGATAGCTAAGGATTTGGGCCGAAAAGGAAAGCCCAAAATGATGTACGGCCCATAAAAGACATTCCATGGAAGCCCATTACAGTTAACACCAGCAAAGCCCATATCAAGGCTATCATACAAATTGAACGGGGTCATCTTCACTTTTATGATATTTAGTGTTGATATTTAATTTCTGTCCGTCGAGTAATAAATCGCTTTTTAGCGAGGTATAAGTTTTTATTTTCACATCATAATATCCTACAAATTATGTCCGGAATGCAAAATGTCCTTAAAAGAACTTATGCCCAGTAAGGCATTAACTCGATTGCTAAAAGGAAGAAATTAAAGACCAGCCGATTTGAAGACAGGGGCGGACGTGGACTCAAATTTGGGGTGATTCGGCATCCGTTAAATTTGTCACACACTAGGTATAATTCTATAAAAAGATGTGTAAGAATTGATATAAGACTTAGAAAAGCATCAGTAAAATCAGAAGATAGAAGAGTGCTTTAGTTTTTAGGTGGAACTTTAAGGTTTTGAGCATCAATATGTGTGTTCGAACCTCTCGGGCACCCACGATTCCTAATTCTGAATTCGCCACTATTTGAAGGATAATTCATGCAAGTTCATCATCGGACGGTGAACTCCAATTCGCACTTAAAAACCATTTTATCAATAAAACTAAAAATATATATATTACACCGTTGGATTCTCTTAATTAGTTGAATCATAGGTGTAGTCATTTACTTCAAAAGGTAAAGTCTCTGGTTCAAATCGAAAATAATTTCACTAAGCAGGACGAAACTGTAGTATCGGCTATTGGTGAACCTGGCTCACCAGGCTCACCAATAGCAAGTCCACCTATTTTAATTAGAAGACAAATGACACCTTCCATTATGCATTAGGTTAACTAGCTAGTTAGTCATTAACCATTAAGAAAAAAGTAAACACAAGAAACTAAAGTCTATATATCTTGAGTCCGGAACCAAAGTATGCCCTGCAACTAAAAATAGAACCATTCTATGCCATATAAAAAAAAGAGCACTAAAATAGGCTTTGTGTACTTATTAAGTGCACAATGCCTTTCTATTTTAACGGCAAATCCATTCACGGTATCAGAGAAAGTCAAACTTAGATTGTGCACTTTTTAAGTGCACAATCCATTTTTTTTTATGGATTGTGCACTTATTAAGTGCACAATTTATTTTTTTATGAATTGTACACTAAATAAGTGCACAATATTTTTTAAATAGATTCTTTTTACGCATGGCATGTTCATTTCATTTATTTATTTTTTGACTGTGCACTTTTTTAGTGCACAATCCATTTATTTATATTGTTCACTTTTTTGCACAATCAATGGATTATTGTGATTTTAGGCTTGTTAAAGAAGACTAACAAACAACAAAAGGAGCTGAAGGCCAAAAGGATCTTAAAACTAATTTTGAGCATTAGTGTGATATGTAATCTGATGATGTTCATTTACCTTTTGTGCCGTTGAAAGAGAATTGTCTATGTATGATGTTGTATTTTGACGAATATAACAGTATTTCTCTGTTAAAGTACAAATACTCTTAACAAGAAAAAATTTGCGGTAGATGAGGTGCGCCATGTCATATTTGTGTGAGGCTTTTCATTATTTGAGAAGTGCACATTGTGGGTTCCGTGTAATTATTATCCTTTTCACTTTTTATTGGAATGTCATACTTTTTTTTTTTTTAATTTATTTACAAAAAATCAAATAACATGAATAAAATAGGGTGAAAAAATTATCATACAATTTTTTTATTATTAATATAAATTATCTAATTTTAAAGTTTATCACACATATATCACTCTTTTATTTATTTATCATATAAAAAGTCATCCACTTTTAAATTATCACAGTAATCTTTTTTTCTAATTTTTAAAAGGCAATGAAATGATATAATAAAATTATTTATCATTATTTTATTTAATAAGATTATTTTGATTAATAGATTTATCTTACAAAGTAACAATAGAATTAAAAACCACACTTAGAAAATAGGATAGTTTGTAATTAGCATCCTTAATATATGCTTTTTATTATTATTATTATTATGGTGAAACTGTTTAGCTTGAAAGCTTATAACAATTATTATTATTATTATTATTATTATTATTATTATTATATTTATTTATGTTTTTTATTTTATTTTATGTTTTTAAAGGGCAATTTATTTTATTATTATTATTATTATATTTTAAATTGATTACCCTTTAAAAACATAAAATAAAATAAAAACCATATATGCTTATAACAAATTATCGTATTTATACTATAATTTTTTTATATACAAATACATATATATAATAATAAACATTTTAAATGTCAGCTGTAAAAAGTGCACAATCCATAAAAAAAATGGATTGTGCACTTAAAAAGTGCGCAATCTAAGTGTGACCTTCTCTGACGCCGTGAATGAATTTGCCGTTAAAATAGAAAGGCATTATGCACTTAATAAGTGCACAAAGTCTATTTTGATGGGATTTTTTTTTCATATAACATAGAATGATACTTTTTTTAGTTGTAGGGCATACTTTGATTCCGAGTTCATATATCTTTCCAAAGCACTCAAAAGGAAACATCATATCAAACAAAATTTACCTTTTCCCCCTAATTTAAAAAATCAAAGTTTAAATGGGTACCAATATGATCCACCATACAAATTTTGAGACAATAGATGGTGGTGGAATCAAAACATAATTATGAAAAAAATATATACAGAGAAGGGGGCACTTTAAGTGGATGAGAAGCTGGTTTTATTATTATTGCACAAGATGAGGTTGCTATCAACTTGTTAGGTTAAAGGGTGGTAAAATTTGGTCCACCATTTCCAAAAGTCCATTCTTGACAAAAATGATAATTTTGACAAATAAAAAAATAAATATTCTTTTCGATTCAATTTATATGACATAGTTTGGATCGAATTGAATAATGTATTATTTCAAGGGTCGGGTTTGAATACATGAATTGGTGTTTAAAATGTATGTTTAATCCTCCACATATGTTAATGATTAAGGTGTATATAATCAAATATTCAAATGGAGCATATATTTAAACAGGTAATATGACTCTTTTTCGTATAAAAAACTACTCTCTAACCAATTTATGGTTTAAGAAATAAATTGAGATTTTTTATATTTGTGAGTTAGAATTTGTCATAACATTCGTGTGATTATAAAACTTTGGAATAGGACATAAGATTCCCCTAAACTAACGTGAGGGTCATATTATCCTCCAAACTTAATTTTTCATATTGTTTACACTCCTAAATTATGCAAGGGTCCTATTACCCGAACCAATCCTAGCCATGTGACTCCGTAGCTTGATTCCATTAGTGAAAGAACGTGTAAATTACCATATAGGATGCAACGAAGTATTATTAATGCACCAACAAGGTCTGTAGTGCAGACGTGCAGTGAAAAGTACTCATTCATTCATACTAAATTTTTTAACATAAATTCAAATTTAATCAAATTTCAATGCGAATATCAGAGACACCTGGTAAAAAAAAAAAAAAGAGTAATATTAATGCACCATGATTGCCTCTAGTTGAATGTGGCTTAAATTTTTCCTTTTAGAGACCTTGATTGAAAATGATTGTCCCTTATTAGTCCAATATGACTTAAATTTTGCCTTTTAGAAAACTCATCAATTTTATATCAACATCCCTAGATTGAAATTTGAAACACAAAATATCACTTCAATTTTTTTATTTTATTTTATTTTCAAAAAAGAATCTGATAATATTGCTGTCCTTTAATTTAATTATTATTTTTCAGCTTCTACACACGCTTGCCTTACACCGGATACATGTAAGTAGGCCCCTAATTAACCCCTCAAAGATACCCAAAATAAAAAATAAAAAATTATCAGCCACATGAAAACTAACGAACCCATGTTATAGATTCCATTATTTTAATTTTGAATTTCTTTCCCTACTCTAAAAATAATCAACAAAATCATTTTCTATAATTAAACATCAATTAGTATAACAACTTTATTCACCAATATTTACATGCAAAAGGAACTGCCGATCAAATTTTTTTTACTACTGGTAAAATTTGCATTAAATTTCCACAAACTAAACGAACAAATAAAACCAATGTACATAATAAGTAATAAAAGTTTCTAGCTTACTATATGAACATATACTCCTAGATTTGTATACATAATATCTATATATATTCTACTATTATGTTGCTGCAAAAACTTTTTCTTTTTTACAAGAACTCACTTATATATATCTCTCTCTCATAATACCAAAAGCCCTACACCATATAACTACTAATTAAGTAGAGGATATTTTCTGTTTATCGACCATTAAACTTCAAAGCCCCCACTTCGTGGAACTACATTGGGTATGTTGTTGTCTTCAGAGCAAATTGGTCTCAAAGGAATCTGAATTTGCATATGAATATTTGGCAACCATAGTCTCTGAAGCTGACCATATACGTGCTGCTTCTGTTAAATTGGAACCCAATTTTGAAGAAGAAACTTCATTACAATCTGCAAAATATTTTCCACTCACATTTGCAAGCCTTGGGTGAGTTGCAACATAACAAGTTGTAGCAGCTGCCTGAAATATTGATCAATGAGCGATATATAAGTAATCATGATTGCATAGATGGTGTGCTATAGCCTACACTACAGTTCCGGGACCTGGTGTGTTTTGGGCCGAAAATCAACTGGGGGCTCCCAGGCAGGCTGGGGAGCGTGGAAGTGTGGGCCTTTGGGGTCGGCGGGGCCGTTTGATTGGTCAAACGGGCAAAACAGCGCGAACGAGCCGTTTTTGGGCCAAATGGGTATGCTATAGCCCACGGTTCCGGGATGGGCCCGAGCCCCAAGCGTGTTTTGGGCCGAAAATCGAACGGGGGCTCCAAGAAGGCTAAGGAGCGTGGAAGTGTGGGCCTTTGGGGTTGGCGAGGTTGTTTAGTGGTCAAACATGCGAAACGGCGCGGACATGCTTTTTTCGAGCCAAAATTATCGTTATTTTTATTTTCTATAATCTAACCGGATTTCTTTTAAATTCAACGTTTATGCGTGACTTATAGGTTATGAGTTCGAGACGTGGAATCAATCATTATGCCTATATATAAATATTACATTCCCTTGAGGTGCAGATTCTTCCCCAAACTCTACGTGAATACGGTATACTTCATGCACAGGACGGTTCTACGAAATACTAAAGTAATATGAGGAGATGTTGGATATGAGAAAGCTAACCTGAGGAATAGTCTTCAAGAGTTTTGATGTCAAAAAGAATACCAGATCTGCATTTATAACAACATATCATGAGTTATGGAATTGGTTTTATGTAAATTAGCCCATGTTTTCATTTTCTACATGACATTATTTTAGATCACTCGAGCGCGCTATAGCACATTAGGTATTTTTCGTGAACTTTGATTTTGTCAATTATTTTGATCGATCCCATCTTTTCTTTTTTCACGTCATTTAGATTGTGGACTCATATCTAGAATCTAATCTACGTATTTAAATATTTTTAAAAAAATTTTTTTTACCAGTGATAAGGCCTTCGCGTTCTCTAGTGAGTCTAGTTCTCACAATACCAGGATGAACACAATTGACCGTCACATTTGCCCCCATTTTCTGCAACATTTAACAGACAAAAAGACACCTTATATTAATTTTTGGTCTATCTCAACACAAACAAATACTAATTCAATCTTCGTATGAATCAGAAGCAAACCAACAAATTTCACTTTTTCCTAAAACAATAAATAACAACATTTTCTTTTCAGAAAAATGTACTAGTAACTAGTATTATTTTATTTTTAAAAAAAAAAAGAAAAAGGAGAGAGAAAATATTGGACTTACTTTCAGTATTCGAGCCAGCTCTTTAGTGTGCAAAACATTAGCCAGCTTCGAGAGAGCATATGCACGTGTTGCATCGTATTGACTGTCAAACATCAACACAAATTACTCTCTTTCACAATAAAGTCAAATCAATAAAATATACCATGAAAGTTAATTTAAATAATTATAGAATATGAATTAAAAAAGATTAAATTAATATTTTAAATTTAGTATATATAAAGAATATTATAAATTACAGTTCTTCTCATAATTATATAATATAAAAATATATTTTAAAATATTAAATTAAATTTCAAATAATTTAACTACATCTGCAATAAGTTTATTTGTAGCCAATTTATGTATCGAAAATACATATTGTCCGATGCAATGATATTTTGCATCTACTATTTATGTTCCATATTTTCTATTTGAGGAGAACTTTGAAAGGATAAAAGAGAGAAGGAGTAACATAAAAATTTTATATATGAGGAACTACTTTATTTTTCTCAATTTCATGTTAGTTTTTGTTTTTCTTATATATAAGTAAATAATTGGATTTCTCCAGAAATTTTGATCAAAGTACTCAAAAATAATTTACCAAATCATGTACGGGATTCCATGCACGACATGAGTGTAGTACCGAAAAATAAAAAATCTAAGCAACTTAATTTGGTACAAGAGATGATAAATTTTAGAATGAGGCTATTCTATATTCAATTAAAAAAAATATGCAAAATAATTTATTTCATTATTAAGTATCTCAAAATAATTTATTTCGAATCAAACGACCCCCAATTATATATTCATATTATATACTCCTTAGTAGTAGTACTCAGAAATAATCAATGCAGGAATACACTATACATGAAATCCTATATTATCTTCTACCAATAACGCATTTATTTCAGTACACAGTCCTATGAAAGTATACCCAATTTAATTCAAAGCGGTTGCCGAAAGAGATAATCAAATAAATATTATGAATTTAAAGTTTTATGCACCGTATAAAATATTAAATTTAAATGATTTTATTTTATAAGTGTATGTGATAGTATAGAATATTTTATACGTGTAGAAAATTTAAATTAAATAAATATACCTTTTGTCTTTAGTGATCAATCGGAGATACTGAATAGCATCGCCGGAAAACCAGCCATGAATACTTGATGATACATTCAGTATTCTTCCTTCAACCCCACTTTCTTTAGCTGTCTCCATCATCTTCTTCAATAACAAGTTCGTCAATAGGAAATGGCCTGTAGTTTTGCCCACACATATTATAAAAATTCAATGAAAAAATAAGGATTTTGTTTTAGTAGTGTTCACATGCATGTAACTGGAACAGATAAACAGTTCTTTAGTTTATCTAAAAATTTACCTAGATGATTAGTAGCAAAAGTCATTTCAATTCCATCTTCAGAAATGGCGTGCTGGTGAGCGAATTTCCCGGCGTTATTTCTGGAATCAAAAACAAACTAATCACAGATATAGACAAGCTAATATGATTCGATTAAACTCCTTAATGAAGAATGACGTAATTACATGAGTAGATTGAGAGGAAAATTCAGATTTTCAAATTCAGCTACGAACTTCCGTACTGAACTAAGTGAGCTAAGATCGAGAGCCATAACAATAATCTCCGCTTCCGGCGATTCGGAGAGTATTCGAGCTTTTGTTTCTTCTGCAGCTTTTATACTACGCGCCGGTAATATCAGCTTAGCTCCACGTTTCGCTAACACTCTTGCCGTCTCCGCTCCTATTCCCGACGTCGCTCCTGTATAAAAAGAGCTTGCTCAAAAAATAAGGTAAAAAAAAAAAGAGCAAAGTTTTCATCAATCATGCATTTTTTTCCTTCGAATTCCGGCAGAGACAAAAAATACTTAGTAGTTAGATTATTTGGTAGACATAGTTACGTGATATCAGTTGGTCGGAGCTGACAAGTATCCCATAAAATTAATCGGGGGTGTGAAAGCTTGCTAAAACAAACAAAAAAAACTAATGCAAAATTATTACCAGGATTTTTTTTTACAAAAATTCATGAATCACTTTTTTAACACTAGTTATTCTTCCCAACAGTCGTAGTTACGGTAAACAGAGTTACGTGATATAAGTTGGCTCGAGGTGGCAGGTATATCATAAAATTTATCGAGATATGTGAATGCAAAATTCTTACCAGGTGAAAAAATAAAAAAATTCATCTATAATTTTTTTATTTCGAATTCCAGCAGAGATAAAAATAGTACTACTAGTTATTCTTCTGATATGTTCCAGCGTTACTGATATATGTTGTTGTTGAAAGGTGATAAGTATCCATGAAATTAATTGAGGTGCGCAAAAACTGTCGAGCTCCATGATTATAAAAAAAAGTACTAATAAGATCAGGAGTGTTCGGTGACTTTCTTTTATCTGTGGAATAAGTCGAGATGCACAAAAGTTGGCCATGACACCACAGTAATGAAAATTCTTACCAGTGATAATAGCGGTGACGGAGCGAAGATCAGGAGACTGTTCAGTAACTTTCTCGGCGGTGGATTTGGAGCCATAGCCACTAGGACCGGCGGAACCAAGCAGGTACTTAACCGTTTCAAGCATTTTTGGTTAATTTGCAACTTTCACGTTCTCTCTCTGTGTGTGAGATAACAGTGGGTGCTGGTTGTTTACTTATTAGTAGTAACAGTAGTAGTACAAAGTGTACAACAACACACTATACTTGATTTTCCTTCCAGAAATTGCTTTTCACAGAAACAACTTTTTGCAGTACTAGTGGTCCATACACTAAAAATTGGGAAAAAACAGTAGCTGTTGTTGTTGACTGTTTTTTTTTTGATGCGATAGCTAAAACATTGCACTTTGCAGTGATTCAGAAACGCAAAAAAGGCAACACTAGTTGATCTATAGGCCTGCTATTTTCTACTTAGAAGAGAAAAAAAGTCTCTATACAGAGAAACAGATAGAGAGGAAAAGGACAGTCTACTAAAGGCGGAATACGAAAAAGAGCCGAAATCACTAGGATTTATCGTATGCAGAGACCAGATAGAGAGAAAAAGTATAGTCTGGTATACTAAAACTCTGATTATACGTGGAATTTGGAGAATGGCTGAAACACAAGAATTTATCGCATGCAGACAACGGATAGAGGAGAAAAAAGATAATCTGGTACACTAAAGCTCTGATTAATTATGTGTGGAATTTGAAAAAAAATTAAAACCACCAAAATTTAGAGAAAGTAGATAGTGAGAGAGGGAGGAGAAAAGTTATGGAGATTGTGGAGGCTATGAGAGGGAAGTAATGGATTTTGTGTGGAAAAAGGAGGAGGGGGAAGTGGCATTTTTATAATGGGGGATGGTAGGGATTAAGGGAATCATTTAAGAAGCTTAAGAGAGGATTACATCTTTGTCACTGATTGAGATTAATTTTTTAATTGTATTAGTACTGATTATTATATTGTTTAGAATCTTAACTAACTTTACCCCTCAATGTGTTTTTACAGTTTAGGAGTTGGAGTAGATTATTGTTTAGTAGTCAAAATATTACTGTGAGAAGTAAGTATAAGAATTTAAATATATGATTATGGATTATTATTATTATATTACTTTGTACTAATGGTTTGTAACTCATTATAATAAATAATAATATATCCAATGCAGTGACTTAAATGAAGTTTGGAAGGGCAGGATGAACGTAGGCTTATTCTACCTTTGTAAGTATAGAAAAATTATTTTTGATAACTCCACGCTTCCACGCAGTGGCGGATCCAACTTGTAATTAGGGGGTTCATCCGAATTTTCTTCGACGAAAAATTATACTATTTTTACACGGTCAAAAATATTTTTATGTATATATAATAGATGTTGAACCCCCTTCGATTAGTCTGTATATTTACTTCTGAACCTTCTCAATAAAAATCCTGGCTCCGTCACTACATCCACGCATCTCCTCTTCATATTTGTATGTATAGTTCAAACTGAAAATATTAATAATGTGATTCAAAGAATATTTCCAATTACATATATAGTAAAAAATTTACAACTATACTAAATCAATAAATGCATGATAATTATTCTTTTATAACTTATTTAATTATGAGTAAATGACATGTATAATTACAAATTTACTTTAGCAGCCAAAGTATTAGTATTTGATTTTAATATAAACTTTTGATGTGAATAAATATTTATCCTGATTCACATTGATACATTTGCTCTGATCTTCCTAATATGGCATTATATAAATTTATACAATTGATCTTCTAGGATACGAATTTACAAACAAATTATAAAGTTGTTGATGCTAGCATCTATCTGCACTTTTAGTCAAATCCCTTTTGATTAAAGTTTATAATACCATCATTAAAGTAAAGAACAATCATAAAGGATTCCGTTATTAAATTTTTCAAAAAAAAATTAAAATAAAAATAATTTGATTGACCAATGCCAAACAGTCGGCGATTATTAAAGAAGGGGAAAGTTAAGGAGGTGGCACAGGTGTGAACGAGTAACAAAATAAATTAAATTACTTACTACTACGGAGTATTAATTAGTCAATAATTATAATATAATAATAGAATAATTAATTAGTAATAATAATTATTATAATAATAATTTAATCTTATCGTCCAAGAAGAATTGCACGTGAGGGTGGATGAGTCAATCTACGTCCTCGAAGGGATAGTAAAGTTACTGGTCAATCATTCTCATTTTCAACTTTTAAATTTTTTCTAATCTTCTTATTTCATTCCTTCACAAATGAAAAATATGAAAAATAATGATCACACTATTCAATTTTTGTTGTGGATTCAATTATTGGTTTAATTCTTAGTATACTTTAAATTAAAATTTCATAAAAGTGGGAGTACTCTAAAAGTGGCTCCTATGCCACAAATATAATTGGTGAAATATAACTACGGTACTTGTATATTTCCTTGAAGTATTTGATTAATTTTCTGTATGGCTATATTTGTACATGAATAATGTTGTAAATAACAAATTTGTAGCTAAAAATATTTTAAAATGTTGAAAGCACATAATGAAAGAAAAAAATTATTTAATTCCTCAAATAATGATCTTAGCTTGATCTGTCAATATTCTACATTTCATTCACATCAAAACGTTGTCATTTTCTTAATCTATATAAATAAATACTACAAATTCGATTGTTTTTTTTTTTTTAAATAATTGTTTAACCTTTGGTGGACTGAGTTACGAAATATCTATGGAATCAATCGATATATATATATATATATGTGTGTGTGTAAGTTGACTCATACATCATAATTATAAAAAAGAATTAAAAAAGTGTAATCAAGAAAAATATCGTTCAAAGTTTTAAATAGTAACAGTTTCATATAGAAGAGATTGAAGGAATAATTGACAAGTATAATCTCTTCCCTTTCCTTTGAAGGCAAATGATTAGTTATAAGTAACAACAATTATTTGAAAATACTTTTAATTCTTATTAGCAACTTGATTATTGTCATTAAGTAAGGAAGTAAAGTACTTGCTACTTTATATTACTAACTATAGTATATAGTCATCACCTTCCAATCATGAATCTAACGATCCCAATATGATGAATACATAATGGTTGTAATCTAGCAAGAAAACGCTACGATCCAAATGTATAATTAGCTTTTAGTTGTGATAAACCTTTAATTTATTTATTAATACTTTAGTATTAGTAACTAAAAAGAAGATTAAGGTGGGAGAAAAGAGATAATTAAATGATTATTTAAGTTCACGTTTGGCATTGTCCTTTGTGAGTTTGCAACTTAGTTAAGAGATATTAAAAAGATTGGTAGGACCTTTTTTAATAATATTTTTTTTAAAAAAAGTAACGTATAAATTTTAGTAATTTTTTTAATAATTTATAAAAAGAAAAAGAAACCATGAAAATGCAGCTTTTTGTAGCACTTCTTCAGTCCCCGTGCCTTGCTGCGGGGGACCTTTTCCTTTTCCTTCCTATTCAGATCGAGTGGCGGAGCCAGAATTTTCATTAAGGAATTCAAATTTAAATATACGAATTAATCGAAGGAAGTTCAACATCTATTATATATGTATAAAAATATTTTTAATCATATAAAAACAGTATAATTTTACGTCGAAGAGGGTTCGAATGAATCTCTGGAGCAAAGGTAGTTCCACCACTTCATTGCGTCATCGATCAAATTCGATTTTACATGACGTAATTTCATATTAAGGATAAATCGTTCTTTAATAATCGCAATTCCATACTCAAATTTTCAATTCGTAATCTTTAATTAAAAATGACGGAGTACTTATCACACCACCCTATCTTTCTAGTTGGTGGGATTCTTTAATTGAGCAATTGAATACCATGCCCTTTTTGTTGTTGCACATATCCATTTTTTTTTCATTACGTAAGGATCTTTTCTACTGCTATAGTTCTATTTATATGACCACAATTTTGTTTGATTGTTGATCATGTCATGATACAACACGTCTTGTTTAACTTTTCTTTAGTTAAAAGAGATGAGGTGGATAAGATGCTTCGGCATTCGATTGTAAAATTTGAGTTTCAACTTTAATTTGAAATGGAGAAACTCTTAATAGAAAGCTATTTTTATAGTCTGAGTTTTGCATGATGCAAATAAATTTCAAATGTTGAAAGTTTAAACTAAAAATAACTCTTAAATTTAGTTGATGCTTGTGTTGAAAGTTCCATCAGTGTTGGGTGGTGTAATTAGTCCTTTATATGGTCGTGAATTATTATTATCTCATGAGATGGCTTTTGACTTAATCGTTAGGTCAAATATCAATTTATTACATATTATGTTATCGGAATCAAGTCCATCTCATTTTGTTGTGACTCTCATATGATGTTGTTGTTCACGCTCTAGCTGTTTGAACTTAGATTAGATAAATAGTTAAATATCAACTTCTCAAAAGCCTTTTAGCTAAAACAAGCACTTTTGATCAAGATGATTGGAATAAATCACAAGTAAAATTAAACAAGAACTACTTATTACCCATACACATGCATTGGAGGCTTGGTGCTTATTGCCTTCTAGAAAGGGTACAACATACACTTTCACACTAAGTTAACCACCCACCCCCACCCCCACCTAAAGGAAATAAAAACATTAAACATGAAAAGAGTTGGTTAATTTTCAAAAGGGGGATTTGTATGCTTTTCAAGAACCAAGTCATATATAGATACAAAGAGATCGTATATATATATATATATATATTATGATGAATTTTCTAATAAGAGCACATGGGGAAAGTTTTGACTAACAACTTAGATTCCCACATAGGGAAATGCATGACCTATAACTATAATGCATGTACGTAGTGTAATTAAAATGAGATTCTTCAGCATTTTGCTATTCATAGACCATTATTAGTTCAACTATGACCATTTCCCCTAGCTATAACATATTACGCAGACCAACTCATATACGTAAATGAAAAATAATACTTATATAGGATTCGGATTTAAGTATGATCTTGGAGATCAAATACATTACGAGGAGGTCCACATCATTCTTCATTCGAAAAACACGTTGCTTTAGCCTTCGAATCGAGGTGAACAACTTGAAGTTGATATTAATGCTAGGATACATGACTTTGTGAGTTTTGTCCGGAAGCATTCCACTCACGTAAAATTATTCAAATTTAATCGAGCTTCGATAATTTTATACTGAATTTTGAATTGTCACATCACTCATTTAGCCCGAGGAACTTATTAAAAATGACCTAAGGAGCTACATATATACTATGATTTATTTTTACTTACATGAATTGTGTTTCAAAGTGAACATTGGGTTTGATGAGTCTATTTTAATGCCTCATTCCCCCTTTGACTTGCATTGAAAGCCATGCAATGTATACTGTACTGCTTAATTGGGACACAAAGAAAAGTATTGGAGAATCCAATGGGTTGAGTAATTATGCATACTTTGTTTAATTAGAATGTTCCCACAATAACAAGTAGTACTCCCTATATTTTATTTTATTTTAGTTGATCCTTATATTAAAAATAATTATTTAATTTATTTGTTCAATTTATAAATTAAAATAATTTTATTATATAATATATATATTTTACTTGCCCAATAATTATGCATATGTCACGATCAGTGGCGAAGCTATCTTTACTCCAGGGAGTTTATTTGAACCCTCTTCGACAGAAAATGATATTATTTTTATACTACTATTTTTACATGATTTTAAAAAAAAATTATGTATATATTGTATATGTTGAACCCCTTCGATTAGTTCGTATATTTATTTCTGAACCTCCTCGATGAAAAATGCTGGCCCTGCAGTCACTGATCACAAATATGAAAAGTCGATAAATTTTGGTGCAAATATTACATTTTCTTTTGAAGAAATTCTTTTTATTTGTACAAATTATAAATTTAGAATTCAAGAACTCTTACGAGTTAGAATTCATAACTCATAAACTTCAAATTTTCAATTCGATTTTATCTTAAAATCTTCCTTTCATGTTTTTTTTTTTCCTTTACCTCACCATTCTATTTATTTTTCTCTTTTTTATTTGGTGAATTATAATTAAATTGATGCACCACATCAACTTTATTGCTCTAGCATTCTAAAATCTCCATTTATTTAAGAGAAAAGAAATACACCATGCTTCAAGCCTCATATAGTTGACTGCATGCATATATTGAGGGAAGAAACTTAGGATAAATAAATGTATCAAGATTAAAATATTACTCCACTCCATATGCTAATGGACAATTTTCATAGTTTTTCCACTAACTTTTTATACATCCACAAAATCTGAAATTTCAAAAAAGTTTGTATTATAAAATGAAAGCAACACACAATGGAGCCATTCAATTACTACCATACTTCAATCATTACCACTCTTTTCTGTGGGAACCTCAGATCTTGCCTTGAACCCTTCTTGCAAATAATTTTCTCCGTTTATATTTACTTGTTCGATATACTAAAAAATAGATAATAATAATATTAATTCAATTTGAAAAAAATGATAGACAATCAATCATTTTATATCCATTTTATCCTTACTATTAAAATTTATTTATTACCCGATACATTTTCCAAAATATTAAAGTTATTATATTCAAAAGGCGATGTAATGAAATTATCTTATTATTTAATGGTTTTGAAAGTGTGTGTCAAGTTAATAGTGGATAAGTAAAGATAATTTTTTCTTTTAAAAATATAATTAATAATTAAGGTTTTTAGTTTTGGAATCTTTCTACGTATCTTTTTTTCCAAATATATTAATCACCATTTGATTTGACTAATCTTCAATTCCATCCACACAACTATCTTTCCACGATGATAAATTATGCCCTTTTAGTTATGCAAATTATTGAAGGATAATTTAATCATCCTTTAATTTTCTTATGAATAACTAAGTCTCTATTATACATATCATAATTTGTCTACTTTCTAGGAAATGCTAGTTCTAATTATAATTAATTAACTACTATTTCTTGTAATCTAACTTCACCAAGATAAAAACAAAAGGAACAAGAAGCCAAAATTCCTAAACCAACTACTACTACTATATATATATCCTTATGATAATAATGCCTTTTAATAAATCTAGGATTGATGTAGTATTTGTTATGTCCCTCTAATATTGATAAATTCTGATTGTAGTCCTTTTAATATCTTATTAACATATCAAACCATTAATTTTTTTTAATTGTGCACTTTTCATCCACTCGCTTGTGAATATTCACAAATTTATCAGAAATACTAACTGTTTATATACTCATGTGTTAGAGTTAAATTTATACCTTCAAAGTTCTATAAAGTCAAATATAACATAATTTTTTTACCTGAAAGGATCAAAACACACATTTTAATAAACTGAACGTTAAATATGTTGAGTAAAAAATCACACGAATCAAAAGAATATATCAATTACTTAGGAACGAAAAGTGTTATTTATCCCTTAAATCTAATTTGAAAGGCAATATAAATTAAGTAACCACACATACAAAACAAAACAAAACAAAAAAGAAAGAAGTGTTAATTAAATAAATGAAAAATGGATAAAAATAAAGCAATTTGGTTTATCTAGTCATAAAGTCACTAAATAACTTATTAATCTCACAAAATCAACATAATGCTCAGAGATTACCAAACCCAGCTCTCCAATACTGTGTGTGCTAACTGCTTGTTGGGTAAAATTAAAATAATATTTATAATATTAAGTTCATACTAGTATCATTTTTAGTACCTAAACAATCTTTTATTGTCAATCTCCAAAAAATTAGGCTTTTTAAGTGTTGGTTAAAGTGAATAATGGTTACTTTATATAATCAATTGCCCCACCACTAACATAAAATTATGCATGTATCTGCTGAGATCATCTCTTACGTTTTGCTATCCACAAATCTATTTAAATTAATTTTAGCATAAAGATTAATTAGCTTACTTAATTATTAACCTTTTGTCATTTCATTCGACTGATTAGCTCCATCGTCTTTGGAACAGTTCACTATCCTCAACCAAAATGTCTTTAATTAATCAGTGCTCATATATTCTATAAAGAAATGTCAGTATCGTGAGACAGTGACGAATTCAGAATTTTAAGTTGAAAGATCGATGATGATTTGATTTATGATTTATTATTTCACGAATGTTGATATAAATTATGCATGTATCTCTGAGATCACCTCTTACATTTTGCTATCCACAAATTAATTTTAGCATAAAGATCAATTAGCTTAATTAATTATCAGCCTTTTGTCATTTTCATTCGACTGATGTTAGAAAAAAGAAAAATAAATAAGCAAAGGAGACAACTAACTCCATTGTCTGTGGAACAATCGAGTGCTTAATCACTATGCTTAACCAAAATGGCTTTAATCAAATGCTCATTCTTTAAAGAATTGTTAAGTATAGTATTTAAGGCAGTTACATATTCAGAATTTTAAGTTAAAAGATGGATGATTTGATTCGTGATTTATGATTTATTATTTTATAGAAGTTGAGAAGATCTATTCATTTAACATCACCTTCTGATAGCATAACTTTAAACGTGAAGGACGGGGAACATATCAATTTCAATATATAGCTAGTTATTTATGCATCCAGAGACTAGAAAATATTTCGAAGATAGTTGAAAATAAGCATAAATTTGAAGATTCACTTTGCCTATGGGTTAGGACATTAAAAAGGCGAACTAAAAGGAACTCGCTATTTTTATTTTTTTTTATTTATTATTCTGAATATTGAATTGATAAGACTCATTCATTTAACATCACCTTATAATGACATAACTTTAAAGATGAAGGAGGGGTATCAACAGAATACTTCAGAGAGTTGAAAATAAGCATAAATTCGAAGATTCTCGAATAAAGCAACAATTATCTTCGCTTAGTACATCAGATGAAGCCAATTTATTTACTTTTTTTTCCTTTTTACGTATAGTTAACTTTATTCGATTCTAAAACACTGAATTCTGTCAAATTCGTAAACTTATGATTGAACCTGTCATTACATTGACATCACTGTTAATGACTAGTTCTTTGTACCCAATCAAGGGATCAATGAAATCAACAATTTAAAAAAAAACATTGATTTGATTTTAACCAAACCATGATTTTTTTTCCCCTAAGCTCGTGGGGATATATCATGTCTATAGCTGTTTGATTATAAGATTTTTTTTTTGGTTTAGTGGATTGAGCTGTCACTAAATTATTTTTCTCTATGACAAGACTTTAATGTTAGGTTGGCATCAATATAATGCCATGGCCAATTTCCCATGTAAAAGAAAGATTAATATTTTTATTTTTCTTTAAGAAAGTCAACCAAAATAATGAGAAAAAATAAAATACTTCTTCCGCATCAAATTATCTGTCGTATTTCTTTTTAACACGTCAGTATACCTTCATTTTTGTCTTAATATATAATTTTACCTGATTAAATGATTACTGTATTGAGGTGTTTGTAGTCTTCAAAAACGATTATTACTAAGGATAAAATAGAAAAAAAATAATTAATTTTATCTTTATTTGTAAAATGATAAATAATTTGAGACAACTATTTTTAAAAATTATGACGGTGAGACGGAGGGAGTGGATAAGAATCGAAAAAAAAAAAAAAAAGCAAGTTAGTCACTTTATGTTAATTTCAATATGAGGGCCAAGTTTTATAAAGAAAATTTCCTTTTTTATTTCTTTTTGAAAATTTTGAAGCCATAAATTTTGAAATTTATTGAAATTGTATTTCCTTTATTTTGTCACATTATTGTTTAAATTGACTATCAGAAAGTTATATGATGACTCTTTGCTGAATTGTCTAATCTGTTAACTACTTTTTTTTTGGTTTTGTTTTAATTATTTCACTTATAAATTAAGTAGTGGGGAAGTTTTCATGATTTTATTACTATGCTTTGAGTAAAACTTTACACATGCAAGTTAATCATCAAACTCCTTTAATTGATTTGCCATTTTTCTTTTTTAACTAATCTTTTTTTTTTTTTTTACATGAATTAGGCTTTTTTCTTCCAGAAATAAAATCTACACATTTCTTAAGTGTGACATAAATTAGACTACCAACATGGTTGTGGTGCTCCACCCTTAACCAGAGGTCGAGGGTTCGACCTTGGGCATGTAGAAAACACTGTTGGGAGCGCTACCCCCGAATGGGGTCGTACCCGGCGCGAATCCGAATTAGTCGGGCTCCGATTCGGGTACCGGACATCGGATGGGAAACCAAAAAAAAAAAAAAAAGACATAAATTAGACTGTTTTATATTCAGAAATATTTGAAAAGATAATATTCAAAGAAAACATTGTTTGAAATTTTAAAAGAGAAAAGGCTCACAAGAATAACCTTATAGTTCATTTATTAGAGCAGATGAATCATCTTATTTCACTTAATATAGTAAGCTGTTTACAAGTATAAATCATACATGATCTATGTTGCTTCGACTCTCTTAAAATAATGTTGCCGTAGTTGTGTCGGATCCTTCAAAAATGCACTTACTTTTGGAGAATCCGACATGTACCTGTCGATTTTTGAAGAGTTCGAACAACATAGTCCATTGTAATATCTCTTCTTTTTTTTTCTTTGGATCACTCCATGTCGTTACAAAAAACTAATGAACTAATACAAACATAAATGAAACTCAATGATATTTGTTTTGGTTAGTCTGTTTGCTCATTAGCAGTCAATCTTCAAGTCTTCAGGCCATCCAAATTCCTCCAGAAGTGCCAGTACAACACCATTTGACCAGCCGAAACCCGTCTGCATTGCAAAAAAAATAGAAGAAAATCCTCAACGCGATGTCTAGTTCAGTCAGAGTCGAAGATAGGATTTTGAGTTTATAGGTCCTGGATTCGATAAAAGATAACATAATGGATTGATAAATTATTTATACATATTAAGTTGATTATTAAACACAAATACAGCGTCTAGGACTAAGCTATTGGGTTCTGCCGAACTTGTAAGCAGAACTGTAGCTCCGTCTCCGAGTTCAGAATCACTTGTCTAACTAGATTTACCTCTCAAAACTATCTGCATTTTCTGAAGTAGAATTTTTTTGTATGAATCATAGTGCACCTAAAACTTTGTATCATAGCTACAGCACAACATTATTAGTGAAACAAAAGCACTTGATTATGCAAATGTTATGTATATCATTTGGCAACAAGTCACTTTGACAATCAAATATTTCACCTTCAACAGAGAGAGCAATAGTAGAACCAACTGTTAGAACTGTGTAATTCGTTAAGAAATGAGATATTTGCTTTTCCGAGGACAACAACAACGTACCCAGTGTATTCCCACCTAGTGGGGTTTGGGGAGGATAAAATGTACACAGTCCATACCACTACCTACGGAGAAGTAGAAAGACAGTTTCCGATAGACCCCCGGCTCAAGACAAAAGGATAGTAAATACAGTCGTAATAAAACACAAGACAAGGTGAAATAACAGAAAATACGGCACACACAAAGCAGTGTTATAAACTACCAAACCGCCAGCTCCCCCCCACACACACACCCAACCCTCCAAGCTAGAGACTCCACCCTATGTGCAAAGTTCTACGACTACTAGCAAGGTCACCCCAAAGCACAACTACTTGTAGCAAAACTAAACTTAGTAACAAAACTAAACTTCAGGTAAATTAACGGATGCCAAAATTGCATCCTGCACTTACTTGGGGTTTATATTCACCACCACCTCCATACGCTCCACATTCTGTGACATCATATTTTTCATGCATAGTGCCGGTTTTCTTGTAAGTCACATAGTTAGTCTTTAACCAACGAACAGCAATGTCTTCAGCTAAGGCTCTTGCCTCTTCTAGTCCGGATCTTGAGAGGCCTTCAATGATTATGTGTTGAAGAGGAGGCCAACCATTCGGAAAATCCCTGTTGTAGAAAAATATGAGATATCAAAGATTAAAAGGCACGGTAATATTGCAAATCTCTATTTTATTTAATAAGAGTTAAAAACAAGCTATGTACCATTGCTGTCCAGTCTTAGACAAGGTCATTGCAATCCCTGCAGGTTGAAGCAAGCCCGAGCTCCGGAGACTTTGAACTACTTTCTGAGTTGTGATATTATCTATAATTGTAACAAAGCAGAAACATCATTAGACGCTCAAATAGTGATGTCTATATCCATAAATATCACTTGGAAAATTCTACTAATTTTGGGACCAAAACAAGATGAGACATAAACTTATTTCTTGTAAAATTTGATAAGACAAGACAACATCATCGATAGTCTAAGTTGCACGGACTTTTCACTTTTGATGCCGCACCCGTGTTAGATTCATCAAAAATACACTACTTTGGGCGAATCCTACACGCACCCATTGATATTTTTAATGAGTCCGAGCAACATAGTCGATAGTCCAAACAAGTCCAGGGTCAAAAATTTAGCAGTTCAACGATGGAAAATAACTCTATTAGTCCGACCCAAGGACCAGTGATAAATTTTCATGTGTTTAAGTTCAGTTTATTCTTTTCTCGGTGAATGTTATAGGTATTAAATTTGTAAAGGTTTCATTCAGAGGGATGAAGCTGTGTTTGACATGCAAAGTCCTACAATTTCACAGCTTAAATCCCCTGAGAATGGGAGATTACAGAGAAAAAGACATTAGAGGTAAGAGGATGTAGACCTGATCTTAATGTTTCAGTCCACAAAGGAACAAAGTTAGAGGCAAAGGACTTCTTGTTCTGTTGCAAATCGTCCCATTTATAAATATCCTAAAATCACAAACAAGTTAAACAAAACTTAGGATGCTTTAGTTTGTCAAGGTGAGAAGACATCTTCAAGAATTGACGCAAGATATACCACCTCGTCTGTGTTGCTGTTACCAAGCCAGTAATCAAGCCATTGCCCCATCTCTGCGTTCCATAAGATACCGTTCATCGCCTTTTGTCTATTTTGAGAAGCTTCTGTAAAATGTGTAACCGTGCTACTTTCTCCAATAAGATTTGCTAGAAAAGCTATGTCGAGTTCCATCTATTACACAAATTTATAAGCCCAGGTTATATGCAAGGTCCCATTTATAAGGCGTAATTTTCAGAGATTCCACAAATTACCTTCAGAAGGAATGCATTCAAATCAACTGGTAGAATTGATGCTGTACTAGTCGTTGTGAGATCAGATCCGTTCCTGCAACAGAAGATATAACCAGTCATGCTTTGTATTATCAAACTATAATGAAAATATATGAACAATAACACTGCTTTGTAACTTCTGAAATCTGATACCGCATCCATCTTGAACTGAAATCCCATCCACTTTCAGCAGCTGACGCTAGCTGACGGTATAATTCTCTCTTTTCACATATATTTGGGAGTTTAGAAGCTGTTTCACTATCCTATATCAAATTTCAAAAACAAAAAGAATGTATAGTTTACATTGGTAAGCAGACCATGATATGCCCAATTCAAAAGGAAATGAGCTAGCAGCGCCATACAATAGTTGATGATTCTGGCCGGGGTGTATTCCACATAGCATAGTACCGACTCAAGCTGTGGTTTGATCCCTGAGCGTCTTGAATAGTCACTTTATGTATTCCTTGAACAAAAAAGAAGTGGAAAAAGACAAATAAGTAAGTCTTCTGTAGGCTTCCGATAAAAAGCAATTCAGCCGGAGAACTATAACAAAGCCTAAAAATTATACTAGTAAATTCAAAAGTAAAGGCAACAGACTATTCAATAGGAACCGGAAAAACAAGATAGTACCTGAATTCCAAAAGTGATACTCCTTGAGCAAAGAGGGAAGGGATCTTGTAACCAAATCTAAATCACCTGTCCGTTTGTATATTTCAACAATCATCGCGGCCAGGACAGGTGGCTGACTGAACATGTGAAACAAAAGATACAATTAGAATTTGCATAGCATGAAAGAGAAAATACATGACACTGGACTCTCATACATCCATAACTTATACACAGTCAGTCCTATTTAGTTTTTTCTAGCCAATAACCAACACACCACCCACACCCCTCAGAAACCAACAACAAAAATAGCAGTGAGAGGATAAATCACAGTAAAATAAGACCGAAGTACAAGAGGAGATCCTGATTTCCCAGGAAAATAACTAAGGTAAGAAAGAGATGTCATTACTCCCTGCAACCTTTTATGTGCATGATTCAAAAAGGGATAAATCTAGAAGTTAAGCTGGTTTGCATGTTCTATTGGTAGCATTTACAGAAAAAAATCATTCAAAGTTGGTTTGAAATGTTACGAAAGCTGAAACTTTTGCATAATGGAAATACATACATACATGTTAAAGCATCTAAAAAACTGTAAGCTTGACGAATCAATACATAAAGAATGCACTTGCCTTCTGTTACTGTAGTATGCTCTTGCACCATTAAGAACATAGCCAAATTGATCTATCAGAGAAATAAGATTATACACAATCCCCTTAGCAGTTTCATACATCTTGCTTGCTAACAAACCCCTGCATCACAAATATGTATAATGTATAAGATTTTCTCGGAGCAAGGGAGAACTATTAAAAGGACAAAAGGTGCACCAGCTTCAGGAAGTATCACATCAAGCGATTTTGCTACATGATTAGTTCATATAGAACACCTAACGATGAGACTAGATTGATGTTCAGCTAGTTAATTTAAGTCTACAACAAAGAAAAGATTACTTATTTGTCAAAAAAGTATGCCTCAAGAATATACTTATATTCTTGTAAAGTTGTTGTCATGTGACCAGGAGGTCACGGGTTCAAGCCTTAGAAACAGCCTCTGCCATAAATGTAAGGTAAGGCTGCGTATAATACACCCTTGTGGTGGCGCCCTTCCCCGGACCCTGCTCATAGTGGGAGCTTTAGTGCACCGGGCTGCCCTTTTTTAGAGTTCTGTTCAGAAATCTCAATACATAAAAATCTAACAAAACATTGGAACTTTTCAGATGACAGAGCAGTAGATAATGTGAATTCTACAAATTCTTTGTTTCGGCTTCATCAATGTTCAAATTTTGCAATATGATCTCTTTAGAAAGTGAAGCAGTGAGCTGAACTTCTATTAGTTTCACTTTTTACCAATTTAGTTCATGAAACACCAATCAGAAGCATCAATGAAGAGATAACATATACTCCCTCTGTTTCAATTTCTTTGTCTTACTTGTTTCATAAAGAATACCTTGTTTCTTCTCTGGCAACTCTTTAATTCTAACTATCACATGTTTAAGACTACAAGATTCAAACGTTTTCTTATTTACTTTCTTAAGCTCCGTATCAAGTCAAAACCAGATAAACCAATTGAAACAAAGGGAGTACCAAAGGTTGATCAACAACATAATAACACAGGTAAACAAGACATAAGCCTAACCTTATTACCCAATAAGAATCCCAGTAATAAACCTCCTTAAACCGCGATCCCGGTATAATAACTGGATTTTTCAATGGAAGCAAAGTATAAAACTCAGGCTTTTCCAATACATGATCAGACACTTTCCTACTCAAATTCTTCCACAATGAATGCACCTCCAATGCCCATGCCCTCACCTCAGTGTTCTTCACCTTTGGCAAAAAACCTTCAGGCTCAACCACATAATCCACAGGCTCAACATAAACCAAATCCTCATCAGCACCACCTAAATACTTATCTATAAACCCATCCAAATCATTTTTCAACACTGAACCATTCACATTTCTCGGAATCTTATTAAAAGCTTCAACAGTTACTTCAAGATTCTGTCTTATTGACATGTCAACAAACAGTTTTGGATCAAACCCTTTATGTCCATAAACCTGAAGAGCAGTTTCTTGAACTTTTTCAAGAAAAACAACTAAAGGGGCTGTGGGTATCACAGGACCCTTTGCACAAGATTCAGCTTTGATCATATTCATAGATGTAAATAATATAAACACAATAAAAATCATAAAAATTGTTACTCTATCCATGTTGTATAACAAGTTAAAGGGTTCAATACTAATGCCATAGCCTATTTATGGGAAGAAAAAAAAATCTTTTTTTGAATGAGAACAGAAAAGGCCGGCAATGGGAATTGTTCTGGCCTTGGGTGACAGTGGCAGCTATTTCGTGTATTTAATCGAGTTACACAAAAACTTGTTGACTTAGGTAGTAGTATGCTCGTGAATTTAGTTGAGTTTAAAATTGATTCGACACTACGATTATTAAAAAATAAAAGAGGGTGGCAATGGGAATTCTTGATTTTTCGATGGGTACTATGTAAGATTAAAAACTGAAATTGAGGACAAAGTCTAAGGTTAAACAAAAAAGATTCTTGATTTTGTGTTTTACCTGTCCACTTTGGTTTTGTATTAGTATTACTAGTAGTCTTATTCCAAATAGGATTCAACTTTGGTGGGCTGATATAATTTTAACCTAAAGAATAATGTAATTAATTGTTACCAATTAACCTATACTAAAATAATATTAATTAAAAAGTCTATAATGGTTGTCAACTGATAGTGGAAGATGACCAAAGAAGGAATTTTTCTTTATTAGGAAACTCTTTTTGTTTAAGGAAAGAATTTGACATAAATTTGCGAAAACTTTCTTAAGAAAAAACAAAACATGAAGAGTGCCCCAAAAAAATTACATCTGTATACACATTTTATACAAGAATTATAAAAGAATAAAAAGAATGCGTATCTTCAAATACGTGTATTTTTATGTTGGGCGTTGTTAGAACGTTTATGTTGAGATACCACGCACTGTTTTTATAAAGTTAGGTGTGGTTAGGTAAATAAGTCATGTGTTTTTATAAAGTTGAGAACCCATTCTGCAAGTGCCACCTGTCCATTGCAGAATTGACCTCTATGAATTTCAGCTCCTGAGTTGATATGGCTTCAGTATTGAACCAAAATTCAGCTCCATGATTTATGATTTTATTGTGTTGATGTTATTCACAGCAATGAATATGATCAAAGCTGAATCTTGTGCAAAGGGTCCTGTGATAACCACAGCCCCTTTAGTTGTTTTTCTTGAAAAAGTTCAAGAAACTGCTCTTCAAGCTTATGGACATAAAGGGTTTGATCCAAAACAGTTTGTTGACATGTCACTAAGACAGAATCTTGAAGCAACAGTTGAAGCTTTTGATAAGATTCCAAGAACTGTGAATGGTTCAGTGTTGAAAAATGATTTGGATGGGTTTATAGGTAAGTATTTAGGTGGTGCTGATGAGGATTTGGTTTATGTTGAGCCTGTGGACTATGTGGCTGAGCCTGATGACTTTTTGCTAAAGGTGAAGAATACTGAGGTGAGGTCATGGGCATTGGAGGTGCATTCATTGTGGAAGAATTTGAGTAGGAAAGTGTCTGATCATGTATTGGAAAAGCCTGAGTTGTATACTTTGCTTCCATTGAAAAATCCAGTTATTATACCGGGATCGCGGTTTAGAGAGGTTTATTATTGGGATTCTTACTGGATGATAAGGTTACTCTATTGCTTCCCTGTGCTAATTCTGCTGTTGATCTTTTGCTATATATAGAATATCTCTTCGTTGTTGCTTCTGCTTGTTTTGTTGTTCTGTGATTTAATTAACTAGCTGGAATCTCATCTCATTGTTAAGTGTTTTGTTTAAGGTGATGATGTTGCAATGACACATATCGTCGCAACCTTATCATCCATTCAATAGTTTTCTTTTGTGAAAATCTTGTAAGTTAAGACGTACTTTTTATGCAGGGGCTTGTTAGCAAGCAAGATGTATGAAACTGCAAAAGGAGTTGTAACTAATCTGATTTCTCTGATAGATCAGTTTGGTTATGTTCTTAATGGTGCACGAGCGTATTACAGTAACAGAAGGCAAGCATCTTTTCCTTTTTCTTTTGGAGGTTGAGGGTGGGGGGTGCGGGTGACTGTATTGCTGGAAACTGTATTGAACTGACTGTATAAGTTATAGTTATCGGTGAAAAAAGTGCCTAGTTTCGTTTACTTCCTCTTATCGTGCTGTGCAAATTCTTATTGTATCTTGTTTTAGTGGCGATTCACATATTCAGTCAGCCTCCTGTCCTGGCTGCGATGATTGTTGACATATACAATCGAACGGGTGGTTTAGATTTGGTTAGAAGATGTCTTCCTGCTTTGCTCAAGGAGCATCACTTTTGGAATTCAGGTACTATCTTGTTTCTTTTGGGCTGCCTATTGAATTGGCTGTTGCTTTTCTTGCAATTTCTACACAGAAGCCTTCACTTATCTGTCATTTTCGACTTTTTTTTGTTCAAGGAATACATGAAGTGACTATTCAAGATGCTCAGGGATCGACCCACAGCTTGAGTCGATACTATGCTATGTGGAACAAACCCCGGCCAGAATCGTCAACTATTGTAAGGCTCCTCAACTCATATTCCTGAATTGGGTAGATCATGAACTTCTTACAACTGTAAACTTATTTTCTATTCATTTTTCATTTTATATAGGATAGAAGAACAGCTTCCAAACTCCCAAATATCTGTGAAAAAAGAGAATTTTACCGTGATCTGGCATCAGCTGCTGAAAGCGGATGGGATTTCAGTTCAAGATGGATGAGGTAACCTATTTTTCAGAAGTCATAATGCAGCCTCGTTGATAATGCAAACATAACTGCTTTTATCTTGTATTGCAGGAACGAATCTGATCTCGCAACAACTACTACAACATCGATTATACCAGTTGATCTGAATGCATTCCTTCTGAAGGTAATTTGTAACAATCAACGAAAGCTAGGCCTCATAAGTGTGACCTTGCATATAATACGCGATTTGAACTCGTGTCACAGATGGAACTTGACATAGCATTTCTAGCAAATCTTATTGGTGAAAGTAGTGTGGTTGCACAATTTACAGAAGCTTCTCAAAATCGACAAAGGGCCATGAACCGTATCTTTTGGAACGCAGAGATGGGGCAATGGCTTGATTATTGGCTTGACAGCAGCAACAAATCGGAGGTGGTATATTGCAGATGAATTCTTCCATGTCTTCTCGCTTTCAAAAACTAAAAGCATTCTCAAGTTTCGTTTCACTTGTTTGCGATTTCAGGATATTTATAAATGGGAAGATCATCACCAGAACAAGAAGTCATTTGCCTCCAATTTTGTTCCTTTGTGGACTCAGTTATTTAGTTCAGGTCTGTATCCTCAATCTCCGATGTTTTTTCCACTGTCTCTCCTTTTATCGAGGGAGTTAAGTCGTGGAAATACTTGAGCATGTAATGATAAGTATTTCTGCTTTGTTATGATTGAAGATGATATCACAACTCAGAGAGTAGTTCAAAGTCTCCGAAGCTCGGGCCTGCTTCAGTCTGCAGGGATTGCAATGACCTTGTCTACTACTGGACAGCAATGGTACATTATACATTATACTACAGTGACTTTTAACCTTTGATATCTCATCATATAAGTTTACAACAGGGATTTTCCAAATGGTTGGCCACCCCTTCAACACATGATCATTGAAGGCCTCGCAAGGTCCGGGCTAGAAGAGGCAAGAACCTTAGCTAAAGACATTGCTGTCCGGTGGATAAGAACGAACTATGTAGCTTACAAGAAAACCGGTGCAATGTATGAAAAATATGATGTCACGAGATGTGGAGCAGCCGGAGGTGGTGGTGTGTATGTAGCCCAAGTAAGTACAGGAACCGATTTTGGCATCTGTCGATTATCCTGCAATTTATTTCATTATAAATGCAACAACAGCTATTATATCCAAACAAGTCGAGATTGACTATATGAATTATATCACTTATGTTTATACACCGTTCTAACAGTTAGTAGTCCTAGTCCTCCCCTACAAAGGCGAACCCAGGATTTGAAGTCTGTGGGTGCACCGGTGTTGTCAATGGCGCGCATAAGCCTCGAAGCAAGACTCAAAATGTATTGAGCGCTCGCCTCACTTAATGTGCAACTTAGGTTCTAATTTCTAATATATACTTTTCCCTGTCAGTCAATGAGGCTTTCTTAAGAGACGGACTATTTCACTTTATCAATTCTTATTTTTTTCTTCATATATTTGTCATTCATGCTTATATTATTAGTCTTGGACTAGACATATATTTATATTTTCTTCTCTTTATGCTTTTTTTTTGGGTTAAATTTCACGCTTTATTTGTACTTTGTGCTTAAACACAATAGACTGTAAAACTTTTTTACGCTTGTTGCTTTTGATAATACTGTGGTGCACAATATTATCTTAAGACATTAGAAAAACTTTCAGTGTCGATTAAGAGATATCATCATATTCAATTGGTTGTCAAAGACATAAACAATACTGAAAAAATAAATATATAGAACAAGTATGAGTTCTAAGCTAATAACTTTACTTTCTTATATAATATGAGGTTTATTTTTAAGATTGTTGGATAATCATTTGTAGTAAGTAGCTCAATGGTCAAGGGGGATTCACTTCATGGGATGGTTGAAGGTTCGAATCCCGTTCCAACATTTTGATGTTATAAATTTAGTAATAGAAAAAATATTGTGCTACCAGGGATCGATCCTAGGTCGCATGGAAGGAAGCATTGGCTTCAACCAGTGCATCAAGGTGCACTAGCATTCAACTTAATAAAAGAGAAAATGTTGCGCGACCCAGGGATCGATTCCCTGGTCGCGTGGACGGATGTGATGTCTTCAGCCAGCGCGGCAAGGTGCACTAACATTCATTTGTGGGTGCACTATTAACTATATCTCAATTTCTGAAGGTATATACATATATATACGTATAATTTTTTTTAATGTTAACGGGGCACGTGCACCCCCACTAATAACTGTGGGTTCGCCTCTGCTCCCCTATCATGTAAGCTACGGATTCACGTAAACTCAATAGCTTTTGTCCATATATTTATTAACAAATCCACTAAATATTCATGAATATCTAACTGTGAGCCAAGTTATTATTACTGTATATTAACTTGAGGTTGTTGTAGGAACACATAAACTTCAATTCTGAATCCGTCTCTGGTAGACAAGTTCTATACACAATATTTGCATAGTCATGACCATTTGCTTCACTCATATGTTATATTATAGCTTTGATATATAAGGTTTTAGGTGAACTTTGAGACATATCATAAAAAACAGTATACTATGGACATCTATAAAGTTTGAAATAAACATATTGAGGACATTAAATACATTATTTTTTTTTCAAAAAGAAACAAGAGAAACTAATATTTGTGTTTAAATGCAGACTGGTTTTGGATGGACAAATGGTGTTGTACTGGCACTTTTGGAGGAATTTGGATGGCCTGAAGACTTGAACATTGACTGCAACTGAGCAAGTAGAGTCAGTGGCGGAGCCAGGATTTTCACTAAGTGGAGTTCTGAAGTAAACACGGACTAATTGAAGGGGGTTCAATATCTACTATATATACATAAAAATATTTTTGACCATTTAAAATAGTATAGTTTTTCGTCAAAGGAGGTTGGAATGACCCCCCGAATCCAAGGTGGCTCCGCTACTGAGTAGAGTCATCATGAAATTAACAAGTTTACCGCCGATTGTCAGCTTATAGCAATCCTCCTCCTTTGTCCAAGCTTGAGACCGATAATGTGAGTGACCTCATACAAGCTTCAATATGTACCACTAAAAAAAATATTTGCTTTATGAAGTCATTATCAAGTAACTATAGGTAAATATTAAAACTATTAAGGGTTCTTTTATTTGTTTCATAAAGAAAAATAAAAATAAATAAAGAGAGGAAGATATAACTTATAAGGTAAATAAAAAATGCAGCTTATTGATAATTTTAGGATAACTAGTAAAGGAGGATTTGTATTTTCTGCTTCTCAATTACTACCACAAATGAGGCTGTCACACTTCAGACTACCCTGACATGGCAGAAAGTGAGGCATCCACTGTGATATAATAAATGAACAAGATAATACAAAAATAAAAATAAAAGACGAGCTTGGTGCACAAATCATTCAACGTTCACACAAGAATTCAAGGAAAGATCGCAATTCAAATTTATATAACAAAGACCGTCACACAAGCATCACTAATTGATTTCATAGTCTGAACCTATAAACTCTAAGTTACGCATAAACAATTTTACTGTTGCTCCAAAATTTAAGACCGTCACACATGCATCACTAATTGATTTCACAGTTTGAACCTATAAACTATGCAGTCCAAAATTTAAGACCGTCATACATGCATTATTAATTGGTTTCATAGTTTGAACCCGTAAACTACAAGTTACACAGAAATAATTTTACTATTGCTCCAAAATTTAAGACCGTCGCACACAGAGGCAGAGTTAGCTGATAGTGAGGGGGGTCATCCGAATCCCCTTCGACGGAAATTATACTATTTATATAAGCTTAAAATTTATGTATAGATTGCAGACATTGAACCCCCTTCGACTAGTTCTTTTGTTCACGTTTTTCAATTTTGAATTCCCTTAGTTAAGAAGTTGGCTCCGCCACTGATGACACATGCTTGTTAATTGGTTTTATAGTTTGAACTCGTAAGCTATAAATCATGTTGAAACAATTTTACTGTAGCTCCAAAATTTAAGACCGTCACATATGCATCATCAATTGGTATAGTTTGAACTCGTAAACTATAAGTCATGAAACAATTTTACTATTGCTCAAATATTTAAGACCGTCGTTGTACATACATCGTTAATTAATTTCATAATTTGAACTCGTAATCCATAAGTCACGTAAAAATAATTTTACGGTTGCTCCAAAATTTTCCTTTTTCAGTTTCTCACTGAAACTTTGACTGCAGATAAATGGACTTATGTCATTTTAGGATAAGTGTGAACTCTGTAGATTGAAATATATAGTAAAAAAAAAAAAAAAACGGCTATCCCTTTATGTCCTCGAGACTGGTGCAACAGTTACAGGTAGCAGTTAACCCAGAAAACCGGGTTTACTGATCATGTTAAATTAGTCCATGAAAATATGACTCGTCCAATTCATTCAAATTTGAGCAGGTGATTATTACTACCAAAAAGACCAAGTTAATTCGCCGTGCCTAAGGGTGGTAAAATTAGTCCACGTCTAATTCAGTTCTTCTAAAAGTTGGGTTGATATGTAACTCAAATTAAACTACGAGGAACCCTGTCGAAATATTTTTGAAACTAGAGAAAAAGGTCCGAAATATACCTAAACTTTGGCGAAGATTGTTGTAGCACGCTTCAACTTTGAGGGGGTACTATTACCCCCTAGACCATTTATTACCGTATTTCTGTAGCATATATTTGCTTAGCTGGACCACTTCTGACTCTTACGCGCTCAGTGCGCGTGTATTCACACAGTGGTCCATCTAGATAAATATATGCCATAGAAATACGGTGAAAAATAATCTGGGGGGCCATAGGCCCCCCCGCAAAGTTGAGGCGTGTTACATCAATTTTCGCTAAAGTTTAGATATATTCCGAACTTTTTTTTCCCTTGAAACTACACTATTTTTTCTATTTGATAAGCATGTTATATTAAAACTAAACTCCCGCTATGCACGAGGTTTGAGGAAAAACCGAACCACAAGCACATATTGTACTCAACCTTACCTTACACTTCTGTAATTAAGAGGCCGTTTCCACATTCATTAGATACTTACAAATTATTAGAAAACTATAAATCGCGCTAAGACTTGAGCAAAGGTTTGGTTATAACCCAAAGTTATCGACTTATTTCACCTCAAGTAACTTTACACTAGTTAATAAACAGTTCAATCGACCCAAATTGCGATTCAACCCGTTCATTTAACTATACACACTGTTTAACCAGAAAACCAGGCTTACTGACCATGCCAGCAGTAAAAAAGAAAAAAAAAAAACAGACTCACTGAAAAGCAGGAAACAAGGCCCCTGGTTTACTGCTAAAAAAAGTATAGTGGATAGCAAAAAGCCTATAGACTTCAACAAAAAAAAACTATATATATAACAATCATATATGAAACTGAGGCATGTTTTTTAACAAAGTCCCTCAAAGCAACAAAATTAGCAATTTACAAAAAAAAAAATGGAAGAATCTTCAACTTCATCAAGCAAAAATGGCAAATCAAGTTTTTGTATAACAAGAAAAAAGACTTTGAAAAATAAAAGAGCTAAGTTGTATATTATTCGTCAATGTTTATACATGTTACTTTGCTGGAGGGAACGCGTCGATTAGAATGATCGTATCGAGGAATTCTACCGTACTTCGTCATGCAAAGTCTACCCAAAGGTTCGAGTCAGATTGTATCGAGGAATTGTACCGTACTTCATCATGCAGAGTCTACCCAAAGGTTCGAGTCAGATTTGTAGGAAGTGGATGCATTTTAACAGTACTGTATTTACTATTACATTTTTCTTAGGCTAAATTTGTAATGTAAGAAATAGGGAGAGTAATTTCACCATGTGTGAATTGTGTATTTTACATTAGGGAAATTTTTACAGAATCTCTATTAGTGTATATTTTGGAGCTTATTTTGCATCAAACTTCTGTTAAGTTCTGAGTTGAAAAAACGTTTTGGGAGAAGTAAAGTGTGTGCGAAGAGTAGCAAAAGCTTTAAAAAAGTATTTATTTTTTTCCCAGCATTTTTTGAAAACAAATCCACTTAAAAGTACTTTTTAAAAAGTCTGATCAAATACTTGTTCCTTCTCTAAAATGCTTTTGACATTTAGGGGTTGTTTGGTTGGAAAAGAGTTATTTAGGAATTAGTTATCTCAATGTACGTGGGATAATTTATCCCATCACTATGGTCTAAATGGTGGGATAAATAATCTCTGTACTAATTAATAGCTCACATCAAACATGAGATAAAATAATTCTTTATTTTGTTCCGAGACTATTTATCTCTTACATCATACGCCAAACAACCCTTGCTAGCCAAATACAAGTTTATTTTCTTTTAATTCAAAATAAGTTGATTTTACAAGTCTGACCAAAAAGACGATGATATGTGAAACAATGTGTAGAATAATATGCAATCGCTAAGATTACGACCACTATTGCTTGATTCAATAATGACTAAGGACGAGTTCTCACTTTCATAGATTCTTCGTTTGACCTCCCATAGCGGTCCTTGCTTTTAAGAAAGCGGAGCGAGGCCAATTTTTTTTGGAAGCCAGTAAAGTTAGTTCAGTGACTGTCATAGAAAATTGCTAATCAATGGTATCATTATTAGTTATTTTTTTTTGCAAATATTTTGTAAGAATAATCTCACCAATCTCTACTGTCAGTTACAAACTCCTAAACAAGAGCATTGCTAACTATAAAAGACCAACGCAAGAAATCCTACATGCAAAAAGTAGACTTTACTATATCCCAAGTTACTCCACAACTTTTAACTAGAGATTTTAGTAGCTCAGTTGGTTGCTATCTGAACTTTTACCTTATTGATGATAGATGAATTTTTCACTTGTAATCTCCTCCCCGTAATTTTACTAGATCGACTTTTACCTTTGTCTCAAGATATATAGTATGTGTCTAAGCATTGTTTCGGTTTGTTGTCTGTATAATATTTGTTCCAGCGCATCTGGTGTAGTGGTATCATAGTACCCTCCCACGGTACTGACCGGGGTTCGATTCCCAGATGCGCATTTTGTCATCTATTTTTTTATTTTTGCAACATAATAGTAAAAATTCATATATATATATATAACCAAGTGATGGCATCTAACAATCAAACTCAACCCACAACAATAATAACATTGGTTTTTGAAACCCCCTATGTTTCTCCTTTTTTTTTAACAAACTCAGCAATTCAGTTCAATTCTCCCCCTAGCCTCTCACAATTTAAAAAAAAAGGCAGACACTCTGCGTGAGATCCGAAGAAGGATCACACTACAAGGATCTATTGTAAGTAGTATTTACCTTGCATTTCTGTCAAAGGTTGTTTCCACAACTTAAACTCGTGACCTCTTGGTCGCATAACAACTTTACAAGTTCATTCAATCTCTCACAATTCAAAACAAGATATAGAAAAAAGGAATTTATCATGACGCACCGGCACGAACATAGTAGTCGAATGGAAATCTCCACATATGAAAACAAAATTTATGCCTTTGTTTTTTTATAAAAGGAAAAAATAAAACATATAAGATTAAACATCAACAACTTTGAAAATCTTAACCACAACACTGCTTTTGTGCATCAATCTGTTGCTTACTGTTGGAAGTGTGCCATTTTCATGCATATACAGTCGTGGGCCTAGGCCATGAAAGTAACTAACAATAATTCATCCTCTTCAGAAAGCAACAACCTTTGTTAGAACTGTTTATGATGATTGCAGTATATTCTTGTAATCTTGGAATGTCCCATCGAAAGGCGTCACCCTGCCCTCAGAGACGGCCCAGAGTTGATCAACACTACCAGATATTAAATGTTCATCATGACTGACCTGTAAATAATAATACATAGCAGCAGCATTAAAGACCAGCAAAAACAAAATACAGTTATGTTTCCGTTTAGGGGGAAAAAAAAAAGATTAACGGAAGTTTCATAGTACCATTAGTACGCCTCCTTGGAACAAGACAAGACCTTGTATCAGGGCCTCAACAGCGTCCAGATCCTACACAGAGCTCGATTAGAAATTTGCATAGATCAGTAATCTACCAAAATCAAGCAAAAGATGTGTTCTCGCTCAAACAAAGTGTTCAATAGAAATAATGCAATCACATATGTAAACTTTGAATAAACATCAGTAACTGCTAGTGCAGCATTTGCTTTAGCTGTTGAGATGAAATGAGAAGCAAGAAAAAGACAAGCAAACTAAGCATCTTTCGTAAAACCCACACACTTTAGCTACTAATATGGCCTGTTTATGTGACGCAGGCAGGACGCTTCCACTTTTACTACCAACAAAAATATGTTCAGAACGAATAAAAGACGTCAAAATCACAGATGCACAAAAGAAGATGGTTAATAAGAAACTAAACAAGTAAAAGATACTAACCAAGTGATTTGAAGGCTCATCAAGAAGCAATATGTGAGGCTTCTTGAACGTTATCTTTGAAAATGCAACTCTGCTTTTTTGGCCACCTGAAATCCCATAGATCAATTCATAATGTGGAAATTAAGTTATTATCGTACCACAACTCTTGACTCCAAATGACAACACATAACAGAAGGCGGAACTGAATCATTGTGATCTGAACCAGAAAAAACATAGTAGAATGCTAACATACCAGACAAAGTGTACATGGGCTGCAGAGCAAGATTTCCAGTGATACCAAATGAACCTAGATGACCACGTAATTTTTGCTCAGGCACTCCCTGCAGGAAGTCGGAGCAAGGTTATGCATTAAAATAGATAATTTGCCGATCCACTTTTTGCAATAGCAGATTTAAGAGAGTAATAAATCCTGTAAATATCTTATTCAAAAGTACGGACACAAATAAATTCAGAAAAATCAACTGCTAGATCCACCTTCTTCAGAGAGAATCTATTATGCACATATATTTTAGAATTTACAAGAAAATTCATCATCAATTAGAACTTACTGGAAAGCAACGCATCATGTATAAGAGGGGATTTGAGGACAGATCCAGCCCATCAACATGATGCTGACTAAATACAGCAATGCGGACCTAAACAAAAAGAAAAATGCAATAAGACCAATTAATTGAAAAGAGTGAAATGAGACATTTGCCAGAACAAGAATGATTGTAAGCTCAAAAGGTGACCACTAACATTTGTTTATTCAGAAGTACTAGTCTTAACTTTTACTAAATAAAAAGGTGAAAGGAATTATAACGAGAGAGTGCTAGAATACAGCTGATACGCAAATTGATTAGACAATATGGTACACTGACAAAAGTTGGCAAAAGATATGATGTTAATGACTGAACTAGTAGATGTTAAAAGTGATTAAAAAAACTCATAATAATGCAATGTATTTAATTCACTGGCAAATAAAAGCTACCTTAGCAGAGCGGAAAACAGTCCCTGAAATTGGTTGAAGCTCCCCGGAAATCAGCTTAAGTATTGTTGACTTTCCAATACCATTAGGTCCAACCACTGGAAAATATTTACGGTGAAATATATGGTGAGCAAGGTCCATGATATATAAAAACAGTATAATGATTTAGAATCAGTTATAAAGATACATATGCCAAAGCCACACACTACCTAATTCACAAATAGAGAACCAATTTTACTTCCCAACAGACAAACTCAATGTTAAATGCAAAGAGACATATTACAGATCAAAGGATATCTATACAAAGGTTTGTAACAATAAGAAAACTACATAATAAATGTCTTACTTGCTACTCTGCTATCCAAATCTATTCCAAAATTCAAATTTTTGAACAATACTGGGCCCCCAGGATATCCAAAGGATGCATCACTGCATTTGTAACAAGGTAAGGAAGTTAATTAGCTGATATTTGCTTTCGGACAGAAGATTCAAAGAATTTCTTAGACACGGAATAAGAGATGCTCAACCTAAAGCTTATAATAGGAGCACCAGGCCTATCATCAGGAGAAGGAAACTCAAACTTGTAGCTGCATACAACATACGCAAAACAATCATGAGTTCATATAATTAAGAAATATGCAACAAATATCGGAGTTTATCGAATCAAGTGATAACAAGTTAAACCAAAAGAGAGTTGAAATAATAGAAATATATAAGAGCAATGTGTTAACGGAAGGAATGCGTACTCAGGATCATTGATGACTTCATCCACACGACCAATTCGTTCCAATGCCTGTTAAATTTAAGAAAAACCATTCAGGTACTGATCATGGCATGCTAAGGCATCACAAGTAGATCTATTTAAATTATTAAACAATCGGATCGGAAAACTGCTTAAATAACTTGAGCAAACAACTATAACCACGGAAAACTGGCAAGATGTAGGAGCAGCTTATGGTAAAATGAAAAAATACCTTAATTCTAGATTGAACAAGAGATGCACGCTTTGCATTGTACCGGAACTTATCGATAAAGGTCTGCAAAACATTAAAACCAATGAATGTATCAAACTGGTAAACAACTTGACAAGAAATTTGCAAATAAGGTTGCAATTGAGAAAGACCTGCATGTGGGCCCTTGTGCGTTCATTCGCCTCGAATGCCTTCTGTTGATTCTTAATTTGTTCTTCTCGTGTCTTTTCGAATGTATCATAGTCTCCTTTATAAGTTTGCAATTTCTGATTTTGTAGATGGATAATATCTGTGACTACCTGGAGAAAGAAGCAAAGATAGGTTTAAAGATGTCAGAACCAACATCAACCTCAAGACATACTGATCCCCAACTATTGTTTTAGGTCAGAGAAGAAAACACGTACAGTATTCAAGAACTCTCTAGCATGAGAGACAACTATAAATGTCTTTGGCCACTTCACCAGGTAACTTTCCAGCCATAAGACGGCATGCAGATCAAGATGATTCTGCAAGGAAAAGAAAACAGTAAGTTCTGTGTTATTCCGCGAGCAAAAGAAACATAAGTTCATTGTTTGAATAGATGTACATCTACATCCTCAAGAAGAAATAACACACCGTGGGTTCATCAAGCAACAATAGATCAGGTTCAATGAACAGTGCCCGAGCAAGAGCTATTCTCATTCTCCATCCTCCAGAAAATGTTTTGGTCGCTCTCTTTTGCATTTCTGTAGTGAAACTCAAACCCTGGAAGTAATAAACACCAATGAGAACTAGACCATTCATTACAACTGGCATGAGCACAAACGAGTCGACCAGTAGGCAAAACATCATAAGAAAAACAAAGTTGGAAGGTGGAGAAGCATTCTGCTTGAAGCACGACAAAAAAACAGCAGAATCAAACCCAAACTCTTAAATAAAGAATGTTCTTTTTCTTTTTGATAAGTAGATTCATTCAAGGGAATCAAGAAGATGCAAACATTACAATGATAGGTCAGTTAAGCTCCCAAAAATAAGGATTTGTAGCTTCTTTCTACGCTATAGAACTAACAAAATCCAAGATAGATCAGCTTCTAGCATTTCTTTCAGTTTAAAATGTTAATACACAGGTCCATAGCTTAAGATGTTGAAAGAGTCTAATGTCGAAGTTCTGGAAGCTTGAAACTAAACAAATTTAAGAAGACACTAAACTTATTCTGGAAATAGAAGCATAAAACGACAAGACAACATGAAAATATCAGAAGCCAAAACAGCAAGATAGTTCGTAAAACCAAAAGTTAGGACAGAAACTAAGACAACTTAAAATCTAAGGAGAGGCCAAGAAAAGCAGGATTGGCTTGAGACTAGCTTTCATTCTTTTGAGCCATATCCAGACATATTCCTTAGACAAAGTAACAACAACAACAACAACAACAAACCCAGTGTATTCCCACCTAGTGGGGTCTGGGGGGGTAAGATGTACGCAGTCCATACCTCTACCTCTAAAGAAGTAGAAAGGCTGTTTCCGGTAGACCCCCGGCTCAAGACACGAGATACCACACAAATACATAGTAAAGCACAGAACAAGATTTCATAACATAAATACGGCACCCACAAGTAATAAAAACAGAGAAAAGCACACAGATTCGTAACGCAACATGGAACAAGGTAACATAACAAGAATAATGCCCCCACTAAGTAATTCCCTACACTAGCGACCCAAACTGGCCCTAGCCTTCTGCCCTAATTCGCGTCCTCCAGATCTTCCTATCTAGGGTCATGTCCTCGGTGAGCTGTAACTGCTCCATGTCCCGCCTAATCACCTCACCCCAGTACTTCTTCGGCCTACCCCTACCTCGCCTAAAACCATCCAACGCTAGCCTCTCACACCTACGAACCGGGGCATCCATGACCCTCCTCATCACGTGTCTGAACCATCCCAATCGGACTTCCCGCATCTTATACTCCACTGGAGTCACACCAACCTTCTCCCTGATAGTCTCATTCCGAACTCTATCCCCTCTAGTCAGCCCACACATCCAACGCAACATCCGCATTTCTGCCACCTTCATTTTTTGGATGTGGGAGTTCTTAACTGGCCAACACTCCGCTCCATACAACATGGCCGGACGGACTACCACCCTGTAGAATTTGCCTTTAAGCTTGGGCGGCACCGTCTTATCACACAAGACCCCCGACGCGAGCTTCCACTTCGTCCACCCCGCCCCAATACGGTGCGAGACATCCTCGTCAATCTCACCGTTACCCTGGATCACGGACCCGAGATACTTGAAACTATCCCTCTTACATACCTCCTGTGATTCCAACTTCACTACCACCTCATTCTCCAGCCTCACGTCATTAAACTTGCATTCCAAATACTCTGTCTTGCTTCTGCTCAACCTGAACCCTTTAGACTCAAGAGTTTGTCTCCACACCTCTAATTTGTCATTCACACCCCCTCGCGTCTCATCAATCAAAACTACATCATCTGCAAAAAGCATACACCAAGGCACCTCCCCTTGAATACGCCGCGTCAACACATCCATCACCAAAGCAAACAAAAAGGGACTAAGAGTAGATCCCTGATGCAATCCTGTCAAGACAGTGAAATGCTCTGAGTCTCCTCCCGCCGTCCTCACCTGAGTTTTCGCTCCATCATACATGTCCTTAGACAAAGTAAGCAGACACATAATTGTAGTAACACGGAAAGAAAAGCAACAGGTATGTCAGCCTGTCAGGCATATGAATTGGTAAATCTTGATCTTGCTCATACATTATAAGCTAACATGTGTGCGATATTATAAATAAAATGCAAACTCTGCTTTAACCAAACATAGTGCATAAAGTGAACAAACATTCTGAACAGTTATTAAGCCTGACGCGAGCCAAAGCATGGAAACCGAATTACTGGGCACACTCAAACTAACCGAAAGTATAGTTGCTGCACGTGACTCAGCCGAGTAAGCATCAATGAAATCAAGTCTTTTGTATATCTCTTCAAGCCTTCTCGCAAGGGAAGTTTTGTCGATCCCCTCATTCAACTTATCACCCTTTCCAGCTTCACCTTCTAGGTCAATTACTCTCTGGAAAACCATGAAAATACTAAGAAATGGGAATGTACTTTAATCCATGAGAACAACATACAAAAGAATATTAAAAAATAAACAGTATAATATGACATAAAAGCTTAGCCATTGAATTATTTCTAACCTGTAATTCAAGCAGACGACCTTCTTCTTCTAGGAGTTGGGTTCTCTCCATATCAGTGTTAAGAATACATTGCAAAACTGAGGTATCATCACCAGCCACTTCTTGCTCAACATGCAATATCTGGCAGTTCTTGGGAATACCATCAATAGTGTGCATAGCCATATGTCTTAGGAGAGTTGTTTTACCCGTACCATTCCTTCCAATAAGGCCTGCACGCAAATTACAGATTCAGGTAATCTGTAGATTTATAGAACTTAACTGCTAATCATAAGGAAAAAGGGGAAGCGGAGGATGTGGATACATCAAAATTAACTGCCAATCATCATAAACAAAAAGAGGAAGTGAACTATGCCACTGTCTATAGGCTGTTTTTTTCAGAAAAAGTAATAAATTGCATTAACAAAGAACAGAAAATGTCCGCATAAACTGGCTACAGGCTATGTTCTTCTTTGGTTTTAAACAAGTCAGCCGGTTAAAAGTTAATTTTCTCGCAACCCCAGTGATATTCAGGTTAAAAGTTAATTTCCTTAGAATATATAGTATTACCAAATATATTAATCTCCAAGCTTCACCCCTCTTGAGATTTATGCCAATTCGTGCATCTGCAGTCTTCTCTGTGGCAAAATGTGGATACCACATTCTAGCTACTACTGAATAGCATGTGTGTGATGACTTACTTGCTGAAGATACTAAATGTGTATCAAGATAGCCTTTCACCCTCTGAACGAAATGACATATTTTCCTTTTAGCCCACACCAATAATCTTGACTCTTTCCTTGATCTTGATGGCAGAATTTTCTACCTTCAACCCCCCTAGAATGAATATAAACCAGGTCTATCTTGTATTATATCCAATGTGATGCGAATTTTCAACGAACTTATCACATTCAAACTATCATTTTCAACATTCTTTTAGAAAAGTGCTATCAATTATAATAGTAATCGGGCTATTTTTTATTTCCATATACTAACATGTTCAAAGATGTCATGATTTAACTCTGCACATCAGAGTGGGTCATTCTTATCGGCAAGGAGGGAGTAATACCATATAGGCAACATACAGACTACCTGAGGCTGATACTAAAGGTCTAACAGAACACAAAAATCAAACTAAAAACGAATGAGTTATCATCTATTTTCTCACTAACAATTAAGCGTACCGTAGTGTCTTCCAAAAGAAAGCGTGACAGAACCATCAACAATAAGGTCACGACCACCAACAGATATATTGAAATTTTCCATACGGATATCTTTAATAGCTGGTCCATCACCCTGACCATCATGATTCACACACACTAAAGGCATACCAGCTTTCACTTCTTCCACTTCTTTCAAGTGTGCTTGGTATTCTGCCTGCAGAATCAAGCCATGCAGATTAGAAAAACAAAGGAGTAAGCCAGCCCACTTTAATCTATTTTTTTTTTGTTTTTTCCTTATTTTCATCCACATGGCAGGGACAAGACGGTTACATTTTTTCAAGCATTAGTAGGAGAGGGATTACATTTATTCTGTCTCAAAACTTCATACTATTGTTATCCAACCAAAGGAGGATCTTGAGATGCCACACAAATACACACCCCATCAGAATTATAAATGGAAACTTAGTGAAGTGTCAAGTCAGACTAGCTTAGTACGTATTTGTGCAAACAGGTTCATTCTGATTATTGACAAGATTAGCGCTTTGTTCATCACCTCTCTCATGCGTTCCTCTTTCCTCTTCCTCCTTTCGAGCTTAAGCTTGTCACGTTCTGTGAGCAAAGGACCATCAACTGGTTCTGGCTTTTTATTCCTTGGAGCTTCCTCTTCATCCATTCCATCAAACATTCTCAATGGCATTTTTAAGCTTCTCACAGTTGGTTGGGGTTTAACCAATCCATGCTTCTCTAACTTCTCAGACAACTTGCTACAAACCTGTCATGATTCGAAAAATTCACTCTTTATGCGCCTGAAGATAGATTTCATACAATTTAATCCATTACCACAGCGGTATGCAACAAGAAAGACCTACGTAGAGGAAAGCTAATTATCACTAAAAGCTTCAAATTTTATTCATCAAAACTAATTGTACACAATATACCTTTTAAAACAAATTGAGACCAATGATTCTCCAAGTCATTACACTTCTTGCTCATAAAACTAAGCTAACAATTGCTTCATTTATACTTTGTAGTCGTGCAAATATACATATAACTTATTTTCCTTTACTTCTGAAATTACATCCCAGCCAAAAACTAGCAATAATATAACTACATATTGTACACAATATGCCACAACGAGATCCAAAAACAAAAGACCTACGTAGAGGAAAGCTAATTATCACTAAACATTAAGCTTCAAATTTTATTAATCAAAACTAATTGTACACAATATACCTTTTAAAACAAATTGAGACCAATGATTCTCCAAGTCATTACATTTCTTGCTCATAAAACTAAGCTAACAATTGCTTCATTTATAATTTGTAGTCGTGCAAATATACATATAACTTATTTTCCGTTCCTTCTTAAATTACATCCCCCGCCAAAAACTAGCAATAATATAACTACATATTGTACACAATATACCACAACGAGATGCAACAAGAAAGACCTACGTAGAGGAAAGCTAATTATCACTAAACATTAAGCTTCAAATTTTATTAATCAAAACTAATTATACACAATATACCTTTTTAAAACAAATTGAAACCAAGGATTTTAAAAGCCATTACACTTGTTGCCCATAAAATTAAGCTAACAATTGCTTCATTTATACTTTGTAGTCACGCAAATATACATATCCCCAGCAGATAACTTGTATTCATCAAAACTAGCAATATCTAACTACATGTTTCAGAATTAATTCATTATAACTAAAATTCGAGCTAAAATAACAAAAATTAGCAGAATCAACAGCGAAATTGAACATAAAATAGCAATATATAACTACATATTTCAGAATTAATTCAATATAACTAAAATTCGAGCTAAAATATCAAAAATTAGCAGAATCAACAGCGAAATTGAACATAAAATAGAAATATATAACTACATATTTCAGAATCAAATCAATATAACTAAAATTCGAGCTAAAATATCGAAAATTAGCAGAATCAACAACGAAATTGAACATAAAATGGAAAGTATTAATACCGCACGGCATTCGTTGAAATCCGGAACGCAACCGGAATCAACAAGCAACTCTCCAAGAGCTTCAAAAGCACCATCGCCATCGATTCCAAAATCGAAATCTTCATCAGCTACGACATTGATAATATAATCGATAATAGGTTGATCTACATCTACAGCTCGTTTGCCTAGAACTTCGTGCACAACGTTGCTCGCCACTTCCGCCATCTTCGGTTCGACGGTTTCTGGTTAACCGGCGATGAAGAAGATGAACCGGGTTTACGGGTACGGTGTGAGGCGGCTCCGGTCTTGTAGATAGTTATAGATTGTGAGAAATTGAGAATGAAAGCAGCAGCCAATTAGGACCAAGGGGAAATTACATAAATTATTTTGTTTTTGATAATTGTAGAAAAAGGAAATGCATTGATTGTTTAAAAAATTATTAGATACTTAACCAAATTATAAGTAAATAAATAAATTCTAAAACTTATTTGTTATTCACTAAATTTTTATTGTATTGTGTTTTTAAATTACGTTAGATAGCAATAAAAAATCTCTATCTTGCGTAATGATTGATTTAACATGATCAGTTTTGTTTTTGTTTAGTGTCCTCGTCTTCAGTTTTATTTGTTCATTTTGAATTTTGCACGTTCTTAAATCTTAAGAAATAATTTAAGGAATAAGTAACTAATACAACAATAATATATCCGATATATTTTCATAAAGTTAGCTCAAAACAAAAAATCATATAGAAAAAAAGACGTAATATAAGGAAAAAAAAAAAGTAGTACCAAAACAACAGACAATACAAGCATACCAATTACCAATACACCCACTATGTGAAACAACAAACATCACCAACTCCGAAAACATATACTACAAATATAGCACTATAATTATCAGCACAGATAACAAAACAAATGACTCCTATCTATTAGCAAGAATGCACCATTTCCGACTAATTTTTTCCTTAATTCGCGTTTTCCGCACCTTCTTCTTTAGGATCATGTCCACGGTAAGCTATAACTGCTTTATGTCATGTCTAATTACCTCTCTAATATTTATTCGATTTACTTCTACCCATCCGAATTGATCTATAGTGAACCTCTTACACCTCTATATTGAGACTTCTGTACACTTCCTCATTATGTGTCAAAACCATCTCAATCTTAATTTTATTTTCTTCATTATGTTTCAAAACCATCTCAACCTTAATTTTATTTTCTTCGTATGATAAAGTGAAAAATAAATAAAAAACGTTTTTGGAATGCTAAACATGTTGAGATGCATGTTTTTTTAGTACTAAGGGAGCAATTGTTTTAGTACTAAGAGATGCGAAAATATATAAAAGTTTAAAAATTAATAAGAGATATATTATTTAAATCATAAAGATTAATAAGAGATGCAGTATTATTCATAATAATAATAATAATAATAATAATAATAATAATAATAATAATAATAGTAGTAATAATAATAAACTTTCAAGTGAGAAATAAAAGGAAAATGAAAATGGAGTTAAAAGTCGGGTTGGAGCTTTCTTTGTGATGAAATCGGTTCGATTTAGATGTTAATTCAGCATTGATGTAATCCAAATCCATCGCAAAAAGAATTGAAAATTCAACGCATTATGGCTCAAAAACTTCAAAGTGCGGTATCACATTGACCAAATCACCTTACTGAACAGCAAATCGTTGTAAAAATTTGTAAGAATCATAAATATTTTGTTTCTAAATTACTTACTAATATATAATATACATTTCTATGCATAGTGTCATTTTGGTGTTTTGGTTCGAAACTGATTTCTCAATGGTAGCTCAATTCAATTATATGCTGACGCATCAATTTTTGAGATATATGCCCAAGTTTCAGTTAGGGCGTCTTGATAAAATTCATGGTCTAAAATCAAATTTTAACAGGAGGTCCTACTGTAATAATTTAGAGGACTCATTTGTTTTTGCATAGTAATTATTTCAACGTAGTATTTTTAAAATACACTTAATCTTTAACTTCACATATTAATATGATTTTTAATAAAAGTAAGATTAATTGTTGTTAATAAGATGTTAGCCATTTATTTGCAATGCATTAACTTGGATGTTGTTGTTAAAACGTTATTTATTAATATAAAGTTTGAGTTATTTAGTTCAAAGTTTTAAAATATTCCTTATAAAAATGAGATAACTTTTTCTCTATTATTATTATTATTTAGATATTTTTTTTAAAAATATTTTACAATCTTTATTATTATTTAAAGTGTAGTTTCCTACTAAAAATTGTGAGGGCTCAAAATTTTGGGGTCTAAAGCGAAGACTCTACTAGCTTTATCCATCCCTGATTTCAGTGTTTCTAGATAGTCACTATTTATACTGTTCTAGATTCGATGGCCTGAGTTACCTGATACGTGTTGGTAGTATTAGTCGAGGTAGCACAAGCTCACCTGGACATCACGATTATTGAAAAGAAATAAAAAAAACTGCAGTGTATAGGTTTTTCTTACTCCCTTCGTTTCGTTTTAGTTGTCCTCAATAAACTTGACACACCCATTAAGAAAATATTAATTAAGAGCTTATTTTATAAAATTAATCTTATGCTTTGAAAATATAAATTTAAATAAATATATTTTATTTAATTACTTAATATTAAGGATAGTATTAAAAGAATATAATAAAATACTCTTAATTTCGTCAAATGAATAATTAAATTAAAATAAATACAGTATTTGTAAAAAGAGGGAAAATAAAACGAAACGGAGGGAAGATTAAATTTTAGATCTGAGTTGCGAATAATTAGTCAATTTCTAGACAATCTCTATGTATCCAATTTTCTTTCCATATGTAGTTCTAAAGACTAAGTTAATTTATAAGTGTGGGTGATGGGAGGTGACAGTTTTTGTGGAATTAGTTAAGGTGTGGCTAAGCTGATCTGGACGGTACGGTTATTTAAAAAAAAGCAGTGTAGAAGTTTTTCTTATTAAATTACAGATCTGAATTTGAACTAATTAGTTAATTTCTCTATGTTTTCATGTTTGTTTAGCTTGATAAATCAGAAAATTTAGAATGATAAATCAATTTCTCTTAGTTTTTGCATTCTTCTTAGATTGTTGTGTAAATGGCTTCCATTGCTGCAGGAGCATCTGTGGTGGTCTGTTATCATGGGTGAACCAGGAAAACATAGAATCTTAATGGTCTCAGATTTTTTCTACCCTAATTTTGGTGGTGTGGAGAATCATATATACTATCTATCACAATGCTTGATTAAGGAAGGCCACAAGGTTAGTAAGCACCGTTTTCCTCTCTTAAAGTGGCCGTTATTGAATGTTACTTATTGATTAGAGATTAATTTTGCTGTTTCCCAGGAAGGATAGTTTGCTTTGTCTGTACCTGGAAGGGACTTGGTCTTGATATGCAAAAGTAAAAAGAATTGTCAAAAGAGAGTGAAACCGAGAGACATATAAGAGCTTAGTTTTGTTATAATCGGATACTCATTTTTATGTATTCATATTTTTTTGTTCCTATGCATAAATTTCAGGTGGTAGTTATGACTCATGCTTATCAGAATCGATCTGGAGTAAGATACATGACTAATGGCCTGAAAGTTTATTATGTCCCATGGAAACCGTTTCTCATGCAAAACACATTGCCAACCTTCTTTGGAACACTTTCGATTACAAGGACAATTCTGATTAGGGAAAAGATATCACTGGTACATGGACATCAAGCCTTCTCAACCTTATGTCATGAAGCTCTAATGCATGCTCGCACCATGGGTTACAAAGTTGTATTCACGGATCATTCTCTCTATGGGTTTTCGGATGTTGGAAGTATTCACATGAATAAGGTGCTACAATTTACTCTAGCCGATGTAACTCAGGCTATATGTGTTTCTCACACAAGCAAAGAGAATACAGTTTTAAGGTCTGGTCTGCCGCCTGAAAAGGTTTATGTTATTCCAAATGCTGTGGACACGGCCATGTTTACGCCTGCTCCAGAGCGACTCAGCAGGGATGAAATTGTAATTGTTGTGCTAAGTAGGTTAGTTTATCGTAAAGGAGCAGATTTGCTCGTTGAAGTGATCCCTGAAGTATGCAAACGGCATCCCAATGTAAGTGCTCTTCATTATCATGGTTTTCGTTACAAAACTAGTCTATGGATTTTGACCTTGTTTATGAATTCTGAACGTTGGTATTTGGCTGCATTTCTAAGGTTCGCTTCATTGTTGGAGGAGATGGACCCAAACGAGTGCGTCTGGAAGAAATGAGGGAGAAACACTCTCTTCAAGACCGAGTTGACATGTTGGGGGCTGTCCCTCATGCTAAAGTGCGGTCTGTACTTATAACTGGCCATATATTTTTGAACAGGTGTGAAACCTTCAAGTGTTACTGCGTACAACCTACAACTTATATCATTTTATTCTTTGAAGTCCCTCTATTTGGCATCTGCCATAGTTTCTTTCTTAAGTAATGCTATCCAGTCTTCTGGATTAGTTTTGACAGGAAAACAAAAGAAAAGAAATCTTTTAAGCAATCATGAACTAACATAAACCTTAGAAGAAAAGAGAGAAAAGAATGCTACATGGCTCATTACAACTTGTAGCAGCTGACTAGCTTAATCGGATTCGTTTTCAACTTTCCTTCTAGAATTGTCAAAATACAAAGGAAAACATTGAACTGCTACCTTAACTCATTCTCCTTCTGTGAAAGCACTAGCAAAAGAATATCATCTGAGTCATTTAAAACACACCTGATTTGTGGTTGAACAACAAACAATTTTCCACCTTCCCCGTTTCTAATCCTCATTTACTCTTGTTTCTTGTATTACTGTGCCAGTTCTTTAACAGAAGCATTTTGCATAGCTATATTGGAAGCTGCAAGTTGTGGATTATTAACAGTCAGTACACGTGTAGGAGGTGTTCCAGAGGCATGTCCATGATTCATTTCTCTTTGCTTGACTAGTTTTAGGATCTCCTTGCCTCTACTTTGTAAGTTGTTTGTTGTTATTTATAATATTTTTTTACTTGTACAGGTTCTTCCAGATGATATGGTGGTTTTGGCTGCGCCAGATCCTACTACTATGGTTCACGCGATCACAAGGGCCATATATATGCTTCCTAAAATAGATCCACAAGATATGCACAACCGTGTAAGTACCACATTTCCGTTTGCTCATCTTTTTTCTTTGTATTTTCGAGCGAGGTAGCTAAGGCTGTTTAGTTTCTCTACTCTCTTGAGTTCTATCAAGTATCAATAGTTTTGTATCTTAGGTGAGATCTGAAGGAAATTGAGAAGTTCAAGTCTTCCAACTCAATCTCTTGACCAAAAGAAAAATGTTTCCTATTCAATTTCCTTTTTCCTCTAAAAGGGATAAGACATAAATACCCCCCTCCTGGAACTAAGGTCGAATTTTCAGTTACACACTTTATTTTTGCTGGGCTCCTATTACCCCCCTATTCTCTCTCTTTCCCTTTAAAAGCAAACTGCCATTTCTCTCTTTTCCTTTCTTTTAGATAATTACTTTGTTCTTCCTACAAAGAAGTACTTATGTAAAGAAAATGAAAAGAAAAGAAATGGTGCTTGATTGGCACAGTAGTTCATTTAATTGGTTTTTAAGAGGTTCTTCATCTTCTTTTGTTTTCTACTTCTTTAATAAAACTTTGCAGCTTTGTAGATGATATACTCCTAGTAATTGCTCTCTCTGTTCCATTTGCATATGACGGTATTTGACTGAGAAAGAAAGATTTTTTCCACATACCAAAAGTTTCTTAGAATTTGTAGGGTAAAACATACCATGAAAGAGTGCAAAATGAAATACAGTATGTATCTATGGAAAGGAAGGTTCTTCGTGTCAATGGTGACTGTAGAATCTATGCAAGATAGTTAATGTGATTTATCCGGAACTATCTGAGAAGAAGAATTTAATTTTCTGACAACATTTTGGTCTCCAACTTCAGCAACGGCGAACAAGAACATTTCAGTAACCTGCGTCAAGTCTGTTAAACATATTAGACATGGCTAAGAAGTTAGAGAGAAGAAAAGGAGGGGATGGGACATGACATCTGCAGCAGCATTTCCAATTCTTTTTCCTTCTTTGATAGGTGCATCATTTCTAATATTTAGAAGCTTATGATGACTGTTTTTGTTTGGAGACTAAGCTCACAATGACTTTTTGTGGAAGGAAAAGAGGGTGAATAAGTACAGGATATTTAAGATAGATTAGAAGATTGATGATATAGTAGTTAAAAGGGCAAGATTTGTTTGTGGTTGTTAAGTGTCCAACATTGATGGAGCAAATGGGCTGTTGTCTCCTTATATGGTTTTGGGACATTATCACCTCTTGAGCTAGCTTTTCGGGTTGAGTTGGTACAAGATCTACTAGAGCAGTACTATTCATATTCTTTGTTTACTCAATTTTGGGCCTTCACATTATGTTTTCCATGCTCTATATCTGATCCGCTGGGAGTGCGGAGTTCTGATGTTAAGTGTCCACGGCAATCCTCACCTCAAGCTAGGTTTTGGAGTTAGGCCCAAAATCTATTTCAACCTATGATTTATGATTAAAAAGGTTGCAGGGAGTTGGTTTGGGGTGCAATTATAAATGTGAAAAGGGTGTTTCTACAGGTTTGTTATCTAAGAGGTATATCAACCATGTTATTTACTGACATTTGGATTCTACTGCCAGATGAAAAAACTTTATAGTTGGCCTGATGTAGCCAGGAGGACAGAAATTGTTTACAACCGTGCTTTGAAATGCTCCAATCCACCTTTGCTAGATCGATTGTCAAGGTATGCTACGCCTCTGTAGAAAAGAATGGTTTGTCAAGGTATGTCATTGCCCTAGAGAAATAAGTTGAGAACAGATAAAATCATATAATTATATGCTATTTCTCTTTTAGTAGTGAAAGAGCCGCCTTATTATTTTGGCCTAATTTATGGTACGAGTAAGATCAGATAATTGAATTGCAATGTCAAGTTCTTTGGATTCCTTTATCGTACTTTTGATGTCCTAGATTGTGCATGAAAAGGTATAGGTTTACATGATAACTTGTAGGCTTTCAGGCAACTGAACATGATTCTTTGGTCCTTTGTTGTCCTCAGACTGGGGAAAGCGTGCATCCTAGATTCAATGCTCTTCCTTGTAGGCCTTCAGGCAGTTGAACGTTCGTTTTGGGCTGTTTTGTATATCGTTTATTAAGCAGTGATTGGCCATATAGAGTTTGCACATGAACAAATGTTCTCTGCAGTTGATTAACTTTCAAGTTAATTTTCCACGAACCTTTTGCCAGGTACCTTACTTGTGGCACTTGGGCCGGGAAAATATTTTGCCTAGTTATGATAGTAAATTTTTTGCTCTGGCGGCTCTTGCAACTATGGAAGGTAAGTTCCTCTTTTCAATTAATATTTTGCAAATTCATTTGGTTTCCTATTTCTATTCCATTTAATCCTTATAGGCCTATCATAATTCGATTTGAAATCTATAAGCCTGACAAGGACATTGAAGTGGTACCTGATATTCAACTTCCAAAGTCGCAACATGAGGAGACACCATTTGGTTCCAGGCCAGAAAAAAGTTTATGATTCCGGTGCTTTACCCATCGGTGCAGTTCAGGGTCATTTACTATTCAAACACAATGTGGAATTAGGATTTAGGTAAAGTGTTTTACATAGTACATCTTGCTTGATCTATTTTTCTTTTCAATTCCTTTCCTGAGTTTCATATTACTTTTCACTTTTCTGTGTGACACACAACAGCAGGTTGCGTAGGAGAAAGTGGTTAAATGGTTTTGATCTGGGGTTTGATTGCACCAAGAAGGATTTTTGGAGATTTACGTACCCATGGTATGGTCAGTTGGTTCTTATTTGATGCAGTAGCACGTGTTCTTGCATCGTATCAGCCAACGCTTTCCCTAACCAAGAACAGATAAAACTCATTAACATGCCATTGTTAATAGGAGCCACTGGGATGATGCCTCCAGCCCCGGCTGTGAACTATACCAACCTGGATTATTGTAGGCTTCTTGATAGAGGTAGCGTTGTTCATCAATATATGCCAGTTTTATGGCAGCGCCATATCTATGGTTTTTCTGTTGCATCTGTGCTGGTTTGGCATTTGTAGGAGCTGTGAAACCATACAACCTGGATCATTGTAGATTTCTTTTCAGGCAGTATGTTTATCGACATAGGCCAGTTTTGTGGCAGCGCCGTATCAATGTTTTTTCTGTTGCACTTGTGCTGGTTTGACATTTATAGGAGTTCTTGTGTATATGTGTTTGGGCTTGGAGAACGTAGGGTTGCCCAGTTTCTTGCATTGTGTTGTGAAGAAGAACTAAAAATTCGGTTGTACCAATTTTCATGTGAATTTGTGTTAAATCGTGCTCCTTTCCTTTATTTCAAAATAGAATATCTATTGAACTCTCAAAACTCAAATTCATAATTCATTTACTTTTGGTTGTAAAATCGATTAAATGGCAACCATAATACTTAACGTAAGTAATAAAAAACACTCTTACTACCGGAACAAGGACACACTCCTTTCTACTAGCCTTTTATCATAATTCGCATACTCCACACCTTTCTATTTGGGGTCTTTAAAATACCAACAAAAAGATATTCACCTTGATTTCAAAAATAAATAGGAAGTTAGTCTAAATTATGTTAGATTCTATGTTGTTGAGCTATTCAAAATATTGCCACGTTCATGTCAAATCCTCATGCTCTATTGACTCCGAACAATATAAATCATATTTTCAATTCACACATTTATGTGAATATAATATACTAGTATATGAATATAGTATAATAATATATGTAAAGTTGTTCTAATTCCAGCATATTAAAACAAATAAAATTAAGAAAAAGCTCTCATCAAAATATCTTTCATTTTTTTTTCTTTTGTGACATTCACTTTCAAATATCTCGCGTGAGACATAAAATATTTTTTCTTTTCTTCTTCCTTCCTCTCCTTTTTAGAGGAATCTATTAATCTTTTTCAACTATTTGCAAGTTGCAACACCCAAATATTCCAAAAATAAAAAATCAAACAATTGTTGTGCTGAGTGTATTTGTATTTAGACGTGTCAAAAACTCAAATATCTCCCTACACTTTGGACTTCCACTCGTATAAACCCTTCAAACGGTGCGTCAAAAAGTCCATTCAAATTTCCACTTTTAATTTTTATCCTACCAAAACAAAGCCAAAAAAATAAATTAATCTATAAATACCACAAACTAATAAACTCACTTTTCACTGTCCTACAAATATCAATCGAATTTATTTTACTTAGATACGAGTGTCAATTGTGAGGTCTTCTTGTTGTTTATCAATTGAATTTGTTTAATACAAAGTTTGAAATTTTTGATTTTCTAGAGAAAGTGAGAAATTGAAGATGAGGCTATTGAAAGTAGCAACGTGTAATTTGAACCAATGGGCAATGGATTTCGATTGCAATTTGAAGAACATTAAGCAATCAATTACCGATGCTAAAGCTGTTGGAGCAATGATAAGGCTAGGACCTGAGCTTGAAATCACTGGTTATGGCTGTGAAGATCATTTCTTAGAACTCGATACTGTTGCTCATTCGTAAGTTTCTCATATTAACTATTATATATAGTATTATTTTTAAATTTTAGTTTTGTTCACTATATTCAGGTACTTGGTCCGCTATTGCACGTTGAGTAGCCTGGCAATAGCAGGTTATGTAATAAAATACTGTAGAATATTTTGTACACTCACTCACTCACAGTGTACAAAACTTAAACTCTTATTTTATTATAGACTTATTTGCTTCTACTATCTGTTGTTTTTGTTACTATGTGTTCTTTTGTTGCTATCTATTGTTTTGTGTGGTTCAATTATAGTCTTATTTTGTGCAGTATTGTTATGTTACTGCTGCTTGTTTTTGTCACTGTTTATTGTTTTGTGTAATTCGATTTTAGTAGTATTTTGTCGTAGAATTGCTTCTGCTACTATCTGGTGTTTTGTTTTTGTAACTAGCTATTGTTTCGTGTAGTTAGATTATAATATTATTTTGTTGTAGTATTGTTTCTATCTATTGTTATTGTTTCGTGTAGTTCGTTTAGTGTTATTTTATTGTAGTATTATTCTGTTACGCTATTTGTTGTTTTTATTACTATATATTGTTTCTTGTACTTTCATTACGTAGTTTTCTAGACTGCTTTTGGACTGTCGGTAACATCATTTCTACGGGTGAGGTAGAGGTAAAGTATGTGTACACTCTACCCTTCCTAGGCCCAACTTGTTGGGACTACACTGAGTATGCTGTTGTTGTTGTAATTTGTTTTTTTTTCCCTGGATTGCTTTGACCTATTTTTTCTTGAGCTGAGGTCTATTACCGTAAGTTTTTGTCTTTCTTTTTTTTTTCGTAGTTTGATTTTGCTTAGCGTTTTCTGAATTTTTATTGTTGTATATGCCTGAAATTGATAAATATTGGAATGTCTGATCGATAAAAATGCAAACTTAAGATAAATTAGGGCCTGTTTGATTTGGCTTATTTTAGGTGTTTTTAAGTGAAAGTAGGTAGCCATGCGTTGTTTTGTTGTCCGTTCATATTACTAGTCGTAGTATTTCTTTTGTAGTTTCTTGTATTTTCAATTTCTGTTACTTCCTGCTGGTTCTTGTATGGCGATTAATGTACTATTTTATTGTTGTTTCTGTTATGTTACTATCGGTTTTCCTTTCTCCATTCCGCCTCCTTCTTTGCCCTTGGATGATCCACATCTCAGGGTCAGGCGCCGTTCATATTCGCCCGGAGTTCGCTCCCAGAAATATAGATCACCTTCAAAAACAAACCGGAATTCCGTCATTCTCCAAACGGGACGGGGCCAAGCCTTTAGGTTGTTTAACTTTTTGTTATCATCTGTTGTTGTTCCTTAAGCTGAGGGTCTATTGGAAACAACTCTCTACCTCTGAGGTAGGGGTAACCGAGTATGGTCTGCGTACGCTCTACCCTCCCCAGACCCCCACTTTATGGGACTACGGTGGGTGTGTTGTTGTTGTTAAGTCAAAGTAGCTTTTAAGCACTTGTTTGTGTTTCAATAAGATTAAAAAATGCTTTTTAAGCACTTGTTTCTTAGCCAAAGTACCAAAAATAATCCAAAAGTTAGGATTCTCAACTTATGACTTCTGTTTATAAGCCAGTCTAAACAGGCTCTTAGTTCACACAATTCAACAACATATTTATAATTTTGTATACATACATCATCTACTTCAATTGTATAGTTCTCGAAACATACTGAGATAAATGGAGTATCACATTAATTTTGGCATAGTAAAGAATGTGGACTCGGAAACAGTCTCTCTACCCCACAAAGGTAGTGGTAAGGTTTGCATACATCCTTCCTAGATCCCACTTGTGGAATTACACTAGGTATGTTGATAGTGATCAAGTATAGAATGCGGACTATTTCTGCTCTCCTTTTTTCCCAAATGAGAATTGCATAGATTAACTTTAAATATGTTTCAAACACATGCAAATTCTAGCAGGTTGGAGGTTTCTTACTGATACTGCCATTATATAAAATTAGCTTTGTCACTACTATGTACATGGCCGATGAAGTTTGTTGCCATTTGTTTTGCACATACTATGTCATCCGTTATATACAGGTTTATCCTCGGTAAAAATGGCATTCTTGGAATGCTTTGGTGCATAAGAATTTTTGTAGCAGTTTTTAAGAAACAGACTTCCGTATAACACACATGTCAATTCAACAATTAGATATTGGCTAGATATGACTTGCTTTATCCTTTTGGAGGAAGGAGATAGATGAAGGATGTCCTATGCCAGGATATCTATCTTATCTCTCCTTTTAATTTAATTACTTTGCACATGAGAATATTTGGTATTCATAATCTGCTATTGTTTCGTGCAAGATGGAATTCCCTTAGTTTTGCCTTCCTTGATGGAAAGTGCAGCAATTCAATTATGGTGATATCATCAGTGTTTCTCGTCATTGATATATTTGTTGATCTTTGAAAAAAAAAATTGCTGACAAGTTGGCATCAGAAAAAGTAGAGAATAGCTTTTCCTGAGGATATCAAATTACCATTTGAGCTCTTTCCCTGATTGTAATGTTCTTCACAAACTTGCAGTTGGGAATGCTTAAAAGAACTACTGTTAGGAGATTGGACTGATGGCATATTGTGTAGCTTCGGTATGCCTGTTATCAAAGATTCAGAACGTTACAACTGTCAAGTTTTGTGCCTAAACAGAAAAATAATCATGATAAGGCCAAAAATGTGGCTGGCAAATGATGGCAACTATCGAGAACTCCGATGGTTTACGGCATGGAAACCAAAAGATCATCTTGAGGACTTCCATCTCCCAACTGAAGTTTCAGATGCTTTGTCTCAGACAACAGTACCTTTTGGTTATGGCTATGTCCAGTTTCTAGACACGTATGTTATTGTCCTCCCTGTCATCATTACACGTTCATAGTGTTTGTTTCTAGTTATTGTTTTGCTTTATGCCTCTCTTTTCTTGCTTGCATTGAATTGCACGTTTTGAAAACAGAATGTACGCGACCTCTTGGCTGCTTAGTTTATGGTGATGGTCTGCCTACAGTTATAGCCTGCTTGGCCAAGCTTACTTGTTTCTTAAGTGTTTTTTTTTTCCTTCCAAAAAGTGCTTAGTTTTAAAATGTGAGTTGTTTGGCCAAGATTTCCAGTGAAAATAAGTGCTTCTGGGGTAGCAGAAGTTGTTTCGAAGATGCTAAAAAAGTAGCTTTTCCCTTAAACCACTTTTTTGAAAAGCACTTTTGAGAAAATTACACTTAAAAACACTTTTGAAAAGCTTGGCCAAACACTACTTGTTGCTCAAAAGTGCTTTTTAAATTTATTGGCCAAACACGAACTGCCTCTCACCAAAAATACGTTTTTGAAAAACACTTTCCAAAATAAGCGGATTTTTACAAGCTTGGCCAAACAGGCTATTAGCCTACTTGATTTACTAGAGAACTTAATTGCTCTATTTAGTTTTATTTTATCTTTGACCTATCATTTAAGTTTGTTATAATATTAATTGTTTCATCTACTAGAGTATAGATGTCACTTAGAAAAGAGCTATGCTCCAGCTTCCACAAAATTTCAGCCCCATTTTGTAGAGACTCGTGATGTCGGTGTCTGTCATTCTTTATGATTTCCATACGGTTGAAAAAGGCTATTTAACTAAGTTTAATCGTTGTAAACACTTCTGTGATTTGAAATATTTTGACATAAGTTGAAGGATTTAGGAAGTAGCTTGACATTAAGTTATCTTTTGAGTACTTTTGTGGAACTTCTTTATTTTTGCAAATAAAAAAAAAAGGGGAAAAGGATAACATTCTTGATTACAATGTACTCTCTAACAAACGAAAGTTGGAGTAAGAGAAACATAAATGAAATTCTCTGTCTAGCCTAAATTCTTCTTTGTGGCCACATATCGTGGGAGATTTCTCTTACTTAGTACGCATTCCCGAACTTAGCAATCAAACAACGCATGCATGTGTAATAATAGATAAGTTGCAGATTATCGACTTACCCACCATTTTATATGGTTTTAAGCTCCCTTTTAATGTTGCTTTCAGATCTGTTGCAGCTGAAGTTTGTGAAGAACTCTTTACTCCTCAACCTCCTCATGCTGAGCTTGCATTGAATGGTGTTGAAGTGTTTATGAATGCAAGTGGAAGTCATCATCAATTGCGAAAGCTTGATCTGCGAAATCGTGCTTTTATTAGTGCCACACATACTCGAGGGGGAGTTTACATGTACAGTAATCACCAAGGATGCGATGGTGGTCGTCTCTATTATGGTAGCAGACCTGCTTTTTGTCCTAATGTACTGTAGTAGTAATCTATATAAGCTGTATTTCTTAGCTTAGGTGATATGAAGATAATTGTGTTTAACTCACTTTGGTAACCTGTTTTAGCAGTTTTATTATGACCCTTTATTCATTATTCATTACCTTTGGCAGATGGATGTTCTTGTGTTGTTGTAAATGGAGATATGGTAGCACAAGGTTCACAATTTTCCGTGAAGGATGTTGAAATGGTTTTTGCTCAAATTGATCTAGATGCGGTATGTTAGAATTCTGACCTCAATATCTTAAAATGTTGCTGTGAACATCATTAACTTGTTCCTCTTTTGCAAGTCGGTAAGTGGATGCCTAAGTCTCTCTTGCAGTTACCAAACTAATGCCAACAAATTGGATCAGATTATGGCGTAATTACTAATCCATCTCAACCTCGTAATCTGCATGTATTAATTGCTCATCCGTGCTTTTTCATTCTGATTCCACATTGTTCTAGCTTAACTAATTTAAGGAAACCATTGCATTTTGATATGCCTGCAAATCAAGAGCCAAATCTTGATATATAGAGCTGTTTTATTGAAAGAAATAACACAATGTGGTGGTACGAACTTCAACATATTTTGCGTTTTGTGGAGGCTTCATTGCTGTGTGTATAATTACGTGAAATCTTTTGCTGGTGAAATGTCTGGGGTTTGTTATTTATCCATTTAGTTAAATGACAATGGTTCTTACTTTCCCCTTTGTACCAGGTTGCAAGTCTCAGATCATCTGTCAGTAGCTTTCAAGAGCAAGCAAGTTGTAAAGCTAAAGTTTCCAAAGTATTTGTGCCTTACAAGCTTTGCCAACCTTTTAACCTCCAAATGTCACTTTCAAGTCCAGTCAAGGTAAGTTGTTGTGTAAGGTCGATGATTTTGAAAACCAACATATGTTCTTGTACTGATTCCCGTATTCTTGTTTAAGCAGCTCTGCGGAGTTTAAACCTTATGTGCAAGGCCCTTTCCTCTTTTTCATAGACTGATTTTGGTGTATTCCTAGTTACAAGAAGCTGTTGTGAGCGTCTTCCAAATGAAATTTTTTCTTATTTGTTAAAATGTTTGTGGATAGGAGAAAGTGGGTCTCTTTGTTTCAGGGGTGAGTTGTTCATACCTTCTCTCACCTTGCCTGAGCGTGTGCGGTGGGGGTGGGAGAGGGTGTTGGAGGTTTTAATTGTCTGATCATTTCCATTTCCGTCAATCTCTGATCACATGATTCTATTCAATTGCCAGTCTTTCAATCTGAAGTATATTCCACAACCTAGGCCAAAATTAAAAATGGGTTCATCGCATCTACTGAAAAAGACTGGGTTAAACTTCCATCTAGTTCTTTCTTGAATGTTTCAAAGCATTTTATATTTCAGCTTTTTATATACTACATTTAGTTCTATCTTCTTTTGAATTTTGTTGCATCTTAAGCCATTTGTTTCGTTAGTAATGTCTTGTGGATTCTTCCGTTGCTTGATTAAGTTGGGTTAGCGAACTGCTTTTGTTTCCAGATTAGATACCACTCTCCTGAGGAGGAAATAGCACTTGGACCTGCTTGCTGGCTGTGGGATTATCTTAGAAGAAGTGGTGCATCTGGTTTTCTGCTTCCACTTTCTGGTGGTGCTGATAGTTCCTCCGTTGCTGCTATAGTTGGTTCAATGTGCCAGCTTGTAGTAAAAGGTTTATTGAATTCCCTGCCCTTCTAAACATATATATTGTTGTGTTCTAGCTATTTTCCTGTACTTGTAACTAGTCTTTCACATTCGTATTGTTGTCATAGTACGTATGTTTTTCCATAGTTTCAGAGTGCAGGGTGAAAATGAAGTCGTTATGTTACACTATCCCCTGGTTGAACCTTCTGCTAGTTTCTTACGTGAACCAATAGCCTCCAGCGGAAAATGATAGATAATTGTTGTGCTGTTTGATTACTCAAATTATTACCTGGATCTAAAACCTTGACCACGAATACGACAAATCAAGGATCCTCCTAAATTTCTTCATACTATAGCATTTTCAGTTCAGCAACACCACAGGAAGTTAAATCCTAGGATCCTACAAGTTTCTAAAGAATGATCATTCACTTGTAGGATACTAGGATTTAACTTCCTGAGGTGTTGCTGAACTGAAAATGCTATAGCATGAAGAAATTTAGGAGGATCCTTGATTTTTCGTATTTGTGGTCAAGGTTCTGTCTCTGCTACAGATCAGCTATTTTGTGTCTAGTGTTCTAGGGCTGGCAAGCATTTTGTATGAGTACGATCTTATTATTCGTGCATGTTCTCCAGTACGTGTACTATGTCTTCATTTATGTTGTGATGACTTAAAAAATGCAACATGCTGCTCATAGTGTCTATTTCTTCGTAAAAGTACAAAGTCAATAGCATGACCAGCATGTCTGATGATAAGCAGAATATTGAGCTTTGTTTTAATTCTAGTTTAATTATCTGTGATGTCAATGCAGAAATTGCAAAAGGTGACGAGCAGATAAAAGCAGATGCCATTCGAATTGGCCATTACACAGATGGTCAGTTTCCAACGGATAGCAAAGAATTTGCTAAGCGCTTTTTTTACACAGTTTTCATGGGATCTGAGAATAGGTAAGAATGTCAGCAAAGTCCCATTATTCTATCCTTTCCAGATTTTCTGTTCTGATCTATATGTATTCTATGGTTCCTTAATTGGCACGGAATAACTAAAAGTAATAATTAACTCCTTTATAGCTGCTTTGGTAATTTTCAGTTGGCAATTTTTTTTATTTGCCTGGCCTTTGGCAGCATACTTCTGGTACAGAACTGGGAGCCTTTTTAGTCATCTTAATAAATGTAGGAAATTTGAACTTCGCTAATATGAGAATTTGTTCATCATGAACTCTTGGCTGGACCCATTGTCATGCTATTGCCTACTAAATCAAAGCTGATACCCTCCTCATGAATTCTAAGGATCAACCTTACTTAGGTTTCGTTCATAAATGACATTTATTCTCTAATATCAAGGGACTCAGCAGCAGTCTGAGAAGTGCATATTCCCATAGAGTCTAATGACACCTTTGCTTTGAACTTTAAGGGTTTAAATTTTGCATGTTTCACTTTTATATGGTGGAGTAAATTAGACTGAGAATGATCATTTCCAACCAAAGTAGATGACTGAATATAAGATTTCAGGCCTTTTCTATTGATTCATAGATGTCTTCTCCAATGGAGAACTCCTAGATGCTTCTTCTCTCCTGGAGAACACTTACACTGTTCTTTCCAGAACTCAGTGGAAATAGCTTTCTTATCATTCAATGAGCATCTTGTATTTCATAAAATTGGGGGCAATAGAATCCTTACATAAGGGCCATCCTATCCAACTATGTTTGAAAAAAGATCTATTTGAATTGATTAGTGGGCCAAACTTGTGTTGTTGATAGTGTATGCATGTGACAGTTCAGAAGCCACAACAACTCGGGCAAAGGTATTGGCTGATGAGATAGGATCATGGCATCTTAATGTGAGCATCGATGGAGTGGTCTCTTCTCTAATCTCCCTATTTCAAACACTCACTGGAAAACGTCCACGTTACAAGGTAGAATAGTTTGAAATAAAGTTTACCATTATCTAATTATTTGATTGTATGTGTTCGCTTAACTGAAACCTTTAACCTCATTTGTCTGGCCAACTGTTAGTTGGTTGGACTAAGAGAAACCATGTCTGGAATGAAGACTAAGCTATTGCTTCACAGTGCAATCTTGACCTGATTCTTTTGTTTGCAGGTTGATGGGGGATCAAACATTGAAAATTTAGGGTTGCAAAATATTCAAGCTCGGGTCCGAATGGTCCTGGCATTCATGTTAGCATCTCTGCTTCCATGGGTCCATAACAAACCTGGTTTTTATCTGGTTTTAGGTAGCTCTAATGTGGATGAAGCATTACGTGGTTACTTGACAAAGGTAGAAGAAACTTTTGTTGTTTTGATATTGTGTCACTATTAACAGCATTTATCCTATAATAGCATCTTGGTAACCGAGGATATTTGGGGCAATTACTGCTGTAGTGCTGTTTGAATTGATTCACAGCTGGCTTGAACTCTCCTTGTATTTGTTTTTCTATGCTTGGAGCATGTAAATAAACAGATAGTATCAAATTGTTTTCGGGGTTTTCCTTTCACTGTTCTCTCTTTGCTCTTAACACATATCCTGGTGATAACTGTCAATCTTTGCAGTATGATTGTAGTTCAGCAGATATAAATCCAATTGGAAGTATCAGTAAAACGGATCTTCGAAGATTTCTGAAATGGGCTGCTGTTCATCTTGGTTACTTATCCCTGGCAGAGATTGAAGCTGCACCGCCCACTGCTGAATTGGAGCCTATACGCTCGAATTACAGTCAGGTATCTGATCTGTACTTCCAATTTTCAGTTTATGATGTTCTTTCTAGTAATGCAGGTGACCGTTATTTCCTGTTTCTAGTATTTTCTTATCCTTTCATTTTGGAGAGTTCTCATGTACTTATGGTTTGACAAAGGGGGGTCTTTGCTGTTCTGAGTAGCATCTTGCCATCACTTTTCACATTTCGCCGGGTCACCCTCTTTCTCGAGTTTATCTTGACTAAATAAATTCTACAATTTTTTCGCATGAAAGTTCTCATCTTTTAAACTAATACTTGGAGTTTGGTTATGTATGAAGAAGTGATCAAGTGCAATTAAAAGCTTTACATTACAATATTTGTGGAACAGTTGGATGAAGTGGATATGGGCATGACCTATGATGAACTTTCAGTGTATGGAAGGTTGCGCAAGATTTTCCGCTGTGGACCCCTATCAATGTTTAAGGTTTGTCATCTTCATTCTGCATTACATTATGGAATCAGACTTGCTGTAGGATCATACGTCCACATATTTTTGTAGTACTGAATGATCATACTGCAGAATTTGTGTTACAAATGGGGTACAAAGTTGACGCCTGCAGAAGTAGCCGACAAAGTGAAATACTTCTTTAAATACTATTCCATCAATAGACACAAGATGACCGTACTGACGCCTTCATATCATGCCGAGGTACTTCACTTCTATGTTGCGTGGATCCTTTACTTGTCATGAAGTATCTGTCTGGTATTGTTAGAATAGTCCCACGGCCTCTTTTATATGGTCTTGGGCATTCCTTAGGTCATGAGATAACTTTTTGTTTTAGGCTCAAGCTCATTCCTTCACGGGTATAGGTAGGTACTTCACGGATACCTTAAACATATGCACTAAGTCTACAAATGCGTATATGGGAACTTATAAATGCATCTATGTTTCTATCGATACCTACTCGTTCCCATATCCATGCAGCTTAAATCCAATATTGGCTACCTACTTGTTTCCTCATCCATGCAACATTTTAGTGCTTTTGTTCTGTTTGTTTCATTAGAAAAGCATCATCATCATCCAAATCTCAATCCTAAGCAAGTTGAATTCGTTTATGTCTCCACTGATTATATCTCTCCGTTTAAGTTTATCTTAGACCGTCATTACACAGTAAAATAAAAATAAAACCGCCATATAATCTGTCAGCGATGTGTCATTAGAGAAGCATATGACTTTTTTCATATTGCAGAGTTATTCACCCGAGGACAATAGGTTTGATCTGCGCCAGTTCCTGTACAATGTCCGATGGCCTTATCAATTTAGTAAGATTGATGAACTTGTGAATGAGCTCGATGGTGGTAAAATTGCTCTTACAAAATCGACTGAGGGGGAACGTGTGAACGTTACAGCTGATGGTGGGATGGGTGTTGTGGCCGCAGGCTCGGGTGATCCAAGAGCTGGCTTCTAATTCTAACTTATACAGTTTAGCTAATGATGCAGCTGATAAGGAGATACTGGATTTCCAAATGCTTTCCAAAGTATTCAGTCTTCAGAAAGTCTAATTTATGTTGAATTTACTCTTTACTTTCCTCCTGTATTTAACAAAATCAGTTACAACAATTCTCAATAATGATAACCCCATCGTTTGCACAAGCGCCCCTATTTTGGATGGTCTTTAGTTTTTGTCTTTTAAATTTTGGCCTTTAATTTTGCCTTAAGGTACAAGTTATGCCTTACCAAATACTTATAACTTAGTTCCTACAAAGCTTATGTCAATAGAAGCAAAAGTTTTATTTCAGAACCCACAAAATTATGCATATTCATACAGAATTTTGTAGGATGAGCATAAGTTGTATGCCTTGCGAATTATATACTACATACCTTTATGCCCTGCGAATTATATACATGCCCTTTTGCCTGCCTTGCGAAATCAGGTCATGTCTTGCATATCCTTGATTAAGTAATATTTCATCTTATCAACTAAATATATGACAGATATGCTCTCAAATTTTGTGTCGAAATAACCACCTGAATTTCTCCAACCAAACGGTCATGTAAATGGTTACCGAGTATACTATTTTTTATGTCAATTACCTTGTACTCTCTAGTGCATAATTGTGATCATCTGATTGAGTAATAATACAGTAATTACATGGTTAAAGCTACAAACTCAAATCTTTAATAAATGTACAAGAATAATTGTATTTATTTTTATATTACATCATTAATCGAAACAATGATTTAGAACTTAATATGAACTCAAAGATCATGCAACTTTGGTATTAGTAGATTCCAAGTATTGGCACTTGTAAGCAACAGTATAAGTTGGATAAAATAGGACTCAGAGATTATTGGTGCTCAAAAAGTCAAATAAAGATGCAATAAACCAAATGTCTGAAGTTCTATTTCATAACAAATCGAAGCAACATACAAATAAGAAACATTCCTTTGATTAAAATCTTCACCTAAAAAAACTAAACGAAGAAGGGAGATTTCTCAGAATTGCTTTAACAAATGACAAAACTCATTTCAACCTATTCTATATATCCTCATTTCTACATCCTTTTCAGGTATGGAGGTTTTTTTTTTTTTCTTTCAGAAATAGCTTACAGCTCATCATGGCCATCTTCATCTTCTTCAGATGAACCGCCACCTGGGGCTCCACCTGATCGTTGATAAACAGCTGTGATGATTGGGTTGCAGACTGCCTCGACCTCTTTGAGCTTCTCGTCATAATCCTCTTTCTCTGCGCTCTGGTTATCATCTAGCCACTCGAGGGCTTCTTTCGTTGCTGTCTCAATCTTCTCCTTCTCATCAGCCTCCAGTTTGTCAGCTAACTTGTCCTTGTCGTTGATTTGGTTCTTCATGTTGTACACGTAGGTTTCAAGGCTGTTACGGGCGTCAATCCTCTCCTTCACCTTTTTGTCTTCCTCAGCAAACTCTTCTGCCTCACGAACCATACGCTCAATCTCTTCTTGGCTTAACCGTCCCTTGTCGTTTGTAATGGTAATCTTCTCTGCTTTTCCAGTACCCTTGTCTTCTGCTTTGACATTCAAGATACCATTGGCATCGACTTCAAATGTCACCTCAATTTGTGGGGTTCCTCTGTTCAAACAATATCAGGATTCCAATTTAGATCCCAATAGGATTTCAAGAAGTTGTGTACAATTATCTAAGAAAAGAAACGTAACCGACCTTGGAGCGGGGGGAATTCCAGTGAGATCAAACTTTCCTAGATTCCTACAGTCCTTGGTAAGACTCCTTTCACCTTCATAAACCTGTCATCGACATGTGGAGGAAAAACAGTGAGAATCGGAGCAAACCAGAGCAAAGGTTAATGAACAGTTCTGGACAATTGAGTTAAAAAGGATTTGCAAACATGAAGCAAAGCAATACCTGAATGGAGACGGTGGTCTGCTGGTCTTGGTAAGTGGTGAAGACCTGGGACTTCTTTGTTGGGATAACGGTGTTCCTAGGGATCAATTTGGTCATGACCCCACCAACAGTTTCAATACCAAGGGTGAGAGGAGCGACATCCAGGAGAAGAATATCTGCACAGAAGAAATATATGCGGCACAATCAATCAGTAAAAGCTGCAAACTCACACATAATCAGAACCAATAAGCAAATTAAGGCAAGAAAACTAATTAGATCATGTACCTTTAGTTTCGTCTCCACCCTCTCCACTAAGGATACCACCTTGAACAGCAGCACCATAAGCAACTGCTTCATCAGGATTTACACCCTTGTTGGGCTCCTTGCCGTCAAAATAGTCTTTAAGAAGTTGTTGCACCTTAGGAATTCTGGTGCTTCCACCAACAAGAACGATCTCATCAATCTGCTTCTTTTCTAGCCCAGCATCCTCCATTGCCTTCTTCACTGGACCCATTGTCTTTCTGAAGAGATCGTTGTTCAACTCCTCAAACCGTGCACGGGTCAATGGTTCAGAGAAGTCAATGCCATCGAACAATGATTCGATCTCAACACGAACTTGGTGCTGGCTACTGAGGGATCTCTTGGCACGTTCAGCTTCTCTCCTTAGCTTGCCAAGAGCTCTGTTGTCCTTGCTGATGTCCTTTCCATGCTTCTTCTTGATCAACTTGATGAAGTATTCCATAATCCTTTGATCAAAGTCCTCACCTGCAAGAAATAAGGGGCATTCAATACAAAATCCAAGAATAATTATCTCATAAGACGGCAGTTCTGAAGTTTCTTCATTGAGTTAAATATGGACCATCTATTCCAAATTTACAATCAGATCCTTACCTCCAAGATGAGTGTCACCATTAGTTGAAAGAACCTCAAACACTCCATTATCAATGGTCAGAATACTGACATCAAATGTCCCACCACCAAGGTCAAAGACGAGAATGTTCTTTTCACCACCTTTTTTGTCCAGCCCATAAGCAATGGCCGCAGCCGTTGGCTCATTAATGATCCTAGCAACATTTAATCCAGCAATAATACCGGCATCCTTTGTAGCCTGTCTTTGTGCGTCATTGAAATATGCTGCAGAGACGAACAAGAGTTAACTCTAAATAATGACAGAAAAGGAAAACGAAAACCAAAAATATTGATCAACTAGGACTGGATAACAACATACCGGGAACAGTAACCACAGCATCCTTAATAGTCTTCCCAAGGAATGCTTCAGCTGTCTCCTTCATCTTTATCAAAATCATGGCACTGATTTCCTCGGGACTAAATACCTTAGTTTCTCCATCCTTGATTTTGACTTGTATGTAGGGCTTTCCATCCTTGTTAACTATCTTGTATGGGACCAGCTTCATATCCCTCTGTACTTCCTTGTCTTCAAACCTGAAAAAAGGTAACGCATCTAAGCACGACAATTACACAATCATAACAAAACATATGAAACTAATTGACAATTGTCCTTACTTTCTTCCAATAAGCCTCTTAACATCAAAGATGGTCCTTTCTGGGTTGACAGCTGCCAAGTTCTTCGCAGCCTCACCAATCAATCTCTCACTATCAGTGAATGCGACCCATGATGGTGTAATACGGTTTCCTTGGTCGTTGGCTATAATCTCGACATGACCATTCTTGTAAACTCCAACACAGGAATAGGTTGTCCCAAGATCAATTCCAATAACTGTTCCAAGTTTGGTAGCCTCCTCTTTCGCAATGGAAAGTGCAGCAAAACAGCCTGTTTCAAGGGAAAGTGAGATAACAAACAACACTCACCAGACTCTTCGACTTCTATATGAAACACATTACATAACACAGCAGAACGAATATATGCATGTACATATGTGAGTGTATCTGCAGTATCAATCACTCAGTCAATCAACTCTGCCTATCAATACCAAACTAATCCAGCATGGCTATATAAATAGTTTCTACATATTCCACTCAACTCAAGTCAATATACAAACACAATTCAATAGAAACAAACAGGGTCATAGAACATAAATAAGCTAACAGCATAAAGAAGCAACTCTTAGCATATTTAAAGGATCATTCCGCTAAACTAAGTGTCAAGTATCCATAGGATCTGAAAAAAACCCTTATAAATGTGCATCATTCAGAACCAGATCACATATATGCATCCCTAGTCAACAGCATTCTAGCAAGTATAGAATTGAAATACCAATATTAAAAGCTTGTCACCCCTATAACAGGAAAATACATATATGTAATTCAGGATGTGTGTCTGAATTCCTAGATCAGCATCTGATAACAGGATGTAATTCTACAATTGGAAACTGTACTAAAGCTAACAAAGAAATCAAGTTTGCTTTTCTCACTTAACTCTGTCGAATCCATTATTGATTCAATAAATCTACTTAAATTTTTGTTCGGTTCTCCACTTTCCATTACAAAAAAAAAAAATAACAACATGACAAATAAGCAATGCAAATATGATAAACGTTTGTGAATATATGTATATAAATGATATAAACACCAATTACTTTCCAGGTACAGCATTATTTGCGACTTTTCAATTCCAATAAAAATAATCAAGCGCCAAAAAAATGGCCATATCGATCATACAAATCACCATACAAATCCTCAAACAGATACAAAAATGCATGAAAACTAATGCCAGATCTAAAACTACCACATCAAACACACAAATCTGCAAAAAGCTAACAGATCTACAATCAACATTTTACATTCTACAACTAAATCAAACATAACAAATCAAATCTAACAAACCGAAAATTCAAAAAAAATAAATCAAAACAGATCTATAAAGCGAATAGAAGCAGAAATTATACCAAGTAGAACGAATGCAAGGACGACGAGCGAATTTCCTCGCCTACAATGACCAGCCATAGCTATTTTTCCTTCAAAGGTACAATACACTAAGCTAAATATACAACAACACAATGCGTGATCCGTACAATTTTTTCTCCTTTAGGATTGAGAGAATTTTGTTAATTTGTTGATGGAAAGTCCCCCGTGGTTACGGGAAGTATTTATAGTGTGAGAAACTGAAGAAAGAGTGAGTCTCGGTTCAACGAGTGACGTGGACCATGTCATTGTTGATGACGTGGACCAATAGGAACAGGAGAGTGAAATACTTCCGCCAATGGGGGTTCATTTTGTGCTGGGATAATCACGGCCGTGCAATTTCATTTATGGACACGTGTCAGTGTGAGATCATTAGGAATTGTTTCAAATTTTGACCAGAGAGAGATATAGTAAGTATATTGAATTTACCAAAAAAAAAAAAAAAAGGTATATTGAAAATTTTCCCTATTTTGGCAATGGAGAGAGATATTGTAAGTAGAAGAAATTACCAAAATGTGATTGTTGTTAGATATAGAATTTGATTTTAATGTATGTGGGATGGGTATGAGTTTTAATGTGTTTTATTTTATAAAGTGATCTATTTAGTACTTAATAAATAGTATAATTAAAGTTAGTTATTATTGTTTGTCAAAATAAATGGATTTTTTTTTTGTATATGAATTGAACATGAATTATTAAAGTACAAAATAAAAAATAAATGTGTTTGTTAATATTATTTAATTCTATTTCAGAATTCATATAAAAAAATACGATTGTAACTTGAAAGAGTTTATGGAGAAATATTCATTTTTGCAGTTGAACTAATCTTAATTGAAAATTTTAATTTTTGCGTATTTGGGTTTGTTCTATGAAGAATCGAAAGAATCTAGGTTTTTTGATTTGAATAGGACCAAAATGGTACTTGTTGAGATGCAATTAAATCATTTTATTAGATTTTGTGTTTTAAGAATCAGATCGAACAAAGTCTAATGTTATTATCGAAGAAGAGAAGGAGATGTGGAAAGGAAGCCCCCAAAATTACATGTACCTATTGAATCTATTATTTTTCTATATTTCTCCGTATCGATGAAGCAAACAATGATGAATGGAGAAGGAATTCGTCTAAAGATAAAATAAAATCACATAAAGAACACTAAAATGATAGAAATAATAGAGAAGAAACAACAGAGAAAAGAAAAAAAAAACATATAAAAAAAAGAAGGCAGAAACTTACCGATCCCTCAGTAGTCAGTACCAAGCGCGGGTTGAGATCGAATCATTATTTGATTTCTCTGAACCATTAACCCGTGATAAGAGTTATTTCGTTCGCATGCAACCTTGGATTGTAGAGACAAACTTTAGTGTTCAAGACAAGTGCAACATTTTCAAAAATAGATAAGCTAATTTTTATTGAAAGTATTAAATCCAGAGAAAAATAAGATGTATACATTAGAGCCAAATTTCTTTTCATGTATTTTCCTTTTTCTACTGTATAAACTTTGGCCCTCTCTAAAAATAAAAAATAAAAAAAAATTGTCCCCACTAAATTAGTGGCTTAGAATGAATCATAAATGTAGCTAGTACACTCATGAAAAAAAATTAATTTTATTGCTCAAAAAAGAAAAGAATCGTGGTGGGAAAAACAATTGTGATGGCAAAAGTTTTTGAAATTTAAAGTTTATGATTATGCTACTTTAAATGCTTACCCATTTTGGATATACACATATTTATATTCATTTATAAAGTCAATATAATCATAATTTACTATTCATTTGAAAATGTAAACTTTGAATCCATCAACCATTGCCTTCGTACATATTCCCTTTTCAAAAACTTTGTCTCGAAATACTGAAGAAAAAGAATATTCGGAAGAAAAATTTTGACTTAAAAAAACGACTTATTTCTCAGTCTAGTTCTTAATATGACTTTCATCTCCTCATATAACTTTCTAACAAATAAAAAGGATAGTTCAATTTACTCAAGTTTTTACAATATGCCAAGTCCGAAAAAGAACTGAATCACAAAATTTTAGAGTACGCATCGTTAGTTCCTTACCTTGCATTTATGACTTGAAATAGTAACCACCATCTCTCACATGATAATAATTTTAACGGTTACTCTAAGACATAAAAATGAAAAATAAAAATATTAAAATAATAAATCATTTCATATGAAATATAAAAAATATATAGTCTTGAAATAAAATGAAAGGAATATTTTATCTCATATTTGTGTGAGTTATTAGTTAATATCAAAATTATTTATCTCATATTTAAATCATAATAATAAGATAAATTATTTCATATATATATATATATATAGGGAGATAACTAATTCCGGAACTTTCTCAACCAAACGACCCCTACAAGTTCATCAGTGTACTGATGAGAAGTAGCTCACTCCAGTACACTTGCTCTTTTTTCTTCCACAGCGGTTAATTTTTCCACAGCGGTTTCTTCTTTTATAATAAGTAGACCATTTCCATTTTGCATTTCAACAACAATGGCGATCGCTTCGCCATCGGCTCCATCATTCTCGGCTACTTCAATTTGCTATACTACTCGTACCGACTCAACTCCCTCTCGTTCTCTCCGGCTCACGCCGATCCATACTCGGCTTTACTCTCGGAGCCGGCTCACCTTATCCTGCCAGCTCAACTCCTCCTCCTCCGCCTCCAACGGCTCCGACGATTCCGACGGCGTCGACGGCGGCGATGTTGATTACGAGCTTCAACACGGCAGCGTTTCACCTCAACATCACCGGAAAGGTTGGCCGGTGTTTGTTACACTTCCGATTGATGCGGTTAGTTTTCCAGAGGGAAGGATGAAGAGGAAGAAAGCGATGGTGCAGTCGTTTCGTGCGTTGGCGACGGGTGGTGTTGAAGGAGTTGTGATGGAGGTTTGGTGGGGATTAGTGGAGAAGGAGTCGCCTAGGGTTTATAATTGGCAAGCGTATTTGGAGATTGTTGCGTTGGCGAAACGGTTCGGTTTGAAAGTGAGAGCTGTTATGGCGTTTCATCAGTGTGGTACTGATCCTGATGATCCTTACTGGTTCGTACACCTTTCGAAATTCTTCAAGCTAAATGTTTGTTTCATGTTAACACGCATCGTTTGTTTTCGACGAAAATGAATATGACTCTCAAAACACCGAAGCAGATTAACTTAAAGAGTAGAATGTGTAGCTACTGTTAGTAGTATTTCACATGATTGACTATTACATGTGTTTAAGTTTATTCGTGTTTGTTATTGATTCGTTGAATATTTTGATAACATTTGCCTGTAATGTTGTCGAATGCACATTTTCTATATGCGTCTTTTGGTGTTCTAGTAAGATTGCAATTTGACTCGTAATTGTGTAGTTAATGGTGTGTTCTAGAAAGCATTAGGACTTTCTGGAGAGTGTTTAAGAAAGTGAAACTTATGGTTGTGTGGTTCAGAAATCCGTATGTTGGAAACAATACTTGGATATGTGTTTAAGTTCAGCTTATATAGCTCAAACTCATGTACTTAGTTTTAGTGATGATGGCATATTGGAATGGAGTAAGAGAAGCTGCTTGGACTGTCTTGAATTAGAATTCAACTAAATGATTCTCCTTCAACTGGATCCGGTTAACTCGTTTTGTTTGTTTTTGAGAATGAATATAGCTCTCAAACCGCAAACCAGATTTACTTAAGAGTAGAAAGTCTAGCTACTGCTAGTGGTGTTTCACATGATTGACTATACCTGAATTTAAGTTGCGCTGTGTTTGTCATTTATTGGTTGAAACTTTCGAATAATGTCCGTCTGTAATGTTGTCGAATGCACATTTCTATGCACCTCTTTTGAAGGTGTACTGGGACTGATGATCCCTTCTGGTTGAAACACGTTTTGAAATTCTTCAGGCAAACTGCTTGTTTCCGGTTACCACATATTGTTTGTTTTCGAAAACAAATCTAACTCACAAAAGGCGAAACGAATTAACCCAAAGAATAGAATGTATAGCAATCTACTGCTAGTATTTCACATGATTGACTTCTACATGAATTTAAGATTGTTTGAGTTTATCATTTATTGGTTGTATCGTAGGGAGCCTTGGAGTAACTAATAAATTGCTTCCATGTGACCAGGAGGTCACATGTTCAAACTGTGGAAATAACTTCTTGCAGAAATGCAAGGTAAAGGCTGCATACAATAGACCTTTGTGGTCTAGCCCTTCCCCGGACCCAGGCGTAGCTGGAGCTTTAGTGCATCGGGCTGTCCTATTTATTGGTTATATCTTTTGAACAACGTTTGCATGTGATGTGGTCGAATGCACATTTTACTCAAAAAACGAAATGTTTGTTTCCGATTGATGCGTTTTAAAAATAAATATAACTCTCAAAACATAAAACAAATTAACTTAAAGAGTACAACGTGTAGCCGCTGTTAGTAGTTTGTCACATGATTGACTATTACATGAATTAAGTTTTTTCGTGTTTGTCATTTATTAGTTGAATCGTTTACGTAATGTTTGTCCGTAATGTTGTGGAATGCACATCTTTCTATGTGCATCTTTTGGTGTTCTAGTAAGCTTGCCATTTGACTCATAATAGTGTATCTTTTTTTTCCTTGTGTGTGTGTGTTCTAGCTAGACGCAGATTTAGGTTTTCTATAATATGGTTAGGTGGCAATCGATCCTTTCTCCTCCGGCTAAATAGCTTAGCACTCTACCAAGTGGACCATTTATCCTTCTTGGAGTACGGGTGCGCGGGGCCAACATATAATATTAGATCAATTCTAGGAAATAATACCTAGTTTAGCGGAGAGATCATTTACTCATGTGCACTATAAATTTGCCTATAAATTCACCCTTGGTTCTAGCAACCATTATGGCTTTGCTGGAGGGTGTTTAAGCAAGTAAGTGAAGCTTATGGATTGTGTGGTTCGGAATATTGGAAACAATACTTAGGTATGTGTTTAATTTTACCTTATATCTTGCGAACAAAGTGTTTGTAGTCCTTATCCGCACCTTTACTTAGTGATGGCATAATAGAATGGAGTAAGAGAAGCTGCTTGGATTGTCCTGAATTAGAATTCAACTGAATGATTCTCCTTAACATTGAACCAGTTGGCATATTTATTGGAATTGAAGTCGAGTTCTGTTAATTCTGCGAAATTTCATACAGTTGCATATTAACTTCCAAAAAGAATGTTCATAGTCATACTATTACTTATTAAGAATAATGCTCTATGGAGTTTCAAATAAGATATTAGAAAAACGTTTTTTTGTATTGACGAAGCAAACTTTTTTAGACCCCGAGGTTTAACTTAATAACCAAGTCTATTGAGTCTATGACTGCACTTGAAATTTCCACCAACAAGGTAAAACAGTAGATCCTTTTTAATATATGAATGGATTCCATGTTAGTTTTCTTTCAGGAGTAGATACTTTAAAAATTATTGTGGTGAAGGGAAGCCTCCCTTATGAGAATGGACAAACTACTGGATAAACTAAATATAAAGGACACATGATATGGAACGAAGAGATTGGCTTGTTAGGTACTTGAATCAATTTGATTAGTGAGAAAAGAAACAAATTGGTTTCCATGTTTTGAAATTGATTGGCTTCATAGAAAGTTATAAAGGAAATTTGCACAATCTGTATGGAGAAATGGACGGACAAGAAAGTTTGACCACCTCATCCATGTGGATATCTATTTGAACAAAGTTCCTCTTTCTGGTATTACTTGGTATTCAATTTATTTAGTATTATGCATCTACTGTTCTCCACCTAACTTGTGCCATAATTCATCTTCTACTCAATTTGGCAAAAACATCTGGGAAGATGATATCGTGAAGTATTAATTCATTTATGTATATATTTTAAGACTTGTAACTCGTCAATATTGAGGGATCCCCAATAGCTGTAGTTATGTAACTTTTATAAGGATATGATTAGATCTTTACCTTTTTGATTACTTCGTAGACATTATTCAGATCTCGAAATCTTGAAGAGAAATCAAACAATTCAATTCATTTTTCCCAGTATTTGTCGTTTGTCTTAATGTTTTAGTCTACGTGCTCATATTCTTCAACATGGTAATAGAGTGAGGTATTGGTAAGCCAATTCTCACATTCATAAGTCGCACTTAAGTACACCAAATTCAGGTTGCATATTGAGAGGCTGTGGAGTTATATAATTAGGTTTAGACTGATTTACTGTTTTTATGCTAAACGTCGCAATGACTAGGTTAATTTCGTCATTGGTGGTAGTTCTTTGGCACAAGTAGAGAAGTGAGTTTGATTATTACTTTGCTAGCAATGGTTAGCATTGTTTTCAGCTGGTCCTAGTCTGGCTATGTTTGTGATAGGTAAGAGAATATGGAGAGCAATTGTTTAGTTATCCAGAAGAGCATTTGTCTTCTGATGGCCTTTCTGTGAGCTGATGAGTCACTGGACTATCTCTATCCAAGAATAGATACCATATTGCTCTCTCCTCTGTTTGTGAATCTTGACTGGAATTAGAATTATAGTTGTTTTAATTTCAATTTTGGGTAGTTATCTATCCTTCTTTTCACTTTCTTATTATGGTGGTGTCGTTACAGATGTGTGGAATATGTACCTCTCTTTTGTTGATCTGTAATGGCGTATGCCTTGCACTGTCAGGGAACTTTTTGTCTGTTGGAGTTCTTGGAAAGTTGGGAAAGCCATCAAAAAAATCTGGTCTATGGTTCCTGCTTGTATTTTGTGGTGCTTATGGTTGGAAAGAAATCAAAGATGTTTTCATGGTATTGCAGCTGCCAGTTATTACTCTGTTCAGCTGGGTTAATCTTACCCCTGTATTTAACCCAAATTCTTTTTTGCATTTCGTTAGCTCTTTAGCTGATATCTCCTCTTTTCTAACTACGCATCTCCTTGATGCCTCTGTGATTTATAAAACACTTCATCCAAAAAATAAATAAATAAATATTACGGTGATGTGTGGGTCAGCTTGCTCGTTGATCAAGTATTACATTGGGTACCTGGTACCCATGCCAAGGCTTAGGTAAAGAGGAAGATATCACCTAGTATTTTTTTTTCTGCTAGGATTTAAACATGAGACCTCATGGTTCCTCCCTCGCTTCATTACCCACCAGGCCTACACCCTTGGGCTTATTGAACTTTTTAAGCATTGTGCTCTCCGAATCTTGTCTGCCTCTCCCTCAGTTCCACTAGAAATGATTGCTGCTAGTTAATAATTCACAATCTGAAAATTTCTCCTTTTGCTGCTGCTAGGATTCCTCTTCCTCAGTGGGTTCGTGAAGAGATCGATAAAGATCCTGATTTAGCATATTCAGACAGGTTTGGAAGACGGAATATGGAATATATATCCCTAGGATGTGATGTTCTTCCCGTTCTGCACGGACGATCTCCAATCCAAGCATATACTGAATTTATGAGGAGCTTCCGCGATACCTTCAGTCCATTTTTTGGTGGCGTCATAACTGTATAATGCTCACTTAATGCTTTACCTAGTAATTTTTAATGGTATTATACCTATGCAATTTGAATTTATGTTGCAGGGTATCCAAGTTGGAATGGGCCCTGCTGGTGAGTTGAGATATCCTTCATACCCTTTACAGAAGCAGGCTTGGACTTGGCGCAAACCTGAACTTGGTGAATTCCAATGCTATGATAAGGTGCGAAAAAAATGACGTTATGTATCTCAATTGATTTTTTTCATGTTATCCCTATCCAACCAAAATTGTGATCGTCTTCTTTTGAACTGGCAGTACATGCTTGCATCTTTAAATGCTTGTGCTGAGAAGGTGGGAAAGCGGGAATGGGCCAATCGTGGACCTATTGGTGCCGGTAATCTAATGCAAGATCCTGAAGGCACTGAGTTTTTCAAAAGTGACGGTTCTTGGAACACACCATATGGAGAGTTCTTCCTTGCATGGTACTCAGGGATGTTGCTGCTTCACTGTGAGAGAATTTGTAGGGAAGCAGAGACCATCTTCCGTGATATCGAAGTTAATTTGTCAGGGAAAGTGGCTGGGATTCACAGGCATTATTTTACACGGTCTCACCCATCTGAGCTAACGGCTGGCTACTACAATACATCAATTCGAGATGGTTTTGTGCCAATTGCTCGCATGTTTGGCAGGTATGGTTTCAGCATGTGTTGTACATGTTTCGAAATGCAAGATGCAGAAGAGAAGCGGAAGAATCCTGTCAGTAGTCCCGAGGGTTTTGTAAGACAAGTTATACTTGCCGCTAAGATATGTGATATTCCTCTGCAAGGTGAAAGCTCTTCAAGTAGCTTGGATTACGAATCGTTTCAACAGGTGTTAAAGATGTCTGAATTCTACTCGGATGTTCTAGGAGGGGCAACATTCTCATTCAATTTTGTCAGGATGGACAGGAACATGTTTGATTTTCGTAACTGGGACAGCTTTACTCGTTTTGTGAAACAAATGTCAGATGCCAAAAATTTTCGAGCCGAACTAGGCTTCGGGGAAGATGATATGCAACTTTCGTCTTTATCAGCACCTGCCACTGATGGAGCGGTTCTTGCATGCTAGGGAGAAAACATCAATGTGTAGACATTCCTAATGCTAATTGCATATTCTCACTCTCGACAAGTCAAGCGTGTGTATATCTGTAGCATCTTCTGACCTATTATTGTGAATTGCGTAGCAAAAGCCTCTTCTTTTTTGCATAAATCTTTTGTCCTTGTACTGTAATGGTTCGCCACCAGGTAGAAAATGAGTACTTCCTTTGTATCATAACGGTGCCTGCCTTCCTATTATCTTGAGAATGAATGACCTGCCTTTCTATTTCAGTTCAGAGGTGAAACTGCCTGGCAAGATAATTCAGTTCAGTTATGACGATCCAACTCCTTTTAGTATTCTAATCTAATAATATCTGTGATTAGTTACAAGGATAGTATTAATTAAGTGAAAATGGTAAACAAGCAACAAAAACAAGAAGGCTTGGCTCATGAGGCCAGCCCAACCCGCTGAATTGGCAAGATTGGTTGGGAAACTTCCAGCCTATTTGAAACCTTAGGCAATTAAGCCCAGCTCCAGTCAGCCCTCCGACCTCATGAGGCTGGGTTGACACTTTTATTTTATGAGATACACTTGTATTTCATATTTGAAATAGAGAGAGATAACCGTTTTTTCAGGTAAATATAACGGCTGTTTTTTTCGTGTGTTGCCTAATTTTTATGATTAGGGGACTGTCTGTCAGTAAGATTCCTAGTTTGAATGGTATAATATGCTGGCTATGTTCATGTTTGGGCCTTTGGACCACCATTCTTACTCCAACTGTTCTTTGTGATATACAAAAAGCTACTATTATTTACAAGGTACCCATTGCATTAAAGCTTAATAGTCATGAAGTATATTTATACATATGCACAAACATAGATGATCACTTCTTTCTTCACAAACAGAAGTTGTTCACTGTTTTGTGGAATGTATAGCAGAGTCATTTCTAATGTGGGTTGGTTTTGATTTGTGTTTTAAATAATTGTAAAACGAGTGTTCTAGTGATTGTCCTTTTATCTTTTGTGTTTTGGAATGGTTTGCAAGATTATTCAGTATAGTATAATCTTAACTTTGTATATACCATAGATTGAAATTGAGGCTTATAATGCCTCGATGTGCCTCGTGTTAATTATATGCCTTGTAAAACTTGGCACTCTTCCAAATTCAAGACTTCTGACATTTTCGCCTACATCAGCTCGATGGGTGATGTGTGTCTAATTGGGAATCCCTTTTGTGTGTTTTCGATGAGTTGAGACTAACTATTGTTTGTTTAGAGGTACCTTACCTCCTCCAACACTCACTCCGCCACTACTGGAGCTGTTGTTGCATACTGAAGAGATCTTCAACCTGCAGGCATTTCTTTGAAGGAATGGCTAATCCCAGCTCTTTACATTGCTCTTCATTAAATATTAGTAGATAGCATATAACTTCCAATCCACAAAATATAACAACTTCTTCTTGAGCAGAACAACATCATGGGATAGGAATAGTTGTTTGTCACATTAGCTTTCACTTCTAGAAGTTCATTAGTACATAAGTAAAAACTAACAAAGCGCCTCACCAACATATCACACCTCAGATGACCAAGTAGAAACGCAGGAGCTGTAGAAGCACCAAATGAAGGGCTGTGCTCGTGCATGGTCTGTGTTCAACATGTAGCAAACAAAACCAGCATTAGAAACTGTTCGGCCTTGTTTAAGCAAAAAAGATGAGCTCTATATCTATACCAGCTACATCTGGGACATGACAAACGCTCTAAATCGTTCAACTTAAGCAATAAACAAAAAGAAATATACAAAGTTAACTTATTATCAGATGTCCAGTGCAACTGAAGTTAACAAAAGTAGCAAGCAGTACTGATGCCAATAACATGATCATATTATGCTTGCCCAAAGGGAGTAATTGGGTGAGTTACATTACAAGAAACAATCCTCTCTGGCTCCAATAGATACAACTGAAAGAACTTGACAAGAAAGTAGTCTTACAAGCTATTTGTTATTGTTTTGATATAAGCTTTTCCCCGCTTTCTTTTGCAGCATTATCTGTCCCTTCAGTTGAAAAAGGACAAACTAGGCTTTCAATGTAGATTTGCAATTCATGATTGCTTTCACGGTTAGTAACATTTGTATATCTAAGTGAGTCATCTTTTGAATTGTATATCATGAACTCTGATTGAATCAAGAACAACATTTCACCTTTATTTGACACGAAAAGAGGTGAGAAATATTTATCATCATTTGGATACCTGATGGTATACTTCTTTATCCAAGATTGTTTAACCCCATACTCCTTCATTACCCAAATGCAAAATTGAGTTTCCTTGTAATCAGTATAGACACAAAGATTACTAACCAACTTCCACACAAACGATTCGGTCTCTCCTACTCCATAAGAGGAGGGTTTCTCCACCTTATCCCATTTCTCATTAGCTATATCAAAGGAAAGAATATTCTTATTCGTGCCCATATTCCAATGAAGCTTCCCATCCACAAGCAAGCCTGAAAAAATCAAAATGTCCTCATAAGAGCCATCATTGTTTTTGATAAAGAATGACTCCCCACAATACTCAACATTATTCCAACAATCACTCTTTAGACTATATACTTTGATCTCAACGTCGTCTACTCTATCGTTAGCAATATAATGATAAAAAATACCCACTACCTTATAATCACGATGGAGCTCATCATACCCCAAACCATATACGGGATCGTAATTTGGTCCTTCCCACCTAGGTCTAAATTCAGGTAAATTCTTGTGTTTTCTAATTGTTGGATTCCATAGAACCAAACATTTAATGTACTCATTGGCAAGTAATACCAACCCATTGCAAGATCCCACAATATGGAGATCATAACTGTCGTCTTCAACAGCCTGAGTAAGAGAGTTATTAAATAAAGATGCAACAGGACATCCTTTGAAAAACCACTTATCTCCAAACTCAAGATCATTCAAAATAATCAAATGGAGCGTCTCTTCCTTGTTGGCTGATAAACTGAGATGGGTGTCGATAAATTCAGGGCTAGAGATAAAAGCAAGACCAGTTTTCGAAACAGATCTGAATTTCAACAGAGATTTTACCGGAAGCCTCGAGAGGATTTCAGTGATGATTTCTGTTGGCATTGAATCTGCTGGAGATTTAGTAGCATCAGAGGAGCCTTCTTCATCTTCCATATAAATGTTTCTCTTAAAGGGTTTGCACACAGAGTGACAAATGACCATTTATATACTCCCCCAACGCCAACCTTCAAGTTTTTCCACGTGTCAAGTTATCTGTGGTGACTTCAAAATTGTACTATTGAAATTTGGACCACTGATCAAATACATAAACCAATTACCAATCAAATGCATGAAATAATCAGAAACATTCAATAATCAAATATATGAAATATAAAGTTTGTTTGGGCCAAATATCGAGGAACGTCCTCAATTTTATATAAAAATAATTAAGAAAATATGTTACGTTAACAAAGCTAATAGTATGTGTTAGAGCTCACCCATGTTATTTATGAATCAATTATTTATCCATATCAGTGTGATTTTAATATAACAAATTAGACTGTGTCATCCAAGCTTTGAAAAAAAAAAATGATTGTGCTAAATTTATTAACATTGATATTGCATATATTATGGAATTACAACAACCTATCCTTTATATTCCCACAACGTAATTTTAGGAGGGTAGGTGTACATAGTTCATACCACTACCTCAGAGGCGAGAAGATAGAAGTTGTTTTTGATAGACCCTCGCCTCTCCATACCACTACCTCAGATGTGAGAAGATAGAAGTTTTTTTTGATAGACCCCGACCCAAGAAAAACAGTCGAGAAAAGCCAATGCTTTCTCCATCAACAATGTTTGAACAAATTATTACTTTTCTCATTTTTGTGGTATATCCTAAATGATGCGCAATACAATTATTTAGATAATAATAATAAACACTTAACTTGTAAATCAAAATTTTACTTTCTATGGCTAACTAAGAGGTTAGCAGTATTAATCAAAATACTATTGTTAGGTATAAATGGTAATCACTAACTTGTAAATCAAAATTTTACTACTTATGGCCAACTAAAGAGGTCAGCAATATTAATTATCACTAACTACAATTCAAATTTATTGGTCAACTCATTTGCATCATAGTGTAAATATTTCTATTGTAAATAGAAGTGATTGAGTTGGTGGATTATTAAACAAGAAAATATAAACCATCATCTCTACTAAATAGCTTGCAATAGATCAATTATAATATTATGGCGGATTATCGGTTCGAGAAAATAGTATTTCTGCTAGTTTAACTTCTATCGATTGGAGTTATGACGGGTCAAAATTCTTATGACCTAATGGCATATGTTCTTCAATAGAAAAACACTTTCTGTAAGGTCATGAACAATCCTTGCAAACCGGGTCTTGTGATATCTTCTCCAGTCATGGTCTATGACCTGCCAATGCAACCGGACATAATATAGTGTGTCCTTAAATGACGTAGATGTTCTGGTACGTATATACGTAAAATAGAACACAGTATAAATACTTTGGTAATATCTAAATGTATTTCAATTATACTTGTAACTTTCTTTTTTTAATTAATATACTTAATTCTACCATGCGCAACTTCATTTCTTGTCTAGATCCAAGAAAATGCGGGAGACCCACCTCCCAAATTATAATCCTTCAAGGTTTACTAAATATAGACTTAACTGAAGTGTTTTCTGGCTTGCTGTATCATCTTTTAGAAAAATATCTTGTCAAAAAAGTCATTAATATGAACAACTGAATGTGGTGGTTTTTGAAACTGTTTTCTAGCTTTTGATTGATGTGTATTGGTGCAAAAATCTTAACTGGACGATCAACAAGATCCTTTCTGAGGTTTTTGGAGAGCCTGAATGAATAACCAATGCCAATTTTAATCAGGTGCATGATGTGATCTAGAACGAATATCTTGTGATCTGTAACTATCAACTATAAAGATGTTGCTAGAAAATAAAACCCCAGACTGGGTGGGATGTTTCTATCTTGTGGTGAGAAAACGTTAGTGAGGAACTGCTGAATGTTGCTATTAGTTTATGGTGTAGTAATTTTTTTATTGTTGATATTTTGCGACTCTGTTACATGTTGTCTGATGAACTGAAATTCTTCCTGTTTAAGATCACAACTGTCTTTTGCTTCCATATGCATGCAATGGATTATTTTCTCTCATGCTGTGATTTGATATTTTGTTGGTTCATGAAGGTGCATTACTATTTTTTCTTCTGCATCCCCACCCCACCATTGTGATCAAAGCAGCCAAAATTAGCTTCCTAAATTTTTTATCCTTGCAATGCACTCTTGCTTATGTCTGTGTGTGTTGTGTTACTGTCAAAGTGAAAGAAATGACCAAAAATGTAAAATAATGAGAAGTAATAGGTCCAGAAGAAATTATACATCTAATGGTTAGCAACAAGAAGAAAACCAAATCAAGTCCCGAAGCTATACATTTTAAAGAGTTCCTTCACATGCGCATACAGTTCAATATTTGAAATACATAACAAACAGAATTTGTAAGCACTTGACAAGAAAGTAGTCCTACAAGCTATTTGTTACTCGATTGTTTTGATATAAGCTTTTCCCCGCTTTCTTTTGCAGCATTATTTGTCCCTTCAGTTGAAAAAGGACAAACTAGGCTTTCAATGTAGATTCGCAAATCATGATTGCTTTCACGGTTGGTAACATTTGTACATCTATATGAGTCATCTTTCGAATTGTCTATCATGAAAGCTGAATAAATCAAGAACAACATTTCACCTTTATTTGATATGAAAAAAGGCTTATTATATTTACCATTTGGATACCTGATGGTATACTTCTTTATCCAAGATTGTTTAACCCCATACTCTTTCATAACCCAAATGCAGAAATGAGTTTGCTTGTAATCAGCAAACACACAAAGATCAGTTCCCATGGTCCGCACACTCGATTCGGTCTCTCCTACTCCATAGGAGTAGGGCTTCTCCACCTTATCCCATTTCTCATTAGCTAAATCAAAGGAAACAATATTCTTTTTCTCGCGGCCCATATCCCAATGAAGCTTCCCATTCCCAAAATCGGCTGGAAAATTTAAATTGCCTACATAAGAGCCATCATTGTTTTTGATAAAGTTTGTCTCACCGCAATAATCAACACTAGTCCAGGAGTCACTCTTTAGACTATATACTTTGATCTCAACGTCATCTACTGTATCATTAGCAATAATGAAAAAAGATACCCATAACCTTATAATCATGATGGAGCTCATCATACCCAAAACCATATACTGGACGATAATATGGTTCTTCCAGTCTAGGTCCAAATTCAGGCAAATTCTTGTGTTTTCTAATTGTTGGATTTCCATAGAATCAAAGATTTATCGGCAAGTATTACCAACCCATTGCAACCTCCCACAGATTGGAGTTCATAACTGTCGTCTTCAATGGGATAGCCCAAGTCAACAGCCTGAGTAACAGAGTTATTAAATAAAGATGCAACAGGACATCCTTTGAAACACCACTTATCTCCAAACTCAAGATCAATCAAAATAATCAAATGGAGCGTCTCTTCCTTATTGGCTGATAAACTGAGATGGGTGTTGATAAATTCAGGATTAGAGATTAAAGCAAGCCAAGATTTCAAAACAGACCTGAATTTCAACAGAGATTTTACAGGAAGCCTGGAGAGAATTTCAGTGATGATTTCTGGTGGCAGAATACACATTGAATCTGCTGGAAATTGAGTAACATCGGAGGAGCCTTCTTCAACTTCCATTTCAATATTTGTCTATTAATTAAGGGTTTGCTCACAGAGCCACAAATGACCATTTATATACACTCCCAACACCAACCTTAAAAAGTTTTTCTCAATTTATATACCCCCACCACGTGTCAAGTTATCTATGGTAACTTTAAAATTGTACACAATTTTTCTCAATCTAACTATCTACTTCTATACCCACCACGTGTCAGTAGAAAGTAATTTAAAATTTATATCCTAATTTTTTTTATAACGTGTGTATTATATCTCAATAATCCATTTATTTGGATTTATTTGGACTAGATGGAATATTAGAATATGAATAATTTTTCTACCGTCAATGTCGTGTTTATTGCTCCCTCCATTTCTAGTACTTAATAGCATTAATAAGAAAGGTAATTTGAGTAAATTATTTTTATTTGTTACTAATTTTTTTTTAATGTTTCTTTTCCTTTCACTATATTAATGTCTCTTCATATTTTTTAAAGTGTAAAAGTTAAAACAAATAACTAATTATGTTTTGATTTTGTAAAATAACAAGTATTAAAGATTGTTTCTTATTTTTAGTAAAAACGACAACTAACTTGGAACAGAGGGAGTATATGATAGAGTATATACAAATAATAGTATTGATCTATGAACTAAGTATTATCGTGTTGTTCTGCAGACAAACAACAATGGATTGTTCAATCTGATGTCTTAAGTATCAATTCACACGTTATATTTTTCTTGCAATTATGCTTCGATAGCATTCCTTTTGAGCCGAGGTTCTACAGGAAACTACCTCTCTATCCCATAAAGGGTTGAGTTGTGTGTATATCCTACTCTCTCGCCAACAGATGTTGTTGTGTTGTCCCTTAGTCACTGAGCTGCACTGGTGCCCGGTGGCATCAGGTAGCATTTTCCCTGGCATCACACGACCTTTCATTGCAATTTCTTATTCAAGAAAGATATTAAAATTTAGACGCGATAGACATATTAAAACCCTAACTCCACTTATAATAAATAGTTACTTTTATTTATCTTTTAGCTGACCAAGAAAAGATGTTGGTTTTACCAGTTAATAAATTATCTTCAATTGTAAACTTTAGGTGCCTACTTACTCTCTACTATGGTGCAGTGCTTCTCTATAAAGGTGCTCGCATACATATTATTATATTTATTGCTTTAGCAACATTTTATATATGATATTTTACAATCTAGTGATTGAAAGATCACAACTCAAATCATAATTTTACAACTTACAAGTTCAAAGTTCAGTGATTCCAAATCCCTTTACTGTGCTGCATTAATTAAATATGTTGAAGAAAAAATCCCAACATGAAGAGATCACACTATTCGTTTTGTTTTAATTTATGTAATGCATTTTTAATGATGCTTTTCTCTTTTATAAAAATTCTAATTTTAGGATCTCATTTTTACCCGTAATTGACATCACTTGTTGGATACTCACCACCATTCGTTTAACTCACAATATACTTCAGGGAGGTTGGGTATCGTCCCAGTGTGATTCGTTTTAATTTTCGTGGCTATTTGGGTGGACAAACGGGCGAAATGGCACAAACGAGGTATTTTCGGGCCAAATCGGTGTGTATAATAGCCCACGGTGTCGGGGTGGGCCCGGGGTACGGGCGTGTTGTGGGCCTAAAATTGACTAGGGCGTGCCAGGGAGGTTGGGGATTGTCCCAGTGTGGTCCGTTTAATTTTTCGTGGCTATTTGAGTGGACAAACGGGCAAAACGGCGTGAACGGGGCATTTTCGGGCCAAATCGGTGTGCTATTGCCCACGGTTTTGGGGGTGGGCCCGGGCGTTTTGTGGGCCAAAAATCAATCAGGGTGTGCCAGGGGGGTTGAGGATCGTCCCAGTGTGTTCCGTTTAAATTTTTTTGGCCATTTAGGTGGACAAACGAGCGTAACAGCGCGAGCGGGGCATTTTTGGGCCAAATCGGTGTGCTATATAACCCACGGTTTTGGGGGTGGGCCAGGGATCCGGGCGTGCTGTGGGCTAAAAATTGATCAGAGCGTGCCAGGGAGGTTGGGGATCGTCCCAGTGTGGTTCGTTTATATTTTTGTGGCCATTTGGGTTGACAAACGGGCGAAACGGCTTAAATGGGGCATTTTCGGGCCAAATCGGTGTGTTATAGCCTACGATTTTGGGGGTGGGCCCGGAAACGGGCATGCTGTAGGCCAAAAATTGATCGGGGCGTGCCAGGGAGGTTGGAGATGTCCCAGTGTGGTCTGTTTAATTTTTCTTGTCTATTTGGGTAGACAAACGGGTGAAACGGCGCGACCGGGGCATTTTCGAGCTAAATCGTTGTGCTATAGCCCACGCTTTCGGGTGTGGGCCAGGGACTGGGCGTGTTGTGGGCCGAAAATCAACCGGGACGTGCCAGGGAGGTTGGGAATCGTCCCAGTATGGTCTGCTTAAATTTTTGTGGCCCTTTGGGTGGACAAACGGGCAAAACGACGCGAACGGGGCAATTTTGGGCCAAATCGGTGTGCTATAGCCCACGGGTTTTAGGGTGAGCTCGAAGTTCGGGCGTGCTGTCGGCCGAAAATCAAACGGAGCGTACCAGGGAGGTTGGGGATCGTCCCAGTGTGATCCATTTAAATTTTCGTGGCCATGTGGGTGGACAAACGGGTGAAACGACGCGAACGGGGCATTTTCAGGCCAAATCGGTGTGCTATAGCCCACAGTTTCAGGGGTGGGCTCGGGGTTCGGGCGTGTTGTGGGTAAAAAATCGACTAGGGCATGTCGGGAGATTAGGGATTGTCACAGAGTGGTCCGTTCAAATTTTTGTGGCCATTTGGGTGGACAAACGGGCGAAACAGCGCGAACAGGGTATTTTCGGGCAAAATTGGTGTGCTATAGCCCACGATTTTGGGAGTGGGCCTAAGGTTCGGGCGTGTTGTGGGCCAAAAATCGATCGGGGCGTGCCCAGGAGGTTAGAGATCATCCCAGTATGGTCCGTTTAAATTTTCGTAGCCATTTAGGTGGACAAACGGGCGAAACGGCGCGAACGGGGCATTTTTGGGCCAAATCGGTGTGCAATAACCCACGTTATCGAGGGTGGGCCTAGGGTTCGGGCGTGTTGTGGGCTAAAAATTGACCAGGGTGTGCCAGGGAGGTTGGGGATTGTCCCAGAGTAGTCCGTTCATATTTTTGTGGCCATTTGAGTGGACAAACGAACGAAACGGCGAGAACGGGGCATTTTTGGGCAAAATTGGTGTGCCGAGTCACCATTGGAAAATCCTTTTCAAAATCATTTGACTCTTTAAACTGGTTTGCGAACAGAGATTCCAGCAAAGGAATTCTGTTGACCGAGGGGAAGGTGTTAGGCACCCCTCGATCCCGTGGTTCGACCACGGTCGCTTGGTGGAGCGTATCGACTAAATTGACACTACGACATACAAACCACAAAAAACATGTAAAACAATCAAACAAACAAATAAAAACAAAAGGGATCCGAAATATAGTGTCCAGTCCGAGTTATACAGTCCCGAAATAAAAATACTGAAATAACCTACACTAGTCCTAAACTATGCTTTACCCGACGCCTCGGGCCTTGATCACGAGCATCCTTTGTGTACAAAATTCTTTGGAGCATTCTCCGGTGAGTAAATACAAATGACCTCGGGGCATTCCCCGGTTAAATAAATACACTTTTCGAATACGATAAAGTAGAAAACATTCAACACATAACTCCACATTCAAACATCCAACGAAACACTTATTCCTAAATTTTGCCTACCCGAACCTACGATTGCCTACTCACTCGACCTATCATGATACCATCCAATTCGACAATATTCAGTAATGAATCAAAACAAACAACCTTCAACTTATTCGATTATCAATTTTCGTTCCCGACCCCCAAATCAACAAGTTTAATCCTCAAGCCATGGTTAACAAATTTTCCGATTATCAAACCACTTTTAAAATCTAAAATCAACATCAAACATATACATCCAACGAAGATTCAAGCATTTAAGCACACCACTCCTACGTATCCACAACAACGATCAATATTTTACTAAAAATTCAACCAACCACAAAATCACGGCATTAACCAAAATCCGAGAAAATGAAAGAGTAGAGTTAAAGCGATGGACCTTAATAGAACTCGTTATCGTTGATAATAAAGAAATCCGAAGCCCAAAATACTCGACCGGAGAACCTCAATCCGACCAAGAATCCAACTCAATATGATAAATACAAACGGGACAGATTTAAAATCGGAACGAAAACCTTGGAAAGGAACCCCCAACACTCGGATTTCAAACCATCCGTGACCGACCCCATCGGAGTTGTTACCGGTTTGCCGCTTGCAATTCACCGGAGCTCCGATGGGCAGACAACGATAGAGACGACCGGAACAGTGGACGCCGACCAGATCTCGTCCAAGTATCAAAGGAAAATAAGAAAGTTTTTAGCGATTTTGAGATGGTATCGATCAAACAACGAGAAGACAAAAACCAACCGACGAGCTTAAGGGCGATTCCGGCGTGTTGGATACCGATTCCGGTGACAATTCCGGTGAGGTTTTCACCGGAATAAACTCACCCTCGCCGTACCTATCTCTCGATCCGTCTTACTGTCTCTATTATTTTTTTATTTCTCGAATCTCTCTCCCTCCCGTAGATATCTCTCACTCACGATTTTCTCTATGTGTGTGTGCTAGTGAGTGTTGATGATTTTTGTGAGGTCAAGAAGATGATTTTTTTTTCTATTTTTGGAGTGTTTTCGTGTATATGGTTGTTTGTATATGGCAGTGACGATGAAGAAGACCCGGGTCAGAGAAAAAATGGAGTCTCTCCTTTTGTGTGTTTGTTGTGTGTATATATTAGGATGGGGTAGTGGGGTAGTGGTGAGGTAGGTGGGGTCACATGGGGTAGGGGGTAGGGTGTGAGGTGGGGTAGAGTTTGTTAGGATAGGGTAGGTAGGTGTTGTTTTTTTAATTGGGTGGGTTGTTAGAATATTAGGATAAAACAAAATTAGTTAGGGGGTTGTTATTTTTATCATTTTGTAGAGGGATTATCACACGGGTGAGGGTACACGGTAGGATAAGGTAAACAATAGGTAAAAACGATATCGGGGAGGGACGGAATTAGGTGTCTAGATCATGCCCCCTTTGAATCTAAACACGAAGTGTTTTCAGGCAAAGAAGTAGACAGCGAGACCAAATTTTGACCTGACCATTATTCAAAGAAAGAAATAGAAGGAAGAAGGACAACCGGGTCTTGACTTAAGACGTCCTTCCTACCCAAGTTATGAGAGAATCAAGTCACGGGTATTTCAAAGGATTGGAAGAGAAGTGGACTATACCGAGTTGGAGAGTCGAGTGAGGTTCCATCGAGGTTCCGATCCGCGGCTCTGTCATTACATCAAAAAATGAAAATTACAAGTTAAAACATAAACGAAACTACAAAAATCCTATCTATACAGCTTTTGTTGGCTCTTGACTCGACTTTTATCACTCTATTCTTCAGGCGGGCTCCTGATTTGCAATTTCTTTCAACCTGTTGCTTGCCTTTCAATTTCTTCACCCTGTTCTCTAGGCGGGTTCCTGACTTGCTATTTCATCAACTTGTTGCCATGCTTTCAACTTCTGCACCCTGTTCTGCAGGCGGGCTCCTGACTTGCTATTTTTATCAATTTGTTGCTATGCTTTCAATTTCTTCACCCTGTTCTGCAGGCGGGCTCCTGACTTGCTATTTCATCAACTTGTTGCTATGCTTTCAATTTCTTCACCCTGTTCTGCAGGCGGGCTCCTGACTTTCTATTTCATCAACTTCTTGCTATGCTTTCAATTTCTTCACCCTGTTCTGCAGGCGGGCTCCTGACTTGCTATTTTTCAATTTGTTTAACTTTCAATTTCTTCACCTTGTTGCTTGGTTTTCCATTTATTCGCCCCGTGCTTCGGGCATGCTCCTGAAATCACATCAAAACTGAAAAGAAAATTATCCCAAATAAAGAAATACAATTTCTATGAGTTAATTGGAATGACTCGACTAAAAGGTACGTCTTTTAGGAATCAAGGGGGATGACTCGACTAAAAGGTACGTCTTATAGGAATCCAGGGGGATGACTCGACTAAAAGGTACGTCTTATAGGAATCAAAGGGGATGACTCGACTAAAAGGTACGTCTTATAGGAATCAAAGGGGATGACTCGACTAAAAGGTACGTCTTATAGGAATCCAAGGGGATGACTCGACTAAAAGGTACGTCTTATAGGAATCAAAGGGGATGACTCGACTAAAAGGTACGTCTTATAGGAATCCAAGGGGATGACTCGACTAAAAGGTACGTCTTATAGGAATCCAAGGGGATGACTCGAGTAAAAAGTACGTCTTATAGGAATCAAAGGGGATGACTCGACTAAAAGGTACGTCTTATAGGAATCAAAGGGGATGACTCGACTAAAAGGTACATCTTTTAGGAATCAAGGGGGATGACTCGACTAAAAGGTACGTCTTATAGGAATCAAATGGGATGACTCGACTAAAAGGTACGTCTTCTAGAAATCAAGACTTAAGTTAGGAAGTGCATTACCTAAGAAGAAAAATTTGAATTACCCAATCAAGGAAGTGTGTTTCCTTACCAATGTTGTTTGAATTATCAAAAAAATGAAGTGCTTCTCCTTACCAAAGCTGCTTGAATTACAAACATGTGCAGCAACCTTGCCTCTTGCATTTGTTGAGGTGAGAAATTACGGCCTTTGATGTTTAGGCTCTGAAATCCTTGATCTGAATGCAACATGTATTCCTATTACATACAAAGAAAACTTGTGAGTTTAAAACATGGTGGCTAGTTTGTGGCTTTGTCTTTTGAGACAATTGCTCCTGCCCCCGTCACATTTAGCTTTGCTTCCAACCATTAGCATATGTCATTGATTTGCTGTATCATTGACTCAAACTCAGCTTATCAAGAGTGACTCTGAAACAAACACAGTATTTATGCTTTGTCGTGTTTCTCAAATAAACCCTTTGAACCTTGGTATATCCATGAGTTCCTCGACTTCTCTGTTGACAAAACTTTTTGCATGTCCTTTTTGGGTTCACAATAATGTCTCTTTCATGTGCTAGATTTTGTCTTGCTTTGTGCAATTAAAAAAGCTGGTAGCCAATTTTGAAATCTTTTCTCACTTGTTTTGACACGGACTTGACTCAAAGACAAGAAACAAAAAAAATGATAATTTTTGTTTTGATAACTGACTCAAGAAAGATAAAATTATAATAAAGAGAAGAAAGAAAAGACAATGAATGTCCCCTTTTAAAACAAAGAAACAAAAATTCATCTAAAAATGACAGTCAACACTAATGATTATGCCATGCATTTTGGATTAAGCAACTTAATCTTTTCATCCAAACTTTCTACCCATTATTGTTGAGTTAATGGCCTTGAAACTGAGTTGCTTTCTTAGGTCAATTGCATTTAAGACCCCATTTGGCTGGTGGCGCCTTGAAGGGTTTTCGCCAACAAGCTTCTTTCATTTTCTCTGGGCTCACTATCGCCTTATGGTGCCCGTGAGGGTTTTCACCAATAAGACTCTCTCATTTTTATTTCTCTCAACTTACCATCGCCTTATGGTGCCCGTAAGGATTTCACCAATAAGACTCTCTCATTTTTATTTCTCTCTTGATTCCCTATGCTGAGGAAGACAAATAGTTCCCAAATGCATCATCATATCCCTTGCATGCTCAGCCTTAACATCCTCAAAGATTGATTTGAAGGTCTTTCTTTGGTTGTAACTTGGCTTTTGGATAAGGTTAGAAAGAAAGGATGGCATGGGGCCCAAACGACACTTGAAGTGGGGTAGGACTTACAACTTTATGAATCGACTCAAACAATGAGGATTAACTCATGCCCCAGTTTCTTTTGACTGGGTGACTCTAAATTGTTTATTTGTTTGGACCGAGCCCGGAGTAGGGCAGCCTACGTATCTCACCCCAGAGAGGAGAATCAGGTCATGCATAGTTCTGGAAGCTTGTTTTTTTTCACTTGATTCTAAGTTTTTTTTTTCTTTTTGTTGACTGTTTCTCTTTGGGACTTTTCTGACTTTATTTTTCTCGACGCTCTTCTTTTTCTCCTCTTGGACACATTTTTCTCTTCTTCTTCTTTTGAAACTTTTCTGACTTTATTGTTTTGCTCGACACCTTTTCTTTTGAGCTTTGTTGACTCTATATGATTCCAAAAAAAGGGTATGAAAGAAAATATGACTAAAGCTCAAATGGGGTAAACAAAGGATGACCCGATGTTTGGATAGCAGAATGAAATGCCTTCGTTATATCAATCCTTGAAAATGCAAGTACATATCATGCAATATGAAAGTGAAAGATGAAGATTATTTGTGACACTTTCACAATACTAACTTTAATTGAGCATGTGTGCCACTACTTCTTCTGGGCTTGTCAAACATACAACTCCACCTGTGTTATATCCATCACATTGAAAGACTCACGCTTTCGTGGAGTTGATTTTCTTTCTGTTCCTCTTGATAGGATCACGTAGACACTGTTTGACCTAATTAAGACATGTCTTTAAATTGATGACCAAGTTATCCTTGCGATTCTAAAAAAATCTCAATTTTCAAAAAAAACTTCAAGTTGATCACCAAATGCCCCAACACTCTATTTATTTTCTCAGATGCTCTCTTTTTCTAAATTTAACTCTCTGATTCAATGCTTCATGATTAAGCTGGATTTTAAGATCTGACTAAAAATTCTGCAGGCATGTCATATCACTAGAATCAACATAAAATGGCTGTATAAAGAAAACAAACAAACAACACATATTTGAAACACAAAAGGAAAGGGACACTTCATTTATTTGAAATAAAAGATAAAAGGGTTTGAAAGTAAATGACAAAGGGACAAAACAAGATAGATCCCGAACTACAACCCTGAAATAATTCGAAAAATAGAAAAGAAAACAAAACAAACTACCAGACCTCTTCCTAGTAGGGAGAGGGGTTACTTTTCAATTGCTCAGCCTGACATATTAGCCACTGGTTTGCATATCAACATGACTAGAGCTTCCACCACTGTCAGACACATTTCCTTCAACAAATAGGCTCTGGATCCCCATGCTTAACTCATTGCCTCCCACATATTGTGCAGTACTACGTGCTGGTGAAGAACTCTGTGGGATGGTCGAAGGGCCAATGTTTTGCACCACAATCAATTTATCTTGAATTATCTTTTCAAAGTGCGACAATCTTCAGTACTATGACCCTGAACATCAGAATGATATGCACATCGAACATTAGGATCAAAACTTCTTGAATGCGGGTCAGGAGTATACCCAAGGAGAGGAGTGATCATGCCCTGCTGTACCAATCTATGGAATAAACTGGCATAGGTTTCCCCAATAGGAGTGAAATTATCTTTTTCCTTCCTCCTCTTTGCGAACTCTGGCCTCGGATGAAATTTGGATTTAGAGGTCCCTTGGTAAATTTGTGGGGGTCGAGGACGATGTTGAGGGACAGGTGCATGCCATTGTGGATAACAAGATGGATGAGCATATAATTGTGCATTGTTCACAGGATATCGAGGAAGTGGAATGAGATTTCTTGGATTTTGGAGAAAGAAACCTTGTTGCAAGTGGTTACGTAGATCTGATATGTAAGCTCGGTATTGAGGCTGACAGTATTAGTGGGTTGGACCTCTCAAACTATGCTTTGGCCCTGTTATGACAATAGGTGCGTTTTCCTTCTTCTTTCCTTCAGTTTCCCTTTGTTGATTGCAATGTCGTCCCGAATGTTTCACAGAATCCCTTTGTCCATTAGGCTCCCCAATTTTTGATGTCTCAAAGCTGGGAGGAAGGTTAACACTTGAAGACATGCCCTAGTTTTTATATGAAACATCTTCATAGCCCATAAGTCTAGGGGAATTTTTCATATTATTTTCTACACTCTTCACTTTCCCAACCATTTTCTTTGGATCTTTTGGCATGCTAGGCTTCTTAGTAAAAATTTTTGGCGGTTCACTTAACTTAACTGTAGGCTCAAGAGTATACCAATGATCATCAACAGTATTGAACGTGGAGTCACTAGTGGACTAGGGAAGCACAATCGTTGGATTGATAGACAAAGTGGAAGCCTTAGTAGAAGGTTGAGCAACTAAAGCACAGACGGTATGTGGTGCTGTAAATGTGGTAGACTTATACTGAGGAGATAAAGAAAGAGTGGTGGAAGTGTTGAGGTGCATTTGACGTGGAATGGATTCTGAGGCATGCTGTGGTGCATCAACAACAGTAGCAAACTGACTTTGCGATTTTGGTGGAAGACTCAAGGTATTTGCAGGGTCAAAAGAGGGGAACGGAGGTGGACGCAACCCACTGGCCCAAGCTCGGTACATTTCCATTATTTGTTGTCTCAGTCTCAAATTCTCTTCCTTTAAACTCTCAATTTCCTGACTCTTTGTTTCATCCATGGTGCCACTCTCTATATTCTTATTGGACACAACTAGACCTTCCTTGGATTTGGTGTGATATGGAGGACCAGCTAGGAAGCCACAAACCAACCACTTTAAACTAACTGAACAAGAGGCAACAAATATGTTAGAGTTCAACATTTTTCAAAACCTCTTTTTTTTTTTTGAAAATATCACCAAACCCAAGAAGCGCGCCTACGTATCTCACCCCTAGGAGAGGAGAATCAGGTGTGCGTAGTTCGTGAAGTCTTGCCAAAATGGCCAAATTAAACTATTTTTTCTTTTTTTTTTCTTGAAACTTTAAGAAGAAAAGAAAATAACAATTTGTCAAAAGAATTGACGAAAATCTTTTTGTATTTTTCAGGTTTAAACACCCCTCTATAAAGTGAAATTCTATGATTACCAGAGAAATCTTTTTGGGTTTTCAGTTTTGAATTTCATGCGAAAATAAAACTCGAACCTATTAAAGAAAAATCTTTTTGTGGTTTTCTTTTAAGATGTATGTGACACCTACTATAAATGAAGAGTGAAGAAAAAAAAAATCTTTTTGGATTTTTTTAAGTAAGATCAACCAAAAATAAAACCTACGACTATTAAGGATTTTTTTTTTTTGTATTTTTATTTTCAAGACATGTATGAAACACCTACTCTAGATGAAAAGTGAAGAAAATCTTTTTTGAATTTTTTAAATAAGATCTCCGAACCTATAATAGGCTGCTTACGTATCTCACTCCTGAGAGAGGAGAATCAGGGGTGCGTAGTTTGTCCAGATTGGACAATTAATGATTAAATAACGGATTGCACCCTGACTTGAGATACGACCAAAGACATACGATGAACAACATAATAAAATCTTTTTTTTTTTTTTTGAGTTTTCAATTTGACACTTCACATAAAAAATGACACCAACAGCTATGAAAGAATTTTTTTTTTCTTTGGTATTTTCGTTATATGAAATGTACAAAACTTCTACCACCTTTTTTTTCGCATTTTTATTTTTTATAAAAAGCTCCTAAAAAAATCTTTTTGGAGTTTTTGAATTGTGAATGCTTGCTAAAGGAAACAAAAGGAAAATCTTTTTGATGCATTTTTTTTTTTTGAAAAATGAGTGCAAAAAGTAAAAAAAAAATCTTTTTTGAATTTTGAATTGTGGAAAACAAAAGCCATAAAGAACCTAAAAACTACGAAGCTCTTTTTGATTCACCTTTTTCTTTCCCTTTTTTTTTCCCACACTTTCTTGTCTACACACTTTACTTCTAACACATGATTTTGCCCAAATCAGTCGGTCAAATAACCTCGTTACCCTCAAAGATGCAACATTTAGCACGTAGGGATGCCTTAGAGGTGAGTCTCCTACAAAGGGCCAAGTTGGCCCTGCTAGGTCTTCAATATGATGCACATAAGCATGACCTAAAGGATGACCTACGTTGGGTTTCACTAACAAGGCCGTTCGGGGGAGCATATAGTCGATAGTGGCTGTTTTGCTTTTCACCTACTCCATACATCCAACGGCTCCCCCCCCAAAATAAAGGTGACTCAACTAGAGTTCGTGCGCACGACGTGCGCTCCGAGACTTGTTGCAGAAAGAATGACTCGGGTTATGCACATGATGTCAGATATAAAAACGGTAACACATAGGATAAATACTGTAAACAAAGAGCACGAAAATACACAAAAGTGAAAACACAAACAAAAATCACAAACAACGCTTATACACTCGTAATGCCAAACAAAGCCGATACGACTCCAAAAAAAAGCTCGGATTCTGAAATGATTTCCCAGCGGAGTCGCCAGAGCTGTCACACCCTTTTTTTTCGAACTCCCAAAAGATTATTCAGTTTTATGTTTGAAAGGGTTTTTATTAAAGTGACAAAAAATGAAAATTTATTTTGAAAAGGATTCATTATATTTCAAAACTCAGAGTCGCCACTTGGCATAATCTGGTGTGCCAAGTCACCATTGGAAAATCCTTTTCAAAATCATTTGACTCTTTAAACTGGTTTGCGAACAGAGATTCCAGCTAAGGAATTCTGTTGACCGAGGGGAAGGTGTTAGGCACCCCTCGATCCCGTGGTTCGACCACGGTCGCTTGGTGGAGCGTATCGACTAAATTGACACTACGACGTACAAACCACACAAAACATGTAAAACAATCAAACAAATAAATAAAAACAAAAGGGATCCGAAATATAGTGTCCAGTCCGAGTTATACAATCCCAAAATAAAAATACTGAAATAACCTACACTAGTCCTAAACTATGCTTTACCCGACGCCTCGGGCCTTGATCACGAGCATCCTTTGCGTACAAAATTCTTCGGAGCATTCCCCGGTGAGTAAATACATATGACCTCGGGGCATTCCCCGGTTAAATAAATACACTTTTCAAATGCGATAAAGTAGAAAACATTCAACACATAACTCCACATTCAAACATCCAACGAAACACTTATTCCTAAAGTTCGCCTACCCGAACCTACGATTGCCTACTCACTCGACCTATCATGATACCATCCAATTCGACAATATTCAGTAATGAATCAAAACAAACAACCTTCAACTTATTCGATTATCAATTTTCGATCCCGACCCCCAAATCAACAAGTTTAATCCTCAAGCCATGGTTAACAAATTTTCCGATTATCAAACCACTTTTAAAATCTAAAATCAACATCAAACATACACATCCAATGAAGATTCAAGCATTTAAGCACACTAGTCCTACGTATCCACAACAACGATTAATATTTTACTAAAAATTCAACCAACCACAAAATCACGGCATTAACCAAAATCCGAGAAAATGAAAGAGTAGAGTTAAAGCGATGGACCTTAATAGAACTCGTTATCGTTGATAATAAAGAAATCCGAAGCCCAAAATACTTGACCGGAGAACCTCAATCCGACCAAAAATCCAACTCAGTATGATAAATACAAACGGGACAGATTTAAAATCGGAACGGAAACCTTGGAAAGGAACCCCCAACACTCGGATTTCAAACCATCCGTGACCGACCCCATCGGAGTTGTAATCGGGTCACCGCTTGCAATTCACTGGAGCTCCGATGGGCAGACAACGATAGAGACGACTGGAACAGTGGACGCCGACCAGATCTCGTCCAAGTATCAAAGGAAAATAAGAAAGTTTTTAGCGATTTTGAGATGGTATCGATCAAATAAAGTGAAGACAAAAACCAACCGGCGAGCTTAAGGGCGATTCCGGCGTGTTGGATACCGATTCCGGTGACAATTCCGGTGAGGTTTTCACCGGAATAAACTCACCCTCGCCGTACCTCTCTCTCGATCCGTCTCACTCTCTCTATTATTTTTTCGTTTCTCGAATCTCTCTCCCTCCCGTAGATATCTCTCACTCACGATATTCTCTCTATGTGTGTGCTAGTGAGTGTTGATGATTTTTGTGAGGTCAAGAAGATGAATTTGTTTTCCATTTTTTGAGTGTTTTCGTGTATATGGTTGTTTGTATATGGCAGTGACGATGTAGAAGACCCGGGTCAGAGGAAAAAATGGAGTCTCTCTTTTTGTGTGTTTGCTGTGTGTATATATTAGGATGGGGTAGTGGTGAGGTAGGTGGGGTCATGTGGGGTAGGGGGTAGGGTATGAGGTGGGGTAGAGTTTGTTAGGATAGGGTAGGTAGGTGTTGTTTTTTTAATTGGGTGGGTTGTTAGAATATTAGGATAAAACAAAATTAGTTAGGGGGTTGTTATTTTTGTCATTTTGTGGAGGAATTATCACACGGGTGAGGGTACACGGTAGGATAAGGTAAACAATAGGTAAAAACGATATCGGGGAGGGACGAAATTAGGTGTCTACATCATGCCCCCTTTGAATGTAAACACAAAGTGTTTTCAGGCATAGAAGTAGACAGCGAGACCAAATTTTGACCCGACCATTATTCAAAGAAAGAAATAGAAGAAAGAAGGACAATCGGGTCTTGAATTAAGACGTCCTTCCTACCCAAGTTATGAGAGAATCAAGTCACGGGTATTTCAAATGATTGGAAGAGAAGTGGACTATACCGAGTTGGAGAGTCGAGTGAGGTTCCATCGAGGTTCCGATCCGCAGCTCTGTCATTACATCAAAAAATGAAAATTACAAGTTAAAACATAAACGAAACTACAAAAATCCTATTTATACAACTTCTGTTGGCTCTTGACTCGACTTTTATCACCCTATTCTTCAGGCGGGCTCCTGATTTGCAATTTCTTTCAACCTGTTGCTTGCCTTTAATTTTCTTTACCCTGTTCTCCAGGCGGGTTCCTGACTTGCTATTTCATCAACTTGTTGCCATGCTTTCAACTTCTGCACCCTGTTCTGCAGGCGGGCTCCTGACTTGCTATTTTTATCAACTTGTTGCTATGCTTTCAACTTCTGCACCCTTTTCTGCAGGCGGGCTCCTGACTTGCTATTTTTATCAACTTGTTGCTATGCTTTCAATTTCTTCACCCTGTTCTGCAGGCGGGCTCCCGACTTGCTATTTCATCAACTTGTTGCTATGCTTTCAATTTCTTCACCCTGTTCTACAGGCGGGCTCCTGACTTGCTATTTCATCAACTTGTTTCTATGCTTTCAATTTCTTCACCCCGTTCTGCAGGCGGGCTCCTGACTTGCTATTTTTCAATTTGTTTAACTTTCAATTTCTTCACCTTGTTTCTTGGTTTTCCATTTATTCACCCTGTGCTTCGGGCATGCTCCTGAAATCACATCAAAACTGAAAAGAAAATTATCCCAAATAAAGAAAAGCAATTTCTATGAGTTAATTGGAATGACTCGACTAAAAGGTACGTCTTTTAGGAATCAAGGGGGATGACTCGACTAAAAGGTACGTGTTATAGGAATCCAGGGGAATGAATCGACTAAAAGGTACGTCTTATGGGAATCAAAGGGGATGACTCAACTAAAAGGTACGTCTTATAGGAATCGGTGTGCTATAGCCTACAGTTTTGAGGTGGGCTCGGGGTCCGAGCGTGCTGCGGGTCAAAAGCTGATCGGGGTGTGCCAGGGAGGTTGGGGATCATACCAGTGTGGTCCGTTTAAGTTTGCATGGCCATTTGGGTGGACAAACAGGCGAAACGGCACGAAAAGGGCATTTTTGGGCTAAATCGGTCTGCTATAGCCCGCAGTTTTAGGGGTGCGCCCTGGCTCCGAGCGTGCTATGGATCAAAAATCAATCGGGGCGTGATAAGGAGGTTGGGGATCATCCCAGCATGGTTCGTTTAAATTTTTAGGGATATTTGGGTGGACAAACTGGCGAAACAACACGAACGTGGTATTTTTGGGCTAAATTGGTGTGCTATAGCCCACGGTTTCCGGGGTGGGCTCGGGGTTCGGGCGTGCTGTGGGCTAAAAATAGACCGGGGCGTGCCATGGAGGTTGGGGAACGTCCCAGTGTGGTCCGTTTATTTTTTCATGGCTATTTGGGTGGTTAAATGAGCGAAATGGCGCGAACGGGGCATTTTCAGGCCAAATTGGTGTGCTTATAGCCAAAGGTTTCGGGGGTAGACCCAGGTTCGAGGTATGTTGTGGTCCAAAAATAGACCAGGGTGTGCCAGAGAGGTTGGGGATCATCCCAGTGTGGTCCGTTTAAATTTTCATGGCCATTTGGATGGACAAACAGGCGAAATGGCGCGAACGAGATGTTTTCGGGCTAAATTGGTGTGTTATAGCCCACGGTTTTGGAGGTGGGCCCAGGGTGTGGGCGTGCCGTTGGCTAAAAATCGATCGGGCCGTGCCAGGGAGGTTGGGATTGAACCAGTGTGGTCCGTTTAAATTTTTGTGGCCATTTGGGTGGACAAACGGGCGAAACGATTCGAACGGGGCATTTTTGGACAAAAATAGTGTTCTATTATAGCCTACGGTTTCAGGGGTGGACCAGGGGTCCAGGCGTGCTGTGGGTTGAAAATCGACCAGGACGTACTAGGGAGGTTGGGGATCGTCCCAATGTGATCCGTTTAAATTTTTGTGGCCATTTGGGTGGACAAACAGGCGAAATGCCATGAACCGGGGTGCTGTCAGCCTAAAATCGACCGGGGTGTGCCACAGAGGTTTGGAATCATCCCAGCGTGGTTCGTTTAAATTTTTGTGGCCATTTGGATAGACAAATGGGCAAAACGGCGCGAACGGGCATTTTCTGGCCAAATCGGCATGCTATAATATACGATTTCGGGGGTGTGCCCGGGGTTCGGGTGTGCTGTGGGGCAAAAATCGATCGGGTCATGCCAGGGAGTTTGGGGATCGTTCCAATGTGGTCCTTTTAAATTTTTATCCCCTTTGGGTGGACAAACAGGCGAAACGGCGTGAACGGAGTATTTTCGGGCCAAATAGGCGTGCTATAACCCACGGTTTAAGGGGTGGGCTCGGGGTCTGGGCGTGCTACTGGTCGAAAATCGACAAGGGCATGCCAGGGAGGTTGGGGATCATCCCAGTATGGTCCGTTTAAATTTTCGTGGCCATTTGAGTGGACACACGGGCGAAACGATGCAAACGGGGCATTTTCGATCAAAATTAGTGTTCTATAGCCCACGGTTTCAGGGGTGGACAGGGGTCCAGGTGTGCTGTGGGCTGAAAATCGATCGGGGCGTGCTAGGGAGGTTGAAGATCGTCCTAGTGTGGTCTGTTTAAATTTTCGTGGCCATTTAGGTAGACAAACGGGGAAAATGACAGGAACGGGGCATTTTTGGGCTAAATCGGTGTGCTATAGCAACGGTTTCAGGGATGGGCCTGGGGTTTGGGAGTGCTGGGGCCCAAAATCGACCAAGGCGTGCCAGGGAGGTTGGGGATCCTTCCTGTGCGGTCCTTTTAAAATTTTATGGCCATTTGGGTGGACAAACGGGCAAAACGGTGCGAACGGGCCATTTTTGGGCCAAATAGGTCTGCTATAGCCCATGGTTTTAGGGATGGGCCCAGGTACGGGCATGTTACTGTCCGAAAATCCATTGGGGCATACCAGGGAGGTTAGGGATTGTCTCAATGTGGTCTATTTAAGTTTTCATGGCCATTTGGGTGGACAAATGGGCGAAATGGTGTGAACAGGGTATTTTCGAGCTAAATCGGTGTTCTATAGCCCATGGTTTCGGGGGTGGACCTCGGGCGTGCTGTGGGCTGAAAATTGATTGGGGCATGCCATGGAGCTTGGAGATCATCCCAGTGTGGTCCGTTTAAATTTTTGTGGCCATTTGGGTGGACAAACAGGTGAAACTATGCAAACGGGGCATTTTCGAGCCAAATCGGTCTGCTATGGCCCACGGTTTTTAGGGTGGGCCCAGGGTTCGGGCATGCTGCGGGTCAAAAATCGATCGAGATATGCCAGGGAGGTTGGGGATTGTCCCAGTATGGTCCGTTTAAATTTTTGTAGCCAGTTGGGTGGACAAATGGGTGAAACGGTGCGAACGGGGAATTTTTGGGCCAAATCGTAATGCTATAGCCCACGCTTTTGGGCGTGGGCCGAGGTCCGGGCGTGTTGTGGGTCTAAAATGGACTGGGGCATGCCAGGGAGGTTGGGGATCTTCCTAGTATGGTCTGCTTACATTTTTTTGTGGCCATTTGGGTGGACAAACAGACAAAACGGCACGAACGGGGCATTTTTGGGCCAAATCGGTGTGCTATAGCCCACGGTTTTTAGGGTGAGCCTGGAGTCCGGGCATGCTGTGGTCCGAAAATCAACTGGGGTATGCCAGGGGGTTAGGATCAACCCAGTATTGTCCTTTTAAATTTTCGTGGCCATTTAGGTGTACAAATGGAGAAAACGACGCGAATGAGGCATTTTCGAGCTAAATCGGTGTGCTATAGCCCACGGTTTTGGGGGTGGCCCCGGGGTCCAAGCATGCTGTGGGCCAACAATAAACCGGGACGTGCCAGGGAGATTGGGAATCATCCCAGTATGGTCCGTTTAAATTTTTGTGTCCATTTGGGTGGACAAACGGGTGAAACAGCGCAAACGGGACATTTTTGGGCTAAATTGGTGTGCTATAAAGCACGGTTTCAGGGGTGGGCCCGGTGTTCGAGAGTGCTGTGAGCCAAAAATCGACCGAAGCATGCCAGGGAGGTAGGGGATAATCCCAGTGTGGTCCATTTAAAATATTTTGGCCATTTAAATGGACAAACAGGTGAAATGGCGCAAACGGAGCATTTCCGGGCCAAATCGGTGTGCTATAGCTTACAGTTTTGAGGTAGGCTCGGGGTCCGAGCGTGTTGCGGGTCAAAAGCTGATCGGGGTCTGCCAGGGAGGTTGGGATCATACCAGTGTGGTCCGTTTAAGTTTGCATGGCCATTTGGGTGGACAAACAGGCGAAACGGCACGAAAAGGGCATTTTTGGGCTAAATCGGTCTGCTATAGCCCGCAGTTTTGGGGGTGCGCCCTGGGTCCGAGCGTGCTATGGATCCAAAATCAATCAGGGTGTGACAGAGAGGTTGGGGATCATCCCAACGTCGTTCGTTTAAATTTTTAGGGATATTTGGGTGGACAAACTGGCGAAACAACACGAACGGGGCATTTTTGGGCTAAATCGATGTGCTACGGCCTACGGTTTCAGGGGTGGGCTCGGGGTCCGAGCGTGCTGTGGGCTAAAAATAGACCGTGGGCGTGCCAGGGAGGTTGGGGATCGTTCCAGTGTGGTCCGTTTATTTTTCATGGCTGTTTGGGCGGTTAAACAGGCGAAATGGTGCGAACGGGGCATTTTCAGGCCAAATTGGTGTGCTTATAGCCAACGGTTTTGGGGGTAGACCCGGGTTTGAGGTATGTTGTGGGCCAAAAATAGACCAGGGTGTGCCAGGGAGGTTGGGGATCGTCCCAGTGTGGTGTTTTTAAATTTTCATGGATATTTGGATGGACAAACGGGTGAAACTGTGCGAACGAGATGTTTTCGGGACTAATTGGTGTGTTATAGCCCACGGTTTTGGGGGTGGACCCGGGGTGTGGGCGTGCCGTGGGCCAAAAATTGATCGGGCCGTGCCAGGGAGGTTGGGATTGAACCAGTGTGGTCCGTTTAAATTTTTGTGGCCATTTGGGTGGATAAATAGGCAAAACGGCACAAACGAGGCATTTTTGGGCTAAATCAGTGTGCTATAGACCTCGGTTTTGGGGCTGGGCTCGGGTCCCAAGCGTCTTGTGTGCCCAAAATTGATCGGGTTGTACCATGGAGGTTGTGTATCATCTAAGTGTGGTCTGTCTAATTTTTCGTTGATATTCGGGTTGTCAAACGGGCAAAACGGCATGAACGGAGCATTTTTGAGCTAAATCAATGTGCTACAGCCCACGGTTTTTGGGGTGGGCACATGGTCCGGGCGTGCTGTGGGCCAAAAATTGATCGGGGCTTGCCAGGGAGGTTGAGGATCATCCCAGAATGGTCCGTTTAAATTTTGGTGGCCATTTGGGTGGACAAACCGGCAAAACAGCGCGAATAGGGCATTTTCGGGCCAAATTGGTGTGCTATAGCCCACGGTTTTGAGGGTGAGCCTGGGGTTCGGGCTTGCTGTGGGCCAAAAATCGACCGGGGCATGCCAGGGAGGTTGGGGATCATCTCAGTGTGGTCCGTTTAAATTTTCGTGGCCATTTAGGTGGACAAACTGGCGAAACGTTGCAAACGGGGTATTTTTGGGTCAAATCGGTATGTTATTGCCCACGGTTTCAGGGGTGGGCCTAGGGTGCGGGCGTTCTGTGGGTTAAAAATCGACTGGGGCATTCCAGGGAGGTTGGGGATCATTCCAATATGGTCCGTTTAAATTTTTGTGGCTGTTTGTGTGCACAAACGGGCGAAACACCGCGAATGAGGCATTTTTAGGCTAAATCGGTGTGTTGTAGCCTATGGTTTCAAGGGTGGGCTCGGGGTCCGGGCGTGCTGTGGTCCAAAATTGACCGAGGTATTCCAGGGAGGTTGGGGATCATCTCAGTGTGGTTTATTTAAAAATTTTTGGCCATTTGAGAGGACAAATGCGTAAAACGGCTCAAAAGGGGTTTTTCAGGACAAATTGGTGTGCTATAGCCCACGATTTCGAGGGTGGACCAGGGCCCGGGCGTGCTGTGGGTTAAAAATTGACCGAGGCATGCTAGGGAGGTTTGGGATCGTCCTAGTGTGATCTGTTTAAAATTTTTGTTGCCATTTGGGTGGAAAAATGGATGAAACGGTGTAGACAGGGCATTTTCGGGATAAATTGGTGTGCTATAGCCTACGGTTTCGGGGGTGGGACAGGGGTCCGGGGGTGCTACGGGCTGATAATTGATCGAGGCATACCAGGGAGGTTGAGGATCGTCCCAGTGTGGTCCGTTTAAATTTCCGTGGCCATTTGGGTGGACAAACGGGCAAAACGTCGCAAATGAGGCATTCTAAGGCCAAATCGGTGTGCTATAGTCCACGGTTTTGAGGGTGTGCCCGGGGTATGGGCATGCTGTGGGCTGAAAATTGTTCGAGGCGTGTCAGGGAGGTTAGGTATCATTCCAGTGTGGTCCGTTTAAATTTTCATTTCCATTACGGTGGAAAAATGGGTGAAACGGCACAGATGGGGAATTTTTGAGCCAAATCATTGTTGTTGCCCATGGTTCAGGGGTGGGCCTAGTTTTTGGGCGTGTTGTGGGCCAAAAATCAATTGGGGTATGCCAGAGAGGTTGGGGATCGTCCCAGTGTGGTCCGTTTAAATTTTGGTGGTTATTTGGATGGATAAACGGGCGAAACGATATAAATGGGGCATTTTTAGGCCAAATCGGTGTGCTATAGCCTACGGTTTTGGGGCTGGGCTCGGGGTTCGGCTATGCTGTTGGCCTAAAATCAACCGGGGCATGCCAGGAAGGTTGGGGCTCATCCCAGTGTGGTCCGTTTAAATTTTCATGGCCATTTAGGTGGACAAACGAGCAAAATGGCGCGAATGAGGCATTTTTGAACCAAATCGGTGTGCTATATCCCACGATTTTGGGGTGGGCCAGGGATCCGAGCGTGCTATGGGTCAAAATTTAATTGGGGCATTCCATGGAGGTTGGGGATTATCTCAGTGTGGTCTGTTTAAATTTCTGTGGCCATTTGTGTGGAAAACGGGCAAAACAGTACGAACGGGGAATTTTTGGGACAAATCGGTGTGCTATGGCCTACACTTTCGGGGGTGGGCCCAGGGTTCAGGCGTGCTGTAGGCCAAAAATTAATCGGGCCATGCCAGGAAGGTTGGTGATCATCCCAATGTGGTCCGTTTAAATTTTTGTGGCCATTTGATTGGACAAACAGATGAAACGGCGCGAACGGGGCATTTTCGGGCCAAATCGGTGTGCTATAGCCCACTGTTTTGGGGGTAGGCCCAGGGTCCGGGCGTGCTGTTGGTCAAAAATTGACCGAGGCATGCTAGGAGGTTGGTGATCATCCCAGTGTTGTCCGTTTAAATTTTCATGGCGATTTGGGTGGACAAACGGGCGAAACTGCGCGAATGGGGCATTTTTGGGCCAAATCGGTATGCTATAGTCTACGGTTTCAGGGGTGGGCTCGGGGTTTGGGCTTGCTATTGGCCAAAAATTGATAGGGGCGTGCCAGAGAGGTTGGAGATTATCTTAGTATGGTTCGCTTAAATTTTCATGGCCATTTGGGAGGATAAATGGGCGAAACGATGTGAACGCGGTGTTTTCAGGCGAAATCAGTGTGCTATAGCCCACGGTTTTGGGGCTGGGCTTGTTGTTCGGGCGTGTTGTGGGCCAAAAATCAATCGGGGTGTTCCAGGGAGGTTGGCATCATCCCAGTGGGGTCCCTTGAAACTTTTGTGGCTTTTTGGGTGGACAAACGGGTGAAACGGCGCGAACGGAGCATTTTTGGGCCAAATCGATGAGCTATAGCCCACGATTTCAGGGGTGGGCCCGGGGTTCGGGCTTTATATAGGCTAAAAATCTATCGGGGAGTGCAAGGGAGTTTGGGGATCATATCAATATGGTTCATTTAAGTTTTCGTGGTCATTAGGTTGGACAAACGAGTGAAACGACGCGAACGGGGCATTTTCGGGCCAAATCGGTGTGTTGTAGCTCATGGTTTTAGGGGTGGGTCCGTGGTCCATGCGTGTTGTGGGCCAAAAATCAATTGGGGCATACCAGGGAGGTTGGAGATCATCCCAGTACAAACGGGAGAAACAGCACGAACGGGGCATTTTCGAGCCAAATCGATGTGTATCCCACGATTTTAGGGGTGGGCCATGGGTCCGGACGTGCTGTGTGCCAAAAATTGACAAGGGCATTCAGGGAGGTTGGGGATCATCCCAGTTTGGCCCATTTAAATTTTTGTAGACATTAGGGTAGACAAACGGGTGAAACTGTGCAAATGGGGCATTTTTGGGCAAATTGATGTGCTATAACCCACAGTTTTAGGGGTGGGCCCAGGGTCCATACGTGTTGTAGGCCAAAAATTAATCGAGGCATGTCAGGGAGGTAGGGGATCATTCCAGTGTGGTCTGTTTAATTTTTTATGGCTATTTGGGTGAAAAATAGGCAAAACGGCGCAAATAGGGCTTTTTCGGGCCAAATCGGTATGCTATAACCCACGATTTTGGGAGTGGTCTCGCGGTCTAAGTGTGATGTGGGCCAAAAATTGATCGGGGTAGGAGAGGGAGGTTGGGGATCATCCCAGTATGGTACGTTTAGATATATGTGGCCATTTGGGTGGACAAACAGGCAAAACGGCGGAACGAGGCATTTTTGGGCCAAATCGGTGTGCTATAGCCCACGGTTTTGGGGGTGGGCATGGGGTCCGGGCGTTTTATGCTCGAAAAATCTACCGAGGTAGGCCAGGGAGGTTGGGGATCCTTCTAGTGTGGCTCTTTTAAATTTTCATGGCCATTTGGGTGGACAAACAGGAAAAACGGTGCGAACGGGCCATTTTTGGACTAAATAGGTTTGCTATAGCCCATAGTTTTAGAGATGGGCCCAGGTCCAGGCGTGTTGCAAGCTGAAAATCCATCGGGGCATGCCAGGGAGGTTAGGGATCATCCCAGTGTGGTCCGTTTAAGTTTTCATTGCCATTTGGGTGGAGAAACGGGTGAAACGACGAGAACGGGGCATTTTTAAGCTAAATCGGTGTGCTATAGCCCACGGTTTTGGGGGTGGGCTTGAGGTCCGGGCGTTCTATGGGGAAAAAATTGATTGGGAAATGCAGGGAGGTTGGAGATCATCCTAGTATCGTCCGTTTAAATTTTTGTGTCCACTTGGGCAGACAAACGGGCAAAACGGTGCGAACAGGGCATTTTCGAGCCAAATCGGTGTGTTATAGCCCACGGTTTCGGGGGTGGGACCTGGGTTCGGGCATGCTGAGGGTAAAAAATTGATCGGGACATGCCAGGGAGGTTGGGGATTATCCCAGTATGGTCCGTTTAAATTTTTGTAGCCATTTGGGTAGACAAACAAGCGAAGCGGTGCGAACAGGGCATTTTCAAGCCAAATCGGTGTGCCATAGCCCACAGTTTTGGGGGTGGGCCTGGGGTCCGAGCGTGCTGTAGGCCTTAAATCGACCGGGGTGTGCTAGGGAGTTTGGGGATCATTCCAGTGTGGTCCGTTTAAATTTTTTTGGCTATTTGGGTGGATAAACGGGTGAAACAACACGAACAAGATTTTTCAAGCTTAATCGGTGTGCTATAGCCTACGGTTTTAGGGTGGGGCCAGGGCCCGGGCGTGCTGTGGTCCAAAAATTGACCGGGGATTGCTACGGGGTTAGGGATCATCCTAGTATGGTCCTTTTAAAGTTTCGTGGACATTTAGGTGTAAAAATAGGGAAAACGGCACGAACGAAACATTTTCGAGCAAAATCGATGTGCTATAGCCCACGGTTTTGGGGGTGGCCCCGGGGTCCGAGCGTGCTGTGGGACAAAAATCAAACGGGATGTTCCAGGGAGGTTGGGAATCATCCCAGTGTGGTCCGTTTAAATTTCCGTGGCCATTTGGGTGGACAAACGGGTGAAACAGCGCAAACGGGGTATTTTCGTGTCAAATTGGTGTGCTATAGTGCACGGTTTCGGGGCTGGGCTCGGTTTTTGGGCATGCTGTAGGTGAAAAATCGACCGAGGCATGACAGGGAGGTATGGGATAGTCCCAGTGTGGTACGTTTAAAATTGTTTGGCCATTTGGATGGACAAACAGGCAAAATGGCGCGAACGGGGCATTTTCAGGCCAAATCGATGTGCTATAGCCTACGGTTTTGAGGTGGGCTCGTGGTTTGAGTGTGTTGCAGGTCAAAAACTGATCGGGGTGTGCTAAGAAGGTTGGGGATCATCCCTGTGTGGTCCGTTTAAGTTTTCATGGCCATTTGGGTAGACAAACGGGCGAAACGGCACGAACAGGGCATTTTTGGGCCAAATCGGTCTGCTATAGCCAGCAGTTTTGGGGATGCGCCCGGGATTCGGGCGTGCTATGGATCAAAAATCAATCGAGGCGTGCCTGGGAAGTTGGGGATCATCTCAGTGTGGTCCGTTTTAATTTTTGGGGATATTTGGGTGGACAAATAGATGAAACGATATGAACGGGGCATTTTCAGGCTAAATCAGTGTGCTATAGCCCATGGTTTTAGGGGTTGGCCCAGGGTCTGAGCGTTCCGTGGGCTCAAAATCGATCGGGTCGTGCCAAGGAGGTTGGGGATCGAACCAGTGTGGTCCGTTTAAATTTTCGTGGCCATTTGGGTTGATATATAGGCAAAACGGCATGAACGGGGCATTTTTGGGCTAAATCAGTGTGTTATAGCCCTCAGTTTTGGGGTTGGGCCCGGGTTTCGGACGTGTTGTATGCCAAAAATTAATCGAAGCATGTCGGGGAGGTTGTGGATCATCCCAGTGTAGTCTATTTAATTTTTTGTTGATATTTGGGTGGATAAACGTGCAAAATGGTATGAACGGAGCATGTTCATACCAAAATAGTGTGCTACAGCCCACGGTTTTGGGAGTGGGCAAGGGGTCCGAGCGTGCCGTAGGCTAAAAATTGATTGGGGTATGCCAGGGAGGTTGGAGATCATCCCAGTGTCATCCGTTTAAATTTTGGTGGCCATTTGGGTGGACAAACGGGCGAAACGACATAAATGGGGCATTTTTGGGCTAAATCGGTATGCTATAGCTCACGGTTTCGGGGGTGGGTCTGGGATTCGGGCATGCTGTGGGCCTAAAATCGACCGGGACGTGCTAAAAAGGTTGGGACTCATCCCAGTGTGGTCTGTTTAAATTTCTGTGGTCATTTGGGTGGACAAACGGGTAAAACGGCATGAATGAGGCATTTTCAGACCAAATCGGTGTGCTATATCCCATGGTTTTGGGGTGGGCCAGGGATCCGAGCATGCTGTGGGTTAAAAATTAATCGGGGCATTCCAGGGAGGTTGGGGATCATCTCAGTGTGGTCCGTTAAAATTTTCGTGGCCATTTGTGTGGAAAACAAGTTAAACGGTGCTAACGGGTAATTTATGGGACAAATCGATGTGCTATGGCCTACGCTTTCGGGGGTGGGCTCCGGATGGGGCATTTTCAGGCTAAATCAGTGTGTTATAGCCCACTGTTTTGGGGGTAGTCCCAGGGTCCAGGTGTGCTGCCGGCCAAAAATAGACCAGGGCATGCCACCAGGTTGGGGATCGTCCCGGTGTTGTCCGTCTAAATTTTCATGGAGATTTGGGTGGACAAACAGGCAAAACTACGCGAATGGGGCATTTTTGGGCCAAATCGATATGCTATAGCCCACGGTTTCAGGGGTGGGCCTGGGGTTCGGGCTTGCTATAGGCCGAAAATCGACCGGGGCATGACAGAGAGGTTGGGATCATCCTAGTATGGCCCATTTAAATTTCGTGGCCATTTGGGAGGACAAATTGGAGAAATAATTTGAATGGGGTGTTTTCGAGCCAAATCGGTGTGCTATAGCCCACGGTTTTGGGTTTAGGCCTATTGTTCGGGCGTGTTGTGGGCCAAAAATCAACCGGGGTGTGCCAGGGAGGTTGGGGATCGTCCCAGTGTGGTGTGGGCCAAAAATTGACTGGGGCGTGCCTGGGAGGTTGAGGATCATCTCAGAATGGTCCGTTTAAATTTTCGTGGCCATTTGGGTGGACAAACGGGAAAAATAGCGCGAACGTGGCAATTTCGGGCCAAATTGGTATGCTATAACCCATGGTTTTGAGTGTGGGCTCGGGGTCCGGGCTTGTCGTGGGCCAAAAATCAACCGAGGCACGCCAGGGAGGTTCGTGATCATCCCAGTGTGGTTCATTTAATTTTTTTTGGCAATTTGGGTGGACAAACGAGTGAAACGTTGCGAATGGGGTATTTTCGGGACAAATCGGTATGTTATAGCCCATGGTTTAGGGGGTGGGCCCAGGGTCCAGGCGTGCTGTGGGCTAAAAATTGTCTGGGGTGTTCTAGGGAGGTTGGGGATCATCCCAATATGTTTCGTTTAAATTTTTGTGGCTATTTGTGTGGACAAACGGGCGAAATACCGCGAATTAGGCATTTCTGGGTTAAATTGCGGTGCTATAGCCCATGGTTTTGAGGGTGGGCTCGGGGTCCGAGCGTGCTGTGGGCCAAAATTGATTGAGGCATGCCAAGGAGGTTGGGGATCGTCTCAGTATGGTATATTTAAATTTTTGTGGCCATTTGGGAGGACAAACGGGCAAAACGGCGCAAACAGGGCGTTTTCATGATAAATCGGTGTGCTATAGCCCACAGTTTCGAGGGTGGATCGGGGCCCGGGCGTGCTATGGGCTAAAAATCAACCGAGGTATGCCAGGGAGGTTGGGGATCGTCCTAGTGTGTCCCGTTTGAATTTTTGTGGCCATTCGGGTGGACAAACGGGGGAAATGGCCCGAACGGAGCATATTCAGGCCAAATCGGTGTGCTATAGCCCACGTTTTTGGGGGTGGGATCGAGGTTTGGGTGTGCTGTGGTGCAAAAATCGATCGGGGCATGCCAGGGAGGTTGGGGATCGCGTCAGTGTGGTCCGTTTAGATTTTTGTGGCCTATGGGTGGACAAACAGGCGAAACGATGCGAACTGGGAATTTTTGGGCCAAATTGGTGTGCTATAGACCACGGTTTTGGGATTGGGCATGGGGTCCAGGCGTGCTGTATGCCAAAAATCAACCGAGGCGTGCCAGGGAGGTTGGGGATCATCCCAGTGTGGTCCGTTTTAATTTTCGTTGCTATTTGGGTGGATAAACGGGTAAAACGATGCAAAAGGCGAGTTTTTGGGCCAAATCGGTGTGCTATAGCCAAATGGTTTGGGGGTGGGCCAAGGGTTCGAGCGTGTTGTGGACCAAAAATTGTCCGGGGCATGCCAGGGAGGTTGGGGATCGTTCCAGTATAGTTTATTTAAATTTTCGTGGCTATTTGGGTGGACATACGGGCAAAATGGCGCAAACAGGGCATTTTTCAGACCACAACGGTGTGCCATAGCCCACGGTTTTGGGGGTGGGTGATAACGCTCAAACTACAGCTCTCGTAAGAGTGTAAGCGGTCGTTGTCAAATATATAACCCAACTGGGTTGGATATCGATCCCACAGAGAATAACCGGTCACTAAGTAAGCAAAGATTATTTGACTTTTGGTGCAAGTCTCGTAAAAGGGGGGATTTTGTAGCATGCAATAATGTAACAAAATAGTAGAGTAAAAACAAAAAATAACAAAGTAAAAAGAAAAGAACGTTCAGTAAGATGTTTAACCAATGAGAATTGAGAGTTGGGGTTATGTCCACCTTATGAGTTATACGTCTCTATTGGCTATGAGTTATGCGGAATTCAGATATGCATGTGCTTATAGAGAGTTGTATTCTATGGTAAATCCAGGCGTCTTTCGACCATCAAGGATTATTTCACTTTAACTCTTTTGAGCTTAAAGCGTGTCTAACTGTACGAACTCTCCAAGAGGTTAATCCAGTTACGGCACTAACTTTTTAACAGGGGTTGGTGCCCTATTACCTTGTCATTATCTCTTTTCCAGACATATAACTTTTCTTTCGAACAAGTTAATGCTATACTGGCATATTCTATGCGTTTGCAACCACAAGAATTTGCATTAAGATGAAGAGAATAATGATATAAGCATCATACGAGTCACGAACTCACAAACTCATAGCAATAGATAGTATCTCATAAGGCTTCCATAACCCCAACAGAGAAGTTTAGCTATTCATGAGTGTGACGGAAATCACAATAGACTTTATCATTATACCAAAATAAAGATCTCACGTGTAGTAGGGTTTGGTATGGCGTTAGGCGTAAATTCCCTTTTAGAATAGCGGTTCTCTTGTTGTGGAAATTAAGAATTGAATAGATGAAGAGAATAAGAATTGAAAGTGTTGAATAAAAAGTAAAAGTATGAGAATTCGAATTGATGGAAGAATTAGAATGATTCGGAACTAGAGGTAGAATGCTTAAAATCTCTAACAAAATAGGGTATTTATAACACCCATATCCTATTCCTACTAAGCTACTGCATTACTTATCCTAGTCCTACTAGGTTACTGCATCATTATCCTAATCCTAATAAGTTACTGCTGATCCCCAAAGTCTTTGGAAATGCTGTTTTTGCCCGGGACAGATATTCCATACGTCACTTTTGGTCCTTGGCGTCCAAGCTTTCCCTTCCTTCTTTCGTGAAGCTTCCTTGGGCATCAAGTTATCCATAATATGCTGAAATCTGCATCATTTATACCTAAAAACTTGCTAATCACGTTTGTTAGCTCACTTACAGGAAAAAGGACTAAAAGTGCATGAATTATATATTTTGTCCTCAAAACTTAGCTAAAATATGGGTAAATTATAGTACATTAGGCGTGTAAATACGCCTATCATCAACACCCCACACTTAAAGCTTTGTTCGTCCTCGAACAATATATCATGTCCATATAAACATCTACTTAGGGTTTCACAGTAACAACACAAAATTTTCATCAAGACAGGCACGATAATTATAAACAAAGAGTAGTTTTCTAATCACTTCTAGAAACAATTCAACCTTTAATATCGACTCGTGATGATGGTTAATTCGTATCCATAAGTTAAGGCACAAAGAATCATACAAGACTACCCAAAACTCATCAACCATGTGTGTCTCACATAAGATATTACACATAATCACTCACAAGTATTGCATTTTTCAGAACATGGGTATAAGATTATCCTTGCTCTCACTCTCACAAAGAATTCATATGTTGCAACTGATGACCATAGGCTTGCCCTTACTGTAATGCTCTACTAATATCAGAATGTTAAGCTTAGGATCAAATAGGTCTTTACAGGTTGTAATGTAGGCTAAGGGACGGGTAGGACTATTTTGGCCAGAAATAGTGACTATGTTCCTAAGCGCTTTAATACATCACATTATGCCATTAACACTCTCTTTTAATCAACCCTGCTACCTTTCTTTCATTTATCACCCCTTTTCACCTGTTTTGCCATTCAAGCATAACTATCTTTTTATTTAATCATAAACACAATTTATCTTTTTGTTTTTCTATTTCTTTTTTTTTTTTTTTTTTTTTTTATAACACACCTCCATGATAGCCACTCTTTTTCATAACAAATTCAAGTACCAATACACTCTAAGGCATCACTCTCACCCAATTTCCTCTTATTTTGTCACATGACTTCACAATTTAAAGCACTTAGGAATTTGGATCAAATTATGGTCTTGAAAAAAAATAAATTAGGCTTACATATGAGGCTGTCATAGAAAATGGCTTAAAGGCTCAAAAGGGTTGACTAGGATAATGTCCACGGGTAGGTAAACAGAAGGTAAACAATCACAGGCTGCCAAAGAAATGCCTAAATCATCTCCTAAACTCACACTCTTTATTTCGCTTTACACACACACCATGCAAGTTCTAGCATCAGTCACAACGCAGAATATACTATATCCTCACACACACAAGGCACATGGTCAACTTTATTGGGAGTATTATAGACTCTTGACCCTAATAGATGAATGAATTAAACCACACAATTATCACACAGTGAGTCACACTTAGAGCCTAAGTGTCTCAATAGTAATGATTCTAGCACACACTCTTGTCATAACACCATGCCGCCTATCAGAATAATTTCATGCATCAAAAACTAATAAATTTAAAATTTAAACTAACTAATTACGACTAATTAAAACAAACAAGAACTAGAATAAATGCAAATGCAAACAAAGAAGTATAGCATACAAATACCAGCACCCCACACTTAGAAGGGACACACTGTCCTCAATGGAAAATAAATAAGAAGAACCTAATTAGTCGGACTCATCCTCTATGTCTGGGGTCATACCCCCTGCATCGGAATCATCATCAGAGTCGTCGTCATCAGAGTTCTCTTCCACGTCGGAGTCTGGCATTCGTCGATCATCATCGGTTGGCATGTCGTCATCTAGAGGTTCCTCAAAATATACACCTACTCCATACATCGCCCTGGCATGCTCATTCATTGGGTAGTCATAATACGACTGTTGGAGCTCTGCAGCAGTTGGAACATGACCCCCGCTCATCATGGTAAACTTCATCATGCCATATAAATGGCGGGAGAAGCTTTCGTCGCAAGCATGTCTTTCTGCAGTGGTTAGGTTGACGCCATGCATGGATTCAACATCTTTAACCTTTGTGAGGTCAACCTTCTTCGGGTTGTGTGGAAGCTTATGATCAGCCGGTTCCTCTTCGATGTCTTCCTTCCTCAATATTGCAGTCAACAGGTTGCCAAAGCTGAAGTGGGACCTCTTGTGTAGCCTAGTTTTCCGCATTGTAGATCGAATAATTGCCCCAATGTTGATAGGGACATTCGTCATCAATGCGTACACCAGGCACACTCTATCTCGTGTTATCTTTGTGTACTGTGTCTCTGGAATGAGGCAAGAGTTGACTATTCACAGCCATATCCTAGCTTCTCTGTTCAAGGAGGCATATGGGAAGGTATTGTGCGTACCGGTATCCTTGTGACGACTCCACCGTGCCATTGATCTTGTTCCGCATAGTGTGGGTCTGATTACCCTGTATGGAGGTCTGCGATAAAGCTCCTTGAATGGTGCGGGATTAACAGATGGCAAGCCTATAACGGAGTTAAAGAACTTCGCATTTAGTTGCAGAACTTGGCCCCGAATCTTAACTTCACTCCCTGTAGTTTTCGGTGACCATTTGGCATAGAATTCTCGTGTTAAATCGAGATTGCACTCTCCCATATCTCGGAAGATGAAATCAAGATGTAACGCCATTATCTTAGCCAACATGCGAGGTTCTTTCTTTGCTAGGCTCTCCTTGTGTATCAACTCTATGTGAACATATTTCTTCTCTTTATTGTTCCTATACCACTCCTTTCCTTTCTCCTCTAAGACCCATTTAATTCTAAACATGCGGCGAGGTATTTGCAGCGAGGAGGATTCGCCTTGCTCTTTTCGTCCCCTTTTCTGGCCTTTTTGTGAAGTGGTTGCTTTATCCTTTCCTTGCCTTGCTTTTGGTGCCATTGTACCTGAGATTAAATTAATATTCATGTTAGCTTCATCTCGGTGGATACAATCAATGAACAAGCAGTAGTGGCACCACCCCACACTTAGTTTGTTGGTACGGACTAGTGAAGTGAACGATGTCGATTACTCAAACTTCATCGATATACGTTTTAGGCGCTATATTCCAACAATATAATTAGTGCAGTTATACTTCCAAAAAATCTTGGCAATACTTTCATGGTTGATACATCTTTTGATTAAGACTACTACATAGAGATTGAATCAAGTTATAACATCTAGAAATAATCACAACCTCACAAGTTGGTAGTTTAACCATGATTCTCATCTCGATGAACAAGTCATTCCAACATGTAATCTTTCTATTTACAAGATTATGCAATTTTCGTGCCCATGCCAATTCCGCAAAAGTATGACAGTGTATGAAAATCAAAGACAAGTTGGAAACAAGTTAAAATCATCCTTACGTATTCTTTCACTCACTTCGTAGTATCACAACAAATCAACCACATTCAAATCACCAATACTACTTCAAGATCTAACAATTTATTGTAGGCGTAGTATTGTAGTACTTACGGAATATAAAAGAAGAACAAAGAAGTACTTACTTGGTTGATGCCTTTGGAAGATGTTCTTGTGAAGTAAAAGAGCAAAAGGAAATTTTTTGAGAGAATTTGGAGAGGTAGGCGGCTCTTTTCTTAGGTTTGCAATGTATTTTTGGTCTAAGACTAAGTTTCTTATTTATAGGGCAAGCTTGGGTCGGGTTTTGACCCATTTAAAATCGGATTTGGAGACCAAAAGTGACCATAGGCGGCGCCTTTTGCAAAGCATTGTTGAGCATAGGCGGCGCCTATGCCATGGCATTGTTAGGCATAGGCGGCGCCTATGCCATGGCACATGAGATTCAGAGACAAAATGCTTTTGCATAGGCGGCGCCTATGCTATGGCACACTTAGGCATGGGCGGCGCCTATGCTATGGCACACTAGATTCCGAGAGCTTAGGCCATAGTATAGGCCTTGCCTTGTTCGTGGCCTAGATTTACATAGGCCTTGCCTTGTTCTTTGCCTATATTTTCATAGGCAATGCCCAACCCATAGCCTTTTGCTTCTTCAATCCTAACTTACCACCTTGAACATGCAATTCTTCCAAATCAAGAGTTGAACTCAATCTCCTCCTTTACACCTCTTGCACCTATACTTACTCAAAAGAAACAAAAACGATTAGAACGATGGGTTGCCTCCCATCAAGCGCCTTAGTTTTGGTCATGGCACGACTCTTCTTTTTGGATTTTTATTTAACAAAAACAAACACTTAGTAGAACGAAAGAAAGAATGAAAAACGATGGGTTGCCTCCCATCTAGTGCTTGATTTATTGTCGCGGCACGACATAGTTACCTCGAGTACTTAGACTTCGTCGAGGTAGATGGTGGCCATATAGTTTATCGAGTCAAGAGGACCAATATATGGTTTTACTCGTTGTCCATTCACCTTAAAGACAACACCATTATTGTCTTCTAGCTCAACTACTCCAGACGAGTAGACTTGGGTAACTTTGTACGGACCAGACCATTTGTACTTTAACTTACCTGGGAATAACTTCAGTCTGGAATTGAAAAGAAGTACCATATCATCCTTTTGAAAGTTTCGTTGAACAATTCGCTGATCATGATACTTTTTCATCCGTTCCTTGTAGAGGTCTTCTCTTTCATATGCATGTAGACGGAATTTATCCATCTCATTCAGCTGCTCCAATCTCAGATTCATGGCATCATCCCAATTCAAATTAAGTTACTTTAACGCCCACAATGCTTTATGCTCGAGCTCAATGGGCAAGTGACAAGCCTTCCCATAAACTAGTTGGTACGGGGACATGCCAATTGGAGTTTTGAATACAGTCCTATAAGACCATAGTGCATCGTCCAGCTTCCGAGACCAATCCTTCCTATTAGCATTTACAGTCTTAGCAAGGATTTGCTTGATCTCTCGATTAGAAACCTCTACCTGTCCACTAGTTTGTGGGTGATAAGGTGTGGTTACCTTATGTTGATTGACACCATATTTGGCCAATACGGATTTGAACAGCTTGTTGCAAAAGTGAGATCCTCCATCGCTTATGATAGTACGTGGTACTCCAAAGCGAGAGAAGACATTTCTCTTCAAGAATGCTACAACACGCTTTCCTTCATTGTCGGCCAATGCTACTGCTTCGACCCATTTTGAAACATAATCTACAGCGGCTAGGATGTATTTCATTCCAAATGAATTTACGAATGGGCCCATGAAATCAATACCCCATACATCAAATAACTCAACTTCAAGTATTTTCGTCATGGGCATCTCATGGTGTTTCGAAATTGCACCTTGTCTCTGACATTGGTTGCATCTTCTCACAAATTTGTAGGCATCTCTAAATATCGAAGTCCAATAGTATCCACTTTGCAATACCTTCCTTGCTGTCTGATTACCTGCGTGATGTCCCCCAACTTGGGAAGTGTGACATACCTCCAATATATTCGGCACCTCTACATGGGATATGCATCGCCTGATAACACCATCCACGCATCGTCGAAACAAATATGGCTTATCCCAAAAGTAGCATTTTACATCATGCATGAACTTCCTCTTTTGATGGAAGGATAGATTTGCAGGCATCACATTACTCACCATAAAATTCGCAAAGTCTGCATACCATGGTAACTCTTCCATTATTGTGGCTAAGATCTCTTCGTCAGGGAATGCATCATCAATCTCAAGATCAGGCTGCGCTATATGCTCATTCTCGAGTCTAGATAGATGATCAGCCACTTGGTTCTCGCAACCTCTTTTATCTTTTACCTCGAAATCAAATTCTTGCAGCAACAATACCCATCGAATTAGCCTTGGTTTCGCATCCTTCTTTGTCATTAGATATATCAGAGCTGCATGATCAGTATGAACTACCACTTTGGTTCCCAACAAATAAGCACAGAACTTTTCAAAAGCATACACAACCGCTAGAAGCTCTTGTTCTGTGACAGTGTAGTTCTTCTGGGCTTTGTTCAGGACCTTGCTTGTGTAGTAGATTGGGTGGAATAACTTTTCCCTTCTCTGGCCAAGTACAGCACCCAAAGCTACCCCGCTAGCATCACACATGACTTCAAACGGTAGAGACCAATCTGGTGCTACAATGATAGGAGCTTCAATTAGATTCCCGGGTGGTAGCTTCTCGATAACTTCAATTTTAGCTCGATCAACCTCAATTCCTTTTTCGGAGATTTTATGCCCAAGAACAATACCTTCTTTAACCATAAAGTGGCACTTCTCCCAGTTTAGCACTAGGTTGAATTCAACACATCTTTGTAACGCCATACTTAGGTTTGCCAAGCATGATTCAAACGACTCACCCACAACTGAAAAATCATCCATGAACACCTCCAAGGTGTCTTCGACCATATCAGAAAAAATGGACATCATACAACGCTGAAAAGTGGCTGGTGCGTTACATAGCCCGAATGGCATGCGTTTGAAGGCAAACATACCATATGGGCATGTGAACGTTGTCTTCTCTTGGTCTTTGGGGGTAATACAAATCTGATTATAGCCGGAATAACCATCTAAGAAATAGAACCATCCTTTCCACGCTAATCGATCGAGCATTTGGTCCATGAATAGCATTGGGAAGTGGTCCTTAAGCGTCCATGAATTTAGCTTTCGGTAGTCCATGCATACTCTCCATCCTGTAACAGGTCTGAGTGGAATAAGCTCATTCTTTTCATTCGCAACTACCGTCATTCCTCCTTTCTTGGGAACACATTGTACCGGGCTCACCCATGTACTGTCAGATATTGGATACACAACCCCTGCATCTAACCACTTAATAATTTCTTTCTTCACCACTTCTTGCATAGGTGGATGGAGACGCCTTTGATGCTCAATAGTGGGTGTGCAATTTTCTTCAAGTTGAATCTTGTGTGTACAAATCCCAGGTGGAATACCAATGATGTCAGCGATGGTCCAACCAATGGCTCTTATATACTTTTGTAAAATAGCAATGAGAGTTGCAACTTGCTGCTCACCCAAATCTGCTGCCACAATGACTGGGAGTGTGCTTCCTCTTCCTAAGAATGCATACTTTAAATGATTAGGCAACTCCTTCAACTCTAACGTGGGTGGCTCTTCAATAGATGGTTTAGCTGGTAGTGTGGGTCGATTTTTAAGATCAAGGTCCAGCTTCTTGGGAGCATGAGGATATGACCCAAATCCTGTTAGAGCACCAATAGTTTCTTCATAGTTTTCAGCATCCTTGTGTTCAAAATTCATGAGCACAACAGCCAATGGGTCGTCAATAATCTGCTCCTCTTCAGATAATTCTTTTTCATCATCAACATAAACATCAGCTACCGAGAATACATTCAGCTCTTTGGGGTTCTTCATTGATTTGCACACATCAAAGCGAACTACTTCGTCATTTATTCGGAATAAAAGCTCATTAGCTCTTAAATCAATAAGCACACTTCCTGTTGCAAGGAAAGGGCGCCCCAAGATTATGGGAACTTCTGAGTCTGCCTCACAATCCAAAATAACGAAGTCTGCTGGAAAGATGAATGAAGAAACCTTCACCAATACATCACATAGAATACCAATAGGTTGTTTTACCGACCTATCCGCCATTACGAGCCTCATGTTGGTTGGAGTAGGATTACCCAACCCCAACTTTTTGTAAATAGATAATGGCATCAAATTGATGCTGTCTCCTAAATCACATAATGCTTTGGAAAAATTCAAAGATCCAACGGTGCAAGGAATAGTGAAAGCACCGGGGTTGGCCTTCTTCTGAACTAGTGATCAGGTGGCAATTGCGCTGCAATGATGAACAGTATCTGTCAACTCATAGCTTGCTGCCCGCTTCTTTGTCAAAAGATCCTTCAGGAATTTCGCATACCCAGGCATTTGTTCAAGTGCTTCCACCAACGACACATTAATGGTCAGCTGTTTTAACATAGTCATGAATTTGCTGAACCTTGTATCATCCGCCTTGTTCTTCAATCTTTGAGGAAAAGGTGGTGGTGGAAGGGGAATAGTTTTCTCCACCACTTTCTTTTTATCTTGTTTTGGTTCAGTGATATTTTCAGACTGTGGATGTTGAGGAGTGACGTCATGAACGTCTTGGTCAGCTTCTATGGAATCATCATCTTCCTTATTTTCGGCCACTTGCTTGCTTTGGGATGAATTTTCCAGCACCTTACCACTCCTGGTAGTAATAGCCATGCATGATCCGTCGTTCCTTGGATTTTGCACAGTGTCACTAGGTAGAGTGCCTGCCTTTCTTTGATTGAGTGCTGCTGAAAGTTGGCTCAATTGCTGCTCTATTTGTTTTATTGAAGTGGAATGTGAGTCAACCAATTGCTTCATTGAGGACAAATCATTTATTACCTCTGTTACTCCCGCGCTGGTTGCTTCCACTCCTTTCAACAGTTTAGCCATCATCTCTTTGATATTTCCCGACCCAGATGCAGTGGTGTCACGTCTTCCTTGGGGAACATACAAACCACTCTTGTTGGTATTATTTTTCCAACTACATTGATCGCGGTCCTTGTATCCAGATTTATCATAATAGATCTGACCTTGGTTTCCTTGGGCATTGCCTCGAAAACCCCCCTGATTATTCAAGTAGTTGGCTTCTTCCTATGAATCGGATTCGTCTCTTCCTTTTGACGCAACTGCTTTGACTTTTTTGGTCTTCCCTGATAATAGATGCTTTGTAAGAAGATCCATCTGTGTTTTCATGTGCGCCATATCTTGATCACGTTCCTCTTATCTACGCCTCTGCTCTACAGTCATGCCAACAAATACGGTAGAGCTTGCTACCTCAGAATCCCTGGTATGCTAAGATCTACTCTGCTTTGTCATATGATCTAGCATATCACTTGCCTCGAGAGAAGTAAGGTCCATGAATGACCCACCTGCAACATTATCAACCACTGGCTTAGTCACTGAGTTCAAAGCCCTGTATAATATCTCCATCAAGTGGATGTTGGTCATTTGATGATTTGGGTACCGCATAAGCTTCTTCTTGAACCTCTTCCATGTTTCGTGGAGAGCTTCAGTTGGAAGCTCTCGAAAATTGCTGATCTCATCTCTCAACTGTGCTCTCTTGGATGACGGAAAGAATCTTTCTAGGAAAGCGTCTTTCAGTTGCCTCCAATTAGTAATACAATCAGGAGTCAGCCCATTCAACCATAGAGTTGCCTCCCCAGATAGAGACAATGGAAATAAGCGCAGCCGAATTATATTCTGTCCAACGCCTGGATTGTCGAATGACTTGCATGTAGAGATGAAGTTGATCAGATGCATATTCGGATCATCGCCTGCAAGTCCACCAAATAATCCCTTGAGCTGCAATAGTTGAATCATGGTGCTGGTGATATTGAACTTTGCTCCAGGTGCCAAGGGCGGAGGAATAATAGCTCCTGTAGCACCAGCTCCATCCAGATCGTCATCATCATCAAAAGGAGCCTGCACAGCTCGGCGGTCAGGTCTCATTCTAGCTTTACGATCTCTCCTATGCATAGGTGCCGCCACCTCATCAGTACGCCTAGGATTTAGTAGCTCCTCATCACCCAGGTCCTCATCATCAGGATTTATTTCCCGACCTGGGTTATCAATATTCTGTTGATGCACTTGAGCAGCTACCTGTGCAGTTAGTCTAGCCTGCTCCTGTTGAGCCGCCCTTCTGTCAATGTCACGTTGTGCATCCATTCTGCCAATAAGTTGTGGTTCAGGGTTTATGGGTAATAATGGTTGACCAGAACTTCGAGTATTTGGCATGCACTGAACAAAACCTGCAGAAAACAAAAACAATAACTAAAAGTAAAGTACAAGAATCTTTGACCAAAGGGTCTAGTAACTATCACAAACTTAGTTGACAACCGTATTCCCCGGCAGTGGCGCCAAAATTTGATAACACTCAAACTGCAGCTCTCGTAAGAGTGTAATCGGTCGTTGTCAAATATATAACCCAACTGGGTTGGGTATCAATCCCACAGAGAATAGCCGGTCACTAAGTAAGCAAAGATTATTAGACTTTTGGTGCAAGTCTCGTAAAAGGGGGGATTTTGTAGCATGCAATAATGTAACAAAATAGTAGAGTAAAAATGGAAAATAGCAAAGTAAAAAGGAAAGAATGTTCAGTAAGATGTTTAACCAGTGAGAATTGAGAGTTGGGGTTATGTCCACCTTATGAGTTATACGTCTCTATTGGCTATGAGTTATGCGGAATTCAGACATGCATGTGCTTATAGAGAGTTGTATTCTATGGTAAATCCAGGCGTCTTTCGACCATCAAGGATTATTTCACTTTAACTCTTTTGAGCTTAAAGCGTGTCTAACTGTATGAACTCTCCAAGAGGTTAATCCAGTTACGGCACTAACTTTTTAACAGGGGTTGGTGCCCTATTACCTTGTCATTATCTCTTTTCCAGACATATAACTTTTCTTTCAAACAAGTTAATGCTATACTGGCATATTCTATGCGTTTGCAACCACAAGAATTTGCATTAAGATGAAGAGAATAATGATATAAGCATCATACGAGTCACGAACTCACAAACTCATAGCAATAGATAGTATCTCATAAGGCTTCCATAACCCCAACAGAGAAGTTTAGCTATTCATGAGTGCGACGGAAATCACAATAGACTTTATCATTATACCAAAATAAAGATCTCACGTGTAGTAGGGTTTGGTATAGCGTTAGGCGTGAATTCCCTTTTAGAATAGCGGTTCTCTTGTTGTGGAAATTAAGAATTGAATAGATGAAGAGAATAAGAATTGAAAGTGTTGAATAAAAAGTAAAAGTATGAGAATTCGAATTGATGGAAGAATTAGAATGATTCGGAACTAGAAGTAGAATGCTTAAAATCTCTAACAAAATAGGGTATTTATAACACCCATATCCTATTCCTACTAAGCTACTGCATTACTTATCCTAGTCCTACTAGGTTACTGCATCATTATCCTAATCCTAATAAGTTACTGCTGATCCCCAAAGTCTTTGGAAATGCTGTTTTTGCCCGGGACAGATATTTCATGCGTCACTTTTGGTCCTTGGCGTCCAAGCTTTCCCTTCCTTCTTTCGTGAAGCTTCCTTGGGCGTCAAGTTATCCATAATATGCTGAAATCTGCATCATTTATACCTGAAAACTTGCTAATCACGTTTGTTAGCTCACTTACAGGAAAAAGGACTAAAAGTGCATGAATTATATATTTTGTCCTCAAAACTTAGCTAAAATATGGGTAAATTATAGTACTTTAGGCGTGTAAATACTCCTATCATCAGTGGGCCAGAGGTCCGGGCGTACGGTAGACCGAAAATCGACCGGGGTGTGCTAGGGAGGTTAGGGATTGTCCCAGTGTGGTCCATTAAATTTTTTGTGGCCATTTGGGTGGACAAATAAGCAAAACAGCTTAAATGGGACATTTTTAGGCTAAATAGGTTTGCTATAGCCCATGATTTTAGGGGTGGGCCCCAGGTACGGGCTTGCTGTTAGTCAAAAATTGACCAGGGCATGCCGGGAAGTTTGAGGATCATACCCGTATGGTCCGTTTAAAATTTTATGAATATTTCGGTGGATAAACGGGCAAAACAGCGTGAACGGTGTATTTTTGGGCCATATCGATATGCTATAGTCCACGATTTTGGGGCTGGGCCCAGGGTCCAGGCGTGCTGCGGGTCAAAATTTGACCGGTGCGTGTCACGGAGGTTGGGGATCATCCCAGTATGGTGCAATTAGATTTTCGTGGCCATTTAGGGGGACAAATGGGCGTATCGACACAAATAGGGTGTATTTTTGGGCCATATCGGTATGCTAGGGAGGTTGGGGATCATCCTATTGTGGTTCGTTTATATTTTCTTGTCCATTTGGGTGGACAAACGGGCGAAACGGCGTGAACGGGGCATTTTTAGGCCAAATCGGTGTGCTATAGCCTACGGTTTTAGGGTAGGCTCGGGATCCAGGCGTGTTGTGGGCGAAAAATTAACTAATGCATGCGAGGGAGGTTGGGGTTCATCCCAGTATGCTCCGTTTAATTTTTTGTGGTCATTTGGATGGAAAACGGGTGGAACGACGCGAACAGGGCATTTTCGAGCCAAATTGATGTGCTATAGGCCATGATTTTGGGGTTGGGCCCGAGGTCCAAGCGTGTTGTGGGCCAAAAATAAATTGGGGCATGCCAGGGAGGTTAGGATCATCCCAGAGTGGTGCGTTTAAATTTTTATGGCTATTTGGTTGGACAAATGGGCTAAACAGCGTGAACGGGGCATTTTTGGGTCAAATCGGTGTGTTATAGTCCACGGTTATAGGGGTGGGCCTGGTGTTCGAGCGTGAAGTGGGCTAAAAATCAACCGGGGCATGACAGGGAGGTTTGGGATCATTCGGTGTGGTCCATTTAAATTTTCGTGGCTATTTGGGTAGACAAACAGGCGAAATGGCGCGAATGGGGCATTTTCGGGCCAAATTGGTGTGCTATAGCCCATGGAATCGGGGGTGGGTCTGGGTTTCGGGTGGGCTGTAGGCTAAAAATCAACTGGGGCGTGCTAGGGAGGTTGGGGATTATCCTAGTGTGGTCTGTTTAAATTTTCATGGCTATTTGGGTGGACAAACGGGTAAAACGATGCAAACACTGCATTTTTGGTCCAAATCAATGTGCTACAGCCCACGGTTTTGGGGGTCGGCCCGGGGTCCGGGTGTGTTGTGGATCAAAAATCAATTGAGGCATTCCAGGGAGGTTAGGGATCGTCTTAGTGTTGTCCGTTTAAATTTTTGTGCCCATTTGGGTGGATAAACGGGCAAAATAGTGCGAACGGGGCATTTTCAGGCCAAATCGATGTGTTATATCCCACGATTTTAGGGGTGGGCCCTGGGTCCGGGCGTGTTGTGTGTAAAAAATTGACAAGGGCATGTCAGGGAGCTTGGAGATCGTCCCAGTTGGCCCATTTAAATTTTTGTAGACATTTGGGTAGACAAACAGGCGAAACTGCGCGAATGGGGCCTTTTTGGGCAAATCGATGTGTTATAGCCCACGATTTCAGGGGTGGGCCCGTGGTCCGGGCGTGTTGTGGGCTAAAAATTGACTGGGGCATGCCAGGGAGGTAGGGGATCATCCCAGTGTGGTCATTTTAAATTTTTGTGGCTATTTGGGTGGATAAAATGGGCAAAACGGCACGAACAGGGCTTTTTTGGGCCACATCGGTATAATATAGCCCATGATTTAAGGGGTGGTCTCGGGGTCCAGGCGTGATGTAGGCAAAAAATTGATCGGGGCAGGCCAGGGAGGTTGGGGATCATCCTAGTGTGAACCGTTTAAATTTTCATGCCTATTTTTGAGGACAATCGGTCGAAATGGCGCGAATAGGGCATTTTCGGGCCAAATCGGTGTGTTATAGCCCACGGTTTTGGGGGTGGGCGCGGGGTCCGGGCGTGCTGTGGGCTAAAAATCAACCGAGGCGTGCTAGGGGGGTTGGGAATTGTCCCAGTATGGTCCATTTAAATTTTTGTGGCCATTAGGGTGGAAAAATAGGCAAAACGATGCGAACTGGGCATTTTCGGGCAAAATATGTGTGCTATAGCCCACAGTTTTGGGGGTGGGCTCAGTTTTCGGGCATGCTGTGGGCCAAAAATTGATCGGGACATGCCATGGAGATTGGGGATCATCCCAGTGTGGCCCGTTTAAATTTTTGTGGCCATTTGGGTGGACAAACGGGCGAAATAGTCCGAACGGGGCGTATTCGGGCCAAATCGGTGTGCTATAGCCCATAGTTTTGAGGGTGAGCTCGGGGTTCGGGAGTGCTGTGGGGAAAACATCATTCGAGGCATGCCATGGAGGTTAGGGATTCTTCCAGTGTGCTCTGTTTAGATTTTTGTGGCCATTTGGGTGGAAAAACATGCGAAACGGAGCGAACAGGGTATTTTTTGGCTAAATCGGTGTGCTATATCTCACGGTTTTGGGGGTGGGCATGGGGTTCGGGCGTGCTGTGTGCCAAAAATTAACCGAGCTGTGACAGCGAGGTTGGGGATCATCCCAATATGGTCCGTTTAAATTTTTGTGGCCATTTGGGTGGACAAACGGGCAAAACGGCGCGAATGGGGAGTTTTCGGGATAAATCAGTGTGCTATAGCCAAAGGTTTTGGGGTGGGCCCGGGGTTCGAGCGTGTTGTGGACCAAAAATCGATTGGGGTGTGCCAGAGAGGTTGGGGATCATCTTAATGTGGTCCGTTTAAATTTTTGTGGCCATTTGGGTGGACATACAGACAAAATGGCGCTAATGGGGCATTTTTCAGACCAAAATTGTGTGCCATTGCCCACGGTTTTAAGGGTGGGCTAGGGGTTCGGGTGTGCTATGGACCAAAAATTGACCGAGACATGCTAGAGAGGTTGGCGATTGTACCAGTGTGATCCGTTTAAATTTTTGTAGCCATTTGGGTGGACAAACGGGCGAAACAGCTTGAACGGGGCATATTTGGGCCAAATAGGTGTGCTATAGCCCACGATTTTAGGGGTGGGCCTCGGGTCCGGGATTTCTATTGGCCTAAAATTGACCGGAGCATGCCAGAGAGGTTGGGGATCATCCAAGTATGGTCCATTTAAATTTTTGTGGATATTTGGGTTGACAAACGGGAGAAACGACGCGAACAGTGTATTTTTGGGCCATATCGGTGTGCTATAGCTCACAGTTTTAGGGGTGGGCCCGGGGTTCAGGTGTGATGTATGCCGATAATCGATTGGGGCATGCCAAGGGGGTTGCCAGCATGGTCCGTTTTAATTTTTGTGGCTATCTGGGTGGACAAATGGGTGAAATAACGCGAACGGGGCATTTCAAGCCAAATCGGTGTGCTATAGCCTACGGTTTTGGGGGTGGGCCTAGGGTCTGACGTTTTGTCGGTCAAAAATTGACTGGGGCATGCTAGAGAGGTTGGGGATCGTCCCAGTGTGGTCCGTTTATATTTTTGTGGCCATTTAGGTGGACAAATGGGCAAAATGGCACAAACGGTGCTTTTTTGGCAAAATTGGTGTGCTATAGCCCACAGTTCTGGGGGTGAGCCCGGGGTTCGGGCATGCTATTGGCTAAAAATCGACCGGGGCATGCCAGGGAGGTTGGGGATCATCCCAGTGTAGTTCGTTTAAATTTTTGTGGCCATTTGGATGGACAAACAGGTGAAACGGCGCGAACGAGGCATTTTTGGGCCAAATCAGTGTGCTATAGCCCACGGTTTTGGGGGTGGTGATACGATTCAAATGGCCGCCTTAGATTTCAATGACATCATTCGAAATCAGTACGTGGGGCATCAATCTTTGGTCGCATTAAGAAAACAGGATCCTACATAGAGGGGCCGATTTGAGTACACCAAAGAGCAATCCCACGTGTGAAAGATTTCTTGGAGCATTAAAGATTGAGGACTCACGGTTTTGGACCTTCATTAAGGACATTTGGTTACTTAGCCTTGTCCAAGTGACACTCCATGACCACCTCTTTTCATTAAGGGTATTGTGGTCATTTTGTTATGTAATAAGTTAGACTATAAATAGGTTCTATTAGTTCATTTTCTAGTTAGTTTATGAAAGTTGAAAGATTGAAACACTTGAAATTCTCTCTCTTGAGAGTAGACCACCTTAGTATTTATATCTATCAATGGACCCATTTGCTTTCCCAAGTCTGATTTTTAATTAAAGCATCAAGTTCCTGTTTCATCGCTTCATGCCACTCAGAATGTTTTTGTGTTTGTCTGACAGAGGTGGGTGTGGTGGTGGGGTTCAATTTAGCCAAGTAATCAAAAATTTGTTTAGGTTTGGTGATATTGTTTTGGGAGCGAGTGACAACACGGGTAGAAGAAGAGGGACCATTTAGGCGGTGAGGGAGAGAGCTCCAAATCAGGGATAGGACGTACTGGCCGATGGAACATGGGCGTAGATGGAATTGTGTACCTGCGATGCGATGATAAACAAGGAGATGACGCAATCTGTAATTTGTGTTTGTAGGTATATGCGTTGGTATATTTGTAAGGAGATCTGGTAGTGTGAGCTGTTGGGTAGTCAGGTAAGAGGATTTTGGAAGCCTTAGAATTGTAGAAGAAGAGGGTGATAGAAATTCACCTGGGAAAGGAGAAGTTGCGCCCATCGTTGGTTCATTGTCGGAGTTAGATTATGAGCGTAAGTTGACCTGTAACTCTGCTAAAGAAGGAGAAGATATTGAGCGAGACTCTACAGGTGTTTGGGCATCTATTTCTAATGGAATTGGAAGCTCTGTAGTTATGGGAAGTTTGGGTGCGGGATCAGAAGAATTTGAAACTGTGATATTGTCCAGGGCTAGAACGCGGAGGAAGAAAGGGTGTAATGATTGGAATAATTGTTGGAGACTCAAATGATGGATATGCAAGCATGATAACTTATATGTTGTTCTATATCTCCATGAATCTAGGAACTTTTGCTTGCATTGTATTATTTGGTCTACGTATCGGAACAAATAACATTCGAGATTATGCAGGATTATACATAAAAGATCCTTTTTTGGTTCTCTCTTTAGTCCTATGTCTCTTATCCCTAAGAGGTCTTCCTCCACTAGCAGATTTTTTTGAAAAACTCTATTTATTCTGGTGTGGATAGCAAGCAGGCCTATATTTCTTGGTTTTATGCTTGCCTCGAAGATTCGAAGCAAAAGAACCTTCTCCGCTACGGGGAAAAAAAAGAACAGACCGTGGCACAGATTGACTTACTATTCGATTCGAAGTGGATGACTACCTAGATTAGAATGAGGATTCAATATTTTGTGATAGTTGTCATGGATTGAAAAGGGACGGGCCAATAGCAATGCAGAAGTTTCATACAAAGGTGCCTTGAACAGGCGTCTAGCCCAGAATTTGGCAGAACTATTCCAGTGAGTCCTCCGGTGGTGAATAAAAAGATGAACTCACGTTCGGCTATAGCAAGAGCCCCCAAATCTAGGGCTTCTTGTCATTCCAACCCAGTTCCAACAATGCATTTCTCGGAGCAAAAATGAGAAACTGCTCGTAAGCTCCCAAGCAGTGGGAGGAGCCAGGGCAAGGTACAGACAGTCCGATCTAGCCAGTGAGAAAACATGTCCGCTTTCGATTCAATATCTCTCTTAAAACAAAAATGAGAGACCCAAAGTAATGAGAAAATGACTTATAACTGTGAAGCTATAAGGTATCATACATACCCTGGGGATTACAAAATAACCAAAAAGTAAAAGTGACCGAGAAGCGAGGGGAAAATATTTATATAAATAAGATTTAGGGTTTATAAGATCCTTTCTTATCAATAGTTTGATTAAGTTAGGGTAGTTCACTCACTCCCAGTGCCTACCATTTCTATATACTTTTAAAAAAAAAGAGGTAGAGCTAGGAGCTCAATATTGTGAGCGCAGGGGGATCTAGTTTTACGAGTGATCTCTCTCTCTTTCTTAAGGAAATTCATCAGTCATATGGCATGGCTATGGTTTCCACTCTTGTGAGTTCCAATTTTTTTTGGTTCGTTTTTCGATTGCCCTTCTTTTTTATTTGCTGCAGTAAATGAGACTGGGAGCTTGATTTCCTTTATGACCTTCGCTCCACTGATCGATCAACAATTCATTTATTTAAGAAAGAGAGAGAGGGTTCGGACCGGGGTGATTTCGTGAGTAGATGGCCCGACATTCAAGTAATTAATTATTCTTCCTATCGGAGACTTCGAGATAGTAGAAGTATGACCTTCCCATCTTCATCTATCAGGCTCAGGGCCTCATTAGCGTGCTCGTCTGTGAGCTATGCTGGTTCTGTAGAGTAATGACCAGTAAGAAAGGAGAGAGATGTGGGCTTGGTGACAGACTGGTATAAATATGCCTGTGAAAGACGAGTAGGCAAGCACGCGGGTTGTACCGGTCAACTTTGAGCTGTCAAGTGAGGATTGACTGAGAGGACTTCCATCATGTAGCTGGGGCTTTAGGAGTTGCACCGATTTGCCTTCTGGCTTGACTGAATGGACTGAGACCGAGGAACAGCTATCGTGCTACTTGCTTTTAACCTAATTGCTACTTTCTAGCTCTTAGCTTGACTACCTCTACCGAGAATCTCTCTCTCGCTTCAGCCCAACCAATTCACAGACGATGAAAAGAAGTCCTCAAATCCTAAGTACACTAAGTGGGTAAAGACGAAGCCTATCTTGGTTTGGTTTGGCTAAGTTGATTTTAGTTGCCAAAAAGGTTAGAAAGGCAACCTTCTCTTCTATAGCCACTCCATAACAACTACTTTCGAAGTAACAGAAAGAAAAACAACAACTGGAGTGGGAGAGTCAAAGTCGAAAAGAGGATTCCTCACTTCTTTCTCTCATTCAAAACCGTGCATGAGACTTTCATCTCATACGACTCTTAAGTGATAAAAGAAAGAAGAACCCATTTTCTTTTTTTTTGTGCTTGGGATGATTTTAGGCGCGACCTATTCCCTTTGGCTATATAATCGTGCAGTTTCTGGGAATTTAAAACCCGATTTCCTTCATAAATTCTCCAATTCAAATGGCAGAGAAGTTTCCATATTCATACCTTTTGTTGTTGGAGGGGCGACCGTACGTTAAACTACCAAAGAAACTAGGGTAAACCAATGTGATCATGACATTATAGGTGCTTGCGATAGGAAGGATGCGATTTCCCTCAGTTGGTGATACAAGTCAAATGACCACCTTAGCTTTTGAAGACATCTTGCGAGGCCAACACAAGAAGAACCCAATTGTGGTCACATTGAGGGCACAGGAGCACACATGGGGGACCCATTTTAAGCCCACAATAGAACAATCCCGTGTATGGAACGTTGTTTGGAAGCTTGCCTTAATGAGATGCCCGAGAGGTCCAAGTGTCGAAGAATAATTGTGAAGACCAAAAAGACTCAAGGAAAGTCATATGTTGAAGTGTGAAGAAGACCACATCAAAACACTACATGATCACCCATTCATTAAGGGTGTAATTGTCTTTTTATGCTTTTTCTTTATACTCCATAGGAGCCCCTTTCATTAAGGGTATTTTGGTCTTTAATGTAATAAGTATAAATAGACTCCTTAGGCTTATTTTTCATTAGACTTTGATGAATTGAAATTGAGTATTACTCTTAGTTTAGTTTCTTCCTTAGTGTAGGGCTTGGATAAGCCATATTAGTGTAGGTCTTGGTTAAGACATCAAAACTTGGGAGATTAATACATTTGATTGATTTCACTTGTGTTGATCAATTGGCAAGAAAGGTGTGATTGAGGGAGTGTGCGTTCCTTTGGTCAACCTAAGAGGAAGGTTTGAGCTTACATTGGTGATGTGTGTTTGAAGGTTTGATACACCTTCTAGTGCTATTCATCGGTGGAAGTGAAGTTTTTTTTTTATCTATCTTTACTTTTATGCAAATCTTCTTCTTCATCCCCTTTCTTTGTGTCGTTTTATCCATTTCGTGAATTCCTAGTCTTTTCTTGTATCAGTTGGTTTGGGTGGCATAGCCCGTTGCATAAGTCCCCCTTTTAAACAATTATATGAGCTAATTAAATGTTACAAAAGTGATGGAGTCATGGAAAAATAATAGTGATGACATAAAGCTTATTTATACAATCAAATTTAAAATTGATCTAAGGGTTTATTGTCTTTCTATTTTGTAGATATGTTTATTAATCTTATTTCAATTTTTCATTTTTTCTAACAAATTTATCATAGACAAGTAATTAAAGTATACTGACATTCCCTTCCTAACTTAATACATGCTTAATTATTAAATAAAAAATATTTTTATATTTATCAAAAAATATTTGAAAATTTAATTTAAAAAAAATACAATTTGACTCTTCAAATATTAATGATACTAAACAATGAAAAATGAGAGTAATTCTTTTTCACATTTTTTGATGATGATTTTTTTTGACAAAAAATGAGATTATCAATATTTTATGGAATTTAGAACAAAATAAATAATTTAATTTAAAATATTAGAGCTTCATACACATTTAAGACATAAATTTCTTAATATATATTTTTAGAAAAAAGAAACTAACTAAGTTAAAAAAATAATCTTTTTAATTTCCTTTGTATGATTTAATAGAAAGGAAAATAATTAAGCTAAATATTGTGAAGGATACTTTAGTAAACAAATAATATATTTTTACAAATAATGCATTATATATTATTTTTAATACCACAAACTAAATAATCAATAAAAAATAATAATATCAAATAACTAAATAGAACTTATTCCACCATATCTAACGCGGAATAACTTGTTTTTATCAACCGGTGTTGGGAGTGTATATAAATGGTCATTTGTGACTCTGTGTGCAAACCCTTACTGGAGACCAACATTTAAATGGAAGGTGAAGAAGAAGGCTCCCCCGATGGCACTCAATCTCCAGCAGATTCAATGTGTATTCTGCCACCAGAAATCATCACTGAAATCCTCTCCAGGCTTCCGGTAAAATCTCTGTTGAAATTCAGATCTGTTTCGAAAACTTGGCTTGCTTTTATCTCTAGCCCTGAATTTATCGACACCCATCTCAGTTTATCAGCTAATAAGGAAGAGATGCTCCATTTGATTATTTTGAATGATCTTTATTTTGGAGATAAGTGGTGTTATAAAGACTGTCATGTTGCATCTTTATTTAATAACTCTTTTACTGAGGCTGTTGACTTGGGTTATCCCATTGAAGACGACAGTTATGCTCTCCAAATCGAGGGATCTTGTAATGGGTTGATTTTACTTTCCAATGAGTCCACTAAATCTTTGGTTCTATGGAATCCAACAATTAGAAAACACAAGAATTTGCCTGAATTTAGACCTAGGTGGGAAGGATCATATTACGATCCCGTATATGGTTTTGGGTATGATGAGCTACATCGTGATTATAAGGTAGTGGGTATTTTTTATCATTATACTAATGATTTTGTAGATGGCGTTGACGTCAAAGTATATAGTCTAAAGAGTGATTCTTGGAATAGTGTTGAGTATTGTGGGGAGTCATTCGTTATCAAAAACAGTGGTGGTTTTTATGAGGACACTTTGAATTCTCTAGGCTTGATTGTCCATGGGAAGCTTCATGGGAATATGGGCAGGAATAAGAATATTGTTTCCTTTGATATAGCTAATGAGAAATGGGATAAGGTGGAGAAGCCCTCCTCCTATGGAGTAGGAGAGACCGAAAGGTTTGTGTGGAAGTTGGGAAGTGATCTTTGTGTCTTTACTGATTACAAGGAAACTCAATTTTGTGTTTGGGTTATGAAGGAGTATGGGGTTAAACAATCTTGGATAAAGAAGTATACCATCAGGTATCCAAATGATGATAAATATTTTTTGCCTCTTTTTGTGTCAAATAAAGGTGAAATGTTGTTCTTGGTTTATTCAGAGTTCATCATATACAATTCAAAAGATGACTCATTCAAATATACAGATGTTACTAACCGCGAAAGCAATCATGATTTGCAAATCTACACTGAAAGCCTAGTTTGTCCTTTTTCAACTGAAGGGACAGAAAATGCTGCAAAATAAAGCGGGGAAAAGCTTATATCAAAACAGTCGAGTAACAAATAACTTGTAAGACTACTTTCTCCTCAAGTGCTTTCAAATTCTGTTTGTTATGTATTTCAAATATTGAATAGTACGCACATGTGAAGGAACTCTTTAAACTATATAGCTTCTGGACTAGATTTGGTTGTCTTCTTGTTGCTAACCATTCGATGTATAACTTCTTCCGGATCAATTACTTCTCATTATTTTACATTTTTGGTCATTTCTTTCACTTTGACAGTAACACACATGAAAAGTAAGCAAGAGTACGTTGCAAGGGTAAAAAATTTAGGAAGCTAATTTTAGCTACTTTGATCACAAAGGGTGGACAAATTTACTAGTATGTATTGTGATGAGGCTCAAACAACCTCTCCACCTTCTCTACCCCACCTCTGAGGTAGTGGTACGAACTGCATGCACTCTTCCCTTCTCAAAATACTCCACTTTGTGAGAATATACTGGTAGGTTGTTGTTGTATTGTGATGTGATAAGTGCCATTTCTCCCATTGATGTTAGGGGTTTGAACTTCGCTTGTCATTTTACTTTTTACATTTTAGCTTCAATCTTCTTTTGCTAAAAAGTTATTAGTTGAATAGAGTTGAAACCTTGACCTCCTCTAATATAATAAAACTACACTAAACCAGTTATTCAAGCCTCAATAATACAAGCAAGAGTGATGAGAAATTATATGATGTTATGACAGTGATCTATTTAATCATTCACGTCTAACGCCTCTTATCTCCTCTATATGCATACCATCAACTGTGTATTGTGATGTTTCGGAATTGTAAGGAAATATAGCTGATCCTTGTAGAGAAAAAATGTTAAGCATTTGAGAGACCTGCATTCACTTATGTTGTGGTTCTATTTGTTGATTTTTATTTGTTGTGGCCATTTGATTGAGGAAGGGAGAGATTCCAAAGGCTGTGTATCTATTGGTGCATTCTCTTGAAAAGACAACATATATCACTTGAAGCATCAGTGGACGTCTGATAATAAGTTTAACTTTGTATATTTCCTTTTGTTCATTGCTTAAGTTGAATGATTTAGCACTTTTCTCATGTCCCAGATGTAGCTGGTATAGATATAGAGCTCCTCTTTTTTGCTTAAACAAGGCCGGACAGTTCCTAATGTTGGGTTTGTTTGCTACATGTTGAACACAGAGACCATGCACGAGGACATCCCTGCGTTTGGTGCTTCTATATCTCGTGTGTTTCTACTTAGTCATCTGAGGTGCGATGTTTTGGTGAGGTGCTTCGTTAGTTATCACTTACGTACTAGTGAACCTTCAGAAGTGAAAAAGCTGATGTGACAAACCAACTGTTCCTACCCCCGAAGTTATTGTTATACTTTAGTTTGTGAATTGGAAGTTATATGCTATCTACTATTTATATTAATGATGTTTCTTCAATCATCAACTTTTTTTCTAATTCTATAGGCAGATCTTTTCAATGAAACATATCCTCATTTTGTTCCTAACTGTACTTCATGGTTCCAAAGAATAACGTAGCTACTGTAATCTCACCATTTGAGTGAGGGTAGTATATTTTCATTTGTTAGTATCTTCATTCTACCTTCTTTCCCTGTGTGATTTTCATTCCCTTCCGTTAGTAGTTGGTTCCTTTGCTCTTCAGCATGCAATACGTCAGGCGTAAATGGACTTGCTAGATGATATATCTGAAAATAACAACTTGAACAGGTGAATCATTTCCTAGTTCTTGATCGGAAGCAAATTTGAAAGTATTCCGGAAATGCTGTCCCATTGTAGACAGAATTGATCCGAGTAAGATTATTGTATCTCCGTTATCGGGGGGGGGGGGGGAGCTCCAGTATGTAGGCATCGTCTCTATTCTTCGAACAAATAGCTAAAGAAGTAGTCAATCCACACCAGCGTGCATAGTGTACCAAAGGATACTCGATTATGCTGAATTCAGTAATGTTCTTGCAATAGCGCAACTTGTCAGAAGAAAACGCTTTCCCAACAACCCCTTGGTCATCTTTCTGCAAAGCTTGTAACTTGGAAATATCCTGGAAACATATCATATCATCATAATAATAATTGTCATAAACATGATTATGCGACAAAGTAAACTTCATTACCTGCAGAAAATGTATGCTCGGGGCAGCCCACGTACATGCCATTGTGGTCCATTTCAAGATTCACACAGGGAATCCAGACTCGAACAAAAGTCAACTTGTGTGTTTCTCGCACAATTTTTAACATCCTTTTGATTTCCTCTCTTTCATTTTGTTTTGCAACTTACTTTTCTGCCTTTATTGAGATATATTTTAGGACATTTGAGATCTACTCTCCGCAAGGATATCAAAATCTTAGTCCAAAAGTACAAAATCTACTAGATTATTTACTGCTTGAACCTAAAAAACCTTAAAAAATGAGAGTTTAAAGCACCAGTAAAGCTTGGTGCACAAAGCATCCTGCATTCACGTATGATTTGGGGAAAGACCGCACCTCAATGAGGTGTGATGTAGGCAGTCTACCCTTGACACATGCATCAGTGGGGTTGAGCCCGCGACTTGTATGTCACACGGAGACAACTTTACTATTGCTACAAGACTCCCCTTAGATTTGGGGAAAGACCGCACCTCAATGAGGTGTGATGTAGGCAGTCTACCCTTGACACATGCATCAGTGGGGTCGAGCCCGCGACTTGTATGTCACACGGAGACAACTTTACTATTGCTACAAGACTCCCCTTAGTTCAAACCTCGTGTCTGTTAAGTTCATAAATTATACGGGCATCTACAACATTGTCGAGATTATCGTACACTTAAATTAGCTAACTTGTTTTTTGCTCGGACGAATGGCAGATACAGGTTTTAATTTGGTCGTGAGGGGTTCCACCCGAACTATATATATTTAAGTTAAATTCACACTCATTTTCATATCAGAGTAGTGAGTGCATGAATATCATGCACTCGTATGTTAAAATTACATATAATGTCTGTCTAAATGCCAAACATAAGGAGATAGGGCGAACCTCAAGCGGATTCAGTACTCGTTCAACTTGATAAGTCAAATAGCCACCTTTCCAAACTGTGACAAGCTCAGCACACCAACACAATTCTTCTCAATAGGTTCAAACACAGGCAAAGCCCAAAAAGTCCGAACACCACACTGGACAGCATGATCCCTCACTGGAAACTCTTCGTTCGTGTAATTTTCCACATGAGTACTTGACTACTCGAGCAATTTTTGCTGGAAAACTCGTGTAGTTGGACAAGAAGATTTATCTTTTTCCGTTCCTTGTTCACGATTTTCGCCCTTATCAACAGTATATTTATAACCTCTTGACACTTTTCTATACCAGTATAATCCTTTATATAGATATCTAAGACCAAATGTTTGTCCTGAAGTTGATAGAAAATTTCTACCTTCAATATTTTCCAGCCCCCAAAACTGTAGTAAAATTACGTCGGATGTTTGTGTTCTCTGAATTGTTGCTTTGATCTTTTGCTTCACAGCTTCAACAAATATATCCTTGATTTAGTTCAAATCACAAAATATGGCACCAAAATCAACAAATATGTCCTAAGAAAATTATTTTAGGATATAAATTGTAGAATACTTTCTACTGACACGTGGTGGGAGTAGAAGTAGATATTTCAGTTGAGCAAAACTTGTGTACAATTTTAAAGTTACCACAGAAAACTGGACACGTGGTGGGAGTATATAAATTGAGAAAAACTTTAAGGTTGGTGCTGGGAGTGTATATAAATGGTCATTTGTGGCTCTGTGTGCTAACCATTTCTACCGACACTTAAACATTTGTTAAATGGAAGTTGAAGAAGGCTCTTCCAACGTTACTCAATTTCCAGCAGATTCATTGTGTATTCTGCCACCAGAAATCATCACTGAAATCCTCTCGAGTCTTCCTGTAAAGTCTCTGTTGAAGTTCAGGTCTGTTTCGAAATCTTGGCTTGCTTTAATCTCTAGCCCTGAATTTATCGACACCCATCTCAGTTTATCAGCCGACAAGGAAGAGACGCTCCATTTGATTATTTTGAATGATCTTGAGTTTGGAGATAAGTGGTGTTTCAAAGGATGTCCTGTTGCATCTTTATTTAATAACTCTGTTACTGAGGCTGTTGACTTGAGTTATCCCATTGAAGACGACAGTTATAAGCTCAAAATTGTGGGAGGTTGCAATGGGTTGATTTTACTTGCCAACAGGTCCATTAAATATTTGGTTCTACGGAATCCAACAATTAGAAAACACAAGAATTTGCCTGAATTTAGACCTAGGCGGGAAGAGCATTATTACGATCCCGTATATGGTTTTGGGTATGATGAGCTCCATCATGATTATAAGGTAGTGTGTATTTTTTATAATTATAGTAATGATTTTGTAGATGACGTTGAAGTCAAAGTGTATAGTCTAAAGAGTGATTCTTGGAATAGTGTTGAGTATTGTGGGGAGTCATTCTTTATGAAGGAGTATGGGGTTAAACAATCTTGGACAAAGAAGTATATCATCAGGTGTCCAAATGATGATAAATATTTTTTGACTGTTTTTATGTCAAATAAAGGTGAAATGTTGTTCTTGGTTCGATCAGAGTTCATGATATACAATTCAAAAGATGACTCACTCAGATATACAAATGTTACTAACCGTGAAAGCAATCATGATTTTCAAATTTACATTGAAAGCCTAGTTTGTCCCTTTTCAACTGAAGGGACAAATAATACTGCAAAAGAAAGCATAATATATATGATCATGTGACTGGTATTAGTACATCTTGAAGTCATGGACCAGAGTATCGGTTCATGAATGGAGGAGGTAGGATAGTTTAGCTCCATTCAACCTTGAAAATGGAAGTACTTTGTTTCAGTTCCTGTTACTAATATTTGCACCGACCCCTAGTTTGACCTACCAAACTCCACTTTGTGAGAATATACTGTAGGTTGTTGTTGTTGAATTGTGATGAGACAAGTGCCATTTCTCTCATTGATGTTAGGGGTTTGAACCTCGCTTATCAGTTAACAGAACTGATTTTTTTTAAGCTCAACTTCAATATAGGAAAAAGGGATGAAAAAATTTATGCTACTGGTTTATATGACGATGCAATCTTACTGATAAAAACTTCTTAGTAACTACACAAGCACATATTAAAGTAGTTGAATCAACACCAGCTGATAATTTGATAGCCCATGCATCGAAGAGTAACACACACTAATGCACCTTCATGAACCAGCAAAATATCAAATCACAGCATGAGAGAAAGTATTTCATTGCATGCATATGGAAGCAAAAGACAGTTGAGATCTTAAACAGGGAGAATTCCTCCAGTTCATCAGACCACATGTAACAGAGTCGCAAAATGTCAACAACAAAAAAATTATTACTCCATAAACTAATAGCAACATTCAGCAGTTCCTCACTAGCGTTTTCTCACCACAAGATAGAAACATCCCACCCAGTCCGGGGTTCTATTTTCTAGCTACAAATACGGACATAGCTTTATAGTTGATAGTTACAGATCACAAGATAGAAACATCCCACCCAGTCCGGGGTTCTATTTTCTAGCTAAAAATACCAACATAGCTTTATAGTTGATAGTTACAGATCACAAGATATTCGTTCTAAATCACATCATGCACTTGATTAAAATTGTCATTGGTTATTCATTCAGACTCTCCAAAAACCTCAGACAGGGGCTTGTTGATCGTCCAGTTAAGATTTTTGCACCAATATACATCAATCAAAAGCTAGAAAACAGTTTCAAAAACCACCACATTCAGCTGTTCATATTAATGACTTTTTTGACAAGATATTCTTCTTCCATAAGAAGAATAGAATGATGGTGGCAATATGGCAGCAATTACTGAAACTTTAGAAAATTTGCCACCACTTTGATCGATGAATATAACCTCAGACGTTAGCGAGAATGATAAGATTAATAGATAAATGAAGCATTTAGATGACACAGAATTGGTGCATTAAACAAGTTATCGAGTGCCGGTGAGAGATATACCAACTAGTCAGAGAGCTATGTAATAGAAATGATAAAAACCAACCTCTTGTGCTTTGCATACTTTATCAACTTCAGGAGCATAGTTGATTTTCTGAGAGATCATTATGAGCTCCAGACTGACCAGATGTTTCAAATGCTGGTAATGCCAAAGTCCCTCGAACATTGCAATGCAGGGCGTGATTAAGACGAGGGAACTCTACTGCACAGTTTGGAGTCCATTCTGACAACTTTTCCCCATCCACAGAAAACATATACATCAAACAACGGGTCGTCCTGAAGTTGTAAGAACATAACGACTCCCATTCTTAATAGGTGCCCAGACCTGAGCTAACACTCGTTCTCCCGTTGATTCCTCGAACGTGAGTTGTATATTTATTACTAATGTTGTATGGTAGACAGTCCCGTCTTAATTCATCTGATAGCGTTTGGCAATCACTATATAATTATGTGCAATTTCATAACAAAATGAAGTTGATCAAATAAAATAAAAATGATGTTGCAGCAGATATAATAACATTAACAAGGGTAAAACAGTTGATAATCAAGGATATATATGTTCGTTCAATACAGAGAGCCATCGAAACTTAAGTAATGATTTTTAAAACATCAAACTACCTTAAAAGCTAGACTGAGATTCTAATTTTGGAGGTGTGGTTCCCGCATTCTCTTTGATCTGGATTTGCAGTAGGGCAAGAAACAAAGTTGCGCAGGGTAGTGTCCAAGCATAAGTGGATCTCTTTGAGATAAATGTCTCCAGAATCTTTTTTGCATGCGACGTAGATATTATTATTTGCGCCAACCAGACGCTGAACAGCTGTGATGATAACTTGCTTGGTATAATTATTAGCTGGCGTAACTCCTCCCTCAGCCAAATAATCACGCAAATTATTCTTGTTGTTTATTGTGATCAAATTGTTATGTACCATTACTGCTCCATTAAAGTAATCCGTAATTGGGAGAGCGGCACTTGAACAGTAACCATGTTTTGTCCACTCATGCTTCCAGAAGTCTCGGTCCGTTGTCTTTGCCATTGCCAGCTGCTACCAAGTTGGGCCAAATAACTTTCAGATCTGTTTTCAACTTCTTGGAACTATTCATCTACGCATACAATTAAGTATATTAATTAAAAAAGGAAAGTTACAATTATAATTGAATACATTTAGATGTTAGCCAAGTATTTATATTGTGTTTTATTTTACGTATGCACGTACCAGTTTATCTACGTCCGTTTTTCCCATTTGAGGATAAGGACACTCCATGCTGTGTCCAGTAGCATTGGCAGGTCATAGGCCATGAATGGAGAAGATATCACCAGGACCCGGTTTACAACGTTTGTGCATGCAGAATGTGTGTTTCCATTGAAGAACATATGCCATTAGGTTATACGATTTTTGACCCATCATAACTCCAATGGACAAAAATTGAACTAGCAGCAATAGTATTATCCTGAACTGATAATCCGTCATAATAGTGTAATCGATCTGTTGAAAGCTATTTAGTATAGATGATATGATGATTTATATTCTCTGCTTAATAATCTATCAGTTCAGTTACTTCTATTTATAATGAAAAAGGCCAAATATAGCCCCTCAATAGTTGGCATGCCATGAATGGAGATCATATGCCATGCTCTTCCACTTAGCTATCAAAGGAAAAAAAAACGGCAAATATAGAGAAGTAAGATCATATGCCATGCTCTTCCACTTAGCTATCAAAGGGAAAAAACAACAAATATGGAGAAGTAAGATCATATGTCATGCTCTCCCACTTACAAATCTATGAAAATTATGCATCAAAATTGTATACGGAAACAGATCAGAAATACCCTTTAAGTATTGAAATTGGTTCAAAAATATCTTCTATTAACCTATTGGGTTAAAAATACCCTTAAAGTATTGAAATTGGTTAATAACTACCCCTCCACCCACCTTTATGGATCAAAAGTACTCTTGCAACGTAACTAACAATTTTTTTAAATCATAACTAAAAATTGAGAAAAGGGTTATAAATACTCTTAACGTATTGAAATTGATTCAAAAATACCTTCCATAAACCTATGATTTCAGCATTATTTATGCTAGTAATTGTAAGGTTATAATTGAAACATCCCCTATCACAATGACATAACTGTCATCTCTAAACCTGGAAGGTGTTGGGTTCAAGACTAAAGTGTGAATGAAAAATGGAGGGAATCAAGTGGAGGAAAAAAAATTGAGATAACACACTCAAAAATGGAAAGTGTACTCAAAAGTAGAAATTTTACTAATTCTACCACATTGGTGGGAGAATGAAACTTTCAAGCTTTTATATTAATAAACACTTGCTCCACATGGTAAGTGGGACAAGAAACACAAGGTGCCTCGTGCCGTCGTCATCGTCGCACGGCTCTGCTCGGCTCGGAAAACCAAAGAAAAAAACACACAAGCGGCTGCTCAAAGAGACACAACTCTCTAAGCATTTTTCCACAACCTTAGGTACTTGAGGGTTATTATTTCCTTAAGGACACTCCTAAATTCGGAGGACTTGCCTTTTCTATTTCATCTAATTTTCTGGAAAAAACATACGCTTCTTTAAAAGGTCATTTAGATCTTGTGTTGAAGGTGTTGTTGCATTTCATAAGTGTTCATGATTTATTCTTGAATGCGTGTTGAAGTTATTTTGCCGAAATACAGATTCTTGTATACCCAAAACAACAATCTTAAGGAAATAATTAATCTTCAGAATCTGTATTGTTTGGTTTCTAGTTATTAAAGCTTTAAGCTTTCTACTCCGTTTGAACATAACTAGTGGTTTGAAGAAAACAAGGGGTGTTTAAAGTTGCTATATTAGTATTTTCATATACTAAAATTTACTATCTTTTTGTGACAGGAAAATGACAACAGACAATCATGTTCTTGATACTGCAACGACTGTGGCAACAACTAATGTTGCCACAATGAGTCGTACGAGTGCTTTGCAGTTAATGGCACCAGCGGAGAAACCCGAAAAATTCATGGGGTATTGATTTGAAATAGTGGAACAGAAGATGTTCTTCTACCTTACAACTTTATGTATTCAATGATTTCAATGTTCGGTTTGTTTACTGTAAATGTAGTTCACTACGAAGTTTAAAGGGAAACTCACTTATCTAGATGCAATCAGTCTTTGCTTGATGATCACGTAATTGTCTGTAAAGTTTTATGAAAAAAGTAGTCATTTTCCATTCATGTGGGGGATTGTTGGGTTTAAGATTAAAGTGTGAATGAAAAATAAAGGGAATCAAGTGGAGGGAGAAAAAAATTGAGAAAACACTCAAAAATGGAAAGTGTACTCAAAAGTGGAAAGTTTACTAATTCTCCCACATTGGTGGGAGAATGAAACTTTCAAGTGTTTATATTAAGAAACACTTAATCCACATGATAAGTGAGGCAAGAATCACAAGGTGCCTTGCTCCGTCGTCGTTGTTCACTCGGCTCGAATCTGGATTCGAATTCGAAAAACAATCGATGAGATTAATTTTTTTGGACAAAATTTATTTGAACAGTCCTAAAAATCAAAGAAATGAAGAAACGATGGTTGCGGGTCTGTTTGAAAAAGACACTCTTTTTTATAAGGGGCACCTAATAGTTATATAAACCCGCATTTCAACAGGTTTTAATATGAATTTTTTTGCATTTAAAAACACTTCTTGTCTTCAAAATACTTTGTGTGATCATCTAATCGTTGAGTGAATTTGAAGAAAAATTCTATCGTTTGAGGTACCGCTAAATTTGGATTTGTTGGGTTCAAAGATCAAAGTATCAAAGTGTGAATGAAAAATGGAGGAAAAAATTGAGATAACACTAAAAATAGAAAGTGTACTCATAAATTGAAAAGTCCACTAAATTCTTCCACATCTGTGGGAGAAGGAAACTTTCAAGTGTTTAAATTAAGAAACACTTACTCCATATGGTAAGTGAGTCAAGAACCAAAAGGTGACTCGCGCCATCGTCGTAGTCGCCCACTCGACTCGACTTCTACTTTGGATTTGGCAAACGATCGATCGATGAGATTAATTTTTTGTTAGATAAAATTTATTTAAAACGTAGTCCGAACCAAAGGAAAAACGCAACAGTTTAGTTGTAGTTTTTGATCCTCCATTAACATAACGTTGGTTGCGGCTGGTTGAAGAGACACAACTCTTCGACGAAATGACACTGATTCGAAAAAAGAGGTGTTTTTTCGGATGATTGTGACTGTCTAGTAAAAAGATACACTGATTCGATGAACAAACATGACTGTTCTAGAGGACATATCTTTCCAAATGAATCATTGCCTCTTTTCGGAAGAGGCACCTAATGGCTATATAAATCAACATCTTTCTTGGTCAGCTAAAAGATAACTAAAAGTAACTGGGTGGTTTGGGCCACAGGTGACAAAAGAGTTTTAAAATGAGGTGTAGATGACATAAGTCTTAATTATTAGTTAGAGGTGACAATTACTTTATTATGTATTAAGAAAGTTGGGGAAGTTTGAAAATAACTCAAAAATTTTTAAATTTACACTTTGATCCAATGTATACCTAAAATAACGGGAAACAAAGGGAAAAAAGGTGTCTTTCTCTCTCTTCTCATCCATTGTTGTTTTCTCTCTCTTAGCGATTTTTGTTGTTAATTGTTTCTGTTTCTGCTGCTTTATTTATCATCTTTTGCTTCATTATCATCATTTTCTACTTCATTATCATCTTCATCTTCTTCTTGTCGACCATTTGTTGTTGTTGTTGTTGTTGGTACAGTGCTACTGCTGCGATCTGACCAATTTCTTAGGTCAAATTTTGTTTACTACATCTTTCCACTTTGGCATTACTTCATAGGTGACTTTGGTAAGTAAAATTATGATTTTTATTCGTATTTGTCATCTGGGTACACTTCTGTTTTTCCAACAATGGATAGAACCCCAATTATGAATCCAGCATAAGTGCCCACAATTTAAACAGATCAATCATCTGGTGCATCAGATGAGTAATCTGTTGCATCAGAAGATTTATCTGTTGCATCCGACTATTTATCTGTTGCATCATCGTATTATCTGTTGCATCAGATGTATTATCTGTTGTATCAGGATGTTTATCTGTTGCACCAGACTAATTATCTGTTGCATCAGAATGTTTATCTGAATGGTTAATCTGTTTGAAACAACACAAATCAACCCCTACCACAAACCCAACAGATAAATCTTGCTATTGCTACTGAATTCTAAATTATTCCTTTTTACGTTGAATCGTTGACATGTTTGTTGAGAATATAATAGACAGAATGAAAATTAAATATGGATTAAAACGTCAAAGATCAAACATAATTTATTTATTAAACAAAAACAAATAAAAATACATATAATAGACTAAAAGAAAAATAATAGTCTAATTATTATTATTATTATCAGCATCATCATTGCCAGCCGGTCTATCTTCAACCAAAAGTAGCAAGGCCTTCCTCAGCCTGCGTATCTCGCAGAACATTCTTGATCTAACTCCTCCCAGTTCCCATTGCAGATCACAAACTTGATTCCAAAGTTCATTCACGGCGTCTTGCAGAAAAGCAACGTCCCACACTGGGTCAGCCATAATCTTATCTTCTAGAGTGTAATATAAAAGACGAGATGCAATAAATAAATAGAGTGTATTTGAATGAACGATTGAGTAAGGACGGACCTATTTATAGAGGATTGAATTTGAATGAGAGGCAAAAAGGCGCGACTATTCACCTCCATATATTAATTACATTTTTGATTAAATTAAGAAAATAAATATTGTGATATAAGTCATGAATTTTCAGATTATTATTATTAATTAGTTCTTTCGAAGAACCGTTTTTATTAAGTTGTGGCAACAGATTCTATATCTGTTGCATCAGATAACACATCTGTGACAACAAATATATATCTGTTGCAACAACTATAAAATATGTTGCATCAGATAACATATTTGTTGCAACATATAATCTAACTGTTCACCTCCATTTATTAATTACATTTTTTATTAATGTGAAAAGTAATGAATTAATTAAATTAAGAATTATTGTGATAAGTCATAACTTTTCAGATTATTATTATTAATTAGTTCTTTCCAAGAACTGCATTTATTGAGTTGTGACTGACTCGATATAGGTTGCATCAGATAAATCATCTGTGACAACATATATATCATTTGTTGCAACCATAGTGAACCTGTTGCATCAAATAATTTAATTGTTGCAACATATAATCTACTTTTTTTTTTAAAATAACTATATCATCATATCATTAATCCAAATTTGCTTACTTTTTTATTTTATAAATAAAAAAATACCTTTTTAAATTCCTTAATAAAATAATAACCATTTTATTATATAATAAATAATTTAAAAAATAAATTCAAAAATAAAAATGGTGAAAAGTCACGATCAGTTATTAAAATTGTGGTTATAAATAAGCGGAAAGTCACGATCAGTTTATTTATTTACAAAACATTTTTCATATTAAATAAGCGGAACGGAAAGTCATGTCTTTTTCTTTTCATCCTCTCAATAACAACAATAGCCCTTTTTTATTAATAACTGCCAGGTGCAACATATGATCGATCTGTTGTAGCAGATTAACCTCTAACTGTTGACACAAATTGCTGCTCAATCCCTACCACCAACCGTCGACATATTGAGAACAAGGAATAAACAAAATGATTATTATTAAATACTGAATAAGAATTAAAAATTCAAAGTCGACAACAAAATGAAATGAATGTTCATAGATTTTTGAATCCCTTGGGTAGATTTGATATACAAAAGGAGGAAAATAATCGCTAAAATAAAAAATATTACCTAATTATTATTACTACTATTAGTATTATTGTCAATCAGACATCTTTCATCCGGCAGCCTTGCTCCGAAGTCAGCCAAATCTCTCTGGAGTTCATCAAACTGCCTTTGAAGTTCACGCAAGGTCTCGATATGAATATTCTTGTACGAATATGGATCATCCATATTTTTAAGGAGGGACCTATTTATAAATTATTGTATCTCGAAAAGAAAAGAAAATTGCTTTAAAATAAACCTAACAGATGGGTAATTTGTTGCAAAATATATTCTTTCTGTTAGATAACTTACAACATACTGGCAATCTTTTTGCAATAGATGTATATATTTGTTTGATTTCTTACACAGGTTGATCAACTGTCGTAACAGATGTCTCCAATTGTTTGACAATATAAACAGATGTGTCATCTGTTGCAACAAGCTAGTCATCTGTTTATTCAATTTAAGCCATAGATGGGCTAGAAAGAATAAGGTGTGTGCAGATGGATCCACTATCATATGTGTGGGAGTTAAGTATGTATTACTGATAAGGTTACCGGGACAACACATATAAAGTACAATATTTTTTGCAAATGCAGTTTTTAACTGATTAGGCATTGATCATTCAAACAAGATTCTGCATTGTACCGTTAAGTTTGATGGGTTCAAAATAGATAAGGCTGAGGACCTCATGAAGATGGTGCATATACCCTGTTATGAATTACTGATAGTTGGTTTTCGTGTTTATGCGTGTCAAGTTTTGAGAAGGGATTAATATTTGTCGTCACTACAGAGAACCAATAGCGATTGGACTTAACTTTAAGTGTGCATTGGACCCTTAGAGAGCCCTCGAAGCCTCACATTTCATTAAACAAGAATTGAAAACCAATATAGTTATTGCCCTGGCCAAAATTTATATATTTGGGTTACTCACTCGGGGTGATGACTATATGCCAGAAGGTGCGGTAGGAGAATGCTTTCGAGGGAAAATGAGTGATTGATGGAAGACTATATCATCTGAGAGCTAATTGAAGAAGAGACACAGGGTAGAAAGTAACTTCTAACTAATCTGGCCAATGGAATTATCTTAACAGATGCGAAATCTGAATCAAGTGCAAATATGGAAGTGTATCCGATAATGTAATTTCGTCTGTTGTGTCTCTAAAAGAAAAACAATGCAGATGGACACTTTTCTAGGGAGCTTCATGGTCGGGATTATCACCTAGGTAGAAAATAGGAGAAGACCAACAAAGCAGTCTCACGAGCATCGAGGGTAGAAATGATGTTCAACAAGTCAAGAAAACTTACTCCAACAACAACTACAGTTAAAATAAGGAAACTAAGCGAAGGCAACAATTTCTGAATTTTAAATTTCATTTCATGCCTTCTTGTTTGTATTTTCGATCAGGTCCACTGCCGTTGACCTGATCGGAACCACAAACGATATTGAAAGGCAAATAGAGTATAATTACTTCCTTAGCAATATGGATTAATTTATTGTGTTTTCTTGCCTTAGCATGCTTTCAACATTCCTTAGAGAAGATCAGATGCTTGCTGTAGTATGCGAATTCCGATAATTTTTAAGATTGCCTCCAGCTTGTTGATTTTGTATTCAAGCTGGTCGTTGCCTTCTTCGAAGTTGGTAAGGAGTTCCTCATCTCTTGTGAGCTCGATCAGGAACACTACCTTCAAAGTTGTGGCATTCTAGAAGCCCTTCAGAACACTTTCTTCAGAAGCCTTAAAGGATACATGGAGGGTCGCTGTGTTTGTTTTAGGTCAAAATGTGTTGATGCACGTTGAAGATGTGGTCCTAATAGTTGAACAACACACTTTTATCGAGCGTTGCTCCATGCATCTTCCTCAACCAATTTGATAAATTAGTAAGCATGGAGTTACGTAGCATGTGATTTAAAGCGGCTCTACCAAGACTATCAAACGTTACGTAACTCCGAGCTCATTACCCTATCAAAAAATATGCCCGAGTTAGTGTACAAATAAAAAAAGCCCAATCTGTCAGCCTTTTTTCTGATCACTCTTTTCCAATATAGATGACAAGATATCTGCTATGCAAAAGTCTACACCACCGCCAGACATGCAAAACCAATTTGACAAGATGTCTTCTGAAGAATTGTTCCCAGGCAAACATGTCTGGTGACGGTGTAGACTTTTGCATAGCAGATATCTTGTCATCTATATTGGAGAAGAGCGATCAGCAAAAAGGCTGAGAGATTGAGCTCGTTCGATTTGTGCACTAACTCGGTCATATTTTTTTGATAGAGTAATGAGCTTAGAGTTGCATAACGTTTGATAGGCTTGGTAGAGCCGGTTTAGATCACACACTACGTAACTCCATGCTTACTAGTTTATTAAATTGGTTGAGAAATATGCATGGAGAAATGCATGATAAAAGTGTGTTGTTCAACTATTGGGACCACATCTTCAACGTGCATAAACACATTTTGACCTAAAACAAATACAAAGACCTTCCATGTATCCTTTAAGGCTTCTGAAGAAAGTGTTCTGAAGGGCTTCTAGAATGCCACAACTTTGAAGGTAGTGTTCCTGATCGAGCTCACAAGAGACAAGGAACTCCTTACCAACTTCGAAGAAGGCAACGACCAGCTTGAATACAAAATCAACAAGCTGGAGGTAATCTTAAAAATTATCGGAATTCACATACTACAACAAGCATCTGATCTTCTCTAAGGAATGTTGAAAGCATATCAAGGCAAGAAAACACAATCAATTATAACCATATTGCTAAGGAAGCAATGATACTCTATTTTCCTTTCAATCTCGTTTGTGGTTCTGATCAGGTCAACGACAGTGGACTTGATCGGAAACACAAACAAGAAGGCATAAGATGAAATTTAAAATTTAGAAATTGTCGCCTTCGCTTAGTTTCCTTATTTTAACTGCAGTTGCCGTTGGCATAAGTTTTCTAGACTTGCTGAACATCATTTCTACCCTCGATGCTCGTGAGGCTGCTTTGTTGGTCTTCTCCTATTTTCTACCTAGGTGATAATCCCGACCATGCAGCTCCCTAGCAAAGTGTCCATCTGCATTGTTTTTTCTTTTAGAGACACAACAGACAAAATTACATTACCGGATACACTTTCATATTTGCACTTGATTCAGATTTCGCATCTGTTAAGATAATTCCATCGGCCAGATTCGTTAGAAGTTACTTTCTACCCTGTGTCTCTTCTTTAATTAGATCTCAGATGATATAGTCTTCCATCAACCACCTATTTTCCCTCGAAAGCATTCTCCTACCGCACCTTTTGACATATAATCATCACCCCGAGCGAGCAATTCAGCCATATAAATTTTGGCCAGGGCAATAACTATATTGGTTTTTCGTTCTTATTAGATGCAGTGCTAATCTCCGAAGGCCCTCTAAGGGTCCAATGCACCCTAAAAGTTAGTCCAATCGCTATTGAATCTCTTTACAATGACACAAAAACTAGATCCCTTCATAATTCTTGACAAATAAACATGAGCAACAACCGACATTAAATCTTAACAGGCTATCAGAACCATATTCATTGTCCCTCAGCCTTATCAGTTCGGACCTACAAAACTTAACTATAAAATTGTAGACATCTTGTTTGAACGATCTATGACTAATCAGTAAAAACATCATTCACAAAATCAATGCACTCTGTGTTTGTTTCCACAATAACATTATTAATAATACGTACCTCCCACATATGAAGTGGTTCCATCTGCAAGCAGCTTATTCCTCCGATCCCATATTTACTGCAGCCTCTTGCGATAGTCCGTCAAAAGTTGATCAACTGTCAGTTCCTTATATCTACAAAGAAGAGGAAAAAAATTGATATCACAAAAAGAACATTATCCATCTGTTGCATCAGATGTGGAATCTGTTGCAACAGATGTGGAGTCTGATGGAATACATCAAACCAGCCTTTCTGATGGTTTTATTTATTTCAACAGTTTCTCCATCTGTTGCAACATCAACAACAACATAAACATCAACAAAAAAGAAACAACAACATTTGTTCCAACAACAAAGAAGCAACATCCTTTGTTCCAGAACCATCAACAACACCACACCACAAGTTCCAACAATGCCAACCTCACCAACAACATAAATAACTACATCAACAATAATGAAACAAACAAAATACATACAAAAAAAATGATATTGCCAATAAGGCTTTTAAACTTCTCCCAACAAATGACTTTTTTCTCATATTATAATAAAAATTCTTGGATTGTTTATTCAACACTTACAAGTTCTTTAATTTTTTTTTTAATAAATATGATATGGGTAAATAGTAATTAAATAGAAAAACAGATGTAAATAACTTGCAAAGAAGAAAGAGAGAATGAAAGAGCAATAATGAACCATGCCTTAATATAAAAAAAAGGATCAAAATAGAAATTTAAGTCGAGGAAAGATATGGACGGGTTTAGATCCGAAAAGATCTTTATGAGAAGAGAAGAGAAAAGAGAGAAAAAAGGGTTGTGACCCTAAAGAGGAGAGAAAAAAAATGAGAGTTGAATGAAATAAACTGCAGCTGAAGGAAGAGATGAGATAATTTCTATAGATGTATTATGTACGTAGACGTGGTGGTTTTCAATATTCATTAATATCATTAATAATTTGAGGGGCACGAGGAAGACTAAGACTACTGACATTGAAAATACAAGACAAGACTGCTCAATGAACTCACTTTTGAGATATTCAATAAATATTTTTTACCGCCTTTAGTAGTAAGTACTAAGTACTACGACTTGATATTATCTACTCGAACCAGAAGCTTCTTGCTTTAAAATTAAAAGAGAAAAAAAGATTTTCAAACAGATATGTCATCTGTTGCAACATATATAAATATCTGTTTAGAAATTCGAACAACTCAGTTATCTATTACAATAGATATAAATATCTGTTTAAAAATCCCAACATCTCAGTCATCTCGGACAACAGATGAAAATGTTCATTTGGTAATTAATAAAATCAGATATATCATTTGTTACAACAGATATAAATATTTGTTTGAAAATTTCCAACAACTCAGTCATCTATCACAACATATGCAAATATCTATTTGATAATTAAATCATATGTGTCATCTGTTGCAACATATATGTACCTGTTTGAAATTTTTCAACAGCTTAGTCATTTGTTGCAACAGATTTCATTGCAATTGATTTAGGTGGAACTAGGGATAAATGAATGATCTCGTAGGGTCAACTATAAATTCAATCTAGTCTTTGCAATTGCATGACATTAGTATTGCATTCATCCCGACCCGAGTCGTCGATCGATCACTCTGAGTTGAAATGAGTTCTCATCAACTCAATGTTAGGATAGTGATCGTACCTAAGTTGATTTAGGTGGAACTAGGAATGAATAGATGAGCTCTCAGGGTCAACTATAAATCCAATCAAGTCTTTTTAATTGCATGGTGTTTGTGTTGCGTTCATACCGACCCGAGTCATCGATCGATCACTCTGAGTTGAAATGAGTTCTCATCAACTCAATGTTAGGATAGTGATAGTACCTAAGTTGATTTATATGGAACTAGGGATGAATTAATGAGCTCGCAGGGTCAACTACAAATCCAATCGAGTCTTTGTAATTGCATGGCATTGGTATTGCGTTCATTCCGACCCGAGTCGTCAATCGATCACTCTGAGTTGAAATGAGTTCTCATCAACTCAATGTTAGGATAGTGATAGTACCTAAGTTGATTTAGGTGGAACTAGGTATGAATGAATGAGCTCACAGGGTCAACTATAAATCCAATTGAGTCTTCGCAATTACATGGCGCTGGTATTGCGTTCATCCCGACCCGAGTCATCGATCGATCACTCTGAGTTGAAATGAGTTCTCATCAACTCAATGTTAGGATAGTGATAGTACCTAAGTTGATTTAGGTGGAACTAGGGATGAATGAATGAGCTCGCAGGATAAACTATAAATCCAATCGAGTCTTTGCAATTGCATGGCGTTGGTATGTCATTCATCCCGACCCGAGTCGTCGATCGATCACTCTGAGTTGAAATGAGTTCTCAACAACTCAATGTTTTAAAAACTATATCTTTTAAATTTTTTAAAATTAATTAAGATCAATTCGGACCAAATTAGCAATTTTAAAACTTGTCATTCTTTTCCAAAATTACAAATCAACCCATACAAATCATCCATTTGCGCGAAAAACTTTTCATTTTAAATCTTAAGTTCTAGCTCTTCTCTCTCTCTATCTCTCTCTATCGAGGTGTCCTCTCCCTCTCAATAATACAAACAACAACTACTCAACATATTGCTCAATCCTTCAAAACAGGTCGATTTTCTTCCCATTTATGACTACATATAGTTGTTTTTTTGACTTCATTCTCGCTTGTATCCATTGTTTTCTCTATCTTCGCATGTAATAGAGTTGGAGAAGAGTTCTACATTTGTTCTTTATTCTAAAAAATAGGGCTTTTTAGTTAATGATAAAAAAAGAATTTTAGTTGTATTATCTTCGAGAATGGGTTAATAATTTTGAGTTTTGATGCTAAAAAAGTAGGAAGCACCCCCTAGTTTTTATGTCAGTGTTTTATTGACTGTCGTGGTATTGTTGGATGGTGTTTGTGGTACTGTTAGTGGCTGTTGTTGGTGGTGTTGGTATTTGTGTTTTTTGGCGGTGGTGTCGGTGATCTTGGGGTTGGTCTTGGTGGCATTGGTGGTGGTCTTGGTGGCATTGGTTGTGGCATTGGTTTTGGTGGTTGTGGTCCATCTGTTGCAACGGGTGGAAGATCTATTGGGAGATATTGAATAGGTCTTCAAACAGATTCCCCATTTGTTCCAACTGATGGGTTATCCGTTGGAGTATTTTCTTGTAATGTGGCATAGAATAATTTATTGAAATTTCTCCACCTGTTGTAACAGGTGGAGTATCTGTGGCGAGATATTAAATAGGTCTTCAAACAGATTTGGGTTCCCCATCTGTTCCAACTGATGGGTTGTCCGTTGGAGTATTTTTTTGGTTATGTGGTAAGAATAATTTATTGAAATTTGTCTCACCTTTTTAAAAAAAATTATGCAGACATCAAATGCAATGTATTTTTTATTTTTCTTTTGTTTGTAGTTAAAAGATGTCTCCCAAAAGAAAAGAAACAGAAAGTGGAGAAAGTGGGGCAACTTTCGATCACCAAACAAAAAAGGCTAGAGTACAGATAGATTCGGAGGAACTTCCAGAACAATCTTAGTCAGGGCAAAATGAAGCCGAGGAAAATGATAACTCCTCCTCACCAATAGAGTATGAAATAATATCGAAATTCCAACATGATTCTGTCAAAACCATTAGTATTGACAAGTTTTGAGTTGCGATGTTGATGAATAACCCTAATGCAGTATTTGGTGATGTTGTACTTAAATGTTAGTTGGGGAAACCTTTTGACGAACTTAGGAGTATTATGAAGAAGGAAAACATAGATGGACTTTTTAAGAAGAGCTGTTTTGCACACTTTCTTGAGCTGTCTGGGCCCCGCCCTCTTCGTTTCCCAATGATCATGGTATATGGACTTCTCAAGAACAGGATTATGTATGCGGGGGATGATGGAGGTCCGAAGGAGGGCAAAAATAAGATGGATGAAGTCTGGATCAACTACTGTGGCATGCTGGTTTGTTTTGGATTGAAAGAGTTTGCCATTGTGACAGGCTTGAGATGCGATCGTCCAGAAGAACCTGCCATCAAGAAAACACCCCTAAAGGGTCCAACAAACTCAAGGTAAAAAAAGATGGGTTGTTGGGCATTGTTGGACCTAGCTACAAAGTGAAGGATTTGATAACGGATCTCCAGAATAAAGACATACCAAAGCACTACAGGGAGAAATTATGCTTAGTTTGGTTTGTCCATTCCATTTTATTGGCAGGAGACATCAAGAAAGTCATAAAACGTGATTTGTTAGCGCTTGCTGATGATTTTGGAAAATTCAACGATTATCCCTGGGGCTATGACAGCTACTACTTGACTGTCATATATTTACTGAAAGAGCTAAAGCCAAAGATGACCACATTATACGGCTTTCCTAGGGCTTTCATGGTAAAATTGATCACTATTTTTACTCATTCATTAATTTATATTGAATATACTTGTGACTTTTTTTTTGCTTGCTTCCTGTTTATAATTTTTAGGATTGGGCATGTGAAGTCATTCCTCCCCTTCGAAAGCATTAAAGGATTACCCGAATAAGGTTTCTCATCCAAGGATCCTTAGGTGGTTGGCTGTAGTAGAGAGCAGCAAAAAATATATTAACGAGGCTGATCTCTTTAACCCTCCAAATGATGCAGTACGTCTTCTTTCAACTAAAATAATTTGCCTTAAAGAAAGATATTGAAATAGTTGTTCCATCTGTTGTAACAGATTACCCATCAACTGCAACTGGTGTAATAGATGGGTAATCTGATGCAACAGACGATCCATATTTCGCAATTGATTAACCATATGTTGCTCTGTTCTATGAACCCTACTCAACAGATTACCCATCTACTGTAATTATATAATAGATGGGTATTCTGATGCAACATATTATCAATCTGTTTCAACATACAGATCAGCTGTTGCGGTAGCTAGATCGTCTGTTGCATAAGTTGGTTGTGTTAACATAACCCGAGCCCCATGTAACCCACCTGACTGTAAATTATTATTATATGATTTAAATTCCTCCTGTCATTTTTTATAGGTTATGCATCGTTGGATCGTGCCTACCATTGATGAGTTGGGGATGACTTCTTTTCTTACTCTGGGTCTTGTTAATACAAAAGAAGACCCAACGGTGGATTTAATAAAGAAGGAATTGGATGGAGAAACATCCATAAGAAGAGCAGTTAGGCAAGGTCAGTCTAATATTGAAGCTCTTCATGACCTAACTCAAACTGCAATAGATCCGGGTGCTTCTTCTGGGTGTGTTGCTGGTGGAGTTGTTTGTGTAGGTAGAAGCCATCCTGCTGCTGCTTCTACTGCCAGTCGTTATTATGAGCATGTTGGTGCTCAGCAAAAAATAAATATGTTTGAAAACACCCCTTTCACAGGACCTCCCTCTCACCCTTACACCGGTCCCTCCTACCCTTACAGTGGTCCATCTCACCCTCATGTTCTCATTGCAAATTCAAAGTGTGCAAGGACAGAGAGGATAAACTTCTCGACAAGCTAGAGGCTATTGCTGAAGCTGTCGAGGAGTTGAAATCCAGGAGGGGTGTCATACCATCCAACGAGGTGAGGGAGCCATGCACTCCTACAGTAGAGGTTAGGAGGAAGAGAAGAAAAATTAGACAAATTCTCTTCGTTCTGAAATCAGCAAAAATTGCAACTCTTCCCGCTCCAATAGTTGTTGAAGTTCAGGGGCCACCAAAAAAGGTGGACATATTCGCGGCGCTTGGCAAGGAGAAGAAGAAGGAACTGGAAGAATTCATCAAGATGAAGGTTAAAAAAGAATACACCATACATTCATTTGCCGCCAAAGACTTCTCGAATATGACAAATATGTGCGTGTGGAATGAGGACAAGGTAAGTTTACTTTTGCTAACCTACACTTCCAATCTACTCCATGAAGAAGAATCTACGCAGCAGTTGTGTAATCTATTGCAAAAACTTGGTATTCTGTTGCAACATAATACACATTTATTGCATAAGTTGCGTTGGCTGGGTAATCTGTGAACTGATTCAGAGAACCCTCTGCATTGGATTCTTTCGACTATGTTTTTATTCTTTACAATTACTAACCTATTTAAAAATTATCTTCTTATACCACAGTATGTTGATGAAATTCTCTGCCTCATGAGGGGCAGACAATTAGCGTACCCGGATGCTTATGATGCCGCCGATAGGATAATGGGCCTCAACTTCTACAACAATTTCAAGGATAGGTACGCTAAACTATGTAAGATAGATGATTCCGGTGGCTCAGGATTTGATCAGTTAGTTTCTACATTCCAATAGTGTCACGACCCGAGCCTAGGCCCTAGCCGTGACGAGCATCCTGAACCATGAAGGCCCGGAACACCCATTCTCTATCTGGTTATCATGCACAACATTCATAATCATAATAAAATGCGGAATTGAAACTGAGTACGGAAAACATGGTCAAGTTCTGCAACATTTCTGAATAATACTACCTGACATCAGTCTGCGAAATCTCTACTAAGAACATAAACATCTGTCTGAAAAGAAACTGGGACAAGTGTCACGCCCCAAATCCCATTGGAGCGGACTGGCACCCGTAGCCGAGGAGGCCCGGGAGAACCCGTTCATAACCTATACTTTCACACTTACATTACTTATGAAATTTGGGCAGAACTTCGTTGTAAATAGAAGTAAACAATACCTGTATCAGCCCAGCAGACACGCATATATATATATAAACAGTAATTGGCCGTTAGAGCCATCACGTCTATCAACCAAACACTCTTATGGCTGTACAATATGTCTACAAAAGCCTCTACATAGATACACAACTGAGTTAGGGTCGGGACAAACTCCCGCCCACAAAAGACTTTTATACAAATACCAAAAGTAAATATAGAAACGACTTGGGATGCCCCGAAACAGACTTAAGTAAAATTGAAAAATTTAAAACTTAAGTCTAAAGCTCAGAAATTACAGTCTAATACATGCATGACTTTTACGGGGCGTTACAAATAGGATGAAGAAGCGATTAAATATGTTAGAGGAAAGAGGTCATATCCACACAGAAAAAGCGGGACCAAGGCAAAGAGAATCTTTGCAGTCATGAACGTGGATGTTACCCATTTTCTCACTGTTGAGATACTACTATACGAGGGAAAGATTAAGGTTTATGACTGCAACTTACCTGTGTTCAGTGAGAAGACGTTTTTAACCCACATGCAGCCACTCTTGAAGTTGTTGCCCAAGTTGTTGACGCAGAGTAAGCTGATGGATCATTTGCTGGCTGAAGTCTTGGCGAAGGAATCATGGGTTTTTGAAGGTCAAAATAAGAACATCCAGCTCCCAAAAAATACAACTGATGCAGCGTGCGGTCCGTACTCGCTTGCATACATCGAGTGTTTGCTGACCGACACTTAAATAACCGGTGTGTACGACACCATTGTGGGAAAGATGCAATGGGTCTGGGCATATGGGGTACTAACTAAATGGTTGGAGCCCGTGTATAAAAAAGAATATGTACAAAGAAAGAGACGAACACGATAATAAATTTTCATTTCAAGCAAATTCATTATACATGTAGGGGCAGTAATTTTTATGTCTGGCAAAGTTGAATTTTTATAATGAAACAGATTTTATATCTGTCGTAACAGATATATTACCTGTTGTGATAGATTGATTATCTGTTGAAATAGGTTGGTCATCTGTTGCGTTATGCAGATGTTCCCTGTCTGTCTGTCGCAACAGATTTATAATCTGTTGCAATATATAACTTATCTGTTGCAACTGATCGGTAATCTGTTGGAGCAAATAAAAAAAGTAGGAAGACTTGTTATATAATTTCCAGCAGATGACCTACGTGTTGCATCTCATGTTGCAACATATGTCTAAATCTGTTTGATAAGATATGTCGTATGTTGCAGCAGATGTATTATCTGTTGTGATATTTGAATCTAGTACTCCATTTTAATTAACATGTTCAAAATTCAGAATTAATTATATTCATAGACAGAATAAAATAAATCGAAGCCTTCGGAAATTACATGAAATAACTCAACAAATAAATAAAATGTAAAAAAAATTATCATGAGTACAAACGATCTACTCTACAAATAAATCAACAAGTTAAACCAAGGCGGATAGGTTATTACATTGACGAACTCAAGCTATAAAGATCTATTCAATATGGACAAGTTGTTCTTCATCCAGTGCTATGGAATTCGGCTTTGGTCGTCGTGGATCTTTAACGTCGGTTGTATACGGCTTCTGAGCTTTCGCTTCTCCATATTTTCATAAAAGAGTAGCATATCTTTTGTGGAGTAATCCGGCATCAAGTCCATCATTTGGTACTTGTAATCCATCGTTCAAATACTCGGCATAGGCGGCAAGAAAAGGACCGCAATCCCTACGTTATAAAAAAATAGATAATCCATATCTTGCAGTCCATGCAAGGGTTGTGAAATTTGTGAAATGAAACTAAATCATGACACTTAAACTTACAGGCTACCAATGGTTTGTTGAGAAATTCCATCAACATATTGTACATCAAATGGATTAGCCATTTTATCCCGGTATGCTTCAATCGTCGACCAATCAGTACGAACCTTTTGATCCAAAAAGCCACTCATATCAAGATAAGTAGGCAATATTTTGGCCAGCTTTTGTATCTCAGACGACAACTCGGAATGTCTCCTTCGCGACATCGAGTCATAAACTCAAATGCGCCTCTCTTTTAGAATGACGACAACCAACACCCAATGGAATTCATCACCATAATTGATTGGGATGTACACTTCATTGACCAAATGCCAAGGTAAGCCAGCCGGAATGCTAAAACCTTTGATGATGTTGATTAAGCATTCCTCATTTTGGAAAACTTTCGGATGCTATTGACAATACCTATCATAGGCATTATTGATGTAAACTTTGTACAAACAATTGCCTGTTGTGTATCTGTATTATTCTTGTGTTTGCAACTTGGTCTTCTTTCAGAGGTAGTAAAAAGTGACATCGATGTGCTGCATATATTATCAAACATTTCAGATTACGTGACAAAAAAATCAATACACAGATGCAATTAAATAAAGTATTAATTAATAGTAATATGTATGACCTTTAAACCTCATCATTCCAACAAGTTTGGGGCTATGACATCAAATAGAACCAATTCTTCATTCCGGAATGTGCAACAACAAAGTCGAACATATCAAAACCAAGACTCAATTCGTTCACTTTGTAGCGCTCGTCATTTTGTTTTCTACATGATGATTTATATGTGTTAATACCAGGTTCTTACAATAAGAATTGTATAAACCAATATCCATAAAATTGATTTATGTACCTGCCGGCATGATGCTTTAACAACCCATCGGCAATCCATTCTGAATAGTCGTTGATCAACTGTGTTAGTTTTTTTGGAGCCTCGTCCGAGATGTTGAACCCTTCAAACGGGTAATTCTTCCGTTCTCCCAAACTGACAGGCTCCACTTTTTCTTCATCTTTGGAAGCAGTTGATGGATTATCAACTGTCATATTATGCTCTTCGACAGTAGTTGTGACATCCACCTGGAAAGCCAGAATTGTCAATGCTAAGTAGAGATATACAACAGATTTTCTATCTGTTGCAATAGATGAGTCTTATGTTGCATCAGATGGATTATCTGTTGGGACAAATTCGAACAGGTAAATCAGAGCAGTACAGATGACCTATCTGTTATAATATAAGACTCATCTGTTGAAACAGATAACGATTATGATGCAACAGGTTAGAAAACAGTTGCAACAGATGTATACATCTGCTTGATAATTTTCAGCAGATGTATCATCTGTTAAAACAGATATGTGCCTTTTTATTTTTTGGAACAGATAATGTACACTCACCTTCTTCAACTCATGCTGCTCTTCTGTGGCCCTTGCACACTGAACATTGGTATAAGACAAAGACAGAGGCGTTGCAATCTTACTTTTTTTATGATTGATGATGCCTTGGAAGTGTCTTCCTTCTCCTCTTAGCCGCCTTGATCTCTAGTGGAGTGTCTGGATATGAAATCCTCTTTGATGGAATGACACCCCTCTTAGATGTCATTTTCTTTACAGAAGCAGTTAGTGCATTAATAGAATTAATCACTCCATCGTTTTTCGCCTTGCAGTCTTGACATTTGCATGAAGAACATTCGCTAGATGCGGAAAAATCAGGAGAAAAATTTGTACAACCATTATGATCATAATCATAATGGCTTGTTGTTTCAAAAACTGTAAGAGGAGCATCATTAGCCCCACCCTCCAAAATTATTTTTCTTGTGATGGTTGTTTCTCTAAACAATTCCATTTTTATTCCATCAACGATCTTAGGTTTTGATAAAGTTTGCACAGACCGTAAAGTAAGAAAAAATGACATCTTCAACTCTCGGTTGGTCGGAACAAGCCACGGAAGGACAATCTAAAATAAATCGGTACATATATTAAGAATGATGATGAAATCATTTAATCATTAATTAAAACAAAAACTTGATTAGAATTGGACTTACTGTTTCCTTGGGGGGATTGAAAAGATCAAGAAATTTTGCATTTTTATAGGTTTTGTCCGACAACCATCTCAGAATTCTTGGACAGGAAACTTCTTCTTGGTAGTTCACTTGTTGTCTCAAATAAGGAATGACTTCAAATGCCCAAGCCTATAACATAACGCCAATAAATCAAAAGCATTATTGAATAAAAAAATGATGAATCATATCATGATAAAAGAAATATTTACCATGAAGGCCCATGGAAAACCATATAAGTTGACTGTTTTTGGCGTTAACGGAGTCAACAAATATTCGACAGTTATTTCGAAGCTTTCATAACCTCAAGAATAACAGTTAAATGCCTCAAGATCCTCGGAGAGATTTATTAAATCGAGGATTATGTTGTTATTAACGTCTCTAGCCCAAAGAACATTATGTACAAACCAAATCAAGCACAATGATTGCTTATGCTTCTCAATCATATTTTTGTTTTTGAAGCTTGGACCAACAATTGACATCAGGTCATCACGATCACTCGACTTGCCTTTTCCTTTTTTGGGTATGCGGGGTGCTTTTTTTTGGGTCAGAATAGGTATAACTTGAGAAGGAGAAGGAGGATAACATTTTAGTCTGGTAACTATGGAAAACTCCTCCCAACCAAAACAAACAGGCATGCCAAAGTAATTTATCCACACCTCATCCATCTTATCTTTGTTTTCATACATAAACCTGTGATGATAGGCGTATTTACACACCTAAAGTACTATAATTGACCCATATTTTAGCTAAGTTTTGAGGACAAAATATATAATTCATGCACTTTTAGTCCTTTTTCCTGTAAGTGAGCTAACAAACGTGATTAGAAAGCTTTCAGGTATAAATGATGCAGATTTCAGCATTTTATGGATAACTTGACGCCCAAGGAAGCTTCACGAAAGAAGGAAGGGAAATCTTGGACGCCAAGGACCAAAAGTGACGCATGGAATATCTGTCCCGGGCAAAAACAACATTTCCAAAGACTTTGGGGATCAGCAGTAACTTAGTAGGATTAGGATAATGATGCAGTAACCTAGTAGGACTAGGATAAGTAATGTAGTATCCTAGTAGGAATAGGATATGGGTGTTATAAATACCCTATGTTGCTGAAGTTTTTATTATCATCTCTCTCCATTCATACAATTCATTCTGGAGTTCCGAAAACAATTCTCTTTCAATTAATTACTTTCTCTTCATCTATTCAATTCTTAATTTCCACAACAAGAGAACCGCTATTCTAAAAGGGAATTCACGCCTAACGCCATACCAAACCCTACTACATGTGAGATCTTTATTTTGGTATAATGATAAAGTCTATTGTGATTTCCGTTGCACTCATGAATAACTAAACTTCTCTGTTGGGGTTATGGAAGACTTATGAGATATTATCTATTGCTATGAGTTTGTGAATTCGTGACACGTATGCTGCTTATATCATTATTCTCTTCATCTTAATGCAAATTCTTGTGGTTGCAAACACATAGAATACGCCAGTATAGCATTAACTTGTTCGAAAGAAAAGTTATATGTCTGGAAAAGAGATAATGTCAAGGTAATAGGTCACCAACCCCTGTTAAAAAGTTAGTGCCGTAACTGGATTAACCTCTTGGAGAATTTATACCGTTAGACACGCTTTAAGCTCGAAAGAGTTAAAGTGAAATAATCCTTGATGGTCGAAAGACACCTGGATTTACCATAGAATACAATTCTCTATAAGCACATGCATGTATGAATTCCGCATAAATCATAGCCAATAGAGACGTATAACTCATAAGGTGGACATAACCCCAACTCTCAATTCTCATTGGTTAAACATCTTACTGAACATTCTTTCCTTTTTACTTTGCTATTTTCAGTTTTTACTCTACTATTTTGTTACATTATTGCACGCTACAAAATCCCCCCTTTTACGAGACTTGCACCAAAAGTCTAATAATCTTTGTTTACTTAGTGACCGGCTATTCTCTGTGGGATCGATACCCAACCCAGTTGGGTTATATATTTGACAACAACCGCTTACACTCTTACGAGAGCTGTAGATTGAGCGTTATCAACCTGCGCTTGAGAAGATCATATGCTATTTTCATCTGGAAACGAGCATTGTTTTCCTCCGGCAAATCAAGATATTGCCCAAAGCATCTTTCCCTGAAATAAGAATCCAATTTTTGTTCTCGAAGTATTTTTCTGAAGGCGTCAAAAGATTTTCCCATGACTGACTTAACCACGAGATCACCCGTTAAATCTGTGGCACCATCGCTTTGCATTCTCACAGGATAACGATCAATGCTGAAGGTTTTGACCAACTCTTCGACGGAAGGGCTATTAGCATTTGGATCATCTCTTTTGAAAGATTCCTCCTCCCTGTGTTCATTATCTTCTGCTCCTGATTGAGATAACGTTTGTAAAGCAAGCTCCTATAGTGGTGAATGTAGCTGAGCTGCTGCACTTGTTCCTTTACTTAGACTTGATTCGTTTTTTTTCTTTTGGGAGCCATGTTATCTTAAATTAACAGGAACATAACATAGATTATTATTGATTAATGCATAACAGTAATATAACAGTTCCAATAGACAACTAATCTGTTGCACCAGGTATGTTATCTGTTGCAACATATAACCAACCTGTTGCAACGGATGAGTAATCCGTGGGAACCATAAAAACAACACTATCTGTTGCACCTGGTATTTTATCTGATGCAACACATAACTGCCCCGTTGCAACGGATGAGTAATCCGTTGAAAACCATGAAAACAAATCACTAATCTGTTGCACTGGGTATTTTATCTGTTGCAACATATAACTGACCTGTTGCAACGGATGAGTAAACCGTTGAAAAGAATAAAAATGGATCACTAATATGTTGCACCAGGTATGTTATCTATTGCAACAGATAACCGACCTGTTGCAACGGATGAGTAAATCATTGGAAAGAATAAAAACAGTCCTAATCTGTTGTAAAATGAAAAGTAAACCGTTGGAAAGAATAAAAATAGATAACTAATCAGTTATCTGTTGGATCAATATTGTTTAGATTTCTTCCAAACAGAAGAGTCGTCTGTCGCAAAAGATGAATGATCTGTTAGATTGTTCACCTGTTGCATCAGATTTTCATAGTTGCATCAGATTTTTCATCTGTTGCATCAGATTTTCATCTGTTGTATCATATGTTTCATCTATTACATCAGATGTTTCAACTGTTGCAATACCATTTCTACCAAGACAAACAATAAATCAACCCAGCAACACCAACATATCACACACACACACACTAAGAACATCAACTGTGACAAAAAGTCACCAACAAATTCGAATCAACAGTACGACAACAAGAAGAAGAAATACAGAAATATCAGAAATTAGGGTTTTATTCAGTCCACATTTCAATACCAGAAGAGTAGTTGGCTCAAGTTCCTCTGTTTCTTCATAATTCTTTACTTGTAAAAAAGGAAATGGGAGGACGAAGAATTCGAAGTTGTTTTCGCCGGAGAAGTATTCACGTCGATTGACGGTTGAAAGTCGAAAAGGAACTCTCCCGACTATTTGTCGCCGGAGGTTGAAGGGAGAAATTTTGCAGAAGTGTTGGTTGGGAGAGAGTTGAGAGAAGCTAGAGAGAGAGAGAATGGTTGATTTGGATAGAAGAGGGGTGTGGGTTGGGTTGATTTGTATTTTTGAAAAGATTAGAAAGTTTTGAAAATATTAATCAAGTCCACAATTAACTTAATCAAGTTTTCTAATGATGTTTGACCCTATCTGTTGGTCAATGTCACCCATCCTTCATTCAAGACTTAAAAGACACATTTCCTTCAATTTTCTCAAGTAACTGTTTATTATAGATGGAGTTATGTTGTTAATATGCCTCTCGCATCTAAATCTTACTATCTTTCTTGGATAAAAAAAATTGCAATGAAAGGTCGTGTGATGCCAGAGAAAATGTTACCTTGTCTTTCTGCAGAACAAGATGATAATACTTCATTTTAATACGTAAAATGGATTCATATATTGCTCAATATCTCCCTTTCTAGTTAGTTATCGTCTTTATTAAAAATAAGGAGCAATCCTTAGTACTTGTCATTTTATAAAATCAAGACATAAATTTGTTTTCACTTTAACACTTAATAAATAAATAAATATGAAGAGATATTAATAGAGTAAAAAAAATAGTAAATAAAAATAAGTAATAAATAAAAATAGTTTATTCAAGTTACCTTTCTAATTAATGCTATTAAGTTCTAGAAATGAAGGGAGCAATAAACCATGACATGACAAAAACTATTCATATTCTAATATTCCGTCTAGTCCAAATAAATGGATTATTGAGATATGATACACACCTTTTAAAAAAATTAAGATATAAATTATAGATTATTTTTTTTTATTATTTTTAAATTATATTTCTAAAAGATGTGAACCACTTAATAATCTATAAAATTGAAAGAAATTTTTATCATATCTCTTTTAAAAAAATAATAATTTATTTATTTATTTTGAAGATTAAAAAATATTTGTAACAATTTATTTATTTTAGACCACTTTATTCCAATACTATTTTGAAGTCGCTAAGGATAATGTGACACGTGGTGGGAGTAGAAGTAGATAGTTCAGAGAAAACTTGTGTATCATTTTGAAATTACCACGGATAACTTGGCACGTGGTAGGAGTATATAAGTTTAGAAAAACATGAAGGTTGGTGTTGGGGAAGTGTATATCAATGGTCATTTGTGGCTTTGTGTGCAAATCCTTAAACATTTAAATGGAAGTTGAAGATGGCGCCTCCAATATTACTCAATTTCCAGCAGATTCAATGTGTATTCTGCCACCAGAAATCATTACTGAAATCCTCTCCAGGTTTCCTGTAAAATCTTTGTTGAAATTCAGGTCTGTTTCGAAATCTTGGCTTGCTTTAATATGTAGCCCTGAATTTATCAACACCCATCTCAGTTTATCAACCAATAAGGAAGAGATGCTCCATTTGATTATTTTGAATGATCTTGAGTTTGGAGATAAGTGGTGTTTCAAAGGTTGTCCAGTTGCATCTTTATTTAATAACTCTGTTACTCAGGCTGTTGACTTGGGTTATCCCATTGAAGACGACAGTTATGATCTCCATATTGTGGGATCTTGCAATGAGTTGATTTTACTTTGGTTCTATGGAATCCAACAATTAGAAAACACAAGAATTTGCCTGCATTTAGACCTAGGTGGGAAGGACCATCTTACGATCCCTCATATGGTTTTGGGTATGATGAGCTACATCATGATTATAAGGTTATGAGTATTTTTTTTCATTATATTGATAATATTTAGAGCAGATGACGTTGAGATCAAAGTATATAGTCTAAAAAGTGACTCTTGGACTAGTGTTGATTATTGTGGTGAGACAAACATTATCAAAAACAATGATGGATCTTATGTAGACAGTTTAAGTTTTTCAGCCGAGTTTGCGAATGGGAAGCTTCATTGGAATATAGGCCGCGAGAAAAAGAATATTGTTTCCTTTGATTTAGCTAATGAGAAATGGGATAAGGTGGAGAAACCCTCCTATGGAGTAGGAGAGACTGAATCGTGTGTATGGACCGTGGGAAGTGATCTTTGTGTCTTTACTGATTATAAGCAAACTCATTTCTGTATTTGGGTAATGAAGGAGTACGGGGTTAAACAATCTTGGTTAAAGAAGTATACCATCAGGTATCCAAATGGTCAATGTAATATGCCTTTTTTCATATCAAATAAAGGTGAAATGTTGTTCTTGGTTCGATTAGAGTTCATGATATACAATTCAAAAGATGACTCTCTCAGATATACAAATGTTACTAACCGTGAAAGCAATCATGCTATGAAAATCTACACTGAAAGCCTAGTTTGTCCTTTTTCAACTGAAGGGACAGATAATGCTGCAAAAGAAAGCGGGGAAAAGCTTATATCAAAACAATCGAGTAATAAATAACTTGTAAGACTACTTTCTTGTCAAGTGCTTTCAAATTCTGTTTGTTATGTATTTCAAATATAGAACAGAACGCGCATGTGAAGGAACTCTTTAAACTATATAGCTTCTGGACTTGATTTGGTTTTCTGCTTGTTGGTCACCATTAGATGTATAATTTCTTCTGGAGCAATTACTTCTCATTATTTTACATCTTTGGTCATTTCTTTCACTTTGACAGTAACACAACACACACTGATATAAGCAAGAGTGCATTGCAAGGATAAAAAATTTAGGAAGCTAATTTTGGCTGCTTTGATCACAATGGTGGGGTGGAAGTTATATGCTATCTACTATTTATATTAATGATGTTTCTTCGATCATCAACTTTTTTTAATTCTATGGGCAGATCTTTTCAATGAAACATATCCTCATTTTTTCCTAACTGTACTTCATGGTTCCAAACAACAACATTGCTAGTGTAATCTCACCATTTGAGTGAGGGTAGTGTATTTTCATTTGTTAGTATCTTCATTCTACCTTCTTTCCCTGTGTGATTTTCATTCCCTTCCGTTAGTAGTTGGTTCCTTTGCTCTTCAGCGTGCAATACGTCAGGCGTAAATGAACTTGCTAGATGATATATCTGAAAATAACAACTTGAACAGGTGAATCATTTCCTAGTTCTTGACCGGAAGCAAATTTTGATGAAGTATGACGATATCTATAAATTACCATAACAGACAGATAGATACACACACGTATAAGAAAATATTGACAACATTGACTTACTAACTGCAGTTAGATCAGTAAAATGCGAAACAGAGAAAATCAATTGATTTCAATAAATGTGAGAGTTAAAAAAATGTGGTGCGGTGCGGTGCGGGTTTGCGCGGGTATTGTGTGGAGCGGATTTATGAGGGTTTAAAAGAAATATGGTGCGGTTATCAGATTCGCGGGTTATGAAAATACCCGCACCGCACCGCCCCATTGCCATTCCTAGCTCCACATGGACAAAAAACCCTAGTACTACAAGAATGGTTCTTATATATTTACAAATTTTTGTAGATCTGTATCACCGGCGATTAAAACCCACTCGTGGTCATCATGTAAGTGCTTGATATCGAAAGTTCTCACCTCTAACTTAAGCCTCTTGGCTACTTCCTCCTTCAACTTAAATATACCGGAACTTACAAAGTCGAAAGTTGCTTTTATTGTAATGGATGTTACTTCATGCCTGGTAGAAAATTGTGGCATCTTCAGAGGAAACTGATCCTTAGCCTTGTCCAACTGTATTCGGGGACACGTTCGTCAAACATAACATCTCCAGCCGGACAAAGATTTCTCAGATCATGTGAGCTGCCTGCATCCTCAACTAGCATTCAAAGCCCAGGCACTAGAAATGCACTGGACAAATTTATTTCTCCTGTGGCCTGTCAAGCTGGTTCCAAAGAGCCTTCCACTTTCATGACCGACTCCTGTGTAGGTGAATTGACCAGTTCATTCTGAGGGGAGGACTCATTTGCAGGGCAAGGACTCCCCTGGCATGATCCATGGGAGGTAGGTGTTCCCGTGCTCTCTTCTCTCGAGAAGCTCCCGGTTCTGGATCTGTGTGACCCTTCACGCACAAAACCATTCTGTTTCGGAGAGAGCTCTTCGTTCCCAATAATCCTGCTTCCCAGCATTTGATTTGAGGGTTCAGCTTCTTCATGACTTGCTGGTGTTCCATGGTTGGAGAACTCATTCTTCTCTTCATAGTACTCAGAAGCTTTACACGGCGAATCAGTCATGCCTGCAGGCCAAGAAACAGAACCAACAGCAACAGGAAGTGAATTTGGTGCAAGTGAAGTCAGACTGAATGTTCCATCAGCTCCTTGAACGGATTCAATTACAAGTTTTAGCTTTGAAAGGGACTGGTTAACCTTGTTTATCTTGCGAGATGGCCATCTAGAGATTCCATGCTGCCTGCAAATGTGCTTCATTGTAGTTGGACAAACTGTAATTACGAGAACATTAAGAAGAATAATCAAATCAGCTATTACACCGGCTAAGGAAACAATGGACAGTTATTGTAAACCAAACACGGTGAAGAAGAAGTTCCTATTATTTTGAATAGCATACCACCAAGACTCTTTGCAGCATCCTTAACACTTCCAGCAAAATACTGTTGCAAAACCTCTTAAGCTTATTGTTTTCTCGGCTTCTCCACATTTTCTCTCTGACTTCTTACCAGTCTGCTTATTCTCAGAGAAAGAAGCATGATTATGGGCCTCAGCTGTAGCATTTACGCCCTCGGCACCTTTTGCCCCATTCAATGCCACAGGGGACTGCTGCTCTTCCATTAGATCAGGACGCGTCCTTGGATTTGCTACACTAGAAGGCTGAGGAAGAGACTTGGTTGTTGGCACAGATTCAAACCTCGAACCAAGTTTTCATATCTGGATGCTTTGATAATCACTTAACAAAACTGATTTTTTTTAAGCTCAACTTCAATCTAGAAAAAAGGGATTAAAAAACTTATGCATTTGGTTTATATGACGATGCATCTTACTGATAAAAACTTCTTAGTAACTACACAAGTACTTGTTAAAGTAGTTGAATCAACACCAGCTGATAATTGGATATCCCATGCATCGAAGAGAACGCGCACTAATGCACCTTCATGAACCAGCAAAATATCAAATCAGAGCATGAGAGAAAGTAATCCATTGCATGCATATGGAAGCAAAAGATAGTTGTGATCTTAAACAGGGAGAATTCCAGTTCATCAGACCACATGTAACAGAGACACAAAATAGCAACAAAATTTTTTTATTAATAAACTAATAGCAACATTCCTCGCTAATGTTTTCTCACCACAAGATAGAAACGTCCCACCCAGTCTGGGGTTCTATTTTCTCGCTACAAATGCCGAATATAGTTGATACTTACAGAACACAAGATAACACAAGATATTTGTTCTAAATCACATCATGCACTTGATTAAAATTGGCATTGGTTATTCATTCAGACTCTCTAAAAACCTCAGACGGGCTTGTTGATCATCCAGTTAAGATTTTGGCAACAATATACATCAATCAAAAGCAAGAAAACAGTTTCAAAAATCACCACATTCATCTATTTATATTGATGACTTTTTTGACAAGATATTTCTCTGACTGCTAAAAGATGATACAGCAAGCCAGAAAACACTTCAGTTAAGTCTATCTAGTAAACTGACTTAATTTAAAATATTAAACAACCTTAAAAACTAAACAGGGATTATAATTTGGGAGATGGGTTCCCCGCGTTTTCTTAAATCTTAGATTTGGCAAGAAACGAAGTTGCGCAGGGTAGTGTCCAAGTCTCTTTGAGATAAATGTCTTTTTTTTTTCGAATCTTCCATGCATGCGACATAGACATTATTATTTGCGCCAACCAGACGCTGAACAACTGTGATGATAACTTGTTGGGTATAAGCATTATCTGGCGTAACTCCTCCCTCAGCCAAGTAATCACGCAGATTATTCTTGTTGTTTATTGCGATCAAATTGTTATATACCATTACTGCTCTTTTAAAGTAAGCCTCAATTGTCCACTCATGCTTACAGAGTCTCGGTCTTGTCTTTGCCATTGCCAGCTGCTACCAAATTAGGCCAAATAGCTTTCAGATCTGTTTCCAACTTCTGGTCACCATTCATCTAGCATATAATTAAGTATATTAATTAAAAAAAAAAAGAAGAGAAAGTTACAAATAGAATTGAAATATATTTAGATGTAACCCAAGTATATAAATTGTGTTCTATTTTACATATACACGTACCAGAGTATCAACGTCGCTTTCTGCCCCTTGAGGACACATGATGCTATGTCCGGTTGCATTCGCAGGCCATAGGCCATGAATAGGGAAGGTATCAAGAGGCCCCGGTTTGCAACGATTGGTCTTGCAGAAAGTGCTTTAAAATTGAACAACATACGCCGTTGTCATACGAATTTTGACCCGTCATGACTCCAACCGACGGAAGTTGAACTAGCAGGAATACTATTGTCTTGAAACGATAATCCGCCATAATATAATACTTGATCTATTGCAAGCTATTTAGTAGAGAGAATGGTTTAATAATCATCCACTCAATTACTTCTATTTATAATGGAAATATTTACACTATGATGAAAATGAGCTGACCAATCAATTTGAATGGCAGACAGTAGAGGTAAAATTTTGATTTAATATTTAATGCTTACCATTTATAACTAACAATAGTATTGATTAATACTACTAACCTCTTAGTTAGCCTAAGGAAGACAAACTTTTGATTTACAAGTTAACCCTTATTATTTACAGCTAAACAATGGTGTTGAGCATCATATAGGATATGCCACAAGAAAAGCTATAGTTTGTTTAAATATTGCTGATGGAGAAAACATTCACACACTATGGCTTTTCTCTGACTGTTTAAAAGTATATGTATACTCACTGCTTTCTTCAAGGTTGAAAGTACTGCAAGCTGCTGATATATTGACAATTAAAGTCCCGAAAGGCACCAATTTGAGCAAGCCTGATTTTCCTAAACCACGTCCATTTAGTCGTGCATAGCATATGCTAAAATACTTCTTATATAAACCTAGAATAAAAGATAGAAAACAAGTATTTGACAATAACTGTTCAAATTTAAAATGCCTAATATTCCCTGAATTAACCGGTCTAAATGTTCAAGTAACCTACAGTAGCAATTGCACTTTGATTTTTTCCATGGACATTAAGACAAGCTAATGTTGCCTCTCTTGTATTTTATTTGTGTCTCTGTGTGTGGATAAAGACAACAAAGTAAAACTGCATACAGAAAGATCACATTTCACATCGATAAGCTCTTTTTTTTTAAAAAAAAAAAAGAATTGACAAGGGAGATAGACAGAGGAATACCTACATGTCCTCTACGAACCCGAATAGACATCCATGACTTGAAGTTCTCTACTTGACAAAATACTATAAACGCAGCTGGAACTTATTATTGTGATGGCAAATATAAGCAGTAACAAGTACAAGAACAGTTGTGAAAAGCCTCCAGAAAGACGGTTGATCAACAAGTTTAGGCAGTAAGCAGGCCATATAAAAGAAGTAGTGCATGTTAGTGGTTGAGTGCATAGTAGTGATAGTAAACCAACTTAATTTAAAATATTAAACAACCTTAAAAACTAGACGGATTATAATTTGGGAGGTGTGGTTCTCGCATTCTCTAGGATCTGGATTTGCAGTAGGACAAGAAACCAAGTTGCGCAGGGTAGTGTCCAAGCATAAGTGGATCTCTTTGAGATAAATTACATTTTTATTCTGCGAATCTACCGTGCATGCGACATAGACATTATTATTTGCGCCAACTAGACGCTGAACTGCTGTGATGATAACTTGCTTGTTATAAGTATTAGCTGTTGATCGCCTAACTCCTCCCTCAGCCAAGTAATCACGCAGATTATTCTTGTTGTTTATTGCGATCAAATTGTTATGTACCATTACTGCTCCGTTAAAGTAAGCCGCAATTGGGAGAGACTTATTTGAACAAAAACCATGTTTTGTCCACTCATGCTTCCAGAAGCGTCGGTCGTTGCCAGCTGCTAACAAATTAGGCCAAATAGCTTTCAGAGCTGTTTCCAACTTCCGGTCTTTTTTCATCTACGCATATAATTAAGTATATTAATTAAAAAAAAAACATAAAGTTACAAATATAATTGAAATATATTTAGATGTTACCCAAGTATATATAATATGTTCTATTTTACATATACTCGTACCAGAGTATCAACGTCGCTTCCTGCCCCTTGAGGACACTTCATGCTATGTCCGGTTGCATTCGCAGGCCATGAATAGAGAAGGTATCAAGAGGGCCCGGTTTGCAATGATTGGTCATGCAGAAAGTGCTTTTCCATTGAACAACATATGCCATTAAGTCGTAAGAATTTTGACCCATCATAACTCTAACCGACAGAAGTTGAACTAGCAGGAATACTACTGTCTTGAAACGATAATGCTCCATAATATAATACTTGATCTATTGCAAGCTATTTAGTAGAGAGAATGGTTTATATTTTTTTGTTTAATAATCATCCACTCAATCACTCCTATTTATAATGGAAATATTTATACTATGATGCAAATGAGCTAACCAATAAATTTGAATGGTAGGTAGTGATTAATACTGCTAACCTCTTTACTTGGCCATAAGTGGTAAAATTTTGATTTAATATTTACTGCTTACCATTTATAACTAACAATAGTATTGATTAATACTGCTAACCTCTTAGTTAGCCTTAGGAAGGTAAACTTTTGATTTACAAGTTAATCCTTATTAGTTATAGCTAAACAATAGTATTGAGTATATCATATAGGATATCCCACAAGAAAACCTATAATTTGTTTAAACATTGCTGATGGAGAAAGCATTCACATACTATGGCTTTTCTCTGACTGTTTAAAAGTATATTTATACTCACTGCTTTCTTCAAGGTTGTTTATCAGCCAGTAAGGAAGAGACGCTCCATTTGATTATTTTGAATGATCCTGACTTTGAAGATAACTGGTGCTATAAAGGATGTCCTGTTGCATCTTTATTTAATAACTCTGTTACTGAGGCTGTTGATTTGGGTTATCCCATTGAAGACGACATCTATAAGCTGGATCTGTGGGAGGTTGCAATGGGTTGATTTTACTTGCCAACAAGTCCATTAAATCTTTGGTACTATGGAATCCAACAATTAGAAAACACAAGAATTTGCCTGAATTTAGACCTAGGCGGGAAGAACCATATTACGATCCCGTATATGGTTTTGGGTATGATGAGTTCCATCATGATTATAAGGTAGTGGATATTTTTTATCATTGTACTAATGATTTTGTAGATGGCGTTGACGTCAAAGTATATAGTCTAAAGAGTGATTCTTGGAATAGTGTTGAGTATTGTGGGGAGTCATTCTTAATCAAAAATAGTGGTGGTTTTTATGAGGACACTTTGAACTCTCTAGGCTTGATTGTGGATGGGAAGCTTCATTGGAATATGGCCAGTAAAAAGAATATTGTTTCCTTTGATATTAGCTAATGAGAAATGGAATAAGGTGGAGAAGCCCTCCTATGGAGTAGGAGAGACTGGATCGTTTCTGTCACGACCCGAACCGAGGCCCTGGCCGTGACGAGCATCCCGAACCATGAAGGCCCGGACACCCTTCTAACTTGAAATCATATACATTATTCATACACAATGAGGAAGTGTGGAAATTTATAACAAAACGGAACCATGGTCATAAATCTGATAAAAGTTCAACCATAGAAAATGACAATCCAAAAGCATCTAACAACACCTGGAAAACCGTCTGCGAAATCTCTACTACATGATCACTAACACAATCTGAAAACTGGTACAAGGCCCCAGTACGCCAAAACCATATCTAAAAACAGTTGTCTTAAAGTAAACAAGCCTTCTAGAATAAAGAACGCTCACCAGCTGGATACTGCAACTCTGTTTGACAAAATCTACTGTTTTTCTGGACCCTTAGACTGAGCCTCAGAACCTGGAGGGAGGAGGGGGGCAATACAGATGTACTGGTACGCAAAGTAATCCAAAATAAAGCTTGTATATATATAAAATAGTTGGAGGGTAATTTGTCAAAATATCATACATGAAATAGTTCTAAAACACATGGACACTTTCTGAAATCATAAACCATTCTTGTCAACGCAATGCTTGATCTTTGTATTACTTCTGAGTTAGATGGCACTCCCCTACAATTCTGATATTCCACGGGCGGTATGGAATCTGCCATTGACTCAGCGGGGAAGCCCCCAACCCGAGTGTGCCGCAAGGGTTGGAGTTTCTGATTCTGATACGCCGTTAGGCCAGCGTAATATAATATACCTGGATCGGCAAATCACAGTTTCGGACAACGAGTTGTCTGAACTATGCCTTCTTCGGGGAATCACCTAACATCTCTTTATGCCCAATTTTATCCTGTTCTGAATCATGAGTTATTCTAGTTTCAACATCTGAAAATTCTGATTTCAAACATGCATTATATTCTATTCTGAATTACCATGGCATAAATCTGACTTGGTGTCGTCACACCAAGACTTGCAAGTCCTATTTATGAGCCATAACGTATCATGCATAATCCTTTCATTAAAACACAGTTCAGACCACCCAAGCATGCAAATAGTATAAAAGATTTCAGCTTTCGAAAACACAAGTCAAAACTATGCTGAGATTATTCAAACAGATGGTGGTCATGTGCTTTTGGCAAAATCATGCACTCTTTCATTATATGAATATTTTCAACATTTATCAACACAACTACCCTCTCTTTTGAAACCCAAATCTTAATCCAATCATAACACCATTCAAGACATTTTAAACCATGCTTTTCAAGGATGCATTCAAAACAATCTATAGCATATGATAAGTAAAAGAAAATCAAAACACGAGAGGGATTTTACATAAGTCATACTCTCAATTAAATCATCAACCTTAAAACACAAACATACATATATATATATATACAATTTCAAATAAATGTGGGGGAAGGTCAAAAGACCAAAACCATACCGTCAAAACTTCTAAAACGTAATTATATTCATAAATTCAAAACACTTTTCTTAAAACATGATTTCTATACCCATGAGATTTTAGGAAAACCCCGTGTACCTTAATCTCGAAAGATAATAGGTGATTCTCGAAGCTTACGGATTGGGAATTCCAAATCTTCAATCGCTTTTGAAAACTCACGGTTGAATCTGAATCTATTTGGATTTTTAGTTTGAAACCCTTGGGAGTGTTCTTGGATGAATTTGAAGAAAATGGGTGTAGATTAAATCCCATGTTTAAGTTGATAAGGGGTTGGAAAATATCCAAAACATCCTTAAAATTTTGGGACAAAGACTGAAATTTGCCTGAGCCAAGGTGTTGCCCAGGGTTGAGCACCGCGATAGCCAGGGCGTCGCCTCGCCTATCGCCTTGCTCACTCCCAGGTGAGGCGATCAGCGAGGCGCCGCGGGCTAATCGCCCTGGCTCACTGTTTCGTCACCCCAAACTTGCCCTTAAGTTCGTCTAAAAATTTCGAAATTCACCCGAGACGTATTACGACCTTGCCCCATCGCAACGCAACAAGAAAATCTAAAATCGGAGATCGGAAGGATTGAAAATAAAATCCCCGAAGATTAAGAGTTAAAAATGAGACTAAGTCTCTTTGACACTTAGAAAAATTTGCTAGTCTAACTCATTAAGCTTGTTACTAAGAGCCAATACATGCACGAGTTTCTGTGGGGTGTTACAGTTTCTGTGGAAGTTGGGAAGTAATCTTTGTATCTATATTGATTACAAGGAAACTCAATTTTATGTTTGGGTTATGAAGGAGTATGGGGTTAAACAATCTTGGATAAAGAAGTAGACCATCAGGTATCCAAATGATTATTAATATTTTTTTGCCTCTTTTTGTGTCAAATAAAGGTGAAATGTTGTTCTTGGTAACCTTTCCTGATATACAATTCAAAAGATGACTCACTCAGATATACAAATGTTACTAACCGTGAAAGCAATCATGATTTGGAAATCTACATTGAAAGCCTAGTTTGTCCTTTTTCAACTGAAGGGACAAATAATACTGCAAAAGAAAGCGGGGAAAAGCTTATATCAAAACAATAGAGTAACAAATAACTTGTAAGACTACTTTCTTGTCAAGTGCTTTCAAATTCTGTTTGTTATGTATTTCAAATATAGAACAGTACGTGCATGTGAAGGAACTCTTTAAACTATATAGCTTCTGGACTTGATTTGGTTTTCTTCTCGTTGCTAACCATTAGATGTATAATTTCTTCTGGACCAATTACTTCTCATTATTTTACATTTTTAGTCATTTCTTTCACTTCGACAGTAACACAACACACACAGACATTAGCAAGAGTGCATTGCAAGGATAAAAAATTTAGGAAGCTAATTTTGGCTGCTTTGATCACAATGGCGGGGTGGGGATGCAGAAGAAAAAATAGTAATGCAACTTCATGAACCAGCAAAATATCAAATCACAGCATGTGAGAAAATAATCCATTGCATGCATATGGAAGCAAAAGACAGTTGTGATCTTAAACAGGGAGAATTCCAGTTCATCAGACCACATGTAACAGAGTCGTAAAATATCAAAAAAAAAAAGTATTAATAAACTAATAGCAACATTCAGCAGTTCCTCACGTTTTCTCACCACAAGATAGAAACATCCCACCCAGTCCGGGGTTCTATTTTCTAGCTACAAATATCGACATGGCTTTATAGTTGATAGTTACAGATCACAAGATATTCGTTCTAAATCACATCATGCACTTGATTTCTCTCCAAAAACCTCAGACAGGGGCTTTTTGATCATCCGATTAAGATTTTTGCACCAGTATACATCAATCAAAAGCAAGAAAACGGTTTCAAAAACCACCACATTCAGCTGTTCATATTAATGACTTTTTAGACAAGATATTTTTCTCTGACTGCTAAAAGATGATACAGCAAGCCAGAAAACACTTCAATTAAGTCTATCTAGTAAACCTTAAAGGATTATAATTTGGGAGGTGGGTTTCCCGCATTTTCTTGGATCTAGATTTGCAGCAGGACAAGAAATGAAGTTGCGCAGGGTAGAATTAAGTATAATAATTAAAAAAATAAAGTTACAAGTATAATTGAAATACATTTAGATGTTAGCCAAGTATTTATACTGTATTCTATTTTATGTATACACGTACCAAAACATTCGCGTCATTTCTTCCCATTTGAGGATAAGGACACACTATGTTATGTCCGGTTGCATTGGCAGGCCACAGACCGTGTGTGAAAAATATATAAAGTAGATTTTTTGGAAGAATGAATATCATAGTTTTCTAGTTAACATTTCTAGAATAATCTTGTGAATTAACATCATAGTCGTGTAGTAAAGTCTCTAGAATACTCTAGCATAATATTTAGGATAATTATCTTAGAAAAATATCTAGATTATTCTTATATAGCTAGAAGATAAAGTTTGCTAGAATATTCTTATAGATGTATCTAGAAGAATTTCTAGAACCATCCATAGATTAGTATAAATAGGGAAGTGCCTTGTACATTTGTAACCATCCAAAAACAAATTCAATACAAAACATATAAATTAGTCTTCTTCTATACCTAAGCTCTCTTATTCAATATCTTCCTTCTACTTTCATAGCTTCCTCTTCTTTAGTTGAATCTTCCAATCTTAGTTAACGATCTTGGGCTAGCAGAAGGTCTCTCCAACTACACCTTTCTTCTGCTATTCTCTACATGGTATCAGAGCCATAGCCACACGTTGGCTTCTGAAGTTTATTTCAAGATCGGGTTTGTGGTCGATTCCACTAGTTTGTCTTAATAGATTTAAGTGGTCGCGTTAATGGATTGGGAATGGAGTTGTTGAATCAGTCCAATTACAAGGTATGAAAGACTTGTATGGAATCATACCTTGTGGGGAGGATTTGTGGGATGTTGTTAACGGGAGTAACACAAGTCCTTCGGAAGACGGACCGGAGAATAGTAGTGCATACAAGAAGTGAAAGCAGATTAATGCGAAGGCAGAGTTCATTTTAAAGAGCTCCATCTCCTCAAATTTATTTGACCATGTTATAAGGTGTAAATCAGCTCATGATATTTGGAGGACACTCAATCAGTTATTCAATAAGAAGAATGAAGTCCGACTACAAATGTTGGAGAATGACTTAGCGAATACCACTCAAGGTAATCTTTCTATTGCCGAGTACTTTTTAATGATTAAAAACTTATGTTCTGAGATTTCTTTATTGAATACGGACGAGGCTATCTCTTAAGCATGAATGAGAAAAATTATCATTCGTGGTTTGAAACTAGAATACATTCCCTTTGTGACATCAATTCAGGGGTGGGCTAAACAACGATCGTGGAATTTGAGAATTTGTTGTCTTCACAGGAGTTACTAGCCAAACAATTGGCTGGTGAATTTTTCAAAGAAAGGGAAGAAAATGCTCTTGTAGCTGACAAGAGAAACGTTAAAGAAAAAGCAAGAAATATGCTTCACTCTCAATTCGCATGTGGTTCAAGCTCACTTGGAAAGAAGGAATAGTATTTTAACAATTATAAAAAGCCTCTCAGATGTTATCGGTGTGGAAAAGCAGGACATATAAGAAGATATTGCCAAGCCACGGAGAGAAACATGGTTCATACTAAAAAAGTTGTTGAAGAAGAAGAGGCTAGGAAAGATGCTTAGAAGCTGAGCGTCGAGCAATAAATGCCTTGGCTTTCATAAATTTGAAAAGAGATTATATCGAAGGTAATACAATCTATCATGTGAAGAAGAAAGACACGGATAAGAAGAAAGAGGATACTGAACATGTTCAGACTGAAGATGTGGTAGCTTCTATCGAGGAAATCAAAGAAGCAAATCCTAAAATTGGCCAAAAAAATTTGAACGTGAAAGATGTTGAAGTAGATTCTGAGGAGACAGTGTCTAAAAATCAATATGCCAGTAATGACATTATCGGGGAAACTATTAAGGAAGATGTAGTAAAAGTTGAAGTCTCTAGTCAATCATCCATCGTATCAAGGTCAATCATTGACTCAGAGTAAATATTAAATGTTGATGAAGAAGCTAAAGATCTAATGAATGATGAAGCCCTAATTTCAGATGGAGAGATATACGATATGATTGAAGAGTTAAAAATGGAATCTAGTGGTGGATCCTGTTATGATACTAAGGTTTTACAAAAAATTGATGATCAAATCATCATTAAATCAAATGAGGAGGCTGATACAGATGAAATATCCTTATGTTATGGAGTTGCTTCAGAAAGAGTAAGTTATAATATCTTGAATTCTAGAGCTCCAAATATTTTCATCTCTTATGTGTCTCCAGTTAATAAAGTTGTGGAGGAGTTCGGAGAAAGAGGGAGCTCGAGAACTCAACATCATAAAACACAGCAAGGACAAATTGATGATAGAAAATCTTCATCATTGGAAGGAGAAAAAGGAGTTGGAAAAAAACTGTTAAGAGTTTCACCAAGGCATGATTCAAAGCTTCATTTGAGTTCTTCTACAACGAGTTTGGGATAGCTTCGTTTGAGTTCTTCTACAACGAGTTTGGGATAGCTTCGTTTGAGTTCTTCTACAACGAGTTTGGGATAGCTTCAAAAAATCACTTTAAGGGAGACTGTGAAAAATATCTAAAGTAGATTTTTTGGAAGAATGGATATCATAATTTTCTAGTTAACATTTCTAGAATAATCTTGTGAATTAACATCATAGTCGTGTAGTAAAGTTTCTAGAATACTCTAGAATAATATTTAGGATAATTATCTTAGAAAAATATCTAGATTTTTCTTATATAGCTAGAATATTCTTATAGATGTATCTAGAAGAATTTCTAGAACCATCCATAGATTGGTATAAATGGGGAGGTGTCTTGTATATTTGTAACCATCCAAAAGCAAATACAATACAAAACATATAAAGTAGTCTTCTTCTATACCCAAGCTCTCTTATTCAATATCTTTCTTCTACTTTCATAGCTTCCTCTTCTTTAGTTGAATCTTTCGATCTTAGTTAACGATTTTGGGCTAACAAAAGGTCTCTCCAACTGCACCTTTCTTCTTCTATTCTCTACACCATGAATGGAGAAGATATCACCACGACCCAGTTTGCAAGGATTGTTCATGACTTTGCAGAAAGTGTGTTCTATTGAAGAACATATGCCATTAGGTCATAAGAATTTTGACCCGTCATAACTCCAATCGATAGAAGTTGAACTAGCAAGAATACTATTTTCTTGAACTGATAATCCGCCATAATATTATAATTAATCTATTGCAAGTTATTTAGTAGAGATAATGGTTTATACTTTTTTGTTTAATAATCCATCAACTTAATCACTTCTATTTATAATGGAAATATTTACATTAGGATGCAAATGAGCTGACCAATAAATTTGAATTGTAGTTAGAGATTAATACTGCTAACCTCTTTAGTTGGCCATAAGTAGTGAAATTTTGATTTAATAGTTAATGCTTACCATTTATAACTAACAATAGCATTGATTAATACAACTAACCTCTTAGTTAGCCATAGAAAATAAAATTTTGGTTCACAAGTTAAGTGCTTATTATTATTAGTTAAACAATAGTATTGAGCATCCTAAGAAAAGCAATAATTTGTTCAAACATTGTTGATGGAGAAAGCATTCACATACTATGGCTTTTCTCGACTGTTTTTCTTGGGTCGGGGTCTATCAAAAAAAACTTCTATCTTCTCACATCTAAGGTAGTGGTATGGAGAGGCGAGGGTCTATCAAAAACAACTTCTATCTTCTCGCCTCTGAGGTAGTGGTATGAACTATGTACACCTACCCTCCTAAAATTACGTTGTGGGAATATAAAGGATAGGTTGTTGTAATTCCATAATATATGCAATATCAATGTTAATAAATTTAGCACAATCATTTTTTTTTTCAAAGCTTGGATGACACAGTCTAATTTGTTATATTAAAATCACACTGATATGGATAAATAATTGATTCATAAATAACACGGGTGCACTCTAACACATACTATTAGCTTTGTTAACGTAACATATTTTCTTAATTATTTTTATATAAAATTGAGGACGTTCCTCGATATTTGGCCCAAACAAACTTTAAATGGATTGAATCCAATTGCCTCAAAAATTACATTCATCCGCCTGACTTTTACCCAACCCGTCCTTTAATTATTAATTTCTTAATAGGCATGCCAAGGCCATAAGGTCAATTAATTCAAAACGGAGGGGTACTATTTTAAGAAAGGGTCCTTTCCTTTGATTAGTGATTGGTTCTGGCTATTTCATGTATTTGATTATTGATTGGTTCTGACTATTTCATGCATTTGATTGGTAACTGGTTCTGACTACTTTATGTATTTGATCAGTGGTCCAAATTTCAATAGTACAATTTAAGAGAAGTAAGATCATATGCCATGCTCTTCCATTTAGCTATCAAAGGGGAAAACAGCAAATATGGATAAGTACGATCATATGCCATGCTCTTCCACTTAGCTATCAAAGGGAAAATCATCAAATATGGACAAGGAAGATCATATGTCATGCTCTTCCACTTAGCTATCAAAGGGAAAAACAGCAAATATGGAGTAGGATCATATGTCATGCTCTTCCACTTACAGATCTATGAAAATTATATATCAAAATTATATATGCAAAAAGGTCAGAAATATCCTTCAAGTATTGAAATTGGTTTAAAAATACTCCTTCATCCACCTACCTTTATGACTCAAAAGTACTCTTGCAACTATTGATTTTCTTAAATCATAACTAAAAATTGAGAAAAGGGTCAGAAATACTCTTCACATATTGAAATTGGTTAAAAATATCTTTCGTTAATCTATTGGGCTAAAAATACCCCTATATCTACCTTTATGATTTGAAAATATCCTTGCAACTAACGATTTTTTAAAATTATAATTAAAAAATTTATTAAATACGTGACAGCTTCTACAATTATGGATAGGATATATAACAATAAATAATATAAATACAAAGTAAGAAAACATAATTGAATGCAAGAACATACTTGAATCAAAACTAAAATAAGAAAAAAAGTAGAAGTAGAAAGCCGAGAATCAAACTCACAATTGATAATAATAATAATAGAAAAGAAGAGGAGGAGGAGGACAATAAAATTTTTGAGTCGGGAAAATAAATAATCGGGACAAGAAAATATTGTAATCTTCGCCTTTCCAAATATAAATTTAAGGATTTCGAGCTTGATCTTGAATTTGAACTTGATTAAATTTAAGTGTTTCGAGCGTGCTTGAATTCAAGGGTTTTTCGATTTATTCTTGAATTTGGCGGTCTCGATCTTGAATCTTGATGAACTGATGAGTCATGGTTGTGGAAAGAGATGAGTCATGATGAAGATGGACTTCCTTTGACCAATAAAATTCAAGTGATGTGACTCCTTTTATGGGCTTTTGATTTCACTAGGACTGTTGTATTATTTTGACATATGACATGGTCATATTAACTCTTTTACTTGACTTAACTTGGCATGCCACGTCATTTGACACGTGACAGTCACTTTTGGCCTCTAAAATAAGATAATATTTTGGGCTTAGCAAAATGGGCTCATCATTTGTAGCCAAACTAATGGATTATCCCAATACATATTGGATCTTATTTAAATTCATATGTTTGGACTTAAATAATTAATTCAATTATATTAATCCACAATATTTATTTAGGACTAATATATTTTGAATTTGATATAATCTAAATTTCGTACGGATTTAAATTTAATAAAATTTCATCGCCCACAAATGCCCTCTACTTCAGGACTTGTCGAGATATTTAATCTTTTGGAGACGAGACTTGAAGTATTGATTATTTAAGCATGCTTCCTTCATGCTTCAAAGATTTTCATACATATGAACACTCATTCATTAGTTGAGAAAATTTAAAGTTGAATCATATTGATATTGCCTCTAAAAATTTCTCTTATTTTTTTCATGAATCTTTACATGTAAGACCCATTGGTAAGACATGATATCCAATTTCAAATAAATTTTGAAATTTTTTTTACCGCTTTATTTAACTAGGAATAAAACTCTTCCAATTTAAATTTATATTGGAGAAAAAAACAACCTCAAATTTGAATTTGTATGGGAGAAGAAAACAACCTCCAATTTGAAGTTATATTGGAGATTAAAACTCTTCAAAGTTGAATTTGTATTGAAAATGAAAACAACCTCCAATTTGAAGTTATATTGGAGTAGAAACAACATCCTATTTGAATTTATATTGGAGTAGGAAACAACCTACAATTTGAATTTGTATTGGAGATGGAAGCTTTACAATTTGAATTCATATTGGAGAAGGAAACAACCTCAAGTTTAAATTTGCATGGGAGAAGGAAACAACCTCCAATTTAAATTTCTATTGGATTAAGAAACAACCTCCAATTTGAATTTGTATTGGAGATGGAAGCTCTTTTAATTTGAATTTATATTAGAGAAGGAAACATCTATCCTACTGAATTTATATTAGAGAAGGAAACATCTATCCTACAATTGTATAAAAGGATGTATGTTTTCCACTTTTTAAATATCAAATTTGGGGTTTTCAAGTCATGAATAATGTTGACGTAATTGCTTTTCCTTCTACTTTTCATTTATTTTCGTCATTTTTTTCAGCACAACATATTAGTGGTAGAAAATTCATATCTCATTGTAGGGATATCAAAATCACAAACCATTTGATATTCGAGACACTAGACTTTGAGTTCTACAACATATCAAAAATCAAATTTAAATTTAAATTTCTTCAATATTATTCTTGAATTTTTTTTTAAGTTAGCCTTGAATTTTATCATGCTGAAAATTTCAGATCTGCGTGTCTTTACTAAAACTTTCATACTTGTAGCAGGGATGTAATTGCAAGCCGCTTGATTCTTGTGAAACTAGACACAAAGATCTAAAGCATATCCGGAAATCATAATTTAATACCGCCAAGATTTTTTTAGATACTATCCCAAAATCATTATTGAGTTTTGATGCATCAGCAATTTCAAATTTACGCAATATAACCAAAAAACTTATATCTCAATATGGGAGTATCGAAATTATGATCCACTTGATTCTATAGATACAAAAAAATATGAATATATAACATATTCAATATTTGAATTTTAAAACTTCTAAGATTGTTCTAAATAAATTTTTGAAGTCGATCCTATATTCTGTCCGGTAGAGAATTTCAGATTTGCATCGCCTCACCACATAATTTATATCTTGATGTGGGACCATCACCACCAAAGAGCATTTTGATTGCTGCAAACTATATTCTGAGGGCGTAATTCTTCTCAAAACATCTTGTCTCATTTCAAGTTTAAAGGTGTGAGATTTTTAATTCATCTTCATCACCTTAAGACCCAATCAATTTTTCTTAAATACGGTGGCTATGCAACAATCGGCTTAAGGTGCGAGAGTTTAACTTCGCCTCTGTCACCTTAAGACCCGACCAATTATGCTTGAAGATGGTGGCTATGCAACAATCGACTTAAGGTGCGATATTTTAACTTTGCCTGCGACACCTTAAGACCCGGTCAATTTTGCTAGAAGATGATGGCTATGCAACAATCGACTTAACCTGCGAGAGTTTAACCTCATTTCCGTCACCTCATGACCCGATCAATTTTGCTTGAAAACGGTGGCTATGCAACAATCGGCTTAAGTGCGAAATTTTAACTTCGCCTCCATCACCTTAAGACCCAACCAATTTTGCTTGAAGATGGTGGATATGCAACAATTGGCTTAAGGTGCGAGAGTTTAACTTCGTCTCTGTCACCTTAAGACCTGATCAATTTTTCTTAAAGACGGTGGCTATACAACAATTGGCTTAAGGTGCGAGAGTTTAACTTCGCCTCCGTCACCTTAAGACCCGATCACTTTTGCTTGAAGATGGTGTCTATACAACAATCGACTTAAGGTGCGAGAGTTTAAATTCGTCTTCATCACCTTAAGACCCGATCAATTTTTCTTGAAGATGGTGGCTATGCAACAATCGGCTTAAGGTGCGAGAGTTTACCTTTGCCTCCGTCACCTTAAGATCTGATCAAATTTGCTTGAAGATGGTGGCTACATAACAATCGGCTTAAGTTGCAAGAGTTTAACTTCGCCTCCGTCACCTTAAGACCTGACCAATTTTGCTTCAAGTTGGTGCATTTTCACGACGTACCTATGCAATGGTATTTTTAAGTATAGGCCCTTTCACTATAGACTTATGCGATAATATTCTTTAAGTATGTAGGGGTGTGCATCGGTCGGTTCGGTTTTATATATTATCGATTTCGGTTTATCGATTTTTGATTTTTAAATATGCCAAACCAATAAACCAAACCAATAAGATATTTTTTATCGATTTTTGATTTATTGATTTTTAGTCTTTAACGATTCGGTTTTTGCTTTAACCGATAAGAAAATACCCATAAAATAGAAATAATAGTAACTAACATAAAAAATCGAATCGTAGTTGCAACCAAAAATCCTACATGATGTGTTTTAATTTACAAGAACCTTCAAGTTTGAACTAAATGTTGTTAGGAGAAATTAAGAGTTTGTATAAATAGAAATAATAGATTTGTTAATATGAAGAAGTTAAAGAGAATATATATATATATATATATATATATATATATATATATATATATATATATATATATATATATATATTCTTATTGGGTTATCGGTTTACCCAATAACCTAATAAGAAAAAATCGAACCGAACCAATAACCCAATAATTTTTTTATAAAATCATTAAAAAACCGTTAACCCAATAACCCAATAAGAATAAACCAATAACATTTTTATCGGCCGGTTCCATTTTTGCACACCCCTAAAGTATGGGCCCTTATATTGATGCACTTATGCAATGATCTTCTTTAAGTATGGGCCCTTTCATTGGTGCACTTATGCAATCGCCTTCTTTAAGTATGAGCTCTGTCATAAAAAAATCCGTCAAAATGTCAGCTTAAGGTGCAAAGCGGCAAAAATTGTCCACCTTAAGGCACGAAAATTGTAAGATATTTTTAAGGATGAATCCGTGCAGAGACCAACTTAAGGTCCAAAGCGGCAAAAAATGTCCATCTTAAGGCATGAAAATTTTGAGATCCTTTTAAGGATGAATCCGTGCAAAGACCAGCTTAAGGTGCAAAGGAATAAATCTTATCCACCTTAAGGCATGAAAATTTTGATATCCTTTTAAGAATAAATCCATAAACGTGCAGATTTTTATATGGAGAATTTGAAAGTTCTGAAGACTTAATGAATCAGAAGACTTCAACTTATGTAAACGAAGCTCATATTCCATTGAAATTTGCCCTCATTGAGCATAAGCCCATTATTTAATTAAAGTATATGTAGGCTTAATTTTTGTATGGCGGATCAAGTGGGAACATGTATCTTTTTGATACTCATGTAACTGAACACAAAATAAAATTCTATGAAAGGTTTGGTATGTTATGAATGGCTTGAAATTCTTGGTACAACAATACCGATATAGTATGCTTTAATAAAAGAGTCCATGAATAATAATGCGCATAAAAAATATTTTAATTGAGCCTTAAAGAAAATTATGTATCTTCACCATGAAGGTGCACGTCTTAGTGACGAACGCCAAAAACCTTTGGTTTGCCGACATAGGAATGTCATACCTTAATTGGACGAAGAATTGTGTCCTAACATGAGGATAATATGGTGAGTCTAGTCTCTTGGTGATTTTAGCCTAATCTCAGTATATGCGGCAAACATGGACTGAGGCCACGCCGGTTAGGGAGTACCAAGACCATATAGCTTGTGGGCTACTGAATGACGGCGAAAAGCTACACAGTTCAGGATTAAGTTTTAAATGGTTATGCATTTATGTCTATGTCCCTGATACCTTACTTTATTATTATTATGGATGCTTAAATAAGTTATGTTGCCTTATAAAATGTTTATTTCCTTTTCCCTAGGTTGTATGCAGTACTTGCTGTACTGACCGTCCCCAGATTCTCCATCATTTCATGATATAGTTTCAGAGGCACTTTTCTATGATTCTATGCAGCACTAGGGTGTTCATATTCTCGCTTGGACAAGTGTTGAGACGTGGTGAGCCCTCCATCATCCGAAAGGAAATGTTATCTTTCATTTATATTTTTGTTTCAATATTTTATGATTTTTATGGTATAGTTGAGGGTTATGTCCCGACCTAGGAGTTATTCTTAAAGTTAGAGGCTTTATAGACAGGTATTGGGTAATTTTCTGAATTTGGTTCTTAAGATATGGATAATATTGAACCTTCTTTAAATGATCTGATTTTCGCAACTTTAAGTATGACTATGCTTATGATATAATTCTAATGGACTATCTCAGGTCTTCATTGATTTGGAATGCAATTAAGTGTTGTAACACTGCTGGATGGGCAAGTGTCCAGAACGTTTGACATTTTGTATAATTAAGGATACGATGAGTCTGTTCCTATTCAATACTATTATGTGTCTAGCAAGGAGAACTGGCATTAGCCGGATATGTTCCAGTCAGTATAATAAAGAGACTGTACTTCAACACATCAACTAATTAATAGTCTTTACTATATGTAGCCGCATTTGTGGAATAGAACTCACAAAGTGTCCTCTAGAATTTTTTTTAAAAGAACACACAAAAGTATTAAGTACCTCGAACGCTCGAACTATGCCAAAGATATTATGATATACTCTAACTTTACAGAGGTCTTATTATCTGAATTTATTGTTAGCATTTTTTGTGTAATACCTTTATTACATAAAAAGAAATCCACTTTTTGTCCCGAAAACGCCCCGATCACGTTGTTTCGCCCGTTTGTCCACCCAAATGGCCACGAAAATTTAAATGAACCACACTAGGATGATCCCCAACCTCCCTGGCATGCTCTGGTCAATTTTTAGCCCACATCACGTCCGGACCCCGGGCCCACCCCCAAAACCATGGGCTATAGCACACCGATTTGGCTCAAAAATGCCCCGTTCGCGCCGTTTTGCCCATTTGTCCACCCAAATGGCCATAAAAATTTAAATGGACCACACTGGGACAATCCTCAACCTCACTGTCATGCCTCGATTGATATTTTACCCACATCTCGCTCAGACTCCGGGCTCACCCCAAAAATCGTGGGCTATAGCACATCGATTTGGCCCGAAAAATGCCCCGTTCGCGCCGTTTCGCCCATTTGTCTATCCAAATGGCAACAAAAATTTAAACGGCCCATACTGGAATGATCCCCAACCTCCCTGGCACACTTCAGTCAATTTTTGACCCACAGCATGCCCGGACCCCTGTCCCAACCCCGAAATCGTGGGCTATAGCACACCGATTTGGCCCGAAAATGCCCCATTCGCGTCGTTTTGCCCGTTTGTCCACCCAAATGTCAACGAAAAATTAAACGGAACACACTGGGACGATCCCCAACCTCCTTGGCACGCCACGATCGATTTTTGTCCCACAGCACGCCCGAACCCTGGGCCTTCCCCCGAAACCATGGGCTATAGAACATCAATTTGGCCCAAAAATGCCTCATTCATACCATTTCGCCCGTTTGTCCTCCCAAATGGCCACAAAAATTTAAACAAACCACACTGGGACGATCCCCAATATCCCTGACATGCCCCGGTTGATTTTCGGCCCACAGAACGCTTGGACCCCAGGCCGACCCCCAAAACCGTGGGCTATAGCACACTAATTTAGCCCAAAAATGCACCATTCGCGCTGTTTCGCTCTTTTGTCTACCCAAATGGCCACAAAAATTTAAACGGACTACACTGGAGCGATCCCCAACCTCCCTGGCATGCCCCGGTCAATTTTTGGCCCGCAGCACGCCCGGACCCCGGGCCCATCCTAAAATCGTGGCCTATACCACACCGATTTGGCCCAAAAATACCCCATTCGCACCGTTTCACCCGTTTGTCCGCTCAAATGGCCACGAATATTTAAACGGACCACAATGGGATGATCTCCAACTCCTTGGCACGCCCCGATTAATTTTTGGCCCACAGTACTCCCGGGCCCTGAGCCTACCCCCAAAACCGTGGGCTATAGCACACCGATTTGGCCCAAAAATACCCCATTCATGCCGTTTGTCCACCCAAATGGCCACAAAATTTAAACGGACCATATTGGGATGATCCCTAATGTCCCTGGCATGCCCCGGTCAATTTTTGGCCCACAGCACGCCCGTACCCCGGGCCCACCCCCAAAACCGTAGGCTATGGCACACCGATTTGGCCCGAAAATGCCTCATTCGCGCCGTTTCTCACGTTTGTCCACCCAAATGGCCATGAAAATTTAAACGAACCACACTGGGATGATCCTCAACCTCCCTGTCATGCCTCGATCTATTTTCGGCCCACAACACGCTTGGACCCCGGGTACACCCCAGAAATCGTGGGCTATAACACACCGATTTAGTCCCAAAATGCTCCGTTCGCGCCGTTTTACTCGTTTGTTAACCCAAATGGACACAAAAATTTAAATATACCATACTAGGATGATCCCCAACCTCCCTGGTATGCCCTGGCCAATTTTAGGCCCACAGCACGCCCGGACCCCAGGCCCACCCTGAAACCGTGGGCTATAGCACACCGATTTGGCCCAAAAATGTCTCGTTCGCGCCGTTTTGCCTATTTGTCCACCCAAATGGCCATGAAAATTTAAATGGTCGATACTAGGACGATCCCCAACCTCCCTGGCATGCCCCGATAAATTTATGGCCCACAGTATGTCAGGACCCTGGGCCCACTCCCAAAATCATGGGCTATAGCACATTGATTTGGCCTAAAAATGCCCTGTTCTCGCCGTTTCACCCGTTTGTCCACACAAATAGCACCAAAAATTTAAATGGACCACACTGGGACGATCCCAAGCCTCCCTGGAATGCCCCGGTTGATTTTTTTTCATAGCACGCCCGGACCCCGAGCCCACTCCCACAACCGTAGGCTATAGCACACCGATTTGGCCTAAAAATACCCCATTCGTGACATTTCTCCCGTTTATCCACCCAAATAGCCATGAATATTTAAATGAACCACATTGGGATGATCCCGAACCTCCCTGGCATGCCCCGATCGATTTTTAGCCCACAACACGCCCAGAGCCCAAGCCCACCCCCAAAACTGTGGGCTATAGCACAATGATTTGGCATGAAAATGCCTCATTCGCACAATCTTGCCCGTTTGTCCACCCAAATGGCCACAAAAATTTAAACGGACCATACTGGGATGATACCGAACCTCCCTGGCATGCCCCGGTCAATTTTTTGCCCACAGCATGCCCGAACCCTTGGCCAACCCCCAAAACTGTGGGCTATAGCACACCGATTTGGCCTGAAAATACCACGTTCGCGTCGTTTCACTCATTTTTCCACCCAAATGGCCACAAAAATTTAAATATACGAAACTAGGATGATCCCTAACCTCCCTAGCATGCCCCAGTTGATTTTCGGCCAACAGCGCACCCGAACCCCGGGCCCACCCCAAAACCGTGGGATATAGCAAACTGATTTGGCTCGAAAATACCCCGTTCGCACCGTTTTGCCCTTTTATCCACCCAAATAGCCACAATAATTTAAACAAACCATACTAGGATGATCCCAACTTCCCTGGCATGCCCCGATCGATTTTTGGCCCACAGCGCGCTCGGACCTCGGGCCCACCTCCCAAACCGTGGTGTATAACACACTGATTTGGCCCGAAAATGCCCCACTCGCGCCATTTCACCCGTTTGTCCACCCAAATAGCCACAAAAATTTAAACTGACTACACTGGAATGATCCCCAACCTCCCTGGCACGCCTCGGTTGATTTTTAGCCCACAACATGCCCAAACCCTAGGCCTACCCCCCATAACTGTGGGCTATAGCACATCAAATTAGCCCGAAAATGCCTCGTTCGCACTGTATCACCCGTTTGTCCACCCAAATGGCAACAAAAATTTAAACGGACCACACTGGGATGATCCCCAACCTCCCTAGCACGGCCCGATCAATTTTTGACCCACAGCGCATCCGAATCCCGGGCCCACCCACGAAACCGTGGGCAATAACACACTGATTTGGCCCAAAAATGCTCCGTTCGCGCCGTTTCACCGGCTTGTCCACCCAAATGGCCACAAAATTTAAACAAACAACACTGGGACGATCCCCAACCTCCCTGGAATGGCCCAATTGATTTTTGGTCCACAACACACCCGAACCCCAGGCTCACCCCCAAAACTGTGGGCTATAGCAGACCGATTTTACCTGAAAATACCCCGTTCGCGTTGTTTCGCCCATTTGTCCACTCAAATAGCCAGGAATATTTAAACGAACCACGCTGGGATGATTCCCAACCTCCCTAGTAGGCCTCGATAGATTTTTGGCCCACAGCATACTCGGACCCCTGGCCCACCCCTAATATCGTGGGCTATAGCACACTAATTTGGCTAAAAAATGTCCCGTTTGTTCCGTTTTGCCCGTTTGTCCACCCAAATGGCCATAAAAATTTAAACAGACCACACTAGGACGATCCCCAACTTCCCTGGCATGCCTCGGTTGATTTTTGACCCATAACACGCCCAGACCCTAGGCCCACCCCCAAAATCGTGGCCTATAGCACACCGATTTAGCCTGAAAATGCCACGTTTGTGTTATTTGGCCCATTAGTCCACCCAAATGGCCACGAAAGTTTAAATGGACCATACTGCGATGATCCCCAACCTCCTTGGCATGCCCCTATCAATTTTCGGCCCATAGCGCGCTCGGACCCCGGGGCAACCCCCAAAATCGTAGGCTATAGAAGACTGGTTTGGCTCGAAAATGCCCCATTCACGCCGTTTCGCCCGTTTGTCCACCCAAATGGCCACGATAATTTAAACAAACCACACTGGGACGATTCCCAACCTTCCTGGCATGCCTCGATCAATTTTTGGCCCATAACGCGCTCGGACCCCGAGCCTACCCCCAAAACCGTAGAATATAGAACATTGATTTGGCCCGAAAATACCCTATTCGAGTCATTTCACCCGTTTGTCCACCCAAATAGCCACAAAAATTTAAACGGACTACACTGGAATGATCCCCAACCTCCCTGGCATGCCCCGATTATTTTTAGACCACATCACACCCGGACCCCGGGCCTAGCCCAAACACCGTGGGCTATAGCACACCAAATTAGCCCAAAAATACCCCGTTTGCTCCGTTTCACCCGTTTTTCCAGCCAAATGGCGACAAAAATTTAAACGGACCACACTGGGATGATCCCCAACCTCCCTAGCACGACCCGGTCAATTTTTGACCTACAGCGCTCCCGAACCCCGTGCCCACGCACGAAATCGTGGGCAATAGCACACTGATTTTGTCCCAAAATGCCCCGTTCACGCCATTTCGCTTGTTTGTCCACCCAAATAGACACAAAAATTTAAACAAATAACACTGGTACGATCCCCAACCTCCCTGGCATGCCCCAGTTGATTTTTGGCTCACAGCGCGCCTAAACCCCAGGTTCACTCCCAAAATCGTGGGCTATAGCACACCGATTTTGCCTAAAAATGCCCTGTTCGCGCCGTTTCACCCGTTTGACCACCCAAATGGCCAGGAACATTTAAACGGACCACACTGGGATGATTCCCAACTTCCCTAGCAGGACTCGGTTAATTTTTTTCCCACAGCGTGCCCGGACCCCGGGCCCACCCCTAAAATCGTGGGCTATAGCACACCTATTTGGCTCAAAAATGCCGCGTTTGTGCCGTTTTGCCCATTTGTCCACCCAAATGGCCACAAAAATTTAAACAAACCACACTAGGAAGATCCCCAACCTCCCTGACATTCCTCGGTTGATTTTTGACCTACAATACGCCCGGACCCGAGGCCCACCCCCAAAACCGTGGGCTATATGACACCGATTAAGCCTAAAAATACGCCGTTTGCGCTGTTTTTCCCGTTTATCCACCCAAATGGCTACGAAAATTTAAACGAACCATACTGGGACGATCCCCAACTTCCATGGCATGCCTCGATTGATTTTTATCCCACAACACGCCCGAACCCCGGGCCCACCCCTGAAATTGAGGGCTATAGCACACTGATTTGGCCCAAAAATGCGTTGTTCACCCATTTTCGCCCGTTTGTCCTCCCAAATGGCCACAAAAATTTTAACGGACTATACTGGGATGATCCCCAACCTCCTTGGCACGCCTGGTCAATTTTCGGCCGACAGCACGCCCGGACCCTAGGGCCACCCCCTAAACCGTGGGCTATGGCACACCGATTTGGCCTGAAAATGCCCTATTCGCCCCGTTTTGCCCGTTTGTCCACACAATTAGCCACGAAAATTTAAACAGACCACACTGGGATGATCCCTAACCTTCCAGACATGCCTCAGTCGATTTTTCACCCACAGAACACCCGGACCCAAGGCCCACCACCAAAACCGTGGGCTATAGCACACCGATTTGGCCCGAAAATGCCCCGTTCGCACCGTTTCACCCGTTTGTCCACCCAAATGGCTAAGAAAATTTAAACGGACCACACTGGGATGATACCCAACCTTCCTGGCATGCCCCGGTTGATTTTTGGCCCACAGCACGTCAAGACCCAGGCCCACCCTCAAAACCGTGGGCCAAAGCACACCGATATGGCCCGAAAATTCCCGTTCACGGTATTTTGCCTGTTTATCTACCCAAATGGCCAAAATAAATTAAACGGACCACACTGGGATGATCCTCAAACTCCCTAGCATGCCTCGATCAATTTTTGGCCCACAGCACGCCCGGACCCTGGGCCTACCTCCAAAATTGTGGGCTATAACATGTCGATTTAGCCCGAAAAAGCCCCGTTCGCGCCGTTCCGCTCGTTTGTCCACCTAAATGGCCAAAAAAAATTAAACGGTCCATACTGGGATGATCCCCAACTTCCCTGGCACGCCACGGTTGATTTTCTTCCCACAGCACACTCGGAAACTGGGCCCACTCCAAAACGGTGGGATATAGCACACCAATTTTGCTCGAAAATGCTCTATTTTGCTCTTTTATCCACCTAAATGGACACAAAAACATAATCGGACCATACTGGGACGATCCTCAAACTCTATGGCACGCCTCGGTCGATTTTTGACCCACAGCACGCCCGGACCTCGGGCTCACCACCAAAACCAAGGGCTATAGCACACCGATTTGGCCCTTAAATACCTCGTTCACGCTGTTTCACCCATTTTTCTACCCAAATGGCCCTGAATATTTAAACGGACCACACTGGGATGATTTCCAACCTCCCTAGCGGCTAGCACACCCCGATCAATTTTTAGCCCATAGCACGCCTGGACCCTGGGGCCACCCCCAAAACCGTGGGCTATAGCATACCGATTTAGACCGAAAATGCCCCGTACGCGCCGTTTCACCCGTTTGTCCACCCAAATGGCCACAAAAATTTAAACGGACCATACTGGGATAATCTCCAACAGACCGTGCATGCCCCGATCAATTTCTAGCCTACAACACGCCCGGACCCCGTGCCCACCCCAAAATTGTGGGCTATAGCACTCCGATTTAGCCCGAAAATACCCTGTTCACGCCGTTTTTCCCGTTTGTCCTCCCAAATGGCCACGAAAATTTAAACATACCACACTAGGATGATCCCTTTCGCCCGTTTGTCCACGCAAATGGCCACAAAAATTTAAACAGACCACATTGGGATGATCACCAACCTCCCAGGCATGCCCCAGTTGATTTTTTGCCAATAACACACCCGGACCTCAAGCCCACCCCCGCAAATGTGGGCTATAGAACACCGATTTGGCTCAAAAATACCCCATTTGCGCCGTTTCACCAGTTTATCCACCCAAATGACCACGAAAATTTAAACGGACCACACTGGGATGATCCTCAACCTCACTAGCACGCCCCAGTCGAGTTTTGGCCAACAACACACTCGGACCCCGGACCCACCTTAAAACCGTGGGCTATAGCATGGCGATTTAGCCTGAAAATGTCCCGTTCGTGCCGTTTCGCCCGTTTGTCCACCCAAATGGCCACAAAAATTTAAACAAACCACACTAGGACGATCCCCAACCTCCTTTGCACGCTCCAATTGATTTTCCACCCACAACATGCCCAGACCCTCGGCCCACCTCCAAAACCGTTGGCTATAGCACACAAATTTAGCCCAAAAATGCCCCATTCAAGCCGTCTCGCCCGTTTGTCTTCCTAAATGGCCACAAAAATTTAAACAAACCACATTGGGATGATACCCAACCTCCCTGGCATACCCCAATCAATTTTAGGACTACAGCACGCCAGGACCCCGGGCCCACCCCCAAAACCATGGGCTATAGCACACCGATTTGGCCTAAAAATGCCCCGTTCGTGCCGTTTCGCCCGTTTGTCCACCCTAATGGCCACGAAAATTTACACAAACCACACTGGAATGATCCCCAACCTCCCTGTCATGCTATTTTAGACCCACAGCGCGCCTGAACCCCAGGCCCTCCCCCGAAACTGTGGGCTATAGCACAGCGATTTGGCCTGAAAATGCGACTTTAGCACCGTTTCGCCTGTTTATCCACCTAAATGGTCACAAATATTTAAACGGACCACACTAAAATGATCCCCAACCTCCCTGGCACGCCCCAATCAATTTTTGGCCCAGTACATGCCCGGACGCCGAGCTCACCCTAAAAAACCTAGGCTATAGCAGATCGATTTAGCTAAAAAATGTCCCGTTCGCGCCGTTTTGCTCGTTTATCCACCCAAATGGCCACGATAATTTAAACGGACCACAATGGGATGATCCCCAACCTCCCTGGCATGTCTCGATCTATTTTTTTCCCACAGAACACCTGGACCCTGCGCTCACCCTCGAAACCGTGAGCTATAACACACTGATTTATCCTGAAAATGGCCCATTCACGCTGTTTTACCCGTTTGTCTACCCAAATGGCCATAAAAATTTAAATGGACCATACTGAGACGATCCCCATCTTCCCTGGCACGCCTCGGTTTATTTTTGGAATACAGTACGCACGGAACCAGGGCACACCCTCAAAATCGTGGGCTAAAGCACACCGATTTGGCTAAAAAATGCCTAGTTCACGCCATTTTTCCCATTTTTCTACCCAAATGGCCACAAAAATATAAACGGACCATATTAGGACTATCCCAAACCTCCCTGGCATGCCTCGATCGATTTTCAACCCACAGAACGCCCGGACCCAGGGCCCACCCCCAAAACCATAGGCTATAGCACACCGATTAGGCCTGAAAACATCTCGTTCGCGCTGTTTCACCCGTTTGTCCACCCAAATGGCCACAAAAATATAAAAGGACCACACTGGGATGATTCCCAACCTCCCTGGCCTGCCCCAGTGGATTTTCAGCCCACAAAATGCCCAAACCTTGGGCCCACTCTGAAACAGTGGGCTATAGCACACCAATTTAGCCCGACAAAGCTCCGTTCGCACCGTTTCACCCGTTTGTAAACCCAAATGACCAGAAAAATTTAAACAAACCATACTAGGATGATCCCAAACCTCCCTGGCATGCCTCGATCGAGTTTTTTCCTTCAGCATACCCGAACCTCTGGCCCAACCCTAAAATCGTGGGCTATAGCACACCGATTTGGCCCAAAAATGCCCCATTTGCATCATTTTGTCTGTTTGTCCATACAAATGGCTACGAAAATTTAAACGGACCACACTGGGATGATCCCCAACCTTCCTGGTACACCCTAGTTGATTTTTGGCACACAAAACGCCCGGACCTCGATCCCACCCTTGAAACCGTGGGCTATAACAGACCTATTTGGCTAAAAAATATCCCATTCGTGCTGTTTCGCCTGTTTGCCTACCCTAATGGCCACGATAATTTAAAAAAACAAAACTGGGATGATCCCTAACCTTCCTGGCATGCCTCAATTGATTTTTGGCACACAGCGCGCCCAGACCACGAGTCCACACCCAAAACCGTGGGCTATAGCACACCGATTTGGCCCGAAAATATCCCGTTCACGTCGTTTCACCCGTTTGTCCACCCAAATAGCCACAAAAATTTAAATAGACTATACTAGGATGATCCCCAACCTCCCTGGCATACCTCGATTGATTTTTATCCCACAACAAGCCCGAACCCCAGGACCACCCCCAAAACCGTGGGCTATAGCACACCAAATTATCCCGAAAATGCCCCATTTGCGCTGTTTCACCCATTTATCCATGTAAATGGCCACGAAAATTTAAACGGACCACACTTGGATGATACCCAACCTCCCTAGCATGGGACGGTCAATTTTTGACCTACAGCACACCCGAACCTTAGGCCCACCCACGAAACCGTGGGCAATAGCACACTGATTTGGCCCACAAATGCCCCGTTCACGCCGTTTCGCCCATTTATCCACCCAAATGGCCACAAAAATTTAAAAAAACAATACTGGGGCGATCCCCAACCTCCCTGGCACGCCCCTGTTGATTTTTAGCCAACAGCGCGTACGAACCCCAGGCTCACCCCCAAAACCGTGGTCTATAGCATACCGATTTTGCCTAAAAATGCCTCGTTCATGCCGTTTCACCCGTTTGTCCACCCGAATGGCCAGGAACATTTAAATGGATCACACTGGAATGATTCCCAACCTCCGTAGCACACCTCGATGGATTTTTAGACTACAACGCACCCAGTTCCACCCCTGAAATCATGGTCTATAGCACACCGATTTAGCCCAAAAATGTCTCGTTCGCGCAGTTTTGCCCGTTTGTCCCCCCAAATGGCCACAAAAATCTAAACAGACCACACTAGGACGATCCCTAACCTCTATAGCATGCCTCAGTCGATTTTTGGCCCACAACACGGCCGAACCCGAGGCCCACCCCCAAAACCGTGGTCTATAGCACACTGATTAGGCCTAAAAATACCTCGTTTCCACTGTTTAGCCCGTTTATCCACCCAAATGGCCAAAATAATTTAAACGGACCACACTGGGATGATCCCCCAACTCCCTGGTATACCTCAATTAATTTTCAGCCCACAGCACACCCGTACCCCGGGCCCACCCCTGAAACCGTGGAATATAGCACACGATTTAGCTCGAAAATGCTCGTTCCCCTAGTTTTGCCCGTTTGTTCACCCAAATATCCACGAAAATTTAAACGGACCATACTGGAGGATCCTCAACCTCCCTGGAATGCCCCGATCGATTTTTGACCGAAAGTACTCCTAGACCCGAGCCCACCCCCTAAACTGTGGCCTATGGCACACCGATTTGGCCCGAAAATGCCCTGTTTGCTCCGATTTGCCCGTTTGTCCATTCAAATGGCAACGAAAATTTAAACGGACCACAGTGGGATGATCCTCAATCTCCCTGGCATACGTCAGTTGACTTTCAACCCATAGCACACCCGGACCCCAAGCCCACCCCCAAAACCATTGGCTATAGCACACTGATTTGGCCTAAAAATGTCCCATTTGCGTCGTTTCACCCGTTTGTCCACCCAAATAGCCACGAAAATTTAAACGGACCACACTGGGATGATACCCAACCTCCCTAACATGTCCTGATCAATTTTTAGCCCACAACACGCCAGGACCCCGAGCCCACCCTTAAAATTATGGGCTATAGCACACCGATTTGGATTGAAAATGCCCCGTTCGCGCTGCTTCGCCCATTTGTCCACCCAAATGGCCCCAAAAATTTAAACGGACCATACTAGGACGATCTTCAACCTCCCTGGCACACCCCGATTGATCTTTGGGCCACAGCACTCTCGGTCCCCCGGCCTACCCTCGAAACTGTGGACTATAGCACATCGATTTTGCCCAAAAAGCCTTGTTCACGCTATTTTGCATGTTTATCTATCCAAATGGCCAAGAAAATTTAAACGGACCACACTGGGATGATACTCAACCTCCCTTGCATGCCCCAGACAATTTTTGGCCCACAGCACGCCCGGACCCCGAGCCTACCTTAGAAACTGTGAGCTATAGCATGTCGATTTAGCCCAAAAATGCCCCGTTCACGCTGTTTCCCCGTTTGTCAACCTAAATGGCCACAAAAATTTTAACGGACCATACTAGGATGATCCCCAACCTCCCTGGTGCACCCTGGTTGATTTTTGGCTCACAGTGCACCCGAAAATTGGGTCCACCCCAAAACCGTGGGCTATAGCACACCAATTTGGCCCGAAAATGCTCCATTTTGCCCATTTGTCAATCTAAATGGCCAAAAAAATATAAACTGACCACACTGGGATGATCCCCAACCTCTATGGCACGCCCCGGTCAATTTTTGGCCTATTGCACGCCCAGACCCCCGGCCCACCACCGAAACCATGGGCTATAGCACACCGATTTGGCTCGAAAATGCTTCGTTCATGTCGTTCCACCCATTTGTCTACCCAAATGGCCACAAATATTTAAACGGACCTTACTGAGATGATTCTCAACCTCCCTAGCATACCCCGATTAATTTTTGGCTAACAAAATGCCTGAACCCTGGGCTCACCCCCAAAACCGTCATGTATAGCACAACGATTTGGATCAAAAATGCCCTGTACGCATCGTTTCGCCCGTTTGTCCACCCAAATGGCCAAAAAAATTTAAACGGACCACACTGGGATGATGCCCAACCTACCGTGCATGCCCCGGTCGATTTTTAGCCTACAGCACGCCTGGACCCTGGCCCCACCCTAAAACCGTGGGCTATAGCACACCGATTTGACCTAAAAATACCCTGTTCGCGCTGTTTCGCCTGTTTTTCCACCCAAATGGCCACAAAAATTTAAACAGACTGCACTGGGATGATCCCCAACCTCCCTGATTGATTTTTTGCCCACAGCACACCCGAAACCCGAGCCCACCCATTTGCGATGTTTCGCCCGTTTATCATCCCAAATGGCCACAAAAATTTAAATGGACCACACTGGGATTATCCTCAACCTCACTGGCACGCTGCATTCAAGTTTTGGACGACAACACACCCGAACCCAGAACCCACCTTAAAACCGTGAGCTATAGCACATCGATTTAGCCCGAAAATGCCCCGTTTGCACCGTTTCCCCTGTTTGTCCACCCAAATGGCAAAAAAATTTAAACAGACCACACTAGGAAGATCCCCAACCTCACTAGCATGCTCCGGTCGATTTTTGGCCCACAACATGCCCATACCCCCAGCCCACCCCCGAAACCACTGGCTATAGCATACAGATTTGGCCTAAAATGCCCCATTCGCACCGTCTCACACGTTTTTCCACCTAAATGGCCACGGAAATTTAAACGGACCACATTGGGATGATACCCAACCTTCCTGGCATACCTCGGTCAATTTTCAGCCCATAGCATGCCCGAATCCCGAGCCCACCCCCAAAACCGTGGGATATAGCACACCGAATTGGCCTTAAAATGCCCTATTCGCACTATTTCGCCCATTTGTCCACCCTAATGGCCTCAAAAATTTAAATGGACCATACTGGGAAGATCCCAACCTCCCTATCATGCCTCAGTTGATTTTCAATCCACAGGTGCGCCCAAACCCTGGGCCCACCCCCAAAATTGTGGGCTATAGCACACCGATTTAGCTTGAAAATGCGACGTTAGCGCTGTTTTGCCCGTTTGTCCACCCAAATGGCCACGAAAGTTTAAACGGACCTGACTGAAATGATCTACAATCTCCCTAAAACACCCAGGTTGATTTTCGGCCCACAGCGTGCTCGAGACCTGGGCTCACCCTCGAAACCGTGGGCTATAGCAGATTGATTTGGCTCAAAAATGCCCCATTCGCACTGTTTTGCCCGTTTGTCCACCCAAATGGCCATGATAATTAAAAAGAACCACAATGAGACAATCCCCAACTTTCCTGGCATGCCCCGATCAATTTTCAGCCCACAGCACGCCCAGATCCCGAGCCCACCCCCAAAACCGTGAGCTATAGCACATCGATTTATCCCGAAAATGCCCTATTCGTCCCGTTTCAACCGTTTGACCACCCAAATAGCAACAAAAATTTAAAGGGACCACACTGGGACAATCCCCATCCTCTCTAGCACGCCTTGGTTGATTTTCGGCACACAGCACGCCCGAACCTCGGGCACACCCTCAAAAAGGTGGGCTATAGCACACCGATTTAGCACGAAAATGACCAGTTTGCGTCGTTTCTCTCATTTGTCCACACAAATGGCCACAAAAATTTAAATGGACCGTATTAGGATTATCCCCAAACTCCCTGTCATGCCTCGGTCAATTTTCGACCCATAGCACGCTTGGACCCCGGGCCCACCTTTGAAACTGTGGGCTATAACACACCGATTAGGCCTAAAAATGCCATGTTCGTGCTGTTTCGCCTGTTTGTCTACCCAAATAGCCATAAAACGCTCGAACTCCGGGCCCACCCCAAAACTGTGGGCTATTTATTGCACACCAATTTGGCCGAAAAATGCTCCTTGGCACGCCCCGGTCAATTTTTAGCCCACAGCATGATCGGACCCTAGGCCCACCCCCAAAACCGTGGGCTATAGCACGCCGATTTAGCCTAAAAATGCCTCGTTTGCGCCGGTTTGCCCGTTTGTCCACGCAAATAGTCATAAAAATTTAAACAGACCATACTGGGATGATCCCCAACCTCTCTGGCATGCCCCGACCAATTTTTGGCCCACAGAACGACAAGACCCTAGGCCCAACCCTGAAACCGTGTGCTATAGCACGCCTTTTTGGCCTAAAAATGCCCCATTTGTGCCGTTTTGTCCGTTTGTCTACCCAAATGACAACAAAAATTTTGAACGAACCATACTGAGATGATCCCCAACATCCCTGGCATGCCCCGATCAATTTTTGTCCCACAAAATGCCCGGACCCAGGCCCACCCCCAAAACCGTGGGCTATAGAACACCGATTTTCCCTAAAAATGTTAGTTCGCGCTGTTTCACCCGTTTGTCCATCCATTTAGCCACGAAAATTTAAATGGACCATATTGGGACGATCTCCAACCTCCCTGTCATGGCTCAGTAGATTTTTCACCCACAACAAGCCCAGACCCGGGGCCCACCCCTAAAATCGTGGGCTATAGGACACCGATTTAGCCTGAAAACTCCCTGTTTGCACCATTTTGCCCGTTTGTCCACCCAAATGGCCACGAAAATTTAAACGGACAACACTGGGATAATACCCAACCTCCCTGGCATGTCCTGGTTGATTTTTGGCCCACAGCACGCCCGAACCCTAGGCCCAGCCCCAAAACCGTGGGCTATAGCACACTGATTAGGCCCCGTTTGCGCTGTTTTGCTTGTTTATCCACCCAAATGGCCATGAAAATTTAAACGGACCACACTGGGATGATCCTCACCTCCCTAGCAAGCCTCGATCAATTTTTAGATCACAGCACACCCGGACCCCGGGTCCACTCTCGAAACCGTGAGCTCACATCGATTTACCCCGAAAAGGCCCCGTTCGCGCCGTTTCACCCATTTGTCTACCCAAATATCCACGAATATTTAAACAGACCACACTAGAATGATTCCGAACCTCCCTAGCATACCCCAATCAATTTTTAGCCCGCAGCACGCTTGGACCCCAGGCGCACCCCTAAAACTGTGGGCTATAGCAGACCAATTTGGCCCGATAATGTTTTGTACGCTGTTTCACCCGTTTATCCACCCAAATGGCAACAAAATATTAAACGGACCACACTAGGATGATCCCCAACCTACCGTGCATGCCACAGTAAATTTTTAGCCTGCAACACATTCGGACCCCAGGCCCATTCTAAAATCGTGGGCTATAGCTCATCGATTTGGCCCAAAAATGCCCCGTTCGCGCCAATTTGATCGTTTGTCCAGCCAAATATTCACTAAAATTTAAACGGACCACACTGGGATGATCCCCAACCTCCCTTGCACGCCTCGGTCAATTTTTTGCTCACTGCACGCTCGGACCCCAGGCCCAACCCCCAAACCGTGGGCTATAACACACCATTTGGCCTGAAAATGCTCCGTTCGCGCCATTTTGCCTGTTTGTCCACCCAAATGGCCATAAAAATTTAAACGGATCACACTGGAATGATCCTCAATCTCTTTGGCATGCCCCGATTGATTTTTGACCTACAACATGCCCGGACCTCGGGCCCACCTCTAAAACCGTAGACTATAGCATACCGATTTGGCCTAAAAATACCCTGTTCGTGTCGTTATATCCGTTTGTCCACCCAATGGCCATAAAAACAATAACGGAAAATACTGGGATAATCTCCAACCTCCCTGGCATGCCCCGGTCGATTTTTGGCCTACAACATGCCCGGACCCCGAACCCACCCCCAAAATCGTGGGCTATAGCACATCGATTTGGCTAAAAAATGCCCCGTTCGTGTCATTTCGCCTGTTTGTCCATCCAAATGTCCACGAAAAATTAAACGAACCATACTGGGATGATCCCCAACCTCCCTAGAATGCCCCGATCAAATTTTGGCCTACAGCATGCCCAGACCCCGGGCCCACCCCCAAAATCGTGAACTATAGCACACCTACTTACCCCGAAAATGCCCCATTCGCGCTGTTTTGCCCGTTTGTCCACCCAAATGGCCACAATAATTTAAACGAACCACAATGAGACGATCCCCAACTTCCCTGGCATGCCCCGATCGATTTTCAGTCCACAGCATGCCCAGACCCCGAGCCCACCCCCAAAACCGTGAGCTATAGCACATCGATTTATCCCCAAAATGCCTCATTCGCCCCGTTTAAACTGTTTGACAACCCAAATGGCAACGAAAATTTAAAGGGACCACACTAAGACGATCCTCATCCTCTCTGGGACGCCTTGGTTGATTTTCGGCATACAGTACGCCCGAACCTCGGGCACACCCTCAAAACTGTGGGCTATAGCACACCGAATTGGCACAAAAATGACCAGTTTGCGCCTTTTCGCTCATTTGTCCACACAAATGGACACGAAAATTTAAATGGACCACATTAGGATTATCTGCAAACTCCCTGTCATGCCTCGATCAATTTTCGACCCATAGCACGCCCGGACCCGGGGCCCACCTCTGAAATTGTGGGCTATAACACACCGATTAGGCCTGAAAATGCCCTATTTGCGCCAATTTTGCCTGTTTGTCTACCCAAATAGCCACAAAAATATAAAAGAACCACACTGGGATGATCCCCAACCTCCGTGGACCGCCCCGGTCAATTTTTGGTCCACAAAATGCTCGAACTTCGGGCCTACCCCGAAATTGTAGGCTATTTATTGCATACCAATTTGGCCAAAAAATGCTCCTTGGCATGCCCCGATCAATTTTTAGCCCACAGCATGACCGGACCCTAGTCCCACCCCCAAAATCATGGGCTATGGCACGCTGATTTAGCCCAAAAATGCCCCGTTCACACCGGTTTGGCCGTTTGTCCACCCAAATAGTCATAAAAATTTAAACGGACCACACTGGGATGATCCCCAACCTCCCTAGGATGCCCCGGTCAATTTTTAGCCCACAGAACGACAAGACCCTAGGCCCAACCCTGAAACTGTGTTCTATAGCACACCTATTTGGCCCAAAAATGCCCCATTTATGTCGTTTTGTCCGTTTGTCTACCCAAATGGCGACAAAAATTTAAACGAACCATACTGAGATGATCCCCATCATCCCTGGCATGCCCGGGTCAATTTTTGGCCCACAAAATGCCCGGACCCAGGCCCACCCCCAAAACCGTGGGCTATAGAACGTCAATTTTGCCCGAAAATGCCAGTTCTCGCTGTTTCTCCCGTTTGTCCACCCAAATGGCCACGAAAATTTAAATGGACCATATTGGGACGATCTCCAACCTCCCTGTCATGGCCCAGTCGATTTTTGGCCCACAACATGCCCATACCCCGGGCCCACCCCCAAAAATCGTGGGCTATAGCACATCGATTTTGCCTGAAAACACCCTGTTTGTGCCGTTTTGCCCGTTTGTCCACGCAAATGGCCAAGAAAATTTAAACGGACCACACTGGGATAATACTCAACCTCCCTGGCATATCCTGGTTGATTTTTGGCCCACAGCACGCCCGAACCCCGGTCCCAGCCCCAAAATTGTGGGCTATAGCACACCGATTAGGCCCCATTTGCATTGTTTTGCTCGTTTATCAACCCAAATGGCCATGAAAATTTAAACGAACCACACTGGGATGATTCTCACCTCCCTAGCAAGCCTCAATAAATTTTTAGATCACAGCACGCCCGAAACCCGGGCCCACTCTCAAAACCATGAGCTCACACCGATTTAGCCCGAAAAGGCCCCGTTCGCGCCGTTTCACCTATTTGTCTACCCAAATATCCATGAATATTTAAACAGACCACACTGGGATGATTCCGAACCTCCCTAGCATACCCCAATTAATTTTTAGCCCGCAGCACGCCTGGACCCTAGGCCCACCCCTAAAACTGTGGGCTATAGCAGACCAATTTGGCCCGATAATGTCCCGTATGCTCTGTTTCACCCATTTATCCACTCAAATGGCCACAAAATATTAAACGAACCACACTGGGATGATCCCCAACATGTCGTGCATGCCACGGTCAATTTTTAGGCTGCAACACATTCGAACCCTGGGCCCATTCTAAAATCGTGGGCTATAGCTGATCGATTTGGCCCGAAAATGCCCCGTTCGCACCATTTTGATCGTTTGTCCACCCAAATATTCACTAAAATTTAAACGGACCACACTGGATGATCCCCAACCACCCTTGCATGCCTCGATCAATTTTTTGCTCACTGCACACTTGGACCCCAGGCCCAACCCCCAAATTGTGGGCTATAGCACACCTTTTTGGCCCGAAAATGCCCCGTTCACGCCATTTTGCCTTCTTGTCCACCCAAATGACCACAAAAATTTAAACGGACCACACCAGAACGATTCTCAATCTCTTTGGCATACCCCGGTCAATTTTTGACCTACAACATGCCCGGACCTCGGACCCACCTCTAAAACCGTAGGCTATAACATATCGATTTGGCTTAAAAATGTCCGGTTCGCGTCGTTATATCTGTTTGTCCACCCAATGGCCATAAAAACTTTAATGGAAAATACTGGGATAATCTCCCTGGCATGCCCCGGTCGATTTTTGGCCTACAGCATGCTCGGACCCCGAACCCACCCCCAAAATCGTGGGCTATAGCACATCGATTTGGCTAAAAAATGCCCCGTTCGTGCTATTTCGCCTGTTTGTCCATCCAAATGTCCACGAAAAATTAAATAAACTATACTGGGATGATCCCAACATCCCTGGCATGCCCCGATCGATTTTTGGCCCACAGCATGCCCGGACCCCGGGCCCACCCCCAAAATCGTGAACTATAGCTCACCGACTAGGCCCGAAAATGCCCCGTGCGCGCCATATTTCTCGTTTGTCCACCTAAATGGCTACGAAAATTTAAACGGACCACATTGGAATGATCCGCAACCTCAGTGGCACGCTCCGATTGATTTTTAACCCATAGCACGCTCGAAACTCGATCCCACCCCTAAAATCATAGGTTATAGCACATCGATTTGGCCCGAAAATGCCCCGTTCGCATCGTTTCGCCCGTTTGTCCACCAGAATGGCCACGAAAATTTAAACGAACCACACTGGGATGATATCCAACCTCCCTGGTATGCCCCGATCGATTTTTGACGAACAACATGCCCAGACCCCGGGTGAACCCCCATAATCGTGGGCTATAGCACACCGATTTGACCCAAAAATGCCCCGATTTTCCAACCAAATAGCTACAAAAATTTAATCGGACCACACTGGGATGATCCACAAACTCCCTGGCATTCCCTAATCAATTTTTGGCCCATAGCACGCTCGGACCCCAGGCCCACCCCCAAAACAGTGGGCTATAGCACACCAATTTACCCCATAAATTCCCCATTCGCGCGGTTTTACCTATTTGTCCACCAAAATAGCCATAAAAATTTAAATGGATTGCACTGGGATGATCCACAACCCCCCTAGCACGTCCCAGTCAATTTTTAAACCACAGCACGCCCGAACCCCTAGACCACCCCAAAAACCATGGGCTATAACACGCCGATTTGGCCTAAAAATGTCTCATTCGTGTCGTTTCACCCGTTTGTCCTCCCAAATGGCCACAAAAATTAAAACGGATTACACTGGGATGATCCCAACCTCCCTGTCATACCCTTATCAAATTTTTTCCCACAGCACGCTCGGACCCCGGGCCCACCCGTAAAATCGTGGGCTATAGCACACCGATTTTGCTCAAAATGCCCCGTTCGTGGCGTTTCGCCCGTTTGTCCACCTAAATGGCGACGAAAATTTAAACGAACCACACTGGAATAATCCCCAAAATCCCTGTACACCCTAGTCAATTTTTGACCCACAGCATGCTCGAAAACCTAGCCCACTCCCAAAACCGTAGGCTATAGCACACCGATTTAGCCCAAAAATAACCCGTTCATACCGTTTCGCCCATTTGTCCACCCTAATGGCCATGAAAATTTAAACGGACCACACTAGGATGATCCACAACCTTCCTGGCATGCTTCGATCAATTTTTGGCCCTAAGCACGCCTGAATATCGAGCCCACCACCGAATCCGTGGGCTATAGCTCACAGATTTGGCTCGAAAATGCCTCGGTAGCGCCGTTTTGCCTGTTTGTCCACCCAAATAGCAACAAAAATTTAAACGGACCATACTAGGATGATCCCCAACCTCCCTGGCACACCTCAATCAATTTTTGGGCCACAGCATGCCCGGACCCCGGGCCCACCCCCAAAACCATGGGCTATAGCACACCAATTTGGCCCGAAAATTCCTCATTAGCGCTGTTTTGCCCGTTTGTCCACCCAGATTGGTACGAAAATTTAAACAGACCATACTGGGATGATCCACAACCTCCCTGTCATGCCTCGATTAATTTTCAGCCCATCATATGCCCAAACCCTGGGCCCCCTATAACCGTGGGCTATATTTGACCTGAAAATGCCCCATTCACATCGTTTTGCCTGTTTGTCCACCCAAACGCCTATGAAAATTTAAACGGACCACACTAGGATGATCCATAACCTCCATGGCCTACCTCGGTTAATTTTTGCCCCACAACATGCTCGAAACCCGAGCCCACACCCAAAACCATGGTCTATAGCACATCGATTTGGCCTAAAAATGCCCCGTTCGCGCCGTTTTGCCCGTTTGTCCGGCCAAATGGCCACAAATTAAAACGGATCATACTGGGATGATCCCCAACACCCCTGACATACCCTGATCAATTTTTGGACCATAACACGCTCGGACCCCAGGCCCACCCCCAAAACCGAGGGATATAGCGCACTAATTTAGCCCAAAAATGCCCCGTTCATGCCGTTTTACCCGTTTGTCCACCCAAATGGACACAGAAATTTAAACGGACTACACAGGAATGATCCACAGCCTCCCGGCCATACCTCGATCAATTTTCAGCCTTAAGCACGCCCGAATCCCAAGCCCACCCCCGAATCTGTGGGCTATGGCACACAGATTTGGCCCAAAAATGCCCCAGTCGCGTCGTTTTGCCCTTTGTCCAACCAAATGGCCACAAAAATTTAAACAAAACACACTAGGACAATCCCCAACCTCCCTGGTATGCCCCGATTAATTTTTAGCCCACAGCATTCCCGGACCCCAGGCCAACCCCCAAAACCGTGGGCTATAGTACATCGATTATGCCCCATTCATCCTGTTTTACCCGTTTGTCCACCTAAATGGCTACAAAAATTTAAACTGACCACACTGGGATGATCCCCAACCTCCCTGGGCTACACCGATCAAATTTTGGCATACAACATGCTCGAACTCTGGGCCCACCCCTAAAACCGTGGGTTATAGCACACCGATTTGGCTCAAAAATGCCCCGTTCTCGTCGTTTCGCCCATTTGTCCTCCCAAATATCCACAAAAATTTAAACAGACTATACTGGGATGATCCCTAACCTCCCTGGCATGCCTCGATTAATTTTCAGCCCATCGTATGCCCGAACCCTGGGCCCCTATAACCTGGGCTATATTTGGCCCAAAAATGCCCCGTTCGCGTCGTTTTGCCTGTTTGTCCACCCAAACGCCTATGACAATTTAAACGGACCACACTAGGATGATACACAACCTCCATGGCATGCCCCAGTTAATTTTTGGCCCACAACATGCTCGAAACCCGAGCCCACACCCAAAACCATGGTCTATATCACATTGATTTGGCCTGAAAATGCCCCGTTCGCGCCGTTTCGCCTGTTTGTCGCCCAAATGGCCAAAAATTTAAACGGATCACACTAGGATGATCCCCAACCTCCCTTGTATACCCTGTTTGATTTTTGGCCCACAGCACGCTCGGACCTCGGGCCCACCCCTAAAACCGTGGGTTATAGCACATCGATTTGGCCCGAAAATGCCTCGTTTGCATCGATTCATACGTTTGTCCTCCCATATGGCCACAAAAATTTAAACGGATCATACTGGGATAATCCCTAACCTCTCTATCATGCTCCGGTCAATTTTTGGCCAACATCAGGCTCGGACCCCGGACCCATCCCCAAAACCGTGGGCAATAGTATGCTGATTTGGCCAAAAAAAGTCCCCGTTTGCAATGTTTTGCCCATTTATCCACTCAAATGGCCACGAAAATTTAAACAGACTACACTGGGATGATCCCCAACCTCCCTGTCATGCCCTGGTCAATTTTTGGCCCACAGTAGGCCCAGACCTTGGGCCCACCCCTAAACCGTAGGCTATAGCACACCGATTTGGCCCAAAAATACCCCATTCACACCATTTCGCCCGTTTGTCCACCCAAATGGCAACGAAAATTTGAACGAACCACAATGGTATGATCCCCAACCTCCCTGGCACACCCTAATCAATTTTTGGGCCACAACATGCCCAGACCCTAGGCCCACCCCCAAAATCGTGGGCTATAGTACACCGATTTGGCCCAAAAATGCCCCGTTCACGCCATTTCACCCATTTGTCCACCCAAATGGCCACAAAAATTTAAACGGACTATACTGGCCGATCCATAACCTCCTTGGCATACCTCGGTCAATTTTCATCCCTAAGCACGCCTGAATCCCGAGCCCACCCCTGAATCCATGGGCTATATAGCACACAGATTTTGCCCGAAAATGCCCCGATCACGCTGTTTCTCCCGTTTGTCCACCCAAATGGCCACGAAAATTTAAACGAACCATACTAAGATGATCCCTAACCTCCCTGGCACGTCCCAATCGATTTTTAGTCCACAGCACGCCCGAACACCAGGCCCACCCCCAAAACCATGGGCTATAACACACCGATTATGTCCCGTTCGCACTGTTTTGCCCGTTTGTCCACCTAAATGGCTACGGAAATTTAAACGGACCATACTGGGATGATCCCCAACCTCCTTGGCCTGCCCCGGCAGAATTTTGGCCCATAACACGCTCAAACCCCGGGCCCACCCCCAAAACCGTGGGTTATAGCACACCGATTTGGCTAAAAAATGCCCCGTTCGCATCGTTTCGCCCGTTTGTCCTCCCAAATATCCACAAATATTTAAATAGACCACACTAGGACAATCCCTAACCTCTTTGGCATGCCCCGATCGATTTTTGGCCCACACCATGCCCGAACCCTGGGCCCCCCATAACCGTGGGCTATAGCACACCGATTTGGTCTGAAAATGCCCCGTTCACGTTGTTTTGCCTGTTTGTCCACCCAAATGGCTACGAAAATTTAAATGGACCATACTGGGATGATCCACAACCTCTCTGGCATGCCCCAATTAATTTTTGTCCCACAACATGCTCGAAACCCGAGCCCACACCTAAAACCGTGGTCTATATCACACCGATTTGGCCCAAAAATGCCCCGTTCATGCCGTTTCGCCCGTTTGTCCACTCAAATGGCCAGAAAAATTTAAACGAACCATACTAAGATGATTCCTAACCTCCCTGGCATGCCCCGATCGATTTTTGGCTCACAGCATGCCCGAACCCTGGCCCCACCCCCAAAACCGTAGGCTATAACACACCGATTTGGCCCAAAAATGCCCCGTTCGTGCCATTTCACCCGTTTGTCCACCTAAATGGCTACAAAAATTTAAACGGACTATAATAGAATGATCAACAACCTCCCTGCCATGCCTCGGTCAATTTTTGGCCCATAGCACGCTTAAACCCTGAGCTCACCCCCAAAATCCTGGGCTATAGAGCACCAATTTGGCCCGAAATGCACCATTCGCACTATTTTGCCAGTTTGTCCACCCAAATGGCTATGAAAATTTAAATGAATCACACTGGGATGATCCACAACCTCCCTGTCTTGCCCCGATCAATTTTTGAATGACAGAATGCCCGAACCCCAAGAAAATCCCCAAAACCGTGGGCTATTGCACGCTAATTTAACCTAAAATTGTTTCGTTCGTGCTGTTTCACCCGTTTGTCCACCCAAACGGCCATAGTTTAAATTTTCGTGGCCATTTGGGTGGACAAACGGGCGAAACGACGCCAACAGGGCATTTTTGGGCCAAATCAGAGTGCTTAGCCCACGGTTTTGGGGTAGACCTGAGGTTCGATAGTGATGTGGTTCGAAAATTGATCGGGACGTGCCAGGGAGGTTGGGGATCGTCCTAATGTGGTCCGTTTAAATTTTTGTGGCCATTTGGGTGGACAAACTGGCAAAACAGCGCGAACGGGGGGTTTTGGTCCAAACTGGTTTGCTATAGCCCATGGTTTCGCTGGTGGGCTCGGGGTTCGAGTGTGCTGTGGGCCGAAAGTTGGTCAAGGCATGCCAGAGAGGTTAGGAATCATCCCAGTGTGGTCCATTTATATTTTCATGGCCATATGGGTGGAAAAACGGGTAAAACGGTGCGAACAGGGCATTTTTCGACAAAATCGGTGTGCTATAGCCCACTATTTTCGAGGTGGGCCTGGGGTCCGGGCATGCTATAGGCCGCAAATCCATCGGAGCATGCCAGGGAGGTTGGAGATTGTCCCAGTGTTGTTCATTTAAATTTTTTAGGCCATTTCATTGGACCAACGGGCTAAACGGTGCGAATAGGGCATTTTTGGGCCAATTCGGTGTGCTATAGCCCACAATTTCGGGGGTGGACCTGGGTACAGGCGTGCTGTGAGCCAAAAATTGATCGAGGCATGCCAGGGAGGTTGGGTATCTTTACAGTGTGATCCTTTAAATTTTTGTGGCCATTTGGGTGGACAAATGGGAAAAACGGCGCGAACGGGGCATTTTTGGGCCAAATCGGTGTGCTATAGCCCACGTTTTTGGGGTAGGCCAGGGGTCCGGGCGTGCTGTAGGCCAAAAATAGATGGGGGAATGACATAGAGGTTGGGGATCATCATAATATGGTTTGTTTAAATTTTCGTGGCTATTTGGGTGGAGAAATGGGCGAAACAACGCGAATGAGGCATTTTTGGGCCAAATCGGTGTAATATAGCCCACGGTTTTGGGGGTGGGCCCAGGGTCCGGGTATTTTATTGGTTGAAAATTTACCGGGGCATGCCAGGAAGGTTGGGGATCGTCCCAGTTTTGTCCATTTAAATTTTTGTGGCCATTTGGGTTGACAAATGGATGAAACAGCATGAACGAGGCATTATCGGGCCAAATCGGTGTGCTATAGCCCACAGTTTCTGGGGTGGGCCCAAGGTCCAGGCGTGCTATTGCCCTATTTTCATCGTTTCGCCTGTTTGTCCACCCAAATGGCCTTAAAAAATTAAAAGGACCACACTGGGACGATCCCCAACCTCCTTGGCATGCCCCGATCGATTTTTGGCCCATAGAATTCGAGCGTACTGTGGGCCAAAAATTGATCCAAAAGGCCACAAAAAATTAAATGGACCATACTGGAACGATCCCAAACCTCCCTGGCATGGCCCAGTTGATTTTCAGCCAACATTACGCCCGAATCCCAGGACTACCCCCAAAATCGTAGGCTATAGCACACCGATTTGCTCCAAAAATGCCCCGTTTGTGCCATTTCGCCCGTTTGACCACCCAAATGGCCACGAAAATTTAAACAAACCATACTGAACAATCCTCAACCTCCCTGGCATGCCTCGGTCGATTTTTGGCTAACAGCACGCCTGAACCCCGGGCCCACCCTTGAAACCATGGGCTATAGCACATCGATTTGGTACTAAAATGCCCCATTCGTGTCGTTTCGCCCGTTTGTCTACCCAAATATCCATAAAAATTTAAACGGACCATACTGGGACGATCCCCAATTCCCTGGCATGCCCCGATCGATTTTAGGCCCACAACATACTCGGACCCTGGGCCCACCCCTAAAACCGTGGGCTATAGCAATACCGATTTGGCTCGAAAATGCTTCATTCGCGTCGTTTCTCCCATTTGTCCACTCAAATGGGCACAAAAATTTAAATGGACCACACTGGGACGATCCCCAACCTCCCTGGCTTGCCTCGGTTAATTTTCAGCCCGCATCATGCCCAGACCTCGGGCCCACCCATAAAACCGTGGTCTATAGCACACTGATTTGGCTCGAAAAATGCCCTATTCGCGTTGCTTCGCGCCATTTCGTTCGTTTGTCCACCCAAATGACCACAAAAATTTAAACGGACCATACTGGGATGATCCCCAACCTCCCTAGCATGCCCCGGTTGATTTTCAGCCCACAGCACACCCGAACCCTGAACCCCGGGACCACCCCCTAAATCGTGGGCTATAGTACACCGATTTGGCCCAAAAATTCCATGTTTGGGCCATTTTTCCCATTTGTCCACCCAAATGGCCATAAAATTTAAACGGACCACACTGGAATGATCCTCAACCTCCCTGACACGCCCCAGTTGATTTTTGTCCCACAGCACGCTCGGACACCGGGTTCACCCCCGAAACCGTGGGCTATAGCACATAGATTTGGCCTGAAAATTTCCCGTTCACGCCATTTTGCCCGTTTGTCCGCCCAAATAGCCCCTAAAATTTGGACAAACCATATTGGAATGATACCCAACCTCCCTGACATGCCTCGGTCGATTTTTGGCCCACAGCATGCCCGGACCCCTAGCCCATATTTAAAACCGTGGGCTATAGCACACCGATTTGCCTCGAAAATGCCCCATTTGCGTCGTTTCGCCCGTTTGTCTACCCAAATGGCCACGAAAATTTAAACAGACCATACTGGGATGATCCCCAACTTCCCTAGTACTCCTCGATTAATTTTCAGCTTATAACATACCCGGACCCTAGGCCCACCCCCAAAACCATGGGCTATAGCACACCAATTTAGCCCAAAAATGACCCATTCATGCCATTTTGCCTGTTTGTCTATCCAAATGGCCACAAAAATTTAAACGGACCACACTGGAATGATCCCCAACCTACCTGGCATGCCCCGATCAATTTTTAGCCCACAGAATGCTCGAACCCCAGGACCACCCTCAAAATCGTGGGCTATAGCACACCGATTAAGCCAAAAATGCTTCGTTCGCGCCATTTCGCCCATTTGTCCACCCAAATAGCCATAAAAAATTAAACGGACCACATTGGGAAGATCCCCAACCTACCTGGCTCACCCCGGTCAATTTTTGTCCCACAGCACACCCGGACCCCGAGCCCACCCTTAAAACCGTGGGCTATAGCATATCGATTTAGCTCAAAAATGCATTGTTCGCTCCGTTTCGCCCGTTTGTCCACCCAAATGGCCACAAAAATTTAAACGGACCACACTGAGACGATCTTCATTCTCCCTAGCACACCCCGATCGATTTTTGGCCCACATCACGCCCGGACCCTAGGCCCACCCCCTAAACTGTGGGCTATAACACACCAATTTTGCCCAAAAATGCCCCGTTCGCACCATTTTTCCCGTTTGTCCACCCAAATGGCCATGAAAATTTGAACGGATCACACTAGGATGATCTTCAATCTCCCCGACATGCCCCGATCGATTTTTAGCCCACATCACTCCCGAACCCCGGGCCCACCCCCAAAAGCGTGGGCTATAGCACACCGATTTGGCCTGAAAATGCCCCTTTCGCATCATTTCGCTCATTTGTTCACCCAAATAGCCACAAAAATTTAAACAGACCACACTGTGATGATACCAACTTCCCTGGCATGCCCTAGTTGATTTTCGTCCCACAACATGTCGGGACCCCGGGCTCATCCCCGAAACCGTGGGCTATAGCATACCGATTTGGCCCAAAAATGTCCCATTTGTGCTTTTTCGCCCATTTGTCCCCCAAACACCAAAATAAGGTCATTCTCTTTCAAAATCACCAAGAACACTTCTTATGATTTCAACCCAAAGATCAAAATATCTTAAGATTTCACCATGGTTTTTCAATAATTCTTCGAGATTCGGAATCCCCATTGCGAGAGCTACAAGAAGCACCCATCAATTGTTCGAATATAATCCCTAAAGCACAAGTTCATTCAAGAGTCATAAATTAAGGTACGTGGGGTTTTCCTAAAAATTTATGGGCAAAGAAACCTTCTTTAATTCATGCTAAAAATTTAGAAATCATGATTTTACGGAAAGGGTTTGAATTTTACCATTACTAGCATGTTTTAGAAGCTTTAATTTATATTGTTTGGTCTTTAGGCCTTCCCCTGAAGTGATTTGAAATCCTATGAATATGTATGTATGTATGTATTTTAATGTGATTTTTGAATTGAGAGCATCACTCACATGAAATCCTTCTTTTGATATAACTTATCCCATTTTTCATATGATATGGATTGTTTTGAAATGCATCTTGAAAAGCATGATACAAAATGTATTGATTTATACTATGACATGAATATGATTTTTGAATCAAAAGAGAGGGTTGTTTGTATTGATAAATATTGAATATAAATATCTAATGAAAAGAGTTGCATGGTTTGACAAAGATTTCAGGACCACCACATTGTTATTGAAAGAATGATAATCCTTTTATAGTTTTGACTTATGCTTTCGGAACATGAAATCTCTTATACTATTTGAATGTTTGGGTGGTCTGAATTGAGTTTTTAATGAAAGAATTATGATGATGCATTATGGATCAAAAATAGGACTTGCAAGTCTTGGTGTGACGACACCAACACAGATAATGCCATGTTAATTTTGAACAGAATAGAATGCATGTTTGAAAATCAGATTTTCAGATTTTGAAACTACAATGATGCATGTTTCAAAACAGGATAAAATTGGGCATAAAGAGAGTTTAGGTGGTTCCCCGAAGAAGGCACGAGTTTAGACAACTCATTGCCCAAAATCGTGATTTTTCGATCCGGGTATATTATTTTACGCTAGCCTAGTGCCCTGTGGCGTATCAAACTCAGACACTCCAACCCTTGCGGAACACTTAGGTTGGGGGATTCCCCGCCGAGTCAATGGTGGATTTCATATAGCTCGTGGAATATCAGACTTGTAGGGGAGTGCCACCTAACTCAGAAGTAATACGAAGAATAGAATTGCATTGACAGAAAGGTTTTATGTTTTCAAAAATGCCCATGTGTTTTGAAATTATATCTTTCATGATATTTATGACTAGATATCAACTGTTTTATTTATATACAAGCTTTATTTTGGATTTCTTCGCGTACCAGTACATCTGTATTGACCCCCCTCCCTTCCAGGTTCTGAGGCTAAATCTAGGGGTCCCGATAAGCAGTAGACTTTCTCCAGGAAGAAGTGCAGAGTCCCGTGGCGATCCTTCTATATTTTAGAAGGCCTAGATACTTCAGTCATTTATCATTAGTATGTTTTGGTCTACTGGGGGCCTTGTCCCAGTTTTCAGACAGTTGGGTTTTTGCATGCAGTAGAGATTTCGCAGACTGAGTCAGATATCGTTCGGATATTTTTTTGAATTATAGCTTTCATTATGATTTAAATTCAGATTTAATGACCATGTTTCCGTTTCATTATATATTTCTGCATTATTATTTTTATGAACAGTGTATGTGATTACAAGTTAGAAGGGCGTCTGGGCCTTCATGTTTTGGATGCTCGTCACGGCTAGGGCCCTGGTTCGGGTTGTGACAAACTTGGTATCAGAGCACGGTTCATGGTCCTAGAGTGTCTGTGAAATCGCGTTGGGTAGAGTCTTGTTTATGGGGGTGTAGCACGCCACACTTATAGGCAAGAGGCTACTAGGCGTTTAGGAATGTCTCTCTTTCTTCATGTTCTAGTTCGTGCTATGGAGTCAGAATGTTCCTCTTACATACTCTAATTCGTGCTATGGTGTCGCCCATACGGAAGTAAAGTCATCCCAATTCCTTCCTTACTTTGATGTGCTCAGATATGTCTCATTATTGGGGTGATTCAAGTGCAGAAGTTTAGAGTCTAAATGGTATGGCCCTTTCTGATTAAGCCATATAAGAGTTTAAAATTTATGCAAGGACTTCAGAAGAGTCCATTAGTGCTCCAAGGTGTATTGATTCTAGTGTAAACTTTGATTCTGATGAAATCATGCTTTTCAGCCTGCAGTATTAAGTGTATTCAGTCCTTTTCAAAATTTATGTTGCAGACGTCATGCTTCAGGGGGAATGATGTGTAGCCGAATGTTGGAACTGTATTTCCATCCGAGTAGTAGTATAAGTTAAAGTGACGGTGTCATGACCTATTGGTAGTAATATTGGACCAAGAAGTTGGTGATATGAAGTCGCAAGGTTAGAAATCAGAGTAAGGGTGACTTTTGTGTAGATAAATGTGTTTAGTTGAATAACTGATGTTTGAGAATGATTTACCATTTTATAGTGATAGACTGATGTGGTAGCTATTAGCATGTGTAGATTGTATGGTAGTCTGTGGAGGAAGTGTTTGACTCAGATTTTTTCTATTTATACAGAGTAAGATGTGTATTCTTACTCAAAAGGAAACTCACTTATCCAGATGCAATCAGTCTTTGCTTGATGATCACATAATTGTTCGTAAAGTTTTATGAAAAAAGTAGTTATTTCCCATTCACGTGGGGGATTGTTGGGTTCAAGATTAAAGTGTGAATGAAAATGGAGGGAACCAAGTGGAGGGAGAAAAAAAACACTCAAAAATGAAAAGTGTACTCAAAAGTAGAAAGTTTACTAATTTCAAGTGTTTCTTAATATAAACTTTCAAGTGTTTATATTAAGAAACACTTACTCCACATGGTAAGTGAGGCAAGAACCAAGGTGCCTCGCTCCCTCGTCGTCGTTCGCTCGGCTCGGCTCGGATTCGAAAAACGATCGATGAGATTAATCTTTTTGGACGAAATTCATTTAAACAGCCTGAAAAATCAAAGAAATGAAGAAACGATGGTTGCAAGTCTGTTCAGAAAAGACAAACTCTTTTTGAGAAGGGGCACCTAATGGCTATATAAACCCACATTTTCCACAGGTTTAAATACGAAATTTACTGCATTTTAAAACACTTCTTGTCTTCAAAATACTTTGTGTGATCATCTAATCGTTGAGTGAGTTTGAAGAAAAATCCGACCGTTTAACCTATTAACTATTTTGGCCAAAATTACCATTTAAAATGGAGGATATTGTGAGTTAAACGAATGGTGGTGAGTATCCAACAAGTGATGTCATTACGGGTAAAAATGAGATGCTTAAACGAAAGAATTTTAAAAAGGAGAAAAGCGTCATTGAAAATGCATTACATAAATTAAAACAAAGCGAATAGTATGATCTCTTCATGTTGGGATTCTTTTTAACATATTTAATTAATGCAGCACAGTAAAGGGATTTGGAATCACTGAACTTTTAACTTGTAAGTTGTAAAATTATGATTTGAGTTGTCATCTTTCAATCACTAGATTGTAAAATATCATATATAAAATGTTGCTAAAGCAATAAATATAATAAAGGGTATATGAGCACCTTTATAAAAGAAAAAAAGAGGCGACCCGATGCACGAGCCATCTCACTTTCATATAAGGTTTAGAGAAGCACTGCACCATAGTAGAGAGTAAGTAGGCACCTAAAGTTTACAATTGAAGATAATTTATTAGCTGGTAAAACCAACATCTTTTCTTGGTCAGCTAAAAGATAAATAAAAGTAACTATTTATTATAAGTGGAGTTAGGGTTTTAATATGTCTATCGCGTCTAAATTTTAATATCTTTCTTGAATAAAAAAATTGCAATGAAAGGTCGTGTGATGCCAGGGAAAATGCTACCTGATGCCACCGGGCACCAGTGCAGCTCAGTGACTAAGGGACAATACAACAACATCTGTTGGCGAGAGAGTAGGATATAGACACAACTCAACCTTTTATGGGATAGAGAGGTAGTTTCCTGTAGAACCTCGTCTCAAAAGGAATGCTATCGAAGCATAATTTCAAGAAAAATATAACGTGTGAATTGATACTTAAGACATCAGATTGAACAATCCGTTGTTGTTTGTCTGCAGAACAACACGATAATACTTAGTCCATAGGAGATCAACAGAGAATGCTTAATTAAGGATATACTAAGTTTGTTCCTATTCAATACTATTATTTGTATATACTCTATCAAATACTCCCTCTGTTCCTAGTTAGTTGTCGTCTTTACTAAAAATAAGAAACAATCTTTAATACTTGTTATTTTACAAAATCAAAACATAATTAGTTTTTTGTTTTCACTTTTACACTTAATAATAAATATGAAGAGACATTAATATACTGAAAGGAAAAGAAACATTAAATAAAAAGAGTAACAAATAAAAATAATTTACTCAAATTACCTTTCTAATTAATGCTATTAAGTACTAGAAATGGAGGGAGTAATAAACCACGACATTGACGGTAGAAAAATTATTCATATTCTAATATTCCATGTTGTCCAAATAAATGGATTATTGAGATATAATATACACGTAATAAAAAAAAATTAGGATATAAATGGTAAATTACTTTCTACTGACACGTGGTGGGAGTAGAAGTGGATAGTTCAGTTAAGAAAAACTTGTATACAGTTTTAAAGTTACCACGGATAACTTGACAAGTGGTGGGAGTATATAAATTGAGAAAAACATGAAGGTTGGTGTTGGCCGTGTATATAAATGGTCATTTGTGGCTCTGTGTGCAAACAAACCCTTAAGAGACAAATATAGAAATGGAAGTTGAAGAAGGCTCCTCCGATGTTACTCAATTTCCAGCAGATTCATTGTGTATTCTGCCACCAGAAATCATCACTGAAATCCTCTTCAGGCTTCCTGTAAAGTCTCTGTTGAAGTTCAGGTCTGTTTCGAAATCTTGGCTTGCTTTAATCTCTAGCCCTGAATTTATCGACACCCATCTCAGTTTATCAGCCGATAAGGAAGAGATGCTCCATTTGATTATTTTGAATGATCTCGATTTTGGAGATAAGTGGTGTTTCAAAGGATGTCCTGTTGCATCTTTATTTAATAACTCTGTTACTCGGGCTGTTGACTTGAGTTATCCCATTGAAGACGACAGTTATAAGCTCAAGATTGTGGGAGGTTGCAATGGGTTGATTTTACTTGCCAACAGGTCCATTAAATATTTGGTTCTATGGAATCCAACAATTAGAAAACACAAGAATTTGCCTGAATTTAGACCTAGGCGGGAAGAGCCTTATTACGATCCCGTATATGGTTTTGGGTATGATGAGCTCCATCATGATTATAAGGTAGTGTGTATTTTTTATAATTATACTAATGATTTTGTTGATGACGTTGAAGTCAAAGTATATAGTCTAAAGAGTGACTCTTGGAATAGTGTTGAGTATGGTGGGGAGTCATTCTTTATCAAAAACAGTGGTGGTTTTTATGAGGACACTTTGAACTCTGTCGGCTTGATTGTGGATGGGAAGCTTCATTGGGATATGGGCAGGAATAAAAATATTGTTTGCGTTGATATAGCTAATGAGAAATGGGATAAGGTGGAGAAGCCCTCCTCCTATGGAGTAGGAGAGACCGAATCGTTTGTGTGGAAGTTGGGAAGTGATCTTTGTGTCTATACTGATTACAAGGAAACTCAATTTTGCATTTGGGTAATGGAGTATGGGGTTAAACAATCTTGGATAAAGAAGTATACCATCAGGTATCCAAATGATTATAAATATTTTTTGCCTCTTTTTGTGTCAAATAAAGGTGAAATGTTGTTCTTGGTTCGATCTGAGTTCATGATATACAATTCAAAAGATGACTCACTCAGATATACAAATGTTACTAACCGTGAAAGCAATCATGCTTTGGAAATCTACATTGAAAGCCTAGTTTGTCCTTTTTCAAGGGACAAATAATACTGCAAAAGAAAGCAGGGAAAAACTTATATCAAAACAATCGAGTAACAAATAACTTGTAAGACTACTTTCTTGTCAAGTGCTTTCAAATTCTGTTTGTTATGTATTTCAAATATAGAACAGTATTACGCGCATGTGAAGGAACTCTTTAAACTAAAGGTAGACGCCTCTATCTGTATGTGTCATACTATCAACTATGTATTGTGATATTTTTGGAATTTGGACCCAAGTTAGTCTAACAAAAAAAAAAAAAAAACTAATCCTTTTAGAGAAAAAATGTTAAGGCTGTGTATTTGGGGATTCTTTCTAGTTGTATCTATTGGAGCTAGAGAGGTCTATAGTACTCACCCAATTACTCCCTTTGGACAAGCATAATATGATCATGTGACTGGTATTAGTACATCTTGAAGTCATGGACTAGAGTATCAGTTCATGAATGGAGGAGGTAGGATAGTTTAGCTCCCTATCGAATTCAAATGGAAGTACTTTGGTTCAGTTCCCGTTACTAATATGTACACTGACCCCTAGTTTGACCTACTAATCTAAAAAGAAAAATTATATTTATAGTTCAACTCTCTTTTGAGAAATTTGTATATATTCAACATGTTCTCTCTGGGATATATGGAAATGCCTGTTTCTTGCATTTCATGTGTAGGGTGGAGGCATGTGGGATGAAGAGACGTCATCTAACATAACATTTGATTTATTGGACAATTTTACTAGTATGTATTGTGATGAGGCACAAACAACCTCTCTACCTTCTCTACCTCACCTCTGAGGTAGTGATACGGATTGCGTGTACTCTTTCGTTCCCAAACTCCACTTTGCGATGAGACAAGTGCCATTTCTCTCATTGTTGTTAGGGGTTTGAACCTCGCTTATCACTTAACAAAACTGATTTTTTTAAAGCTCAACTACAATCTAGAAAAAAGGGATTAAAAAACTTAAGCAATTGGTTTATATGACGATGCAATCTTACTGATAAAAACTCCTTAGTAACTACACAAGTACTTATTAAAGAAAGTAATCCATTGCATGCATATGGAAGCAAAAGACAGTTGAGATCTTAAACAGGGAGAATTCCTCCAGTTCATCAGACCACATGTAACAGAGTCGCAAAATGTCAAAAACAAAATAGAAATATCCCACCCAGTCCGGGGTTCTATTTTCTAGCTACAAATACGGACATAGCTTTATAGTTGATAGTTACAGATCACAAGATATTTGTTCTAAATCACATCATGCACTTGATTAAAATTGTCATTGGTTATTCATTCAGACTCTCCAAAAACCTCAGACAGGGGCTTGTTGATCGTCCAGTTAAGATTTTGCACCAATATACATCAATCAAAAGCAAGAAAACAGTTTCAAAAACCACCACATTCAGCTGTTCATATTAATGACTTTTTTGACAAGATATTCTTCTTCCATAAGAAGAATAGAATGATGGTGGCAATATGGCAGCACTTACTGAAACTTTAGAAAATTTCCCACCTCTTTGAACGATGAATATAACCTCAGACGTTAGCGAGTATGATAAGATTAATAGATAACTGTAGCATTTAGATAACACAGAATTGGTGCAGCAAACAAGTTATCAAGTTCCGGTGAGAGATATACCAACTAGTCAGAGAGCTATGTAATAGAGATGATAAAAACCAATGCTTTGCCTACTTTATCAACTTCAGGAGCATAGTTGATTTTCTGGGAGATCATTATGAGCTCCAGCACACCAACACAAGACTGGCCATATGTTTCAAATACTGGTAATGCCAAAGTCCCTCGAACATTGCAATGCAGGGCGTGATTAAGACGAGGGAACTCTCTACTGGAATAATACTGCACATTTGGAGTCCATTCTGACAACTTTTTCCGGTACACACGGCCCGGAAGTCCTAGAACTCCATCAGTCTCCCTATCCACAGAAAACATATACATCAAACAATGGGTTGTTGTCACGACCCGAACCGGGGCCCTAGTTGTGACGAGCATCCCGAACCATAAAGACCCGAAATGCCCTTTTGTATCTGGTTATCATGCACATCAATCATATATCAAAAGAAATGCGGAAATACTAAATACAACGGAACCATGGTGATATATCTAATATAAATTCGATAATAGAAAAGGACAATCTGAAACCATCTAGCAACATCTGGAAACCGTCTGCGAAATCTCTACTACCTGATCACTAACAAAATCTAAAAAGAAACTGGGACAAGGCCCCCAGTAGACCAAAACCAGATCTAATAATAGTTGTCTGAAAGTAAACATGCCTTCTGGAATAAAGAAGGCTCACCAACTGGACACTGCAACTCTGTCTGATAAAATCTACTGCTTTTCTGGACCCCTAGACTGAGCCTCAGAACCTGGAGGGAGGAGAGGGTCAATACAGATGTACTGGTACGCAAAGTAATCCAAAATAAAGCCTATATATATATATATATATATATATATATATATATATATATATATATAATAGTTGGAGAGCAATTGGTCAAAATATCATACATGAAATAGTTTTCAAAACACATGGGCACCTTTCTGAAATTTATAAATCATTCTTGACAATGTAGTTTCTGGTCTTCGTATTAATTCTGAGTTAGGTGGTACACCCCTACAAGTCTAAAATCCCACGGGCCATATGGAATCCTCCATTGACTCGGAGGGGAAGCCCCCAACTCGAGTGTGACTCAAGGGTTGGAGTTTCTAATTTTGATACGCCACACGACACTAGGCCAGCGTAATATAATATACCCGGATCGACAAATCACGGTTTCGGGCAATGAGTTGTCTAAACTCATGCCTTCTTCGGGGAACCACCTAAGCTCTCTTTATGACCAATTTTATCCTGTTCTGAATCATGCATTTTTTTTCTAGTTTCAACATCTGAAAAGTCTGATTTCAAACATACGTTCTATTCTGTTTTGAATTATCATGGCATAATCTGAATTGGTGTCGTCACACCAAAACTTGCAAGTCCTATCTCTGAGCCATATTGTGGCATGCATAATTCTTTCATTAAAACACAGTTCAGACCACCCAAACATGCAAACAGTATAAAAGATTTCGTGTTCCGAAAACACAAGTCAAAACTATGCTGAGATTATTCAAACATAAGGTGGTCATGTGCTCTTGGCAAAATCATGCACTCTTTCATTATAGGAATATTTTGAGCATTCATCAATATAAACAACCCTCTCTCTTTTGAAATCGAAATCATAATTCAAATATAACATCATTCAAGACATCTCATAACATGCTTTTCAAGATGCAATTTAGAACAATTCATATCATATGAAAGATGGAAAAAATCATAACAAGAGAGGGGTTCAGTATAATTCATGCTCTCAATTGAATATTCATCCTTAAACACATTCATACATATATGTATATATATATATAAAAAAAAATTCAATCAATTTGGGGGAAGGTCTAAAGACCAAAACAATACCGTCAAAACTTCTAAAAACATGATTATATTCATAAATCCCAAAACCCTTTTCTTAAAACATGATTTCTATGCCCATGAGATTTTAGAAAACCCTGCGTACCTCGATTACGGAGAATAATGGATGATTCTTGAAGCCTATGATTTGGGAATTCCAAATCTTCAGTCAATTTCGAAAACCCACGATTGAATCTTGAGTTTCTTAGAGGAGAAGTATATGAACTAGGGTTTTTGTTTGAGGGAAATCTTGAGGAAATCGTATAATATGCTTGTAAAGGTCCTAAATCTATTGTTTGGACGTTTTAAGAGACTTGAAAAAAGTCCAAACTACCCTTGTTAACTTCTGAACGAAACTGGAAAAATTTAAACTAGGAACCCGATTTATGGGCCACCGTGACGCGCCACTATCGCGGTGGCTCACTGGAAATTGACGAATGGGAATTTGGCCCACTCCGCGATGCGCCACCATCGCGGAGTCTCACTGAAAATTGACCATCATCATTTACACCCTCTCCGTGATGTGCCAAGGACAGGAATGATGGTGTTTTACGACTAGGACTAAAATTAACCATAAATCCTTCACCGAGTATCCGTTTTGGATGAATCTTATGTCGACGAAAAACTTATTCAATCATCTACGAAATGAAAAGTTGAAGTCTAAGGAATTCCATAGGAAAATAAGTATAAATCATTCTAGAAGCCAATGCTTGATACTTTAGGGACAAAAATTAAGCTAGGAAAAACTTTGGGGCGTTACAGTTGTCCTGAAGTTGTAAGAACATAACAACTCCCATTCTTAACAGGTGCCCAGACCTGAGCTAACACACGTTCTCCCGTTGATTCCTCGAACGTGAGTTCTATATTTATTACTAATATTGTATGGTAGACAGTCCCGTCTTAATTCATCTGATAGCGTTTGGCAATCACTTTTTAATTATGTGCAATTTCATAACAAAATGAAGATGATCAAATAAAATAGAAATTATGTTGCAGAAGATATAATAACATCACTAAGGTAAAACAGCTGATAATCAAGGATATATATGTTCGTTCAATACATAAAGCCATCGATCAACTTAAGTGATAATTTTAAAATATTAAACAACCTTAAAAACTAGACAGGGATTATAATTTGGGAGGTGTGGTTCCCGCATTCTCTTGCGTCTGAATTTGCAGTAGGGCAAGAAACGAAGTTGCACAGGGTAGTGTCCAAGCATAAGTGGATCTCTTTGAGATAAATGTTTTTCTTCAAATCTTCCACGCATGCAACAGACATTATTATTTGCGCCAGCCAGACGCTGAACAGCTGTGATGATAACTTGCTTGGTATAAGTATTAGTTGTTGATGGCCTAACTCCACCCTCAGCTAAGTAATCACATAGATTATTCTTGTTGTTTATTGCGATCAAATTGTTATGTACCATTACTGCTCCTTTATAGTAATCCGCAATTAGGAGAGCCTGACTTGAACAAAAACCATGTTTCGTCCACTCATGCTACCAGAAGCGTCGGTCGTTGCCAGCTGCTAACAAATCAGGCAAAATAGCTTTCAGAGTTGTTTCCAACTTCGGGTCTTTTTGCATCTACTCATACAATTAAGTATATTTATTAGAAAAAGAAAGTTACAAGTATAATTAAAAATACATTTAAATGTTACCCAAGTATTTATACTGTGTTATATTTTACATATACACGTACCACAATATCTACGTCCTTTCCTCTCCCTTGAGGCTGAAGACACTTCATGCTATGTCCGGTTGCATTGGCAGGCCATAGGCCATGAATGGAGAAGACATCACCAGGGCCCGGTTTGCAAGGCAAAGTCCGGCAGAAAGTGTTTTTCCATTGAAGAACATATGCCATTAAATCATAAGAATTTTTACCCGCCATAACTCCAACCGATAGAAGTTGAACTAGCAGGAATACTATTGTCTTGAAATGACAATTCACCATGATATAATAATTGATCTATTGCAAGATATCTAGTAGAGAGATTGGTTTATATTTTTAGTTTAATTATCTATGGAACGCCCCGATCGATTTTCGGTCCACAGCACGCCCAAACCCCGGGCCCACCCCCAAAATCATGGGCTATTAGCACACCGATTTGGCCCGAAAATGTCTCGTTCGTGCCGTTTCGCCCGTTTTTTCACACAAATGGCTACGAAAATTTAAATGGACCATACTGGGACGATCCCCAACCTCTCTAGCATGCCCCGGTCAATTTTCGGCCCACAGCACGCCCGGACCCTGGGCTCACCCCCAAAACTGTGGGCTATAGCACACTGATTTGGCCCGAAAATGTCTCGGTCTCGCCGTTTCGCCTGTTTGTCCACTTAAATGGCCACAAAAATTTAAACGGACCACACTGGGATGATCCCCAACCTCCTTGACACACCCCGGTTGATTTTTGGCCCACAGCATGCTCGGACCCTGGGCCCACCCCCAAAATCGTAGGCTATAGCTCACCGATTTGGCCCAAAAATGCCCCGTTCGCGTCGTTTCGCCTATTTGTCCACCCAAATGGCCACGACAATTTAAACGAACTACACTAGGATGATCCCTAACCTCTCTGGCATGCCCAGATCAATTTTTGGCCCACAGCAAACTCGAACCCCGGGCTCACCCCCGAAACCGTGGGCTATAGCAATCGATTTGGCCCAAAAATGCCCCGTTTGCACTGTTTCGCTCGTTTGTCCACCCAAATGGCCACGAAAATTTAAACGGAACACACTGGGATGATCCCCAACCTCCCTGGCACGCTCCGATCAATTTTTGGCCCACAGCACGCCCGGACCTCGAGCGCACCCCCAAAATTGTGGGCTATAGCACACCGATTTGGCCCGAAAACACCCCGTTCACATTGTTTTTCCCGTTTGTCCACGCAAATGGGCATGAAAATTTAAACGGACCATACTAGGACGATCCCCAACCTCCCAAGCATGCCCCGATTGATTTTCGACCCATAGAATGCCCGAAACCCAAGCCCACCCCCAAAACTGTGGGCTATAGCACACCGATTTAGCCCGAAAATGCCCCATTCACGTCGTTTCGCCCGTTTATCCACCCAAATGGCCACAAAAATTTAAATGGACCACACTGGGATGATCGCCAACCTCCCTGGCATATCCCGGTCAATTTTTGGCTCACAACATGCTCGAACCCTGGCCCCACCCCCAAAATCATGGGCTATAGCACACCAATTTGGCTCGAAAATGCCCCGTTATCTCCGTTTTGCCCTTTCGCTCGTTTGTCCACCCAAATGGCCACGAAAATTTAAACGAACACCATTGGACGATCCCCAACCTCCCTGGAAAGACCCAATCAATTTTTCCCCACAGTACGCCCCGACCTCGGGCCCACCCCCAAAATCGTAGGCTATAGCACACCGATTTAGCCTGAAAATGCCTCGTTCGCGTCGTTTCGCCCGTTTGTCCTCCCAAATGGCTACAAAAATTTAAAAGGACCACACTTGGATGATCCCCAACCTCCCTGGCACGCCCCGGTCGAGTTTTGTCCCACAGCACGCCCGCACCCCGAGCCCACCCCCAAAACCGTGGTCTATAGCAGACCGATTTGGTCCGAAAATGCCCAATTCGAGTCGTTTCGCTCGTTTGCCCACCCAAATGGCCACAAAAATTTAAATGAACCACACTGGGATGATTTCCAACCTCCCTGGCACGCCCCGGTCAATTTTCGGCCCACGGCACGCCCGGACCCTAGGCCCACCCTCAAAATTGCAGGCTATAGCACATCGATTTGGTCCGAAAATGCCCCATTCGAGCCGTTTCGCCTGTTTGCCCACCCAAATGGCCACAAAAATTTAAACGGACCACACTGGGAAGATCTCCCACCTCCTTGGAACGCCCCGGTCAATTTTTGGCCCATGGCACGCCTGGACCCCGGGCCTACCCTTGAAACCGTAGGCTATAGCACACTGATTTGGCCCGAAAATGCCCTATTCGTGTCATTTTTCCCATGATACAAGAGAGACTAGGAACTCACAAAATGACACCAAAACAGTCCACTCAACAAGGCACAAACCAAGGACCCTTTGAGAGCTAGTTTCGGCCAAGAACAAGAATACGAGTTTCACAAGTTAACAAGGTGTTGGTGACACCAAAAATCAGCCAACCAATATAAGTTACAACACAATATAATGAACAATGAAGAACAACGATAATGTTTTAACAAGATAACACCACACGGCTTACAACACAAGATACAAACTACTACAAGATGAAAACAAACAAAAGGATAGATAGTTAGACAAAGGTGGAGTAAATCCTAATAACCAAAGAGTACATAAAACTCTAAGACCCCTAACACCTCCACACACGATCACCTAACTCTTACGATGACACAAGAGAGGATTCCACCACTCAAGTGCCAAGGTTTCTAAAAAACAAGCAATTACAAAAGATTCCACCCTTGAATTGATATCCTAGTTACAAGTTTCGGTTTGTCTCAAGTAGAAAGAGGACTTTGGTGTTTCAAATGTCAAGACTTACAACAATAATCAACTAAGCCTCAAAAGACCTATCTTGTTCTATTTATATTACATAACAATTTAGACTTAAAATGACAAATGTGCCCCTTTAATGAAAAGCTTTCAAAGGCTACCCTTCTAGTGTAGCAAATAAGAAAATGGGCGGCTTTGGGTGTGTCTTTGGTCCATCTCACGTCTCAACATTCAACTTCCTAGGATGATAATTTTTTGCACTTGTACACACGTTGATCTTCATAGTCGCACTTGTATCAGCCCATTTGTTCACCCAAATAGCCATGAAAATTTAAACAGAAAATACTGGGACAATCCCCAACCTCCTTGGCATACCCCGAATGATTTTTGGCCTAAAGCACACTCGGACCCCAGGCCCACCACCAAAACCGTGGGCTATAGCACACCGATTTGCCCAGAAAATACCCCGTTTGCACTGTTTCGCCAGTTTATCCATCCAAATAGCCACGAAAATTCAAACGAACTACACTGGGATGATCCCCAACTTCCCTGGCACGCCCCGGTCAATTTTTTACCAACAGCATGCCTGGACCTCGGACCCACCCCCGAAACCGTGGGCTATAGCACACCGATTTAGCCGAAAAATGAATCGTTCATAACGTTTCGCCCGTTTGTCTACCCAAATGGCTACAAAAATTTAAACGAACCACACTGGGATGATCCCTAACCTCCCCGGCATGCCCCGGTCGATTTTTGGTCCACAACACGCTCGGACCCCGAGTCCACCCCAAAAACCATGGGCTATAGCACATCGATTTGGCTCGAAAAGGCCCAATTCACGCCGTTTCACCCATTTGTCCACCCAAATGGACATGAAAAATTAAATGGACCACACTGTGATGATCCCCAACCTTCCTGGCAGGCCCCGATTGATTCTTGGACCACAGCACGATCGGACTCGATCCCACCCCCAAAATCGTGGGCTACAACAGACCGATTTGGCCTAAAAATGCCCCGTTCGCACCGTTTCGCCCGTTTATCCACCCAAATGGCTATAAAAATTTAAACGGACCATACTAGGACGATCCCCAACCTCCCTAGCATGCCCCGATTGATTTTTGGACCATAGCACGCCCGGACCCCGGGCCAACCCCAAAAACTGTGGGCAATAGCACACTGATTTGGTCCGAAAATACCCCGTTCGTGCTGTTTCGCCCGTTTGTCAATACAAATGGCCATAAAAATTTAAACGGACCACATTGGGATAATCCCCAAACTCCCTGGCACACCCTGATCAATTTTTGGCCCACAGCACGCTCGGACCCTGGGCCCACCCCAAAAATCGTAGGCTATAGCACACCGATTTGGCCCGAAAATGCCCCATTCACATCGTTTCGCCTGTTTGTCCACCCAAATGGCAACGACAATTTAAACGAACTATACTGAGATGATCCCCAACCTCTCTGGCATGCCTAGATTGATTTTTGGGACACAGCACGCTCGGACCCCGGGAACACCCCCGAAACCGTGGGCTATAGCACACCAATTTGGCCCAAAAATGCCCCGTTCACGCTGTTTCGCCCGTTTGTCCATGCAAATGTCCACAAAAATTTAAATGAACCACACTGGGATGATCCACAACCTCCATGGCATGCCCCGGTCAATTTTCAGCCCACAACACGCCCGAACCTCGGGTCCACCCCCGAAACTGTGGGCTATAGCACACCAATTTGGCCTAAAAACACCTCGTTCATATCGTTTTGCCCGTTTGTCCACCCAAATGGCCACAAAAATTTAAACGGACCATACTGGATGATCCCCAACCTTCCTGGCACGCACCGGTCGATTTTTGGCCCAGTACACGCTCGGACCCCGGGCCCACCCCCATAACCGTGGGCTATAGCTCACCGATTTGGCCTTAAAACTCCTCGTTCGCATTGTTTTGCCTGTTTGTCCACCCAAATTGCCATGAAAATTTAAATGGACCGCACTGGGACGATCCCCAACTTCCCTAGCACGCCCCGATCGATTTTTATCCCACAGCACGGTCGGACCCCAGGCCCACCCCCAAAACTGTGGGCTATAGAACACTGATTTGGCCCAAAAATGCCCCGTTCGCACCGTTTCGCATGTTTGTCCATCCAAATGTCCATGAAAATTTGAACGGACCATACTGGGATGATCCCCAATCTCCCTAGCATGCCCCGGTCAATTTTCGGACCATAGCATGCTCAGACCCCGAGTCCACCCCCAAAACCGCAGGCTATAGCATACCGATTTGGCTCGAAAATGCCCTGTTCAGGCCGTTTTGCCCGTTTGTCCAATCAAATAGCCACAAAAATTTTAACAGACCATACTGGGATGATCTCTAACCTCCCTAGCATGCTCTAGTCGATTTTTGACCCACAACACGCCTTCAACCAAAGTCCACCCCCTAAACCGTGGGCTATAGCACACCGATTTGGCTCAAAAATGCCCCGTTCGCGCAGTTTTGCTCATTTGTCCACCCTAATAGCCACAAAAATTTAAACGAACCATACTAGGATGATCCCCAACCTCCCTGGCACGCCCCAATTGATTTTTGGCACAAAGCACACCCGAACTTCGGGCCCACCCCAGAAACTGTGGGATATAGCACACCGATTTAGCCCAAAAATGCCCCATTCGCGTCGTTTCGCCCGTTTGTCCACCCAAATGGACACAAAAATTTAAACGGACCACACTGATATAATCCCCAACCTCCCTGGCATGCCCCAATCTATTTTTGGCTTACAGCACACCTGGACCGTGGGCCCACTCCAAAATCATGGGCTATAACACATCGATTTGGCTCGAAAATAACCCACTCGTGTTGTTTCTCCCATTTGTCCATTCAAATGGCCACGATAATTTAAACGAACTATACTGGGACGATCCCCAACCTCCCTGGTATACCCCGATCAATTTTTGGCCCACAGCACATCGAACCCCAGGCCCACCCCCTAAACCGTGGGCTATAGCACATCGATTTGGCCCAAAAATGCACCGCTCACGTTATTTCACTCGTTTGTCCACCCAAATGGCCACAAAAATATAAACGAACCACACTGGGATGATCCCCAACCTCCCTGGCATGCCCCGATTGATTTTCGGCCAACAGCACGCCCGAACCCTGGGCCCACCACCAAAACCGCGAGCTATAGCACATCGATTTGGCCCGAAAATGCCCCGTTCGCGCCGTTTTGCCTGTTTGTCCACACAAATGGCCACAAAAATTTAAACGGACCACACTAGGATGATCCCTAACCTCCCTAGAACGCCTCGGTCGATTTTTGACCCACAACGCGCCCGGAACCCAGGCCCACCCTCAAAACCGTGGTCTATAGCTCACCGATTTAGCCCGAAAACACCCCGTGCGCGATGTGTCACCCGTATGTCCACCCAAATGGCTATGAAAATTTAAATGGACCACACTGGGACGATCCCCAACCTTCCTGGCATGTCTCGAATAATTTTTGGCTCACAGCACATCGGAACCCTGGGCCCACTCCCAAAACCATAAGCTATAGCACACCGATTTGGCCCGAAAATGGACCGTTCTCGCCGATTTGCCCATCTATCCACCCAAATGGCCACAAAAATTTAAACGAACCACACTGGGATGATCCTCAACTTCCCTGGCATACCTCGATCGATTTTCATCTCACAGCATGCCCGGACCTCGGGCCCACTCCCGAAATTGTGGGCTATTTTGGACTGAAAATGCCCCGGTCACGCCGTTTTGCCTGTTTGTCCACCCAAGTGGCCAAGAAAATTTAAACGGACCACACTAGGATGATCCCCAACCTTCCTAGCATGCCTCGATCGATTTTCGGCCCACAGCACGCCTAAACCCTAGGCCCACCTCTGAAACCGTAGGCTATAGCACACCGATTTGGCCTGAAAATATCCTGTTCGCGCCGTTTCGCCCGTATGTCAACCCAAATGTCTATGAAAGTTTAAACGAAACATACTGGGACGATCCCCAACCTCTCTTTCATGCCCCAATCAATTTTTGGCTCACAGCACATCGGGACTCCGGGCTCACTCCCAAAACTATTGGCTATAGCACACCAATTGGGCCCGAAAATGGCCCGTTCGCACTGTTTTGCCCGTCGGTCTACCTAAATGGCCACGAAAAATTAAACGAACTACACTGGGACGATCCCCAACCTCCTTGAAATGCCTCAGTCGATTTTCGGCCCACAACACACTCGGACCCTGGGCCCACCCATGTAATCGTGGGCAAAAGCACATCGATTTAGCCTGAAAATGCCCTGTTTTGCCCGTTTATCCACCCAAATGGCAACAAAAATTTTAATGGACCAAACTGGGGCGATCTCCAACCTCCCTGGCACGCCTCGATCAATTTTTGCCCCACAGCACGCCCGAACCCCAGGCCCATCCCCAAAACCATGGGCTATAGCACATTGATTTGGCCCAAAAATGCCTCGTTCGGGCCATTTCACCCGTTTATCCTCCCAAATGGCCATACAAGATTAAAAAGGCCACACTGGGACAATCCCCAACCTCCCTGGCACGCACCGATCAATTTTTAGCCCACAGCATGCCCGAACCCAGGTCCCACCCCTAAAATCGTGGGCTATAGCACACCGATTTTACCCGAAAATGCCCCGGTCACGCCATTTTGCCCGTTTGTCCACCCGAATGGCCTCAAAAATTTAAACGGACCACACTGGGACAATTCCAACCTCCCTAGAATGCCTCGGTCGATTTTTGGTCCACAACACGCCCGGACCCCGGGCCCACCCCCGAAACTGTGGGCTATAGCACATCGATTTGTCCCGAAAATGCTCCGTTCTCATCGTTTTGCCCGTTTGTCCACCCAAATGGCCATGAAAATTTAAATGGACCACACTGGGATGATCCCTAACCTCCCTGGTATGCCCCGGTTAATTTTTGGCCAACAACACTTCGATCCCCGAGCCCACACTCGAAATCGTGGTCTATAGCACACCTATTTGGCCCGAAAATGCCCCGTTTATGTCGTTTTGCCCGTTTGTCCTCCCAAATGGCCACTAAAATTTAAACGGACCATACTGAGATAATCCCCTACCTCTCTGGCATATCCCGGTCAATTTTTGGTCCTCAACACGCCTGGACCCCGGGCTCACCCCCGAAACCGTGGGTTATAGCACATCGATTTGGCCTGAAAATACCCTGTTCGCGCTGTTTTGCCCATTTGTCCATCCAAATGGCCATAAAAATTTAAACGGACCACACTGGGATGATCCCTAACTCCCTGGCAGGCCCCAATCGATTTTTGACCCACAACACGCTCGGACCTCGGGCCCACCTCAAAATCATGGGTTGTAGCACAGCGATTTGGCCCTAAAATGGACCATTCGCTCCGTTTCGCCCATTCGTCCACCCAAATGGCCACGAAAATTTAAACGGACCATACTGGGACGATCCCCAACTTCCCTGGCATGCCCCGATCGATTTTTGGACCACAACACTCCGGATCCCAGGCCCATCCTCGAAACCGTAGGCTATAGCACACTGATTTGGCCCGAAAATGCTCCGTTCGCGCCGTTTTACTCGTTTGTCCATCCAAATGGCCACGAAAATTTAAACGGACCATACTGGGACGATCCCCAATCTCCCTGGCACGCCCTGATAACGCCCAAACTACAGCTCTCGTAAGAGTGTAAGCGGTCGCTGTCAAATATAGAACCCAACTGGGTTGGGTGTCGAATCCCATAGGGAATACTTGGTCACTAAGTGTTGCAATTGTTAGCAGACTGTTGGTCAAAAATTCTACAGAAAGGGGGGATGGTTTAGGCGTGAATTTCTAATATCAAAGTAAAAAACGGAATGCTTTGTTTAGTAAGATTTAATCAATGAGAATTATAAGTTAGGGTTATGTCCACCTTATGAGTTCTACGTATCTATTAACTATGAGTAATGCGGAATTCAGACATGCATACACTTATAGAGATTCGTATTCTAATGGTAAATCCTAGTGTTTCTCAACCATCAAGGATTATTTCACTTTAACTCTCTCGAGCTTAAAGCGTGTAACTAACGGTACAAACTCTCCAAGAAGTTAATCCAGTTACGGCACTAACATGTAAATAGGGGTTGGTAGCCCTATTTCCTTGTCACACTCTCTTTTCCAAACATGTAACTTTTCTCTCGAACAAGTTAATGCTATAATGGCGTATTCTATATGTTTGCAACCACAAGAATGCAATTAAGTTGAAAAGAGTAATGATATAAGTAGCATACGTATCAAGAATTCACAAACTCATAGTAATAGATAGTATATCATAAGGCTTCCATAACCCTAACAGAGAAGTTTAGCTACTCATGATTACAACGGAGATCACAATAGATATAATCATCATACCACAACCTAGAATAATCTTGGCGATGGAGATGGTTTAGGCGTCCACTAGGGTTTGACGTTTTTCCTTCTCCGTTGATCACAAGAGCCGTGCTTTCTCTGTCAGAAAGTAACGTGAAGAAATCCTAAAAGTGTCAAATTAATTATGAAAAGCAATTGATGAAAGAATAATGAAAAGCTTGAATGAATGAATGCTGAAAAATTCAGCAAAATAGGGTTTTTATAACATCCTTGTCCTATTCCTACTAAGTTATTGTTGATCCCCAAGTCTTTAGAAATACTATTTTTGCCCGGGACAAGTTCTCCATGCATCACTTTCAGTCCATAAGCTTCCAAAAGCTGCCTTCCCTCTTATGTGAAGTTTCCCTTGCTACCAAAAGGTCCACAAAGTGCTGAAATCTTCATCATTAATACCTGAAAACATGCTAATCACGTTGGTTAGCTCACTTACAGGAAAATGGACTAAAAATGCAGGAATTATATATTTTGTCCTTAAAACTTAGCTAAAATATGGGTAAATTATGGTGCTTTAGGCGTGTAAATACGCCTATCATCAACACCCCACACTTAAAGATTTGTTCGTCCTCGAACAAAATATTACGTCCATGCAATTATCTACTTAGAATATCACAGCAACAACATAAAATGTTCAACAAGATAGGCACGGCAATTATTAACAAAGAGTAGTTTTCTGGATCACTACTAGAAACAATTCAACCTCCAACATAGACTCGTGATGATGGTTAATTCGTATCCACAAGTTAAGGCACAAAGAATCATACAAAACTACCCAAAACTCATCAACCATGTGTGTCTCACAATATATCACCCATAATCACTCACAAGTATTTCATTTTTTGAAACATGGGTATAAGATTTTCCTTGCTCTCACTCGCACAAAGAATTCATATGTTGCAACTGATGACCATAGGCTTGCCCTTAGTGTAATGCTCCACTAATATCAGAATGCTAAGCTTAGGATCAAGTAGGTCTTTACAGGTTTTAATGTAGGCTAAGGGACAGGTAGGACTATTTTGGCCAGAAATAGTGACTATGTTCCCTAAGCGCTTTAATACACTACATTATGTCATTAACACTCTCTTTTAAACAGCCCTTCTACCTTTCTTTTCATCTAATACCCCTTTTCACCTATTTTGTCATTCAATTATAAACACAAAGATGAGAATATACAACTTATTTTTATTTATTTTTTATTTTTCTATTTCTGTTTTTTTTCTTTTTTTCTTTTTTTATAAAACACCTCTATGATAGCCACTCCTTTTCACAACAATTTCAAGTACCAATACACTCTGAGGCATCACTCTCACCCAATTTCCTCTTATTTTGTCACATGACTCTACAATTTAAAGCGCTTAGGAATTTGGATCAAATTATGGTCTTGAAAAAAAAATGGATTAGGCTACATATGAGGCTGTCAAAGAAAATAGCTAAAGGCTCAAAGGGGGTTAACTAGGATAATATCCACGGGTAGGTAAAAAGAAGGTAAACAATCACAGGCTGCCAAAGAAATGCCTAAATCATCTCCTAAACTCACACTCTTTATTTCGCTTTACACACACACCAGGCAAGTTCTAGTATCAGTCACAACACAGAATATACTATAACCTCACACACACAGGGCACATGGTCAACTTTATTGGGAGCAGTATAGACTCTTGACCCAACAGATGAATGAATTAAACCACACACTTATCACACAATGAGTCACACTTAGAGCCTAAACGTCTCAATAGTAATGATGATTTTGGCACAAACTCTTGTCATAATACCATGCCACCTATCAGAACAATTTCATGCAAAATCTAAAAAAAAAATCTAAAATTAAACTAACTAATTACGACTAATTAAAACAAACAAGAACTAGAATAAATGCAAATGCAGACAAAGAAGTATAGCATACAAATACCAGCACCCCACACTTAGACGGGACACACTGCCCTCAGTGGAAAATAAATAAGAAAAACCTGATTAGTCGGACTCATCCGCTATGTCTGGGGTCATACCCCCTGCATCGAAATCATCATCAGAGTTGTCGTCATCAGAGTTCTCCTCCACGTCTGAGTCTGGCATTCGGCGATCGTCATCGGTTGGCACGTCATCATCAAGAGGTTTCTCGAAATATACACCTACTCCACACATAGCCCTCGCATGCTCATTCATTGGGTAGTCATAATCCAACTGTTGGAGCTCTGCAGCAGTTGGAACACGACCCCCGCTCATCATGGTGAACCTCGTCATGCCATATAAATGGCGGAAGAAGCTTTCATCGCGAGCATGTCTTTCTGCAGTGGTCAGGTTGACGCCATGCATAGATTCAGCATCTTTCACCTTTGTGAGGTCAACTTTCTTTGGGTTGTGTGGAAGCTTATGATCTGCAGGTTCCTCTTTGATGTTCTCCTTCCTCAATATCACAGTCAATAGATTGCCAAAGCTGAAGTGGGACCTCTTGTGCAGCCTGGCCTTACGCATTGAAGATCGAATAATCGCCCCAATGTTGATGGGGATGTTCGTCATCAAAGCGTACACCAAGCACACTCTATCACGTGTGATCTTTGTGTACTGTGAACCTGGAATCAGGCAAGAGTTGACTATCCGCAACCATATCCGTGCTTCTCTGTTCAAGGAGGCATACGGGAAGGTATTGTGCCGACCAGTATCCCTGTGATGACTCCACCGTGCCATTGATCTTGTTCCGCACAGTGTGTGTCTGATTGCCCTGTATGGAGGTCTGTGATAAAGCTCCTTGAGCGGTGATGGATCCACAGATGGAAGACCCAGAAAAGAGTTGAACTCCACATTCAGTTGCAAGACTTGGCCCCGAATCTTCACTTCACTTCCGGTAGTCTTTGGGGACCAATTGGCATAGAATTCTCACGTTAGATCAAGATTGCATTCTCCCATATCTTGGAAAATGAAATCAAGATGTAGCGCCATGATTTTAGCCAAAATGCGAGGTTCTCTCTTCGCTAGACTCTCCTTTTGTATCAACTCCATGTGAACATATTTTTTTACTTTGTTTTTCTTGTACCACTCCTTTCCTTCCTCCTCTAGGACCCATTTTATCCCGAACATGCGGCAAGGTATTTGCAGCGAGGAGGATTTAGCTTTCTCTTTTCTTCCCCTTTTCTGACCTTTCTGTGAGGTGGACGCTTTTTCTTTTCCTGGTCGACTTTTTGGTGCCATTGTGCCTGAGATTAAAATAAAGTCATGTTAACTTCATATCGGTAGATACAATCAACAAACAAACAGTAGTGGCACCACCCCACACTTAATTTGTGGTGACAAACTAATTAAGTGAACGATGTCGATTACTCATACTTCATCGCCATACATTTAGGTGTTATGTTCCAACAATATATTCAGTGCAGTCATACTTTTCATGGAACCTTAACTATCTTTTTCAGCTCTATCTCATGTAATCTTGACCATACTTTGTGGTTTGGATTAATGCACTTTTTGAACAAGACTACTACGTAGAGATTGAATCAAGTTTATGGCATCACAACATCTCATGCTTGTATTCAATCATGATCTTTATCTCGATGAACGAGCCTTTCAAAACATTCCAACGTTCGACTTACACGATTATGTGATTAGCTTTACCATTTCAATTCCGCAAAAAGATGACAGTGTATAACAACCAAAATACAAAACGGAACAAAGTTTAGAACACCCATACGTATTCTTTCACTCAACTAGATGTATCAATACAAACCAACTACATTAAAATCACCAACACTACTTCAAGATTCAGCAAATCATTATAGGCGTAGTATTGTAATAACTACGGAATATAAAAGAAGTACTTACTTGGTGATGGCCTCGGAAGATGATCTTGCAAGGTTAGAAGAGCAAAAAGAAAAATTTTGAGAGATTTGGAGAGTAAAGGCGGCGCCTAGGTTGAACAAATAAGTGTGTTTTGTTCTAATGTTGAAGTTTTATTTATAGTACAAGGCTTGGGTCGGGTTTGACCCATTTAAAATCGGATTAGGAGACCAAAAAGTAAGCATAGGCGGCGCCTAATGCTTTGCCTATGCTTAGCATAGGCGGCGCCTTTTGCAAAGCCTAGTTGAGCATAGGCGGCGCCTATGCTATGGCATTGTTGGGCATAGGCAACACCTATGCTATGGCATTGTAGATTCAGAGAGCAAAGGCAATGGCATAGGCGGCGCCTATGCTATGGCATTGTTGGGCATAGGCGGCGCCTATGCTATGGCATTGTAGATTCAGAGAGCTTAGGCCATAGCATAGGCCTTGCCTTGTTCGTTGCCTAGATTTGTATAGGCAATGCCTAACCAATAGCCTTTGTTTCTTCATTCTAAACTTACCACCTTCAACATGACACACTTCCAAATTAAAATTTGGGCTAGATCTCCTCCTTTATACGTCTTACACCTACATTTACTCAAAAACAACAAAAACAATTAGAACGATGGGTTGCCTCCCACCAAGCGCCTTAGTTTTGGTCATGGCTCGACTCTTCTTTTTGGATTTTTATTTAACAAAAACAAACTCTTAGTAAAACAAAACGATTAAAAATGATGGGTTGCCTCCCATCTAGCGCTTGATATATTGTCGCGGCACGACATAGTTACCTCTATTACTTAGACTTCGTCGAGATAGATGGTGTCCATGCATTTTATCGAGTCAAGAGGACCGATATATGGCTTCACTCATTGGCCATTCACTTTAAAGACACCACCATCAATGCCTTCTAACTCTACTACTCCAGACAAGTAGACTTGGCTAATTCTGAACGGACCAGACCATTTAGACTTTAACTTACCTGGAAATAGCTTTAGTCTGGAGTTGAAAAGAAGTACCATATCACCCTTCTGAAAGTTTCGTTGGACAATCCGCCGATCATGGTACTTTTTAATCTGTTCTTTGTAGAGGTCTTCCCTTTCATACGCATGTAGACTGATGTTAGGCGTATTTACACGCCTAAAGCACCTTAATTTACCTATATTTTAGCTAAGTTTTAAAGGACAAAGTATATAATTCCTGCACTTTTAGTCCTTTTTCCTGTAAGTGAGCTAACCAACGTGATTAGCAAGTTTTCAGGAATAAATGATGAAGATTTCAGCATTTTATGGACTGTTGGATGCCAAAGGAAACTTCACGTAAGAAGGAAGGCAGCTTCTGGAAGCTTGTGGACTGAAAGTGATGCATGGAGAACTTGTCCCGGGCAAAAACAGCATTTCTAAAGACTTGGGGGATCAGCAGTAACTTAGTAGGATTAGGACAAGTATGCAGTAACCCAGTAGGACTAGGACAAAGATAAAAACCCTATTTCAGTAGGACTAGGACAAGGATGTTATAAAAACCCTATTTGCTGAATTTTTCAGCAAGCTTTTTATTATTCTCACTCATTCTCTTTCAATTCATTCTTACTCTCTTCTATTCTTAAATTCGTTGTTGACATTATTCTTCATCTATTCGACTTTTAATTTTCACAACAAGAGAAACGCTACTAGCAAGGAATTCACGCCACAAGTGACGCCAATACTTCCTTATCGTGATATTGTTATTGCTTTGGTATGATGATATCCTCGTGGTTTTCCTTCACAATTATGACTAGCTAAACTTCTCTGTTAGGGTTATGGAAGCCTTATGAGATACTATCTATGGCTATGAGTTTGTGAATTCTTGATACGTATGCTGCTTATATCATTACTCTCTTCATCTTAATTGAATTCTTGTGGTTGCAAACATATAGAATACGCCAGTAAAGCATTAACTTGTTCGAAAGAAAAGTTACATGTCTGGAAAAGAGAGAATGACAAGGAAATAGGGCTACCAACCCCTGTTTAAAAGTTAGTGCCGTAACTAGATTAACCTCTTGGAGAGTTCGTACCATTAGTATACGCTTTAAGCTCGAAAGAGTTAAAGTGATATAATCCTTGATGGTCGAAAGACACTAGGATTTACCATAGAATACGAATCTCTATAAGCGTATGCATGTCTGAAATTCCGCATAACTCATAGCCAATAGATACGTAAAACTTATAAGGTGGACATAACCCTAACTTACAATTCTCATTGATTAAAACCTACTAAACATTCCGTTTTTCTTTGTTACTTTGATACTCTTAATTCACGCTACAATTAAATACCCCCTTTTTCGTAGAATTTTTTATCAACAGTCTACTAATCGTTGCATACTTAGTGACCAAGTATTCCCTGTGGGATTCGACACCCAACCTAGTTGGGTTCTATATTTGACAACGACCGCTTACACTCTTACGAGAGCTGTAGTTTGAGCGTTATCAAATTTTGGCGTCGTTGCCGGGGAATACGGTTGTCAACTAAGTTTGTGATAATTACTAGACCCTTTGGTCAAAGATTCTCGTATTTTACTTTTAGTTGTTGTTTTTGTTTTCTGCAGGTTTTGTTCAGTGCATGCCTCATACTCGAAGTTCGGGACAACCATTATTACCCATTAACCCTGAACCGCAACTTATTGGCAGGATGGAGGCACAACGTGACATTGAAAGAAGGGCTGCTCAACAGGAGCAGGCTAGATTAGCTGCTTTGGCCGCCGCTCAAGTGCATCAACAGAATATTGATAACCCTGGGCGAGCAACAAATCCTGATGATGAGGACCTGGGTAATGATGAGTTACTGAATCCCAGGCGTACTGATGAAGTGGAAGCACCTATGCACAGGAGAGATCGTCAAGCTAGAATGAGACCTGAACGCCGAGCTGTGCAGGCTCCTTTTGATGATGATGATGATGATCTGGATGGAGCTGGTGCCACAGGGACTATTATTCATCCACCCTTGGCACCCAGAGCTAAGTTCAATATCACTAGCACCATGATTCAGTTATTGCAGCTCAAGGGGTTATTTGGTGGACTGGCAGGAGATGATCCGAATATGTATCTGATCAACTTTATTTCAACATACAAGTCGTTTGACAATCCAGGAGTTGGGCAGAATGCAATTCGGTTGCACTTATTTCCATTGTCTCTGTCTGGGGAGGCAACTCTATGGTTGAACAGGCTAACTCCTGATTCTATTACTAATTGGAGGCAACTGAAAGACGCTTTCCTAGAAAGATTCTTTCCGCCATCCAAGAGAGCCCAATTACGGGATGAGATCAGCAATTTTCGACAGCTTTCAACTGAAGCTCTCCACGAAACATGGGAGAGATTCAAGAAGAAGCTTATGCGGTGCCCAAACCATCAGATGACGAATATCCACTTGATGGAAATATTATATAGGGCTTTGAACTCGGTGACAAAGCCAGTGGTTGATAATGCTGCAGGTGGGTCATTCATGGACCTTACGTTTACTGAGGCTGGTGATATGCTGGATCGTATGACAAAGCAAAGTAGAGCTTGGCATACCAGGGATTCTGAAGTAGCAAGCTCTACTATATCTGTTGGCATGACTGTAGAGCAGAGGTGTAGACAAGATGAGCATGACCAAGATATGGCTCACATGAAAACACAGATGGATCTTCTTACCAAGCACTTACTATCAGGGAAGACCGAAAAGGTTAAGGCCATTGTATCACAGGGAAGAGATGAATCAGACTCTGAGGAAGAAGCAAAATACTTGAATAATCAGGGGGTTTCCGAGGCAATGCCCAAGGAAACCAAGGTCGGAACTATTATGGTAAATCAGGATATAAGGACCGTGATCAAGGTAGTTGGAAGAATAAGACCGACAGGAGTGGTTTGTACGTTCCTCCTGGAAATCGTGAGGCTGTGGCGTCTGGCTCTGGGAAGATGTCCATGGAAGATATGATGGCTAAGTTGTTGAAAGGAGTGGAGGCAACCAACACGAGCGTAACCGAGGTGAAGAATGATTTGTCTTCAATAAATCAATTGGTTGACTCGCATTCTACTGCAATAAAACAGCTGGAGAAACAATTGAGTCAACTTTCAGCGGCATTCAACCAAAGAAAAGTTGGAACGCTACCTAGCGACACAGTGCAAAATCCGAGGAATGATGGATCGTGTATGGCTATTACTACCCGAAGTGGCAAGGTGTTGGAAAATCTACCCAAAGGTAAGAAAGTGGTCGACGATGTAGCGGACAACAATATTGATGCTGATGGTGAAGATGCCATAGAAGCTGGCAAGGGTGATCATGACGTTACCCCTAGCAGTCTGCAGCCTGAAAAGATCAAAATTCGGAAGCAGGATGAAAAGGAAGTGGTGGAGAAAACTATTCCCCTTCCACCACCACCTTTTCCTCAGAGACTGAAGAGAAAAGCTGATGATACCAAGTTCAATAAATTTATGACGATGTTAAAGCAACTGACTATTAATGTTTCTTTGGTAGAGGCATTAGAACAAATGCCTGGGTACGCAAAATTTATGAAGGATCTTTTAACAAAGAAGCGGGCAGCAATTTATAAGTTGACAGATAATGTTCATCATTGCAGTGCAATCGCTACAAGATCGCTAGTTCAAAAAAAGGCAGATCCTGGTGCTTTCACTATTCCTTGCACGATTGGATCGTTGGATTTTGCTAAGGCGTTGTGCGATTTGGGAGCTAGCATCAATTCGATGCCGTTATCCGTGTACAGAAATTTGGGGTTGGGTGACCCTACACCAACCAATATATGGCTCGTGATGGTAGATAGGTCGGTAAAACGACCTGTGGGTATCTTGAATGGTGTGTTGGTGAAGGTTTCCACCCTCATCTTTCCTGCAGACTTTGTTATTTTGGATTGCAAGGTGGATTCTAAAGTTCCCATAATCTTGGGACACCCTTTCCTCGCAACTGGAAGTGTGCTTATCGACTTAAGAGCTAATGAGCTTTTATTTTGGATTAATGACGAAGTGGTCCGTTTTGATGTATGCAAAGCAATGAAGCAGCCCAGCGATATGAGTGTGTTCTCTGTAGATGATGTTTATTATAAGGATGAGAAAGAATTATCTGTAGAGAAGTAGCTTACTGTTGAGTCACTATTTGATGTGCTACTGAATTTTGAACGTGAGGAGGCTGAAGAACAAGAAGAAACCGTTCGTGCTCTAACAGGAATAAGGTCATATTCTCATGATCCTAAGAATTTGGGCCTTGATCTTAAGAATCAATCTTCACCAACAACGAAGACTTCCATTGAAGAGATACCAGCGCTAGAATCGAAAGAGCTTCCCAGTCACCTAAGGTATGCATTTTTGGAAAGTGGAAATACACTTCCGGTGGGTGTTGCGGCTGATTTAGGTGAACAACACGTAGAGGCTCTCATCTCTGCTCTGAAGAGGTACAAGAGAGCCATTGGTTGGTCTATTGATGATATAATTGGCATCCCACCTGGGATATGTATGCACAAGATGCATCTCGAAGAAGATTGCATGCCCACAATTAAGCATCAGCGTCATCTGAATCCATTTAGAAAATGATGCACCAAATATCTCGATGAAGTCTAAGTAATCGAGATAACTATGTCGTGTCGCGACAATAAATCAAGCGCTTGGTGGGAGGCAACCCATCATTTTTAATTGTTTTTGTTGTTGTTTTTCCTAGGATTTTGTCGAGCCACGACCAAAACTAAGGCGCTTGATGGGAGGCAACCCATCTTTCTAATCGTTTTTGTTGTTTTTGAATAAGTGTAGGTGCAAGAGGTGTAAAGGAGAAGATTGGTTTCAAATTTTGATTTGGAAGTATTACATGTTGAAGGTGGTAAGTTGGGAATGAAGAAGCAAAAGGCTATGAGTTAGGCATTGCCTATGAAAATCTAGGCAACGAACAAGGCAAGGCCTATGCTATGGCCTAAGCTCTCTGAATCTAGAATGCCATAGCATAGGCGCCGCCTATGCCTAACAATGCCATAGCATAGGTGCCTCCTATGCAAAAGCCTTTTGTCTCTGAATCTAGAATGCCATGGCATAGGCGCCGTCTATGCCTAACAATGCCATAGCATAGGCGCCGCCTATGCAAAAGCCTTTTGTCTCTGAATCTAGAATGCCATGGAATAGGCGCCGCCTATGCCTAACAATGCCATAGCATAGGCGCCGCCTATGCTCAACTAGGCTTTGCAAACGGCGCCGCCTATGCCAAGCATAGGCAAAGCATTAGGCGCCGCCTATGCTCACTTTTTGGTCTCCTAATCCAATTCCAAACGGGTCAAAACCTGACCCAAGCTTGTCCTATAAATAGAACCTTAGTCTTAGAACAAAAATGCATTGCAAATTCAACCTAAGCGCCGCCTACCTCTCCAAAATCTCTTAAAAATTTTCCTTTTGCTCTTTTAACTTTGCAAGAACATCTTCCGAGGCCATCAACCAAGTAAGTACTTCTTTGCTCTTCTTTTATATTCCGTAAAGTACTACACTACTACGCCTATAATAAATTGTTAAATCTTGAAGTAGTGTTGGTGATTTGAATATGGTTGATTTGTTGTGATACAACTAAGTGAGTGAAAGAATACGTAAGGATGTTCTAGACTTGGTTCCAACCTGAATTTGATTTTGATACACTGTCATACTTTTGCGGAATCGACATGGTTAAGATAATTGCATAGTCTTGTAACTCGAAAGCTTGTATGTTTGAATGACTTGTCCATCGAGATGAAAATCATGGTTAACTACAAACATGAGATGTTGTGATTATTTATAAGCCATAAATTGATACGATATCTATGTAGTAGTTTTGTTCAAAGAGATGCATTAGTCCAAACATGAAAACATAGTTAAGAATACATGAAAAAGAATTGAAAAGGATAGTGAAGATGCCAAGAAAAGTATGACTGCGCTGAATATATTGCTGGAACATAACACCTAAATGTAGGGCGATGAAGTCTGAGTAATCGACATCTTTCACTTAATTAAGTTTGTGCCAACAAATTAAGTGTGGGGTAGTGCCAATACTGTTGGTTTGGCAATTGTATCTACCGAGATGAAGCTAACATGACTATTATTTTAATCTCAGGTACAATGGCACCAAAAAGTTGACCCGAAAAAAAAAAAGCATCTACCTCACAGAAAGGCCAGAAAAGGGGAAGAAAAGAGCAAGCTGAATCCTCCTCGGTGCAAATACCTCGACGCATATACGGGATAAAATGGGTCCTAGAGGAGGAAGTAAAGGAGTGGTACAAGAACAATAAAGTAAAAAAATATGTTCATGTGGAGTTGATACAAAAGGAGAGCCTAGCAAAGAAAAAACCCCGCATTTTGGCTAAGATAATGGTGTTACATCTTGATTTCATCTTCCGAGATATGGGAGAGTTCAATCTCGATCTAACGCGAGAATTCTATGCCAAATGGTCACCGAAAACTACAAGGAGTGAAGTAAAGATTCGGGGCCAAGTCCTGCAACTAAATACGGAGTTCTCCAACTCTTTTCTGGGTTTGCCATCTGTTGATCCATCACCACTCAAGGATCTTTATAACAGACCTCCGTACAGGGCAATCAGAAACACACTGTGCGGAACAAGATCAATGGCACGATGGAGTAGACACAAGGACACCGGTCGGCACAACACCTTCCCGTATGCTTCCTTGAACAGGGAAGCTCGGATATGGTTGCGAATAGTCAAATCTTGCCTGATTCCAGGGACACAGTACACAAAGATCATAAGAGATAGAGTGTGCTTGGTATACGCATTGATTACGAATGTCCCCATCAACATTGGGGCGATTATTCGATCTTCAATGCGTAAGGCTAGGCTGCACAAGAGGTCCCACTTCAGCTTTGGTAATCTATTGACTGTGATATTGAGGAAGGAGGACATCGAAGAGGAACCTGCAGATCATAAGCTTCCACACAACCTGAAGAAGGTTGACCTCACAAAGGTTAAAGATGTTGAATCCATGCAGGGCATCAACCTAACCACTACAGAAAGACATGCTCGCGATGAAAGCTTCTTCCGCCATTTATATGGCATGACGAGGTTTACCATGATGAGCAGTGGTCGTGTTCCAACTGCTGCAGAGCTCCAACAACTGGATTATGATTACCCAATGAATGAGCATGCAAGGGCTATGTGTGGAGTAGGTGTATACTTTGAGGAACCTCTTGATGATGACGTGCCAACCGATGATGATCGCCGAATGCCCGACTCCGACGTTGAGGAGAACTCTGATGACGACGACTCTGATGATGATTTCGATGCAGGGGGTATGACCCCAGACATAGAGGATGAGTCCGACTAATCAGGTTCTTCTTATTTATTTTCCACTAAGGGCAGTGTGTCCCGTCTAAGTGTGGGGTGCTGGTATTTGTATGCTATACTTCTTTATCTGCATTTGTATTTATTTTTGTTCGTTTGTTTTGTTTGTTAGTAGTTAAATTTTAGAAAAAAAAAATTCATAAAATTGTTCTGATAGGCAGCATGGTATTATGACAAGAATCTATGATAAAATCATTACTATTGAGACATTTAGGCTCTAAATGTGACTCAGTATGTGATAAATGTGTGGGTTAATTCCTTCATCTGTTGGGTCAAGAGTCTATACTGCTCCTAATAAAGTCGACCATGTGCCTTGTGTGTGTGAGATGATAGTATATTCTATGTTTGTGGCTGATGCTAGAACTTGCCCGGTGTGTGTGTAAAGCGAAATAAAGAGTGTGAGTTTAGGAGATGATTTAGGCATTTCTTTGACAACCTGTGATTGTTTACCTTCTTTTTACCTACCCGTGGACATTATCCTAGTTAACCCCCTTTGAGCCTTTAGCTATTTTCTTTGACAGCCTCATATGTAGCCTAATCCATTTTTTTTCAAGACCATAATTTGATCCAAATTCCTAAGCGCTTTAAATTGTAGAGTCATGTGACAAAATAAGAGGAAATTGGGTGAGAGTGATTCCTCAGAGTGTATTGGTACTTGAAATTGTTGTGAAAAGGAGTGGCTATCATAGAGGTGTTTTATAAAAAAAAAAGTGAAAAAAAAAGAAAAAAAAAGAAAAAGAAATAGAAAAATAAAAAGATAGTTGTATTTATAATTGAATAACAAAATAGGTGAGAAGGGGTGGTAGATGAAAGGAAAGTAGAGGGGTTGTTTAAAAGAGAGTGTTAATGACATAACGTAGTGTATTAAAGCGCTTAGGGAACATAGTCACTATTTCTGGCCAAAATAGTCCTACCGGTCCCTTAGCCTACATTACAACCTGTAAAGACCTATTTGATCCTAAGCTTAACATTCTGATATTAGTAGAGCATTACACTAAGGGCAAGCCTATGGTCATCAGTTGCAACATATGAATTCTTTGTGAGAGTGAGAGCAAGGATAATCTTATACCCATGTTTTGAAAAATGAAATACTTGTGAGTAATTATGGGTGATGTATTATGAGACACACATGGTTGATGAGTTTTGGGTAGTCTTGTATGATTCTTTGTGCCTTAACTTTTGAATATGAATTAACCATCATCACGAGTCTATGTTGGAGGTTGAATTGTTTCTAGAAGTGATTAGAAAACTACTCTTTGTTAATAATTGTTGTGCCTGTCTTGATGAATATTTTGTGTTGTTACAGTGAAACCCTAAGTAGATGTTTATATGGACATGATATATTGTCTGAGGATGAACAAAGCTTTAAGTATGGGGTGTTGATATTAGGCGTATTTACACGCCTAAAGCACCTTAATTTACCCATATTTTAGCTAAGTTTTAAAGGACAAAATATATAATTCCTGCACTTTTAGTCCTTTTTCCTGTAAGTGAGCTAACCAACGTGATTAGCAAGTTTTCAGGAATAAATGATGAAGATTTCAGCATTTTATGGACTGTTGGACGCCAAAGGAAACTTCACGTAAGAAGGAAGGCAGCTTCTGGAAGCTTGTGGACTGAAAGTGATGCATGGAGAACTTGTCCCGGGCAAAAACAATATTTCTAAAGACTTGAGGAATCAGCAGTAACTTAGTAGGATTAGGACAAGTATGCAGTAACCCAGTAGGACTAGGACAAGGATAAAAACCCTATTTCAGTAGGACTAGGACAAGGATGTTATAAAAACCCTATTTGCTGAATTTTTCAGCAAGCTTTTTATTATTCTCACTCATTCTCTTTCAATTCATTCTTACTCTCTTCTATTCTTAAATTCGTTGTTGACATTATTCTTCATCTATTCGGCTTTTAATTTTCACGACAAGAGAAACGCTACTAGCAAGGAATTCACGCCACAAGTGACGCCAATACTTCCTTATCGTGATATTGTTATTGCTTTGGTATGATGATATCCTCGTGGTTTTCCTTCACAATTATGACTAGCTAAACTTCTCTGTTAGGGTTATGGAAGCCTTATGAGATACTATCTATTGCTATGAGTTTGTGAATTCTTGATCCGTATGTTGCTTATATCATTACTCTCTTCATCTTAATTGAATTCTTGTGGTTGCAAACATATAGAATACGCCAGTAAAGCATTAACTTGTTCGAAAGAAAAGTTACATGTCTGGAAAAGAGAGAATGACAAGGAAATAGGGCTACCAACCCCTGTTTAAAAGTTAGTACCGTAACTGGATTAACCTCTTGGAGAGTTTGTACCATTAGTATACGCTTTAAGCTCGAAAGAGTTAAAGTGATATAATCCTTGATGGTCGAAAGACACTAGGATTTACCATAGAATACGAATCTCTATAAGCGCATGCATGTCTGAATTCCGCATAACTCATAGCCAATAGATACGTAAAACTCATAAGGTGGACATAACCCTAACTTACAATTCTCATTGATTAAAACCTACTAAACATTCCATTTTTCTTTGTTACTTTGATACTCTTAATTCACTCTACAATTAAATCCCCCCTTTTTCGTAGAATTTTCTATCAACAGTCTATTAATCGTTGCATACTTAGTGACCAAGTATTCCCTGTGGGATTCGACACCCAACCCAGTTGGGTTCTATATTTGACAACGACCGCGTACACTCTTACGAGAGCTGTAGTTTAAGCGTTATCATAGATGGAATTCATCCATCTCATTCAGCTGCTCCAATCTCAGATTAATTGCATCATCCCAAGTCAGGTTAAGCCTCTTCAACGCCTACAATGCTTTATTTTCGAGCTCAATCGGCAAGTGACAAGCCTTCCCATAAACTAATTGGTACGGGGACATGCCAACTGGTGTCTTGAATGCAGTTCTATAAGCCCATAAGGCATCATCCATCTTTTGGGACCAATCCTTCCTACTTGCATTTACAGTCTTAGCAAGGATCAGCTTGATCTCCCGATTAAAACCTCTACCTGCCCACTAGTTTGTGGGTGGTAAGGTGTAGCCACCTTATGTTGCTTGACCCCATATTTCACCAATACGGCTCTGAACAGCTTGTTACAAAAGTGTGATCCTCCATCGTTTATGATGGTATGTGGTACCCCAAAATGAGAGAAAATATTTCTCTTTAAGAATGCTACAACACGCTTACCTTCATTATCAGCCAGCGCTACTGCTTCGACCCATTTGGATACATAATCCACAGCAACTAGGACATATTTCATCCCAAACGAATTCAAAAATGGGCCCATGAAATCAATACCCCATACATCAAATAGCTCCACTTCAAGAATTTTAGACATGGGCATATCATGGTGCTTTGAGATAGAGCCTTGTCTCTGACACTGATCACATTTTCTCACAAAATCGTAAGCATCCTTGAATAATGAAGGCCAATAGTAGCCGCATTGCAATACCTTCCTCGTTGTCCGATCACCTGCATGGTGACCCCCAACTTGGGAAGCATGACTTGCTTCCAAGATGCTAGACACCTCCACATCAGAGATGCATCTCCTAATAACACCATCAGCACATCATCGAAAAAGATACGGTTCATCCCAGTAGAAGTGTTTCACATCATGCATGAACTTTCTCTTTTGATGAAAAGAGAGATTCTCAGGCATCACTTTACTTACAATGTAGTTCGCAAAGTCTACATACCACGGTAAGTCTTCCACCATAGCGGGTAGGATCTCTTCGTCGGGAAATGCATCATCAATCTCAAGGTCGGGTTGCGCTATGTACGCACTCTCAAGTCTAGATAGATGATCAGCTACTTGGTTTTCGCAACCTTTCCTATCCTTTACCTCGAAATCAAATTCTTGAAGCAATAACACCCACCGAATTAGCCTTGGCTTAGCATCCTTCTTTGTCATTAAATATCTCAAAGCCGCATGATCTGTATGAACCACCACTTTGGTTCCCAACAAGTAAGCACGAAACTTTTCAAAAGCATAAACAACTGCTAGAAGCTTTTGTTCCGTGACGGTATAGTTCTTCTGGGCTCCATTCAAGTCCTTGCTCACATAGTATATTGGATGAAATAGCCTTTCTCTTTTCTGACCAAGTACAACACCCAAAGCTACCCCACTTGCATCACACATCACTTCAAACGGTAGAGACCAATCGGGTGCTACGATAATAGGAGCGTCAACTAGCTTCCCTTTGAGGCATTCAAATGCCTTCAAGCAATCTTCACTGAAGTCGAACTTCGCATCCTTCTCCAAGAGTTTCCATAACAGACTAGCAATCTTGGAGAAGTCTTTGATAAATCTTCGATAAAAACCTACATGACCGAGGAAACTACGAACTCCCTTTACAGAAATTGGAGGTGGTAGTTTCTCGATAACTTCAATTTTGGCTCGATCAACTTCAATTCCTCTTTCGGAGACTTTGTGCCCAAGAACAATGCCTTCCTTAACCATAAAATGGCACTTCTCCCAGTTTTGCACCAAGTTAAACTCAACACATCTCTGTAATGCCATACTCAGATTCACCAAGCACGATTCAAATGATTCACCCACAACTGAAAAATCATCCATGAACACCTCCAAGGTGTCTTCAACCATATCAGAAAAAATGGACATCATACAACGCTGAAAAGTGGCAGGTGCGTTACATAACCCAAATGGCATACGTTTGAAGGCAAACTTACCATATGTTCATGTAAAAGTGGTCTTCTCTTGATCCTCAGGAGCAATGCAAATCTGATTATAACCGGAATAACCATCTAAGAAACAAAACCATCTCTTCCTTGCCAATCGGTCAAGCATTTGGTCCATGAATGGCATTGGGAAGTGATCCTTAAGCATCCACGAATTCAGCTTCCGGTAGTCCATACACACTCTCCACCCTGTGACAGGTCTGAGTGGAATCAGCCCATTCTTTTCATTCGCAATACCGTCATGCCCCCTTTCTTGGGCATACACTGTACCGTACTTACCCACTTACTGTCGGAGATTGGATACACTACCCCAGCATCTAACCACTTAATAATTTCTTTCTTCTCCACCTCCTGCGTGGGTGGATTCAAACGTCGTTGATGCTCAATGGTAGGCACACAACTTTTCTCGAGCTGAATCGTGTGCATACATATCCCAGGAGGGATACCAATAATATCAGCAATAGTCCACCCGATGGCTCTCTTGTATCTCCTCAGAACAGAAATAAGAGCCGTAACCTGCTGCTCACCTAAATCAGCCGCAACAATAACCGGAAGTGTATCACCACTTCCCAAAAATGCATATTTCAGGTGACTGGGCAGCTCCTTCAATTCTAGCACTGGTGGTTCTTCAATGGATGGCTTTGCTGGTGGTGAAGGGCGATTTTTAAGATCCAGATCCAGCTTCTTAGGAACATGAGAATAGGAGCCAATTCCTGTTAGAGCACAAATAGTTTCTTCATACTCTTCAACATCCTCACGCTCAAAATTCATAAGCACAGCAGCCAATGGATCAACAATAAGCTGCTTCTCTATAGATAATTCTTTCTCATCATCATAATAAACATCAGCTACAAAGAACACATTCATATCTTTGGGCTGTTTCATTGATTTGCATACATCAAAACGGACCACTTCATCATTCATCCGAAATAAAAGCTCATTAGCTCTTAGATCAATAAGCATACTTCCTGTTGCAAGGAGAGGACGCCCCAAGATTATGGGAACTTCAGAATCCACCTCGCAATCCAAAATAACAAAGTCTGCTAGAAAGATGAAGGTGGAAACCTTCACCAATACATCATATAAGATACCAACAGGTCATTTTACCGACCTATCTGCCATCACGAGCCGCATGTTGGTTGGTGTAGGATTACCCAACCCCAACTTTCTGTAAATAGATAGTGGCATCAAATTAATGCTAGCTCCCAAATCGCACAATGCCTTAGCAAAATCCAAAGATCCAGCCGTGCAAGGAATAGTGAAAGCACCAGGATCTGTCTTCTTCTGAACTAGCGATCTTGTAGCGATAGCACTGCAATGATGAACATTATCTGCCAGCTCATAGCTTGCTGCCCGCTTCTTTGTCAAAATGTCCTTCATGAATTTAGCATATCCGGGCATCTGCTCTGGTGGTGGAAGGGGAATCGTTTTCTCCACCACTTCCTTTTTATCTTGCTTCTGATTATCACTCTTTTCAGGCTGGTGACGTCTAGGTGTAACATCATGATCACTCACTTCAGTTTCTACGGCATCTTCAAACTCTGCTTCATCAACATTCTCTACTATATTATCAACCACTTGCTTACCTTTGGATGGATTTTCCAATACTTTACCACTCCGGGTAGTAATAGCCATACACGATCCGTCATTCCTTGGGTTTTGCACAGTGTCACTGGGTAACGTGTCAGCCTTTCTTTGGTTGAATATCGCTGATAATTGACTCAATTGTTGCTCCAGCTATTTTATTGCAGTAGAATGCGAGTCAACCAATTGATTTATTGATGACAAATCATTCTTTACCTCAGTAACGCCTATATTGGTTGCCTCCACCACTTTCAATAGCTTAGCCATCATATCATCCATGGACATCTTTCCAAAGCCAGACGCCACAGCCTCACGATTTCCAGGGGAAACATACAAACCACTCCTGTCAGTCTTATTCTTCCAACCACCTTGATCGCGGTCCTTGTATCCAGATTTATCATAATAGTTCCGACCTTGGTTTCCTTGGGCGTTGCCTCGAAAACCCCCCTGATTATTCAAGTAGTTCGCTTCTTCCTCATAGTCGGATTCATCTCTTCCCTGTGATACAACGGCCTTAACCTTTTCGGTCTTCCCTGATAATAAGTGCTTAGTAAGAATATCCATCTGCGTTTTTATGTGAGCCATATCTTGGTCACGTTCCTCTTGTCTACGCATCTGCTCTGCAGTCAAGCTAATAGATACGGTAGAGCTTGCTACCTCAGAATCCCTGGTATGCCAAGCTCTACTCTACTTTGTCATACGATCTAGCATATTACTTGCCTCAAGAAAAGTAAGGTCCATGAATGACCCACCTGCAGCATTATCAACCACTGGCTTTGTCACCGAGTTCAAAGCCCTATATAATATTTCCATCAAGTGGATATTCGTCATCTGATGGTTTGGGCACCGCATAAGCTTCTTCTTTAACCTCTCTCATGTTTCGTGGAGAGCTTCAGTTGGAAGCTGTCGAAAATTGCTGATCTCATCCCGTAATTGGGCTCTCTTGGATGGCGGAAAGAATCTTTCTAGGAAAGCGTCTTTCAGTTGCCTCCAATTAGTAATAGAATCAAGAGTTAGCCCATTCAACCATAGAGTTGCCTCCCCAGACAGAGACAATGCAAATAAGCGCAGCCGAATTGCATTCTGCCCAACTCCTGGATTGTCAAACGACTTGCATGTTGAAATAAAGTTGATCAGATGCATATTCGGATCATCGCCTACGAGTCCACCAAATAACCCCTTGAGCTACAATAACTGAATCATGGTGCTAGTGATATTGAACTTAGCTCCGGGTGCCAAGGGTGGAGGAATAATAGCCCCTGTGGCACCAGCTCTATCCAGATCGTCATCATCATTATCAAAAGGGGCCTACACAGCTTGGTGTTCAGGTCTCATTCTAGCTTGACGATCTATCCTGTTCACAGGAGCTGCCACCTCATCTGCACGCCGTGGATTAAGTAACTTATCATCACCCAGGTCCTCATCATCAGGATTTGTTGCTCGCCCTGGGTTATCAATATTCTGTTGATGTACTTGAGCAGCTGCCAGTGCAGCTAATCTAGCCTGCTCCTGTTGAGCCGCCCTTCTGTCAATGTCACGCTGTGCATCCATTCTGCCAATAAGTTGAGGTTCAGGATTTATGGGTAATAATGGCTGACAAGAACTACGAGTATTTGGCATGCACTCAACAGAACCTGAATAAAACAAAAACAACAACTAAAAGTAAAATTCGAGAATCTCTGACCAAAGGGTCTAGTAACTATCACAAACTTAGTTGAACACCATATTCCCCGGCAACGGTGCCAAAATTTGATAACGCCCAAACTACAGCTCTCGTAAGAGTGTAAGCGGTCGCTGTTAAATATAGAACCCAACTGGGTTGGGTGTCGAATCCCACAGGGAATACTTGGTCACTAAGTATTGCAATTATTAGTAGACTGTTGGTCGAAAATTCCATGGAAAGGGGGGATTTTGGGTTTGGCATGAATTTCTAATATCAAAGTAAAAAACGGAATGCTTTGTTTAGTAAGATTTAATCAATGAGAATTGTAAGTTAGGGTTATGTCCACCTTATGAATTCTACGTATCTATTAACTATGAGTAATGCGGGATTCAGACTTGCATGCACTTATAGAGATTCGTATTCTACTGGTAAATCCTAGTGTCTCTCGACCATCAAGGATTATCTCACTTTAACTCTCTCGAGCTTAATGCGTATAACTAATGGTACGAACTCTCCAAGAGGTTAATCCAGTTACGGCACTAACTTGTAAACAGGGGTTGGTAGCCCTATTTCCTCGTCACACTCTCTTTTCCAAACATGTAACTTTTCTCTCAAACAAGTTAATTCTATAATGGCGTATTCTATATGTTTGCAACCACAAGAATTTAATTAAGATGAAGAGAGTAATGATATAAGTAGCATACGTATCAAGAATTCACAAACTCATAGTAATAGATAGTATATCATAAGGCTTCCATAACCCTAACAGAGAAGTTTAGCTACTCATGATTACAACGGAGATCACAATAGATATAATCATCATACCACAACCTAGAATAATCTTGGCGATGGATATGGTTTAGGCGTCCACTAGGGTTTGACGTTTTTCCTTCTCCGTTGATCACAAGAGTCGTGCTTTCTCTGTCAGAAAGTAACGTGAAGAAATCCTAAAAGTGTCGAATTAATTATGAAAAGAAATTGATGAAAGAATAATGAAAAGCTTGAATGAATGAATGCTGAAAAATTCAGAAAAATAGGATTTTTATAACATCCTTGTCCTATTCCTACTAAGTTACTGCTGATCCCCAAGTCTTTAGAAATACTGTTTTTGCCCGGGACAAGTTCTCCATACATCACTTTCAGTCCATAAGCTTCCAAAAGATGCCTTCCCTCTTATGTGAAATTTCCCTTGCTACCAAAAGGTCCACAAAGTGCTGAAATCTTCATCATTAATACCTGAAAACATGCTAATCACGTTGGTTAGCTCACTTACAGGAAAATGGACTAAAAATGCAGGAATTATATATTTTGTCCTTAAAACTTAGCTAAAATATGGGTAAATTATGGTGCTTTAGGCGTGTAAATACGCCTATCATCACACCCTGATCACTTTTTGGCCCATATCACGCCCGAATCCCGAGCCCACCAATTAAACTTTGGCCTATAGTACACCGATTTGGCCTGAAAACACCCGATTCACGTTGTTTTGCTGGTTTGTCCATGCAAATGGCCATGAAAATTTAAACGGACCACACTGGCATGATCCCCAACCTCCCTGGTACGTCCCAGATGATTTTTTCCCCACAGCACGGCCGAACCCCAAGCCCACCCCCGAAACCATAGGCTATAGCACACCAATTTGGCCCAAAAATGCCCCGTTTGGGCCGTTTCACCTGTTTGTCCTCCCATATGACCACAAAAATTTAAACAGGCCACACTGGGACAATCACAACCTCCCTAGCATGTACCGGGTAATTTTTGGTCCGCAGCACGCCCGGACCCCATGCCCACCCCCGAAACTATGGGCTATAGCACACCGACTTAACCAGAAAATGCTCCTTTCTCGCTGTTTCACTCGTCTTTCCACCCAAATGGCCATGAAAATTTAAACGGACCACACTTGGACGACCCCCAACCTCCATCGCACGCTCCGGTCAATTTTTGGCCCACAGCATGCCAAAACCCCAGGCCCTCCCCCAAAATCATGGGCTATAGCACACTGATGTGGCTCGAAAATACACCGTCTGCATCGTTTCGCCCGTTTGTCCACCCAAATATCCACGAAAATTTAAACGGACCATACCGGGATGACCCCCAACCTCCCTGGCATGCCTTGGTCAATTTTTAGCCCACAACACGCCTAGACCGCAGGCCCACCCCCAAAACCGTGGGCTATAGCACACCAATTTAGCCAAAAAATGCCCCGATCACGCTGTTTCGCCCGTTTGTCCCCCCAAATGGCCATGAAAATTTAAACAGACCACACTGGAATGATTCCCAACCTGCCTGGATCACCTCGTTTGATTTTTGGCCCACAACATGCCCGAACCCCAGGCCCACCCCCAAAACCGTAGGCTATAGCACACTGATTTAGCCTAAAAATACCCCATTCGCGTTGTTACGCCTGTTTGTCCACCCAAATGGACACTAAAATTTAAACAGACTACACTAGGATGATCCCCAACCTCTATGGTATTCCCCGATTGATTTTTGACCCACAGCACAGTCGACCCCATGCCCACCCCTAAACCGTGGGGTATAGCACATCGATTTGGCATGAAAAGGCCTCGTTCGCGCAGTTTCGCCCGTTTGTCCACCCAAATGGCCATGAAAATTTAAACGGACCACAATGGGATGATCTCCAACCTCCCTATTACACCTCAGTCGGTTTTTGGCCTATAGCGTGCTCGGACCCCTGGGCCACCCCTAAAACCATGGGCTATAGCACACCGATTTGGCCTGAAAATTCCTCGTTCGCAACGTTTTTCCCGTTTGTCCACCCAAATAGCCAATAAAATTTAATCGTACCATACTAGGACGATCCCCAACTTCCCTGGAATGCCCCAGTCGATTTTTGGCCCACAGCACGCCGATTTGGCCCAAAAATGCCCCGTTCCGTCATTTCGCCCGTTTGTTCACCCAAATGGCAACAAAAATTTAAACGGACCAAACTGGGATGATCCCCAACCTCCCTGTCATGCCTCAGTCAATTTTCAGCTCACAACACGCCCGCACACCGGTCCCACTCCCAAAGCCATGGGATATAGCACACCGATTTAGCCCAAAAATGGCCCATTCTCGCCGTTTTGCTCGTTTGTCCACCCAAATGGCCACAAAAATTTAAACAGGCCACATTGGGATAATCCCCAACCTCCCTGGAATTCCCTGGTCAATTTTTGGCCCACAGTACGCCCCAAACCCGAGCCACCCATGAAATCGCGGGCTATAACACACCAATTTGGCTCAAAAATGCCCCGTACGAGCCGTTTTGTCAACCCAAATGGCCACAAAAATTTAAACGGACCATACTGGGATGATCCCTAACCTCTCTGGCATGCCCCAATCAATTTTTGGCCCACAGCATGCCCGAACCCGGGCCCACCCCCAAAACAGTGGGCTATAGCACATCGATTTGACCCAAAATTACCCCATTCGCGCTGTATCATCTGTATGTCCACCCAAATAGCCATGAAAATTTAAACAGACCACACTGGGATGATCCTCAACCTCCCTGGCACACCCCGGTCAATTTTTGGCCCACAGCACACTCAAACCCTAGGCCCACCCCCAAAATTATGGACTATAGAACACCGATTTGGCATGAAAACAGCACATTCGTGCCATTTCGCTAGTTTGTCCACCCAAATGGCCACAAAAATTTAATCGAACTATACTGGTACGATCCTCAATCTCCCTGGAATACCTCGGTTAATTTTTGGTCCACAGCACATCCGGACCCCTAGCCCACACCAAAACCACCGGCTATAGCACACCAATTTGGCCAAAAAATACCATGTTTGAGCCATTTTGCCTGTTTGTCCGCTCAAATAGCCACGTAAATATAAATGGACCACACAAGGACAATGCCCAACATCCCTGGCATGCCCCGATCAATTTTATACCCACAGCATGCCCAAAACCCAGGCCCATCCCCAAAACTGTGGGCTATAGCACACCGATTTGGCCCGAAAATGCCCCGTTCGCGCTGTTTTTCCCGTTTGTCCACCCAAATGGCCATGAAAATTTAAACGTGCCACACTGGGATGATCCCCAACCTCCCTGGCATACCTCAGTCTATTTTCAGCCCACATCACGCCCAAACTCCTGGGTCACCCCAAAACCGTGGGCTATAGCACACCGATTTGGCCCAAAAATGTCCCTTTCGCGCTGTTTCGCCCGCTTGTCCACTCAAATTTCCACAAAAATTTAGACGGACCACACTGGAATGATCCCTAACCTCCATATCACTCCCCGATCAATTTTCATCCTACAAAACACCCGAACCCTGGGCCTACCCCTAAAGCTGCGGGCAGTAGCACACCAATTTGGCCCGAAAATGCCCCGTTCGCACCGTTTTTCCCATTTATCCACCAAAATGGCCACAAAAATTTAAACGGACCATACTGGGATGATCCCCAACCTTTCTGGCATGCCCCGATCGATTTTTGGCCCACAGCACGCTTGGACCCGGGGCCCACCCTCAAAACCGTGGGCATTCTTCTTTCTCTCCGATTTTATGATATTATTTTTGCTAGTTTGATCTCTCGAATTAAGGTTTCCAATTGTATTGGATCAATGTTGGATGTTTTGTATTTATGGGCTCTATCCTATCTACTCTCATCAAGTACTGACAACAAAAGTGGTTACTAGTAAATGCCTTCTATTTTTGGGTATTCATGGGTGTAGCGCATATTTTTTATGTCCTTCAGGAAATTCCAAGATATTATACCCGAATTCCTTCCACTGGACGTAATGACCATCATAATTCTTTGATACGCCGGATATACTACTAGCATAGCTCTCATATGAGACTAGTATGGCCTTCATCCTTTTTCTCCATGTTACCTCTATTTTTTGGCTAATACCGTCTGGTATATTATTTTCCAAGTAATTCTTCAGCTCACCAATAGGTATTACACAATCCGAAAAGCCAAAATGTCGTAAGTTGGCAGGCGAAGAGCCTTCGGCACCCCTAATCAAATTAGCGTGTATCATATCTTTTATAATCACTAGCGGCGGCCCCAATTCTAAAAGGGCTTCGCCATAAAGAGAAGGGAGTTCATGGCTATAATGAGGTGTAGTTAGAATGTTATCATGTACTGTATATATTGGTCCTCCCGCTAGCAGCATTTTCTCCACTCCAAGCATCGCAATATAGGCATCCTTCGCCCGTTTGTTCCGTTCACGCCGTTTCACCCATTTATCCATCCAAATGGCCACGAAAATTTAAACGGACCACATTAGGATGATCCTCAACCTCCCTGGCATTCCCCGATCGATTTTTCGCCCACAGTACGCCCAAACCCTAGGCCTACCCCCGAAACCGTGGGCTATAGCATACCGATTTGGCCTGAAAATGTCACGGTCGCGCCGTTTCACCCTTTTGTCCACCCAAATAGCCACAAAAATTTAAACGAACCACACTGGTATGATTCCCAACCTCCCTGTCATGTCCCGGATGATTTTCTGCCCACAGAACGCCCAGACCCTGGGCACACACTCGAAATCGTGGACTATAGCACACCGATTTGGCCCGAAAATGCCCCGTTTGTGCCGTTTCGCCCATTTATCCATCCAAATGGCCACGAAAAATTAAACAGACCACACTGGGATGATCCCCAACCTCCCTGACATGCCTCGGCTAATTTTCAGCTCACAACACGCCCGAACTCTGGGCTCACCCCCAAACCATGGGCTATAGCACACCGATTTAGCCCAAAAGCGCCCCGTTCGCGCCGTTTCGCTCGTTTGTCTACCCAAATAGCCATGAAAATTTAAATGGACCACACTGGAATGATCCATAACCTCCCTGGCATGCCCTGATCAATTTTTAGCCCACATCACACCCGAACCCCGAGCACACCCCCAAAATCAAGGGATATAGCACACTGATTTGACCCAAAAATGCCCAGTTTGCGGCGTTTCGCCCATTTGTCCTCCCAAATGGCCACAAAAATTTAAACAGACCACGCTAGGATGATACCTAACCTCTCTGGAATGCCTCGATTGATTTTTGGCCCACACCACGCCCGAACCCCGGGCCTACCCCCGAAACCGTGGGTTATAGCACACCATTTCGCCCTTTTATCCACCCAAATGGCTACGAATATTTAAACAGACCATACTGGGATGATCGCCGACCTCCCTGTCATACCCTGATTAATTTTTTACCACAGCACGCTCGTACCCCGAGCCCACCCCCAAAAACATGGGCTATAGCACATCGATTTGGCCCAAAAATGCCCCGTTCGCGCTGTTTCACCCGTTTGTCCACCCAAATGGCTACAAAAATTTAAAGGGACCACACTGAAATGATTCCCAACCTCTATGGCTCACCTAGTTCAATTTTTTGCCCTCAACACACTCGGACCCCCGGCCCACCCCCGAAACCGTGGGCTATAGCACACTGATTTGGCCCAAAAATACCTTGTTCGCACCGTTACGACCATTTGTCCACCCAAATGGTCACAAAAATTTAAACGGACAACACCGGGATGATCCCCAACCTCCCTGGCACGCCCCGATCAATTTTAGACCCACAACATATCCGGACTCCGAGCCCACCTCCTAAATCGTGGGCTATAGCACACTGATTTGGCCCAAAAATGCCCCGTTCCCGCCGTTTCGCCTGTTTGTCCACCCAAATGGCCACGAAAATTGAAACGGACCACACTAGGATGATCCACAACCTCTCTGTTATGCCCCGATCGATTTTTTCCCTACATCACGCCTGGACCCCTGGGCCACCCCCAAAACCGTGGGCTATAGCACACTGATTTAACCCAAAAATACCCTATTTGTGCCGTTTTCCCTGTTTGTCCACCCAAATAGACATAAAAATTTAAACGGACCACACTTTGAGGATCCCCAACCTCCCTGGAATACGCCAATCAATTTTCGGCCCACAGCATGCCAAGACCCCAGGCCCACCCTCAAAACCGTGGGCTACAGCACACTGATTTGGCCCAAAAATGCCCCGTTCACGTCGTTTTGCACGTTTTTCTACCCAAATAGCCACGAAAATTTAAACGAACCTTAATGGGATGATCCCCAACCTCCCTGGTATGCCCCGGTTGATTTGCAGCCCGCAGCACGCCCATACCCTTGGCCCATCACCAAAATCGGGGGCTATAGCACACCAATTTAGCCCAAAAATGCCCCATTCACGTCGTTTCACCCGTTTTCCCATCCAAATGGTCACAAAATTTAAACGGACCACACTGGAAGGATCCCCAATCTCTCTAGCATGCCCCGATCGATTTTTGGCCCATAGCACATTCGAACCTCGGGCCCACCCCCAAAACTGTGGGATATAACACACCAATTTGGCTCTAAAATGTCCCGTTCTCGCCGTTTCACCTGTTTGTCCACCAAAATGGCCACAAAAATTTAAACGGACCATACTGGGACAGTTCTCAATCTCTCTAGCACGCCCCAGTCAATATTTGACCCACAGCACGCCCGGACCCTGGGCCCAACCCCAAAATTGTGGGCTATAGCACACCGATTTAGCCCCAAAATGATCCATTCGCTCCGTTTCGCCCGTTTGTCCACCCAAATGGCTACAAAAATTTAAACAGACCACACTGGGATGATCCCCAACCTCCCTGGCATACCCCGATCGATTTTTGCCCGATAGCACGTCCGAACCCCTGGCACACCCCCAAAATTGAGGGCTATAGCACACCGATTTGGCACCAAAACACCCCGTTCGTGCCGTTTCATTTGTTTGTCCACCCAAATAGCCACGAAAAATTAAATGGACCAGACTGGGATGATCCCCAACCTCCCTTTCATGCCCCGATCGATTTTCAACCCACAGCACGCCCGAAAACTGGGTCCACCCCCGAAATCATAGGTTATAGCACACCGATTAGGTCAAAAAATTCCCCGTTCACGCTGTTTCACCCGTTTGACCACACAAATGGCCACAAAAATTTAAACGGACCACACTGGGACGATCTCTAACCTTCTGGCCAGCCCCGGTCAATTTTTAGTCCGTATCACGTCCGAACCTCGGGCCCACCCCCGAAACCGTTGGATATAGCTCACCGATTTGTCCCAAAAATGCTCCATTCACGTTGTTTCGCCCGTTTGTCAACCCAAACGGCTATAAAAATTTAAACGGACCAAACGGGACAATCCTGAACCTGCCTGGCATGCCCCGATTGATTTTCGGCCCACAACACGCTCGAACCCCAGTCCCACCCCCAAAACTGTGGGATATAGCACACCGATTTATCCCAAAAATGCCCTGTTCTCTTCGTTTTGCTCATTTATCCACCCAAATAGCCACGAAAATTTGAACATACCACACTGGGACTATGCCACACCTCCCTGGCATGCCCCGATAAATTTTGGGCCCACAGCACGTCTGAACCCCAGGCCCTTCCCCAAAACTATGGGCTATAGCACACCGATTTGGCCCAACAACGCCCCGTTTATGTCGTTTCAGCCGTTTGTCCACCCAAATAGCCACAAAAATTTAAACATACCACAGTGGGACAATCTCCAACCTCCATGGCATGCCTCGATTGATTTTTGGCCAACAGCATGCCTGAACCCTGGGCCCACCCCCAAAATAGTGGATTGTAGCACACCGATTTGGAAAGTAAATGCTCCATTCGCGCCATTTTGCCCGTTTATACACCCAAATGGCCATAAAAATTTAAACGAACCATACTGGGAAGATTCCCAACCTCCCTGGCGTGCTCCAATCGAATTTTATCCTACAACACGCCTGGACCCCGAGCCCACCCCCAAAACCATGGGCTATAGCACACCAATTTGGCCCAAAAATACCCCTTTCGCGTTGTTTCGCCTGTTTGTCCACCGAACTAGCCACGAAAATTTAAACGGACCATATTGGGATGATCCCCAACCTCCCTGGCCGACAGCACGCCCGAAACCCTGGCCCACCCTAAAAACTGCAGGCTATAACACACTGATATGGCCCGAAAATGCTCCGTACGAGCCGTTTCGCTCGTTTGTCAGCCCAAATAGCCACAAAAATTTAAACGGACCACACTGGGATGATCCCAACCTCCCTGGAATGCCCCGATCGATATTCGGACCACAGCACGCCCGGACCTCAGGCCCACCCTCAAAACAGTGGGCTATAGCACATCGATTTTGCCCGAAAATGCCCCACTCGCGCCGTTTCGTCTGTATGTCCACCCAAATGGCCACAAAAATTTAAACAGACCACACTGGGATGATCCCCAACCTCCCTGTCATACCTCAGTCAATTTTCGACCCATATCACGCCCGAACCTCGGGCCCACTCCCAAAACCGTGGGCTATAGAACACCGATTTTGCCCAAAACACCACGTTCGCACCGTTTTGCCCCTTTGTCCACCCAAATGGCCACAAAAATTTTATCGGATCACACTGGAAAGATCTTCAACCTCCATGGCACGCCCCGATCGATTTTTGACCCATAGCACGTCGGGAACCCTAGCCCACCCCTTAAACTGCAAGCTATGGTACACTGATTTGGCCAAAAAATGACACGTTCGCACCGTTTTACCCGTTTGTCCACCTAAATGGCCATGAAAATATAAATCCACCACATCGGGATGATCCCCAACCTACCTGACACACCTCGGTCGATTTTTAACCCACAGCATGCCCGAACCCCAGGCCCACTCCCAAAACCATGGGCTATGGCACACCGATTTAGCCTGAAAATGCTCCATTTGTGTCGTTTCACCCGTTTGTCCACCCAAATGGCCACGAAAATATAAATGGACCATACTGGAATGATCCCCAACCTCCCTGGCATGCCCCGATTGATTTTCGACCCACAGCATGCCCGAAACCCTAGCCCGCCCCCAAAACCGTGGGTTATAGCACACCAATTTGGCCCGAAAATGCTCCTTTCACACCGCTTCACCTATTTTTCCACCCAAATGGCCACGAAAATTTAAACGGACCAAACTGGAATGATACCCAACCTCCCAGGTATGCCCCGATCAATTTTTGGCCCACAACACGCCCGGACCCCGGGCCCACCCCCAAAACCGCGGGCTCTAGCATACCGATTTGGCTCCAAAATGCCCCGTTCACGCCGTTTTGCCCGTTTGTCCACCAAAATGGCCACAAAAATTTAAACGGACCATACTGGAATGATCTCCAGCCTCTTTGGCACACCCCGGTCGATTTTCAGCCCACAACACGCTTGGACCCCGAGCCCACACCCGAAACCATGGGCTATAGCACACCGATTTTGCTCGAAAATGCCCCGTTCATATCGTTTCTCCCGTTTGTCCCCCCAAATGATCACGAAAAATTAAACAGACCATATTAGGATAATCCCCAACCTCCCTGGCACACCCCGGTCGATTGGTTGCCCACAGCATGCCCGAACCCCGAGCCCACCCCCAAAACCATGGGCTATAGCACACTGATTTGTCCTGCAAATGACCCATTCATGCCGTTTCACCCATTTGTCCACACAACTAGGCATAAAACTTTAAACGGACCATACTAGGACGATCCCCAACCTTCCTGGCATACCCCGGTCGATTTTCAGCCCACATCACTCCCGAACCCTGAGCACATCCCTGAAACTGTGGGCTATAGCACACCGATTTGGCCCAAAAATTCCCTGTTCACGCCGTTTTGCCCGTTTGTCCAGCCAAATGGCCACAAAAAATTAAACAGACCATACTGGGACGATCCCCAATATCCCTGGCATGCCCCGATTGATTTTTGGCCTACAGCACGCCCAAACCCTAGGCCCACTCCCGAAACCGCAGGCTATAGCACATCGATTTGGCCCGAAAGTGCCCTGTTCGCACCGTTTTGCTCGTTTGTTTACCCTAATTGCCACGAAATTTTAGTAGACCATACTGAGACAATCCCCAACCTCCCTGGCATGCCCCGATCAATTTTCAGCCTAGAGCACGCCCGGACCCTGAGCCCACCCCCAAAACCGTGGGATGTAGCAGATTGATTTGGCCCAAAATGCGAAAGGCTTCACTCAAAGGGTAGGCATTGACTTCCACACGATTTTCAGCTAGTCGTCAAGCCTACCACGGTCGGAATAATCCTTTTTGTGGAACTTCTCCATAACTGGACTCTTCGCCAGCTTGATGTTAACAATGCATTTCTCCAGGGCAACCTAGACGAGGAGGTTCACATGGCATAACCTTCGGGTTTCACTAATGATGTCAAATCCACTCACATATGTCGGTTACGCAAAGCAATCTATGGCTTGAAACAAGCCCATCGGGCATTGTACAATGCCCTCATGGGTTATCTTTCTTCCATAGGATTTATTAAGACGAAATCGGATGCCTCACTACTCGTCAGGCAGGGTCTAGATGGCACAATATTTATCCTTGTCTATATGGATGACGTCATTGTTACCAGGAGCAACACTTTCCATGTCGATAAGGTTATTGCTTCCCTTGCTTCTAAGTTTTTTGTTAAACATTTAGGTAATATTTACTATTTTCTTGGTGTTGAAGTTTTATGCAACTCTGATGGTTTAATTCTCACCCAAGCAAACTGTGTGAATGAGATTCTAAATGATGAATTAATGACCGACTGTAAAAGTGTCCACACGCCAATGAGTGCATCTGAGCTAATCACGTTCACTTGACTGATGCAACACGCTATCGTCGGGTTTTAGGCAGGCTTTAATACCTATCTTTCACTAGACCGAACATCACATATGCAGTAAATAAGTTGTCTCAATTTATGCAACCACCATCAGATCTCCATTGGAAAGTTGTGAAACGTGTTCTTCGCTACCTGTGTGACACCATCCAACTAGGCCTACATGTATCCCCCATTGAGGACTTCAACTGCATGTGTGCCCCAATGCGGATTGGGGTGGGGACATCGCTGACAGAGTTTCCACATCTGGGTATATCCTGTTCCTTGATCACAATCCGATTAGCTGGTCCTCAAAGAAGCAAAATACCGCCTCACGCTCCTTCACTGAGTCTAGGGCAGTGGCTAATGCCCTTTCTAAAACCCTGTGGGTTACCAATCTCCTCGCCGAGCTGGCTTTCCAGTACATCATATGCCTACCATTTATTGTGACAATCTTGGAGTCACATTCATAAGTAAAAATCTAGTCCTCCATAGCAAAGTGAAGCATGCTACGGTGGACTTTCACTTTGTTAGGCACCATGTCAACATCAAAAAGGTTCGAGTTGTTCATGTCCATGCCGCTGATCAAATCGCTGACACCCTCATCAAGGCATTGCCTAAGCCTGCTTTTGCGAAGAATATATTCAAGTTAGGCTTAGTGACTCATCTCCTAACTTGAGGGAGCGTACTGAAACATCACGTGTCAAATTAGTCAGCATTTCTGTTTATTTAGGACTAGTCTAGTTTAGTTAGTTTCGAACTCATCTTATTTTATCTGTAACTCTATTTAATACACTTTATGCTTCATTAATAAAACATCTTCTATCCAGCACTTGCTCTGTTTTTATACCATGCAACAACATTTTTCAAATTTTGATTGCTCCATTGGCACACTACAATACAATGTGGAATAATAACTGACAAACAAATATATTTAAATAGGGATATACTTAATGATTATTTTTGCATGTACGAAATGATTAATGAGTTATACTCACTATCTGACAACTATTTATTCATTGTTTCTCTCAGCTTTTGAAATTTTCATTTGATATATTGTTTCCAAGATTTTTGTTAGAAATTACCAAATTAATTAAGTTGTATATATGTTATGTATAGGGATATGATGGTTCAATATTGTTAGACCACGAAGGAAGTGATATTCTAAAGATTATGAACCTTTCATATTTGAAGTAAGTTATAACATCAAGCTGCATTACATTAAATGAGCAACACTTTTCCAAATTTTGAATACTGATCCTTATGGATACAACAATACAGGATATGTTGCTTACTATAATGGCTATCAACAACAATCTAATCAATTCTATCCTCAGCCATCGGGGGCATATCAAAATACAGGTGCTCCCTATCAGCCCTTTCCTCATTTCAGAATACAGGATTCATCATAAGTTAAATTAGTATAATTGTTGGATATATATTAGTGTTTAGAGATGCGATGCGATGCGGGCTCCCAGAGAGTAGCATCTTTTATGCGGTTCAATATGAGAATTGTGGGTGCATCAAGCCCTGTTGAGTGATGCGATACGATGTGATGGGCGATGCGATCGCATTATGGATTTTTTATTTTTGGGCAAATTTTAAATTAAAAAAGGGTTGGAAGTGAATTTTTCTAATGGACAATTTTTAAATTGAAAAAATAAACTCTAAAGCACCTCAGTGACTTGGTGTTCATAAAGTACAATAGAACTTTGAGCCGTCGTTACAACGCTCGCAATGGATTTGATCCAATTAGCTTGGACAACATTGATGATGTCAATGAATGACTAATTGGAATTGAGAATGTTGACGATGAATCAGTTTATGATGGAGATACTAATTTCACTTGGGTGTTGTTGCTGAGGCAAGTGGAGTTGATGAGTGTCGTTATGGTTTAAGGGGTAGTACTCAAGCTCAATATGATAAAGGAAAAGAAGTTCCTACTTCAACAGAAGATGAGGAAGATGAGGAAGTTGAAGATGATGAGCATTATGTTGATACTTAAGGAATAGAAGAATTGGACAATCTTAATGAACTAGAAGAGCTTTAGATTGAACCATTATTAATTTAAATTTGATTTTTTTTTTGGGGTTTGTTTTGCTTTGTTGAACTGATTTGTAGGCGTTTCATTAGAACTTTTGCTTAAATATATTTTCTTTATTGTTGATTATATTGTTGTTGTGGTCTTTTCGGTTATAACTGACTATTTGAATGCTCTATAGGTATTTTTTTTAGTTAAATTGCTCTTTATTTCAATGATGCGGTCGCATCGCATCATGCATCGCATAATGTGTGATGTAGAGCCTTATCGCTTTTTCCCGCATCACGCTTCCTTGAACACTGATATATACAACTTACATGTTTGTTTATTTGGGAGATGAAGTTGAAGGTTAATGACGGGAGGCTGCATTTCATTGAGATTCAAATAATAAATTCTCCATAGTGCTTCTGGTGCAGTCACCCACCGTGCATCTTGAAAGCTGCTAATTTCATCGAAAACTTTTTCTCCATCATTCGATTCGATATAAACAACACACCTATCATGACCTTTATATATGTACTTTTAGCGATACTTTATTGCTTTTACTACCGCACAAGACTCTTCGTTGATGTGAAAATTATATCTAGTGAGCAAATAAGGATTATATGGAATGACCCACCGATTGTTCATTGTCATGTCTCAGACCTTTTCCCTTTTTCCATCATTTCGCCTCTTATAAATAGGATATCCATCCTTTTCTTGTAGCGATTTATTACTAAATGATTGAGGATAGTGATCTTACATCGTCCATCTTTCATACATGAATTTGCTGGACGATTCTTTCCACAAGGATCATGCATCATATGCTTGACAACCAAATCATGCAAGATTGTAAATTCTTCTTTATCAGGAAGTTCAGCGGCAATAAACTTGTCATAATCGTCTGTCGATGTTATCTTGTATCCTTGTTCAAGTATTAATAAAAGGTGTATGTGTGGTAGTCCTCTTTTTTGAAATTCAACCACAAAAACATATGCTGCAACAGGACCAAATATCTTTTTCTTGAATATCTGATCTTTTAAATCTTGTAGCTTTGCTCTAAAGACACTGGTCACCAAGTTAGGTTTGTCTTGGGGAAGTTGTCCTAACAAATTTTCTTTGATCTCCACCCAAATCGGGATTACATGTCATTGTGATAAATAGATATGGCTTTCCAAAATGTTGAACCAAAGACATTGCATCCATATATCTACGACGCATGTTCCTAGGACCTCCGACGAATGATGCAGGAAGTATTACTCTCTTGCCAACTTTAGCTCCTCTAATTTCTCCCGCCAGGATACTGTCAAATATACCTTGCAAAATTTTCCTTCTAAGATATGATTGCTCTAGTCTAAAATATTCAAGTCGTGTTGTTTCCAGCTTGATGTACATGTCAACGACAAATTGTTGGAACAATCGTCCGCACAATAGCATTATCGTGTCTTCTCTGACATATTTGCAGCTTATAGCAGTAGTACTCTCTACATGAGATACAATGTTTACCTCCTCGTCTTACACCTCCTCGTCGTACACCTAGAAAAATAATTAAAACCATTGATACGAGAATTTTAATTACCAAAATATAAGTCGGTGTAAATTTATTTCAAAACTATACCTTGTTGTTCATTGTCAAACATCTCATTAGCGGATGCAAATGTAGAAATATTTTGATTGGGGCTTGCAACGTTGGTCCCATGTGAACCTTTTTTTGTTTTATGTTGTTTTTGTATTCCTTGGTGCCAACCTGATTCACCATTTGGGGAAACTAGAGGATACTGGAGTGGGTCATAACAACCATAATAATGTTTAACTCTACGTATATTGCCTGAGTACTCATGAACAATAATGTCTCTATCAAATGGTACATTGGAGTTGTTGCCGTCTATCCAAATAGCAGCAACTTGATCTACTGATAGTTTATTGTAGACACATTGTTCTAGTTAGCATTTGAAGCAATTCAAATTTCTAAAAGCTTGGATGATCCTTTAGCCGGCGAAAAAATTGTGCATAAGGATTAGAATCCATTATCTGTCTTATTATTGCCACAACTTCTTCGGATAAATTGGCTTCTTAGATTATCATCATAGGGGATTAAAGAGGGTAGATCATGATATATTTGACCCTATGCTCTAAAGGTATAAACTTCTTGTCTTGAAGATGCCAAAATCATTATCGAGTTGAACACCAAAAGATGTAAATGAAAATATGTTGTTAGATCCTCTAATGTGTTTGCGAAATTCTTGGGGCTACTTCCGATCGTGAGAAAAATATGTCGTATAGTTGGGATGGAACTACAACATTTGATTGATCCACCGTCACAATAGAAAGTCATTGTTTCATATTCAAACCTCATAGCACGACAATGTGTGCATGGGAACGTTTTCCAACTTGTGAACAGACGAAATTGATGGTATGTAGTCAATTTCACCTAAATTTATGGAGACAAATTTTAAAAAAATTAATTAATAATAAATGTAGCACAAATAGAATGGATATATCTATAATTAATAAGTTAGTATTGCATTACCTTCAATATCATATCGTTAGGAAAGAGCTTTCAAGAACTAATTTTTTCTGCATTTTTTTTATAGGTCTTTGTTCTTCAATATCAAGATCTTTTGCGGATTGAACCTTTTTGTTGGCTGCAAAGAGAAACGGCACAAGATTTGATTCACTTAGTAGTATCTTTGAGTAGCTAGTTAGTGCAACTTACTATGATGGAAATGACACCTCTGCTGCATATGCTAACACAACATCGTTATATGTGGATTCCGCTAATGAAAATTCTAATGTCATTGCAAATGGTGGTGTAAATGGTTGCGAGGCTTGCATTCCAGAACTCATCCTTAAATGCTTATGGTTATTATGGACTGGATACCTTGCCTGGAGGAGGTGCTTCAGGTTAGCAGGACCCTAGACTTGGTTTTGATGGTTTGTGAACGTTTCCCCATTCCATGGATCCTTGGAATGGTTATTTGGGATGTGGTAGACTTAATCCTTACTTCGTCTTCTATTCTAATGCTTTTCTGATGCTTTGCTGCATGGACGTTCCATCATTTTTCTTTTCAAGATCAAAAAGATTTATACAGTTCTGATATTGTGCAGGGTCTACATGACAACAAATAGCGGAGATCTTGATATCCATTGTATTTTCTAAGAGCACGATTGATTGGTAAGTTGCATTCTCTTTTACTAATTGCACGTTCTGGCTTGTAAAACATCACTGTTTAATGTAGACAGTTATGCGAGTTTTATGAATGTGCAGTTCCTCGTGGTGTCCTTTATGGTTATGGTGATCTAGAGATAGTTTGAACCACTATAGAGTATAAAAAAGGAAAACTAACTGGAATTAAACAAATCAATTGTTGTAAGGAAACAATTCAATTGTTGTAAGGAAACAATGTGACCATTGTATTTGCTGTTTGAGAGGAAAAAGTAAATATAAATTGTGAGCTAGTTAGTACCTAAATTTATTAGTTCACTTTCTTTTCCATGAGCACTGTTGATTCCATTTGTTAAATTTGTTGTATTTGCAGAAATGTCTTTGTTATACCGTCGAATGACTTGGGAAATTTTGTGTTGATCTATATTGAAAAAATAACAATTTTTTTTTATTATAGCTATATACAATAGGCTAAAATATAATGAGTTAATTAATTTTATATCTACCTTGTGTCATGTATGTAATAAATAATATCCTGCAGCGTACAATAAGTGATTAATAACATCTATTGTAATTAAATAAAAACAGATATTGTATAATTAGATCAAATTAGAATCACACATTTAGCAAATGTTAATAACAAATATTAGATGATATGCCAACAAAAGTTGCTTATATTGTTTAAAATATCGAAAATCTAAATAAGCAATAACTGTCTAGAACCTAAAACTATTTGAGCTTAACCTAAAAAAAAGTAGCTAGATCTAGAATGGAAAAAAATGTGATCTCTTTTTTTTTTATATAGAGAATAAAGCATCACAAATCCTTTTCAAGTTTGACTCTTTTAGGAGCTATTGGGTCTTCAGTAGCATCCTCGTGGGCTCTTATCTTTTTGGGTCTTCTTGATTGTATTTTCCGACTCTGTTTCTTCATCTAGTACGTCAACTACAATAGAGTTTTTAATTTCGTGTACTTCTTCAGCAATGAAGCATCGTGCAGCTCGATCTCTAGCATATTTTACATCAAGCCTGACAAGAAATGTGTATTCTGGTACTTAGATAAAATGGGAATTCTTTATTCTGTATCAAAGAAGAGAATGTATGGGTAAGAAAAATAAATCTGTATTTAGGATTGTTTCTATTAAGGAAGCTATTTAGAATTGAAAAAAGCAAGTAAAAATGGAAAAAGGACATAAACACAAAATACCTACTAACTGAACTTAATATTTATTATAAGGACCTTTTTTGATGTATAATATCTGTATGTCGCTTAGATACCTAGAGTAGGTAGAAAATTTTGATGATTTACGCTCTAGAACAGTAGGATAATTGTTATTATCTCCTCTTCACCTCTAATTTTTATGCTTTTATGCCCACGAAACATAATGCCGACTAAGATTTCGATATTAAAGACGATATATCTATAATTAGGAAATTTAGCGACCTCTTTTTTAAGAAAGAAAAAAGGGTCAATAAATCGTTATTTTTGAAATATAAAAAATAGTTGCAAGTATAGAATAAATAACCTTTTCTGATATTGATTGTATGTAAGATGCAACACCGCAACCAATCAAGTATCGTGCAACTTCAAACAATGTAACAGTACATCTGTCAATTTCTGTACAATTAGTAGTCTTAGACAAAACGTCTAGTTTTAGAAGAAACCTAGATATAGAAAACATTAGATAGGAAACTATTAGCCCATATATTAATTTTAAAAATTGCTAAAAATAAATTTGGATCTTTCTGTGGATTACCTTTCCTCATAACCACTTATTTCTAAAGGACACTTTGAATCTCTACGCTCAATCTTTTTGTAGCATTTGGTGCAAGATGCATAGTACGGGTCGTAGAGATTTAGTATAGTTTTGATTGTTACATTGAATTTACAATATTTAAGCTACAAATAGAAATATAGAAGAGGTTAGGAGTGATAATTTCGAAGCACAAAAATTTTATGAAGTAATTGAAGAATAGTACCTCATTATCGAACAAACCACCCGCGATATCCTCAATTGTCAAAGTTTTATCTGTGTTAATTTGTAGACTTGGTAGTAGAGTAATATTTGAGTGTTTCTTCTTTTCCAATAAAGACCTGCAAGGTATTTAGTTAGTACAACATGATAAGTACATATTTAGTGTTCATTAATAAGGATATGTGAATATATATTACCATTCTTATAGAGATTTTGCCTTTCAAAAGTGGGATCTATCCACATTGTAGTGATGGATGTGGAGCCTAGGCCAAAATTTCCAACAACAATAGGTAAAAAAATTAGTGTCTAGAAAAAGTACAAAGTTTACTATAAACACGAGCGTTTAAGAAAATACCTTGATATAGTGTAGTCTTAACTTTCGAAAATGCTATAATAAGATTTTGAACACACAACTTCCGGAGCAACTCATTGTCTATGTCTGATGATTCACCCGATGATGTTATAGTTGGGGTAACTCCGAACTGTCAAGGATAAATGTGGCGACAATGAATGAGTAACAGATGTTCTAGTACTCCATGACTACATTGTCTTAATCTCCCGACCTGATGCAATATACAGATATGTCGGACGATATCAATTCTTAGTTTCTTTTGAGAGGAATGGATCAGAAGGTAGTTCTGGTCACTTCTACGGAGAAAATGGTTGCTTGAGGGGATTTGGTAGACTCGAAGCTATGAGATATACTAGTAATCTTGGTGAAGTTAGCTTTGAAGACTTCAACCTTGAATTTGTTTCGGAGGAAAAAATCTTACATGCTCCATTTGACCCTGAGAAAGTACCTTAGAGCTACCGATTATCCTTATCACAACATGACTTGAATGAAGAGCGACAGATATCTCACTACATTGAGGAGGGAGCTTGTATCACAAACCTATGACGGTGCTTCACTGAAGTGGCTATTTGCATCTTGGTTAGTTAATGAGAAAATTGGGTTATGGAACATGTTCAGAAGTATCTTTTACAACAGCCACAAAGGAATAAGAGGCTAGTATAAAAGTGTATAGGCAACTTACTAGAACTTCATTGGGACAACTCTTCCAATTGCATTACTATCATCGGCATTGGCACTTTTGTGGGCGTTCAATTTCGCTTGGCACGAGCTAGGACAACAGCTAATGTCAACTCATTGCCTTGTCGTGACCTTGAGGACAAGGTCAATTTCAAGTGAGAAGGATTGTAATGATCCAAAGTAAATCGGTGACGTGGAGGCACGCGCTTAATGAGCAGAACTATCAAGGACCGAGATTAGTAGTTCGCTATTCATATCAATGCATCCATATTCATCTAGCTAGGAGCCAGCTGTCAAAATCTAGCTTCATGTTAATAAATACCTAGAAATCCACCTTGCAAAGATAGTTATTGATTTATCAGTATACTTCACCCGAAAATTCTCTCTCTAGATTCTTCTTCCTCTCCTTCCTTCTTCTTATTCTTCGCCCATCCTAAACTTCATTACGAGTATTCAAAAAGTTTGAAGTCATCTATGGAGCCGTAGTGTAGCTAAATTCTTAGTTGATTGATTGTAACCGTTGACTCATCTATCAATAAAATTTCTTCTGCAATTTATTAATTCGTTGTGTTTGTGTTGAGTACATTACAAGTGGTATCAGAGAAGTGAACCTGTCTTGGCTGTGGGTAGTAATTCGTAGAAGATGTTTGCGGAATCATCGACTTTGTCTGAATTGGTTGAACGAAACAATGCCAATATGAATGCCCGCATGAAACAGATTCCATTCATGTGGTGAGTAACACTCATATTGGCATCTCTATCCAAAAGTTGATGGAGATGCTTTAGGTGGTGCACAACTATTCTTTTTTGCATATGTGAGTAAGATGGTTTATCAATTTGATTTCACGAATTGGTGCTTATTGGCCAAACCTCCGATTTTGAAAGCAAAGATGTCTATAATTGATATTCTAGATAATTCCAAGTTTCTGGGTAAAAATTGAGTGTTTGAAATTCCAACCAACTGGGGTGACCTCTTGCTCATGGATGGAAACAGATTGCTGTATATTATTAAATTCTTTAAACACATTTGAAATTGGTTTGATATTACACAGGTTCTATGGACTTTCTTTAATGCGGTACAGTTGGTTCTTTGAAGTAGGGGTGTTGAGTTTGAAGGACTGCCAAGTTGGGGCAACTTCGAATGGTCGAGGATAAATGTGGCGTCAATGAATGAGCAACAAATTGTTCCAGTACACCATGACAACTTTGTTTTAATCTCTCGACCTTTTGCAATATACAGAGAAGTCGGCCGATATCAATTCTTAGTTTCCTTTGAGCGGAATGGATCGGAAGGTAGTTCTGGTCACTTCTACGGGGAAAATGGTTGCTTGAGGGGATTTGGTAGACTCGAAGCTACGGGATATACTAGTAATCTCGGTGAAGTTAGCTTTGAAGACTCCAGCTTTGAATTTGTTCCGGAGGAAAAAAATCTTACATGTTCCATTTGACCCTGGGGAAAGTACCTTAGAGCTACTGATTTTCCTTATCACTACATCACTTGTATGAAGAGCGACATATATCTCACTACATTGGGGAGGGAGCTCGTATCACAAACCTATGATGGTGCTTCACTGAAGTGGCTATTTGCATCTTGGTTAGTCAATGAGAAAACTGGGTTATGGAACATGTTCAGAAATATCTTTTACAGCAGCCACAAAGGAATATGAGGCTGGTATAAAAGTGTATAGGCAACTTACTAGAACTTCATTTGGACAACTCTTCCAATTGCATTACTATCATTGGCATTGGCAATTTTGTGGGCATTCAATTTCGCCTGCCACGAGCTAGGACAGCAGCTAATGTCAACTCATTGCCTTGTCGTGACCTTGATGACAAGGTCAATTTCAAGTGGGAAGGATTGTAATGATCCAAAGTAAATTGGGTGACGTGGGAGGCACGCGCTTAATGAGCAGAACTATCAAGGGTCGAGATTCGTAGTTCGCTATTCATATCAATGCATCATATTCGTCCAGCTAGGAGCCAGCTGTCAAAATCTAGCTTCATGTTAATAAATACCTAGAGATCTACCTTGCAAAGACAGTTATTGATTTACCGGTATACTTAACCCAAAAATTCTCTCTAGATTCTTCTTCCTTTCCTGCCTTCCATCCTTCTTCTTATTCTTCGCCCATTCTAAACTTCATTACGTGTATTTAAAAAGTTTAAAGTCATCTATGGAGCCGTAGTGTAGTTAAATTCTTAGTTGATTGATTGTAACCGTTGACTCATCTATCAATAAAATTTCTTCTGCAATTTACTAATTCGTTGTGTTTGTGTTGAGTACATTACAAGTGGTATCAGAGAAGCGAACCTGTCTCGACTGTGGGTATTAATTCGAAGATGTTTCCGGAATCATCGACTTTGTCTGAATTGGTTGAACGAAACAATGCCAATATGAGTGCCCGCATGAATGGAATTTCTGGAATAGTTGTGGATTTAAAACAATTTCAAAGGCAGTGTGAGGGTTGCATATGCAGTGTTGACAACCAGTGTAACTCTTGTGTCTATGAGTGTTTACGTAGTGTTGACTGCCAATGCTATTTTTGTCTTAATGTCTGTTCGGGGGAATTGAATAAAGGGGACAAACCAAGCTGAGGTGGATTCTTGCAACCATGCTATTGAAAATAACGGTGAGATCAATTTAGGATTCAATGATGACCATGTGTTTGATGGTTGTCCTCAGTGGGTAGAGTGTGAAATTCTAGTTGAACTTCAATCCATCCACAATACAGACCCCACAGAGATTGAGATTGTGGACTTACGTTTGTATTCACGACTTACTATTCTTGATGTTGAGGATACAATACCGAAATTGATGGGTCTCGATAATCTGCCGTGCAAAGGACGTAAGCTTGAAACAGAGTTTGGTGAAAAACTATTCGGTATAAAGCTGGAACAAGATAGTTTGATAGCATGTTGTGGCCCTCTTACAGCTACTGGTTTGCTTCCACATGCTTTGGGTTTCTACAATTGTAATTGGGTTGATACGGGGCAAGTTTTTTGGGCATTCCTCGATTGAATAAAGTCGGTTGTGCATTCATTCAGCCGAGTTTTACTTTTCAGTTATTCCAATGGCATTCCATTTCTGCATGTTGTAGATGCTGAAGCAAAGCGACCAATAGTTGCTTTGAAATCAGTGGATTGGTGTCTTGTTTCTTTGTTCATGGTTGCATATGTGAGTAAGATGGTTTATCAATTTGATTTCACAAATTGGCGCTTATTCGCCGGACCTTCGATTTCGAAAGCAAAGATGTCTATAGTTGATATTCTGGATAATTCCAAGTTTCTAGGTAAAAATGAAGTTTTTGAAATTCCAACCAACTGGGGTGACCTCTTGCTCATGGATGGAAACAGATTGCTGCATATTATTAAATTCTTTAAGCTTGGATATACCTTAGGCGCACATATTTGAAATTGGTTTGATATTACACAGGTTCTATGGACTTTCTTTGATGGGGTAGTTTTGGTTCTTGGAAGTAGGGGTGTTGAGTTTGAAGGACTGCCAAGTTGGGGCAACTCCGAATAGTCGAGGATAAATGTGGCGTCAATGAATGAGCAACAAATTGTTCCAGTACACCATGACAACTTTGTTTTAATCTCCCGACCTTTTGCAATATACAGAGAAGTCGTACGGTATCAATTCTTAGGTTCCTTTGAGCGGAATGGATCGGAAGGTAGTTCTGGTCACTTCTACGGGGAAAATGGTTGCTTGAGGGGATTTGGTAGACTCGAAGCTACGGGATATACTAGTAATCTTGGTGAAGTTAGCTTTGAAGACTCCAGCCTTGAATTTGTTCCGGAGGAAAAAATCTTACATGTTCCATTTTACCCTGGGAAAAAATACCTTAGAGCTACTGATTATCCTTACCACTACATGACTTGTATGAAGAGCGACATATATCTCACTACATTGGGGAGGGAGCTCGTATCACAAACCTATGACGGTGCTTCACTGAAGTGGCTATTTGCATCTTGGTTAGTCAATGAGAAAATTGGGTTATGGAACATGTTCAGAAATATCTTTTACAACAGCCACAAAGGAATATGAGGCTAGTATAAAAGTGTTTAGGCAACTTACTAGAACTTCATTGGGACAACTCTTCCAATTGCATTACTATCATTGGCATTGGTACTTTTGTGGACGTTCAATTTCACCTGCCACGAGCTAGGACAACAGCTAATGTCAACTCATTGCCTTGTCGTGACCTTGAGGACAAGGTCAATTTCGAGTGAGAAGGATTGTAATGATCCAAAGTAAATTGGGTGACGTGGGAGGCACGCGCTTAATGAGCAGAACTATCAAGGGTCGAGATTCGTAGTTCGCTATTCATGTTAATGCATCATATTCATCCAGCTAGGAGCCAACTATCAAAAACTAGCTTCATGTTAATAAATACCTAGAGATCCACCTTGCAAAACCAGTTATTGATTTACCGGTATATTTCACCCAAAAATTCTCTGTCTAGATTCTTCTTCCTCTCCTTGCTTCCTTCTTCTTATTCTTCGGCCATCCTAAACTTCTTTACGTGTATTCAAAAAGTTTGAAGTCATCTATGGAGCCGTAGTGTAGCTAAATTCTTAGTTGATTGATAGTAACCGTTGACTCATCTATCAATAAAATTTCTTCTGCAATTTATTAATTCGTTGTGTTTGTGTTGAGTACATTACAAGTGGTATCAGAGAAGCGAACCTGTCTCGACTGCGGGTATTAATTCGAAGAAGATGTTTGCGGAATCATCGACTTTGTCTGAATTGGTTGAACGAAATAATGCCAATATGAGTGCCCGCATGAATGGAATTTCAGGAATAGTTGTGGATTTAAACAATTTCAAAGGTGGTGTGAGGGTTGCATATGCAGTGCTGACAACCGGTGTAACTCTTGTGTCTATGAGTGTTTATGTAGTGTTGACTGCCAATGCTATTTTTGTCTTAATGCCTGTTCGGGGGAATTGAATAAAGGGGACAACCAAGCTGAGGTGGTTTCTTGCAACCATGCTATTGAAAATAACGGTGAGATCAATTTAGGATTCAATGAGGACCAGGTGTTTGACGGATGTCCTCAGTGGGTAGAGTATGAAATTCTAGTTGAACTTCAATCCATCCACAATGCAGACCCCACAGAGATTGAGATTGTGGACTTACGTCTGTATTCACGACTTACTATTCTTGATGTTGAGGATACAATACCGAAATTGATGGGTCTCGATAATCTGCCGTGCAAGGGACGTAAGCTTGAAACAGAATTTGGTGAAAAAGTATTCGGTATAAAGCTGGAATAGGATAGTTTGACAGCATGTTGTGGCCCTCTTACAACTACTGATTTGCTTCCACATGCTTTGGGTTTCTACAATTGTAATTGGGTTGATACGGGGCAAGTTTTCTGGGCATTCCTCGATTGGATAAAGTCGGGTGTGCATTCATTCAGTCGAATTTTACTTTTCAGTTATTCCAATGGCATTCCATTTCTGCATGTCGTAGACGCTGAAGCAAAGCTACCAACAGTTGCTATGAAATCGGTGGATTGGTGTCTTGATTCTTTGTTCATGGAAAAAAAAAGTTGATGAAGATGCTTTAGGTGGTGCACAACTATTCTTTGTTGCATATGTGAGGAAATATGCTTTTTCAATTTGATTTCACGAATTGGTGCTTATTGGCCAGACCTTCGATTCTCTCGAAAGCAAAGATGTCCATAGTTGATATTCTGGATAATTCCAAGTTTCTGGCTAAAAATGAAGTGTGTGAAATTCCAACCAACTGGGGTGACCTTTGCTCATGGATAGAAACAGCTTGCTGCATATTATTAAATTTCGTAAACTTGGATATACCTTAGGCGTACACATTTGCAATTGGTTTGATATTACACAGGTTCTATGGACTTTCTTTGATAGGGTAGAGTTAGTTCTTGAAAGTAGGGGTGTTGAGTTTGAAGGACTGCCAAGTTGGGGCAACTCCAAACGGTCAAGGATAAATGTGGCGACAATGAATGAGCAACAGATTGTTCCAGTACTCGATGACAACTTTGTTTTAATCTCCCGACCTTTTGCAATATACAGAGAAGTCGGACGATATCAATTCTTAGTTTCCTTTGAGCGGAATGGATCGAAAGTTAGTTCTGGTCACTTCTACAGGGAAAATGGTTGCTTGAGGGGATTTGGTAGACTTGAAGCTACGGGATATACTAGTAATCTTGGTGAAGTTAGCTTTGAAGACTCCTGCCTTGAATTTGTTCCGGAGGAAAAAATCTTACATGTTCCATTTGACCCTGGGGAAAGTACCTTAGAGCTACTGATTATCCTTACCACTACATGACTTGTATGAAGATGAAGGGGCTATGTTGCATCTTGGTTAGTCAATGAGTAAATTGGGTTATGGAACATGTTCAGAAATATCTTTTACCGCAGCCACAAAAGGAATATGAGGCTGGTATAAAAGTGCATAGGCAACTTACTAGAACTTCATTGGGACAACTCTTCCAATTGCATTTCTATCATTGGCACTGGCACTTTTGTGGGCGTTCAATTTCACCTGCTACGAGCTAGGACAGCAGCTAATGTCAGCTCATTGCTTTGTCGTGACCTTGAGGACAAGGTTTATTTCAAGTGGGAAGGATTGTAATGATCCAAAGTAAATGGTTCACGTGGGAGGCACGCGTTTAATGAGCAGAACTATCAAGGGCCAAGATTAGTAGTTCACTGTTCATATCACTGCATCATATTCGTCCAGCTAGGAGCCAGCTGTCAAAATCCAGCTTCATGTTAATAAATACCTAGAGATCCACCTTGCAAAGACAGTTATTGATTTACCGTATACTTCACCAAAAAATTCTCTCGCTAGATTCTTCTTCCTCTCCTTCCTTCCTTCTTATTCGTCACCCATCCTAAACTTCATTACGTGTATTCAAAAAGCTTGAAGTCATCTATGGTTAGAATTAGCTATCTGTGAGTGGCCACTCGTGAGGCACTTTCCAAACAAAAATTGCATTTGTTTGGTCTTCTCTTTATTCGTTTGCTATTCATTTCAGGAAACTATTTCAAAATACCTAACCCTACCTTAATTCACTCTCTCAAACAATTGGAGATGTGTTCGCCAACTACTCCAATCTGGTAGCCTTGTAACTGTTCTATGTAATCATTACTTAATTGATCCTTGCTGCTAGATTTTTGTTTCTTTTCTTCTTTCTAATAATCAGTATGTTATGTTTCTTGCTGTATTTTTTCATCAACTACTTGATATTTAACTGGTTCCGTTTTGCTGAGTCATATGATATTAATCTGGTATCTTTGATGAATATAAAAGACTAAAGGTGGACTTAAACGACAATGAACATGGGATGGGGTTTCTGTAGGTTTACATCTCATATCAGTCTTTTTTTATACTGAGTACATGTTGTAGCATAAGGAGAGGATAAGACAGAGACTAATTTAGTTTACTTTGATCCCTCAAATGCTCGTATTTGATCCCCTTTTTTTTTTCTTGTCAATTATTGTAAATGTCTTTGAAGTTTTATGTTCTTCATACCTTCCAAGATAACTAATCCCTTGCATCTTGATGTTTTGTCGTCCCGTTTCTTTCTGCCAGTGTTGAGCAGGGCGAGCTGAATTATCAATCCGAACCTATGATATCCTAGGACTTCCAAATGAATATTTTGATTGTACAAATTTATACTTTTTTTAACGGCTCAATGGCATCTGAGAGGCACTGCTGGAAGGATAATAGTAGAGGTAAAGATGAATTTAATACTGAGTACATATTTTTTGTACTTTGATTATTGTATTATTTTGCTGTAGTTAGCATTCAGAATGCTTTCTTATTCTTTCACTTCTGTTTGTTCCTTTCTCTGAACTGCTTTAGACCGGTTTTCCTCAAGCTGAGTCTCTATTGGAAACTACCTCTCTACCTCGGCGGTAGTGGTTAGGTCTGTGGAACTACACTCTGTATATTCTTGTGAATAAGCACACAAAAGAATGCTTCTTACTTCTTTAGACCGGTTTTCGTCGAGCCGAGAGTCTATTGGAACTGCGGTAGGGGTTAGGTCTGTGGAACTACACTCATAATCACTCTATTGTTGCTTGATATGTCCAGGTTCTCACAAGTTATTAACTTATTATTGCATAATGTTGTAGTCAATTCTTGTAATGTAGCGTCACCTTTACTGAAGAGGAGGTGGTTCTCCTTGTCGATAGGATGAAATTCGGATGATATTGTATGCAGTGTCCAGTTGCTCTTATCTAGATCAGCCAGCAATACAATATTACATCTTCATTGTACGTGTTTCTATACTTTTTAGATAGTATAGTTGCCTGTGAATGCACTATCTGCACTCAACCCACTAATATGCACTACTTTTATATGGCCTGCTTACTGCCTAAACTTGTTGATCAACCGTCTTTCTGGAGGCTTTTCACAACTGTTCTTGTACTTGTTGCTGCTTATATTTGCCATCACAATAATAAGTTCCGGCTGCGTTTATAGTATTTTGTCAAGTAGAGAACTTCAAGTCATGGATGTCTATTCAGGTTCGTAGAGGACATGTAGGTATTCCTCTGTCTATGTCCCTTGTCAATTCTTTTTTTTCTTTTTTCTTTTTTTTGTAAAAGAGCTTATCGATGTGAAATGTGATCTTTCTGTATGCAGTTTTACTTTGTTGTCTTTAACCACACACAGAGAGACAAATAAAATACAAGAGAGGCAACATTAGCTCGTCTTAATGTCAACGGAAAAAATCAAAGTGAAATTGCTACTGTAGGTTACTTGAACATTTAGACCTGGTTAATTCAGGGAATATTAGGCATTTTAAATTTGAACAGTTATTGTCAAATACTTGTTCTATATCTTTTATTTCTAGGTTTATATGAGAAGTATTTTAGCATATGCTATGCACGACTAAATGGATGTGATTTAGGAAAATCAGTCTTGCTCAAACCGGTGCCTTTCGGGACTTTAATTGTCAATATATCAGCAGCTTGCAGTATTTTCAACCTAGAAGAAAGCAGTGAGTATACATATACTTTTAAACAGTCAGAGAAATGCCATAGTATGTGAATGCTTTCTCTACATTTAAACAAATTATAGCTTTTCTTGTGGGATATCCTATATGATACTCAATACTATTGTTTAGCTATAAATAATAAGGATTAACTTGTAAATCAAAAGTTTACCTTTCTAAGGCTAACTAAGAGGTTAGCAGTATTAATCAATAATATTGTTAGTTATAAATGGTAAGCATTAAATATTAAATCAAAATTTTACCACTTATGGCCAACTAAAGAGGTTAGCAGTATTAATCACTGCCTACCATTCAAATTTATTGGTCAGCTCATTTTCATCATAGTGTAAATATTTCCATTATAAATAGGAGTAATTGAGTGGATGATTATTAAACAAAAAAATATAATCCATTCTCTCAACTAAATAGCTTGCAATAGCTCAACTATATTATGGCCGATTATCGTTTCAAGACAGTAGTATTCCTGCTAGTTCAACTTCTGTCGGTTGGTGTTATGATGGGTCAAAATTCGTACGACTTAATGGCGTATGTTGTTCAATGGAAAAGCACTTTCTGCAAGACCAATCATTGCAAACCGGGGCCTCTTGATACCTTCTCTATTCATGGCTTGTGGCCTGCGAATGTAACCGGACATAGCATGAAGTGTGTGTCCCCTAAAGGGGAAGAAAGAGACGTTGATACTCTGGCACGTGTCTATGTAAAATAGAACACAATTTATATACTTAGGTTACATCTAAATATATTTCAATTCTACTTGTAACTCTCTCTTTTTAAAAAAAAATTAATATACTTGATTATATGCTAGATGGGCGGTGACCAGAAGTTGGAAACAGATCTGAAAGCTATATGGCCTAATTTGGTAGCAGCTGGCAATGGCAAAGACAACGACCGAGACTTCTGGAAGCATGAGTGGACAAAACATGGTTTTTGTTCAAGTCTGGCTCTCCCAATTGCGGCTTACTTTAATGGAGCAGTAATGGTACATAACAATTTGATTGCAATAAACAACAAGAATAATCTGCGTGATTACTTGGCTGAGGGAGGAGTTACGCCAGCTAATGCGTATACCAAGCAAGTTATCTTCACAGCTGTTCAGCGTCTGGTTGGCGCAAATAATAATGTCTATGTCGCATGCACGGTAGATTCGAAGAATAAAAAAGACATTTATCTCAAAGAGATCCACTTATGCCTGGACACTACCCTGCGCAGCTTCGTTTCTTGCCCTACTGCAAATCCAGATTTAAGAAAATGCGGGCAACCCACCTCCCAAATTATTATTCCTGCTTAGTTTTTAAGGTTGTTTAATATTTTAAATTAAGTCTGTTTACTAGATAGACTTGTGTTTTCTGGCTTGCTGTATCATCCTTTAGCAGTCAGAGAAATATCTTGTCAAAAAAGTCATCAATATGAATAGATGAATGCGGTGGTTTCTGAAACTGTTTTCTTGCTTTTGATTGATGTATATTGGTGCCAAAATCTTAACTGGACGATCAACAAGCCCCTGTCTGAGGATTTGTTTTTGGAGTGTCTGAATAAATAACCAATGCCAATTTTAATCAAGTGCATGATGTGGTTTAGAACGAATATCTTGTGTTCTGTAAGTATAAACTATAAAGCTATGTCGGCATTTGTAGCGAGAAAAGAGAACCGCAGACTGGGTGGGACGTTTCTGTCGTGAGAAAACGTTAGAGGAGAATGTTGCTATTAGTTTATTAATAACTTTTTTTTGTTGATATTTTGCGACTGTTACATGTTGTCTGATGAACTGAAATTCTCCCTGTTTAAGATCACAACTGTCTTTTGCTTCCATATGCATGCAATGGATTACTTCTCTCATGCTGTGATTTGATATTTTGCTGGTTCATGAAGTGCATTAGTGCGTGTTCTCTTCGCTGCATGGGATATCCAATTATCAGTTGGTGTTGATTCAACTACTTTAACAAGTACTTGTGTAGTTACTAAGAAGTTTTTATTAGTAAGATGCATCGTCATATAAACCAAATGCATAAGCTTTTTTAATCCCTTTTTTCTAGATGGAAGTTGTGCTTAAAAAAAAATCAGTTTTGTTAAGTGATTATCAAAGCATCCAGATATGAAAAACTTGGTTCGAGGTTTGAATCTGTGCCAACAACCAGGTCTCTTCCTCAGCCTGCTAGTGCAGCAAATCGAAGGACGCGTCCTGATCTAATGGAAGAGCAGCAGACCCCTGTGGCATTGAATGGGGAAAAAGGTGCCGAGGGCGTAAATGCTACAGAGAGTCTTTAAGGATGCTTCAAAGAGTCTTGGTGGTAAAATAATAGGAAATTCTTCTTCACTGTGTTTGGTTTACAATAACTGTCCATTGTTTCCTTTGCCAGTGTAATAGCTGATTTGATTATTCTTGTTAATGTTCTCGTGATTACAGTTTGTCCAACTACAGTGAAGCGCATTTGCGGGCAGCATGGGATCTCTAGATGGCCATCTCGCAAGATAAACAAGGTTAACCGGTCCCTTTCAAAGCTAAAACGTTTAATTGAATCCGTTCAAGGAGCTGATGGAACATTCAGTCTTGACTTCACTTGCACCAAATTCACTTGCTGTTGCTGTTGGTTCTATTTCTTGGCCTGCAGGCATGACTGATTCGCCGTGTAAAGCTTCTGAGTACTATGAAGAGAAGAATGAGTTCTCCAACCATGGAACACCAGCAAGTCATGAAGAAGCTGAACCCTCCAATCAAATGCTGGGAAGCAGGATTATTGGGAACTAAAAGCTCTCTCCGAAGCAGAATGGTTTTGTGCGTGAAGGGTTACACAAATCCAGAACCGGGAGCTTCTCGAGAGAAGAGAACACGGGGATACCTACCTCCCATGGATCATGCCTAGGGAGTCCTTGCCCTGCAAATGAATCCCGCCCCCCTCAGAATGAACTGGTCAATTCACCGACACAGGAGTCGGTCATGAAAGTGGAAGGCTCTTTGGAACCAGCTTGACAGTTGACAGGCCACAGGAGAAATAAATTTGTCCACTGCATTTCTAGTGCTTGGGCTTTGAATGCTAGTTGAGGATGCAGGCCGCTCACATGATCTGAGAAATCTTTGTCCGGCTGGAGATGTTATGTTTGACGAACGTGTCCCCGAATACAGTTGGACAAGGCTAAGGATCAGTTTCCTCTTCCTGCCGAGAAGATGCCACAATTTTCTACCAGGCCCGAAGTAACATCCATTACAATAAAAGCAACTTTCGACTTTGTAAGTTCCCGGTATATTTAAGTTGATGGAGGAAGTAGCCAAGAGGCTTAAAAGTTAGAGGTGAGAACTTTCGATATCAAGCACTTAGACGATGACCACGAGTGGGTTTTAATCGCCGGTGATGCAGATCTACAAGAATTTGTAAATATATAAGAACCATTCTTGTAGTACTAGGGTTTTTGTCCATGTGGAGGAGCGTAGGTTTTGGTTTTAGAAAGTTTTCTTTTCAATTGCATTCATCTTGTAAGAATAAGTTTTTTGCTTTTGTTGGTGTAACTTCACCTCCTCTTTATCCGTACCCATTATTCCATTGTCCATTTTAGATATTTGAAATGGATTATATTGAGTATGATGTACTGAAGAGATTCTTATAGCCGATCTGAAATAATTATGTCCAAGGAGAAGCATAATTTTTTGGTTGTTTGTTTGGAACCTTATTATGCGTTATTTGAGCTGAATGTTGGAAATAATCTCTTCATGTCACAATATAGGGGTAAGATTGGAACTGAAAAAGATAATCTTTCTTGTCCGCCTACACGAGTTTTCCAGCAAAAATTGCTCGGGTCTACTCATGTGGGATATTACACTAACTAAGAGTTTCCAATGAGGGATCATGCATGCTGTCCAGTGTGGTGTTCGGACTTATTTGGCTTTGCCTGTGTTTGAACCTATTGAAAAGAATTGTGTTGGTGTGATTGAGCTTGTCACAGTTTGGAAAGGTGGCTACTTGACTTATTATGAAGTTGAACGAGTACTGAATCCGCTCGAGGTTCGCCCTATCTCCTTATGTTTGGCATTTAGATAAAACATTATAGGTAATTTTAAGTTAACGTACGAGTGCATGATAGTCATGCACTCACTACACCCTTTCTTCTTATGTTTGGCAGTTAGACATTATATGTAGTTTTAAGTTGACGTACGAGTGCATGATCACTACTCTGATGTGGGTAATGGGTGCGAATTTAACTTTAAATATATACAGTTCGAGTGGAACCCCTCACCACCAAATTAAAACATCACTACTCTGATGTGGGTAATGGGTGCGAATTTAACTTAAATATATATAGTTCGAGTGGAACCCCTCACCACCAAATTAAAACTTGTATCTGCCATTCGTTCGAGCCACAAACTAGTTAGCTAATTTAAGTGTACGATAATTTTGACAATGTTGGAGATGCCCGTATGATTTATGACCTTAACAGACACAAGGTTTGAACTAAGGAGAGTCTTGTAGCAATAGTAAAGTTGTCTCCGTGAGACTTACAAGTCACGGGCTCGACCCCGCTGATGCATGTGTCAAGGATAGACTGCCTACATCACAACTCATTGAGGTGCGGTCTTTCCACAAATCATACATGATTAGGTTCAAGCAGTAAATTGTAACGCCCCGTATTCAATTACGTGTATTGGCGTATTCAAGTACGTGTATTGGTCTTATTTATATGGAATTAATTTTATTCTATTTTATTTATACCGGAATTTGCCCATCGATGGTTCCATACGAAGGTTATTGAATAAGCTTTCCAACGATATAAAGATTTCCAAAAACGGATAGGTTTCGGATATAATCGAGCACGTTCGAAACTATAAAACGGTGGCCGGGATATTGGGAATAGTAAATGTGCAGGAAAATTTCCTACACACAAACTACTGAGGCCAGCCAATTTTTTGGGTCAACTTTGAACGATCATAACTCCATTAATATAATGAACTGGGAGAGCTGCGACCTATTAAAAGAAAGATCTTTGAGTCTTCTTTCCAATGCAATTGGTTTCATCTAAATCCAACGTCTGAGTAAGGAGTTATACTCGTTTTACTTCAGCCTCTCAAAACAGATTTTTAGGGTCAACTTCAAACGACCATAACTCCTTGTACAAGACGAACTGGGTGGCCTACTTTATATGAAATGAAAGCCCTTTGAATTATCTTTCCAACTATATCAATTTCACCCAAATCCGATATCGGAGCAAAGAGTTATGATCGATCTACTTTAGCTTATCAAAACAGTCCACCAAAGGACAGATTTGACATTATTTAAATTTTAAAGGCACTTTGGTCATTCCCTATGATATTATGGACGGGAATATGTGTATATATACATGTATATGAGTTCAAAAACTCATTTTCATCATCAATCATTGAGAAAGAACAAACACTAGCCAAATTTAACCTTTAAATTACTTTTGATTCAACTGTAGAAATTCCAAAGTAATCCGATAACTGCGTTTGTCATCTCGAGAGCTTCGAACGACACCTATTATTTGTGCAAACAGGATTGCATAATCAAGAGGTGAATTCTAAGGTATGAATATTGTTTGCCTTTGTTCTCTTCCATAAGTATATGTGTGATAGAGGATTATATGTATTGGTTGTTATTGAAAAGTGATGGAAATAGGGTTATGGACTATTTTGCATGGTTTGGTTTTATTGAATTGTGGAAGGTGGATATGGTAATTGAGTTATGAAAGGTGGATATGGTGATATACTATTGAATTGATGACTATTTATGTCTATGGCTCAATTTGGTTTAATGGATTGGTTGGAAGGATAAATGAATCCAAACTTGATATTGGAGGATGTTGTATGAATATGCATGGCATGTGAATGTAATTGGAGTATAAGAGGGTTAAAGTGACACCCTTTATGGTGTAATTAAGGCTTACTACTTAACCACTAGTTTGGTGAATTCAAATAATTGAATTGTGACATTTGGTCGCTAATACTAGATTGCTATATATGTTCATTGTAGATAAGTAATTCGAAAAGACGAGAAGTCCATTTGGGACTAGTATTGAAGGTTGACAGTCAGGTATGTAAAGCATACTCTATACCATATCTTTGGCATGAAAGTGAACAATTGTTCTATTAAGAAAGTTTTCAAAGTTATTCAGTAACATGTGATCCATAATGATTTTGTATGATGTCCTACGTTACCAATGAACTTGTTTCCACCCTACAAGATGTCAAGACATTCCAATACTTACTTGTTTTCCAAATCTTACATATTTATTGCACTAATGAATGTCAGAAGGTATCCGGTTACTCGAACAAGATCCATGTGCTATTAATGACTCCAAAACATTTCATTGATATACCAATAAGTTCCTACTTCATTGTTATGGCATTGATGACTCCAAAACACTTTATTGATGTGCCAATGAGTTCTTACTTCATTTTTATTGCATTGATGGTCTATTTATATGTCTCTTATTGATGTATCATTGTTTCAAAGTATCAAAAATGTGGTGGCGACCGAAATAACAATCTCAAAGATTAATTGAACTAAGTGATGGAAGTTCTCTCTTATCGGGTGGTATCCCAGGGGCATAAGCCTATCATGGGTCGATCCCTAGTTATGTGTTTATGGGTGGTATCCCAGGGGCATAAGCCTAGCATGGGTCGATCCCAGTTGTTATGTACTGGAGGCAGCCTAATGGTCACAATACAGTACAGTAATGATTACAAAGATGATAAGAACGAAGGTAAAGTGATTGAATAAATACAATGTACAGGTTGTCACAAGTTCTAGTAAGTGTGGTCCACTCCTATTACGATTTATTCACTTGTTTCTGATTTCTATTGAGCTCCTATATCATATGTGATTATCTACAGCTTTACATACTCAGTACATATTTCGTACTGACGTCCCCCACGGGGGACCTGCATTTCATGCTGCAGGCACAGGTACCTCAGCTCATACACCGCACAAGTAGAAGCCAAGATACCCAGCTGCTTTTGGTGAGCTCCAGTTTGCTTCGGGACTTTCCGTGTCATATCCAGTCACTTTTGGTATTGTATAAAAGTTAGTTATATGGCGGGGTGTGTCCCGACCTTAGTTAAACTTTGTGTATTGTCTAGAGGTTTTGTAGACCTAATGTACAGTCAAGGTGGTATTTTGTTAATAGACGTGATGGCTCCAACGGCCAAGTATTGTATATACATATATATGTGTGCTCGAGCTTATACAGGTGATTATTTCCTTTTATATGCGACATGATGTTGTCCGAATTTCTGGTTGTCATAGAGGTATGCATGGGAAGTATAAGGTTATGAGCTGGTTCTCCCGAGCCTCCTCGGTTACGGATGCCAGTCTGCCCCAATAGGATTTGAGGCGTGACAAAAGTGGTATCAGAGAAGTTCGTCCTAGTAAGTTTACAAAGTCGTGTCTACGTAGAGTCTTGTTTATCGGTGTGTCGTGCACCGCATCTATAAACAGGAGGCTATGGACATTTAGGAATTATTTTTTTTCTTCATGTCTTAGATCGTGCGATAGAGCCTATATTGTATATGAAGTCATAGTTGACCAATGAATCAGTTTGTTTGTCTTATTATAGTAATGATGCCGGTTACCAGAAGCAAGAATACTGGTAAGCAAGTAGATGTGTCTGCCGGAGAGGGGACTAGTAAGTCACCCACTATACCAGCTAATCAAAGTGAGGCTCCAGCTGAGCATGCATCAAAAACTTCCCCCAGTCCGAAAGAAATAAGGGGGAGGAGAACTATATCCCCAGAGCCACCTATTAATGTTGTTGATCAAGATCTTAGAAATGCAGTGCAACTTTTAACTCGTATAGTTGTTGGGCAAGCTCAAGGGCAAGCCATTCCTACCACGGGTCCTAGTGGTACAGATAGGGCGGCTATCCTTCGAACACAGGATTTTCTTAAGATGGATCCTCCCACTTTTACTGGATCAGATCTTAACGAAGACCCACAGGACTTTATTGATCAAATTCAAAGGGCCTTGGATGTTATGCATGTAACGGGTAGAGAGACAGTGGAGTTAGCGGCGTATAGATTTAAAGGGGAGGTCATATATTGGTATGAGGACTGGAAACGATCTAGGGGTATTGATGCACCCCCAGCTACTTGGAAAGAGTTCGAAGAGGCATTTCTTGATCATTATCTTCCATTCGAGATTCGTCAGGCCCGTGCAAATCAATTTTTAAATCTTCGTCAGGGGAATATGAGCGTGGGGGAGTACAGTCTCCGATTTAATTCCTTGTAGAGATATGCTCCTAATGTTGTAGCTACTATAGATGACAGAGTTCATCAATATGTGGATAGGCTAGATCCATATCTGGTTAGAGATTGTACTATTGCCGCTTTGAACAAAGATATGGACATAGCGAGGATCCAAGCTTTTGCACAGAAAATGGAAGATCAGAGACAGAAGAGAAGAACACAGGAATTAGAAAGAGGATATTCCAAGAGGGCCAGATCTACAGGGCAGTTCATGGCATCCCAAGGAGGATTCAGACCACAGTTTTCTGCTAGACCACCTAGGCCATTATCTTTTTATTCTGCAGCGAGTGCCTCACCACAGTTCCAAGGTTCCAGAAGAAATCAATTTGGGCACAGAAGTGAGAGTTAGAGTTCGCGGACAGTGGGGTACCAAGGTCAAGGGAATATGAGCCAATCGAGACCTCCTCGAGAGCCATGCAATAAATGTGGAAGGTATCATTTAGGCGCATGTCGGCTGGGGACCAATGTTTGCTTTTGGTGTGGTATGTCGGGGCATATGATGAGGAAATGCCCACAAAGGGACATAGGGGGTATGGCACGACCTACGAGGTTATTTGTTGCATCATCATCATCGATGCCTTATTCAGGAAGGGGTGCACAACCAATGGGTCGTGTTAGAGGTGATAGAGGAGCCACGAGTTCTAGCGGGGCTCAAAATCGTACGTATGCTCTAGCGGATCGACAGAATTTAGAGGCTTCCCCAGATGTGGTTACGGGTACGTTGTCTATCTTTTCATTCGATTTATATGCCTTAATTGATCCCGGTTCTACATTATCTTATGTTACTCCATTGGTTGCTGGAAAGTTCGAAAGAATACCCGAACTGTTAGTTAAGCCATTTGAAGTGTCCACACCGGTTGGGGAATCTATTATAGCTAGAAGGGTTTATCGAAACTGCATAGTAACTATTTGTGGTCGTGATACGATGGCTGATCTTGTGGAGTTAGAAATGATAGATTTTGATGTTATAATGGGTATGGACTGGTTGGCATCTTGTTATGCCACAATTGATTGCTGCACGAAAAAGATATATTTCCATTTTCCAAATGAATCAGTCCTTGAATGGAAAGGTAAAATTAGCGCGCCAAGAGGTAGATTTATTTCTTATTTTAAGGCAAGAAGAATGATTTCCAAGGGATACATATATCATTTAGTTAGAGTAAGGGATACAGAAGCGGAGCCACCAACTCTTCACGTTGTTCCGATGGTAAATGAATTTTCTGATGTATTTCCCTCCTGAACGAGAAGTAGAGTTTGGTATTGATGTAATATCAGGAACCCAACCAATCTCCATTCCTCCGTATAGAATGGCCCCAGCAGAATTACGAGAATTGAAAGAGCAATTGAAAGATTTGCTAGAGAAGGGATTCATAAGTCCTAGTATGTCCCCTTGGGGAGCACCAGTGTTATTTGTGCGCAAAAAGGATGGTTCGCTGAGGATGTGTATTGATTATCGGCAATTGAATAAGGTGACTATTAAGAATAAATATTCTCTCCCAAGAATTGATGATTTATTTGATCAGTTACAGGGCGCCAAGTGCTTTTCTAAGATTGATTTGAGGTCAGGTTACCACCAAGTGAGGTTCAAAGAGAAGGATATACCTAAGACAGCTTTCCGAACATGGTATGGTCACTATGAGTTTCTAGTTATGTCATTTGGGCTAACAAATGCACCCGCAGCTTTTATGGATTTGATGAATAGGGTTTTTAAGCCATTCCTGGATGTATTTGTGATAGTTTTTATAGATGATATTCTAGTTTATTCTAGATCAGAAGAGGACCATGCCAATCACTTACGACAGGCATTGCAGACTCTTCGTAATTGTAAGTTTTATGCAAAGTTCTCTAAATGTGAGTTTTGGTTAAAGTCGGTGGCATTTTTGGGTCATATTGTATCTAGTGAAGGGATAAAGGTTGATGCTCAAAAGATAGAAGATGTGAAGAACTGGCCAAGGCCCACAACGCCTACGGAGATTCGTAGTTTTCTCGGGTTGGCCGGTTATTATAGAAGGTTTGTTAAAGGTTTTTCTTCCATTTCAGCACCCTTAACCAAGCTAACCCATAAAGCATCCAAATTCCAATGGAATGATGCCTGTGAGAAGAGTTTTCAAGATTTAAAGAACAAGTTGATTTCTACACCCGTGTTAGTACTTCCAGAAGGCACTGAAGGGTATACAGTGTATTGTGATGCTTCCAGAATTGGTTTAGGATGTGTATTGATGCAGCATGGTAAGGTAATAGCATATGCTTCTAGACAATTGCGGCCACATGAGAAAAATTATCCTACACACGATCTTGAGTTGGCAGCAGTTATTTTTGCTTTAAAGATATGGCGCCACTACTTATATGGGGTTCATGTTGATATATATACTGACCATAAGAGCTTGCAATATATTTTTAATCAGAAGGATCTAAATTTAAGGCAGCGGAGATGGCTTGAACTATTAAAGGACTATGATGTTGATATCTTGTACCATCCAGGGAAAGCAAATGTGGTAGCTGATGCGTTAAGTCGTAAGGCTATGATGGAACCTATAGAAAGGCAAGGGATGATTAAAGATCTTCACCAGTTAGCTAGTTTGGGAGTTCGCCTTCTTGAAACTCCGGACAAAGAGCTTATCGTACATAATGCTGCGGAATCTTCATTAGTAGCTGAAATGAAAGAGAAGCAATATGCAGATCCTATTTTATTACAGCTTAAGGAGAACGTTCAGAGTGGTGCGACCAAGGCATTTGAGCTTACGCGAGAAGGAGTACTTCAGTGCCAAAACCGATTGTGTGAGCCGGATGTAGACGGGCTAAGAAAGAAGATTATGACAAAGGCACATTTTTCAAGGTATTCCATTCATCCAGGATCAACCAAAATGTATCAAGATTTGAAAGATATGTATTGGTGGAATGACATGAAGAAGAGCATTGCAGAATTTGTAGCTGAATGTCCAAATTGTCAAAGAGTTAAAGTTGAGCACCAAAAACCCGGAGGTTATATGCAATGCATTGATCTTCCAAGCTGGCAGTGGGACATGATCAACATGGATTTCGTTATTGGTTTACCTCGTACATCCCGGAAGTTTGATTCTATATGGGTGATTGTTGATAGGCTTACCAAATCCGCACATTTCCTACCAGTTAGGACCACTTACACAGTTGAAGAGTATGCGAAGCTGTACATTAAAGAGATAGTCCGATTACATGGAGTGCAAATCTCTATTATATCAGATCGGGGAACCCAATTTATCGCAAACTTTTGGAAGTCTTTTCAGAGGTGTTTGGGAACACAAATGAAGTTGAGTACAGCTTTTTACCCTCAAACAGATGGGCAAGCAGAACATACCATCCAAACACTTGAAGATATGCTACGAGCTTGTGTAATAGATTTTAAGGGCAACTGGGATGATCATTTACCTCTTATTGAGTTTGCCTACAATAATAGCTATCATTCAAGTATCAAAATGGCACCATATGAAGCTTTATATGGAAGGAAGTGTAGATCACCAATAGGATGGTTCGAAGTGGGTGAAACTCTTTTGTTCGGACCGGATCTTATTTATCAAGCCATAGAGAAGGTTAAAGTAATTCAGCAATGACTGAAAACAGCCCAAAGTCGACACAAGTCATATGCGGATAGTAGAAGGAGAGGGCTAGAGTTTTCTATAGGTGATTGGGTATTTTTGAAGGTATCACCAATAAAGGGGTAATGAGATTTGGCAAGAAAGGGAAGTTGAGTCCACGTTATATAGGCCCATATAAGATCACTCGAAGGTTTGAACAAGTTGCATATGAATTAGAGCTACCCCAAGAGCTCTCATCAGTACATCCGGTATTTCATGTGTCAATGCTTCGAAAGTGCATCGGAGATCCATCATATATCACTTCTACTGAGGATGTGCAAGTTGCGGAATATCTTACCTATGAGGAAGTGCCTATTGCTATTCTAGATCGCCAAGTTGAGAAGATGAGAAATAAAGAGATAGCATCGGTGAAAGTACGTTGGAGAAATCGTCAAAGGGAAGAGATTACATGGGAAGCTGAGGAAGCAATGAAATCTAAGTACCCTCATTTGTTCAAAGATGAAGAGGAAGTTCAAGAAACGGAGTTAGAACATTAACAAGTAAGTTTTTCTTTATATATGCATAGTATTTATGTGATGATGTGAATGTTAATGGTGGACTTGAACTTGTTTTGGTTGAATAACTACGCTAACATTCGAGGACGAATGTCCTAAAGGGGGGAAGGACGTAACGCCCCGTATTCAAGTACGTGTATTGGCGTATTCAAGTACGTGTAGTGGTCTTATTTATATGGAATTAATTTTATTCTATTTTATTTATACCGGAATTTGCCCATCGATGGTTCCATACGAAGGTTATTGAATAAGCTTTCCAACGATATAAAGATTTCCAAAAACGGATAGGTTTCGGATATAATCGAGCACGTTCGAAACTATAAAACGGTGGCCGGGATATTGGGAATAGTAAATGTGCAGAAAAATTTTCTGCACACAAACTACTGAGGCCAGCCAATTTTTTGGGTCAACTTTGAACGATCATAACTCCATTAATATAATGACAAAAGCAATTGTTCTTTAAAAGAAAGATCTTTGAGTCTTCTTTCCAATGCAATTGGTTTCATCTAAATCCAACGTCTGAGTAAGGAGTTATACTCGTTTTACTTCAACCTCTCAAAACAGATTTTTAGGGTCAACTTCAAATGACCATAACTCCTTGTACAGGACGAACTGGGTGGCCTACTTTATATGAAATGAAAGCCCTTTGAATTATATTTCCAACTATATCAATTTCACCCAAATCCGATATCGGAGCAAAGAGTTATGGTCGATCTACTTTAGCTTATCAAAACAGTCCACCAAAGGACAGATTTGACATTATTTAAATTTTAAAGGCACTTTGGTCATTCCCTATGATATTATGGACGGGAATATGTGTATATATACATGTATATGAGTTCAAAAACTCATTTTCATCATCAATCATTAAGAAAGAACAAACCCTAGCCAAATTTGACCTTTAAATTACTTTTGATTCAACCGTAGAAATTCCAAAGTAATCCGATAACTGCGTTTGTCATCTCGAGAGCTTCGAACGACACCTATTATTTGTGCAAACAGGATTGCATAATCAAGAGGTGAATTATAAGGTATGAATATTGTTTTCCTTTGTTCTCTTCCATATGTATATGTGTGATAGAGGATTATATGTATTGGTTGTTATTGAAAAGTGATGGAAATAGGGTTATGGACTATTTTGCATGGTTTGGTTGTATTGAATTGTGGAAGGTGGATATGGTAATTGAGTTATGGAAGGTGGATATGGTGATATACTATTGAATTGATGACTATTTATGTCTATGGCTCAATTTGGTTTAATGGATTGGTTGGAAGGATAAATGAATCCAAACTTGATATTGGAGGATGTTGTATGAATATGCATGGCATGTGAATGTAATTGGAGTATAAGAGGGTTAAAGTGACACCCTTTATGGTGTAATTAAGGCTTACTACTTAACCACTAGTTTGGTGAATTCAAATAATTGAATTGTGATATTTGGTCGCTAATACTAGATTGCTATATATATTCATTGTAGATAAGTAATTCGAAAAGACGAGAAGTCCATTTGGGACTAGTATTGAAGGCTGACAGTCAGGTATGTAAAGCATACTCTATACCATATCTTTGGCATGAAAGTGAACAATTGTTCTATTAAGAAAGTTTTCAAAGTTATTCAGTAACATGTGATCCATAATGATTTTGTATGATGTCCTACGTTACCAATGAACTTGTTTCCACCCTACAAGATGTCAAGACATTCCAATACTTACTTGTTTTCCAAATCTTACATATTTATTGCACTAATGAATGTCAGAAGGTATCCGGTTACTCGAACAAGATCCATGTGCTATTAATGACTCCAAAATATTTCATTGATATACCAATAAGTTCCTACTTCATTGTTATGGCATTGATGACTCCAAAACACTTTATTGATGTGCCAATGAGTTCTTACTTCATTGTTATTGCATTGATGGTCTATTTATATGTCTCTTATTGATGTATCATTGTTTCAAAGTATCAAAAATGTGGTGGCGATCGAAATAACAATCTCAAAGATTAATTGAACTAAGTGATGGAAGTTCTCTCTTATCGGGTGGTATCCCAGGGGCATAAGTTTATCATGGGTCGATCCCTAGTTATGTGTTTATGGGTGGTATCCCAGGGGCGGTATCCCAGGGGCATAAGCCTAGCATGGGTCGATCCCAGTTGTTATGTACTGGAGGCAGCCTAATGGTCACAGTACAGTACAGTAATGATTACAAAGATGATAAGAACGAAGGTAAAGTGATTGAATAAATACAATGTACAGGTTGTCACAAGTTCTAGTAAGTGTGGTCCACTCCTATTACGATTTATTCACTTGTTTCTGATTTCTATTGAGCTCCTATATCATATGTGATTATCTACAGCTTTACATACTCAGTACATATTTCGTACTGACGTCCCCCACGGGGGACCTGCATTTCATGCTGCAGGCACAGGTACCTCAGCTCATACACCGCACAAGTAGAAGCCAGGATACCCAGCCGCTTTTGGTGAGCTCCAGTTTGCTTCGGGGTTTTCCGTGTCATATCCAGTCACTTTTGGTATTGTATAAAAGTTAGTTCTATGGCGGGGTGTGTCCCGACCTTAGTTAAACTCTGTGTATTGTCTAGAGGCTTTGTAGACCTAATGTACAGTCAAGGTGGTATTTTGTTAATAGACGTGATGGCTCCAATGGCCAAGTATTGTATATACATATATATGTGTGCTCGAGCTTATACAGGTGATTATTTCCTTTTATATGCGACATGATGCTGTCCGAATTTCGGGTTGTCATAGAGGTATGCATGGGAAGTATAAGGTTATGAGCTAGTTCTCCCGGGCCTCCTTGGTTACGGGTGTCAGTCCGCCCCAATAAGATTTGAGGCGTGACATAAATAATACTTTTGGACTAGGATTTTGATATCCTTGCAGAGAGTAGATCTCAAATGTCCTAAAATATATCTCAATAAAGGCAGAAAAGTAAGGTGCAAATTCGTACTTTTAATCACCCATCCTTTTGTTAAGATCAGTAAATTTTCTAGAAATAAAATACTCCTTTGCAACCAGGTACAATCATGGAAACAAAACGAAAGAGAGGAATTCAAAAGTATGTTAAAAATTGTGCCAGAAACACACAAAGTTGCCTTTTGTTCGAGCCTGGATTCCCTGTGTGAATCTTGAAATGGACCACAATGGCATGTACGCGGGCTTCACCGAGCATGCCATTTCTGCAGGTAATGAAGTTTACTTTGTCGCGGATGAGGAAATGGATGCTGCTAATCATGTTTATGACGATTATTATGATGATGATATGTTATGTTTCCGGGATATTTCCAAGTTACAACCTTTGCAGAAAGATGATCAAGGGGTTGTTGGGAAAGCGTTTTCTTCTGACAACAAGTTGTGCGATTGCAAGAACATAACTGAACTCAGCATAATCGAGTATCCTTTGGTACACTATGCACGCTGGTGTGGATTGACTACTTCTTTTGCTATTTGTTCGAAGAATAGAGACGATGCCTACATACTAACAAATGAAAATACACTACCCTCACTCAAACGGTGAGATTACACTAGGTACGTTGTTCTTTGGAACCATGAAGTACAGTTAGGAACAAAATGAGGATGTGTTTCATTGAAAAGATCTGCCTATAGAATTAAAAAAAGTTGATGATTGAAGAAACATCATTAATATAAATAGTAGATGGCATATAACTTCCAATTCACAAATTAAAGTATAACAATAACTTCGGGGGTAGGAACAGTTTGTTTGTCACATCAGCTTTTTCACTTCTGAAGGTTCACTAGTACGTAAGTAATAACTAACAAAGCACCTCACCAAAACATCGCACCTCAGATGACTAAGTAGAAACACACGAGATATAGAAGCACCAAACGCAGGGATGTCCTCGTGCATGATCTGTGTTCAACATGTAGCAAACAAACCCAACATTAGGAACTGTCCGGCCTTGTTTAAGCAAAAAAGAGGAGCTCTATATCTATACCAGCTACATCTGGGACATGACAAAGTGCTAAGTCATTCAACTTAAGCAATGAACAAAAGGAAATATACAAAGTTAAACTTATTATCAGATGTCCAATGATGCTTCAAGTGGTATATGTTGTCTTTTCAAGAGAATGCACCAATAGATACACAGCCTTTGGAATCTCTCTCTTCCTCAATCAAATGGCCACAACAAATAGAACCACAACATAAGTGAATGCAGGTCTCTCAAATGCTTAACATTTTTTCTCTACAAGGATCAGCTATATTTCCTTACAATTCCGAAACATCACAATACATAGTTGATAGTATGCATATAGAGGAGATAAGAGGCGTTAGACGTGAATGATTAAATAGATCACTGTAATAACATCATATAATTTCTCATCACTCTAGCTTGTATTATTGAGGCTTGAATAACTGGTTTAGTGTAGTTTTATTATATTAGAGGAGGCCAAGGTTTCAACTCTATTCAACTAATAAATTTTCAGCAAAAGAAGATTGAAGCTAAAATGTAAAAAGTAAAATGACAAGCGAAGTTCAAAACCCTAACATCAATGGGAGAAATGGCACTTATCTCATCACAATACAACAACAACCTACCAATATATTCTCACAAAGTGGAGTAGTTTGGGAAGGAAAGAGTGCACGCAGTCCGTACCAGTCCGTACCACTACCTCGGAGGTGAGGTAGAGAAGGTAGAGAGGTTGTTTGTGCCTCATCACAATACATACTAGTAAAATTGTCCAATAAAGCAAATTTTATGTTAGATGACATCTCTTCATCCCACATTCCTCCACCCTACTCATGAAATGCAATAAACAGACATTTCCATCTATCACAAAGAGAAACATAACTGGTGCACCTACATTTTTAACCTATAACATGTTGAATATATACAAATTTCTCAAAAGAGAGAAGAACTATAAATACAATTTTACTTTTTTTTTTTTGATTGATAGGTCAAACTAGGTGTCGGTGTCGGTCAGTTTTACAAAGATCAGTTCTGTTTCAGCATTGTAAATATTAGTAACCGGAACTGAACCAAAGTACTTCCATTTTCAAGGTTGAATTCGTTTCTCGGTTTCAGGTTTCTCTCTCAAACAAAAAATTTACACTCAGGACAAAATATTTACAGGTGGGCTTCTTCTCAAACAAAAAACTACACTCGGAACTAAATTTTTACCTAGTTTCTAAGGCTCAATGCATGTGCTTCAATGTGTTTTACTGTCAAAGTGAAAGAAATGACCAAAAATGTAAAATAACGAGTAATTGGTCTGGAAGAAATTATACATCTAATGGTTAGCAACAAGAAGACAACAAAATCCAGTCCAGAAGCTATATAGTTAAAGAGTTCCTTCACATGTGCGTACTATTCAATATTTGAAATACATAACAAACAGAATTTGAAAGCACTTGAGGAGAAAGTAGTCTTACAAGTTATTTGTTGCTCGATTGTTTTGATATAAGCTTTTCCCCGCTTTCTTTTGCAGCATTATCTGTCCCTTCAGTTGAAAAAGGACAAACTAGGCTTTCAATGTAGATTTGCAAATCATGATTGCTTTCGCGGTTAGTAACATCTGTATATTTGAATGAGTCATCTTTTGAACTGTATATCATGAACTCTGATCGAACCAAGAACAACATTTCACCTTTATTTGACACAAAAAGAGGCAAAAAATATTTATCATCATTTGGATACCTGATGGTATGCTTCTTTATCCAAGATTGTTTAACCCCATACTCCTTCATTACCCAAATGCAAAATTGAGTTTCCTTGTAATCAGTATAGACACAAAGCTCACTTCCCAACTTCCACACAAACGATTCGGTCTCTCCTACTCCATAGGAGGAGGGCTTCTCCACCTTATCCCATTTCTCATTAGCTATATCAAAGGAAACAATATTCTTATTCCTGCCCATATCCCAATGAAGCTTCCCATCCACAATCAAGCCTAAAGAGTGCAAAGTGTCCTCATAAAAACCACCACTGTTTTTGATAAAGAATGACTCCCCACAATACTCAACACTATTCCAACAATCACTCTTTAGACTATATACTTTGACGTCAACGCCATCTATAAAATCATTAGTATAATGATAAAACATACCCACTACCTTATAATGACGATGTAGCTCATCATACCCAAAACCATATACGGGATCGTAATATGATCCTTTCCACCTAGGTCTAAATTCAGGCAAATTCTTGTGTTATCTAATTGTTGGATTCCATAGAACCAAAGATTTAGTGGACTCATTGGCAAGTAAAATCAACCCATTACAAGATCCCTCGATTTGGAGAGCATAACTGTCGTCTTCAATGGGATAACCCAAGTCAACAGCCTCAGTAAAAGAGTTATTAAATAAAGATGCAACATGACAGTCTTTATAACACCACTTATCTCCAAAATAAAGATCATTCAAAATAATCAAATGGAGCATCTCTTCCTTATTAGCTGATAAACTGAGATGGGTGTCGATAAATTCAGGGCTAGAGATAAAAGCAAGACAAGTTTTCGAAACAGATCTGAATTTCAACAGAGATTTTACCGGAAGCCTGGAGAGGATTTCAGTGATGATTTCTGGTGGCAGAATACACATTGAATCTGCTGGAGATTGAGTGCCATCGGGGGAGCCTTCTTCTTCACCTTCCATTTAAATGTTGGTCTCTAGTAAGGGTTTGCACATAGAGTCACAAATGACCATTTATTTATATACACCTTTTCTTCCACACCAACCTCCAAGTTTTTCTCAATTTATATACTCCCACCACCGCGTGTCAAATTAACATCTAAGTTATCCCATTCCATCACTGTGGGATAAGTTATCCCGAATTAGATTAATTTCTTCAATTAAATAAAAAAAAATATGTTCTTTTATTTTATCCGAGATAATTAGTTATTTGGGATAAAAAATTTCAAACCAAACGTTTAAATGTGTAAAAATGTTATATCTATAATCTATAATATATTAAAAGTATTTGTAATCTATTTCTATATCTATATCTATAATCTATAATATATTAAAAGTGTGAAGACCTTACAAAAGTGATTTATTTTTTTTGCCCTTCGTTAGAAAACTCTGCAATAGACAAAAATCTCTTTTTACTATTTTTTTAAAAATAAAACTTAAAAATTCATTAAAATCTAGTTTTTAAACCTTTCCTTATTTAAATTATGTACCTAAAATTTAGAAATTTTAAATCATTTAAAAATTGTATCTTAAATAAAACTTTAAAAACTTTAATAAATTGGTAATACTATTTTTGTATTTTTTTTCTTCTTCACACGTTTGTATCATGCTAAGTTGCTAACATTAGTAATATAACATTCTTGTTTTTAACCAAAAAACAAAAAAAGTTTTGTTTACAATTAACTTTAGGTGTAACTTCTTTTTGTTGGGCTATTAGTCTAATTACAAATTTGTAATATTTAATACTTCTAAATCATTTAGAATTTTACTCTATATATAAAAAAAAAATCTATAATTCTATTTAAGTAATATTTCAGAACAAAATTTACAAAAAACATAGCTCTACTTCTATTTTTTTCTTCTCATTTCATTATTAATTCAAGTTGTGTTTTGTGTGTGTATTCATTATTATCATCTTTATCGTCTTTCTTTATTTCTTTTAGTTATAACTTTATAGATTATATATATCTGATTAAATAATCAACAACTGACAATGAATTCGCCTCTTTTGATAATTTCTCGTGTTTCACTTTAAGTTGGAAATTTTTAATCGAAAATTGAAAGTAATAAGCATATCGCCACCAAGTCAACTGGTCAAAAATATCAAATGTTTATATCTTTTTTTTTCTTTCTTTGTTTAACTATGACTTTGTTTTGTTTATGTTATTTAACTATTTTATTCGTATTACAATTGAATCTTTAATTAAATTTATTGGTTGAGTTAATATAAGGTTATAATAAGTGTTGAATCTCGATATGCATAGCTTTTGTTTGAATGACGAACATGTATATTTAAGATTATAGACGACTCTTTCAATTTTGAGCTTACTAATTAAGTTTGAAGGCAGATCAAATATTCAAGGGAGGACTAAAGAGAATATAATATAAATTTTTTTTGTGTTTAATTTAATATACATGTTTTCCTATTGTGAAAATAAATTTATGTCTTGATTTTGTAAAATGACAAGTACTAAGGATTGTTCCTTATTTTTAATAGACGATAACTAACTAGAAAGGGAGATATTGAGCAATGTATGAATCCATTTTACGTATTTAAATGAAGTATTATCATCTTGTTCTGCAGACAGACAAGGTGACATTTTCTCTGGCATCACACGACCTTTTACTGCAATTTTTTTATCCAAGAAAGATCGTAAGATTTAGATGCGAGAGGCATATTAACAATATAACTTCACCTATAATAATCAGTTACTTTTAGTTATCTTTTAGTTGATCAAGAAAGATGTTGGTTTTACCTGCTAATAAATTATCTTCAACTGCAAATTTTGTCAAAAATTTAATAATTTTTTAGGTGCCTACTGCCTACATTACTCTCTACTTCAGTGCAGTCCTTCTCTAGACCTTATATGAAGGTGAGATGGCTCGCGCATCGAGTCATCTCTTTTTTTCTTTTATAAAGGAGCTTGTATACATATTATTATATTTGTTGCTTTAGCAACATTTTATATATGATATTTTACAATCTAGTGATTGAAAGATCACACCTCAAATCATGATTTTACAGCTTAGAAGTTCAAAGTTCAGTGATTCCAAATTCCTTTACCGCGCTGCAGTAATTAAATATGTTGCAAAAAAAATCCCAACGTGAAGAGATCATACTATTCGTTTGTTTTAATTATTTATGTAATGCTCTTTTAATGATGTTTTTCTCTTTTTTATAAATTCTTTAATTTCAACATTTCATTTTTATCCGAATGACATCACTTATTGGATACTCACCACCATTTTTTAAAATTAAAAAGCGTATAACACTCGCAATACCCTTCATTTTAAATGGTAATATTGGCCAAAATGTATAATTGGTTAACATATGAAAGTCATTCCCCCCACCCCCACCCCCACCCCAAAAGATGATTACAATAACATATTTGGTCCTTATTGATAAATTCTTACTTTTGACTCTTATAATATACGATTTAACATTGATTAATTAAAATTTATGCTTTTGAGCTCTTTATAAGTGAAATACATTATATTTGGAAGATTTTTTTAGACGTATAGGACCATCAAATATGGAATAACAACATAATATTTTTATAACACATGAATAATTAAATGGTGAACCTACTAATAATCCTAAGAATTTGTAAATCTCAATAAACAAAAAAAATCAAAAGTGCACATTTTAAAATTTTAATACACTTAATTAACAGTATTAATAATTGAGGGACTTAAAAAGCTATTAACCTAAAATTATTTTAGGATGATAAAGAACTTATGTGAGCTCGTTTAAAGTAGGACCGTCAATAGGCAGGTGACAAACAACTTGAAATGAATTGAAATGCATTATTACTATTATATATGAGGAAGAATTTCAAATTTTGATAGTTCTCACAAGGGCATTTTAGGTATTTTATTTTCTTGACTAAGTAAATTAAGAGAATATACATGACAGTTGATGGTGTTCTTTTGTTAAATATTTTTATTTTTGCCCTTATTTTTTTTGTTAAGATTATTCCCAATTGTGTGTTTGTAATATGTCTCTTTTTATCACTTAATAAATTATCTTTTGATTAAAACTTTCTTTATTCCAAATTAATAATCAATTTTGCTCCAAAAAATTATTAAAAAATAACTTTCATATAAAATCAAAGTTAGAGTAATAATTTTTAACTATACCCTTATAGTAAATATTATTCAATTCTTTAAAATATATTTATAATAAATAGGATAATTTAATCAATGATAAATAGTACATTGCCTTTATTTTTTTTAGCGGACATGAAAAAGATAAATCAATAATTAAAATAGGGTGAATAGAATATTTTTATAAAGGGCGCATAAATAATAAACACGACAAGTAAATGGACCCAATGGAACAATCTATTAATTTAATTTAATATTCTTATAAATCACTATTAAGTTAGTTTATTTAAATCTTCTAAACTAAGGCTGTAATCATTTCTTTATATACTTGAAGTCATTGAAATATTTTGTTGTATTAGATTAAAAAAAAAAATTGCAAAAACTCTTGTCACATGAAATTATAGGAGAAAATAAATGAAAATATCAAAATAAATTTATTTCTATCTATAACTGAGAAATTACATACCCCCAAACTCATTAAAATATCAATATTTTCTATTTTGTGATCATTATTGAATTGCCATTATTAAAATATTATCATATTTTTTTAATAAAAAATTGAATTAGTTTTGACCTTTTAATATATTATAATTCTCCAATAATACTTTCTTTCACACAGATAAAAAATTATTTAAAATTATTTGATTAAGAACTTTAATAATTATAAAACTTATCAATAAAATATATTTAATACGTCGGTCATTAAATTATGTTAATTATAAAGTAAAAGGTATAATATAAATTATATTTTTTTGAATTTAATTTTTTTTTTTTTTTTTATATTATAAGTTAAGCCCGGGCCATGAAACTAGTTTGCGAATAATTTCAAAGAAGACATTGAGTGAAGTCACAGGCGCACTAGTAATAATAGTGTACGTAAAGCTTTTGAACTGTAGTAGCACAACAAAGGAAAACTATTAAAGCAGCTATTTTTCATCAATTTCAAGTAACTCAAGCAAATCTTGGCAACAATTTAAAGTATAATTTTTAGTTTAACAAGTTGCAAGTGTGTAGTAATATGAAGAGTACTCTTCTTTTTGTTATTTGTCTCCTCTTCATTTGCTCATGGCCAGGTGAATAATTTTATTTTGTATTAATATTGGACTAAGATGAATTGAAATGAAAAAATATATGCGATCGGTCGGAGAGAATTCATATAGTCGATCTCATGCTTGTTTAGAATCGAGACATGGTATTTAATTTATTGACTTCTAACTTCAAAATTCAAGTTGTCCTTGTTAACAATTATCAAGTTTTTTGGTCTTCTATTATGGGTTGCAGCAATGGCATACAAGATATGGCAAGGCCACATAGCCTACAGAGAGAGGTATTTGCTCAAGTAGATCAATTTTTATAGGTTATTTCCACTTTGTGGATGCTTACTAAATACATGAACTCTAATGGTACGTGGTAGAGTGGTAAGTACTCGTTCATCCTTAATTTAAAATCTCGGATTTGAGCTTTGGGTATAGCGTCACCTATTTACGGAACAATTTACCCCTAATGAGGGATTTCCCGGTGCGAATCCAAATATAATAGTCTCCATACGAATACTTTCTACCCTGTTTTAATTTGTATCATTCATATTTATCTAAATAGTTTTATTCTTTAGTCGATGTCCAGTATCTATGTCAGGGTTTGATTAATCTATATTCATGCTAAAAGAATTTCACTCGAAAAATAAAACGCTCATTATCGAAGCTATTTTATTCTTAATATAATGTCAATATATATAACTCAAATCATGATTTTTTTTTGTCTTTGTGGTTAGGTGATTAACCAAATGAATATGCACAAGCTTTTAGCAGTTGATATGATGGTGGACTACAATGGTGGAGGTGGACCAAATTCTGCACATACCCCTGGCAAAGGGAACCCTCCTAAAGGAGCCAATAATGCTAATTAATTTTCAAACATCATACATAGTACTACTACAAGTTTTTGAATATTATCATGCATGTATGTTAAGATGCAAGATGAATATATTTCCTTTATATTATACTTTATCAGTTATCATTAATATTATTTATGTGATTTGCAGTATATTGAGAATGTATCATAGCTTTGCTATAATAAAACCTTGAGCTTTCAATATGACTATTTTATGTGACTTAATTACAACTACTTAAATATTAAACACACAAGGCAATCTTGTCAACACAATTATTAATACTGAGCTCTTCTAATTCTAATTTTGTTTACAAGTTATAAGCTCCACTAATCCAGATTATTCCTTTCATGTTGCTTATGATTTGCTAGAGAAAAAAACTAATTTTCCTTCTATCTTGAAAGTAAATTAATATTACAAAGCCAATTTTGCATCATTATTAAGTAAATAAATCCAATAAAATTACGTACGTACGTACGTACTAAAGTTGTACTTTTATCAAAAAAAATCCATTCTATTTTGAATGGTTATATGTGGACCGCAGCAATACATGTCAATATAACTTTTGGGCCATCATTCTCAATCCAAATATAGAATTAGTGCTGCCATTGTCAAATTATAGGAATGTATCAAACAATTGTTATAAATTGTCCTCTCCTCTCTGCCTTGCCATTCTTGTTTCTTTTTTTTTTTTCAATGTTGCCTTAGAATTCTCTCATTCTGTTATGGCGAATTGGTCAGACTTGCCGCATGAACTCATCAGTATGATAGCAAAGCGTGTTAGTATAATGGAAGATTTCATTGCTTTTGGTGGTGTTTGTACCTCATGGCGAACTGCTGCACCCAAGAAGAATTTTGAGGGGATCTCGCCCCAACTTCCGTTGCTTATGTTGCCTGATAAAGATGACGATTATCGAGAATTTTACTCTCTTTCCAAGAAGAAAGTTTCACGCATAGTATATCTCCCAGAAGCTAGAGGACGAGAGTGTTTTCTGTCGGAAGGCTGGCTCTTCACCATGTCATATGACGGAGAGTTCAACTTGTTGCATCCTTTCACCCGTGCCCAAATTCAACTCCCTTCAGAAAAATCCTTGTTGGCTTTACAGGGTTATGACGATGTTCGTAAAGGCCAGATGCATCACTGCATCGCCAAAGCTGTCTTATCTGCTAGTCCATCTGTCACTTCGGATTATGTATTAGTGATTAACTATGATACAAATGTTAATCATTTGGCTTTCTGGCGACCGGAAGATCTCAACTGGACTAGATTTGCGATTGAATACAGAATCGGTGGGATTTACAATATGATTTACTTTTAAGGGCCAATTTTATTGTGTAACTTATTCGGGTGAAGTCTGTGTTTTTAGTGTTGCAGGGCCTAGTGTTACTCAACCAGTTGTAGAGTCGCGCTTGCTTAGGCTGGAAGATCACATGCATTTGTCCCGCGGGCGTCGTCCCTACACAATTCAGTGCTACTTAGTTGATGTAGACGGGAGAATTTTACTTGTTATCCGAGTAGCACATTCCCGGTTATATGATGAATGTCCGAGGGCTGACAGACATTGCGTGTGAGACTTTTAAATTTGAAGTATACGAACTAAATGCAATCAATGGTCATTTGACAGAGATTAACACCCTGGGTGGTGCAACAATTTTTTTGGGGATTAATGGAGCAATTTCTTACGACTCGTCTAAGTTTACAGAATTCAAGCCTAATCACATATATTTTACTGATGACTGGGCTGAAGAAAACCACGCATTGGAAACTAGTGGTGGAAAAGATATGGGAGCTTACCATCTTGAAGACGAAAAAATTAAATCTTTTTATTCTGGATTGTCACTAAGTCCTATTTGCCCGCCAACTTGGGTTACACCATCCTTTGGATAATGTGATTTCACTATCCCAACATGAAAAGTTGTTGTGTTTTTTTAGTTTGGCTATTTATTGTTTTTCCAAAATTATTGTTCAAGTGGATGTTGTCTTAATTTGTGTTTCTCCGGATGACTGAGACTTGTAATATTTAGTTTGCAATTATTAGCCCTACATTTGATTCCCTATGTATTACAAACTACCCCGTTTCATTTTAATTGACCCTCTTTTTAAAAATATTTGTTTCAATTTAGTTATCCTTTTGATGAAATCAAGAGTAATTTGTTATGTTCTTCCAATACTACCCTCAACATTACATGGCTAAATAAAGTATATTTATTCAAATTTATATTTTCAAAGCATAACTAATAAGACTAATTTGGTAAAATAAACTCCTAATAAATATTTTCTTAAAGGGATTGCCAAGTAAAAAAGGATCAACTATTTTGAAACGGAGGGAGTAGAACTGATAGATTTTAGAGAAAACGAAAGAAAATTTACAGGAATAATCAGTCTTGGAGGGAATATTCAGAAAGGAAAGAAATAAACAATTTATTTTTAGTTGATCTAATATATTTATTATATTAATCATGATTAGAGATTTAGTTTGGAATAAATTAAATATTAGCCATTTAATTTAATTAGGCCATGTGTCATCAATCAAAATAAAAACTTGGAAAAAATAGAGAAGAGTCGGATCCTATAATTGTAGCAGTACATATATAAAATAGATTAAGAAGTTAAAACTCTATTCCAAATCAAATTTCATTCAAATTTAAATTTAAATCATATTAATTTATTAAAAGAAGATAAGTTTACTACTTTCTTTCATTTTCTAAATACAATACATATTTTTCGTATAATTTATATATTTGAAAATATTTGAAAACAATGATATTAATCCAAAAAAAATTATAGTTAACAAAAATTAAATAAAGGAAGACTTTGTTGTTGTTCTTTATCCGTCTCTAATACTTAAAAGCAGGTAATTTGACTAAATTGTCCTTATTTATTACTCATTTTTAGTTAATATTTTTTTTACACTATGAAAACAAATATTTTCTCATTATATGTGTCATAGTTTGACTGCACACGAAGTTTGGGATGAAGGAAGTAACTAACTATGCCTTGATTTTGTAAAATGACAAGTATTAAAGATTATTACTTATTTTTAGTAAGGACGATAACTAATTGAGAGTATATAATATATCCAAATAATAGTACTGAATAAGAACAAATTCATTATAACCTTAAATGGGTGTCGATATATTCAAGGTTAGAGATTTAAGCAAGTCAAAATTTCAAAACAGGATTAAATTTCAATAGAGATTTTACTGGAAGCTTCAACGTAAAAAAAATTAAAACAAATATTAATAAAATATTTTTGTTCATATCAAACACACCCTCAGAGGAAAATCAAAGCAAGTACTTTTAATACACACATATACAACAAGTGGCAGATTGACTATTCATCAAATGGGTTTAATATATAAAAGAAGCTGCATAAAATGATTAAAAACAACAAGTGGCAGATTCAGACTTTTCACCAAGTAGGTTCAATATATAAAAGAAGCTGCATAAAATAATTTAAAAAATCGATACATAAAAGAAGTTTCATAAAATAATTTAAGTTAATTAAAAACAACAAGAGGTAGACTCAGACTTTTCACCAAATTGGTTCAATATATAAAAAGCTGCATAAAATAATTATAATTAAAAAAAAGCCCTACAAGGACTTACACACGTGACATAGGTATTAAGAATTGAACCCTATACCACTAGGTTGGGCATTCCACTTGTGTACGAAGAGTTCAATATATAAAATATATCTTTTAAATTTGTAAAAACTGCTTATATGCATGTAAGTTTTTGGCAAAGTGAGTTCTCAATCCACTTCAACCTATGTGGGTCCACACCAGTAATGACGGAGCTACATTGAATTCAGGGGTTTCATCTTATCCCCCTTCGTCGAAGAATTATACTATTTTTACATAGTCAAAAATATTTTTATGTATATATAGTGGTATGTTGAATCCTCTTCGACTAATTCCTATATTTACGTATGAACCCCTTCAATGAAAATTCTGCTCCGCCTCTTAGGATTGTGCAAAAATCAAACCGATAAAAATGTTATTGGTTTATTATTATTTGGTTAAAGTTTTTTTAATGGTTTTATAAAAATAATTTTATTGGATTATTGGTTCGGTTAGGTTCATTTTTTTCTTATTGGGTTATTGGGTAAACCGATAATCCAAAAAGAATATATATATATATATATATATATATATATATATATATATATATAAAAAAAACTCAGTATATATTTCTCTTTAATTTCTACAAATTAATGAATCTATTAATTCAATTATACAAACTCTTAATTTCTCCTAACAACATTTAGTTCAAACTTGAAGATTCTTTTAAATTAAAACAGATCATATAGGATTTTTGATTGCAACTAAATTCTTTTTTTTTTTTTCATGTTAGTTACTACTATGCCTATTTTATGAGTATTTTCTTATCGGTTAAATTGAAACCAAAACGTTAAGGATAAAAACCGATAAATCAAAAATCAATAAAAAACATCTTAATAGTTTGGCTTAGCATATTTAAAAAATTAAAAATCGATAAATTAAACCAATAATATATAAAACCTAACGAAACCAATGCACACCAGGTTTATTTTCCCTGCATGCATGACCATTTCCAATTTGCATTTCAACAACAATGGCGATCAGTTCGCCATCGGCTCCACCATTCTCGGCTTCTTCAATTTTCTGTACTGCTCGTACCGACTCAACCCCCTCTCGTTCCCTCTGGCTCACGCCGACCCAAACTCGGAGCCGGCGCACTTTAGCCTGCCAGCTCAACTCCTCCGGCTCCGATGGCGGTGATAATGAATACGAGCTTCTACACGGCGGCGTTTCACCTCACCATGACCGGAAGGGTTGGCCGGTTTTTGTTACACTTCCGATTGATGCGGTTAGTTTTCCAGAGGGAGTGATGAAGAGGAAGAAAGCGATGGTGCAGTCGTTTCGTGCGTTGGCGACGGGTGGTGTTGAAGGAGTTGTGATGGAGGTGTGGTGGGGATTAGTGGAGAAGGAGTTTCCTAGAGTTTATAATTGGAAAGCGTATTTGGATATTGTTGCGTTGGCGAAACGGTTCGGTTTGAAAGTGAGAGCTGCTATGGCGTTTCATCAGTGTGGTACTGGTCCTGATGATCCTTTCTGGTTCGTACACGCACTTCCCCGTACCCCAGGCATAGCTGGAGATTTAGTGCACCGCGCTGCATGACCTATTTATTGGTTATATCTTTTGAACAACGTTTGCCTGTAATATGGTCGAATGCACATTTCACTCAATAAACAAAATGTTTGTTTTCTGATTGATGCGTTTTAAAAATAAATACAATTCTCAAAACATAAAACAGATTAACTTAAAGAGTAGAATGTGTAGCTGCTGTTAATACTATTTCACATGATTGACAATTACATGTGTCTAAGTTTATTCGTGTTTGTTATTGATTCGTTGAATATTTTGATAACATTTGCCTGTAATGTTGTCGAATGCACATTTTCTATATGCATCTTTTGGTGTTCTAGTAAGATTGCCATTTGACTCATAAAAGTGTATTTTTTTGGTGTGTGTTCTAGCTTGACGCGGATCTAGGTTTTCTATAATATGGTTATGTGGGAATCGATCCTTTCTCCTCTGGCTAAATAGCTTAATATTCGAGCATGTGAATCATTTAGCCTTCTTGGAGTACGGGTGCGTGGGGCCAACATATAATATTAGATCAACTCTAGGAAATAATACCTAGTTTAGCTGAGAGATCATTTACTCATGTGCACTATAAATTCACCCTTGGTTCCAGCAACCATTATGGCTTTTCTGGAGTGCGTTTAAGCAAGTAAGTGAAGCTTATGGATTGTGTGGTTCGGAATGTTGGAAACAATACTTAGGTATGTGCTTAATTTTACCTTATATCTTGCGAAGAATGTTTTTAGTCCTTTTCAACACCTTTACTTAGTGATGGCATATTAGAATGGAGTAAGAGAAGCTGCTTATTATGGTGGTGCCGTTACAGATGTGTGGAATATGTACCTCTCTTTTGTTGGTCTGCAATGGCCTATGCCTTACACTGTCAGGGAACTTTCTGTCTGTTGGAGTTCTTGGAAAGTTGGGAAAGCCATCAAAAAAATCTGGTCTATGGTTCCTGCTTGTATTTTGTTGTGCTTATGGTTGGAAAGAAATCAAAGATGTTTTCATGGTATTGCAACTGCCAGTCATTACTCTGTTCAGCTGGGTTAATCTTACCCCTGTATTTAACCCAAATTCTTTTTTGCATTTCGTTAGCTCTTTAGACTTATGATAGGTTTTGTGATCTCTGTATGAGCTGATATCTCCTCTTTTCTAACTACGCATCTCCTTGATGCCTCTGTGATTTATAAAACGCTTCATCCAAAAAATAAATAAATAAATATTACGGTGATGTGTGGGTCAGCTTGCTCGTTGCTCAAGTATTACATTGGGTACCTGGTACCCATGCCAAGGCTTAGGTAAAGAGGAAGATATCACCTAGTATTTTTTGTTCTGCTAGGATTTAAACATGAGACCTCATGGTTCCTCCCCCGCTTCATTACCCACCAGGCCTACACCCTTGGGCTTATTGAACTTTTTAAGCATTGTGTTCTCCGAATCTTGTCTGCCTCTCCCTCAGTTCCACTAGAAATGATTGCTGCTAGTTAGTAATTCACAATCTGAAAATTTCTCTTTTTGCTGCTGCTAGGATTCCTCTTCCTCAGTGGGTTCGTGAAGAGATCGATAAAGATCCTGATTTAGCATATTCAGACAGGTTTGGAAGACGGAATATGGAATATATATCCCTAGGATGTGATGTTCTTCCCGTTCTGCACGGACGATCTCCAATCCAAGCATATACTGAATTTATGAGGAGCTTCCGCGATACCTTCAGTCCATTTTTTGGTGGCGTCATAACTGTATAATGCTCACTTAATGCTTTGCCTAGTAATTTTTAATGGTATTATACCTATGCAATTTGAATTTATGTTGCAGGGTATCCAAGTTGGAATGGGCCCTGCTGGTGAGTTGAGATATCCTTCATACCCTTTACAGAAGCAGGCTTGGACTTGGCGCAAACCTGAACTTGGTGAATTCCAATGCTATGATAAGGTGCGAAAAAAATGACGTTATGTATCTCAATTGATTTTTTTCATGTTATCCCTATCCAACCAAAATTGTGATCGTCTTCTTTTGAACTGGCAGTACATGCTTGCATCTTTAAATGCTTGTGCTAGGGAGATGGGAAAGCGGGATTGGGCCAATGGTGGACCTACTGGTGCCGGTAATCTAATGCAAGATCCTGAAGGCACGGAGTTTTTCAAAAGGGACGGTTCTTGGAACACACCATATGGAGAGTTCTTCCTTACATGGTACTCAGGGATGTTGCTGCTTCACTGTGGGAGAATTTGTAGGGAAGCAGAGACCATATTCCGTGATGTCGAAATTAATTTGTCGGGGAAAGTGGCTGGGATTCACCGGCATTATTTTACACGGTCTCACCCGTCTGAGCTAACGGCTGGCTACTACAATACATCAATTCGAGATGGCTTTCTGCCAATTGCTCGCGTGTTTGGTAGGTATGGTTTCAGCACGTGTTGTACATGTTTCGAAATGAAAGATGCAGAAGAGCAGCGGATGAATCGTGTCAGTAGTCCCGAGGGTTTTGTAAGACAAGTTCTACTTGCCGCTAGGATATGTGATATTCCCGTGCAAGGTGAAACTTCTTCAAGTAGCTTGGATTACGAATCGTTTCAACAGGTGTTGAAGATGTCTAAATTCTACTCGGATGGTCTAGGAGGGACAACATTCTCATTCAATTTTGTCATGATGGACAAGAACTTGTTTGAATATCGTAATTGGGATACCTTTGTTCGTTTTGTGAGACAAATGTCAGATGCCAAAAATACTAGTGTAATAATTTAGAATTGTCCTATTTATTTTTGCATATTAATTGTTTTTTGTGTAGTATTTTTAAAAGACACATAACCTTTTAACTTCACATATTAACATGATTATTAATAAACGTAAAGATTGAGTCTAGTTAATAAGGCAGGGGAGGATATAACATTAATTATTTATCACGTAATTGGTGTAGTATTGATTTATTTATCCCATACAAGATCGGATATAGCACATGCAGTGAGTCTTGTTAGTCAATTCATGCATAATCCTTGTGAAGAGCATATGGGGGCGGTTACTTGTATTTTGCAATATCTTAAGTCGTCTTCTGGAAGAGGACTTATGTTCAAGAAACATAGTCATTTGAATATTAATGGCTGTATAGATGCGGATTGGGCTGGAAGTGCAACAGATAGATAGAAGATCAACATCAGGTTATTTGACCTTTGTTGGGGGAAATTTAGTTACTTGGAGAAGCAAGAAACAAAAAGTGGTGGCTTTATCTAGCGCTGAGGCAAAATTCAGAAGTATGACGAAGGAAATTTGTGAACTTCTTTGGCTGAAGAGATTATTTCATAGAAATAGGTCGTGACTCAAGTTCAACGATAAATGTTCTGCGATAACAAGTCAGCTATACAAATTGCTCAGAATCCTTTTCAACATGACAGGACAAAACATATTGAAGTAGATCGACATTTCATTAAAGAGAAACTTGAAGAGAAAATAATGTTTTTCACATGTGAAATCAGAAGATCAGTTAACAGACATGCTAACAAAAACTGTTCCAAATATACCATTTAATAGCTCATTGGACAAGTTGGATATCAAAGACATCTACCTATCAACTTGAGCAAGAGTGTTGCAAGGAGTTGTATAGTGAGCTAATTCATGAGGAAGTAAAATGAGTGATCAGTGGAATTGGAGCCTAAATTCTTTTTACAACAAATTACACATATACACAACTTATGTTTTCAATATAACAAATATTCCCAACTCCCTAAACATATTACAAAAATCCCAACATATACACAGAATTCTGTGTATATGTCGGCTATGTTATGTATATTAACAGAGAAAGAGAGTAAAATAATTTAACAAGTGAGAGAGAGTGTAATTACCTCTAAAAGGATTGGTATTTATGTTATTTATTCAATTTTCATTTAGGTGTTTGTATTGATTATTGTATATTATCTTACCAAACAAACTTCTCACTGTGTTCGGTCTTTATCATTAGCTTGTTATTCATCCCGTAGACTTTGAATTAATTCAACCTTTTGACATTCATGAATTTCTTGTTTAGTTATTCTTTGAGTTAGTTAAACAAAAAATTGGCTTTTAAAAATGGTTTTGATAATCTAACCTCTAAAAATCATTTTTATAAAAATCATGTTTAGACTTTGGCTCTATTTTAACGATATATATGTTTCGACAAATGATGTGGGCTTTGACTTTACTCACATTTAGTATATACATCAAGTTAATATATATGTATGTGTCATGTATTTGAATTTAGAGTTTATTTTTCTTAATCATAATTAATTAACATGTATTTTATTTACAAAATCACTTAATCATAATAATTATATTAATTTAGTGTATATATCAGATATGAGTAAGTTTTTTCCCTATTCTTTTGTTGTCAATTATAAAGTAAGAAAGCTATCTTACATACTAATTTTTCAATAATCAAATGTTTTAACATGCAAACTGACAAAACAAACCAAATCAAAATTAACCTAAAATCATTTGAATTAACAAGACACTCCCTTTTATTATTTTTTCACCTCCATTTCTTTGACTATAAGACAGTAACCAATTAAAAAATATATTATAAATTTCTGACTTTACTTGTATTGTTATTTATGACAAAAAGTTTTTTTTTAAAAAAAGTGTGGCGGGCTAACACATTCCTTCCATTTGATAGTCTTTAATTTTTGTTCCATTTATTTAATGAAAATTGGTAGATTAAAGCCCTTCAACCATGACTTAATTTCACTAGGTTTGAAGTTTAGAGAACTCTCGCCTATAAGTTAGAAATTAAATTATAAAATAAGTTGTATAATATTTGTATGACCTAGTTTCGCTAGACATAAGTTTAAGAAACTTTAGGCATACAGATACTCGATATAAGTTTGCTAGTAATTCAATTATGTCTTTTACGTCATAATTAATTTGAAAATGCTTAATAGTTACCATAGTTTCATTGTCTGAAGGAAATAGAAATACCTAGAGCTACCTTTGAGGCAGAAAGGTTATTTCTGATAGCCTTATGCTCGGAAGAAAAATATTGGAAGCAGAGTCACAACTCTTTTTAGTATTCTAATCTGCTAATATCTGGGATTTGTGACAAGGATTATATTTGACCAATATAATTAAGTGAGATGAAAAACAATTTAAACAAATACAAGAAGGATATGTTATGACAGTGTCACTGAATTATTTTGGGATGGGTGGCCTCTATTTCGGTTAGAAGGTCTATCTGTGGCAACAGATTTCAGTTAAAGCATATCAAATGCCCGGGTTCAACTGAATTTTGATAGGTTAAAATGAGTTAAATTAGTGAAAATTTTACCTAGAGGTAGTGTAAATTTAGGAGCCTAATTATCTGGTGTACCAGAAAAATATATTTTCATATGTAGGTAGGCTTTTTTTTTTTTTTTTTAAAAATATAAGTAATTTGATAAAAACATATAATCTAATAAAAAGGTATGCAAGAAATACACACCAATGTGTATCTATTACTCCAGAGGTCGAACCCCTGAGCATGGAGAAAACTCTGTTGGGAGCGCTATCCCCGAATGGGGCTCTACCCGGCGCGAATCCGAATTAGTCGGGCTCCAATGTGGGTACGGAACACCGAATGGGAAACCAAAAAAAAAAAAAGTATCTATTACTGTATATCCACTAATATAGTTGACAAACAAATAACACGACGTATAACTTAGTGATCTAAGTTTGATTCATACTTTAAAGTACGAAGACATCAAATTTATTACATTTTGAATATACAAATCCACTAGTAAGTTTTACTTTTCTATTCATTTTAAAATATTTTAAAATAGCCTGCGAGATTGTTATAACATTTTATGTATTCTTATCGCTTGGCAAAAGACACAAGAGTCATACATATTTTTTGATGAAGTGGCTTTGTCGTGAAGCTTAATCATTTCCTTTCTCCTATAAATACCAACTTCTAGTGACTCCATCTATAAGACTACCAATGGTATTTTTCTACAAACCTCTCTTTCATAAAAATTTGAGAAACATCTAATGCAAAAATGAAAACAATTTGGATATTCGCTAATAAAAGAAAAGAAAATATAATATCAATTGATCAATATTATTTATCAAGTTAAAGGACGATAATATACCTTAATGAACACGCTTTCCTATCCACAAAGAGATTCAAAAACCTCTCGGCAGTTAAAACCTTACCATCTTCTGGCCGACAAGGAAACCAGAACAAACTGTAAAATTGTAGCCGACAAAGTCTCCCGAACTGAGTTCATAATTGTGTCAAGCATTACATTCAAAATTTAGTTTGCCATCTGTCGGATTTATAATAAGCTATTTTCTTTTCTTTTTTTAGATAGAGTTTGTCATAGTTTCTCGTTGACATTATCATAGTTAACGGCTACAACAAATGCCGTTTGAAATAGGATTTTTTGGTCAAATAGGATTTTCCGATGTGTATATGAGAGAGATGGTTTCACTTTTGAGCATGAAAAAAGTTTGTGAGGCATTTTCTTACTTTATCCTTCTAGAAAAATGGTTTACTTCCCATTGTTTTATTTCCTGGGCCTCTATTGGACTTCATCTCGACTTAGCTTTTTCTTAAAAATATAAAATAAAATAATAATAATAATTTAGGTGCTTTCTTAAAATTATAATTAACTTAAAAAATAAATTGATACTTTAATCAAGATCATGCTTGGACATCAACACCAAATCGTCTGAATTATTATTTGTGCTACATATATTTCATCGATTTCACATTAGATATATTTGGCTAGTTTCCTGACGAGTCTTCACCAAATCTACTCGCTATAGATGATCTCACATAGCCTGCAAACACTTTTCAGACATGATTTTGAAAAGGCTTAAGTCATCGATAGAACCATAAACTTATTTCGAAATTTCACTTAAACCTCTCAACTCAGACTTGTGCTTATTAGGTCCCTAACCCACTCAAAATTTGATCCACCTAAGTCTTTTTTGCCAACATGACAACTCGTGTAATAATCACCCCAGGTGCAGTGGCGGAGCCACAGCTGACGAAGGGTGGTCAGATATTTATGGTTATATGGTTATTCGAGTATATAGGTAAAATATAGATATTTATGGTTATATACATGTTGTTGAACACCCTTGACAAGCTAGAGAAACATAGTCCAATGGTCAAGAGTGTGCATTTCCGCATCAACAACCCGGGTTCGAACCTTGGTAGGTGCAGCTATGAACACCCTTAACCAAAAGTTTATAAAACTAAATTCACATAGTTAGTTAACCGCTTTTAAAAGTTAGTTAAAAACTATTAGAGTAAGTTAGGAGTTAAAACACAATTAGAAGTTAGTTAGGAAACTAATCTATTAGTTATTAGATCAGCTCACTTAATCTTATATATATTGTTATATCACATTGATCGAATACACTTGAATCAATGAGAATTAACAATTTCCATTATTTAGTTTTGATCCCTACTTGCTTCTCCCTTCTCACTTCTTCTTCTTTTCCTCCTTTTTGGTTTTTGCTTCCTCTTCTTCTTTTTCTGCTTTGTGTATGAATCTATGATTCATATTCTGAATCGCTACACGAATTACTACATGGTATCAGAGCAATTGATCACCTATCTTGTATAATTCATTGTGTAGTATTGTATTTTTAGTATTCTTGACCAAATTCTTGAGGTCATCCGATCTAATTTCACCATTAATTCTGGGTTCACCTTCAAAGGGAATTGAAATACAATGGAGCGTCAAACTGATGCAGTACCAAATCAAGTTACAGGTGCAACTGTCAATGGAACATCTAGGAATTTATCTTATTTTCAGGTTCCTGGTATTGATTACAATCAATCATCCTTTATTCTTGCATTCGTCTGATGTGAGTGAAATGCAAATTGTCTCTTTTCAATTGACTGGTATTGAAAATTATACCATTTTGGCTAGTTCTATGCATATTGCACTTCTAGGAAGAAATAAAATGGGGTTAGTTGATGATTCTTTTGCAAAAGAAAAGTTTTCTGAAATAATGTGGAACCACTGAAAAAACGTTAAAGCAGTAGTACTTTCGTGGATGATGAACTCTGTTTCCAGTAGTCTTCTTGGTGGAATCATGTATGCATCTAGTGCCCAGGCTATTTGGTAAGATCTATTTGAAAGATTTAATAAGATTGATGGTTTCGGAGTGTATAATGTTCATAAAGAAATTGCTACATTAATGCAAAGAACTTTGTCTGTTTTTGTTTATTTCTCAAGACTAAAGAATTTTCGGGAAGAATTTGAGTCCTTGGTGACACCACCTGGATGTGATTGTGACAAGTCCAAAGATTTGTAGTACATCTGCAGAAACTAAAGTTGTTTCAATTTCTGATGGGCTTAAATGATAACTATGGACAACCAAGAAGCCAAATTCTGATGATGAGTCCATTACCTTCAATAAACAAGGATATGCCATCATAGAATCATGGGCAGAGCCACCTTAAACGGAGGCTGGTCAGATGAACACCCTTCATTGAGTAATTGCGTAGACTGCAAAGGTTAAATGTTAGCTATTATGAGTAATATTTAATTTTGCACACCCTTAACATAATTGGGAAGAAAATTTGCACACCCTTTGCTAAATTCTTGGCTCCGCCACTGCATAGAGTAGAGGGCCAAATGGGTGTACTATAGCCCACGGTTTTGGGAGTGGGCCCGGGGTCCGGGCGTTTTATGGGCCAAAAATCGATCGGGGCGTGCCAGGGAGGTTGGGGATCGTCCCAGTGTGGTCCATTTAATTTTTTGTGGCCATTTGAATGGAAAAAAGGGAAACGACGTGAACGGGGCATTTTCGGGCCAAATCGATGTGTTATAGCCTACGATTACGGGGCTGAACCCGGGATCCGGGTGTGCTGTCAGCCAAAAATTGACTGGGGCATGCCAGGGAGGTTGGGGATCGTCCCAGTATAGTTCGTTTAATTTTTTGTGGCCATTTGGGTGGACAAACGGGTAAAAACGGCGCGAACGGGGCATTTTCAGGCCAAATTGGTGTGCTATAGCCCACGGTTTTGGGGGTGGGCCCGGGGGCCGAATGTACTGTGGGCCAAAAATCTACCGGGGTGTGCCAGGGAGGTTGGAGATTGTCCCAGTGTGGTCCATTTAATTTTTCATGGCCATTTGAGTGGACAAACGGGCGAAACAGTGAGAACGGGGCATTTTTTGGCCAAATCGGTGTGCTATAGCCCACGATTTTGGGGGTGAGCCCGGGGTCCGGGCGTGCTGTGGGACAAAATTTGACTGGGGCGTGCCAGGGAGCTTTTGGATCATCCCAGTGTGGTCCGTTTAATTTTTCGTGGCCATTTGGATGGACAAACGAGCAAAACGGTGCAAATGGGGCATTTTCGGGCCAAATTAGTGTGCTATAGCCCATGGTTTCGGGGGTGGGCCAGGGGTCCGGGAGTGCTGTGGGCCAAAAATTAATCGGGGCGTGCTAGGGAGGTTGGGGATCGTCCCAGTATGGTCCATTTATTTTTTCGTGGCCATTTGAGTGGACAAACAGGCGAAATGGAGCAAAACGGGCGTTTTTGGGCCAAATCGGTGTGCTATAGCTACGGTTTTGGTGATGGGCCCAGGGTTAGGGCGTACTGTGGGCTGAAAATCGATCGGGGCATGCCAGGGAGGTTGGGGATCGTTCCAGTGTGGTTCGTTTAATTTTTCTTGGCCATTTGGGTGGACAAACGGGCGAAACGACGCGAACGGGGCATTTTTGGGCCAAATCACTGTGCTATAGACCACGGTTTTGATGGTGGGCCTGGGGTCCGAGCGTGCTAAGGCTAAAAATCGATCGGGGCGTGCCAGGGAGGTTGGGGATCGTCCCAGTGTGGTCTGTTTAATTTTTCGTGGAAATTTGGGTGGACAAATGGGCAAAACTGTGCGAACGATGCATTTTTGGGCCAAATCGGTGTGCTATAGCCCACGGTTACGGGGGTGGGCCCATGGTTCGAGTGTGCTGTCGGCCGAAATCGATCGGGGCATGCCAGAGAGGTTGGAAATCGTCCCAGTATGGTTCATTTAATTTTTTGTGGGTATTTGGGTGGACAAACGGGCGAAACGACGCAAACGACCCATTTTCGGGCAAAATCGGTGTGCTATAGCCCATGGTTTCAGGGGTGGGCCCGGGGTCCGAGCGTTCTGCGAGCTAAAAATTGACCGAAGTGTGCCAGGGAGGTTGGGGATCGACCCAGTGTGGTCCGTTTAGTATTTCGTATCTATTTGGGTGTTCAAACGGGCAAAACAGCGCGAACGGGGGATTTTCAGGCCAAATCGGTGTGCTATAGCCCATGGTTTCGGGGGTAGGCCCGGGGCCCGGGCGTGCTGTGGGACAAAAGTTGATCAGGGTGTGCCAGGGAGGTTAAGGATCATCCCAATATGGTTCGTTTAATTTTTAATGGCCATTTGGGTAGACAAACGGGCGAAACAGTGCGAACGGGGCATTTTCGGGCCAAATCGGTGTGCTATAGCCCATGGTTTCAGGGGTGGGCCCGGGGTTCGGGCATGCTGTGGGTCAATAATCCACCGAGGCATGCCAGGGAGGTTAGGATCGTCCCAGTGTGGTCCGTTTAATTTTTTGTGGCCATTTGGGTGGACAAACGGGCGAAACGATGCGAACGGGGCATTTTTAGGCTAAATCGATGAGCAATAGCCCATGGTTTTGGGGGTGGGCCCGGGTGTGCTGTGGGCTAAAAATCGACCGGGGCGTGCCAGGGAGGTTGGGGATCGTCCCAGTTTGGTTCGTTTAATTTTTCGTGGCCATTTGGGTGGACAAACAGGCGAAACGGCGTGAACATAGCATTTTCAGGCTAAATCGGTGTGCTATAGCCCACGGTTTTGGGGATGGGCTCGAGGTTCGGGCGTGCTGTGGGCCAAAAACTGATCGGGGTGTGCCAGGGAGGTTGGGGATCGTCCCGGTATGGTCCGTTTAATTTTTTGTGGCCATTTGGGTGGACAAATGGGTAAAACGGCGCGAACGGGGCATTTTTCGGGCCAAATCGGTGTGTAATAGCCCATGGTTATGGGGGTTGATACAAGAATTACAAGAACAATATGAAACACACTTCAAAATCAGTCCACAAGATCAAAGATCCGAGGACCCTTTTGAAGACCACACTTGGATTCAACAAACAACAACAAAAACACAATGTATTGCTGTGTTTATCACCTAAAAACAGCTAACAACAAACTATGTTAACAACCACAAGATGAAGAACAATAACAATGGAACAAGAATAACAAGTCACGGATTTGAATTACAAGAATACAAACAAACGATTACAACATAAACAAAATGGACTAATAGTTAGACCTAGGTCGGTATAATCTTAAGAATCCAAGAATATGGTAATCTTGGACCCTTAACACTACACACAACGGTTAACCTAACTCCTACGTTGACACAAGAGGAACTTTACCTCCTCTAAACACCAACGTCTCAAGCCAACATTGCAACATAAATGATATCCACACTTGTTGCCCTCATTTCGGTGTGGTGGCTATTCCAAGACCCACAACTAAAGGTGTTTCATGTTCTAAGTCTTACATCAATGAACAACTAATGAGAAAAAGACCAAAAATGTTCTATTTATATTCTATTACAAGACAATGCAAAATAACAATAATGCCCTTAAAGGGTGGGGTGGCCATGGAGTGCATTTGGACCCAATGAAGTGACCAAAATACCCTTAAAGAAGATGACCAAATCATGACCCATTAAGTGTTGTCCAAAACCGTGAATCTTCAAGTCTTCGATGCTCCAAGCAATCTTCCACACACGGCCTTGCTTGTGCTCAAAATGGATCTTTCTTGCATATTTTTGTGCCCTCGGGGTGACCAAGTCTTGAGCCTTTAAATGATGACCTCCAATCATGTCTTCAAAAATTAAGGTGGCCATTTGACTTGTATCAGGGGTGGGCACGGGGTCCGAGCGTGCTGTCGGCCGAAAATTGACCGGGGCGTGCCAGAGAGGTTGGGGATCATCCCAGTATGGTCCGCTTAATTTTTCGTGGTCATTTGGGTGGACAAATGGGAAAAAAGGTACGGACGGGGCATTTTCGGGCCAAATTAGTGTGCTATATTCCTCGGTTTTGGGGGTGGGCTCGGGGTCTGCGCATGCTGTGGGCCGAAAATCAATCAGGGCATGCCAAGGAGGATGGGAATCATCCAAGTGTGGTCCGTTTATTTTTTCGTGGCCATTTGGGTGGACAAACGGGAGAAACGGCGCGAATGGGGCATTTTCGAACTAAATCGATGTGCTATAGCCAACGATTTTGGGTTGGGCTCGGGGTCCGGGCGTGCTATGGGCCGAAAATTGATCGAGACATGCCAGGAGGGTTGAGGATCATCCCAGTGTGGTCCGTTTAATTTTTTGCGGTCATCTGGGTGGACAAACGGGCGAAATGGTACGATCGGGGTATTTTCAGGATAAATCGGTGTGCTATAGCCCATAGTTTCAGGGGTGGGACCGGGATTCGAGCGTGCTGTGGGAAAAAAATCGATCAGGGTGTGCCAGGGAAGTTTGGGATCGTCCCAGTGTGGTCCGTTTTATTTTTCGTGGCCATTTGGGTGGACAAACGAGCAAAATGGTGCGAACAGGGCATTTTCGGGTTGAATTGGTGTGCTGTAGCCTACGGTATCGGGGGTGGGCCCGAGGTTCGGGCGTACTGTGGGCCAAAAATTGATCGGGGCGTGCTAGGGAGGCTGGGATCGTCCCAGTGTGGTCCGTTTAATTCTTCGTGGCCATTTGGGTGGACAAACGGGCAAAACATCTCGAACGGGGTATTTTTGGGCCAAATTGGTGTATAGCCCACGGTTTTGGGGGTGGACCCGGGGTCCGAACGTGTTGTGGGCCAAAAATTGATCGGGGTGTGTCAGGGAGGTTGAGGATCGTCCTAGTGTAGTTCGTTTAATTTTTCGTGCCCATTTGGGTGGTCAAACGGGCGAAACAACGAACAGGATATTTTTTGGCCAAATCGATGTGCGATAGCCCACGATTTTGGGATGGGCCTGGGGTCCCGGACGTGCTGTGGGGAAAAAATCGATCGGGGAGTGCCAGGGAGGTTGGGGATCATCCCAGTGTGATCCGTTTAATTTTTTGTGGCCATTTGGGTGGACAAACGGGCGAAACGGCTCAAACAAGGCATTTTCTGGCCAAATCGGTGTGCTATAGCCCACGGTTTCGGGGGTGGGCCTGGGTCCGGGCGTGCTGTGGGTCGAAAATCGACCGGGGCGTTCCAGGGAGGTTGGGGATCATCCCAGTGTGGTCTGTTTAATTTTTTGTGGCCATTTGAATGGACAAACGAGCGAAACGACGCGAACGGGGCATTTTTGGACCAAATCGATGTGCTATAGCCCACGGCTTTGGGGGTTGGCCCGGGGTCCGGGCGTGCTGTGGGCCGAAAATCGACAGTGGCGTGCCAGGGAGGTTGGGGATCATCCTAGTGTGGTCCATTTAATTTTTCGTGGCCATTTGGGAGGACAAACGGGCGAAACGGTGCAAATGGGGCATTTCGGTCTAAATCGGTGTGCTATAGCCCACGGTTTTGGGGGTGGGCCTGGGGTCCGGGTGTGCTGTAGGCTGAAAATCAATTAGGGCGTGCCAGTGAGGTTGGGGATCGTTCCAGTGTGGTCCGTTTAATTTTTCGTTGCCATTTGGGTGGACAAACGGGAGAAACGGCGCGAATGGGGCGTTATTAGGACAATTCAGTGTGTAATAGCCCACGATTATGGGGGTGGGCCCAGGGTCCGGGCATGCTGTACGACAAAAATCGATCGGGGCGTGCCAGGGAGGTTGGAGATCGTCCCAGTGTGACCCGTTTAATTTTTCGTAGCCATTTGGGTGGACAAACAGGCGAAACGATGTGAACGAAGCATTTTTGGATCAAATCGGTGTGCTATAGCTCACGGTTTTGATGGTGGGCCCGAGGTCCGGGCATGCTGTGGACCAAAAATCGATCGGGGCATGCCAAGGAGGTTAGGGATCATCCCAGTATGGCTCATTTAATTTTTCGTGGCCATTTGGGTGGACAAATGGGCAAAACAGCGCGAACGGGGCATTTTCAGGCCAAATCGGTGTGCTATAGCCCACGATTACGGGGGTGGGCTCGGGGTCCGGACGTGCTGTGCAACGAAAATTGATCGGGGCGTGCCAGGGAGGTTGGGGATCGTCCCAGTGTGTCCCGTTTAATTTTTCGTGTCCATTTGGGTGGACAAACGAGCGAAACGATGTGAACAGAGTATTTTTAGGCCAAATCAGTGTGCTATAGCCCACTGTTTCGTGGGTAGGCTCGGAGTCCGGGTATGTTGTGGGCCAAAAATCGACTGGGGCGTGCCAGAGAGGTTGGGGATCATCCCAGTGTGTCTCTTTTAATTTTTCATGGCCATTTGGGTGGACAAACGGATGAAACGGCGCGAACGAGGCATTTTTGGGCAAAGTCGATGTGCTATAGCCCACGATTTTGGGGGTGGGCCCAGGGTTCGGGCATGATGTGTGCCAAAAATTGACCAGGGCGTGCCAGGGAGGTTGAGTATCGTCTCAGTGTAGTTCGTTTAATTTTTTGTGGCCATTTGGGTGGACAAACAGGCGAAACGGCGTGAACGGGGCATTTTCGGGCCAAATCGGTGTGCTATAGCCCACAGTTTTGGGGGTGGGCCTGTGCTCCAGGTGTTTTGTGGTCCAAAAATCGACCGGGGCATGCCATGGAGGTTGGGGATCGTTCCAGTATGGTTCGTTTAATTTTTTGTGGCCATTTGGGTGGAAAAGGGGGCAAAACGGCGCGAACGAGGCATTTTTGAGCCAAATCGGTGTGCTATACCCACGGTTTTGGGGGTGAGCCCAGGGCCCGGGCGTGTTGTGGGTCAAAAATCGATCGGGGTGTGCCAGGGAGGTTGGGGATCGTCCTAGTGTGATCTGTTTAATTTTTCGTGGCCATTTGGGTGGACAAACGGGCGAAATAGGGCGAACTTCGGGCTAAATTAGTGTGCTATATGTCATACTCCTTTTTCGCTCGATGGACGAGTCAAAGGGTTTTTCCAATTAAAGTGACAATATTGAGTAGGGATTATTTTATTAATAGAGTCGCCACTTGGAATTGAGTTTTGGTGTTCCAAGTCACCTTTTTGAATCTCTAATCAAAAGGAAATGACTCTTTATTAAGGTCTGCGGAAACAGAATATCGGGTAAGGAATTCTGTTGACCGAGGGGAAGGTGTGAGGCACCCCTCAAGTCCCGTGGTTCTAGCACGGTCGCTTTAATCGACTTATCTTGACTTAAACTATTTTGATAAATTATGTTAAGACCTAAATTCGCTCATTTTTTAATATACTAAAACTATTTAAAACTCTTGTATTAAACTAGCGAAAATTAATTTCTTAGAAAAATGTTTTGTCAAGGTGCATGATTGCATCCTTGAATTTTTAAATATCTCAGAAAGATGCGTACGCCGCATTCTTAATTGAGACGAAGAAATTAAACATGCCTAAAATTTGCTTAGCGTTAAAAGGAATTTATTTCGTCTCTTATAAACTTGAAACAATTTTATCTTGTCTATTTTTATTCTTTTCTTCTATTCAAATTCAAACGCTATTTCATTCAAAATAAGTATGATTAATAAATAATCGGGAACATATACTTAAGAACTACACAGTAAACCATATTTTGTTTGGATTAAACTAAAATCGAACCCAGTTCTTAAATGAAAAGACATTTGAAATTCAATCAGACGAATTTAGTAGCCTAATTCACTTCATGGTCTTGTTATTCTTATTTTACAGAAAAATACATTAGGACTAGTTAATTTATCCAACAATTAATAGTTGAACAAGTATACATGAATAATTTAAGTAACACTCTTAAGAGAAAACTCATACTTTAGACCCCATTTTTATTATAACTATGATGGGTATTTAATTCCCAAAATATAAAACTAAATGTCTACTTCAACTTATCGATACGGCAATTTGCTCATTTCAATTTAAACAAAATCAACCATTAGAAATTGATATTAAAGATGACCATATGTTTGGAACTAGTAAGGAGTATCCATATATCATTTAACGCCTATATACCCCAACGTGATTTTCAAATCGGACGAAAGTTTCTTCATAAAGAAATTCGTCAAAATCTTTTCTTTGCCAAGTAACACCCCAAGACATTATATTTTGTTATTCTTACTATTTTAATAATTTTTTTTAAAAATAATAATAAAATAAAACTGATTATTAATTAGCAACATTGTCATTTCAATTAACTTGAAATATTATTTAATCTCAGCACACTTCTTTAAATACCCATACGTTCTCAAAATTAACTTTTGAGGAAAAAAAAAATCACATAAACAATCAACATTACACACCAAATAATACACAAGATTCTTTAAATAACTTTGTTCATGCTTTGATTCACCATAAAAATAATACTACAGAAATTAAATAAGAACCTGTACAATGAACTAATTGAAAGAGAAGCACGAATTACGTGATCAAAAACTCGACAGGAACCGAACTTAATTTCCAAAAATCAAAGAAGTCTTTTTTTTTTGTTTCTCTACTGCTTTTTTCTTTTTGGGTTTTGGTTTTCTTTTTCTTTGGTTTGGTCATTGTGTTCGTGTGAGTGCAAATATTTTTTGTTTTCATTTTTGTCCTCCATGTGTGTGTTGTATTTACCTTTTTTTTTTTTTTTTTTCTGTCCGTCTCCCTCTCTATGTTGTTGTCTGTGTGTGTACTCTCTGTAGGAATAATACATACGTTCTTTCCTGAGGGTGGGAAATCTATTTATAGGAAGATTCTTGGGGGAAATAGTTAAGGGGAAGTCAGATAAGGGGAAGATGTTGGGTAGTTTTAGGATTTTAAATTTTGAATTTTTTTTATTTTTTTTTTAAAATTACTATTATAGAAACTAATAATAATAATAATAATAAATAAAAAAAATAAAAATAATAATAATAATAATAAACAAAATAAATAATAATAATAATAATAATAATAACTAATTAATTTTACATTTAAGAAAATACAATAAAAGTTTATAAATAATCAAAAATAAATATAATTAAGATATTACTAAAACTACTAACTTATTTATTTAAAAAAAACATATTTTTTAATTTTTGTTTTATTTTTTAAAATTGGAATAAAAATAAAATAATATCCTAAAATTAACTCCAATTAGTTATAAAAAGAATTTAACTAAAAATTTATTAAAAATGAAATAAAAGTTAAAATAATATCAAACCAAATATAAATATTTAATACCAAAAAATATATATATTAAACTCGGGAGGGTCAAAAATTATGTGTCTACATTTTCCCCCTCTTTGTTTGAAATCTCGAAGAGTTTTCATACAAAGAAGTAGACAAAGAGATAATTTTTGACCCTCCGATTATTCAAAAAGTGAAGATAAAATAAAATAAAATAAAAGATGTGACCGAGTCTTGATTTTGGACCGCCTACATATCCCGGATTATAAGGGAATCAGGTCACGTGTAGTTCAAAGGTAAGATGGTGAGAGAATGAGTTAGACGTCGAATGAGGTTCCGTCGAGTTTTTGGTTGACGACTTCTGCATTTACATTCACATGAATAACAAAAATAAAATTGAAGATACAAGTGAAAAATCTTATCTATTCAGCTATTCTGGGATCTTGACTTGAATCTTCATGACTTCTCAAATGGTGAGATAGTCGTTATTTCGAGTTGAACTTGAAAAATGAAATGTTCCTCCATGTCGACTCTTGGTTTTGGAGAGGAAATTGAAAATTGACTTATTCTTCACACTTTTTTTTGACTTGAATTTAAAAGTCTTCACCCTATTCTTCAGGCGGGCTCCTGAACTTGCAATTTCTTCACCCTATTCTTCAGGCGGGCTCCTGAACTTACAACTTCACCCTGTTCTTTAGGAGGGCTCCTAGACTTTCTTTTTCTTCTGATTTTTCAAATATGTTCCTGAACTCAAAATAAAAGGTGACACAGAAAAATAACATCCCATTCTTCGGGAGGGTCCTGGACACAAAGTAAATTCCCATTCTTCAGGAGGGTCCTGAGCAAAAAGTAAATTCCCATTCTTCAGGAGGGTCCTGTGCAAATATAAATTCTCATTCTTCAGGAAGGTCCTGTCCCATTCTTCAGGAGGGTCCCGAGCATAAAATAAATTCTCATTCTTCAGGAGGGTCCTGAGCATAAAATAAATTCCCATTTTTCAGGAGGGTCCTGTCCCATTCTTTAGGAGGGTCCTGAGCATAAAATAAATTTCAGTAAACACGAACAAAATTTTGCCCCAGTTTGCACTAGTAAATTTCGCGAGTGTCATCAGGTCACAACTTTTGAAAAGTACAGTAAATAGTATGAATCAAAGCCCTGCTAAAAAAATGAGTCTCATCAGAGTAAACTGATGACCAAAATTAGGAAGTGTGTCTCCTAAGAGTTAAATTGAAGGACTCGACTAGGAAGTGCGTCTTCTAAGAGTGAATGTTCAAGTTAGGAAGTGCTTCACCTAACAAATGAAAACTGACTTATTCAAACTAGGAAGTGCGTCTTCTAGGGGTTAAATGAAATGACTCGACTAGAAAGTGCGTCTTCTAGGAGTGATGGTTCAAGTTAGGAAGTACTTCACCTAACAAATGAAAATTGACTTATTCAGATTTGGAAGTGCATCTCCTAAGGGTTAAATGAAATGACTTGACTAGAAAGTGCGTCTTCTAGGAGTGAAGGTTCAAGTTAAGAAGTTCTTTACCTAACAAATGAATCTTGAATTGTCCTTACTAGGAAGTGCGTCTCCTAGGGGTTAAAATGATGAGTTTTTACCATTATTGATTACCAAATCTGTGTAACAGCTATGCCTCTTACATTTTGCAGAAGTGAAAAATTGCAGCTTTTAATAGTTAAGCTTTGAAACCTTTGATATGAAGGTAACACATATTTTTGTTTCATATAAAGAAAACTTTTTAATTTAAAAATACAGTGGTTGATTTGTGGCATTTGGCTATTGAGACGATCTCTTGCACTTGTCATGCCCAGCTCCATTGCAAATCATTGATAGGTATTGTTGATTTATTATAGTATTGACCCCAAATTCTGACTACTAAAACATTTTGACTCAAATCATATTTCTCTTGCATGATGCCTCGGGATTCAGCTTTAAATACACCTTTTGTACTTTTATGAGTCAAAAAACTGTTGGATGACAAGCATTCTCGAGTACTTTACTTTATTTTTGAAACATTTTATCTTTGTGTGTTGGTCTTTTGTCTTTCTTTGCACAACTAAAGGAGTTGGTAGCAAGTTTTGAAGTCCTTCCTCACTTATCTTGACAAAATTTTGACTGAAAAATACATGAAAGATGACGATAGTGATTTTCTTTTGACAAAGACACAAAAATAAAAAATAAAAAATAAAAATAGAAATAAAAATAAAAATGAAAATAACAAAAAGAATAGGAAAGGACAATAGACATCTCTTCTTTAAAAAAAAATGTCAAAAAGAAAATTTTATTTGGGTGTGGCAGCTGATTCTAGTGATTATGACATGCATTTTGAATTAAACAACCTGATCTATCCAAACTAATCACTATCACTTTTTGCCCACTCATTGAATTTGAAAGGGAGCCATTCTTGAACTTGTTCCCTCTGGATTATAATCCTCTTTAGTCTAATGACACCTCGATAGGTTTTCGCCAACAAGCCGCTCCCATTTTCTTTTCTTTTTCAACTCATTGTCGTCTTATGGTGCCCATGAACACTTTTACCAATAAGACTCTCATTTTTATTGATCTCACAACTCACGATCGCCTTATGATGCCCAAAAGAGTTTTCACCAATAAGACTCTCTCATTTTCATTTTTTTTTAGAAAATAACACTCAAAATATGAAATATCATGCACCCATAAGATGTTTAGCCTTGACATTCTCAAAGATTGATCTGAAGGTCTTTCTTTGGTTATAACTTGGCTTTTGTAATGGGATAGAAAGAAATATCGGCATGGGGCTCAAAATTTACACAACATAGGGTAAAATATACAACTTTTGGAATCGACTCTTTTAAGGAAATAAATTTTTATCCCAGTTTCATTTTATTCTGGGCAATTTGAATTTTCTTTTGGTTGGACCGAACCCCGGAGTAGGGCTGCCTACGTATCTTGTCATAGCAAGAATCAGGTCAAACGTAGTTCAGACAACTTATTCTCTTGTTGTTTTATTTCTCTAACTTTGGCTCTCTTTTTTTCTTGCCTTTTTTTTAGAGAGAGAGAGAGAGATATTTTTTTTCTTTTTTTTTTACTCTATTTTTTCTTGACACTTTTCTGACTCTATTCTTTTCTTGACACTTTTTTTTCAGACTCTATTTTGATTCCAAAAGAGGGATATAAAAAAAATAAAATAAAATCTCAAAAGGGATAACAAAGGATGACACAACATTTGGATAACAGAATGAAATGCCTTCGTCATATGAATCCTTAAAACGCAAGTATATAACATGCAATCTAGGAATGGAACATGAATATCATACACATCTTTTCAATATTGATCTTGACTAAGCACATGCACGTGTGTCACTTCTTTTAAACTTGTAAACCATACAGTTCTACCTTTATTATACTTTTTTCTCAATGAGTGACTCATGCCCTTTTGGAGCTAACTTCCTTTTGCTTTTCCTTATAGTGAATACTATATATCCTCCGATCGACCTCATTCAAAATTCTCGAATTGAATCTTTTAATCAATGATCAAGTTATTTCAGAAAGTGATAGTCTCAATACATTCAAAAGAGGTTGTAACTATCTCCCCAAATACCTGAACACTTTAGTTATTTTCTTATATACTTTTTTTCTTTCAACTCTATCTTCTTGTCAAATGTTTCAAGATTAGATTGGATTTAAAGATCAGTATGTGAATTCAACATGCATATCACATCTCTAGAATCACCATAAAAAGAGTTCTCTAAAGAAGAAGAAAAAAGAAAAGACAACAAAACAATATATAATAAAAAATAAAATAAAAATAAAGAGGACACACATTTGTTTACCAAAAGATAGAAGGATTTGAATGAAAATTATAATAAAATAAGATAAGATATATCTCAAATTTCAACCCTAAAATAATTTGGTTAGTAGAAAGAAAACAAAAAAAACTACCAAAAATCCTTCCTCGTGGGGAGCAGATTGACTTCTAAATTGCCAAACTTAATATTTTAGCCATTGAATTGCACGTCAGCCTTAATGGAGTCTCCACAATCATTGCTACATCATTTTTTTTAATTTTTGAACTCGATCATTTTGAATTTATAACCTCAAACTCTCTCCAAAGTAAGCCATCAACAATTTTCTCTTTCCCCCTACTCCTCTTCAGTGATTACAAAACTTTTTCATACGAGTCAAAGGATCACCATGACCCTCGTACATGTCCAACTTTGGTGTTATGGAGTTTAGAGGCAAGTGAACATTGAAACATGTAAAAATCCTTGTGAGAACTCTCTTTTTCTCTCAGTATTTGCATGTTTCTCATATTTGGTCCAAATTCTCACTTTTCAGATCATTTCTTATTATTCCTCATTTCTAACAATCTACACCAACTCATCTCAGATCCTGTATCATTTTTTGTGGGTCATCTTACTTGTTCTTTGAACATGGTGTTGTATTGGTGAGATGCCAACTTAGCCACAAACCAACCACCTTAACACTATTTTGATTTTGGAGAAAATTAATGTGTCAGAGTTCAAATTTTTTTTTTTAAGACCACCGAATCCATGAAGGACTGCCTATGTATCTCATTAAGATGAGAAACAGGTGTGCGTATTTCTTGAAATATATGTCATACAAAACTCAGCTTCAAGACACCTAAAGGTTCAGGACTGTTAAGATTTATACATATTTTTTATTTTGTAAAAACTTTGCCTCATGATCCCTAAAGATTCAGGGCAATTAAGATATATAAAAATCGGATTTGAGGATTAGAAAAATAATTTTGAAAATAATCGTATTTTAAAAATATTCCTCAATAAATCTATAAATAATTTTTCAAAAGATAGGGTCGTATCCCGAAAAGATCTTCCTACGTGTCTCGCTAAATAGTGAGAATCAGACCCTCGTAGTTCATGAAAATCGTAAAACTATGTTACTAAAATTTTCCTTTCTTTTAAAAGAATAATAAAAAAATTCTTTTAAAAATGATTCACTAAATGTGTTGAGTCCTGCTAAGTCAAATGCATATGATGCAAATAAAGCGGCACCTAATAGGGATAACCAGATTCTGAATTTTCAGTTCTTCTAAGTTTAAACCTAATAAGGATAGGTGTCTAGACTGGCTTACCCAAGCAGACACTCCAGCCGGGGAGGGACAACTTGGTCGGTAGAAGGGCAACACTGCCTTCATTGTCGATCTGAACCCTGCCTAAAATGTGTGACTATATCCTTCACCAGGTGCCTTGACACTCCGTCTATCTCATAAAGAAAATAGGATGCATGCGCTGCATTCCTTCTATCCTATTTTAGAGATTCAGAGGGGGTGCCTGTTCGCGCCTTTTCACTCTTTTATACACCCAAGTGGCCACAAAAAATTAAGCGGACCACACTGGGACGATCCCCAACATCTATGGCACGCCCCGGTCAATTTTTGGCCCACAGCACGCCCGGACCCTGGGTCTACCCCCGAAACCGTGGGCTATAGCACACCGATTTAGCCCAAAAATGCCCCGTTCGCGCCGTTTCTCCCGTTTTTCTATTGAAATATCCACGAAAAATTAAACGGACCACACTGGGACGATCCCCAACCTCCTTGGCAAGCCCCGGTCGATTTTTAGCCCACAGCATGCCCGAATCCCTGGCCCACCCCCAAAACAACCTTCCTATCATGCCCCGATCAATTTTCGACCCACAGCACGCCCGTAACCCGGGCCCACCCCAGAAATCATGGGATATAGCACACTGATTTGGCCCGAAAACCCCCCGTTCGCGCCGTTTTGCCCGTTTGTCAACCCAAATGGCCACAAAAAATTAAATGGACCACACTGGGATGATCTCCAACCTCTAAGGCACACCCCGATCTATTTTCAGCCCACAACACGACCGAACCCTGGGCCCACCCCCGAAAACGTGGCCTATAGCACACCGATTTAGCCCGAAAATGCCCCATTCATGTCGTTTCGCCCGTTTATCCACCCAAATGGCCATGAAAAATTAAATGGACCACACTGGGATGATCCCCAACCTCCCTGACATGCCTCAGTTTATTTTCTGCCCACAGTACGCCCGGACCCTGGGCCCATCTCTAAAATCATGGGCTATATCACACCGATAAGGCACAAAAATGTCTCGTTTGTGTCGTTTCGCCCGTTTGTCAACCCAAATGGCCACAAAAAATTTAAGGGATTGCAGTAGATCGATCCCCAACCTTCCTGGCACGCCTCGATCAATTTTTGGCCGACAGGACCCCCGGACCCTGGGCCCAACCCCCAAACCGTGGGCTATAGCACGCCGATTTGTCCCGAAAATGCCTCGTTCGCGCTGTTTTGCCCGTTTGTTCACCCGAATAGCCATGAAAAATTAAACGAACAACACTGGGATGAACCCCAACCTCCCTGGCATGCTCATGTTGATTTTTGGCCCACAGTACGCCCGGACCCCTGGCCCACACCCAAAACCGTGGGCTATAGCATACTGATTTGGTTCGAGAATACCCCATTCGCGCTGTTTAGCCCGTTTGTCCACCCAAATGGCCACGAAAAAACAAACGGACCACACTGGGATGATCCCCAACACCCCTAGCACACCCCAGTCAATTTTTGGACCACAACACGTCGTACCCTGGGACCACCCCCAAAACCGTGGGCTATAGCACACTGATTAGGCCCGTAAATGCCCCGTTTGCACCGTTACGCCCGTTTGTTCACCCAAATAGCCACGAAAAATTAAACAAACCACACTGGGACGATCCCTAACCTCTCTGGCAAGCCCCGATTGATTTTTGGCCCACAGCATGCCCGAACCCCGGGCCCACCCCCAAAACCGGGGGCAAAAACACACCGATTTGGCACGAAAATGCTTCGTTCACGCCGTTATGCCCGTTTGTCCACCTAGATGGGCACAAAAAATTAAATGGACTATACTGGGACGATCACCAACCTCCCTGACATACCCCGATCATTTTTCAGCCCATGGTACACCCGAACCCCGAGCCCACACCCGAAACTGTGGGATATAGCACATTGATTTGGCCTGAAAATGCTCCGTTCACGCTGTTTTGCCAGTTTGTTCACCCAAATAGCCACGAAAAATTAAACAAACCACACTGGGACGATCCCCACCCTCCCTGGCAAGCGTTGGTTGATTTTTGGCTCACAACACACTTGGATCCCGGTCCCACACCCAAAACCATAGGCTATAGCACACTAATTTGGCCCGAAAATGCTTCGTTCACGCCATTTTGCACGTTTGTCCACCCAAATAGCCACAAAAAATTAAACGGACCACACTGGGACAATCTTGAACCTCCCTGTCCTGCCCCGAATGATTTTTGGCCCATGGCACGCCCGAACCCAGGCCCACCCCCCAAAACCGTGGGATATAGCACACTGATTTGGCCCTAAAATGCTTCGTTTTGCCCATTTGTCCACCCAAATGGCCACGAAAAATTAAACGAAACACACTGGGATGATCCCCAACCTACTTGGCATGCCCTGATCAATTTTTGGCCCACAATACGTCCGAACCCCAGGCCCACGCCTAAAACCGTGGGCTATAGCACACCGATTTGGCCCAAAAATTTCCCGTTTACGCTGTTGTCCACCCAAATGCCCACGAAAAACTAAACGGACCACACTGGGATGATCCTCAACCTCTCTGGCACACCCCGATCAATTTTCAAACACAGCACGCCTGAACCCAAGGCGAACCCCAAAAACCATGGGCTATAGCACACCGATTTGGCTTGAAAATGCCCCGTTCGCGTCGTTTTACCCGTTTGTCCGCCCAAATGGCCACAAAAAATTAAACGGACCACACTGGAACGATCCCCAACTTCCTTGGCACGGCTCGGTCGATTTTCAATCCACAGCACACCCGAACCCCGGGCCCACGCCTAAAACCGTGGGCTATAGCACACCAATTTGGCCCAAAAATTCCCCGTTTGCACCTTTTGTCCACCCAAATGCCCACAAAAAACTAAACAGACCATACTGGGACGATCCCCAACCTCCCTGGTACACCCCGATTGATTTTTGAACACAGCACACCCGAACACCAGGACCACCCCCGAAACCATGGGCTATAGCACACCGATTTGGCTCGAAAATGCCCCGTTCGCGTCGTTTCGCCTGTTTGTCCGCCCAAATGGCCACAAAAAATTAAACTGACCACACTGGGACGATCCCCAATCTCCCTAGCACGCCTCAGTCAATTTTCGGTCCACAACACGCCCGGAACCTGGGCCCATCCCCGAAATCGTGGGCTATAGCACAATGATTTAGCTCGAAAATGCCCAGTTCGTACAGTTTTGCCCGTTTGTCCACCAAGAAAAATTAAACGGACCACACTGGGATGATCCCCAATCTTCCTTGCATGTCCCGATCAATTTTCAACCCACAGTACACCTGAATCCCCGGGCCACTCCCAAAACCGTGGGTTATAGTACACCGATATGGCCCGTAAATGCACCATTTGCACCATTTTGTCCGTTTATCCACCCAAATGGCCACAAAAAATTAAACGGACCATACTGGGACGATCCCCAACCTCCCTGGCACGCTCCACTTGATTTTAGGCCCACAACATGCCTGTACCCGGGCCCACCCCTAAAATCGTGGGCTATAGCACACCGATTTGGCCCGAAAACTCCCCATTCGTGTCGTTTCTCTCTTTTGTCCTCCCAAATGACCACGAAAAACTAAAAGGACCACACTGGGATGATCCCCAGCCTCCCTAACACACTCCGGTCAATTTTCAGCTCACAGCACGCCCGGACACCGATCCCACCCCCGTATTTGTAGGCTATAACACACCGATTTGGTCCAAAAACTCCCCGTTCACGCAGATTTGCCTGTTTGTCAACCCAAATGGCCACCAAAAATTAAACGGACCATACTGGGATGATCCCAACCTCACTGGCATGCCTCGATTAATTTTTCGCCCACAGCAAGCCCGGACCCCAAGCCCACACTTGAAACCGTGGGCTATAGCACACTGATTTGGTCTGAAAATGCTCTGTTTGCGCCGTTTAGCCTGTTTATCCACCCAAATAGCCACGAGAAATTAAACGGACCACACTAGGATGATCCCCAACCTCCCTGGCACGCCACGGTCGATTTTTGGTTCACAGCACACTGGACCCTGGGCCACCCCCAAAACCGTGGGCTATAGCACACCGATTTGGCCCAAAAATGTTCCGCTCGTGCCGTTTCTCCCGTTTGTCCACCCAAATGGCCACGAAAAATTAAACGGACCATATTGGGACGATCCCCAACCTCCCTGGCACGCTTCGATTGATTTTTTGCCCACACCACGCCCGAACTTCGATCCCACCCCTAAAATCGTGGGCTATAGCACACCAATTTGGCCCAAAAATGCCCCGTTCACACCATTTTGCTTGTTTGTCCACCCAAATGGCCACCAAAAATTAAACGAACCATATTGGAATGATCCCCAACCTCTCTGGCATTCCCCGATCAATGTTTTGCCCAGAGCAAGCCCGGAACCCAGGCCCACACTCGAAATCGTGGGCTATAGCACACTGATTTGGTCTGAAAATGCCCCGTTCGCGCCGTTTAGCCTGTTTATCCACCTAAATAGCCACGAGAAATTAAACGGACCACACTAGGCTGATCCCTAACCTCCCTGGCATGCCCCGGTTGATTTTCGGTTCACAGAACACCGGACCCTGGGCCACCCCTAAAACCGTGGGCTATAGCACACCGATTTGGCAAAAAAATATCTCGTTCACGCCGTTTCGCCCGTTTGTCCACCCAAAAGGCCACGAAAAATTAAACGAACCACACTGGGACGATCCCCAACCACCATGGAAGGCTTCGGTCGATTTTTGGCCCACAGCACTCCCGTAGCCCAGGCCCACCCCCGAAACCGTAGGCTATAGCACACAAAATTAGCTCGAAAATGCCCCGTTCGCGCCTTTTCGCCTGTTTGTTCACCCATATGGCCACAAAATATTATACGAACCACACTGGAATGATCCCCAACCTTCCTGGCATGCTCCGATAGATTTTCATCCCACAGAATGCTGGAACCCCTGGTCCACCCCCAAAACTGTGGGCTATAGCACATCAATTTGGCTTGAAAATGCCCCGTTCGCGCCGTTTCGCCCGTTTGTCCACCCAAATGACCACAAAAAAATAAACAGACCACACTGGGATAATTCCCAACCACCCTGGCATACCCCAATTAATTTTTGGCCTACAGCACGCGTGGGCCCCAGGGCCACCCCCAAAACCGTGGGTTATAGCCCACTGATTTAGCCCAAAAATGCCCCGTTCGTGCCGTTTTGCTTGTTTGTCCACCCAAATGGCCTTGAAAAATTAAACGAACCACATTGGGACGATCCCCAACCTCCCTGGCATGCCTTGATCAATTTTTGGCGCATAACACGCTTGGACCCCGGGCCCACCCCCAAAACCGTAGGCTATAGCACACCGAGTTAGCCAGAAAATACCTCGTTCACGCTGTTTTGCTCGTTTGTCCACCCAAATGGCCACGATAAATTAAACGTACCACACCGGGAGGATCCCCAGCCTCCCTGGCACGCCCCGGTTTATTTTTGGCCCACAGAAAGCTCGAACCCCGGGCCCACCCCCAAAACCGTGGGATATAGCACACTAATTTGGACCGAAAATGCTCCGTTCATGCCGTTTTGCCCGTTTGTCCATCCAAACGGCCACGAAAAATTAAACGGACCACACTAGGACGATTCGGAACCTCCCTGGCACGCTGTGGTCAATTTTTGGACCACAGCACGCCCGGACCCCAAGCCCACCCCTGAAATCGTCGGTTATAGCACATCAATTTGGATCGAAAATGCCCCGTTCGAGCAGTTTTGCCCGTTTGTCCATTCAAATGGCCACAAAAAATTAGACGGACCACACTAGAACGATCCCCAACCTCCCTGGCACACCCCGATTAATTTTCGGTCCACAGCACGCTTGGACCTCGGCCCCACCCCTGAAACCGTGGGCTATAGCACATGAATTGGCCCGAAAACTCCCCGTTCGTGCCGTTTTTCCCGTTTGTCCACACAAATGGCTTAGAAAAAATAAACGGACCACACTGGGATGATCCCCAACCTCACTGGCATGGCTCGGTTGATTTTTGACCGACAGCACGCCCGAACTCCGAGCCCACCCCCGAAACCGTGGTCTATAGCACACCAATTTAGCCCGAAAATGCCCCGTTCGTGCCATTTCTTTCGTTTGTCCACCCAAATGGCCATGAAAAATTAAAATGACCTCACTGGGATGATCCCCAACCTCCCTATCACGCCCAGGTCAATTTTTGGCCCACAGCACGCCCGAAACCCGGGCCCACCCCCAAACCCGTGGGTTATACCATACTGATTTGGCCCAAAAACTCCCCGTTCGCGCTGTTTCGCCCGTTTGTCCACCCAAATAGCCATGAAAAATTAAATGGACCACACTGGGATGATCCCCAACCTCCCTGGCACGCCCCAGTTGATTTTCAGCCCACATCAAGCCCGTACCCTGGGCCCACCCCCAAAACCGTGGGCTATAGTACTCGGATTTGTCCCAAAAATGCCCCGTTCGGGCCGTTTTGCTCGTTTATCCACCTAAATGGCCTCAAAAAATTAAACAGACCATACATAGATGATCCCCAGCCTCCCTGTCATACCCCGGTCATTTTTCAGCCCACAGCACGCCCGGATTCTAGGCCCACCCCCAAAACTGTGGGTTATAGCGCACCGATTTGGTCCAAAAATGCCCCGTTCGTGCCGTTTCGCTCGTTTGTCCACCCAAATGTCCACAAAATATAAACGGACCACACTGGGATGATACCAAACCTTCCTGGCATGCCCCGATCGATTTTTGGTCCACAACAAGCCCGGACCCTGGGCTCACCCCCAAAACCGTGGGCTATAACACCCCGATTTGGCCCGAAAATGCCCCGTTTGCGCCGTTTCGCCCGTTTGTCCTCCCAAATGTCCACAAAAATTAAATGGACCACACTGGAACTATCCCCAACCTCCCTGTCACTCCCCATTCAATTTTTGGGACAGAGCACGCACGGAACTCGGGCCCACCCTCGAAACCGTGGGCTATAGCATACCGAATTGGCTTGAAAATGCATCATTCGCGTTGTTTTGCCTGTTTGTCCTTCCAAATGGCCACGAAAAATTAAAAGGACCACACTGGGATGATCCCCAACCTCCCTGGTATGCCCTGGTTAATTTTTGGCCCACAGCACGTCCGGACCCTGGGTTCACCCCCAAAACCGTGGGCTATGGCACACCGATTTGGCCAGAAAATGCCCTGTTCATGCCATTTCGCTCGTTTCTCCACCCAAATTTCCACAAAAAATTAAACGAGCCACACTGGGATGATCCCCAACCTCCCAGGTATGTCCCGGTCGATTTTCGGCCAACAGCAAGCCCGAACCCTGGGCCCACCGTCAAAATCGTGGGCTATAGCAGACCGATTTTTCTTGAAAATGCCCCGTTTGCGCTGTTTCACCCGTTTTTCTACCCAAATGTCCACGAAAAATTAAACGAACCACACTGGGACGATCCCCAACCTCCCTGGCACGCCTCAGTTGATTTTTCGCCCACAGCATGCCCGTACCCCAGTCCCACCCCCAAAACCGTGGTCTATAGCACACCAATTTGGCCCAAAAATGCCTCGTTTGCGCCGTTTCGCCCGTTTGTCCACCCAAAGGGTCACAAAAAATTAATCGGACCTCACTGGGATGATCCCCAACCTCCTTGGCATGCCCCGATCAATTTTTTGTGCACAGGACGCTTGGACCCTGGGACCACACCCAAAACCGTGGGCTATAGCACACCGATTTGGCCCGAAAATGTCGTATTCGCGCCATTTTGCCCGTTTGTCCACCCAAACGGCCACGAAAAATTAAACGAACCACGCTGAGACAATCCCTTACCTCCCTGGCACGCCCTGCTTGAATTTCGTCCCACAACACGCCTGGACTCCGGGCCCACTCCCAAAACCATGGGCTATAGCACACCGATTAGGCCTGAAAATGCCCCGTTCATGCGGTTTCACCCATTTTCCCACCAAAATGGCCACGAAAAATTAAACGGACCACAGTGGAATGATCCCCAATCTCCCTGGCACGCCCCAGTCGATTTTTGGCCCATAGCACGCCGGACCCCGGGCCCACCCCCAAAACCGTGGGCTATAGTACACCGACTTAGCTAGAAAATGCCTCGTTTGTGCCGGTTTGCCCGTTTGTCCACACAAATGGCCACGAAAAATGAAACGGACCACATTGGGACAATCCCCAACCTCCCTGGCACGCCCCGGTTGATTTTCTTCCCACAGCACGCCCGGACCCTAGGCCCACCCCCAAAACTATGGGCTATAGCACACCAATTTAGCAGAAGAATGCCCCGCTCGCGTTGTTTCGCCCGTTTGTCAACACTAATGGACACAAAAAATTAAAGGGACCACAATAGGATGACCCCCAACCTCCCTGGCATGCCCCGGTCGATTTTTGGCCTACAGCGATACCGGAACATCAACACCTTCAACTTAAGATAATTTTTTGTCCTCAAGAAACTCAGCACCTAATTGGACACATGAACAATAAAATTACATGCAACCAACCATTGAAACATTTTGATGCAACTATTAACTCATCAGTTCAATCACATGCATTTAACACCTCAGGATTCACACCCAATATTGATCATAGTTCAGCCCACAAGCATGAATGTTACATTCTACAGAAAACAGCAAAGTTCAGTGAAACTTTAGTTGCCCTCACAACAATGAAATCCACCACTCATTTTATGACGTGGACACAGTCTAACTCTCACACTCACAAAGAAGTTACAACCATAGTCTAAGTACCCATAAGCTTTCCCTAGCCATATGACACTTCCTCAAGGTTGACTCACTAGGATCAAACAGGTCTTTTCAAGGCTTGCAATAAGGTTTCGGGTCAGGTGGGGTATGCTCTTGGGTAAAGTGACTCATTGAGACTTAACTCTCCTTGCCCTAACATCTTTTCAACCTCAATTTACTATTTTAGCATACATTTCTCTTTTTTTTTAACTACCCTCAACTCATGCTGATGCAGTTAGTGGCCAATTGTCTCTAATTAAATTCTAACTTACTTTCCATTTGGCTCTTTCATTTTTGACATTAGACACCCTCAACTTAGATGCTTTGTGTAAGTTGAAATGTACAATGCTTAGTATTTAGCCCAGGCTAGAGATGAATGTTGAAGCTCTACGAAGAGTAACTAACAGTGACAGGATTTTAAAACGGGTTTCAAAGGCACAAGATGGGTTCAAAAGGGATAATCATTCTGGTAGGGTTGTTTCTTTAGACTAGATGGGCTCAAAGTACAAGGAGGCCTATTATCCTATCCTAATGACTCCCCTAGAAGACTGTATCAATGACTTGGGCAAGTTCTAGGTCTTAACCTATGAAAGAACTACAAGTAAAACCTCACACCCACAGGCAACGAAGTTAAACTTCCTTTGCAATTCTTGGAATGCTCATCGCATGTTTCATGCACCTCTTCTAGACTAATGCTAAATGTAGAATTACTAAGAGTTATATACATATGTTTACATGATAGAGTAAAAAATTACATACACATGCTCAAAGTCTTATGCCAACATCATCCATTACCCATATTTACAATGAAGTACTGAAAATAAAACCATTCATAGATGATCATTAAACATTAAACACATGTATTTACATCACAACTTGCAGAATTGAAATGCAATAATAAAAACAACCTAGACATGCCGTTTCTACTAGATAGTACATGATTGGATTCAGAATATTGGCAAAAACATCCAACCATGATGTAAATACACCCACCCCTACACAGAAAAATAAGCATTGTCCTCAAAGCAATGAATTACCGTACATGGTTGGAATGGACTATTTACTTCACCTCTTATTCCTCTGAGGCATCTTTCAGGTGGGGTGATGTTCCTGTGTCCTCTCTTTGCGTAATGTTGGCTCCTATGGTGGTAGGAGCACTCATAACCTCAACCTCCACAATTGGAGAAATCGTTTCTGGAACTGATCCTGCACTTCACCCCCTTTCTGGGGCAGCACTAGTAGAGACTCTTGCCGCTTTATTTTCTGCCTCTTGTTGATTCCCTTCAGCTTGTTTCCTTGAATTCTTTATAGCTCTTTTCAGGTTATGTTGATCTAACTCTTCGGGTGACATGGCTTCTCTCTTCCTCTTTTTTTCTTCTTTCTTTGCTGCTTTTTCATCCATTTGCTGCTTGCCTTTGTCTTTCACGGGTCTGCCCATCAGGTCCAGAATGTCTTCCTCATTATCACTTACCGCTAAAGTCAGGTCAAATGTAGGCGGTTGTGACTGTTTCTTCTATAACTCAGCTATGTCAGTCTTTGCCTGCTCAAACTCTGCCATGAGCTTGTCAAGATCAGGGAGAGACAGTGAATCTAGCCTTTTGTTGATGCGGGCTTCCATGTTATCCATTATAACTTGAATAGTTTGAAATGGCCTGACTGCTTCGGCCATAATTTCATCCATAAAAGGTTTGAAATCTCCAGCCCACTTTTCTAGCTGTTTTTGAAACCACTTTTGATTCTTTACTACCTTAACAAAATTGTGCTGGTTGAACCTGTATTCCACAAACTCCGCTCCACCAGCAAACTGTGTAGAATCTGCCCCTACAGACGTGCCCTGAGGCACATAATCAGGTGGTACATACGTGGTGATATGTAAAGGCATACCTTCAGGCATTTTTGTAGTCTCGGGAACTGGTGCAGACTGAGGCTAATATGCTAGAGGTTTGGTCACCCGAATTTCAAATTTCGATTCGTTCTTCGACTTCTCAATGTCTTGCCAATGTGTAGCCTGTACTTTGTTATCAACCCCACGGATCAGCGGCACACCAGCTTGTTTGCATAACCCAGTAATCAAACATAGGAAGGGTATAGAAGTGGTCACTTTATGTGCACGCATGAACATCTCGTCTACAATTAGCTGGCCAAAATCAATTTATTGTCCTGAAACCAAATTGGGTACTGCTACTGCTCTGTGATGATCCAAGTTTCCGTCTCCTTTTGTTGGCATTAACCTCAACCGAACAATAGCCTACCAGAACTTAGCTTTAAAGCTAAGAGTAAACTTTGCAATGTGCTTTTTGGGATTAGTCAACTAGGAAGGATTTCCATCATCGGTCAATAAAGAAGCAGCCCAACATCTCTGACCGAAAGCATTTCTCATTCTATACTTAAAATCTAGGACAGCGGGTGGAGCCTCATATCCTGGCCTGAATAGCATCCTGTTAATTATTCGGGATGAGTTATCAACAGTGACCCCTTGAACTGGAATAGACTCTCTATTTGATCTATTTGAGATTGGAGTCCCCTTTGGGCATTCCTCTTTCACCAAACACAGATAATTTACAAAGAATTCTCTTACCCAATTCGGTTGGTACTTCCCTGGTGGTCTGATCACCCATGCCAGTCCATATTCGTTGAACCGATTCTCTAACTCGGGATATTCATGAAGTTCTATTGTCATAATCTGATGTTTCTCTATGAATGATCTTCTGATCCCTCGAGCTGTGGATTTCAACCCATCATAGAACTCTTTTTGTGCTCCCTCTATCTGTCACCTGATAGCCTCTCGAATCTGTGGATCCTTCCACCTAATAAAAGTATCACTCTCCGATTCAGCTTCAGCATCAGGAACTTCCATTTGATCCTCCATAGTAAAATTTTCAGTTTCACCTTCTACAGGAAACGGTTGAGTTGCAGCAACGGTTGCCTTATCGGGGCTTGAACTTGAACTTGAACTGCTAGAGGTACTCTCACTCTCCTTTTTAGACTGGAAGAGTATGAGAGCTTCTCTTTCATTTTGTCTGGTGTTATAAGACGGTGCGGATGCATTCCTACCTCGTTGAGATCTCTCTCCTCTGGTTTGTGGAAGTTTAGGAGTCATATCACCTGAAAACTACTTAAGAAATCAGTTCTGAATCCAAACACAATCAAAACAGTGCATAATGTGGTCTGACGGTAGATTTGACGTTCCACCAGTGGTGGGACGGTCCACCAACTCTGCCGTCAGCACTTAAGCAGTGTTCCATAAAATCTGGAGTCCTCTGACGGTAAACTTGGTGGTTCGTCACAAAGTTGACGGTCCACCAGTTTGACCGTCGCACCTTCGTCTTCAGCCACAATTCTGGGTTTGACCATTTTTTAAATCAAACAACATAGCAGAGCTATTTTCAAGCTATACACATTATTAAATCCACTATGAAAGCATTTATAACCTTATTTGAATAGATTAATCTATCTCAGAACTCACCTAACAAGTTAACTACGAAGAGAGAGTTCGAGAGATGCGCCTACCTCGATGTTGCAGTACTCTACTTGCTTGAGACTTCAGATATAAAACTACTTACAACTTCTAGCACCTGTGTTACTCTTTGGTTTGTGATGGAGAGAAGGGAGGAATGAGTTGGTTTAAATAATTCACAAATGAAGGAGATGGGAAGTCTCAAATGGGATAACTCCCTTCAGGTTCTTTGAATCTTGAGGGAGTGGAACAGGCAAAGGTCATTGAACGGTTACAATGAATGTACCAGCTCAACTTTATTCTTAAAATCTCACTTTGGGCCAAATATGGGATACTTATAAAGAGTACCGGGTCAACCCTACCTGATTTAGAACTAGGGTTAAAGTGATGGTACAATTGACGGTCCGTCACATGTTTGACAGACCACCACTCTGAATGTCACTCATCACCTGAGTTAGAATGTTTCTATTTCGGTGTGATGGTAAGTGGGACGGTCCACCAAATATGTGACAGTCCACCAGTTTGACCGTCACTTCTTACCAGATTGTGGGTCATCGATCTTACTTCTGATGGCTGTTGTGACGTCCCACTAGGTTTGTGACGGTCCGCCACTCAGGCCATCATGGCTTATCCAGTGAATGCATTTTCTTGCTAGTTCTTAACGTTTGGAGATGGTGGTCCGTCAGGGAACTGGTGGTCTATCAATTCGTCTGTCACAATGTTCTAGTATCTCAGATGTATCCCCTATTTCCCTTTTTACTGTATTTCTGGTCCTACACACTTAACAAACACATCAAAATTGCACAAAAACATGAAATGGAATCTAACTATGGTTACAACAACATGTTGTGGGTTTCCTCCCACTAGCGCCTGATTTAACACACGACTCAGGTGTCTCGAGTACTCAGACTTCATCGAGATAAAAGACATCAACACTTCTTATCAAGTCTTTTGGACCAATATAAAGTTTGATTCTTTGCCCGTTCACTTTGAAGACACTACCGTCTTTGTTTTCAAGCTTGACTACTCCAGATGAGCGGACTTGGCTGATTTTGAACGGACCAGACCACTTAGATTTCAACTTACCTGGAAACAGCTTCAGTGTGGAGTTGAAATGAAGTACCAAATCACCTTTCCTGAATTTCGGTGCAATCCTTCGATCATGGTATTTCTTCATCTTCTCTTTATACAAGTTTGCTCTTTCATAGGCCCTGAGACGGAATTCATCCATCTCATTTAGATGCTCCAATCTTAGATCTGTTGCTTCCTTCCAATGCATATTAAGCTTTTTGAGAGCCCACAAGGCCTTATGCTCAAGCTCGATTGGTAAATGACATGCCTTCCCATAGACTAGCTGATACAGTGATATGCCAATTGGTGTTTTAAAAGCAGTTCGATACCCCCAAAAGGCGTCATCAAGCTTTCAAGGCCAATCTTGCCTATTAGTATTCACAGTTTTGGCGAGAATGGCCTTAATCTCACAATTTGAAACCTCCACTTGCCCACTAGTTTGTGGGTGATACGGAGTTGCTACTCGGTGTTGTTTTACTCCATACTTTGCCAAAACAGCCCTGAAAACTTTATTGCAGAAATGGGATCCCCCATCACTTATGATTGTTCTTGGTACTCCAAAACGAGAGAATATGGTCTTCTTCAGAAATGCCCCAACTCTTTTTCCTTTATTGCCAGCCAAAGCAACAACTTCTACCCATTTCGAGACATAGTCCACAGCCACTAGGATGTATTTTAACCCATGAGCTTACAAATGGGCCCATGAAGTCGATGCCCCATACATCAAACAACTTTACTTCCATCATCTTGGACATCGAAATCTCATGGCGTTTGGAGATTAATCCTTGCCTCTGACATTGATCGCATCTACGAGCAAACTCATGTGCATCTCTGAATAGTGTAGGCTAATAGTATCCACTCTATAATACTTTCTGAGCAGTCCGGTCACCCGCATGATGACCACCAATAGGTGAAGCATGGCATGATTCCAAAATACTCTGCACTTCTACTTTTGGGACACAACACCTAATAATACCATCTGCACATCGCCGAAAAAGGTAAGGCTCATCCCAGAAATATTGGGTCACATCATGAAGGAACTTTTTCCTTTGGAAAGGAAAGATTATCCGGAATCACCTCACTTACCACGTAGTTTGTGAAATCAGCATACCAAGGTATCTGCTCGAACTTCGCGGCTAGTATCTTCTCATCCGGAAAGGAATCATCAATATCTAACTCATCCTTGATTGCTTGGTCGCCTTTAAGTATGGATAAGTGATCTGCCACTTGATTTTCACATCCCTTACGATCCTTGACCTTAAAGTCAAATTCTTGAAGCAATAACACCCACCGGATCAATCTCGGATTCGCATATTTCTTTGCCATTAAATACCTCAGAGATGCATGATCCATGTGGACCACCACCTTGGTCCCTAGCAAATACGCTCTGAATTTCTCAAAAGCATAGACTACATCCAGGAGCTTTTGTTCGATGACGGTGTAGTTCTTTTGAGCATCATTCAGGGCCTTGTTGGCATAATAGATTGGATGAAACAACTTATCCTTCTTCTGCCCCAACACAGCTCCAAGTGCCACCCCGCTAGCATCACACATTAGTTCAAACGGCTTTGTCCTGTCAGGAGTAATAATAACTGGAGCCTCCACTAATTTTATCTTAATGCATTCGAACGCCTGTCTGCAGTCATCATCAAAAGAGAACTTGGCCTCCTTTTCAAGAAGTTTGCATAATGGGTTTGCAACCTTCGAGAAATCTTTTATAAATCTGCGATAGAATCTTGCATGGCTAAGAAAAATCTGCACCCTTTTTACTGAGATGGGAGGGAGGTGGTTTCTCAATGACCTCAACCTTGGCCCAATCCACCTCAACACCTTTCGCAGAAATTTTATGACCGAGAACAATGCCTTCCATCACCATGAAATGGCATTTTTCCCAGTTAAGGACCGGATTAAACTCTTCACACCACTGTAATGCTTGACTTAGATTCAGCAAGCATAAGTCAAAGGAATCTCCAACCACTGAGAAGTCATCCATGAACACCTCCAAGGTGTCCTCAACCATATCAGAGAAGATCGACATCATGCACCTTTGAAAAGTGGTCGATGCATTGCATAAACCAAAAGGCATCCTTTTAAAAGCAAATGTGTCCTATGGTCACGTGAACGTCATCTTCTCCTGATCTTCAGGAGCAATAAATATCTGGTTATACCCCGAATAACCATCCAAGAAGCAGTATCAACCCCTTCTTGCCAATCGATCAAACATTTGATCCATGAATGACATCGGAAAGTGATCTTTTAGTGTCCATGAGTTGAGCTTTCGATAATCCATACACACCCTCTACCCAGTGACAGGCCTGAGTGGGATCAATTCATTCTTCTTGGTGTCCACTACTGTCATGCCCCATTTCTTGGGCACGCACTGTACAGGACTCACCCACTTACTGTCTGATATCGGATACACCACCCCTGCATCCAACCACTTGATGATTTCTTTCTTCACCACCTCTTACATAGGTGGGTTCAAGCGACGCTGATGCTCAATAGTAGGCACACAATCTTCCTCTAGCTGAATCTTATGCATACATATGCCAGGAGGGATACTAATGATAACTGCAATAGTCCAGCCAATAGCTCTCTTATACCTCTTAAGAACAGAGATGAGAGATTCCACCTGTTGTTCGCCCAGATTGGCAGCAATAATAACTGGTAGTGTATTTCCACTACCCAAGAATACATACCTCAAATGACTGGGTAACTCTTTCAATTCTAACACCGGTGGATCTTCAATGGATGGCTTCACCAGTGGTAAAGTTCGATTCTTTAGGTCAAGATCAAGCTTCTTAGGGTCATAAGAGTACGACCCCATTCCTGTCAAAGCACAGACAGTTTTTTCGTACTCCTCATTATCTTCACGATCAAAATTCATAAGCACAACAGCTAATGGCTTAATAGCAAGCTGCTCCTCTATAGATACTTCCTGCTCGTCCTCATAATATACATCAACTATGGAGAACACACTCATTTCTTTATGACGATTCATTGATTTGCATACGTCGAAATGTACCACTTCATTATTCATCTGAAATAAGAGCTCATTAGCCCGCAAATCAATCAACACACTTTTGGTTGCGAGGAAAGGTCGACCCAAGATTATGGACACCTCGAAGTCTACCTTGCAATCCAAAATGACAAAATCTGCAGGAAAAATGAAGGTAGCCACCTTCACCAATACATCATACAAAATACCAATAGGTCATTTTACCGACCTATCCACCATCACAAGCCGCATATTGGTTGGTGTAGGATCTCCCAAACCTAGCTTTTTATAAATGGCTAGCAGCATCAAATTAATGTTAGCCCCCAGATCATATAAAGCCTTAGCAAAATCCAAAGACCCAACCGTGCAAGGAATAGTGAAAGCTCCCGGATCTGCCTTCTTCTGTACTAAGGACCTTGTGGCAATCGCACTGCAATGATGGAAATTATCCGCCGGTTCATAGCTTGCTGCCTTTTTCTTTGTCAAGAGGTCTTTCATGAATTTGGCATACCCTGGTATTTGCTCTAGTGCCTCTACCAAAGGAACATTTATAGTCAGTTGCTTCAGCATTGCCATGAATTTACTGAACTTTATGCCATCAGCCTTCTTTTTCAGTCTCTGAGGAAAGGGGGGTGGTGGTTTTGGGAGAGTTTTCTCCACCACTTCCTTTTCCTTGTTTTTCTCTTCTTCAAACTCATTAGACTGCTGACAGTTAGGTGTAGCATCATGAATAATCTCGTCAGGGTTTTTAGCTTCTACGGGATGATCATAATCTGCTTCATCAATACTCTTTACTACACTATCAACCACAGGCTTACCCACAGATGGGTTTGCCAACACCTTACCACTCCTGGTGGTAATTGCCATACACGACCCATCTTTTCTTGGATTTTGAACTGTGTCACTTGGTAGAGTACCAGCCTTCCTTTGATTAAATATCGCAGACAGTTGACTCATTTGCTGTTCCAACTGTTTTATTGAAGTAAATGCGAATCAACCAATTGATTCATCAAAGACAAATCATTTTTACCTCAGCTACTCCCATGTTGGTTGTCTCTACTCCCTTCAACAGCTTAGCCATCATGTCCTCCATGGACATCTTCCCAGAGTTAGATACAACAGCCTCACGATTCTCAGGAGAAACATACAAACCACTTTTGTCATTCTTATTTTTATAATTTCCTTAGTCTCGATCCTTGTATCCGGATTTTTCATAGTAGTTCTGACCTTGGTTTCCTTGGCCACTACCTCGGAAACCCCCCTGATTATTCAAGTAATTTGCTTCCTCCTCATAGTCGGAGTCAGCTCTTTCCTGTGATGCAACAGCTTTAACCTTCTCTGTCTTTCCTGATAATAAATGCTTAGTAAGAAGGTCCATCTGTATTTTCATGTGAGCCATATCTTGGTCATATTTCTCCTCCCTTCGTCTCTGTTCTGCAGTCATGCCAATAGATACAGTAGAGCTTGCTACCTCAGAATCCCTGGTATGCCAAGCTCTACTCTGCTTTTTCATATGATCCAGCATCTCAGACACCTCAAGAAAAGTGAGGTCCATGAATGACCCACCCGCAGCATTATCCACCACTGGCTTAGTCACCGAATTCAAGGCCCTATATAATATCTCTTTCAGGTGGATATTGGTTATTTGATGATTCAGGCACTGTGTGAGCTTCTTTTTTAACCTTTCCTAAGTTTCATGAAGAGCTTCAGTTGGAAGCTGCCTAAAATTACTGATTTCATCTCTTAACTGTTCCCTCTTGGACGGCGGAAAGACCTTTTCTAAGAAAGCATCTTTCAATTGCCTCCAATTTGTAATAGAGTCGGGAGTTAGCCCATTCAACCATAACGTTGTTTCTCCAAAAATATACAACGGGAATAATCGCAGCTGAATAGCATTTTTCCCAACTCCCGGATTGTCAAACGACTTGCATGTTGAGATGAAGTTGATCAAATGCATATTCGGATCATCACCAGCAAATCCACCGAATAGTCCCTTCAGATGCAACAACTGGATCATCGTACTCATAATATTAAACTTGGCTTCGGGTGCTAAGGGCGGAGGAATAATATCCCCTGTGGCACCATCCCCATCCAACTTGTCATCATCATCATCAAGAGCAAACTGAAAAGCTCGGCATTCGGGTCGCATTCTAGCCTGGTGATTTCTGTTGACATTTCTATTCACTGGTGCAACTTTATCATCTGTACGCCTTGGATTAAGTAACTCATCATCGCCTAGGTCTTCATCGTCTGGGTTTAACTCCCAACCAGCATTATCAGCATTCTGCTGGTTTACTTGAGCGACTGCTAAGGCAGCTAATCTAGCCTGCTCCTGCTGAGCAGCTACCCTTTCTGGGTCCCGTTGACCATCTATTCTGCCAATGAGATGTGGTTCAGGATTAATAGGTAATAATGGTTGACCCAATCTTCGTGATCTTGGCATGAAAGACACTCAACCTGCACGAAACGAAAACAACAAACAAAAAGTAAAATTTAGGAATCTTTGACCAAATGGTCGATTAACAATCACAAACTTAGTTGATAACCGTATTCCCCGGAAACGGCATCAAAATTTGATACGCCCAAATTACAACTCTCGTTAAAAAGTGCAAGCGGTTGCTGTCAAATATAGAACCCAACTAGGTTGGGTGTCGAATCCCACAGGGAATACTGTGCTCACTGAGTATTGTAATCGTAACTGTACTGTTGATCAGAGGTTCCTGAATAAGTTTTTTTTTTGGTTTTTTACTCAAAATAATTAATTGTAACAAGAGTATTCTAACAAATGATTCTCTTTGCAATTCATAACTTTATGAGATTACACAAACCAGGGCTATGGTCACCAAAATGCTAGCACAATTTGGGTTGTGAATCACTTATGAGTTCCATTTTGCAAATTCAATTGCAAGAATGGTTGAGACCTATTCTTTATCCCTTAGTTTCACAACCTAAGTGGATAGATTATCCTCTAATTCTCTCAAACTCAACGGATGCATTGTTCTTTCAACCAAATTTCTCATGTAAGCTAATCTTGTTAGGGCATTTGCCATTACTCTAAAGGTTAAGGCCCTTAGAATTCATGTAAACACTTTTTTCCCAACAAACACTTTCCTTTCAGACAAGTGATGTTCTTGGGATCACTTTTCAAGTTTGCAACCAAGAAAAGTCATTAAATTGAAGAAAGGTTTATACAATATCATTCAGTCGTGGAACTCAATTTGATTCACAACCCATAGATGCTTTTCACATTAAGGATCCCATAACCCTAGTTATGGGATCTTAGCCACAAAACTCCATAGAATAAGGAGAAATAATTATTGTATTATTCATAAATAGATTTAGAATTCACTTACAAAGAATCCCAAGAATTAGTTCTGGAATCTTCAATAAACAATATTCAATGATAAAACTTCTCCAAGATCTCTATCTATCTATCCTTTCATTATTTTGCAAATCGGTGTGTTTTTGTGTTTGTCATCTTGTATCTCTTTGTGTTGCTTGTTCTTCTCACGTTTTGTGGACTGTTTTGACATCTTGGTGGACTGATTTGTATCATTTGGCATCAAATCCATCATTGATTTCATTCCCACGAGATCAATCTTGGGTTTGTTCACTCAAAAAAAAATTGTTGAAAAGCTGAAAAACTCAAAAATAGTAATCTGTCCACGTTTTTGTGTTTGGGCTGAAATTTGAAGCCTAGTTTTCGTTCTAGTGTAAGATCGTTGTTTCCTAACTTTATAAGAGGTGTCCAAGGTCTAAAATCTCACAAAAAGAAGTTATTCTACGGGTTTGGTGTCTTGGCCAAAGTATTGTTGTTGTTTGGCCGAATTTGTGTCTAGATTTAAGTGTTGTTTTGATTGTATTTGTTGTTTCTTGTGTTGGTTTTCTTTATCTCTAACACTACTTGAGTCTAACCCAAGTTCTTGAGAAAAAAAAATTGCAAGTTTTCGTGGGAAGAGTGGACGGTTTTGTTGTTGTTGTTGTTGTTGAAGTTCTTGTGTCGTGTTGAAGAAGTCTTGTAAAAGGTTGTTGTTTGATCCAAATTCAAAGGGAAGAGAGTGTGGGATCTTGTTAGTATTGAAACAACTTTCAAGACATTACCAAAGAGGAAAAAGAACAAAAGACCTCCTAAAAGTCTTCATACCAAAAGGGAGTAAGTTCATTTTTCTAGACAAGCCAAAAGAGGAAGGGGGGACAAGACCTCTAAAAGTTTGTCTTTCCAAAAAGGTGAAAGTTGGTCAAAGTTTGAATTTTGAAAAAAAAAAGGACTTAAAAGTCTTGTTTGTTAACCTACCAAAACCAAAATTCCCCCCATCTTTGTGAAATTTGAACAACCAAAATTGTGGAACAAAATTTTTCAACTTTAACAATATTTTTTTGGTCCATCGACCAATAGTCGAGTGCCACATCATCAATAGCTGAAGAACATTGGAATTCCTAGTTTAACTTTTTTGATTCTATTGGTTTCCATTTTGTTAGTTCTCATACTAATTAGCAAACTAGTAAATACTTACTAGATTGTATATTAATTTTTGAGTATGTCTTAGTATTTTCTTTGTTTCAAGTTTGTAAGCAAATTTTGTTTTTGTGTCTTGAGTCGAACAAAAAAGAATCCATTCCGTCCGCCAAGTAGAATTGACATCCTATTGACTACCAGAGTATAAGCAACTTTCAATATTCGCCGCTCCAATTGTGAGAAATCACAAAGGTAGGTGTATACGAGTGTTGGTGAGAAGATTTTACTACTAATCTTGTTTGTTCATTGTGTAGGTACAACGGTGAAATAAGGGGAACATGTCTTCGATAGCCGGGGATTATTGTGACTACAACATGGGAGACTATGATTGTAGTGAGGGGTTTTATGGCTACGAAGGTGAGGGAGATTACGGAGGCTATGAAAATAGCCATGATCAAAACTTGGGCAGATTTGAGAGTTACGGTTTTGAGGAAGAAAATGAGGTGAATGAAGTGCCTAGTACTTATGGGGAACTTGGATATGATGTAGGACCACATGATGGATCTTATGATGACGTTGGGGCATGTGAGGAGTCTTACAATTCTCACTCTGAACCTAGATTTGGTGGTAGGTATAACCCTTTCGTTCGCAAAGCTTATGAGAGCTATAATGAGAGTACACGTGAGGAGTGTGAAGATTCATATTCTCCACCTTGTTGTACTTCTTATCAAGATCGATATAGTGTGAATGGTTATAGTGGAGGTTGTCCAATGAGAAGAAGAGGGTATGCATCTCCAAAATTGAGGAGTACTCGTGTGCTTTATAATATTGATCCAAGAAAGAGTGTACACTCAGGAAAGGTGACCATTTGTGGGTTACCGGGCTGCCTCGTTGTATTAAATGATAGGTACTATAGTAAATACATCATTCCATCCATTGTTGACTACTTGGGGTTGTTTTGTGAGCCTTTACTTGTTCCATACTTCTTGGACGGGTTTAAGGTTACCGAGAGGGTCAAGGTTGTCTTCTCCCAATTTGAATACTATGAGGAGGTGTGGTGCGATATTTTTCCATTGACATACGGTCATGTATGCTTAGGTGCCGATTGGTTTGTACAACATAGAGTTCCAAACGTGCAAAATTGGCCAAATATTGTAAGAGACCAATGAGGGAATCGCCTCATGACTTACTTGCTGCCCAAGCCACGAAGAGAAATGCCTACCTACTCTAATCCGAATTATTATGAGAGACAAAATATTGAGAGGAGTAAGGGAGTGCAAGGTGGTAATTCGAGAGTGGAAAAAGGAGAGGTTGTGTGGAGCGAAGTGAGGGGATTACCACCAAACCATGCTAACATTGGTTGTCCTTCTATTTCTAAGGACATTTGTGTAGGTACCAACATGACAAACGAAGGCGAACAATGACGAAAGGTAGTTTCTGCCCAAGCTTTTGGAGGACCTTCACACCATGACAAAGAAGAATCTACTCAAGGACTTTAAGGTAAAATAGCTAATTCTTACACTTTCGTGCATGTGAATGATAATTGTGTGGCTAGTAGCCCATTGAGTGTGAGTTGTAGCTTGCCTATATATGAGTCTATTGTTTCTTTGCCACTTGATGATGATGTACGTGTTGTGAGTGTAGATACACAAGTTGATCCTATTGATAACCGAATCGACTCTTCTTGTAAGATCAATTTATGTCCACCTAGTATTGAAACCATTGTGTGGAATGAAAGTACATTATCCTCTGAAATTGGTATTGATCAACTAATGTGTGAAAATTACCCACTACTTGAGGATGTGTATGATGTGATTAATGAACCTCAAGTGTGTGATGATGTTGAAAATGTTGATCAAAGGAATAGGAGTGAACCCGAGAGCTATTCTTGGGATAATCTTCCACTTGAAATCTCATTGAAACTTGATATTGATCTTTTAGAGAGTGATGAATGTGTTTGTTTCGATTTTTTTTGTGAAATAGATCATGCTCTCTTTAGGTATAATGTCTTGTTTGAAGATGATATAACCACTCCTAATGAACCTAGTGGTGAAAATGATGGTATAGCTTGCCTTAGAAGCTATAGCCGATATGCTAACCCACTATGGTGTGGCAACATTCATCCTAAAGATGGAAATCTCTTCTTGGAAGATGAGAGTACTCTTAAGAGTAAGGGATGTGTGGTCTTGGAAACTAATTCTCCTTCTAATTTGTGTGACTTTATTGTTGAGAGTACTCCTGGTGATGATTGTGAAACAAGTAGTGAGTACACACACGAGGTCACCTTAGTAGAAGTCAACTTGAGTGATACATTTCTCTACTCTTTACTTGCTTTGGATAATATATATGCCATTGAAGAGAGTATGCCATTTAGTTTGGGTGGAGACCACGGGAAAGGGGAGTATTGTCTAGACCCGTGTCTATGGACACTCTTCCCGTTTCACCCCGGTGCCAAATATAGATTTGATGATGATGGTGCAACCAACTTGTTGCTTGGTTTACATTACAAGCAAAGTATCACTTTTGGTGAATTCCATAGCCAAATACTTTGTGCATTTTTCATTAATTATTTAATATTTAGTTCAAAGGATCCTTGTTTATATTCTAAATATGTTCAACCTTGGCATGTTAAGGTGATTTTTCATGCTAACCCTAACCCTCATGCTATGAGGAGTTTGTATTTGTGTGTCCTTTCTTTGGTTTTGTAAGGTTTGGATTTGAGGTCGAATCCTTTTCAAGAAGGAGAGGATGATACGAGTCAAATGGCCACCTTAGCTTTCGATGACATCATTTGAAGTCAGTATGTGGGGCATCAAGAATTTGGTCGCATTGAGGACACGGTATCCTACATGGAGGGGCCGATTTGAGTACACCAAAGAGCAATCCCACGTGTGAAAGATTGCTTAGAGCATTGAAAATTGAGGACTCACGGTTTTGGTCCTTCATTAAGGGAATTTTGTTCACTTAGCCTTGTCCAAGTAACACTCTATGACCACCCCTTTTCATTAAGGGTATTATGGTTATTTTATTATGTAATAAGTTAAACTATAAATAGGTTCTATTAGTTCATTTCCTAGTTAGTCTATGAAAGATGAAAGATTGAAAACTTAAAATCCTCTCTCTTGAGAGTAGACCACATTAGTATAGTCTTAGTTAGGACTTGGAAAAGTCATCCTTAGTATAGGTCTTGCAAAAGACAATATTGTTCTTTGCTTGGAAACGGTGGATCTTGAGGTGAGTCGATTACCTTGGTGGTCACCGTAAGAGTGTGGTTTTGATTATTACATTCATTAGGGGTTAATGTTTAAATATACTTGGTTCTTAATCTTGTAATAATATTGGTTTCACTATCTATCCTTTCATTACTTTGCAAATCCGTGTGTTTTTGTGTTTGTCATCTCGTATCTCTTTGTGTTGCTTGTTCTTCTCACGTTTTGTGGACTGTTTTGGCATCTTGGTGGACTGATTTGTATCAACGAACCACAATGAGGCGATCCCCAACCTCCCTGGTATGCCTCGGACAATTTTCGTCCCACAGCACGCCCGGACCCCGTGCCCACCCCCGAAATCATAGGCTATAACACACCGACTTGGCCCGAAAATGCCCCATTTGCGCCGTTTTGCCTGTTTCGCCCGTTTGTCCACCCAAATGGTCATAAAAAATTAAACGGACCATACTGGGACGATCCCCAACCTCCCTGGCATGCCCCAGTCTCTTTTCGACCCACAGCACGCCCGGACCCCGAGCCCACCCCCATAACCGTGGGCTATAGCCAATTTATCCTGAAAACTCCCCGCTCGCGCCGTTTGTCAACCCAAATGGCCACGAAATATTAAACGGACAACACTAGCATGATCCCCAACCTCCCTGGCACACCCAGGTTAATTTTTGGCCCACAACATGCCCGGTCCCCGAGCCCACCCCCAAAATTGTGGGCTATAACACACACCGATTTGGCCTAAAAACTCCACGCCGTTTTGCCCATTTGTCCACCCAAATGGCCACAAAAAATTAAACGGACCACAATGGGATGATCCTTAACTCCCCAGGCATGCCCAAGTCGATTTTCAATACACAGCACGTCCGAAACCCGGGCCCACCCCAAAACCATGGGCTATAGCACATCGATTTGGCTTGAAAATGGTCCTTTCGCTCCGTTTTGCCCGTTTGTCCACCCAAATGGCCACAAAAAATTTAACGGACCACACTAAGATGATCCCCAACCTCACTGGCACGCCCCGGTCAATTTTCGTCCCACAGCACGACCATCCCCGGGCCCACCCCCTAAACCGTGGGCTATAGCACACCAATTTTGCTTGAAAATACCCCGTTCACGCCGTTTCGCCCGTTTGTCTATCCAAATGGCTACGAATAATTAAATGGACCACAGAGGGACGATCCCCAATCTCCCTGGCATGCCCCGGTCGATTTTTGGTACACAGAATGCCTGGACCCTAGGCCTACCCCTGAAATCGTGGTCTATAGCACATCTATTTGGCCCAAAAATGTCCCGTTCACGCCGTTTCGCCCGTTTGTCCACCCAAATAGCCACGAAAAATTAAAAGAACCACACTGAGATGATCCCCAACCTCCTTGGCACGCCCCGGTCGATTTTCGGCCCACAGCACGCCCGGACCCCGGCCCCACCCCTGAAACTGTGGGCTATAGCACACCGATTTGGCTCGAAAATGCCTCATTCATGTCGTTTCTCCCGTTTGTCCACCCAAATGGCCACTAAAAATTAAACGGACCACACTAGGATGATCCCCAACCTCCCTGGCATGCCCCAGTCTATTTTTGGCCCACAGCACGCCCAGACCTTGGGCCCACCCCCAAAACCGTGTGCTATAGCACACCGACTTAGCCCGAAAATACCACGTTCGCTCTGTTTCGCCCGTTTGTCCACCCAAATGGCCACAAAAAATCAAACGGACCACACTTGGATGATCCCCAACCTCCCTGGCATGCCTCGAATGATTTTCGGCCCAAATCACGCCCGGACCCCGTGCCCACCTCCAAAATCGTGGGCTATAGCACACAGACTTGGCCTAAAAATGCCTCGTTCGAGCTGTTTTGCCCGTTTGTCCACATAAATGGCCACGAAAAATTAAACGGACCATACTGGGATGATCCCCAAACTCCCTGACACGCACCGGTCGATTTTCGACCCACAGCATGCCCGAACCCCGGACCCACCCCCAAAACCGTGGGCTATATCACACCTACTTGGCTCGAAAACTAGTCTTTTGTACCGTTCCGCCTGTTTGTCCATCCAAATAGCCACGAAAAATTAAACGAACCACATTAGGATGATCCCCAACCTCCCAAGCAGGCCTCAGTTAATTTTTGACCCACAGCACGCCCGAACCCCGGCCCCACCGCCAAAACCATAGGCTATAACACACCGACTTGGCCCGAAAATGTCTCGTGCACGCCGTTTTGCCCGTTTGTCCAACCACATGGCCACGAAAAATTAAACAGACCATAGTAGGATGATCCCTAATCTCCCTGGCATGCCCCGGTCAATTTTTGGCCCACAACGCGCCCGAACCCTGGGGCCACCCTCGAAACCGTGGACTATAGCATACCGACTTGGTCCGAAAATGCCACGTTTGAGCCGTTTTGCCCGTTTGTCCATCCAAATGGTCATGAAAAATTAAACGGACCACACTGGGATGATCCCCAACCTCCCTGGCATGCCCCGATCTATTTTCGGCCTATAGCACGCCAGGACCCAAGGCCCACCACTAAAATCGTGGGCTATAGGACACCCTAGGCCCAAAAATGCCACGTTCGCTCCGTTTCGCTCGTTTGTCCATCTAAATGGCTACGAAAAATTAAACAGACCATACTGGGACGATCCCCAACCTCCCTGGCTTATCCCGATTGATTTTTAACCCACAACAAATTTGGACCCCGGGCCCACCCCCGTAATTGTGGGTGATAGATCACCGATTTGGCCAAAAAATGCCCCGTTCATGCAGTTTTGCCCGTTTTTCCACAAAAATGGCCGCAAAAAATTAAATGGACCACACTGGGATGATCCCCAACCTCCCTGGCATGCTCCGAATGATTTTTGGCCCATAGAACGCCCGTACCCCGTGCCCACCCCCGAAATCATGGGCTATATCACACCGACTTGGCCCAAAAATGCCTCGTTTGCGCCGTTTCGCCCGATTGTCCACCCTAATGGCCACGAAAAATTAAACGGACCATACCGGGATGATCCCCAACATCCCTAGCATGCCCCGATCGATTTTTGATCCATAGCACGCCCAGAACCTGGGCCCACCCCCAAAACCGTGTGCTATAGCATATTGACTTGGCCCGAAAATACCCCGTTCCCGCCGTTTCGCCCGTTTGTCCACCCAAATGGCCACGAAAAATTAAACGGACCATACTGGAACGATCTCCAACCTCTCTGGCTTGCCCCAGTTGATTTATGAACCACAACACGCTCGGATCCCGATACCACCCCCGTAACCGAGGGTGATAGCTCACCAATTTAGCCCAAAAATGCCTCGTTCATGCCGTTTTGCCTGTTTATCCACCAAAATGGCTGCGAAAAATTAAATGGATCACACTGGGACGATCTCCGACCTCGCTGACACACCCCGGTCAATTTTTGGCCTACAGCACGCCCGTACCCCGATTCAACCCCCGAAACCGTGGTCTATAGCACACCATTTGGCCTGAAACTCCCCCGTTCGCGCCGTTTTGCCCGTTTGTCAACCCAAATGGCCACAAAAAATTAAACGGACCACACTGGGACGATCACCAACCTTCTTGGCATGCCCCGGCCAATTTTTGGTCTACATAACGCCCGGACCCCGGTCCCACCCCCGAAACCGTGGGCTAATAGCTCACCGATTTGGCTAGAAAATGCCCCGTTCGCGCTGTTTTGTCCGTTTGTCCACCAAATGGCCACGAAAATTTAAACAGTCCACACTGAGACGATCCTCAACCTCCCTGGCATGCCTCGGTCGATTTTTGGCCCACAGCACGCCCGGAGCAGGGGCCCGCCCCCAAATATGTGGGCTATAGCACACCGATTTGGCCCGAAAAATGCCTCGTTCACGCCGATTCGCCTGTTTGCCCACCCAAATGGCCATGAACAATTAAATTGATGACACTGGGATGATCCCCTACCTCCCTCGCATGCCCCGATCGATTTAACTCCACAGCACGCTCGGACCCCAGGCCAACACCTAAAACTGTGGGCTATAGCACACCAATTTGGCCCAAAAATGCCCCATTTGCGCCGTTTCGCCCGTTTGTCCACCAAAATGGACACAAAAAATTAAACGGACCACACTGGGGTGATCCCCAACCTCCCGAATCCACCCCCAAAACCGTGACCTATAGCACGTCGACTTGGCCCAAAAATGCCCCGTTTGCGCTGTTTCACCCGTTTGTCCACTCAAATGGCTACGTAAAATTAAACGGACCACACTGGGATAATCCCCAACCTCCCTAGAACTCCCAAGTTTATTTTTAGACCACAGCACACCCGAAACAACATCCCACCCCTATAACCGTGGGCTATAGCCCACTGATTTGTCCCAAAAACTCTCCGTTCATGCCGTTTCGCCCGTTTCTCCACCCAAATGGCCATGATATATTAAAAGGACAACACTCGTACAATTCTAAACCCCCTTGGAATGCCCAGGTCAATTTTTGGACCATAACACGCCTGGACTCTAGGCCCACCCCCAAAACCGTGGGCTATAGCACACCAATTTGGCTTGAAAATACCCCATTCACGCCGTTTCACCCGTTTGTCCACCCAAATAGACACAAAAAATTAAATAGACCTCACTGGGATGATCCCCAACCTCCATGGATTGCCCCCGTCGATTTTTGACCCACAACACGCTCGAACCCCGGAGTCTTGTTCCAAGTAGAGCCAACATGTTTAGGCGTACTGTGTTTGTTTTGTGATGTGTTGTGGTTAACTGGAGAAAAATAAGTATCTAGAGTAGTTGACATATTTTTATTGATTTTTGAGACTGATAAACACCTCTCTGTTGGTCTGTTTTATAACTGTGTGATATACATTTATGTGTGACCATTGTGCATCTTGTTATGGCATTAGTACTAGTGACATGATATCCACTGCTAAACAATCGCATGAACCGGATTGGTAGTAGCTTGTGATGAACTTTTGTGCCATGTGTGTGTGAGATACTACTTAGTTTCCTTTGTGTGTTAAATCCAGAACTTGCCCGGTTAGTCTTACCTTGGTTGAAAGATAGGGGTTAGGAAAGGATCATAGGCCGTTTTGATTTTTAAGTCTCTTTTTGCCTAAATGACCTTCCATGTATGCATGATATCTCTTGATCCCTATTTTGAGCCTGAATTGACAATTTATTTCTATGACACCTATCACCTTCCCGTTTAGATCATAATGAACCTGTTTTGGCCCTGGTCCTCCTTGGACACTGTGTACCTAGACTTAGGTAAATAACCTAAGTTGAGGGTGGCTATCATAGGGGTGCGTGATGTAAACTGAGTATGAAGAAAGGTAGAATAAAAGGAAAAGAAGAAGTGAAAAATAATAAAAAACTGGGTGGTGTGGAAGAAGAATAAGAAAAGAAAAAGAATGAAAAAGAAAAGCCACATCCATCCTGAACAATGTGTGATCAAGAAAAGGAGAAAAAGAAGAAAAAGGTTAATAAGTGAACCCCAAAAGTTAAGGTAGTGCCAAGGAGGCTTAGTCACTCTAAATGCCATTGAATATCATACCATACCCTAGCCTACATTACAAGATGAAGAAAAGACCTATAGTGATCCTAACTTACCTGTCTGGACACCTTGGTAATGAAAATAAGGGCAAGCATATGGTATTTGACATGCATTGATTGGAATTTCTTTCTGAGATTGAGTGTCTCTTGATCGTCCCCGCATTGACATGCTTGAGTTCATATATGAGTGAGGTGGGACTTCTTTGTTATAAGGGCACATCAGTTGCATGGCTAGCAGTTAACTTATTTCGATAGTGTATTATTGGTACATGCATGGTTTTTGTTGATGAATTGATGCCATATCCTTTGGGTCACATTGTTAATCTTCATGGATATGCACAATTGGATTGAACGTGGAGAGTGGCATGCGTTTTGAGCTAAACTTGATAATCAACTGTGATAGGTATCTTATGTGTCTCTTGGTTAAGCATCGTAGTATGGTGTTATGTAGTTGCTTGAGGACAAGTAATTGTTTTAAGTTGAGGGTGTTGATGTATGAGCAGATGCTAACATATTTGAGGCTTTTAATTCTAAATAATTTCGAAGTCTTAAGCAACTTTTGGTTGTTTTTGATTGTCTTCTTGTGATATTGTAGTTGTAGCAAGGATGGGAGGAAAACATAAGAAAGATGAACAAAATAAGTAAAATTTGGTACAAGTGAGCTGATATGAGTCTGACGGCATTTCTTGCAAGCCGTCAGAGATGTGGTAAGCTACCAGAAAAAGGCGTCAGGAAGAACAGTGAAGAAGAGTTGCTGGATGAAGGTGACGACATTCTCAATATGTCGTCACAAATGTGGTAAGCCGTCAGAAGATGCCGTCAAGTGGGATAAAACATAGTGAAATAAGCTGAAGGTCTGACGACATTTGCTACACGCCGTCACTCCTATGGTAAGCCATCGGAGGACATCGTCAGAGTGAGGCAGAACAGGTTAAGAAGGCACAACTTCTGACGACATATCTGAGACTCCGTCAGAAGCCTGACGATCAACACCAATATGCCGTCACCTAAATCTGAGCCCAGCTGTGATTTTGTTATTTTATTACCTTAATTAGGATTTAGTATAAATAGCATCTTTTAGGGTTTCATTCAAAAAATTTGGAAGCAGCTTTTGACATCTTGTAACTTAGTAAAGGGGAGTTCACTTGTTTTTGACTCTCTTAACTTAGAATTCAATTTTCCATCCTTTGATTTAGTTGTGGGAAATTCTTATTGTACTTGAAGGAGAAACAACTTTGAATTTCATCTTTTGTAAGTTCACTTGCTTTAAGTTATGAATTTAATCTTATTATCACTTTCTATCTTATGAGCAACTAAAACCCACAACTAGGGTTGTGGGATCTATGATTATTATTTCATTGATTTAATAGTTGGATTAGGGTTTGAGTGATTATGGGAACGTCTTGAAATTCTGTTGTTTTAACTTGAATCTATTGGTTGCAAACATTAGGTTATGCCTTAGGTTTTATTTGTTTCTAACGGAGAAATAGACTAGAGGTCGTGAATTATCAACAAGGACTCGGAAGCTACCAACCTTCTGTTTAATGATTGATGTCGTAACTGGATCAATCTACCTGAGATAACATCCAGTTGAAAATAGATATGTTATCTAAGTTCGAGAGAATTAGATAATAAATTGTCTGGTGAGGTCGAGAGATAAGTCAGATAGTATCATCGGCAGGGATAATCTGTTGTTCCCACCTATCACGAGAATCATGAACAGTTATTATTCAATGGAGATTAATAGTCATAGTGTTCCCTGTGGATTCGACCCCGACTCCGAAGTTGGGTAAATATATTGACGACGACCTCCTTACACTAATTTGAGGTGTAAGTTGAGCGTTATCACCCACCCTCAAAACCGTGGGCTATAGAACACTGATTTGGCCCAAAAATGCCCCATTCCTGTCGTTTCACCCGTTTGTCTACCGAAATGGCCACGACAAATTAAGCAGACCAAACTGGTACGATCCCCAACCTCCCTGGCATGCCCCAACCGATTTTATGCCCACATCAGGCTCAAAGCATGGGCCCACCCCCAAAACCGTGGGCTATAGCACACCGATTTGGCCCGAAAATGCCCCATTTGCGCCGTTTCGCCTGTTTGTCAGCCCAAATGGCAACGAAAAATTAAAGGGACCACACTAGGACGAACCCCAACCTCCCTGGAATGCCCCAGTCGATTTTTGGATGACATCACCCCCGAAACCTGGGTCCACCCCCAAAATCGTGGGCTATAGCACACCGATTTGGTAAGAAAATGCTTCGTTCGCGCTGTTTCGCCTGTTTGTCCACCCAAATGGCCACGAAAATTAAACGGACCATACTGGGATGATCACCAACCTACTTGGCATGCCCCGGTTAATTTAAACCCACAAAACGATGGACCCTGGGCCCACCCCCAAAACCGTGGGCTATAGCACACCGATTTGGCCCTAAAATGCCCCGTTTCGCGCCGTTTCGCCCGTTTATCTACCCAAAAGGCCAAAAAAAATTAAACGGACCACACTAGGATGATCTTCAATCTCCCTGTCATGACCCAATCTATTTTTTGCCCACATTACAATTGAACCCCAGGCCCACCCTGAAACCGTGGGCTGTAGCACACCAATTTGGCCCGAAAATGCTCCGTTCGCGTTGTTTTGCCTGTTTGTCCACCCAAATGGCCAAGAAAAATTAAACTGATTATACTGGGACGATCCCCAACCTCCAAGGCATGTCCCGGTCAATTTTTGGTACACAGCACGCTCGGACCCCGGGCCCATTCCCAAAACTGTGGGCTATAGCACACCAATTTAGCCCGAAAATGCCCTATTCACGCCGTTTGTCCACCCAAATGGCCACAAAAAATTAAACGGACCACACTGGGATGATCCTCAACCTCCCTGGCATGCCTCGATCAATTTTTGGCCCACAGAACGCCCGGACCCTGGGCCCACACCAAAAATCGTGGGCTATAGTACACCGATATGGCCCAAAAATGCCCCATTCGTACCGTTTCGCCCATTTGTCCACCCAAATGGCCACGAAAAATTAAACGAACCATACTGCGATTATCCTCAACCTCCTAACAGTCCCCGATAGATTTTTGAACCGCAGCACTCCTGAACCCCGGGCCCACCCCCAAAATCGTGGTCTATGATTTTGCCCTAAAATGCCTCATTCGCACCGTTTCGCCAGTTTGTCTACCCAAAAGGCCACAAAAATTAAACGGACCACAATGGGGCGATCTCAAAATTCCTTGACACGCCCCGATCTATTTTTGGCCAACAGTACGATCGAACCTCGGGCCCACCCCAAAATCGTGGGCTATAGCACATCAATTTGGCTCGAAAATGCCTTATTCGCATCGTTTTGCCCGTTTGTCCACCCAAATGGCCAAGAAAAACTAAGCAAACCACACTGGGACGATCCCCAACCTCCCTAGCATGCCCCAGTCAATTTTTGACCCACAGAACCCCTGGCCCACCCCCAAAACCGAGGGCTATAGCACACCGATTTTGCTCGAAAATGCCCCGTTCGCATAGTTTCGCTCGTTTGTCCACCTAAATGACTACGAAAAGTTAAACGAACCACACTGGGATGATACTTAACCTCCAAGGCATTCCCCCGATGATTTTCGATACACAGCACGCTCGGACCCCCGGCCCATCCATAAAACTGTGGGCTATAGCACCCCGATTTGCCCCAAAAATGCCCCGTTCACGCCGTTCTGCCCGTTTGTCCACCCAAATTGCCATGAAAAATTAAACGGACCACACTGGGATGATCCCCAACCTTCCTGGCATGCCTCAATCAATTTTTAGACCACAGAACGCCCGGATTTGGGCCCACACCCAAAACCGTGGGCTAGAGTACACCGATATCGCCCAAAAATGTCCCATCCGCACCGTTTCGACCGTTTGTCCACCCAAATAGATCCAAAAAATTAAACAGATCATACTGCAATTATCCTTAACCTCCCTGACAGGCCCCGATTGATTTTTGGCCCGCAGCACTCCCGGACCCCAAGCCCACCCTCAAAACCGTGGGCTATCACACACCGATATGGCTCGAAAATGCCCTATTCGCGCTATTTCACCCGTTTGTTCACCCAAATAGCCACAAAAAATTAAAAGGACTACACTGAGATGATACCCAACCTCCCAGGCACGCCTCGGTCGATTTTCGGCCCACAGCACGCCCGAACCCAGAGCCCACCCCCGAAACCGTAGGCTATAACATACCAATTTAGCCCGAACACGCCCCGTTCGCGCTGTTTTTCCCGTTTATCCACCCAAATGGCCACGAAAAATTAAACGGACCACACTGGGACAATCCCCAACCTCCCTGGCACGACCCGGTCGATTTTCAGCCCACAGCATGTCCGGACCCCAGGCCCACCCCTGAAATCATGGGCTATAAAACATCGATTTGGCATGAAACCACCCCGTTCGCGCCGTTTCACCCGTTTGTCCACGCAAATGGCCATAAAAAATTAAACAGACCAAACTGGGATGATCTCAAACATCCCTGACATGCCCCGGTCAATTTTTGGCCCATAGCACGCCCGGATAACACCCCCCCCCCCAAAACCATGGGCTATAGCACACTGATTTGGCCCAAAAATTCACCATTCGTGTCGTTTCGCCCGTTTGTCCACCCAAATGGACCCAAAAAATTAAACAGACCACACTGGGACGATTCCCAACCTCCTTGGCATGCCTTGATCGATTTTCAGCCCACAGCATACCCGTACCTCGGGCCCACCCTTGAAACTGTGGGCTATAGCACACTGATTTTGCCAAAAAATGCCCCGTTCGCCTGTTTGTCCACCCAAAAGGCCACAAAAAATTAAATGGATAATACTGGGACGATCCCAACCTCCCTGGCATGCCCCAGTCAATTTTTGGCCCACAACACACTTGAACCCTAGGCCCACCCCAATATCGTGGGTTATAGCACACCGATTTGGCTAGAAAACGCCCCATTTGTGCCATTTCGCCTGTTTGTCCACCCAAATAGCCACGAAAAATTAAACGGACCATACTGAGACAATCCCCAACCTCCCTAGAACGCCCTTTGATTTTTGTCCCACAACACGCCTGGACCCCGGGCCCACCCCCAAAACCGTGGGCTATATCACACTGATTTGGCCCAAAAATTCCCCTTTCGCGTCGTTTGTCCACCTAAATGGCCACGAAAAATTAAACGAACCACACTGGGACTATCCCCAACCTTTCTAGCACACCCCGATCAATTTTTGGCACACAATATTCCCGAACCCCAGGCCCACCTCCGAAATCATGGGCTATAGCACACTGATTTGGCTCAAAAATGCCCCGTTCGCGTTGTTTCTCCCGTTTGTCCGCCCAAATGGCCACAAAAAATTAAACGGACCACACTGGGATGATCCCCAACCTCCCTGGCATACCCCAGTCGATTTTTGGTCCACAACACACCCGAAACCTGGGTCCATCCCCAAAATCGTGGGCTATAGCACACCGATTTGGCTAAAAAATGCCCAGTTCGCGCCGTTTTCCCCGTTTGTCCACTACGAAAAATTAAACGGACCACACTGGGATGATCCCCAACCTCCCTGGCACGTCCCGATCAATTTTTGACCCATAGCAGGCCCGGAACCCCGGCCCTTCCCCAAAACCGTGGGCTATAGCTCACCGATTTGGCCTGAAAATGCCCCGTTCGTGCCGTTTTTCTCGTTTGTCCACCCAAATGGCCACAAAAAATTAAATGGACCACAATGGGATGATCCCCAACCTCCCTGGCATGCCCCGATCGATTTTCGGCCCACAACACACCCGTACCCGAGCCCACCCCTGAAACTGTGGGCTATAGCACACTAATTTGGCCCAAAAACTCCCCATTCGCGCTGTTTTGCTCGTTTGTCCTCCGAAATGACCATGAAAAATTAAACGGACTACACTGGAATGATTTCCAACCTTCATGGCATGCTCCAGTTGATTTTCGGCCCACAACATACCTGGAACCAGAGCCCACCCCCTAAACTGTGGGCTATAACACACCGATTTGGCCTAAAATCTCCCTTTTCGCGCCGTTTCGCCCGTTTTTCCAACCAAATAGCCACGAAATATTAAACGGACCATACTGGGATGATCTCCAACCTCCCTGGCATGCCCCTATCAATTTTTGGCATACAGCACGTCCGGACCCCAAGCCCACACTCGAAATCGTGGGTTATAGCACATTGATTTAGTCCAAAAATGCCCCATTCACGCCGTTTAGCTCGTTTGTCCACCCAAATAGCCACAAGAAATTAGACGTACCACACTAGGATGATCCCCAACCTCCCTGGCACTCCCCGGTTAATTTTTGGCCCACAGCACGTTGGACCGTGGGCCCAACCCCGAAACCGTGGGCTATAATACACCGATTTAGCCCGAAAATGCCCAATTCACAGCGTTTTGCCCATTTGTCCACCCAAATGGCCATGAAAAATTAAACGGACCATACTGGGATGATCTCTAACCTCCCTGGCATGCTCTGATCGATTTTTGGCCGACAACACTGATGTTCCGGTATCTTACGGAACAGTTAGCATCATTTACTTACGAAAATTGTATGTTTTCGAACTTTGCAACTAAAGTGTTATTTGATAAAGTTTTTTAGTACTTTCAGTGAAAGGAGATAACCACAGAAGAAAACTGGAAAAAGTAGCAGAAAAGATAGTTTGACGATCAAAATGGTGGACCGTCATCCTTGCGATGGACCACCAGGTGGACCGTCAAGACAAACTAGAACATGGCTTCCTAAAGGACTTAGTGACCATCAACATGGTCCTAAAGACAAACAAGGACTTAGTCAAACTTATTCAACTCAAATCTCAATAATCATAATTATAGAAATTTGGGTGTAAACCCACTTGCAAAATCAAATCAATAATAGAAAGTAAATCTTTAGGCACAAGAACGAAAGGAGTGTTCTTGTTCAGACCCCACATACCTTGGATTATAATTTTGGAGATGTAGAAACTTGTTTGGAACTTCTTTCTCACACTTTTAGACCAAGATTCTTGATGCCCTTGACTTGGGGAACTTAATTCGCGAACAACTTGGAGAAATCTATGGAAGATCCTTGAATTTCTTGGAAGAAGATTGAATTTTTGGGTTTTGGAAGAAACCCTAATTTCTAGATGTTTCTTCGAAGATGAAAGGAGGAAAATGAATGGCCATTCTCTACTAGGATATATATATAAGACCATATGGGGCGGAAATGACCAAAATTCCCTTTTGAAAAAGCTGAAATTTGCTGATCGGGGCCTGTGACTGTCGATTTGATGGCCCGTCAAGTCTCCTGACGGTCCACCAGATCATCCATCACTCGAGTGCCAAAACTGGAACGTTCTACCTCGACGTGATGGTCGAAGTGACGGTCCATCAAGAAACTGACGGACCACCAAGTTGTCCGTCACTCGAGGGCCAGAAATGAGACATTTTGTCTCGACCTGACGGACCCCTTGATGGTCCGTCAACTTTTTGATGGTCCACAAACTTGGCCGTCGTATGATGGTCTGAAAAAGGAGTCACTACCTTGGCTTGAAGGGGCACTTGACGGTCCACTAGGGACCTGACGGTCCGCCAGGTCGACCGTCAAACCCGGGCTATCCGATACCATTTAGTAAAACAGCCATAACTCCCTCGTCCGATGTTGGATTTCAATAAAATTGGTATCGATGGAAAGCTTATTCAATGGTATACATGAAAAAAAGTAGAAATTAGAGAAATACAATATGGTTTAAACATCAATCACTTTGGAGGTCATACATATCCACTCAAAAGATGGATTTAGGCTTAAAAAATGATCGAGGTATTACAATATCTCCCCCTTGGACACATTCGTCCTCGAATATTTCCAAATAGGCCAAGAACAAGAGAAAATGAGGACGCCCATCTGGAACGACTCACATTAAAGGGCTCACTACACTCTCAACTTTTGAGTACTTCCCCAAATGCATGAATCATAGAGGTAATATCCATATAGCTGAATACATTAGATTAGAAGGAAACTAAATTAGGGGAATAGTACCTTCAGCTTGATTCAAACTCGTGGAGAAAAGGTGAGGGTAACTGGCTCGCATATCTGCTTCTGCTTCTGCTTCCCAAGTGGTACCCTCGACTGATTGATTTCGCCATAGAACTTTAACCAAGGGAACTTCTTTGTTCCTCAGTCTACGGACTTGATAATCTAGGATTTCAATCGGGATTTCATCATACGAAAGGCTATCCTGAACATCAAAACCTTCCGAAGGATCAACAAAAATAGAGTCTCCAATGTGCTTCTTGAGCATAGAAACATGTAACACAGGATGGACAGCTGACAACTCTACAGGCAACTCAATCTCATAAGCTGCTTTCCCAACATGATTCAAAACTCTATAAGGGCCAACATATCTGGGACTCAGCTTGCCTTTCTTTCCAAATATTTTCACCCCTTTCATGAGTGAAATTTTCAAATACACCAAATCATCGACTTCAAACTTAAGAGCTCTTCTTCTCACATCTGCATACGACTTCTGGCGACTCTGGGTTGTCTTTAACCTCTCCCGGATTAACTTAACTTTCTCCATAGCCTCAAATACAGCATTAGGTCCAATCACAGCAGCTTCACCCACTTCAAACCAACCTATGGGCGATCTACATCTTCTCCCATACAAAGCTTCAAATGGAGTCATTCCAATGCTAGCATGAAAACTATTGTTGTAAGAAAATTCAATCAACGGTAAATGTTCATCCTAACTTCCTTTGAAATCAAGAACATAAGCCCTTAACATATCCTTCAAAGTCTGGATAGTCCTCTCAGCCTGACCATCTGTCTGCGTATGAAAAGTGGAGCTAAGATAAACTTGGGTGCCAAGACCCTTCTGAAAGGCTCTCCAAAACTGAGTACCTCTATCGGAGATGATAGACAACGGAACTCCATGCAACCTGACTAACTCTCGAATATACAGCTTAGCATAGTCCTCCGCGGTGAAAGATGTATGTACTGGAAGAAAATGTGCTAACTTAGTCAACCTGTCTACAATGACCCAAATAGAATCATGATGACGACGAGAAAGAGGTAAATCGGTCACGAAATCCATGTTCACCACTTCCTACTTCTAAGTAGGAATGTTAAATTCTTGCATCACACCATCGGATCTCTGGTACTCTATCTTTACCTGCTGGCAAGTTGCACATTTTTCTACGAACTTCGACATATCCTTTTTCATACCATTCCACCAATAAATTTCCCGCAAATCGCAGTACATCTTGGTAGCATCGGGATGAATAGAATACCGTGCGCCATGTTCCTCAGCCATAATTCTCAGCCTCAGATCATCAACATCAGGCACACACAATCTATTCTGAAATCACAATACACTATCTCCCTCTTGGGATAAAACCTCCACCTTTTGTTCTTTAACTGATTCTTTCAGTTCAACCAAACCAGAATTTGTATCTTGTGTCTCTTTCACTTCAGAAACTAGGGAAGATTCGAAACTACATTGGACCCAAACATTACCCTCAGCTGAGTCGAGCAATATAACACCCAACCTAGATAAACGGTGCACTTCACGAGCTAACTCTTTCTTATCTTCCTCTACATATGCTACACTACCCATGGACGATCTGCTAAGGTCATCTGCCACTACATTGGCCTTGCCCGGGTGATACAACACACTCATATCATAGTCCTTCAGTAATTCTAACTATCGCCTCTGGCGAAGATTCAACTCTCTCTGACTGAACACATACTGTAAACTCTTGTGATCCGTAAAGACATCAACATAAACACCATACAAATAGTGTCTCCAGATTTTAAAGAAAAAACCACTGCAGCTAACTCGAGGTCATGGGTCGGATAATTCATTTCATGAGGTTTCAACTGCCTGGAGGCATAGGCTATAACCTTACCCTTCTTCATCAACACGCAACCCAAATCAATTCTAGAAGCATCACAATATACAACAAAATCATTTGCATCATTAGGCAGGGTCATCACAGGGGCTGAAGTGAGTTGAGTCTTCAACTCCTGAAAACTCTTCTTGCAAGAATTTGACCACTGGAATTTAACCTTCTTTTGGGTCAACCGGGTCAAAGGAACAGCAATGGAAGAGAAACCTTCGACAAAATGATGGTAGTAGCCAGCTAGACCCAAGAAACTCCTAATATCAGATGGGGAAATAGGTCTAGGCCAATTCTTCACAGCTTCTACCATTTGAGGATCAACTCGAATACCATCAGAAGAAACAATATGACCCAGAAAGGCAATTGACCGAAGCCAAAATTCACACTTGCTAAATTTGGCAAACAACTGTTAATCCCTAAGGGTCCGTAAGACAATTCAAAGATGATCTACATGGTTCACTCTGGGAATATACAAGGATATCATCTATAAACACAATAACGAACATAGCTAGGTACGGTCTAAACGCCCAATTCATGAGGTTCATAAAAGCTGTCGGGGCATTCGTTAGCCCGAAGGACATGACCAAGAATTCAAAATGACCATAATGAGTGCGGAAAGCTATTTTTGTAATATCACACTCTCTGACTTTAAGTTGGTGATAACTGGATCTCAAGTCTATTTTCGAGAAGTAGTTGGCACCTTGCAGCTGATTAAATAGGTCTTCAATTCTAGGAAGAGGGTACTGTTCTTGATTGTGACCTTGTTAAGCTGTCGATAGTCAATGCACATGTGCAATGAACCATCTTTATTTCGCATGAATAGAACAGGTGCACCCTAGGAAGACACATTGGGCCTTATAAAACCCTTATCAAGAAGATCTTTGAGTTGCTCTTTCAACTTCTTAAGTTATGCGGAGGCCATACGATACGGAGGAATAGAAATAGGCTGTGTATCAGGGAGAAGATCAATTTTGAATTCTATCTCTCTATCGGGAGGTACCCCTGGGAGATCTTACGAGAAAACATCAGGAAACTCATTGACAACACTAAGAGACTGAATAGTTGGAGTCTCAGACTTAGTGTCCTTAACTTGGACTAAATGATAGATACAACCCTTGGATATCAATTTCCTAGCTTTAAGATAGGATATGAAATGACTTTTAGGAGATACAGAATTTTTGGACCACTCAAAGACTGGCTCATTGGGAAACTGAAACTTGACTACACGGGTACGAAAGTCTAGAGATGCATAACAAGAGTGTAGCCAATCGATACCCAGAATAATATCAAAATCAACCATGTCTAGCTCAATCAGATCTGCAAACATGACTGTGTTAAGAACAGTGATAGTACACCTCTTATATACTTGCTTAGCAACAACAGATTCACCCACTGGTGTAGAGACTAGAAAAGGCTCGGAAATATTTTCAGCACTGATTTCAAAATTCACAGCCACCAACGGAGTCACCTAAGAAAGACTTGACCCAGGGTCCAACAACACATACACATCAAAATGAAATACACGGAGCGTACTAGTAACAATATCTAGCGAATCCTCATTCTTCTAGCGGGGTGGTATAGCATAAAAGCGATTCTATCACTGACCATCTGCAGTACTAGATGAGGCATCCTGAAGAGGAGTAGGACGAACTACAGGGGCTGGAGCACTAATAGTCTGACTCTGAGGACGAACATTGTGACTCCTCTGTCTAGAATAAGGGCAATCTCTAAACTTGTGTCCCAACTTACCACAACCAAAACAACTCCTCTGACCGACTAAGCACTCACCGGGATGGTCTCTATCGCACTTCAAACATAGGGGAGGACGAGGTTTATTACTTACACTGTCCTGGGACCTGGACATAGTAGGCTTATTACCCTGCTCCGGCCTAATTTTGAATGCAGGAGTACTGGCTGATGAAGGTGCTGGCACAAGAGAACGGCTCTGGAACTGAGGACGGATCCCTCCAGACTAGTCTGAATATACCCATGTTGCTCTGATCTAATTCTCTTATTCCCTCTCACTCTCTCTCTCCTTCACTTTGTCTGCTTCAATCTGCTGAGCATGAATCATTAGTATTGAAAGGTCCATATCCCTATTAAGCATAGCGAATCTACACTCTTTCACAACATAACCAGATACACCGACCAAGAACTTACTCATACTAGTTCTAGAATCAACCATCATACCGGGAGAATACTTAGATAACTGGTTAAACTTATGGAAATGCTCCGTAACTGTCATGGGGCCCTGTCTCAAGTTCATAAATTCTTCTAATTTTGCTTCCCTCAGCTCTGGGGGAAAGAATCTATCTAAGAAGGCATCTTGGAATAATTGCCAAGTCACAGGAGTATTATTCTCCCCTCTACTCTTCCTCCACATCTCCACCCAATCATACGCAACATATTTCATTCGATAGGCAGCCAATTCAACATTCTCCTCGTCCGTCACGTGCATAATCTGAGTGATATTTCTCACTTCATCTAAATACATTTGCGGGTCTTCACCTACTTTCGACCCAAAGAACTCAGGAGGATTCATTCGCATAAAGTCACGAACCCGAGCTGCAGCAAAATTATTCCCTTGCGGAGGTGGAACAGTAGCCTGGGTGTTCTTTTGGGCGTTGGTGGTGACCGTATGGGCTAGCACTTGGAAAGCTTCCCGGAATTTGGCATGGGACACCGTCTTACCTAAAGGATCAACGGGTTGAGGTCGTTCGTTGTTTCTATGAGCTCTAAGAGGAGGTATTTTCTATCATAAGAGAGCAAGAATTAAAAGCAGAGAGAAACAATCATAGGCACGATAGACTCTTGAAAGAAAGAAAGAAATTTTCCTAAAACGTCCCGTAGCCTCTTGCTCATAGATGTGGCGCGCTACACACCGATGATCAAGACTCTACGTAACGCGGGTTGTCAAACTCCCAAGGACTCCTTGAACCTTAGTCTCTGATACCAAGCTTGTAATGCCTCGAGAACCTATCCCGAGACATCATATGGTGCTCAAGGGCACACATGGCCTCAAGCTAACCCTCTAATCCTATCACTACTTTCAGAACTCTCTATGACATGAATCATCATAAATTAGGGAAGAATAATCATGACATGAACATACTGAGATACGAAGTAATACGGTTCTGTACAGATAAAATACTGAAATCTCTGTACATGCTGGCACACTAGTCTGACAAAGCCTCTACTAAATAGGACTGAGGAGATATTGGGACAGGTCCCCAACAGACTCGTATTGAACTGAAAGTAAACAACCATCTATTAACAAGACAAAATTGGAGACACAGGCCCTCGAACCATGAGGACTCACCAACCGAAGAAATATAGATGAAGGTACTCAAAGATCACTGTTGCTGCTGAGATTGAGCACCTAAACCTATATCATGAGGAAATATAGAATACAAAAGAGTATGGGAGTCAGTACTTGGGAATATACTGAGTATGTGGGGGTGGATGCAACATTTTAGATAATATCATAAATGTATAAGAAAATCATGCATGTTGACAATAATAACTCTCTTCGCTTGAATTATCTAAACATCATTCCATAAGTCATCAGTAATAACATATGCTTCATAAATTTCATAAATCATTTAACTCAACTCAAACTCTTTGACTCATGACTTAGAGTGACTCGGTATCTCATGGTACTTAGATCATTATGGACGTGGGAGTTTCTTATAACCGACATAACTACACTATGTGAGCCGCATGGAGTCCAACGTTTTGCCCTCCTAAGGAGAGAACCCTACATTGGCGGGGGTGTTGTACTCTTGCCAGGGAGTACAACCTCAATCTCATTATCACAATCCCATACTCGGCCTCTGGCCTACAATTATCAACATCAATTCTACGGTGGCACGTAGTTTTGGGGAAATACCATATTTCTCGCTCGGTGCTAAATACTCCTCCCAGACTCAGCTCAGAACGCGTTAGGAAATCCACCTTAATCAATATCAACTCATGGGTCTATTTTAAAGACCAAAACATAAATATATATATCTCATCTGTAAATCATAAACATCTTGTGGATTCCTAACCCGACTCAACTCAACACAATCTTTCTCAACATCAAGTACATTTGATTTTCGAATCATTTTCAAATATCAAATGCTTCAAGGAAACATCATAGGGCTCATTCTTGACTTTCAATATCAAATATCGATATATATTCAATAGTCAAATTTCTCATGGAAAGGCATAACTCATGACACTTGTCTTAAATCGCTTAGAAATCATCAATACATAATGACAATATACAACTCATGGAATAAATTCTCCATTTAAGAAACATGATGGTGAAATAATCATAAATATCAAACTTATTCAACTCAAATCTCATAAATCATAATTATAGAAATTTGGGTGTAAACCCACTAGCAAAATCATGTAAATCAATAATAGAAAGTAAATCTTTAGGCACAAGAACGAAAGGAGTGTTCTTGTTCAAACCCCACATACCTTGGATTATAATTTTGGAGATGTAGAAACTTGTTTGGAACTTCTTTCTCACACTTTTAGACCAAGATTCTTGATGCCCTTGACTTGGGGAACTTAATTCTAGAACAACTTGGAGAAATCTATGAAAGATCCTTGAATTTCTTGGATGAAGATTGAATTTTTGGATTTTGAAAGAAACCCTAATTTCTAGATGTTTCTTGGAAAAGGAAAGAAGGAAACTGAATGGCCATTATCTACTAGGATATATATATAAGACCATATGGGAAGGAAATAACAAAAATACCCTTTCAAAAAAGCTGAAATTCACTGATCAGGGCCTGTGACGGTCGATCTGACGGTCCACCAGATCATCCGTCACTCGAGTGCCAAAACTGGAACGTTCTGCCTCGACGTGACGGTCGAAGTGACGGTCCATCAGGAAACTGACGGACCACCAAGTTTTCCATCACTCGAGGGCCAGAAATGAGACATTCTATCTCGACCTGACGGACTCCTTGACGGTCCATCAAATTTTTTACGGTCCACCAACTTGACCGTCGCATGATGGCCTGAAAAAGGAGTCACTTCCTTGGCTTGACGGGGCACTTGACGGTCCACCAGGGACCTGACGGTCTGCCAGGTCGATGGTCAAATCTGGGCGATCCGATACCGTTTAGTAAAACGACCATAACTCCCTCGTCTGATGTCGGATTTCAATGAAATTGGTATCGATGGAAAGTTTATTGAATGTTCTACAAGACAAAAAGTAGAAATTAGAGAAATACAACATGGTTTAAACATCAATCACTTTGGGGGTCATATATATCCACTCAAAAGATGAATTTAGGCTTAAAAAATGATTGGGGTATTACACCACGGTTTTGGGGGTGGGTCTGGGGTCCGGGCGTGCTGTGGGCCGAAAATCGATCGGAGCGTGCCAGGGAGGTTGGGGATCGTACTAGTGTGGTAAGTTTAATTTTTTGTGGCTATTTGGGTGGACAAACGGGCAAAACGGGGCGAAAGGGACATTTTCGGGCCAAATCGGTGTGCTAGAGCCCACGGTTTTGGGGGTGGTCCTGGGTTTAGGGCATGTTGTGGGCTAAAAATTAATTGAGGCATGCCAGGGAGGTTGGGGATTGTCCCAGTGTGGTCAGTTTAATTTTCCGTGTCCATTTGGGTGGACAAACGGGCGAAACGGCTCGAACGAGGCATTTTCGAGCCAATTTGGTGTGCTATAGCCCACGGTTTCGGGGGTGAGCCCGGAGTCCGGGCATGATGTGGGCTAAAAATCAATCGGAGCATGTCAGGGAGGTTGGGGATCGTCCTTGTGTTGTCCATTTAATTTTTCGTGGCCATTTGGGTGGACAAACGGGCAAAATAGCGCGAACGGGGCATTTTCGGGCCAAATCGGTGTGCTATAGCCTACAGTTTTGGGGGTGAGCTCGAGGCCCGGGTATGTTGTGGATCGAAAATCGACCGGGGCGTGCCAGGGAGGTTGGGGATCGTCCCAGTGTGGTCCGTTTAATTTTTCATGGCCATTTGGGTGGACAAACGGGCGAAACAGCACTAATGAGGCATTTTCGAGCCGAATCGGTGTGATATAGCCCACGGTTTTGGGGGTGGTCCCGGGGTTCGAGCGTGTTGTGGGCCAAAAATTGACCAGGGCGTGCCAGGGAGATTGGGGATCGTCCCAGTGTGATCCATTTAATTTTTCGTGGCCATTTGGGTGGACAAACGGGCAAAACAGCGCAAACGGGGCATTTTCAGGATAAATTAGTGTGCTATAGCCCACGGTTTCGGGGGTGGGCTCGGGGTCCGGCCGTGTTGTGGGCCAAAAATCGATCGGGGCGTGCCAGGGAGGTTGGGGATCGTCCTAGTGTGGTCTGTTTAATTTTTTATGGCTATTTGGGTGGACAAACGGGTGAAACGGCGCGAACAGGTCATTTTCGGGCCAAATCGGTGTGCTATAGCTCACTGTTTTGGGGGTGGGCACGGGGTCTGGGTGTGCTTTGGGCCGAAAATCAACCGAGGCATGCCAGGGAGGTTGGAGATCATCCCAGTATGGTCCATTTAATTTTCGTGGCAACTTGGGGGGAAAACGGGCGAAATGGCGCGAACGAGGCATTTTCGGGCTAGATCGGTGTGCTATAGCCCACGTTTTTAGGAGTAGACCCGGGGTCCGAGCATTCTGTGGGCCGAGAATCGATCGGGGCGTGCCAGGGAGGTTGGGGATCATTCCAGTGTGGTCTGTTTAATTTTTCGTGGCCATTTGGGTGGACAAACGGACGAAACAGTGGAACGGGGCATTTTCGGGAGAAATCGGTGTGCTATAGCCCACGGTTTTGGAGGTGGGCCTGGGGTTAGGGCGCGTTGTGGGCCGAAAATCGATCAGAGTGTGCCAGGGAGGTTGGAGATCGTCGTAGTGTGGTTCGTTTAATTTTTTGTGGCCATTTGGGTGGACAAATGGGCGAAACGGCGCGAACGGAGTGTTTTCGGGCTAAATCGGTGTGCTATAGCCCACGGTTTCGGTGATGGGCCGGGGTCCGGGCGGGCTGTAGGCCAAAAATCGACCGGGGCGAGCCAGGGAGGTTGGGGATCGTCCCAGTGTGGTCCATTTATTTTTTCGTGGCCAGTACTAAGAATAAAAGATTTAAAAATAGAATTGGTTCTTTGGGCACAAGGAATATGTTAGCCCGTTGGCTAAATAAAAAATAATTAAAAATAAAATAAAGTACTAAGAATAAAAGAAAAGAGTTCAAACTCAAAGTTTATTTGAAGCATCGTGGATATTTAAATATTAAATATATTTATAAAATATATAAATAATTAAAATATAAAATTCTTAATTTTTTAAGGAATCAAATATGTTTTATGAAGATAATGTGGCAATATTAAACACGCCATAAGCGTCATAAGAGTTTTTTCTTTTTTGGAGCAGTTCATTTTTGCTTTTAATGGACTAAATATTGACATCTCTTTGTGTTTTATTGTGATCAATTAAAAATAAAATTAGATTAATATTGTTGTTTAGCTAGTTATATTATTACTCATTAATAGTTTCATTTTTTTTAACATCTCTATTTGATTTGAGTTTGCTATCAAAAGTTATTTAATTTCACAGTATTAGAATTTTTTTTGTAAATTTGAGATTATTAACGAGTAGTAACTTCATTTAATATTTTATTTTAAATATATATGTAATAAATAATTTAAAATTTAAATTAAGATTATGAAAATATATATTTTAAAAAGTACGCGGCCCCGTGAAAGCCCGCAACCCACAATATGATGGTTTGGACTTGCTATTTTCTGGCATGTCATGTTGATGGACCAGTTCCACCTGGCCTGTCAAATTCCAAAACCCATATGTGCTAATCTGAATAAACTGAGCCGGCCCATATTGACAGCTTTAGTCATATCGATGATTCAAGCCTTTTGAAAAATATAAACTTCAAATAAAATAAACTAAAAATTATTCTCTGACTCTTTCTTCACCAAAGACTATTCACAATTTCTCTCTTATTTTCCTTTCACATTGTCGTCATGGCATTGTTGTCCCTTGACTAGGGGTGTTCATGGTTTGGTTAAAAACCAAACCTAATCGCCAACCAAATCAAATCGATTAAAAAAATTGAGATTTAGTTAGGTTTGGTTTTAAATTTTTAAAACCGATACTTATGTGGTTCGGTTTTGATTTTACTCTAAAATAACCGATAAAATAATCAAAATCGAACCGACAAAAATTATATATATATTATCTTAAAAGTGTGAAGGGCCATATAAATCACGTTTGAACTTTTTGCCTTTCATTAAAAGTTTTTCCTTTAGACAAAATCATTTTTTCGCATATTCTATTTAAATTACAAATCTAATAAAGCAATATAAAATTTACCCTACAAATCCAATAAAACATTATAAATTTGGGACACTGCTAATGCACGACACAACACTAATTCCAATAAGGAATAAAGTACTAAACTAATACGTTGAATATGGAAAACTGATATTAAATAAAATACACATATGCACGCCAAATATGGAAAAACAATACTAAACAAAATATAAATATACTAAAATATCATATGAAATTTAAGGAAAAGGAGTCCTAATAGAAAAAAAAGTTCATACAATTCTATTTAAGTAATATTTTGATCGAACTTCACAAATAAATATGATTTCTTCTACAAACATACTAGGTATTCTTCTTATTTTGATTTTCATTCAAGTTGTTTTCTTGCTTTCACTATCATCATCCTTTGTGTCTTTCTTTATTTCTTTATAAAAAAAATTTGGGTAAAACAAGAATATTGTCGTTGAAAAAATCAAAGTTTTATCTCTTTTTTTTTATATATAACATTGTACCATTTTAAGTCAATATTAGTACGTACTCCTTCATATCAACAATCGATCAACTATATTTTACGAAAATAGTGATTCTCTTTTTGGTTGTCACAAGTTTTACTTTTTTCACAAATATTCATTATTTAGTGTTTATATTGACAATATGCAACACTATTCAAGTTACGAAGGTTTAAAAAAACATCATGATTTCTTAATAAAATATAAGATTTTAATGCATTTTTGGTGGAACATAGTGGGTGATTAATTTTTTCTCTTAATTTACGAACATCTTTTCATAGTGTGTTAATTTTGCTACAAAAAATGAACACATAATTGTGTTACTTCTTTTTTTTCCACGTTTAGGAGTCCTTTTGGTTAGGATTAATTTTCTATGATAACTAGAATTATCTTTCTTAATGCATTAGGCTCTTAAAGGTAGGGTTTCGTGACCAATAATTAAAAAATTAAAGGCAAAAATAGCAAAATATTACGAAAAGAATTCGTTATAGAATAGATTTCGTATTATTTTAATAACCAAGTAGAATCCTCATTAATGCATGCTTAGGAGTAGCGGTTTGGCTGTCATGACTTTTTTAGCTATTATTCTTAATATTTAAAATGTATATTTATTTAATTACTTCTAAATATTTAATATTTAATATTATGGGCAAAAATTTACTAAAAGAATTAATAATTAAGAAGTCCTAAGATATACGGTATAAAGGAATATTTATAACTTTCCATGTTTCGTGATAAAATAGAACTCTATTAAGGAAATACTTCTATAAATATTGAGATGCACGTTAAACTAGAGAAGACACTAATTTACATATTGTGAAAATATGATTGATGTTCATCTAACTTGATTCGGTTGCATGTCTAGATTGATGGATGCTTAATTTTCTAACCTTCAACTTCTTTATTATTTTGTCAACATAATAGAATTTAACGTGTATGTATATATATATATATATATATATATATATATATATATATATCTTCTTTGTTTCCATTCAAGTCATTCTTTAGTGTCAAAATTTTTGCTCAGACAATATTTTCATCAAAACTGAAGTTTTGTGATCACTATTGTATTATTTTATTGTACTTTACAGGTCGTAGAGGAATTTGCAGGTGATAGATGAATGTCGTTCGACTTTGAGAAATCTTTTTGGCAAAAGTTAGATTTAGTTGTATTATTTTTATATCTCTGTTTTGAGATTTTTTTTGTATAAAGGTAAAGTTTAGTTGTATTATTTTGATATCTCTATTATTGTATTATTTTGTTATAGTCTACAGGTGGTAGATGAGTGTAGGATGTCTTTGAGGAAATTTTTGTGTACAGGTTAGATTCAATTATATTGTTCTGGTGTCTCTATCATCGTATTGTTTTGTTACAGGTGGTAGATGAATATCGATCGACTTTGAAAATTTTGTTGGTAAAGGCTAGGTTTAATTAAATAAATTCTCCAAAAGATGTTGAATTTAATTATTGTATTCATCTTTATTATTTACACAAATATCCTATTTAGTGTAATGTTTGAACTCAATAAAGTAAGGTACACGCGTGAGGCGTGTACACCTAAACTAGTATATATATACATATATATATGTATGTATGTATATATATGTATACACACACATACATATGCATATATAAATTATTTATATATTATTCATCAATAAAATATCAATATTTTTTATATTTTAAATTTTAATCATGAATTTAACTTTAGTCATAGCACTTTTAGTCATATGTCTCCATCTAGTTGTTGTATGTTATGAGATTCTATATGATTTTCGCACTTTGAATGACAAATGATACTAATTATTTATGGGATTTTATAGGTGAGTTTTATATCGATAATAACTAGTTTTGAACTTTCTTTTTGGTCCCTATTGAGCAAAAAATTTATGTGTTTACCTTTTATGGGAGTTATCATATCATTCTCTTATATGTAGTTTCTAATTACTTTTGTAGAAGCGTTCCTACGGTGTTGTTCATGATTTTGTCTAAGTATAACACTAAATTGACATCTTAGTTTCAAGGTTGAGGAACAACACTTGGTTGACATCTCATATGTTGGATTGGATTTTTTTTAAGAAAAATTTCAACTTTTATCATTAACTAAAGTTATAAACCAAAAAAATAAACCAAACCAAACTAAACCGACAAGAACCAAATCGACAGTTATTTTTTTGTGTTGGTTTGGTTTGGTTTGGTTTTAGAAATTTAAAAACCGACTAAGTTGGTTTGGTTATGGTTTTGACCAATAACCGACCCAAACCGAACAATTAACACCCCTACCCTCGACAATAGACATCATCTATCATTTTTTTTTTTTTAATGTGCCAAAGTACACTAATCTAATCTTTAACATTTTTTATAATCCCATAACCCTTTTCAAGTCAGGCTTCGCTCCTAATACACCTCCACAAAACCTTAATTCATTTCTTTATTAAAATATGATCCTTTTCTATCTCTCTTCTCACCTTATTACCTTATTTATATTGTGACATATTCGACCAACTCGTAACCAAAAGTTATTAAATCACCAATTTATGTCTCTATTTATTTTCCACTATCTTATTTCACGTAGTTGAGTTTCACTTTTTATCGATCTCAACCACCATTTATTTCTCACAATCATATTGTTTATATCAAATGATCGATAGATATCCAACCGAGATGAAGCTTTCGAAACATTATCAAAATAAGACATTGCGCAAGGGGATTATTTGTGACCAGTGGCAGAGCTACATTGAATTCAGGGGTTCTTCGTCGGAAAATTATACTATTTATTATATTATCTTTTTATGATCAAAAATATTTTTATGTATACATTATAGATGTTGAACCTCCTTCTCGACTAATCTGTATATTTACTTTCGAACCCCTTCAATAATAATTCTGGCTCCTCCACCGGTTGTGACCACAATGGACAATGGCTTCATGGATACATCACTATAAACAAAGAAAATGAGGTGGAAAATTAGTTAATTATTCATCTCCAGTAGGAATCCATGTGAATTTTGAAGTGAAAGGAATCAATCAGTCAGTCCACTATAACAAGAAAAATGAGGTGATGTACAGTACAATCCATAAGAAATAGTATACACCAATACAAAAGTAATCTCAGATGCAAATTTATGATTTAAAATTTATAAGTTTGAGGCCGTGACAAGATTTTATCACAACTCATTTAATTTACTAGGTCCGAATCAATTATTTGTACGATTTGGTGACTTTCTTTTTAATGAGTATACACAAGTTGAGCTGAAACTACTCACTCCACTGACTCAAAATGGAATCAAGATTTTCACTAAGAGAAATTAAAAAAAAAAAAAAAAAAAAAAAAAAAAGTATATTAACAAGTTAAAAGAATTTAATATTTATTAATGTATACATGCTGCCTATGACTTTCCAGAGAAAAAACTACTTTTCCTTCTATTTTTGTTAATCTTGAAAGTATATGCAGTATATAGCCATTTTTTCATCATTATTTGATAAATAAATCAAAGAAAAAGGTAACAAGAAAGTGGGAAGATGCTTATAAGCAACAATGAAAAAAAAAACACAATGATATGGATTTGTGCCTAACTTAAGAATAGTGACCTACATAGATTTATGTCAAACTAGATACTACTTACTTCGGATGATAAACACCTCTCACTTCTAATCTTGAAGTTACGTTGTGAGTTTGAGTCACCAACGAAGTGGAAGCTCGACGGGTCTGAAATATACCTTAACTTGAATCAACAACAGCAACAGCATATATCGAGTGTAATTTCAAAAGTAAGGTCTGAAAAGGATACAACGAACAAAGCCTTACCCAATGGCGGAGCTACACTTAAGATAGATCTGAATCCCCTTCGACGGAAAATTATGCTATATATATACATGATTAAAATTATTTTTATGTATATATTGTAAATGTCGAGCCCCCTTCAATTAGTTCATATATTCACTTGTGACTCCGACATCATCAATGACAGAGTGAAACGTAGTAATAATTGACACAATAAATTAGGACATGAATATGCATGGATAGTTGACTTTTATTTTAAGGTGACAAATGAATTGAAATGCATTATTTTTGAATAATTTCAAACAAGTCATTGAGTGAAATTTGTACAAAGACAGGTCCACTATAGCTAGTAATAATGTACGTACGTTAGTACCACCAAATGCAACTATTAAAGCAGCTATTTTATTTTTTTTCCATCATCAATTTCAAGTAACTCAAACAAATCTTGGCAACAATTTTTAAAGTATTATTTTAGTTTGAGAAGTTGCAAGTGTGTGCCTGTGTGGTAATTATAATATGAAGAGTACTCTTCTTTTTGTTACTTGTCTCCTCTTCATTTGCTCATGGCCAGGTGAATAATTTTTATTTTGTATAATGTTGAGCGAAGATGAATTTAAATGGAAAAATATGTGATTGGAGAGAATTCATATAGCCGATCTCAACTCGTTAATTTGTTTTTGCTAATAATTATCAAGAATTTTTTGGTTTTCTATTATAGGTTGCAGCAATGGCATACAAGATGTGGTAAGACCACATAGCCTAAAGAGAGAGGTACTTTCTTTCTCAAGTAGATCAATTTATAGATTTTTTTGCACTTTTTTTTTTGTTCTCATCCGGTGTCAGATACATACATTGGAACCCGACTAATTCAGATTCGCGTCGGGAAGGGTTCATTCGAGGGTAGCGCTTCCCATCAAGGATTTTTTCATTCTCAGGGCTCGAACCCGAGACATCTGGTTAAGGAAGAAGCAGCCCCATCCACTGCACCACATCCATTGGTGATAGGTTTTTTGCACTTACTAAATGCTTATTAATAAATACATGAACTTCAAGGGTTGGGTGGTAATTAAGTACTCCTTGTCTTCATCCTTAATTAGAGTTCCGGGTTTGAGCCTTAAATATAAACTCGCTTATGTTAGGGAGCGTTTTCCCCCCCTAAGAATTTCTTGGCACAAGAAAGGTTTGTACCATCCATATGTATATTTGAATAGTTTTTTTTTTTCCTTCTATAGATGTCCTATATTTATTTTGGATCTTGATTAACTTGGATTAATTCTAGAAAATTTTACTTTAGGTCATAAAAAGCTCCTTATCAAAACGATTCTTCTATTCTCAAAATTTAAACCCAAGATCTCTAATTTAGATTGAAGAGAAATATATATATCAACCCCATCACTTTGGTTGTATCCAAATAGTATCTCTTTTGCATAAGAAAGTGACACAAATTAGAAAGTTAATCCTCCCTAACTCACCACCTAACAATAAAGAAAATCTGTCTTATTATGTCAATTATAATATAATTACAAATAAAATTATGTGATAAGTATTGTTCTCTCGTCTCATTTTATGCGACATCCTTTCCTTTTTAGTCCGTATAAAAAAAAGAATGTCACTTTATTATAATTAGAAACAATTTGACTTTTACATTTCCTTTTTACTCTTAATGAAATGATTTATAGTCACACAAATATTTAAAAATTATTATAGATCATAAGTTTCAAAAAAAAATAAAAAATTATATACCGTACCAAGTTAAAAGGTGGCTCATAAAATAGGACTCTGTAATTACTACTTATAAAAAGATAGCTACTATATAATAAGTTAAAGTATATAAATATTACAAAACAAAATTTACAATATCTTTTATCAAAATATATATATATATAACTCAAATCATTTTTATTTTTTTTTGTCTTTGTGGTTAGGTGATTAACCAAATGTATATGCGCAAGCTTTTAGCAGTTGATGTGATGGTGGACTACAATGGTGGAGGTGGACCAAATACTGCACATACCCCTGGCAAAGGGAACCCTCCTAAAGGAAATAATAATGCTAATTAAATTTAAATATATCATAGTACTACTATAAATTTATTTATGTATTGTCATGTATGTTGAGATGCAAGATAAATGTATTTTCTTAATTTATATTTTGTACTTTGTCAATTACTGCAATTATTTATGTGATTTGCAATATATTGGGAGTGTATCATAGCTTTGCTATAATTATACCTTGAGCTTTCAATATGACTATTTCATGTGACTTAATTACAAGTACTTAAATATTAAACACACAAGGCAATCTTGACAACAGAATTATTAATGTTGAGCTCTTCTAATTATGTTTAAACAAGATATAAGATCTACTAATCCAGATGATTCCTTTCATGTTGCTTATGATTTGCTAGAGAAAAAAAAACTAATTTTCCTGCTACTTTTTGTTAATCTTGAAAGTATATTAATATTACAAAGCCAATTTTGCACCATTATTAAGTAAATAAATCCAATAAAATTAAGTACATAAGAAAAAAGTATATAGAAAGAATATATTATTAATATTCAATTTTGAACTGATGAATTCAACCGCCTTTTTATTTTATAGAAGAGATGAAATTGTTGCACGAGCTCATCCACTTGGAAGCGAATCTGATTGCAAGCATATCACGTTTCATGTTTAGATGATTGCAAGCTTATATTGGCCAATCACAAGCTTATCCAAACGTCTGCGTAATGAATGTCTATATAATAATACTCTTAATGTGAATCTGATTGCAAGCTTATCTAAAAGTATTCGCAATGAATGTCCATATATATACACTTAATGCGAATTTGATTGGAAACTTATTCAAAAGTCTGTGTAATGAATGTCTATGATACAAAGATATGCGTATATATAACAACCATCATCTGGTTCTCATCAATTTCAATTTTCAAGTAACTCAAACAAATCTTGGCAACAATTTTAAGTTTTTTTCTTTCTTTCTTTTTAAAGTTTGAGAAGTTGCAAATTTGGTGATATGAAGACTTTCCTTTTTGTTATCTGTCTCCTCTTCATTTGCTCATGGCCAGGTGAATTAACTTCACATATTTTTTTAGAAATAAAATCTAACATAATTTTATCATATATGTATAATGTCAAACATAAGATGAATTAATTAAAAAAAATATATATGCGATTGGAGAGAATTTATATAGCCGATCTCAAGTTTCTTTTTGTTTTCTATAGGTTGCATCAATGGCATACGAGATGTGGCAAGGCCACATAACCTGCAAAGACAGGTACTTTCTAAAGAAGATCGATCAATCTCTATAGATTATTTGTTCTCTAATTTCATTCTGTGTTTTATTTAGTTCGAATCTCAATTAATTTGAATTCGTGCTAAAAAAATTCACTTTAGGGGATAAGACATTTTCTATCTAAAGTAGTTTTGCTCTCACTGCGCTCAGACCTCATATCTCTAATTAAGGATGAAAAATTTATTTTTCCATTAAAATTTCAGTGGTGTATAAATTAAATAGTATCTCTTTAATTTGCATAAAAGAAGTAATTATATATATTTTGCTCTTCCTTTCGATTAATCGTAAGTTCTAGGTGATAAGAATACAAGAATATTTGTATAACTATATAACTTACAATAATCACAAATAAATTTATGTGATAAGTATTAATTTTTGAACGGGGACTGACCATTTCTATATAAACATCATTTTGCTTTCACCAGAGTTACCCATTTGACATTTCATAGAGTATCCTGAGTATCTTCTGATCACTCTCCTCTAGTAATCTTCGTAGAAGATTATAATACTTATAGTCCTGGGGTCTTTCGTTTTCAAAGAAAGTGGATTTAGTATTGTTATCTTCACATTGATCTCAACCATGCATGTTTGGAAAATCCTTGTCAAGTCTTCTCCACAAAAATTAATATTCGATAAATAAAGTACTAAATTGACAAACTATTTCAGAATATAGAAATGCCAAAAACTAAAAAGGTCAATTTTCTCTTGAATAAAATTAATTTACGTATTTTTTTTTAAAAAAATAATAGCTATTTGTTATCATCTGTCAGTGTATATAAGTTTAATCCGGATTTTTTTTTCTTTTTTTAGGTAATTAACCAAATGAATATGCGCAATCTTTTAGAGGTGGATGCAACGGTGGACTATGATGAAGGTGGACCAAATAATAAACATACCCCAGGCAAAGGAAACCCCCCTGAAGGACCACCCAATACTGTTAATTAATTTCTAAATATCATAGTACCAATTTATATAAGTTTATTTGAATATTATCATGTATTATGAGGCAAGATATATGTATTTTCAATATATTTCGCTTTATGATTTATTTATGTGATTTTTAAATTCATTCAATATCTTTCTAGCTCGCCTTGTTAGCTAACAACCGATGAATATGTGTTTGTCGAGAGGAAGGCTGCTGTGAGTCACCTGGACCTACAATTTTGTCATTGGTTGATTCTATTCTTGAAATTGAAAAAAAAAAAAAAAAAAAAAAGGTTCAGAATCGTGCTTGAGTTTATTGCTAGAATGAACAACACAACAACAAGCGCAATTACGGTTTTTAAAAAAAAAAAAAAATCAAAGATTCGATTACTCTCTGAGTTAAGTGATTGCCTTGTTAATTAACAGCGGAACCTGCTCTTTAGCTATCTATCTTTAGATCCGGAGCGCTTATAAGCCACAAAATTTAATAATAAATTATGTAATTTACAGTTAATATGTAATATTATACATTGAAAGTCTATCATAGTTTTGCTATATCCAAACCGTATATTAATTAGAACAATAACAAGAAAAATGAGCCACTCCTATACATTTATAACAACTGTTACATATACTCGACAATATATATCACATTACAAAATTCAATATGACTATTTTATGTGACTTAATTTAAACAAGTTATAAGCTCCACTAATCCAGATGATTCCTTTCATGTTGCTTATGATTTGCTAGCGAAAAAACTAATTTTCCTTCTATTTTTGTTAATCTTGAAAGTATATTAATATTACAAAGCCAATTTTTGCATCATTGTTGAGTAAAAAAATCCAATAAATTTAAGCAAGTACATAAGAAAAAATATTTAAAAAGAATATATTATCATTCAATTTTGAACTGATGAACTCAATTGACTTTTTATTTTGTAGAAGAGATGAAATTGTTGTACGAATTCATTCATTTGAAGCGAATCTGATTGCAAGCATGTCACGTGTCATGCTTAGATGATTGCAAGATTATGTTATTTAATTACAAGCTTATTGAAACGTTTGCATAATGAATGTCTATATAATACACCTAGTGCGAATCTAATTGCAAACTTATCTAAAAGTATGTGTAATGAATTTCCATATAATAATCCAAAAATCTTGTGTAATGAATGTTCATATAATACACTTGATGTGAATTTGATTGCAAACGTATCCGAAAGTCTTGTGTAATGAATGTCCATATAATACACTTAATGCGAATTTGATTGCAAACGTATCCAAAATTCTTGTATCATGAATGTCCCTAATACAAAGATACAGTATATTTATAATAAGCGTCCGGTTCTCATCAATTCAACTTTCAAGTAACTCAAACAAATTTTGGCAACAATTTTAAGTTTTTTTCTTTCTTTCATTTTTATTTTTAAGTTTGAGAAGTTGCAAATTTGGTGGTATGAAGACTTTCCTTTTTGTTACCTGTCTCCTCTTCATTTGCTCATGGCCAGGTGAATTAACTTCACACATTTTTTCAGAAATATAATCAACCTAATTTTATTATGTCCAATGTCATCATAAGATGAATTTAAATGTAAACAAATATATGTGATCTGAGAAAATTCATATAGCCGATCTCAACTTGTTTAGAATCAAGACATATATACTAGTTCATATACTCCAGTATTGTTCTAATTTAATCAGTTTTATTTTCTAATTTTAAAATTCATTTTTGTTTTAATTTATAATTATTTAGTCTTTTTGTTTTCTATAGGTTGCATCAATGGCACACAAGATGTGGCAATGACACACAGCCTTCAAAAAGAGGTACTTTTCTCAAGTAGATCAATTTTTATAGGTTATTTGTACTTTAGTTTTCATTTAGTTTTAAAATTTTGTTTTGGAGTCTATTTAATTTAGGTTTGTATTAAAAAATTTCACTATGGAGGATAGGATGCTTCCTATTTAAGGCGATTCTAAGAATGAAAAAATACTTATCACCTCATCACGATTTTCAGTTAATTCAAATTAAATAGTATCTCTTTGAATAAAAAAATGTTAACAATAAGATCCACACATAACCACATATAGTGATATTGTTATAGTAATGAAAATAGATCAACCTTGTTAACTACGTCTTTTTGCTCTTCCTTTCGATTAATTGTAATTGGTTCGACGAGATAAAAAATATACAAAAATATTTCTCCTACCATAACTTATAAGATAATTATAGATAAATTTATGTGATAAGTATTATTTTCTGGATGGGTTGCCTGCTTCTATATAAAAGTTGTTTTGCTTCCATAATCCATACAGATAAATTTATGTGATAAGTATTAATTTATGAATGGGGAGTGGGGACTGCCCATGTCTATATTAAAATTGTTTTGCATTCTGAAGAATATGAATTCGGCATTCTTTTCATGTTGATCTTAGCCTTGTTCGAAAAATTCTTTTCAAGTCTTCTTCAAAAAAACTGACTCGACAAATAAAGCATTAAATTGATTTGACGGTGTACATTGATTTAATTTGTATACTTTGTATTTTAAAAAAAAAATAGTAGCTATATGCTATCGATCATCTGTCAGTGTATATAAATTTAATCTCTTTTTTTTTTTTTTGGTGGTTAGGTGATTAGGTAATAAGTTTTATTTGAATATTATCATGTATTATGAGGCCTGATATATGTATTTCATGTATTTTGCTTCATCAGTATGTGATAATTTATGTGATTTACAACTAATATATTGAGAGTTAGATAAATGCTTTTTAGATTCATTTACTAATATTTTTCTCGTTTTATTTTGCTATTTAGCCTATGAATGTGTGTTTGTTGAGGGGCTGAGGCTGTGAGTCGCCTGAGCTACTAATTTTTTCGTTGATTGGTTCTCGAAATTGAGAAAAAAAACTGGTCCAGAAAATCGCTCTTGGAGCCTATCGTTATAAGGAGCAATGCGCCAACAAGCCCGATTACTCCTTAAAAAATAAAATAAATTAAAAGATTCCTTTTCTCTTCAAGCCTAATCGATCGCCTTCTTAGTTAACTACTGAACCCGCCATTTAGCCATCTATTGACTAAACCATCAGTCAACACACGTTTCAAATTTCAATAGAGTAATATAAAATTATCCTGATCATGTAAAACTTGCCTAGTATTTAGTGTGAATTTACATATATATTTTTTAAGAAAACTAAATGAAAACACATTAATTACAATAAAAAGAAAAGGGCCAAAGGGGTACTTTTTGACATATTAATTATGGTTCATCATAACCTTCACATATCACATTCAAATAATAATCCAACGCATGCCAGAGATTGCTCTATTCTTACGGAAAGTTTGTTCTTCTAATCATAATAATAAGACATCATAATGGAGATTCCAAGTTATTTAACTTAAATAAATGGTCATAGTTTATTTATGAAATGACTTGAATTGATATCAAATGAATAAATGAATAGAGACAACGATTTTAATAAAATTATAGAAAAAGAAAAAAGCTCTTTCAAGTCTTTTCTTTTTCTTGTGTTCGACTTCTACTTTAATAGTAAAATTTTCTACTGACCTACTTAGCGATAAGCATTTATCTAGTTTATGAGTGGTAATGTATGAGTTAAAAATGATGTAACACAATATTATTTTATTGAATTTATAATTGAGAATAGTACATATTTATTTGAAGTCGATAAGAATACTACAAATCAATGTTAAAAATTCAGTTGATTGATTATCGAACTTTTTACTTTGTTCATGAGATTTCAATTACCCCTATAATCCCCTTCTTCACTTTCGATCTGTGTTATACTCTATTCTCCACCGACTCCACTTGTCTATACGTTGTTGTTCTGTGTTCTCTCAAAAAAAAAATAAAAAAAAAAATGGAGAAACAGCTTATAATACTTGTCATGAAATAATTGGTTGATCTTTCATGTAAAGTCCACATCATTATTTTCTACATAGGCCCACTTTTATCTACAGCCCAAGAATTTAGCTGGGCCAATTAATTCGTTTGATATTAGAGATAAAATGATAATTAATTTCAAGATAAATTTGATGCTGAGTTTATTTTATTTATGATTGAGACAAATCATATGAGATAACTTATTTTAAAATTATAATACTATTCTTATTTATTACTATGAATAAAATTATTAATTTCAGAATAATTAATTTTGATATAACTTATTTATCTGCCAAACGATCCCTTGGTGTCCGAATTCTTACATTAGACCTTCACTGGGCCTTTTCTCAACTGTTTCTCAACTAACACTTGGAAAAAAAAATACGTTGCCAAGTTTTAATCTCTCTTAATTACTCACATCTTAGCTTATTAATCCTTAATTAATTTGCTTCTTTATAACTCCCTGAATCCACCATACCATATATATTATATATATATAAACTTCTATTGTAACTGAAAATCCTTTACATTAATCCATTTTCCGATTTGAGCTTAACAATGCCGGGTATAGTTTCCGTAAAGACGCCGCCGGAGGCTCCGCCGTTGAGAGTTTCCGTTCCGTCGGAAGTTAACGGTCGGGTCGGGTCAAGTTCGGAGAGATCCGAACTCGTTAACCCGAAACCCAACTCACCTGCACCACGACGACCTCCTTCACCATCTCCGTCAACTTCACGTGCTAAGCCATCACCAGATCGGAGCACAGGGAAGAAGAAATCGCCGCCGGAGAAAGTTGTTATCGACGAATCGTCACTTGATAATCCCGATCTAGGTCCGTTTTTACTGAAGTTAGCGCGTGATACGATTGCTTCAGGTGAAGGACCGAACAAGGCGTTGGATTATGCGTTACGAGCTGCGAAGTCGTTTGAGAAATGTGCGGTGGAAGGTGAGCCGAGTTTGGATCTGGCGATGAGTTTACATGTTGTTGCAGCTATTTATTGTAGTTTAGCGAGGTTTGAAGAGGCGATTCCTGTACTAGAAACGGCGATTAAAGTGCCGGATGTTGGTAAAGGTGCAGATCACGCGCTTGCGGCGTTTTCGGGGTATATGCAGCTTGGTGATACTCATTCTATGCTTGGACAATTGGATCGGTCTATTGAATGTTACAAAGATGGTTTAAAAATACAGATGGAAGCTTTAGGTGATACAGATCCGAGAGTTGCTGAGACTTGCAGGTAGTTTTTCAGTTATCATAATGTCTCTTTCTACTATATGAAATTGTAGAGCTGAATTCATAGAAAGGATTGTTTTAGCTGGCCTTAAATGGATTTAGACTGAGGCGTAGTTGATTGGTAATGAGTTGCTGAATTAATTAATATGTGATTGTGTTCGTGTAAGCTAATTACACTTTTAAAGTTTTAAGCTTTGTTTATTGTTAAGAGTCACATCTGAAAAAGGGATGGGTTATTAGTTTCCTTATATGGACTTAGAGAGTCCTCTCCTCATCATGAGCTAGCTTTTGAGGTTGAGTTGCCCAAGATCCATTCTTTACATTTATGTTGTGAAAGTTATAGTTTTTGAAGCATTATTAGGATTCAAATGAAAGATTATCAGCCGAAGATAGGGATAAATGTAATGAGATTCATATACTTTTAATTATTGGAGTAAAGTATTTTTCCTTGGGCCAAGATCTGTACAATCTACCCTACCCAGACCCCACGTTGTGGGACTACACTGGGTATGTTGTTGTGGGGATGGGTTTAGGAAGTCTAGTTAGCTGATGATCAATCTGATTGAGGTTAATAATTAATCCAACTTGTTCAATGGTAGATGTTCTTTCTCTGAAAAAAGAACTTTTTGTTGTGCTTATGGAGGATAGTCATGTGATTGTCTAAAAACTTCTTTTTGAAATAAAGATTCTTGCTTTTGGCTTAGCGGTGGCTGCAGGTTTTTAATCTCGGCTAGATGTTATGTACTGTTCTCTTCACATGTTATCTGTTGGTTGGAAGCATGTTGTTTGTCCTTATAAATTTTCTTATAAGTAAAACAGGCACTTGAGATAAACTACATTAACGGGACTTCGTTGAGATGCAGATAGTGGTATTTGTTGACAATGCAGTGGTTGTTGGTGGCTCGGTGTTATGATAGTAGTGGGGAATTAACTGTTGGAACTTGGAAGTAAAGGATACTCATTGTTGCTAGGTGTCATTTGGAGCAGATTCTATGAAATTGTGGGGGTCTGAGCTGCGTCACATCTAATTTACACATTTAAGATCCATGGCTTGTGTTCTTTAGTTAGTTTATTTTTGTTTCCATCAAAATATATTCCATATTTTGGAAATGATCCAAAGAGATCATTTTTTTTTAATCAAATTCAATCAGTGGATGGTAATGCTTTTTGGACAGGGAGTAATATATTGGTTAATCAAGCATTTTTTTTTTTGTTTAGCATTTTAGGCTGTCTCTGGCAATTACATGTAGATAGGTGTTCAGATATGTTCGGGATTGCTGTTTACAAAGGAAAACATTTATGTAATTATTTCACTGGGATGGAATTGATCTGCTCAATATGTCTGCTTTAAGTTTGCTGGCCTAAATAACATTCTTATTACATTATCTAGTATGTGTAACACACTTCTTTTGTAGCTTTTAATTGGCAAGTCTCAGCGACTGTTTATGTGATTCTTAGGCTCTAACTGAGGCAACTGAATGGAAATTATGCAGGTACTTGGCCGAAGCCCATGTTCAGGCAATGCAATTTGATGAAGCAGAGAATTTGTGCAAGAAGACACTGGAAATCCATCGTGTACACAGTCCACCAGCTTCTCTTGAAGAGGCAGCTGATCGTCGTTTAATGGCTCTCATATGTGAGGCTAAAGGTGATTATGAGGCAGCCCTTGAGCACCTTGTACTTGCAAGCATGGCCATGATTGCTAATGCACAGGAAAACGAGGTTGCAGCTATTGATGTTAGTATTGGGAACATCTACTTGTCTCTGTCTCGTTTTGATGAGGCTGTCTTCTCCTATCAAAAGGCACTTACTGTTTTCAAATCATCCAAGGGTGACAACCATCCTTCAGTTGCATCTGTCTTTGTAAGGCTGGCTGACCTATATTATAAGACAGGAAAACTGAGGGAATCCAGATCCTATTGTGAAAATGCCTTGAGAATATATGCAAAACCTGTGCCTGGAACGACTGCAGAAGAGATTGCTTGTGGGTTGACAGAAATTTCAGCTATTTATGAGTTATTTAATGAACCTGAGGAGGCACTGAAACTCCTGCTCAAGGCAATGAAACTTTTGGAGGATAAACCAGGACAGCAAAGTACAATTGCTGGCATTGAAGCACGGATGGGAGTTATGTTCTATATGGTTGGAAGATATGAAGAGGCACACAGCTCCTTTGAAAATGCTGTAGCAAAACTCAGGGCTGGCGGTGAGAGGAAGTCAGCGTTCTTTGGGGTTGTTTTGAATCAGATGGGATTGTCTTCTGTTCAGTTATTCAAAATAGACGAGGCTGCTGAGTTATTCGAGGAAGCAAGACAAATTCTGGAACAGGAGTGTGGTCCTTGTCATCAAGATACTCTTGGTGTCTATAGCAATCTTGCAGCAACTTATGATGCTTTGGGAAGGTAATGTCATTTTTGAAAATGTTTCCTTAAGTACTTGGATGAACCTTGCTGATTAATCCACTAATTTATTAAAACTGCATTGCATATATACTACTTTTCTTGTAACATTTGGAAACTAATTATCCCCTAATTGATTAGCTTTCATTTTGAGCAGCATTATTGTAATAGCTCTTTAGTGCTACTGCTTACGGTATCATGTTTCTTCTGCTAGGATTTTGACTTGAAATTTGAGGCGTCACAACTTCTGTATTTTCAGTTTCTTTCCCTCTAGCTACAAAGATTGGATATTATTCTTTGGGGCGTTTGACTTATCACCAATCAATAGTCTCGTGAAATAAGTTTACAGCAGCGACATCTTTTTCTTGATGATCTGTATATTTGAGAAGTTCCATCTCTCTAGCTCTCTCACTGGTCTTTGAAGGAAAATATTTCCTTCCCAATCTTCTGCCAATATTAAAAAATTTAAATCAAATGAACATATCTACAATATTACATGCCTTGCATTGACATGCATATATTTAAAGTAGCATTACCATTATAAGCATGAGCCGGGGGTCTATTGGAGACAGCCTCTCTATCTTACCTTTGAGGTAGTTGTATGGAGTACGGACTGGGTAAACTTACCCTCCCCAGACCCCACTTTGTGGGAATATACTGGGTATGTCGTTGTTGAACTGCTTTGTAATGTTCAGCTTATTTCTGTCTTATGTACTGCAGAGTTGAAGATGCCATTGAGATTCTGGAGTATGTTCTTAAATTGAGAGAAGAGAAACTTGGAACTGCAAATCCTGATTTCGATGATGAGAAGAAAAGGCTGGCCGAGTTATTGAAAGAAGCAGGCAAATCTCGCAACAAAAAGGCAAAGTCACTGGAGAACCTTATCGATCCCACTTCTAAAACGACAAAGAAGGAGACCTCGAGGAAGTGGTCTGCGTTTGGTTTTAGGAGCTGATTGTGTAAATTGGAATGCATTTTCTGTAACTTAGGAGATCATGTATAGAGCTAATCTGTAATTTGCGAGGCATGCTGTTTGTTGTCTATTTGAATTGCCACTGTCGTTCATTTTCGTTATTGTTCAATTGGTTATTGGTTTGTGATTTTGAAGATATTTCTGCCAAGAGTGCAGTTCTTCTCTTCCTTCTCTCTCTCTCTCTCTCGTACTTTCCAGGAGAGTCGAATTTATATACAGCTAGAAATGAAGTATCCATATCAGTATGCTATTTTTTTTTTACTTTTTTAAACTGTTTCTCCTGTGGTTTTGAATATTTATGATGGCAAATTTAAGCATGTTTTGCCTTGGGCGACTATGAGAGCTTGATGATTGTCATGGGGCTTGTATTGTGTTTGATCTTTTGATTTTCATTGTTTCTGTCAGTCTCTGAGTAATTGATTCTAATTTGAAGATTGATTAAATGGAAGTTCTAAGTTACATTTGATCTTGAGGCCACGGGCTCAAGCCATAAAAATAATTTTTTGCAAAATGAGGATGTACAACAAGACCCTTGTGATCTGACTTTTATCTAGAACCGCTCATAGCGGTAGCTAGCTTAGTTTAATGTTTGTTAGATAGACTTTAAAGGAAGCAACATTGCAAGGATGTAGCAATAATAAATGACCTGCAACTCAATAAATGTTGTTCTGAAGTTTCTGCAGTTCTGTGACACCAGCAGAACAAGTTGCCATTTTCAGAAGGACAACAAGTTGGTTCCTAAAAATCCATAAAGTTCTATTTTGGAATTAAGAAAGCCAAATGATGCTTTGTGAACAAATAGATAAACCCTCGCTGTCATGCTTGCCTTTGTCTAAATTCAGTTATTTGCAGCAGAGGCCGGCCAGTCTATAGCCTGCTAATCATCCTGTATCCTGGAAACACAATTCAGGAAGCAGATGAATCATGCTTTGTCATCGGCAAAATTTCAAATATTGATGTCTAACTAATTTGTGAAGCGAGTGGGTTGAAGGTTTCCTCTTTCATGCGTCATTGAACTCTATATATATTGTTATGCAGTTAATAAATAAACACCCTGCAAAAACTCATTATCCACAACTCTAATGTGACAGAAAAACAAAAGGAAGAAGGATAAGACGGTTTACTGTTTCAGCCAAAGGATAGGGGCTACATTTTACTTGCTACATATGGAAAATGTATCTTGAGTCTTGACTGGGAGGAGTTGGCTGATCGCAACATCTTTGATCTTCCAAGTTTTAAAAGTTTGCCTGGTAGTTAACATTTCACGCGAGAACATCCTCGTCTCTGCAAAAGATTCTCAGCAGCAATGATGCAAGCGAAGAACTGAATCCCATTTACTGCACAAACACCAAGTAATGTATGAGAGAAGCCATATAGTACAGACCATGTACTAAGTATGACACAGTAGATATATACCTCGATGACACAGCAGATACATACCTCGAATAGAGCCATCCTCCAATCTCATACACCATAACGCTTCAAAGCTTTACTTAGACTTGGCATTACATTATATGCTTGATACGATCTTCTCAATTCAATAATTGAACCCACCTGCAAAGCAGAAAGCAGGAAGAAGAAATATTTCAGTATGACATCTAAATGACAATGATCATTCTACTACTTCCCGGGAGTACAATAGTAGTGATTTCTACCATGTTGAAAAATTACCAGACAACTTCTCTTTGAATCTGAGCTTGTTCTCTACCTGAAAAACTCTGCCTTGTATGGAAGACCAAACTGCCCCCAAAACTTAATATTTTCAACTGGATAGCTCTCAATAATGGTTGTTTAACACAAGACAATCTCATGAGGAAGAAGTTTCAGCTAGCTAACAGATGTTATGTGTGTGTGTCTATATTGCTGAAACAGTCAGCCACTTATATTTCTTCACTGCCCTATCGCGGTAGATTTATGGTCCCTTTTTTCTCTGTTTGGACTATATATTGGACTATGCCCAGCAGTGCTAGGGAAGCCTCTCACAGCTGGAGTCATTGGAAAGTTGAGGAACCCATCAAGAGAATCTGGTCTATGGTTGTCAAAACCCTCTGCAAGATGAGGGAATAAATTCCCTGCTATTTACAATATAGCTTCACAAGATGATGCATGTATACCAGAATATAGAGCAGATAACTACAGGAACTTTCTGCATATATATCAAAATATAGAGCAGATAACTACAAGAACACTCCTCTTAGAAGGAATTAACAAGACAAGGAAATTGACAGTGATACGATCCTGGATAGCCCAGATGGTATAGAGCAATTACTGTTTCAACAACAACAACAAACCCAGTATATTCCCACATAGTGGGGTCTGGGGAGGGTAAAATGTACGCAGTCCATACCACTACCCCCGAAGAAGTAGAGAGGCTATTTCCGATAGACCCCCGGCCCAAGACTCGACCCCTGCCTCAAGACTCACTAATTAAGTAGTGAATTGAATAAAAATAAAAATGAGGACAAGAACTTTGGATAAATTATTGTTGTTCAAGGAAGTACGTTACTGTAAATTTACTTGTTGAAGATATAATTAAGTATATAAAGGTGTGCTCTTTCCAAAAGCTTAAGCTTTTAGGTGTGTTGGTCACAAACTTCAACATGGTATCAAGTCTCACCTCTATCCATTATCAAAAATAAAAATCTCCGCGCACTTGACCATGAAAAAGAACCAGGTTTACACATTAGGGGCTTAGTGACACAGGATCCAAGTACCTGTAAGCATGATTTATATAAGTTTCTCACTGATGATCCCAGTGGAAGCTTTGATGGATTACCTGATTCTTGATAAGTTCTGCAGTTGTTTCATCCAAATAAATTCAAGTTTCCAGTATTCTGTACTACACATGAGCGTACTTTATATTAAGTAAGACTTTGGTGAAGCATAGTTGATCGATTGACAATTTGTTTCCCCATCTTATGGAAGATGACTATACCTTTATAATGGATATGTTTAACTAGAATTATTACTGGAAGAAACGAATTACGTGCTCCATAGAGACGAATGATGACAACACTGAGAAATACAACCCAGTCAGTATACAACAATCCATCTATTCTTCTTTTCTTAAATATTTTGATCAGCACACTTAGAAAGATTATTGGGTTCCGTCAGTAGGTAAGATACTCTGCTCTTCCTAGTACATGCTCAGGAATTTTGTTCTATGCATTACGTATACATAGTCAGGTTTTTTGTTTCACTTTATCCTCGAGTCATATTCACTGAACTCTATTTGCACACAAGTGTATTAGGAATTTAGCCCTAAGAAAAGAGAAACTATTACTTGCCCTGAAGCTGGTCTCAACCCAAGGGCCAAGCCCATGACACGTACTATCCGTCTTGGCTTAACGGATCTCATGGATTTGTTCCTTTGGTTGCCATCATCGAGTCCAAGAGTACGCGTATCAAAAGAACTTGTGATCTAGTAGTTCATTCTTCTCTCCATTTTCAATGTGGATTTGTCTTAAAAGTGTCATGTGCATCCCTTCTCCCTTCTTCTAATAAGTGCCAGCCAAGAAGCCTATCCGTTCCTCTTTTTGACCAACCCTCATCACCCCAACTCTGCTCTTCCTAGTACATGCTCAGGAATTTTGTTCTATGCATTACGTATACATAGTCAGGTTTTTTGTTTCACTTTATCCTCGAGTCATATTCACTGAACTCTATTTGCACACAAGTGTATTAGGAATTTAGCCCTAAGAAAAGAGAAACTATTACTTGCCCTGAAGCTGGTCTCAACCCAAGGGCCAAGCCCATGACACGTACTATCCGTCTTGGCTTAACGGATCTCATGGATTTGTTCCTTTGGTTGCCATCATCGAGTCCAAGAGTACGCGTATCAAAAGAACTTGTGATCTAGTAGTTCATTCTTCTCTCCATTTTCAATGTGGATTTGTCTTAAAAGTGTCATGTGCATCCCTTCTCCCTTCTTCTAATAAGTGCCAGCCAAGAAGCCTATCCGTTCCTCTTTTTGACCAACCCTCATCACCCCAACTTCCATCGTAGGAGTCATACACCCCTCCTTAGGGACTCAACATCCTTGCCGAGATTTGCCCCACCTTCGTACTGCAAGGATTTCGCTCTGAATCATACTTGTCACAGCCCAAGCACATGGTACGTATTGTCCGCTTTGTCCAAAATGACCGTATGAACTTGTGCTCTTTCTTATATAACACTTCACTCTTCTCTACCTTCCGGCTTGGAATTTCCCTAAGGTATCACAGCACCATATAGATCCAGCACTATTTTGGCTCAATGGAGTTTTTCTTGACAACTAATTTCCCAAAGTTGCTTCATATTTCTTTCAAACATACAATTCTTTTACAGACTTAAAAATTGCATTTGCGAGGCTTAGAGACTTTATAAACTGTTTAAAATGAAAAACTCTTGGCTAGACTGATCCAAAAGACTTTCTATACTAATAGGATAGTGCTCTAAACTAAGGAGTACGACACACACTTTTTCACTATTTTACCACATGTATATGGTATCGTGGAGGGTCAAAATGGGGCTAAGGAGCTGTTTGGAGGACAATTGTTTCACAGTTGACTCCGGATAATTTCACGGAGTACTAGTCGTGTTAAAAGGACCGAGGGACTTGGGGTGCAACATTGGAAGAACAAACAACTGACTTAATATAGATTTTATTCTCTTAATAGAGCAATCCAACAGTAGGTTTATGCCCCTGCTGGACAATTGCGGAAACAATCTTCTTATTGGTTGCCTAAAAGAGAATATGGAATACCATTAAAAGATAACAGAAGCCATTTTTCTTCTTAATCAGCTCTCCAATAGATTAAAATGTGTAGAACCAAGAAGATATTTGATAATTAAATCGGCTTGAAACATATCAAGTAAAGGCACCCTCATCACCCTCTTTCTGGGGTTTGAGAGCCTATTTATGGGAGGGAGGGAGATTTGTTTTAAAAGAAAATATTCATGCCTAAAAAACCACGAACTTACCATCGGTAGTACTGATGTCAAACAGATTAAGTTAAGGTATCCACATTACATTCTTTTTGTTCCTCTTTTTTCCCTTTACCTTAGGGTTAGAGAGCCTATTGGCATGGGGAAAGGGGGATCTGTTTGTGCTCAAAAAGAAACTATGCAGGTTTGAAAACCATGAACTTACAATTATTAGCACTGATGTCAATCCTATTGCATAACCTTCATTGATGCGACGCAAATAGTGATCTAGAATGGTAGATGTGGTGGCCAAAACACTTAATAACAGCCCACCTGCACAACAATCCAATAAAATAAAAAAGAAAGGTATCATCTGTAAGTGAATCGCACAAGAGGAGAGAGAGAGAGAAGAGATATATACCCCAGAACCGTGTTGAAGCTTGGATCTTTGTCAAATATGCAATTGTGGCTTTTCCAGGCTTGATGCTAGGAATTCTAGCACCTATCTTGTTTAAGTAATCAGCAATCTCTTTTGGCATGTTGGCCTGGTTACAAGTTTAACATCAAGTAAAATTGAGCAAGAGAGAACATCCCTGAAAACCTTTCAAAATCTTTTCTTTCTTCAAGTGACATAACACAGAAATTGATATGAGAATTAAATCAGAGAATCAATTTTCATTAACTTTTTACGTGACATCATCTTTCTCAAACGACCTCTGTTTCTTCCCCTACTTTTATTCAGAGAAGACTCAAACTTACAACAACAACAACAACAAACCCAGTATATTCCCACCTAGTGGGGTCTGGGGAGGGTAAAATATGCGCAGTCCATACCACTACCTCCGGGGAAGTAGAGAGGCTGTTTCCGATAGACCCCCAGCTCAAGACAGAAGACTCAAACCTATCTGGTGTATTCTTTTTTGACCTCCTGGCTACCTAATAATAACTTTAGAAGGTTGATTTCAATTTCTATTTCCAACATCTGCCCTGAACATTACAAGCGAAAGTCTGGGTATCTTTTACTTATTCTTTCACCTTTATTAGACCAACTGGTATTTTGGGTTCCTCTAATGACTGGAGTGCTTCACAATCCAAGGAACAGCGTAGAAACTTTTTAAGTCCAGAAACATCCTTGTTAAAAAGGACCTAGCGTATTGAATTGATTCTGTTGAAGTTCTACTCACTCCAATTAAACAGTTATCTTCAAATGAAAAAGAATGTCCGCATGTAACATTTTAAAATCTACTTTCCGCACGCTAAGTAATGGGAACTTACAATGTCAAATATGTTAAAGAGGAAGACAAAGAAAGCATAAACTGTATAGTAAACCCACGGATCTGCCCCATGAGAAGTGTCGGGATTCAAAATGTCTCTGACGTGTTCCCAAAACCTTGAACCAAGAAGACTGCCAAAGAAAGTATGTGTCAGAAACCTGTAACAGAAAAATCTCAAAAAACTGATGCCAACTTAAGCTCTGATAGAATATTGGCTCAAAACCACTAATATAGGTAAGATTCTACTCCCAAAGCATTTCGTCAAGAACCACCAAACTAGTGGTGTGACTTTAATGTAATTCAATTGAACATAAAGTGACCTTGCAAGGATGCCGGGAAGTGCCAACAGATAAGAGGTAACAAGGATAGGCTGCATTCCTGCGGGATTTATGTTGAATGGTATATAGGGCTCCACCTCTGGAACTGGAGAATCTTTTCTGCTCAAGATGAATAACTTAATCAGATGACAATATATGATACACGATTACCAAATGAATACAATATATCTCTGTATGTGAAAGAACTAAATTGTATGACAACTGGCTTCTATATTCCTAGGAAGTACAGATTTAAGTCGTAACTAACTCCCAAGCCAAATAACAAATTTGATTCCAACTAAACTATTCAGGGTTTCACAAGTCACAACTGCACAGTTTCTTTTTGTAAGCATGAATGTACATACATGTATGTGTGTGTGCACGCACGCGCATGTGCGAACATATCCATACTTACATGGCAGGCACAAGCCAAACATGTTGTCCTACAAGGCTACAAACTCAAGCACAGCCACAAACTTCTTCCATTTGGTGGTGAATTACATGGCTTGTGCATCCAAATATGATGGTGTACATTAACATCCTCTTATCAGTCGCACCCACTTACACATGATCAGGCATGCAAGAGAAAGCAGTTAATTCAGTATAGAATGCACATGAAATCTTTGATTGAGAGAAGTACAAAAATTATGGAAGTTTAGATGCATTTATTCTAGTCACTGATAGGAGCTACTCAATTATTCCTTGATAAGTAATTTCCACTCTACATACAGCTCCAGTTATAGTCAGTAGTAATTTAACCATAGTACTGGCTAGTTCTTAATTTAAGTTCCCATTATTACCCAAATAATGTTATATAAGTCCCCCAGAAATCTTAGCTAATAAAAAACTTAACAGAAGCATTAAGATACATGTAACTCCGCCTATGGCGATTAGTCAACCACATAAAATCTGGCTTCCAACAAAAGAAAATGCAAATCAACAGCACTTCAGGGTTCAAGTCACCTCGCAGCAGAAGCAACTTTAAAACCATAATACTGCAGCTTAACTTTTCGGCATCCTTCACTCACGACGACAGCCCACATTGTAACAAGAGTAAAAACACCTAGTACCGCAAGTACATAAGGCCACCAACTCCCGCTACTACCTGTGTATGTTAAGGATAAAGGGAAACTTTAATCAAGAATTCAGAGGACTATTCAATCCTTTTATAAAATTATATTGTTATGTACTTCTAACTATTCCTCAGATCATTACCAAACTCCACCACAACTTTAAAATGGGCTCGGGACAGAAGAAAGAATCAATTTACATATATAACATCCTGATATCCTTGCGAATAGAGTACAATAATCAAAAAGAATTAAGAAACTACAGTCTCATTTTTAACCCACCTGCTATTTGAGTTAACATTTTCTGCAATGTATCTGTGTAGCCAGTCAAAATGCCCACACAAATAATCAAAGTTGATCCTTGACCTGAACCATCCAGTAGTTGTCAACAACAAGAAATAGCAAGAGCAAGGAAACAGAAAAGGAAGAATAAACCAAATGTAATTTCATTCCGATATGACTCACATCAATCAATGGACTAAGTCTCATTACCGCATTAATTGGGGTCGGCTAATTTCAGTCAATTACATAATTCCTCAAATACATCAGTAGATCAACCAAGTCTACGCCAAATTAGTTGGGGTCAGCGAATTTCAGTCAATTACATAATTCTTCAAACTTCTACCGTTCTCTTTTTTTTTTTGGATAGTCATGGTGTCCAGGCCAGCTTTAGCACACCTCGACTAAATCTATGGGATACCAGCCACCTCCCACCAGCAACGGATATCAAGTAACTCTGTCCACCAAGGCTAGGACGGATGGAAAAAATCACCTTATGCCTTTTTTGTCTCTGCTGGGATTTGGACCTGAGACCTCATGTTTTTAACCCACTTCATTTTCCACTAGGCCACACCCTTGGTTACAGTCTCAGATTTAAACAGAAAAATTATAATAGGAATACCAAATGTATGCCATACAACTTCAATAGCCAGTGATACTTCTTTCATCAGCGATAACAAGTCATCATGTCACTAGTTTACTATTCCTTATGTCCCAGACAAATGAACTGAAAGTTTAGATACTGCAAAAGTATATTTTTTATTCATAGAATTTACAGTATTTATAAGAGAAAAGTAAGATCAAAATAAACTAATCAATCCCTGAATCTTGAGATTTTCCCTAATCTATTTCCTAGAATAATTACTAATCTATTTTCCTAAGATACATGCTATCCCATCTTTACATGAGCTGATTACAATCAAATTTGCTAGCTGATTTGTGGAGCAGATTTCAATCAAATCTACCAGTCACTGTGGAGCAGATTCTGCCTGCCTCAAGCTGCTAGCTCATTCGACATGGACCTAGTTTTCTTTTCACAAAAACGCATTCCACTTCCCCTAAACTAAAGTTTAAACACAATTGACAAATTCAAAAGGTTGTTGACCCATTTTTTGAACTCTTTCCTATGCAGCTCCATTTCCATCCTCCTTTTCTTATTTTGAAGGGGGGAGGGGGGGTCAAGGACTTCATCTCTAACAGAAAAACATCAAAATGCTTAAAAACAAGCAGAATTAGAAACCTAAAAAATAAACAAAGAAGGAAAAAAAGATACAGAAAGAAGCAGCTAAGGAAATAAATACCAAATCCAGACTCTGTTATTTTGTCGCAAATCCATGACATAGTCATTGCACCATAAACTAAAAGGGACGTAGTCATCAATACATGCTTAACCCTGCAGTAAAATGAAGGTCACTCAGAGCAGTTCAGAGCAGTACTAATTCCAATCAACATTATGAAAACAATACATCAGCAGCATGAGAAGAAACTTCGACCTAAACATCTGGGGATGAGGAACAATTCTTTAGAAACCCTCTCAAGTCTCAAATATGAAAGATGATTCGCATTAAATTTATCATGGAACATGAACAATGCTTTTTGAGAATGTGGAACAAGAACAGTTCAATGCTATTATACTGAATGCCTTTATACAGAGAAGCATTTTGCATCACAAAAAACCCCCAATAGCTAATTGAAAAGGCTCTGGAATTTGTTTTCAACTCACACACAAAAAAAAAAGATTTCAACATGGAAGTTTGATTTTCTAAATATTCCAAACACCAATATTTCCCCTCTTTTTCATCACTAAAAGATAGATTTTCATCTACTTAAAACCAGCACTAAGAGAGCTTTGGATGAAGCTTCAGAAATTCCACAATCGACAAGGACTATTGCTCATCCGATTAAACAAAATATAAAAAGAGTGTCGAAACAATTAAAAGTTAATGAAAATTTATGTTAAAAAATGGTCAAAAAAACAAATGTTGCAAAGTTATTACCTACTTCTGATAGATACAACAGGGGGTAACCTGAATATACCAGACTTGCAGCAATCACAGTATCCCATTCATTATGCTAGATTCAATTCGTTGGTTTTGACCACCACATGCAAATAAATCATTAACTATCTTTCATAGAGCAATTTCCGTGTACCAAATTAACCACAGCCCAATCTACCTTTTTTAAATCATAGGACATTCCTTATTAATGATTTATATCAAGGTTCATACATAAAAACAAGGAAGAAGGTAGGTATACTTCCAGAGGAAATTTTCAAGCCCTTGCCTTGCTCTTTTTTTAATTGAGCCAAGGACAAATGTTAAGACTTTAAAAGAAGACATTGACGGCATTTCAGAATGGTAATATGGGATGGAATTGAAAACAAGGAATTTACAACTTCCTGCCTTACTGTGCTTCTAAACATTTTCAAAATTTTCAATAATATAACTGCCAAGTTTTACCTTGAACAATGTGCTTCAAGTAACAGATCGACTAAAATAAATTGACAACAAGAATAGTACAGGCTTCTCTTTTCCAAATTAGGAGAATATTGAGAAACAATTCTGATAATTTCCAAAGGTCATTTAACTTTCCCAAGCTGGGATAGAAAGATAGACAACCTAAAGTTACTTTGCAAGAAAGAAATGGAGTTACAATGATGTATTTTAAGAAATAAAATTTTACTGGAAAGAAACTCCCGCATTACACAGTAAAAATATAGTGACCTTTTGTGCAGAATGAAAATGAAAATAGCAAATGCATGCACAGTTTTGATTATTACATGAAAAATTTGTACTTACCTATGATTGGCAGCATATATCGAATATGGACGTGAGTAATAAGAGAGAATAAGAGCCTCCAAAATTGCAAAACCAAACGAGATCCACCATCTAAAATAGATCCAAAGTTTCATAAGCTTGTGCAAGTTTGCGATGATAAAACAAAGAAATTGACCACCAAAGTTAAGGAACAACCCATCTCACTGATTAAGATGAAAAACTAGACATACATATAACTTTTGATCTTCTCATGCCCGTCTAAACCCTCTTTTCTCAGCTTCACTAAAGAAGGAAGAACTTGACATAATACCTGAACAGGAGAGTTGGCATTCACTAGTTTAGCACAAAATTGAGGCATTATGCAACAGAAACACGAATCCAACATATTTATGCCTTGGTCTCTCAAACCAGAAGGACACATGAATCACTTGCTCATTCAGCAACTGTCTTAATCAACTAAACAGCAAACACATTCTATTCCACTGCTATAAACAAACTCTTTTTATTTTTAAGGAAGATAAAAGTACTCTGTATTAGAATGGTCTAAACAAATTGACAAAGATGAATAAAAAAGAAATGATGTTGGAAGAACGCTTAAGGTACTTTTGCAATGAGACAGTCACTAGGTATGAATTATGATTATTATTGTTGTTCAAATACCTTTCCTGATTATTTTGAACAGAACAGAGTTCAGCTATTATTTTCTCTTTTCTCCAACCCAGATAATATCCTCTCCTTTTTTATAGGTCCAGCTCAGATAATTTCCATCTCCAAGATACCTTAAATCTCTTTTAGAAATCACTTTGATAGATCTAGATACTGTTTTGGCATTTTCACTTGGCATTATTCTTCTACTTTTATAAATCAGAAATTCCTAAATCCTAAGGTCCAGTGGAGCATGGATGGAAACATTGTGCATTTTTTTCACCTGAAAATTATATAGTACATACTACATGGAGATGTAGGTCCACAAATGGATCTTTGTTTTTCACTTTTTTGAGAAATGCTATTCTGGTACACCCCTCTGGTGGTTCGACATAACAAATATATTATTTAAGCAGAACATGGGAAACAAGAACTTCTTTTCACTCATAAGATAGCTTATGAAACATAGAAAATAGTAGTAGAAGAGAAAGCCAAATTTTGATATCCTGCTCCAAAAAATTTATATCTGGTGAAAGCAAGCTGACCTGCATAAGAATGGACGCCGCTATCTGAGGACTGACCCCAAGTTGGAAAAGAGAGAGTTTAAGTTCTGGAGTGGGATCACCAAGTTGATCTGCAAGGACAGTTTATTGATAATTACATGGGAGAAAAGAAAATCATCTTTTCACCACTTCCCCGCACTTGGTCCACCAAGTTTGAAGAACCAATAACCTAAACCAACTTATTTCAAAACTGAACTACATTAACTAGAAAAGTATCAGTGTAGATGAAAAAGAGACTTACCAACAGATCCCGAGACAAAACTGAGATAATCTTGTGGAATCAACCTCCTGTCAAATCCTGGAAGAGGAATGAAATATCCTATACGACTAATGACAATTAAGATGGCAGTCACAAACAGCCTTCTCCTTATCTCACTCTTGAAAAAAGATTCAGCAGCATTATCAATGACGGAGCCCAGTCTCACAAAGTTCAAGAATCTATTTCTAAATTGCTTCTGCTTAGGCTGCAAGGAAACAAAGTTGTTGGCATCTATAGATGTTGGTGACACTTCCTCATCTTCACTCATTGATGAAGACTGTCCATAATGCAGTGTTTCTCCTGCTGCTGCTGCCCTGATACTTGAATTGTCGCTTGAAAGTTGATGAGTGAAATAGCTAGATAATTCTTTCCTTCCATTTGAGAATATCAGCCCCTTCCGTAAAGAGAAGTGCCTTCTACTCGATTCAGAAAATTTTAACTTAAGAGGAATGTATGTTCGGTTCAATGACAAATTACAGAAATGGAGATCACATCCAGCAAACTTTCCTGCTAACCAAAAGTAAAAAAAGTAGGTCATAAATGTGTTTCTACCATCGAGAGCAACATAGAGCTTGAGTAATAGGCTGATGAAGCAAATAAATATGCTATAGGTTTGTTAAGATTGACACACAATCTCAAGGTATACAGTAAAAGCAAGAGTTCTAATATATATTTGCTCCAGTCAAAATTATGCAAAATTCATAGCCAAAAAATTACAAGTCTAACAATTTCTTTTCCTAGGACGGCATTAACATAATTTCACCCCTTTTAAAAATGCTTTACTGATAATCGTATTTATAGTATAACGTCCTCAAGCCTAATAAAGTTATGTCAACTAAATGGAACTTGGAAAAAAGAGTAGATCATGAAGAGATCAACTGCTTTACAATTTACACTGTACATGTAGTGTTACACCCCTTTTAAAAGTGCTTTACTGATAATTGTGTTTATAGGATAACGTCCTCAAGCCAAATAAAGTTATGTCAACTAAATAGAACTTGGAAATAAGAGTAGATCACGAAGAGATCAACCGCTTTGCAATTTACACTGTACATATTGTGTTTCAAAATTCTGATCTTGGAGCATTCCTAATGTAATTACCAAATATACCCTTCTAGATCTAGAACCATTCCTTCAAATATGCATCATTCTACCTTCTCAAAAAAAATATGCATCATTTCAACTCTAGAACACACAGAAGGCCTTACAAGTTATCAAACCAAAGAAATGGTAACATTTTTTAAACAGGAAAAACTCGTAATAGCTAATCTATTTATAACCAAAGCTAAAGTGAAAGACAGTCGTATCTTATATCAGTAGAGTGTTCCAGTTATAACTGTGAAGAACTTATTTTATTCTCCAATTAACCTAGTTCTTGAGTCCTTTGCTCAACTTTCCTCATACTTTGCTTAGTTGGAAATGAGCCAACACGCAACACATGATATCAGACAGCTCTATCAAATCAGGGACCACATTGACGGTAAATAATACTTTTCAATCATGTTGATGTGAAGACACTGCCTCAAAGAGTATAAGAGCAAGATCTCGGAATAGGACTTGAGATTTTTCAGTACCACAGAAAGCAAAGAGTGTGCATGAGATATTTACATGACACCATGGCTCCCTGCATAGAAACCATCTATCCACTGATTTGTTTTGCTTGTTCTAGCATATAGTTGAGGCCCTCCATGGCAAGAATGACGAGAAAAGTGGAGAGGGGATCCCCCTGTCTGATCCCTCTCTAAGGACTAAAAAGTTCCGTGGCTACTGCTTATCAGAATTGAATGCTTGTTTATAGACATGTTGAATCAAATTCATGTTTCCCCAAAACCCACCTTCCTTAGGAATTAGGATTGAGGTTAAAAATGCCTAATTTGGTTTATCAAGGACCTTCTCAATATCAAGTTTGATAGGAAGCCTGCTTCCACACTACTGTTTCCAGTCCAAGACTTCATTGGCTATAAGTACATACAACATCAGTGATTTGCCTATCTTTTATGGATGCATTTTGATAGCCTGATACCAATTTACTAATTACCGTCTTGAGCCTTTAGCCAACACCTTGGATGTGATTTTGTAGAAGCTTCTAATAAGGCTGATATGGCTGTAGTTTTTGGAATGAGGGCAATGAATGAAGCATTGGAAGACCTCACTATGTGGCAGTTATGATGAAAATGGTAAAGAGCATCAAGTACCTTAGGTTTAATTGTGTCCAGATCTTTTGATAAAGGCCATTGCAAAACCAACTGCTGCAGGTGCTTTATCAGGAGTTCAGAAATTGATTGCAGCTAAGACTTTTTCCTCGTTAAATGAGCTCTCTACACCCTATTAGTTAGAATCCCCATCACTCACTTCAAAAGAGACTGTCGGTTTCCAGTTCTCAACCTTTGTATAAAGGTTCTGAAAGAAATTAAGGATCCTCGACCATCATGAGCTCCCTATCTTCAATGATCTCGCCCAGCAAGAGTTTATCAATATTGTTATATCTTCTATTTGAATTAGTAAACTTCTGGAAGAATTTAGTGTTTTTGTCCCTTTCATTCAACCAGAGTCACCTGGATTTTTGCCTCCATGAAATCTCTCTTGTAACATCATCTAGTGTCTATGCAGTTCGAGTGAGATGCTTGCTGGATTGTAAAGTCTGGCGAGGCTAGCCAGATTGCTCCTGTATTCCTGTTGATGTGGATCTTTTAATTAGTGGAGGCGCTATAAGATGATTGTGCCTTAGTGGACTGAGAAGATTTGTATTAACTCCACTAGACCACTACTATAATTAGTGATAATGTGACTCCAACTGTTGTTGCTGTATCCGTAGACCCTTTCTGATACAAGAAAAACTTCGGAAGGCTCAAAAACTACTCAAAACAGTCCACAAATCAACTAGAACCCGAGGACCCCTTTGAGAACAACTTTCGGCCAACAATAACAACACAAGGATTACAAGGTGTATTTTAACACCAAAACAGCAACAACAACAACAAGATGAACACAAGATGATAAAAAAGAAGACACAAGATTCGGATTTAACAAGAACACAAGATTACAACACAAACAATAAACAAGATTACAAGAAGGTAAAAGGATAGATAGATAGATAGATAGACCACATGAAGGTATAATCTTAAGAACCCAAGAATGGACAATCTTGGACCCTTAACACTACACACAACAATAAACCTATCTCTTACAAAGACACAAGATCGGAATCCACCTCCCAAGCATCAATGTTTCCAAGCAAACAACAACAAAAGAGAATCCACTCTATTGTTGTATCCTAATTTCGGTTTTGCCTCCAAAGAGAAGAGAGGACTGGTGTTTTTCCAATGTCTTAAGACTTACAACATCATCAATAAACTAAGTCTAAAAGCCCTACAATGTTCTATTTATACTAGGTTACAAATAAAATACAAAAAGATCAAAAGGCCCCTTAGAGACTTAGGCGCCCATTAAGTGTAATATGTTGTCTGATTTTTAGTGCACTTAGGTTCCCTTTTGCACTTCAATTGCACACACCAAGTCTCGGACCCAACATGCACTCCCATAAGTCCATATCCGTGATTATTCCCGTATCATCCTCTTTATCTTGGGAGGAATTTGCCCACAAATTCACGGCTTCACCTCGTTCAATCGGCCACTTTAAAATAAACCACTCAAAACAGCCCGCAAAACACTAACACAAGTCTCGGCCAACATCTTCATTTTGAATCTCGGCTTCCTCTCCATCTTGAGCCTTGTCTTCAATCTCATCCGAAACAAGTCTCCTACCATCATACAAGCATTGTCGTAGACTCCATATCCGTCATGTTCCTTTCTACCATTCTCCTCTACATGGACATGTCGGCTTTGGTGAAGTGGAGTTTCGGTTGAGAGGATTGATTTGGTAAAGTGGAGCTTGGACGGGAGAGATTTGGCTTCCAAGTCCTTTTTGTTGGACTTGATCGAATGGAGGAGGGATCGACCTATGTAGGTCTCGGGTTGGAGGACATTTGGTGGCTTGGCTTATGTCTATGTCATTTGGTGGTGGTCTTGGAGGATTGATTGCTTGAGGTAAAGCTTCGGAAGTAGAATCACGAGAATTCCTTCGACTCTCCACTCGATCCAACCTCTCAAGTATAGTAGACATATCCGAGCCCAATTTGTCAAGACCCGCATTCGCCTTAGCTATTTCTTGGGCAATAGCATCAAGGTGGGCCAAAATGGTATCCATTGTGGCAAAGAAGTTACCTACAAAATATAAAACACGTTAGTTATACAAAACATCCTCACTCTCTCTTTTATTTCGAGTCTCTCGGATCCCTCACATTCAATCTCACAAGTATTGAAAGATTGCTTGTACTCCGAGAGGTGTTGAGAGGAGAATCCTACGTCGAAAACGACTCCAAAGAGCAAGGAAAAAAAAACACAAGGACGTTACAATGACTCAAAGGATTAAGACACATAAAAGGAAAGTTAACACAAAGAACGGTTTCAAAACTAACTTACAATCTAGTACTAGCTCGTAAGTTAGTAATGGAATCAACAAACGAAACTAAAGAGACAACACAATGAAACTAAAATACCAAAATTTGAGCTTAAAATTTTGTCGTTTGAACAGTAAAACGTGACGTGGCAGCCACGTATTGGTTTGGTTTTATCAAGTTGTTAATTTCAAAAGTTCAAGTCCTGGTCAATTTTCAATTTGGGACCTTTGGTGGAACTTGTTCAATGGAGGGAAATACAAACTAGTCTTTGGAGCTTCTTTTCAATTCAAAACTCAAGACTCAAAAGTCTTTGACTAAACTTGTACTACCCTTAAAACATGGATTCTTGAATCATGGAAAGTTGTTGGAAAGTGGTTGAGATGTGATTGACTAGTTGATGAGTGATGGTAAGTCTTTCAAGACTAACAAAGCTTTACCTTTTTCCCTTCACCTTTATAGATCTAAGGTTCACTTTATTTTAAAAAGCTATGAAGGTTGTGAAGAACTCCATGAACAACATCAACAATCACCAAGAACAACCAACAACAATCTCCAAGAACACCAACAATTTTCACACGGCCAACTTCCAATTTTCACAATACAATATCTTCAACACTTGGCCAAGACAACTACAACTTCAACAAGATGGTTCTTAGGCCATCAATGAGCAAAAATACCACGGGGCCAAGCTTAGAACAACAACAAGATGAAGATCACAAGGCCAAACAGTCCACCACAATAATGTTTCAATAACAATTCGGCCAAGTCTTACGTTCACAACAACAACATCAATTTTTAAAGCTCAAATCTAGATATAGACTCAACGTGTTAGTGAGGAACAAAACTAACACTTAGAGATAACAAATACAAGTAAAAACCTCGCCCAAGACACAACAAGAACACACTTTTCGGCCAAGAACACAACACGGACAGATTGCTATTTTTTCTGAAATTTTCAGTTTGAACACTTTTTTTATTATTTTTCCACTAACAAGCCCAAGATTGATCTTGTGGGAACAAGATCAAGCCATGCTTTGATACCAAATGATACAAGAAAAACTTCGGAAGGCTCAAAAACTACTCAAAACAGTCCACAAATCAACTAGAACCCGAGGACCCCTTTGAGAGCAACTTTCGCCCAACAATAACAACACAAGGATTACAAGATACAAGGTGTATTTTAACACCAAAACAGCAACAACAACAGCAACAAGATGAACACAAGATGATAAAAAAGAAGACACAAGATTCGGATTTAACAATAACAACAAGAACACAAGATTACAACACAAACAATAAACAAGACTACAAGAAGGTAAAAGGATAGATAGATAGACCACATGAAGGTATAATCTTAAGAACCCAAGAATGGACAATCTTGGACCCTTAACACTACACATAAAAATAAACCTATCTCTTACAAAGACACAAGATCGGAATCCACCTCCCAAGCATCAATGTTTCCAAGCAAACAACAACAAAAGAGAATCCACCCTATTGTTGTATCCTAATTTCGGTTTTGCCTCCAAAGAGGAGAGGACTGGTGTTTTTCCAATGTCTTAAGACTTACAACATCATCAATAAACTAAGTCTAAAAGCCCTACAATGTTCTATTTATACTAGGTTACAAATAAAATATAAAAAGACCAAAAGGCCCCTTAGAGACTTAGGTGCCCATCAAGTGTAATATGTTGGCTGATTTTTAGTGCACTTAGGTTCCCTTTTGCACTTCAATTGCACACACCAAGTCTCGGACCCAACATGCACTCCCATAAGTCCATATCCGTGATTATTCCCGTATCACTTTCTTTCTTTTGGGTGATTTTCATAAGCTTTAGGTGGCCAAAACAAATAATGGAGACACTTGCTACAGATTAGCTTGTGCTAATCAATACGTCTCACCTTGTACCTGCATTTACTAATGTTGCATCCTTCTAGTCTATAGTGCCTCATTGCTGTAAAATTGTATGTTTGTTCTTTGAACACTCTTGAGTTTCATGTTATATGTGGTCAGCTTAATTTCCATGATGCGGTGAAGACGTACTTGGATCGATTTATGATTGTGATGGTTGTTCTTGAGTTTCGAGCGAGGGCATCATTATGCAAAGAGCTCACTAGTGGACTGGACAATTGTCAGCAGGATCACTAGCAATGGAGATTGCCTATGTTGCCAGAGAAGCACTTGATAGTGATCTTTGTCTCCTCATGAGTTTATTGATAATTTCAAATGGGTCACGAAAAGTCATCCATAATTTATTAACAGCTATATTTGAAGGTTTATAGAAATCTATTAAAACGGGTGTTGATGAGTCTTTATGTGGCGAGGAACCACAAAATGGACTTGAAGAATTCCATTTACATTGGCTGTGAATTTGTTTTGGATTTCATATCATTTGATGGAACGCTAGCTAGCTTTATATGCAAATCGGGAGCCAATGTGTTCAAGCACCTATTATGGGTTCCCATAGCAGCAGTATGTTAAATTGCGAGTTCGACACAGAAATCTCTAATAAGTCGCTCTAGTACATCTACTTTGCTTGAATGGAAATTCATAAACTGTCCAAAGAGAATGCCAGAAACCAGAATGTATTTGAGGCCATCATTGAGCAATATATTCCTACCAAGCCTTGCCTCAGAAGTTGTACCAGCTGATGCATTTGTTGCATTGCTGGTGTATAGAGAATCTAATACATGTACTAGTCATGGTATTATTAAATTCTCTATTTGGTAGGATTTTCAACTGTGTATACCTAATACATGTAGTACTTATACACCCTATTCAGTATGATAAGGTGTATAACTAATACATAGCAAATCATGGTACTAGCAATACAAGAGCTATTAATACATAGATAAACATGGGAAAGATATAGTTATGCATGATGCACTTAACCAAACAGTGGATAGGAAATAGCCTCAGCACAACTAATTCCAACATTACTAATACACTATTCATTATATTCTTATAAGCTCTACCAAACGAACCCTTAAGAGTAATTCTAGAATCTCCTGCCCTTCTTTGTTTTCACTTTTGTCTAAATTTTTTTGTTGGAAGAAAGGTGAACTCCTTTATCAATGTTTTGTCATAACCTTTCTCCATCTCAATACAATCTCCCCTAATTCCCACACACGCATGCAAGAGAGCAACCAATGCTTCAACTGGAAGATTAACTTAGAAACTCATTCATGTGACACTCATTTCATAATAAGGAAAATCATATGCTAAACACAATAACATAGAGAACGAAATAAATACATTGTGAAATTGTAACACCCCGCAACGTCCATGCATTAGCTCGTGGTAATATTCTCTTAAGAGTTAAAGACTAGAAAATTATTTTTTAGTGTCAAAGAGACTTAGTCTCATTTTTGACTTCCAAAGTGAGTAAAGTTTAAACCATGTATATAATTTTCCTAATTTCGACTTTTCTTCACATGGAAAATTTGATAAGCTTTCCGCCGAATTAAGATTCGCCCAAATCCGATACCCGGGCAAGAAATTATGGTTAATTTGAGTCCTAGTCGAAAAACACCGTCATTTTAGTGCTTGGCACGTCGCGGAGGGGGTCTATTTAACAATTGTCAAATTCCAGTAGCCTAGCGCGATTTTGGTGCGTCGCGCTAAAGTTCCAGGTCCCAACCAGTGGAACAATGCGATGGCTCCGCGTTGCGGTGACCCTAAGAATCCCATTTGTCAATTTCCAGTGAGTCACCGCAATTGTGGCGCGTCGCGGTGGCCCATAAATTCGGGCTCCAAGTTATATTTTTATTCCGTCTCATTAAGGGTATATTAGGTATTTTCCACCCCCTTATCAGCTTAAACACGGGATTATACTCCCAAGTGACCACATTATTCATATTTACTTCAAAAATTCACAAGAACACTCTCTAGGGTTTTAAACCAAAAACCCAAGTAACTCAAGATTCAACCGTGGGTTTTCGAAACTGATTGAAGATTTGGAAACACCAAACCGTAGGCTTCAAGAATCATCCATCAAATTTCTAAATTGAGGTACGTGGGGTTTATCCTAAAAACTACACGGGCTTGTAAACGCTAGAACATGATTTATAGATTATCAAGCATGAATTTTAGAAAGGGGTTTTGAAATACATGATTTTATTATGCATTATGAACGTTTAATTGTATTATTGATTTGGTCTTTAGGCCTTTTCCCCTTAAATTGATTTAAACCTATATGAATATGTATGATGTTGAAGATTTGATAGAGAGCATTATTATTGAAATCCCTCTCTTTGATGATTTAGAGATGATGAACTTGTTGGGAATGATTTGAGATGCTTGTTTAAATGTTTTGAAGGGGATCTTTTCAATATGTAAGTATTTAACATGATTTTGATGATGATGAGAGGGAGTTTCTTGGTATGATTTTGTTCTTATCTTAAAAAGAAAGAATTGCATGTGATTGATATTTTTGACATGACCACCTTGGGTATTTGAAATGTTGAAAAAGAGAGGTTCTTGCATATGTTTACATGAGTTTTAAGAAAGAGTTTCTTGAAATGACTTATTGATATGGTGGTCCCAGATTTACGTTTTGAAATAGAGATTATTATATGCTAATAATGGCTCAGAGATGTGACTTGCAAGTCAATGGTATGACGATACCATAAGTATGTATGCCATAACAGAGTATGTTTTCAGAGGATGCATGTTTTAAAGAGTTAAAAATGGGCTTAAAGAGGGTTAGGTGATTACCCGAAGAAGGCTTGAGTTCAAGTAACTCTTAGCCTAAAACCGTGATTTGCCGATCCTGGTATATTATTTTTACGCTGGCGATGGCCGTGTGGCGTAGCAGAGTCAGAGACTCCAACCCTTACGGCACACTTGGGTTGGAGGCTTCCTCACCGAGTCAATGGCGGATTTCATATAGCCCATGGAATTTCAGAGTTGTAGAGTATACCACCTAGTGCAGAAGTAAAACAAAGAATGTCACAGAGTTCAGATGATTTTCTTTCAGAGTCTTTCAGAAATGCCCATGAGTTTTCTTATTATATGATATATTTATGAAATGTTTTAAATTGCTCTCATATATGTTGAATATAAATTATTGTTTTGGATTTGCTCTGCGTACCAATACAATTGTATTGACTCCCTACCTCCCAGGTTCGGAGGCTCAGTCTAGGGGTCCAGCTAATCAGTAGAGTATTCCAGAGAGAAGTGATCCGTGCAGTGGTGAGTCTTCTTTGTTCCAGAAGGCCTGTTATTTCAGATTATGTTATTCCGTTGTTTTGGTCTACTGGGGGCCTTGTCCCAGTTTTCAGAACAGTTTTGAGATGTAGTAGAGATTTCGCAGACTGAGTCAGACCTTATTCAGATGTTTTGAATTGCAACTTTCATTCTTATGTCTTGAAACTCAGAGTTAATGACCATGTTTCCATATCAGATTGTATTTCCGCATCTTCTCTTATTATATGAATGTTATGCATGACTAACAGATAGAGTAGGACGTTCGGGCCTTCATGGTTCGGGATGTCCGTCACGGCCAGGCCCTAGTTCGGGTAGTGACAGGAATATTTTAGAACTTTGAACCAGACAACTCAAACTTTATATCAATAAATAAAATTTTAACAACACATCCAAGTTAATGCATTGCTAACAAATGACTAACATCTTATTACATGCCACATCAAAAATAACTACCAAGCAAGAACAAATAAGACAAGTCTAAGTTATTCCAGTAGTATTCTTATTAAAATTTGGCTTTAGGCCACTAATTTTATTGAGATGCCCCAGCGAGGTAGTGGTATGTACTGTGTACACTTTACCCTCCCCAGACCCTACTGAGTGGGATTATACTGTGTATGATGTTGTTGTTGTTGCATGAAATAATTATGACAAATCCGTAAGATGAAGAAGAACTTGCCTCGAATCCTGAAGTCCGCCGTTGTGGAAAGCGGTGTGTAAGAGCTGAGAATGGCAGCTTCCATAGCAGAAACTTGAAAAGTACTCTAAACCCTCAACTCCTCACGTCCAAAATCAAAATTGCTCAATACTTATCGTGTTACCTTTCCAATATAGGAATTCACATGTCAAATAGAGAGTAAAAAACCCTGAAAATGTGGCAATTTTGGCAGTCAACAGAGCTTCAATTCTAGAAGCGAGAGGTAATAGGAGCTCAACAACTTGCACCAACTCAAAGAAAAGTCAGTCTAGCTTGCATAAGTTGTAATTTGTGGGAAGTAAGGTTAAGGGTTGCATATCGGTCGGTTCAGTTCGGTTTTGAAGTTCATCGGTTTGACATATTGATTATCGGTTTGTAATAAAGCTAAACCATTAAGAACCATTATGATATCGGCTTATCGATTATCGGGATATCGATTATTGATTGTTATCGGTTCGGTTATCGGGTTAAACCATTAACATTCAAATTTTAAAATTTAAAATATAATTTGAAGTCTGGACAGTACAAACAGAAGCACATAAGTATAGATAATATGCGTGGGAACATAATTTGGCAGTACAAACCTGGGCCCTCAAGCAGTCAATAATATTAATATAACTCAATTTGAACAGTCACACAAATTGAAAAATCCAATGTAACAGCAGTCAAACAATTTGAAAAGTAACAAAAGTAAGCTATAATTCCTTCAAAAATTTAAAAACATACAACACCAACAAAAGTAAGATATAATTCCTTCAAAAATCATATTAATGACTTAAAATTGTTCAAATTAAACATTTTCTAAAGCATCAGAAATCAGAATCAATAATTAAAAGGTAACACTACTTGTATAGACACAAAACAATCTGAGAACGAGATGATTTCCCTAATCGATAAGTACTAGTTATTAAAGGTATAAGATAAATACAACACCACCAAGTACCTAACGCCATTAAGGAGCCATCTACTGACAGAACAAAGGAGCAAAGCAAGTCAATTTGACATGTAAACTGAGATTTGAACACATAAACTGAGATATGGAAGTTGTGCGCGTATCTCCCTCTCTAAGTTATACGACAAAATGTGAACTTTAAATAGTTCCATAGCATCAAAAAGGTCAAAAAAAAAAACAAATCATGAAAAGTTTTGTTCAACTTCAATATAAACCAAATATACATCAAACTAACAAATTAACAATAGTCAATAAAAGAACAAAACACATACAACAAAATGTAAACTTTAAACAGTTTTATAGCATAAAATTAAAAACATCAAAACACAAATCTTGAAGAGCTTAGTTCAACTCCTTAGCAAGTTGAACAACAGCAGTGATTTGAACATCAAAACACAAATTCAGACTAGACAGAAATTGAAGATGAAGCAGGAGACTATCAACAACAGCAGAAATTGAACATGCAAATGAGATGGAGCAAAAATTGTTACCTGAAATTTTTGACCTTCGATCTTCACTCTTCAGTGAAGTTTTTGACCTTCGATCTTCGGCACATTTTTTGACCTTCGAATTTCGATCTTGACAACAACAGCACAATTTAGTCTCCAGAATTTTGAATTTGAGCAGCGTTTCTATTAAATTTAGTCGTGAAAACTGAGATAAAATGAAAATGGGATGTGAGTAGTGTGAGAGAGAGTCAGAGAGTGAGAGCTGACAGGCGTGAATTGAAATGAAAATGGGAAATGAGAGGCCGAGAGCAGGAAAGTGTAGACCCTAATTGGGTCTTGGGCCAGTGGGTAATCTATATTATATATGCACATTAGGGCCTTAGCTTATATAGGCGGATAATTGGTAAGACCAGCGGCCCCAGCCTATTGCGTATCGGTCGGTTCGGTTTGGTTTTGAAAGTTATCGGCTTTACTTAATCATTATCGGTTTGTATATATGCTAAACTGTTAAAGAACTGTTAAGATATCGGTTTATCGATTTTTAATTGTTATCGGCTGAACCGGGTTAACCGTTAACATTGAACATATATAATTTAAAGGTCAAAGCTACTGCCTACTTCTTATTGCTCTTTCTCTGCACAAACTGCATTTCCTGCAGTTAATTTCCTACACTAACTGCACAAGTACATAATCTGAAACCACAAATAATCCCACCAAAAAGTAGTATCTTCAAAAAATAAAATGCACATAAGCGAGCACATGGCATAAGATACAACAAGCCAACAACAAAATTACAAGTTACGGCGCAGTTTAATAACTTAAAAATGACAAGGCATTAACATTAAGATACCATGTTACTAGATGCCACACAGGAAACACTACAGCTCAAAGAACACTAGAGGAACAGATGCAAAGTGCAACTTAAACTATATTTATGAAGTCAAATACAAATTTTTCAGTATCGATACTAAGTTAATTGCACAAATTAGCAGGAAGCCACTAGTAGAAAAATCCAAGATCCACCTCTATGTCATGAACTATAAAAAGCAAGTCAAAACATGCCAAAAGATGATAACTTTACCTCATCAATCAGCAAGAAAAAACAAGAAATACACAAAGGGGGGGAATAAGCAAACAGAGAGAATGAGATTATGAGAAAATTGAAAATAAAAGCTACCTCTTCTTTTGAGAGCAGCCAGCAGTTTGGGTCTTGAGCAGTAGCTTTGAGTTCTGATTGTAATTCAAGTATTGATTGACCCTAATTAATTAAAAGAGGCAAAGAAATAAGAATATTGAATGTATGTATGTTCTATTAAATGAAGACTCCAAGTTTGGGCCGATCGGTTCAGCTTGTCTTGTTGGGCCGAATGCCGATTGGATAACCTAAATATTAAGGATAGCTTACAGGGCCCTTATCGGGTTGTCCGATTTAGTTAACAGGTCAGAAATAACAAACCCGAGCCCCGATCCGAAAATCAAAAAAATCGACCCATTAACCCGATAATCGAATTATCAGTTCGGGTTAATGATTTGACCCGAAATTTGCACAGCGCTACTATTTCATATATTATCGGGTTATTGGGTCACCCGATTAAAAAAGGGAAAAGGACAAAAATAACACCTAAAATAAACTAATTCTATAAAATTAGCACCCAAATTTTTAATACCCATAAATAGCCACTTGCGAATTGGGTTTTAAACCCGGTAAATAGCCTCGTCACTCGCATATGTGTATCAATCTAGTATAAAAGTGTATCAATGCGGTATCAAAGTGTATCAATGTAGTATAAAAGTGTATTAATATAGTGTATAAGTGTATTAATATGGTATAAAAAAGTATCGATTGGGTATAGGGACTGCATGTGCTTGCATAGAATTTCCTTTCTCTTTTTTAAAAAGTGTATCAATTTGGTATAAAAGTGTATCAATTGAGTATAGAGACTGCATGTACCCAATTGGGCCAAATGACTAAAAAAAGGGATTACTTTAGCCGACTGGACAACCCATGTCCACCTTTTCAAATGTGGGCCATTTTTTTAAAATGGTCATACCATGTCCTTTTCCCATAAAAAAAATACTTAAATCGTGGCCCGAACCGAAAACCCAATAACAGAAATTGTTAAACCGAGATCCGACCCGATATTTAAAATAACCGAACCATTAACCCGATAAACAAAATATCGATTTGGATTAACGATTTGAACCGAAATTTGCACAGGCCTTAGTTATCAGTGTGATTTCTTGATTTGTTTACTGGTTGTACAGTGCAACTTGTAATCCCCCTAGATATGGTACAATAAAGCCCATCAACATTTAATTTGGCCCACAACTTCAAGGCCATTTATAAGTTTTTTTTTTTTTTTTTTTTTTTTGGGGGGGGGGGATACATAAAGTAACATATCTATGTATTAAATTATAAAAAATAACACTAGTTTTATGAAATTACATTTCATAGCATTTATGGCATATTTTTATTGTATTTCTCTTATTTTTATCGCATTGGAAAAGTAATCTCAGTTACCCCTCTTTTCACGCCACTATTCCCTCTCTCTCCATTTTTGAAAGATATTTTTCCCTTTTTTCGCCATTAACAAAATCTTCCAGCTTCACTTTTACTTTCTTTTGCACGATTTTAGCTATATCAAATCTTCAACTACTTCAGGTAACACTTAATTTAGCTATTGCATGTTTGTTTTTTTTGGGAGGGGGAGGGTGGGGGGATTTTTCGACTCTAACACATCTCAAAATTCGATTTTAATTTTTTTTTATTTAAACGGATGAACAAACACTAGAATCACAAAATAAAACTACTGGCATACGAAATTTAAATTTGAGTTCAGATTATGGACCGTCTTTTAGTATCGGCTTAACTCAAGAAGAAGTTGTTTCATCTTCTTTACAGAAATCTCACAGATCGAAGGAAATTAGGTCAAAATTTCACAACGATCCGGTTAAGATGTCAGAAATTATGAAAAAAAGAAGGTTGCAGAAAAAGCATTCTCCAAAGAAAACAAAAATTAAAAAAGGGACAGAGAAGAAAAGAAAAGCTCAAGAAATTGAAGTTTTGAGTAGTAAGGTTGATGAGGAAGTACAGAATTCTTTTGCTGACGATTTTCAAGAAGATAGTGATGAAGAGATATTTTTTTGGATAAAATTTCGTGTAAATGTATTTTGCTATAAGTTTAGATGTCACTAAAGATGTAAGTTATATGTATTTATCGAAATACAGAATATGTATTTTATGTTTTTGATGATATGTGGAGGGCAAATTTAGTAGAAAATAAATTTGTGAAGATGATAGGATAATTGTGAAAATATACTGTGAATAAATAGGTTAATACTCATGAACAAGTTTTTTTTGCTATATGTATTTTTATATATTTAATATGTATTTTTTTAAGAATTTGTTATTTTTTGGACTGATAAAATACATATGCATGTTACTTTTAGTTTAACTACCATATCAGTATATTCGCTATAGGGTATGCCATTGGCTATATGTATTTTTGGTTTACTTGATATGTTTTTTTTAGTTTTGGTTGTATTTTTACCATAATTGATTTATATTTTTCAGTATTGGTTGTATTTTTAGCATACTTGATTTGTATTTTTTAGTGTTGCTTGTAATTTTGATTATATGTGATATATTTTTTCAGTGTTGGTTCCATGTTATATTTTTTTTTTGTATGCTTGAATTTTATTTACAGATTAAGAAGCGGTAGTTTTACTTTGTATAGGTTATGCGGGACGAAATATTCATAGTCAGAAAACTTCCAAGATTTACATCACACATGTGCTCGTACAGTGACAAAGATATTTATGGAAGCATACGCGCAGTTTTAAACAAGGAACGGTTTAAAAACTTTTGCGACAATAATATTTTTGGTTATTTTATGAAGAAACAACAATGTGTAGTGCAAGCACAGATGTGCAAATGCGTTACGACGCTTGAGGTGAAGGGTAGTTCTTCTTCTGGTATTCTGATTTGCGCTAATGACACCTTTCTTAATTTTACTCCCAAGGAATTTGCTATCATAATTGGATTGAATTGTGTGTCAAATAGATATGACTTTATTTTTGACGAGGGTGTACCAAATAGGATGGTTGAGAAGTATTTTAATGGAGCAAAAATTATACAAAAAAGGCAACTATTTCTAGCATTCACGGAGAAAGTATGGGGGGAGAACAATGATGAGGATGCTGAGAAATTTGCAATCCTGTATTTTCTGCATTCATTTGTGTTATCTAATGTTGAAACTGTGGTTATACCTCGTCTTCATTTCGATTTGGTCGATAGTGGGAGATATAAGGATTTTCCGTGGGGTTCTTTATCTTTTGAAGATCTGGCCAGAAGTTTGAACAACCGGTTGAAAGCTGGTGGTCAATTTTATTTGATTCAGGGAATGTTACTGGCTATTCAAGTGTGGCTTTACGAGTGTTGTTCTAATGTCCCACCAAAGATTGCATCGAAGGTTGATAATCGGATTCTCCGATTATTAAATTGGAAGACAATTGCACCTCGTTCACACTTTGAGTTTTTGATGAATGTTATATTCAATGACAATGGCAAGGTTTGTTGTTACTAAATACATATGTATTCATATGTACTTTACAATATGCATATATACATTTTCATTTACAATTGTTTAAACGATTCTTTAACATATATTATTTACCTATTATTCTAGATTATCTTTAAGAACACAGAGCCAACAAAAAAGGAGCTGGCAAAATTGCAAATACCAAAGAAGGATACAATACAACATGAACGTTCTGTTGATTCTGATAACGACTTTCAGGATCCACCACCAAGAAAGATCAACGAACATTCAAAGAAGAAACAGAAGGTTGATTCATCAACACCAGTAGCGAAGAAATCTTTAAGGAAAAAGCAAGTAAACGAGCATATCCAAACGAGGACACCAGCTCCTCGTGCTGCAAAGGCTGGTGGAATGAAGACACCAGTTTTCAAGTCAATTCCAACATGACAGATATTTTCTTCAAAAACGAAGAAAGGAAATCAAATAGCTCGGGTTAATTTTCCTCAGGTACAGTCAAAGCCAGATATTCATGTAGAGAAAGTAGTCGTGTCAAAGGTTGTGAGTCATGTTGAGAAAGAAGCCTTTATTTTTAAGAAAGATTTTGATGCATTCCGCGATGAGGTAATTATTTTTTGAAAAATATTTGTTTTAAATGGAAAAAACTTTGTTTATTGATTTTGTATCAAAACAGATTCGGCGCGAGTTTAAAGGAATTCGTGGACTAATGAGAAAAAAATTCAAAAAGATGAAGAAAGCATTTGGTCAAATCAAGGTTAATTTTTTCTTTGAAAATCTTAGTTGATTTGAATATGTATACTTATTGGACTGCCTTATACAAATACAGCATAATAACTCATTATGTCATTGGACTTAATTTTTTCAGGATCAGGTTGTAGATATAGAAGCTGATAAACCAAATGTTGATGAGGGAAGGTTAGAACAATCTGGGCAACATTTCAGTCCTGATGTTGTTCAATCTTCGGATAATATTTCTGACGGTACAAAGGTAAATATTAAAGTTCAATTACAGATTTAGTTATTTTAAAGTTTATATTCAAAATACATTTGAGGTTAATAGAACTTTCAAACACAGTGGATTTTTAGTTTTGTTAAAATATATGTATTTTTCAGTTTGATGTTATATATCAATATGTATTTTTAATGTGTTCTACACACTGCAAATGTATTTTTTAATTTTATTCATATGTATTTTTTTAACACTACATATATATGTATTTTAACACTGAGTTTTTGTTTTTTGTTATGTTCATAAATATGTATTTTTGAGTTTTATGTTATATATCAATATGTATTTTTAATGTGTTGTATACACTGCATATGTATTTTTATTCTACTCATATGTATTTTTTAACACTTCATATGTATTTTAACAAAGAGTGATTTTTTTTGTTATGTTCTTTAATATGTATTTATGAGTTTGATGTTATATATCAATATGTATTTTATTGTATTTGTATATACATATATTCATTTTCATAAAAAAAAAAAAATACATATTTTGTTTGACTCAAGTATTAATAGGTTATTTCAATTTGTAAATGTATTTGTAGCAACAACATGCAGATAAAGATCCTGTCCTCCATAATATGGATTATGTTGGTACCGAAACATCACCACAACGATTAAGTTCGGAGGTTGATCAGGAATTGGAGGCAAATTTGCTTGATAAAAAGGTAAATAATTAAGCTTCATATATATATATTCATTTGACTTCACATACATAAACAGATACAAGTACATGTTGTTTGATGTTTTGATTTTTTTTACTTGTTTTTAAGGGGTGCACTGATTTGCATTCCCAAAAAATAAATGTTGAAATTGATTCTCAACAATTAATCCCTGATGAGCTTCTCCGAAGTATAAATTTGGATTACTTACATTCTGAGAAGGTTGTTCAACATGATTGTCGAGTATGTATAGTGATGTTAACTTTGTCTTCATGTCATGTAATAATTCAGAGGACAATTAAATTTTTTATTTTATTTTTTTCAGACCAGCGATGAGAAAATTGATGAAACAATTTTGTCTGATTCGCAATTCACAATCCCTGATGAGATGTTACCGAGCCTAAATGCCTATCAAATACAAAGCATCATCATACATCCATCGGCAAACCGTCAAGAAGAACATGAAATTTTGGATGCAAAAACTTCTGAAACTGTTATTGAAGATCATGCTCAAGTATGTATCTTACTATAATATATTTAGAGTTTATTTAGATTCAATTTGATAGAAAAAAGTAATATTCTTTTTTCAATTTTTTTGTTAGGTGAACAGAGGGATCACTGGTTTGAGTTCAAATTCACTGGTGAATTCAGAGGTCGAACTTGCTACAGAGGAGCAAGTTAGGACACCTCCTAATACACAAGAAGCAACCAATGATGAACAGAGGGATGAACAATTGTGGCCTGATTCACAAAACACAATCCCGGATGAGTTTCTACCTAGCTTGAATGTCTACGATAAAAAAAGCATCATGATTCATCCATCCGCTAATCGTGAAGTTAACACTCTCAGATCAAAGTTAAGGATTAGGCGACCATCAAAATTCAAGGAATTCCCATACACCAAAAAATTTGGTTTAGCAGCTGGTAAGTACAATAAGATATATATAACTTTTTATGTACTATGTCTTGCAAATACGTTTGTATTTATTAAGTTTTTGTATTCTCTAATTATATAAGGAGCTCAGCTAGGCTAATACGCATATTCCCCCAGAAACATTCATTTTTATATCACCCGATTGATGGGATAATAGATACGAAGACTGTCAAGATCTTCAACGACTGGATTTCTGCCGACCTATTAAAAGCTACTGCCAAGAGATAGTTCTTTTGAATTGCTTCAAATTATTTTTTTGTATTAATACATGTTTTCATGGTTTACCATCTCCTTAAAATACCTAGGAAAAGAAAAGTGGATCATTACAAGAGGGGAAAATCAGAATTCCAAAGATGCATTTTGGTGTTGAGACTGTTGAAGACAAAAATTGATTCTATACGATGGGGTTTGCAGATCAGACATGAACAGACTCGGTTAGTATATTATTTAAAAAAAAAATCATTTCGTCTGTAACAATACTTAAAAATATATATTAGGTTATATTGAAAATACATACGGTTTAACATATATATATTTTTAAGTATTCAAAGTATGATATAGTATACTACATCACATACTGTTGCATATACTATTACATAACATTTTCTGCATGTAACTGAACTTTAAGAATGCACTTTTTGATACACAAGTCTTCTACATTAATATAAAAAAATGCATATGTATTTTTTACTTGCATACACTTTAATATTTACAATACAATTTTTTAGAATGCTCTAAATTTTGTGGTATTCACTAATGCAGCATATTGATGTTTGCTTATACTACTTGAGGAAGAAGTCAAAGTATGAGCCGCACAGTTCGTACAAAAACGAGCCAAACAAATCATACAAATACAGTACAGTTGACTGTAACTTTATGAACGTAATTAGATCTTTGAATGATGTATATTCTATGGATCATCAAAACCTTAATGCTGGAGAACAGAAGCACCATCTTATTGAATACATCAATGGGTTCCGTATGCATGCTGCAGTGTCATGGCATACGGTGAAAAATATTTTTATTCCGGTTAATATAAAGGAAAAACATCACTGGGTTCTTGCGGTTTTATCATTTTCAGAGAGGTGTATATTCTTGTATGATTCATATGAATCCAGTGGTCATTATACGACTGTTTTTGCTGAGATCGAGAAAATAGCAACGATTATTTCATTATGTCTTCAAGATTGTGATTTCTATGTTAAGAAAGGAATTGATCTTCAAAATCATCCAAGATACAAAGACAAAGAATCCTCAGATATGTTTGATGTTTTATTTGAAGATGATTTGCCTCAACAACCGAGTGAAAGCTTGTAAGTTTTGAATTTACATATACCAAAATTGTATGTTGGTACAAAATATATTTCACTATTAAATCAGATTTTTTTTTTGTAGGGATTGTGGTGTCTTTATGATTATGTATGCAGAGTGTCTTTCTTATGGTCACAAAGTTATTGCGACTGTGTTCGACCCCAACACACTCCGTACAGGATATGCTGCACTTTTGTGTGACTATGGGATCCGAAAATAAGAAGCAAATGTCATTAGTGATGTCGAAGCACCATTGAGGCCTGCAAGGTAAAGTAAAATAACTAGTGTCACTGAAGTTGTTGATGTATGATGGTTGATGGATTTTTGACTTTTTGTATTTTAGAAACAAGTTTATGGATGTAAGTTTTGATTGTACATACTACTTTTTATGTTTTGAATTGGTTCTATTTCATGGAGTTCTACCATTTACTGTGAGATATTGTTAAAAAAAACTTACGTAGTTTTTATATTATGTTTAAAAATACATATATCGTATAAATCAATTTTATTTAACCTAAAAATACATATGCAGTGTTAAAATCAAATATTGCAAAAATACATATGGAACATTCATAATATGTATTTTACTATGTTGTTGTTGTTCTTTAAAATTTTTCACCACCTTCCTATATTATTAAATATAACATGTAGTGTGAGATTTATGGAGTTCTACCTTTTACTGTGAGATTTAGTTAAAAAAAATACATATGTAGTTTTCATATTATGCAGAAAAATACATATGTTGTATAAATCAATTATTTTTCAGCATAAAAATACATATGAAATATTAGAATCAAACATTACAAAAATACAACTGCAACATACCTTATATGCATTTTGAGGATGCATTCCTTAACTATAATTATAAAGTAGGATTTAAATTAAAGTGAAATTTGAAAAATTATTGCAGTTATTTACAAAATAAATAAACAGTGTTGATATTTTGCTACAAAATACATATGGATTATACATTAAAGATATTTGCCAAGAAAATACATATGCAGTTATAGATTTGATTTTAGTTACAAAATACATATGCACTGATGATATTTTTTATTTAAAATACATATGGATTATACATCAAATGTATTTTTACAATCTAAATACATATGCAGTAATAACATTATGCAATTCAAACATATATTTGCAGAATATGTAGCATATATTTAAACGCTTGAACAATTAGGAATCATATACTTGTTTGGTTAATCAAAGTTAACACCTTTAACCTAAAATATATTTACTATGTCAAAAATACATATGAACTGCTGCTAGAAAATATATGTGTAATGTACAACTTTTGAAACATATATAGCTCCATTATTCAAATATTACTGTCTTCAATTGTCAAATGATTCATAAATGCATTAACTAAACTGAATTAGTTCATCATTATAAAAAAGAAGAAGAAATATTTCAAGAAAAAATACAGAACAAGAAATGTATCATTTGCGATATTTCCTACAAGAACGCCTATTGTGACCCTTAGCCCCACAACCACCGCATGAGTTGATATTCTTCTTTCCAAACATATCCCGACCTGTTTTTCCATTATCCTTCTTTGCAGGTCTTCCTAGAGGTCTTTTGAATTTTGGAGGCAGTACTATTTCATCATGTATGTTCTCTGGAATTATCCAATCATCACTGTGTGACAACGGGTAGATTGAAACATCATATGTCTTTAAAACAGTTTTTGATTTAAACAAATCAGAACAATATGGCCCCTTCTCAATTTTTTTTTCTCCAACACCGCACAAGCATGTGCACATGGTATCTCATCTATTTGAAAAGCATTACATGAGCACTTTTTTTTCTTGAAGCAAACAATGAAGTGCTTTTGTTTGTCGTGTATCGTATACACATATTCTGTGGCTGGTACAACCTGACATAAAAATAAAAAATTAAATGCACTGATACAAAAAGATAAATTCTATATTTCATGATATGTTGTAAGCACACCAGCATTTTTTTAAAAAAAAAAACTTATGCAATAAAAATACATATGCAGAGTAATTTTTTACAGAGCAGCCAAATAAGGTCATACGGGTATACAAAGCCTCGTTCTCACTGAGTATGTCATTAAACTTTTCAATGAGTGTTGTGAAGGTATATGAAGCCTCCTGCCTATTTGCACAATTTCATTTTGCAAACAGTATTCGAACTTCCTCAAGAAAATCATAAATTGGCAGTTCTCTAGTTGATACAAGCACTCCATTTATTGACTCCGCAATGTTTGAAGTTAAAGTTCATCCTCGGTGAACTGTTGCATACGATCTAGCCCACTTTTCGTAATCCATCAATTTCAAATATTTCTTCACCCTCATATCAGTTGCCTTAACTTTTTCCATTAACATGTGAAATTCTGACTTTGAATATGATTTGACCATTGTATAAAAGATCTCTAACAATGCATCGTGTGACTTTCTGTAAAGTTTTTTTCCATTACCCCATAGATGCCACATATATGCATAATGTGGAACATCTTCGTACACATCACCAACAGCCTTTATGATGCTTGGATTTCTATCATACACAACACACATGTTTTGTCTAATCCCGTACGCTTCCTTTAGATTCTCGAAGAGCCACGTCCAAGATGCATCATTTTCAGAATCAAGCACACCATATGCCAAAGAAAATATATGACCTGTATACATAATTCATCATTTTCAGAATCAAGTACACCATATGCCAAAGAAAAAATATAAACTGCACATATAAAAAAAATCTGCGCAGGCCGATTTAAATACAATTAGGAACTGCATATGTATTTATTACAAATATAGATCAATTAAAATGTATATTTTATCTACCAGAAATGGTATCAATTACACATAATAAAATATACTTGCACCTAACTATCAAACATAATCAATTTTACATGTTTCATTCAGGAAATTTTGAAAATATAAGTAAAATTACATACAGATATGTATATATGAATTGGATATATGTATTTTTCAAATCAACAACAGAAATATACATTCCTCTCAGATGACTAGCATTAACAACTACGACTGGTCTACAATGATCGAATCCTTTAATGAATGCATGTAGAGCGATAAATACATACAAGAATGCATTATCATCTGTCTTCTTCATTCTTATATGCGACTCCGGATAAGTAGTATTCAACACATATAAGTATGATGGCAGTTTCCCATAAGATGTTGATGGCCTACCCCTCAACTCTTCTAACGCTCTTTCCTTGGCCCTCCAACATAAAGTGTATGTCAAATCCATACCAAAATCTTCCTTCATGTCATTTTTTATTTCCGTCGCACTTTATTTTCGTTTTTGATTTTTGAATTTCTATTTAACCATATCAGCTATCAACATACTAGTTGCATGAACCTTTGGATAGATCTTGTCCTTCACTGGGAAAGTATGTTCAGGTATGAATCTTCTAATTCTAAACATTCTAGTGTTTTTCATGCCTAATGCACGCATTAAGAACTCGCAGTTTCTTGATTTGCAAACAATGTATAACTGCATCAAACATGATTAAATATATTCAAAATACATATCCAAAGTAATATTTAACAAAATCAGAGTTATATAGAATGTACGTATGTTTTCTTACTAGACCTTTTACTGCGCGTTTGAAACTTTTGCCTAATTGCATAGTCCTTCATGACTGACTTTAATTTTTTTTTTGTCAAGTAAACCTGATCGTCCTCAACATGCTTGTGATGTGGGTCTGAGATAATAACCTCAACAGTATCCATCTCAAAAAAATCTAATGCTTGTGTATCTTCACAAACCACCAAAGCTCCTTCATTTGTTGTATTTATCACTGTTTGCAAGTTGTTACGATTGATATCTCTTTCAGCAACACATATAGATGAACTTGCCAAGTTGCTCCCTACAACTTTATCCAAAATGCTTACATATAAAGGAAGACAATTCATGACTTGTATCAGTTTTTTTCTGCAATATAAACACCTTCAAACCCATATCGTTATGTATTTCTATCTGCCCTGCATTAGCAGTGATTTGATATTCCACTAAAATACGTTTTCTGGTTAAATCCACACTTAAGTGAGATGCCAAAACATCGTGCAGCTCAACGAATATTGTTGATGTGCTCAACAGTATAGTATCAGTGACATATTCTTCAAAGTTTTTTCGTACGTTCATCGGCCAGAGTGCTTCACAAGGACTGGTATGCTTCCTATTTCTACTTGATTTAACCAATAAATAAACAAAAATACATATTTGTCAGATATCACTTATTTTAACACACTATTACAGCTTTAAGTGCAGAAAAAGTTACCCAACCAACATCTCAATTTATAAAATACATTTAAACAATATTTGTTTAAAGTTACATACAAACACAACAAAAGTTTTCAACCAAATACAGAAAATACTGTATCAAACGAAAGTAAAACAGGTACGAAATATATTTTTACATATACACTTATATTCTCAAATTTCGAAAAGCAAAACAAAAATACATATGCAATGTTAACATAAATCATATAAAAAATACATATGCAGTGCTAACATTAAGCATATAAAAAAAATACATCTGGAACATACATAATTTGTAATTTGATATGTTTTATACATATTTGTCAAATGTCACTTGTTATAACACGCACTTTTTAGATTTAAGTGCAAACAAAGTTACACAGCCAGCAACTTAATTTAAAAAATACATTTACACTACATTTAATTAAAGTAAAATATCTTTTCAAATATACATTTATACTATAGAATTTCGACAACAGAGCAAAAATACATATGCAGTGTTAACATTAAGCAAATAAAAAATACATATGCAACAGATATGTACTACTTTTGTATGAGTTCATAGAATTTCATCAAATTCAACAGATGAATTCGATCATTCATTTATATAGTATTTCAGAAAAAAATTGAATCAACTTCAATTCGAACGTTGTTTACGATTTGTTCTACAGTTAAAACAATCAAAATAGCAGCAAACGATCCTCAAAACAATATTCGAATATTGATTTTTTCCCATTAAAATAACTTTTAAGCTGAAATTTGCAACAGATACTTGAATTCCAATTTTACTACTGCCTTGAATCTAACTCGAATTTGTTTTTCAATTTTTTCACATACAAATTAAAGTCGACAACCAAAACTTGATAGGCACATCAGTAATGGTTAAAAAAAAAATGAACTGAATAACAATAATGATTATGTACCTTAAACAATAGTAATGATTGTATTTTCAGGTGACAGTTGAATTCGAACAAATAGAACAGATGAATCAACAATTGAATTTGATTCAATCAAATTACTGCATCGTTTTGCAATTGCTGTTGATTTCGAAGAAGAATCAGTCCAGTTTGATTCAGCAAAACAGGGTAAGTTTCGAACAAATTGCTAAGAAAAGATGCAGCTGTTAATGGAAAAAACTGAAATTTGAATTCTCAAGTTATAAGGGAAGTCACGTTTTTAAGAGTTTTAAATGGAAAAGAAATCTACATAATTACTTGATTGGTAATTATACCATATATAACTTAACTAATTTCAGTTACTTAGGTGCAGTAATTTTTTTGTATATGTATTTTTCCAGCAACATTTTTTAAAAATACAAAATATAAGTTGCTATAAAATGTAATTATCAAACTGTTGCTATAAAATTAATAATTAGGCTCTTAAGTATGTTATATCTGAATTTTGCCCCTTTTTTTTTGTTTCCCATCCGGTGCCCGCATTGGAGCCCGACTAATCCGGATTGCATGTTGCAGGGCCCACTAAGGTGGCAGCGCTCCCAACAGAGTTTTCTCCATACCAGGGTCCCCTCGACCTCTGGTTAAAGGTGGAGCAGCCCCATCCACTGCACCACAACATGGTTGGTGGCCATTTATAAGTGGAGAAAAGGCAACTACCCACTTTTTGAATCACTAATCAAACTTTAGTCACTGTTTCAAAAGTAATTAAATTCCATTTACTTTTGAATTTGAAAACATCATTTGGATGATCATGCCTCTAGACTAAAAACATTGGCACTTCTATATTAAGCACTTTCAAATGTTTCTGTAGTTGACACTAATACGATCCAGATTTCGAGAAAAAAATCTTTGAATTTCAACTTTTATCAATTCAATTTCACGAAAATATTTACCAAGTTTGAGTTCACTTTTATAAGTTCGAACTTTAGAATTTTTATCTAACTCCATAATTGAATCTTGAAATTTTAAATGTGGGAACTTTTTAAGTGTAGAAATTTCTCTTTTTAAAATTCCCTTGTTCTCCTTCTAATCAATGTGTCATTAACATTTGAACTACTTATATTAAGTACTTAAATTAGTCATTAATTATGTTAAACGTGCATCTTATCTTTCAGAATAATGTATGACACATGATGCACTAAATGAAGTTATGTGAAAAACAGACCTCTCAATGTGTAGCACCAATTCAATGGCCTCTTTCTATTTACCATTTTAAGAAGAAAGTTAAAATAGACCAAATAAAGCCAACATTAGCATATTCTAACCATGATGTAACATATGACAATTTGGGTCCGTTCATCTCAAAGAAAATGAGGTAAAGTTTGGTGCTAATCTACCCCTTATGAAGGAAAAAAAAAAAAGTGCAATCATAACAAAATTAATTATTTCAAGACGCAGGATGCAAAGTTTGAATTTAAAGTTTATAGATCCTAATTAATAAAATTAATATTGGACATGTAACTCGTTTTAGTTATTAATAAACTCTCTAATATAAATATAAGTCTAAACAACAGCTACTAAATTCATCTGAATTCATAGTTTTAAGCTCCCATTTGGCCATTGAGAGTACTTATTTTTTTTTCAAAAGAAAAAGTTGAAAACGTTGTTTGATCATGAAATTTGATCAGTTTTTGAAATTATGTCTTTAAAAAAATTTCAAATTTCAACTTTTAAAAATTGATCCGTTTTTATAGTGAATTTCACTTCCAACCATAACACTTCATTTTTTTTTCAAAAGTAAAATTCATGTCCAAACACAACTTCAAATTTTAAAAATTATTTTTCCAACGAACTTCAAACTCTTTTTTTTTTTTTTTTTTTCAAATTTCAACTAAATCTATGATCAAATGCTGGGTAATACCTTTTAACATTTCAAAAATTGTTTCACAAAAACATGGTGCCTTGTTTTGGGTTTATTCACACGTATGAGAATCTTTATGCATCGTTCAATTAGCTACAAATCAAAGTACATTGATAAAACGTGATAGGTTTTAAAAGGGGGAAAAGGTTCGAAATATACCTAAACTTTTGTGAAATTTTCTTAACACGCCTCAATTTTGCAGGGGGTCCTATGATCTTCCTCGACTATTTTTTAACATATTTCTGTGACATATATTTGTCATGTCGAACCACTTCAGACCCTTTTAAAAAGAATAAAAGGGAACAATGAAGGATGGGGTGAATATATAGGAGGAAAAAAACATGCTTCGAAACTTTGTACTATATGATAGACATGTTTCTATCAACTCAATAATTTCTATTAATTGGAAAGTTTTTGGCACTGATTATAAAGTGGAATTGGATTCATGGAGTAATAGAATTCTGATTTTTGATGTTCACATGTCAACATATATTCCTATTTCCTCCTTATCAACATATATGTAAGTCGAATCAAAATCGATGAGTATATAACTTTTAAATCTTTACGTCAGAACGAAACGATATTATCAGTTTATATTAATGACTTCAGAATTTAAAGTTTGTTAAAAGTTTAAAGTTTTTCAACATATGTATATATGCTCATAATTGTCAAAGATACCTAGTCAGTTGAATCCGTTTATTACACTCTTACTCTTAGGTCAGCGGACATCGCCTTTATTTGTGAGTTGAACTGAGTCCATTAATTTTTCCTCGATTTATATACGCACATATAAGAAAAGTTGAAATTAATATTAAAGATCACACTCATTCTGAATTCACCGAGAAAATGCTCGATCTTTCGGACATCTGTCCAATGGTAGATCGAGTCACCTTAGGCGAAGGATAGTTTGGTACACAATGTATCGTTCGTCGAAAAATTAGTTATGAGCAGAGGCGGAGCTAGCCTATTAAAGGGGGGTTTGGACGAATCCCCTTTGATGGGAAATTATATTATTGATATATGGTTAAAATGATTTTTATTTATATATTTCAGATGTTGAACCCCCTTCGATGAGTTTTTCTTCAGATTTTAAACCCCCTAAGTACAAATCCTGGCTCCGGCTCTGGTTATGAGCATATGTTTGTATAAAAGGTTCAACAAATTATATGAGTGTATATTTAATTTTTACACACCCTTAATATAACGAGAAGAAAATTTACACATTTTTCGTCAAATTTCATAATGATTTCATGCACCAAAGTAAACGCATTTTGGGTATTCATAGCAAGAAAAGTGTTGTAAGTAAAGTATATTCAAAGTAAGATTAATTCAACTTCTCATCAGACTTAAACAGAAATTAAGTGTAAAAGTGAACTACATGAAATATATTGGATTGGCCAATTTTAAGCAAGAAAAATAAAATATCTTCAACAACTTATCTTCACCCATGTACCTAACAATGTGGTCTAATGGTCGATAAAGTGGATTGAAAACATGAATTCTCAAGTTCAAATTTCAATAGAGACAAAAAACACTAGATGATCCTTCCCGTCTGTTCCATTCTTGGTGGATAGAATTATTGTTGGGTTCATAGTATATGAAAGAAGTGTGAATGGAAAAATGGAGAGTAAAATAGTGGAGGGAAGGAGACACTAAAATGGAAAGTGTACTCCCAAATTAGAAAGTTTACTCTCTCTTTCTCCCACATTGGTGGAAGAAGAGAACTTGGAAGTGTTTATAATCAAGAACACTTACTCCACATGGTAAGTGAGGCAAGAAATAAAAGATGCCTCGGGCCGTCGTCGTCGTCGCTCGCTCGGCTTCGGATTTAGATTTAGAAAATCGATTGATGAGATCTATTTTTGTGGACAAAATTTATTTGAGATCCGAACATACCAAAAGAAAAACGCAGGAAAATTTTTCTGATACTCCATTTATATATATATATGCATACAGTAACAGCTGCAATGTTTCGAACAGAACTGATGCTTCAGTTGCACTGTTTCAAGTGAACTGATGCATGTTTCAGAAGGATGCAATGCTTCAACGATGTAACACACTGTTTCACGAAATGAGATGACTGTTCGGGAAAAAATGCACTCTTTGATGAACAGATATGAATTTTCAGAAAGAGGTGCAACCTTTAAAGTGAACCATTGCCTCTTTTCGGAAGAGGCATGTTGTTGCTATATAAACCTGCTTTTATTCACAGGTTTAGATACGAAAATTTCAGAATAAAAACACTCTTCTTGACTTAAAAATATTCTGTGTGATCACTTAAAACGTTCAGTGAGTTCGAAGATACTCCAATTGTTTGAGGTATCGCTACAGTTGGTTTGTTTGGCCATTTTATCTTGGGAGGAAAAATTCCACAACCTCGGGTACAGTGAGGGGAATTATTTCCTTAAGGAAACTCCGTGAATTCAGACGATTTGGACAGTTCTGCTTCATCTTTATTTTTGAAAATAAAATACACCTCTTATAAAGATCACTTTGATCTTGGATTGAGGGTATTTTTTGTACTTCATTGTGTTCTTAGCTTGTTTTTAAACTTGAACTACTTGAAGTGGTTGTTTCTAGTATACAAATTCTTGTACCCGTAGAAGGAAGAATAACAATTACCTGATATATATATCTAATGCTGATGGAAAATGACAAGTATCTCTTGAAATTAGTCGAGATACGCGAAAGCTAGCTAGCCGAAACATCATGGTTATAAAAAAAAAAAAAAAAACTTATTTTCACCCGTCTACAAGTTGAATAATGATTATTTCCCATTAGTACATCAACGAGGTCACAAATTCAAGCCTTAAAAATAATTACTTACAAAAATATACAAGGTAAAACTGCATTTAATAAATCTATATAGTGAAACTCTTTTCCAAATCATATGCATAATAAAAACTTTAGTTCACTGACCTGTCCTTTTCTCTCCACCTCAATAAATTTTAAAATGAGAGATAAGAAAGTATACATATATATTGAGCCCATTGGGAATTGTCTGTCCATAATTTGCATAAAAAGGAATCATAATGGGAGTATTGGTGAAAAGGGGCGGTGACTATGGATGTAAAGGCTCTATGCACATTAATTGGCCACAGTTTAATGCTCTTTTCATAGTTGAATAAATATGCCCGTTCATCTTTTACTTGTCACGTTTTACTTCTCGAGTGTTCAATTACATGAATTTTAATCAATATTTAAGATAATTTTTCATAATATTAATATCAGATGGAATGCAATCTGTAATATTTGTCATATAGTTTTTGAACATCTACATGTTAAATTTAAAATACTGAACTAATTAAATTTTATTTAACTCCAAAAAATAATTAAATTAACTTTCGTAAAGAGAAACACGACAGATTAAAATGAATGGAGAAAGTATAGAAGCAAAGACAAGGGATATAGTGGCATTAATCTTCTTGTTCCATGAGGAAAAGGTCCAAACGACCTATTTTTATGTCTAACTTACTTTAATAACTCTGTAAGATATTTATCTTTAGGCTCGCTAAATATACTTTACTCTTTTCGTAAAATCTAAGCCTAAGATGTACACTAACTAGACTAATTCAAATTCATATAGTCTATTAAAAGAAAATTACATTATGTTAAAACTTGTGATTAAGAGGAAGTATTGATATCCCTCCCACCAAAATAAAATTATTTGTATACAAATTGATGGGACAATTGATACTCTCTTCAATTTTCCTCTTCTACTACTTCTTTTCTAGTACTTAATATTCACTATTTGGATTATTATCATCTAATACTATTTGATATCATTAGCTTTATTCAATTATGTATCATGTAAGGCCTTATTAAAAAGAGAAGCAACCCTACCAGAAATTTCCTCATTTTAAAAGGTTCGAACTTGAAATTTCTAATTAAAAGTGAAGGGATATAGTATAATTTTTTTTTAACTTAATTAATTCACCAACCACACACTTCATAACTAACAAGTTAATTAGAATTTATTGCTTTTGGTAGAGAAATGACAAAGTTGAGTTGGATTTTACTTAAAGTACTTAAACTTAAAAGTATATACTTATTTTTCCCCTCTCATTTGCAAAAGACGTCTAACAGTTTCTTGCAGAAATATAAAGTGAGATTTTGTATAATAGAATTTTGTAGTTCGGTCATTCCTCAGTCTCATGCAGAAATATAAAATAAGATTGCGTACAATAGATCCTTGTAATTCGGCCCTTCTCTAAATCTCATACATAGCAGGAGCTTTTGTACACCGAGACACCTTTTTCAAATGCATTGGGTTTTCATCCAACTGAATTTGGATGTTCTTGAAATTAAAGTTTGGCCAATTATTTACTCATAATTTACTTTTACGTTTTTTCACATCTAAACAATTAATGTTTCTCCCAGTCCATTGATGTTGAAGGTTGTTTAAGATTTTGTCAGTAATAATTATCCATTCAAGATAGGTCAAAGTTTATATGAAAAAAAAAAAAAAAAAAGTGCTCGTTTCAGTTAATTGATTGTAAATAGCTGATGAATATAAATTGAATTATATAAATTAAATTAAGATTAATGTGTAAATCATTAATTTAGATTAGTTATGAATAAGTTTAACCAATTATTGTACATATGTATAGTTTTTTTCTATTTTCTTACGTTTTTCAAACATTGTACTTCAAATTTTTTTTTACTTACCTTAGGACTTGTCGACCTTATTATTATCAAATTATGTCTAACTTCTATCTCATCTCTACGTGGAAATAAAATGTTTTATGGTTATCTACTTTTGGAATAGTAATTTATTTAATCTAAAACTATGGTTAAAATGAGATGAAATGAGTGATATATAGAAGTTTCTTTTAACACGCACTACAAGTTAGTTATAATTTGCTAATTTTACTTAAAGTTCAACAAATATTAACCAATCAAGCAATTTCACTTAAAATTTCAACAATTATTAACCCATCAGCAATCATGCGATAATATTTTTATATTATTATATTATTTTACTTTTTATAACATGTAACATATAACATACCTTGTTTTCAAAATCATTAACTTATTTTTTTAATAATAAATTTATAAATAAATATCTTTTGAGTGATCTAATAATATAACGTACGTATGTTACGTGAACCTCTTTCACTTATGTAGAGTTCTTTTTTTCCTCAACGGGGCATTTGTCGGACAATATTGATGCAAGTCAATGAATAGTGTGTATAATGTAAGTATATTCTCTCGATATCAATTTATGTGATCTTTTTTAGTACGGTTTATAAGAAAAATAATTTATACCCAAAAAACTTTATATCACTTATTTTAGGCTCTATGTCTACCCAAATATTTTCGCATAAATTATGACGGAAAGAGTAGTTTTTACTCAAATTCCCTACATATAAATACTAAGAGATTGACTAAATATCTGTAGTATTTGACTGTAAACCTACTTTCTCTTTCCGTTCACTTTTACTTATCACGTTTATTCTCAAGAGTGCAAGCTGTATAGACTTTGATCAATATTATAATATATATTTTTTCATCATATTAATATGAGAAGAACCTCAACTAATAGTATATTTCTTATAGTATCTGAATATTTGAATTTAAAATTTAAAATATTAAATTAATCTAATTCAATTAATCATTAGCTTTAAATTTTAGTTGAATTGACTCTTGTGAAACGAAGTGTAATAAATAAAAATGAACTATAAGAAAGTAATTGTTATTATAAAATTAGCTTGAGATTACTAAAACAACACAACAACGTAATATAACATACTCAGTATTGTTAAAACAATACATAAATATCAAATTTTAAATTCAACGCTAAGGTGACCACACTAGTGATAACAATAACATACTCGATGTTAAAATAACACATAAATTTCAAATCTTGAATTCGACGCTAAGGTGACCACACTAGTGACATTTTGTGACACATGATGAATTGTAATGCCTAAGCATTTGAGTTTCAATAAAAAACATGTACAACCAAACTCAATGTCTCAACCAACTTATAATAATAACTTGACTTCACAATGGCAGGTAAAATTTGTCTTTATATATTAGTATTACTTAATGAATGAATGAATTAACTTTTTTTTTGTCTTGTTGTCTCCTACTTTCTGTTCTGCCTGCACTACATCTATTACACACACTTGCAAACGTTACATATATTGCTACCTAGTAAAACAACAACACACACACACAAAAAAGAAAAAAGAAAAAAAAAAGAGAAAGAAGCAAACGTTACATGTTGCTTAAAGGTCATCAATGAATTATTAATGACATGATAATAAGGATTTAATTGGTGTTTGGTGATTAGTACTACACTGCTAAAAGATTAAAAGATTTATTGGTCTCTCTTGTTAGATTAAAAGATTTCGAACATTCAATTTGAAGTCTTAAAACGAAGGTAACTGGTCAGTAGTTATGTAGGTATTAGTAACAAATGAATTAGTTAAGAGGGTATATACGTTTACTTATTCATGTTATTAGTTGTTTCACTTTCTATTCCGTATAAAATAACAAATAAATTATCTTACTTATACATGCATTAGCTATGCGAATTTCTAAGTTGCAAACAAAACATCATATCAATTTTATACATAATGACGACTTGCCTCCTAACTAGCCAGCAAGCGTGATATTATTACTTATGCATGATTTAACACCTGCATAACTCCCCTGTGAACTAACTACCAAACAACTTGTTAAGTATGTATGTTTAGAATCCATCCGCCCAACTATATCAAATTCGTATCATAAAAACTTCACTATGAACAACTTTATTGCTCCCTAACAAAGAAGAACTAAATAGACATTTGCCCACCTCCTTTAATTTAATGATGGAACGAAAAAGGATTTAAAATGCCTCTAACCTATTATTGCATTTGGCTAAAACTTATATACTCTCATTTGGTTATATTTTGACTTAAGAATTACCTTTCATTTATTGAATTTGGCTAAAAACTAATTAGCTTCTTTCATCTATTAGATAAAAAAAGATCTCAAAGTTTTTTTTTTTTTACTTTAAAAATACACTTAACATGTTGAATTTTGCTTCGAAAAATTGCCTAATTTCATCTGTTGGACTAAAAATACCTTCAACATTATTTTTTGACTTAGAGATGACCCTAAACCTAATGTTTGACTAGTTGACTAGATGAGTCTTTACATTAAGTCATGTGTCAAAAGTATGATTGGCAGGTCCAAGTGTTAAGTCTTTACATAATTCAAATTTGGTCAAATAAAAAGTCAAATAGTACTATTCTTATATCTAATCTAATTTCTGAAAAACTTATTTAAACTTCCTTAGTTAAAGATTTTGGTCAAAACGCAAAAGTCAACAACAATTTTTGTATAATCTAATTTCTGAAATATTTTAAACTTCTATTAATGAAAGTATTCCCCCTTTTTCTTTTTATGGTTAATTCATTTTTGTTGTCTATTATTGCATGAAGTATTAAGTTCTATAATTATTTTCATAAGTGAATTCAAAATAACAAATAACAAATAATATTAAGTGGAAAGTGAAAATATCTTATTATATAGGTTTATGTCATTTTTATACACAAGATTTTTTCTTAAATGACCTTATACGATTTAAATTCAACTTAATTGGATCAGTGAGTTATAGACATCCAATAATTTAGGTAAATAAAGAATAAAAGTGTAAAAAAAACGTCATGTCAATGATATTCACACATCATGTGATATATACCTACCACCTTTTTATAAATTGATATTTTTCATGTTTTTTTCCTTCACATATATATTTTTTTTTAACTTCACATATTATTTCAAGTATATATATACATTTCTTTTGGTTTCCCATCTGATATTAGATGTCCGCATTGGAGCTCCGATTAATCCGGATCACGCGTTGCAGGGCCTATTAAGGTGACAGCGCTCACAATTGAGTTTTCTTCATACCCAAGGTCGAATCTTCAATCTTTGATTAAGGATGGAGCAGCCCCATCGACTGCACCACAATCCATATTAGTAAGTATATATATATTTCACATTATTGACATGAGTGACCAGTTACCAGTGGCAAACAATTCTAGATTCTCAATTTTCCTTGACAAACCAAACAACACACAAAGTTCTGAAATTTCTATTACAACGTTGTCTGCTCGAAAAAATTCCATGGACCCCTCACTCAGATATTTTTATTTTATTAAATTAGCTAATAGATAATTATAAAAAAAAATTACTTATACATAATTAAAGTTTATTGATTTAAACAAGGGGATTAGTTAGTAGTCTAAAAAATAAAATAAGTTAAAATGAACTATTCTTCATTTCATATTAGTTGCCATATTTTCTTGTTTCAAGCACTTTAGAATATTTTATGTAAAAAGTTTTTTTAAACTAGGATAATCTTAACTTTTTTTCAATGTAATCGATATTATTTACTTTAAAAAACATTTAATTTTAAAAGTTAATGGGAAAAGATAATTTAATCTTATTTTAAAAATAAATGGACAAAGATAATTTAATCTTGATTTTATAAATTAATAAATATTTTGGATAATTATTTTTAATAATATTGATAATTAATATAGGACGAAGAGAGCAATAATTGTTCTAACAAAAGATATAACTCCATCAGTCCATTTTTTTCCCTATTTAAGATATTAACATACTTATTAAATTAAATAGTATTTAAAATATTTAATTATAATTTTTTTTAATTGAATTTCTCCTCATTTCTTCAAATTATTGCACCCCATTCAAGAATTACTCATAATGCCTAACTCCTACCAGATTTAAATGGATAAGGATATATGGATAAGCTTAGCTTTGAAGTTTGAATTCTGTGTAAGCTAACTATAAAATCCATGCAAAATAATTAATTCTTTCTTTTTAAAAAAATTATTTTATAGTCATTCTGAAAATTCTTGAATGGAGTGCCCCTATAGTGTTCTTCTCTCTTCATTTAACCTTCATTTATAAAGTCTATTTTATCAATCCTAGTGTATACTTTCTCTTATTCAAAATAATTGGCATATTTTGCTTTTAAAAACTAATTAATTTATTTTTTAGGCTAAATGTGATTAAGTTAATTTAAAATTAAAATTTTGTTATTTAAAAAGTATATTAAAACTATAATAAGTTGTACGTTAATTTTCTCATGTTAGTATGTTATAAAATTTTAAAATATTGATTATAATTTATGTAATTTAACATTTGTAAAATTAAATGTGACTAATATTTTAGACAGAACGAAGTATGATTATATTTAACTAATCATAAAATCTAGAAAGAAAGAAAGAAAGAAATAATCTTCAAATATAGTATGATTTAAAAAGAATTATAGATACTTGTATAAACTATAGCTTATCCATTAAGGATAAAATGAGATTAGCTTTAAACAAGAAAGCACAATAAATTTTTGAAAATAAAATTAAAGGAAAAATATAATAAATGAGGAAAGAAAAATATGTTTCATTTTTCTTTTCTTTTGTTGACCTTTTTTATTTATGTTATATTTTATTGACCAACAAAATAACATTACATGTCATGCAAAGGAGAGAGAACTTTGCATGCTTTTTTTTTTGGACAAAGCCAAAATAACCCTTCCCACCTTCATCCTTTATAAGGCTATCCCATCTTCACACTTTTCTCCACATCTTCATTTCACACAAGTGAAAAAAAAAATAAAAAAAAATAAAAAGTCAAGTAATTTTTTTTTTCCTTCTTTTTTCTTCATAGCTATGGTTTTTGGTAAGGAAGCTGCTAGGTTTGCTGTTGGTGTTATTGGTTAGTTCTTCATCTATACTTCTTAGCTTAGTTTTATAAAGCGCACACACACTTATCTTCTGTGACGGAGCTAGAATTTTCATCGTATCATGTGATTTTTGTTAGTGAAAGAGATTCAAATGAACCCCTTTCGCTCCTCTAGCTTGGTCCCTAGCTACACAGACTCAACAAAAAACATATATGTAGAAAAAAAAGAGTTCATGATTTTATTGTTATATTTCTTCAAATTTTTTTAATGGAAAAGTTAATGTTTTTTTTTTTTTTAAATTTTCAGGGAATATCATTGCACTGGTCTTGTTTTTGTCACCCTTGTAAGCTTCAATTCCCATGCTTTCTCTTTTAACTCTCCTTTATTTACTATAGTAAAGAAGCTTTTAATGCATAAAGATTTTAGCCTTTATAGTTTATACACCCTTTTTGTAAAAAAACTTTTACACTATCACGTCATTCAAAAAAATAAAATATTCAGCAAATATATATTACATATTATAACAAGTAAAGATAGATTACTGTTGAGGTTATAGTTTTTTCTTTTTTCTTTTTAATAACCGTGCTCTCCGGGCCAACTTGCATGCACCTCGACTAAATTCACGGAATACCTGCAACCCCCACCAGCAATAGGTATCAGATAACTTTGTCCACCAAGGCTTAGATCGAATAAATGAGAAGAAAACACCTGGTGTTTGTCTTGAACCTGAGACCTCATTTTGATGTATATAACTAAAAACTCATTTATAGAGCATTTACTTTTTAGTTACATTTTATAGAAAGGTGTTCAATTGAACAAACTTTTTTTTTTTTTTTTAAAACAAAACAAAAGAAAGACTTTTAAAACTTGTGATTTTTGTTCTTACTTTTTCTTACAGGACGACATTCGTTCGTATATGGAAAAGCAAGTCTGTGGAGCAATTTTCTCCAATTCCATACCTAGCTACATTTGTCAACTGTGCACTTTGGGTGTTATATGGTCTTCCAATGGTTCAACCTCACAGCATTTTAGTTATAACCATTAATGGTACTGGTCTAGGCATCGAGATCGTGTACCTTATGCTGTTTTTCTTGTACTCGGATCGTAAGCAGAGGATTAAAGTTATTCTAATCGTCGTCGTTGAAATTATTTTTGTTGTTGTACTTGCTTTTTGCGTTCTAACTTTTGTCCATAAAGACGAGATCAAAAAAAGGGCAGCTATTGTTGGTAGCATTTGCATGGTGGGCAACATTTTGATGTATGCTTCCCCTTTGTCAGTCATGGTAAATAAATTTCTCAACTGTTTAATTTACTAGATACATAGACATGCATGCACGCACCCTAATGATATAAGAGTTAATTAAATAGAATCATGAAATTTTCATTTTTAAACTAAAGTTTTTTTTAATGGTGTTTTATTGTAGAAATTGGTGATCAAGACCAAAAGTGTGGAGTACATGCCATTCTTCCTTTCACTTTTTTCATTTCTCAATGGTGTTAGTTGGACTGCTTATGCCCTCATTCGTTTTGATGCCTACATTCTTGTAAGTATATAGTACAAATAAATTTAATTTTATACATGTATTTTTTTTTTTTCATTTATTTTGTTTTTATTTTATATAGTAGTTGTTCAGTTACAATAATTGCTGACATGTTATTTTTCGGTGCTGAAAAATTTGACTTGCTGACGAATTATATTTGCTGGATAACTACCATATAAATCAATGACTTTAATGAAAGAATTGATTTTATAACTTTACTGATATATAAATAGAATTTAGTCATTTAGTGATTATGAGTGAAAATAATTGGCTTGAAATTGTTATACTTGAGTCGAGGGTCTTTCGAAAATAGCGTTTCTACATCCACGAGGTTGTGGTAAGGTTTGTATATACTGGACTCTTCCTGATCTCACATGTGAAATTTCACGGGTATGTTGTTGTTGTTGTCAAAGATTATATGGAAATGATAATAATTAAGTCATATATGTGATGTCTGTATTTTGTTGATTGTATAATTTAACTTCTCTTTAGGCAAGATGACAACTCGTTTTTAACTGTAATTATGTTTATACCTTTGTTCCAATATCAACAACCATTCTATAAAAGGAAAAAAGTGAATTTTTATATTCACTGATTTGATTCTTTGATAAGTAATTATAGTATGATAGCTCTAACTTAACCACCAAATCAAATTTTATTGGCTTGTAAATTATCTCATTAGGTTAAAAAATATCATTATTTGTCCCAAGAATCAATAAGAAAATGAAAAAGGTACTCTAATCAATCAAATAAATATGTGTGCAATACAATCAAGTTGTACTATCTAGTGACATCACAGTGTGGTTTATCTGTTACGACATGTTAAAATATATCGGTAGTGTAAAGTATTTATATACAATCAGTGTATATAAGTTAATTTTTTTCGTATCAGGCACCTAATTCAATGGAAACTGTTCTTGGGCTGACCCAATTGTTGATTTAACTGTTAGACAGTGTGGTTTATCTGTTACGACATGTTAGAATATATCGATGGTGCAAAATATTTGTATACGGTCAGTGTATATAAGTTAAATCTTTTCGTATCAGGCACCTAATTCAATGGGAACTGCTCTTGGGCTGGCCCAATTGTTGATTTATGCTGCGTATTACAAGTCCACTAAGAGGCAGATAGCAGAAAGAGAGGCTAAAGGAGAAGTGGTCATGGCTGAAAAGTCTGTTTCTGGTAGGGTGGCCCAAAAGCCCAATAATGATTCTAGAGTTTAAGTTTGTGTGGTTTTTGAAAGCCCATTTAACTTTTAGTATTTGATGTTTTAGCCCAACTTCTATTTTCATGACACCTTTTAGTAACCCCCTACCCCCCACACCCACCCCACAACCCGCACCTGGGTGCCTAAGGCACTCTTATCTACCCCTTACAACATGTAACAAAGATAGAAATATCCTAAATGAAAAATTAAGCAGAAAATTCAGCAGTTTTTATTACAGAATTGTTGCTTTCATTATATTAAGATAATTGTTTCCTATGGCTATATAATCGCGCGGTTTCTTGAATTTAAAACCTCCGCTTGAATTTAAAATCTTATTTTTGTCGTAACTAGTTCTTCTTGTTGAAGGGACGATCGTACTTTATGTCAATACACACACATTAATCATTATCTTAGTCAATGCAAGCAAATCATCAGTTATAATTTACTACTCTTTTGTGATAATAGACGTAAACTTGATAAAAACTTACACCTTATTAAAGGTGCGATCGTACTTTATGTCAATACACACACATTAATCATTATCTTTGTCAATACGAGAAAATCATCGGTCACAATTTACTACTATTTCGTGACGATAGACGTAAACTTGATAAAAACTTCCACCTTATTGAAGGGGCGATCGTACTTTATGTCAGTATACACGCATTAATCATTATCTTAGTTAATACAAGCAAATCATCGGTTATAATTTACTACTCTTTTGTGATAATAGATGTAAACTTGATAAAAACTTACACCTTATTGAAGGGGCGATCGTACTTTATGTCAATATACACACATTAATCATTATCTTTGTCAATACGAGAAAATCATCGGTCACAATTTACTACTCTTTCGTGACAATAGACGTAAACTTGATAAAAACTTCCACCTTATTGAAGGGGCGATCATACTTTATGTCGATACACACACTTTAATCATTATCTTAGTCAATACAAGCAAATCATCGGTTATAATTTACTACTATTTTATGATAATAGACGAAAACTTGATAAAAACTTACACCTTATTGAAGGGGCGATCGTACTTTAAGTCAATACACACACATTAATCATTATCTTTGTCAATACGAGAAAATCATCGGTCACAATTTACTACTCTTTCGTGACAATAGACGTAAACTTGATAAAAACTTCCACCTTATTGAAGGGGCGATCATACTTTATGTCAGTATACACACATTAATCATTATCTTAGTTAATACAAGCAAATCATCGGTTATAATTTACTACTCTTTTGTGATAATAGATGTAAACTTGATAAAAACTTACACCTTATTGAAGGGGCGATCGTATTTTATGTCAATATACACACATTAATCATTATCTTTGTCAATACGAGAAAATCATCGGTCACAATTTACTACTCTTTCGTGACAATAGACGTAAACTTGATAAAAACATCCACCTTATTGAAGAGGCGATCGTACTTTATGTGAGTACACACACATTAATCATTATCTTAGTCAATACAAGCAAATCATCGGTTATAATTTACTACGCTTTTGTGATAATAGACGTAAACTTGATAAAAACTTACACATTATTGAACGGGCGATCGTACTTTATGTCAATATACATACATTAATCATTATGTTTGTCAATACGAGCAAATCATCGGTCAAAATTTAATATTCTTTCGTGACAATAGACGTAAACTTGATAAAAACATCCACCTTATTGAAGGGGCGATCGTACTTTATGTCAGTACACATACATTAATCATTATCTTAGTCAATACAAGCAAATCATCGGTTATAATTTACTACTCTTTCGTGACAATAGACGTAAACTTGATAAAAACTTCCACCTTATTGAAGAGGCGATCGTACTTTATGTAAGTACACACACATTAATCATTATCTTAGTCAATACAAACAAATCATTGGTTATAATTTACTACTCTTTTATTATAATAGACGTAAACTTGATAAAAACTTACACCTTATTGAAGGGGCGATCGTACTTTATGTCAATATACACACATTAATCATTATCTTTGTCAATACGAGAAAATCATCGGTCACAATTTACTACTCTTTCGTGACAATAGATGTAAACTTGATAAAAACTTCCACCTTATTGAAGGGGCGATCGTACTTTATGTCAGTACACATACTTTAATCAGTATCTTAGTCAATACAAGCAAATTATCGGTTATAATTTACTACTATTTTATGATAATAGACGTAAACTTGATAAAAACTTACACCTTATTGAAGGGGCGATCGTACTTTAAGTCAATACACACACATTAATCATTATCTTTGTCAATACGAGAAAATCATCGGTCACAATTTACTACTCTTTCGTGACAATAGAGGTAAACTTCACAAAAACTTTCACCTTATTGAAGGGGCGATCGTACTTTATGTCAGTACACACACATTAATCATTATATTAGTCAATACAAGCAAATCATCGGTTATATTTACTACTCTTTTGTGATAATAAACGTAAACTTGATAAAAACTTACACCTTATTCAAGGGGCGATCGTACTTTATGTCAATACACACACATTAATCATTATATTTATCAAAACGAGAAAATAATCAGTTACAATTTACTACTCTTTCGTGACAATAGACGTAAACTTGATAAAAGCTTCCACCTTATTGAAGGGGCGATCATACTTTATGTTAGTACACACACATTAATCATTATCTTAGTCAATACAAGCAAATCATCGGTTATAATTTACTACTCTTTTGTGATAATAGAAGTAAACTTGATAAAAACATACACCTTATTGAAGGGGCGAACGTACTTTATGTCAATACACATTAATCATTATCTTTGTCAATACAAGCAAATCATCGGTTATAATTTACTACTCTTTTGTTATAATAGACGTAAACTTGATTAAAACTTACACCTTATTGAAGGGGCGATCGTACTTTATGTCAATACAAATTAATCATTATCTTTGTCAATACAAGAAAATCATCGGTCACAATTTACTACTCTTTCGTGACAATAGACGTAAACATGATAAAAACTTCCACCTTATTGAAGGGGCATCGTACTTTATGTCAATACACATTAATTATTATCTTTGTCAATACAAGCAAATCATCGGTTATAATTTACTACTCTGTTGTGATAATAGACGTAAACTTGATTAAAACTTACACCTTATTGAAGGGGCGATCGTACTTTATGTCAATACAAATTAATCATTATCTTTGTCAATACAAGAAAATCATCAGTCACAATTTACTACTCTTTCGTGACAATAGACGTAAACTTGATAAAAACTTCCACCTTATTGAAGGGGCATCGTACTTTATGTCAGTACACACACATTAATCATTATCTTAGTCAATACAAGCAAATCATCAGTTATAATTTGCTACTCTTTTGTGATAATAGACGTAAACCTGATAAAAACATACACCTTATTGAAGGGGCGATCGTACTTTATGTCAATACACACACATTAATCATTATCTTTGTCAATATGAGAAAATCATCGGTCACAATTTACTACTCTTTCGTGACAATAGACGTAAACATGATAAAAACTTCCACCTTATTGATGGGGTGATCGTACTTTATGTTAGTACACACACATTATTCATTATCTTAGTCAATACAAGCAAATCATCGGTTATAATTTACTACACTTTTGTGATAATAGACGTAAACTTAATTAAAACTTACACCTTATTGAACGGGCGATCGTACTTTATGTCAATATACACACATTAATCATTATCTTTGTCAACACGAGAAAATCATCGATCACAATTTACTACTCTTTCGTGACAACAGACGTAAACTTGATAAAAACTTCCACCTTATTGAAGGGGCGATCGTACTTTATTCAGTATACACACATTAATCATTATATTATTCAATACAAGCAAATCATCGGTTATAATTTACTACTCTATTGTGATAATAGACGTAAACTTGATAAAAACTTACAACTTATTGAACGGGCGATCGTACTTTATGTCAATATACACACATTAATCATTATCTTTGTCAACACAAGAAATCATCGATCACAATTTACTACTCTTTCGTGACAACAGACGTAAACTTGATAAAAACTTCCACCTTATTGAAGGGGCGATCGTACTTTATTCAGTATACACACATTAATCATTATATTAGTCAATACAAGCAAATCATCGGTTATAATTTACTACTCTTTTGTGATGATAGACGTAAACTTGGTAAAAACTTACACCTTATTGAAGGGGCGATGGTACTTTATGTCAATACACACACATTAACCATTATCTTAGTCAATACAGGCAAATCATCGGTTATAATTTACTACTCTTTCGTAACAATAGACGTAAAATTGATAAAAACTTCCACCTTATTGAAGGGGCGATCGTACTTTATGTCAGTACACACAAATTAATCATTATCGTAGTCAATATAAGCAAATCATCGATTATAATTTACTACTCTTATATGATATTAGACGTAAACTTGATAAAAACTTACACCCTATTGAAGGGACGATCGTACTTTATGTCAATACACACACATTAATCAGTATCTTTGTGAATACAAGAAAATCATAGGTCACAATTTACTACTGTTTCGTGACAATAGACGTAAACTTGATAAAAACTTCCACCTTATTGAAGGGGCGATCGTATTTTATGTCAGTACACACACATTAATCATTATCTTAGTCAATACAATCAAATAATCGATAATAATTTACTACTCTTTTGTGATAATAGACATAAACTTGCAAAAAACTTACACCTTATTGAAGGGGAGATGGTACTTTAAGTCAATACACACACATTAATCATTATCTTTGTCAATACGAGAAAATCATCGGTGACAATTTACTACTCTTTCGTGACAATAGACGTAAACTTGATAAAAACTTCCACCTTATTGAAGGGGCGATCGTACTTTATGTCAGTACACACACATTATTCATTGTCTTAGTCAATACAAGCAAATCATCGGTTATAATTTACTACTCTTTTGTGATAATAGACGTAAACTTGATAAAAACTTACACCTTATTGAATGGGCGATCGTACTTTATGTCAATATACACACATTAATCATTATCTTTGTCAATACGAGGAAATCATCGGTCAAAATTTACTATTCTTTCGTGAAAATAGACGTAAACTTGAGAAAAACATCCACCTTATTGAAGGGGTGATCGTACTTTATGTCAGTACACACACATTAATCATTATATTAGTCAATACAAGCAAATCATCGGTTATAATTTACTACTCTTTTGTGATAATAGACGTAAACTTAATAAAATCTTACACCTTATTTAACGGGCGATCGTACTTTATGTCAATATACACACATTAATCATTATCTTTGTCAACACGAGAAAAACATCGATCAAAATTTACTACTCTTTCGTGACAACAGACGTAAACTTGATAAAAACTTCCACCTTATTGAAGGGGCGATCGTACTTTATTCAGTATACACACATTAATCATTATATTAGTCAATACAAGCAAATCATCGGTTATAATTTACTACTCTTTTGTGATAATAGACGTAAACTTGATAAAAACTTACACCTTATTGAACGGCCGATCGTACTTTATGTCAATATACACACATTAATCATTATCTTTGTCAACACGAGAAAATCATCGATCACAATTTACTACTCTTTCGTGACAACACACGTAAACTTGATAAAAACTTCCACCTTATTGAAGGGGTGACCGTACTTTATCTCAGTACACACACATTAATCATTATTTTCTTCAATACAAGCAAATCATCGGTTATAATTTACTACTCTTTTGTGATGATAGACGTAAACTTGATAAAAACTTACATCTTATTGAACGTGCGATCGTAGTTTATGTCAATATACACACATTAATCATTATCTTTTTCAATATGAGCAAATCATCGGTCACAATTTACTATTCTTTCGTGTTAATAGACGTGAACTTGATAAAAACTTTCACAATATTGAAGGAGCGATCGTACTTTATGTCAGTACACACAAATTAATCATTATCTTAGTCAATACAAGCAAATCATCGGTTATAATTTGCTACTCTTTTGTGATAATAGACGTAAACATGATAAAAACTTACACTTTATTGAAGGGGCGATCGTACTTTACATCAATACACTCACATTATCATTATCTTCTTCAATTTGAGAAAATCATCGGTCAAAATTTACTACTCTTTCGTGACAATAGACGTAAACTTTATAAAAACTTCCACCTTATTGAAGGGGCGATCGTACTTTATGTCAGTACACACCCATTATTCATTATATTAGTAAATACAAGCAAATCATCGGTTATAATTTACTACGCTTTTGTGATAATAGACGTAAACTTGATAAAAACTTACACATTATTGAACGGGCGATCGTACTTTATGTCAATATACATACATTAATCATTATGTTTGTCAATACGAGCAAATCATCGGTCAAAATTTAATATTCTTTCGTGACAATAGACGTAAACTTGATAAAAACATCCACCTTATTGAAGGGGCGATCGTACTTTATGTCAGTACACATACATTAATCATTATCTTAGTCAATACAAGCAAATCATCGGTTATAATTTACTACTCTTTCGTGACAATAGACGTAAACTTGATAAAAACTTCCACCTTATTGAAGAGGCGATCGTACTTTATGTAAGTACACACACATTAATCATTATCTTAGTCAATACAAACAAATTATTCGTTATAATTTACTACTCTTTTATTATAATAGACGTAAACTTGATAAAAACTTACACCTTATTGAAGGGGCGATCGTACTTTATGTCAATATACACACATTAATCATTATCTTCGTCACTACGAGAAAATCATCGGTCACAATTTACTACTCTTTCTTGACAATAGACGTAAACTTGATAAAAACTTCCTTCTTATTGAAGGGGCGATCGTACTTTATTTAGTATACAAACATTAATCATTATCTTAGTCAATACAAGCAATTCATCGGTTATATTTACTACTCTTTTGTGATAATAGACGTAAACTTGATAAAATCTTACACCTTATTGAAGGGGCGATCGTACTTTATGTCAATACACACACATTAATCATTATAATTATCAATATGAGAAAATAATCAGTTACAATTTACTACTCTTTCTTGACAATAGACGTAAACTTGATATAATCTTCCACCTTATTGAAGGTGTAATCGTACTTTATGTCAGTACACACACATTAATCATTATCTTCGTCAATAAAAGCAAATCATCGGTTATAATTTCCTACTCTTTTGTGATGATAGACATAAACTTGATAAAAACTTACACCTTATTGAATGGGCGATCGTACTTTATGTCAATATACACACATTAATCATTATCTTTGTCAATATGAGCAAATCATCGGTCACAATTTACTATTTTTTCGTGTTAATAGACGTAAACTTGACAAAAACTTTCACCTTATTGAAGGGGCGATCGTACTTTATGTCAGTACACACAAATTCATCATTATCTTAGTCAATACAAGCAAATCATCGGTTATAATTTGCTACTCTTTTGTGATAATAGACGTAAACTTGATGAAAACTTACCCCTTATTGAAGGGGCGATCGTACTTTATGTCAATACACACACATTAATCATTATCTTAGTCAATACGAGAAAATAATCGGTCACAATTTACTACTCTTTCGTGACAATAGACGTAAACTTGATAAAAACTTTCACCTTATTGAAGGCTGCGATCGTACTTTATGTCAGTGCACACCCATTATTCATTATCTTAGTAAATACAAGCAAATCATCGGTTATAATTTACTACTCTTTTGTGATAATAGACGTAAACTTGATAAAAACTTACTCCTTATTGAACGGGCGATCGTACTTTATGTCAATATACACACATTAATCATTATGTTTGTCAATACGAGCAAATCATCGGTCAAATTTTACTATTCTTTCGTGACAATAGACGTAAACTTGATAAAAACATCCACCTTATTGAAGGGGCGATCGTACTTTATGTTAGTACACACACATTAATCATTATCTTAGTCAATACAAGCAAATCATCGGTTATAATTTACTACTCATTCGTGACAATAGACGTAAACTTGATAAAAACTTCCACCTTATTGAAGAGGCGATCGTACTTTATGTCAGTACACACACATTAATCATTATCTTAGTCAATACAAACAAATCATCGGCTATAATTTACTACTCTTTTATTATAATAGACGTTAACTTGATAAAAACTTACACCTTATTGAAGGGGCGATCGTACTTTATGTCAATATATACACATTAATCATTATCTTCCTCAATACGAGAAAATCATCTGTCACAATTTACTACTCTTTCGTGACAATAGACGTAAACTTGATAAAAACTTCCACCTTATTGTAGGGGCGATCGTACTTTATTTAGTATACAAACATTAATCATTATCTTAGTCAATACAAGCAAATCATCGGTTATAATTTACTACTCTTTGCTGATAATAGACTTAAACTTGATAAAAACTTACACCTTATTGAAGGGGCGATGGTACTTTATGTCAATACACACACATTAACCATTATCTTAGTCAATACAGGCAAATCATCAGTTATAATTTACTACTCTTTCGTAACAATAGACGTAAACTTGATAAAAACTTCCACCTTATTGAAGGGGCGATCATATATTACGTCAGTAGACACACATTAATCATTATCTTAGTCAATACAAACAAATCATCGATTATAATTTACTACTCTTTTGTGATAATAGACGTAAACTTGATAAAAACTTACACCTTATTGAAGGGGAGATCGTACTTTTTGTCAATACACACACATTAATCATTATCTTTTTCAATACGAGAAAATCATCGGTCACAATTTACTACTCTTTCGTGACAATAGACGTAAACTTGATAAAAACTTCCACCTTATTGAAGGGGTGATCGTACTTTATGTCAGTACACACACATTAATCATTATCTTAGTCAATACAAGCAAATCATCGGTTATAATTTACTACTCTTTTGTGATAATAGACGTAATCTTGATAAAAAAACTTACACCTTATTGAAGGGGCGATCGTACTTTATGTCAATACACACACATTAATCATTATCTTTGTCAATACGAGAAAATAATCGGTCACAATTTACTACTTTTTTGTGACAATAGACGTAAACTTGATAAAAATTTCCACCTTATTGAAGGGGTGATCGTACTTTATGTCAGTACACACACATTAATCATTATTTTCGTCAATACAAGAAAATCATCGGTTATAATTTACTACTCTTTTGTGATGATAGACGTAAACTTGATAAAAACTTACACCTTATTGAACGGGCGATCGTAATTTATGTCAATATACACACATTAATCATTATCTTTGTCAATATGAGCAAATCATCGGTCACAATTTACTATTCTTTCGTGTTAATAGACGTGAACTTGATAAAAACTTTCACCTTATTGAAGGGGCGATCGTACTTTATGTCAGTACACACAAATTAATCATTATATTAGTCAATATAAGCAATTCATCGGTTATAATTTACTACTCTTTTATGATAATATACGTAAACTTGATAAAAACTTACACCTTATTGAAGGGGCGATCGTACTTTATGTCAATACACACACATTAATCATTATCTTTGTAAATACAAGAAAATCATCGGTCACAATTTACTACTCTTTCGTGACAATATACGTAAACTTGATAAAAACTTCCACCTTATTGAAGGGGCGATCGTACTTTATGTCAGTACATACACATTAATCATTATCTTAGTCAATACTAGCAAATCATCGGTTATAATTTACTACTCTTTTTTGATAATAGACGTAAACTTGCTAAAAACTTACACCTTATTGAAGGGGTGATGGTACTTTAAGTCAATACACACACATTAATCATTATCTTAGTCAATACAAGCAAATCATCGTTTATAATTTACTACTCTTTCGTGACAATAGACGTAAACTTGATTAAAACTTCCACCTTATTGAAGGGGCGATCGTACTTTATGTCAGTACACACACATTAATCATTATCTTAGTCAATACTAGCAAATCATCGGTTATAATTTACTACTCTTTTGTGATAATAGACGTAAACTTGATAAAAGTTTACACCTTATTGAAGGGGCGATCGTACTTTATGTCAATACACACACATTAATCATTATCTTTGTTAATACGAGAAAATCATCGGTCACTATTTACTACTCTTTCGTGACAATAGACGTAAACTTGATAAAAACTTCTACCTTATTGAAGGGGCGATCGTACTTTATGTCAGTACACACACATTATTCATTATCTTAATCAATACAAGCAAATCATCGGTTATAATTTACTACTCTTTTGTGATAATAGACGTAAACTTGATAAAAACTTACACCTTATTGAACGGCCGATCGTACTTTATGTCAATATACACACATTAATCATTTTCTTTGTAAATACGAGCAAATAATCGGTCACAATTTACTATTCTTCCATGACAATAGACGTAAACTTGATAAAAACTTCCCCCTTATTGAAGGGGAAATCGTACTTTATGTCAGTACACACACATTAATCATTATCTTAGTCAATACAAACAAATCATCGATTATAATTTACTACTCTTTTGTGATAATAGACGTAAACTTAATAAAAACTTACACCTTATTGAAGGGGCGATCGTACTTTATGTCAATACACACACATTAATTATTATCTTTGTCAATACGAGAAAATCATCGGTCACAATTTACTACTCTTTCGTGACAATAGACGTAAACTTGATAAAAACTTCCACCTTATTGAAGGGGCGATCGTACTTTATGTCAGTATACACACATTAATCATTATCTTAGTCCATACAAGCAAATCATCGGTTATAATTTACTACTCTTTTGTATTAGTAGACGTAAACTTGATAATAATTTACACCTTATTGAAGCGGCGATGGTACTTTATGTCAATACACACACATTAATCATTATCTTAGTCAATACAAACAAATCATCGGTTATAATTTACTACTCATTCGTGACAATAGACGTAAACTTGATAAAAACTTACACCTTATTGAAGGGGCGATCGTACTTTATGTCAGTACACACACATTAATCATTATCTCTGTCTATACGAGAAAATCATCGGTCACAATTTACTATTCTTTCGTGACAATAGACGTAAAAACTATAAAAACTTCCACCTTATTGAAGTGGCGATCGTACTTTATGCCTGTACACACACATTAATCATTATCTTTGTCAATACAAGTAATTCACGGTTATAATTTACTACTCTTTTATAATAATAGACGTAATCTTGATAAAAACTTACACCTTATTGAACGGGCGATCGTACTTTATGTCAATATACACACATTAATCATTATCTTTGTCAATACGAGCAAATCATCGGTCACAATTTACTATTCTTTCGTGACAATAGACGTAAAGTTGATAAAAACTTCCACCTTATTGAATGGGCGATCGTACTTTATGTCAGTACACACACATTAATCATTAACTTAGTCAATACATGCAAATCATTAGTTATAATTTACTACTCTTTTGTGATAATTGACTTAAACTTGATAAAAACTTACACCTTATTGAAGGGGCGATCGTACTTTATGTCAATACAGACATTAATCATTATCTTTGTCAATACGAGCAAATCATCGGTCACAATTTACTTTCTTTCGTGACAATAGATGTAAGCTTGATAAAAATTTACACTTAGTTGTGCTTTATTAACAACTCTCTCTCTCTCTCTATATATATATATATATATATTAAGAGAGAGAGAGTTTAAGCAAAAGATATGGTGAATGAGCAAATTATCGGTTACGACTTACTACTCTTTTGTGACAATAGATGTTAATTTGATAAAAACTTACACTTTGTCGTGCTTTGTTAAAAACTATATAGAGAGAGAGTTTAAGCAAAAGCTCTGTTGAGTGAGCAATTTATTGGTGACAACTTACTATACTCTTTTGTGACAATAGATGTAATCTTGATAAAAACTTACACATCATCGTGTCATATTAAAAATTATATATATATACAGAGTTTAAGCAAAAGATATATATGGTGAGTGAGCTCGCCCCCCCTTTCTACTAACATTTTGCACATGTCTGTGATTTTCTGTAACATATACTTCATGTCTATTGAATGGAATGTAATGGATACCTATAGCTTCCTGTAGAAGTCGTAGTCAAGATTTGACATTTATGAGTTTGAAAATGACGTTTAAGAGTTTGGAATTTTAGTTCCTTTTAAGTTATTGGGGTCTAAATTGATAGTTTGTACATATTCAATAAATTCCGTAAGACATATATATAGTTTGGACAAAAGCTACTAGTTCTAGTTCGATCAAACTATTTGTATTCTAGTTCCGCCCCGTCTCCTATACCATGGCACCCATTATTTCTGATGCAAAACATTGATTTATGTGTAAACATTCATTAAGGAGCAGATGAAAATACATAATAATTGTCCAAATCACTTTGCTTTGGCTTTGGGGGGAAATGCTGCATAACATCCATTAAAACTGACTAAATACTACACCATTATGTAATAATGAAGGAAAATAAATAGCTCAAATAGACTAACGAATGATAATTTGAAGAGGGAAAGAAACAATCTGAAAAGAGACAATAAGGCTTCGTGGCCCGAGTCTCGGTGTGGTGGTGAGTGAAATCGCATTGGTGGAATGATGGTGTAACCCAAGTTAGCGGGCAAGTAGAACTTAATCCAGGATAAAGAAATTCAAGTGTTTGATCTTCCATATTGTACGCCCGCATATATCTTTCACACTTATATTTCTTAAAAGAATCATCAGTAAAATATACGTGATTAGGCTTGACTGCTGGAAATCCGGAGCAGTTAATAGAAATTGCTCCATCGCGGCTCAAGAAAATTGCTGAATCCCCCAAGTTGCTTATCTCCATCGATAAGCGTCTAAATATATCTATTTCAGACACTTTAAACTCGAAGTTCCCAGACCCATCTCCTTTTAAAATTTGCCTAACAGTTACTAGTGCACCAGATACCTCGGCTACTAGGTAAACCTTTCCATAATTACCTTCCAAGACACGCAAGCTACCCCCCTCGACATCGAAAACCCGAACATTACCATAACTAGTCGCACAATAAAAATTTACGATACTGGTGGCCCTATCCCACCCATCCAATGTGACTAGGAGTCCAGTTAAGGTCTCCAGAAAGCCAAATAATTACGCTTTCCAGAAATAGAAACCATCAGTACGTAATGTGACCATTGTGACAGAAGGACTGTCCGATAAAACAGCTATTTCGAGGAGCGGATACTTCTTTCGTTTTGGTACTTTGTTCACACCACGTGAAGCCATTAAGGATTTTAGTGAAGGAAGTGGAATTTGGGCACGTGAAAAAGGACGTCATGGTACATAGCCATCCCTTTGATTGAACATAATCTCTCCCTTTAGCTTCCGGGGGAGAAATACACGTGAAACTTTCTTATTGAAAAGTGAGTAAAATTCTCGATATTTGCTATCTTTAGCACCCAACATTAACAACGGAACTTGGGGCGAAAACACATCAAAATTACCGTTAGTAACAGCAGCTCGCCACGAGGTACAAAACAACACGTAAAGCAATGAAAATCTTCGATAACTTTAACGCGATTCGCGATCTGAACGAGGAGATCGACGGGCAATTCTGCCCAGTTTGCCATAGCAAATTTTACAGAAGAAAAAAAAAGAAGAGAATTTGTTTATGGATTTAACAAATATTTTATTTACATAGGACATAGGACGTGTAACATTTTAGGACATTGTTATCCAATTTTAATTTGTGTAGAACTGAAATAGCTTTTGTTTCCTGTTTAATGTGGAATGCTTTTTTTTTTTTTCCACTTTTAATATAAATGTCTTTATATTAAAATTTAACTGTTTAAAAAGCAGACATTTAACTACTTGTCTCTTATGTTTCCTTTTTTCATAAAATGTATAATTGTCTCTTATGTTTCGTTTTTTCATAAAATTTATAAGATGATGTACAAGTAATACTCTATATTTGATGGTTGATTAGGACTTTATATAAAATTTATATTGTGCTTGGTTTGAAATTTAAAAAAATTTCTCTTCTTCTTGACAACTAATAGTACACCACGTACCTCAACTAGATCGAACTGAACTTTTTAATGTAGTGATATAATGATTTATGTGTGTTAATTGCCTCTACGAAAACATATTTAGCGGCGATTAAGCTATTGTCATTATTAATTAATTGCCGCTAATCTAAGATCTTTTTAATGCAGTGATACAATGATTTACGTGTGTCAGGTGTTGTTAGTTGTTACACATATATAGGGGATTAGGGGTGCATTATTATCTATTTTCGATTTATAAACATGCTAAATCAATAAGATATTCGTTATTGATTTCCGATTAATCATGTTCTGGTCCTATTGACCGTTCTGTTTTTTATTTATCCGATAAGAAAAAACTACTCTAATTTTCTCTTAGCCGCAAAAAGACCTACTTAGTTTAGGAAGAAATTAACTAGTAGGAGACATATAAATTGAATTTTTGGCTCGCAATAAAGCTAGGGTCGTGATCAAGCAACTAGTGGACTTATTTATCCATCAGAGTGCCTTTGACAGATAGAATAAATTTATGTGCAAAAATTCACTAAAGCGGCAATAAATAGTAGATATGAACTCATAACTTTATTGCCATATAAGAGTCAATATTTGTAAACTAAGTATCATAAGCCTCGATCATATGTTAAATAGAATAACAATTCACTAACCAAAATTACAATCACAAAATTGATGGTGTGAACCAAGTAGGCGGGCGGGCAAGTAGGACTTAGTGAGAATCCAGAACGAAACCATTCAAATTTTCCATCTTCAATATTGTAAATGCGCATATGTTTTCCACCCCTTTCGTTCCACTTACCATAAAACTCAAAACGACAATCAATAAGATAAATATGATTAGGCTTGATTCTTGCAAACTTAAACTTGGAGGAGTCAACGGATATTGCTCCATTACGGATCAAGAAAATTGTTGATTCTCCCAAATTGCTAATGCGCTTGAATTCACCTTTGATTACATCTAACGGTAATACTTTAAAGTTGACGGAATACTGACCACCAGTTCAACTAGTAATAGTGCACCAGATACCTCGACTAGGTAGAACTGATTTGACAACCGATGATACTCAACAAGCAAGCGTGGCTTGACAATAGATGTTGATGGAACACCAGGTTGTGCTACATCAACAACATAAATTTTTCCAGTGCAACACACAACATAAAATTTCCCCTTACAGTATTTCATACAACTAATGCCACTACTAAAATTTCTACTGTTAATTTCAGTCCAGTCGAGGTCTCCAGGTCGCCAAAAAGCCATATAACGACCATCGGAAACCACCAGTACGTAATCTGACATAAAAGGACTGACAGATAAGACAACTTTGTTAATGCTCCGGCAGTCCCGTCCTTCGATGCCATCTGCTAAAGCTAAAAAGGCTTTTTCTGAAGGGAGTTGAATTTGGGTACGGGTGAAAGGATGTAACAAGTTCATCTCTCCAGTACTATCTTCCACGGTGCATAGCCATCCCTCAAACGGAAAGCGCTTTCGCCCTCTAGCTTCTGGGACAAATATGCGCAAAGCTTTCTCCTTGGAAAGAGAGTAAAATTCTGAATAATCATCATCTTTGTTAACCAATATTAGCAACGGAACTTGAGGCGAAAACACATCAAAATTTTCCTTGGTAGCGGCACTTCGCCACGAGGTACAAACAGCACGTAGAGCAATATAATCTTCAATCACTTCAACACGATTTGCAATCTGTGCAATCAGATCGTTTGGCAATTCTGCCCAATTCGCCATTGCTTAGAAAAAAAAAAGGTTAATTTTGTTTATGTTTTTTTTACTTTGAGGACACTTTATTTAGTACTATATTCTGATTTTGACTAGAATTGGGAATAGATTTAAGTTTTATATATTCACACTGTATTACACTTTTTATGGAAAGTGGAGCCGTCAATAATATGGGCCAAACCCATCAATGGAGTTGAGTTTCGATTATTACAGCCCATTTAAAAATAAAATTTTTTAACCCGGCCCAATTAAGCCCGTGGAGCTTGAGCAATGCGGATTGGGCTAACCCATGAGCCGACCCGTAAGTCAAATACATGCAACTATTTAGATTGCTTATTAGTAGTATTTTTATTTGATTCGAAGGATATCATGTCAAAAATTATTTAATTTCGCTATTAGGAGTATTTTTTAGGATGTTGGAGACAAGTATTAACACTATGTAATATTTTTTGATAATATTTATGCTTATAAACATTTTAAAATTAAATTATAAAATATTTTTAAAAAAAAGTGAACCGACTGGTGAGACCCGCAGCCCCACAAAGTATTAGTGTGGACTTGGTGTTTTTGGGCCCATCATTTTGATGGACCAGCCCATCAAACTCAAAACCCGTGTGGGCTGGGCCGACCCGTATTGACAGTTCTAATGGCAAGTTACTTGCCGCCTATTTTAGGTATAAAATAATTAAAGCTATAAAACATCTATTGTACACAGTCGTATCCTACATCTCTACAAGAGGTTGTTTCCCCAACTCGAACCCGTGACCTCCTAGACAGACATATGACAACTTTACCAGTTACTCAAGATACAGTTCTCCACCGACTCCGGAAAAAACATTACCTTTTTCACTGAATGGTTTATTAACGTGTAGAGCCATTCAAACTGCAAAAGTCTTGATGCTTCTTTATGAACATTTTTGCAACAATTGATGAAAGCATATTCATAAACGTCGAGCAAAATTTGTCCAAAAATAAACAAGAAAGAAAAGTAAATCACTCTGCTTTGGCTGCATTCTGCTGCATATATCTGCAGGGAAAAGAGAGAGCAAAAATATCAGACGAAACGCAAATTCGGCAAAATTTTATTAGTGTATAATTGCAAGCAGAAGCTTCGAAAGAGCAACACAATCCTCAAATTATCTAGGTTCGCAAGAAACACTAGCTGATTTCCTTTCATCTATGATAGCCGAGAGTTACTCGGTACCGTTTATTTATTTATCTTTTTTTGATAACCGTGACGTCCGGGTTAGCTTGCACGCGCCTCGACTAATTCCACGAAATACCTTCCACCTCCCACCAGCAACAGGTACCAGGTACCAGGTACCAGGTACCAGGTACCAGGTACCAGGTACCTGTGTCCATCAAGGAGCAATTCGAGTCGGTCTTGAAACACTTCATTGCATTTTCTCCTAGACTTACTAGGTAAATCCATGAGCCACTATGTATCTACTGCACATATTTAATGCATATATACTTATGTTTATAATATATGTACATACAGATATTTTATCCACATAGTGAGTAATTTCGGAATTAAATAAAAAAGTCCCTTTTAACTAAGTGGTAGAGTAACACCATGGTAAGGCGTAAGTCATCGGTTCAAATCCGATAAGGGGCTTTGTAAAACTCCAATCTAGTATTCATATTTAAGGGGAGAATTGTATTTTGATTTGTAATAAAAAAAGTAACTAACTGAATAATACATTATCATTATACACCACTTCCATGTTCAAGCCTATCCAAAGCTAAAAGGAGTTAACTTCGGCCACCGGGCCCTACTCCTTACATCTATCCCGAAACACTACTTTGCTAGAACAAATGGGAAGAACTCACCTAGTGTTTGTCTTTGTTTGGGGATTGAACCTGAGACGTCATGGTGCTCAACCCAACTCAATTCGGCCACTATGTCGAGTAAAGTCTTGATTACATCCTACTCTTTTGGTAAAGGAGTAACTGTGGCATAATATCCAATATGATACCACGATCGCTACTTCCCCCTCCCTCTTATTCCTGCTTCATTTGGCTATGGACTATGGGACCCTTAGCGTGGTGGGAGTACCGGAGAATAACGACCATAGATGATGAGAGGGGTTGCCTAAAGCATAAATACTTATCAATCCTTTTCCCTCCATCGACTGTATGCATTTGTTTCCTTTCTTTCTCTCTCCATTGTTCCAGAGCTAGTACTCCATTTGTTTCTATTTATATGTCTTTACTTTCCTTTATTAGTATGCTTCAAGAAGACTATCAATTTCTATATTTAGTAACTTTTCAATTTCAACATCGATCCTACATGACATGTTCAAGAACACAAATTTTAAAGGACATTTTGGTACATTATACACATCTCTAGTTTAAGACCACAAGATTCAACAACCTCCTTTACTTTCTTAAGCTTCATGTCCAATCAAACCAAGACGCGTAAAATGAACAGAGGAAGTATTATTGTTCTGGGAAAGTAACAGTATGCTACACTCTTTTTAAGTGCAATTGATCACTTACCCTTGACTTTTTGCCCAACGTGATAGTTGATAGAGTTGCACCGACTCATTCGAGGCATGGCATGCGAGAAGAAGATAATTCCGTGGCTGAACCATCCATGCAAATCTCATGAACAATGCAGAATACACACACATTGCTGCAATATCAAAAGGAAGAGAAGGGTGAGGGTGGGTCTATATCATTTTCAAGTCAACGACTCAACGTCCATTTAAGTAAAAATTTTCTACCTGAGGTCATGTTGCCTGATATCATCTCTGGTGGTTTCTGTGTGTCGACCAGTCCCTGCAAAATACAGTGTCAATGCAACACGGTCAAAAAAAATAACGCAGATGGAGCCAATAACAGAATTAAATTTCGTAGTAGATAAGACATACAGCAATGACAAATCCCCAATTGGCTACAGGACCCCAAAAGTGAGTTGTTTTAGGGCCAACCGGGCTGTTCAAAAATGCCTTGAATGCAGCCATCTCTGACAAGCTATATATGAAATATCCTGCAATTGCTAAACAAACTTAGGTATATGAACAAAAATCGACGGCGACGCATTAATGGCAATAGTTAGCGACTAAAAGAGTATTGCCAGAAGTTTTAAACACGAGATACCTGATAAATGTTAATAATTGGATGCCATCTAATTATAGCAGAAGGCAGCAGCTAAGATAAACATGTAAAGTCTAGTAACACTAAAGTTGAGGGATTTGTGACTTAGGTTACAGGTTTGAGCCCTGCGCCGTGCAAACTAAGCCTGGTATTTAAACGGAGAAGGATTGAAGGGAAGGGCCCATTATCCCTGAGTTTAAAGCGCCACGGTTGACCCTAAGGGTTGGCCCGCGTCTCTTGGTCATTATAATAAAAAACTGTGGAAAAGAACAACGACAACATCTACTATTACACCTCAAGCCTAAGCAAGGTCATTGCAGGACCACCACTGGAGAGAAAATTTCATATTGCCGAGAACGAGATTACAAAAGAGGTTAAAAGCAGTTAGAACATCGTGAAGGAACTTTCAAGTTTCTAAGGAGCCGTGCCTTTTATAACCCTTAATCGTGCTTAAATTAAAAAAAAATGAAAAAAGCTGAATATGGCAGTATATGCATTTCCCACATAATAGTTCCAACCGCAATTTACAACCCACTAATTTTCCAATGATCTACCATTTTACGCGATCCTCAACTTGTAATTAAAGCAACCAAAACCAAAAAGATGCTTTGGTTTTGGTCTCACATATCGTACCCTTCAATTCTCTTACTCAGCACCTCATGTGTTTATTCCGATGTTCTGGTTTGAACACAAGAGAAGAGGCTGCAACCTTCCTACTGATTTTTATGCAAGTTCTTTCTCGGAAGCTAGACTGATTTGTGGATAGTGTTCAAGGGAAAATGTAAATATAGATCTTAAGTAATGAACTAAAATCCAATCCACCACGTACAAGCCACCAACCAAAGAAGGTCCAAGGCATAAGCTTTTATGAAAATAAACACATCGTAGTGAACAAGAATCATTTTAACTAAGCCAAAAAAACACGGACTTAACACACAAAAGAAGCAGTCATTGAGGGAAAAACTCACAAAATTCCAAATCACAATAAAATTTTATAGTACAATCTCCACACGTCACTGGCTATTTGCAACTATCAATCAATTAACAAACTTAGCCTCAATTCTAAATCATTCAGCACCCGTTGTATAAATCCTTTACATCCATTACACTATATCTACAGAGGCGGAGCTATGTACACCAAAGGGTGGTCAGTTGGACACCTTTTTCCAAAACTACACAGTGTATATACGTCAACTCTTACTTTCTACACAGATATATTAAATGTTCAACATAGGAGCAGAGCTAGAGCTTCACCTACAAGTTCGGCAAAACTCAATAGTTTTGGATCAAACCATGTATTTGTGTTTAAAAATCTGCTTACTATGTATAAATAATTTATCAAGAACCCAGTAAGTTGCATAAACTCAAAATCAACACCCTTAGCTAAATTCCTAGCTTCACCATTGTACTATTCGTCCTATTTTATTTCTCCAATTTGCACGGACAACAACAACATAACCAGTGTAATCCCACAAGTTGAGTCTAGAAAGGATAGAGAGTGCGCATACAAGCCGATCAAAACTTGATCAAGAAAACAACCCCCCACCCCCACCCCCACACACAAACACAAAATCCCTCATCCAACATTCTGTGGAAAGACTGTTACTTCTATGGGATACTTTCTTTTGCTAATAACCAAGTTGCATAAACACAAAATTAACACCCTTAGCGAAATTCCTAGCTTCACCACTATACTATTCAGCCCATTTTATTCCCTCCAATTTGCAACTAATAAGCAGAAAAAAATCAAAACTTGAGCTCGAAAAAAGCCCTCCCCCCCACCCCCACAATCTTGAAAATATACTGTTACTTCTATGGGGTGTTTTTTATAATCAACCAGGCAATATTCAATTTAAAATTCATAAATATTATATCCCAACAATAAAGATAGAATCTTTTTCTCAAAGGGATGATCAAAAACAAGAAAATACAGAAATTAGATTTAAAAATACATGTGAAACTGCAAAAAAATCGACTACCCTTTATTAATAAACAGATTTAACATCAAAATATATAGTAAAAATTGTACCTTTACGAGAGATCTGAAACTGAAGGATGCTTCGACAGTGGTTGATTTGTGTATAAATTGGGAGAGAATAACTTTGGGTTAATAGCAAGTTTGATCCCTCAATTCTTGATTATATCTAATTGCATCCCTTATGATATTTAAGCAAGTATAATTAAACTGTTATAAAATAAAGACAAAATATCAAAATCAAACTTTAAACAAAAGCGAGAATTTAATATTACATTTATTACTATTTTGATCTATCAATAGAATGTCTATTTATAGACACCAAACTTAGTTGCCAAGCACACCAAACTTGACTTCAAGTTGGCAAAATGGCAAGTTTGCCAACTATGTATGTATTCAAATTTAAATTCAACAAAAAAAGTTTTGATTTTCAAATCTAATTTGACTACTAATTATTATCTCTAATATTTTACACATATATTATACATGACATCCATATTATATAACACTCCCCTTGGATGTTCATTAATAGATAATGTGTCTTATTAAAATCTTACTAGGAAGTCCAGTGAAGGAAAAAAAAGCACACACATCATGTAATACGCTTTTAGTGTTGCCTCATTGAAAACCTTACCGGGAAAACTCGATTGGGACAAAATCTTGATTAAGAAAAAAAGAGTATAATGCATATTTTACTTCCCCTAATGGGAACTTCAGTTTAATGACTTGAATATTTGTATCCCGGTCTTGAGCATCATCTTCTTGAAAGTTAAAGTTGAAAGAGACTTGTTGAATAAATTAGTCATACTGCCACTCGAATGAATTTGTTGTACGTTAATATCACCATTTTTTTGTAACTCATGTGTATAGAATTTTTTTTGATGAAGTGTGCTTCATTCTATCTTCTTTTAATGAATCCTCCTTTAAGATGTGCTATGCATACTGCATTATCTTTGGATAAAACTGTGGGTACATTGTCATATTTCAAACAATATTTTTTCCAAATGAGATGTATTATGGACCTCAACCATACTCATTCTCGACTTGCTTCATGAAGAACTATTATCTCAGCGTGATTTGATAAAGTGCTAGATAGACTACTTTGTATATCTCCAAGATATGACAGTATTCTCACATGTCAACATATTGCATGTTTGAGATCGAAATTTATGTGGGTTAAATAAATACCCAACATCAATATAATTAACAAGATCGGGACTACAATCTTTAGAATAAGATCATGTGTTTGATCTCATTTCGATATCTCCTAGTAGAAGCAAAATTATATCTTGCTAACAAATTAACTGAAAAGGGCTATATCAGATTTTGTAGTATTTGCAGGATACATTAGTACATTAATTGCACTAAGATATGGTACTTTATAACCAATTCATTTCGGCATATTTCTCGTGTCAGCAAATAATCTATTGCTTTTGAAATCTCTCCAAGAGTTTCAATAATTTTCAAGTTATAGATTTATGCAAGGGAAAAGACTCAAATATGCCACTAAACTATCAGAAATGACTCATTTATTTCATCTGTTAAAAGTTGGTCTCATTCATGCCATCGCCGTTATAAAATCGGTTCATCCATGTCATTACTTTTTAACTGTGGTTTTTAAAAAAATAGCTTTGTCATGTGGCCTCTTATTAGAGGTTCACGTCATTTTTTAATTTTTTTTTTTATCCATTAAAATTTTTTGATCCATTAAAAAGAATCCACCTACACTCAACCTATCACCTTAACCCACTTTAATATTACTCTTAATTTTGAACCTAGATTTGAACATATATAATCATTTAGTCTTCCAACATGAAATTTACATACTTGAATACTACGTTAAAAATAATATAGGTTAGAATAATTAATAATTTAAAATGGCAAATGAATAAATTGTGATTAAAAAATACTACGTAGACGTAGTACGTCTCGTCCACGTTAAAGAGTATAAAGGCTACCAAATAGTCAAGTCCACGAAATAATTAAGACTACCAATAATTCAATTATACAACTTATAATCCAAATTTAGAAGAGATTTTTAGGTATTCTTCCTAATTAAAAGTTGTGGTCCTTCATGTATGTGGTATTCTCTTCGTCCTAAATTATGTGATGATGTTCGGATTTCGAGAGTCAAAACAAATTATTTTTTAATCACAATTTATTCATTTGTCATTTTAAATTATTAATTATTCTAACCTATATTATTTTAAACGTAGTATTCAAGTATATAAATTTCATGTTGGAAGACTAAATAATTATATATATGTTCAAATCTAGGTCAAAATTAAGAGTAATATTAAAGTGAGTTAAGATGATAGGTTGGGTGTGGGTGGATTCATTTTAATGGATCTAAAAAAGAATTAAAAAATAACGTGGATCTCTAATAAAAGGCACTGTCATCATTAACAAGAAACAGGAAGACTCAATCACTATTAACAGTGTGTTTCATGTTTCAGGGATGAGGAAAAATCTATTTTCAATTGCAAATATCGTAGATGCAGGAAGTTATCTCCTATTTGGCCCACATGACGTGAAGTTCCTTCAAAATATCAAAAAACTCAAGGCAGATACCATTCATATCGGTAAGAGAGTTAATGATTTATATGTCTTATCTGCCTCTAACTCATCTATTGAGAAGATAAGTAGTAATCATACCGCATATCTATGACATGCTAGACTTGGCATATTAACATAGACAAATTAAAAGCTATGGTAAAATTGAATCTAGTGAAAGGATTACCTAACTTAAGCAACTTTGGTGGAGAAGAGATTTGTAAAGAATGTCAATATGGAAAGGCTCGTCGTCTTCCATTTGATAGATCTTTGACAAGAAACAAAGCTCCTCTAGAACTAATTCATAGTGATTTAATGGGGCCAACAAGAACTCCTTTGTTCTCCGGTTATACTTATATGCTCCTTTTTTATGATGATTTTGCTAGATTCATATGGGTTTATTTTGTGAAGCACAAGTCAAAAGTATTCAACAAGTTTCAGGAGTTCAAGGAAACTGTGGAAGGCGAGCTTAGTTCAAGAATAAGGCGAGTGCAAACAGATAACTACGGTGAGTTCACTTCTGAAGATTTTCTCTCTTTTTGTCGTCAGCATGACATTAGAAGAGAACTTATGCTGATACACCATAACAATATGTGTAGACACGTGATTTTTTACCCTCCCCGAGTGTAATATATTTATTTTTCGATATTAAATATTTATATTTGAACCAATATTATTTTAATTCTTATTTTATTTTTAATAAATTTTTATTTAAAAAATAAATAACTAAATGAAGTTAATTTTAGTATATTATTTATTTTTATTCCAATTTTAAAAAAATAATACAAATATTTTTAAAAATATTTTTTTAAAAAAAAATAGATAAGTTAGTAGTTTCAATACTATTTAATTATATATTTTTTGGCTATTTATAAATTTTATTGTATTTCTTTTAAATATAAAAATTAATTAATTATTATTTATTTATTATTATTATTATTATTATTTTTATAATTTTATTTATTTTTATTTTATTCATTTATTATTTTATTATTATCTTCTATTTTAAAATAAAAAAGAGAAAAAGTAAAAAAAAAAAAAAAGATAATCAATTCAAAAGTTAAATCATATCCTATCCTAACTACTTCCCTCAAAATTTCCCTATTTAAAGGACTCCCATCCCCCAAAACAAAAAATACGTACACTATCTATCTATCAGACTTTGACAGAAAAACATTAGAACCAGAGAAAAACACCGAAAAAAACAAAATAAAAAAAAACAGAGGGAGAGAACATCAAAAACAAAAAGTGAGAAAGAAACATCATTCAAAATCAGACAAAGAGAAAAGGGGAAAAGAAAGAGTGGTGAATTGAGTTTCGGGTTTCTGTTCGAGTTTTGGAGATGATTTCTTGCTTCATCACAGGTTTTATTCGATGTGTATCATTTATTCTGTAAACTTTATTGTAAACGAGCATGAAATAAAAATGTTCATGTAAAGATTATGTATTATTTGGTCTGTGTAGTTGATCGATTACATAAACTTTCTATTATTATATGTTATACTGTCAAATTATCAAATATTTATTTATTTGTACTGTGTTGAATATAAAAATACTGCGTATGATACTGTCCGATTTAAAATTAAAACAGAAAGAAAAATAGTAAAAAATATATATATATAAATAAACATTATACAGATCATTTACATACACTGTATCTTTTATAATTCTGTACATACACCAACATATCATACATATTACTTGTTGTTCTTATTTTTTACACTTACCGCACACTGGATACGTACATACATAGCCACTAACATAAATCAGAAAAAAAAAAAAAGAGTAAGTGAGAAAGGAAAAGGAAATGTTTTGGTCAAAAATAAAATAAAATAATAATAAAGAAAGAAAGAGTGATCGGAGAGGAACAAAATTGTAGAAACTAAAAAATAACTGAGAGAAAAGATTGGAAAAATTGAGAGAAAAGATTGGAAAACGCAAAGATCAGTTTTTGTATTAAGTTTTTCTTAACTGAAAATTTTTCTTTCAATGCTTTTTTTTTATCTGTGTCTATCAATCATATTGTGGTGAGTTTTTGTATATTTATATTATTATTTTATTATTTTATTTATTCTATTTCATTTTATCTTTTATTCATTATTATTAGCAAGGTTTAATAATTATTTGTTACTATTAATTAATTGTTTAAAATGAATTTTGTTTAAGTTTACTTTTAAAATTAATGACATTTCAAGTAATTAAATTTTTTAACGCTAGATAATTTTTAGGCACGTTTAAAATATTCGTCTCAATTAAGAATGTGGCATACACATCTTTCTGAGACATTTAAAAATTTAAGGATGCAATAATGCACCTTAACAAAATATTTTTCTAAAAATTAACTTTCATCGATTTATTTAATATAAGATAATAGATAAGTTTTAATATTAAAAATTGAGCGAAGTTAGGCCTTAACATAATTTAATAAAATAGTTTAAGTCAAGATAAGTCAATGAAAGCGATCGTGCTAGAACCACAGGACTCGAGGGGTGTCTCACACCTTTCCCTCGGTCAACAGAATTCCTTACCCGTTCTTCTGTTTTCGCAGACTTAATAAGAGTTATTTCCTTTTGACTAGGGATTCAATAAGGTGACTTGGAACACCACAACTCAATTCCAAGTGGCGACTCTAAAAATGATAAAAATAATCCCTACTCAATACCATCACTTTAATTGGAAAAACCCTTCGACTTCGATCCCTTCAGGCGAAAAAGGGGTGTGACATCTCTGGCGACTCTGCTGGGGAATAATAAGAATTCAAGATTTTTATATTAACTTATACTTGCTTTAATTATTGTTGATATTGTGTTTATTGGCCTTATGCGCTACTTGTCGCTTATTTACCGCTTTGATATTATTTGAACTGTATTATATATTATCTTCTCTCGCGTACCCTCTCTGAGTCTCTAAAATAGGATAGAGGGAATGCAGCATATGCATCCCACCTTCTTTTTGAGATAACCGGAGTGTCAAGGCACCTGGTGAAGGATATAGTCACACATGTTAGGCGGGGTTCGGATCGACAACGAAGGCAGTATTGCCCTGCTACCGACCAAGTTGTCCCTCCCCGGCTCGAGTGTCCGCTCGGGTAAGCCAGTCCAGACACCTATCCCTATTAGGTTTAAATTTAGAAAAACTGAAAACTCATAATCTGGTTATCCCTATTAGGTACCGCTTTATTTGCATCATATACATTTGACTTAGCGGGACTCGGCACAAGGGTCGGGTCTATCTAGGACAAGTGACCTACTTTATAAAGACCAACATGTGCATCCTACGTGCTCTTTGACATTTATTTGAAAGACTTATTTTATTGTTGACTGGCTTTTAGGCAACTTTAAAACGCAAAAGATTATATTATCCTCAAAATTATTGAATTATTTTTCAAAGGAAAATTTTAAATATAGAATAATATACTTTTAAGGTTTTTATGAACTACGAGGGTCTGATTCTCACTATTTAGCGAGCTACGTAGGAAGTCCTTCCCAGGATACGACCCTATCTTTTGAAAAAATTATTTATAGATTTATTGAGAATGTTTCAAAAATATGATTATTTTCATAATTATTTTTATAATCCTCAAATCCAATTTTTATATATCTTAATAGCCCTGAATCTTTAGGGATCATGAGGCTAAGTTCTTACAAAATAAAAAAAAATATAAATAAATCTTAACAGCCCTGAACCTTTAGGGGTCTTGAGGTTGAGTTTTGTACAACATAATTTTCAAGAACTACGCACACCTGATTCTCACATTAATGAGATACGTAGGCAACCCTTATCGGGTTCGGTGATATTCTTAAGAAAAAATTTGAAAATGTAAAGCCTTGACATATTCGTTATCTCCAAAGTCAAAAATAGTAAGGTGGTTCGTTTGTGGCTAAATTGGCATCTCACCAATACAACACCGGGGCCAAGAACAGGCAAGATGACCCACAGAAATGGTATAGGGCTTGAGATCAGGTGGTGCCGACTGTTAGAGATGAGGAATAAGAAGAAATGGCTAGGAAGGTGAAAAATTTAAAGCAAAATATGAGAAAATGCAAGTACTTGGAGAGAAAAAGAGAGTTTCTTATGAGGATTTATACATGTTTCATGATGTTCACTTGCCTATAGAGTCCAAAGCACCAAAGTTGGATATGTACGAGGGTCATGATTATCCTTCGGCTCATCTAAAAAGGTTTTGTCATCAACTAAGAGGAGCAAGAAAAGAAAAACTTTTATAGCTTATTTTGGATAGATTCTAATGGGGATCGATATTTTCAAAATGGTTCAGAAAACTTTGGGCTTAAAAAAAATGATGAGGTAGCAATGATTTTGGAGACTCCACTAAGGCTGACATGCAAATCAGTGACTAAGATGTCAAACTCGGTAATTCAGAAGTCACGTCACTCTCCGCAAAAAAAGAAAATTTTGGTAGTTTGTTTTATTTTCTTTCAGTTATCCCAAATTATTTTAGGGTTGTAGTTTGGGATCTATCTTAGCTTATTTTATTATCATTTTTGTTCAAATTCTTTTGTCTTTTCTGTCAACAAATGTGTGTCCTTTTTATTTTTATTTTATTTTTTGTTATATATTGTTTTGTTGTCATTCTTTTCTTTAGAGAGCTCTTTCTGTGGTGACTCTAATGATGTGATATGCATGTTGAGTTTTCAGCCAGATCTTAAAACTCAATCTATTGCTGAAACATTCGATCAAGAACATAGAGTTGAAAAAAAAAAGTAAGAAAAATAAGTAAAGTGTTAAGATGTTTGGGGACCTAGTTACATCCTCACTTGAATGTTTTGAGGCATTAACTTTGTGAATAAAAAATGACTTGGTCTTCAATGAGAAGGTTCAACTCAAGCATTAGTTTCAATGGTCAGAAAAAGCAAAAGGAAGTTAGCTAAAAAAAAAAAGAGAGAGAGAAAGTCATTTGTTGACGAAAGGACAACACAAGTAGACCTGTATGGTTCACAAGCTTAAAAGAAGTGACGCATGTGCACGTGCTCAGTCAAGGTCAATGTTGAAAAGATGTGCATGATTTTTTTTGTTGCACTCTCTCATTGCATGTTATGAACTTGCATTTTTAAGGATTGATATGACGAAGACATTTTATTCTTCTATCCAAATGTTGTGTCATCCTTTGTTATACCCTTTGTGCTTGAATTTTATTTTCTTTCATAAACCTCTTTTGAAATCAAAATAGAGTCTGAAAACATCAAGCAAAAGCTAAAGTCAGAAAATTTTCAAAAATAAATAAATAAAGAAAAATGTGGTAAAAAGAAAAAAAAAAGAGTCAGTAACAATTACAAAAAAATAAAAAAATCAGAATCAAGAAAAATAACAAGATTCCTGAACTACGTTTGACCTGATTCTTGCTATGACAAGATACGTAGTGATACAAGATCGACATGAAAGACACAAAAACATACACCAAAATAGTCAACGATTTGAAGAACCGAGAACCCCCTTTGATGACCTCTCTCGGATTCACAAGAAGAATAAGAAAGGAAATGACTTCAAGAGTAAAACACACTAAAAATAATAATAACACTTGATGAACAAGATGCAATAACAACAACACACGGTTACAAGACAAGAACACAAATGGATTATACTAGATATAGACAAATGATTACAAGAAAGTAAAGATATATAGATAGATAGACAAATGAAGATGTAATATTAACAATTCAAAAGCTTATTCCACTTTTGAACCTTTAATATCACACACAACCTAAACCTATCTCTTACGTGACCTCAAGGGAACCGGAACCCCCAAGAAATCTCCGTTTCTAAGCAAATCATCAACACAAGGATTCCACCTTGCCCAAAGATTCCACCTTGAAAGAGGCTCTCAAAAGAGGCTACAAATATGTCATCTAAAATCTCCTCTTAAAATGAAGGCAAACTAGCTATTTATAGGCCATGGGTCTTTATTACACAATGGGCCCAAAAGTGACCCTAAAAGCTATTGGTCCCAAAAGTGACCCTAAAAGCTATTGGTCCCAAAAGTGACCCAAAGCCCAAAATAATGTCATGGGCGTCCATGCTCTCTCGAAGCCCACACTATCTTCCAAACACGTCGTGGCTCAATGCTCCCGTGGATGACATCATCAAATGTAGCTTCTCCCGCGCTCCAAGCTATCATCCACATATGTATTTGTTCCCCTAAAACAACTAAATCTTGGATCCATAGATGTGATCCTTGAAGCATCGATTCCAAAGGAGTGGAGCCCATTGATCTTGTATCATCCTCTCTTTCTTGAAGAGAATTCATCCTCGAATCCAACTCCTTTATCAACTTGTCGTTGCACCTTTCAAATTTGAAATTCTTTGGTAAGAACTCCGTTAGGCTTTCAAGCTCATTTTCATATGGTATTTTCCTTGCATCCTCCTTTGATATTATTTGTTCATGAACCTGCACAAATGAAGGAGCGATGCTAGGTAAAATGCTAGCATCATGGTTAGCGAGTGACAAAGGTTCCATGTTAGAATTGGTCTTCTCAATTTGGATTTGGGTTGGATGAACAATGTCATCGGGAACTTTGTTTGTAGTGGGAACATGTTCTTGAAGTGGAATCGGATGTGGTCTTTGGTAATGAGGTGTTTGTTGGTGGAATTGTGGTGGTTGGGGTACATTTGGTGGGATTTGGGTAGTAAGACATGTCACATTTTCCATGTTTCCTTCCAAATGTGACCCATCCTTCTTCCAACTATTCAATTCTTGTCGCCAATCCATGAGAGTTTTCATTATCGTCTCTTTTGAGATAGGTTGGATCTCATCTCCCAAAGCCATGGTACCTATAAATTAGTCACTCAACACAACTTTTTCTTCAATTTTGAGGATCAAACACCACCTTTTGAAAAGAATTCAAGATGAAGGTTTGAATCTTCTCAAGAACACTCAAGAGCACCTAGAACTTCAAAAATCTCTAACTCTTGAACCGATGATCGGAATGCGATGAAATTTTGAACCAAGGCTATTTTCAACCTTCTAAACACATTCCAAACATCAATTTGTTCAATTTCTCAACCAAAATTTTCAGATCTTGAACCCACCTCTCTTTCTTCAAGTTTAAGCCCACATCAAGGGTAGAACACTCAAATCAACTCCGATTTGGCTCAAATTCGAACCCTAGACTCCTATAGTGTTAGAGAACAAGAATCTAACACTAAAAATACAAGAAAATAATAAAATCAAAGACTCAAATTTTGACCTAGGGTTAAAAACGGGAATAGTACTTTTTTTGAATTTTTTGATTTTGACACTTTTTTTTTTTTTCAATTTTCAAGATAACAAACCCAAGATTGACTTCGTAGGAACAAAATCAAGCTCAGCTCTGATACCAAATGATATAAGATCGACAAGAAAGACACAAAAACATACACCAAAATAGTCAATGATTTGAAGAACCGAGGACCCCATTTGATGACCTCTCTCGGATTCACAAGAAGAATAAGAAAGGAAATGACTTCAAGAGTAAAACACACTAAAAACAACAATAACACTTGATGAACAAGATGCAATAACAACAACACACGGTTACAAGACAAGAACACAAATAGATTATACTAGATATAGACAAACGATTACAAGAAAGTAAAGACAGATAGATAGACAAATGAAGATGTAATATTAACAATCCAAAAGTTTATTACACTTTTGAACCTTTAATATCACACACAACCTAAACCTATCTCTTACGTGACCTCAAGGGAACCGAAACCTCCAAGAAATCTTCGTTTCTAAGCAAATCATCAACACAAGGATTCCACCTTGCCCAAGGATTCCACCTTGAAAGAGGCTCTCAAAAGAGGCTACAAATATGTCATCTAAAATCTCCTCTTAAAATGAAGGCAAACTAGTTATTTATAGGCCATGGGTCTTTATTACACAATGGGCCCAAAAGTGACCCTAAAAGCTATTGGTCCCAAAAGTGACCCAAAGCCCAAAATAATGTCATGGGCGTCCATGCTCTCTCGAAGCCCACGCTATCTTCCAAACACGTCGTGACTCAATGCTCCCGTGGATGACATCATCAAATGTAGCTTCTCCCGCGCTCCAAGCTATCATCCACACACGTATTTGTTCCCCTAAAACAACTAAATCTTGGATCCATAGATGTGATCCTTGAAGCATCGATTCCAAAGGAGTGGAGCCCATTGATCTTGTATCACGTAGGCAGCGCTACTCTGAGGTTCGGTCCAACCAGACGAAGATTCAAGTTACCCAAAATGAGATAAAACTGGGGCAAAAGTTTATTTTCTTAAAAAGAGTCGATTCCAAAAGTTGTATGCTTCACCCAATATTATGTAAATTTTTGAGCCTCATGCCTCCCTTTCTTTCTAACCTTTTCCAAAAGCCAAGTTATAACCAAAGAAAGACCTTCAGATTGATTTTTGAGAATGTCAAGGCTAAACATGTTATGGGTGCATGATGTTTCGTATGATGGATGTTATTTTCAAAAAAAAAAAATGATGATGAAAAAAAAATTGAAAATTAGAGAGTCTTATTGGTGAAAACCCGTTTGGACACCATAAGGCGACGGTGAGCTGAAAAATAATAAAAATGAGATCGGCTCGTTGACAAAAATCCATCGAGGTGTCACTAGCCGAAGGAGGATTGTGTTCTGGAGGGAGCATGTTCAAGAATGACTCCATTTTAAATTCAATAAGTGGGCAGAAGTTGAAAATTATTAGTACGGGTAAATCTGGTTGTGTAATTCAAAATGAATGTCATAATCACTGAAATCACCTGCCATACACATATAAGTTTTCATTTTTGATGCTTTTAAAAAGTGATGTCTATTGTCCTTTTTTTATTATTATTATTATTTTTCTTTTTGATTTTGTGTCTTTGTTGTCGAATAAAAAATTAATATAGTCATCTTTCACATATTTTGAGTCAAATTTATGTCAAGACAAGTGAGAAAGAACTTCAAAACTTGCCACCAACTCCCTCAATTGCACAAAGCATGGAAAAGGGATGATGCAACAAGTTAACATGCTTCAAAATAAAGTAAGATATTCAAGAATGCTTGTCACCCGATAGTTTTTGGACTCATAGAAGTATAAGAGGTGTATTTGAAGTTGAACTTAGAGGCATCATGATTTGAATCAAAAGGTTTTAGTAGTCAGAATTTGGGGTCAATACTACAACAAGTCAACAATACCTATCAGTGATTTGCACTGGAGCTGAGCATGACAAGTACAAGAGATCGCCTTAATCGCCAAATGCCACAAATTAACCACCGTGTTTTTAAATTAAATTTTTTTTCTTTATATGAAACAAAAACATGTTATTTTCAAATCCAAGGCTTCAAAGCCTAAATATCAAAATATGCAATTCCTCACTTTTTGCAAATGCAAGGGGCAATATTGCTACACATGTTTAGTAATCACAATCATGGTAAAAACTCATCATCATTTATCCTTAGGAGACACACTTCCTATTCAGGGTATGTCAGATTTTATGTGTTAGGTAACACACTTCCTAATTTGAACTATCACTCCTAGAAAACGCACTTTTTAGTCGAGTCATTTTATTTAACCCCTAGGAAACGCACTTCCTAGTCTGAATAAGTCAGTTTTTCATTTGTTAGGTGAAACACTTCCTAACTTGAACTATCACTCCTAGAAGACACACATTCTAGTTGAGCCATTTCATCTAACATCTAGGAGACGCAATTCCTAGTCTGAATAAGTCAGTTTTCATTTGTTAGGTGAAGCACTTTCTAAATTGAACATTCACTCCTGGAAGACGCACCTTCTAGTCGAGTCATTTCATTTAACCCTTGGGAGACGCACTTTCTTGTCTGAATATTTCAGTTTTTATTTTGTTAGGTAACGCACTTCCTAACTTGAATCTTGATTCCTATAAGACGTACCTTTTAGTCGAGTCATCCTTCTTGATTCCTATAAGACGTACCTTTTAGTCGAGTCATTTTCTAAGTATAAATAGGGGCAAAAAATTTGTTCATGTTCATTGAATTTTACTTTCTTCTCAGGACCCTCTTGAATAATGGAATTTACTTTTTGCTTAGGCCCCTTCTGAAGAATGAGAATTTACTTTTTGCTCAGGACCCTCCTGAAGAATGAGAATTTACTTTTTACTCAGGATCCTCCTGAAAAATGGAAATTTATTTTTATGCTCAGGACCCTCCTGAAGAATAGGATGTTATTTTCCGTTTCACTATTTACTTGTGAGTCCAGGAGCCCGCCTGAAGAACAGGGTGAAGAAATTGTGAGTTCAGGATCCCGCCTGAAGAACAGAGTGAAGAAAGAGAAAGTCCAGGAGCCCGCCTGCAGAACAGGGTGAAGAAATTATGAGTTCAGGAGCCCGCCTGAATAATAGGGTGAACATTATCAGTTACAAGTTTAGTAGCCCGCCTGAAGAATAAGGTGAAGATTGTCAAGTTCAAGTCAAAGAAAAGTGTGAAGAATAAGTCAATTTTCAAGTTCCTACCCGATACCAAGAATCGACATGGAGGAACATTTCATTTTTCAAGTTTAACTCGAAATAACGACTCTCACCATTTGAGAAGTCATGAAGATTCAAGTCAAGATCCCAGAATATCTGAATAGATAGAATTTTTCACTTGTATCTTCAATTTTATTTTTGTTATTCGTGTGAATGTAAAAGCAGGTCGTCAACCGAAAACTCGACGGAACCTCACTCAACCTCTAACTCGTTCTCTCACCACTTTACCATTGAACTACATGTGGCCTGATTTCCTTATAATCCGGGATATGTAGGCGGTCCAAAACCAGGACTCGATCACATCTTTTATTTTATTTTATTTTTTTATTTTATCTTTACTTTTCGAATAATTGGAGGATCAAAAATCACCTCTTTGTCTACTTCTTTGTATGAAAACTCTTCGAGATTTCACACAAAGAGGGGCAAAATGTAGACATGTGATTTTTTACCCTCCCCGAGTGTAATATATTTATTTTTCGATATTAAATATTTATATTTGAACCGATATTATTTTAATTCTTATTTTATTTTAATAAATTTTTAGTTAAAAAATAAATAACTAAATGAAGTTAATTTTAGGATATTATTTATTTTTATTTCAATTTTAAAAAAATAATACAAAATTTTTTTTAAAAAATCTTTTTTTAAAATAGATAAGTTAGTAGTTTCAATACTATTTTATTATATATATTTTGACTATATATAAATTTTATTGTATTTCTTTTAAATATAAAATTTAATTAATTATTATTATTATCTTCTATTTTAAAATAAAAAAGAGAAAAAGTAAAAAAAAAAAAAAAAAAAGATAATCAATTCAAAAGTTAAATCATCCCCCCCCCCCCCAAAAAAAAATAAAAAATAAATAAAAAATAAAATACGTACACTATTTATCTATCAGACTTTGACAGAAAAACATTAGAACTAGAGAAAAACACTGAAAAGAAAAAAAAAACAGAGGGAGAGAACATCAAAAACAAAAAGTGAGAAAGAAACAACATTCAAAATCAGACAAAGAGAAAAGGGGAAAAGAAAGAGTGGTGAATTGAGTTTCGAGTTTCCGTTCGAGTTTTGGGGATGATTTCTTGCTTCATCACAGGTTCTATTCGATGTGTATCATTTATTCTGTAAACTTTATTGTAAACGAGCATGAAATAAAAATGTTCAAGTAAAGATTATGTATTATTTGGTTTGTGTAGTTGATCGATTACATGAAATTTCTATTATTATATGTTATAATGTCAAATTATCAGATATTTATTTATTTGTACTGTGTTGAATATAAAAATACTGCGTATGATATTGTCCGATTTAAAATTAAAACAGAAAGAAAAATAGTAAAAATATATATATATAAATAAACATTATACAGACCATTTACATACACTGTATCTTTTATAATTTTGTACATACACCAACATATCATACATATTACTTCTTGTTCTTATTTTTTACACTTACCGCACACCGGATACGTACATACATAGCCACTAACATAAATCAGAAAAAAAAAAAAAAAAGTAAGTAAGTGAGAAAGGAAAAGGAAAAGTTTTGGTCAAAAAAAAAATAATAAATAAAAAAAGAGTGATCGGAGAGGAACAAAATTGTAGAAACTAAAAAAATAACTGAGAGAAAAGATTGCAAAAATTGAGAGAAAAGATTGAAAAACGCATAGATCAGTTTTTGTATTAAGTTTTTCTAAACGAAATTTTTTCTTTCAATGCTTTTTTTTATCTGTGTCTATCAGTCATATTGTGGTGAGTTTTTGTATATTTATATTATTATTTTATTTTATTTATTCTATTTCATTTTATCTTTTATTCATTATTATTAGCAAGGTTTAATAATTATTTGTTACGATTAATTAATTATTTAAAATGATTTTTTTTAAGTTTACTTTTAAAATTAATGACATTTCAAGTAATTAAAGTCTTTAACGCTAGATAATTTTTAGGCACGTTTAAAATATTCGTCTCAATTAAGAATGTGGCATACACATCTTTCTGAGACATTTAAAAATTTAAGGATGCAATAATGCACCTTAACAAAATATTTTCTAAAAATTAACTTTCATCGATTTATTTAATATAAGATAATAGATAAGTTTTAATATTAAAAAATGAGCGAACTTAGGCCTTAACATAATTTAATAAAATAGTTTAAGTCAAGATAAGTCAATGAAAGCGATCGTACTAGAACCACGGGACTCGAGGGGTGCCTCACACCTTCCCCTCGGTCAACAGAATTCCTTACCCGTTCTTCTGTTTTCGCAGACTTAATAAGAGTTATTTTCTTTTGACTAGGGATTCAATAAGGTGACTTGGAACACCACAACTCAATTCCAAGTGGCGACTCTAAAAATGATAAAAATAATCCCTACTCAATGCCGTCACTTTAATTGGAAAAATCCTTCGACTTCGATCACTTCAGGCAAAAAAGGGGTGTGACAATATGGAGTGGGTGAAAGAAGAATTCACCACTTTACAGAGACATGTAAGAGCTGGATTCATGCCAAAAAATTACCTAGAGCCCTATCTGTTATGTTCATATCCGGATTTTCAACGGAGCAAATTGAATCCTAAGGCAGGAAAATGCATATTTGTTGGATATGATGAAAGGAAAAAGGGTTGGAAGTGTATGGACACGAAAACTCATCATTTCATTGTTTCTCGAGATGTCATATTTTATGAAATTTCCTTGTATTATGGAGTTGCATCAGAAGGAAAGAGTTCTAAATCATTGAACCCTGGAGTTTCAAACTTACCTATCACAAGTGTTTCTCCAAAGAATCAAGTATTTTAGAAAGAAGACCAACTAATACGAAACGGAGGAAGTATTTCTATCAAGAGTAAAATGAAAAACATATGTATAAAATATTTTTGATTTTAAAACTTGAACAAATAAATTGAAACAAATATTTTTTAGAAAGAAGGTCATCTAATACGACATTGATGATACAAAAGCTATTCATATTTTAATACTTTCTCTAATCCAAAATAAATGAATCGACACACACTTAAAAAAAATCTTTTAGGATATAAATTATAAATTACTTTCTACTATTACCCTTTTAATTATTCTTAAATTATCTATAATTTATGATCTATAATCTATATCTATAATCAATAATTCATCTATTATCTATAATCTATATCTATAATATATTAAAAGTGTGAAGACTCTTAGAAAAGTGATTTGGACTTTTTGCCCCTAGTTAAAAGACTATTCTTTAGACAAAACTGTTTTTTCACTATTTTCTTTAATTTATTATTTAATTATTTTTATTATATTAATTAGACTTCTTAAAATATATAGGACTCCAAAAATATATGAAATAATAATTAATTAATATTTTCTTTTCTACAATTCAATTAGAAAAATACTCCTAAAATAGGACTCTATTAAAAAAGTACTTTTATAAATAATAGAACTCTATTAAGGAAATACAAACACAATAATCAATAAATATCAAAAATAAGAAATTACATGTATAAGACCACCAACTTGATCAAAGAGATCAGAAGTACATATTTTAATTATTTGAATATATTATCAAAATCATAATTTCTTATCCAATATGAAAAAAGAAAAACAAAGACAAAACCCCAAATAAAGAGTCAAAATAGAATAGGGGAAAAAAACTTTCGTAAAAACACGTGCATGGCACGAGGTATGCACCGCCTAAGCGGAGAATCTTCCTTTTTCAAATAAAAACAATAGTAGTAATAATAATTAAAATTAAAATAAAGAAAACCTCTTTATATATTACTCCATACATTAGGTAATTATGATATTTTCATACTTTATATTCAGCTCCTAATTTTTGCTCCCATAAAATAAGGTTGGTAACTCTACCGATTTCTTAGCCTTTTCAATTTCTATCATTAGTTATATACCATGCTGTTCTAATTTCATGTTTTTTGTTTTTTTTTGTTTTTTGTTTTTCTTACTTTGTTTGTTTGTTTGCAGAATATGGTTGATGCTCATCTAACTTGATTCGGTTGCATGTCCAAATTAATGGATGCTTGATTTACTAACCCTCAAGTTCTTCACTGTTTTTGTCAACATAATAGAATTCAACATGTGTGTATATATATAAATCTTCGTTGTTTCCATTCGTCATTCTTTAGGGTCAAAATTTTCGCTCAGACAAGAATTAGTTTGATCAAAATTAAAGTTTTGTGATCCTTACTATATTGTTTGTTGTAGTTTACAAGTCGCTTTGGAGAATTTCTTGTGTAAATGTTCGGTTTAATTATATTATTTTGATATTTTTATTACCTTATTGTTTTATTTTAATTTATAGATGGTAGATGAATGTTGTTCGGCTTGTAAAAGTTAGGTTTAATTGTCTTAATATCTCTATTAGTTTATTATTTTGGGGTAGTTTGCAGTTCCTAGATGAATGTCGATCGGTTTTGAGAAAGTTTTGTGTGTAAAATTTAAGTTTAATTGTATTATTTTGATATCTCTTTTATAAAATTATTTTGTTGCAGTTTACAGGTGGTAGATAAATTTTGGTCGGTTTTGAGGATTTTTTTTAGCTAAAGGTTTGGTTTAATTGTATTGTTTTGATATCTCTGCTTTGAGAATTTGTTTTTATGTAAAAATTAGGTTTAATTGTATTATTTTGATATCTCTATTATCGTATTATTTTGTTATAGTTTACTGATGGTAGATGAGTATCGAACGACTTTGGAGAATTTTTTGTGGGTAATTATTAGATTTAATTGTATTGTTTTGATGTCTCTATCATTGTATTGTTTTGTTGCAGTTTACAGATGATAAATGAATGTCGATAGATTTTTAAAAATATTTTTGGTGAAGGTTAGGTTTAATAAATAAATTTTTCATCTTTACATACTCAAAATATATTAAATTTAATTAGTGTATTCATCTTTATTCGTTAAATAAATATCCTGTTTAGTACAATGTTTAAATTCATTAAAGTGAGATACACGCGTCATATACTAGTTCTCCAAAAAAATTTGAACCACTTAATAACATGTAAAATTGAAAGAAATCACCACGCTAAAAATGGTTCAAGAATTCATTTATTTATTTTAAATAATTTATTTTGGGAAAAAGGCTCAAATATGCCATTGAACTATCAGAAATGACTCATTTATGTCATCCGTTAAAAGTTGGGCTCATTTATGCCATCGCCGTTACAAAACTGGTTCATCCATGCCATTACTTTTTAACAGCCAGTTTTTAAAAATAGCCTTGCCACGTGGCAGCTTATTAGAGGGCCATGTCATTTTTTAAAATTTTTTTTTGATTCATTAAAAAGAATCCACCCAATTTTTTGATCCATTAACAATTAATTTGATCTATGCTTTTAAAATTTGATTAATTTTTCATGATCAAACAAATATTTAATTTTTTTTTTTTTAAATCTACTACTAAAATTTATAACCAAACGCTATTCTAATTAAGCATATAGTATGTCTTAGCATACATGAAAGATTTTGTCAGCCGAATGTAAGTAACTTTTTATTTTTTTATTTTTTTTATTAAGCATAGAATAACATCATCAGCATTAGGGGCGTCTCAAGCAAATTTATGACCTAAGACAAAAATCAAACGAAGGCCTTGCGTTTTATTTTTTTATATAAATTTTTCTTTTTTCTATAAATAGTATTTAATATATTTCTTAAAATTTGTAATTTATTATTACTAAACAAAAATAGGCCCCTTAAATTTGGGGTCTTAGGCGGCCACCTTTTCTCCTAAAGGGTTGAGCCGCCCCTAATCAGCATTCAACATTTGTACGTAACACTTTATGCATCATCATTTATCATTGCAAAAACAGGAAGGCGACAACATGACGACATAAATAGTATACGTAGAGTTGGAAAAATGAGAAGCTAACTATTAATAATATAATAATAATATTTGATGTTTATATATCCCTTCAGTTTCAACTGAAAAATGACAAAAGCTTTAGTTAACGTGAATTCTAAAAAAAAAAAGTGATAAAAAGCGTGGAGCCGTTCCCTTTTAGTTACTCACCCGTCAATTAAAATAACTATTTTATTATAATATATTTATTAAATGATGTTTACTATCGTAAACACCTAATTTTTGACCAAACCTAAGTGTTTTTTGCCATTTTAGCGTTCAATTTTTTTTAGGGTCTAAATTAGATATTTTAAATTTATCTTATTTTTACTAAATTTATTTGAAAATTTTTGAAAACTAAAAAAATAGAGTCACATTTTAAATAAGTTTTTATTTTATTGTTTATTTATTTTTAGGAAAAAAAGAAAATTTTCTAAATTATATTTGTTTTCTTCTTTCAACTTTTAATAAAGAATGTTGTGATATTAATATTTTTTAATCATATTCCTAAGACTAGCTAATTAACTTATTTTGTATTTTGTTAATTTTAAATAGATTTTATTCTTTTTATTTTATTTAAAATATTAATTAAAAGAAAAAAGAAAATCCTAAACTACCATTCTCATACCCTAAAACCACATCCCTATTTTCCCTCCAACACACTCCCATCATTCCCTCAACTTCCCACATCAACACTCATCTACAGAACACTACACACACTATACATACCACACTATACATACTCATATACAGATATACACACAGAGAGGAAGTGAACATTAAAGAGAAGGAGAAGACATGCACGGATTAGAGAAAAAAGAAACAGAAGAAAGAAAAAACTAAGAATAACTTAGAAAATAAAACCAAAGCAAAAACCCAAAAGCAAAACAAGAAAAACAGTAGGAAAAACGTAGAAAAAAATCAAAAAAAAAAGGTAGAAGAGAGGAAAAATTGGGTTTAGTGTTTGGAGTTCCGTTCGACGTTTTCAGGGAAAGCTTCCTTGCTACATTACTTGGTTTAAGTTGCTACTCAAGTTCTTGTTTAACTTCTTTTTTTTTTTTATGTAAATTTTCATGAAAATCCAAGCATGAATAAAGTTATCTTAATAATTTCCATGTTTTTGTAGTATGACGTACCAATATGAAAAATCAATCTTCCATTGTTTTATTCAAGTTCTTATATGCTTGTGGTTTGCCTATTTTGCTTAAGTTGATAAGGATAAACAAATTTTCGTTATGTTAATTTAAAGAAAAGAAATTTGATTTTACGAGAGGATACTGAAAGCATATTTTTAGAAGTGAAACGTAGTAGTAAATTTACGTATTTTTCATTGGAGTGTTATTCCATTTAGTAGTTGTCAGTTTGCTAACAAAGGAATCATAAGGCATCTTCGACGAAATCTAGTATAAAAAAAATGATGTAAAAAGAAAATTAGTAAGAGATGGAATGCATTTTGTTCCCACTTTTAAGAACACGAGAACAAATTTTAGTTCATGTAGTTTATATATAGTGGTGTTTTCTACTTGTATGAGGCCATTTATTTTATAGTTTGTTTGCTTAAGTTTTCATAGGTAAAAGTTTTCTTTTAATTGAAAAGGGTTTGGGGAAAAAGTGACAATCTTTTAATTGTATTTGAGTATTAATATTGTCAAGAGAAAATTCACGTCAAGTTTTAACGAATATAATGTTTTGATTAGATTTACTTAATCAACCATTGTTTTACGTGAAGTTCTAACTGGTATGATGCTAATTTTTATTTTTTTTACTCATCTTGATCAAGTTAGAATTGACACTTTTGTTTAATTGTTTTTTTTAAAAAAATATTTGTTTATGTTTCAGAATATTGGGCCTAAATTTAAATTAAGGCTTAATCAATTAATTTGTGTGAAATTTGAGTGAGATAGGTTCTTAATCTTTAGAAAATTTAAAAGTTTACTATACAGGTGAAAATTAACGATGAAGTTGCAAAACCCTGCTACCAACCATAGTTATAATTAAATTAACATATTATTTTAAAGCCGATCTAATCGGGATGGATAATTTTTTTTACATGTTAAAATCTTGCTTAGACTTGGGGAAAATGAGAACGGTTCATAAATGCCACAAAGGTGCGAGAAATATATCAAAATTCGTGGTAAGGCCGAAAAGTACTACTATGGGTAAGCCACGCATCAAGGCAGTTTTTAATAAATTCTCAACAAATAAAAGCAGGATGTAAGTAACTTTTAGGCTAACAAATGTTTTATATATCTAAAAGATTAACTTAAGTCAGACGTAAGTCATTAAAGCGACCGTGCTAGAACCACGGGACTCAAGGGGTGCCTAACACCTTCCCCTCGGTCAACAGAATTCCTTATCCGAATTTCTAGTTCGCAGACCAAAAATAAAGAGTCATTTTCTTTTGAACAGGGATTCAATAAGGTGACTTGGAACACCCAAATTCAATTTCAAATGCCGACTCTGTAAATAAAATAATCCCTATTCAAAGCGTCACTTTAATTGGAAAAACTCGTTTTCTCTAAAACCAACCTCCCTAGCGGGGTTGGATGCGGTGGAAAATAGGGGTGTGACAACTATTGTATTTGAAGTTAATTTGAAGAAAAAAATAATTAATATTAAAGGTAAAATATGACAACAAAAATATGAAAATAATCTTAATATGTCAAAAATGACAAAAAAACGAATCGAACGAGAATGTTTTAAGAATATATTCATGAAAGATTAATCAAATTTTAAAAGCATAGATCAAACTAATTTTCAATGGATCAAAAAGTTGTGTGAATTCTTTTTAATAGATCAAAAACAATAATTAATTTTTTTAAAAAAATGTCGTGGCCCTTTAATAAGCTGCCACGTGGCAAGACTGTTTTTAAAAATCGGCTATTAAAAAGTAACGGCGTGGATGAACCGATTTTGTAACGGCGATGACATAAATGAGCCCAACTTTTAACGGATGAAATAAATAAGTCATTTCTGATAGTTCAGTGGCATATTTGAGCTTTTTTTCTTTTTTAAACGCAAAAAATAATTGAATAATTTATTTATTTAAGACCAGAACTACACTTTATTCCAGTGCTATTTTGAAATCACCATGAATAACTTGACACGTGGTGGGAGTGTATAAATTGAGAAAAACTTGGAAGGTTGGTGTTGGCCGTGTATACAAATGGTCATTTGTTAAATGGAAGAAGAAGAAGGCTCCTCTGATGCTACTAAATTGCCAGCAGATTCAATGCCACCAGAAATCATCACTGAAATCCTCTCGGTAAAATCTCTGTTGAAATTCAGATCTGTTTCGAAAACTTGGAAGGTTGGTGTTGGGTGTATACAAATGGTCATTTGTTAAATGGAATGTGAAGAAGAAGGCTCCCCCGATGGCACTCAATCTCCAGCAGATTCAATGCCACCAGAAATCATCACTGAAATCCTCTCGGTAAAATCTCTGTTGAAATTCAGATCTGTTTCGAAAACTTGGAAGGTTGGTGTTGGGTGTATACAAATGGTCATTTGTTAAATGGAAGGTGAAGAAGAAGGCTCCCCCGATGGCACTCAATCTCCAGCAGATTCAATGTGTATTCTGCCACCAGAAATCATCACTGAAATCCTCTCCAGGCTTCCGGTAAAATCTCTGTTGAAATTCAGATCTGTTTCGAAAACTTGTCTTGCTTTAATCTCTAGCCCTGAATTTATCGACACCCATCTCAGTTTATCAGCTAATAAGGAAGAGATGCTCCATTTGATTATTTTGGAGATAAGTGGGGTTACAAAGGATGTCCTGTTATGTCTTTATTTCATAACTCCGTTACTGAGCCTGTTGACTTGGGTTATCCCATTGAAGACGACAGTTATGATCTCCGTATTGAGGGATGTTGCAATGGGTTGGTATTACTTTCCGCTCATGAGTCCATTAAATATTTGGTTCTATGGAATCCAACAATTAGAAAACACAAGAATTTGCCTGAATTTAGACCTAGGCGGGAAGAACCATATTACCGTCCCGTATATGGTTTTGGGTATGATGAGCTCCATCGTGATTATAAGCTTATGGGTATTTGTTATCATTAAACTGCTAATGAAAGGGTAGATGACGTTGAGATCAAAGTGTATAGTCTAAGGAGTGACTCTTGGACTAGTATTGATTATTGCGGTGAGACAAACTTTATCAAAAACAATGATGGCTCTTATGTAGACGAATTAAATTTTCCAGCCGTGTTTGCGAATGGGAAGCTTCTTTGGGATATGGGCCGCGAGAAAAAGGATATTGTTTCCTTTGAATATAGCTAATGAGAAATGGGGTAAGGTGGAGAAGCCCTCCTTTGATGTGGGAGAGAATAAATTGTTTCTGTGGACGTTTGGAAGGGATCTTTGTGTCTATGGCAATTGCATGGAAACTACTCATTTATGCATTTGGGTTATGAAAGAGTATGGGGTTAATCAATCTTGGATAAAGAAGTATACCATCAAGTATCTGAATGAAGGTGATGCTTTTCCCCTTTTTTTGTCAAATAAAGGTAAAATGTTGTTCTTGGTTGACGCACATTTCTGGGTATCCAATTCAAAACACGACTCACTCAGATATACAGACGTTACTAACCTTTCAAGCGTTCATGATGTAGCAATCTACATTGAAAGCCTAGTCTGGCCTTTTTCAACCCAAGGGACAGATAATGCTGCGAAAGAAAGCTGGAAAAAGCTCATATCAAAACAATCAAGTAACAAATAACTTGTAAGACTACTTTCTCCTCAAGTGCTTTCAAATTCTGTTTGTTATATATTTCAAAAATTGAACAGTATGCACAAGTGAAGGAACTCTTTAAACTATATTGCTCCTGGACTTGATTTGGTTGTCTTCTTGTTGGTAACCATTAGATGTATAATTTCTTCCGGACCAATTACTTCTCATTATTTTACAATTTTGGTCATTTCTTTCACTTTGACAGTAACATACATTGAAATAAGCAATAGTGCATTGCAGGGATAAAAAATTTAGGAAGCTAATTTTAGCTGCTTTGGTTAAGTGAATTTAATTATAAAATATATCTAATGCATATTTTATTATTTTCATAAGAAAATTTTTATGTTTAAAAAATTACAATTGACCAATTTATCAAAGCACATGCATTGAGCCTCAGAAATTTTGTAAAAATTTAGTTTTGAGTTTAGTTTTTTGTTTGAGAAAGAGGCCCAGAAAACAAGTAGAACCTTGAAAATGGAAGTACTTTGATTACAGTGATCTATTTAATCCTTCACGTCTATAAACGTATACGCCTCTTATCTGTATATGTCATAAATACTATCTATATATAATGTGATATTTTGAAATTTGGACCCAATTCAGTGTAAAGAAAAAAAAAAAAGCCTATAATATATACATACTTATATCGACTATGCACAAATTATCAAAGATCAATCATATTGAATACAACAATAATCTACAATGCTTCTTTTTTGTTCTTCCTCTTCTACTTCTCTGTTTCTCTGAACTCTACTACTTCTTCTCTATATTGCTTAGTCATCTAAGATTTTAGCGTCACTACCCTGTTAATATTCACGTTATCAGAGCATATACTGACTTGAATCAGTACTCGATCCTAGTTCCCACTTGAATCTGCATTGCTTTTTGAACTCAAGAACATTAGAATCTGACAAGTCTTCTGCAAATCTTCTCTAATCAATTGCAATGGCGACTGGTGTGAATGGAATTGATATTTCAACTGTACCTCCAGTGAATACTTCCAATGGCATTTCTGCTTTTCAATTTACATCTACCACTTTGGATATTAATCATCCCATGTATCTCCTCACTGCTGATATCTCAGGTACTTCATCACTTGTCTCAGTTCAGTTTAAGAGAAGTGAAAACTATGTTGTATGGAGTAAAGCAGTTAGGATTGCATTGCTAGGTCAAAATAAATTTGGGATGGTTGATGGTTCTTAAAAGAAAGAGAGTTTCTCTATTAATTTAGCTAATCAATGGGAGAGAGTTAATGCTATAGTATTGTCATGGCTAATGAACTCAGTATTTAGAAACCTTCTTGGAGGGGTACTGTACATGCCTCGAGTGCTTATGATGTGTAGGTTGATTGTAAATAAAGATTTGATAAAATAGATGGATCAAGAACTTACAATTTGCATCAAGAAATCACAACTATGTCTCAAGGAGTTCAGTCTGTTTCAGTCTACATTACTAAGTTGAAAGACTTTAGGTATTTAGCGGGGAAATTATAAGATTGAGATGTTGAAATGTGGTATTCATAGTTGAGATCATAGTGGAGAAGAATCACAAAAAAAATATTTAAAGGCCATTAGACGTATCATTTGAGGTAGAGAATGTTTCTAATCTATTCTTATGTCCCGTGGGAATCTCATCTCATGTCTTGTACCAATCTTAATCAGGCCGAGAATTTTTAGGAAAATTCATGCTTTACAATATTTTGATCATGTTCCATAGAACACATGTCAAGATCATGTTGATGTCAAGTTTCGTTATCTCATGATTTGTGCTTACACAATTTACTTGGTGATGCCATGAAGCTCTTCTTGAATGTTTCACCGAGGAAAATAAAATTCCTAATGTGAGATTACATCCATTGTTCCATACTTCTATAGCTTCAACAAAATCCTACCCATCATTCGAGGACGAATGATTCCAAGGGGAGATAATGTAACACCCTGCATTTTTTAGGCTAGAATTCAAACCGTCATTCCTATGCGTATAGACCCGAACCCGATGATTCCTTGTTAATATATGTGTGATGATCAATTCTATAGTGTGGGAATACCTTTTAATATGAATTGAGGTCACAGATATCTCCTTACTCAAAGACGAGTTGAGAACATTTCTATCAATTAAGTTTTAGTGAATGTTTTAACTTGGATCACTTTTAAACGACTATTACTCCTTGTATATATAATGAGTTATGTGGCCTACTATATACCAAAAGAAAGATCTTCGAGTCCTCTTTTCAACGCAATTGGTTTCAACTTAATCCGACATTGGAGTAGGAAGTTATGCTCATTTTACTTTGGAGTGTCCGACTATCAAAAAGTGACGACGAAGTTGACGAATTGTCAACTAGGTGACGACTAAGTTGACGAGCCGTCAACTGGGACACAATCCATCAACCTTAGTCGTCACCCTTAATTAGAAAGGAGCAAATTCCACCTATAAGTGACTACTAGGGTTATGGGACGTCACAAAGTTGACGGCTCGTCAACCTAGTCGTCAGCCGAGGAAAACTCAGCATTTTTGTTGGTTTCTCTAGGGGTGTTTTGGTCTTTTCCTCACCCCAAAATCCTCCCCCACAAAATAAATCATACCATAAGCATTATTATTCATCCCTAATTAGTTTTAAATATCTCATAATCCTCTCCACTCTCAAGAACAAGAAAATATTAGGGTTTCTTTCAATGCTAGATTTCAAGCTAATTCAAATTCCTTTTCATCAAAAAAGGTACGTGGGGCTATCCCAAACTTCATGCGCATAAAATTTATTGTTCAAACAATTTTATAATGTATATAGTTTCCTACACGAGATGGATTTCGAAATGGTTGAAGAACATGTATTGTAAATCCGTTTTATAATGAAATCTTACATAAATTATGAAGTTGTTTGACGAAACTTGGTTGTTTTCATATGTACATATGTTATTGATTTGGAAAGTTATATTAGAGCAAGATTTACGTGAATTCCCTCTCTTGTTACGAAATTCATTGTTTTCACAATGTTATAGATTGTTTACATGGATGATTGGAAGTTGATTTAAGTGTTTTTGCCAACGTTGATGGATTGTTATTGTCTTATGAAAGAATTGAGAGGGTTTTATCATTGTTTGTAAATTCTCATATAATGTTTAATTATGACCATGTTTACGATATGTAATGTTAATGGGTCATTTCAATTTTCAGGTCTTCATTTATTTGGGATGCCCGTCACAGCCAGGGCTCTGATTCAGATTGTGACAAATTATATTTTGTTGCAACTCCATATCTGGTCCATTTAACTGTTGGGTGAGCTAGTGCCCAGAACATTTGACATTTTGTATAATTAAGGATATAATGAGTCTGTTCCTATTCAATACTACTCCCTCCGTTTCGTTTTAGTTGGCCCTTATTGACTTGACACACCCCTTAAAAAAATATTTAATAGAAGCTTATTTAACTATAATAACTCTATTAGTTATGCATTAAAAATATGTATTTGAGTAAATATACTTTGTTTAGTTATTTAATGTTGAGGATAATATTGGGAGAATATAATAAAATCCTCTTGATTTCAGCAAAGGGACAACTAAATTAAAACTAATATTTTGAGAAAGAGGGTCAACTAAAATGAAACGGAGGAAATATTATTTGTACATATCATATACTCCCTCCACTCCTAATTAGTTGTCGTCCTTACTAAAAATAAGGAACAATCCTTAATACTTGTCATTTTACAAAATCAAGGCATAATTAGTTACTTGTTTCATTTCATATTAGTTTGCCCATATATATTTGACACATCTATTAAGAAATCAATAAATAGAGATGTATTTTTACATATTTACCCATGTATGTCTTTTAAAGCCCAATAATTAATGCAATGATTAACATTAAAATTTGATACATACTCCTTCCGTCCCATTTTACCTGTCCCAAATTTTCTAATCTGGTGTCCCATTGTACTTGTTCTTTTTTACTTATCAAGATAAGACAATTTTTTTTTTCTTCATATTTTACCCTTTGCATTAATCACTTTTTCTTTAAATTAAAATATAAACATCATTTAATAGGTTTACTATGGTAAACTAGCCATGTTATTTATTATTTTTCTTAATAGCTGTGTCATCTCAATTTAGGACGAGTCAAATGGGACGGAGGGAGTATTACTCTATCTCATGCTTTACGTCTAGAAAGTTGAATTTTTATAATTAAAACTAGTAATAATCATTTAATTTTGATTTTGAGAATTGAGATTATTTATGCACCATTGAATAATTTTGAAAATCATAAATTATTTAGTATTCTTATCAAGAGTAAAACGAAACACATAAATAAAAAAATACTTTTAATTTTAGAAGTTAGGCAACTAAATTAGAACAAATATATTTTCATGCAACTCCGTACCTGATCCATTTAACTGTTGGATGGGCTAGTGCCCATAACGTTTGACATTTTGTATAGTTGAGGATACAATGAGTCAGTCCACTCGTATCCAATACTATTCTATGTATATATCATATATTTTGTTCGTTCCTAATTAGTTATCGTCTTAATTAAAAATAAGAAACAATTCTTAGTATTTGTCATATTATAAAACCAAAGCATAATTAGTTACTCTCTCCATTGCATATTAGTTGGCCCATATATACTTGATATAGTCATTAAGAAATCGATAAATAAAGATGTATTTTTACATATTTACCCTTGTATGTCTTTTATATTCAATAATCAACGTAATGATTAAACATTGAAATTTAATACATATTACTCTTATCTCATACTTTACGTCTAAAACATTGAATATTTATAATTGAAACTAGTAATAATCATTTAGTTTTGGTTTTGAAAATTGAGATCATTTATGGACCATCCAATAATTTTAAAAATTATGGATTATTTAGTATTTCTATCAAGGGTAAAATGAAAAATATATGTATAAAATACTCTTGCTTTTAAAACTTGAACAACTTAATTGAAATAAATATTTTTTTTTAAAAAGTCATCTATTATGAAGTGAAGGGAGTATTTGTTTCCACTTTTACCCTAGTAATAAATATAAAGAGATATTAATCTATGAAAAAAAAAAGAAACATAAATAAAGATGGGCAATAAATGAGGATTGTTTAGTCAAATTACCTCGTAATACTTTCCTATTCCAAAGTAAATTAATTATCGACATATGACACACATCTGAAGAGAAATTTTTTAGAACATAAATTATTACTTACTTGTCTTTTTAATTATTCTTAAATTATTTGACACGTGGTGGGAATAAAAGTAAATAGTACAGTTGAGAATGATTTGTGTCCTATTTTGAAATCACCACACATAACTTAACACGTGGTGGGAGTAGAAGAAGGTAGTACAATTGAAAAAACTTGTGTACTATTTTGAAATCACCACACATAATTTGATAAGTGATGGGGTAGAAGTAGACAGTACAGTTGAGATCACCGAGGATAACTTGACACGTGGTGGGAGTATATATATTGAGAAAAACTTGAAGGTTGGTGTTGGCAGTGTATACAAATGGTCATTTGTGACTCTGTGTTACTCAATGGAAGGTGAAGAAGGTCAATTTCCAGCAGATTCAATGTGTATTCTGCCACCAGAAATCATTACTGAAATCCTCTCGAGGCTTCCTGTAAAATCTCTGGGTCTGTTTCAAAATCTTGGCTTGCGCCCTGAATTTATCGATACCCATCTCAGTTTATCAGCTAATAAGGAAGAGATGCTCCATTTGCTTGTTTTGAATGATCTTAAGTTTGGAGATAAATGGTGTTGTTATAGAGACTGTCATGTTGCATCTTTATTTAATAACTCCGTTACTGAGGCTGTTGACTTGGGTTATCCCATTGAAGACGATAGTTTCAAGCTCCGTATTGAGGGATGTTGCAATGGGTTGTTAGGAGAGACTGAATGGTTTGTGCGGACCATGGGAAGTGATCTTTGTGTCTTTACTAAATACAAGGAAACTCATTTCTGCATTTGGGTTATGAAAGAGTACCGGGTTAAACAATCTTGGATGAAGAAGTATACCATCAGGTATTCAATTGGTCAAAATAGGTATTCGCCTTTTTTCATGTCAAATAAAGGTGAAATGTTGTTCATTCTTCCACAACCTTACATTATATCCAATACAAAAGATGACTCATATAGATATACAAACATTACTAACCTTGACAACAATATTAATCCACGAATCTATCTACATTGAAAGCCTAGTTTGTCCTTTTTGAACTGAAGGGACAGATATGTTGCAAACGAAAGTCTGGAAATGCTCATAGCAAAACAATTTGAGTAAATGCTCATAGCAAAACAATTTGAGTAACAAATAACTCAAATTCTATTGGTTATGTATTTCAAATATAAAACAGTACACACATGTAAAAGAACACTATTTAAACTATATTGCTTCTGGACTAGTTTTTGTTGTATTCTTGTTGTTAACCATTAGATGTATAATTTCTTCTTGACCAATTACTTGTCATTATTTTACATTTTTGGTCATTTCTTTCACTTTGATAGTAATGCTGACATAAGCAAGACAACATTGCAAGAATAAAAAATTTAAAGTTGACCAATTAATTATCAGAGCACATGCATTGAGCCTAAGAAACTTGGTAAAAATACATTCAGTTTTGAGTATAGCTTTTTGATAATCAAGGATGCATGTTTTTATTCAATATCGATCAGCTTAAGTGACGATTTTTAAAACATCCAACTACCTCAAAAACTAGACTGGGATTATAATTCGGGAGGTGAGCCCCCCGCATTGTCTTTGATCTGGATTTGCAGTAGGGCAAGAAACGAAGTTGCGCAGGGTAGTGTCCAAGCATAAGTGGATCTCTTTGAGATTAATGTCACCGGTATGAGGATCTTCTATGCATGCGACGTAGACATTATTATTTGCGCCAACCAGACGCTGAACAGCTGTGATGATAGCTTGCTTGGTATAGGTATTAGCTGTTGATGGCCTAACTCCTCCCTCAGCTAAGTAATCACGTAGATTATTCTTGTTGTTTATTGCGATCAAATTGTTATGTACCATTACTGCTCCTTTAAAGTAATCCGCAATTGGGAGAGCCTGACTTGAACAGAAACCATGTGTCGTCCACTCATGCTTCCAGAAGCGTTGGTCGTTGCCAGCTGCTAACAAATCAGGCCAAATAGCTTTCAGAGCTGTTTCCAACTTCGGGTCTTTTTGCATCTACTCATACAATTAAGTATATTTATTAGAAAAAGAAAGTAACAAGTATAATTAAAATACATTTAGATGTTACCCAAGTATTTATACTGTGTTCTATTTTGCATATACACGTACCACACCATCTATGTCCTTTGCTCCCCCTTGAGGCTGAGGACACTTCATGCTGTGTCCGATTGCATTGGCAGGCCATAATCCATGAATGGAGAAGATATCACCACGACCTGGTTTGCAAGGACGATTGTTATTGAATTTGCAGAAAGTGCTTTTCCATTGAAGAACATACACCATTAGGTCGTAAGAATTTTGACCCGTCATAACTCCAACGGACAGAAGTTGTACAAGTAGGAATACTACTGTCTTGAATCGATAATCGACCATAATATAATACTTGATCTAATGCAAGCTATTGAGTAGAGAGAATGGTTTATATTTTTTTGTTTAGTAATCATCCACTCAATCACTTATTTATAATGGAAATATTTACATTATGATGCAAATGAGCTGACCAATAAATTTGAATGGTAGTTAGTGATTAATATTGCTAACGTCTTTAGTTGGTCATAAGTAGTAAAACTTTGATTTAATATTTAATGCTTATCATTTATAACTAACAATAGTATTGATTAATATTGCTAACCTCTTGGTTAGCCATAAGAAGTAAATTTTTGATTTGCAAGTTAACGCTTATTATTTATAACTAAACAATAGTATTGAGTATCATTTATAATATATCACATAAATGAGAAAAGCTATAATTGCGATCAAATTGTTATGTACCATGACTGCTCCTTTAAAACAAAAACCATATTTTGTCCACTCATGCTTCCAGAAGGCTCGATCATTGTCTTTGCCATTGCTAACTGCTACCAAATTAGGCCAAATAGCTTTAAGATCTGTTTTCAACTTCTGGTCTTTGTTCATCTACCCATATAATTAAGTATATTAATTAAAAAAAGAAAGTTACAAGTATTAATTGAAATACATTTAGATTTTGGCCAAGTATTTATACTATGTTCTATTTTACGTATACATGTATCAGAGTATCTACGTCGGTTTTTTCCATTTGAAGATAAAGACACTTTATGTTATGTCCAGTTGCATTGGCAGGTCATAGGCCATGAATGGAGAAGATATCACCAGAACCCGGTTTGCAAGGTTTTCTTATGATTTTGCAGAAAATATTTTTCCACTGAACAATATATGCCATTAGGTCACAAGATTCTTTACCCACCATAACTCCAATGGATAAAAATTGAATTAACAGCAGTACTATTATCCTAAACTGATAATCCTCCATAATACGATCTGTGCAAACTATTTAGTATAGATGATATGATTATTTATATTCTTTGTTTAATAATCTGTCAGTTCAATCACGGCCCCTCAATAGTTGGCAGGCCATAGGCCATGAATGGAGAAGATATCACTGCATCTGTTTCAAAATAGTTGGTCCTTTTCCGAAAAAATTTCTTAAAATTTAGTTCTCTTTTATGAAATGAATAGAATTTTTTTTATGTTCTTCCAATATTATCTTATTATTAAATAACTAAACAAAATGTATATATTCAAATTTACATTTGCAAATCATAATTAATAAGGATAATTTGGTATAATAAATCCCTGTAAGTTTTTTCTTAAGGGAAGTATCAGGTCAACAAGAGTCTGGCTATTTTAAACCGGAGAGGGAGTAGATTATTAGGTACCCGCTCCGTCCGTTAATAGTTGTCTATTATTGATTTGGCACACAGGTTAATAAATTGTAAATGATAGGGATATTTTATTATTTCACCCTTTAAATATAATAAATTTAGGAAAAATCTTTTTGGCCATAAAATTTTTGCCATAATTTGACCACAATAGTAAAAAGCCCAACTCACGCTATAAACTAGTTAGTTTTTAGACATTTTTGCCCTTTTCATTATAAATTTTTAAATTTCTAACATTACTTTATTTAATAACTATTTTCCAATACATTGAAAACTATCCCAATACATGAGAATGAACAATTTATGTATTCTATTTTAATTTACAATTATATAATTAAATAATTACCAAAGACATAATTAGTGGATGATTATTCGAACTAATAATCAGTGATTAGTTAAGGTCCATTTAATGAACAATGGGCAACTCCTACATTAAGTTTTAGAAATGAATAATTTTTAATTGGCAATTAAATAATTGTCAAATATAATAGTTTGTAATTAAGAAAACAAAAATTAATTTTAATTGGCAATTAAAATTAGTTTGTAATTTTTACATTTGAAGTTGTTTAATTTTAGTTCAACTTTTAATTATGTATAGTTTATACTTTGTACATATTTTGAGAAATTTAATTAAGTTTTTTTTTTTTTATTTTATCTAGTTCGATTTTACAATTTTTTTAATGGATATGAAAATTAGTGTATGAAAATAGAGTTTTAAAAGTGAATTCTCTAAATAGTTACTCAAGTTTTAAAAATTTCCTTCAAATATCACTTATGTTTCATTTAGGATCACGATATCATTAACTATCACTTTTTTCCTCAAAAAATACTAAACACTTCAAAAGTCTTCTTCTCTCTTAGTTGGCATGTCATGTCATTAAATTTTTTTTTTTTTAAAAATACTAAATCTATTTAACTCATCAAACTCATTTAATCAAACTATAATTCTATTTTTTATTTTTGAAAAATGCATTAGTTTATTAAAAAGAATTTTTAATACTTAAATTTTTTTTATTGGTACTAAAACTTGACATATGTTTTTTCGAAGGTTATTTTTCTGAATGGTCACTCATATTTTTTGAGTTTCCTACAAAAATTACTTTTATCTTTTTAGAGATAATAATATGACTCAGCTATCATTATTATCCTCGAAAAAAATAAATATTTCATACGTCCCTTTCTCTTCTAAATATAGTAAGAAAATCAGGGCAAAAATCCTAACAAATCTCCCCTTTTTAACTTGATTTTCTTCACTTGATCCGTCTTCTCTTCATATCACGTGCATGAATTTCGTTCTTGATATAATCTTCATAACTGCTGCTTGCCATGGTTAAAAATAAGGTTTAAAAATTATCATGGTTAAAAATTAGTTTAAAAGTAATATTTTATTTTTATTTTTAAAGATGCAGCAGCAGGAGTGTTGAAAATATGGTTGAAACTTGTTCTCCACATGTAGTTCGACAAAAATCTTCATTATCATTCAAATTGTTGCAGCTTGATTTTGAAACAACTTTGAACCTATTTAATCTCGTCTCACCACACCATTGGACCATTGAACCATTAGCTCTGATACCACTTGTTGGGTTCGAAATCAAGAGAGCGTCATGCGAAAGCTATTAGTTGCAAACTATGAGACGATAAATAAGATGACAATGAAAAACAATACTAAAAACATACTTTTATTATATGATTTGGCCAATTGGCCTACATATAAAACTTAATATTAAAAAAACATAAAACTAATAAGAGAGAAAATCTCTCCCTAAACGAAAATCTTAAAAGACTACATTGTGGATGTTACTATGTTATTGTATGAGCAGGGGGGTCTTCTATTTATAGATGTCCAAAATCTTTCCTCCAAGAAAGAGGTTAGCCAAATATGAAAAAGAATTATATTTTTTCTTTCAGGAAAAGTAAAAGTAATTATGGTAACTTTTATTTTCCTTTTGAGAAAAAGTAAAACTTAAATATAGTAAGAAAATCAGGGCAAAAACCCTAACAAGGATGAAAAAGATAAACAGAAGTATAGAGAGGAGTATAAGATTTCTAAGCGAGAGGTGAAGTTAGCGGTCACGAGGGCTAAGGATGCTGCTTTCGAGAGTTTATACACAACGTTAGATAGTAAAGGTGGAGATAAGAAGTTGTACAGGTTCGCCAAGGTTAGGGATAGGAGGACTCGGGACCTGGATCAGGTGAAGTGTATTAAGGATGTGGACGGCAAAGTTTTGGTGGAGGAGGTTCATACTAGGAAGAGATGGCACTTACGTTTATTAGCTCCTGATCGAACGATGGATAAGATACTAGCATTGTGTTGGGGAATTTGGAGCATTTCGAGAGATTTCGTGGTTATGGCTATTGTAGACGCGTTAAGGTTTAGGAGGTTAAGGAAGCTATTCGTAGGATGCGTAGGGGTAGAGCGATAGGGACATATGAGATTCTGGTGGATTTTTGGAAGTGCACAGGAGGGGTAGGTATGGAGTGGTTGACTCGATTGTTTAGCATAATTTTCAAGATGGCGAGGATGCCTGAATTTTGGAGGTGGAGTACGATGATTCCGTTGTATAAGAATAAGGGTGACATTCAGGATTGCAATAATTATAGAGGTATTAAGTTGTTGAGTCATACTGTGAAGGTTTGGGAGAGGGTGGTAGAGTTGAGGTTGCAGAGGATTGTTACTATTTCTGAAAATTAATTTGGATTTATGCCAGGGCGCTCGACTACAGAAGCGATCCATTTTGTCGGGAGACTGGTGGAGCAGTATAGAGAAAGAAAGAAGGATTTGCACATGATGTTTATTGACTTAGAGAAGGCCTATAATAGAGTTCCCATGGAAGTTCTTTGGAGGTATTTGGAGGTATTTGGAGGCTAGAGGTGTACCAATAGTCTATATTAGGGCGATTAAGGATATGGACGATGGAGCCAAGACTTGGATTAGGATGGGGGGAGGGAACTCAGAGCACTTTCCCGTCTTGATGGATTACATCAAAGATCGACGCTAAGTCCATTTCGGTTTGCCTTGGTGATGGAAGTTTTGACACGGCACATTCAGGATGAGGTGCCTTATTATTTTATCACGACCCGAGCCAAGGCCCTATCCGCGATGAGTAATCCAAACCATGAAGGTCGGGACGCCCATCTAACTTGTAATCACATACACCATTCATATACAGAAAAGAAATGCGGAAGATAATATTGAATAAGGGATCATGGTCGTACTCTAGAAACAACATAATGTCAAGACTACAATTTCACAACTTTAAAACAATATCTGACTCCATCTGCAAAATCTCTACTACATAATCAAACGACAACTGTTTGAGAAATCTGGGACAAGGCCACCAATTGACCAAAACCATAAATAAATATTTGAAAGAAATAGGCCTTCTGAAACATAGAAGGTTCACCAATCTGAACTCTGCACTTCTGTCTGGAGAAAATCTACTGCTTACCAGGACCCCTAGACTGTGCCTCCGAACCTGGAGGGAGGAGGGGAGGGGGGGGGGGGGGTCAATACAGATGTACTGGTACACAAAGCAAATCCAAAATAATTATTTATATTTAACATGTGTGAGAGCAATTTAAAATAGTTCATAACATATCATATAGTAAGGAATCACATGGGCATTTAAAAGACTCTGTGAAGAAATCTGAAATCTGTGACACTCTTTGTATTACTTCTGTGCCAGATGGTATACCCTACAATCTGTAGTCCCACGGGATATATGGGATCTGCCATTAACTCGGCAGCCAAGCCCCCAACCCAAGTGTGCTGCAAGGGTCGAAGTCTCTGAATCCACTACGCCACACGGTCGTCGCCATTGTACAATAATAATCTGGCCGTATCGAAAAATATGATTTCAGGCTAAGAGTTACTTGAACTTATGCCTTCTTCGGGTAACCACCTAACTCTCTTTATGCCCATTTTTAGTTCATTAAACCTGCATGCTCTGAAAAACATACTCTGAAATCTTTAACTATGTCATGGCATATACACATATATGGTATCGTCATACCATTGACTTGCAGGCACATTATCTGAGCCATTCATAGCAAATCATATCTCTGCTTTCAAATCATGAAATTCAGGACCACCATATTAAAAATTCATTCAAGAACTCATATTTTAAAATTCATGTAAAACCATGCAAACAATTCTCTTTATCAACAATTCAACAAAACAATGGTGGTCATGTCCAAAGTCTCTTTATCATGCAATTCTTCTCTTTAACACAAAACATAGTTAAATCAAGAAACACCCTCTCAACAATTTGAAATCATAATCTAGTAATAGAACATTGATAAAACATTGTTCAAATCACAAAACATACATTTCAACTCTTTTCCAACAAAACCAGAATCTGTAATTTATCACAAGAGAGGAAGTTCATCATTTATACTCTCAAACAATCTTCAATCTCAATTCATACATAAATGTATACATGTAAATCAATTTAGGGGAAAAGACCCTAAGGCCAAAGCAATAATAACATTGAAACTTTCGGAATACATAATCAATAATATAGTTTTCAAAACCCCCTTAAAATACATGCTTCAAAACCTTTAAATCATGCTTTAATATTTTCAAGCCCATGTAGTTTTTAGGATAAACCCGACGTACCTCTATTTTAGAAAATAATGTATGTTTCTTGAAGCCTACGGTTTGGGGATTCCAAATCTTCAATTATCTTCTAAAATCCACGGTTGAATCTTGAGTTATTTGGAATTCTTGTTTGAAACCCTTAAGACAGTTTCTTGGAGGAATTTGATAAAGGATATGATTATGTTGCTAAAAAATGCCCTAAATCTCTTATTTTTACGACTTGGAATGAGGGAAAAAGACTAAACTGCCCTTGAGATTTTAAAATTCACTACAGGTACGCCGTTTAAGGCTTCACTACCTCGCGGCGATGGGTTCATCACTATACCCATCGCGACGCAGACTGATCGCGATGGGTAACTGGTTTTGACAAATGCTGATTTAGGGTTCACCACGATGCGGTGCTATCGCGGTGACCCTCTAGAAATTGACAATTACGGATTAAGGGCTTGGCGCGATGCGATGGCTTGTCCATGGAGAAGTTGAATACAGAACTCGCTCTAACTTCTCCACCGAGTGTCCGTTTTGGACGAATCTCATATCTACAGAAAGTTCACTCAATTTCCCACATAATAAAAAGTCAAAATTAGGGAAATTCTATATGGTTTAAACTTTACTCAATTTGGAAATCAACAGAAATGAGACTAAGTCTCTTTGACATTTAGAAAATTTCCAAGATTTTAACTCAATAAACAAGCTGCTAAGATATAACACATGAAGGATTTTATGGGGCGTTACATTATCCCCCCTTGGGATCATTCGTCTCTGAATAATGACGCAGAACATAGACTAGCACGACTTTAAGCATACTAAGGCATAGAAGGAATAGAGTAAATATTGTACCTTTCGCCCCATCATTTACCGGATTGAAAAGATTTGGGTATCTTGCCCGCATGTCATCTTCTGATTCCTAAGTTGCTTCTTCAACTTTCTGATTTCTCCACAACACTTTAACTAAAACTATTTATTTGCTTCTCAACTTCCGAACTTGGCGATCCAAAATCTCAATGGGCTCTTCTTCATAGGATAAAGAGTCTGTCACTTTGATTTATTCAACCGGCACCACTAATGAATGGTCTCTAATACATTTCTTCAACATGGATACATGAAATACCGAATGAACAGAACCCAAACATGCAGGCAACTCTAACTCGCACACAACTGCACCTATCCTCCTCACAATCTGATACGGTCCTATATAGCGAGGACTCAGCTTACCTTTCTTCCAGAACCGCATGACTCCCTTCATAAGAGAGACTTTGAGAAATACCTAATCACCAATCTCAGATTCTAAGTCCCTTCTTCTAACATCGACTTATGACTTCTGTCGACTTTGGGCGGTCTTAAGGCATTCTCTAATGATTTTCACATCCTCCATCACCTGATAAACAAGATTAGGCCCAAACAACTGGTCTCACCCACTTCATACCATCCTATAGGACCTACCTCTTCTTCCATAAAATGCCTCAAATGGTGCCATCTTAATACTGGAATAAAAACTATTATTATATGCGAACTCTATCAATGGCAAGTGTTCTACCCAACTATCTTTAAAATTAATTAGTAGGCCCTCAACATATCCTTGAGGGTCTGAATGGTGTGTTCAGCTTGCCCATCAGTCTGTGGGTGGAACGCAGTACTAAGGTTCACTTGGGTACCTAAACCCTTCTGAAAAGATCTCCAAAACTGCAAAGAAAACTGCGTACCTAGATCAGATATGATGGACACAGGTGCCCAATACAAATGGACTATTTCTGCAATGAACAGCTTAGCATAATCCTCTTCCGAATAGTTAGTCCTGATAGGCAAAAAGTGGGGTAACTTTGTCAGTCGATCTACAATCACCCATATAGAATCATACTGGTTTCGAGACTTCGAAAGTCCTGTAATGAAGTCCATATTGATCATCTGCCACTTCCACAAAGGCAAAGCTATCCCTTGGGAAGTGCCACCGGGCCTCATATGCTCTACTTTAACTTGTTGGCAATTTAAACACTCGGCAACAAATTTAGCTACATCACACTTCATATTATTCGACCAATATATCCCTTTCATATCATGATACATCCTAGTAGAGCTAGGGTGAACAACATACCTCGAATTGTGAGCTTCGGCAAGGATTCTTTTCAGCAAATCATCTACATCAGGTACACATAATCTACCCTGATATCTCAGAATACCGTCACCACCTATTTCAAATGACAACACCTTCTGTTGACCCACATCTTTCTTGATTTGCATCAAAATGGGATCTCCGACCTGTTTCTCTTTAATTTCTGCACATAGGGAAGATTTAGCTATCTCATGAACAACTACGCCTCCATCTTTAGAGTCCAAAATTCGCACTCCTAGATTAGCAAGACTGTGAATACCCTTCACCAACTCCCTCCTTCTCTTTTCAACATGGGAAATACTGCCCATAGATAATCTACTGAGGGCGTTAGCTACCATATTCTCCTTGCCCGGATGATAGTACAGGCTCATGTAGTAATCTTTTAAAAGCTCCAATCATCGCCTCTGCCTGAGATTCAATTCTTTCTGCGAGAAAACATACTGTAAGATCTTGTGGTCAATAAATATATCAACATGTATCCCGTACAGATAGTGCCGCCAGATCTTGAGTGCAAAAACTGCAACCGCTAACTCCAAGTCATGAGTGGGGTAGTTCCGCTCGTGCACCTTCAACTGCCTAGATGCATAAGCTACTATCTTACCATGCTACATAAGTACGCAACCAAGTCGCACTCGGGATGCATTATAATACACAACAAAACCCTCTGTACCTTCCGAAAGAGTCAAAACAGGAGCAGTAGTCAACTTGCCTTTCAACTTCTCAAAACTATTCTCACACAGATCTGACCATAAAAACTTTACCTTTTTTTGAGTCAACTTAGTAAGTGGTGCAGCTATGGAAGAAAAACTCTCTACAAACCTTCTGTAATAACCTGCCAAACCCAAGAAACTTCAAATGTCAGTTGGAGTCGTGGGTCTGAGCCACTGCCTCAATCTTTTGGGGATCAACCTTAATCCCTTCGCTAGACACAATATGCCCCAAAAAAGCAATAGAGTTCATCCAGAATTCACACTTGGAGAACTTTGCATACAACTTATGATCTTTGAGAGTCTGAAGAACAATTTGGGGGTGATTGGTATGGTCCTCATCACTTTTAGAATAAATCAAGATGTCATCAATGAAAACTATGACAAAAAAGTCTAGGAACAGACAGAAGACCCTATTCATTAGGTCCATGAAGGTTGTAGGGGAGTTAGTCAACCCGAAGGACATGACTAAGAATTCATAATGACCATATCTGGTTCGGAAACTGTTTAGGAATATCTGACTCTCTAACTTTCAACTGATGGTATCCCGAATGAAGGTCAATCATAGAAAAACATCTAGCACCCTGAAGTTAGTCAAAGAGATCATCGATCCTAGAAAGAGGATACTTATTTTTAACAGTGACTGTATTCTGTTGGCAGTAATCTATGCACATACACAGGGAACTGTCTTTCTTTCGCACGAAGAGTACAGGTGCACCCCAGGGGGATACACTAGGATGAATAAAACCTTTATCTAGAAGATTTGTTAGCTATTCTTTCAACTCTTTTAACTCTTCAGAAGCCATTCTATATGGCGGAATAGAAATAGGACGGGTATCTGGCAATAAATTAATGCCAAAATCTATCTCCCTATCAGGTGATATTCCTGGGAGATCATCTGGAAATTCATTCACTACCGTTACAGACTGAAGAGGAAGACTTTCAGCACTAGAATCTTTAACCCGAATAAGATGATACAAACAACCTTTAGACATAAGTTTATGGGCTCTGATACAATATATTAAGTGCCCTCTAGGTGTTAAGGAATGTCCCTTCCACTCTATCATTAGTTCATTCGGAAAAGAGAAAGTAATCTTTCGGGTTCTACAGTCTAGTGTGGCATAACACGAATAGAGCTTGTCCATCCCTAGGATAGCATCAAAATCAACCATATCAAGTTCTATGAGGTCTGCCACAGTATCCCGGCTAAGAATAGATACCACAAAATTCCTATACACCCTCCTAGCCATAATAGAATCACCCACCAGAGTGGAAACAGAGAAAGGTTCACTAATCACATCGGGCTCAAAACCAAAACCAACAGCCACATAAGGGGTCACATAGGATAAGGTAGACCCGAGATCAAGCAATACATAAACATCAAGAGACAAAATTTGCAACGTACCGGTAACTACATCTGGTGAGGCCTCGACCTCATGGTGGTTGGTCAAAGCATACAACCTATTGCGGCCATTTCCAGTGGCTGAAGTGGTGCCCTTCTGAGGCGGTGGTGCAGATGAATTCGCCCGCGACTTGGTTCCCCCAACATTACTCTTTGTTGCCGAGTCTCTCTGGATATGGCCTGGTTGGCCGCATGAATAGCACACCAAAGTTCCAAACTGACATCTCCCGAGATGATCCCCCCCATATCTCCCACAACATGGATATGACCGAGAGTTTTGGGCAATATTTCCCTGGGACTGCGCACCCTGCATTCTCAGTCCCTGATTGGGCTAAAATTTCTGGGGTCTCTGATCAGCTGGGGTCCTGGACACCGAAGCACTTACTGCGGACTGTGCATTGCCCTATTTTTTCTTCTTCTGCCATTTATTACCCAATTACTACTCTACGGCTGACTATCTGTTGTTCTGGCCCTCTTGGTCTGGTTGTCCTTCTCCATAGATTCAGTAATTTTATTTTCTTCTCCTCAACTTGCTGCATTTGGACTGACAGTCTGGCGAAGTCTATATCCCTGTTCAGCATTGCTCTCTGACATTCAAGCACTAGATCATCTGAAAGGCCGGATGCGAACTTCCTCATTTGGGCCCTTATATTACCCGTCATCTCAGGAACATAACGGGCCAGCTGGTTGAACTTTAGAGTGTACTCCTGAACACTCATCATTCCCTACTTCAGATTCATAAAATTCTCAGCTTTGGATTCACTCAACTCCAGAGGATAGAACCGATCAAGGAAGGCTTCCACGAATTCACTCCAAACTGTGGACTCAGCACTCTCACCCTTTGCATCCTCTCACTCGTTATACCATTGATTTGCAACATCCTTAAGCTGATAAGTTGCCGATTCCACCCCTTCTACTTGGTCTACATACATTACCTTAAAATTTTTCTCCATTTCATCCACAAACTCTTGTAGATCTTCTTCTACCTTGGTGCCAGAAAATTTAGGCAGGTTCATTCTCATGAACTAACCCACCCTAGTAGCCTCAAATATAACAGATGCAGACCCAACTTCTTTCGACCATTGAGCCTGAGTGGCCACCAACTTTGCCAGCATATGAATAAACTGTCTGAATTCTGTGATCGAAATATCCCTCTGAGAAGTCGGGGGACGGTTAACATTGGTCTGTGGAGCCTAAGGTGGACTGGTCGGGACTGGAGGGACTCCCAGAGAAGGGAAAGGTTCTGGAGTATGAGCTCTGTTACGTGTCCTCATCCCATAAGTGGGACAGACCTCATCAGTCTGAGCGTTCTGATTGTTAGCGCGACGTGGAGGCATGACTGTTTTTATAAAATACAATAGATCAATGATTAGGAACAGTTCAGACTCTAAGGCACGAACTAAATCACAAAGAAGGTAAATATTCCTAAACGCCTAGTATCTTCCTGCTTATAAGTGTGGCGCTACACACCCATAAATAAGATTCTACCCGACACGATTTCACAGACACCCTGGGACCATGAACCGTGCTTTGATACCAAGTTTGTCATGACCCAAGCCAAGGCCCTATCAACGATGAGCAATCCAAACCATGAAGGACTGGATGCCTATCTAATTTATAATCACATACACCATTCATTTACAGAAAAAAATGCGGAAGATAATACTGAATAAGCTATCATGGTCGTACTCTGGAAATAACATAATGTCAAGACTATAATTTCACAACTTTGAAACAGTATCTGACTCCGTCTGCGAAATCTCTACTAAATCAAATGATAACTGTTTGAGAAATCTGGCACAAGGCCCCCAATAGACCAAAATCATAAATAAATATCTGAAAGAAATAGGCCTTCTAAAACATAGAAGGCTCACCAATCTGAACTCTACACTTCTATCTGGAGAAAATCTACTGCTTATTAGGACCCCTAGACTGTGCCTCCAAACCTGGAGGAGGAGGGGGGTCAATACAGATGTACTGGTACGTTGAGAAAATCCAGAATAATTATTTATATTCAACATATGTGAGAGAAATTTAAAATAGTTCATAACATATCATATAGTAAGTAATCACATGGGCATTTTAAAAGACTCTATGAAGAAATCTGAAATCTGAAATCTGTGACACTCTTTATATTACATCTGCGCTTGGTGGTGTACCCTACAATCTGTAATCCCACAGGCTATATGGGATCTGCCATTAACTCGGCAGCCAAGCCCCCAACCCAAGTGTGCCACAAGGGTTGGAGTCTCTGAATCTACTACGCCACATGGTCGTCGCTAGCGTACAATAATAATCTGCCTGTATCGGTAAATACGGTTTCAGGCTAAGAGTTACTTGAACTCATGCCTTCTTCGGGTAACCAACTAACTCTCTTTATGCCCATTTTTAGTTCTTTAAACTTGCATGTTCTGAAAAACATACTTTGAAATCTTTAACTCTGTCATGGCGTATACACATATATGGTATCGCCATACCATTGACTTGCAAGTCACATTATCTGAGCCATTCATAGAAAATCATATCTCTATTTTCAAATCATGAAATTCAGGACCACTATATTAATAATTCATTCAAGAACTCATGTTTTAAAATTTATGTAAAACCATGCAAGCAATTCTCTTTATCAACAATTCAATAAAACAATGGTGGTCATGTCCAAAGTCTCTTTCTCATGCAATTCTTCTCTTTAACACAAGACATAGTTAAATCAAGAAACACCCTCTCAACAATTTGAAATCATAATCTAGTACTAGAACATTGAGAAAACATTGTTCAAATCACAAAACATACATTTCAACTCTTTTCCAACAAAACCAGAATCTGTAATTTATCACAAGAGAGGGAGTTCATCATTTATGCTCTCAAACAATCTTCAATCTCAATTTCATACATAAATGTATACATGTAAATCAATTTAGGGGAAAAGACCACAAGGCCAAAGCAATAATAACATTGAAACTTTCGAAATACATAATCAATAATATAGTTTTCAAAACCCTCTTAACATACATGCTTCAAAACCTTTAAATCATGCTTTAATATTTTCAAGCCAATGTAGTTTTTAAGATAAACCCCACGTACCTCTATTTCAGAAAATAATGGATGTTTCTTGAAGTCTACGGTATGGGAATTCCAAATCTTCAATTATCTTCTAAAACTCACGGTTGAATCTTGAGTTATTTGGAATTCTTGTTTGAAAACCTTAAGAGAGTTTCTTGGAGGAATTTGATGAAGGATATGCTTATGTTGCTAAAAATCGCCCTAAATCTCTTGTTTTCATGACTTGGAATGCATGCAAAAGACTAAACTGCCCTTGGAATTTTAAAATTCGCTACAGGTACGCCGTTTAAGGCTTCACCGCGTCGCGGCGATGGGTTCATCACTACACCTATCGTACCTCTATTTCAGAAAATAATGGATGTTTCTTGAAGTCTACGGTATGGGAATTCCAAATCTTCAATTAATTTCTAAAACTCAAGGTTGAATCTTGAGTTATTTGGAATTCTTGTTTAAAACCCTTAAGAGAGTTTCTTGGAGGAATTTGATGAAGGATATGCTTATGTTGCTAAAAATTGCCCTAAATCTCTTGTTTTCATGACTTGGAATGCATGCAAAAGACTAAACTGCCCTTAGAATTTTAAAATTCGCTACAGGTACGCCGTTTAAGGCTTCACCGCGTCGCGGCGATGGGTTCATCACTACACCTATCGCGATGCGGCCTAATCATAATGTTCTACTGGTTTTGACAAATGTTGATTTAGGGTTCACTGCGATGCGGTGCTATCACGGTGACCCTCTGAAAATTGACAATTGCGGATTAATGGCTTGGCGCGACGCGATGGCTTGTCCATCGAGAATGCTGAATACAAAAATCACTCTAACTTCTCCACTGAGTGTCCGTTTTGGACGAATCTTATATTGACGGAAAGCTCACTCAACTTTTCACATGATAAAAAGTCAAAATTAGAGAAATTCTAATTGGTTTAAACTTTACTCAATTTGTAAGTCAACAAAAATGAGACTAAGTCTCTTTGATACTTAGAAAATTTCCAAGATTTTAACTCAATAAACAAGCTGCTACGATATACCACATGAAGGATTTTACGGGGCGTTACATGTTTGATTTTTGTGGATGATGTTGTCCTGATTGATGAGACTCATAGTGGAGTTAATGTGAAGTTAGAGGTTTGGAGGCAAACCCTTGAGTCTAAAGGATTTAGATTGAGTAGGTCTAAGACGGAGTATTTGGAGTGTAAGTTCAACGATATATCTCATGATTCCTATGTGGTTGTTAAGCTTGACACCCATTCTATCAGTAAGAGAGATAGTTTCAAGTATTTGGGTCGATGATTCAGGGGAATAGAGAGATTGACAAAGATTTCACTCATCGGATCAGGGTAGGTGGATGAAATGGAGGTTCGCCTCTGGAATCTTTGTGACAAAAAAAACCTCCCAAACTTAAAAGAAAGTTCTACAAAGTGGTGGTTAGACCGGCTTTGTTGTATGGGGTGGAGTGTTGGCCTGTTAAGAAGACCCGCATCCATAAGATGAAGGTAGCGGAGATGAGAATGCTTCGGTGGATGTGTGGGTGTACTAGAAAAGATAGGATTAGAAATGAGGTTATTCGAGATAAGGTGGGCGTGGCTTTGGTGGAAACCAAGATGAGGGATGCGAGGTTGAGGTGGTTCGGTCATGTGATGGCAAGGAGCACGGATGCCCCAGTGCGGAGGTGTGAGAGGTTAGCTAGGAATGCTTTCAAGCGAGGTAAAGATATACCTAAGAAATATTGGAAGAGGGTAAGTAAATATGATATGAAGCAGCTTCAACTTACCGAGGATATGACCCTGGATAGGATGTTGTGGAGGAGGTGAATTAGGGAAGAAGGTTAGTCAGAATTAGGAAGTTGTATGTTTTGGGTGTATAGTTGAAGTATCTTGCTTTGGATATTATTGACGGTGTTATTCTCCATTGTATCTTGTTTTATTGTTATTACTTATCTTACCTTTGATTGTTTTATTCTATTCTTATCTTATCTTACTTTAGATTGTTTTATTGTTTTATATAGAACTGGGGGTTTATCGAAAACAACCTTTTTATCTCACTTTGAGATAGTGATATGGATTGCGTACACTTACCCTCCCCAGACCCCACTTGGTGGGAATATACTGGGTATGTTATTGTTGTTGTTGTTGTGTATGTGTATGTGTGTATATATATATATTACTATTTTATAAGAGTAGATGAAGGAGGCAGTAGGTCAATATGTCTGCTTCAGCATTTTAAGGATATTTTTGTAATTAACTATACATATGAGGGAGTTGGGGGATGCAATAGAAGAAAAATTTTCAACAAACCATCTTTAATAGCCAACCAAACCTATGAAACTCTTGATATCTGATGGAGAGATGGGTCTAGGCCAGTTTCTCACTACTTTGGTCTTTTGAGGGATCAACTCGAATGCCATCACCAGAAATAATATGGCTAAGGAAAACTACTGATCTTAGCCAAAAACTCGCACTTACTGAACTTGGCGAACAATTGATGAGCTCTAAGGTATATACATACATACATACACACATACATACATACATATATACATATATATATATATATATATATATATATATATATTCTACTATTATATAAGAGGGAGTTGTGGCAGCAGAAGCAGGCAACAGGCAGCAGGTCAACATTCTTGCTTCAACATTTTAAGGATATTTTTGTAATTAACTATATATAAGGGGGAGTTGGAGTGTTGAAGTAGGCACGAGGTCGACATGCCTGCTTCAGCTACTTCAACTGTGATTTTACTATATCACCCCTAATTAATTATTATAAGTTATTTACTTATTAGAAAATTATAATATTAATTAGAAAAAAATAGATACTTATGGCATGTCTGCTTCAGCTATTTCAACCGTAGTTTTACCGTATCACCCCTAATTAATTATTATAAATTATTTATGTATTAAAATAATAATATTTAATAAATAAAGTAAAATAGACATTAATCACATGACTGCTTCAGCTGCTTCAATAGTGATTTTACTATATATGACCCATAATTAATTATTATATGTCATTTAAAAATTATAAAATTAATAATATTAGAAAAAAGTAAAATTGATATAAAATGATAGATTAACTCTTTATATTTTAAATTAACCTGACGTCTTATATGGGCCCACTTAATTTCTTTTCTCATGTATTTTTTATATTAATTTTACTATGTCACTTTTAATTAGTAGAATAGAAAAAATTATTATAAATTACGATAATCTAAAATTAAATTATTTAAAAAATATAATTGACTATTAATGCCTCAAAAGTTTGAACAAGGAGAGTAACATATATATTTGAAAATTACATAAAAAATTATTAAAAATTATAATAGCTAACAACTTAAAGTATATAAAAAATATAATTAATTAACTAAATTTTATTTGTGTCACATAAAATGAGGCCAAAAATAATTTATATTAGGTTCGTGCCAGCACGGGCCCTCAGTATCTAGTTCTACTAATATATAAGAGGGAGCTTGAGCAGCTTCAGGTTGTCCTCCTTGCAGACAATCCAGCTGCTTGCTCCATGATTTAACTATGTCACTCGTAATTAATTATTTTATGTCATTTATATATTAAAAAATTAATACTTCCTCCATTTTGAAATAAGTGAATTGTTGGGGGTATTTATTGGTGTTTCAATAAGTGAATCATTAGATTTTTTTTCAAATTTACCTTTATGATTTGACAAGCAATTAACTTTTGAAAAGGTATTACAAGGTCAGTTTTTTATTTTTTAGGGGTAAAAATGGAAAGTTGTGTTGAATTTATGTCTTTAATGCTTTTTTCTTAATCTGTGTGCCAAAATTCAACAATTCATTTATTATGAAACGAAGGGAGTAATATTTAATAAAAAATTAAAATAGATATTTATGATGCATTCGCTTCAGCTGTTTCAACCATAATTTTACTATATTGCCCTTAATTAATTATTATAAGTCATCTAAGTATTAAAAAAATTAATAATATTTAATTCTAAATTATCTTGATGTCTTATAAGGCTCGCTTACATTTTTTTTCACATGTATTTTTTTATAGTAATTTTGTTATATCACTTCTAATTAGTTATTGTAAGTCATTTAAGACATCTCTATTTCGCTGCTTCAATCGTGATTTTATTATATCACCCCAAATTAATTATTATGACCATTTAACCATTGTGCCACTTAAATTGGAATAGAAGAAAGAGTATTATAAATCATAACAATTAAATAATAAAATTATTTAAAAAGTATAATTGACTATCAAAGTCACAAAATTTTGGACCAGAAGAGTAATATATATTTTTTCAAAAATTACATAAAAGTATTATAAATTACTAGTTAACGATTAAAATATCTAAAAAATTAATCTTTTACATATTTAAAAAGTACATAAAAAATAATTTAAATCACAATAATTAACAGTTTAAAAAATTTAAAGATCAACCTGTCTACTTTGGCACAACTTCATTGGTCCTTTCCCTTGCCTTCATTTGTTCATCCGTTTTAATTTTTTTATCTTATTTCTTTTAATTTGTTATGTATTTCGAAAAAATAACAAAAAAACTCTTGTAAATCACAATAATTAATAGCTTAAAAATTTAGAAAGTATAAAATATTTTGCTGAATCTCAAAATTATATCAGTGTCATTTAAATTGAAGTAAGAAAAAAGTATTATAAATCACAGTTTAAAAACTTAAATTCTTTTTAAAATATAATTGACTATTAATGCCACAAAAGTTTGGAAAAAAAAGTAACATATATTAATTGAAATTACATAAAAAGTTACTATAAATTACAATATATTGAAAGGTTAAAATATCTAAAAAAAAATAATTTTTATACATTTCAAAAAAAAAAAATACACAAAAATTAATAATAGATTACAATAATTAACAACTTAAAAAATTAAGAGATATAAAATATTTGGTTTACTCTTGAAATTATATCAATGTCACTTAAATTGAAATAGTTAAAAATATAATTAACTATCAATGATACAAAAGTCTGGACAAGGAACGAAACATGTATTATTTTAAAATGGGGAACCATCCTAGGCTTATTACTCTGAAGGACTCCTGGTTGGAACCCAGGCGCCCCCCTCCCCCCCCCCCCCCCCCCCGAGACCGACTAGTTTGGTCCGATAGAGTGAGTGGATAAACCTTGGAGAAGGACAAAAATGACACCTAAAACTAAAATAATACCACAAAAATAGCAACCACAATTAAATACCCACTAAATAGCCATTCCCAATATAAACTGTGTATCATTTCATCTTCTTCTCCCCGCTTTTCTCCATTCCAACAGGAATTAAAATATAGAAGCTACCTACTAGAAAAGAAAACAAAAGAAGAGGGAAACCGAAAAACCCTTCATTACCACTGTCTTTAATTCAATCTCCTCCATCAGCTCATAGTGTAGATCTAAATATGACTTGGAACAAGACGCACATTCACTTAGTTTCAAGTGAGCACAAAATCGATAAGGTCCATATGAGTTTTGATTGATTTCATCTTGAGCATGAAATCAAATCAAGTAAAAACTTCTTGAACTCCTCGGCCTACAAATCTATCCTCCTAAAACCAAGATAAGTGTTAAACCTCACCAACTTTACTGAAGCTAATAGGATTTTAGATGTTAATTTCACCTTAGATTTACTTTCTTGATAGGTTGAGCTCAATGAAGGGCTGATATTAATATCTAAAAAATGAGGAAGTTTTGTATCTCATCTACTGTACTCATTTTTATTGTTTATTGTTTATCCTTCTTCTTCTCCGTTCAGATTTTTTTGGAGCTCCAATAAGTGTAGTTTTGTATTTATGAATTGTAGAGGGAAAAAAAATAAGGAATGTTTGGACAGTGGGGGTACAGGGTTTAATAAATTTTGTATATACTTGCACAAATTTTCATAAAATTTTAGGTGAAGTAAACAAATTCACGAATAACGAATTACTGTACATGCTTGCACAAATTTTCTCTGTAAAAAGTGTATTTATATGATATATATATATATTGTATCAACGTGGTATTTTAGTGTATCAATCTAGTATAAATGTGTATCAATGCAGTATCAAAGTGTATCAATGTAGTATAAAAGTGTATCAATGTAGTATAAAAGTGTATTAATGTAGTATAAAAGTGTATTAATGTGGTATATAAGAGTATCAATTGGGTATAGGGACTGCATATGTTTGCATTTAATTTCTTTCTCTTTTTTAAAAACTGTATCAATGTAGTATAAAAGTGTATCAATTTGGTATAAAAGTGTATCAATTGAGTATAGAGACTGCATGTGCCCAATTGGGCCAAATGGCTAAAAAGGAAAATTAAAAATAGTCGTCTGAATACAGTTGTCCACCTTTTCATATTGTGGCCATTTTTCATGTCCTTTTCCCTTTACAAATTGAATAAACAAGTATTATAAATTACAACAATCAATAATATTATCTAAATACTATTTATGTCACATAAATTAAAATTAAAAAATAATATATATTGGGTTTGACATCAAGCAGCAGGTCAACATGCCTGCTTCAGCATTTTAAGGGTATTTTATTAACTCAAATAGAAGCAACTGGCCGACAGCTATGGAAGATTAATTAGTCAATTAACATGCTACTTCTTGATCTCCTTGCCGGCCTGCACCAACAACATTATCGAATTCCCAATATCATCAGCTCCAACTAGATTAACTTAAAAAAATTCACATTATCCTTCAACATCTGGTAATGATAATCGAGCTTTTTAGCAAATGCCAATATTTTCCAGAATTATTCTCTTCGCTATGTCATGAATGATAGCCAAACTTTTAACTTATGGTATAATAAATGAGTCATTTTTGATAGTTCAATAACATATTTGAGTCGTTTCTCATATTTTAATTTATAACGTGAACCTCTAATAAAAGGCCATGTGACAAAACTATTTTTGAAAATCCACAATTAAAAAGTATTTACAGTGATTCCAATTCCTGGCTTCCCAAGTATGGTAGATTGCTGCTCCATACATGGCTGCCACCAATTCCTTCTTTAACTGCCTCCAATTCTTCCCAAAAATCCAAGTCATAGTCTGTTGCACTGATCCTCTAGGTAAGATTACTCCAAACCAAGTTTATAGCTTCTTTTGTACTTCAATAAATCAGGAGCAATCAGCAAAAAGATGTAGCTGAGCTTTTGTCTCTCTCTCTCGCATAGACAACATTCTTCCTTCTCCACGTGTATATGCAACCTTATCAACCTTCTCTTAGTAAGTAAGTAATCTACCTTGATAGGCCATCCATAGCATTACTTTGTGTCTAGGTGTCACGCCTCAAATCCTATTGGGGCGGACCGACACCCGTAACCAAGGAGGCCCGGGAGAACCATCTCATAACCTTATACTTCCCATGCATACCTCTATGACAATCCGAAATTCGGACAACATCATGTCGCATATAAAAGAAAATAATCACCTATATAAGCTCGAGCACACATATATATTTATATACAATACTTGGCCGTTGAAGCCATCACGTCTATTAACAAAACACCACCTTGACTGTACATTAGGTCTACAAAGCCTCTAGACAATACACAAAGTTTAACTAAGGTCGGGACACACCCCACCATATAACTAACTTTTATACAATACCAAAAGTGACTGGATATGACACGGAAAGCCCCGAAGCAAACTGGAGCTCACCAAAAGCAACTGGATATCCTGGATCCTACTTGTGCGGTGTATAAGCTGAGGTACATGTGCCTGCAGCATGAAGTGCAGGTCCCCCGTGGGGGACGTCAATATGAAATATGTACTGAGTATGTAAAGCTGTAGATAATCACATATGATATAGGAGCTCAATAGAAATCAGAAACACGTGAATAAATCGTAATAGGAGTGGACCACACTTACTAGAACTTGTGACAACCTGTACATTGTATTTATTCAATCACTTTACCTTCGTTCTTATCATCTTTGTAATCATTATTGTACTGTACTGTGACCATTAGGCTGCCTCCAATACATATCAACTGGGATCGACCCATGATAGGCTTATGCCCCTGGGATACCAACCATAAACACATAAATAGGGATCGACCCATGATAGGCTTATGCCTCTGGGATACCACCCGATAAGAGAGAACTTCCATCACTTAGTTCAATTAATCTTTGAGATTGTTATTTCGGTCGCCACCACATTTTTGATACTTTGAAACAATGATACATCAATAAGAGACATATAAATAGACCATAAATGCAATAACAATGAAGTAAGAACTCATTGGCACATCAATGAAGTGTTTTGGAGTCATCAATGCCATAACAATGAAGTAGGAACTTATTGGTATATCAATGAAACGTTTTGGAGTCATTAATAGCACATGGATCTTGTTTGAGTAACCGGATACCTTCTGACATTCATTAGTACAATAAACATGTAAGATTTGGAAAATAAGTAAGTATTGGAATGTCTTGACATATTGTAGGGTGGAAACAAGTTCATTGGTAACGTAGGACATCATACAAAACCTTTATGGATCACATGTTATTGAATAACTTTGGAAACTTTCTTAATAGAATAATTGTTCACTTTCATGCCAAAGATATGGTATAGAGTATGCTTTGCATACCTGACTGTCAACCTTCAATACTAGTCCCAAAAGGACTTCCTGTCTTTTCGGATTACTTATCTACAATGAACATATATAGCAATCTAGTATTAGCAACCAAGCGTCACAATTCAATTATTTGAATTCACCAAACTAGTGGTTTAGTAGTAAGCCTTAATTACACCATAAAGGGTGTCACTTTAACCCTCTTATACTCCAATTGCATTCACATGCCATGCATATTCATACAACGTCCTCCAATATCAAGTTTGGATTCATTTATCCTTCCAACCAATCCATTAAACCAAATTGAGTCATAGACATAAATAATCATCAATTCAATAGTATATCACCATATCCACCTTCCATAACTCAATTACCATATCCACCTTCCACAATTCGATACAACCAAACCATGCAAAATAGTCCATAACCCTATTTCCATCACCTTTCAATAACATCCAATACATATAATCCTCTATCACACATATACATATGGAAAAGAACAAAGGCAAACAATATTCATACCTTAGAATTCACCTCTTGATTAAGCAATCCTATTTGCACCAATAATAGGTGCCGTTCGAAGCTCTCGAGATGACAAACGCAGTTATCAGATTACTTGAGAATTTCTACGGTTGAATCAAAAGTAATTTAAAGGTCAAATTTGGATAGGGTTTGTTCTTTCTCAATGATTGATGATGAAAATGAGTTTTTGAACTCATATACATGTATATATACACATATTCCCCTCCATAATATAATAGGAAATGACCAAAATGCCTTTAAAATTTAAATAATGTCAAATCTGTCCTTTGGTGGACTGTTTTGAAAAGCTAAAGTAGATCGACCATAACTCTTTGCTCCGATATTGGATTTGGGTGAAATTGGTATCTTTGAAAGGATAATTCAAAGATCTTTCATTTCATATAAATTAGGCCACCCAGTTCGTCCTGTACAAAGAGTTATTGTCGTTTGAAGTTGACCCTAAAAATCTATTTTGATAGGCTAGAGTAAAATGAGTATAACTCCTTACTCAGACGTTGGATTTGTATGAAACCAATTGCATTGGAAAGAGTAGGTTGAATATCTCCCAGTTCATTATATTAAGGGAGTTATGATCGTTCAAAGTTGACCCAAAAATTTGGCTGGCCTCAGTAGTTTGTGTGCAGGAAATTTTCCTGCACATTTACTATTCCCAAATATCCCGGCCACCATTTTATAGTTTCGAACGTGCTCGATTATATCTGAAACCTATCCATTTTTGGAAATCTTTATATCGTTGGAAAGCTTATTCTATAACCTTCACATGGAACCATCGACGGGCAAATTTCGGTATAAATAAAATAAAAAATTAATTCCATATAAATAAGACCAATACACGTACTTGAATACGGGGTGTTACATCCTTCCCCCTTTTAGTACATTCGTCCTAGAATTTTAGCGTAGTTATTCAAACGAAACAAGTTTAAGTCCATCATTAATATTCACATCATCACATAAATACTATGCATATATAAAAAAAAACTTACTTGTTAATGTTCTAACTCCTTTTCTTGAACTTCCTCTTCATCTTTGAACAAATGAGGGTACTTAGATTTCATTGCTTCCTCAGCTTCCCATGTAATCTCTTCCCGTTGATGATTTCTCCAACGTACTTTCACAGATGCTATCTCTTTATTTCTCATCTTCTTAACTTGGAGATCTAGAATAGCAATAGGCACTTCCTCATAGGTAAGATTTTCCACAACTTGCACATACTCAGTAGAAGTGATATGTGATGGATCTCCAATGCACTTTCGAACCATTGACACATGAAATACTGGATGTACTGACGAGAGCTCTTGGGGTAGCTCTAATTCATATGCAACTTGTCCAAACCTTTGAGTGATCTTATACGGGCCTATATAACGTGGACTCAACTTCCCTTTCTTGCCAAATCTCACTACCCTTTTCATTAGTGATACCTTCAAAAATACCCAATCACCTATAGAAAACTCTAGCCCTCTCCTTCTACTATCCGCATATGACTTGTGTCGACTTTGGGCTATTTTCAGTCGTTGCTGAATTACTTTAACCTTCTCTATGGCTTGATAAACAAGATCCGGTTCGATAAAAAGAGTTTTACCCACTTTGAACCATCCTATTGGTGATCTACACTTCCTTCCATGTAAAGCTTCATATGGTGCCATTTTGATACTTGAATGATAGCTATTATTGTAGGCAAACTCAATAAGAGGTAAATGATCATCCCAGTTGCCCTTAAAATCTATTACACAAGCTCGTAGCATATCTTCAAGTTTTTGGATGGTACGTTCTGCTTGTCCATATGTTTGAGGGTGAAAAGTTGTACTCAACTTCACTTGTGTTCCAAACACCTCTGAAAAGACTTCCAAATGTTTGCGGTAAATTGGGTTCCCCGATCTGATATAATAGAGATTGGCACTCCATATAATCGGACTATCCCTTTAATGTACAGCTTCGCATACTCTTCAACTGTGTAAGTGGTCCTAACTGGTAGGAAATGTGCGGATTTGGTAAGCCTATCAACAATCACCCATATAGAATCAAACTTTCGGGATGTACGAGGCAAACCAATAACAAAATCCATGTTGATCATGTCCCACTTCTAGCCTGGAAGATCAATGAATTGCATATAACCTCCGAGTTTTTGGTGCTCAACTTTAACTCTTTGACAATTTGGACATTCAGCTACAAATTCTGCAATGCTCTTCTTCATGTCATTCAACCAATACATATCTTTCAAATCTTGATACATTTTGGTTGATCCTGGATGAATGGAATAACTTGAACAATGTGCCTATGTCATAATCTTCTTTCTTAGCCCGTCTACATCCGGCATACACAATCGGTTTTGGCACTGAAGTACTCTTTCTCGCGTAAGCTCAAATGCCTTGGTCGCACCACTCTAAACGTTCTCCTTAAGCTGTAATAAAGTAGGATCTGCATATTGCTTCTCTTTCACTTCAGCTACTAATGAAGATTCCGCAACATTATGTATGATAAGCTCTTTATCCGGAGTTTCAAAAAGGTGAACTCCCAAACTAGCTAACTGGTGAAGATCTTTAATCATCCTTTTCCTTTCTATAGGCGCCATCATAGCCTTACGACTTAATGCATCAGCTACCACATTTACTTTCCCTGGATGGTACAAGATATCAATATCGTAGTCCTTTAATAGTTCAATCCATCTTCGCTGCCTTAAATTTAGATCCTTCTAATTAAAAATATATTGCAAGATCTTATGGTCAGTATATATATCAACATGAACCATATAAGTATTGGCGCTATATCCTTAAAGAAAAAATAACTGCTGCCAGCTCAAGATTGTGTGTAGGATAATTTTTCTCATGTGGCCGCAATTGTCTAGAAGCATATGCTATTACCTTACCCTACTGCATCAATACACATCCTAAACCAATTCTGGAAGTATCACAATACACTGTATACCCTTCGGTGCCTTCTGGAAGTACCAACATGGGTGTAGAAATCAACTTGTTCTTTAAATCTTGAGAACTCTTCTCACAGGCATCATTCCATTGGAATTTAGATGCTTTATGGGTTAGCTTGGTTAAGGGTGCTGAAATGGAAGAAAAGCCTTCAACAAACCTTCTACAATAACCGGCCAACCCGAGAAAACTACAAATCTCCGTAGGCGTTGTGGGCGTTGGCCAGTTCTTCACAGCTTCTATCTTTTGAGCATCAACCTTTATCCCTTCACTAGATACAATATGACCCAAAAATGCCACCGACTTTAACCAAAACTCATATTTAGAGAACTTTGCATAAAGCTTACAATCACGAAGAGTCTGTAATGCCTGTCGTAAGTGATTGGCATGGTACTCTTCTGATCTAGAATAAACTAGAATATCATCTATAAAAACTATCACAAATACATCCAGGAATGGCTTAAACACCCTATTCATCAAATCCATAAAAGCTGCGGGTGCATTTGTTAGCCCAAATGACATAATTAGAAACTCATAATGACCATACCGTGTTTGGAAAGCTGTCTTGGGTATATCCTTCTCTTTGACCCTCACTTGGTGGTAACCTGACCTCAAATCAATCTTAGAAAAGCACTTGGCGCCTTTAACTGATCAAATAAATCATCAATTCTTGAGAAAGGATATTTATTCCTAATAGTCACCTTATTCAATTGCCGATAATCAATACACATCCTCAGCGAGCCATCCTTTTTGCGCACAAATAACACTGGTGCTCTCCAGGGGGACATACTAGGCTTTATGAATCCCTTCTTTAGCAAATCTTTCAATTGCTCTTTCAATTCTTGTAATTCTACTGGGGCCATTCTATACGGAGGAATGAAGATTGGTTGGGTGCCTGGTATTACATCAATACCAAACTCTACTTCTCGTTCAAGAGGCAAACCTGGAAGATCTTCAGGAAATACATCAGAAAATTCATTTACCACCGGAACAACATGAAGAGTTGGTGGCTCCGCTTTTGTATCCCTTACTCTAACTAAAAGATATATGTATCCCTTGAAAATCATTCTTCTTGCCTTAAAATAAGAAATAAATCTACCTCTTGGCGTGCCAATTTCATCTTTCCATTCAAGGACTGATTCATTTGGAAAATGGAAATATACCTTTTTCGTGCAGCAATCAATTATGGCATAACAAAACGCCAACCAGTCCATACCCATTATAACATCAAAATCTACCATTTCTAACTCTACAAGATCAGCTATCGTATCACAACCATAAACAGTTACTATGCAATTTCGGTAAATCCTTCTAGCTATAATAGATTCCCCAATCGGTGTGGACACTTCAAATGGCTTAACTAACAGTTCGGGTATTCTTTCAAACTTTCCAGTAACCAATGGAGTAACATAAGATAATGTAAAATCGGGATCAATTAAGGTATATACATCGAATGAAAAGATAGACAACGTACCCGTAACCACATCTGGGGAAACCTCTAAATTTTGTCGATCCGCTAGAGCATACGTACGATTTTGAGCCCCGCTAGAACTTGTGGCTCCTCTATCACCTCTAACACGACCCATTGGTTTTGCACCCCTTCCTGAATAAGGCATTGATGATGATGATGCAACAAATGACCCCGTAGGTCGTGCCATACCCCCTATGCCCCTTCATGGGCATTATCTCATCATATGCCCCGACATACCGCACCAAAAGTAAACATTGGTCCCCAGCCAACATGCGCCCAAATGATACCTTCCATATTTATTGCATGTCTCTCGAGGAGGTCTCGATTGACTCATATTCCCTTGCCCTTGGTACCCCACTATCCGCGAACTCTGACTCTCACTTATGTGCCCAAATTGATTTCCTCTGGACCCTTGGAACTATGGTGGTGCACTAGCTGCAGAATAAGAAGATAATGGCCTAGGTGGTCTAACAGAAAACTGTGGACCGAACCCTCCTTGGGATGCCATGAACTGCCCTATAGATCTGGCCCTCTTGGAATATCCTCTTTCTAATTCCTGTGTTCTTCTCCTCTGCCTCTGATCTTCCATTTTCTATGCAAAAGCTTGGATCCTCGCTATGTCCATATCTTTGTTCAACGCGGCAATAGTACAATCTCTAACCAGATATGGATCCAACCTATCCATGTATTGATGAACTCTGTCATCCATAGTAGCTACAACATTAGGAGCATATCTCGACAAAGAATTAAATCGCAGACTGTACTCCCTCACGCTCATAATCCCCTGACGAAGATTTAAAAACTGATCTGCACGAGCCTGACGAATCTCGAATGGAAGATAATGATCAAGAAATGCCTCTTTGAACTCTTTCCAAGTAGCTGGGGGTGCATCAATACCCCTAGATCGTTTCCAGTCCTTGTACCAATATATAGCCTCCCCTTTGAATCTATACACCGCTCACTGTCCCTCTACCCGTTACATGAATAACATCTAAGGCCCTTTGAATTTAATCAATAAAGTCCTGTGGGTCCTCATTAAGATCTGATCTAGTAAAAGTGGGAGGATCCATCTTAAGAAAATCCTGTGTTTGAAGGCTAGCCGCCCTATTTGTACCACTAGGACCCGTGGTAGGAATGGCTTGCCCTTGAGCTTGCCCAGCAACTATACGAGTCAAAAGTTGCACTGCATTTCTAAGATCTTGATCAACAGCATTAATAGGTGGCTCTGGGGATATAGTTCTCCTCCCCCTTATTTCTTCCGGAGTGGAAGAAGTTTCTGATGCCTGCTCAGCTGGAGCCTCACTTTGATTAGCTGGTATAGTGGGTGACTTACTAGTCCCCTCTCTGGCAGCCACATCTACTTGCATACCGGTATTCTTGCTTCTGGTAACCGGCATCATTACTATAATAAGAGAAAACAATGGATTCAGTGGTCAACTATGGCTTCATATACAATATAGGCTCTATCACACGATCTAAGACATGAAGAAAAGAGACAATTCCTAAATGTCCATAGCCTCCTGTTTATAGATGCGGTGCATGACACACCGATAAACAAGACTCTACGTAGACTCACCTTTGTAGACTCACTAGGACGAACTTCTATGCTACCACTTTTGTCACGCCTCAAATCCTATTGGGGCGGATCGACACCCGTAACCGAGGAGGCTCGAGAGAACTAGCTCATAACCTTATACTTCCCATGCATACCTCTATGACAACCCAAAATTCGGACAACATTATGTCGCATATAAAAGGAAATAATCACCTGTATAAGCTCGAGCATACATATATATGTATATACAATACTTGGCCGTTGGAGCCATCACGTCTATTAACAAAACACCACCTTGACTGTACATTAGGTCTACAAAGCCTCTAGACAATACACAGAGTTTAACTAAGGTCGGGACACACCCCGCCATATAACTAACTTCTATACAATACCAAAAGTGACTGGATATGACACGGAAAGACCCGAAGTAAACTGGAGCTCACCAAAAGCAGCTGGATATCCTGGCTTCTACTTGTGCGGTGTATGAGCTGAGGTATCTGTGCCTGCAGCATGAAGTGCAGGTCCCCCGTGGGGAACGTCAATACAAAATATGTACTGAGTATGTAAAGCTGTAGATAATCACATATGATATAGGAGCTCAAAAGAAATAAGAAACAAGTGAATAAATCGTAATAGGAGTGGACCACACTTACTAGAACTTGTGACAACCTGTACATTGTATTTATTCAATCACTTTACCTTCGTTCTTATCATCCTTGTAATCATTACTGTACTGTACTGTGACCATTAGGCTGCCTCCAGTACATATCAACTGGGATCGACCCATGATAGGCTTATGCCCCTGGGATACCACCCATAAACACATAAATAGGGATCGAACCATGATAGGCTTATGCCCTTGGGTTACCACCCGATAAGAGAGAACTTCCATCACTTAGTTCAATTAATCTTTGAGATTGTTACTTCGGTCGCCACAACATTTTTGATACTTTGAAACAATGATACATCAATAAGAGACATATAAATAGACCATCAACGCAATAACAATGAAGTAAGAACTCATTGGCACATCAATGAAGTGTTTTGGAGTCATCAATGCCATAACAATGAAGTAGGAACTTATTGGTATATCAATGAAACGTTTTGGAGTCAATAATAGCACATGGATCTTGTTTGAGTAACCGGATACCTTCTGACATTCATTAGTGCAATAAACATGTAAGATTTGGAAAACAAGTAAGTATTGGAATGTCTTGACATCTTGTAGGGTGGAAACAAGTTCATTGGTAACGTAGGACATCAAACAAAACCTTTATGGATCACATGTTATTGAATAACTTTGGAAACTTTCTTAATAGAATAATTGTTCACTTTCATGCCAAAGATATGGTATAGAGTATGCTTTGCATACCTGACTGTCAACCTTCAATACTAGTCCCAAATGGACTTCCTGTCTTTTCGGATTACTTATCTACAATGAACATATATAGCAATCTAGTATTAGCAACCAAACGTCAAAATTCAATTATTTGAATTTACTAAACTAGTGGTTAAGTAGTAAGCCTTAATTACACCATAAAGGGTGTCACTTTAACCCTCTTATACTGCAATTACATTCACATGCCATGCATATTCATACAACATCCTCCAATATCAAGTTTGGATTCATTTATCCTTCCAACCAATCCATTAAACCAAATTGAGCCATAGACATAAATAATCATCAATTCAATAGTATATCACCATATCCACCTTCCATAACTCAATTACCATATCTGCCTTCCATAATTCGATACAACCAAACCATGCAAAATAGTTCATAACCCTATTTCCATCACCTTTCAATATTATCCAATACATATAATCCTCTATCACACATATACATATGGAAAAGAACAAAGGCAAAAAATATTCATACCTTAGAATTCACCTCTTGATTATGCAATCCTGTTTGCACCAATAATAGGTGCCGTTCGAAGCTCTCGAGATGACAAACGCAGTTATCGGATTACTTTGGAATTTCTTCTGTTGAATTAAAAGTAATTTAAAGGTCAAATTTGGCTAGGGTTTGTTCTTTCTCAATGATTGATGATGAAAATGAGTTTTTGAACTCATATACATGTATATATACAAATATTACCATCCATAATATAATAGGAAATGACCAAAATGCCTTTAAAATTTAAATAATGTCAAATCTGTCCTTTGGTGGACTGTTTTGACAAGCTAAAGTAGATCGACCATAACTCTTTGCTCTGATATCGTATTTGGGTGAAATTGGTATCTTTGGAAGTATAATTCAAAGGGATTTCATTTCATATAAAGTAGGCCACCCAGTTCGTCCTGTACAAGGAGTTATGGTCGTTTGAAGTTGACCCTAAAAATCTGTTTTGATAGGCTGAAGTAAAATGAGTATAACTCCTTACTCAGATGTTGGATTTGGATGAACCAATTTCATTGGAATGAAGACTCAAATATCTTTCTTTTCATAGGTCGCAGCTCTCCCATTTCATTATATTAAGGGAGTTATGATTGTTCGAAGTTGACCCAAAAATTCGGCTGGCCTCAGTAGTTTGTGTGCAGGAAATTTTCCTGCACATTTACTATTCCCAAATATCCCGGCCACCATTTTATAGTTTCGAACGTGCTCGATTATATCTGAAACCTATCCATTTTTGGAAATCTTTATATCGTTGGAAAGCTTATTCTATAACCTTCACATGGAACCATCGACGGGCAAATTTCGGTATAAATAAAATAAAAAATTAATTCCATATAAATAAGACCAATACACGTACTTGAATACGCCAATATACGTACTTGAATACGGGATGTTACAGATAGCATCCGTGACGCGGAGGCTGTATTTTCCTACAATTATTATTAAAAGTTCAAAGGGGGTTCTTTGGTCTTTTCCCTTTTAAACCTATCCCCTACAACTTAAAACACCCCATAAACTTATATTACCTTTGAAAACCCCTAAAACATCATTCCTTAAGTAAAGAAAGGAGAAACTACCTAGGGTTGAGAATTTTAAGCTCCGAGGATCAAACTACTCTGCGTTTTCATCATTATCAAGGTATGTGGGACTATCCTAAATCTCATGGGCGTAAGTTCATCATTTAAACAAGTTTAAAAGATATATTATTTTGTATATGTCAAGGGTTTTTGAAAATTGTTTGAAGAGCATGCATCATGAACCCATGTTTGATGAAATTATTTATTTTCTATGGGTTTTCCATGAACTTGAATTATATTCATGTGTACATACGTTATGATATTTGAGAATTTGATTTGAGAGCATGATTTTGATATTCCCTCTCTATTGATGAACTTCTCTTAATTCGTTATGGGTTGTTACAATACATGATTAAAAGTTTGAGTCGTATGTTTTTCTATCAATGGTGAAATCACATGGTTAAATAACCATATGAGAGAGTGTCTTCCTGTTTTATAAATGCTCTTTGTGTCAAAAATAAGAATTGCACATGATTAATGAATGAGATGGCCACCCCATGTTAAATTCTTGAAAGAAAAGGGTTTTGCATAAGCTTCATATAATATTTGCTATAAAAACTCTCTCATGTGATGTTTAAATCTTTGGGGTGGTCATTAATGTATTTTTGAATGAAAGGGATACGATTATAAAATGACATGATATGACTTGCAAGTCTAGGTATGACGATACCTAATCATGATTTGTCCTTAACATGAAAGAAAAGTATGTTTTAAGCATGAAGTATGATTTTAAATGGATAAAAATGGGCTCGTTAGGTCATACCCTCACTGTAATTTATGTGAAAAGAATCACCCAAGAAGGTTCTATCTTAGGAGTAATGTGTACTACAATTGTGGTTAAGCAGGTCATATCTAGAGATATTGTCCTGTGGCTAGAGGTAACCTTGGGGCCCGAAGATACTCCAACAACTCCTCCAAATAGGGGCACTACTTCTTCTACTGGGGGTAGCTATAATCGGTTGTATGCATTATCTACTCTCCAGGACTCATAGGCTTCACCAGATGTTGCTACGGGTATGTTACAGATCTTCTTAGGTGACGTTTATGTATTACTTTTCCCTGGGTCTACTTTGTCTTACGTGACTCCTTATGTGGCTGTTAGTTTTGGTTTTGAGCCTAAAAATATTTTAGAACCCTTCTCTATCTCCACCCATGTTGCTGACTCTATTGTTGCTAGACGAGTTTATAGGAATTATGTAGCGTCTATTTTCCATCAGGATACTATGGTTGATATTGTAGAACTGGATATGTTTGATTTTAAGGCTATTATGGGGATGGATTGGCTTCATTCATGTTATGCTACTTTAGACTGTAGAACCATAAAGGTCACCTTTTGTTTTCCTAATGAGCCAATTATAGAATGGGAGGGATATTTTTTTGCACCTAAGGGGAAGCTCATATCTTATCTTAGGGCCCGTAAGCTCATATCCAAAGGTTGCATGAACCGTCTTGTTTGGGTTAAAGATTCTAGCACTAAAAGTCCTTCACTCCAATCGGTTTTAGTAGTTAGTGAATTCCTAGAAGTGTTTCTTGATGATCTGCCTAGGATACCCCCGAATATGAATATAGATTTTGACATTGACCTGATGCCAGACACCCGACCTATTTCTATTCCGTCATATAAAATGACTCTTGTAGAATTGAAAGAATTAAAAGAACAGTTAAAAGACCTTCTTGATAAAGACTTTATTTGTGCTAGTGTCTCTCCCTAGGGTGCCTCAGTACTCTTCGTGTGTATGAAAGATGGCTCCCTCCTTATGTGTATAGATTACCGTCAACTGAACAAAGTCACAGTTAAGAACAAGAACCATTTTCCCAGAATTGATGATCTTTTTTACCAACTTTCGGGTGCTAGATGTTTCTCTAAGATAAACCTTCATTCGGGTTATCATCAGTTGAAGGTTAGGGAGGCTGACATTCCAAAAATATATTTCCGAACTCGATATGGTCACTATGAATCCCTGGTCATGTCCTTTGAACTAAATAATGCCCCTGCAGCGATTACGGATCTCATGAATAGGGTGTTGATGTTGGGCGTATTTACACGCTTAAGAACCATAATTTAACCATATTTTAACTAAGTTTTGAGGACAAAATATATAATTCCTGCACTTTTAGTCTATTTTCCTTTAAATGAGCTGACCTACATGATTAGCATGTTTTTCAGGTATTAATGATGAAGATTTCAGCACTTTATGGACTTATGAGCAGCAAAGGAAAACTTCACATTAGAGGGAAGGCAACTTTTGGACTGAAAGTGATACATGGGAACTTTTTCCTGGGCAAACCCAGTATTTTTAAAGACTTAAGGATGCAGTAGCAACTTAGTTAGAGAAGGATACTATAAAAACCTTATTGCTGAATTTTTCAGCAGCATTATCATTCACTCATTATTCAATTTCGTTTTTTGTAAGAGGTTTTAGACAGAGAAATCACGGCTCTTGTGAGCAACAGAGAAGGGAAAACGTCAATACCTTTTTGACGCCAAAATCAACTCCATCGCCAAGTTTATTCTAGGTTGTGGTATGATGATTATATCTATTGTGATCTCCGTTGTAATCATGAGTAGCTAAACTTCTCTGTTAGGGTTATGGAAACCTTGTGAGACACTATTTATTACTATGAGTTTGTGAATTCTTGATGTGTATGCTACTTATATCATTACTCTCTTCGATTTTAATTTAATTCTTGTGGTTGCAAACATAGAGAATGTGCCAGTATAGCATTAACTTGTTCGAGAGAAAAGTTACATGTCTGGAAAAGAGAGTATGACAAGAAAATAGGGCTACCAACCCCTGTTTATACGTTAATGCCTTAACCGGATTAACCTTCTTGGAGAGTTCGTACCATTAGTTATACGCTTTAAGCTCGAGAGAGTTAAAGTGAAATAATCCTTGATGGTTGAGAAACACTAGGATTTACCATTAGAATACGAATCTCTATAAGTGCATGCATGTCTAAATTCCGCATTACTCATAGTTAATAGATACGTATAACTCATAAGGTGGACATAACCCTAACTTACTATTCTCTGTGATTAAATCTTACTAAACAAATCATTCATTCGTTACTTTTTAATAGCATTAGTTCACGCCATAATCCAATTCCCCCCTTTCTATGGAATTTTCGATCAACAGTCTACTAATAATTGCAACACTTAGTGACCAAGTATTTCCTGTGGGATTCGACACCCAACCCAGTTGGGTTCTATATTTGACAACGACCGCTTACACTCTTACGAGAGCTGTAGTTTGGGCGTTATCAGGTGTTCTGTCAGTTCTTGTACCTATTTATCATAGATGACATTTTGATTTACTCTAACAGTGAGGAAAATCATGCCAATCACCTCCGAATCATCCTTCAGACTCTTAAGGACCATGAGCTGTATGATAAATTTTCTAACTATGAATTTTGTCTCAGTGCAATATATTTTCTGGGACAGATTATTTCCTGTGAGGGGATTAAGGTTGATCCCCAAAAGGTTGAGGCAGTAAGGAAATGGACCAGACCCACAACTACAACAGACATCCAAAGCTTCTTGAGTTTGACAGGGTATTACAGGAGATTTGTAGAGAGATTTTTATCCTTAGCTGCTCCACTCACTAGATTGACTGAGAAGAAGGTAAAATTCTTGTGGTCTAACTCTTGTGAGAATTGTTTAGAGATATTGAAAGACAAGTTGACTATTGCATCGGTTTTAGCCCTACCTAAGGTATAGAGGGGTATTTGGTTTACTATGATGCATCCCAAGTTGTACTAGGGTGTGTGATTATGCAGCATGGTAAGGTAGTCGCTTATGCATCTAGACATTTGAAGGTGCATGACAAAATCTATCTCATTCATGATTTAGAGCTGACAGTCGTGGTATTTGCACTCATAATTTGGCGTTATTATTTTTAAGGGGTGCACGTTGACATCTTTATTGACCACAAAAGTTTACAGTATGTGTTCACACAGGAAGAGCTGAATCTCAGGCAGAGGTGATGGATGGAGTTGCTGAAGGATTATGACATGAGCTTGCACTATCATTCGGGTAAGGCTAACATGATTGTTGATGCTCTTAGCAGGTTGTCCATGAGCAGTCTTTCATATGTTGGGGAAGGAAAGAGGAATTTGGATAAAGATATTCATCATCTTACTAATATGGGAGTTTGACTCCTAGACTCCAAGGATAGAGGTTTGTCTGTCCAAGAGGTAGCTAAGCCATTCCTTTGTGCAAAAGTTAAGGAAAAGCAGAACAGAGATTCAATATTAATTCAGATCAAGGAGGATGTTGGTCAGCAAAAGGTTATGAAGTTTGAAATTAGAGATGGAATTTTGATATACCAAGGAAGTCTATGTGTGCCAGATGTGGATGGATTGCGAGAAAGCATTATTAGTGAAGCTCATACTTCCAGGCTTGTTGTTCACCCTGGCACCACAAAAATGTATCATGATCGCAAGGAGATATATTGGTGGAATAATATGAAAAGAGATATTGCTAACTTTGTGGCTAAGTTTTTGAATTGTCAACAAGTTAAGGTGGAGCATTTGAGGCCAGGTGTTACCTCCAGCGGAGGCTGGGTTTTCCTACAATTATTATTAAAGTTCAAAGGAGGCTCTTTGGACTTTTCCCCTTTAAATCCATCCCCTATGACTTAAAACATCCCGCAAACTTATATTACCTCTGAAAATCCCTAAAACATCATTCCTTAAGCAAAGAAAGGAGAAAACTACCTAGGGTTGAGAATTTTAAGCTCTAAGGGTCAAATTACTCTATGTTTTCGTCATTATCAAGGTATGTGGAACTATCCTAAATCTCATGGGCATAAGTTAATCGTTTTAACAAGTTTTAAAGATATATAATTTTATATATGTAAAGGGCTTTTGGAAATCGTTTGAAGAGCATTCATCATGAATCAATGTTTGATGAAATTATGTATTTTCTATGGGGTTTTCCATGAACTCGAATTATATTCATGTGTACATACCTTATGAGATTTGAGAGCATGATTTGATATTCCCTCTCTCATGACGATCTTATCTTAATTCATTATGGGTTGTTACAATACCTGATTAAAAGTTTGAGTTGTATGTTTTTCTATCAATGGTGAAATCACATGGTTACATAATCAAATGAGAGGGCGTCTTTTTGTTTTATAAATATTTTTTGTGTCAAACATAAGAATTGCATGTGATTAATGAAAGAGATGTTGACCCCATGTTAAATTAGCTTCAGGTAATATTTGCCATTAAATTTCCTCATGTGATGTTTAAATCTTTTGGGTGGTCATTAATGTGTTTTTGATTGAAAGGGCTACAATTATGAAATGACATGATATGACCCATAAGTCTAGGTCTGATGATACATAATCACTAATTTCCCTTAACATGAAAGAAAATTATGTTTTAAGCATGAAGCATGATTTTAAAAGGACAAAAATGGGCTTAAAGAGTGTTATTTTTGGTTACCCGAAGAAGGCATGGGTTCAGAAAACCCATAGTCCAAAACCCTATTTTATCAATTTTATGATATGTTATTCGGCAAGTGGAATAACATGGTATATCTACAAGTTGGGCATATATTTTTATGATACTTCAATCCCTACGGAAAAATTTGAATTGGGGGCTTGACCGATGAGTTAATGGCGGACTCATATAGCCCATGGGTAATCATGTTTATAGGGTGTGCCATCTAGTTCAGAAATAAAACAAAGAGTTGAGTCATGATTTTCAAGAATGTTTTGAATGCCCTCAAATTATGCCAATGTGTTTTACATAATATATATATATATATATATATATATATATATATTATGTTGAATTAATTCCGAAATGATTTCAATTATTTTATATTATTACTCATTTTCTACTCTATAGGTTCGGAGGCACAGTTCCATGGCCCAGCACAACGGTAGATTTTTCTTAGATAGTTAGAATTGGTGAGCCTTCCTTAAACTCCGTGCCCGGTCAAACTATGACACATATAATGGGATGGAGGGAGTACTATATTTTATTGATTTATTTGTTAATTATGTGTTCTTTAATGACTGTTTGAAATAAGGGTTGAGGAGATTGTTGTGAAAAACTTTATGTTGATTTCTTTCTTGTTTTATGAGTTTTCTAAGCATTATTAATGAATTTTATGATATAATATATGTTGATTTCTTTCTTGTTCAGATTTTTTTTTTCAAATGAGTGTTATCCCTCCTTATTGAAACAGGTAGAGCAACATGATTCATCTGTGCAAGAACATCTATTGTTGTTTTATAAGTCAACCTGAACTAGGACTGAGAAATCCTACAAAAAATAACCAATTAGGAACTAAAAGGGAGAGCATATCCCTTTTCATTTCTCAGAAAACATATGCTGCATGTGATTGATGATCAAGCTTGGAAAATTCATGGTACACAACTGATATTTTGGTTGTGAGAGAAGAAGAAATTTCTGGTGTAGGATTAACATATTTGTGCACAACCATTTGAAGAGAATCAAAGACAGTTTGGTCAACCAATTCGTCAGCTTTATACGACAAGGGGAGAATGAAGTGTGAGGAATTGAACAGGCGTGCTCAACTGTTTCAACTTAGACAGCCTATGCTTATGTCAGTGTAGAACATACCTGATAAGAAGAACTTTGTGATCACAATTGCTTTCTTATACCTATGTTTCTGCACAATCTAATATAAAATTAGGTTAGAAGAGTCAAAAATCTGAAATTAGAACACACAACTAAATGTGTAAGACTGAATCAAATAACATTTTAGCTAATAAGATTAAAAAGGAAAATGGTTATTCTAGTCAATCATTGAGGGGAGTTCATGCAATTTTAATCATCCCTAAGTCTAACTTATTCTTTTTAAAATGCTATCTACTTAGTGCCAGTGGTGCATTTTAAGTCAACTAAATAATTCACATAATCAACATCTTTATAGTCCACAAGAGTGAAATTGCTTTCCTCTGGATACCATAGTCCCAAGTTATTGATTTGTTGTTCCCTTTGTCGATATGCCCTCAGTCATGGAACAGGTGGTACAACATGTTTCTGTGCATGCTCATCAGGTTCACTGTAATCCTCTTAACTCCTCTGCTTCTTACATTAGTCCACAAAGATTCATACAAACTAGGTCCAAGCACCGGATCGTTATTTTTTTTAAAGAAGATCTCCCTTGCTTCCCCCTTACATGAGCACTCCAAATCTATCCTATTTTTTTTTAAAACTCTAATAATGGTTCTTATTTTGCTATCTCAATAGGATCCATTTCCTCTTTAAATATGGTGAGTGAAAGGAACTTTGTTTATTTTCAATCTTATGCCTTGAGCAAGCTTTATTCATGTACTAATTTTGTTTGTCTCCTTTCACTCTCACCTGCAAAACAAATCAAGGGTTAACTTTAGGAACCCAGACAATCTTGGGTCCTTTCTTATGAGAAAAAGGATGTATGAGGTTCCTTCAGCCCATCGAGGCAACAGGTGATGTGACCTGTTTCTCTGACTAGTTTTAACCTTCTTGTTATCTTGTGCTAACATTGAATCGGATTCTTTTGCTAGGCTTATGCTTCTTGATTTGCTTTTTGCTGCAATTGGACATTCAGTGGTTGGATGCCTATGATTACCACATATATAGCATAAATCCTTAGTAACATTAGAGCTCTTAAAAAAACCCAATCCGGCCCTTTTACTGTGATTTTTTTCACTGAGTTGATGAACAATTCTTGAGGAATTTGTCCATCTGTTTGCCTTTTCAAGATCAAATTTTAGTTGAGAGACTTCTTGAATTAATTTCTTCACTTTTTTCTTTCCATCGCTACATTGTTGTTTGGACTTGATTACAAAACTGATTACAAAACTCTTGTAACCAACAAATAGGAATTATAAACTCTAATCCCTATAACTCAACAACTAGGAATTATAAACTCTAATTCCTTTGACTCAACAACTAGGAATTATAAACTCTAATTCCTAACTACACACACACCTCCCAAGGTATGCGTTCCCAAAGTCTCTGAGTTTTCCCCAACTCGAAGACTAGCTCCTAATTCAGTTTATAACACACTGAAAACTAATATTACATCAATAGTTCAAACATAATGAACAACCCTAAAAATCAGCGCTCTTAGCTGGATTCTATACTTAGGACCAGGTTCTTCAATGTGTTTCTTCAGTGACTGAGTAGCACTCCATGAAGTAAATCTGTCAATTGTGCTTTTCTTCTTTCTAAGTGCGTGAATTATTCTGACTGATGCATCTTCTATTTAAGCACAGCTCTTCAAAGAGTCATTCTTTATTTCAAACTCCTCCTTTAATTAGAACCCTCATTGCATAGAGTTCTACTTCAAGTGAGACTCTTTCTTTAATTTCAACTTTTGTCTCCTTAGTGTTGTAGTAAAACTCCAACTCTTTTAAATCAACACATGTTTATTTATCAGAATCGTTCTCCTCCCACACATAGGACTCTTCAAGATATACTCAGAAGTGAAACTCCTTCTTCACGTAGGACTCTTTTTTCAACTCAAATTGTTTTCCCTTATCACTAAGTGTTTGAATCAAATTAAACTTGTTATATTTCCCACATGATCAGTATCTTGAGTATATCATAATTAGGCTTGCTTATTCGTTCTTGTCTTTAAGCAATCTTGTCTGCATCTATCAGTGAAACTGAAAATCTGCTTTCCTATGCGTGGACCAGCTCAAGTAACATGTTTAATTCATGTGTCAGTTTGTCAATCATCAAAACTACATAGTACCCAACACAACATCTATTTATGAGGGTTTCATTAATTTCAGGTTGAATTATTCTCCATGAGTCCCTTAAATGGGAGTATATTGTTGCATATGTTTCAGGGACATGGCGATTTCAACGTGATACAAGCATAAAGAGCACAAGGATTACAAGGCCTTCACAAGAAGCCAAGCCAAGGAGTTACAACGTCTTCAAGCTTGGTTCATGCAAATGGAGGCTTGTGAGAGTCTAATGCCATCAACCAAAGGAGGGTATTTGCTAAAACGTGAAGAAGATCTTCGAATACACTCCAAGGCAGCCTTGAATACACTCCAAAGGCGCCTCAACTTAAGGATATTATGGTTTTTTGAGACACTCTTTTTACACTCCAAAAGGAGCACCCTTCATTAAGGGTATTTTAGTATTGTCTTGTAATAGTATAAATAGATCTTTAGCTTCCATTTTTCATTATACATTGATGAATTGATTGAGTATTACTCAAATTGTATTTTCTTTCATTAGTGTAGGGCTTGGAAAAGCCACCTTAGTGTAGGCCATGGAAAAGACATTGAAACTAGGGATTAATACATTTGATGGATTTCACTTGTGTTGATCAATTGTCAAGAAAAGGTGGATGTTTGAGGAGTGTGAATTCCTTTGTCTCCACCTAAGAGTGGGGTTTGATGCAACTTGGTGATGTGTGTTTAACTGTCTACTAAACACTTTGGTGCTACTCATTTGAGTTGGTGAAGGTCTCACTATCTATCTTTTCTTTTGAATGCAATCTTCTTATTATTTCTACTTCATCTTCTTTTCTTGTATTTGCTGATTTTTGCCTCTTTAGTCATTAATTTCGGTTATAGCTTTGTTTTAGTTATCACAACGCACACCTCAATCTGCCCAAGCTAAGACCGTCTCATTTCAATGTAACAGCTGGTTTAATTGCCTTCTGGTTTGGAGATAACAGTCGTGTTGTTATTATTGGTTCGGCTTCGATATCAAAATCTTCACTTGTTTGACTATTTGATTGCCTTTTTATCTAAGCATTTTGTACCTTTAATATTTGTATTTATTTTGCTACAATTTGGAATATGTCATGAGCCATCATTCATAGCAAAGGTGTTATAACACAGTACCCCAAAAACTTTACAACCTTCATGCACCCAACGTTGTATAAAATGCAAGTATATGTGAAAAAAAAGCGTCATGAATTAGCTTTTCAATGCATTCGATTTTGCCTTAATTCAATGTTAGATTAAGAAGTTATGGCCATTTTTCTGAAGCCCTGTCAAGCTGTCTGACTACCTACGACCCTAACATATATGGTCCATAGGTTCAATCTATGGAGCCGGTCGTACGTAGGGGGTCCTGAGAGGTGGAAAATGGTCTGATTTCTACATCCCTACCTACGTTCCATAGTTTCAACCTACGGGGCCGTAGGTTGACGTCGTAGGTAGGGTCCTGAGAGCTGAAAAATGAAGTCTGATTCCTACGACTTTACTTACGGTCCGTAAGTTAAGCCGTGGAAACTTGTTTCTGAAAAACAATTCAGGGTAAGTTTAGGAGCATTTTGGGAGTTAGGATCTTTCTCACAAAGAATACATTTGAAACTCTTTCTTCTCCCTCAAAACATTCTAAGAGGCAAGAACACCTAGGTTCAAGATCAGATTCAAGCTCTATTCGCCAAAAAGGCATGTTGAACATTCTTTACTCTAAGTATTATTATATTTTATCAATTTATTTATTAATTATATGTTCTTTAATGACTGTTTGAAACTATGGTTGAGGAGATTGCTGTGAAAAAAAACTTTATATCGATTTCGCTTCTTGTTTTATGGGTTTTCTAAGCATTATTAATGGGTTTTGAGATGCAATATATTTTATAAAAATGATGAAATTGTTAACATGGATTCACAACCTTTAAGAATTTTGTAAGATAAAAATATGATCCTCAAGGACCTCAACTCACTTCAAAACTTAATTTTTCTTCATGAGAATTATGATTTTTTACACCGTCTTTTGAATAAGGTACGAGATGAAAGAATATAAGGCTAATGATTTTTTGAAAACACTTGGGGGTTATGTTTATGAACTTTTAAAAAGAATTTAGGAGTCTAAAACATTATTTGAAAACGGTTTTACACGTTATGAAAGGCTTGCAAGTCTTGGTATGACGATACCAACATGAGAATGCCTTAATAAAAGACTCAATGGATAATAATGTGTGTTAAAAAAATATTTTAATTGGGCCTTAAAGAAAATCATGTAGCTTCACCGTGAAGGCGTACGTCCTCATGACCAACGCCTGAAATCTTTGTTTTGCCGATATAGGGATGTCACACCAGAATTGGATGATGAATGGTGCCATTAACATGAGGATAATATGGTGGCTCCAGTCTATTGGTGATTCTTCTATTTTAAAATAAATAAATTATTGAGATATGACGTACCCCTTAATAAAAAACTTTTAAGACGTAAATTTTAATTTATTTTTTACTATTATTCTTTTAATTATTCTTAAATTACTTGCACATAATGAGAATAAAAGTAAAAAGTACAATTGAGAAAAACTTGAATTCTATTTTGAAATAACCATGGGCAACTTGACACATGGTGGGAGTTGAAGTGCATAGTATAGTTGAGAAGAACTTGTTTACTATTTTAAAATCACCACAAATAACTTGACACGTGGTGGCAGTAGAAGTACATTGTACAGTTGAGGAAAACTTGTGTACTATTTTGAAATCACCATGGATAACTTGACACGTGGTGGGAGTATAATAAATTAAGAAAAACTTGAAGGTTGGTGTTGGGAGCGTATACAAATGGTCATTATTTGTCACATTGTATGCAAACGCTTAAGAGAAAAACATTTAAATGGAAGGTGAAGAAGGCTCCTCCAATGTTACTCAATTTCCAGCAGATTCAATGTGTATTCTGCCACCAGAAATCATCACTGAAATCCTCTCGAGGCTTCCTGTAAAATCTTTGTTGAAATTCAGGTCTGTTTCGAAATCTTGGCTTGCTTTAATCTCTAGCCCTGAATTTATCAATACCCATCTCAGTTTATCAGCTAATAAGGAAGAGATGCTCCATTTGCTTGTTTTGAATGATCTTAAGTATGGAGATAAATGGTGTTATAGAGACGTGCATGTTGCATCTTTATTTAGTAACTCCGTTACTGAGGCTGTTGACTTGGGTTATCCCATTGAAGACGATAGTTTCAAGCTCCGTATTGAGGGATGTTGCAATGGGTTGTTATTACTTTCCGCTCATGAGTACATTAAATATTTGGTTCTATGGAATCCAACAATTCGAAAACACAAGAATTTGCCTGAATTTAGACCTAGGCGGGATGGATCATATTACCGTCCCGTATATGGTTTTGGGTATGATGAGCTCCATCTTGATTATAAGGTTATGGGTATTTGTTATCATTATAATGCTAATGATAGCGTAGATGACGTTGAGATCAAAGTGTATAGTCTAAGGAGTGACTCTTGGACTAGTATTGATTATTGCGGTGAGACAAACTTTATCAAAAACAATGATGGCTCTTATGTAGACGAATTAGATTTTCCAGCCGACCTTGCGAATGGGAAGCTTCATTGGGATATGGGCCGCGAGAAAAAGGATATTGTTTCCTTTGATATAGCTAATGAGAAATGGGGTAAGGTGGAGAAGCCCTCCTCCTATGGAGTAGGAGAGACTGAATGGTTTGTGCGGACCATGGGAAGTGATCTTTGTGTCTTTACTAAATACAAGGAAACTCATTTCTGCATTTGGGTTATGAAAGAGTATGGGGTTAAACAATCTTGGATGAAGAAGTATACCATCAGGTATCCAATTGGTCAAAATTGGTATTCGCCTTTTTTCATGTCAAATAAAGGTGAAATGTTGTTCATTCTTCCACAACCTTACATTATATCCAATACAAAAGATGACTCATATAGATATACAAACATTACTAACCTTGACAGCAATATTAATCCACGAATCTACATTGAAAGCCTAGTTTGTCCTTTTTGAACTGAAGGGACAGATATGTTGCTAACGAAAGTCTGGAAATGCTCATATCAAAACAATTTGAGTAACAAATAACTCAAATTCTATTGGTTATGTATTTCAAATATAAAACAGTACACACATGTAAAAGAACACTATTTAAACTATATTGCTTCTGGACTAGTTTTTGTTGTATTCTTGTTGTTAACCATTAGATGTATAATTTCTTCTTGACCAATTACTTGTCATTATTTTACATTTTTGGTCATTTCTTTCACTTTGATAGTAATGATGACATAAGCAAGACACCATTGCAAGAATAAAAAATTTAAAGTTGACCAATTAATTATCAGAGCACATGCATTGAGCCAAAGAAACTTCGTAAAAATTTAGTTTTGAGTATAGCTTTTTGATAATCAAGGATGCATGTTTTTATTCAATATCGATCAACTTAAGTGATGATTTTTAAAACATCCAACAACCTTAAAAACTAGACTGCGCATTGTCTTTGATCTGGATTTGCAGTAGGGCAAGAAACAAAGTTGCGCAGGGTAGTGTCCAAGCATAAGTGGATCTCTTTGAGATAAATGTCTCCAGAATCTCTTTTGCATGCGACGTAGACATTATTATTTGCACCAACCAGACGCTGAACAGCTGTGATGATAGCTTGCTTGGTATACGCATTAGCTGGCGTAACTCCTCCCTCAGCCAAATAATCACGCAAATTATTCTTGTTGTTTATTGCGATCAAATTGTTATGTACCATTAAAGTAAGCAGCAACGACCATCAAATTGTTGTTTATATTGTGTTCTATTTTACATATACACGTACCACAGTATCAACGACACTTCCATTCCCTGGAGGACACATTATGCTATGTCCGGTTGCATTGGCAGGCCATAATCCATGAATGGAGAAGATATCACCACGACCTAATTTGCAAGGATGATTTTTATTGAATTTGCAGAAAGTGTTTTTCCATTGAAGAACATACGCCATTAGGTCATAAGAATTTTGACCCTTCATAACTCCAACGGACAAAAGTTGTACTAGCAGAAATACTACTGTCTTGAAACGATAATCGGCCATAATATAATACTTGATCTCATTTACAAGTTAACACTTATTATTTATAGCTAAACAATAGTATTGAGTATCATTTAAAATATACCACATAAATGAGAAAAACTATAATTGCGATCAAATTGTTATGTACCATGACTGCTCCTTTAAAACAAAAATCATGTTTTGTCCACTCATGCTTCCAGAAGGCTCGATCATTGTCTTTGCCATTGCTAACTGCTACCAAATTAGGCCAAATAGCTTTCAGATCTGTTTCCAACTTCTGGTCTTTGTTCATCTACGCATATAATTAAGTATATTAATTAAAAAAAGAAAGTTACAAGTATAATTGAAATACATTTAGATTTTTAGCCAAGTATTTATACTATGTTCTATTTTACGTATACATGTATCAGAGTATCTACGTCGGTTTTTTCCATTTGAAGATAAGGACACTTTATGTTATGTCCGGTTGCATTGGCAGGCATAGACCATGAATGGTGAAGATATCACCAGGGCCCGATTTGCAAGGTTTTCTTATGATTTTGCAGAAAGTATTTTTTCACAGAACAATATATATATATATATATATAATGATCTGCAATTTATCAAATTGGCGTAACATAAAGGCAGCAAACTTGTATGATCAACACATATATCTCACACTCTTTGGTTCGACAGATGTGAACTATATGAATGATTTCTATAATGTGATGACGTTTATCAGGTCTAAAGTATGTTGAGTTTTCGTTATTACAATATCTTACAAATTATGTCTGAGAATTATTTAAATATATATTTTAATTTTATTTAAACATAATACTTAAAAAATAACTAATAGAGACAAAAATAATTAATTGAGTTGTTGTTATTGCAATATTTTACAAATATAAGTAATGATTCACAATTTATTAAATCAACATAACATAGATGCGCAAGACTTGTCAATCAACACTTATGTCTATTTCATTTTGTTTTGACACATATGAACTATATGCATGATTTATAATGTGTCGACATTTATCAGTTTAAAGCATGTCGAGCTATCGTTATTAAAATATTTCACAAATTATGTTTAAAAATTATTTTAATATCAAGTTTAATTTTCTTTAAGTATTATAATTGTAAAATAATTAATTAGAGGTTTATTTAATAACATTATAAGTCACGATCCGTAATTTATCAAATCGACATAACATAAAGATGAAAGATTTGTACGGTAAATCAAATTTAATTACAAGATGAAACTTTGGTTCTTGAATAATTTAGCACAATTCATTAGATATTTTATAAATAAAATTATTATTAAAAGGTTAGATAAAAATAATAAATTGCCCTATGAAACTTTGGTTCTTGAATAATTTAGCACAATTCATAAGATATTTTAAAAATGAAATTATTATTAAAAGATTGACATGTTTGCCGGACCAGCCATTGTTTCTTCATCTACATTAATTTGTCCTTGCACCGCCAAAGTTTCTTCGCTTGTATTCATGTTTCCTTCAGTTGTATTCATCTTTTTTTGGCACAAGGAGAGAAAGTAGTAGAGAAGAACGTAAAAAAAATAGTAGACAGTAAAAATCATGTTTGAGTTATAGCAAAAAATATGGATATCTTTTGAAGGAAATTTACGTATTCTTTTCAACAGGAAATACAAGTATTTCAATTGTATAAGTCTATTCATATTCTCAACCTAAGAATTTGTGTTGCAATTGAATTGCATTATAGAGAATAAAAAGTTTAATTACATTGACTTAAAAAGAAAAAAGAAATTTTTTTAGTTTATTCGAAGGATCTTCAAAAAATGATTTGAATTTTTTTATACTTTATTAAAAAATCTCACAATAGATAAAACTATTTAATTTAAATAAGCAAATATTACACGTACAAAACACGGCGGTTACACTAGTGTAATTAATTTTCTCTAGACCTCTGTTATATTTTCGATATGATTTAGTAAAATTCAGATGAAATTTAATTTTTAATCAACTTGATATCATCCATTTCATTTCTTTTTATTTATCAATATTTACTTCTTGTAATTTTATATAATTTCTTATATTTTTATTTTTATTTCATTTAACAAAACTGATTAACTACATATTAATATTTTAATTTTTAAATTAAAGCAGAATTACATTGTTGAATGAGTTTATAGACTCGTGTTTGCCTGTCTCTTAAATTATATTTAATTAAGTTACATCAAAAGTTATTGAAAGGTTATTAATACATAATATATGTACCTTAAATTCATTAATTATTCTTGTATAAATCACTTGTAGTTGTTCCATAAGTTTAGGGAATAGAAAAAAGTTATTGCATTTATTGAGAAAATTTGGAGGGAATTTATTTGAGAAAATGATATACAAGGTTATGTAAGTCTTTTCACAATTGTGGCCAAATTTGGGTCAAAAAATTTTAGTCATTTAACACTTTTAATAAATTTAATGTTTTGGGTAATGCATTGGATAATGAACGTATTTAATGCAAAGGATAAAATAGGTAGATTATGTTATTCAGCAGTACAATTCAAGAGATTCATCTCTCAGCAAACCCATAAGTTGCTGTGGCCACCAAAGAGAGAAAAAAGCAAATATTGAGAAGTAAAATCATATGCCATGCTCTTCCACTTAGCTACTAAAGGGGAAAAAAAGAAGTAAGGTCATATGCCATGCTCTTCCACTTACAAATCTATGAAAATTATGTATTAAAAATTATATATATAATTGATAATCATGTTAATAATATCATGAAAACACATGGAAGAAAGGATTAAAGCATCAACTTGTGCAAGAAAAGATTTAATGAACAAAACAATTATCAATCAATCAAAATAGCCATATGCAGGAAGAAACACATCTCCCAAATATTTTTGGTGAGTTTTGCTGAAGATTTTCATACTGTGCGTCACATTTCTATGCTTTAGGTAGTCTTATGAATTTGATGGCATAAATGATGGATTACCATTGCTGAATTAATAGTCTTTTGGGTATTCCAAACTGAAAAAAATGAGGGGTAATTAATGAAGAATGTAACTAAAATAAGACTATCTTTATTATCTATAAAAATTTCATGGTGCAATTTTCAGATATATATATATATTCAAAGGCTCCTTTATATTGATATATAGATTATTAATTTTTTATTTCCTTAAAATCTTTTATTTTCCTCATTGACATTTTACGGTTATAACTATACAATGCGTGAATGAAAAGTTAATTGTCATTTAGGCCATGTATAGCAATTACTCCTACTACGTTGGTTGATTTCATTATTGCTCTCCTAGGTAGGTTCATTTTATGAGGCTTTTATTAATCCATTTGGTAGAGTTAAAAGGAAATAATTAAAATGGAATAAAAGGCTAAAAAGTATAAAAATAAAGTGTGAATGATGGCCTTACAAGTATGTCACATCATAGATTTCCAAGTCTCCTTTATATATACTAGTTTATACATTCTTACGGTGCGTGAATATCCTTGATCACGTTTAAATTTAAGATAACAATAATATATAGCACAACAAACTTCTACAATTATGTGCGGGACATACAACAATAAATAATATAAATACAAAATAAGAAAAAATAAATGAGTGCAAGAATATGATTTGAATCAAACTAAAATAAGAAAGCGTATGTGAAGTTGACGGAGAGTGGATTGTTGGGTTCGAAATCGAGAGGGCACCATGCGGAAGCTATTAGTTGCAAACTATGAGACGATAAATAAGATGACAACGAAAAACAATACTAAAAACATAATTTTATTATATGATTTGGCCAATTGACCTACATATAAGGCATAATATTAAAAAACATAAAACTAATAAGAGAGAAAATCTCCCCCTAAACGAAAATCTTAAAAGACTACATTATGGATGCTACTATGTTATGGTATGAGAAGGAGGGTCTTCTATTTATAGATGTCCAAAATCTTTCCTCCAAGAAAGAGATTAGCCAAATATGAAAAAGAATTATATTTTCAGAAAAAGTAAAAGTAATTATGATAACTTTTATTTTCCTTCTAAGAAAAAGTAAAACTTAAATATAGTAAGAAAATCAGGGCAAAAACTCTAACAAATCTCCCCTTTTTTACTTGATTTTCTTCACTTGATCCGTCTTCTCTTCATATCACGTATATGAACTTCGTTCTTGATATAATCTTCATAACTGGTGCTTGCCATGGTTAAAAATAAGGTTTAAAATATCATGATTAAAAATTAGTTTAAAAGTAATATTTTATTTTTATTTTTAAAGATGCAGCAGCAGGAGTGTTGAAAATATGGTTGAAACTTGTTCTCCATATGTAGTTCGACAAAAATCTTCATTATCATCCAAATTGTTGCAGCTTGATTTTGAAACGGCTTTGAACCTATTTAATCTCGTCTCACCACACCATTGGACCATTGGACCATTGAACCATTAGCTCTGATACCACTTGTTGGGTTCGAAATCGAGAGAGCGTCATGCGGAAGCTATTAGTTGCAAACTATGAGATGATAAATAAGATGACAATGAAAAACAATACTAAAAACATAATTTTATTATATGATTTGGCCAATTGACCTACATATAAAACCTAATATTAAAAAAATATAAAACTAATAAGAGAGAAAATCTTCCCCTAAACGAAAATCTTAAAAGACTACATTGTGGATGTTACTATGTTATGGTATGAGCAGGGGGTCTTCTATTTATAGATGTCCAAAACCTTTCCTCCAAGAAAGAGGTTAGCCAAATATGAAAAAGAATTATATTTTTTCTTTCAGGAAAAGTAATAGTAATTATGGTAACTTTTATTTTCCTTTTGAGAAAAAGTAAAACTTAAATATAGTAAGAAAATCAGGGCAAAAACCCTAACAAGGATGAAGAAGATAAACGGAAGTATAGAGAGGAGTATAAGATTTCTAAGCGAGAGGCGAAGTTAGCGGTCACGAGGGCTAAGGATGTTGCTTTCAAGAGTTTATACACAGTGTTAGATAGTAAAGGTGGAGATAAGAAGTTGTACAGGTTCGCCAAGGTTAGGGATAGGAAGACTCGGGACCTGGATCAGGTGAAGTGTATTAAGGATGTGGACAGCAAAGTTTTGGTGGAGGAGGTTCATATTAGGAAGAGATGGCAGTCTTACTTTTATTAGCTCTTGATCAAACGATGGAAAGGATACTAGCATTGTGTTGGGGAATTTGCAGCATTTCGAGAGATTTCGCGATTATGGCTATTGTAGGCTCGTTAAGGTTTAGGAGGTTAAGGGTGCTATTCGTAGGATGTGTAGAGGTAGAGCGATGGGGACAGATGAGATTCTGGTGGATTTTTAAAAGTGCACAGGAGGGGTAGGTATGGAGTGGTTGACTCGATTATTTAGCATAATTTTCAAGACGATGAGGATGCCTGAAGGTTGGAGGTGGAGTACGATGATTCAGGATTGCAATAATTATAGAGGTATCAAGTTGTTGAGTCATACTGTGAAGGTTTGGGAGAGGGTGGTAGAGTTGAGGTTGCGGAGGATTGTTACTATTTCTGAAAATTAATTTGAATTTATGCCAGGGCGCTCGACTACAGAAGCGATCCATTTTGTCAGGAGACTGGTGGAGCAGTATAGAGAAAGGAAGAAGGATTTGCACATGATGTTTATTAACTTAGAGAAGGCCTATGATAGAGTTTCCATGGAGGTTCTTTGGAGGTATTTGGAGGCTAGAGGTGTACCAATAGTCTATGTTAGGGCGATTAAGGATATGGACGACGGAGCCAAGACTCGGATTAAGATGGGGGGAGGGAACTCCGAGCACTTTCCCGTCTTGATGGATTACATCAAGGATCGACGCTTAGTCCATTTCTGTTTGCCTTGGTGATGGAAGTTTTGACGCGGAACATTCAGGATAAGGTGCCTTATTATTTTATCACGACCCGAGCCAAGGCCCTATCCGCGATGAGCAATCCAAACCATGAAGGCCCGGACGCCCATCTAACTTGTAATCACATACACCATTCATATACAGAAAAGAAATGCAGAAGATAATACTAAATAAGGGATCATGGTCGTACTCTGGAAACAACATAATGTCAAGACTACAATTTCACAACTTTAAAGCAATATATGACTCCGTCTGCGAAATCTCTACTACATAATCAAACGACAACTGTCTGAGAAATCTGGGACAAGGCCCCCAGTAGACCAAAACCATATATAAATATCTGAAAGAAATATGCCTTCTGAAACATAGAAGGCTCACAAATCTGAACTTTGCACTTCTATCTGGAGAAAATCTACTGCTTATCAGGACCCCTAGACTGTGCCTCCAAACTTGGAGGGAGGAGGGGGGTCAATACAAATGTACTGGTACGCAGAGCAAATCCAAAATAATTATTTATATTCAACATATGTGAGAGCAATTTAAAACAGTTCATAACATAACATATCATATAGTAAGGAATCACATGGGCATTTAAAAGACTCTGTGAAAACATCTGAAATCTATGACACTCTTTGTATTACTTCTGCGCCAGATGGTATACCCTACAATCTGTAGTCCCACGGGATATATGGGATCTGCCATTAACTCGGCAGCCAAGCCCCCAACCCAAGTGTGCTGCAAGGGTCGGAGTCACTGAATCCACTACGCCGCACGGCCGTCGCCAGTGTACAATAATAATCTGCCCATATCGAAAAATACGATTTCAGGCTACGAGTTACTTGAACTTATGCCTTCTTCGAGTAACCACCTAACTCTCTTTATGCCCATTTTTAGTTCTTTAAACCTGCATGCTCTTAAAAACATACTCTGAAATCTTTATCTCTGTCATGACATATACACATATATGGTATCGTCATACCATTGATTTGCAAGCACATTATCTGAGCCATTCATAGCAAATCATATCTCTTCTTTCAAATCATGAAATTCCGGATCACCATATTAAAAATTCATTCAAGAACTCATGTTTTAAAATTTATGTAAAACCATGCAAGCAATTCTCTTTATCAATAATTCAACAAAACAATGGTGGTCATGTCCAAAGTCTCTTTATCATGCAATTCTTCTCTTTAACACAAAACATAGTTAAACCAAGAAACACCCTCTCAACAATTTGAAATCATAATCTAGTAATAGAACATTGATAAAACATTGTTCAAATCACAAAACATACATTTCAACTCTTTTCCAACAAAACCAGAATCTGTAATTTATCACAAGAGAGGAAGTTCATCATTTATGCTCTCAAACAATCTTCAATCTCAATTCATACATAAATGTATACATGTAAATCAATTTAGGGGAAAATACCACAAGGCCAAAGCAATAATAACATTGAAACTTTCGGAATACATAATCAATAATATAGTTTTCAAAACCCACTTAAAATACATGCTTCAAAACCTTTTAATCATGCTTTAATATTTTCAAGCCCATGTAGTTTTTAGGATAATCCCCACGTACCTCTATTTCAAAAAATAATGTATGTTTCTTGAAGCCTACAGTCTGGGGATTCCAAATCTTTAATTATCTTCTAAAACCCACAGTTGAATCTTGAGTTATTTGGAATTCTTGTTTGAAACCCTTAAGAGAGTTTCTTGGAGGAATTTAATGAAGGATATGATTATGTTGCTAAAAACGCCCTAAATCTCTTATTTTTATGACTTGGAATGAGGGCAAAAGACTAAACTGCCCTTGAGATTTTAAAATTCACTACAGGTACGCCGTTTATGGCTTCACTGCATCGCGGCGATGGGTTCATCACTATACCCATCGCGATGCGGCCTGATCGCGATGGGCAACTGGTTTTGAAAAATGCTAAATTAGGGTTCACCATGATGCGGTGATATCGCGATGACCCTCTGGAAATTGACAATTACGGATTAAGGGCTTGGCGCGATGCGATGGCTTGTCCATCGAGAAGTTGAATATAGAAATCGCTCTAACTTCTCCACCGAGTGTCCACTTTGGGTGAATCTTATATCTACAGAAAGTCACTCAATTTCCCACATAATAAAAAGTCAAAATTAGGGAAATTCTATATGGTTTAAACTTTACTCAATTTGGAAGTCAACAGAAATGAGACTAAGTCTCTTTGACACTTAGAAAATTTCCAAGCTTTTAACTCAATAAACAAGTTGCTACGATATAACACATGAAGGATTTTATGGGGCGTTACATTATCCCCCCTTGGGATCATTCGTCTCTGAATGATGATGCGGAACACAGACTAGCACGACTTTAAGCATACTAAGGCATGGAAGGAATAAAGTAAAGATTGTACCTTCCGCCCCATCATTCACCGGATTGAAAAGATTTGGGTATCTTGCCCGCATGTCATCTTCTGATTTCTAAGTTGCTTCTTCAACTTTCTGATTTCTCCATAGCACTTTAACTAAAACTATTTATATGCTTCTCAACTTCTAAACTTGGCGATCCAAAATCTCAATGGGCTCTTTTTCATAGGATAAGGAGTCTGTCACTTTGATTTCTTCAACCGGCACCACTAATGAATGGTTTCCAATACATTTCTTCAACATGGATACATGAAATACCGGATGAACAGAACCCAAACTTGCAGGGAACTCTAACTCGTACGCAACTGCACCTATCCTCCTCACAATCTGATACGGTCCTATATAGCGAGGACTCAGCTTACCTTTCTTCCCAAACCACATGACTCTCTTCATAGGAGAGACTTTGAGAAACACCTAATCACCAATCTCAGATTCTATGTCCCTTCTTCTAACATGGACTTATGACTTCTGTCGACTTTGGGTGGTCTTAAGGCATTCTCTAATGATTTTCACATCCTCCATCACCTGATAAACAAGATCAGGCCCGAATAACTGGTCTCACCCACTTCATACCATCATATAGGAGACCTACATCTTCTCCCATACAATGCCTCAAATGGTGCCATCTTAATACTGGAATAGAAACTGTTATTATATTCGAACTCTATCAATGGCAAGTGTTCTACCCAACTACCTTTAAAATTAATCAGCAGGCCCTCAACATATCCTTGAGGGTCTGACTGGTGCGTTCAGCTTGCCCATCAGTCTGTGGGTGGAACGCAGTACTAAGGTTCACTTGGGTACCTAAACCCTTCTGAAAAGATCTCCAAAACTTTGAAGAAAACTGCGTACCTAGATCAGATATGATGGACGCAGGTGCCCCATACAAGTGGACTATTTCTGCAATGAACAGCTTAGCATAATCCTCTCCCGAATAGTTATTCCTGACAAGCAAAAAGTGGGTTGACTTTGTCAGCCGGTCTACAATCACCCATATAGAATCATACTGGTTTCGGGACTTTGGAATTCCTGTAATAAAGTCCATATTGATCATCTGCCACTTCCACAAAGGCAAAGCTATCCCTTGGGAAGTGCCACTGGGCCTCATATGCTCTACTTTAACTTGTTGGCAATTTAAACACTCGGCAAAAAATTTAGCTACATCACACTTCATATTATTCGACCAATATATCTCTTTCAGATCATGATACATCCTAGTAGATCCAGGGTGAACAACATACCTCAAATTGTGAGCTTCGGCAAGGATTCTTTTTAGCAAATCATCTACATCAGGTACACATAATCTACCCTGATATCTCAGAATACCGTCACCACCTACTTCAAATGACAACACCTTCTGTTAACCCACATCTTTATTGATTTGCATCAAAATGGGATCTCTGACCTGCTTCTCCTTAACTTCTACACATAGGGAAGATTTAGCTATCTCAAGAACAACTACGCCTCCATCTTTAGAGTCCAAAATTCGCACTCCTAGATTAGCAAGACGGTGAATACCCTTCACCAACTCTCTCCTTCCTTTTTCAACATGGGAAATAATGCCCATAGATAATCTACTGAGGGCGTTAGCTACCACATTCACCTTGCCCGGATGATAGTACAGGCTTATGTAGTAATTTTTTAAAAGCTCCAACCATCGCCTCTGCCTGAGATTCAATTCTTTCTGCGAGAAAACATACTGTAAGATCTTGTGGTCAATAAATATAGCAACATGTACCCCGTACAGATAGTGCCGCCAGATCTTGAGTGCAAAAACCACAACCGCTAACTCCAAGTCATGAGTGAGGTAGTTCCGCTCGTGCACCTTCAACTGCATAGATGCATAAGCTACTATCTTACCATGCTGCATAATTACGCAACCAAGTCCCACGTGGGATGCATCAAAATACACAACAGAACCCTCTGTACCTTCTAAAAAAGTCAAAACAGGAGCAGTAGTCAACTTGTCTTTAAACTTCTCAAAACTATTCTCACACAGATCTGACCATAAAAACTTCACCTTTTTCTGAGTCAACTTAGTAAGTGGTGCAGCTATCAAAGAAAAACTCTCTACAAACCTTCTGTAATAACCTGCCAAACCCAAGAAACTTCAAATGTCAGTTGGAGTCGTAGGTCTGGGCCATTTTCTCACTGCCTCAATCTTTTGGGGATCAACCTTAATCCCTTCGCTAGACATAATATGCCCCAAGAAAGCAATAACGTTCATCCAGAATTCATACTTGGAGAACTTTGCATACAACTTATGATCTTTGAGAGTCTGAAGAACAATTCGGGGGAGATTGGTATGGTCCTCATCACTTTGGGAATAAATCAAGATGTCATCAATGAAAATTATGACAAACAAGTCTAGAAACAGACAGAAGACCCTATTCATTAGGTCCATGAAGGTTGTAGGGGAGTTAGTCAACCCGAAGAACTTGACTAAGAATTCATAATGACCATATCTAGTTCGGAAAGTTGTTTTGGGAATATCTGACTCTCTAACTTTCAACTGATGGTATCCCGAACGAAGGTCAATCTTAGAAAAACATCTAGCACCCTGAAGTTAGTCAAAGAGATCATCGATCCTAGAAAGAGGATACTTATTTTTAACAGTGACTGTATTCAGCTGGCGGTAATCTATGCACATACACAGCGAACTGTCTTTCTTTCGCACGAAGAGTACAGGTGCACCCCAGGGGGATACACTAGGATGAATAAAACCTTTATCTAGAAGATTTGTTAGCTATTCTTTCAACTCTTTTAAATCTGCAGGAGCTATTTTATATGGCGGAATAGAAATAGGATGGGTATCTGGCAATAAATTAATGCCAAAATCTATCTTCCTATCAGGTGATATTCGTGGGAGATCATCTGGAAAGACTTCTGGAAATTCATTCATTACCGATAAAGACTGAAGAGGAAGACTTTCAGCACTAGAATCTTTAACCCGAATAAGATGATACAAGCAACCTTTAGACATAAGTTTTCGGGCTCTGATATAATATATGAAGAGCCCTCTAGGTGTTAAGGAATGTCCCTTCCATTCTATCACTGGTTCATTCAGAAAGGAGAAAGTAACCTTTCGGGTTCTACAGTCTAGTGTGGCATAACACGAATAGAACAGTCCATCCCTAGGATAGCATCAAAATCGACCATATCAAGTTCTATGAGGTCACAAAATTCCTATACACCCTCCTAGACATAATAGAATCACCCACCAGAGTGGAAACAGAGAAAGGTTCAGTAATCACATCGGGCTCAAACCCAAAACCAACAGCCACATAAGGGGTCACATAGGATAAGGTAGGCCCAGGATCAAGCAATACATAAACATCAAGAGACAAAATTTGCAACGTACCGGTAACTACATCTGGTGAGGCCTCGGCCTCCTGGAGGTTGGTCAAAGCATACAACCTATTGCGTCCATTTTCGGTGGCTGAAGTGGCGCCCTTCTGAGGCAGTGGTGCAGATGAATTCGCCTGCGACTTGGTTCCCCCAATATTACTCTTTGTTGCCGGACAGTCTCTCTGGATATGGCCTGGTTGATCGCATGAATAGCACACCAAAGTGCCAAACTGACATCTCCTAAGATAATTCCCCCTGCATCTCCCACATCGTGGTTATGTGACCGAGAAGTCTGGGCTACACTTCCCAGGGACTTCGCACCCTGCATTCTCGATCCCGGACTGGGCTAAAAATTTTGGGGTCTCTGATCAGCTGGGGGTCTGGGCACCGAAGCACTTACTGCGGACTGTGCATTTCCTTAGTTTTTCTTCTTCTGCTATTTATTACCCAGTTACCACTCTACGACTGACAATCTGTTGTTCTGGCCCTCTTGGTCTCCTTGTCCTTCTCCATAGATTTAGTAATTTTATTTTTCTTCTCCTCAACTTGTTGCATGTGGACTGACAGTCTGGCGAAGTCTATATCTCTATTCAGCATTTCTCTCTGACATTCAAGCACTAGATCATCTGAAAGGCCGAATGCGAACTTCCTCATTTGGGCCCTCATATTACCCGTCATCTTAGGAACATAAAGGGCCAGCTGGTTGAACTTCATAGTGTACTCCTGAACACTCATCTTTCCCTGCTTCAGATTCATAAACTTCTCAGCTTTGGATTCCCTCAACTCCAGAGGAAAGAACCGATTAAGGAAGGCTTCCACGAATTTGCCCCAAACTGTGGGCTCAGCACTCTCGCCCTTCGCATCCTCCCACTCGTTATACCACTGATTTGCAACATCCTTAAGTTGCCAATTCCACCCCTTCCACTTGGTCTACATGCATTACCTTAAAAATTTTCTCCATTTCATCCACAAACTCTTGTGGATCTTCTTCTACCTTGGTGCCAGAAAATTTGGGCGGGTTCATTCTCATGAACTAACCCACCCTAGTAGCCTCAGATATAACAGATGTAGACCCAACATCTTCCGACCATTGAGCCTGAGTGGCCACCAATTGTGCCAGCATATGAATAGACTGTCTGAATTCTGCGATCGAAATATCCCTCTGAGAAGTTGGGGGATGATTAACATTGGTTCGTGGAGCCTGAGGTGGACTGGTCGGGACTGGAGGGACTCTCAGAGAAGGGAAAGGTTCTGGAGTATGAGCTCTATTGCGTGTCCTCATCCCATAAATAGGACGGACCTCATCAGTCTGAGCGTTCTGATTGTTAGCGCGACGTGGAGGCATGACTATTTTTATGAAATACTATAGATCACTGCTTAGGAACAGTTCAGACTCAAAGGCACGAACTAAATCACAAAGAAGGGAAACATTTCTAAACGCCTAATAGTTTCCTGCTTATAAGTGTGGCGCTACACACCCATAAACAAGACTCTACCCAATGCGATTTCACAGACACCCTGGGACCATGAACCGTGCTTTGATACCAAGTTTGTCACGACCCAAGCCAAGGCCCTATCAACGACGAGCAATCTAAATCATGAAGGCCCGGATGCCCATCTAACTTATAATCACATACACCATTCATTTACAAAAAAGAAATGCGGAAGATAATACTGAATAAGGGATCATGGTCGTACTCTAGAAACAACATAATGTCAAGACTATAATTTCACAACTTTAAAATAATATCTGACCCCGTCTGCGAAATCTCTGCTACATAATCAAATGACAACTATCTGAGAAATCTGGGACAAGGCCCCCAATAGACCAAAATCATAAATAAATATCTAAAAGAAATAGGCCTTCTAAAACATAGAAGGCTCACCAATCTGAACTCTGCACTTCTGTCTGGAGAAAATCTACTGCTTATTAGGACCCCTAGACTATGCCTCCGAACCTGGAGGGAGGAGGGGGGTCAATACAGATATATTGGTACGCAGAGCAAATCCAAAATAACTATTTACATTCAACATATGTGAGAAAAATTTAAAATAGTTCATAACATATCATATAGTAAGTAATCACATGGGCAATTTTAAAAGACTCTATGAAGAAATCTGAAATCTGTGACACTCTTTGTATTACTTTTGCGCTAGGTGGTATAACCTACAATCTGTAATCCCACGGGCTATATGGGATCTTCCATTAACTCGGTAGCCAAGACCCCAACCCAAGTGTGCAGCAAGGGTCGGAGTCTCTGAATCTACTACACCACACGGTCGTTGCCAGCGTACAATAATAATCTGCCTGTATCGGTAAATACGATTTCAGGCTAAGAGCTGCTTGAACTCATGCCTTCTTCGGATAATCACCTAACTCTCTTTATGCCCATTTTTAGTTCTTTAAACCTACATGCTCTGAAAAACATACTTTGGAATCTTTAACTCTGTTATGGCATATACACATATATGGTATCGCCATACCATTGACTTGCAAGTCACATTATCTAAGCCATTCATAGAAAATCATATCTCTATTTTCAAATCATGAAATTCAGGACCACTATATTAATAATTCATTCAAGAACTCATGTTTTAAAATTCATGTAAAACCATGCAAGCGATTCTCTTTATCAACAATTCAACAAAACAATGGTGGTCATGTCCAAAGTCTCTTTCTCATGCAATTCTTCTATTTAACACAAGACATAGTTAAATCAAGAAACACCCTCTCAATAATTTAAATCATAATCTAGTACTAGAACATTGAGAAAACATTGATCAAATCACAAAACATACATTTCAACTCTTTTCCAACAAAACCAGAATCTGTAATTTATCACAAGAGAGGGAGTTCATCATTTATTCTCTCAAACAATCTTCAAACTCAATTTCATACATAAATGTATACATGTAAATCAATTTAGTGGAAAAGACCACAAGGCCAAAACAATAATAACATTAAAACTTTTGGAATACATAATCAATAATATAGTTTTCAAAACCCCCTGAAAATACATGCTTCAAAACCTTTAAATCATTCTTTAATATTTTCAAGCCAATGTAGTTTTTAGGATAAACCCCACATACCTCTATTTCAAAAAATAATGGATGTTTCTTGAAGTCTACGGTATGGGAATTCCAAATCTTCAATTATTTTCTAAAACTCACGGTTGAATCTTGAGTTATTTGGAATTCTTGTTTGAAACCCTTAAGAGAGTTTCTTGGAGGAATTTGATGAAGGATATGCTTATGTTGCTAAAAATCGCTCTAAATCTCTTATTTTCACGACTTGGAATGCGGGCAAAAGACTAAACTGCCCTTGGAATTTTAAAATTCGCTACAGGTACGCAGTTTAAGGCTTCACTGCATCGCGGCGATGGGTTCATCGCTATAACTACCGCGATGCGGCCTAATCGCAATGTGCTACTGGTTTTGACAAATGCTGATTTAGGGTTCACTGCGACGCGGTGCTATCGCGGTGACCCTCTAAAAATTGACAATTGCGGATTAATGGCTTGGCGCGACGCGATGGCTTGTCCATCGAGAATGCTGAATACAAAAATCACTCTAACTTCTCCACTGAGTGTCCATTTTGGACGAATCTTATATTGATGAAAAGCTCACTCAATTTTCCACATGATAAAAATTCAAAATGAGGGAAATTCTATATGGTTTAAAATTTACTCAATTGTTAAGTCAACAAAAATGAGACTAAGTCTCTTTGATACTTAGAAAATTTCCAAGCTTTTAACTCAATAAACAAGCTGCTACGATATACCACATGAAGGATTTTACGGGGCGTTACATGTTTGATTTTTGCGGATGATGTTGTCCTGATTGATGAGACTCATAGTGGAGTTAATGTGAAGTTAGAGGTTTGGAGGCAAACCCTTGAGTCTAAAGGATTTAGATTGAGTAGGTCCAAGACGGAGTATTTGGAGTGTAAGTTCAACGATGTATCTCATGATTCTGATGTGGTTGTTAAGCTTGACACCCATTCTATCAGTAAGAGAGATAGTTTCAAGTATCTGGGTCGATGATTCAGGGGAATAGAGAGATTGACAAAAAATTCACTCATCGGATCAGGGTAGGTGGATGAAATGGAGGCTCGCCTCTGGAATCTTTTGTGACAAAAAAAACCTCCAAAACTTAAAGAAAAGTTCTACAAAATGGTGGTTAGACCGGCTTTGTTGTATGGGGAAGAGTGTTGTCCTGTTAATAAGACCCGCATCCATAAGATGAAGGTAGCAAAGATGAGAATGCTTCGGTGGATGTGTGGGTGTACTAGAAAAGATAGGATTAGAAATGAAGTTATTCTAGATAAGGTGGGCGTGGCTTTGGTGGAAATCAAGATGAGGGAAGCGAGGTTGAGGTGGTTCGGTCATGTGAATCAGCTTCAGAGGTTTTCTCCCTTTAGTGCCGCTCTATCAACATATCGGCTGACATGGCCAACGTATAAGCAACTCTTGTGGCGCACCTTTAATCCTTGGATCTCATCCATATGCGCTCCCGGGGATGGCTACAGACATACTCGTCCCTCACCTGGACCTGGGCATCGCTATAGCGTGCACATTCCTATCCTCAAGCTTGACATCGCCTTGTGCATGTGCACTTGGCCTTTGTTTCGCCCGAGTAGGGCAACCCTCAATCCTTGGCCTTAGTCACAATCGTCTTCCTTAGATATGCCCTCTCATGTCTTATGGCATAGACAAACATTGCCCACTCAACTTGCATCCAACTTCCATAGCACAGTGTCGCCCCACAACTGCGCGCCTAGGCCAACGGACCCTTGCTCGCTTGGCTGAACCTTGACCAAGCTCACAAGTTAGCTCACGAGTCTCTTGGGGAGAGTATCTCGATTGATCTATCGGCTTGGAGGCATCCTTCCATTACTTAGACATCCCGCGGGGATTACATGTTCATATAGCCAACCTTTATCCTTGTCGGGGGCCCAACGCTAGTCCACCCGACCCTGCGTTGCCCATAGGGTTCCCGAGCCCTATGAGTACCTTGCGCATTCCTTTGACATGCCAAGGCAGGCCCTTGAGGTTGTCTCTCAAGGCAGCACACTTGGGGTGGCCATCTGTCGACACACCCGGGGGAGGCTGGTAGGCTGTCACCTTGTATACCCCCTTATATATGCTTAAAATAAATAATCTCAATGTCTGGCACTAGACATCATTTTGCCCGAGAACTGTACTGGGGCCTAGATCATTCATCCGACCTTCAAATTGGGTGTCATTTGTTCGTAATCCTTTCTATTGAATTCCTTCATACCTCCATGAAGTTTCACCCTATTCCCATACACGTGGAATGAGTTATGGCCTTCGGACCAATCAACAAATTATGATAATGCCACTGGACTTTGGCCAAGTCAAGCCCCTATTCAAACAGACTCCAAATGACCCCAAATTTGGTAAGAATACATAAGGTACCCTTAATATCAACACTTTAAACCGGAATCCTTAGATTCTACTTGTAGCTCAAAATGACACGGCACTGACATCGAACACCGCACACAATTCAGACCATGCCTCCGCCCCCTTGGGCTCACACCAAGCCCTATCCAAATCACATTGGCACTCTTAGGACATGTCATACAACATATATAGATGCATGTTGCCTCATTTTATGCCTCTTTTCCTCATCTTCGACTTCAGCATATTCCCTCAGCACATGCCGCTTGCATAGCTGACAAGGTTGCGGCCTAGTTGGCACGCACAATCCTAGCGGGTGACAGGACCCAAAACTTTGTGGCGTCATACCCTCACACACCTGAAGTAGTCATTTTCCTCAATGACATGCAACACCGACGACAACCCGAAGTCTGCACTCTTGGGGATTTACATTGCGACCCCCAAATCCTTATGTGTGGGAACTCTTACGAGCTCCTTCTTAAAAATGGAGTCAGGCCCCTTGCCCTTCTCCCCCAAGTTTTATCCAAGCGTGCACTTTGCACTTCTTCTCGAATGGTGTCTCCACACCTGCACCCTCTGGTGACTAACTTTGCAGTGACCTTAATTCATATCAGCACCATGCTCCTCACAGCCTTCATCTTGTCCGGGAATCTATTTCTACCCTGGCGATCCTACTAGCCCATCCATACCTGGCACGTCTAGCCCTTCGATCCTTTGCCGTTGGTAGACAACTATCTTTCCTCCTAGACTTTTACCTTTTCAGCATAACATAGCTAGGTAGGCATCCCTCGATGTGGCATCTTTGCAACTATGCCCTTATGGTCCTTATCTCTTTTCCTCGAGCGACGTCACTGGCGGTAGCCTAAATTGTGAACTTTGTCCCAATCATCATTCACAACATTCTTTGGAAACCCATATTTCACCATGGCACCTTCTAGCATCTCGTGTGCCCCGCGCCCATAGGTACCTCACACTCTCTTGGGACGTACCCTTTGGCAAGTACTTATTATCTCAAAGTGTCGGCATTTGCGCACTACTCTGTGAATTAGACACTTCATTTAAAACTCTCTATTTCCCTTTGCAGTCCTTCGATGTTCAGGGTACCCTCGTACCTATAGCCTATGGCGAGAACTCCCTTTGTTCACCCATCTGCGACCTCTGACCCGCTCTTCTACTCTTGGAAAGAACCCATCCTCGAACTTGAAACCCAATTCATTTTCAGCGCTTTAGCTAATCTCACTTTGACGACTTTCCTTACCCATAGTACTTTGGCACAACACCTCTCCATGAAATGGTTTGGTTTATGCGTGCCGCTTACACACCTGATGGCTTTACCTCCACCTGACTTTAACGCCCATCTTCCTGTAAAGAAGCCTGCACTCAGGTCCTTCTTTACGTTGTCACGGCCCAATGGTCCGCTTGGTGCTAGCCTGGTTCTTGCCTTGCATAACACTCTCTCCAACTGCAAGCTCCACTTGCACATGCCGTAGGCTTCACTGCCCACTCATCCTGCATGGCTCTCTTCTGTAGGGACTCTCCTGCCACTCCTCGCAACCCATAGGATGGCTAGGTTTAAGGACTCTCCTGCCACTCTTTGCAACCCATTAGATGGCTAGGTTACGTTCCAACCTTGAGTCCGGCTTTCTTAGATGGACCCCTTCACATGCTTTTCGGCAAAGCTCAAGTCCAACCTTCTTGGCGGACACTCAACTTGATGACTTAAATGCATCCATGGCAATATCTAAGCATGATCAAGCCCAATGTTTATAGTCTACGGCTTCAACTCTCTTGGAACATGGTTGCACGACCTGGCATATATGGCTCATCCTCTTGACCACCCGACTTATTGGCATATCCCCTTCTTTAACTCAGCCTAGACTCTTTCATGGCTGACAACCCTGGCTCGTCTCTTTGCATAAACAAGCTATTTAACTGAAAAGCTTCTGATGCACTTTACCAACCTTGCTTGACGTCCTTGTCAAGTCCATGCTCTCTTCTGACCATAGTTGCCAACATACCGCTAACAGAGTTTCTGATGAACTGATGTCTCCCCACAATCAAGGAAATTTGAGCACCAGTTGTCCGATTGTCCAACTTTGTGGTTCCACTCAAACATCATCGCACGATGACCACACTTGTTGGCCTAACGTGCCTCCATTGAATCCCTCTGCATATGGTACCCACTGATTTAAAGTCATCCCTTGAAGGTTTCTCAATCACTCGTGGATGCTTCGAAAATGAATCAACCCACACAGACGAAGGCGGAATCAACGGTTGTGACATGGCGTGATTCTGAAATGATGGGCCTTGGTTGACATAGCTAACTCAAGCATCTCAACATACAACCAATTCCCTTCACATGGTAGCATCGTCTCACTTCATGAGCACGAGGAATGTCAATCTATGCTTTGACGTGATCGTTGCAATGACATTCACAATCTGCTCTCAATTCTATGCTCTGATACCACTTGCATAGCAAGTGGTCTTGCTCTGATACCACTTGTCACGGGCTCAATTTTCACTATGTCAATGGCACACAATTTTGTCTGTACGGCGCCCATGGTTCCCCCAACTATGGGCCAGCCTTCCTTATTTCCCAGGTCTCTAGCACGATCCTGTGCCTGTGGAAAGCTCACCTCAGAGGTTTGCTCCCTTTGGTGCCGCTCTATCAACATGTCGGCTGACATGACCAACGTATAAGCAACTCTTGTGGCGCACCTTTAATCCTTGGATCTCATCCATATGCGCTCCCGGGGATGGCTATGGACATACTCATCCCTCGTCTGGACCTGGGCATCGCTATAGCGTGCACAATCTTATCCTCAAGCTTGACATCGCCTTGTGCATGTGCACTTAGCCTTTGCTTCGCCCGAATAGGTCAACCCTCAATCCTTGACCTTAGTCACAAGCGTCTTCCTTAGATATTCCCCATCATGTCTTATGGCATAGCCAAACATATCCCACTCAACTTGCATCCAACTTCCATAGCACAATGTCACCCCACAACTGCGCATCTAGGCCAGCGGACCCTTGCTCGTTTGGCTGAACCTTGACCAAGCTCACAAGTTAGCTCACGAGTCTCTTGGGGAGAGTATCTCGATTGCTCTATCGGCTTGGAGGCATCCTTCCATCACTTAGACAGCCCGCGGGGTTTGTCGGTTCATATAGCCAACCTCTATCCTTAACGGGGGCCCAACGCTAGTCCACCCGACCCTGCGTTGCCCATAGGGTTCCTGAGCCCTATAAGTACCTTGCGCATTCCTTTGACATGCCAAGGAAGGCCCTTGAGGTTATCCCTCAAGGCAGCACACTTGGGGTGGACATCTGTCGACACACCCGGGGGAGGCTGGTAGGCTGTCACTATGTATACCCCCCTTATATATGCTTAAAATAAATAATCTCAATGTCTGGCACTAGACATCATTTTGCTCGAGAACTGTACTGGGGCTTAGATCATTCATACGACCTTCAAATGGGGTGTCGTTTGTTCCTAATCCTTTCTCTTGACTTCCTTCATACCTCCATGAAGTTTAAACCCATTCCCATATACGTGGAACGAGTTATGGCCTTCGGACCAATCAGCAAATTACGATAATGCCACTGAACTTCGGCCAAGTCAAGCCCCTATCCAAACAGACTCCAAATGAGCCCAATTTTGGTAAGCATACATAAGGTACCCTTAATATCAACACTTTAAACTGGAATCCTTAGATTCCACTTGTAGCTCAAAATGGCATGACGCTAACATCGAACACCGCACACAATCCTCACTATGCCTCCGCCCCCTTAGACTCACACCAAGCCCTATCCAAATCACATTGGCACTCTTAGGAAATGTCATGCAACATATATAGATGTGTGTTGCCTCATGTTATGCCCCTTTGCCTCATCTTCGACTTTAGCATATTCCCTCAGCACATTCCGTCTGCATAGCTGACAAGGTTGCGGCCTAGTTGGCAGGCACAATCCTAGCGGGTGACAGGCCCCAAAACTTTGGGGTGTCACATAGGTCTTACATATATAAACATACATATAAAAATACCACTATAATAATTTAGACTTGTCTTATTTGTTCTTGTTTAGTGGTTATTTTTTATGTAATATTTTTAAAAGGCGTAAATCTTTTAACTTTACATATTAATATGATTATTAATAAAAGTAAGGATTAATTCTAGTTAATAAGACCCTAGTCATTTGTTTGCAATGCATTAACTTAGATGTGTTGTTAAAACTTTATTTATTAATATAAAGTTTGAATTGTTTGGTTCAAAGTTTTAAAATATTTCTTATAAAAATGGGAGAACTTTTCTCTTTTTTATTATTATTTTTTAGATATTTTTTTAAAATATATTTCACAATAATCAATATTATTTCAAGTAAAATTGAAATTATAAAGTTTGCTATTAAATTTTTGAAGGCTCAAAATTTTTGGGCCCTAAAACTGTCACACTCCAAAATCCCATCGGGCCGGACTGACACCCGAAGCCGAGAAGGCCCGGGAGAACCCGTTCAAATACCTGTACTTTCCCTTACATGTCACCAAAAATTTGGACAACACTTCGTTGCATATAGAAGGATCTAATTACCTGTATCAGCACAACACGCACAAATATATATATATATATAATACTTGGCCGTCCGGGCCACCACATAAACAGATATAACATCACTATATAAACTTCCATGACTTTACCCTTCCTTATGTCTACAAAGCCTCTAGGATATACATGACATAACTAGGGTCGGGACAAACCCCCGCCCACACATGACTCCTGTACAATAACAAAACATAAGGAACCGACTCGAAAAACTCCGAAGCAAACTGGAGCTCACCAACAATAGCTGTATGACCTGGCTCTTATCTATGCAGTGAATGAGCTGAGGTACCTGTGCCTGTAGCATGAAATGCAGGTCCCCGTGGGGGACGTCAGTACGAAATATGTACTGAGTATGTAAAGCTGTAGATAATCACATATGATATAGGAGCTCAATAGAAATCCGAAACAAGTGAATAAATCGTAATAGGAGTGGACCACACTTACTAGAACTTGTGACAACCTGTACATTGAATTTATTCAATCACTTTACCTTCGTTCTTAACATCTTTGCAATCATTACTGTACTGTACTGTGACCATTAGGCTGCCTCCAGTACATATCAACTGGGATCGACCCATGCTAGGCTTATGCCACTGGGATACCACCCATAAACACGTAAATAGGGATCGACCCATGCTAGGCTTATGCCCCTGGGATACCACCCGATAAGAGAGAACTTCCATCACTTAGTTCAATTAATCTTTGAGATTGTTATTTCGGTCGCCACCACATTTTTGATACTTTGAAACAACGATACATCAATAAGAACCAAGTAATAGACCTTATATACAATAACGACGTAATAAAGACTCACTGGTACATCAACAATGTGTTTCAGAATCATCAATATCACAACAATGAAATAGGAGCCTTTTGGTATATCAATGAAACATTTTGACACTTTATAGAATGGAAACAACTTCGTTGGTAATGTAGAACAATACATGTTTTTGGACAACCTCGGAATATTACTTGATGGAACATTGGTGTTTTCATGCCAAAGAACATCGTTAGAGTATGCTTTACATACCTCGTTGTAGATTCGGATACCAATTCAACACAACTTCCCGCCTTTACAAATCACTTATCATAAAATGGACCTTTTGATTTCGAAGTCCTGTTGGCACAAATAAGGGGTTCTTCTCGAAGCCCTCGAGACGGTGAACACAACTACGGAATCAATTTGGACTTTCTACGGTTGAATCACAAGATAATTGGAGTTGAACTTAGACTAGGGTTTCTTATTCTTCAATAATTTGGATGATAACATGATGGATATGAGTCTAAGTATATGTATATAATGACCAATTTTCGTCCATGAGGTGATGGAAAATGACCATATTACCCTTAAAAATTTAAGTAAATCCGAATCTGTCCATGGTGGACTGTTTTGATAGGCTAAAGTAAATCGACCATAACTCTTTGCTCCGATATCGGATTTGGGTGAAATTGGTATCGTTGGATAGATAATTCAAAGGCATTTCATTTAATATAAATTAGGCCACCCAGTTCTTCCTGTACAAGGCATTATGATCGTTTGAAGTTGACCCTAAAAATCTGTTTTGAGAGGCTGAAGTAAAACGAGTATAACTCCTTACTCAGACGTTGGATTTGGATGAAACCAATTGCATTAGAAAGAAGACTCTCGGGGATTCTCATCGATATATATCATCTCACACAGTTCATTTTGTACAAGGAGCTATGATTGTTTAAAGTCGACCCAAAAATCTGTTTGGCTGCAGTACTTTTGTGAGCAGAAAATTTCTGCACATTTACTGTTCATTGCGTTCACCGTTTTCAAGTTTCGAACATGCTCGCTTATATCTGATACTCATCTTTTTTCAGAAATCTTTATATCGTTGGAAATCTAACTCGGTAAACTTCGTATAGAAACTTCGACGAGCAAATTCCGGTATAAATAAAGTCGATTCCCATACACATATACTCAAACTATACACTTGAAACCATCTCAAAATAATCAATACTCATACTTAAACTCATATATACCTAACTTATGATCAATACATATACTCCAACACATATAACCATGGATAATGCACGTAATTAAGTACGGGGTGTTACATCCTTCCCCCCTTAAGGACATTCGTCCTCGAATGTGAATGTAGTTATTTAGCCGAAACAAGTTCGAATTCATAATTGATATTCACGTCATCATATAGATATTATACATATGTAAAAACTTACTTGTTAGCGTCCCAGTTCCACTCCTTGCACTTCTTTTTCACCTTTGAACAAATAAGGGTATTTCGATTTCATTGCTTCCTCCGCTTCCCATGTAATCTCTTCCCTTTGTTGATTTCTCCAAAGTACTTTCACCGATGCTACTTCTTTGTTTCTCATCTTCTTAACTTGACGATCTAATATAGAAATAGGCATCTCCTCATAGGTAAGATCTTCTGTTACTTGCACATCTTCAGTAGAAGTAATAAGGGACGGATCTCCGATGCACTTTCGAAGCATCGATACATGAAATACTGGATGCACTGATGAGAGTTCCTGGGGTAGCTCTAATTCATAAGCAACTTGCCCACATCTTCGAATAATCTTTTACGGGCCTATATATCGTGGACTCAACTTTCCTTTCTTTCCAAATCTCATCACCCCTTTCATTGGCGATACCTTCAAAAATACCCAATCGCCTAACGAAAACTCTAGCCCTCTTCTTCTACTATCCGCATATGACTTGTGTCGACTTTGGGCTGTTTTCAACCGTTGCTGAATCACCTTGACTTTTTCTATGGCTTGATACACAAGATCCGGTCCGAACATAAGAGTTTCACCCGCTTCAAACCATCCTATTGGTGATCTACACTTCCTCTCATATAAAACTTCATATGGTGCCATTTTGATACTTGAATGATAGCTATTATTGTAGGTAAAGTCAATAAGAGGTAAATGATCATCCCAGCTGCCTTTAAAATCTATAACACATGCTTGTAGCATATCTTCAAGTGTTTGAATGGTGCGCTCTGCTTGTCCATCCGTCTGAGGGTGAAAAGTTGTACTCAGATTCACTTGTGTTCCCAAACTCCATTGGAAAGACTTCCAAAAGTTTGCGGTAAATTGAGTTCCCCGATCCAATATAATAGAAGTTGGCACCCCATGTAATCGGACTATTTCTTTAACATACAGCTTCGAATATTCTTCAAATATGTAAGTGGTCTTAACGGGTAAGAAATGTGCGGATTTAGTAAGCCTATCCACAATCACCCATATAGAATCAAATTTTCGAGCTGTACGAGGCAAACCTGTAACAAAATCCATGTTGATCATGTCCCACTTCCAAATTGGAAGATCTATGCATTGCATATAGCCTCCGGGCTTTTGATGTTTGATAACGCTCAATCTACAGCTCTCGTTTGAGTGTAAAGCGGTCGTTAGCAAATATAGAACCCAACCTGGGTTGGGTGTCGATCCCACAGGGAATAGCTTGGCCAACAAGTAAGTAAAATTACTAAACTTTTGGTGCAAGTCTCGTAAGAAGGGGGGATTCTTGTTTTGCAAGTAATGTAAACAAAAGCTGAAAATAATAAAGTAAAAAGAGAGAGATTGTTACGTTGGTTGTAAACAATGAGAATTGAAGCGTTGGGGTTATGTCCACCTTCTGAGGTATACGTCTCTATTGGCTATGAGTATGTAGAATTCTGACATGCAATTGCTTATAGAGGATTGTAGTCGATGGTAAATCCAAGCGTCTCTCGACCTAAACAAGGACTATTTCACTTTAACTCTCTCGAGCTTAAAGCGTGTCTAACGGTATGAATTCTCCAAGAGGTTAGTCCAGTTACGGCACTAGCTTTTTAATAGGAAAGGGTGTCCTACTACCTTGACATTATCTCTTTTCCAGACAAATAACTTTTCTCTCGAACAAGTTAAATGTTAGACTGGCGTATTCTTGCGTTTGCAACCGCAAAGAATGTAGATTAAGATGAAGAGAATAATGATATAAGCAATATACGTGCCTCGAACTCACAAACTCACAGCAATAGATAGTAACTCATTCGGCTTCCATAACCCCAACAGAGAAGTTTAGTTACCCATGAATGCGAAGGAAATCACGATTGACATTGTTATTATATCACGATATTGAGTAATGGCTTGTAGATCAAGTGATAGGCGTGAGGCGTGATTCCTTAGCAAGTAACGATTCTCTTGTTGTGGAGTTTAAGAATAGAAGAGTAGATTAGAAGTGTTTGTAGTGGAAGATGAGAGGGATGGAAGAAAATTAATTGTTGAATGATGAATGTAAGATTCATAAAAATCTCTAGCATGATAGGGTATTTATAATACTCATATCCTACTCCTACTAAGCTAATGAAATAAATAACCAAATCCTACTAGACTAATGAAATCCTTAACCCAAATGTACTAGGTTAAGGTAACATTATCATAATCCACATAAAATAATGACATACATAACCTAATTGTACTAGGTTAATGTATCATTGTCAAAATCCAGCTTTGTGTCTGTAAGTCCTCAAAGTCTTCAGAATTATTGTTTTAGCCCGGGACAGATTTTCCATGCAGCAGTTTTGGTCCTTAGGCGTGTAAACTCCCTTCCCTTCCTTCGTGAGCTTTCTTTTGCGTCAAGTAAGCCATAAAATGCTGAATTCTGCATCGTTTATACCTGAAACTTTACTAATCATGTTCGTAAGCTCATTTACAGGAAAAAGGACTAAAAGTGCATGAAATATATAATTTGTTCTCAAAACTAGGCTAAAATATGGGCAAAATATATTGATATAGGCGTGTAAATCCGCCTATCATCAACACCCCACACTTAGAGCTTTGTTCGTCCTCGAACAACATATCATGTCCTTCTAAGCATCAAATTAAGGTTTTTACAGCAACAACACAAAATATTTATTAAGACAAGCACAACGATTATCAACCAAGAGTAGCTTTCCGATTATAAGCAGAAACAATTTAACTTCAAGTATAGACTCGTGATGGTGATCAACTCGCATGCAAATGTTAAAGTGCATAGAATCATATACAACTATCCAAAACTCATCAACCATGTGTGTCTCGCCATATAGTACCCATAATTACTCACAAATATAGCATATTTTTCAAACATGGGTATCAAAATGTCCTTGCTCTCACTCTCACAAAGAATTCATATGTAGCGACTGATGACCATAGGCTTGCCCTTAATGTAATACTCTACTAAATGTTGGAATGTTAAGATTAGGATCAAGTAGGTCTTTTGATGGTTGTAATGTAGGCTAAGGGACGGGTAGGACTATTTTGGCCAAGAATAGTGACTATGTTCCTAAGCGCTTTAATACATCACATTGTATCATTGACACTTTTTTCTTTCAACCTTACTTCTTTCTTTTGTTCTACCACCCTTGTTCTCCTCTTTTTAATTTTAAGCACAACTCACTTTTCAGCTTTCTTTTCCTTTTTCTTTTCACAACATACCTCTTATGCTAGCACTTTTTTTTTTATAACACATTCAAGCACCTTTGCAATTTAAAGCATCATTCTTACCCAATTTCCTCTTATGTTGTCACATGACTTTTTCACTTTAAAGCACTTAGGAATTTGGATCAAATTGTGGTCTTGAAAGAAATGGATTAGGCTTACATACAAGGTTGTCAAAGAAATAGGCTAAAGGCTCAAAAGGGTTTAACTAGGATGATGTCCATGGGTAGGTAAAACTGAAGGTAAACAAATATGGGTTGCCAAAGAAATGCCTAAATCATATCCTAAACTTACACTCCTTATTTTCGCTTTGCATACATACCAGGCAAGTTCTAGCATCAGCCACAATCATAGAATATACGATTATCTCACACACACAAGGCACATGGTCGACTTGATTGGGAGTAGTATAGACTCTTGACCCAACAAGTGAAGGAATTGAATAACAATATCACATAATGAGTCACAACTAGAGCCTAAACGTCTCAATAGTCACAATTGTAGCACATCCTCTTGTTATAATCTCATGCTGCCTATCAAAATAGTTTCATGCGAAGCTAGAAAAAATTTGACTCCTAAAAAAAACTTAAAAAAATGTCAAACGGAAAAAAACAAAAAAAAACGAACTCAAATAAACAAAACAAACAATCATACAAACATAGGTGCAAACAGAGAAGTATAGCATGCGATACCGCCACCTCACATTTAAACGGGACACTGCCCTCAGTGGAAAATAAATTTGAAAAACCTGGTTAGTCGGACCCTTCATCAATGTCGGGGGTCATACCCCCTTCGTCTGAATCATCATAAGAGTCGTCGTCAGAGTTCTCTTCCTCGTCAGAATCAGGCAAGCGTCTATCATCATCAGTCGGCACATCATCGTCTAGAGATTCCATAAAATATACGCCCACTCCACACATCTCCCGTGCATGCATGTTCATTGTGTAGTCGTGGTCCAGCTGTTGGAGTTCTTCAGCAGTTGGAATACGTCCACCACTCATCATAGTAAATCGTGTCATCCCATAGAGATGACGGAAGAAACTCTCATCCCGAGCATGTCTCTCCGCAGTAGTAAGGTTGACACCATGAGTTGTTTCAGCATCTTTGACTTTGGTGAGGTCAACCTTCTTTGGGTTATGTGGGAGTGTATGGTCAGCTGGTTCCTCTTCGATATCCTCCTTCCGCAAGATTGTTGTCAACAAATTGCCAAATGTGAAATGGGACCTTTTGTGGAGTCTAGCCTTCCTCATGGTAGATCGAATGATTGCCCCAAAGTTGATAGGGACATTCGTCATTAAAGCATAGACCAAACACACTCTATCTCTCGATATCTTGGTGTATTGATTCCCAGGAATAAGACATGAGTTGACAATGCGCATCCAGATTCTTGCTTCCCTATTTAGTGAAGCATAGGGGAAGGTGTTGTGTCAGCCGGTTTCTTTATGTCTGCCCCACATTGCCATCGATCTGCTTCCACAAAGCGTGTGTCGTATTGCTCTATAAGGAGGCCTGCTGTACAGCTCTTTGAATGGTGTTGTGTCGACCGAAGGTAAGCCAAGAAAAGAGTTGATCCAGTCCGCGATGAGTTGTAACACTTGGCCCCGAATTTTGACTTCATTGTCTGTTGTGTTCGGCGACCAGTTGGCATAAAACTCTCTTGTTAGATCAAGATTACACTCTCCCATGTCGCGGAAGATGAAATCCAACTTCAAAGCCATTATTTTTGCCAACATACGCGGCTCCTTCTTTGCTAAGGTATCCTTGTTGATCAAGTCGACGTGCACATATTTTCTTTCTTTGTTGCTGTTGTACCATGCTTTGGCTTCTTCCTCAAGAACCCATTTTATTCCGAACATTCTGCGTGGTAGTTGTGTTGAGGATGATTCTCCTTGGTCTTTTCGACTTCTCTTCTTGCCCTTTTGGGAAGTGGTCGCCTTCTCCTTGCCTTGCCTCGCTTTAGGTGCCATTGTAACTGAGACTAGAAATAGTGTTAGTTGCAGCACAGTCTCACTTGATACAATCTATAAGCAAGCATTAGGGGTACCACCCCACACTTAGTTTTGTTAACACAAATCAGTGAGGTGAAAGTAGTCGATTTACTCAGATTTCGTCGAGATACGTTTTAGGATTGTATTCCGACAAGAAAATCAGCAATGCATCACTTACTTGCAGCCATTGGACTACTTTCATGGTAGATATATCAACACTACTACATAGGGGTTACCACATGGAATCGTTATTCTTACAACAATCACAACCTCCTAAGTCGGTAGGCACTATAAGTCTTATCCTGATGGCCGGGATAGTCTAACATGTAAGTATCCAAACAACAATCTTAAGCAATATTCATAGCCATAGCAATTCCGCAAATATCATAACAATGCTATTGAAACCAAATTCAAGTCGGAAACAAGTCAAGATTTTCCTACGTATATGTTCACTCACATGATTTTGCAACAACAATCCAAACACATGAACATCACCAACAATCTTATATAATTTAGAAATTCATAATAGCCATAGCAACGTAGTACTTACGAGAAATAAATGAAGAATAAGAGAGTACTTACTTGCTTGAAACTTGTGGAGATGGTTTTGTGAATTGGAAGAGCAAAAGAAGAAAATTTTGAGAAGATTTGGAAGAGTATGCGGCGCCTTTAGGGTATTTTCTATTGTGGTTGTGTTATAAAACTAAGTCCCCTTTATATAGGAAGAGTATGGGTCGGGTTATGACCCATTTACAATCGGTTTTGGAGACAAAAATCCTACATATGCGGCGCATAATACTCGGCATATCAATGACATATGCGGCGCATTGTCTATGGCATAATGGGACATATGCGCCGCATAGTCTATGGCATTTGTAGACATATGCGCCGCATAGTCTATGGCATATGAGATACTGAGACCAAATGCCATAGCATAGGTGGCGCATAGTCAAAAGCATACCTAGGAATAGGCGGCGCATAGTGTATAGCACACTAGATTCCGAGACCTTAGGCTATAGGATAGGTTGTGCATCGTTCGTGGCCTAGTTTTACCAAGGCCTAGCCTTCCTCGAAGCCTATTTTGGCGTGAGAAAGGCTCAATCCATAGCCTTATGCATCACCCTTCCTAACTTACCAACTTTACCATACAATGCGTCCAAATCGTCAATTGAAATCAATCTCCTCGTTGACTACTTCTTGCACCTATATTCGCTCAAACAAATGAAAACGATTAGTACGATGGGTTGCCTCCCACCAAGAGCCTTAGTTTTGGTCGTGGCGCAACTCTTATTTTTGGATTTTTCATTTATAAAAATCAAAACAAGTACTAGAATAAAAGAAAAAAAATGATAAAATGATAAAACGATAAAATGATGGGTTGCCTCCCATCTAGCGCCTTATTTATTGTCGTGGCTCGACGTAGTAATCTCGAGTACTTAGACTTCATCGAGATAAGTGATGGACATGTCATTCATCGAGTCAAGAGGACCGATATAAGGCTTAACACGTTGGCCATTCACTTTGAAGACAACACCCTTATTGCCTTCCAATTCGACTACTCTAGACGAGTAGACTTGGATAACTTTAAATGGACCAGACCACTTAGATTTTAACTTACCTGGGAAGAGCTTAAATCTGGAGTTGAAGAGTAGTACCATATCACCCTTTTGGAAGTTTCGTCGAACAATCCACTGATCATGATACTTCTTCATCCGCTCCTTGTATAAATCCGATCTTTCATATGCATGGAGACGGAACTCATCTAATTCGTTCAGCTGCTCCAACCTCAGATTCTTCACATCATCCCAATTCAGATTTAAGTGCTTCAATGCCCACAATGCCTTGTATTCAAGCTCGATGGGTAGATGACAAGCCTTCCCATAAACTAGTTGATAAGGAGACATGCCAATGGGTGTCTTGAATGCAGTCCTATATGCCCATAGTGCATCATCTAGCTTTCGAGACCAATCCTTCCTATTTGCATTAACCATCTTTGCAAGGATTTGCTTAATCTCGCGATTGGAAACCTCTACTTGTCCACTAGTTTGGGGATGATAAGGCGTAGCTACCTTGTGTTGCTTGACACCATACTTGGCCAATACAGATTTGAATAGCTTGTTGCAAAAGTGAGATCCTCCATCACTTATGATAGTACGAGGTACTCCAAAGCGAGAGAAGATATTCTTCTTTAAGAACGCTACAACACGCTTTCTTTCGTTGTCGGCCAATGCTACAGCTTCAACCCATTTTGAAACATAATCCACAGCAACCAAGATGTACTTCATTCTAAACGAATTCACGAATGGACCCATGAAATCAATACCCCACACATCAAAGAGTTCTACCTCCAGAATTTTGGACATGGGCATTTCATGGTGTTTTGAAATAGCACCTTGACGTTGGCATTGGTCACACCTTCTCACATAGTCGTATGCATCTCTGAATATCGAAGGCCAATAATAACCACTTTGCAATGCTTTTCTTGCCGTTCGATTGCCTGCATGATGTCCTCCAACTTGCGAAGTGTGGCATGCTTCCAATATAGTAGGCACTTCTTCATGGGATATACATCGTCGAATGATCCCATCCGCGCATCTTCGAAACAAATAAGGTTCATCCCAATAGTAGTGCTGAACGTCATGCATAAACTTCCTCCTTTGGTGGTAAAATAAATTGGCAGGTAGCACATTACTCACCACGAAATTTGCAAAGTCGGCATACCATGGTAATTTCTCCATTGTTGTCGCTAATATCTCCTCGTCAGGGAATGCATCATCAATCTGAATTTCAGGTTGCGCCACATGTTCATTCTCAAGTCTAGATAGGTGATCAGCCACTTGGTTCTCGCAACCTCTTCTATCTTTGACTTCGAAATCAAACTCTTGCAGCAGCAATACCCATCGAGTCAACCTTGGTTTTGCATCCTTCTTCGTCACTTCTTGCATAGGTGGGTTTAAACGCCTTTGATGTTCAATGGTGGGTGTGCACTTTTCTTGAAGCTGAATTTTATGTGTGCAAATCCCAGGTGGAATACCAATAATATCCGCAATGGTCCATCCAATGGCTCTAATATACTTGCGTAAGATTGCAATAAGAGCTGCAACTTGTTGCTCACCCAAATCGGCTGCCACTATGACTGGAAGTGTGTTTCCGCTTCCTAAGAATGCGTACTTCAAATGACTTGGCAGCTCCTTCAATTCTAGTGTGGGTGGTTCTTCAATAGATGGCTTGGCTGGTGGTGTGGGTCGATTCTTGAGATCAAGATCCAGCTTCTTGGGAGTATAGCGATATGTCCCTAATCCCGATAGAGCACAAATAGCTTCTTCATAAATTTCAGCATCCTCATTCTCTCCTTTCATGAGCAAAACCTCCAAAGGATCATCAAGAATTTGCTCTTCTTCAAGTCGTTCTTTCTCATCATCAAAGACAACATCAGCCACAGAAAATACACTCAGATCTTTGGGTTGCTTCATTGATTTGCAAACATCAAATCGAACCACTTCGTCATTTATTCGGAATGAAAGTTCATTAGCTCTCAAATCAATGAGCACACTTCCTGTAGCAAGGAAAGGGCGTCCCAAGATTATGGGAACCTCTGAATCTGCTTCATAATCCAAGATGACAAAGTCTGCTGGAAAGATAAATGAAGAAACCTTTACCAAGACATCGCATAGAATACCAACCGATCATTTTACCGACCTATCCGCCATAACAAGCCTCATATTAGTTGGTGTAGGATCTCCTAACCCCAACTTCTTGTAGATCGATAATGGCATCAAGTTGATGCTGGCTCCTAGGTCACATAATGCTTTGGCAAAGTTCAAAGATCCGACGGTGCAAGGAATAGTGAAAGCTCCGGGGTCGGCCTTCTTCTGAACTATCGATCGGGTAGCAATTGCACTACAATGATGCACATCATCCTTCAGCTCATAACTTTCTGCCCTCTTCTTAGTCAAAAGATCTTTCATAAACTTCGCATACCCAGGCATTTGTTCAAGTGCCTCTACCAATGTAACATTAATGGTCAGCTGCTTCAACATAGTCATAAATTTGCTGAACTTAGTGTCATCCGCCACCTTCTTCAATCTTTAGGGAAAAGGTGGTGGTGGGTATGGAAGTGTTCTCTCCATGTCTTTCTTCTCCTCTTGCTTCCATTTTTCTATTTTTTTAGGCTGCACGTCACTGGGCGTGACATCCTTGACGTCAGGACTGGTTGTTGCGGCATCTTCTCCTTTTGCGTTATCATCCATGTCCGCTACTTCGTCAACCACTTGCTTGCCTTTTGCTGAAGGTTCCAGCACCTTACCACTTCTGGTAGTGATGGCCATGCATGACCCATCATTCCTTGGGTTTTGCACAGTATCGCTAGGTAGAGTGCCAGCCTTTCTTTGATTGAGTGCTGCTGACAGTTGGCTCAATTGCTTCTCTATTTGCTTGATTGAAGTGGAATGAGAATCAACTAGTTGTTTCATGGAGGATAAATCATTAATTACCTCAGTAACTCCCGCGCTTGTTGCTTTCACTCCTTTCAATAATTTAGCCATCATGTCTTCCATACTTCCAGAATTAGATGTGGTGGTATCACGTCTACCAGGGGGAACGTACAAACCACTCTTTTCATTCTTGTTCTTCCAACTACCTTGGTCCATGTTTCCAGATTTACCATAATAGTTCCGACCTTGGTTTCCTTGGGTATTCCCTCGGAAACCCCCTTGATTGTTCAAGTAGTTGGCCTCTTCTTCCAAATCAGATTCGTCTCTTCCTATTAGCGCCACAGCTTTCACTTTTTCGGTCTTCCCTGATAATAAATGCCTTGTAAGAAGATCCATCTGTGTTTTCATGTGCGCCATATCTTGATCACGTTCTTCTTGTCTTCTTCTTTGGTCTGCAGTCATGCCTATAGATAAAGTGGGGCTTGCTACCTCAGAATCCCTGGTATGCCAAGCTCTACTTTGTTTCGTCATGCGATCTAACATATTGCTTGTTTGACCAAAGGTGAGGTCCATAAAAGATCCTCCAGCTGCGTTGTCCACCACTGGCTTAGTTATTGAATTCAAGGCTCTATACAATATCTCCATGAGGTAAACATTAGTCATGTGATGGTTTGGGCATCTCGCTAGCTTTGTCTTGAACCTCTCCCATGTTTCATGAAGAGCTTCAGTGGGAAGCTGACGAAAGTTGCTGATTTCATCTCTCAATTGTGCCCTTTTGGAAGGCGGAAAGAATCTTTCTAGGAAAGCGTCTCTCAATTGCCTCCAATTTGTAATTGAATCAGGAGTCAGCCTATTCAACCATAGTGTTGCCTCCCCAGACAGAGACAATGGGAATAGACGTAATCGAATAGCATTCTGACCAACACCAGGATTGTCAAAAGACTTGCATGTAGAAACAAAATTGATGAGATGCATATTCGGATCATCGCCTGCTAGTCCACCAAATAATCCCTTGAGTTGCAATAACTGAATCATGGTGCTTGTGATGTTGAACTTGGCTCCGGGCGCTAATGGTGGTGGAATTATAGCTCCAGTGGCTCCGGCACCATCAAGATCATCATCATCATCGTCGAAAGTTGGTTGCATAGGTTGGCAATCATGTTTATACCGAGCTTGTCGACCTCTTCTGTTGGCAGGTGTTACGATTTCAGCATCACGCCTAGGGTTTAGTAACTCGTCATCACCTAAATCCTCATCGTCAGGATTTTGTGCTCGTGCAGGGTTATCAATGTTCTGCTGTTGAACCTGGGCTGTGGCAAGGGCAGCCAATCTTGCTTGTTCCTGTTGAGCATCCATCCTTGCGATTTCAGCTTGTGCTTCCATTCTACCAATGCGTTGTGGTTCAGGATTGATTGGTAATAACGGTTGACCAGAACTTCGAGTATGGGGCATGCACTAAAATAAAAACCTACAGTAGACAAAAACAAAAACTAAAAGTAAAAGTACGAGAATCTTTGACCAAAGGGTCTAGTAATTTTCACGAACTTAATTGACACTTGTATTCCCCGGCAACGGCGCTAATTTTTGATAACGCTCAATCTACAGCTCTCGTTTGAGTGTAAAGCGGTCGTTAGCAAATATAGAACCCAACCTGGGTTGGGTGTCGATCCCACAGGGAATAGCTTGGCCAACAAGTAAGTAAAATTACTAAACTTTTAGTGCAAGTTTCGTAAGAAGGGGGAATTCTTATTTTGCAAGTAATGTAAACAAAAGCTGAAAATAATAAAGTAAAAAGAGAGAGATTGTTACGTTGGTTGTAAACAATGAGAATTGAAGCGTTGGGGTTATGTCCACCTTCTGAGGTATACGTCTCTATTGGCTATGAGTGTGTAGAATTCTGACATGCAATTGCTTATAGAGGATTGTAGTCGATGGTAAATCCAAGCGTCTCTCGACCTAAACAAGGACTATTTCACTTTAACTCTCTCGAGCTTAAAGCGTGTCTAACGGTACGAATTCTTCAAGAGGTTAGTCCAGTTACGGCACTAGCTTTTTAATAGGAAAGGGTGTCCTACTACCTTGACATTATCTCTTTTCCAGACAAATAACTTTTCTCTCAAACAAGTTAAATGTTAGACTGGCGTATTCTTGCGTTTGCAACCGCAAAGAATGTAGATTAAGATGAAGAGAATAATGATATAAGCAATATACGTGCCTCGAACTCACAAACTCACAGCAATAGATAGTAACTCATTCGGCTTCCATAACCCCAACAGAGAAGTTTAGTTACCCATGAATGCGAAGGAAATCACGATTGACATTGTTATTATATCACGATATTGAGTAATGGCTTGTAGATCAAGTGATAGGCGTGAGGCGTGATTCCTTAGCAAGTAACGATTCTCTTGTTATGGAGTTTAAGAATAGAAGAGTAGATTAGAAGTGTTTGTAGTGGAAGATGAGAGGGATGGAAGAAAATTAATTGTTGAATGATGAATGTAAGATTCATAAAAATCTCTAGCATGATAGGGTATTTATAATACCCATATCCTACTCCTACTAAGCTAATGAAATAAATAACCAAATCCTACTAGACTAATGAAATCCTTAACCCAAATGTACTAGGTTAAGGTAACATTATCATAATCCACATAAAATAATGACATACATAACCTAATTGTACTAGGTTAATGTATCATTGTCAAAATCCAGCTTTGTGTCTGTAAGTCCCCAAAGTTTTCAGAATTGTTGTTTTAGCCCGGGACAGATTTTCCATGCAGCAGTTTTGGTCCTTAGGCGTGTAAACTCCCTTTCCTTCCTTCGTGAGCTTTCTTTTGCGTCAAGTAAGCCATAAAATGCTGAATTCTGCATCATTTATACCTGAAACTTTACTAATCATGTTCGTTAGCTCATTTACAGGAAAAAGGACTAAAAGTGCATGAAATATATAATTTGTTCTCAAAACTAGGCTAAAATATGGGCAAAATATATTGATATAGGCGTGTAAATCCGCCTATCATCAATGTTCCACTTTAACTCGTTGGCAATTTGGACATTCAGCTACAAATTTTGCGATATTCCTTTTCATGTCATTCCACCAATACATATCGTTCAAATCTTGATAAGTTTTGGTTGATCCTGGATGAATGGAATACCTTGAAAAATGTGCCTCTATCATAATCTTCTTTCATAGCCCGTTTACATCCGGCACACACAATCGGTTTTGGCACTGAAGTACTCCTTCTCGCGTAAGCTCAAATGCCTTGGTCGCACCACTCTGAACGTTCTCCTTAAGCTGTAATAAAATAGGATCTGCATCTTGCTTCTCTTTCACCTCAGCTACTAATGAGGACTCCACGGCATTATGCACAATAAGCTCCTCGTCCGGAGTTTCGAGAAGACGAACTCCTGGACTAGCTAATTGATGAAGATCTTTAATCATCCCTTGCCTTTATATAGGTGCCATCATAGCCTTATGACTCAACGCATCAGCTACTATATTTGCTTTCCCTGGGTGATACAAAATATCAACATCATAATCTTTTAATAGTTCCATCCACCTTCGTTGCCTCAGATTTAGATCCTTCTGACTGAAAATATATTGTAAGCTTTTGTGATCAGTATATATATCAACATGAACCCCATATAAATAGTGGCGCCATATTTTTAAAGCAAAGATAACCGTTGCCAGCTCAAGATCATGTGTGGGGTAATTTTTCTCATGTGGCCTCAATTGCCTTGAGGCATATGCTATCACCTTACCATGCTGCATTAATACACATTCTAAACCAATTCTCGAAGCATCACAATACACTGTATCCCTTCTGTACCTTCTGGAAGTACCAACACAGGTGTAGAAGTCAACTTATTCTTCAATTCTTGGAAACTCTCCTCACACGCATCATTCCATTGGAACTTGGATGCTTTATGCGTTAGCTTGGTTAAGGGTGCTGAAATGGAAGAAAAGTCTTTAACAAACCTTCTATAATAACCGGCCAACCCGAGAAAACTACGAATCTCCGTAGGCGTTGTGGGCCTTGGTCAGTTCTTCATAGCTTCTATCTTTTGAGCATCAACTTTTATCCCTTCACTAGATACAATATGACCCAAAAATGCCACCGACTTTAACCAAAACTCACATTTAGAGAACTTTGCATAAAGTTTACAATCACGAAGAGTCTGCAATGCCTGTCGTAAGTGATTGGCATGGTCCTCTTCTGATCTAGAATAAACTAGAATATCATCTATAAAAACTATCACAAATACATCTAGGAATGGCTTAAACACCCTATTCATCAAATCCATAAAAGCTGCAGGTGCATTTGTTAGCCCGAATGACATAACTAGAGACTCATAATGACCATACCGTGTTCGGAAAACTGTCTTGGGTATATCCTTCTCTTTGACCCTCACTTGATCGTAACCTGACCTCAAATCAATCTTAGAAAAACACTTGGCGCCCTGTAACCGATCAAATAAATCATCAATTCTTGGGAGAGGATATTTATTCTTAATAGTCACCTTATTCAATTGCCGATAATCAATACACATCCTCAGCGAGCCATCCTTTTTGCGCACAAATAACACTGGTGCTCCCCAGGGGGACATACTAGGCCTTATGAATCCCTTCTCTAGCAAATCTTTCAATTGCTCTTTCAATTTTTGTAATTCTGCTGGGGCCATTCTATACGGCGAAATGGAGATTGGTTGGGTGCCTGGTATTACATCAATACCAAACTCTACTTCTCGTTCAGAAGGCAAACCTGTAAGATCTTCAGGAAATTCATTTACCACCGGAACAGCGTAAAGATTTGGTGGCTCTGCTTCTGTATCCCTTACTCTAACTAAATGATATATGTATCCCTTGGAAATCATTCTTCTTGCCTTAAAATAAGAAATGAATCTACCTCTTGGCGCGCAAATTTCACCTTTCCATTCAAGGACTGATTCATTTGGAAAATGGAAATATACCTTTTTCGTGCAGCAATCAATTGTGGCATAACAAGATGTCAACCAGTCCATACCCATTATAACATCAAAATCTACCATTTCTAACTCTACAAGATCAGCCATCGTATCACGACCACAAACAGTTACTATGCAGTTTCGATAAACCCTTCTAGCTATAATAGATTCCCCAACCGGTGTGGATACTTCAAATGGCTTAACTAATAGTTCGGGTATTCTTTCGAACTTTCCAGCAACCAATGGAGTAACATAAGATAATGTGGAACCGGAATCAATTAAGGCATATAAATTGAATGAAAAGATAGACAACGTACCCGTAACCACATCTGGGGAAGCCTCTAAATTCTGTCGATCCGCTAGAGCATACGTACGATTTTGAGCCCCGCTAGAACCCGTGGCTCCTCTATCACCTCTAACACGACCCATTGGTTGTGCACCCCTTCCTGAATAAGGCATGGATGATGATGATGCAACAAATGACCCTGTAGGTCGTGCCATACCGCCTATGTCTCTTCGTGGGCATTCCCTCATCATATGCCCCGACATACCGCACCAAAAGCAAACATTGGTCCCCAGCCGACATGCGCCCAAATGATACCTTCCACATTTATTGCATGGCTCTCAAGGAGGTCTCGATTGGCTCATATTCCCTTTCCCTTGGTACCCCACTATCCGCGAACTCTGACTCTCACTTCTATGCCCAAATTGATTTCCTCTGGACCCTTGGAACTGTGGTGGGGCACTAGCTGCAGAATAAGAAGATAATGGCCTAGGTGGTCTAGCAGAAAACTGTGGTCTGAACCCTCCTTGATATGCCATGAACTGCCCTGTAGATCTGGCCCTCTTGGAATATCCTCTTTCTGATTCCTGTGTTCTTCTCCTCTGCCTCTGATCTTCCATTTTCTGTGCAAAATCTTGGATCCTCGCTATGTCCATATCATTGTTCAAAGCGGCAATAGTACAATCCCTAACCAAATACGAATCCAATCCATCCACATACCGATGAACTCTGTCATCCATAGTAGCTATAACATTAGGAGCATATCTGGACAAAGAATTAAATCGAAGACTATACTCCCTCACACTTGTATTACCCTGTCGAAGATTTAAGAACTGATCCGCATGGGTCTGACGAGTCTCATATGGAAGATAATGATCAATAAATTCCTCTTTGAACTCTTTCCAAGTAGTTGGGGGTGCATCAATGCCCCTTGACCATTTCCAGTCTTCATACCAATATATAGCCTCACCTTTGAATTTATATGCGGCTAACTCCACTGTCTCTCTGCCCGATACATGCATCACCTCTAGGGCCCTTTGGATCTGATCAATAAAGTCCTTCGGATCTTCGTTAAGATCAGATCCGGTAAAAGTAGGCGGATCCATCTAAAGAAAATCCTGTGTTCGAAGACTAGCAGCCTCATTTATACCACTAGGACCTACAGTAGGAATGGATCGCCCTTGAGCTTGCCCAGCAACTATACAAGTCAAAAGTTGCACTGCATTTCTAAGATTTTGATCAACAGCATTAATAGGTGGCTCTGGGGATATAGTTCTCCTCCCCATTATTTCTTCCGGACTGGGGGAAGTTTCTGATGCATGCTCAGCTGGAGCCTCACTTTGATTAGCTGGTATAGTGGGTGACTTACTAGTCCCCTCTCCGGCAGCCACATCTACTTGCTTACCGGTATTCTTTCTTCTGGTAACCGACATCATTACTATAATAAGAGAAATAAACTGATTCAGTGGTCAACTATGACTTCATATACAATATAAGCTCTATCGCACGATATAAGACATGAAGAAAAGAAACAATTCCTAAATATCCATAGCCTCCTGTTTATAGATGTGGTGCACAACACACCGATAAACAAGACTCTACGTAGACACGGCTTTGTAGACTCACTAGGACGAACCTCTCTGATACCACTTTTGTCACGCCCCAAAATCCCATCGGGTCGAACTGGCACCCGAAGCCGAGAAGGCCCGGGAGAACCCGTTCAAATACCTGTACTTTCCCTTACATGTCACCAAAAATTTGGACAGCACTTCGTTGCATATAGAAGGATCTAATTACCTGTATCAGCACAACACGCACAAATATATATATATAATACTTGGCCGTCGGGGCCACCACATATACAGATATAACATCACTATATAAACTTTCATGACTTTACCCTTCCTTATGTCTACAAAGCCTCTAGGATATACATGACATAACTAGGGTCGGGACAAACCCCCGCCCACACATGACTCCTGTACAATAACAAAACATAAGGAACCGACTCGAAAAACTCCAACGCAAACTGGAGCTCACCAACAATAGCTGTATGACCTGGCTCCTATCTATGCTGTGAATGAGTTGAGGTACCTGTGCCTGTAGCATGAAATGCAGGTCCCCGTGGGGGACGTCAGTACGAAATATGTACTGAGTATGTAAAACTGTAGATAATCACATATGATATAGGAGCTCAATAGAAATCCGAAACAAGTGAATAAATCGTAATAGGAGTGGACCACACTTACTAGAACTTGTGACAACCTGTACATTGAATTTATTCAATCACTTTACCTTCGTTCTTAACATCTTTGTAATCATTACTGTACTGTACTGTGACCATTAGGCTGCCTCCAGTACATATCAACTGGGATCGACCCATGCTAGGCTTATGCCACTGGGATACCACCCATAAACACGTAAATAGGGATCGACCCATGCTAGGCTTATGCCCCTGGGATACCACCCGATAAGAGAGAACTTCCATCACTTAGTTCAATTAATCTTTGAGATTGTTATTTTGGTCACCACCACATTTTTGATACTTTAAAACAACGATACATCAATAAGAACCAAGTAATAGACCTTCTATACAATAACGACGTAATAAAGACTCACTGGTACATCAACAATGTGTTTCAGAATCATCAATATCACAACAATGAAATAGGAGCCTTTTGGTATATCAATGAAACATTTTGACACTTTATAGAATGGAAACAACTTCGTTGGTAATGTAGAACAATACATGTTTTTGGACAACCTCGGAATATTACTTGATGGAACATTGGTGTTTTCATGCCAAAGAACATCGTTAGAGTATGTTTTACATACCTCGTTGTAGATTCGGATACCAATTCAACACAACTTCCCGCCTTTACAAATCACTTATCATAAAATGGCCCTTTTGATTTTGAAGTCCTGTTGGCACAAATAAGGGGTTCTTCTCGAAGCCCTCGAGATGGTGAACACAACTACTGAATCAATTTGGACTTTCTACGGTTGAATCACAAGATAATTGGAGTTGAACTTAGACTAGGGTTTCTTATTCTTCAATAATTTGGATGATAACATGATGGATATGAGGCTAAGTATATGTATATAATGACCAATTTTCGTCCATGAGGTGATGGAAAATGACCATATTGCCCTTAAAAATTTAAGTAAATCCGAATCTGTCCATGGTGGACTGTTTTGATAGTCTAAAGTAAATCGACCATAACTCTTTTCTCCAATATTAGATTTGGGTGAAATTGGTATCGTTGGATAGATAATTCAAAGGTCTTTTATATAATATAAAGTAGGCCACCCAGTTCATCCTGTACAAGGAATTATGATCGTTTGAAGTTGATCCTAAAAATCTGTTTTTAGAGGCTGAAGTAAAACGAGTATAACTCCTTACTCAGACGTTGGATTTGGATGAAACCAATTGCATTAGAAAGAAGACTCTCGGGTCTTCTCATAGATATATAGAAACTCACACAGTTAATTTTGTAAAAGGAGTTATGATCGTTTAAAGTCGACCCAAAAATCTGTTTGGCTGCAGTACTTTTGTGTGCAGAAAATTTCTGCACATTTACTGTTCATTGCGTCCACCGTTTTCAAGTTTCGAACATGCTCGCTTATATCCGATACTCATCTGTTTTCAGAAATCTTTATATGGTTGGAAATCTAACTCGATAAACTTCGCATAGAAACTTCGACGAGCAAATTCCGGTATAAATAAAGTTGATTCCCATACACATATAATCAAACTATATACTTCAAACCATCTCAAAATAATCAATACTCATACTTAAACTCATATATACCTAACTTATGATCAATACATATACTCCAACACATATAACCATGGCTAATGCACGTAATTAAGTACGGGGTGTTACAAAAATGAAGATTTTACTAGCTTTACCCTTGGAGTCACCCCTGGTTATAAGTAGTTGGTTATTATAGGTGGAGTTAGGTTTTTTTTTTTTTTAATCCAAAGTTGGCTTTGGGGCCTCTCATTTAACCACAAAAAAGTTACAATACATAAGGCCCAATAGCCCAATCCTCAAGAATGGTGGAGTTAGGTTATTAATATGCCTCTCCCATCTTTCTTTTTTTTCTTTGGTAAATTGTGCACCTTACCATAGCATCAGTCAAACTTCTTGTACAAAGATAAGAGCATCAGGACTCCAGCACTTTGCCACATGTTAAAGAGATACTTGACCTCAAAAGGAAAGGATAAACAAGCATCAACCTACATCTAACTAAGTAACAGATAACCTATGTATCAAATAAAGATAGTTCTTGCTTTTCTAGTACCCTGTAGTACAGTTATCCTTCCTCTCATTTCTTTCTATATCTGAGCGCCTATAAAATTTGTATTTATAGTGATTCCAATTTCTGGCTTCCCAAGTATGGTAGATTGCTGCTCCATACATGGCTGCTCCCAATTCCTTCTTTAACTGCCTCCAATGCTTCCTTTTAATCCAAGCCATAGTCTTTTGCACTGATCCTCTAGGTAAGCTTACTCCAAACCAAGTTTATAGCTTCTTCTGTACTTCTATAAACCAGGAGCAATCAGCAAAAAGATGTAGCTGAGTTTCTGTCTCTCTCTCTCGCATAGACAACATTCTTCCTTCTCCACATGTATATGCAACCTTATCAACCTTCTCTTAGTAAGTAAGTAATCTCCCTTTATAGGCCATCCATAGCATTACTTTGTGTCTAGGAAACACCATGGAGCTCCAAATCAAGTCTGCCTCAAGCAATCTTTGTGGTGCAACTATCATAGTGTTATAACTTTGGGTCATTGAATAATTTCCAGTTGGAGTAAGCAAATATCTGTCTCTATGGTACCGTTGATTCATCTCATTTTTATAGCATTAAGTTTCCTTTAGTACCAGCTACAATCATGCATCGGTCTGTGCTCTCAAGTCTGCCTCAAGCAATCTTTCTGATGCATCTATTTGAAACTGTTGCACTATTTTAGATTGTTGCTTCTGTTACAGAAGGTTGCATTGTTTTAGATTGTTGCTTCTGTTACAAAAGACTACACAGTTTCAGAAAGTTGCAACTCTTCAATGAAATACACACTGTTTCAGTGAACCAGTGCACTGTTTCAGAAAGATACTGCATTGTTTTAAGTGAATAGACATGTATTTTCAGGAAGAGTCACACACCTCTATTATGAACCAATGCCACCTTTTCAAAGGGGCATTTAGTGTCTATATAAACCTGGTTTCATCCACAGGTTTATGACAGAGAAAATACTGAAATTTTCAGATTACAAAATATTCTTCTTGTCTTAAAAATACTCTAAGTGTGATCATTCAAACCGTGAGTGTGTTCGAAGAATCCGCCTATTTGAGGTACCGCTATAGTCGGATTGAAGGCCATTTTTTCCTGGGAGAAAGATTCCATAACCTCGGGTACAGTGAGGGGAATTATTCCTTAAGGAAAGTTCGTGAATTCGGACGACTTGGCCTTAAACATTTTTGTTTCATCTTTATTTTCTGAAAGATAAATACACCTCTTGGAAAGGACCTTTTGATCTTGTGTTGAGGGTATTTAAAACTTCATTGTGTTCTTGTTCATACTTGAACACGAGTTGAAGTTGTTGTTCTGTTATACAGATTCTACATACCCGTATTGTGGTAGATAACAATCTTAAGGAATAATTTTACAGAATCTGTATTTCTTATTTTTGGAGATTAAAGCTTAGGCTTTCTACTTCGCTTGAATTTAACTAGTGATTAGAAGACATAAATCTTCATCACAAGTTAAGGTTCACTTGGTTGACGATTCGAAGTAATAAAAACTTCATCGTTAACTAGAAACAAGAAGAAGAGTTTCAAGTTACTTAACTTTATAAACAGTATTCTGAAAAATACTAAGTTTTCTATCTTATGGTGACAGGAAAAATGACAACTGAAAGTCAAATGATGGATGCGACAACGTCTATGGGGGCAAATAATATTGCCACAGCAAGTCGCACAAATGCTCCGCCAACGATGGCACCGGCGGAGAAGCCTAGAAAATTTTCTGTCATCGACTTCAAGCGGTGGCAACAAAAGATGTTCCTTTACCTCACCACTCTATGTCTACAACGTTTCATTAGTGAAGACGCTCCCGAGGTGCCCGAGGGAACCTCGGACAAGAAACGCTTTGTTATTGTAGAAGCTTGAAAACATTTGGATTTCCTTTGCAGGAACTATATTCTGAGTGATCTCCAAGACGACCTCTATAATGTCTATTGTGGAACCTGATAACGCTCAATCTACAGCTCTCGTAGGAGTGTAAAGCGGTCGTTAGCAAATATAGAACCCAACTGGGTTGGGTATCGATCCCACAGGGAATAGCTTGGTCAACAAGTAAGTAAAGATTACTAGACTTTTAGTGCAAGTCTCGTAAAAAGGGGGGATTGTAATGTGTCACCAAAACAATTAAATAAAAACTGAAAATAGCAAAGTAAAAAGAGAAAGATTGTTACGTAAGTTGTAAACAATGAGAATTGAGGCGTTGGGGTTATGTCCACCTTCTGAGGTATACGTCTCTATTGGCTATGAGTGTGTAGAATTCTGACATGCAATTGCTTATAGAGGATTGTAGTCGATGGTAAATCCAAGCGTCTCTCGACCTAAACAAGGACTATTTCACTTTAACTCTCTCGAGCTTAAAGCGTATCTAACGGTACGAATTCTCCAAGAGGTTAGTCCAGTTACGGCACTAGCTTTTTAATAGGAAAGGGTGTCCTACTACCTTGACATTATCTCTTTTCCAGACAAATAACTTTTCTCTCGAACAAGTTAAATGTTAGACTGGCGTATTCTTGCGTTTGCAACCGCAAAGAATGTAGATTAAGATGAAGAGAATAATGATATAAGCAATATACGTGCCTCGAACTCACAAACTCACAGCAATAGATAGTATCTCATACGGCTTCCATAACCCCAACAGAGAGGTTTAGTTACCCATGAATGCGAAGAAAACCACAATTGACATTGTTATTATACCACAGTAATGATCAATTTCGTGTAGCACAAGAGTGGTAGGCGTTAGGTGTGATTTCTTGTAGAGTAACGTTTCTCTTGTTGCAGAATTTAAGAATATAAGAATAGACGAAAATAGAATTGATAGAAAGAGTAGAAGAGTTGTAGAATTGTTTGTAGTGTAGAATAAGAGAGGAGTAGAAGATGTGAGGGATGGAAGGAAGTATTGTGTTCTCCCTCCTTCCTCCCTCCTTGCTTAAAATCTCTAGCATGATAGGGTATTTATAATACCCATATCCTAATCCTACTAAGCTAATGAAATAAATAACCAAATCCTACTAGACTAATGAAATCCTTAACCCAAATGTACTAGGTTAAGGTAACATTATCATAATCCACATAAAATAATGAAATACATAACCTAATTGTACTAGGTTAATGTATCATTGTCAAAATCCAGCTTTGTGTCTGTAAGTCCCCAAAGTCTTCAGAATTGCTGTTTTAGCCCGGGACAGATTTTCCATGCAGCAGTTTTGGTCCCCCAAAGTCTTCAGAAATGCTGTTTTAGCCCGGGACAGATTTTCCATGCAGCAGTTTTGATCCTTAGGCGTGTAAACTCCCTTCCCTTCCTTCGTGAGCTTTCTTTAGCGTCAAGTAAGCCATAAAATGCTGAATTATGCATCATTTATACCTGAAACTTTACTAATCATGTTCGTTAGCTCATTTACAGGAAAAGGGACTAAAAGTGCATGAAATATATAATTTGTTCTCAAAACTAGGCTAAAATATGGGCAAAATATATTGATATAGGCGCGTAAATTCGCCTATCATCAACACCCCACACTTAGAGCTTTGTTCGTCCTCGAACAACATATCATGTCCTTCTAAGCATCAACTTAAGGTTTTTACAGAAACAACACAAAACATTCTTCAAGACAAGCACAACAATTATCAACAAAGAGTAGCTTTCCGATTATAAGTAGAAACAGTTTAACCTCTAGCGTAGACTCGTGATGGTGATCGACTCGCATGCAAATGTTAAGGTGCATAGAATCATATACAACTATCCAAAACTCATCAACCATGTGTGTCTCACCATATAGTACCCATAATCACTCACAAATATAGCATATTTTTCAAACATGGGTATCAAAATGTCCTTGCTCTCACTCTCACAAAGAGTTCATATGTAGCGACTGATGACCATAGGCTTGCCCTTAATGTAGTACTCCACTAAATGTCGGAATGTTAAGATTAGGATCAAGTAGGTCTTTTGATGGTTGTAATGTAGGCTAAGGGACGGGTAGAACTATTTTGGCCAGGAATAGTGACTAAGTTCCTAAGCGCTTTAATACATCACTTTGTATCATTGACACTTTTTTTTTTCTTTCAACCTTTCTTTCTTTTATTCTACCACCCTTGTTCTCCTCTTTTGTTTTTCAATTTTAAGCACAACTCGCTTTTCAGCTTTCTTTTCCTTTTTCTTTTCACAACATACCTCTTATGATAGCATTTTTTTTTCTTTTTCATAACACATTCAAGAACCATTCCAATTTATAGCATTATACTCCCCCAATTTCCTTTTATGTTGTCACATGACTTTTTCACTTTAAAGCACTTAGGGATTTTGGGATCAAATTACGGTCTTGAAAGAAATGGATTAGGCTTACATACAAGGTTGTCAAAGAAATAGGCTAAAGGCTCAAAAGGGTTAACTAGGATGATGTCCATGGGTAGGTAAAACTGAAGGTAAACATGTATAGGTTGCCAAAGAAATGCCTAAATCATATCCTAAACTTACACTCCTTATTTTCGCTTTGCATACATACCAGGCAAGTTCTAGCATCAGCCACATACATAGAATATACTATTATCTCACACACACAAGGCACATGGTCGACTTGATTGGAAGTAATATAGACTCTCGACCCAACAAGTGAAGGAATTGAATCACACAATATCACATATTGAGTCACAACTAGAGCCTAAACGTCTCAATAGTCACAATTGTAGCACATACTCTTGTTATAATCTCATGCTGCCTATCAAAATAATTTCATGCGAAGCTAGAAAAAATTTACTACTATTACTACTAAAAAAAACCGAAACAAAAATAAAACAAAAGCAAACAAACATAGATGCGAATAGAGAAGTATAGCATGCAATACCACCACCCCACACTTAGTCGGGACACTGTCCTCAGTGGAAAATAAATACGAAGAACCTGGTTGGTCGGACTTATCCTCTATGTCTGGGGTCATACCCCTTGCATTGGAATCATCATCAGAGTCGTCATCCTCAGAAGTTCCTCATAAGTATCCCACTTAATTCCAAGCGTGAGTCGAGGTATTTGCAGCGAGGAGGGTTCTCCTTGGTCCTTGCGACTTCTCTTTTTGCCCTTTTGGGAGGTGGTAGCCTTCTCATTGCCTTGTCTCGCTTTAGGTGCCATTGTACCTGAGACTAGAAATAGTGTTAGTGGTAGCACAATATCAATGGATACAATCTATGCACAAGCAGTAGGGGTACCACCCCACACTTAGTTTGTTGCTACAAATTAGTGAAGTGAAAGTGGTCGATTACTTAGACTTCATCGACATGCATTTTAGGATCTATATTCCAACGAGAAAAATCAGAGATATATCACTTCTTGCAACCTTTGCAATACTTTCATGTTAGGTATAACAAGACTACTACATAGGGATTACATCATGGTATCGTTTCTATCAATAAATTGAACCTCCTATGTCGGTAGGCAGTTATAAGTCTTATTCCGATGAACGGGATATTCTAACATGTAAGTATTCAAGTGACAAGATTATGCAATGTTCATTACTATAGCAATTCTGCAAGTAGTATAACAATGCATCAGAATCAATTTCTAGTTGGAAACAAGTTAAGAGTATCCTAACGTTCATGTTCACTCACTTGGTTTTGTATCAACAATTCAAACACATTAACATCACCAATATTTCTTCAAGATATAGAAATTCATAATAGACATAGCAACGTAGTACTTACGAAAAATAGATGAAGAACAAGAGAGTACTTACGTGATTGAAGCCTTTGGAGATGTTCTTGTGAAGTGGGAGAGCAAAAAGAAAAGTTTTGAGATGATTTGGAGAGTATATGCGGCGCCTAGGTCAAGTTTTCAATGTGTTTGTGTTTCAAGACTAAGTCTCATTTATATAGGAAGAGAATGGGTCGGGTTTTGACCCATTTACAATCGGTTTTGGAGACAAAAATGCTACATATGCGGCGCATAATGCTTGGCATAGTCATGGTATATGCGGCGCATTGTCTATGGCATAATGGGACATATGCGCCGCATAGTCTATGGCATTTGTAGACATATGCGCCGCATAGTCTATGGCATATGAGATACTGAGACCAAATGCCATAGCATAGGCGGCGCATAGTCAAAAGCATACCTAGGAATAGGCGGCGCATAGTGTATAGCACACTGGATTCCGAGACCTTAGGCTATAGGATAGGTTGTGCATCGATCGTGGCCTAGTTTTACCAAGGCCTAGCCTTCCTCGAAGCCTATTTTGGCGTGAGAAAGGCTCAATCCATAGCCTTATGCATCACCCTTCCTAACTTACCAACTTTACCATACAATGCGTCCAAATCGTCAATTGAAATCAATCTCCTCGTTGACTACTTCTTGCACCTATATTCACTCAAACAAATGAAAACGATTAGTACGATGGGTTGCCTCCCACCAAGCGCCTTAGTTTTGGTCGTGGCACGACTCTTATTTTTGGATTTTCATTAATTAAAAACAAATCAAGTACTAGAATGAAAGAAAACGATAAACGATAAATGAAAAATGATAAACGATGGGTTGCCTCCCATCTAGCGCCTTATTTATTGTCGTGGCACGACATGGTTACCTCGAGTACTCAGACTTCGTCGAGGTAAATGGAGGATCGTTTTCTAAAAGGATTTAGACGACAATGAGGCTTACCTGTGGGCATGCGATCTTCTTCGAGATGGCTCATACATTTCCCCGGAGAGTCACCAATTATATCATCAATCGTCCAACCCATAGCTCTCTTGTATCTTCTCAGAGCAGAGATGAGAGCTTCTACGTGCTGTTCACTTAAATCATCTGCACTCTCCGGAAGTATATTTCTACTTTCCAAGAACACATACCTTAGATAATCGGGGAGCTCTTGCGATTCTAGTGTTGGTGTCTCGTTAATGGGAGTCTTCGTTGTTGGTTGATTCTTGAGATCACAATCCGGTTGCTTAGGAGTATAAGACTCTATTTCTGTTAGAGCACCCATAAGTTCTTCATAATCTTCATTATCCTCATGCTCAACTTTCAGTGGCGCAGCAGACAATGGCTCAACAGTAGGCTGTTTCTCTATAGATAATGCTTTCATATCCTCATGATGAACATCAGCTACAGATAACTCATTCATATCGCTGGGCTGCTTCATGGCTTTGCATATATCAAAGCGGACCACTTCGTCATTAATTCGAAACAAAAGCTCATTATCTTTCATGTCAATAAGCACACTTCCAGTTGCGAGGAAGGGGCGTCCCAAGATTATGGGAACGTCAGAATCCACCTCACAATCCAGAATAACGAAGTCTGCAGGAAAGATAAATGAAGATACCTTCACCAACACATCATTCAAGATACCCACAGGTCGTTTTACCGTCCTATCAGCCATCACGAGCCTCATATAGGTTGGTGTTGGATCTCCTAGCCCCAACTTCTTGTAGACGGATAGTGGCATCAAATTGATGCTAGCACCCAGATCGCACAATGCCTTAGAAAAATTCATAGATCCAACCGTGCAAGGAATAGTGAAAGCACCAGGGTCTGCCTTCTTCTGTACTAAGGACCTTGTGGCAATTGCACTGCAATGATGAATATTATCTGCCGGCTCATAGCTTACTGCCCTATTCTTTGTCAACAGGTCCTTCATGAATTTAGCATACCCAGGCATTTTTTCTAGTGCCTCTACCAACGGAACATTAATGGTCAGCTGCTTCAACATGGTCATGAATTTGCTGAACTTTGTATCATCCGCCACATTCTTCAATCTTTGGGGAAAAGGTGGTGGTGGGTATGGCATTGTTCTCTCCACGGCTTTCTTCTCCTCTTGCTTCCGTTTTTCAGCTTTTCCAGGCTGCACGTCGTGAGGAGTGACGTTAAGGACATTAGGATCGGCTGCTGCGGCATCTTCCCCTTTTGCCTTATCATCAATTTTCGCCTCTTCGTCAGCCACTTGCTTGCCTTTTTCTGAAGTTTCCAGCACCTTACCACTTCTGGTAGTAATGGCCATGCATGACCCATCATTCCTTGGGTTTTGCACGGTGTCGCTAGGTAAAGTGCCAGCCTTTCTTTGATTGAGTGCTGCTGAAAGTTGGCTCAATTGCTGCTCTATTTTCTTGATTGAAGTGGAATGTGAATCAACTAATTGCTTCATAGAGGACAAATCATTTATTACCTCCGTTACTCCCGCGTTATTTGCTTCCACTCCTTTCAGTAATTTAGCCATCATGTCTTCCATACATCCAGAACTAGATGTGGTGGTGTCACGTCTTCCAGGGGGAACATACACACCACTATTGTCATTCTTGTTCTTCCAACTACCTTGGTCCTTGTTTCCAGATTTCTCATAGTAGTTCCGACCTTGGTTTCCTTGGGCATTGCCTCGGAAACCCCCCTGATTGTTCAAGTAGTTGGCCTCCTCTTCCGAATCAGATTCGTCTCTTCCTTTTAGCGCCACAGCTTTCACTTTTTCGGTCTTCCCTGATAATAAATGCTTTGTAAGAAGATCCATTTGTGTTTTCATGTGCGTCATATCTTGATCACGTTCTTCTTGTCTACGCCTCTGCTCTGTGGTCATGCCAATAGATAAAGTGGAGCTTGCTACCTCAGAATCCCTGGTATGCCAAGCTCTACTTTGTTTCGTCATGCGATCTAACATATTGCTTGCTTGACCAAAGGTGAGGTCCATAAAAGATCCTCCAGCTGCGTTATCCACCACTGGTTTAGTTATTGAATTCAAGGCTCTGTATAGTATCTCCATTAGGTGAACGTTAGTCATATGATGGTTTGGACACCTCGCTAGCTTTGTCTTAAACCTCTCCCATGTTTCATGAAGAGCTTCAGTGGGAAGCTGACGAAAGTTGCTGATTTCATCTCTCAATTGTGCTCTTTTGGATGGCGGAAAGAATCTTTCTAGGAAAGCGTCTCTCAATTGCCTCCAATTTGTAATAGAATCAGGAGTCAGCCCATTCAACCATAGTGTTGCCTCCCCAGACAGAGAAAATGGAAATAGACGTAATCGAATTGTATTCTGACCAACTCCAGGATTGTCAAACGACTTGCATGTAGAAATAAAGTTGATGAGATGCATATTCGGATCATCGCCTGCTAGTCCACCAAATAATCCCTTGAGTTGCAATAACTGAATCATGGTGCTTGTGATGTTGAACTTGGCTCCGGGCGCTAATGGTGGAAGAATAATGGCTCCTGTGGCTCCGGCTCCATCAAGATCATCATCATCATCATCGAACGGTATCTCACGTTGTGCATCCATTGATGCACTGAACAAAAAACTTGCAGTAAACAAAAACAAAAACTAAAAGTAAAAGTACAAGAGTCTTTCACCAAAGGGTCTAGTAATTATTACGAACTTAATTGACACTTGTATTCCCCGGCAGCGGCGCCAATTTTTGATAATGCTCAATCTACAGCTCTCGTAGGAGTGTAAAGCGGTCGTTAGCAAATATAGAACCCAACTGGGTTGGGTATCGATCCCACAGGGAATAGCTTGGTCAACAAGTAAGTAAAGATTACTAGACTTTTAGTGCAAGTCTCGTAAAAAGGGGGGATTGTAATGTGTCACCAAAACAATTAAATAAAAACTGAAAATAGCAAAGTAAAAAGAGAAAGATTGTTACGTAAGTTGTAAACAATGAGAATTGAGGCGTTGGGGTTATGTCCACCTTCTGAGGTATACGTCTCTATTGGCTATGAGTGTGTAGAATTCTGACATGCAATTGCTTATAGAGGATTGTAGTCGATGGTAAATCCAAGCGTCTCTCGACCTAAACAAGGACTATTTCACTTTAACTCTCTCGAGCTTAAAGCGTATCTAACGGTACGAATTCTCCAAGAGGTTAGTCCAGTTACGGCACTAGCTTTTTAATAGGAAAGGGTGTCCTACTACCTTGACATTATCTCTTTTCCAGACAAATAACTTTTCTCTCGAACAAGTTAAATGTTAGACTGGCGTATTCTTGCGTTTGCAACCGCAAAGAATGTAGATTAAGATGAAGAGAATAATGATATAAGCAATATACGTGCCTCGAACTCACAAACTCACAGCAATAGATAGTATCTCATACGGCTTCCATAACCCCAACAGAGAGGTTTAGTTACCCATGAATGCGAAGAAAACCACAATTGACATTGTTATTATACCACAATAATGATCAATTTCGTGTAGCACAAGAGTGGTAGGCGTTAGGTGTGATTTCTTGTAGAGTAACGTTTCTCTTGTTGCAGAATTTAAGAATATAAGAATAGACGAAAATAGAATTGATAGAAAGAGTAGAAGAGTTGTAGAATTGTTTGTAGTGTAGAATAAGAGAGGAGTAGAAGATGTGAGGGATGGAAGGAAGTATTGTGTTCTCCCTCCTTCCTCCCTCCTTGCTTAAAATCTCTAGCATGATAGGGTATTTATAATACCCATATCCTAATCCTACTAAGCTAATGAAATAAATAACCAAATCCTACTAGACTAATGAAATCCTTAACCCAAATGTACTAGGTTAAGGTAACATTATCATAATCCACATAAAATAATGAAATACATAACCTAATTGTACTAGGTTAATGTATCATTGTCAAAATCCATCTTTGTGTCTGTAAGTCCCCAAAGTCTTCAGAAATGTTGTTTTAGCCCGGGACAGATTTTCCATGCAGCAGTTTTGATCCTTAGGCGTGTAAACTCCCTTCCCTTCCTTCGTGAGCTTTCTTTAGCGTCAAGTAAGCCATAAAATGCTGAATTATGCATCATTTATACCTGAAACTTTACTAATCATGTTCGTTAGCTCATTTACAGGAAAAGGGACTAAAAGTGCATGAAATATATAATTTGTTCTCAAAACTAGGCTAAAATATGGGCAAAATATATTGATATAGGCGCGTAAATTCGCCTATCATCAGAACCAAGACATCAAAAGAGCTGTGGGGGGCACTTGAACGGAAATATAAAATGGAAGATGCGGGAATTAAGAAATTCCTTGTTGCACGGTTCCTGGACTTCAAAATAATTAACAGCAAATCTGTTGTCTCTCAAGTACAGGAGTTGCAAGTCATCATACATGATCTCCTAGCAGAAGGTATATATTTGAAAAATACCTTAGTTGAACAAATTAAAAAAGTTCTTAATACTCACATAAACTGTTTTGTAGGTTTAATTGTGAATGATGCTTTTCAAGTAGCAGCGATAGTTGAGAAGCTACCACCTTTGTGGAAAGACTTCAAAAACTACTTTAAGCATAAACGCAAGGAGATGACCGTTGAAGATCTTATCGTCCGACTTCGTATTGAAGAGGACAATAAAGCTGCCGAAAGAAGGTGAAAGGGAAATTCTACAATGAATGGAGCCCATATTATAGAAGATGGCCAAAACAACTTGAAGAAAAGAAAGAAAGTTGAACATGGAAGCAATCAACCCAAGAAAAAGTTCAAGGGAAAATGTTTCAATTGTGGCAAAATTGGCCACAAGTCCACAGATTGTCGAGCCCCGAAGAAAGGCAAGAAAAAGGACCAAGCGAACATGATTGAGTCCAATAAAGAATATGATGATTTGTGTGCTATGTTCACGGAATTCAACTTGGTGGGGAATCCACGCGAATGGTGGATGGATTCTGATGCCACACGCCATGTTTGCGCAAACAAAGAGTTGTTCTCATCATTTGCTCCGGCTCAAGTAGAAGAAATGTTTTACATGGCCAACTCCGCTACTGCAAAGGTGGAGGGAACAGGAAAAATTTGCCTAAAGATGACTTCCAGCAAGGTCTTGACACTGAACAATGTGTTATATGTTCCGGAGTTACGTAGGAATTTAATTTCTGTTTCACTCCTAGATAACAACGGATTCAAATGTATAACCATTTCTGAGAAAATTATAGTTAGCAAAGGAGAAATGTATGTAGGAAAAGGCTATCTCACGGAGGGCCTTTATAAGATGAATGTAATGACTGTTGAAATGAATAAAAGTTTGAATTTGTCTTATTTGCTTGAGTCTTATGAGTTATGGCATGAACGTTTAGGCCATGTTAATTACAAAACGTTATGAAAACTGATTAACTTAGACGTTTTGCCAAACTTTGAGTGCAATAAATCAAAGTGTCAAACGTGTGTGGAATCGAAGTATGCAAAGCATCCTTATAAGTCCGTTGAAAGCAATTCCAATCCCTTAAACTTAATACACACTGACATTTGTGATATAAAGTCAACACCATCTCGTGGTGGAAAAAAGTATTTCATAACTTTTATTGACGATTGCACTAAATATTGTTATGTCTACTTGCTAAATAGTAAGGATGAAGCAATAGACGCATTTAGGCAATATAAAACTGAAGTTAAAAATCAGTTAGACAAAAAGATCAAAATGATAAGAAGTGATAGGGGGAGAATATGAATCTCCCTTTGTGCAAATATGTGTAGAGAATGGAATAATCCATCAAACTACGGCCCCATATTCACCCCAATCTAATGAAATTGCGGAAAGAAAAAACCCAACCTTGAAGAAAATGATGAATGCCTTACTTATAAGATCCGGTTTACCGCAAAACTTATGGGGGGAGGCTATCTTTACGGCCAATCCGATACTCAACAGAGTTCCCCATAGTAAGACACAATCAATTCCTTACAAAAAAATGGAAAGGAAGGAAAACTAACTTGAAATATTTCAAAGTGTGGGGGTGTCTAGCAAAGGTACAAGTTTCTATACCTAAAAGAATTAAGATAGGACCTAAAACGGTGGACTGCGTGTTCATAGGATATGCTAAAAGTAGTAAAGCATGTCGATTTTTGGTTCATAAATCTGAACATCCGGATATTAGTGAAAAATACGGTAATTAAATCAGACAATACTAATTCTTTGAAAATATTTACCCGTATAAAATTAGACATGAACAGTTTAGCGGAGGATCTAAACGACCTCGACATGAACTAAGTGAGCATGTACATAATGAAGAAAATCCAAGACGCAGTACATGTCAAAGAACGTTAACTTCGTTTGGATCGGATTTTGTAATATTTCTCTTAAAAAATGAGCGTCAAACATTTAAAGAAGCGATGTCTTCATCAGACTCATCCTCTTGGAAAGAGGCAGTCAATAGTGAGATAGATTCAATCTAAAGCAACCATACATGGGAATTGGTTGACCTTCCTCCCGGAAATAAACCTTTAGGTTCTAAATGGATCTTCAAAAGAAAAATAAAGGCGGATGGTACTATTGACAAATACAAGGCAAGATTTGTAGTAAAAGGCTTCAAACAGAAGGAAGGCATTGATTACTTTGATACATACTCGCCAGTAACAAGGATAACCTCTATTCGAATGTTAATTGCCTTGGCGGCGATATATGACCTTCAAATCCATCAAATGGATGTGAAAACTGCATTCCCAAATGGAGATTTGTAAGAAGAAATTTACATGGAACAACGTGAGAGTTTTGTAGTTTCAGGAAAGGAAAACAAGGTGTGTAAACTCACCAAGTCATTATATGGACTAAAGCAAGCACCAAAACAATGTCATGCGAAGTTTAACCAAACCATGTTGGCAAACGGATTCAAAATAAATGAATGTGATAAATGTATTTATATTAAAGACACTCCAAATTACCAAGTCATTGTATGTTTATATGTGGATGATAAGTTGATCATCAATAAAGATATTTCTGACATAAATGCAACAAAACGAATGCTTGAGAGCAAGTTTGATATGAAGGACCTTGGAGTTGCAGATATGATCTTAGGTATAAGAATCCATCGAACTCCACAAGGGTTGGCATTGTCACAGTCTCATTATATCGAAAAGCTACTTGACAAGTTCAAGTATATGGAATTCGGTATTGCCAAGACTCCATTGTATGCGAGCTTTGCACTTCAAAAGAATGAAGGTGAAAGTGACTCGCAATTGGAGTACGCAAGAGTATTGAGATGTTTAATGTATATAATAAATTGTACACGACCAGACATAGCATGCGCTATCAGTAAATTGAGTCGGTACTCGAGTAATCCCAACAAAATTCACTGAATGGCAATGAAAAGAGTTTTGGGGTATCTTAAATACACTAAAAATTATGCTTTGCATTATAATAAATATCCTGCGGTACTTGAAGGATATAGTGATGCAAATTGGATCACCGGATCGAACGAAGTAAAATCCACAAGTAGATATGTATTTACTATCGGTGGAGGAGCATTTTCTTGGAAATCATCCAAACAGACTTGTATCACTCGCTCTACAATGGAATCTGAATTTATCGCATTAGATAAAGCTCGTGAAGAAGTAAAATGGTTTCGAAATTTCTTGGAAGATATTTCGTATTGGCCCAAGACAGTGGCACCAGTATGTATACACTGTGATAGCCAAGCAGCAATAGGTAAGGCAGGGAGTATGATGTATAACGGTAAATCTCGTCATATAAGACGAAGACATAATACCGTTAGAGAACTTCTCTCTAGTGGAATTATCATTGTAGACTATGTAAAATCAAAGGATAATGTGTCGGATCCACTTACAAAAGGCCTATCTAGAGAAGGAGTAGAAAGGACATCCAAGGAAATGGATTTAAGGCCTAGGACAAGTCAGCATGGCGGTAACTCTACCTAACAGACTGGAGATCCCAAGATCTAGGTTCAAGGATATCAAACAAAGTTGTGTCTGACAGGTTCAACATTGTCAATTACCCAATCCATTCTCATGATGTAGACAATGTATAGTAAACAAGGATAAGACTTAAGGTGAAAAGTCTTTTAATGATTATCTAAATTTGGCAGATTTGACCAAATAGTTTAATCTACAAGATTGAACGTTTAGAAATCACCTATGTGTGGGCGAGGTGGAAGCCGCTTCAAAGAGAATGTTAGTAAAGGCCTATTCTCTAAGCTCTCATGAAAACCGGAAGATGTTCATGGCTGAAAAGAATAAAACCGTAAGAATCATAAATGGTAAAAGGTTGGTTGTGAGACATGTGTTGTCTAGGTGTACATTAAAGCTCGACGGTTCAAATATATAAAATCTACCGATTGACCAAGTGCATCCGATGCATGTTCACTACGGAAAGTTCAAAGGGAAACCCACTTATCCAGATGCAATCAGTCTTTGCTTGATGATCACATACTTTCCCATAAAAGTTTTATGAAAAATAGTCATTTCCCATTCATGTGGGGGATTGTTGGGTTCATAGTAATGAAATGGTGTGAATGAAAAAATGGAGAGTAAAAGGGTGGAGGAAAGGAGACACTAAAAATGGAAAGTGTACTCCCAAAATGGCAAGTTTACTCTTTCTCCCACATTGGTGGAAGAAGAGAACGTGAGAGTGTTTATAATGAGAAACACTTACTCCACATGGCAAGTGAGGCAAGAAATAAATGATGCCTCGCGCCGTCGTCGTCGTCGCTCGCTCGGCTTCGGCATTGGATTTGGATTTGGATTTGGAAAATGATCGATCGAAATTTATTTGAATGCCAAGGAAAAATGCAGTAAAAATTTTTAGATTGTTGCTTCTGTTACAGAAGTTTGCACTATTTCAGATTGTTGCTTCTGTTACAGAAGATTGCACAATTTCAGAAAGTTGCAACTCTTCAATAAAAATACACACTGTTTCAGTGAACCAGTGCACTGTTTCAGAAAAATACTGCATTGTTTTAAGTGAATAGACATGCATTTTCAGGAAGAGTCACACACCTCTATTATGAACCAATGCCACCTTTTCAAAGGGGCATCTAGTGGCTATATAAACTTGGTTTCATCCACAGGTTTATGACAGAGAAAATACTGAAATTTTCAGATTACAAAACATTCTTCTTGTCTTAAAAATACTCTAAGTGTGATCATTCAAACCGTGAGTGTATTCGAAGAATCCGCCTATTTGAGGTACCGCTATAGTCGGATTGAAGGCCATTTTATCCTGGGAGAAAGATTCCATAACCTCGGGTACAATGAGGGGAATTATTCCTTAAGGAAAGTCCGTGAATTCGGACGACTTGGCCTTACACATTTCTGTTTCATCTTTATTTTCTGAAAGATAAATACACCTCTTGGAAAGGTCCTTTTGATCTTGTGTTGAGGGTATTTAAAACTTCATTGTTTTCTTGTTCATACTTGAACACGAGTTAAAGTTTTTGTTCTGTTATACAGATTCTACATACCCGTATTGTGGTAGATAACACTTTCCCTGTGTGATTTTCATTCCCTTCCGTTAGTAGTTGGTTCTTTTGCTCTTCAGCGTGCAATACGTCAGGCCTCAATGGACTTGCTAGATGATATATCTGAAAATAACAACTTGAACAGGTGAATCATTTCCGAGTTCTTGACTGGAAGCAAATTTGAAAGTACTCCGGAAATGTTGTCCCATTGTAGACAAAATTTATCTGAGTAAGATTATTGTATCTCCGTTATTGGAGGGGAGAAAAAGCTCAGGCATCGTCTCTATTCTTCTAACAAATAGCAAAAGAAGTAGTCAATCCACACCAGCGTGCATAGTGCACCAAAGGATACTCGATTATGCTGAATTCAGTTATGTTCTTGCAATAGCACAACTTGTTGTCAGAAGAAAACATTTTCCCAACAACCCCTTGATCATCTTTTTGCAAAGGCTGTAGCTTTGAAATATCCTAGAAATATATCATCATAATAATAATTGTCATAAACATGATTATCAGCATCAATTTCCTCATCCGCGACAAAGTAAATTTCATTACCTGCAGAAATGGCATGCTCGGTGAAGCCCACGTAAATGCCATTGTGGTCCATTTCAAGATTCACACAGGGAATCCAGACTCGAACAAAAGGCAACTTGTGTGTTTCTCGCACAATTTTGAACATCCTTTTGATTTCCTCTCTTTCATTTTGTTTTGCAACTTACTTTTCTGCCTTTATTGAGATATATTTTAGGACATTTGAGGTCTACTCCCTGCAAGGAGATCAAAATCTTAGTCCAAAAGTACAAATATAGAACAGAACGCGCATGTGAAGGAACTCTTTAAACTATATAGCTTCTGGAATTGATTTGGTTTTCTTCTTGTTGGTAACCATTGGATGTATAATTTCTTCTGGGCCAATTACTTCTCATTATTTTACATTTTTGGTCATTTCTTTCACTTTGACAGTAACACAACACACACTGATATAAGCAAGAGTGCATTGCAAGGATAAAAAATTTAGGAAGTTAATTTTGGCTGCTTTGATCACAATGGTGGGGTGGAATTTATATGCTATCTACTATTTATATTAATGATGTTTCTTCGATCATCAACTTTTTTTTAATTCTATAGGAAGATCTTTTCAATGAAACATATCCTCATTTTTTCCAAACTGTACTTCATGGTTCCAAACAACAACATAGCTAGTGTAATCTCGCCATTTGAGTGAGGGTAGTGTATTTTATTTTGTTAGTATCTTCATTCTACCTTCTTTCCCTATGTGATTTTCATTCCCTTCCATTAGTAGTTGGTTCCTTTGCTCTTCAGCGTGTAATTTGTCAGGTATCAATGGACTTGCTAGATGATATATCTAAAAATAACAATTTGAACAAGTGAATCATTTCCGAGTTCTTGACCGGAAGCAAATTTGAAAGTACTCCGGAAATGTTGTCCCATTTGTAGACAAAATTGATCCGAGTAAGATTATTGTATCTCCGTTATCGGAGGGGAGAAAAAGCTCAGGCATCGTCTCTATTCTTCGAACAAATAGCAAAAGAAGTAGTCAATCCACACCAGCGTGCATAGCGCACCAAAGGATACTCGATTATGCTGAATTCAGTTATGTTCTTTCAATAACACAACTTGTCAGAAGAAAATGCTTTCCCAATAACCCCTTGATCATCTTTTTGTAAAGGTTGTAACTTGAAAATATCTCGGAAACATAACATATCATCATAAACATGATTATCAGCATCCATTTCCTCATCCACGACAAAGTAAACTTCATTACCTGCAGAAATTGTTGGAAAATATGTTCCATGAACACATAAAAATATACGGAAAAGACTACAAAGATGAAAACTTGACAATATGAACATTGAACACAAAATGTTTTAACTACTGATGCAAGCTCAAGTATGATCTCAAGATATGATAGACATTGAACAGAGCTACACTACACTACTGTGTTTTGACTCATACACAACTATCTGTTCCATTGATGTGTGATACTGATAGGAGTAGATATTCAGTTAGTTAGTAGCATATTGTTGAGTCAGCTGTATAGGGTGTTGAAGGTTGTTAGACAATGATTAGTTAGTTACAATGAGGTGTCAAATAGAATATTCTATAAGGAGGTAGTTATTAGATATTTTGTATCACTTTCATAGCCTATATAAGGCACAACATCATATTGTAACACAAGTTTTTCGGATGAAGAAAAATTTCCAACTTCACTCTCCCCTTTCTCCTTCCTTGTTCATGGATTACCAAGCTGTAATGCTTGAATTTCACATGGTATCAGAGCCAGGTTCCTAATACTGAGAGTATTTTGAATTTTTTTCCTCATATTCTCAGAGAATTCTTAAGACCTCTGTATGTTCTCTGTTTTTTTTGTTCTTTCATCTCTATAAGTTTGGTCGATTTTTGTAGTTAAATTTCTTCATTCATGGCACCTAAAATTGATCAAAGTGATCCACTCTTCATTGGTGCTTCATATAGTTCAAGCACTGTACTCATTCCAATCAAATTAACTGGTTCAGAAATCTATAGTCTTTGGAGTCGATCTATGCGAATTGCTCTCTTAGGGAAGAGAAAGTATGGTTTTATCACTGGATCTTTCAACGAGGAGCCATACAGAGAGAAACTCCATGAACAGTGGGAAACATGTAATGTTATTTTCCTTTCATCGATCATGAATATAGTGAGTGAAAGCTTACTATCTGGGATCGTGTATGCTATAAATGTTTGCGCAGTCTGGGATGATTTGGAGAAAAGATATGACAAAGTGAATCGTATGGGCATATATCAATTGCATCGTGAAATCAATATACATTCTCAAGGTACTGATTCAATCTCAGCTTATTTTACTAAGTTGAAAACCTTGTGGAGTGAGTAAGATGTTCTAGTTCCAAATCCTAGTTGTGATTTCCCTAAGTCCAAAGAGTACTCAGAGCATATGTGTCAACTGAGACTTCTATAATTTTTTAGTGGCTTGAATGAGTCCTACGATCAAGCTAGGAGACAGATCTTACTTAAGGGAGTAACTCCAACTCTCAATAAAGCTTATGCCATGCTCATAGAAGATGAGATACAGCACTCAGCATGTACACTTGTTGTACACGATAGATCAGAACCTATTGCTATGCAAGTGAATCACAATTATGGTTATAGACAGGGAAACACAAATTACAAGAGTAGAAAGTGTGACTACTGTCACATCTCAGGTCATACAAAAAAGAACTGCTAGAAACTGATAGGATATCCAAATGATTGGAAGAACAAGAAGAAACAGGGTTATACTCCTCCAAATTTTAGGTCATATAATGTTGGTGGCAATAATTTCTCACTACATAATAGGGGTAACAACTATACTAGCATTGGTAGCAAGTCTTCCCAAACTGCAAGCATGGTAGAAGGACCAGTTGATGCTGCCAGTTCCAGTCATGATGTCAATTTTGTACCACTGGCAAAACCTCATACATTCACTGATGAAGAGTACACTCAATTCATGAACATGTTGAACAAGGATACCAAGGATATGAAACAAGTCAATATGACAGGTATTACCAATTGTGTTTTATCCAAGGCTTGTTCTGACAGTTGGATTGTAGATTCAGGAGCTACACATCATGTGTCTTCCCATAGACACTTGTTCAAAGATAGCACAAGCTTGGTTCCAAGACATTTGGACAAATTGCACCTTTCAATAGGTGATGAAGTCACAATTTCACACACTGGAGAAGCCTACATGTTTACAGATGATGTGATCAAAGATGTCCTCTTTGTTCCAGATTTTAGACTAAATTTGTTGTCTGTTGCTAAGATAACCAAGGAACGGTCATGCTTTGTGTCCTTTTATCCTGATTTCTGTGTATTTCAGGACCTCTTCAATGGCAAGGTGAAGGGGATTGGTAGACAAGAGAGTGGACTATATGATCTTAAATAAGAATGGAAAGATAATATTGGTCAGGAAGGACCAAAACACAGCAGATTCATTGCAGAAGTTATTGTTCCCAATTGCAGACTGCGGCACCAAAGACTTGGGCACCCAGCTCCTTAGGTTTTAAGAGACTTAGATATTTTGATGAATCATAGTGATGTAAATATATTAAATAAATGCACTGTATGTCCACTAGCTAAACAAATAATAATGTCATTTCCCACAAGTACTACTAGATATTCTGCATGTTTTGAACTTGTACACGTGGATTTATGGGGTCCTTATAGAACATCTACATTTGATAATAAGTGATATTTCTTGACTATGGTGGATGAATATAGTATGTATACTTGGGTTCATCTGTTGCAGCTAAAATCTGAGACCATAGTAGCTATTAAGACATTCATATCCATGATTAAAACATAGTTTGGAGTGGTGATAATGTTTATCAGATCTGATAATGGGACTGAGTTTATCAATAGTAAATGTCACAAATTATTTCAGTCTCTAGGTATTCTACATCAGACCAGTTGTCCTCACACTCCACAGCAAAATGGAGTGGTTGAGATGAAGCACAGGCACATATTAAATATAGCTAGAGCTCTTAAGTTTCAGTCCCACTCGCCCATCAATTATTGGGGATTATGTGTGAAAGCTGCAGTATATATCATGAACAGGTTACCAACATCAGTCTTAAGTGGTAAGAGCCCATATCAGTTGTTATTCTCCAAAGATCCCAAGCTGTCTCATTTGAGGGTGTTTGGATATCTGTGTTATGTGACTGTTGTCCCTAAAGGTGACAAGTTCTCTGAAAGAGCTAAACCTGTTGTGTTAGTAGGACATTTAGAATCTCAAAAGGGTTACTTTCTACTGGACATCCACTCAAAAAGACTATTAGTGAGTAGGGATGTTGTGTTTCTTGAAGATTCATTCCTTTTTGATCCATCACAAGCAAAATTACAGCATTCAAATACTTCCAAAACTAATGAAGACATCAATGACTTCCTGGTCTCCACATATGATGAAGTTGGCGCTGATGTTCCTTTAGAGGATATTCATGTTGATGATGATGATTTTGTTGATGTTGCACTACCTGATGTACCTCCATCTGATGCAAATACTGATGTTGATTGCCAAGTTGAGCCTTGTCTGACTCAAGCTTCCTCTGATGCTGTAGTACCTGGTGTAACTTCACCTGGCACCACTCATGAAGAAACAAGTCAAGATGACCGTTCCCTGCCTCAACCCTCTTCCAGTAGACTAATAAGAACAAGCATACCACAAGTGTGAATGCATGATTATTTTGATACTTCAAAAACCCAGAGATGCAAGTACCCCTTAGCCAACAGCCTATCTTACAGTAAACTGAAACCTGCATATCAGTGTTACTTATCAAAGTTCTCCACTCTGACTGAGCCTCAACACTTTAAACAAGCTGTAAAAGATGAAAGATGGGTGGAAGCTATGAAGTTAAAAATCCAATCATTGGAGGCCAATAACACATGGACCATTGTTGACCTGCCCAAAGGGAAGAACACTGTTGGTTCCAAATGGATATACAAGATTAAATATCTTGCAAATAGTGAAGTGGAAAGGTTCAAAGCAAGATTAGTGGCCAAGGGATATAGCCAAAAAGAAGGGCTAGATTATCATGAGACATATTCACCAGTGGCAAAAATGGTTACTGTGAGGAGTGATTGTTGTAGAAGTATCTAGGGGATGGCCTTTTTATCAAATGGATGTCTATAATGCATTTTTACAAGGGGATCTTGAAAAGGAAGTGTACATGGAGATACCAGAAGGTTTTAGAAGCCAAGGAGAGCACAAGTTTTGCAAGTTGCACAAATCCTTGTATGGCCTCAAGCAGGCTTCCAGATAATGGAACCTGAAACTGACTCATGCTTTGCTTGATGCTGGATTCACTCAAAGTGCTCATGACTATTCTCTCTTCATTCTACATCAAAGTGATGACACAGTAGTAGTTCTTGTATATGTTGATGACCTGCTCCTTGCTGGAAGCAATGCAACATTGATTGATGCAACAAAAGCCAAGTTGCATCAGCAGTTCAAGATGAAAGACTTAGGGAATCTCAAATACTTCTTAGGTATTGAAATCCTCAGATCAACTTCAGGGGTGATATTAAACCAAAGGAAGTATGTCCTAGAATTAATTTCAGATACTGGTCTTAGTGGTTCAAAACCAGCAATCACTCCCTTAGAATCCAATGTAAGGTTAACCTCACTTAAGTATGATCAAACCACAGGTGCACAAGGTGATGATTTGTTGTCTAATGTTTTTTCTTATCAAAGACTAGTGGGTAAACTCATGTATGCCACTATTACCAGACCAGATATCAGTTTTGCAGTCCACACTCTCAGCCAGTTTATGCAATATCCCAAGAGACCACACTGGGAGGCTGCTATCATGGTAGTCAGGTACCTCAAAGGCTCTGTAGGTCAAGGAATCTGGTTAAAGACTGAGCATTCTACCACTCTAACTTGCTGGTGTGACTCAGATTGGGCTCCTTGTCCCAACTCCAGGCGATTAGTTACTGGTTATGCAGTCCATTTTGGTGAATCTTTGATTTCTTGGAAGTCCAAGAAAACAGCACACTGTTTTCAGGAGTTCTGCTGAAGCTGAGTACAGAAGCATGGCTTCAACAGTTGTAGAGATAACTTGGTTGGTTAGCTTGTTCTAGGAACTCAAGGTTCCCATTACCTTGCATATATCAGTCTTTAGTGACAGCAATTCATCAATTCAATTGGCCAACAATCTTGTGTTTCATGAGAGAACAAAACACATAGAGATTGACTGTCATTTCATCAAGGACAAGATCAAAAATAGATTTATACAAGCTATACATGTTCTCTCTCAGGGCCAAGTGGCTGACCTTCTTACCAAGGGACTAATCCAAGCTCAACATACTCATTTATTAGGCAAGCTTGGTGTGCTATATATATTGCACCCTGCAGCTTGAGGGGGCGTGTTTTAATTACTGATCCAAGCTCAAAGTATGATCTCAATATATGATATACACTGAGCAGAGCTACACTACACTATTGTGTTTTGACACATACACGGCTACCTGTTCCATTGATGTATGATACTGATAGGAGTAGATATTCAGTTAGTTAGTAGCATATTATTGAGTCAACTGTATAGGGTGTTGAAGGTTGTTAGAGGTTGTGAGACAATGATTAGTTAGTTACAATGAGGTGTCAAATAGAATATTCTAGAAGGAGGTAGTTATTAGATATTTTGTTTCACTTTCACAGCCGATATAAGGCACAACATCAAATTGTAACACAAGTTTTTCAGATGAAGAAAAATTTCCAACTTCACTCTCCCCTTTTTCCTTCCTTGTTCATGGATTATCAAGCTATAATGCTTGAATTTCACACAAAATTATGAGGCTTGAAACATGCGCGAAACACTTTCCTAAAAACGATATTTTCTCCCTCTCCTCAACGAGATTGCTATGGGATTTAACGCAAATAGTTTTAGTGGATATGATAAGCCTTTGAATTTCTGCACCAAGAAAATAGTGAATATAATCCTATTGGAAAATAAGAACTCAAGAACTTGATCTTTTGTAAAGAAAATAACTCTTTGGGAATGTTTATTTCTCTATTAAAGTTTTTTCAGCAAAATTTATTTTAAATAGAAATGATAATGAAAGAACACAACATTTCATCTAAAAGATACCTCTTCATCGAAAAAGCACCTCTTCACTCAAAAGACATCTCTTTTCATAAAAGACACAACCTTTCACTAAAGACACCACATTTCATAAAAAACTTTTAAGTAATTCATTTTAAACAAAAAATCTAACAATCCCCCACTTGTTTAAATATAAATTAGGACACAAAGATCAAGTCATGTTCACACATAGAGTAATTTATCTTTCGATTTGAACATCACCTTAGCGCAATGCCACAAGATGAAATCGAAATTCCATGTAGCATAATAGCTTTGAACATGTTATTTCTTGTGATAACATCGATGACACTATACGCATAAACATTTGATTCCTGCTTTCCACTCAACATGCTTAGCACTTTTATGGCCATGTGCTATCCAAAGTTCATGAACATTTATGAGAGCAACTCCAACTCCCAATAGAAGCGGCACCACTTCTATGCTCATATAGGTGAAGTTCTTCCGGTGTCTTTGTCATATTTGAGATACTTGTTCCACGAACTGAACCTCATTAAGAGTATTAAAACTCAACCCTCCAAACTATGACAACCAGTACTAGCATACCTCTTACTTAAGTACTGAAACATCCACGTGTCAATAACTTGTCGTTACCCTTTGAACCCATAACTATTCATTTCATAGTGCTAGGTGGGGTTGCCATTATTGGTGGACCTAATTAAGGAGTTTTTATGTAATCATACTTGAAGATGTATTTAACAAGTTCCTTTTAACAAGTTTAGCAAATAGATTAGTCAATTCATTTGACTCCACTAATGTGACAGAAGTCATTCCATCTCGAATTAACTTTCTCACATAATCATGTCAATAACGTATACGTTTTGACTTCCCATTATATAATCTCTATATACTTGAGATGGAATCGCTTGATATCACAAATTGAGCTCATATTTTGCAAAATCAATGGATTCTCTTAATAATCCCTCAACCACTCAACTCCTTAGTTTGCTTGCTTTTCCTACGCAAGGTTTTCTTGATTTCAAGAAATTGTACCTCCTCGCGAGGTAAATATTCATCATGTGGCAAATTTATTTTTTTCTCACATTTTCAATACCAACTTGTATCGATATATTTTTATAAAATAGTATGAAACTTAAGAGTTTCGTAAATCTCTAGTTTTCTAAAGAAAATCAAAACTCAACTACTGGCCCCTCGCAGTAGCACTTGTTTAAACAAGTTAATTAGTCACGATTCTTTCATCATCATGGACTGACTCGATCTAGGATCAAATAGGATTTTGACCACTTATGTTTAAGTGACTAAATTATTTAGCACTCTTTTCTCAATGTAACGAGATCAACTCAATACATTACCCCCGCTATTTTGTATAATCTTGATATCCACCATAGTACTAATTTTTCAAGATCCTCTATTTTAAATGTGAAGATTAAAAATCTCCTCATTTATATTATGATTTTCTATCATCTTTTTTCGATCAATATATCGACAAACTATTATCACACACTGTCATTAAGAATTGTAAAGTGAACCATCCCCACACTTTAAATATATTAAGTGCCTTTTTTATTCACATATAGAGAAATCCAAATTCACTAATGCATGCTCTCTAGATCTCTATTTATTTTTAAAATAGAACCCGCTTTGTTAAAGTATCTGTGACTTCACTGGAGTCTTCGAATAACTCTCGTTCGTGATGCCCTTCAGTGTAGACATTATTAATGTATTACATACATATATACTACTATTGTGGTCTCCAATCCAACTTCACTTTGATTATTTTAAGTGCCTTTTAAATTGTATTAAACCAAGAATGTGTAGACCTTACAGAACTTTTGACTCCTTTGTCTAATAAACTTGAAAACCAAGAGAATCAGGAAATAAATTTGATCTGATCACTTTGTTCAAACGTCAATCCAATTCTCTTTTATCCCATGCATCTCGATCTCTTCTACTAAGGTTAACTAGAAAGAGTATTAATTCTTCTCATCTTCAGATGTATCAATACCCCATAAAATTAATACGGAACAATCAGTTGATGCTGACGATACCAGAAATTAAAGGCCTTCAAGTATATTATCAATGCTTTACTTGAATTTTTTTCTGTAACAGAAATTAAAGGCCTTCAAGTACCAAAAGGCAATTTTGTGTGTTTCTGGCACAATTTTTAACATCCTTTTGATTCCCTCTCTTTCGTTTTGTTTCCATGCTTTGTACCTGGTTACAAAGGAGTATTTTATTTCTAGAAAATTTACCAAAGGATGGGTGATTAAAAGTACGAATTTGCCCACTTACTTTTCTGCCTTTATTGAGATCTACTCTCTGCAAGGATATCAAAATCCTAGTCCAAAAGTATTATTTACTGCGTGAACCTAGAAAACCTTAAAATGAGAGCACCGGTAAAGCTTGATGCACAAAGCACATATGATTTGGGGAAAGACCGCATCTCAATGAGGTGTGATGTAGGCAGTCTACCCTTGACACATGCATCAGTGGGGTCGAGCCCGTGACTTGTAAGTCACACGGAGACAACTTTACTATTGCTGCTACAAGACTCCCCTTAGTTCAAATCTCGTGTCTGTTAAGGTCATAAATCATACGGGCATCTCCAACATTGTCGAGATTATCGTACACTTAAATTAGCCAACTAGTTTTTGGCTCGAACGAATGGCAGATACAGGTTTTAATTTGGTGGTGAGGGGTTTCACTCGAACTATATATATATATATATATATATATATATATATATATATATATATTTAAGTTAAATTCGCACCCATTACCCACATCAGAGTAGTGAGTGCATGAATATCATGCACTCGTACGTTAACTTAAAATTACATATAATGTCTGTCTAAATTAAATGCCAAACATAAGGAGGTAGGGGGAACCTCGAGCGGATTCAGTACTCGTTCAACTTGATAATAAGTCAAGTAGCCCACCTTTCCAAACTGTGACAAGCTCAATCACACCAACACAATTCTTCTCAATAGGTTCAAATAAGTCCGAACACCACGCACTGGACAGACAGCATGTATGATCCCTCATTGGAAACTCTTCGTTCGTGTAATATCCCACATGAGTACTTGACTACTCGGGCAATTTTTGCTGGAAAACTCGTGTAGGCGGACCAAAAAGTTGTACGCACTGACAGTGTCTGAATTTTCTTTACATGATCAGGTTAAGTTGACGTACAACATGTAACTCTTACTGACAAGCCTAATATGGTAATAGAGATGAACAAAAGTAATATTCGTGGTTGAAAACAAGACAGTCTGCAATAGGGACTTTTTTCTACACGAATACAGTAGAAAGATTGAGTATTGAAACTTGTTGTCTAAAACATACATAGACATTTGTATGGCTACAAATCACGTCATTAAGGGTGTGTTTGGTTGATCGAAATTTTTTGAAAATATTTTCTCGTGAAAAATAAGTTCCTCATAAAAGTATGGAAACAAGTTCCATAAATAGCGTTCCATGTTTTGATTGTCTCCTCCCTCCCTCCAACACGACAACACACCGCAACCTCACCCTCCATAGCCCCCACCCCATCCCCGCACCCATAGTGTTTTCCTAAGTTACTTCTTAAAATATAAACAAGAAAGTCACTTATTTTCAAAGAAAACATTATCCGCGGAAAACACTTTTCTTTCCTACCAAACACACACTAAGAGTAAAATGGGAGCTCAACATTAAATTTCTCCTAAATACAGAAATATGTCATTTTACGTTGATAGACTAAAAAGGTAAATATCTTGTAAAACTAGAAAAAGGAAAGTGCATCACGTAAATGAGACAAAGAAAGTAATAACCTACTATAACTCGTTAAATGGCACTACTAGAGTAAAAACAAGTCTTACAGACACGATTTATAACTTAAAATTCACATGAGTAAAATTTTTTTACACTGTCGATATATGTAACTTAAATCTCCGAAGAGTGATTGAAAGGAATATTGTTAATCATATCATTCATCTTACTGTTCTTTTTTCTTTTTCATTGGAATGGAAAGGTCATTGACTCTATATAAGTACTAATAACATGTTTACGTGACCCAATTTCCCTTTCAATACAATCCTCTAAAAATAATAGTACGTAATAATAATAGCAATAATTTATTCTTGGTGACAAATATTTATAAGTTATAACCATACATATATTTTGACATATTTAAAAATATAGTTTCATAAGTGGGATTTGAAAAGAATGATGTATACGAAGATGTTATTCTTGTTCTTTGAAGATAGAGAGATTATTTTTATAAACCCTTAGATTGAGTAAAATATTTCAAAGCACAATTGAAAACATATCTAAAAATAACATATTCTTACTATACATAAGAGTGAGAGTGGGCGGCTGGAAGCAGGCAGATGGGTTCGACATGCATGTTGTTTGCTCTGTGATTTTACTATATCACCCCTAATTAATTATTATATGATATTTATTTATTAAAAAATTAATAATATTAATAATAAATATTATAAAGTAAAATAGATATTTATGACATGACTGTTTCAGCTGCTTCAACTGTAATTTTACTATATCATCTATAATTAATTATTATGAGTCATTTAAATATTTAAAAATTGATAATATTGATGTTTTAAATTAATTTGACATCTTATGTGAGACTTACTTAAAAAAATTTCACAAGTATTTTTATAGCAATTTTGTTATATCACTTTTAGTTAGTTATTATGAGTCATTCAAAACATGCCAATTTCGCTATTTCAATCGTGATATTTGATTACTGTTGAAATTATATCAGTGTCAGTTAAATTGAAATAAAAAAAATATGTATAAATTACAATAATTAAAAATTAAAAGTACTTTTAAAGTCGAAATTCACTATCAATACCACAAAAGTTTGAACAAGAAAGGTATTGTAAATTATAATAGCAAACAGTTTAAAATAGTAAATTACAACGTCAAAAAAATATTATAGATTACAATAGTTATCAATTTCATATTAATTAGGATAAAAGGATATTACTTAAAAATTATATTGAAAGTGTATAAAATATAATATAATTAATAATTTAAAATATTTAAAATTATAGTATATAACAAATTTGATTGACTTTCTCAAATATTTTATTAATAATATATAAATTGAGATAAAAAATAATATATAATATTCGAAAAATAGCATATTTCTCAGATATCTAGTTTCAAAAGATTTATAACCGTGAATATAATAATATATTAATGTTAATATAAAACTTAGTTGCCATGTTTGACTTGGTCCTTATATCTACGTTCTAAACTAGTGTGGTTCACTAAGTTTCCGACACGTATTAATTCAATTTTCTTTCAAGTTGATTTTACATTGAATTGTCAATTCCTATAGTTTCAATCAACTTTTTTTTTTTTTTATTCTATGTTGTCTTTAGGCAGATCTTTTCATTGAAACATATCCTCATTTTGTTCCCAACTGTACTTCATGGTTCCAAAATAACAACGTAGCTAGTGTAATCTCACCGTTTGAGTGAGGGTAGTTTATATGCAATTTTACCCCTATCTTACAATATGAAGAGATTATTTCCGACATTCAGTTCGCACAATTAGAGAGTGCTTCTCCTTAAAAATAATTTGAGATCGGCTACAAGAATGGGTAGTTTATATGCAATCTTACCTCTATCTTACAATATAAAAAGATTATTTCCGACATTCAGTTCAAACAACCAGAGAGTGCTTCTCCTTGAAAATAATTTGAGATCGGCTACAAGAATGGGTAGTTTATATGCAATCTTACCTCTATCTTACAATATAAAGAGATTATTTCCGACATTCAGTTGGAACATCCAGAGAGTGCCTCTCCTTGAAAATAATTTGAGATCGGCTACAAGAATCGATCTCTTCAGTACAACATACTCAATAAAATCCCACAAGTATCTATATCAAAATATCTAAAATGAACAATGGAATTATGGGTAAGGGTAAAGCGGAGGTGAAGTTGCACCAACAAAAGCATAAAAACTTATTTTCTTAGGCTTACAAGATGAATACAATTGAAAAGAAAACTTTCTACAATTACAGAGGACCTGACATAACCAAAACCTACACTCCACATGGACAAAAACCCTAGCACTACAAGAATGGTTTTACTAGTTTTTATATATTTACAACCTAATTCTGATCATTCGCCAGAGCTCTCACAGGAGCTTCCAAGATTGGGCATTATATCATGAACTAACAATCTTACTACATTGCTACCTGATGATCTTGAGATATCGACGCATTCTTGTAGATCTGCATCACACGCGATTAAAACCCACTCGTGGTCATCGTCTAGGTACTTGATATCGAAAGTTCCCACCTCTAACTTTAGCCTCTTGGCTACTTCCTCCTTCAACTTAAATATACCGGAACTCAAACAAAGACGAAATCTTATGATGTCTTCCCTATATGTTGCTTTTATCGTAACGGATGTTACTTCGGGCCTGGTAGAAAACTGTGGCATCTTCTCGGCAGGAAGAGGAACCTGATCCTTAGCACTTCCATTTGAACATGGTGGGTTTGTCCAACTGTATTCGGGGACACGTTCGTCAAACATAACATCTCCAGCCGGACAAAGATTTCTCAGATCATGTGAGCTGCCTGCATCCTCAACTAGCATTCCCCTAAATGATTGTTGGTTGTGTTCTGGAATATAAAGCCCAGGCATTAGGAATGTGGTGGACAAATTCGTTTCTCCTGTGGCCTGTCGAGCTGGTTCCAAAGAGCCTTCCACTTTCATGGCCGACTCCTGTGTAGGTGAATTGACCAGTTCATTCTGAGGGGAGGACTCATTTGCAGCGCAAGGACTCCCTTGGCATGATCCATGGGAGGTAGGTGTCCCCGTGCTCTCTTCTCTCGAGAAGCTCCCGGTTCTGGATCTGTGTGACCCTTCACGCACAAAACCATTCTGCTTCGGAGAGAGCTCTTCGTTCCCAATAATCCTGCTTCCCAGCATTTGATTTGAGGGTTCAGCTTCTTCATGACTTGCTGGTGTTCCATGGTTGGAGAACTCATTCTTCTCTTCATGGTACTCGGAAGCTTTACACGGCGAATCAGTCATGCCTGCAGGCCAAGAAATAGAACCAACAGCAACAGGAAGTGAATTTGGTGCAAGTGAAGTCAGACTGAATGTTCCATCAGCTCCTTGCACAGATTCAATTACACGTTTTAGCTTTGAAAGGGACCGGTTAACCTTGTTTATCTTGCGAGATGGCCATCTAGAGATTCCATGCTGCCTGCAAATGCGCTTCATTGTAGTTGGACAAACTGTAATTGCGTGAACATTAACAAGAATAATCAAATCAGCTATTACACTGGCAAAGGAAACAATGGACATTTATTGTAAGCAAAACATAGCGAGGAAGAAGTTTCTAATATTTCGAATAGCATACCACCAAGACTCTTCGCAGCATCCTTTAGACTTCCAGCAAAATACTGTTGCAAAACCTCTAAGCTTATTGTTTTCTCGGCTTTTCCACGTTTTCTCTCTGATTTCTTACCAGTCGGTTTATTCTCAGAGAAAGAAGTATGATTATGGGCCTCAGCTGTACCATTTACGCCCTCGGCACCTTTTGCCCCATTCAATGCCACAGGTGACTGCTGCTCTTCCATTAGATCAGGACGCGTCCTTCCATTTGCTACACTAGCAGGCTGAGGAAGAGACTTGGTGGTTGGCACAGATTCAAACCTCGAACCAAGTTTTTCTTCTGCGGATGCTTTGATAATCTCAACTGATCCCCAGTCATGCTCAAGTTCCTCTCCAGAAGCAACCCTAAGACTCCTAAAGTGCTGCTTCATCGTCAATAAGAGTGAGTTCAGCAACGCAAACTGGTCGGTGTAGTCTCCATCATTTGGTGGCAGAAAAAACTCTAAAATATAATCATCATTGCCAGTGTGAGTGCTCCGTAAGCAGATTGCAAAACAGCGGGACAACCCAAACAAACGTGCATAGTGCACCAAGGGGTACTCCGTTTTGCAAAACTGTCCAATATCTTCACAAAAGCATGACTTTTGAGAAGCATATGCCCTTCCAGCAACTCCCTGGCCCTTTTGTAAGTGATGCTCAGCACAGGCCTCGCGGAAACCCCACATGTGAGCATCAACCACATAAAACGCCACATCTGTCGTGGACATACAGACTTGTCCCATGCAGCTTCCATCAAAGCTACTACAGCTCTTTTTAAACCCGCCGCCATCAGCCAGAACACTGCGATGCCTGCATGGAACCCACGTCTGAGCCAAAGGCAATTTATAAGTTTCACATACAGCTGTTAATATCTCCAAGATTTCGACCAATGCATTCTGCCGACCTTCATTACAGATCTGGTTCATAGAATAGCCAAACGACAGAGACTTATTCAGACAACAATCAACAACAGCTTAGATGAGATGTGTCCAGAAACTTTTATCTTCTCACCTGATGGTTTGGGTAGTCCAATATCTCTGAACTTTTCAGATTCACTGCCTGCAGAAAAACTGAAATAACTTAACAAAACTGATTTTTTAAAGCTCAACTTCAATCTAGAAAAAAGGGATTGAAAAAGTTATGCATTTGGTTTATATGATGACACATTTTACTGATAAAAACTTCTTAGTAACTACACAAGTACTTATTAAAGTAGTTGAATCAACACGAGCTGATAATTTGATATCCCATGCAGCGAAGAGAACATGCACTAATGCACCTTCATGAACCACAAAATATCAAATCACAAGCAATCCATTGCATGCATATAAAAGCAAAAGACAGTTGTGATCTTCCACAGGGAGAATTCCAGTTCATCAGACCACATGTAACAGAGTCGCAAAATATCAACAAAAAAGAATTATTAATACACTAATTAGCAACATTCAGCAGTTGCTCCCTAACGTTTGGTCATCACAAGATAGAAGCATCCCACCCAGTCTGGGATTCTTTTTCTAGCAACAAATACCGACATAGCTTTATAGTTGAAACTTACAGATCACAAGATATTCGTTCTAAATCACATCATGTACTTGATTAAAATTGGCATTGGTTATTCATTCAGACTCTCCAAAAACTTCAGACAGGGGCTTGTTGATCATCCAGTTAAGATTTTGGTACCAATACACATCAATCAGAAGCAAGAAAACAGTTTCAAAAACAACCACATTCAGCTTTCAGATTGACGACATTTTTGACAAGATATTTTTCACTGACTGCTAAAAGATGATACAGCAAGCCATAAAATACTTCAGTTAAGTCTATATCTAGTAAACCGGCTTAATTTAGATGTTCTCCTTTAACCAAAAAGTGCATTTCCATAGGAAGAATAGAATGATGGGTGGCAATATGGCAGCACTTACTGAAAATTTAGAAAATTTGCCACCACTTTGATCAATGAATATAACCTCAGACGTTAGCGAGTAAGATAAGATCAACAGATAACTGTAGCAATTTGGATACCACAGAATTGGTGCAGCAAACAAGCTATCGAGAGCCAGTGAGAGATATTCAAACTAGTCAGAGAACTATGTAATAGAAATGATAAAAACCAACCTCGAGTGCTTTGCATACTTTATCAACTTCAGGAGCATAGTTGATTTTCTGGGAGGTCATTATGAGCTCCAGTACACCAACACAAGACTGACCAGATGGTTCAAATACTGGTAATGCCAAAGTTCCTCGAACATTGTAATGCAGGGCGTGATTAAGACGAGGGAACTCTTTACTGGAATAATACTGCACATTTGGAGTCCATTCTGGCAACTTTTTCCGGTACACACGGCCTGGGAGTCCTAGAACTCCATCAGTCTCCCCATCCACAGAAAACATATACATCAAAGAAACCATTCGATATTGATGAAGCCCATTACAGTCTGGGTCAAGAACAAAGGGTTGTCCTGAAGTTGTAAGCACATAACGACTCCCATTCTTAACAGGTGCCCAAACCTGAGCTAACACACGCTCTCCCGTTGATTCCTTGAAGTTTCGAAGTGCCTGTGTCATCCTCTCCTTGATTATGCAAGAACCATCCTGATAATCTAAAGGATTTAATCCCATATTTGGTGGAGGGATTCTTTTCTTGTCATCGGTAACAGACACAGTTTCAGGTGCAGCCTCATGTTCACTAATATCTGCTCCAAACACAAAAAAAAAACATATGAATCTTTCATTGGTCTCAACCCCCAAATGATATCAATTAAACTTCACTTAGAAACAAAAAATAACTACAACTTCATCCCAAAAACAGTTGGGGACAATTACATGAATAATCTATAACCTTTGTTTGCATGATATAAGTTAAAGATGATTACATTAATCACTAGGTGCAGCTAGTTCCACATAGCCTAATTGTAGAAAGCCTATTGCAAGTCATATTAACATTAAAAAATGGGCTTTAGTGGTGAAAAGATTACAAAAGAAGCTGCAACATAGTTTAGGTCAATGTTAATGGGCAAAACCCCAGAGAAGGAGCAACAAAATGTTCAAATCCTATATGGTCTCTCAGGTTCAAATCCCAGCACGTACAAAAACACTAGGGGACTTCTTCCCATCTGTCCTAGACTTAGAGCACAAAGTTACCTTGTACCTGTCAGTCGAGGTGCGAGAAAACTAGCCCGGACACCACAGTTATCAAAAAAGGAATAAAATTTAACCTTTTCCACTTGTCAAAAGAAGAAAAGTACATAGTTTGATCTCATGCTATGCCAATGTTCTAAGACATAAACCTATTATTGTGCAATCTTCAGCCTATAGTATTCAATTTGCCAAGAAAAAGCCCATTTTCTTATGGAGTAACAAAATGTTTACATCTATAAGGTCTCAGGTTCAAATCGCATATAAAAAAACACTAGGCGATTCCTTCGCTTCTGTCCTAGTTTCCTAGACTAGCCTTTGTCACCTGGTACCTGTTGCTCATAGGAGGTGTCAGGTATCCCGTGAAAAAGACTAGGTGCACCAGAGCTGACCCGGACACCACAGTTATCCCAAAAAGAAAAAGAAAAATAATCTTTTGCACTTGCACTAGACAAAAGAAGAAAAGCACATATTTTAATCTCATGATATGTCAATGTTCTAGTACAGAAACCAATTACTTTGCAATCTTCAGCTAATATTATTGAATTTGCCAAGGGAAAGCTCATTTTTTTTAACAATTAAACCAAAAAACTTGCATTTTTATATGAATTGAGGTTAAAAAAATTGCTTAATACTATGTAATGGTACTCTAATATTCATCCTATTTCATTCTAATAAACTAGACCTAAATTCTCGCAAAGTCAACTAAACTTCACACACAGTTCCAAAAATATTGGAAACGAATTAGAAGCCAAAATCCACGGCTTACAAGTAGTAAGAAATCTCGGGTAGCTAGAAAGCCGTAAACTGCCGACGCCGGCTCCGGCGATAGCATTTCCGTTAGTAGTAGTCGGTTTATCTTCATTTTCATCAGAAAACGCCCAAAGTGGAGAAGAAGGTTGTTCAGCTGCAGCGAACATAGGATTCGAAGCTGCTGCAGCAGCGAAGATCTGATCGAACGACCAGGAAGAGTCGAGATCTAAATCGAGATCCATCATCATCAACGATGCCGACGACTCTCGTTGATTGTGCGGCGGCTGATGCTGCGCCGTCGGCGGCGGAGGTGGACGGAAAATGAGATTCATTTCTTCTTCCGGCTCCGACATTAAGGAAAAATAGTATAGTGATAATGATGAAGAAATGTATAATATAAAGTATTGCTATGTGTTTGTGGCGAAAAGAGAAAGATGACGAAGAAGATGACGATAATGGTAAGTAATGGTAAAATTGAGGAGTGTGATTCCATTGAGAATTGGAATCTAATAGTTGTATGTATTGCTACTACTTGCACTAAAGTTCTATCCATTTAATATTAAAAATAACAATTGCATATAGTATTATTCTCTACAACACTTTCCACCTTACTATAATATACTACTTTGTAATAATGTCATATTATAAACGAGAGTGGTTGTTTGGGTGATAAGTTAGTTTGTAATAATGTGATATTAGACGAGAGTGATTGTTCGGGTGGTAACTAGCGAAAAAAAGAGAGTTTTCAAGAAAGAATAAAAAATAATATGATATTTGAACTTTTGTTTTTCATTAATTCATGTTTATTGGAGCAAGATTCATTTATTTGACTAATTCAAATTTATAATGGAGTTAACTAATTTTATTTTAAACATGTAGAATTTAGAGACGAAGTTAGCATTAAAAGTAGTCAATTGACATTCGTTTACTAAAAAAGTTTACTACATGTGTGTTTATCTCAGATTATATGTATATTAACTACAATAAATTAAGTAAGAATGCATGCTACTTAGTTTTAGTTAATTAGTAATAAAAAATTATGTGCAAGCACGTGTTATGTATTTATGGACTCGATGTAAATATATACCGAATGTGTGTAAATTTTTATCGTATATATAAAATCTGAATATAAATTTGATTTAATTCAATAAATATCGCTCAAACAGTATAATTATGTTGAAAAGTTTGTTAAATATGCATGAATACTAAACTTAAAATTCAAATATTCAACTCGATACTTTTAATTAACGATAAAAGGAGATTAGCTTTGATAAGTTACTACAAAGGAATCCACCGTTTCCTTTAAACTAAACTTTCTTGCTGTTTTAACTTTGATTAGTTGTTGGAAAGTTCACGCAAATAAGATTCTTAAAAAATCTATTTTATTGCAGTCTCAATCACTAATTTCTATATATAGCCTTGAAGAGTAAATACATAATTATCCTCTGATCTTGTTCGAGATTTTCAAAAAGACACTTAAACTTTGAATTCGATCTATTATCCCATAATTTTTACTTCATCCGTTGCAAATACACCATTTTTTGTTGAATCTCAATCACACTAAAGAAAGTGAACACACGCACCAATCAGGTGCTGCCACGTGTTAAATACTTTTAATTTATATTTTTTTTAATAAAATTTTACTTTTTATTTAATTTAACACTCCACCCCACCTCCTCTTCCCTCACCCCACCTCATCCGGCAACTCCCTCCCCCAGCAACTCCCCTCCACCTCCCACCCCCCTTCAGCACCCCCACCCCCCTTCAACACTCCCACCTCATCACCATCTCCCCCAAACCCCCCCCCCCTCACTCCGTCAGCATGCATTTTCATTCATTTTTAATTTTTTTTTAGAGGGGGAGGGGATTCAAATCACTTCAATTCAAAAAATAGTTTTATGATTGAATTGAAAGTTTTATGATTGAATTGGATTTTAAAGACAATAAAAAGATATGATTTAACTGAAAATTGAGCTTTAATGATATGATTTAAAAAAAAAAAAACTTCAATGAAGGAGCTTTAATGGTGTTGAAGAAGACATTGTGGGTAGTTAAGTGATATGATTTAATTGTAAAATGGAGCTTTAATGAATGATTTAAAAGACAAAAAAAAGTTTTAATGGAAGCTTTAATGGTGAATTGAGTTAAGAAGAAAGAGTGGGGGGTGGGGGGAGGGGGGAAGAGGGTAGGGATAATTTTTAAAAATAAACAAAATATAGTTTTTTAAAAAAATAATATAAATTATATATCAATTATTTTACACGTGACAACTTTTAATTGGTCAAAAAAGTCAAATTCGAGCCCTTTCACGCGTCTGTGGCACGTGTATACACGCAGAGGGTCAAAATAGTGTGTTTGCAACGAAATAAAGAAGAATTATGGAGTAATAGATCGAAGTTAAAGTTTAGGTATCTTTTTACAAATCTCGGACAAGATCAGGAGGATAATTAAGTATTTACTCTAAAATCAACATGCACAAAATGTTATAGTACATATTACTAAAAAAAAAAATATGAGTTTTTTAAGTAAATAATTAATAGTTTGACTTAGTGTTATTTTGTTTCTTTCTAATAATAGAGGTGTACGTTTGATTGATTATTTGAACTAATTTAAATATTACTAATTATAGTTCTCAATTTTGTTAAAAAGATGGGCTAAATAAGTTTGAATTGTCTTAACAATCTTCTTTATACATTTCAGGTTAGAACATGTAGATATAAAAAATATAATTGTTAAAATTAAAATTAATAAAATGCGAAAGCAATTGACTTAAGTAAAACATCTCTTTTGAAGAGTAATAATGAAAATCATTATAGTAGGTTAAAACTTTAATTATAATATTTAATTTAATTTTAACAACTGAAACAAATAATAATAACAATAACATTTTTATTTTGGTTTTCATCGTTTCCATCCTAAACTATACCCGAAAAGTCTAAGCCACACCTAAACTATACTAGTGACCTATTACACACCTTAACTATAAAAAGGTGATATTATTACCTCCCCGCAACCCCCATTCTAAGGCGCGTGTGTTACACTTATTTTAGGCGCGTCCAGCCTATTAAATAGCAAAAGTAAACGGCTAAAAACATTAAGGAAAAAGTCATCGTTTCCACCCAAACTATAGTCGAAAAGTCGAATCCATACCTAAACTATATAATTGACCTATTACACACCTTAATTATAAAAAAGTGATACTTTTTGCTGACGTGGCAGCGCGCGTAAAACACTACAGCACATGCAAGTGGTGGTAGCCTGACAGGGTGTAAATAGTTTCACTTTTTTATAGTTTAGGTGTGTAATAGGTCACTAGTATAGTTTATGTGTGACTTCGACTTTTCGGATATAGTTTTGGATGGAAACTATGACTTTTCCCAAGAGATAAAAGAACCATCGAAAAATATGGTGACATGAAACTATGAATAGAATTGTTTTACAATTAACTATAAGTCTCGGGTCTAATAAGAGAATGAAAAAGTCATAATAAAGAACGTTTCTCCTTTAACAATTTATGTGATGCAAAATCGAATTAATTAGGATCCTAAAATGCATATCAAACATCGAATGAAAATTAAAACAAATAAAATTCAAAGGAGCGGTCCTACGATAATATAATTCTACATTTTACACTATCTAGAATTATCTACATATTTTTATTATCGATAATTTTTTAATTTTTTTTTTCAATTTTCCTCTTTTGCATGCCATAGAATATATTCCATCTCTTTTCCCTATTCTTTTTCCCCACACTTTATGGAATGAAATATATATGTTGAAATTCTCTTTCACCTTTTTTTTTTGGTATCATAGATTGTCATTGGATTACATATTCATTTTGGTCTTTAAATAACATATTCTTCCTTCTCACTTAAATTTGAATAATTTGTTAATTAATTGTATATGATTAATATTAATACATGAAAGCAATATTGAATATTAGACGTGTGTATAGGAACAATATATTCACCTTTTTTCACAAAGAGCAATTGCTCATTTTGGTCAATTATAAGGTACTCACACGCCAAAAATAAAAATAAAAATACCAATCACAACAGAAAATAAACTTATACTGTCGATTTTTATAAAGAGATTCATCATCTATTATGTATATATAATATGATTTTTCAAATCCACTTCCGCCCTTCTAGCTCAGCCCTTGTTGCCTCGCCTCGGAAAACATTTATTCTTACATGCATTTTGCAGCAAATAAATAAGGACGGCCGTACATAATAAATATATTTTTCATTCGTCTTCTGATTATCTAATCATGGACATAAGTAACAGATTCAGAATTTGAATATTATGATTTTGAGTTGAGTTTTATATTCTATTACAACACTATTTGTTTCGGTGAATTCGGAATGTATTAATTAAACTTATTTAGTGCATATTATTATATGTACATAGTCTGAATTAAAAAATACAAGTAAATAAAAGTTCCTCTTTTATTTTGGTTTTCATCTTAGATGAAAGTAATTGAGCTTTGTAAGTTATTGAATCAGTAAAATCCAAACATATTGACTAATCTTTTTTTATATTTTTTTACTTCTATGTTAAACCTTTATTTTTAAAATAGCAAGTGACGAGAAAATTAATGAAATTACAAGTGGAATCTGTCGTAGATCCCTAATTAATATTAGATTATGGAAATGATTTGTCCTAACTGATTTATAAACAAAGATTAAACCTACTTTAGTTGTCTTTATTATTAATGGATGATGATTAACTTCTAATACATCTTATTTTAATTCAAGATGACGATAATACCCACTAATTATCGTTTTTGGGTACTGCAAAATAGTATTTAGCAAGGTTAAATTAGTCAAAAATGTATCCTTCTTGAAAGATCATCATAATAATGGATCAAATAAAAATGTATGTTAATTAAGTGCCTGCCTCAATCATGTGGAACAAATATATGTATATCTAAAGTTCTTTTTAAAAATAAAAAATAAAAAAAATAATAGAGAATACTAGAATCGGTTTATCAAGCTAATTGGTTGCTTATATAAAGTGTATCTTTTGAAAGTATGTATTAAATTAAGTGTAATTAATGGGTCCATGGATGGTGAAAGAATTTATCTTTTAATAATTAGAAAAATTAAGAGATGACTAAAGTTTGTTAAGCTACCATTAATCCTTAATTCTACAGCGCTTGCCTCTTGTTCATTTTTTTTTTATGATGACAAGAAAATCCTTGAAGTGTGCATATAGAGTGATACTTCGCTTCAGTGTAATATTTTATAAATTATAAAATAGATAGATTACATTAAATAAGATTCGTGTTATAAACTCAATGCAACACACACTAAAGATAATTATCCATGTAAAAGAAAGTGACTCTTCCTTAATATTTTGCTACATATATCTACCCATAAAAGATTTGCAAAATTGGAAATCAACACATCATAGGTATAATTTAAGTAATATATATAAAAGATAAAATGAAAATTCACCCACTAGGTGCATAAATTGTTGATGGTAATTGCAATGAGAAAAAAAAAAAGACAAAAAGGAATAAAAAGAAGTTAATATAATAATACACAAACATGCCCATGATCATGATGTCTAAAAAATAAAAAATAAAAAAACTTTTTTTTGTTATAATAAAATACTATATTTGTGGAAAGAGTGTGGGTTAATCACCATCATGTTGAAACTTGAAAAAGAGGTTACATCATCTTCAACTATATATAAATGGTCCCTTTTTTTGTCAATTTAATTGGAAACACTACAAAAACAACTTATTATTTGTGTAGGTAGCCCCATCCTTGAGAATGGACACCCTTATCCTTTCAAACATTAGATTCTTTAGTAGTAGTATTAGTTCATAAGAGTCACACATATCAATGTCTATATATGTATAAGGTTTTGCAAAATTTTTTTTTTTTTTTTTTTTTTTTAAATCACATATAAGTCACACTCTCTTCTATATAAGAGAATTAATTATATGAAAATAACAGCATATATACTCAGTGAAATTTCACAATTAAAATTTGAGGAGAGTAAAGCGTACGCAGATTCGCAGATCATATAACTACCTTTAAAAGGTATAGAATGATCGATGTCGTCTCTGAAAGACCTTTAACTCATGTGTACCAAATCCAAGTAAGAAAAAGGAAATAGTAAAGAAAACAAAGCAGCTAACAAGAAAAGCAGTGCAAAACCTACAAAAAGGAATAAGAGCAACAACAAAATAGTGCAATAATCAAACACAATACGACTAACTACTATAATACGACTAATACACAATATATATATATATATATATATATTTTGAAAATTCCAAGAAAACCGCTACACCATTCGGATGTGCGCACTGGGTAAAACCCCTCTGTGTACAGCTTGCAAGTAACATCAGGGGTTTTTAACCGCACTAGGCAAGCCCGGTGCGACAGGCTCGACTCAAAGGCCCTACCTGGGAATCGATCCCAGATAGCTGTGGTGGGTTTTCAACCCCCCAACCAGTGAGCCACACCACAAGGGTGCTATTTTTTGTTTTTTTAAAAAAAATTTAGGAAAAAACGCGATCGCTACACCCTTCGGATATGCGCACTGGGTAAACTCCCCAATACACAATATATATTAACAAGCCCAAACCCTCAAAAAGCACAACACAATACAATTATCTACTATAATACGACTAATACATAATAAATATCAATCTAAATCTTCAAAAAGCATGATGACACAATACGATTATCTATTATAATACTACTAATATATCATAAATACCATCAAAGTTAAACCCTCAAAAAGCATGATGACACAATACGTCTACCTATTATAATGTAATTAATACACAATAAATACCAACAAGTCTAAACTCTCAAAAAGCATGATGTCCAGAGGCGGAGCCAGCCCTCTTTAGGGGGGTCGTCCGAATCCCCTTTGACAAAACATATACTATTTATACATGATTATAATTATTTTTATGTGATTATAGTAAGTGTTGAACCCCCTTCGACTTAGCTTTCTTTGAATATTGAACCCCCTTACTTGAAATTCTGACTCCGCCTCTGATGATGTCACAATACAATTATCTACTATATAATACGATTAAATCACAATAAATACCAACAAGTTTAAACTTTCGAAAAGCATGATGACACAATACGACTACCTACTATAATACGACTATTACACAATAAATACCAACAAATCTAAACCCTCAAAAATCATGATAATGACACAATACAACTATGTAATTACTATAATACGATCAATACACGATAAATACGAACAAGCCTAGACCCTCAAAAAGTATGATGACACAATACGACCTATCTATTATAATACGACTAGTACACGACAAATTAATAACAATAAGCCTGATGACACAATACGACTACCGCTACTATATATAATACAATTAATACATAATAAATACCAGTAAAATCTAAATTCTCAAAAAGCACGACGACACAATACGATTATCTACTATAATATGAATAATTCATAATAAATACCAACAAGTCTGAACCTTCAAAAAATTTATAATACAATTAATACTAAATAATAAATAACAATAAATCTAAACCCTCAAAAAACATGACGATCCTCTATTTACCTATTAATTCTACATCATAATACGCATCATCTTCTGGATCCTTTTATTAAATATCTATAAATATTTGATCGCGAACCGGGAATTGCCCTATCCGTTAGCGAAGTCATTTTCTTGTAAAGATTGGCGTGGCGGGCACACATTTTAATTGTTGAGGCTGTATGAGTTTCCACGTGGCCTTGTGTCCTTCACCATTCATTCATGCAGCTCACGTATGGAAGAAAATGGAAAATTATCAAATCTTATCTTTCATTCTTTTTCTTACGTACTTTCTAGAAACACACTACTTGGTTTTTATAATAGTAACAATTAGATATATATACGTTATTTTTTAATCTCAATTTATATGATATAAACAAAAGTTTATTATAGAAATGATATAGTAAAATCATGATGCAAACAGACATTTGAAAGAAGGAATGACAACCGACAACTGCATGTGATTAGGAGGTCACAAGTTCAAGTCGTAAAAATAATTTTGTAGCTTATAAAAATAAAAATAAGATTATGTATAATAAGTCATTTTAGTTCGATTCTTTTTCGAGCTTTGTGTATAGCGGGAGCCGAGGCCGGCCACAAGATAAAGCAACTAAAACAAGTAGGGCTTTTAGCCCCCAAATATTGGAGTTTTCATTTTTTTATTCGGTATTCAATATTTATAACTTTTTGATTGGTTTGATTTTGAAACACACAAAACCAATTAAAGAGGAACATGCTTTCAATTTTTTTTAATTTTATTTTGAGACTCGAACTCAAGATCTCTGTATTAAAAAGAATAATTTTTTACATATAATAGATTTATTGGTTAATTTTTCTTTTTAAAATAATTGAGCAAAATAAAGAAGGCCTTTCATTAAAATTAGCTGTAGGCCATCAATTTTATTGAGTCGTCCCTGACGGGTGTCACACCCCTTTTTTTAATGCACTCAAAAAAATGTATTTATGTTTTAATGTTCGAAAAAGGGTTTTATTATTTAAGTGACAAAAATAAAAATTTATTTTGGAAAAGGATTATTAACATTTTTTGTTCAGAGTCGCCACTTGGCATAATCTGGTGTGCCAAGTCACCATTGGAAAATCCTTTTCAAAACAATTTGACTCTTTAAACTGGTTTGCGAACAGAGACTCCGGCTAAGGAATTCTGTTGACCGGGGGAAGGTGTTAGGCACCCCTCGATCCTGTGGTTCAACCACGGTCGCTTGATAGAGTGTATCAACTATTTCGGCATTACGAAATGTATAAACCACACAAAAGCACGCAAAATAATCAAACAATAAACAAAACAAAACAATCCAAAAATGTAAAGTCCAGTCCAATTATACAGTCCAAAAAATAGAAAAATACGAAAATATAAATCCTAGTCTAAACTATATCTAGATTAAGCTCCAATGCCTTATCCGATTCCGCGGGCCTTCATCACGATCATTTTTCGCCAACATGATACGTCGGGGCATTCCCCGGTGAATAAGTACATAAGATCTCGGGGCATTCCCCGATAAAATGAATACATTTCTCAATCTTGTGAGGTAAAATAGAAAGAAACATTCAACAAATATTCACACATTCAACAAATCACCATCTTCCATTTCTACAATTTGCCTACCCAAACTTAGTATTTACCTACCCATTTAACGATCTAAAGCACGATATTGTCAATTTCAACACTATCCAATAATGAATCAAAACTAATCAACGTTTAACTTATTCGATTATCAATTCCCCCAAATTTCGTTCAAGGTTGCAATATAACAGTTCATGATTATCCTTTTCAACAATCCACAACCAAATAATTCCACATTAATTATTCACATCACACCCAAAATAAGCAAATTGAGACGATATCAATCGATCACACGTATATGATGAAATCAAAATGAGAATAAGATAGAATTGGACCTCAAATAGGGGCTTAGTCACGAGTTTTCTTTGAGGAATTTCAACAATACATAGAGAAGGAGCCACGAATCGGGACCACGCAACCTTCGAACCCAACAACAACCTCAACTCAATAATGCAAAAACAGAACAACCAAGGACGAACGATTCACTGTTCGATGATAGTTTCTCCACTGAATCAAAGCAGTGATCTTCGCGATGGGGGGTATTTTTCGGCGGTGGATAACCAATTCCGATCCGGTGAGATTTCGATGAGCAGTTGGATCGAAAATGGAAATCGATGGCACGTGGGTTAGAAATGGAGTTGGTGGTCTTTTCTGATTTTGAATCCGCCGTAACAGTGATAACAACACCTAAGGGACGGTTCTCAGTCAACTTCCGGCGAGATAACTCGCCGGAGCCTCATTTTATTTTACTCTCGATCTCGAATCTCTCTAACTTCTACTGTTTTTGCCCGTCTCCTACTGATTCGCACTGTTTTTCTCTATTTCTTACCCTTCTCGATCTTTTTCTCTATCGATTGTTTGTGTAAGATGTCGTGTGTTGTGTGTGCTTGTTTTTCGTGTAGTTGTGTGTGTTGCGAGGAAGAAAATGGTGTGAATGTGTATTGTGATGAATTGAAAACGAGAAATGACCAGCTCCTCTTTTCCTTGTGTGCTGTGGATGTATATATTAGGATGAGGTAGTGGGGTAGGGTCGTGAGGTAGGGGCAGGGGTAGGGATAGAGTTTGTTAGAGTAGGGTAGGTAGGTGTTGTTTTTTAATTGGAGGGATAAGGGTTAAGTGTCCACTTTTAATTGGGAAGGTTGTTAATTTGTTATCAATTGGGATTATGTGGGAATTTTGGGATAAGATTTGTTTAGAGTTGGTTTTGATTTTTGTCATTTGTGGAAGGATAATTGCATGATTGAGGGTACACGGTAGGATAAGGTTAAAAATGGGTAAAAATGATATTGCGGAGGGACGAAATTAGGTGTCTACATCATGCCCCCTTTGAATGTAAGCACGAAGTGTTTTCAGACAAAGAAGTAGACAACAAGACTGAATTTTGTCCCGACCACTATTCAAAAGAAGAAAATAGAAGAAAGAAAGACTACCGGGTCTTGAATTAGGACAACCTACCCACCCAAGTTATGAAGGGATCAAGTGATAAGTATCTCCAAGGATTGGATGGAGATGAACTATACCGAGTTGGAGAGTCGAGTGAAGTTCTGTCGAGGTTCCGGTCCGCGGCTCTGTTATTACATCAAAATGAAAATTACTAGCTAAAACATAAATGAAATTACAAAAAAAATCCTATCTATACAGCTTTTGTTGGTTCTTGACTCGACTTTCATCACCTTGTTCTTCAGGCGGGCTCTTGACTTGCAATTTCTTTCAACTTGTTGCTTGGCTTTCAATTGCTTCACTTTGTTGCTTGACTCTTTCGTTTCTTCACCCTATTCTCCAGGCGAGCTCCTGACTTGCTATTTCATCACTTTGTTGCTTGACTTTTCATTTTCTTCACTCTGTTCTCCTGGCGGGCTCCGGACTTGCTATTTCATCACCCTGTTCTTCAGGCGGGCTCCTGACTTGTTATTTCATCACCCTGTTCTTCAGGCGGTCTCCTGAAAACCAACATTAAAACTAGAACAAAATTATCCCAAACAAAAATTATAGTAAAATAGTATTTCACTTTTGAAAGCGTTGTCCCATTTTCCAGGAGGGTCCTGAGCAGAAAGTAAAATCCTATTTTTCAGGAGGGTACTGAGCATAAAGTAAAATCCCATTTTTCAGGAGGGTCCTGAACATAAAGTAAAATACCATTTTTTTTCAGGAGGGTCCTGAACTGAAAGTAAATTCCCATTTTCCAGGAGGGTCCTGAACATAAAGTAAATTCCCATTTTTCAGGAGGGTCCTGAATTGAAAGTAAATTCTCATTTTTCAGGAGGGTCCTGAATTGAAGTAAATTCCCATTTTTCAGGAGGGTCCTGAATTGAAAGTAGATCCCATTTTTCAAGAGGGTCCTGAACATAAAGTAAAGTACCATTTTTTTTCAAGAGGGTCCTGAACAGAAAGTAAAATTCCATTTTTCAGGAGGGTCCTGAACTGAAAGTAAAGTCCCATTTTCCAGGAGGGTCCTGAACATAAAGTAAATTCCCATTTTTTAGGAGGGTCTTGAATTGAAAGTAAATTCCCATTTTCCAAGAGGGTCCTGAACTGAAAGTAAAATCCCATTTTTCAGGAGGGTCCTGAATTGAAAGTAAATTCCCATTTTCCAGGATGGTCCTGAACTGAAAGTAAAATCCCATTTTTCAGGAAGGTCCTGAACTGAAAGTAAATTCCCATTTTCCAGGAGGGTCCTGAATTGAAAGTAAATTCTCATTTTCCAGGAGGGTCCTGAATTGAAAGTAAACTCCCATTTTCCAGGAGGGTCCTGAACTGAAAGTAAAATCCCTTTTTTCAGGAGGGTTCTGAATTGAAAGTAAATTCCCATTTTTCAGGAGGGTCCTGAACTGAAAGTAAAATCCCATTTTTCAGGAGGGTCCTGAACTGAAAGTAAATTCCCATTTTTCAGGAGGGTCCTAAATTGAAAGTAAAATCCCATTTTCCAGGAGGGTCCTGAATTGAAAGTAAATTCCCATTTTCCAGGAGGGTCCTGAACAGAAAGTAAAATCCCATTTTTCAGGAGGGTCCTGAACATAAAGTAAAATCCCATTTTTCAGGAGGGTCCTGAACATAAAGTAAAATATTTGAACAGAAAGTAAAATCCCATTTTTCAGGAGGGTCCTGAGCAGAAAGTAAAATCCCATTTTTCAGGAGGGTCCTGAACATAAAGTAAATTCCCATTTTTCAGGAGGGTCCTGAACAGAAAGTAAATTCCCATTTTCCAGGAGGGTCCTGAACTGAAAGTTAAATCCCATTTTTCAGGAGGGTCCTGAATTGAAAGTAAATTCCCATTTTCCAGGAGGGTCCTGAACAGAAAGTAAATTCCCATTTTCCAGGAGGGTCCTGAACAGAAAGTAAATCCCATTTTTCAGGAGGGTCCTGAATATAAAGTAAAATCCCTGGATATGCATTTTCAATGGTAGCTGAATCAAGTGAAACGAATTTTCCCCTATTCAATCAAAGAAAAATTTGTCAGTTGAAAACTTAGTGGTGGCTTGCAGATCTTGGATTTTCCGGTATCTGCCCAGCACTCGTTCTTTTCATCTTTGTTCCAAATTGCTAACACTTGTCGTGTCTTGCCACATCATTGACCAAGATCCAGATTGAGGGAAATGAGTTCTGACTCAAACAATGGGTTTTCATTTTACCATGCCCCTGAGGTGCACTCTTTTTCTAAATCTGAATGATTCCACGAATCCAATAGCCTGTCGGTTGATAGACTTTCTTTGCTTCGTATTGAATTACGATCATATTTCTTTCCTGTGCTGTTCCTTGGCTTTTCCTCATATAATTGGAAAGACTGGTAGTAAATTTTGAAATCCTTTCTCGCTTGTGTTGACACAGACTTGACTTAAAATGTAAAGAAATGATGGTGACTCTTATTTTGATAAATGACATAAGAAAAGACAAAAGACATGAATATGTAAATGAAAGAAAAGGGCAATGTCCCATAAAGAAAAACTTATCTGAATACGACAACCAAATCCAATAAGTAAGACATGCATTTTGGATTCAGCTGCCTGATCTCCCTATCCAAACTCCTCATTTGTTGTTGAGTTCGTGCCTTTGCCGCTGAGCCGCTTGTTCAAATCCATTGGACTCATTCATCACATTCGATTGTCGACATTTTAAATGACTTTTGACAACAAATCTCTTTCTTTTCACTTTTCACTTTTCTCTTGAACTCTCCATCGCCTTACGGTGCCCGTGAGGGTTTTCACCAATAAGACTCTCTCATTTTTATTTCTTTCCACTCACCATCGCCTTATGGTGCCTGCAAAGGTTTTCACCAATAAGACTCTCTCATTTTTGTATTTCGCTCAACTCACCATCGCCTTATGGTGCCTGCAAAGGTTTTCACCAATAAGACTCTCTCATTTTCATTTTCTCACAACTCACCATCGCCTTATGGTGCCTGCAAAGGTTTTCACCAATAAAACTCTCTCATTTTTGTATTTCTTTCATGATTTCTTATGCTGAGGGAGACAAGCGGTACTTCGCAATGTATCGTCATATCCATTGCATGCTTAGCCTTAACACTATCAAAAATTGATCTGAAGGACTTTCTTTGGTTGTAACTTGACTTTTGGTCAAGGTTAGAAAAGATGGTAAGAGGCTCAAACGATACTTGAAGTGGGGGTGGGACTTACAACTTTTGGAATCGACTCAAACAATGCATTAACTCATGCCCCAGTTTTGTTGACTGGGTGAAACTTAAATCTTTATTTAGTTGGACCGAGCCCAAAATAGAGCAGCCTACGTATCTCACTCCTTAGAGAGGAGAATCAGGTCGCACGTAGTTCCATCAGCTTGTTCTTTGTTTTGATTTGATTTTGATTTTTTTTTCTTTTTTTTTTTTCAATTTCTTTCTTTTATTCTCATTTCCTCGACATTTATCTTTGACTCTATTTTGATTCCAAAAGAGGGATATGAAAGAAAAAAATAAAATGAAGCTCAAACGGGTAAACAAGGGATGACACAATGTTTGGATAGAAGAATAAAATGCCTTCATCATATCAATCTTCAAAAATGCAAGTACTAAACATGCAATAAAATCAAACAAAGGACAAAATATCATACATAGTATCTTTTGACCGCATCAGCATTGATAGCCATTTCTGTCATTTTGCCTTCAATATCTGTCAAATATAAGGCTCCATTGGGTAACACTTTCTTCACAACGAAGGGACCTTGCCAGTTAGAGGAGAACTTGCCTTTCGCTTTGACCTGGCATATCATCATAAGACCATGCAAAAACATCCTTATAATCAATTAATGCTTGAATCATTTCATCTTTTAGCTGTGGCAAAGCATGTACACTGATTTTAGTTTCCCTAACATCTTCTTGATCCCCTAGATTTATTGGCTCAGTCTCATTCAAATTAGGATTTGGTTTATCTTCAAACTGTTCCAACTCTTTGCTTATTTCTTCTAGTGCTTCTTCTTCATCATATTCCCCATCCTGCTTTATTACATCTTGATTAGTTTGGATTTTAAGATCAGGATGAAAATTCCGCATGCATGTCATGTCATTAGAATCAGCATAAAGAGAACTGTGTAAGAAAAGAAAAACAAAATATATTAGACACAAAACAAAAGGGACATTGCATTTCATTAAATAAAGATAGAAGGGTTTAAACACAGATGCCAACATAACATAAACAAACTAAAATCCGAATTACAACCCTGAAATAACTCGGATGAACAGAAAGAAAAACAAAATAAACTACCAAAACTCCCTCCTGACGGGGAGAGGAGTGACTTCCCAATTATTGAGCCGGACAACTGGACCTATGAATTACACGTCTGCCATACTGGTACCTTCTCCTGCTTCGACCATATCAACTTCCATACAAAGGTTCTAGAAGTCATCAACCAATTCAACCTCAAATTCCACATGCTTCGTGACACCGCTCTTAACAAATGATTCACTGAGTAGTGGCATTGGGCGAGAGAGTGACCATATTTCCTTTTTCCTTCCCTTGGCTTTCTTCAGATCTTCAGCTGTAGGCTCAAATCCCAGACCAAACGTGCCCACGTTCTCACTCGGACATATGGGATGAACTATACCGTGCAGAGACGCTCCCAAACCCTTTCCTGGCTCAAATCCATATTTCCAAAGTTCACTCACCATCATGATAGAAGCAGAAGACAATTGCGGTCCCGGTATAGCCTGTCATTCAAGGATACGATTCACTGGCACTGTATCAAAAATTTGATGGACGAATGTCTCCTCTACGTTATTTGCTTCAATAAGAGACAAGGGAGAATCTTCGTAGGCTGACAAATCTCCTTCACCATGAATAACTACTTCTTGCCTGTTATGCTCAAACTTAATCATTTGGTGCAGTGTAGATGCAACCGCCTTGGCCTTGTGGATCCACGGTCTTCCCAACAACAGATTGTAAGAGGATTCTACATTCAATATTTGAAACTCTATGGTGAACTCAACAGGCCCTATGGTCAACACTAGTTCTATTTCGCCGATGGAATTTGATTTTGTACCATCGAAAGCCCTAACGCATACATTGTTGGGCCTGATCCTTTCAACACCAATATTCAACTTTTGTAAAGTAGAAATAGGGCAAATATTTGCACCTGAACCTCCATCGATCATAACATGAGTGACGTAGAAATCTTCACACTTCACTGTAATGTAAAGGCCCCGGTTATGCCCTGTACCTTCAACAGGCAATTCATCGTCAGAAAAGCTGATCCGATTGACCTCAAAGATTTTTCCAACCATTTTCTCAAGCTGGTTGATTGTAATCTCCCTTGGAACATATGCTTCATTTAATACCTTCAATAAAACATCACGATGCTCCTTGGAGTGCAACAACAAAGATAAAAGGGAAATTTGAGCAGGGGTTTTCTTCAGCTGGTCTAATATTGAATACTCTGGCAATTTCATCTTTTTTAAAAATTCTTCGGCTTCTTCTTCGGTGATAGGTTTTTTGATAGATGACGGTCCACTCACTGTTGGCTTGGACTTTCTTAAGCTTTCAGGCACGAAGCATCTTCCTGACCTAGTCAAACCCCTTACCTCATCTACATCTTCCACTACTTTTTTCCCATGATAGGTCATCACGGTCCACCCATAATTCTAGGGAATTCTTTTCGTATCAACTATCGGAGGTTGGGTCACCGGTTTGAGGACAATAAGCGCTGCCAGTGCTCCTTTCACCGTCAAGATAGGCTGACTCAAAGCTCCCACCACTGTCAACTTAGGTTTATCCTGACTCGAATCACCATACCTTCTGGCGCCTTGTACTGTGATCGGGGGCTTCTTGGTGCTTCCTTGAGCTTTATCTTCTCTCACTCCTTCCTGGCTCAATGACATTGCTTTTAAAGACTTCGCTACATTCACAGATTTCTCCTCAATGGTCTGTATCTTGACAATAGGCTTATAACCCCTCGAAGACTCTTTCCCATCATATATCAACTCTAACATATTGGCTTCAGCATGAGTTGGCAGCGGATTCTGGTTAATGTTAGGACCCTCCGGGGCCTGGACCAGCATCTGATTTGTGTCAATTAAATCTTGGACAACTCTCTTTAAATGCCAGCATTTCTTAATATCATGGTCTGGCATATCAGAACAGTACGCACACCTTAAAGAATAATTGAGATTCCTTGGTGGTGGATTTGAAAGCGTTCCTTGAATTGGGCTTAAAACTTTCAACTTCCTCAATCTATCAAACAAGCTAGCATATGACTCCCCCAGAGGTGTGAATTGATTTTTGACCGTCTTCTCCTTCTTATACTCAGGCCTAGGCTGAAAACTGGGTCTGGAGGGTTTTTGGTAATTTGGTGGAGCGAATGGGCGATTTTGTGAAGTTTGTGCGCGCCACTGCGGGTAAGAAGGGGTTTGGGCATATGGTTGCGCGCTATATACTGGGTATGGGGGTGGTGGAATGGAATATAAAGGGTTTTGTGGAGGGTAGTAATGATGGGGAGGAATATATAGAGCTTGGGTATAGATTTGGGCTTGGGATTGGGGATAGGGGCGAGGCGGTCTTTTGGGATAGGAATGGGTTCCAGCTACAACAGTCGCCACATTCTCTTTCTTCTTTTTACCTCCAAATGCGCCAGATCCACCTTGAATCGCTTGTGTGGTAGCTTTTAATGCAGCAAAACTCACTATTCGACCGGTCTTAATCCCGTCCTCTATCATCTCTCCCATTTTGAGGACTTCCATAAAAGATTTTCCCATTGCCGGAAGTAAATGTTGAAAATAGGTCTCATCCTACGCCTGAATGAAAACTTCTACCAACTTACTTTCTTTCATTGGAGGTTTTACCCTAGCGGCCTGTTCACGCCACCTTATCGCGTATTCCCTAAAACCTTCAGTTCTCTTTTTCTTCATGTTGACCAAAGATTTTTCGTCCGGAATCAAGTCGATGTTGTACTGAAAATGTTGAACAAATTCAGAAGCCAAATCATCCCAATTGTTCTATTTATCGATATCCCGATCGATGAACCATTTTGAAGCCAGATCTGAAAGACTCTCGCCAAAGAAGGCCATGAGTAGTTCTTTCTTTCCTCCTGCAGCCCTCAACTGGTTGCAATAACGTCTCAAGTGTGCAACAGGATCACCGTGCCCTGCGTACTTCTCGAACTTAGGCATCTTAAAACCGGGGGGCAGGTTGATGTCTGGGAACATGCACAGGTCTTTATAGGAAACACTTCTATAATCTTCGATTCCTTGCAAATTTCTCATAGCTTGTTCTAATTTTTTCAATTTTCGAGCTATGATATCCTGTTCCTCTGCTGCGACAGGTTTCTCCGTATCAAATAGAAATGCAGGCGACTGAGTGTACCCATACGGTTCATTCATTTGCAAGGTAGGCTCCGGGGCATAATACTGATTATCTGGAACCTTCAGTACTGGCTCACTGGCAGACCTAGGAAGCCTCATTCCGGGACGCACAACATATATGGGAGTTTCTTGTGGAGGCGGAGCCACGAATACCGGTGTGGTTGGCGGCGCTGGCTGAGCAGCGGGTCTTGATTGAGGAGCTGCCAAAGGCACATCAGAACTGCCAGGATAATAATGTTGCGGCGTGAATCCTGGCGCATACTCAGGTGACTGAGTAGGAACAGAGAATTGCGCCTGAGAGAGCGGTGGGCAGTTAAAGATATTCCCAAGACCTTCAGGGAGCGGAGGAGGAGGCATTCCGCTGGCCCATGCCCGATGTAAATCTATCAATTGTTGCCTGAGCCTTACTACCTCATCATTGTGTTCAGAACTTTCTTCCCTGTGATCCTGATCCGGGTCAATGAGCGAATTTTCAATCTCCATGTTAGCCATGGCGAGCTTTGCTTTGGATCTAGTGAAGTATGGGTGACTAGCCAGAGTGCTGCAAACCTACCACTGTTATCTCAAAGAACATGCTCATCAAAGACGACATCCATTAGGATTAGGGTATACAAAAAGCATGGAAATCACATTGGTAAAATTGCTCTAAGTTCATGTTCATTTCTACCAGCTTTCAAGGGTAGCGAAATCATTTTAACATCATCCCGATTTTATCTACACTTATTTTTATCTACACCTATTACTATTTTTTATTCTTTTTTTTTTTTTTTTTCGTATCAATATCTGTTCTTTTTCTCACGTTATCTACCTTTATTTTATCATTCTTTATGGCTTTTGTTTTCCTTAAAAGAGGAAAAATAATGAAAAACAGCGAAACAAAATGATTAGATCGAACCCAAAAGTAGGTTGCCTACGTATCATGTTGTACATGAATCAGATCTTGCGTAGTTCGGGCAGTTTTGCCAAAATGGCCAATTAAAATCTTTTTTTTCTTTTTTTCTTTTTCTTGAAACTTTAAAAAGAAAAGAAAATAACAAATTATCAAAAGAATTGACGAAAATCTTTTTGCATTTTTTTAGGTTTAAACTCTCTATACAAAAATGGAATCAATGATTACCAAAGAAGAAACTTTTTGGGTTTTCGATTTAGAATTTCATAGGAAAATGAGACTTGAAACTATTAAAGAAAAATCTTTTTGTAGTTTTCTTTTAGAGATGTATATGAAACACCTACTCTAAGTGAAGAGTGAAGAAAATCTTTTGAATTTTTCAGATTCCTGTACAACATGAAATCTATGGTTACCGAAGAAAATATTTTTGGATTTTCGATTTTAAATTTCATACGAAAATGAAACTTGAACCCATTAAAGGAAAATATATTTTTTGTTTTCTTTTAAAGATGTACATGAGACACCTACTCTAAATGAAGAGTGAAGAAAATCTTTTTTTGAATTTTTGAAATAAGATCCCCGTACCTAAAATAGGTTGCCTACGTATCTCACTCCCGAGAGAGGAGAATCAGGGGTGCGTAGTTCGTCCAGATTGGACAACTAACGATTAACTAATAAATTGAACCTAACTTAAGAGACAAAACCAAAAACAAACGAATAAAAACTTTTTGAATTTTTCAATTAGACACTTTAACTAAGACTGACACCATCCATTATGGAAAAAAAATCTTTTTTGGTATTTTTGTTTTTGACAAATACGTAGAAAAAACTTTTTTTTTTCTTTTTGAATTTACGGTACTTTGAGAAGACAAATGCAAAAATGTAAAAAAAAAAAAAATCTTTTTGAGTTTTTGGATCGTGAAGAACAAAAGCCATAAAGAATTCTAAAATAAACTATGACATTCCTTTTGATTCATTCTTTTCGACTCACTTTCTATATTTTCTTCTTTTAAAAAAAAATAAATAAAAAAAATCGGTCCGTCAAATGACCACGTTACCCTCAAATATGCAATAGTTAGCACGTAGGGATGCTTTAAAGGTGAGTCTCTTACAAAGGACCGTGTAGGCCCCGCTAGGTCTCAATATGATGCACATAAGAATGACCTAAAGGCTGACCTACGTTGTGGTTTACTAACAAGGCCGTTCGGGGGAGCATATGGTCGATAGTGGCTGTTTTGCTTTCCACCTACTCCATACATCCAACGGCTCCCCCCCTAAAATAAAGGTGACTCAACTAGAGTTCGTGCGCACGACGTGCGCTCCGAGACTTGTTGCAGAAAGAAGGCCGGGGGGATGGACTCATGATGACAAATATAAAGCGGTAACACATAGGATAAATACAATAAACAAAGAGCACGAAAACGCACAAAAGTAAAAACAATAACAAAACAATAATCACAAACAATGTTTATACACTCGTAATGCCAAACAAAGCCGATACGACTCAAAAATAAGCTCGAATTCTAAAATGTTCCCCAGCAGAGTCGCCAGAGCTGTCACACCCCTTTTTTTAACGCACTCAAAAAAATGTATTTATGTTTTAATGTTCGAAAAAGGGTTTTATTATTTAAGTGACAAAAATAAAAATTTATTTTGGAAAAGGATTATTAATATTTTTTGTTCAGAGTCGCCACTTGGCATAATCTGGTGTGCCAAGTCACCATTGGAAAATCCTTTTCAAAACAATTTGACTCTTTAAACTGGTTTGCGAACAGAGACTCCGGCTAAGGAATTCTGTTGACCGGGGGGAAGGTGTTAGGCACCCCTCGATACCATGGTTCAACCACGGTCGTTTGATAGAGTGTATCAACTATTTCGGCATTACGAAATGTATAAACCACACAAAAGCACGCAAAATAATCAAACAATAAACAAAACAAAACAATCCAAAAATGTAAAGTCCAGTCCAATTATACAGTCCAAAAAATAGAAAAATACGAAAATATAAATCCTAGTCTAAACTATATCTAGATTAAGCTCCAATGCCTTACCTGATTCCGCCGGCCTTCATCACGATCATTTTTCGCCAACATGATACGTCGGGGCATTCCCCGGTGAATAAGTACATAAGATCTCGGGGCATTCCCCGATAAAATGAATACATTTCTCAATCTTGTGAGGTAAAATAGAAAGAAACATTCAACAGATATTCACACATTCAACAAATCACCATCTTCCATTTCTACAATTTGCCTACCCAAACTTAGTATTTACCTATCCATTTAACGATCTAAAGCACGATATTGTCAATTTCAACACTATCCAATAATGAATCAAATCTAATCAACGTTTAACTTATTCGATTATCAATTCCCCCAAATTTCGTTCAAGGTTGCAATATAACAGTTCATGATTATCCTTTTCAACAATCCACAACCAAATAATTCCACATTAATTATTCACATCACACCCAAAATAAGCAAATTGAGACGATATCAATCGATCACACGTATATGATGAAATCAAAATGAGAATAAGATAGAATTGGACCTCAAATAGGGGCTTAGTCACGAGTTTTCTTTGAGGAATTTCAACAATACATAGAGAAGGAGCCACGAATCGGGACCACGCAACCTTCGAACCCAACAACGACCTCAACTCAATAATGCAAAAACAGAACAACCAAGGACGAACGATTCACTGTTCGATGGTAGTTTCTCCACTGAATCAAAGCAGTGATCTTCGCGGTGAGGGGTATTTTTCGGCGGTGGATAACCAATTCCGATCCGGTGAGATTCCGACGAGCAGTTGGATCGAAAATAGAAATCGATGGCACGTGGGTTAGAAATGGAGCTGGTGGTCTTTTCTGATTTCGAATCCGCCGTAACAGTGATAACAACACCTAGGGGACGGTTCTCAGTCAACTTCCGGCGAGATAACTCGCCGGAGCCTCATTTTCTTTTACTCTCGATCTCGAATCTCTCTAACTTCTACTGTTTTTGCCCGTCTCCTACTGATTCGCACTATTTTTCTCTATTTCTTACCCTTCTCGATCTTTTTCTCTATCGATTGTTTGTGTAAGATGTCGTGTGTTGTGTGTGCTTGTTTTTCGTGTAGCTGTGTGTGTTGCGAGGAAGAAAATGGTGCGAGTGTGTATTGTGATGAATTGAAAACGAGAAATGACCAGCTCCTCTTTTCCTTGTGTGCTGTGGATGTATATATTAGGATGGGGTAGTGGGGTAGGGTCGTGAGGTAGGGGCAGGGGTAGGGATAGAGTTTGTTAGAGTAGGGTAGGTAGGTGTTGTTTTTTAATTGGAGGGATAAGGGTTAGGTGTCCACTTTTAATTGGGAAGGTTGTTAATTTGTTATCAATTGGGATTATGTGGGAATTTTGGGATAAGATTTGTTTAGAGTTGGTTTTGATTTTTTTCATTTGTGGAAGGATAATTACATGATTGAGGGTACACGGTAGGATAAGGTAAAAAATGGGTAAAAATGATATTGCGGAGGGACGAAATTAGGTGTCTACAACGGGAGCTTAATTTAATGCGCGACGCTGCCTTTAATATATAATTTCATAAATAAAGTAGAAATTGGACAGTATAGAACATGAGAACATAGGGGTATCGAATATGTGATAAATTCAACACAGATTAGTATGAAGTCGCTTTATAAAACGTATTTTATCGTTCAAAAAAAATTTTGTTGAAATGAATTCATATTAATCGGACTTTAAAATAAATATCAAAATACTAAATATGAAATAAAAAAGAAAGAAAAACTATTCTAGAATTGCAGTTAGTTTACCAACCTCAAAAAGTTTCTTCTTTAATTTCTCCAATGGCAATCAATTAAAAGATGTAAAAGACAATTTCTCTCCTTACAAATCTTAGTTGACTAGCTGTCTCTTCTTTTAAAAAGTTTATTTCTTTAAATATTCATATCATTGAAATTATAAATAATTAATTAAGATTTAGGAGGATAATCAATTAATTAATTGATCACGTAAATTTAAGTTCCAGTAATAATTACGTTGTGGCCATTACAGATAAAGCCTCCCCTTCTCCACCAGTAAGGTATTTAATTAGTGGAGAAAGCCATCATTTTCATTAGGTGAATGAAGATTGCCTTAATAATTATGAAATTAAAGTTCATTAGCATAAGCTTTTTAAAAGTAACTAATTCTTATACATACAAAGAAGGAAGTGTTGTGAGCATTATAGTGACATTAATTGAGTTAATTACTATGTTTATTCAACGGCCAAAAAAAAATAATACTCAAAATGATAAAAGAGCTAGCCATTTTCTTTGTTATGAATGAACATAGCCATGAAGTCAAGGTGGATAATGACACATTTGCAAATTAAGTTAGCAAATTATAATGTGTCAAACCCATTTTAGTAGAAGTAGAAATATAAATTACATAAAAGGAAATTAAAATAATAAATAATGGTCTATCAATGATACATATACTTTTTGTGTTCGGTTTTACTTGTCACTAATTTTCTAATTAGATTTCTACTTTTACTTGTCATTTTACAACTTCACTTTTACTATTTTATCCTTAACATTAATTATTATTATTTTCAAATTAATTTCAAGATGCAATATAAACATCATTTAATAAAAGTATTATGTTAAAATAATTATATCATTAATTATTTTTTTGATAAATATATCAACTCAAAATGTAAGAAGTAAAACCGAACGGCGGGAGTATTTAATTACTTTCCCCAAATCCAACTCATGCTTTATTATTCTGTTCTTCATTGTGGCCTCTAGGCTATTTTTCATTTATAACAGTGTTATTTACTTTTTTTTTTCTTCTTCTTCTTCTTCTTTGTGTGTTGTTATTGCAATTTGCACGTTGTACAACAAAAATTAGTTGGCCATGACATAATTTCAAGTTTATTAATTAGGGCTGCTACTTTGTCATTTCCAAATGACCTTTCTAAAAAGGAGGCCTACCACCAACCTTTTGTCTTGTTTTGGCAACTTAGACATATAGGCTAATGACAAAAACACAATGGGACCACAAAATATGTGTCTCTAGATTTACTTGTACTATAGTCATAAACTTAGGATCAAATTCACAATTATATTATAATGATAATGATCTTTGACTATTGATATATCTTATAGTATTTCATATATTATTTGCTTTTGCTTATTAATCAAGAAAAAAATTGGAGGTTTTGACTCTCAGCATAGCTCTGTATCATTGTATAGTATATCCTTTGAGATAACAAAAGTTTTATGGAGTAAAAAGGTAGAAAATTAAAAAGGCTTCAAAGTAATGGTGTTCGAATCAGTCAGCGCACTTTTGCTATTAATTTTATGAATCGGGGAGTAAAAACTTGCCTTAGTTCATGCAACTTGCGAAGAAAAAATCATTCTCACGATAGTGACCAAACAACGTTTTGTATCCAAAGAGTCACTCGACTTTTTTTTTGGTTTCCCATTCGATGTCCGGTACCCACATTGGAGTCCGATTAATCCGGATTCGCGCCATGTAGGGCTCCATTCGGGGGAAGCGCTCTCTACCAAGGATTTTTCCATACTCGAGGATCGAACTCGAGACCTCTGGTTAATGGAGGAACAACCCCATCCGTTGCACCACATCCTTTTTGGTGGTTAGTCACTCGACTTTGCCAAAGTATAACTAAATATGGAGCAAACAAATAAAACATTTTCTTTGATATATACTCCCTTCAGCAAGTTAGAGCACCTTTGGTGATTTTTAGGTAAAGTTGAATTTCATTTTCCTTATGAGAAATAATTTATTAACTTTGATACAAGTTATAAGACCATACATGAACAAATTACCCCTCAAATAATCTTGCATTTCTACACAAATACATTGGCGTAGCTACATTGACCCAAGGGTGATCAATTGAATATCATTCGTTGAAAAATTACATTGTGCATCTAGAAAATAACTATATATAGGTCAAAAACAACGTATTAGAGATATAACTTTAATACAAGTTATAAGACCATACATGAACAAATTACCCCTTAAATAATCGAAAATTACTAATTTGAATTCATGCCAAATAGATTCATCTGCTTAAATGTATAAAATAACTTATAATACTTAATCAAGGTATGTTTCAAGTTCCAATATCAATATAAATTAACAAGTAGGCACGACAAGATGACAGCTAAATAATATTTAATAAGATTATGATAAAAAGTAATTAGTACTTGATCAAAATTTAAGAAATTGCTAAAGCAATGTCAATTTTTCACAAAAAAGACATATAGGGTACACGTAAAGAATAGTGGGTTAGTGGGCATAGCAATTTGACCTTTTATATTTCGTTTTCTCTTCTTTATATGTCACAAAAATTATTATCTATAATAATGTTAACCATATATTCGATAAACAGAACTGAAAGAAACTATTTCGAATAGATCCACAACAACAACATACCCAGTATATTCCCATCATGTGGGATTTGGGCCCTGGGGAGGATAAGTGTATGTTGTCCATATCACTATCTCAATTGTGAGATAGAGAGGTTGTTTCCGATAGATCCTCGGCTCAAAATAAAACAATCTACGATAAGATAAAGAATAGTAATAGAACAAGATACAATTAAAATTAGCACATTCAATAATACCAAAAGCAAGATACTCCAAGTATATACACCGAAACAAACAACATCCTAACTCAGATTAATTAACCTTCTACCCTAATTCGCCTCCTCCATAACTTCCTATCCAGGGCCATGTCCTCGGTAACCTGAAGCTGCTCCAAGTCATGTCTAATCACCTCTCTCCAATATTTCTTCGGTCTACCTCTATCTCGCTTGAAACCATCCCTAGCCAACCCCTCACACCTCCGCAGTGGGGCATTCGTGCTCCTCAGCATCACATGACCGAACCATCTCAACCTCACTTCCCTCATCTCACTCCCACCGTATCTCGAATAACCTCATTTCTAATCCTATCTTTTCTAGTACACCTATACATCCACCGAAGCATTCTCATCTCCGCCACCTTAATTCATCTTCTGAATGTGGATCTTCTTAACAGGCTAACACTCCACCTCAAACAACAAAGCCGATCTAACCACCACTCTGTAAAATTTACCATTCGAATAGATCATCAATTAAATATATATTTCATGTTATTTTATGTACTTCCAACAATTGTAGGACCACCATGGAGTAGGGGTTAGAATAATATCTTCCATAAAAGAATCAAAATTTGATAGTTGCCAAATTGGCATCCAACAACTTTGAGAAATCAAAATCAGAATTTAAAATCTCTTATGACTTCTTCCTGAAGAAAACATATTATTTAAAAAAATTAAATAATATGTTGTTTAATTTATTTTTTTCCTCCCTTTATTTTGGAACTCTTAGTTCATTTTAATATTTTGCAATTTTAATTGAATAAGTCTAGAGAATCCATGCTTATCTATACGTATTATATTATTCTACTAATATATCAACTTGACTACTAATATAAATTCCCATAACATGATATCGTTTTTTTTCTTCTGGATGATCGCGATGTGGTTTAATTTTTAATTTGGAGTAATTTTCACACATTTATTTTGGTACATGGGATAAACCATATGATAGGTAGATATCAAATTATCATATTGAAATTGAATTTTTTGATATTACAGCAGTATCGGTATTATGATATATTTTGTATGCCATTTTTTTTTGTTTTTTGGTAAGTTTTTGTATGACGTTTGGTAAAGCATTTCAAAAACTGTTGGTATTCGATAAGAAAATTAAACTAATTATATTGTTTAGACGTTGAATTTTAACTACTCTATCTTGATTGAAATGTCCTATTTGTGTAATTGATCAATGAACGAAATTGCTTGTATTTTCTTTTAAATATTTCTACTTGTTTAACAGTTTAAGGTGTTAGTATATATGACATAAATTGAGATATTTTTTAAAAAAGTCAAGATTATAATTCTCTATCATATCATTATACGTAGCAAATCAAAGTTAAACAAATTATTATTATTACAAATGTGCTTTACCACAGAATATCGAAATTGAATTAAAAACACCAAACCACACCAAATAAATTTGATGATAATGATATAATATTTTTAAAAAACAAAATTACATATTGTACCATACTACCATGTCGACCCCTGGATTTATATATTGCTAAAAATTTACCTCAAGATCTATTTAATTCTTAAAAAAGAAGAAGTTTAAGCAATCTTAGAGAAGTCGGCTGTTAATTATAAATAATTAATCAAAGTGGTTCAAACTTTTATTAGTGCGTCACCACATCACTTGGTACATTATTATTATTATTATGAAAGCTGTTTTTTTTTGTTTTTTTGGACAGAATATAATTTTATATAGTCAAACATATTTATTTGGAAAGGGGTGGTTGATTATGAATCTTCATTTTTCTATAATTATGTTAATCATGAAACTTATGCCAAAGTGGAGTTGGCGGCTGAGCTGATGAAACAATGACAATAACTAATGGGTTCTATATATGTTTTTTAAAAGATTTAATGATAAAAATGCATTTAAAATATATATATATATATATATATATATATATATATATATATATATATATATATATATATATATATATATATATATATATATATATATATATATATATTTTGGAGTTTTATACATAAAAGATGGTGATATTTCAGGAAGAAAAATTAATGATTGATAGTTGAGGTATTTTGATAAATAGTTGGTGATAGTTTAGATAGAAAACTCACATGCTTAACAAATTTAGATAGATATGAAACTCGAAAAATCAGGATATATGAGATGTATTTGAGCTTATAATTTTAAAAGTACAACATATTTTTAAAATGTTGTTTGATCCACAAAAGTGTATTTCGTCCAATTTTTCGAACTCGAATTAAATGAATTGAATTGTGAGTATTAGGACTGTAGATGTTATTCCTATTATAAATGCATTTTGCATCATAGGATAAATGATAGTGAACAATTCCCAAGTTTCAAATATAAAAAGTTGATAATAAAAGTAGAAATTTTTGAAACGTTCTATTTATTTACCAATCAAAAAGTTGATGAAATTAGCTTCCTTCAGCGATAAAGATTCTTCTATCAACACATTTAACTTTAACGTCTCAGAGAAGAGCAATCTCTTGCAATCTGTAAAAAAAGTCCTATTAATAGATAAGAACACAACCTATAAAAGTTTTTAAAAAATTGACTTTTTCCCATGATTAAGCATGTAACTAGTCAAAAGAATTCTAATAAAAGATTTTTGAAATTGAACTCTGAGATTTTAATCAATTAGTCGAATCACTAAACAAATATCAGATATCGAGTAGAAACCCTTTTTAGTGGGAGTTGGTTCAATTGTTCAACCTACTTAATTTGTCCAAATGTGTGACAATTTGGGTGTTAGAACTCAAAATCAACAAATTGCACACACAATTTTGAAAGACTTGAATGGGTACTTGACCTTTTATTATTTTACACAAATGATTGTTAGCAATGATAAAGATATTTAACTACATTTATTGTAATAGTCATTTGATTCATTTTGGATTTTGGACTAATAAATACTTTGTTCAAATAAAAATTACTAAAACAAAGTTTTTCGCGCAAAATAGTATCTTCAAGAGGATAACTTAAAATAATAAAGAGATCATAATTCAAACTGTAGTCTCACGAGTTTGAACCCCAGCGATCTCTTGATTTCTCGATTCTGAATTCTAACTTTCACGTACTGCAATGAAGGTACATCGTATGAACTCATAGCAATAAGAAGAAAAGATTTTTGATGAAACATAAACCATTCTCCATCCAACTAAAAATAAAAATCTCTATATATATTAAAATTAATAATATAAAATACTTTATTTCTTAAGAAGTGAAATTCAAAAGAAAATAAAAGAAAAAAAATACACGATAGCTACGCAAATCATAGTAATAGCGCGAGCTAGCCACATTTTATTCATGTATTGAAAAATAATTACTACTGTGGAGTTTCAAATTTAAGACAATATCAATAATTTCACCTCTAAAATTTGTAATTTCATTTAAAAAAAAAAGAAAAATAACATAAATATACACCTTCATTTACAACATTTATATAAATTCCCACCCTTACAAAGTAATTGCAAAAATCCCAACTAATTATGTATCTTGTATCTCGACAGATTCAAAATTGAAAAAAAAAATATCGGGAACCAATTATGTATCTTTACAAAGGAAAAAATGTATCCTCGTTGGATATATTATATACCTCGGCAGACCCAAAATGAAAAAAATATATCGAGAGCTAATTTTATATCTTTACAAAGGAAAATAACGTATCTTCGTTGGATGTATCGGGAGCTAATTATGTATCTTGACAGAATTAAAATCGAGATTTTCAGTAAATATGTAAAATATCGAGATTTTTTATAATTAAGCTCCAAATTACCAGAATTTATATTGTTTGCCCTTAAAAAAAAAGAAAATTGAAATTCTATAACAGTGACTATTTTTCGATTAATGAGCAAAAAAGTGGTTATTATTGAATTTTATCCAACTCACACATCTCTCCCATAATGTTGGAAGAATTGGGCTTAAATTCGAAAGCCCATTTCTGTAAAAAGCCCAATAAAGCCAGGCCCAATCTACTGGCTCCATTATACCAAACAAAACCCGAAGTTCTCATTCAATCAGATCAACAATTTCAATCTTCATTTCTCTGGTAATTTCTAATTAATCTTTCCAATTAATTATCATGCAAATCAATTTTACTGCAGTAATTAATTTCAATTTACTTGTTTTTGTGAGAATTTGTAATTTTCTGTTTGTAATTTTTATATGTTTGGATCGATTGGAAGTTTATAATTTTTTTTTTTTTTTTTTTTTTTTGGTTTTGAAGGGTTTATAAATATGGATAGTGAAATTAAGAATATCAAGAAGTGGAATATATTGTATCCAGTTTATATAAATTCGAAGAAGACGATTGCTGAAGGAAGAAGAATTTGTGTGACGAAAGCTTGTGAAAACCCTACCGTTACCGAGATTAGTGATTGCTGCAGCTTCCTCAAAATTCCATGTGCTATCGAGGTTTTTTAACTTTTTTTTTTTTGGAATTTTTCATTTGTTTGTTGCAAAGTTTATATTTTTATGATTATTTGTATGTATGTTTGAGTGTGTTTAAATTTTGAGCCGGGGGTCTATCGGAAACAGCCTCTCTGCTTCTTTAGAGGTAGTGTTATGGACTGCGTACACTCTACCCTCCCCAGATCCACTATGTGGGAATATACTGGGTTTGTTGTTGTTGTTGATGTTTGAGTGTGTACTTGGCCCTATGTAGATAATATGGGAAGAGAATATATATATGAAAGTTACTGACTTTGCGTTGATCCCGATAGACAACAATGTACCTTTGTGGAATCACACAAGTGGGGTCTAGGGAGGGTAGAGTTTATGCAAAATATATATACACAACAATTACTCGACTTTGGGTTGATCCCATTATACAACAATGTACCTTGTGGAATCACACAAGTGGGGTCTAGAGCAGTGAGTGGTGAAGTCAGGATTTTTGGTAAGGGGGTTCAGAAGTAAACATAAAAACTAATCGAAGGGGGTTCCCTCTACACTTGGCCGAGGGGACGAACCCCCACGGCTAAGTGGAGCTCCGCCCCTGGTCTAGAGAGGGTAGAGTTTACGCAACCCTTACCTCTACCTTGCAGAGGTAGAGAGGTTGTTTTTGGAGGACCCTTGGCTTGAGTGGGGTCGAGGTTCGTTAATTTTTTAGTTTTGGTTTGCTTGTTTGAAGATTATATTTTGTATGGGTATGTATGTGTCTGTTATAACAATCAGGAAACGGTAGGGGTCCTCTGTATTTATCTGCCGTAAGCAGGATCATTTCATTGGAATGCTAAAATAATTCATCTTTAGAGCTCACCAGCCTCCTTGCTTTTCTACACAAATACATTGGCGTAGCTACATTGACCCAAGGGTGGTCATTTAAACATCATTCGTTGAAAAATTATATTGTGCATGTAGAAAATAACCGTATATAGGTCAAAAACAACGTATTAGAGATATGTACTAAAGTTTTGAACACCTTAAGCAAAATTTCTAGCTTCGCCACTACAAAATACGAACATCTATCCAAAATAATAAAACTATGGGCGCCCAAGGGTGTGGCCTAGACAGCTAGATTCAAATCCCAGCTAGATTTGTGTTGGTGGGAGGTAGAAAGTAGGAATTAGGTGTTGGTGGGAGGTAGAAAGTAGGAATTAGTCGAGGTGCATGCAAGCTGTTCCAGATGCCATTGTCATTAAAAATAGAATAATTTGAATAACATTACTAATGTGAGTGTAGTAACAACAACTAAGTCCTAATCCCAAGTTCCCAACTAGTTAGTATCGCATATATTCTCTTTTAATATCCGTGGTGTTTGGGCCAACTTGTGCACACCTTGACTAATTCCATAGGATGCTGCCTCCCATCAGCGATAAGTACCATGTAACTCTGTCCACCAAGTTTAGAATAGATTGAAGAAGTCACCTAGTGTTTTGTCTATGTTAGGGTTTGAACTTGAGACCTCATGGTACTCAACCCACTTCATTGACGACTAGGTCAGACTCTAGGGTGCATTTAATATTGTGTATGTGAACCCTTTGGTTTCATTGTATTTCATTTTATTTTCTTTAGGGCAACAACAGATAAAGAAAAATTGGATAAAGAAATATGCAAAAACTAGAATTTTGAATGACAGCTGAAATTGACCACTCTTTCTAAGTTCTCTAATCTCCTGACCCTGGTAAAGGCATTTATCAACATGTGATTGGTTGGGTTAATATTTAGTCGTAGGAGAAAATTTCTGAATAGAATGTTGCACTTTTATTTTATTGCTCCCAATGAAATTGATGGTAAGTTAAAATTAACTTACTTGTGCAGAATAAGTTAATTGTGGTGATGTCTGATCCATCCCTAGTCCCTTAAAGATGTGATGGCAGTTTCATTGCAATACTATTTTTTATTAATGTTTTCAGAACTATTGAATCAGTTAACACGTAAGATTGAGGAAAAAAAAACTTGTTTATAGTTATATTCTTATCGGTTGTAACAGCTTGATAAGGCATATCCACGGGATTTCATGCAAAGAGGAAGAGTGAGAGTTTTGCTCAAGCGGGAAGATGGAACCCCGTACAATCCTGTCATTTCTTCACGTAAGAAATTGCTTCTCTGGTTTTCTTAAAGCTTTTGGCAAAACATTATAGTTTCATAACTTCTTGAGTGACTTCATATTTTGCTTAAACTCTCTTTAAGTTTCAAACAATAATATTGTTCAACTTATATGTAAAATTGTCTGTGCTCTTGAACTGTGGAAAGAAGTCATATGGATGAAAATGCTAAATATTTCAAATGGAAGTGAATACCATTTATCTATAACCTAAAATTGTTCTACACCATTTTTGTGAAGCTATAACCATCATTCTTAAATGATGCATATCGGGAAATGCTTTCTTGTTATTTTTTGACTTAATATTCTAAATTGGCTGTGAAGGAGGAATATCCAAGCAACTCCTGCTAGTATAAATTATTTTTGGATGGATTCAGTCGACAGCCATACACACTTCTTGTACATGTCTTGTTACACCGACTTGGTTTTTGTTCATGAAACTTTTGTCTTATAAACCTCCAGTATATGAGGCTTTGTGCACATGTGGGGGTTGTTTTCAATTATCAGATACATCGTCATGTTTTGGAAGAAATTGAGTAACACATCGGGTGGGTGTCTTGTCCGGAAAAGAAAATGGGATGCATTCAGCGTTAAACGATGGTTTTGGTGGTATTTGCGGATATTTCCTTGTTTTTTATAGTTCAGCTCGTGTAACTTCGTGTCCTTTCTAAAGCTTAATAATTGAACTGGCACTAACACTTTCTAGGGTTGTATGTTGCAGGGAAACAGCTGATGGTTAATGTTGCAGAGTTGGTTCGAAGACATCCTAATAGGACTAAGAAGCAGGAGCCTGCAGCCTCTTCCGCAGCTGGTTCGTCAAAGTCTGGCAAGGGAGGTAAAAAGAAGAGATAGTTTCAGGCGCCGACATCTCAATTTCTTCAGACTGTTCGGAGATCTTAGATCTATTTCTCTCGGAATATTTTAGTCCTTCCCTTTTTACTTGATTTTGGGAGTTGACGTTGCAAGGGACTTGCAAAGAAGAGAAAGGATGTATGAGCTATACAAGAATGTGCCATATTTGTATCATTGATCCAGACATTTTTGTTGGTTTTCCAGACTAAACTTAGCTTGGTGATTGTTAATATTTGCTTTTGATTATAACTACTATGCTTTAACCCTAAATTAGTTAGAGTTTGACAATATGGATCAATCTCTAACTAGTCAGCATTGATGATGTGGGTGATCAATCACTATCCACTTTCAATATGAGCTACTGGCACGAGCTGATGCTTCATCTTGTTTGGTGACATTGAAATGCCAAATCGCGCGATTGCTCCATTTCTCTTGTGGTGAATCAATGAATCTGAGTCTCCTCACATCCAGCTGGAACGGTGTTATCTTCTCTTTATCTGGGTTTATTCTCTATATGCTCTGTGATGACGACCGGCACCTTTGGATTTTAAATTGCAGTGCAATTAAATCTTTAGCACATTTTCTTTTCTAGATCAAAACAGCCTTGCTACTTCTCCGTGTGGGAATACACTGGGTTTGTTGTTGTTGTATTTTCTTTTCTAGATGGCTTTGGACTGTTTTTCCTTGAGCTGAAGGTCTATTCGACACAATCTCTCCACCTTTGACGTGGGACTAAGGTCTACATATACTCTACCCTCCCTAGACATTACTTTGTGGGACTATTCAAAAAAAAAATTGCTTGGCTCAAGAAAAAGCAATTCGATAATGAATGATGAAAGTGAAGAAAACATGGCAACAGACTATTAAAACAGAGACAAATCAGTCTGCGAAGAAACAACAGTGCAATCTGCCAGAAGTTACCAATTGATAAATTTGGCTCCAAATCTATGACCAAAATGAAATGTATTTATTATATTGTGACAAATACAGCTCTGTGTGTTATTTTAAAGGAAGGAAAAAATTAGACAACCTTGTATGTATAATGTTGTGCGCGACCACATAGGCCACAAATCAACCAGCCAAGAATCAATCAATATAAACAAAATGAATCGGGCAATCAGATCCGTGTAATCCAACTTCGAATAGAGTTAAAGTTGAGATCAGAATCCTGGGCCTAGCACGCTCCGTGTTAAAGACAACCCAACTGGATAAGATCTGTGAATCCTCATTTTGCTAGCAACTGGACCTTTGGCAAAATTGTCACCAAGATCTTTTCCTTCTGTACCGGTAACTGATTTTGTTGGCACACTTGATTCATTAGATTCGACAAAGAACTCAAGCCCCTAAATTGCAATATATTGTGTGATAAGACCTTGTGAACAATTTAAAGGGCGATAAAATCCAGGAAATCAGGTTCAAGAGAGTCAATGTACCTTCACAGAAGTTTCCTTGGGTGTCACCTTTGAATGCTCTATCAGCTTAGCCTCGATGCCCTTTCCAAAATCCCAATTGACAAAATAAGAATATATCTTTATGTTTTGAAAAAGTAAGACAATGAAGGACTAATGGAATATTTGCCCAAAAGGAGGAGCCAGCAAAATGCAGTTCCAGTTTAATGCATAGCTAACAATGAGGAGTAACAATACACCAAAATTTCCAAGAGATCGTATTTGTTCTGATAAACAATCAAATGATCAATTAGCATCATATATCATGGAAGGATGACAAAGTTTTTCTTAGCAGTAGCATAACTACAGTTTTATGGTTTAGGTCAGTTACCAAGTCCTTTTTCAAGTAAATCTTATAGGATAATTTGCCAAGCACCAAAGGAGAAAGTCAATGTTCCGCAGAATGGAAAAGACACAGTGATGGCCATTGATCACAACCTTAATTGGAAATGCAAACACTCATTCAAAAAGCAACGGAGGAAAGCCTTAAGACGCTGCTTGTATGCTTAATGGGAGGAAGAACGCAAATAGAGAGAAGGAAAACAATAGTCGAAAGGCTTTCATCTATTAATATAAAAGTACCTGAATAACTTTAGTACCTTGACCATCCTTAATTCCCCCAGCAACTTGGCACAAGTACCACAAACCAGAATTAGTCACATCCTGTGGGGTTGGAAAATTAAACAAACACAACTTGTTATGCAACTGCAATAGTAATAAACAGAACATAGGAAAAACGGGCAAAAAACATGTTGCAGAAGTATACAGATATTCACCTGGTTACTCTCAAGAAGCTCAATCTTCCCTTCCTGCCAAATTGAGCAACAACTGAAAGATTATAAAATGACTAGCCAGCAGATTTTTTACTAGAGCTGCCATATTGATACAATTTGTCAAGTAAAGTACTCACTAATCCAGACACCATCTCATAGATTGAGTTTATATCAAAACCAATTTGATTTAGATTAACCTTAACGTCTCTCACCTGCATAGAGAAAAATCTGATGCTGAGCACTGACAAAAAAAGTCTCGATACATAAAGTCTATGACTAAGATATTCAAGCAAGTAGTCGATGATAATTATTTTCTGGCCTTAACCTTCATCTCTAAAATATATATTTTCTTGCCTCTAGTTTTACATGCAACCACAAAATTCAGATCGTATTGGCAAGTTCCTCCCCAGTAATTTTCTGTTACACATCTCTCAAATTTTGACAAAGCACTTGATAGTTACCTCGTTTCCCTAGTGATTCTTTTCTCACTATAACTGATACAGAACTTAATATCTTTTTACCTTTAGTGAGCTGGTGTGGAAACAGGACTTACAGGAAATTATTTCTCCCACAAGATAAAAAGAATCCTTCCTAATACATCAATGTTAAAAGGAGAATAGGAAGAAATCTTAATTCTCCTTACATCATTAGTAATAAGGTTTGACATCTCAATTTGCTCATCTAGCTTCCAGTCCAAGTTTTCCAGCCTCTTCGTCAAATGTCTTCTTGTAGACTACAAAAGAAATAGAAGTGAAAACAGTGTGAGAACAGTTATTAGCATATATTACACATATAATCCAGGAAACTGCTGATAATTATCGACATACAGCCAATGCCTCAGATACGTTCTCCAACTGCTTAGACACAGATGCAACAGCATTCGCCATATTATGCTTTGTGACATACATTACATCAGAGAATGACCAACCCTGTGAAGAATTAGGAAGAGCATATGTGATTCATAACAAATATATAATAAATATCCTTGGGGTGCCAAAAGAAATAAACTGCAGCAGAGAACACTTGCCTTCCACTTCATGTAGCAATATCCCATCGCCCCAACTGCAGCAGCTGGAAGAATGTAAGAACCATAGCCCCCTAAAATAGCAAAGGCTCGTAACCATGTCAACTCTACTTCAACTGGATCATCCATATATGAAGGACAAGTAGGGTATTTATATTCCTAGTATTCTAGCCTCAACTGGGGCAAGGGTGCTCTTTGATAAGTAATAAAAGAGTGCAATATTGAAGAAAGGGTAGCAGAAATTAAGGAAATATTCCTCTCGACTAAGGAAGAACAAAACAAACTGGATTTAAAGAACTTCCACAACTTCCACTTTCATGTTGAAAAAAGGCATCGTAATTGGAGAGGTGTTACATAATTCAAAACTTAATTATCAGGATCCATTTAAGAAATTGCCATCTCCATTCTAGAGAATTCAGCACTGGCACTAAGACAAGACACTCAATTTAAAGTGAACATAAAAAGACACAAACATACCACTGGAGGAAGAATCCTTATTGAAAATAGTAATTGGATTTGATATGCTCATCTCCCGAATCTCTTGTGCTAATTGTCGAATCTAAAGGCAACATCAGAACCAAGAAAGGCGTTAATGAGGTAACATGTGGAGTTATACAAGAAACATGCTAAGTACTTGTTAATTTAATTTAACATAACATTAACATATATCAGTAACTTTGTCTTGCAACTTTTTTCTTCCTTGGATAGGTAATATACATAGAGGATTCATATACCTGACCCAATTTGTGGGAATACATGGGGTCTATCTACCTCACCCCTGAGGTAGTGGTACGGACTGCATACACTCTACTCTTCTCAGACCCACTTTGTGGGAATACACTGGGTATGCTGTTGTTTGCAAGATGGTACCAATGAGCTTCAAATTATATTTTATGAGAAACGATATGACATAGCTAACCAGCTTCCCTAATCTGTTGATTATTTTCCCCCTCTACCCTCTGCGACTAAATCTGAAGTACCATATAATATAATGTATTGAATAAAATTGTATGCTTGTTACCTTTATCTTGTTTAATTTGGTTTTCCTTCAAAACATTTAGACGAGTCTACTTAAATACGCATGAGATAAATGTAATTTACTAACAAAAAAGCTAAATGTAATACCTGAGCTGCTAGAAGAGCAGTGTCATATTTACCAGGTGATGTCTCAGCTGCATTCACACCATTTATCACCTCCTGAAGCTGTGAGATCAGATCGGATAATCTTCCACTCTTCAATATTACTGACCCAGTCAAACCTACACCACAACCAAATTAGTCACGCTCCAAACGGAAAAACCTATAGAGATTTGAAGGAACTATTAACTCAGATCAGAACTGCGACAAAACTTGAAGATGCCAATAATCTAAGACTGCATTCTCCCCAACATCTAGTATCATGTCTGAATCCTAATAAAATTTCTGCTCTAGGATAGTATTAAGAGTAACTCCACCGTTGAGGTCCATCAGAGAAACTGCAACACGAATAGAAAAGTTTGCTCTGATCGTAAGATCCTCAAATCAGCCGCAATAAGTTGCTCGGACACTTCCAAAATGTCTATGGGTGCTTGTCGGGTCCTCCAAAAATAGTGTATTTCGGAAGGATCCGACACGGGTGCGGCAACATTTTTGGAGAGTCCGAGCAACAGACGATTACCATTTGTGGTCCATTCTCTCTCTACCCTGCCTGGGAGGGAGCTTCACCCCACCCCACCCTCTTTAAAGCCTTCAAGACCAGATATAAAAGATGTTCAGATCAGAACTGCGACAAAACTTGAAGATGCCAATAATCTAAGATTGCTTTCTCCCAACACCTAATATCATGCCTGAGTCATAGTAAGGTTTTTACTCTAGGGTAGTATTATTATTAGGAGTAACTCCACCGGGGTGGGGAGGGGAGGGAGGTTCAGTAGAGAGCATGCAAACGATAGAAGAGTCAGTCACGTAAGATCCTCGAATCAGCCACACACGACTATTATCTGTGGTCCATTCTCCTCCTCTTCCCTGCCCGGGAAGGGAGCTCGGCCTCCTATTTCAGTTACAGCTTCCCCCATCCTCTAAAGCCTTCAAGGCCAGATATAAAGGATGTTCAGTATAGTAATTTTATGATCCGCGAATCAGCCACAAACTACTTTATCTGTGGTCCATTCTCCTTCTCTTCCCTGCCCGGGAAGGGAGCTCGGCCCCCTATTTCAGTTACAGCTTCCCCCCTCCTCTAAAGCCTCCAAGGCCAGGTATAAAAGATGTTCAGTATAGTATTTTTACTGCCAGCATAAAAAATAGCCTATTATCAACTGTCAAATACCTTATTACCTTAATACAGCAGAATGAATATCGAAGATTCATATAACTCGTAAAGTTGCTTCCATGTAACCAGGAGGTCACCGGTTCAAGTAGTAGAGATATAGTTAATACTCCCTCCGTTCCTATTTACTTGTCACCTTTTTAATTTACACACCCCTTAACAAAACCATTAACTAGATGGCAATTTGACTACATTATCCTTATTTATTAGTCATATCTCTCCATATTTTGGAAACAAACAACTAATTATGTCTAGTACAAGTATATTAAGCAACATCTATTTTTAGTAAAGACGACAACTTATTCTAGAAATAAACTTACCTGCAAAATAACTTTGTAGTAGATCAAGGTTCCAAATTATCAGCTGAGCTAACCTAATGAAATATAAAGTAATCTAACTGTATATATGTATTCACCTGCGCCGACGAGTATAAGTACTTTCGAAGTTGCCACGCCGGTTTGCATCGCCATGTTGATGGTCTCCGCCGCCGCCGCCGCCGGTGGAGGAGGAAATTGTTGAATTTTCAATATCTCCGGCGAACTTAGACCTCTTCTTTTTTCTGGAACTTGCACCTTTATTGAATGCTTTAATTATTTAATTAAATACAAAGTCGTTTGTTATGCTAATAATGGTTTAGTTACACAAATTTACCATCGTCTGAACCGAAAGTTGGAGAAAAACTTGAATAATTTTGTAGAATTATTATTTTTATTTAGTCTGTTTCAAAAAAAAATTAAAAAATTCTTGATAATATTTTGATTTCAACTTTACACGTGGTATATTTAAGATCATAAAATTTAACGGTATTTTGCTATATTTAACCCAACTTTAGTTAAATCGATAAAATTCAAAAACCTTTGTTTATTTTCTTAAATTTTGTATCAAGTTAAAATAGTTTAAACCTTTTGAAACGAAAGAAGTAAATATTTTTTTTATTTAGAGGTTTCGCATTCACATTCAATGTTATTACCTTGGTATTGAAAAAAACTTTAATCCAAATTTGAATTAGTTATTAGTAGCTGACGGGTGCTAATATTACACTTTTGACAATATGAGATTCGTTTTAATTTATTTTATAAAATTCATTCACAAAAATAAAGAGAGAAAAAGAAAAATGCGAAATAGCTTCTTGCCTAAATATATTTTTGTTATTATTATTTTACTTTTTTGGGAGCTTTCACTTGACTTCGTTAATGTTTCGAACACAAAATCTTATATTTAGAGGTGAGAGATATTTACGTTTGAACGAGCTGATTATCACATATTTACCTTAAAAGTTTATCTTTTTATTATTTTAGGAATATTAAGGTGGGAATTTTCTTAAGTGTGTTCATTTTATTTTCTTCTTTATTAATTATTAGGAAACACAAAATTGTATATTGAAGTAATGTAAGTGTAACGTATAATTAAGTTGCAACTAGCATGCTAAATTACACTATGTATTATTCTGCGTAAAGACGGATGGTGATTCATTTAAATTTTTTCCACAGAAAAATCACTTTATATTAAATTTCTTCATTTTTATTCTCAAGCTAATACTAATTTATCAACATTGAGGAGTTTTTTCTTTTCTAAGTTTCATATTCAGAAAGGTCATGCTTCCTTGTTTTAAAAAAATAAATAAATAAAATTATTTTGACTGACACAAAATTTTAAAAAATAAAGAATACTTTTAAATTTTAAAATACTAAATTAAATTTATCAAAATATTTACCAAAATTACCTATTCTTTCTGAAACGGGGAAGTACAATTTTACTACTATTTTATTATTCTTAACTCGAAATTTTCGATCTAATTTAATTTACTTTTTGCAATAAAAACCAATTCACACTTCAGCTACTCCATTAACTACAAATTTCAAACACACTAAGCAGAAATGTGAAGTTCCCGCTCAAAATTTCGCACCAAATTCACCATTTCTCTCGAAGTTTCTAGAATCATCCGATCGGCGATTTGCTATCTGCTCGGCCGTCGGCGAAAATGGGAGATGTGAAGAAGAAATGGAACGTTACGTACACGAAGCATCTCACGCAGAAGCGAAAAGTTTATCACGATGGCTTCTTAGAGCTTCAATCTTCCAACAACAAGGTGTATTTTTACCTACTTTGATTTTCCATTTTCAGCTCCATTTGCTTATTCCATATCCGTATTTTAATTTCGTAAGGGTGAAAGGATAAAAAATACGCCTAAAATATCCCCGTTTTTTGAGTTTCACGAACGACTATAACGTGTGCGAGTTCCACACATGAACTATCACCAGCTATTTATCAAAATACACGTCAGCTATTAATTGGTTGAGTTTCATACCTGAACGTTCAGGTAGGAAAAACAAACTATTAATAGTAAGTGTGTTTTAATAAATAGTTGGTGATAGCGTGTGCGAAACTCACACACCTTATAGTTGTTCATGTATGAAACTAAAAAATACCAAGATACTTTAGGTGTGTTACATCATGAAATTGGTTGAAATACCGTTTTCTAGTTGCCAAGTATTCTAGTTTGGTAGGAGTGAAGATAAAAAACGCACCTTAAATATCCCAATTTTAAGTTTCGTACCGAAACTATCAGGTGTGCGAGTTTCATTCATGAACTATCACCAATGATTTATTAAAACACACATCAGCTAGTAATTGTTTGAGTTTCATTAATAGTTTAGTTGTATTTTGATAAATAGTTGGTCATAGTTCATAAAAACCAGGATACTTTATATGTGTTTTTGACCGTTAACTCAATTTCGCAAATATCACGATTCTGAGTAATTTGAGGGATTTTTTTTTTAAAAATAAATAAATAAATCAACCAGTTGTTTTGGAGTTAATACATGATTCATTTGACTTGTGATCAGAGGGTGGTCTGGGTATTTAATTCGGTGAATGCGAATTAGCACTGTGCTCATTTCTCCTTTATGACAATGAGTCTGGACATCATATGTTTTATTTAAGATGTAAATTATGTGCAGTTTCAGTTTCATATATTGTGCTACTCACATTTAATCCAAATTGATTTTTTAATCGTAAGTCATGCAAACTCTTGATAACTTGGCAGCAATATCAAGAGATTTGTACTCACTGCCTTTAAATCCTGGACTCTTCTCAAGCTGCCAGAGTTATATTAGTGCTACTATCAAGGAGTCTACTGGTACCTAAATAAAATCTGTTTGGAAGAGGGGGTGTATGGACTAGCCTTGGCGGTTGAATATTAAGGGCTTGTGGGTTCTGGTAAAATACATCATCAACAATTATCTGTAACTTCAAAAATTATTCTGGTTCTTATACAGGCAATGCTCTATGATGATTATGAGAAGCTGTTAGGCGTTAAGATATTGAAGAGCGATACTGATGTCAAAACAGGCGAAACACTGGCATTTGATTCTTACCTTGTTGATATTGGTGATCCTCACGGTGATTACAAACCTATACCGATATTAAATACTAAGCGGATGAATAAGAATGTTCCTGAGGAATCTGGGCTGCTGCATTCAGGAAAAAAATCAGTTACTGCTGGTATCCTTCAACATTCTTTTTTCTTTTTTTCGCAGTTGTTTATGATATGATGTTGTTCTTCATTTTATAGTCTGCACATGATTATTCTTTTTGCAACGTTTTCTTCTTTTTCCTTCAGATAATAGGAAATCTAATCCGGGGAAAAGGAAGGGATTGCCAAGTCCTCTAAGCCCATCACAAAGGATTATCAGAGGTTTGCCAGATGATTACTGTCCTGCTTCACCAGTGAAGGGAATAATATGTTCTTTTTTATTTCTTTCGTCGCTGTGTCTGACATGATGAAGTTCACAACATGAATTCATGAGGGCCTGTACGAACTCATGATTTCCTATCAAGTTTTTGATTGTGAGATTATGGGCCTTATGGGTTTAATATGAGTTTGAAAGTTCAAGCTCACCTTTATTAATCTATCTGATATCTTTTGTCTGTTACTGTTCCGAGAGTGAGCTATTTCGATAACAAACTTCAACTTGCAGAGTTCAAGAAGAATGAAGTACACAAATATAGTTCTTCTCCAAGTTCCCTTGACATGGCAAACTCAAGCATAGAAGGTAGAAAAATACTTTTGCAGCAACTGCGCTAACTATTATTTTGTGCATTTTATGGTAAACAAGTTTTCTTGTTTCAAGCTTAGAAATGTTGGTACTTTTACTTCCTCTAGTTCCAAATCTAGCAGATCTAATTTATCTTTTTGTCCATTCTTCATGAAAAAAGACCACTCTTCATAATCTTATGTTCACACTTGGAAAAGAGATGCATCCCTCCCATTTCATTTTCAAACCACTGCATAACTGGATGTTTCTTTATGTACCCGTACACAACTAGTCTTCATAGGGACACATTCTCTTGTTAAAAAAATGAGCTTGTTCATATTCCTTTATATGTATATATATAGATAGATAACTTCATCATCATTTCATTAGGTTATGAAGATATCATTTTCTATGTTCCTCTTGTACATGTATTTATCTTTTGGATTTTGAGAATATGCAGGGAGGTGCCTGTCAAACCCACCTCTGGATGAACTAAAAAGGGATTGCATTAAAGTAGTACAACCTTGAGTTGCTTTACTTGGGGTGTAAAGAACTTTAACAAAAGTCCTACTTTCTCGAATCTGAACTATACTTTGAACAATGTCTAGACCAGACTACTATCAGAAACACACTAGTACCTTCTTCTCTTAGGGCGTGCTCTAACTGAATGAAGCAGCTAGTTTGAGATGATAATACAAGTAAAGCTGGATATCATGTTTCCACTACTGGATTTGAAAATTCAGTTCTCACAGATTGCAGTTTCTCTCCATCTTTCAGTATATTGTGAGAATGAGTTTCTATTTTGTTTTTTAATTCAGAATGGCAGGTATTATACTCAACACAAATGACTCAAAAGGCAAAGAAGTTCCATGATGGTTTTTTACAACTTGTAATGTCTACCTCACATTGCAAGCAGGTTTGTCTAACTTATACTATTGAACACCTTCGATTGGTCAGCATCAGCTTGTCACTTACATCTGTATGTTTGGACCTCAAAAAGTAAATATTGCTCCTTTCTTTGTTTAATTTTGTAATAATGATTAGGATTGCATCACCAACCTTAAGCTCCCCTTCCCTCGGTCACAGCAAAAGGCTTGTATTTGCTCTCTTATGAGAGCAATGTAAAACTTAATATTGAAAAGACTGGTTTCTATACTAGCTTATCTGAACCATAGCTGTAAAACTTTGTGAAAGAATGGTGTCTCTCTTTCTAAAATTTCAAGTAGAAGTGCATAGTTATGCTCAATGTTATGCCCTTATATTGCTGATTGTTTCCAGATCATGCTGTATGATGCAACCAGGAGACTCCTAGACAGCAGGTTTCTCAGAAAGAGCGAGAGCATCATGTCTGGCATATCGGTAACATTTGATGGTCACTTAGTGGAGATAGGAGAATGCGAGGAGGACAAAAAGCCTCGAAAGGACATTAGTCCTCAAGGAAAACATAGCAAGGAACTTGGGGAAAGAGGACCAAAACACGGGGATGTCGCTGTCCATAATAAGGTTCCAGCTGGTAGGTCTGACTTAGTCAAAAATAAAAATTAAGTTCTGTAAAAATAATGTATTTGATGCCCACGTAGGTAGTCCGCCTTGTAAATAGATGTTGTTTATGATTATCTAGTTTGCACATCCTATTATCTTGGACTTATAAATGAAACTTTGAAACTTCCATGGCTTTAATTTTGGATGGGCCAGCTTTTGTGAATCTAGATTATGTTTCGAGAGGTTTTCTGAAAAAGATTGTATATTTTGAATTTGATTATCATGTTTCGCTTGTTAAGCTATTTTAACAAGTTGTCTGCTATCTTAAAATGGGAACTTTTTCCTAAGACTCTGTATTGGTGTGACCCTTCCTTCATGTTTAGTCATAGTAATAGCCCTGAATCTATGTATAAGTCTGAACTTTATAAGCGTGCTACTTGAATTATTCAGAATTTGCATTCCTAACAACATTGCAATCCGATGATGATCGTCAATTCTATTTATGGATCCACTATCTTCTGACACCAGTGAGCAATGAACTCTACTCTTAAACTTAGCATCATATTAGAATAATTCAAGTAGCACGTGAGCAATGAACTCTACTCTTAAACTTAGCATCATATTAGAAAAAGGTCAAAAGATACAGGATGCAGTGCCACTAGTTATTGCAACCTCCAGGGCTTGTTCTCAAACCGCTATTCTATACTTTTATTGCAGAATGGGATGTCATGTATACTACTCAAATAACTCAGAGGGCAAAAAAGTACAGTAATGGAATCCTTAGACTTTCATCCTGTGGTTCCTACCAATCTCAGGTTAGTCTATCCATCCACAGTCCACCCAACTGTAATTTAGATAATCTTTGTCTAGCTTGCCGAGGATTTGGTTGATAAGCATGCCTGCTCTTACCTTAGCTGTTTATCTGCCTAGTATTTCTATTTTTGCAAAGATTTTTGGAAGATAATCAGTCAGGTATTGTTTGCATCAAGAATTGATTCAGATTTTCAGCATTAACCGGCTTATTTGATTTCCTAATTTAGATTATCCTCAAACACCAATCAAAATATTTAGCTGATGATACTACATATCTCAATCTTATTAGCTGGTTCTGACATAAATCCACACCACAAACAAGCCAGGTTACTCTGCTTACAGAAGACGGGATCATACTATGCCGGAGGTTTCTCAAGTTATCAGAACATGTCACAACTGGAACTACATTGCATTTGCCAAATTATTTGGTTGATGTTGGTGGCATAAGGACAAGTCCAGAAGGTAATTTTCTATACTACATGGCTAATATTCCTGCTCTCTTCGATCAGTAGGGTAAAGTTGATCATTTAGCATTGACATGCTTTCACAGTCTTGACATAGGATCAATTTAAGAAATTATTTATGTTCTTCACTGATTTCTTTGCTATATGCAGGAAAACCTCAAGATGATGCTTCTTCCCGAGAGAATGCACATTCTGACACTGAAGTATCTGGACCTGACAATATCAAATTAAGTAGGAGAATATCCTTTAACAACCCAATTCCTAATTGTAAGTCTGGGAAATTTAGCGTACTAAACAATTATGATCTCCAGAAACAAAGCAATCCTGCCTTTTCTTTGCATAATTCATCTTTACATGCACTTTTATTATGTTTCTGCTATCAAAGTTTAGTACTTTCCACAAGTGTTTAGATATAGATAAGTAACAACAAAAATTTACCCTCCCCCCTCTATTTTTATAGCATGTTGTGACATAGTACATCACACATGACTACAGCATCAGAAAGTATATTATAGGCTACAGACCTTGTGATCTTATTCTCAACATCTAGAACTATCATTATGCTGACTTCTCCTGCTTTCAACTGGTATTTCTTAACAGGGAAACCTCAAAGTGGAGCTTCTTCACTGGTACATGTGGATTCAAAGACTGCAAGCATTATCAACAACGCAAGTTGTAGGATATTTAAAAGTAGCTCCGTTCGTGCAGGTAAGCTTTCGGCCTTTGCAATGTTTAATACTTGTAACAGCAAAAATTTCCCATTCCCCCACTACTTCTTATAGCATGTTGTTATGTAGTATCATACATGAGTACAACATCAGAAAGGTATTGCAGGCTATAGAACTCGTGATCTTCCTCTCAAGATCTAGAACTTTCATTATGCCCACTTTTCCTACTTACGATTGGCATTGCTTAACAGGGGAACCCCAAATTGGAGCTTGTTCACTGGAGCATGTGGAATCAAACACTGCAAGTGTTAACAACTCCACAAGTTGTAGGATATCCAAAACTAACTTTGTTCGTGCAGGTAAACTGTCGGTCTTTTCAATGTTTAGTACTTTTCACAAGTATCTATATATAGATAAGTAACAGCAAGAATTTCCCCTTCCCCCACTACTTCTTATAGCACATTGTTACATGGTATCACACATGACTACAACATCAGAAAGGTATTACAGGCTATAGGACTCGTGATCTTACTCTCAACATCTACAACTTTCATTATGCTCACTTTTCCTGCTTACAGCTGGCATTGCTTAACAGGGGAAACTCAAATTGGAGCTTGTTCACTGGAACATATGGAATCAAAGACTGCAAGCATTAACAACACCACAAATTGTAGGATATCCAAAACTAACTCTGTTCGTGCAGGTAAGTTGTCGGCCTTTTTCTTTTGTAAGGAGCAGAATTTAACTTTTGTCCAGAAGATCTGGTCAAGATTATTCAATCATGAATTTCAGCCATTCTTGTTAATCATGGAACTCCTAATTAAGGCAATAAATTGTAAGACTCAAATCATATCGACTTGTATGTAGCACACTCCTTAGGCTGGATCAAAGAGGCTTTAAAATGGTAAAACCCTGAGGGAACTTCTGAAGGCTCTTAGTATATGTTCCTTCACCATCTTAACAAGCACCTGTACTCTTGAATTTGTGGACTTATAGTTTGCTGAGCCTCCTTACATTGGATTAGTTCCTGAAGATCTTACACATACAGAACCGGCTAATTGTGCTCATAACTCTAGAAATGCTTTTTCTATTCAAAAAGGGGAATATGTAGATCACAAGAAAATACTCTATTTAAAGATAAAGGAACAAAATGTCAACCACTTATGACGGGGAGTGGGGGGGTGGGGGGCTATATATGCTACACATGAAGTAAGTTAACTTGGAATTACAAGAAACTTTAGTTTCTTACTTCTTTTTGCCAAGTACGGCCCGTTATTTGGTTTAGTTCTGTCAATCTAGTCAATTGCTAAACGTATGTTTTAACTTTTGATGCTATATGCCTCATGACAGCCCATGAAATCTTGTCCATTCTTAAAAAGCCATTCACTTCAAAAGGTGCTGCTACAGTAAGGGACAACACGCATGCCGACGAATGCCAACTACTGCAGTCATCAAGTCTTGTTGGCAGTGCTATTAAGAGTCAAACTGAGGAACATCTCACGCAAGACTTCAATGCTGAAGGTAGTTCATCAAAGCATATGGAAGAAACTATCATGACGCATAGCAATGACAGGAAAATCTCAGATACTGATGCATTCCGTCTGGACGGCTTATCCCAACCATTGGATTGTGCCGACCAAAGAGTATCTCATACTCATTCATTAGGCTTGTCTACAGGGTAAGTATTGAAATTCGTTTCTTGGTTAAAAATGATTACATAACTGCTAAGCACCTTTAGATTTGTCAACTTTGTCTGCTCATGCATCTATGGTTGTGTTATGAAAATCCATCTTAGCGATGAAGTGATGCAAAGCGAGAATTCTCACTTAATAGGTGAAGCCATGCACTTCAGAGAAGTTTGCACAAAGTGATTCCAACGAGAATTAGTGGCTTCTTTGAATCTCAACTTTGAGGAGTTGGATTAATATGACATTATTATAAATTGGATGCTAAAATTAGTTATTCAATTGCAACTAAATCCATAGATACTTTTAATTACGTAACTTATGTGAGTTGCTTCAAAGAAGTGTGAGCTTCACTTCCATTTTTGCACATCAAACTCCATGGATGTTGTTGTTTTTTTGCACTTTTTGCTTTTAATAACATTGATCTATGGATACTTGGCATATCCGGATAAAACATACCCAACAGTTCTTTTAATGTGTTAAAGATTATATACCATTTTTAACTGGTACTTGTCATATTATATTTGGTTTGAATTAATTCTTTTCAGATTAGCAGCAGCGGATATATGGTTAGGTGATATAGAATGCGCTCTCACAGAGAGAAGGTCCCCAACAACAAAGGAGAAGCATTTGGCTATTCCTGAGTCAGACTCTAAGGTTCAACCCTGCCACGACCGGTCTAACAAAATTCCAGAAATTGAGAAAGCATCTGAGTCAGTCTCCCACCAAGGCAAGCATCCTCAAGAACACATACCAGCATATCAATTTTCCTACTTCCTCCGGTCCATCTTAATGTCTTTAAAGGTTTTGGCACACCCATTAAGAAAATTATTTCTCCTCAAAATAAGTATGTTGTTGTGAGACTTTTCAGAAAATTGTATAGATCATTTATTAGAGCAGTGGTAGTAAAATTTAAAAACAATTCGTGCCTTTTGGTTTCCTGAAGCGACGTTTATTTTGGACCAAAATTGTTTTGCTAAATGATACAAAAATGGACTGGACGTGGTATTAACTACATTTGCTGTCATTTGCTTCGATCCGTGCAGATAATCCTAGTGTCTCAGTGCCTGCATTAACAGATGTCTGCAGCTTAACTCATGCGTCCAACAAGGTAAGCCATCGAACTTCCATTCCTTTTGAGCTTTAAGTCAAATATGAAGAGGAGAAACTTAGTTTCCTTCTCCTACATAACAAAAGGAAAATAAGAGGCAAGAGGGAATAGCAGTAGAAATGTAGGGAAAGAAAAGGGTGTATAGAAACTAAGAAGAAAAGAGGAACTTTGGAGTTACTGAGTTAGAATATTGGGTTTCGATCGAAACTACTAGGAAATTATATGTATGTCAATCAACTTTTAACAGTAAATGGCTGGAACACCAAGTTCTCATTCATTATTTACTCAAATTGATTCACTAATGCCTATAATAACATTGTTTCCGTGTGATTTAAAATTACTGTACATCGGTGCCACCAAAACTTGCTTTCTGACAGTATCTACTGTTTTCTTTAGCCTTCTGTGGATCAGAAGCAGACGGATACCCAGTCGCAAGAGGGATTTTCTGGTGTCATCAGTGATGCGTCGAGTGACTCTGCTCCACAGTTCCCTTGTCACTCAACTAAGATAAAATCTGAGCATGAGGCAAGCAAAATGGATTATTTTCCGAGTTTTGATCTTGGATTTGACTAGGATTATTATTCTATGGTTTGGTTCTTTTCAATGTATCAGCAAAATACTATCGGTGAGGCTTTTCTCAAGATGTATGCTGACTCGCCTAGTTCAGCATATTTTTCTCAAGATGTATGCTGACTCGCCTAGTTCACCTATCTTGGATATGCTCAGACATAAATCTTTGGTAATTGTTGTAGTTTCTTCACAAGTACTGTCGATTAGAAGGAAAAGAAAGTTAAAAATTACTGAAAGATTGAAGCTAACAACTTTGTGGATACTTGTTACTAGACTGGGTATGTGCATGTTATGCTAGAGTAACACTACTCAAAATTCAAATAATGTATTTTTCATTTTTAGTTCAAATTGCTATTGTACATTAAATTACAATGTTATAAATATGCAACAGTAACTGCAGAAACATTTCACTTACCTATTAGATGTACAAGATTAGTTGAAGCAATTTGATATGGTGACAAGATGAAAAGCAATGAACTTTCGATAACATTGCTCTTATTCTGATATATTTAAATTTCATTTCTGAAAGGGAACTGGCATTACCCTGCAAATGACATATAGTAGTTTACATTTTACAGAGTTTTTGAACTTTCTTCTGCCTGCATTTTTGTATCTTTGCTCATGCAGTAAGCCAGGTTCCCAACTTGTAACATGTCCTACTTTTTCTACGTAGTCGATATCATCACAGCCTTTAGCTTGGAAAAACTTAATGATATCACTATTTACTGGTTTCATCATCTATCGTCGTGGTATTTGGAAGGTATACCTGCCTTTCTTGATCCCTGACCATGACCATGACGGCCGAGGAATGCTGTAAGTAAATTTTTACTCTTTCTGGCGTATTCTTGCATATCCTTTGCACTGTTTCTTTCTGGATTTATGGACATTGAAATTGCCCTCCGTGGCTCAGATGGACACTGCATATCCAATAACATATAACATGATCACTTAGCATGAACCAACAATTTTACTTCTCTACAAAAATAATATTATTGATTGCTATGTTGCTCGGACCAGCGGCGGAGCCATAATTTTTCCTAAGCGGGTTCAATATAGAGGTATACACACGAAGAAACTAAGTAGATTCAACATCTATTATATATACATAAAAAAATATTTTTAACCTTTTATATATAGGGTAAGTTTTCAACGATGAACCCCCTTATGGTACCCTGGCTCCGTCCCTCAAAACTCTTCAAGAATGTTGATGGGTGTGTATCGGATCCCTCAAAAAGTAAAACACTTTTGGAGGATCTGACACGGATGAAACATCAAGTTTGAAGGGTTCGCGCAACATAGCCCGATTGCATGATAAAAGTTCTTACCCTCTGTTTAACATTGGAAGTGCTGGGAGAAATTGATCTGCTTATAGCGGATCCAAAACGCATGAGAGGAGAAACTGATCTACTGACTGATCCAGAACGCTTGAGACCAAATTTAAGTGGTGAAACTGATCTTTTCCCTGTTTCATTACTGAATATGTTAATCAAGTTTATCTTCTACATACTGATAAAGTAAAAAGAAAAAGTTATACTATCAAATCACCTAAACGATAACTACTAATACAAAACCACAAAAAATAGGATTAGTAACATGGAGAATAAGGCCGATTACCTTATAGAGTAAGTTAACAATTATGATAGGGAAAAAAGTATTTTCTCTGCCTGTGTATATAAGTTAAATCCGTGTTAATTTACTTAAGTATTTTGACTGTAAGAAGTTTAAGTTGTACTTACCAACTTCATTGGTGGATGCAACTCTTGTAAATGAGAAGTTAAGAGGATTTGGAGAAGCATCTGTCCATGAAATCTTGGAATGCTTTTTCCTGTGTCAATCTTAAAATGGTTACTGATTTACGGCACGTAGCCCAATTTACAAGATCATACACAATTATGGACAAAGAAATGTTATCAAGAGTATCCTCCTTTACTGAAAAACTTACATGTACTTTGGTTTAGTTGGATGATGCTTTGGTGGTAGAGCTTGAAAAGGATGAGGAAAACAATCACCTAATGCCAAGAGAAAAAAAACCAAAGAAAGTTGAAAACAAAAAGAACTACAAAAGAGAAAACGTAAAGGATTTTGGTAAATCGTGCGACCATCTCATCCAAAAGCTTAAGCTGTTAGAATTTGTTATGTTTTAACACGTCCCTCATTAAATTGTAGGGCTACCTCGTCTAAAAGTTTAAGTTGTCGAAGATATGATTAAGTACATAAAAAGTATGCTCCTTCTGATGGCTTAAACTTTTAAACTATGTTGAACGCAGTCTTCAAAAATATGCTAGGTGTGTGTCGGAGTAGCTCTTTTGGAGGATCCAATACGAGTGCAGCAACATTTCTGAAGAACCGAACAACGTAGCTTTTAGATGAGATGATCACACAATTTTTGATAGAACTCAACGGCTCCACGAGAACAAGAATATGGCAAATAACGGTACCATTCTTAGGTAGCTGCAAGTCCTCTTGAGGACACAAATTGTGTTCCTTATTTCTTTGTCTTGGTTTTGGAACTGCAGGTTGTGTCTCTGCAGCTGCAAAATGTGAACATTCTGAATGATTTTGAAGCAAAACATAGTTGCTTGTTTTAAGAAAGTAGCAAAAATAGATTATTGTGTCAGCGGCGGATCGAAGATTTGGAAGTTTATGGTTCCTACGACGACCTTAAATAAACAACAACAATAACATACCCAGTGGAGGGTAGAGTGTACGCAGACCTTACCATTACCTCGTGGAGGTAGAGAATCTGTTTCTGAAAGACGACCTTAAGTTAACACTATACCATCAATTGGGTTCACAATCAAATATATATTGATAATTAGTAAATTTCTTAATATAATGAAGATGAGGGAACAAGATAATTGCCTGAATTCACATAGCGCTTATGTTGCTTTGGCGTCAGAATTATCAAAGATTGTTGCAAAAGACCACTTCGATCAATAATTTCTTGGCATGTTTGCAACTTCTAATAACAAGAATTAACACAAAAAAAAAAAGAAAATGACAAGTTAGGAAACTAATTGTTTACAATAATATTGGATTAAGACAAGCAATTAAATCATAGTAGTTAAAAATTAAAGTGCGAAAACATTGTTTTAGTGGTAAATGTGTATAAAGACAGTTTTCTATTCATCAGGTTGGTATAAACACCGGGTACGAGTAAGTTTTTACTATACCGGATCATCTAAAAGAGTAAGAAATAAATCGGTCATAATGAGTAAGATGGTTGATCAACCTCAAAACTAAGACATGTTACAAAGCACATAAAAATCTCTTTACATTATCAGTATAACGATAACAATAACTATGTTGCAATCCCAAACAAGTCGGGACCAATTATATGAATCATTTACGCTATCAGTATATATAAGTTACGTATAATACCTGTTCCATGCATGAGAATCGAAGTTTGGTTGTTGAAAATTCATCAACTTTTTCATCCAAGAAGGTGTTTAATTTACAAGCCACAGAGCCCAAATGGTCCACACTACTAACTAGAGCCTTACTCACATAATCTTTCAAAGTCTCCATCACTCTGTACACATTTTTAACCAAAAAAAAATAAAAAGACAGAATTATGAATACCCAAAATTGATTAATAAAAATATTTCCAACAAAAAATTCAATGAGAATGAAAATTTACTCACAATGTTTTGTGTTCATTTTCCCCATAAGAAGATTCAAAGTATTCAGCAGCTGAGTACAACTGTTTCCTTAAATTCTTCAAGTCCTAAATTGCCAAAAAAGAAACAAAGAGTTTTAAGTTATATACAAAATGTTTCCGATAGTCCCTCAACTCAAAATAAATCCAAAATGAAAACCTCCATTTATACCACCACCACCAACAACAACAACAACATACTCAGTGTATTCCCACAAAGTGGGGAGCGTAAAGTGTATGCAGTCCATATCACTACCTCGTATGAAGTAGAGAGGTTGTTTCCGATAGACCCTCGGCTCAGGACAGATAACAATATAACCAACCAACAAACAGAAAACATAAAAGCACACAACAAAAATGGGATAACACACCGCTATATAACAATGAAAACAAGGCGCCCACAAGCTAAAAACCTCCATTAATACCAGAAACACATAATCCAAGATTCATGTATCACATAAAACATATATAGTCACATTTCTCTATAACACATTTATGTTATGTTATGTTATATTATATGTTTTCTGTAACATTTCACTATAACAACCAATAGAAAGACCAAACACATATGTCGTCGCTATACAGAGGTTTGACTGTAGATTGTAATGGAAAAACTAAAGCTCTTACCTTTAAACTATCAGAGAATTGCAAGCTGTGGTGCATGAAGATTTCATCATAGTTTGAACCTTCTTGAGGACCATGTGTTCCACAAAATGTTGGCTCATTTCCCATGTTTAGATTATACTATCTTGATTCTTGTAAAATAACAAAAAACAGAACAAAACAAACTAAACTTCTAAAGGATAAAAGGCATAATACATCCAACAAACTCATAAAAAGTAAAACAAAATTCAAAACTTCTTATTATTCAAACCTGATTATTCAGAAAATGAATTTATTGGGAAACTGAAAGAAGAAAGTAAGAGAAACTGTAATTTGGGGATAGGGAAAAATGGTTTTACTAAAATGAGTGCATAAAATGGACAAAAACTCAATAATACAAGTGGTGAGAAGTGATGTGTGAGACAGAGTTGTGGGGTTTCAAGAATCTAAAAGTATGGGGTCATATAATATATTAGTAGTGGTTTAGCTACGTTACGGATTTAGCAGAACTCAATAATTTTGACTCAAATTCGTATTTGTGTTTAAAAGCCACTTGATTTATAACTTTTAACTATAACTCAACAACAACAACATACCCAGTATATTTCCACAAGGTGGGGTCTGGGGAGGGTAAGTGCAGTGGCGGATCTACCCTTTGCCGAGGGGATTCATCCGAACCCCCTTCGGCGAAAAATTATGTTATATATGCATGGTTAAAATTATTTTTTATGTATATATATTAGATGTTGAATTCCCTTCGGTTAGTTCGTATGTTCACTTATGAATCCCCTTCGTGAATATTCTGACTCCGTCACTGGATAAGTGTACGCAATCCATATCCATGAAGTAGAGAGGTAGTATAATCAACAAAACTAATAGAAAACATAAAAGCATACAGCAAAAATGGGATAACATACTGCTATATGATAATGAAAATAAGCGATCCACAGGGTAATACTATAGATTATCTATTCGAAATCGAAAATAACGTTGAAACACCGCTAACAAGCTGCTACAGGCGTAGATACAAACAAACGCACTCTACCTATTATGACGGATGAACTCTTACCCACTAACCCTCTTCACGAAACATATGAGATACTATTTTTCCGAGGAGTTTGACTCTTCAATCGGAAAAAAAAAGATGATCAATCTAATTCAGAATCGATAAATATAAAAATTCTGAATTCGCCCCCACTGTATAGTGAAATGTGAAAAGTGAGGCATGCTTATAAAAGGCAAGAACCAATTGTCCACTCAACATGCTTTTAACATTTAGTGTCACATTCATGGTTGTAAATCATTTTTACCTTGTTGTCAGGTCATCTTGTTTTTTTCTTTTTCCCTTCCCACATAAAACAATAATGATTGATACTTGACATTTATATTGCCCCTTTTAGCTCAACAGATATTTAGAAATTTATCTTAATAGATTTTATGAATTTGTTTTTTAGGCTACGTTACATTAAGTTGAAATCAAACATATTATGTGAATATGTGCTTTAGCACGATATTTCGCTTTCCTTATTCATCATCTGCCTGAATCAACGCGCCTTTTGGCGTAAGCATCGCATACATCCTTACAGACTCAATGTACTCGTTGAGATTTGCCCCATCATTTACTTGATTAACCAATATTACTAGTTTTAAAGTTCATTTTTTTTTTAGGAAGTTTGGATATTTGTATTCAATATACATAATCTAGTCCAGTAAAACAAGGTACACTAAACTTTCTTCTATTTAAGCTTTGTATTATTTTTGGAATAGTTTAATTTCTTTGTAATCAGTAAGGAAAAGAAAATCAAAAGGCCTAATTTTTTTAATTGTTTTTTTGTCTTTGCTTTCTTAAAGCAGAAAATATGCAGTATAATTTGTCTGTTTTTGAAGAAAAGTTCCAAAATAGATTATGTAGGCTATGCTATGTATTGTCATGTTTCAAATTTGTGGTTAGGTAGAGAATTTAATACTTAATTTATAATATAGAATTATTGGATGTAGGTGTTTTTTAGAAGCTATTTAATTTAGTGGAGGGAACGTATTTGGCATATTAAAGACCATAATTGATTCTATAACTACTTCAACAAAATAATTGAAGAGACAAATGGACTTTTATTAAAGGCGAAGGTGCTAAGGTTACAAAATATAAATGTAGCATTAAATTGGAACATATAAGTCAATAATTCAGATTTGGAATTAGTAGTAATGCTTTCTTTAACAATTTATAGCTTATCGAGGACATGACCTGTATAAGAAGATATAGAAATCGAGAATTAAAGGGAAGGTTGATCGTTAGTCGAGTGTTGTCGTGTCTTACTTATTGAAGAACTTTTTACAATACATCGTTAGAGGAGGATGGGACGACGTGACGGATTGGAAAGCACTTTTACCATAGCCACTTCTACCGGTATCAGATGACCACTGGGCTAGGCTTATACGATCTCGTTTATAAGCTATTCTAAGAGCTAAGAGGAAGGAAGAAGCAGCGGATTAGCGACATCTAAGACTAGTTTCGCTTCCTTACTCGCTTACTACAGCCGCTTATTTCCTCTTATCGACAAGCAAGGAGTTTTCTCACCAAATAGCAGCTGCATCGATGAAACAAGGGAGTTCTTTCGCAGAGACAACGGAAAAACAATCATTCGCTGAGGTATGGTACTACACAATAATATCAACCAACTTCAGCATTCAATGCGTATCAATTATTTTCAATAAGCTAATGCAATATAAAAGCTCCATACTAATAATATCTCCTTTTTTTTCTTTTCATGATAATACTAATAAAGGTATCCTTTTGGCTTTGTGGAAAGAAAAAAAGTATTTTTGTTTGTGATGGGAAAAAATATCGGTGGTCACGTCACGGACACTATAGTGATACTTAACAAAAAGGACATCGATAGGATTTGGATTAGCTAATTGCAATTATTTGGCAGTTGAAAATTATTCAGTAATTAATGTTTTCAAAATTTCAGCCCCCCTATTAAAGGCTATTTATTATCTACAATATATCCAATAAGTCAAGTTTCTTTTTTGGCTTCTGCGCAATTATAGATCGGGTCGGGTATTATAATTTGGATCCAGTATGAGATTTAATTAGGGTCCCTTTTAATTATATGAGGTTAAAATAATTTTAAAAAGACAAACGAATAAGAAATAAACACGTGTCTCGCCGTTAGTGATAAAGGTATATTTATACCTTTTCATTAACGGCAAGAGTACATTTGTACCTAAAGTATAACGAAAGATATATCTGTACTATTTATTAAAATTCAAGAGTATATCCGTACCTTTTCCCTTTTTTTTTAAACTGTAATTCATATTGACGACAACAACAACAAAGCAATTCATATTGACAACAACAACAAACCCAGTGTATTCCCACATAGTGGGATCTGAAGGGAGGTGGTAAAATGTACGCAGTTCATACCACTATCTCCGAAGAAGTAGAAAGATTATTTCCGATAGACCCGGCAAAAAGGTTGGCCCAAATTCATATTGACATACTACAAAAATAAAAGGGTAACTTACATAAATCCCTGAATCTTTAAGTGATATTACATAAAATCTCGACTATTTTGTTAATTATGTTTTATCCCGATTTTTTAAAATGGTGATACATATGCTATATGGTGATACATATAAAATATTGATACATTTGAAACTAACAAGATATTTATTTGAGGAAATAATAGATTCTCTTTTATTCATTGTATTCTTTTATTTAAGAAAGGATATCTAATTTTTCTTTTTTCTTTTTAGATTTAATTTAGGTGTTTTAATTATGTTTCTCTTTTTTTGTCTTTAATTATAAAAGATATGTTTTTTGATCTTTTTGCTCTTTTTTTTCGTCTTTAGTTTTAGTCTGCTTTTTTTTTAGATTTAATTTTAATTATGTTTCAATTCTGCTTTTAGTCTTTTTTTTTTAAATATTATTACTTTTGTTTTCTACACTGACTACACCATTACATTTCATTAATAACATATGAATCACCAAATAATTGAAATAAATAATTGTATCTACCATATGAATCATCATAATACCATATATATATTACTCATTAATATCATATGAATCACCCAATAATTTAAATAAATAATTGTATCTATCATATGAATCACCATAATACAATATGTATGAATCACCCAATAATTAAAATAAATAATTATATCTATCATATGAATCACCATAATACCATATATATCACTCATTAATATCATATGAATCACCTAATAATTAAAATAAATAATCGTATCTATGAATACCTATATAATGATATCATATTTATCATTCATATGACACCATTAAAAGAATAAACATGTATGAATAACTAAATAAATTTATATATGTATCAACAAATTTTTTTAAAAAAAAACGAGAGAGATTTTAGGAGAGGAAAAAAAAAATTGCATGCATTAATGGAGGAGAAAAAAATCAGGAAGAAAGATGATTTAAGCATTAATGAAAGAGAAAAAATCAAGAAGGAATATGATTTAATTATTGATAATTAGGGAGATATTTCAGAGAAGAAAATCTTGAATGAGTTAATGATGGAATAAAAATAGAATGTGAAATTTTCTTGATATGTATCAAGAGTAAAGTTGAAAAATAAGATTTTACGTAAATTTTTAAAAAGAAAGGGATATTAAGTAATATAGTCTTTTAAGTATAGATTTGTGTAATTTATCCAAAATAAAAAAGGAAATACCATAGTACTATTCGAGGTGTCAACGGGATGGATTAAGCTAATTAACTCACCCAAATTTTACTTGGAACTGAAATAGTCCAAGTCAAGAATAGGCAAAACAATGAGACACGGATTAATTCACTCAACTCTTACCTAATTTTAATTTCTTTATTTATTTTCAGTACTACGTTTAAATAACTAACACAAGTAAAATGTTTTAACATATCAGACCAAAAAATATCTTCAGAACAATATTAGACTAAAAATAAGAGTAAAACATCAAAACCAAAAGGTGTACTTGAGAAAAAATAGTGAAGACACAAATACTAGTCCAGGTAACACATCCTTTTCATCATCATTAATTCGTAATAGAGGTCAAAAGGAATAGTAATTCAATTCAAAGCAACAGACAAGTTCAACTTGAAATCACAAAAGGAGCTGAGTGGCATAACTTCTCAGACAATTCGCTCCAACTCCCTCGCGTAGCTCAGTGTTTGAGTGATGAGCTGAAGGGACGGTATTTCCTTGCAAGGCACAGAATCTTTTACTTTCTGGAAGATGATAAACCCGCCTTTGATCTCCCACTCGGGATGCTCCTGCACAACTCCTCTATAATCAGACAATTTCAAGAAAAAGAAACGAGCACGTGGTGGTATAGGTCACCCTAGTAAGCAAATATTCATGGGTTAAACTGTAAAACGAGGAAGGAGCGTCTCCTTCTATTGTTTTGGTCCTCACGAAGGATATCAGAGATTATAGGCCTATTATCTTGGTGAATGCAACAACACTACCAAGCTACAACACTAAATAACAAAGCTGAACAGTAGTATATGCACTCAAGATGCTTTAGCGGTAGGGAGATAGAATCAGTGTTCAAGGAAGCATGATGCGGAAAAAAGGGACAAGGCTCTGCATCACGCATTACACGAAGCGTGAAGCGATGTGAGGGCATCATTGAAGTGAAGCAGTGAAGAAGAAGAAGTCGCAGTAGTGGTAGTCACACAATGAAGAAGAAGTTGCAATGATGAACTTCAAAGTTAACCTCAGAAAATTGCAGCAGTGGTAGTCACTGACTCACTGCAATAGACTAATTTTTTTTAATTTAAAATTGATCCTAAATATAAAATCAACACAAACTGACTCTTTTTTTAATTTAAAATTGACTCTAAAAATAACATCAACATGATGCGCTCGCATCAGCCACACGCAACGAGAGGGGCTCGCATCATCGCATTATGCGACGATGCGAGCGCATTCCTGAACACTGGATAGAATCTAGATGTAGCATTATTCAACAGTCTTGTATAATTCAATCTAGACTTGGTAAACGTCTAGGGTACTCTTCGATCTTAATTAAGCACAAACTGGATTTGATACATAGGCAGACCGATGGATAAGAATATGCATCCATGTTGTGAAGCTTGCCATACTTGGTAGTGTTAGACCTTTGATGGTATATGAGAGTTGATTCATGGCAAAAGGATCCCTTTTATCCCCTGCGCATTTCACCATTGCCATTGAAGAACTGAGAGTTATCAGGGTTCACCCATATTTCACTCATATGGGCCCAACTCATATTATAGTGTTACTCAATCAACCCATTAAAATATGTGCAGGCTATTGCGATATGGTGGAGACTGGGACAATCATAGCTCATGGGAGTTTCAGAATGTAGCACGAATGGTCGGGTCAGTTCAGCAAGGCAATAAGCTTTGCTTCTGGGCTGGGGGAGTAAATGAGTTTCAGGGATAAATGGTAGTGAGGTAAGAGGTATAATAAATATGCGGAGAAGATAACAATCTTTTTGTCATTGTTTCTGATGTATTCAGGATATAGACATTGTTATAAGATATTGACTGCAAGCAGCGTCTTTTTTCCCCTTATTTGATAAAAAAGGAATTTACTGCTTGCAAAACTTAATGCAAGTAGAGGACTTAGTGAGGAGATAGCATATAATGAAGCGACCGGCAGAAGTGATCTGTAAAGAGACATGTCTTCTGTTGGGTATTTCTATAATTTTCTATTTGAAGGAAGGGAGGGGTGCGATATCCACATCCTAGGACCCTTTAGTTGTCTTAGGTACCTTGACAAGTGGCTTAATATCTAGCAGCCTCACAAGATATTGCAACAAAGTTTGCTTCGATTACCAGAAAACCGAAAAACAGGGAGGGTGAGACAAGGGGACGCAGTTTACCTGCTCAACATATTGAAGTAGTTCTTTATCCGATGAGAACAGCAACATTTGCCGAGCATCACTAGTTGAAAGACGGTCATATGCCTTCTCACTGCATCCAGCTATCTCATCCCTATAAATTACAGGAGGAGTTGCACCATTTCAATCTAAAGTTATTGGATACAATAAGATTTCTAAGGTGATTGGCCAATAATACACACTCACAACAGATATATATATGTATACATATATTTTTATCAGTACATATCTATATATAAAATGTACCTAGGAATATGGGCAAAACGAGAGCTTCTTGACAATGCGGTAAAAATTTAAAGAAAACATGGGATTCTAGATGGCATATAGGCATATATTCAATCTGTCCACAGCTTCAAGAAACCAGACTAGTGGATTTATATTCACTTTAGAATACAACAGACTTAATCCAGTTCATGTACAATATAGGTAAAAAACTGAAGTACTAAAAATGCATGAACATGTGTGTGTACCATGTTTATCCCCCATTAACATATAATGTCATATAAATAAAATAAATATTAATGAAATTACCACTAGGTGCAAAACACAAGCCACTAAGGTTTGGCAAAGAATTATGCAGATGTTAAAAGAAAGACTGGAAATTGACAGAAACAGCATCTCTCAATGGCTCACAGGTTGACACTGATAAACAATATTTTGGATAGCATCCCAGCCTAGCCTATTTCATGTCTCTATTTCCTAACTATTCCTACCAAGGTGTTAAACACCTGCTCGATGAAATCAGCAGGAATTTTCTTTGGGAAGGACGTAGTTACAGTTGGTAAAACGGGACATAGTTCTTCTGCCCAAACAGCAAGGAAGATTATAGATGTGAAAACCTTGCTACATACAACAAGTGCTTGCTGATGAAATGGATGTGGGGGGTACTGTAAAGAAAGTTGGTCACTCCTTTGGAGACAAGTAATAGAATATGGAGATGACAGCTTCTGGCACACCAAGATCACCTTTTCACCTCATGGAGTTGGGCCCTGGAGGTTTATGCAAAATCGTGGGCAGAAATTTGTAGATACACCCAACTAAAAGCTGGTAATGGTGTCTGGAAAGGTAAAAGGTAGTCATTCCTTGCATGAGGATTTTCATAATCTTTTCTTTGGCCACAAACCCACTGCCTATTGTGGGTAATTGCAGAAATACACGCAATCGGAATCTTCCCTTCAGGTGGAATTTTCATGATTGAGAACAAAGAAGAGCTGACAGATCTACTTAAAAGACTGGAAGGTGTTAGACAGTGTTCAAATGTAAAAGACTCGGTCACTTGAAATAATAGCAGGATAGGCATATTTACAGTAAAGTCCTTCCTCCTGCAGGAAGGAAGACCAATAGCATCATTGAAGAATGTCCATGGATGCTAATATGGAAATTCAAAATCTGATAAAAGTTGCATGTTTCAGCTAGATAACACTTCGAAGGGGATGTCTAACACGAGAAACTAAGCAAAATGGGCCCTTACAAGTCAGCAGCTGATGCTACGTGTATCTGCAACAACCCAGAAGACTCTTGTGATTTATTTTCACATTGTGCACTTGCAGCTGACAGTTGGAGTATGGTCCTGTCTTTGGGAGGAATAATGGGCCATGCCCTACAGTATATTATGGACACTTACAAAAGCTGGTGCCAATGGTGTAAGGTAATTATCAAAAAGAATCTAACAGGCAATACCAGCTACCATTTTGTTGGTGGCTTATGGATCGAAAGGAACAACAGATGCTTTAAAGGAGTCTCTTCGCCCACCCATCTTCAAAACTCTAGATACCTCATAAACCTTTTTGTTGGAGAAATAATATACTGTAAATAATTTTTCCCCCATCAAAATACTGTAAATAACTTTGATTTGACTTTGTTAACTCCTTGGTAAGCATGTAGGAAGATTTCTGTATTGAACCTATGTTTTACTTTTGCTTGTAATTTTCAGCCACTGAATGCAGTCTTAACGAAATTTTGTTTTACTGGATCAAAAGAAAAAGTTGCAACTGTAATTGGGATTTCATTTCCATGTTAGATTCATGGTTAGAGCTTGTTACCGTGCCAAAATCTCCAGTGTATTTATTTTTTGTCAACTTTGGTTATTCATTTTAACTTAATAGTGCAAGGAATAGGGAAAAATAGGGAGGTGGAGAAAGATAAATTGATATATCTAATTAGAGTCCTATATTCTAACTTTCTTTATGTTGCTTGGAATTGAATAATTTCTCCAGAAAGTATTTCCTGTATATCTAATCAATCCTTAAAAGGTCTAACTCTTTCAATCAAGCAATAAGTGACCCCACTAACCTGACTGTAACTTTGCCAGCGGACATATAAAAAAATTGAGTTAAGCAATAGCAATCCAAGAAACTGTTCTTAAGAAAATTCCTTCCCAGGTACCAGAGAGTAAGGAATATTATGAGCGAAACAAATCAATTTACCTCACAGTCTTTGCAAGTAGATCCATGAAATAATCATAGGTTACATCAGGCGCAGTCTGCCGTGCACTCAAAACTCGATGGTAAGCCCCTTCCATGAAGGATTGCTCTAATTCGACAGCATGCTTTATACATGGGTTGTCCAAAGCACTTTGAGAGAGTAACTCAAGTTCGGTGTGGAATTCAGCAATCCTATTCTGAACAAGGAGCCGCAGAAGGTTGAGACCTAAGATAGAGTATTCCTTTGGGGAAGCTTCAAGGCGGCCACTGCATCACAAGAAATAGAAGAGGAGCACCTTCTTTTCAGTTCAATTGCTATGCATCTATAAAACAGACTAAACCAGCAGGTCGTATTATGACAAGGGCAAAGATGTCACATGAATAACTAGAATGCCATAAACATACCCCATCCCAACTCTGCCCTAAAGTATCAATCAGTTGCTATTGGGGTTCGATATCAAACTCTGCCACACTTGATATATGTACTTGCTTTCCCCTTTTTTTTCAAATTAGTACAGCAGACTGAAATGGCATATGGAATTAAAGATTGAAAAGTGGTTACCGTGCATCTGTGTAATAGGGTTTTAGCTGAAAGAAGTCCCTCTCAAAAGCATCCTGGTCCTCCATCTTCACGGATAAAACAACTGCATGCTCATAAATATCTCCTGTGAATTGTTATACCATTGAACACTATTAGTGTGACTGTGTGAGAAGGCTTAAATCAATCACGTAGAATTAGTAAGCCCAAGTTATATAAAAGATAAATAAGAGTGCAGAACATTACTTGCAATTGTCAGCTCATCGATTGCATTAGATGTTTCTTGGAATAGGGGCGGCAAGCTCGTGAATGCGGTAAGAAGAACCTAAAATGGCAAAATGAAATAACTCTGTTTAAAAAAATGTTTCCACAACCGATCTCAATAAGGTAGAGAAGTCCAATATCATGAAAAATAAGAAAATTCAAGATAGAAAAGTCAATGCTAATATCTTGAATCTCACAAAGACAGTATACGTTTGGTGCTTTATCTCCTCAGTTAAGTTACGGACTCTTCACTTTCAATGCTGCACCCGTGTCGGATTCTCCAAAAATACACTACTTTTGGAGAATCCAATACGCACCCATTGACATTTTTGAAGAGTCCGAGCAACATAGCTCCTCCGTCAATCAACTACGCCACAATCCCAATTTAAAGGCCGGTAATACTGATTCCTTTATATAGGTTCTGCATTGTGTGGCTCATCTCTTTCGAATACTCAATTCAGGATTTCCCTAAACCAGAGGCTCTCTACATCTCACACTTATTAGTGGATAAGTCCAGCTTGTTACAAGGGTTGGCCATAAAATATATCTAACCCTCCATTTTCTCCTTTTGTATATGTTCAAGGGCAAACACAAGATATGATCGACTTTGTAAATTGAATATGTCTCTCATTTGAAACCTTTTTAGATTCAAACATTCTATTTTATATATAATATATTGCTATCTTATCTCCTGCTAAGGGTAAATCTTGAAGCAAGTGCTAATTGCTCATGTTAAACAGTTAGACAACATGGACAGAATTACCAAAGTACAAGCAGAGAGCAGCCTAGTAAACGCATCAAAATCGTTCCGCATAAAATCGGCATATAAATCATTATATATTATCACAATGAAAATAATATTCCTAAGCCAATTGAAGAGTAACACTTCTAATCATACTACATTTTCAACAAGTGAACGAAATTTAGAGCTAAAAAACTAGTGTTTGAGCAAAATAATTAACAAAAAACAATGGTTTAAACAAGTTTGAACAATAGTAGATGGTGACTTGATGTGATTCGCATCTCCTTGAGCTGAGGGAGGAGCCTAGTGCAAGCATCAAAACCGTTCGCATAAAATCGGCATTTAAATCATTATAATTATTACCATTAAAATCCAATTCTTAAGCTAATTGAAGATTATTCTAAAGTAAATTGAAGAGTAACACTTCTACTCATACTACATTTACAACAACTGAGCAAAATTATGAACAAAAAACTAAGGAATAAGAAATTTGAATAATGGTAGATTGTGAATTAATGCGATTAACTTGAGCTACGTGAGTAACCTGGTACAAACATAAATAATAATTCCGCATAAAAACGGAATCTATATATCAAAAATTGGCATATAAATCATTATAATTATCACCCTTAAAATGCAACTTTTAATCCAATAGAAGAGTAACACTTCTAATCAGACTGCATTTACAACAATTGAGCAAAACTAAAAACAAAAAAACTAAATAATCATTCCACATAAAATTGGGATACATATATATTTATACATAAAAATCATTACAATTATCACCATAAAAATGCAACTTTTAATCCAATAGAAGAGTAGCACTTCTAATCACACTGCATTTTCAACAATTGAGAAAAAATAAAAACAAAAAACTAGTGATTGAGCAAAATTATGAACAAAAAAGTAGGCGCTTAAACGAGTTGAGCAACCGTAGATGGAGATTTAATGTGATTAACTTGAGCTAAGTGAGAAGCCTAGTACAAGCATCAAAATCATGCCTCATAAAATCGACACAAACATATATCATTATAATTATCAAAAGTCGGCATGTATATCATTATAATTATCACCAACAAAATGCAGCTTTTAAGCCAACGGAATATTAACACTCCTAACATACTACATTTTCAGCACGTGAGCAAAATTATGATTAAAAAACTAGTGTTTGAGCAAAAATATGGATAAAAAACTAGTGTTCGATCAAATATATGAACAAAAACCTAAAAACTAGTGATCGATCAAACATATGAACAAAAACCTAGTGTTCGAGCAAGATTATTAACAAAAAACTAGGGTTTATACGAGTTTGAGCAAAATTAAAAACCAAAAACTAGTGTTCGAGCAAAAATATGAACAAAAAACTAGTGTTTGAGAAAAAATATGAACAAAAAAACAGTTTTCGATCAAAATTATGAGCAAAAGCTCTGGTTTATACAAGTTAGAGCAATGCTAGATGGCGATTTAATGGAATTACCTTGAGCTGAGAGAGCAACCTAGTGCAAGTATCGAAATCCTCACGCACAAAAGCAGCTTTGAATCGCTCGAAAGTCTGCGAAACCTCTGTGAACTTTGGATCCATTTGTTTGTTCGTTCGTTCGATCTCTCTTCACAGGTTTTTCTTCTCTCTCAGTGGGGAATGTAGAAGGATTCTCTTCTTTCTCTACAAGAAAACGGAGCAACTGGAATGGACCATTTTCGTTGGTGTTTATAGATGGGCCAAAGAAGAGTTTATGGGCTTTTGAGTTGGCCTGATCAATTTTGAATAGGTTGTGGGCCCAACAGGAAAGTCTTACAAAAATGACCTCTATAAGGTTTGTCTTGATTGTTTGGTCCAACTTAACCAATTCTTTTGCCAATAAGACAAATATTCAAGACATTTTAAGATAATGAATATGTATAATTGATTGGAAGTTTCATCATGTTACGTAAAAGTGAGAATTTACGCATATTGTGTATCAAATATAAGTTATAACTTTTTGACATAAGGTAGGCATTCGAGATATTTTTAAGACAGAGAATTTGCTCGATTGATCAGGAGTCCGGTTATATAAGCAAAAGTTAAAACTTATGTACATCACACATCAAATAGAGATTCTAGCTTTTACTAATCAGACATTTCGAAATAGCAAACTTTTTCAATTGATCACAACTTCTGCCTCATACACAAAAGTTAAAACTTATTAAGCGGGAACAAAAATCCAAGAACAGACATTTAAGGGATAAGAATTCAAGTGCAAACAACATAAATTCTAATAGTTTTGAGCCTAACTACGGAAAATTTTGAAATTTTGCATAAGTACTGAAAATCCTAATTTTGGGTCTGTCGAGATATATAATTAGCTCCCGATACATCCTAAGAAGATACATTTTTTCCTTTGCAAAGATACATAATTAACTCTCAATATATTTTTTCAATTTTGGATTTATCGAGACACTCAACATCCAACAAAGATACATTTTTTCCTTGTAAAGATACATAATTAGCTCCCCATATATTTTATTTCGATTGTTAATCTGTCAAAATATGTAATTAGCTTCCCGATATATTCAACAAAGATACATAATTAGTTAAAAATTTTGTAATTACTTTGTAAGGGCGAAAATTTATGTAAATATGATTAGTTATGGTGTATATTTATGTTATTTTTCCAAAATTCAAGATCCTATATGTATAGGCCCAATAACCAATTACCTATAAATATTGTATATCCGAAAGCCCATATTGAAAGTAGACGCATTGTTTAGAAGATTGTAGATTCGGGTTCCAATTTTTTCCCAAATTTACAGTCTCCGCCAGCTGCTCTGAGTTCCGCCGGTTGCCGCTGATCGTCCGTCTTCATCATCGTCCGGTAAGTTCATTCATTGTTGTATTTTTTTATTTTTATTGCTAAATAAACAATTGAAAGTTAAGTAAGATCTGGACTGCCAAATATACGTTGAAAAAAACTCAACTGTATACACCGTAATTGAATCTGGAACTAGTTCGAAGCTTAATTTCTGCCTGTTGAATACGCAATTTCGATTATTATTCTCTGTATTTTGAAGTTTTTGAACTCTATTGTTCTTAGATTTGAATAACTATTTCTGAGTCAAAGAGCGTAAATTGTAAGTACTTACGGATCACTGATTTCTGCTTGCAGGTTGTCGAAGGTGTAAGTTTTATTATTCGTGATTTTGTATGCTTGAGATTCTGTTCAGTTATCGTTTTTGTGCTTAATTAACCTTAGTTAGAATAGATTATTTGGATCGGAATGTATTTCGTGAACTTCACAGTTATTTAAGTTTATTCTGAATTCAATTCTTGCAATCAGCGTTAGCAACGCATTCAACAACCATATTGCTTTTTGGAGTGCTAAACTGTAGAGAGTTGGAACCTTATCCTTCAGTTTCCCTGTATCGATCCATCTGTTGCTCCATAAACGTAGTCAAGAAAAGGACTTCCTTACCTTCCATTCATAGTAGTCTTGATGACTAGTAGTTTGAAGCCTATCGATCCATCTGTTGCTCCAGAAACGTATCTTTCTTCCATTCCCCACCTTTAGCCTAATATGATTCTAGAAATCCTCTCATCACTTGCAAGTATGTTTCCAGAGCGGGACAATGTTGAAGGATGTTCACTGGATTAGAGGTCTACTGATCTTTTTGTCACATTCAGTGATAATAAGCTCTTTACATAACTCCTCTCTGTTATTATTCAGTCTCCAGATCCACTAACCTAAGTTGCTCGGACTCTTCAAAAATGTCTACGGGTGCGTGTCGGATCCTCCAAAAATAGTGTATTTTTGAAGGATCCGACATGGGTGCGGCAACATGTTTGGAGAGTTCGAGCAACTTAGCCACCAACAAATCAAGTTCTTATTGTGATGCTTGCGTTATCAGTAGTCCAGTACCTTCTTTATTTCTCGGCACTATTTGCCATGTTAAAGGTGAAATCTTTTTCTACCTGAGTTTCCCTCCAATAAAAACTCAATCTTAAAGCTGTTAGTGATGCTTGCGTTATCAGTACCTTTTTTATTCCTCGTCACTGGTTTCCATGTTAAAAGGTGAAATATTCTTCTATCTGAGATTCCCTCCTATAAAAATTCATTCTTAAAGCTGTTAATTTTTTTTCTCAACACTTGCTGGTATACGCATGAGAGGCGTCATGTAAGTAGGATGTCATCAAGAACACTTTTCACCAGCATAAGCCTTCCATTGAAAGACCGGTACTTTTTTTTCCAAGGGGTGAGCTTGTTCAAGCACTTACCAATAACACCTTCCCTTACTGATTTATCTTTATGTCTGACACCCAAGTCACCAAAGGTCCCCAGATATATAGTAGGGAATTTCTCAATTCAGCATCCCAAGATATCAGCTAGCTCCTGATTATGATTGTCTGAATTTGCAGCAAAAACATTGTTCCTTGCCAGGTCTATTTTAGGGCCAGAAATAGCCTTAAATGCAAGCAGAATGGCTCTTGAAAGATTTGATATTTATGAAAAATTATTAACCTCTTCCACTCAGGGGCGGATGCACAACATAAAGTGCGGGTTCCCGTGAACCCATAACTTTCGTCCGGTTCTTGAATTTATAGTGAAAAAACTAGTAAATATATAAGAATTATAAGTTGGGAACCCACAAACAAAGTGTGTTATTGGTCTAGTGGTAAAAATTATAAGTTGGGAACCCACAACCTTTAAATTCTAGATCCGCCTCTGCTTCCACTAATTTTCTAGTATTTTCAATAGCTATATATTTACTCCAATACTTTTTTGTTTATTTTACATTTTCCTAACTTTTTGTGGCGTTGGGTTATCTTTATAACATTTTAGCTGATTTAGAAAGATTATACGAATAAAGTGAGAGATATGAGAATGAATTCTTGTGAAAGGAGACACTAATATTATAATATCATTATAATTCAGGGCATGGGTTTGTGGACATTGTTTGAGGGTTGCCTGCTTCTTGCAAATGCACTTGCAATATTGAACGAAGATCGTTTCCTTACTCCGAGAGGATGGAGCTTCCAGGAATATTCAGGGGTCCGGAGAAATTCATTCAAGGGCCAGCTACTTGGTCTTATTTATGCAACTCAATATCTGAGAGTTGTTCTCATACTCCTCAACACACTCTGTATTGTTGTAAAGTTTGTATCTGGATGATGATTCTTGGATTAGGTATGCATGTTTATGTTTAACTTGGTTGCTATATTTCGAGCTTGAGGTGTATTTTGTCAATTATCTCGTGTTATAAGTTAACAGAAGGGCCAGGAGAACATTCTGGAGTGAATTCAGGAAATTGTTTTTCTTTACAAATGCTACATGTGGAGTTGGCGTGATATTTAACTTTTGAAAAAATCTTGGGATCCTAAAATAACGTATCCTGAACTAGCTGATATCTTTTATGCGTCATGTCTCTGACTATGTCCATGATATGATACAGTGGGTGAGACAGTTTCAGTCTGCAATATCAGGAGTTCCCATTGTACCATTTATGTACTTCTCTCCTTTCCTTGGGTTGGGGGTTGTTGTTCAACACAAAGCAGTCTGCCGGTGACCAACTTTCCAAACTACAGTTTTAGATGAGATAATGTGCAACGATGCATTCAGAACTTGTCTTTGCTTTCTTATGCCATGACATTTTGTTTCACTTACAAGGAGATTGAGTAATAGAGTAGTTAGAATCAAATAGGATCAGCCATTTTGTTTAATGCATTTCATATTTATTAATAGCAGCATAAAATTAATTTCTTCATTTATAATCAGACCAGTCTGTTTGTTGAATCAATAATTTTTGTATTACAGACAATGAAAGTTCGATGGAAGGGTGCAGAAGCTTCCTCGAGGAAAAGCTGCAAATCTAGTCACAACTAATTTTTTTCTGTTAGTTTTAGATTAAAACTTATTTTCCGGTCTTTATGAACAGTTCTTGTGAAATAGGTCATCAGTGCAACACTACCTATATTCTTATCTTCTTAGAGTCTAAAGCTCTCTTTTAAGGTTGCTGCAATTTTTTGAATGCGTGTGAGATATTGTCCTGCATCTCTTCTTAGCATTTGCTTAACAGGACGTTGTTTCAATGTGTAACCAATTCTTGTGATTGGGAGGGAGTCTTGTAGTTAGGATTGTAATGACGATGTGTATAGACCCCCCATCTTTAACTTTAACCTTTCGTTGTTTTGAAAAACCCGAGCCTTGTTATGTAGTTTCATATGTTGACAGGTATCTTGCAATGCCAGATTCTATGCTTTTTAAAGATGTGTCAGTGTAGAACTTGTGTACACCCTTCACGGAATAGCTAAGCAGCCGGAAATACTAAAAATTTGAACTGCAGTGTGACGAAGTGTAAATGGCCTCTTGGCCTATATTGTGCGGACACTTCACTTTTGATGCCGCACCCGTGTCGGATTCTCTAAAAATACACTACTTTTGGAGAATCGGACACACCCATTGACATTTTTGAAGTGTCCAAGCAACATAGCTCTTGACTACTCTTGCTCAGTTGCCCATTCCTTACACCCCCTGTTAACACTGAGCAGGGGGCATTAGACTTTACTCTTTCTTGACTAGTATTCATTTTGGCCTTTCTAGCATAGTTATAATCATTTGGAGTATTTGCATCAGGTGCAACCAACTAAGGCCAGGTTTTAGAGTTTATTTCTATTAAAGTTGCAGCTCATGAACATTCTTCTACCCCTTATTAGAGTTATCTTTCCTGGAAATTTCAAGATAGAGATACTTGAGAGCAACATCAGGATTTGCTGTAGTGTATCTTGTATTTCCGCGCATGCTAAGCAGAGTTGGTTTTGGGTGTTCGTTATTCATTTATAACTCCCCCCCCCCTCTTGATTAGAGTCCTGATCAGGAGCGGAGCTAGTGTGCTAAGTAACTCGTTCTGGCAAACCCAATATCTTTTGCTAAGGATCTTGATCTGATATGAGTGCTCGTTTGTTAAGGACGGGGCACACTTGTAGTTGTTGGGGCTTATGGAGGTACGTTACTTGGGTCATGTCATAAGCCAATGTTGTGTAGAGTTCCACTGTTTTGTAGATGCACTGAAAATCAATATTAGCATGCAAAGACATCAAATTTGGAATTATCCTTTTATCTTCCGTTTCCGTTAATGGAAGATTCAGTGAATTTTTGTTCAATTAGACATTTTTTTTACCTATATAACTCGAAATTATGACATGTTTGTTTGAGTTAGCATACTATATAATAGTGTAATCCTTTGTTTTGCTAAATACCATATATATAAAAAAGACTTCCTTGTTGGATCTTCACCAAATTCTTTATTCAATCTTTTGCTTGCTTCAACCTCTTTAATAAAGTTGAGAAAGAAAAATAACTATGGCCTTGTATTATGACTTAAGGGTTAATAGTTAGTAGTAGCTTTTTTGGTCACTCAATATTGATAATTTTTTTATTTTGATTCTTGTGATATTGGATTCAACGCATTTAAATTTCAATTAATTAAGATATGTATGTTTAATCCATTGAACTTATACTACATTTGAAGAATTTTTAGAACCATACTACCATGAAACGGGGAGCTGTGTTAGAATCTCAAGCAAAATGATGGAAAGTTTGTTCAATCAATTAAAGATAAAATATGAGTACTTCCTCCATTTCACTTGTGTTTGTCTAGTTTTGATTTGACATAAAATTCAAAAAAATAAAGAATTAAAGCGAGAGTGCATCCAAAAGCTTGAGAAGAGTACTCGCTTTAGCTGAAACAATTATAGGTGTCAATCGACGGATTTCATTAGTGAGGTACTTTTTCGTGTGCCATATGTACTGAGATTGTTCGGAAGGTCCAAACCCGGTGACAAAATGGTTTTTAAATCCTCTGATTTTAATTGGAAAGTTGTATGTGCATTTGTTAAAATTGGTCTTGGGCCTAACTCACACCCCAAAAGCTAGCTCATGAGGAGGAGGATTGCCCAAGCCTTGTAAGGAGACCAACGACCCCTTAAACCGATGCGGGACTCCAACACCCCGCACGTCCAGGACTGGACATCGGGTCTAACTCACACCCCCAAAAGCTAGCTCATGAGGAGGAGGATTATCCAAGCCAACGAAATCAAGGACCCTTTAATCCACTGATGTGGACTCCAACAACATTCAGTTTGTAAAGTGCCCCATATGTACTGAGATTGTTCGGGAGGTCCAAGCCCATCGACAAAATGATTTTTGAATCCTTTGATTTTAATCGGAAAGTGTATGTACATTCAGTTTGTAACGCAAAGCAAAACAAACAAATTGAAACACTATTAATGTGTAACTTGAAAAAAATAAACAATAAAAATGAAAAGAAAAAGATTTAAAGAAGAAGCAAAGTGGCATTTACAAGACTTGTGGGTGGTAAAAGGAAAAACCAATAAATTTCTTTTCTCTGTAAATTCGTTTTAATTCCCTTTTCCTTATCCAGTCTATATCTCTCCACAACAACAACAATGGCGTCTTCTTCTTCTTCTTCATTATTACTCCCATCTCTTACTTCCATATTCTCTTCACCTAAACTTCCATTGCCCTTTTTCACCAAAAGGGTGTCCAATTCTGCCCAAATCTTGAAAGCCCAAACTCTAGAATTCTCTGGCTCGTTTTTCGAGGGTGGATTTGGAGGAGGAAGCAATGATGAGCCACCAACTACACCATGGTCAGGTATTACAGCAGTTGAAGATAAAGAGGAACCGCAGTGTCCACCTGGGTTACGACCTTATGAAACTATGATGGTTTTGAGACCTGATATGTCTGAAGATGAAAGACTTGCTCTTACTCAGAGATATGAAGAGGTAAAAAAATTTGTTTTTTATTATGTGTTTTTGCTAATTTGTTTTGATAATTCTTGAAAGACTTGCTCTTACTCAGAGATATGAAGAGGTAAAATATGTGTTTTTTTAATGTGTTTTTGTTAATTTGTTTTGGTAATTCTTGAAAGACTTGCTCTTACTCAGACTCGTCCCAAATTTACTAATTTGATTTCTCATTTTACTTGTCATTTTTCATTAATCAAGACAAAAACAGTTTTTTTTTCCTTAGTATTAATTGTTTTTTCTTCAAATTAAAATATAAACATCCTTTAATAGGGATACTATAGTAAAGTAGCTGTGTTATTAATTGTTTTTTCTTAATCAATGTGCAATGTCAAATTGAGACTAGTAAAATGGGATGGAGGGAGTATGAAGAGGTCAAAAGATGTGATTTTTATTATATGTTTTGATAGTAGTGTGTTGTGCTTCTTTAGTTTCTTGTCCTTCGATTTTTGTTTCTCTTGGAGAGATGAACGAGAACGTAACTCACCGTATTAGTGTAGGGTGGATGAAATGGAGGCTCGCTTTCGGGGTTTTGTGTGATAAAAAGGTGCCTCCTAAATTTCAAGGGAAGTACTATAGAGTGGTGGTTAGACCATCATTGTTGTGTGGGACGGAGTGTTGGCCAGTCAAGAACTTTCATATTCAAAAGACGAAGGTGGCGGAGATGAGGAAGTTGCGATGGATGTGTGGGTTTACTAGGAGAGACAAGATTAGAAATGTGGTGAGTGGCTTTGGTGGAAGACATGATGCGGGAAGCGAGGTTGAGATGGTTCAAGAATGTGATGAGGAGGTGCCCGGATGCCCCAGTACGGAGGTGTGAGAGGAGGTTGACTATGGATGGATTAAGGCGTGGTAGAGGTAGATCGAATATATATTGGCGGGAGTTGATTACCGAGGAAATGACCCTAGATAGGAAGGTGTGGAGGGCGCAAATTAAGGTACATGGGTAGGAGGTAGGGTGAGTCTCTGCTAGTAGAAAGGTGTGCTTTGTCTTATTATCTGTGCTTGTCTTGGTCTTGAAGTTTTGGTGATGTTTGTTGTTTTGGATAGGTCGAGTGTAGTTTTGTTGTTTTTTCATTGTGAAAGGATGGAAGCATGAGAGCAAAAGAAGTTTCGAGCTTACAATTGATAATTTAAGCACAAGATTGTCAGACAATAATACTTGCCCTTTTTTGGTCTATTCATTTGAATACCATTCTTTGGAAATCTGAGCTTTCGACCTACTAACAACTTTGGGTGCATAATTCGACGTTACGCTATAATTTAAGCTGACACGGACATGATCTAAGTACAAAGAAAGCTACTCTCAGTTTATGCTTTACTTGAGCCGATGGTCTATTAAGAACTGTCTCTCTACCTTCTCAAGGCAGGGGTAAGGCTGCGTACACACCACCCTCCCCAGACCCCACGTGTGGGATTACACTAGGTATGTTGTTGTTGCTTGTTCCTACGTAAAAACTTCCATTTTAAACTTAATTCTTTTTTACCATCTGTTTTTTGAGTCCAAAGGTCTTGCTCTGATGACTAATACCACCTTATCATTCTTCCTTGCGGACATTGATAATAATCGTATTTTGGTTTGCCCATCTCATTTTTGACGTTAAGTTGACGTCTATTAGAAAAATAGGCATGTGCAAAACTGCAGAGAACAATGATAAATTACTTACTATCCGTCATCTTTAGAATGCAAATGATTGGGGAAACTTTCATTTTGTTAAATGCCTGATAAACAGAAGATAGAAAAAAGTCGAGCATCCGCACATTTTTGTTTTGTACTATGTTTGTTCCAACGTTTACAGCATTTCAGCTTGCCTACAGGTCAATCAAATCGACATACTGGTAAGTTCCAATGTTCCCCATGTTTTGTGTTTTTTCTCTTAACCAGCTTCTCCGTCTAACCAATCAAGAAACTCACTTCGACATGGTCTTAGAGCAGGCTCTCTTTGGCACCCATTATCAAAAAAGGATTTTTCGCGTGCCTGACTCATAAGAAATGAATTAAGCCCGCATGTGAGGGACAATATGAAAGTATATGACCGTCTCATCTAAAAGCTTACATTATACACTTATCGTAACTGTGTTGTGGATTTAACAGTTCTAATATCAACTTCATTTGCACACGGTACTGGCTATTTGGCTAAGTGTTTTATAAGTCGTTCATCCTTTTGTCTTTCTTTCTCTTGGGCAGTTGCTGGTTGCTGGTGGTGGGATGTACGTCGAGGTCTTCAACCGAGGGGTTATTCCACTTGCATACAGCATTAGGAGAAGAAACAAAGCTGGAGAGACGAATACATACTTGGACGGGATTTACCTCTTGTTCACTTATTTTACTAAACCCGAATCCATTAGAGACCTCGAGGCAACGCTGATAGCTGATGATGATGTTATCCGATCGTCCACTTTCAAGATCAGGAAGAGGAAATACTAGTTTGGTTAGTTAGCTTAATTCGTATCTGTTCGTTCAGCTGTAAAAGACGATAGCACAGAGGAGGCAAGTTTTCCTCATCGCGCCTTTCAGATGTTTAAGTAATTACACTTTTTGCAAAGTAAAACAGTATCAAGTTGTAATATTCTTTTATATTTACTGAGAGTTGTCATTACATTCTGCTTTAGTATTATCCAATTTGGCTCTTAAATATATAATAGTAGAGCATTATTGAGCACTTGATCCTTGATTTTTTACTTTTCTGATCTCTTTGGTTGTCAAGTCAGATTACCATTTCTCTTATTTATAGAATTTTTAACATGACAAGGTGGACTAATGTAACCCTATGGTGTGGCCTAGTGGCAATGAAGTGGGAAGGCAAAACTACTGGCTGATTTCTTTTCATTATCCAAGTCGTGGCTTGTGCTAGTTGGAGGTAGCAGGTACCACGTGGAATTAATCGAGGTGCGCGCAAGCTTGACTGATCTCATAGTTCACAGTTTCCCTTTCACTCTCTTTACCATTTGGTTTTAACACAACCCAACTTCTTCATCAGGTAACCTGCTGATTCAACACATTCTCCGCGGCATTTTGCCCGTAAAGAACCAGCATCTCCTTTACTTGAAAATGAGTTTCGCCTTCTCCTCTGGAGATCCAATGTAGCTCACTTTGTGTTCTACCTCTGTCTTCACTGGCGTAGCTCACTTCGCTTTCCACCTTTGTCTTTCATCGAGGCTTATACTTCATCAATGTCGTTAAAATTTGGTGATTGGTTCTCTCTTTTTGTGTTTCGTGATATAGACATTTGGTTCAAATTTGTATTGATTGCATTAAGACAACAGTGTTGGCTTCCACCAGAACATTTGACATAAAACTAGTCATTTTATGATTGATTGCTAAGAATTTTTCCAAAGTCACATTACTTTATACTGGTAGATAAGTTTATTATTTTTCTGATTTCTTTTGATATATGGAAAATCTTGAGAATCTAATTTAATGGTGTAGTTTGAGGATGACCTCATTTCCCACTTCAAGTGAAGGATTATTGAAATGATCAAGAGAATCTCCTCCATTATATCCCACATAAACAAAAAACTTTATTCCAAGAAAATGCCCACATTAAGTGAAACTGCATCTTGTAAAGTTGTTGGAAAAGGATTAGTTATAGATTTAAAATTAGTACTAGTAAATAGAGACATAAAGAAAGACCAAGTAGGTTTACATAAAAGGCAGAGGCGGAGCCAGAATTTCAACTCAGGGTTCAATATTTGAGAAAATCTAGCCGAATGGAGTACAACAACTACTATAATAATTTTAATCATGTATAAATAATAAATTTTTCCGTCCAAGACGGTTCAGATGAACCCCTACCAACGGGCCGGCTCCGCCCCTGATCTAAGGATGTTAGCTTAATTGCCAATAAAGTGAAAATGTAAGAGTTGATTCAGTCACCACGATATCGACAATAAAGTAAGAGCTAGTAGGTTTGGCATGGTAGAAGTTAGAACAATATTTGAAGATATTTCATATCAATAATTTGCTAATTTAGATTAGTTAATGTAATTAGTGATCACCCCGTCATTAGCGGCTAGTGCTCATTACAAGGAAACAAGATCTTGCACTAATGCATACAGGTCTTGTAACAATTGGTAAACTTGTCTTCATATGTAAAGTTGAATCACTTTATGATCACATGATTAAATTCATGTCTTTTTTTTTTTTTTTATCCTTTGGCTTGACTTAAAGGTCAATCTCCTAGGTTGCAAGTGTTCTTTTTTCTTTTTAAAATATGGTGCTGAAGAAGTCGGTTTACACACATTTCAATTATTTTATCGAATATCTGTTATCTCTTGCACTAGTATTATATCAAGTTCCATGTCCATCGACGATGACAAGAAGAGATCACTTAGTATTTTTGTCTTTAAGTATCCCGGTTTCCCATAATTTTCATCTCTTAGACGACTATTAACACAAGCCATGAGCTAGATCATAATATTCTGGTAAATTGACAGTCAACGTAAAAGTAGTTTAACTATGATAAGTATTATTAAAATGACATGAATAGAGCAAAAATGGCTACATAGGGCAGCTCGGTGCCCTAAAGCTCCTGTTATGCGCAGGATCTGGAGGAGTACCCAACCATAAGGATCTATTGTACGCAGTCTTACCTTGTATTTCTACGAGAGGTTGTTTCCAAGGCTTGAACTCGTGACATTTTGGTCACGTAACAACAACTTTTACCAGTTACTGCAAGGCTATCCTTCAGAGCAAAAATGGCTACATATTCTATTTAATTTGGGATTAAAGCGTAGTTATTGATTTACTTGTTTGAGCATATCCCTTTGTTTTGGTGGATGGAGAGTGCAAATATGATATGACATTTCAGAGTTTATGGATGGACCCCTTTTTTATGGTATCAACAGCAAGTGATAGGTGCATGTTATATAGGGGCCACTATAGTAGCGTACTATATTGCTAGGTATTTTCCAGATAAGAAAAAGTTCATTTATGTGATACTTTCAAGTGTAGTTTGTGGAGGAACCACTCATTTTGTGTATGTCAAACAGAATAAATTCCAAATTTGTTTAGATTATGCAAAGAAATTATCACTATTAATGATTTATTCTCTCTAAGTTTTGATGAAAAAGTTATTCGATATTTGTATTGACGCTAGAAAACAAGTACAGGATCATGAAATAGTGCAGTGACACTATGGCGAAGCTAGCTTTACCCAAAGTGAGTTACTTAACATCTCTTTATCAAAAAATTGGCCCAATAAAAGGTAAATTAGGCTTATCTGATCAGTGTACACCATCTTATGAAGTTGATTGATTATCAAACTTAGAAATCATAAATACATAAATTTGTTTGTTTGGGACTCTTGTCAAAATACTAGTGAGAATATTTTGTATACACTCTAGGGAAAAGGGTAAAATATACATCTTTCCTATGTGACCAGGGTAGAGTTGTTGTCATGTGATCAGGAGGTTAGGGGTTTCAGTCTTAGAAACAATCTCTTGCAGAAATGTAAGGTGAAGTTATGTACAATAGACCCTTGCGGTCGGGCACTTCCTCGAACCGTGCGCATAGCGGGAGCTTAGTGCACCGAGCAACCCTTTTTTCCCTATATTAGAACAATCTATGCTTCTCGTTAGCAAATCGTTTTGTATTTGTCCTTGATTTTAATAAAGTTTCAATCTGAAGTATAACGAAGGTAAGGTAGAGGGTAAATATGGACCCTTTTTTCGAAATATTTTGACACAAAATCCAAACTCTAACTCTGTTAAAATCAAGATTAACAAATACGAGATGATTGGCTAACTAAAAGAGTATGACAAATACGTTATATGACTTGTGTATAGTTTTCAACTATGTTGCTCGGATTCTTTAAAATTATCGACGAGCGCATATCAAATCTTTCAAAAGTAGTAATATTTATTTTCTTTTAAAGATCCAATACGGATATATATGACCAATATTTTTTTTAAATTCTACTCATTAGGAATATGGTGACAAAGTTTATCATTATCATTATTTATCTGTTCCCAAAGAGAGAACTATGATTGAACCTTATACTAAAAAAAATAAAGATGAAAAGAGTGGAATGAGGGACCTAGATAGTTGAGGAGGACTTCTCTTTATATCTTTTTATATGTATAAAATCTTAGTGGCAAATTATAAACAAGTCACATCACTTAAAAAGTGTAAATAAAGTAATCATACAATGTTGATCACTTAATTGATCCTAAAAGCACTTGCACATTTTTCAAATTTTAATTAAAATCCAAAATATAAACACCCCTTTTTTTCATTTTATTCTAATAAGTACAATGTTTTCTTGATCTTGATTTGTATATATTAAGCTTATAGCTTATGATCTTTTTCCATTAAACTTAGTTTTAAGAGTTTGTATTATCAATGGGGTTACCTGAATCTCCTAGCCCACCTCATTTGTATCCTCAAGCACTTCAACTTAAACTTTATCAAGCTTTCATTTTCTCAATCCCAATACTTTTTTCTATAATCTTGTTTCTTTTGTTTTACTTGTTTTATCTTAAAAGAAGGGCTTCTATTGGTTCTAATTCTAATGTTGCAATACTTCCAAGAAGTTCAAATCAAGCTATTATTCATGTTAGTCTCTTCTTGAGTTCTATGTTGCTCGGATTCTTCAAAAACGTATGACAGGTGCGTGTCGGATCATCCAAAAGTGGTGTACTTTCAGAGGATCCAACATGGGTGCGGGAGCGTTTCTGGAGAGTCCGAGCAACTTAGCTTTAAGTTTCATGTTTGTTTCAAGAACCATAGTTAAGTTTTTGAGTTGTATGTTGCTCGGATTCTTCAAAAATGTATGACAGGTGCGTGTTGGATCATCTAGAAATGGTGTACTTTCGGAGGATCCAACATGGGTGTGGGAGCGTTTTTGGAGAGTCCGAGCAACTTAGCTTTAAGTTTCATATTTTTCCAAGAACCATAGTTAAGTTCTTGAGTTCTATGGTGCTCGGATTCTTAAAAAATGTATGACTGATGCGTGTTGGATCATCCAAAAGTGGTGTACTTTTGGAGGATCCAACATGGATGTGGCGGCGTTTTTGGAGAGTCCGAGCAACTTAGCTTTTAAGTTTCATATTTTTTCAAGAACCATAGTTTACAAACTTAAAAGTTTAATCTTTCTAATTTGCTAATAGTTTTTTTTTGTTGTTGTTGTTTTGCAGGGTGATGTAGATATAAAGGGGATGCTCAAGAACAAGCTTCCAATAATACTATTTGATGAAGATTCAATGATGAGGGATTCACAGTAAGTCGAATTTTTATCTGGTCTTTTATTTCACTTTTGTCTGAGTGATGTAGTCCTCCTACTTGATGAATTCAATTCGCCATCTATGTCTTAACAACAACAACAACAACAAACCCAGTATATTCCCACATAGTGGGGTTTGGGGAGGGTAAGATGTACGCAGTCCATACCAGTACCACTACCTCCGGAGAAGTAGAAAGACCGTTTCCGATAGACCCCCGGCTCGCCATCTATGTCATAGTAATCGCAAAAAGCAAACTTTATGTGTCACAAGTAGGCACCAGGTTCTTTACTTTTTGGTGGCGCGGAGGACTTTTCTGCATCATAACACACGCCGCGACTACCTTTTTACCTTGATATTGTTGGAGTTTGTGTCGAAAAAGCAATTGCTCGCTAAATCCATGTCAAAACAACAGAACTAAATATGCTATACTTAAATTGATATAATAACCTTATTAGTGATATAAGCAAAGTAGTTTTAGTAGATTGTGCCTGGATTCTGAAGTTAAGTGCAATGAGAACTTCAAATAATGCTATACAATATTGTCATTCTATACTAAAATGGAACGGTGAGGATTCATATAGCCGACCCCAACTGTCATTCTGTTACTAACATTATGAGAAAATCTCACAGGTGTTGTGTTTGCTTGGGAGAATTTGAGATCGAAGAAGAGTTACACCAGCTACCATCTTGTAAGCACATTTTCCATGTGGAATGCATACGCCATTGGCTTCGTTCAAACTTCTCTTGTCCACTCTGTAGACGCCATGTCATTTTTACCAGCAAAAATCCGCAACCTTCACAACAGCCTGATTCAAGTAACAACCCTCCGAGTATCATCGATGAAGAAAGAGAACAACACGATACAACGGTTAGCAGAGAAGATCAGCATGTCGTGACAATTGAAGAATTGTCTAGTGCTAGTAGTTCCTCCTCTAGCAGTGTTGACAACAATATTGAGAGAGATTTTTCAAATGTAGATGCTCTTGTTATTAGTATTAATAAGGCTCCTAATACATGAATGTCAATCAGAGACATTTTCTCTGGTAAAATTGGAACGATACAGAGAAGATTTGTGTTGGTCCCTGCACAAGGATGACGCACACAAACCGAGAAATGGTACAGATATGAGGGACTGCTTAATTTTGCTGCATTTTCTGGAATTGTATATATGGCATTGGGAGCTTAGGATGGTGCTCATCTTTCACTTGGAAGGCACACAAAAGTGTTGCATATTATAGTTTATATATAGAAATTAGAATGTCAATCTTTTTTAGTTTTGATAAGACGCATGACAGTCAAAGTCTTTTTCTGGGCGGAATAAAACGAATATGTGAAGTTGAGGTTGGAGAAAAGCTTGTTAGAAGTCGATTTTTTTTACATATGAACAGACAAAAAGGTTTGTGAAAGTTGAAGATTCGCAATTATAAGTTCAAGATTGGGAAATTTTCACTCATAAATCTCCAAAATAAAAAGAAGTACAACAATTTTTACTCTATGAGATCTCCATGATGCTTTTATTTTTGAATATATCAGCTAAATATAATATTGGGTTCTTCAACTAAACTAAGTAATAAGACTACAAGAACAATAACAAAAGTATTACACATTTCTTAGAAGAAAAGCAAATGGCATATAGAGAATACTAGCAAGAAATGTGGAGAAAATAGTGACCCTTTGTTGGCATTCTTCCTTTATCACTTCTCAAAACCATACCTTCATAAATTGGCAAACAATTTATGGCAACAAAACAAGCAATAAACATTTGGATAAATAGACCATCCAAACTTTGATCACCCTTGAAAATTTGTGCTATTGATGTGAGGAATGCTACTAAATTGATGATTGATGTTGTTGCAAGTGTCACGAACATAGGCGAAACAACCCCAAACTCGAAAATTCCTTGATGGTACCTTTTACCTTGGTCGTTATCGACTGCTTTGCTTGTAACATTGAACCCTTGTGTTGATTTGCCTAAGTGTTTAGTTAAATACTCAATCGTTCCAAATAGGTGACATGATAATCCCCTTATCATCCACATTCTTTGGTCACTCCACCACCTTCGAAATGTCCCTTGATAAGACATAAAAACTAAACAATCTTGTCCATATGCTCCGAGGAACATAAAAACGTATAAGAAAAACCATGAGTCTGAAACCTGAAATTCAATACAAAAAGAAATGTGTTTTTTAGATAGTCATACATTATGTCTACGGACTTTGAATAATAATAAGGTTAATAACACTTTTGGTCCCTAGTGAAACGCCCCGAACTTTGGCCCTTGCAAATTTCTTGAGTTTCGAACTTTTTGTTCATCTTACGACTTACACCATAAGTCGTATGGTGTGGTGACGGGTCTAGGGACCCTAGTCGTATGTTGGTCAGTGTGTTGTTGACCAAGTTTTGTTCTGGTTACGAGAGACTCCATATGAGTCATATGGTCATGTGACGAAAGGGTTAGGGTCCAATCGAATGTTGTCCAATATTTAGCCCTTGGTGTTCTGCTTTGGATAGACCTTACCAGTGACGAGTGGGGCAAGAGAGTCGTAAGTTGGACAAAGTGGGGTGTCCAACCTTATGTTCTGGTGACGCCTTGATGATACCAATTGTATGTTGTGGTGACGAGTTGGAGGGTCAACTCGCAACCACCTGCAGGTTTCTACAGCTTTAAGCTTGGGGTAATTTGGACATTTTCCACAAAGCTCTTTAACACCCCATGTCTTATAATACAAATTGGGCATTCATTCTACACATAGCAAGATTAAAACACTCTCTAACTCTTTCTAAGGGCTTCAAGATGAAATTCTCTCTGTGAATCTTCGTAACTCAGGCATGTGACTCTTCCCTCATTGTCAGTTCACTAAAATCATATGGTTAGAGCATGATTCATGAGTCATAAATGGTGGCTTTGAAAATCACGGTTGAGGGTTTGAATGTATAATGTTGAGTATTGTTTTCTCATAGTTTAAATTATATGCTTTGATAATGGTTTTGCACTTGTGGATATATAAGAATTGTGATTTAACAAATGGGTCATGTTTAACCCTAAATTTTGTTGAATTTTGGCTTTGATAATGGTATGTCCTCAACCTGTTTGTGAAATTGTCAATGAGAATGATCGTCACAAGTCTAAACTGTGTTTTGAACTAATGCTTAGCTTGAGAATGTTAATGAAGGATGAGTGGATTTGTAAAGGTCTTGATGACCATAAATTGAATTGAATTGTAAAGGTCTTGATGCCCGCTGAGGTGTCGATGGATCATTCGAGTACATGTCACAATCCAATGTCAATATTATTGGTGCATTTGTCATGATTCCCGATACTCGAAGCTATCACAAGAAGAAATTAATCGTATTCAGTACAATAACATATTCAGTGTAAGTGGGGTCTGAGGAGGTTATTTCCGATATACACTCTCCTCGATCAAGACAAAAACAGTGTAGAAAAAAGACGTCAGGGAAGTATTGATATTTTTACTTACCAAAGCATTGAGGGCACCTGCTTTAAAATGATGAGGGGAACTTTTGTTTTTTTCTCTTGAAAGATGTATAAGATTTGGCATTCCATGACCTGTTATGTCTTTGTCTTTGCCACTTTCTAACAAAACCTAAACCAAGCAATTTATTAAAAGGAAAAGTCATATAGATGATATTGCCAAATTAATCACCAAATATTAGGTTTCAAATGAGAGGTTTACAATTAAAGGCAAACTACTGAATTTTGATAATCCTACATATTTGTGATACATATGATACCCCAGTCAAATCACATATTGGAAAGTACAGAAAAAATATTGGATGTATAAAGAAATAAGCCTAAGACTTCAGTGACGCATTTTAACGCCACGTAGGATTAGGTTCAAAACGACAATATCACAAGTGAGTTGAACTGTTACCATTATATGTTTTAAGAAAGAATTTTTGAAACAAATGATAAGTTGCTATGACAAATTAACCTGAACAATAGAAGGGTAATTATGACGAGTAAATCCAGCAGTCGAAAATTTTGTAAAAGCTTGAAGCTCTTCGTCGTTGTTAATATAATCTTCATCAACTTTTCCCCTCTCTATCACATTTTCTATCCTTGTCTTCATGCTTTCGTACATCAGCTGCACATATAATATAATAATAAAATAGGGTTCGAATCTTGTTGGAGAATAAGTACGATACTATTACTTCATCTTCCATATGGTGTGGGGTGGGAAAAGTGCAAATTAAATATGCTCAAATTAAAATTATGTATAATATTACTACATTAGCAAGAAAAAGAAAAACACTTATTTTATCTCCTTTTTTTCAAAAAATTATATCACGCGAATATGAGGGAAAAGATTAATTTCATATTTTTATTAATATAAATTTGTTGAAGCTCCTTTAACAAAATAGTAAAAAGGGTTCAACCGTAGTAGATGTAATATCACAAATACATGTGCATGTCTTTGAGATACATGCATCTACTACGATTGAACCAAATATCTTAACCATCGAATATCTTAATCATGTATCCGACTTTTTTCTTTTAATAGTGTCATATGTAATATTGAAAATTAGTAGTAGAAGGAGCAATTGGACTATAAAATCGTATGTCCCTACAATTATTGATATAGACAATGAATAAACTAAAATATATCATAAATAAACGTAGTTAGATCTGGTACGTTATAACATAATAATTGATACCATCTATTCCCAATCTTTGCAGATACATTAAATTTAAATGTATATCGCACATTAATGTATTTTTAAAAGATCTAAAATATGTTGGGTAATATTTTTAAAGAGTGAATAACATAATTATGATTTTGTAATATCAAAAATCAACTACATAATCAGTTAAGCTACATTGATAATTTAATTTTGTTATAGCAATAGATTGTTTGCTTTATCTCTCAAGTCCAATATTTACTAAATTCCAGTGAATTGAACTTAAACACTTCATATAACATTATCTCATTAGAATTGATAACATAAGGCTTAGCCTCCCTTTGCTTGTACTTATTCACGTTGAGGATTTTTATTTTATTATTAATAAAAAATCATTAAACTCTATAGACAGCAGATTGAAACAACTGAAAATAAAACTTAAAAATTTGAAAAATAAAATAAAAAATACTTACATACCTTAATTTTCTGTGTCTCAGAATTTTCTGTGTAAGTACAACTGAAATATGCATATGGACACCTTTCAATTATATTATTTTCGGGAAAATTTTAGAAATAGCAACTCTGTAGCCTTAATTATAACTTTTATAGCAACAGTTTCATAATTACGAAAAGTAGCAAATTGTATTTTGTATTTAAGTAAAATGTTGCTATATAAATACATATACAAATATATATGTATTACTCATAAATACATATGCACAACAGGAAAATACATATTCTTCTATTATTATGAAGTGGGTAAAATATTGCTACTTTTGCTATAAGTTGTAATTTTGAAAAAGTGTTGTTATTTATTGTAATTATAGTCTTAAGGATGCTAGTTTCTGTAATTTTTCCTTATTTTCCCTACAAAAAGGCAACCAATATACAACAAAATTTGCAGCTTCCATAAAAGCAAACAACTTAAGCTCTGATCCTCCATCGTCCGATACATAAACTGAAAGTTTTTCGATAGGATAATAATTATATGTCATAACTGATAACGCTGTGTTAACAACGTTTAATGGAGGTTCCTTATAAGGATCCGCTGTGCAAATAAATATATCGAGTGCTGGTAAATTATTATTACTATACTTTTTTATTTTTTGGGGACATTGTTTACGTGTGATAGGACGCATACGAAACGATTGAGTAGTTGACCGCATGAAAGCTAAAATTAAATCGGAAATTATAATAGAAATATATATGAAGAAAGTGATAAAGGAATAATTATTGGAGGAATATAAGAGTTTTTGTATGTGGCAGTAGAAAAGAGCATGGATGGCAAAAAGGTAAATAAGTGCAAATGCACGGTTGAGGATGAGCTGTAGTGGCTTCACTACGACGGAGTGAAGCGTAGCTCCGCCGTTAACGGTGGTTCCGGTGACGGCAACGGCAACGGCGGTTGTGGTTTCCATTTCTGTCTGATATATTAGAGTTGATGGAGCTAGTGAAATTATATTGTGGTGAGAAGTATGGCTATTTATAGCAAAGATTCCAAATTTTTTTTTTCCATTTTCCATCCGGGTGTTCGGTACCCGCATTGGAGTCTGACTAATCCGGATTCGCGCCAGGTAGGGCCCCGTTCGGGGGTAGTGCTCCTTACCAAGGCTTTTTCCATGCCCAGGGCTCAAACCGAGACCTCTGGTTAAGGGAGGAGCAACCCCATCCACTGCACCACATCCTTTGGTGGTCATTCCAAGTTACTTTATAGTTGGTGTGTCGAGAAAAACTTCGAGTCAGATTGGATCGGTTATTTTTAAAATAGGTCTTTATTTATGTATCCTTTTGAAAAAAAATTGAGTTAATGGTTCAAAAACAACTAAAGTATTCTAATTTTTTTAGTTTTATACCTAAACTATCTAAGTATGTGAGTTTTCTACATGAACTAACATCAATTAGTTGACAAAACACACTTAAAGTATTAATGACTCATTTTTCCTAACTGAAAGCTCAGATATGAAACTCAAACAATTAATAGTTTAAGTGTCTTTTGCTAACTAATTAATAATAATTCAGGTAGAAAATTCATACACACAAAAATTTAGATATAAAATCCAAAACTGAAATATTTTAGGTGTATTTTTTACCCTTCGCTCTAAAAACAAAAAGTGTAGTAGTACAGTTATTTAGCAAATCTAGGTTGATTTGTAAAAAATTAGGTGATTTTTTTTATTTTTTTTTATTTGATAGAGAATAAAAAGAAAATATTATCTTAAAGTTATTTTATGTAATTTAGACAATAAGACAAATATAGTAGAGGGTAAGGGTTGACTAGGGATGGAAAAAATAAGAGTAAATGTCGTTAGTTAAAAGTAGTTTTACGGATGTAAGGGTTGACTAGGGAACGACATACGTTGTCAGATACTAAATTTATCTTTTCAGCAGTATTTCTCTATTTCCACATAGAGAACTATGATTGAATCCTATGCTAAAAAGATGATGAGAAGAGTCGAATGAGGAATAAAATTATTATTAATGTTCTCTGATGAAATTTTATGATCAAATAAATATTTAATGATACAAAGAGTTGATTCAAATACACTAAAATATAAGCAATGACAACATTAATCTGCACCAATGAGAGATGTCAACTAAATCAAATATTGCTTCTTCAACTAACCTAAGTAATAAGACTATAAGAACAATAACAAAAAGTCCCAAAGTAAAAAAAAAAAAAAAAAAAAAAACTTCTTTCGTATTACACATTTCTTAAAAGAAAATCAAATGCCATATAGAGAATACTAGCAAGAAATGTGGAGAAAATAGTGACCTTTGTTGGCATTCTTCCTTTATCACTTCTCCAAACCATACCTTCATAAATTGGCAAACAATTTATAACAACAAAACCAGCAATAAACATTTGGATAAATAGACCATCCAAACTTTGATCACCCTTGAAAATTTGTGCTATTGATGTGAGGAATGCTAATAAATTGATGATTGATGCTGTTGCAAGTGTCACGAACATAGGCGAAACAACCCCAAACTCGAAAATTCCTTGATGGTACCTTTTACCTTGGTCGTTATCGATTACTTTGCTTGTAACGTTGAACCCTTGTGTAGATATGCCTAAGTGTTTAGTTGAATATTCAATCGTTCCAAATAGGTAAGATGATAATCCTCTTATCATCCACATTCTTTGGTCACTCCACCACCTTCTAAATGTCCCTTGATAAGACATAAAAACCAAACAATCTTGTCCGTAAGCTCCGAGGAACATAAAAATGTACAAGAAAAACCATGGGTCTGAGACCTGAAATCAATAAAGGAAATGTGATTTTTTAGATAATCGTTATGTTATACACTGTGGTTATTGAAACTTAATTTACACTTTTGGTCCATGGTTATTGAAAAATTTGATTGTAGCCCTTATGGTATTTGAAGAAGCACATTAAACCTTCAAATAATTGGATAGTGCGTTTTTCATTCCATGTCTTGTGAATATTCACAAATTTATCATAAGTATTAGTCCTTCCACTACTTAATTACTCATGTGTTGTGTTATATATGTACGGTTACTTCATATCTGATGTTATTATAGTTATGCAAATGGTCAAATATATTATATATCACAAGGAACAAAAGTAGAATTTACTTTAATACTTATGGACCAAAAATGTTGTTATCTCATTGTAACATCTAGACTAATGAATTGGTGCATACCTTTGGAAAGATGGCAACCCCATTGAGTAGGGTAAGTTGAGGAATGAAGGCATATAGAGTAATTGGTATTGACCAAATGGGCCAAAATGCATAATGAGCATAACAATGGGCCATAATAAAGCCCATGGACCTAACCCCAAAAGTCAATGGGCTGTATTTTGAGAAAACAACTTCAAGAAGGCCCACACACCATCTCTTGTTTTGGCTGACCACTTCATAGAGAGAAATTGGTATATCTCCTAAAAATGCAGGCCTTTTAGGATGGCAAAATATAGATTTCCAACCTTCACATTGAAGTCTATAACCTGTGTAGTAATCCTCCACTAGTGACCCATACCTAAAGCCCATCTGCATAATTGTGAAATTGTTAGTCCGCCAAATTTACTGTTTACTTTTTGTCGCTGGTATACGTAGATTATACATGGTTATATACATATTATACATGGATTATACATATACTATACATCTGACGGCCATGTTATTATATACTTTACATTCACAAAAAAGTTGCCAAGGACTTGGTAAGATAAAGGTTAAAGCTCACCTTGGAACCCCAGGTACTTTCATCCTCATAGTTGCAACTTGCTACATAATGGGCTTGCCGCGAGATTTCATGGGCCTGGATGGGCTTATTCGCAACATGATCTGGAAAAAGTTCTGGAATTTCGGGCTGCTCGAAAGAAGATGGACACCCGAAAAAAGCCCGACGACGAAAGAAGCATCCAGTTCCGACATAATTGGGCCCACGAAGCCCATCCATTCCCACTGGATTAGTATGAAACAGGCCCTTTATTTCACTAGCATAAATATCTGCCTCATTGAGCCCATGAAAACGTTGAGGAAATTGAACGTAGGCTAATTTGGGCCATAGTGTCTGGTCCAAGAAGTAACATAAGGCCCGCTGAGGTGTCGATGGATCATTGGAGTACATGTCACAATCCAATGTCAATATTATTGGTGCATTTGTCATGATTCCCGATACTCGAAGCTATCCACATGAGGAAATTAATCATAATAAGTACATTAATAACAATACTATATCCGTGTAATCCCATAAAATGGGTCTGAAAAGGTTATTTTTGATAGAACTTCTGCTCGATCAAGACAAAAACAGTGTAGAAAAAAGACATTAGTATTGATATTTTCACTTACCAAAGCATTGAGGGCACCTGCTTTAAAATGATGAGGGGAACTTTTGTTTTTTTCTCTTGAAAGATATATAAGATTTGGCATCCCATGACCTGTCATGTCTTTGTCTTTCCCACTTTCTAACAAAACCTACACCAAGCAATTTATTAAAAGGGAAAGTCAATTGGATGTTAATGCAAAATTAATCACCAAATATTAGGTTTGTAATGAGAGGTTTACAATTAAAGGCAAATTAGAATCTGTGGCAACATATATGTGTTGAGGATTTTGTAACTAATTTGCTGTACTTTTTATAGTAATAGTTCAGAACTTTTAAAATGTTTGTATTCATATATATTAAGGTTGTTCCCATAGTAATTGTTATACTTTTAGACAAAGTCCACATCAGTAAATAGTAGAGAGATGTTGATTATACATATATAGAGAAACAAGTCTTAAATGTTGTGACACATTTTGAAGTCGTGCGAACCTAATGGTCAAATAGACAATATCACAAGTGAGCCAAACTGATGCCATTATACATATGAGAAAGAATTTTTGAAACAAATGATAAGTTGATATGACAAATTAACCTGAATAATAGAAGGATGATTATGACGAGTGAATCCAGCAGTCCAAAATTTTGTAAAAGCTTGAAGCTCTTCGTCGTTGTTGATATAATCTTCATCAACTTTTCCCCTCTCTATCACATTTTCTATCCTTGTCTTCATGCTTTCATACATCAACTGCACATATAATATGATTAAATAAAGTTCGAATTCTGTTGGAGGATAAGAACAACAACAACAATAATAACACACTCAATGTATTTCCATCAAGTGGGGTTTGGGGAGGGTAAAGTGTACACAGTCCATCCCACTACCTCAGATGGAGTAGAGAGGCTGTTTTCGATATATAGACCTTCGGCTCAGGACATTTACCAATATAACAAACAAAACACATAAAAGCATGCAACCACAAGGTAATACTATAATAACAAATAGTAAAGGATAATAACAGAAACAAGACTCGCACAAGGTAATACTAAAAAAATCTATTCAAAAAACATAAATATCACCAATACACCACAAACGTACTCCTACCCACTAACTGTCTACCCTAATCCGCATCCTTCACACCTTCCTATCAAAGGTCATGTCCGTTGTAACTGCTCCATGTCATGTTTAATCACCTCCCTCCAATACTTCTTAGGCCTACCTCTACCCCTCCTAAAACCATCCATAGTCAACCTCTCGCACCTCCGTACAGGAGCATCTGTGCCCCTACTCATCACATGTCCGAACCATCGCAACCTCACTTCCCGTATCTTGTCCTCCACCGAAGTCACTCCCATCTTCTCCCGAATAATCTCATTTCTAACCCTATCCCTTCTGGTAAGTCCACACACACTTATTTTATCTTTTTCTAAAAAAAATTATATCACGTAAATATGAGGGAAAAGATTAATTTCATACTTTTATTATAATATATAAATTGTTGAAGCTCCTTTAACAAAACATTGTGTAATAAGTAGTAAAAAAGGTTCAAATATCAAAAATTGTTTTAAGTTACCATCCAAATTTTAGATGTCAAATTCCAATACAGTATAATTAACATTCCTAGTAGATATACATGGGTGCACCAACAAACAGTTACTACTAGGATGTATGACAATATTATTGGCTATTGAAGTTTATTAGTCCAACATATTATAGCAAAACATTAAACATGGCACATGCAGCATATAGTTAATTATTTTACGACTTTTAAACGAACAATGACATATTAAAGAAAATATCTGTTGTTTTGTCTTAGCTATAACGTCAGAAGGATTGAATTCAAAAACAAAATGACAAATAAATATAAATAATCAAATATATTCAGATAATAACTGATGAAATCAACTCAGGCCAGAACCAGATACAATCAAATTCTGCAACTTGCTTATCCTACTGCCATACAAAAACTAGCCACTCCCCGTCTCTTTCGAGAGTTAATTTAATTAATTTATGAAAAAAATTATTATTTTAATAATTCTCATGTAATTTTTAAATATATTATAAATTTTAATTTTAAAATATTAAATTCAATTTCACTTCAAAAATTAATTAAATTAACTTTGAAGCAAACATGAAAAGCCACATATATTATTATAAATAAATGTGATGAAGGGTATACTCTCCCCCAACGTCCCATAAAAGACCATATAATTTAAAGAAAAAACTATCTAAATAATCCAACAATCATTACCATATCTATATATATATTCTTTCACTACTTTAAATTAATTATATAATATTTTACTTCTTAACAATTTACCCTAGATACAGAGGCGGAGCCGGATCTCTTTAAGGGGTTCGTCCGAACCCTCTTCAACGAAAAAATATACTAATTATACATAATTAAAATTAGTTTTATGTGATTATAACAGGTGTTGAACCCCTTTCGATTTAATTTCCCCCCTTGAAATCCTGGCTCCGTCTCTGCCTAGATACGTGTTGTAGCACCCGGATACATGCGGATACATGCAACCTAGCCGTAAGATGTCTTTGAGATAACGTGCATCTACTATGATTGAACCATATATCCAAATATTTTAACCATCAATGTCTTAATCATGTATCCAACTTTTTTCTTTTAGTAGTATTATATGTAATATTAAAAACTAGTAGTCGATGGAGCACTTGGACTATAAAGCCTCTATGTCCCTTCAATTATTGATATAGACAACGAATAAACTAAAATATATCATAAATAAACGTAGTCAGATCTGGCACGGCTATTTTTTTTTTTTCATTCAGTGTTCGGTACCCGCATCGGAGTCTGACTAATCTGGATGGCCTCATCCACTGCACCACATCCTTTGATGATAGCACGGCTATAATATAATAATGGATACTATCTATTCCCTATCTCTGCAGAAATAACAGTACCAAATCTTGAATCATGTGGAGCTATCTTCTACTGTGTTGCTCGAGCACATGGAGGATAATATTTTTAAAGAGTATGGATAATATAATCGTGATTTTTTAATATCTCGAAAATTAACTAAATAATCAGTTGAACTATATTTTAGTTCAATTTGGTGCAGTAACAGATAGTTTGCATTATTTTACAGGTTCTATATATTTCTACAAAATTTTGTTGTATAAAACTAATTAAATGCTTTATAGATTGTTACCTCGTTAAGATCGATAAGTTACGACTTAGCTTTCTTTGTTTGTACTTATTTACTATAATTAATAAAAGAATGTTAAAACGCTCTGTCTAGTGGTAATAAATTCAACAACGACAAAAAAAAAAAAAAAAATCTATGTCAAAGATTTAGCAGTTCTCATGGAAAACAGATTGAAACAACTTAAAATAAAACTTAAAAAGTTGAATTACATACCTTAATTTTCTCTCTCTCAGAATTTTTTGAGTAACTCGAACTGAAATATGCATCAGGACACCTTTCACTTATATTATTTTCCCTACAAAAAGGCAACCAACACACAGCAAATTTTGCAGCTTCCATAAAAGCAAACAACGTAAGCTCTGATCCTCCATCGTCCGATACATAAACTGAAAGTTTTTCGATAGGATAATAATCATACGCCATAACTGATAACGCTGTGTTAACGACGTTTAACGGGGGTTCCTTATAAGGATCCGCTGTGCAAATAAATATATCGAGTGCTGGTAAATTATTGTTACTATACTTTTTTATTTTTTCGGGACATTGTTTACGTGTGATAGGACGCATACGAAACGATTGAGTGGTTGACCACATGAAGGCTAAGATTAAATCGGAAATTAAAATAGAAATATATATGAAGAAAGTGATAAAGGAATAATTAGTACTGGAATATAAGAGATTATGTATGTGGTAGTAGAAAAGAGCTAGGATGGCAAAAAGGTAAATAAGTGCAAATGCACGGTTGAGGATGAGCTGTAGTGGCTTCACTTCGACGGAGTGAAACGCAGCGCCGCCATTAATGGTGGTTCCGGTGGCGGCAACGGCGGCTGTGGTTTTCATTTTTGGTTGAGTGTGTAATTGGTTTGGATGGAGGTAGTGATATATTGTGGTGAGAAGCATAGCTATTTATAGCAAAGATTCCAAGTTTACTTTATAGTTGGTGTGCGGAGAAAAGCTATGAGTCGGATTGGATCGGTTATTTCTAAACTAATCTTTTATTTTGATTTAGATAAAAAAATTTATGAGTCGTTTGCGTGGAGTCAGAATTTTCATTGAGGGGGTAAGAAGTAATCATATGAACTAATTAAAGGTGGTTTTGCATCTACTATGTGTATACATAAAAAAAAAATATTTTTAACCATTTAAAAATATTATAAAAATAGTACAATTTTTCATCGAAAAAGGTACGGATGAATCCCCTCAATAAGAGGTGGCTCCGCCCTTGATTGTTTGGTAGGAGGAATAAGGAATAACTAATTATGAAATTAATTTTAAGATGAGTTTATTCCAATTTAATTTGGTTGAAAAAAATGCATGGAATAATTCATCTGAGGATTAATTATCGTGAGATCATAGTATTATTTTAATTTTTTTCTTAAGGATAAAATAATTAATTTTGAGATACCTAATCTTAAAATAACTAGTTTTTCAATCAACGGCCTCTTATAGTGGTAAATTTCCACTATTTATAAAGTACACATCATATGCTGATGGTCCAGGATGTCTTTGGTACGGCAGAAAATATTTTTTATGAAAAATACTTTTAAATATTTATTAAAGAGAACTATGATTGAATCCTATGCTAAAAAAATGACGAGAAGAGTGGAATGAGGGATAAAATTATTAGTGATGAAATTTTACGGTCAAGCAAATATTTAATGATACAAGCGTTGACTCAAATACACCAAAATATAAGGAATGACAGCATTAATACTCTACAAGAACAATAACAAAAAGTACCAAAGTACAAAAATAAATAAATAAATAAATAAATAAATAAATAAATAAATAAATAAATAAATACTTTCCTATTACACATTTCTTAGAAGAAAATCAAATGGCATATAGAGAATACTAGCAAGAAATGTGGAGAAAATAGTGACCCTTTGTTGGCATTCTTCCTTTATCACTTCTCAAAACCATACCTTCATAAATTGGCAAACAATTTATGGCAACAAAACAAGCAATAAACATTTGGATAAATAGACCATCCAAACTTTGATCACCCTTGAAAATTTGTGCTATTGATGTGAGGAATGCTACTAAATTGATGATTGAAGTTGTTGCAAGTGTCACGAACATAGGCGAAACAACTCCAAACTCGAAAATTCCTTGATGGTACCTTTTACCTTGGTCATCATCGACTACTTTGCTTGTAACGTTGAACCCTAGCGTAGATATGCCGAAGCAATTAGTTAAGTACTCAATTGTTCCAAATAGCAAAGATGTTAATCCCCTTATCATCCATATTCTTTGATCACCCCACCACCTTTTCCATGTCCCTTCACAAGACATAAAAACCAAACAATGTTGTCCGTATGCTCCTACGAACAAAAATACGTACAAGAAAAAACAAGGGTCTGAAACCTGAAATCAATATAAAAACAAAAGTGACTTTTAAGATATCATATGTTAATGTCTATAAGTGACAAATTTACCACAAGTATGAACCAAAAATGTTATTATCTCATTATAATATTTAGACTAATGAAAAAGAAAAACTAATGAGATTGTGTATACATATACCTTTGGAAAGATGGAAACCCCATTGAGTAGAGTAAGTTGAGGGATGAAGGCATATAGAGTAATTGGAATACACCAAGTGGGCCAAAAGGCATATCTAGCATAACAATGGGCCATAATAAAGCCCATGGACCTAACCCCAAAAGTCAATGGGCTGTATTTTGAGAAAACAACTTCAAGAAGGCCCACACACCATCTCTTGTTTTGGCTGACCACTTCATAGAGAGAAATTGGTATATCTCCTAAAAATGCAGGCCTTTTAGGATGGCAAAATATAGATTTCCAACCTTCACATTGAAGCCTATAACCTGTATATAAATCTTCCACTAATGATCCATACCTAAAGCCCATCTGCAAAATTGTGAAATCCTTAGTCCGCCAAATTTATTGTTTTGTCGCTGGTATACGTAGATTATACATGGTTATATACATATTATACATGAATTATACATATAGTATACATATTGTTTTGTCCTTCATTGAAAGTCTTTGTTTTAGCAATATCGCCTTTTCCCTATTTTTTATTCTAATATTTAAGAGTTGAAAATAAATTACATATATTTATGGTTATCCTTTTCTTTTAAGATTTCATCAGAATTAATGACAACTAATATTTTTTTTCATTAGTTTCAGAATTCTAAATCAACTAAAATTGATTTTAGAAAGATTTAAGGTCTATAAATCTACTTCTTTATCTACGTATATTAAATCCATTAACCTCTTGAAACTTCTGGTAGTAAAATATATATGTGCTTACAATAAAATATTTTTTCTGAACTTTTTACATTTTGTTAACAACCTTCTTAAAAGATAAAATCGAACTAGTTTATAAAAAAGTTGCCAAGGACTTGGTAAGATAAAGGTTAAAGCTCACCTTGGAACCCCAGGTACTTTCATCCTCATAGTTGCAACTTGCTACATAATGGGCTTGCCGCGAGATTTCATGGGCCTGGATGGGCTTATTCACAACATGATCTGGAAAAAGTTCTGGAATTTTGGGCTGCTCGAAAGAAGATGGACACCCGAAAAAAGCCCGACGACGAAAAAAGCCTCCGGTTCCGACATAATTGGGCCCACGAAGCCCATCCATTCCCACTGGATTAGTATGAAACAGGCCCTTTATTTCACTAGCATAAATATCTGCCTCATTGAGCCCATGAAGACGTTGAGGAAATTGAACGTAGGCTAATTTGGGCCATAGTGTCTTGTCCAAGAAGTAACATAAGGCTCGCTGAGGTGTCGATGGATCATTGGAGTACATGTCACAATCCAATATCAATATTATTGGTGCATTTGTCATGATTCCCGATACTCGAAGCTATCCACATGAGGAAATTAATCATAATAAGTACATTAATAACAATACTATATCCGTGTAATCCCATAAAATGGGTCTGAAAAGGTTATTTTTGATAGAACCTCTGCTCGATCGAGACAAAAAACAGTGTAGAAAAAAGACATTAGTATTGATATTTTCACTTACCAAAGCATTGAGGGCACCTGCTTTAAAATGATGAGGGGAACTTTTGTTTTTTTCTCTTGAAAGATATATAAGATTTGGCATCCCATGACCTGTCATGTCTTTGTCTTTCCCACTTTCTAACAAAACCTACACCAAGCAATTTATTAAAAGGAAAAGTCAATTGGATGTTAATGCCAAATTAATCACCAAATATTAGGTTTGTAATGAGAGGTTTACAATTAAAGGCAAATTAGAATCTGTGGCAACATATATGTGTTGAGGATTTTGTAACTAATTTGCTGTACTTTTTATAGTAATAGTTCAGAACTTTTAAAATGTATGAAAATAAACCTAATAAAGATTTAGTAATACGCTTTAAAGTCATGCAACATTAGGTTCAAAATGACAATATTTACAAGTTAGTTGAACCAAATGATAAGTTGTTATGATAAACCTGAATAATAGAAGGATGATTATGACGAGTGAATCCAGCAGTCCAAAATTTTGTAAAAGCTTGAAGCTCTTCGTCGTTGTTGATATAATCTTCATCAACTTTTCCCCTCTCCATCACATTTTCTATCCTTGTCTTCATGCTTTCGTACATCAACTGCACATATAATATAATTAAATAGGGTTCACATTTTGGTTAAGGTGTGGGGTGGGAAAAGTGCAAATTAAATTTGCCGAAATTAGAATTATTTATATGATTACTACATAGGCAAGAAAAAGAAAGACATTTATTAGTCTATATCTTTTTTTTTTCGAAAATTATATCATGTAAATATGAAGAAAGAGATTAATTATGTTTTTTTAAATATATAGATTACTGAATCTCCTTTCAACACAACTTACGTAGGACCCAAGTAATTTAATTAATTACTGTCTTAGAATTAAAATTGAGATATTAATATGAAAAATATATAAATTGTAAATTTTTTTCATCTATATAATCAAAAGTATATTTTAGAATATTAGTTAAATTCACATAATTTGAATCACGGAGCGAAAAATGAAAAATAATTTGGGAGAAAGGGCTATCAAGCTATCAGCAATTATATTTAAAAAGTAGAAAATAGTTCTATAAAGATGCATGTATTTTCTTATGTACATGACACTTTTTGTTATTTGAGATTCAAAAACTTATAAATACTTATTGCGTAATCTTTTAAACATCTCATAATAAGTTCTAATTTTAAAAATAATTAAGTGATCGAAGATATCTATTAACTTCAACAATTAGTCAAATCAACTCTTAGAAAACAAAAAATGTTACATATATATATAAGTTGGGACATAAGGACTAACGTCCTTAGAAAAGATCATATAACTGACATAACATTTGTAATGGCCGGACTATAATTCGCTCATACCGGACCTCTATGTCCCTCAATCGACTCTTAAAAAACAAAAAATGTCACATATATAAGTTGAGACACAGAAACTAACGTCCTTAGAAAAGACTATATAACTGACATAACATTTGTAATGGACCATAAACTTGTTCGTACCGGACCTTTATGTCCTTAAATCAACTCTTAAAAAATAAAAAGTGTCACACATATAAGTTGAGACACGAAGACTAACTTACGTAGAAAAAACCATATAAACTGACATAACATTTGTAATGGTCAATAAAATCGTTCGTCCGGGGCCTCTATGTCCCTTCAATTATTGTTGTAGGCTACGACTATACAAAAATATTTAATAAATAAATTTAGCTACATTTATTAAGTCTATAATATAATACTCCAATTGATAGTCCATATGCCAATACATTCAGTTTTTTTTTTTTTAGGTAAAGGAATACATTCAGTTAAATGTACACCACACATGCTTGCAGAAATAACAGTACCAAATCTTGAATCATGTAGAGTTATTTATTGGAAAATATGTTTCATGAACGCATAAAAAAAATGAACGAAGAAGAATGTAAACATGAAGACTTGATAATATGAATAACAACACAAAATTTGAGGCTTGAAATAATATTTTCTTAAAAACGATATTTGAAAACGATATTTGCTCCTCTTCCCTCCAAGATTGCTATGGGATTATACACAAATAAATTTAGTGGATATGACAAATCTATTGAATTATGCACTAAGCAAATAATGAAGAAAGTTGTAAAGAAAAGTTCTCGATCTGTTAAAAGGTTTTTCACAAAAGACATGTTGAAATCTCAAGAGGCAGGATATACATAGAAGAAGTGAAAACCAAATAATGAAAGGACACAACCTTTAATCTAAAAGTGAAAATCAAATAATGAAAGGACACACCCTTTAATCTAAGAGATACTTCTTCAAATAAAAGACATATCTTATCGAAAAGACACCTTTTCATAAAAAAACATATACTAATTAATTATTAATTTATTTTAAACAAAAATTCAATATTATCTTCTACTATGTTGCTTGAACTCTTACAAATATCATTATGTCACAGTGATATAGGGGTGTAGCGACGACGTATAGTTTTAGGGTGGCTAATCGAACGTTAATCGAACAATTATTTCCCATTCGTTTTAAAAAGAATCTTTTAACTTGGCATAGAGTTTAAAAAAATAAAAATAAAAATTAAATCTTTTGGTAATAAATTAAAGTTGTTTCAAATATATCAAAAGCACGTCCTTTGATCTTTGTGGTCTTAAACATGTCATGTGAAAAGTTGAAATTAAACTCTTTTTAAAACGGACTAAAAAAGACTAAAAAAAAAGTAGGTCATTTTTTTTTAGAGAGGTATTATGTGTTTGAAGAATTATAAGGAATGTATAGGTCAAAAATTATTTTTCATACATATATATTAAATCCTAAACACCCTTGCATAAAATTCCCAATTTCGACTCTATAGTGATGTATATTTGGAAGGACCCAACACATACAGGATAATATTTGTGAATAACATAATCATGATTTTGTAATATTAAAAATCAACTAAAAAATCAGTCAAACACTTAAAGTACATTGATGGTTTAATTTGTTATAGAAACAGATTGTTTGCTTTGTTTTTCAGGTCCTAAATATTTGCAAAATTCCAGTGTATAGAACTTAAACGGTCTATATAGATTGTTACTTCATTAGAATTGATAAGAAGATAAGGTCCTATCTCTTTGTCTGTATTAATTCACGTTGGAAAATTTTTATTTTTATTTTATTTTATTTTAAACAGAAGGCCGCCAGACGCTCTGTCTAGTTGCATATAAATTCACCAAAAAATTCCTATGCCAAACCTTTAGCATTTCTGATGGATCGGAAAACAGATTAAAACAACAGAAAATAAAATTTTAAAAAGTTTGAAAAAAAATAAAATTACATACCTTAATTTTCTCTCTCTCAGAATTTTTTGAGTAACTCGAACTGAAATATGCGTCAGGACACCTTTCAATTATATTATTTTCCCTACAAAAAGGCAACCAATACACAGCAAATTTTGCAGCTTCCATAAAAGCAAACAACGTAAGCTCTGATCCTCCATCGTCCGATACATAAACTGAAAGTTTTTCGATAGGATAATAATCATACGCCATAACTGATAACGCTGTGTTAACGACGTTTAACGGGGGTTCCTTATAAGGATCCGCTGTGCAAATAAATATATCGAGTGCTGGTAAATTATTGTTACTATACTTTTTTATTTTTTCGGGACATTGTTTACGTGTGATGGGACGCATACGAAACGATTGAGTAGTTGACCACATGAAAGCTAAAATTAAATCGGAAATTGAAATAGAAATATATATGAAGAAAGTGATAAAGGAATAATTAGTACTGGAATATAAGAGATTTTGTATGTGGTAGTAGAAAAGAGCTAGGATGGCAAAAAGGTAAATAAGTGCAAATGCACGGTTGAGGATGAGCTGTAGTGGCTTCACTTCGACGGAGTGAAGCGTAGCTCCGCCGTTAATGGTGATTCCGGTGGCGGCAACGGCGGCTGTGGTTTTCATTTCTGGTTGAGTTTGTAATTGGTTTGGATGGAATATATTGTGGTGAGAAGCATGGCTATTTATAGCAAAGATTCCAAAATAACTACTACTACTTTAATATTTTGTTCCGTTTTTACTTGCCCATTATATTAAAAATATATTTTCACTTTTATTCGTCGCTTTTTGCTTATCAAGAGATATACGTATTGTTTTAATATATGCGGTAATATAATCACTCAAGTGTGGTATGGGGAGTGAAAGAATAGTGTATACGCAGTCTTATATAATCCCAGTCAATGGCGGAGCCACATTGAATTCAGGGGTTTATCTCGTTCATTGAAAAATTATATTACTTTTACATAGTCAAAAATATTTTTATGTATATATAGTAGATATTGAATCCCCTTCGACTAGTCCATATATTTACTTTTGAACCCCCTCAATGAAAAATTCTGGCTCCACCACTGATCCCAGTTACGTGAAGGTAGAAAGATTGTTGTTAATAAAATCTTGACTCAGGTAAAGCATGTGAAGTAAAAAATAAGTACGTAAACAGAGGTTGAACTAGAATTTTCACTAAAAAGCGTCAAAAAAGCGTTAAAATATAAAGAAGTAAATTCACGAAGAAATCAAGAGGTGTCAATATGTAATAATATGTACATGAAAGAATATTTTTACCTAGTTACACATTGTAATTTTCCAACTGAGAATCCCTCAAGCACATGTGGCTCTGCCATTCTATGTAAAGTAAAAATACTAACAAAATAACACAATAACCGAATCAAAGAAACACCGAGTAATACTAAAATCTAAGAATAAGCTATTAGGAGAGTAACAATTGTCAATCACCGACTTTAATATCTTCCTATCTAGAATCATGAATGTCCTCGATATGTAAGCTTCAGGTGGCCAATATTATACACTCAACATTAATTATTTATTCCTCATATCACTTCTCATGATCTAAGACTAAATAATATTAATTAATATGAATACTATTATAAAATACTCATGGTATCAAATATTTTTTTAAGGGCCGTGCAAAGTTTAATTTGAACAAGTAAACATAAACAGTATTTTGCGTATTATAATATAGTAGTATTTTAATTGAGTTTTACTATTTAAATTGTTTTATGATATTTCTTGAATTAGGGACTATCAAAAATAGCCTCTTGGTCCCACCAATCAACATGGCACATGGACATTTCATATGTAGTGTCTAATCACATAAATAATCAAAATAGAATCGTAAATGTTTTTTGCTCAATTAATTAGACAGTATATCTAAAATTATACAACTTAAACACTACACGAGATTTGCTAACGAAGGATTATATTTGTCGAAATTTGATATAATTACCAAAAGAAGTTAAGTTATATCATTGATGAACTCTACTAAAATATACATAGGGAGAGAAAAACTTGCAAATAAATTTTGTAGTTAAATAGTAAAAATTTGTCGCTAATATATATAAATATTTAATTTGCAATAGATTTATAGTGAATGTAATGACATATTTACATAATTAAATGTAACAACCCAACTTAGGAAGGAGTCCCACATCGACAAAAACGCAAGAGGAATGTTGGATATATAAGTAAGCAAGTCTTACTCCCTAGTGAAGACAGGGGTGTCTCGAGCCTTGATGGTTCGGAATGCCCGTCTCGACCAAAACCTCGGGTCGAGTCATGACATTAAATCACTTAAAAGTAATGGAATGTACGTAGCTCTATTCAGTAATTGAATAATCATAAATGTTTGATAGTCAGGACAAAAGCTAGTGAGTTCATGTGAACCCGTAATCGAACCTCTAAATTCTCCCCCTGTTAGAATTATTTGTGATCCGAATTTTATTGATCCGGCCCGAAAAGATCGCGGTGCAATCCATGTTGGTAAAATTATAATTAGGAGATCTTTTTGGGGATCTGTGGTGCGACCCGCGGTATGGACCTGTATGTTTTTGGGCTCATGATTTCCTTGTACGCATGTATTATATAAGCGCGATTTATAGGGTTGACTTTTGACGGTTTTTATGTGTTATTGTTATTTCGGCACCTCCTTATATTCTTCTCCGATATAGTGAATTTCTCCTCCTCTGCCCGTGGTTTTTCCTGTCTAGGGTTTCCACGTAAAATCTGTGTGTTCTTCGTGTTTCCTTTTGTTCATTATATTGCCTATTCCTGTTTGATTTCATAACGTAACACTCCTGGTCAATTGAAAATTCTGTAAAAAAATTCTTCATACCGAACACCCCTCTGGTGATTGTTCTATTCATAAAAAAAATCTCCTGGTGATTGTGCTATATTCATAGAAAAAAACTCCTGGTGATTATGCTATTCATAAAAAAAAAAAAAAAAAAAAAAAATCTTGTGGTGGTCCAAAAAAAAATTGTCTTGATAACTGGCACCTTTAATAATTTTAGCAACTACGTACGTCTGGTAGCAGAGGCGGAGCCAGCCCTCTTTAGGGGTTGGTTCGAACCCCCTTCGACGGAAAAATATACTATTTATACATGATTAAAATTATTTTTTATGTGGTTGTAGTAGGTGTTGAACCTCCTTCGACTTAATTTTCTTTGAATATTGAACCTCCTTACCTGAAATCCTTGCTCCGCCTCTGTCTGGCGGTGGAGTAGAATTCTTGGGGTTTTATTATATGTATGACAAATGAATTCTCGTAAGCTAGCATTCATGTAGCGGCAAGGACCTTTATGTGACAACCCATGAGTAGGGGCGGACCTATATGCATGTTTTTGGTGCTCCAGCACCGATTAAATTTAATGTAGATTAGGTATAATTATAATAAAAAAATAAAAAAATTGGTATAAGCTTCAAAAAAGCACCCCATGACACCAAGAAGATAATTGGGTGTTGCATTTTAAGCGGAACCTTAAAGCTTTGAGTATCAATATGTGTATTCGAACCTCACGATTTGGGTCCGCCATTGTTCATGAGGGCATGACTATGGGCACTCTTTTGACTCTTCCTCACTAGGATAGAATATAGTAGAACAAACAATTCATAAAGCCCAACTGTACTTTGAGGCCCATGTGACATTTACAAAAGGCCCAACATTACAGAAAGAACTTAGAAGTCACTTTTAATATGGATGTCCAAATTTCACTTATATACAAAAACTTTAGTTAAAGCCACTCAAGGGATGAGCTGAATTCTGAAATTTAGTTAAAGCCCTTAAAGTGGTTTTTCTGAACATAAAAATTATGAAATTTGAAAAAAGAATTAAAAAGCAATATCATCGCCATCCCAAAACGAATGTCGTCTTACTATAATTAGAAATAATTTAATTTTAAAGTTCAACGTTTACCCTTAATGAAATGATTTATAATCATACATATACCTTAGGAATGTTTTTTATTTTCAAGATGAAAATGGTATTTAGAAATTGGAGTCGTATTTAGAATTATTTTTGAATTTTTTGTGTGTGATTTGGAGTGAAAATTATAAAAACAACTTTTGGAGTTATTTGAATTCCGAGAAATTGCAACAACTCTATATACAAACAAGATTGGATAAATCAGTGATTGTGCCAAAGTAAATTAATGAGCAAGGTCGATTAATGAATTTAGACAAATAGAATCTAAGACAATTGTAAGTTGTCATTTGCCTAAGACTACTTTGTGCATCTTTTTTTTTTTTTTTTTTTTTTTTTAAATTTTGTTGCAGGGAGTCAACAATTTTTGTTTTAAAAAAAAAATATACACAAAGGAGTCTCAGGCAAAATGCTGACTTACAATTCTCTAACAATGTGTTTTGATGTAGTTATAGAGTCAAAAAGTCTTGTAACCAGACATCATATGCACAACTTTTAGGCTTAAAGTATTCAGAAATTTCTAGACGTCTACCGCTCGGGTTTTGCTAGCTGTCATGTGACCAAGAGGTCACGGGTTCAAGAACTGGAAACCACCGGCTTGGACAAAGAAAGAGTAAGCATGCTCATTAGGGAGTGTACTGGAGAGCTTTTGATCAGAGTACGAGCAAAAACTTAACAAAATGTATGCTTGCTCCTCGAAATTGCTATTGTGCATCAAAAAAGACTTACAACGGACAAGAGGGGGTCGCTCGGATGGTAACATGAACGGACCAAGAGGGGGTTCGCGTGCACAAGGGAGAAACCAAAGAGTGAAAGCTCCTCGGGAGGGGTTAAAAACAAAAAAGTACCGGGCAATGTAGACCATCGCGTTTTATTAAATTGCAGCAGCCCATCAACAACAACATGATGCATTACATTTCCAGAAGGCTGCAAATACTTACAGGTTAACATAAACAAAACACACTACATAGAGACCACCAGACTCCCCATAACAGACACCCTTAACTAGTTATTCACAACTTGCTACTACTATCCCTATACTAGTTTGATCCTTCTACAACCAGTTAACAACTTACTTAACAGCTAGGAGAAGGCTGGAATGTCCTCGATGACAGAACCATGATTCGTTCCAGCACAGACTAACATAAAAAGGTACGAAAGAACAAGCTTCTACGCGGTGCTATGTCAACATCATCCCTTCATTCTGTGCTGTAGTATCTGCAGAATGAAGTTGAAAGGTAACAAAATGATTCACAACTTAGAAAGGCTGAGTCTTGACTTTCCTCATCTTCAGCTTTATTATTCTGAAAGCTGCCGCGCTTTAACTGTCTGCACGCGACAGGGTTAACTTCTTCATATCTTGAGTTGAACAAATGAAAATCCTCCTCACCACATTGCAAAAGTCTCTGCAGTTCAGTGATTGAGCAATGTTAAACTACAGGATGTAATGGAGATCTGGTGTGATAGTTATATATATTTCAGTCGTGAATTGTTAAAGGCGAGAGAGAACTTACTGCCATGGATAATCAGCCATTAGCATCATATCACCTTCATCATCTGTAAACACGATATCCCACTTGTTTCGTGAGTGAAGTTCGCCTTGGATTTCAAACATCTCCTCAAGCTCCTTTGTAAGCTCATCGTATCCTTTCAGTTTGGTTAAATCCACTGCACGACCAACAGCTACCCCTTGCATTTGAACCTTCTCAAGGGATTCCACATGCGAAAACATGTTAAGAGTTTTAATAATATCTTTCGAGGCAATATTAAGTTTGGAAGAATGTAACTCTGGCTTTTGATTTAATACCTTTGTGCGAGTCCTGGTGGAACAACTCGGCTTGCTTTGAACCTCCTTGAGGAGTACCTGCAAATGGCTTATTTGATCTTTAAGGTCAATTGAAAGGTCGGAGTTTTGATCTGAATCACCAGCAGGCACCGTGTTTGGAGGTGCTTTCTCTGCAGAGCCACAAGAAATAGTGGCTGGCTGTTGCGGTGGGGCCTCATTAGTACCGATTGAGGAACTTTTCAAGTCGATACCAAATAGTCTACAGGTTGTTACATTATCACATTTCCTCTCATCAGCAGAACCAACAATCGGCTGATTAGTCCCTAGACCATATTGCGGGGTCAAAACAGATGGAAAACCAGACAAAGCCGAAGCACTTTTACTATCTTCTGCCTCATCCACAAGCATACTCGACAGAGCATTTAAATGAGCAAGCGGCCAACCACCCTCTGCATGAGACGCTAATGTGCTAGTACTGTTGTTGATGCCAGAGGTGTTAAACTGAGGCGAATCAATGGAAGGATTCCAAATCGCTGATACAATTGAGGATGAAGGTTCTAGCAGGAAAAGAAAAGCAAAATAATCAAGAAAATGAAAATAGAAATTATATGTCCGCAACCAACACATGAAAAAAGACAATGCTGTTCAGAATTTTCGTTCGGACCTGATATTTTGATATCAGTATGTAGCCGATGCCTTTTGTTCTTCCCTGCGATTGAGTGGATAAGGGGATCTGGGAATGGAGACACATAAGGTTCGATTTCCCAAGGAGAAACTCTGTCAGGCCTTAAAATGGACGCAGGCTCGTCCCATTGAACCTGGAACACAAGGAGATAATGGTGATTAGAAACTGAACCTAAAGAACATTGCCGAATATAAATGCTCAACCGAAGACAACAACCTTCAAGGATCGCCACTTAGAATGTTTCCATTCAGAGGAAAGATCATCAACCCCAACTATAGTGCCCATATATCTGAAAAATAATAAAAGAAGAGCACACGATAACCCCAATCTGTCAGTACTAAGCAGTTGGCAAATAAAAATCTAATTCAAAGACTTCTGAATATCTGATATCACTACCTTCTCTCAGGATTCTCTTCCGATTCAAACTGCATTTTAAATCGCGTGCCAACTGAATATCCACGTTTAACAGCCTCTAAGTATTTGTTGACGCCTACGAGGAACTGAGTTGTTCTGAAGGTTTTTTGTCACAGCAAAAATTTGACACAGCGTATGAAAGATTTAGAGTGTTTCTGGCATGAAAGTGACCGCTAGTTTATAGAAGGATGATGATAATAGAACGGAAATGTATGTGACAAACCTCGGTTTGTAGTAAACAACAAACATCGTGTGGGTTGTAACAGCATGAGATGCTGTAGCTAAGACCCCCAGATGCATACTCTGTCTTGACATCACTGATGACGGCATTGAGCTTTGCTGGCGACCAAGACGTTTGACCCCAACTCGTAGTTCTCCATTCTCACCCCTAGACACAACATACATTATCCATCAAATATGATTGTCAACAAACCAACATTAAGTGTATGCAAACAAACTCATACTCGTACGAGAAACCGAGACCAAATAGAGTTACCTCAAGAATACAAAAGAATCCCCAGCCACTAATCTCTTTGCAGAAACAAAGGTACTCCATCCTGTGGTAAGCAAATGCCTACGAGGTTGACCTGTTAATTAAAACAACAACGTGTGAGTTTTGACCTTTATAATTACACGACAAAGCTTCACTAATATCTTCTATTACACACTACAAACCTCTAAATATATGTTTGAAGTGCCACTCAACATTATGAAGGTCTTTCGCGATCAATTCCTGAGTCGGAATCTGCTGGTTCATGTCCTAACAAAGCATAGCAAGCACGATAACTAATTCATTACTTCGTCAAAAGGACCAATAAAATGCCCCTATCTAAAAGGATCACGGTTATATTACCAGGAGAGGAAGGCATTCATTAGCATGCTTCCTTAAAACAGAAAATCCACCATGAGTGCTCGTATCGGAGGCAGTCAAAACCTTACAGAAGGAATGAACTTTAGGCCTTGCAGGCTCCAGAGGGGGTGGTTCAGGACGATTCGGCTCGGGTGCCTCCTATTAGATCAACCATTACAACCAAATTGATCAACAAAATTATAAATGCAAGTAAATAGAATGTAACAACACAAATTTCCAAGTAAGAAAGAAACAGGTTCTTTGTAACTTCTTACATCTGGTGCCACTGGCATCAAAGTGATCTGTGCATATAACTCATCAGTATCTTCCTCAGCCTACAACAATACAAAATCATAAGACAATGTTTGGATGCAATACTAAAAAAACATGAGTACAATTTAGTAAACATACCAGGAAACGAATGTGAATAACACGACAAAGGATATTCGGTTTGAGACTGAATGATGATGGAACTCTCAAGTTCATTTCTTGATTCATTGATGTTTCCAGCTTTCAACAAACCGAAAAAAAAGTGAGACAAATAAAGAAAAGTCACAAACTTTACAATCCCCAGAAACAGCAAACATTACTAAAAATAGACATTCATAAAGAGAAACTCCATAACTCAAAACCAAGAACTTAGCTTTGAATCAACCATATACACCTAAAAGGCTAAAACAGAAAAAAGTGAGACAATAAAGAAAAGACTCAAACTTTACAATCCCCAGAAACAGCAAACATTACTAAAAATAAACTTTCATTCATATAGAGAAACTCCATAACTCAAAACCAAGAACTTAGCTTTGAATCAACCATATACACCTAAAAGGCTAAAACAGAAAAAAGTGAGACAAATAAACAAAAGACACAAACTTTACAATCCCCAGAAATAGCAAACATTACTAAAAATAGACATGCAGATAGAGAAAATCCATAACTCAAAACCAAGAACTTAGCTTTGAATCAACAAGATACACCAAAAACAGAAAGAAAAAAAAAGCCAAGAATTTATTTATTTATTTATTTCAAAAAAAAAAAAAAAAAAAAACTACTTGTTCCATGTGACCTTGGGGGAAGTAGAAAACTCTTTCACCATCTTTTGGAACATCAACTAATGGACCTGCACACAACTTCCATAACTCATTGTACAGCTCATCTCTACCTGAAACTTTTCCACAAAAAAACCCACATTTTAAACAGCAATTCTTGAATTAAAATTCAAGAAAACTACAAATCAAATCAAACTTTTAGCTGAAAATTGCTTGGAAAAATTCTTAAATTAGAATTCCAAATAAATACAAACAAAGACAAAAAGAAAAAAAAAAATCAAACCTTTAGCTGAAAAAAAAAAACGCATTTTAAAACAAAAATTCTTGAATTAAAATTCAAAAACTTCAAACAAAAAGAAAAACAAAAATCAAACATTGAGCTGAAAAAAACCACATTTTAAAGTAAAGATTCTTGAATTAAAATTCAAAGAAAAACTACAAACAAAAAAAAAATAAAAAAATAAAAGCTTTAGCTCAAAAAAGAAAACCACATTTTAAAACAAAATTCTTGAATTAAAATTCAAAAACTTCAAATAAAAAGAAAAACAAAAATCAAACATTGAGCTGGAAAAAGCCACATTTTAAAGTAAAGATTCTTGAATTAAAATTCAAAGAAAAACTACAAAAAAAATAAAAAATCAAAGCTTTAGCTCAAAAAAGAAAACCACATTTAAAAACAAAATTCTTGAATTAAAATTCAAACAAAAATCAATCCTTGAGCTAAAAAAAAAACACATTTTAAAACAAAGATTCTTGAATTAGAATTCAAAGAAAAACTACAAATAAAACAGAAAAAAAATCAAACCTTTAGCTGAAAAAAGAAAACCACATTTTAAAACAAAAATTCTTGAATAAAAATTCAAATAACTACAATCAAAAACAAATACAAAAACAAAAACTTTGCGCTGAAAAATTCTTGAATTAAAATTCAAAAAAAAAAATACAAACAAAAACAAATAAAAATTAAACTTTGCGCCGAAAAATTTCTCTGCAAAAATTCAAAAAAATTTACAAGCAAAACTTAAAAAATCAAACTTTGAGCTGAAAATTTTCTCTTCAAATATTCTTGAATTAAAATAAATAAAATATACAAGCAAAACTTAAAAAATAAAACTTTTGAGCTGAAAATTTTCTCTGCAAATATTCTTGAATTAAAATTAATAAACAAAAACATAAAAATCAAACCTTGAGGTGAAACTTTTCTCTGCTGCTGAGTCTTACAACACCCATCATTCTTATTCGCCATGATTTCACCTTCTTTAATTCCAAAATCCAACCAACACCCACAATTCAAAATCAAGAAACTAGCTCAAAAATTCACCACATTTCTTCTTTAGAGACAAATAAAACACCCCTTTATAACAAGAAAGAAAGTTAACAAGAGTAGGAGTAGTAGTACTGTTGGTAGTAGTATAGTAGTAGTGCAATAGGAGGGAAAGAGAAGGAGAAAGAGAAGAAAAGAGAGTGAAATGGGGTTATAGAGTTCTCCTAAAACCAGCTTAATATATGGCTTCCTTGTTTTGTTGCTTTCTACCGCTCCTGCAGGCAACGTGCTTCTCTCCTTTTTTTCATTTCTCTAGTGTGAGGGAGCATAGGGTGGGGTGGGTTGAGTGGAGTTCTTGTAAAGTTTGGTTAGAAACTAACTATAGTTAGTTTTATGTAATTGTGGGAATATGTTGATTTTGGGGAAGGGGAAGGGGAGGGGTGGGGGTGGGAGTGGGGGGTGGGTGGAGTTCTTGTAACGTTTGGTTAGAAACTAATTATAGTTAGTTTTATATAATTGTGGGAACATGTTGGTTGGGGGAGTGGGGGGTGGAGGTGAGTAGAGTTCAGGGGGGAGGGGGGAGGGGGGGAGGGGGGGGGGGAGGAGTTCTTGTAACGTTTGGTTAGAAACTAACTATAGTTAGTTTTATGTAATTGTGGGAACATGTTGGTTTGGGAGAGGGGGAGGGGGAGGGGTTGGAGGTGGGTGGAGTTCGTAACGCTTGATTAGAAACTAACTATAGTTAGTTTTTTTTGTAATTATGGGAATATGTTGGTTTTGATTAAATGGGGTATTAGGGGGTGAGGGGGATGGGGGATAGAGTTCTTGTAACGTTTGATTAGGAACTAACCATAGTTTTTTGTAATTATGAAAACATATTGATTTTGATTAGGTGGGGTGTTAGGGGGGAGGGGGAGTTTGTAATGCCTGATTAGAGACTAATCATAGTTAATTTTTTGTAATTATGAGAATATGTTGGTTTTGGTAGGGGTGGGGGGAGTTCTTGTAATGTTTGATTAGGAACTAATCATAGTTTTTTGGTAATTATAGAAACATATTGATTTTGATGAGGTAGGGTGTCAGGGGGTGAGGGTGGGGGTGTGATACGATAATGACAACGGAAACACAAAACAAATACCAAAACAGTGCACTAGTTTGAAGAACTCGTAGACCTATTTGGTGACCACACTCGGATTCACTACAACAATAACAAGAATGAGATAAAATGGTGTGTTTCAACACCAAAACAACCACCCAAACTAAGTCACAACAACACAAGATGAAGATCAACAACAATATAAGAAGAACAACAAGAAACGACTTCACTAGAAACAAGAAGAAACGGTTACAAGTTACAAACACTAACAAGATTACAATAAAAAGTAAAGGGATAGATAGATAGACAATTAAGGGTATAATCTTAAAAACCCAAGAGCTTATTCCACTCTTGGACCTTTAACATCACACACAATAAAAATCTATCTCTTACGTGACACTAGATAGAATTCCACCTCTCCGGCATCGACTTTTCCAAGCAAACTCAATCACTAGTGAATCCACACTAGTTCTTGACCTAGTTTCGGTTAGTGGCTTTTCCAAGCCCTAACTATGGTGTTTCAAGTTTTACAAAACTTACAAATATCATCCAAAACTAATCAAAGAATCTCTACATGGTTCTATTTATATCCTATTACAAATAAAAGGCAAAAAAAAACAAAAGACCCCTTAAAGACTTAGGTGCCCATGAAGTATAATATGTTGGCTGATTTTTAGTGCATTTAGGTCTCCTTTTGTACTTCAATTGCACACACCAAGTCTCGGACCCAACATGCACTCCCATAAGTCCATATTCATGATTATTCCCATATCATTCTCTCTATCTTGAGAGGAATTTGCCCACAAATTCACGGCTTCACCTCGTTCAATCGGCCACTTCAAAAGAAACCACTCAAAACAGCCCACAAAACATGAGATGGCACAAAAATAGCCCACAAAAATCATGAGATGGCACAAAAATAGCCCACAAAATCATGAGGAACCCAAGAGTAGATTAACACAAGTCTCATCCAATATCTTCATTTTGAATCTCGGTTTCCTCTCCATCTTGAGTTTTATCTTCAATCTCATCCGAAACAAGTCTCCTACCATGATACAAACGTCGTTGTAGACTCCATATCCATCATATTCCTTTCTACTACTCTTCTCTACATGGACATGTCGGCTTTGGTGAAATGGAGTTTCTGTTGAGAGGATTGATTTGGTAAAGTGGAGCTTGGACGGGAAGGATTTGGCTTCCAAGTCCTTTTTGTTGGACTTGATCGAATGGATGAGGGATTGACCTATGTAGGTATCGGGTTGGAGGACATTTGGCGGCTTGGCTTACTTCTATGTCATTTGGTAGTGGTCTTGGAGGATTGATCGTGCGAGGTAAAGCTTCGGAAGTAAAATCACGAAAATTCCTTCAACTCTTCACTCGATCCAACCTCTCAAGTATAGTAGACATATCCGAGCCCAATTTGTTAAGACCCGTATTCGCCTTAGCTATTTCTCGGACAATAGCATCAAGGTGGGCCCAAATGGTGTCCATTGTGGCAAAGGTGTTACCTACAAAATAGAAAACACGTTAGTTATACAAAACATCCCCACTCTCTCTTTTAATTCGTGTCTCTCGGATTCCTCTCACTCAATCTCACAAGTATTGTAAGCTTGCTTGTACTCCGAGAGGTGTTGAGAGGTGAATCCAACATTGACAACGACTCCAAAGAGTAAGGAAAAAAATATACAAAGACGTTACAATGACTCAAAGGATTAAGACACACAAAGGAAAGTTAACATGAAGAACGGTTTCAAAACTAACTTACAATCTAGTGCTAGCTTGTAAGTTAGTAAGAGAATCAACAAACGAGACTAAAGAACAACAAATTGAAACTAGAACATCAAAATTTGAGCTTAAAAATTATCGGTGAACAGTAAAAAATATGACGTGGCAGCCATATATTGGTTGCGGTTGTTATCAAATTTTATTTTCCAATTCAAGTCTTGGTCCAATTGTAATTTAAAATTGTTGGGAATTGGTTAAGGAAGGAAAACAAGTCTTGAAATCCTCTTTCAAATTCAAAAAGCAAGACTTGACTTTTCTGCTTAAAACATGGCCCTTGTTTCATGGAAAATGGTTGAGAAGTGATTGATATATCTTTGGTGGTTGTAAAGTCTCCAAGACCAACAAGTCTTACACCTTGTTCCTTCACTTTTAGGATCTAACACTTCACTTTATGTTTTATAATTTATGAAGGAGGTGAAGAACACAAGAACAATAACAACATTCACCAAGAACAACAACAATCTCTAAGAACAACCAACAACAAATCCACCAACAAACGGCCAAGTCTCCTTAGTATTGTATTTTTTGTTTTAACAAGGGATGAAGGTTGTGATGAGCTTCAAGAAAAATACAATAACCTTTCAAGAACACCACCACCACCTAAAAAGTCCAACCAAAGCCACAAAAACAAGTCCACACGGCCAAGAACAACAACAACAAGGCACAGCCTATACCTTGTTCACAACAACAACTTTCAACAAGTTCAAGCTCAAGTTTTGGATCTAAACTCAAAGTGCTAGTGAACAAGAAAACCAACACTCAGAAACAACTAAAAAAAATAAAAGACACCAAGATCTATACAAGAAAACAAGAAAAATCTCGGCCAAGATACAACAAGAACACATTTTTGGCCAAGACACAAAATGGACAGATTTGCTTCTTTTTGGAATTTTTAATTTTGATCATTTTTTATTTTATTTTTTCAACTCTCAAGCACAAGATTGATATTGTTAGAATAAAATCAAAGATGGCTCTGATACCAAATGATACTATAATGACAACAGAAACACGAAACAAATACCAAAACAGATCACTAGTTTAAAGAACCCGTGGACCTATTTGGTGACCACACTCGAATTCACTACAACAACAACAAGAATGAGATAAAATAGTGTGTTTCAACACCAAAACATCCACACAAACTAAGTTACAACAACACAAGATGATTATCAACAACAATATGAGAACAACAACAAGAAACGACTTTACTAGAAACAAGAAGAAACGGTTACAAGTTACAAACACTAACAAGATTACAATAAAAAGTAAATGGATAGATAGATAGACAATTGAGGGTATAATCTTAAAAAGCCAAGAGTCTGTTCCACTTTTGGACCTTTAACATCACACGCAATAAAAACTTATCTCTTACGTGACACTAGATCGGATTTCACCTCTCCGACATCGACGTTTCCAAGCAAACTCAATCACTAGTGAATCTACACTAGTTCTTGACCTAGTTTCGGTTGGTGGCTTTTCCAAGTCCTAACTATGGTGTTTCAAGTCTTACAAGACTTACAAATATCATCCAAAACTAATCAAAGAAATCCTACATGGTTCTATTTATATCCTATTACAAATAAAAGGCAGAAAAGAGTAAAAGGCCCCTTAAAGACTTAGGTGTCCATCAAGTGTAATATGTTGGCTGATTTTTAGTGCATTTAGGTCTCCTTTTGTACTTCAATTGTACACACCAAGTCTCAGACCCAACATGCACTCCCATAAGTTCATATTCGTGATTACTCCCGTATCAGGGTGGGTGAAGTTTGTAACGCCTGATTAGAGACTGATCATAGCTAATTTTTTATAGTTATGAGAATATATTTGGTTTTGGTGGGGTGGGGTGGGGTGGGGTGTTAGGGGGTGAGGGTGGGGGGAGTTCTTGTAACGTTTGGTTAAGAACTAGCTATATTTAGTTTTATTTTTATAATTATGGGAAACATGTTGGTTTTGGTGGGGGTGGGGTGTTTGGGGTGAAGATTGGTCGGGTTGCAATTTGTAATACTTGGTTAGAAACTAACCATAGTTAGGGGTTGTTTGGTTGGAGATAAGTTATCTTGAGATTAATTATCTCGCGATTAGATATCCTGAGATTTGTTATCTCACCCACAATCTTGGGATAACTAATTTCGAAATGAGTTATCTCGTGCATTTATCCCAAACCTGAATAACTTCATTATAAAATTAATGTCGGGATTAGTTATTCCTTATTTCTTGTACCAAAAGGGCTCTTAGTTTTTTCATAACTACGGAAAACATGTTGTTTTAGGTGGGGTAGGGTGTCGGGATTGGGTGGAGTTCGTAATGCCTACTTAGAAATTAACCATGGTTAGTTTTTTGTAATTATGGGAATATGTTGGTTTTAGTGGGGTGGGGGCGACTGGAGTTTGTAACCTCTAGTTAGAAACTAATCATAGTTACTTCCTTCATTCATCTTTACTTGTCTACTATTGACTTAACACAAATCTTATGTAGTAACAGTAATAATAGAGTAATTTTACTATAGCATTCTTTAAATATAATAAATTAAATTTAACATTTTGAAAAATGTATTGGGTAATGAATAATATTTACTAATAATGATAAAATAGATCCAAAATGGTAAAATTATCTATTGATTTTTCAAACCAGACAAGTATTATTGTACGTCTATTTTTAGTACATTGAACTAGTAAAAATGGACGAAAGAAGTAATTTTTTATAGTTATGAGAACGTGTTGTTCTTGGTGATGACATATTTTTTGACAGAGAAAGTAGTGTAATTGAGAGTAGACTGTCGTTTATTGAGTTTGTTATTAACGAAGCCAAAATATAATTATGACATTTTTGTCGGTGATGACATATTTTTTGACGAAAAATGCAGAGTAATTGAGAGTAGACTACCGTTTATTGAGTTTGTTATTACCGATGCCAAATATAATTATGATATTTTCTTTTTTTTTCCTCATCTATGTAGTGAGGGAGCAGGGTGGGGTGAGGCATCAGGGGGTGGGGTGCATGGGGTTAGTAACGTCTGGTTAGAAACTAACCATAGTTACTTCCTCCGTCCTATACTAGTTGGAAAAACTATTTGAAGTAAGTTGATCAACTAATATGTGACGGGGTGTGTAGCTTTTTGTAATTATAAAAACAAGTTATTTTTTGTGATGACGGTTTTTTTTGGCGGAAAAATAGAGTAATTGAGTATAAACTGTCGCTTTCTGAGTTTGTCATTAACAAAGATAAATGTGATTATGACATTTTTATCTTTTCTTATCTGTATAGCATAGGGAGCGGGGTGGGGTGGAGAGTGGGTGGAGATTTTTAACGTTTGATCTCTCTAATGTGAGGGAGCATGGGGGCGGGTGTTATAGGGTGGGGGTGGGTGGAGTTCGTAACGCTTAGTTAAAAACTAATCATAGTTAATTTTTTGTAATCATGAAAACATGTTGGTTTGGGTGTATGGGGTGTTAGAGGATGAGGGTGGGGTGTTTGGGGATGGGTGGTGGAATTCTTGTAATGTTTGGTTAGGAACTAGCTATAGTTATTTTTTTTTAATCATGGGAACATGTTGGTTTTGATTAGATGGGGTGTTAGGGGGTGAGGGGGTGGGTGGGTGGAGTTCCTTATGTCTGGTTAGAAATTAACCATAGTTATTTTTTTTGTAATTATGGGAATATATTGATTTTGGTGGGTTGGGTTGTTATGGGGTGAGGGTGGGGTGTTTTGTAGTTGGGGGGGGGGGGGGGTTAGGAACTAACTATATTTATTTATTTTTCTTAAAAAAAATTATGGGAAGATGTTGGTTTTGGTGAGGGTGGGGTGTTTGGGGTGGAGGTGGGATGGTTGGAGTTTGTAATACCTGGTTAGAAACTAACCATAGTTAGGGGTTGTTTGGTTGGAGTAAGTTATCTTGAGATTAATTATCTCTTGATTAGATATCCTGAGATTAGTTATTTCGCCCACAATCTTGGGATAACTAATTTCAAAATGAGTTATCTCGTGCATTTATCCCAAGCATGAATAACTTCATTATAAAATTAATGACGTGATTAGTTATTCCTTATTTCTTGTACCAAAAGGGCTCTTAGTTTTTTCATAACTACGGAAAACATGTTTTAGGTGGGGTAGGGTGTTGTGGTTGGGTGGAGTTCGCAATGCCTAGTTAGAAATTAACCATGGTTAGTTTTTTATAATTATGGAAATATGTTGATTTTAGTGGGGTGAGGTGGGGGTGACTGGAGTTTGTAATCTCTAGTTAGAAACTAATCATAGTTACTTCCTCTATTCATCTTTACTTATCTCTAATTGATCTGACACACAACTCATGTAGTAACAGTAATAATAAAGTAGTTTTACTATATCATCTTTGAATATAATAAATTAAATTTAATGCTTTGAAAAATACATTGGGTAATAAATAGTATTTACTAATAATGATAAAATAGATCCAAAATGATAAATTATTTATTGTTTTCTCAAACTAGAAAAATATTACTGTACATTTATTTTTAATACATTGGACAAGTAAAAATGAACGGAAGAAGTACTTTTTTGTAATTATGAGAACATGTTCTTGGTGATCGATGACATATTTTTTGACGGAGAAAGTAGTGTAATTGAGAGTAGACTATCGTTTATTGAGTTTGTTATTAACGAAGCCAAAATATAATTATGACGTTGTCGGTGATGACATATTTTTTGATGAAAAAAATAGACTAATTGAGTGTAAACTGTCGTGTATTGAGTTTGTTATTACCGATGCCAAATATAATTATGACGTTTTCTCTTTTTTCTCGTCGGTGCAATCGGTGTGGTGAGGGAGCAGGGTGGGGTGAGGCGTTAGGGGGTGGGGTGCATGGGGGGGTTTTGTAAGAAGGGTGGTATTATAAATTTATCCTTTAAGATATTTTATTAGAACTTTACAAATTACTCCTAGTAATTATCTACACTTTCAAGGAGAATTAATTGTAAGGGTGGAACAACAAAAAAATACAATTAATTCTATCTTAATTTAGTAAACACCAAGTAATTGGAACAACTATTTGAAGTAAGTTGATCAACTAATATGAGACGGCGTGAGTAGTTTTTTGTAATTATGAAAACAAGATGTTTTGTGACGATGGGATTTTTGGCAGAAAAAATAGAGCAATTGAGTATAAACTGTCGTTTTCTGCATTTGTCAATTATGATTTTTTTTTTTAATCAGTATAGTATGAGGAGCGGGGTGGGGTGTTGGTGGGTGGGTGGATGGAGATTTTGTAACGTTTGATCTCTCTAATGTGAGGAAGCATGGGTTGGGGTGTTATAGGGTGGGGGTTAGGTGGGATTTGTAACACTTTGATTACTTTCTAATCATAGTTACCCTCTTCGCTCCATACTAGTCGATCACTAGCGAATGTTATTTCTATTACTCGTGCAACGAACGTGCTTTTCTCATTTTTTCATCTGTGTAGTGTGAAAGAGAATGGGTGAGGTGTTGTGGGGTCGGGGGTGTGTGGGGTTCATAACACTTGGTTAGGAACTAATTATAATTACTCTCTCTGTTTCATATTAGCTGAATACTCTGCTCTTTCCATGTTTCTTAAGAAATCATCAATAATAAGGGTAATATTACCAATTTATCCTTTAAGATACTTTATTGCAACTTTACAAATTACTTCTTTACACTTTCAAAGATAATTAATAGTAAGGGTGAAATGAAAAAAATACAATTAATTCTATCTTAATTTAGTAAATGATCAAGTAATTTGGGATAACTATTTATGGTAAGATGATCAACTAATATAAGATAGATAAATTATTATTATTATTATTGTAATTATGGAAACAGGTTGTTTTAGGTGATGTCGGGCTTTTTCACGGAAAAATAGAGCAATTGAGTATAAATTGTCGTTTTTTAAGTTTGTCATTAATGAAGATAAATTTAATTATGATGATTTTTCTCCTTTTTTCATCAGTGTAGTGTGAGGAACGGGATGGTGTGGGGTGGGGTCGGTGGGGTTTTTGTAACGTTTGATCTCTCTAGTGTGAAGGAACATAGGGTGGAGAGTAGCCTACCCCCTCTGTTTCATATTAGTCGATTACTAGCGAAAGTTACTTCATATTACTCGTGCAAAGAACGTGCTTGTCTCCTTTGGTGTTATGGAGTGGGGGTGGGGTGGGGTGGGTTCATAGTGCTTGGATGCTTCGGTAGAAACTAACCATAATTACTTCCTTCGTTCAATTTTAGTTGATTTCATTGTAGTTTATACTCTTAATGAAAACTAGTTTAGGTGTACGCACCTTGCACGTGTACCTCACTTTATTGAGTTCAAACATTACATTAAATAGGATATTTGTTTAAATAATAAAGATGAATATAATAATTAAATTTAATATCTTTTGAATATGTAAAGATGGAGAATTTATTTATTAAATCTCATCTTTACCAAAAATATTTTTAAAAGTCGATCGACATTCATCTACCATCTGTAAATTGCAACAAAACAATACAATGATAAAAACATCAAAATAATATAATTAAATCTAATCTTTACACACAAAAATAAAGAAGATATATAAATATACACATGTTGAATTCTATTATGCAGACAAAAACAATGAAGAAGTTGAGGGTTAGAAAATCAAGCATCAACCATCTAGACATGCAATCGAATCAAGTTAGATGAGTATCAATCATATTCTCCCAATAGACATCCCGATTTGTTCTCTAGTTTAACGTGCATCTCAATATTTATAGAATTACTTCCTTAATAGAGTCCTATTTTAGAAGTATTTTTCTAATTGAACAGTAGAAAGAAAAATATTAATTAATTCTCCTACCATATATTTTAGTAGTTTCATATATTTTAGAAAGTCTAGTAAAAAAAATATTAATTAATTCTCCTATCATATATTTTAAGAGTCTCATATATTTTTGGAAGTCTAGTTAATATAATAAAAAATAATTAAATAATAAATATAAAAAATAGTGAAAAGACAGTTTTGTCTAAAGAAGAGTCTTGCAATGAAGGGTAAATGGTTCAAATCACTTTTCTGAGTGTCTTCAAACTTTTAATATATTATATAGATTATAGATGTTAAACAATTGATAAGATCTTTTAAAAATGAATGAATAATTTTTTTAAATAAAATATTAATAGAATCCTATTTTAGGAGTATTTTTCTAATTGAACAGTAGAAAGAAAAATATTAATTAATTTTCCTACCATATATTTTAGGAGTCTCATATATTTTAGGAAGTTTAGTAGAAAGAAAAATATTAATTAATTCTCCTACCATATATTTTAGGAGTTTCGTATATTTTAGGAAGTCTAGTTAATATAATAAAAAATAATTAAATAATAAATTTTAAAAATAGTGAAAAAACAATTTTATCTAAAGAAGAGTCTTATAATGAAGGGTAAATGGTTCAATGTTTTTACACTTTTAATATATTATATAGACAAATTATAGATGTTGAACAATTGATAAGATCTTTTAAAAAATGAATGAATAAATTTTTTAAATAACGTTTTTTTTTTTCTATATGCCTTTTTTACAAAAGTTGTTAAAAGTAATAACAACTTTTTAATTTTACCAAATATAGTCGTACATTTTTCTTTTGCCAAAAAATAAGACAATGTTTGTTAAGTCTTATCATATATATTTTAAACTCCTGATCCCATATGTTTTAGGAGATAATATTATAAATATAATTAAATAATAATTTAAGAAAATAGTGAAAAGACGATTTTATCTAAAGAAGAAACTTTTAATGAAGGGCAAAAAATTTAAATCACTTTTTTAAGGATCTTCACACTTTTAATATATTATAAATATAGATAAATAAGACGGGTAATTATGAGGGTCTTTCTCCTTTTTAATTTTTTTTTTAAAATTAAAATTTTTGTAAAATTATTTATTTACCGTAATAAAACATTATCATAAAATCGATAAAAGAGTATATTATTTTCTTACACAATTTAGTTTGTTAAGTTGTGATATTAAGTGGGCAACATATTGTAATTTCTTAATATATTGAGTAGTTTTAGCTCAACCACTACAATTTAATGTGAAGGAATTCAATTTTAACAATAGCATTTATGAATAAATATTGATTTGGTTCACCTCGAGTTCTCTACATATGCAAAGGGAGAATCTTGTTGGAAAATTGATTTATGTTCTTTTGAGCAGAAAAATAACACTTAATTTCACTAATAATAATTATAAAGGTGGATATTGATGTTAATTTATTTTGCATACTGTACTAGTCTATACGCATTTATGTTTTGTGATTTGATATACTGTTATCGGTCCTAAGCCGAGGGTCTATCGGAAACAGTCTCTCTACTTCTTCGGAGGTAGTGATATGGTTTGCGTACACTCTATACACTGGGTATATTGCTGTTGTTATTGTTGTTGTATTACTCGTGCACACACCTTTTAATTTTTTATTTTTTTTTAATTTTTCGTTCCTACCAAACAACACAACAGTAAAACTAATATTTTTGGCGAAACATCTGAAATTACAATGAAATATATCCTTGGCTAGAGATTTTGTGTTTGAGTTATGTACATAAAATCGTCTTTTTAACCACGAAGGAAACTAACAGCTTTTGCTCTTCGAATGAACACTTTTTCATAATTTGCTTACTATGTATTAGCTCGTAAAGCACACCTGCTATGTAAATCGCACTAAGCAAGCCCCATGCAACAAATTCATGGCTGAGCGACAGACAGAGATACTGAATTCAATTTCAGTTTTCAACATGAGAGACCTACCTCACAACCACTCAAACATGTTCTAATAAGCAATATGAAGTCATCTTTAATAGAAAATTATTTAGGGCAAAATTTTCTAATACAATCTCAATTTAATTGAATTTTAAAATGAATATCGAACATGACATAAAAAAAAATTAAAAAATTGGTATTTTTTTTTTTTAAGGTATGTTTTTGTGCTCGTTGGCGGGTGGGGGGGTACTTTGACTTGCAGGTGGAGGTGATGAGCCTTCTTAATTACTGTCTCAGCCACTACATACTACTCCTATTTCATTTCTATGGGCTCTACCTCAACACGTGAGAACTCTTTTTTTCTTTTTAGCCCAAACTTTCTTTTTCTTTTTTGACAAAATGACCTTTTAGACTCCTGTACTATGTTGGTTTTGAAAGTTGGATACTTCTATTTATATGTTTATCATCTGGACTCTACTAAAAAGCAATATTTTAAACCCTTTTTTTGGTGAGTGTAACACACTCTCTCCCACATCAGCTGTCATGCCTAACACGTCTGCCACGTTATCTGCCACGTCATTTTTGTTAAAAAAAATATTACATTAAATTTCAAGTCATCTTTAAAATGCTACATAACAAATTAAATATTAACATTAATTTAATTAAATAAGAAAAATTTATAAATTGTAGAAAAATTTGAATAATTATGTTTTTATTTTTTCTCACAAATTAAACATCAAATCCATTCCAAATAATTAAAATTCTTCTCCAACTAATTTAAATTTTTAACTACAAATTCATATGTACAAACATAATAAATTTTTTATTTTTAAATTTGAATATTTTTAACAAATTCACAAAAAGTTTAATTTTTTTCAAGCGAAATTCACTATTTTTTTTCAATATTCACTATCACTCACTTTCAATTTAAATTTTAATTCCCAAAAAAATAAAAAAAATTCAAATTTTAATTTTAATTAAAAATATGAAAATAATTGAATTGAGAGTGAAAATTAAAATAAAAAATAAAAAGTGAACGTGGAGGGGAGGAGAGGCTGGAAGAGTATTGGGGTGGGGTGGGGGGGCTGGAAGGGGCTGGGGTGGGGACGGGGCTGGAGGTGGGGTGGGGAGGGGCTGGACGGGGCTGGTGAGGTGTGAGGGGGTGGGGACAAGGCTGGGTGAGGTGGAGAGGCTGGGGGTGGGGTGGGATGGGGTTGGGTAGGGTGTGGGGGTGGGGACGGGTTAGAGTGGGGTAGGGGGCTGGGGGTGGGGTGGGACGGGGCTGGGTGGGGTGTGGGGGTGGGGACGGGCTGGGGTGGAGAGGAAAAAATATATTTTTATTTTTTAAAAATTTTAAAACATATTTTTAATTTTTCTTTTTAAAAAAATTAAATTAAAAAAGATGGAGGGGAAAAAGGACTTTTTTTTATTTTTTTAAAAATATTTTAAAATTATTTAAAAAATTTTAAAAATATTTTTAAATTTAAAAAGTTGAAGGGGAAAAAAGGACCCTTTTAAATTTTTTTATTTTTTTAATTATTTTAATGTAAAATTGGCCAAAAATTGACCCCCACTCGCACCCCAGGCGAGTGGCTACACTCTCTTTGTTCTAGTCACCATGACCTTGCCACATAGACAAGGTCAACGGTCAAAGGGTGCAAAATGTTGTTGTTTGATGGGTTTAAGGGTCCAGATGACAAACATGTAAGTAGAAGTGTCCAACTTACAAAACTGATATAGTACAGGGATCCAGAAGGTCATTTTGCCTTCTTTTTTCACCTCAATTTTATTTTATTTTTTTGGTTTCCCAAGGTATCTCCCAGCCCGACAGGTCAAAGACTAATCCTCCGCGGATCTGAGCTCCATTTAAGGGTTTGCCGCTGGCCAATTGGTTGCTGCATGCACAAGGCGGGAATCGAAGCCCCGACACTTGCTTAAGCGCCCTGGTGAGCTAACCACTAGACCAACCAAGCTTGGTTTCACCTCAAGTTTATTGGTAAATTAATCGATGGTCAAAGCGAATATATATATGATTATGAATAGATAAGTATAATTTATTTTTAATTAGAGATTTTATATTTAAAAAGTTAAAAATAAAGCAGTTTACTATAGACATTATTTTATCCTCGCGGTGGAGGTAATATACAGCATGTGAGTTCGATCAAATTTAATAATTTTAATATAAATAATGTATCTATGTTCAATGTTTAAAATTACTAAATATGTAGAAACGGAAAATTCAAAACTCAATTACTAGCTAGGATATGAGGCTGTTCTAGAATAAAAAATAATAAACTTTAAATATTAATTGCGCCTCTTTTTAATTTTAAAGTGCCGATTTAAGTATACAAGAGTGCGTTAGAGAGAAGAGAAAAGATGGATTGAATCAAATCGAGAGATGAATAAACCTACCTATAATTAGAATAAGAGTTAATACATAAAAATGACCCTAAACTTGACATCAAATTATAACTTTGACCTTAAACTTTGACAGTGCACAAATATGACCTTTAACTATTCAAAACTTCACAAATATGACCTCCAATCCTACATGGCAAAACGCGTGTTCAACATGCAAAAATGGGCGCGTCCAACTTAAAATCTAACGTCATAATACATAAATACGACCTTAAAATTTGACAGTGCACAAATATGACCTTTAACAATTCAAAACTGCACAAATATGACCTTTAAATGACTTTTCACTATTATTTTTTCATTATTTTCGGCTCAAAGATGAAAATGACATCTAATTTCTTTTGTCATTGTGAAAAAAGAGCAATATTGAAGATTTATTAATTATGTGGGTCAACCACATACGAAAAAATTGAGCGGGTATGTATATATATTATAAAGCAGAGGACGAATTTAAGTTATATAATATATTTAAATATTATTTATTTAAATATTAAATTAAAGATGAAACTATACTAATAATAAAAAAAATTATATCTTTAATAAAACGTTATTGAATTAATGTTATTAAGGATAGTAGTAGTTGTATATTAAATTAACGTTATCAAATTAACGTAATTAAAATGTTATTAAATTAACGTTATTAAATTAACGAGGGGCGGACCTACGTGGTTGCCATGGGGTTCACCCGAACCCCCTCGGTAAAAAAATTACGTTGTATAATATATATAAGATAAAAAATGTATATTTATATACGTATATTAATGTTGAATCACATGAAACAAGACACTTAGATAACCAATGGTGTTATTTGCTCTTCTTGGACGCTTCCTTCAACCTACTGTGCGGGTTCGATCCCTGCTAGTGACTATTTTTTTTTTAATTAAAAAAAAGCTAGTTGTTGCTGCTATAGAAATAAATAGAAAAATAATAATAAGAAGATTTTTTTTAAATTAAAAAAAAGTTAGGTGTTGCTATTATAGAAATAAATAAATAAATAAATAAATAAATAAAAAATAATAATAATGATAATAACAATAATAATAATAATCATAATAATAAAAACGACGTCGTTTTAACACAAAAAGCAAAACTTTGACAGTGCACAAATATGACCTTTAACTATTCAAAACTGCACAAATATGACCTCTCTCCAAGTCAGCCCTTTTAATGACGTGGTACCGTGTGATTGGATTACCTTTCCACGTAGGCGTGAGTGAGACTCACGCATGAGGTTGCAAAATCGGAGGTCATATTTGTTCAGATTTTGAATGGTTAAAGGTCTTATTTGTGCACTATCAAAGTTTAAAGTCAAACTAGAAATTCCTTAACTTGCATCCTAGTCCTAGTGAAAGTAGTGACTAGAGCTATAGCTTAGTGGAGGATCGAACACAGTTAGTTCTTCATATGTCGTATACATAGCTTACCGAATCAGTTGTGATATAAATAATAATGCATTCTATGAGATATGGAATCGAATCTCATATATCAATTGTCTACTCAACATTCTTGTATTTGAACTCTGAAACAAAAAAAACTTTTTAATATAAATTTAAATTAATCAGACACAAGAATAAACTCATATAATAGTAAAATCAAAGAGAAAGAGATGGTACAATCAGGGGTGGACTTATGATCTATTTTGTGGTATTTCAACACCCGTTAAATTCTATGTAAATTATATAAAAAAATGTATAAAAAATAATATAAAATTTATAAAAGCACCACGTAGATTATATTGAACCTTAAAATCTTTGGACATCAATATATATATATATATATATATATATATTCAAACCTCCTAAATATTCACGATCTTTAAATCCTGAATCCGTCGCTTGTGAAATTGAAAAAAAATATGGTCCCAATGAGGGTACAATGTATAATCTGAATATGTATAGTAGGGGCACTTGTGACTTGTGAGGTTAGTCATTTTCCAGTGTCTGCTCTGTTTGGGACCATGGGCCCTACCTGTCCTACTTCAACTGGGAGCATCAAACGACGTCGGAATATAGGTGGTGCAGATATAGTGCCTTTGATAAGTCACATTTTGCAAGTCTAATAATGCCCAGTCTGAGAAATGTCCTTTCCTGTTTGATATTGTACTATGGTACAGGTGTATACCACGTCGTTTGGTATGCGGGATGGGATAAAAGTTTTTCCGAGATAAAAGATGAAATTAATATAGTTTATGTTATTGATGAGATAAAGAATAATAATTTCATGAAATGTACGAGCTTGAACTTTGCACGTATTTAAGAAGCAATGATTAACGTAACGTAGAATGTATTCTATTTGTTTGTGAGATTAATCTATTTCGTATTTGATTGGTGAGATAAAAAATGAAAAGATTAAGAATTTCATAGGATGTACACTATTAGTCCGTTCCTTTTTATTTGACGAGTTTGAACTTTGCACGTCTTTTAGGAAGAAATGATATATCGACATAGAATATACTCTATCTGTTTGTTATGAGATTAATCTATTTATTTCGTGTTTGATTGTTGAGATAAAGAATAATAATTTCATAGAATGTATTCCATTCGTTCGTTCGTTTTTTACTTGTTGAGTTTGAACTGTATGTCTTTTAAGAAGCAACGATTGATATAAAATATACTCTATTCATTCATGTGATTAATTTATTTCGTGTTTAATTGGTGAGATAAAGAATAAGAATTTCATAGGATGTACTCTATTCGTTCATTTCTTTTTACTTGTCTAGTTTGAACTCTGCACATCCTTTAAGAAGCAACGATACATCGACATAGAATGTACTCTATTTATTTGTTATGAGATTAATTTCTTCATGTTTGATTGGTGAGATAAAGAATAATGATTTCATAGAATGTAAATTGCAATTCATTCACTCGTTTATTTTTACTTGTTGAGTTTGAACTTTGAACGTTGCATGCCTCATAAGAAGCAATGATTGATATTGCATGTTTTACCACAATATTCATGTCAATTGATATTTAGTTTTAGTTAAGAAAAAATGACTTAGACAATAAGTAATTCATGTTGAGTATAAAACGTGAAAAGAAAATATTTTTCTCTTAATATATAAAAAGTGAATAAAATGAGAATACGTCGTATATATTTTCAACATAGTGAACAAATAGAAGTTAACAGGAAGAGTAATAAAAGTGAACTTTTACCATGCCATGCACAGGTTGGTACGTGATCAGATGAGATGGAATAGCAATTTCATAGGGCAAAATAAATTTGAGATTAATTTATTTTGTATATTTGATTGGTGGTATAATAATATCATGCAAATAATGCAATGTAGTAAAATGAGAGGATTAAGTATATTTCATATAAAAAGTACGACATTCCAATTTATGAGATATTCAAATATATGTTTTATCTTACATTAGAGGTTATTTGAGTGCTTATTCAATGTATTAAAACTTGATAGGAGTAGTATTTTTATACAATGAACCTACTGTCCAGTGGTAAATTTAAGAAATAATATAATATAGTACTAGTATTTTATATTTCATAGGATTCAAACTTAAAATCTTTCTAAGATATCAACTTTGAAAACCTAAATAAAAAACATATTTTATATAGAAATTTCAAAGTTGGAGTGCTTGAGAGGGTGACAATTCCATTTGTTTCTTAATAATTTGTGGGATATTTTATCCCTAGGAATATACCTATTTGTCTATGTGTAGACACTTAATTTTATCCTTTTCTAAAAATATTTTAATTATTATTATTATTTTTTATTTTTTTATTTTATTTTATTCACCTTATCATACTTTTGTTTAATTGATAATTTCTCCCAAAAAAAAAAAAGAATTAAATACATAGCATCTTTACCACCTCACTATGCCACCTCAACACCTCACTTTTCATTTTTCATTGGATACATGCAAAAGACACACGCCCTACTCATTTTTTCACACGTCACCCTCATTTTTCCACATGCCACACTAATTTTTCCACATGCCACACACTTATTCCCACAAGCCACCAATTATATGCTTCCACATAGGATAATAAATAAAGAAAAAGAAAAACCAAATAAAAAATATAAAAGAAAAATTCTAAAAGGGGAAAAGGGGGCTCATTCTTTCATCATCATCTTCTCCACAATAACAACAATCACCAAATCATCTTCCTCACAAGAAGAACAAAAAAAAACGAGGGAGAGAAGAGAGAATCGCGCGCGAGAGAAAAAAAAATTGAGAGAGAAACAATATCGTGAACAGTGTTGTGAACAGTACCGTGAACAGTGTCGGTTTTCGGGTTCGATTGAATTTACGGAGCTTCAGTTTCGGGTCTCAAATTTTTCAATACGGAGTTGGAGTTCGTCATTGTTGAGGTCCTATTAGGAATTCTATAGTCCGGGCTTTCTTGATTTTATTATCAACGAAATCGATTCTTCAAAGGTCCATCTCTCAACTCTACTTTTTTATTATATCGAAGTTGGTTAATATCGTGATTTTGTGGTGCGGTTTTGAATATTTTGAGAAAAATATTAATTGTTGTTGTGGATATGAATGATTGGTATGCTTAAATGTTTGAATCTTCGTTGGGGTATGTGTTGTTGGTTTCGGATTTTGAAAAGTGATTTGATAGTCGAAATGGTTTAATAATGTGGTTAAAATGAATTTGGGGGATGAAATTGAGAAATTGATAAAAAAAGTTGAATTTAGATTAGCTTTGGTTTATTGTTGTTTTGTTTAATTCGTAATGAGCATGGGTATTGTTGGAATGTGATAAAATTATGATATGTTGAAATGGATCGGCGAATGTTGGTTCGGGTAGGCAAAAATTTAGGAATAAGTTTTCTTGTTGAATGTTTGAATGTGGAATTTGAGTTGAACGGTTTGATTTTAGTTCTTGCATTTGGAAAAGTATTTATTTAATCGGGGAATGCCCTGCGATCACTTGTATTTATTCGCCGGGGAATGCTCCGAAGTATTTTGTATTTGGAGGACGTCCGTGATGAAGGCCCGAGGCATCGGGTAGCATGAGAGCGTAGTATAAAATTAGTGTAGGGTAGAATAAGATTTACATTTTCGCATTCTTTTTCTATTTTGGACTGAACATTTTTTTTTGGATTTGTTTGCTTGATTGATCGTTTTATTTATGTTTGGTGTGGTTTATATATTCATAGTGTCCAAATTAGCCGATATACTCCACCAAGCGACTGTGGTCGAACCATGGGATCGAAGGGTGCCTAATACCTTCCCCTCGGTCAACAGAATTCCTTAGCCGGAATCTCTGTTCGCGGATCAGTTTTATAGAGTCAAAATCGTTTTGAAAAAGGATATCCACGGGTGACTTGGCACACCTGATTTATGTCAAGTGGCGACTCTGAGTTTTGAATGTAAACATAATCCTTTTCGGAATAAATTTTCATTTTTGTCACTTCATAATAAAAACCCTTTCGAACCTTAAAATCAAATCTTTTCGGAGTTGAAAAAGGGGTGTGACACTATGCTTATTTTGAGATATTCTTTTCATGTCTACAAAATTTATAAATTCATGTGATTATGTTAGAGTTCGTGCCCTACTGATTATCTTATTTTCGCCTAACTGTTGCTTATCGATGAGACGGGTTGCCTGACGTGTTTCAAGGAAGCAGTAAAACAGAAAGTAAAGAACACAATGATTTTTACGTGGAAAACACCCGGCTCAAAAGGTGTAAAAAAAAATACGACCTGCACCTCTACAGAATTTAACCCCAACTTCACTAAATAACTCTGAGCTTCAACAACGACTGATTACAAAACTCTTGTAACCAACAAATAGGAATCATAAACTCTGATCCCTATATCTCAACAACTAGAAATTATAAACTCTAATTCCTTTAACTCAACGACTAGAATTATAAACTCTAATTCCTAACTACACACACACCTCCCAAGGTATGCGTTCCCAAAGTCTCTGAGTTTTTCCCAACTCGAAGACTATCTCCTAATTCAGTTTATAACACACTGAAACTAATATTACACCAATAGCTCAAACACAATGAACAATTCTAAAAATCAAAGCTAAAACTCTTAGCTGGATTCTATACTTAGGACCTGGTTCTTCAATGTGTTTCTTCAGTGATTGAATAGCACTTCGTGAAGTCAATTTGTTGATTGTGCTTTTCTGCTTTGTAAGTGTGTGAATTACTCTGAATGATGCATCTTCTATTTAAGCACAGCTCTTCAAAGAGTCATTCTTTATTTTAAACTCCTTCTTTAATCAAAACTCTCATTACTTAGAGTTCTACTTCAAGTGAGACTCCTTCTTCTTGTCTCATTAGTGTTGTAGTCTAACTTCAACTCTTTAAATCAACTTATCTTCAAGTATTTTACTCAACCACAACTTCTTCAATTTCTCACGTGATCAGTAGCTTGAGTATATCAGAACTAGGCTTGCTCATTCGTTCCTGACTTTCAACAATCTTTGTCTGCATCTATCAGTAAAACCTGAAACCTGCCTTCCTATGCTTGAACCAGGTCAAGTAACATGTTCCATTCATGTGTCAGTCATCAAAAACTTCATTGATCCAACAAAGAGTCCTTCAATTTATATGTTTCTTATCTTGCGTAGACATCTTCAATATGCAGAATCTTTCTCCTTCTACACATAGGACTCTTCAGGATATGCTCAGAAGTGAAACTCCTTCTTTACGTAGGACTCTTTTTTCAACTCAACTTGTTTTTCCTTATCATCAAGTGTTTGAATCAAATTCAACTTGTTCTATTCCTCATGTGATCAGTAAGTTGAAGTTTTCAGTTGCACTGAATTAACTCATATCAACTTGTTTCATTCATATTGTCATTCATCAAAACTTCAAGGTTCCAACAGATTATAAGACATAAATATAATAACCATAACATACATTCAAGTCACTAACAAAGGCAAACTTGAATAAACCTTTTCTAATTTAATTAATCATTTCATTTCTGATTCCCCTCTCACTCGATTAATTTGAATTCATTTTGAACGAGTAGCTCTTTTACCAAAAGAGATTTTGCACTCACAATATTTTAATTGTTTCTCAAATAAAATTTGTATTTAAATACAACGTTCAACTACTTGTTATCATCCCATCGTATACTTTGACGATAATATATATATATATATATATATATATATATATACAAAAAAAAGGGTGTAGTACTAGAGCTTATTGTGGCTTTGGTTCCATTTGAATAATGACATCTGAAGCATTGTTCCCTTTGAGTACAGTAAACTATAATAATATGATCCAATATTGAAATATATTCTCTCTATATATTTATATTATTGTCCTTGAAAAAGCCAAAAATGTATAAGTAACCTGGGGGGTACATTTTGTCATTGTCCCAACTTTCCGTATCCCATTGGTCCAAAATATAGAGACAAAGACTCTTACAGAATTTAAATTTTATAAATTTAATTATTAAGATTTCAACATTATAGTTTATTATCATTTCTTTTTTTTGTGGTTTCCCATTCAGTGTTTGATGTTCGCATTGGAGCCTCGACTAATTCGCATCGTGCATTGCAGGATGTAACAATGGGGAATCATATTGATAAGGAGAACCATAGTCACATACATTGAAATAAGAATTCATCGTAGAAACAAAAGGAAAATAGAAAAGGGAGATTCCAGAATGCTAAAACTTTAGCTAAGAAAATAAAAGACAACTTCATAACATGAGCCCAAATAGATTATATTCCTCTATTATATATAGACATCTTTTCGGGGTTCCAAATGTAATTTGACATCTTTGCAAATAGGACCTCCATCTTGGTTAAATTCATAACAATTCTCCCACCCTCAATAAGAACCTTGTCCTCAAGGTTCGAGTATAGTTGTACGGAGACCATGGTGTTGTTATGTTCCTCTTTATCAGTGTTAACAACCCAAAAGAATTTTTCCAAAGCTTCATTATCTAAAGCAACTTCCAACATTGATCCTTCTTTTTGCTTTTCAAACCAGAGGATGCATCCACATCTAATGCTTGACAAGAATTCGCCGTTAGGTACATACACCACCCATGAGTCATAATCATAGTCAGACGACCCTTCAATCTTACCAACAAGCAACAAAATTCCTTCAACTTGTTCTTGTTGATCAATCCATTCAAGTATTCTTGCAGGATGACAAATCACCAATTCCAGATTAATTTGCCTTGTAAAATTTCCATTCTTACACCCAAAGTTAAAAGGCAACAGAAGAGGCGAGCCTGGTTCTACTCGTTCGGATAAAGAGAGCTCAATCAATAAGGATAAAATTGTTGCACGGGTCATACTATAAGACAATGGACAGATGTAAGATCTGGAATTTTCACTAAAATTATTAGCAGTCTCTAATATGTACCTCTCCACACTAATATTCCTTTTGCAATTGGCCTCAACATGCCTGAATTGATCAATTGCGTACCTCTCCACACTAGAAATAGCAGCCCGCTCAAAAGGATACAAAAATGAGTTCTCTATAGATTTACCCAGTAGCTTGGAGGAATGACAAAAACTTGTAAGATTATCACTGCATTCAATTAACACTTCAACCTCACCTATATATTCATAGTCATACAACATTGAAAAACATTTTCTTCTCTCAGCAATTTTATCGAACAATTTAGGCGCATCTGGTGAGAAAGTTAAAGCATTAATCAAAAGAGGAGCACAACCTAAAAGCTTAATTTGGTTGTATTGGCGCATGTCGAATGAATCATGTAACTGCCCAGTATCCACCCACTTGTAGTCGTTAATGCTCAAAACAGGTTGAAGCGAGCCAATAGGTGCACTAGGACTAGGAAATTCTACAGAAATATCCCTCTTCGGCAATCTATCGAATACCTTGCAGTCAAACTCTAGTGGTCCCTTGACGGAGAAAGAGAGAGGTGAGAATTTGAGCTCGGTAGCATCAATAGAAGCACCGGACAGCACGTCGGAGAAAATGTATTGCGGTATTGTATCTCCAACACCAAGAATAGGGAGTTCTGAATCCAAATGGGAGTTTACCAAATCAGCCACCTCGGTGTTACTATCAACGAAAGATGACTCTGGTACAAAGGTGATATTTATAGCATCTGAATTCTCTAAAGTATCAATGAAAGTGGCGTCCAATTGCATCTCTTCCTACAACACTGATCGCACATCGCAAATAGAAGAAAGTATACGTTTGGTACGTTCTTGCGACTCTACCACTATATCTTGCACGATTTTAAGGGAAGTGTATATCTTCTCCAAAATTGCAGGTGGATAAGTGGGGCTCGGTGATGAAGGTGCAGTAAGAAATTGCTTGTTGTATGGGGCTGGTGGAGTTTGAAAGGAAGATGATACCCATTTGGTAGAGGAGGGACAATGAAAGTACTATTATAACGATGGGGAATCATATTGATAAGGAGAGCCATAGTCACATACATTGAAATAAGAATTCATCGTAGAAACAAAAGGAAAATAGAAAAGGGAGATTCCAGAATGTTAAAACTTTAGCTAAGAAAATAAAAGACAACTTCATAACATGAGTCCAAATAGATTATATTCCTCTACTATATATAGACATCTTCCCGGGGTCCCAAATATAATTTGACATCTTTGCAAATAGGACCTCCATCTTGGTTAAATTCATAACACAGGACCTATTAAGGTGACAACACTCCTAACAGAGTTTTCTCTATATCCAGGGTTGAAACCTCGACCTCTGATTAAGGGTGGAGCAGCCCCATCCACTACACCACAACCCATGTTGGTAATTTATCATAGTTTTGAATTCTTATATATTATCTATGCAATTTTAGATTATTTTTTTTATGCATAAATTTATACTCTAGGTTAAAACATGTGAGAAGAGAAAAAGAAAGGGTAAAAAGATGGTGGGTACAATGACATCATATTCATGACTGATTTGTACAAATATCTTTTTCTTTTTAAGTCGTCACTTTTTATTATTTTATTTTTTAAAAGTTATACAAATAACTTTTGAAAATTTATCTTTTCCCATACGTTAGACCTTGATCTAATATTAGCTCAAATATTATTTAAACTTATAGATGAAAAACTAGATTGTGATTTAATACAAGTAATAACTTTTAATTAGATCATGGTTCTAATATTTTCTTATAATAATTTTTGCTTATTAGATATATAATGCCATGAAACTTACGTACGTTAATGTATATTAATCATCATCTTAAAGATGATATTATTTTTCTAATATATAGGGTGACAATATTCTCTATCTAAGCTATTATAGATGATTGAATAATCAACCCAATAACTAAAATGAATTATAAATTTCATAATATAATGAGTTCCGAATTAATAAAATTCAAATCATGATTTTGTCCCTGATCAAACTCAATCTATTTGACTTGTAGTTATTAATTAATTTTGATGCTAGAAATAATATGGATTATGCTAGTTAGTTAAAAACATCACTCCATTAATTAATTGAGTACTATGTAATAATGTAGAGATGCCTAAAGAGCACTCAACATGTCAGAATAATTATTTCAGGCTCTAATGAGGATCATCAACATAATTAATTAATAACATCACTAACATAGACATCCTAGATTAGGATAAAAATTTATACGCATCCGATGTATACATCAAATTAATGTTTTTTATCATAATTAAGTGATTAAATTAAGTAAAATATTTGTTAATTAATCATGATAAAGTAAAATGAACGCTAAATTCAAACACATACCATGCATGTATTGACTTGGTGTATACACCGAGTACGTATAAGTTTTAACGATTAGATTAGGGTCTTGATAAACAAATTAAGAATTTATTTTTTTGAAAACATTAGAGAGGACAAAGAATATGGGGACAAACCAATAGTATTCTATTTATGTGCATTCGTGTGTATGCTAATCCATAATTAAGCAATTAAATTAAGTTAATTATGCCTAACTTTAACGATTGACACCTGTATTTATGTACTTTTTAGTTAGGAGTTAGGACTAATCACTTACTATTTTATTCTTTATTTTTTAAAAAGTTAATTAGAGTGACCATTCTTTTTCTGAAGAGGTAATATTCCCATCTTCATTTTTCCTTTATCCCTTTTGTTTTACTCCAATTTAGATGGGGTACAAACAAAAGTATAATTTATTATTATTTTTTCACAATATTAAATGTCCAATTTAGTTTTATACTATAATTTAGATCCACTACAATTACGTCATCATTAGAAAAGATAAAAAAATAATTACTTTTACTAGAAAAAAAAAGAAAAAGAATGACATGTCAAAAATATGAGAATTGATAACGGTGTTGTTTGTTCAAATATTTTTATTTTTATAGAAAATGTTATTATAGAATATAACAAGAAAATCAGTTACAATAACTCGATCGTTATGATGAAAATATTGTTATAAAAGATGACATCTACAAAGAAATTTAATTGCATACATTCTAATTTCAATGTGAAACATCGATTTTGATTTTAAAAAAAGAATTACTTATGCAACTAACCAAAATAATTTATCATAGAATACAATATTAAACTTATATTTAGAAAAAAATAGTCAATAATAAAAAATTATTATCTTTACATTTTGGGTTTTTGTATGGAAGATATATTAATAAATATACAATGATGACTTCATTTTGAAGTACAACAATGTAGGAGAAAAGGGTACTACTTAAATTATCTATATCTTTCATGCCTAATTTAGTTTTATACTTTTGAGTCTTTGTCAATTTATGTGCCTATCTACTTTATTTTATCAAAAAATATGTTGGGCCAATTTCAAGAAAGAAGTGTATTTTAAATTGGAATAAAAATTTTGTTTGATCTTTCATACTAGAGAATTCTTGCCTTTTTTTAATAATATAAGGTAATTTTCCATTATGAAATTGACTAATGTGCTCTAATGAAAGAAGATTTTCCCTATATGCTTGGAAAAAAAAGAAGTGTAAGAAGGTTTGATTGTTTCACCATAACAAGAGAATTTTTTCACAAGCCATAGTGAAGATTGGGTTAAAAATTTACGAGTTAAAAAACATCTAGTAGCTCCTGAACTATGACCAAATTTGTTACGACATGCTCTAACTTTACGGGGGTCCTATTACCCCCTGAACTGAATTTCAACATATTTTTGTCATCCTGTTTAGCTGACGTGGCATCTTTAACGTGAATCCTATTTTATGTAGTAAAGATTCCACGTCAGCACAAATGTGATAAAAATACGCTAAAATTGAGTTCAGCGGGGTAATAGGAGCCCATGTGAAGTTGAAATGTATCGTAGCAACTTTGACCATAGTTCGAGGAGTTATTAGATGCTTATCTCAAAATTTATCAGATATTTTTATCAAATTAATGTATTTAAGCAGGGGTGTTTCATATAAATATTTTATAGGTAGTTAACTTAGTTGTAGAGTTCAAATTCTATCGATGAACTGCATTATATTATCAAATAATTTTATCTGTGGAATTTGAAGCTGCATAATAATGAGAAATTGTCTGTTAAACATCTTTTCGAGCCCAAAAAACCTTGCTGTATAATTAAGAAAACTATAGAGGATTAGTTAATGGGACTAATGATGTGATTAGAAATGATTAGGAAATAGAGGATGCTTTATTTTACTGTACATTAACTAAGGGACAGGATTAAAAAAAATGTCTGCTTCTTTCATAGGTAACTATAGGATTAGCTGTTAAAAAAGAGAAGATTAATCATTGGTTTAACTAAATTTTTTTTTTAATTATAGACCCCCCATGTGGAGACCAATTTGGTTGGTGTTTCATAGCTTACCTTAGCCTAAAAATATAGTAGTAATTTAATTTCTTTTTATTTTGTCCCCACATACTTGAATTGAAAGTTAGGCCATTGTCCTTTCTTTTTCTTTATTTTCCAACCTTCAAAATGAATAAATAAATAAATATAAATTTTAAAACTAATAAATATAAAGTGAGAGGAAATTTAAGACGCTTCGATTCAATAGAAACTTATATTAAAAAAAAAAATAAGGAATTTGAAGCACCACCAAGAAATGAAATTAGATGTCCTGAATTTAAACCGTGAAAATGAAAAAAATTCTATGAAGAAAGTATTTTTTTCTTCAATGTGTATACGTTATGAATCTGAATTAATCGAATCGATGAGTTGCAGAAAAATTGAATTGTTATAATAAAAGAAAATTTAGAGACATAATTTAGGTTGAATCCATGTGAAAACAATCATGGGGAAAATGAATATTTAAATCCAAGTAGATAATTTAATTAACTCTCTTAAAAAGGTTTCTTCCAATTATATGAGGTTTCTATTATCCCTTGAACTAGATTTTAACGTATTTTTGTCAACTTTTTTAGCTGATGGGATACCTTTTGTCGTCCTTTTTAGCTAACGTAGCACTTTTGACGTAGATCCCATTTTATGTAATAAAGATGTCACATCAGCATAAAAGAGCGATAAAAATACACTAAAATTGAGTTAAGAAGGGAAATAGGCCTCCTTTGAAGTTAAAATGTGCCGTATCAACTTTGACTAGTTCGAGGGCACTGAATGCTTATCTTCAAAAGGATAAATATACTAAATATATTTAGTGGGATGCTGGTCTCATGGGTCCAATAAATGTTGACCTTTATTTTGACCATAAATAAAATATTTCAAGATTTCACTAAGTATCAAAATCTTCTAATTTTGGTTAGGGGTTTGGACTTTTGGCCCATCAATTATCTAAGATCCAATGGACCCCCAAAAAATTTAAGATTTTTTTTTCCCTTTCAAATATTCATTTAATTTGTTTGACAATCTTTATATAAGATTGAAAGGGACTTGTTCCTATAACCTAACCAAGAATTTGATTTGTGACATGTTCCATTTTAGGTCCTCCAACTATGTTCCTTTATTACAATATATACAACATATGTTGAATTGACTTTTCTAGGTATATCCTATAATAGTGCATATTCTTTAGGTATCAATCAATTTATCATTTTGGATCCGCCGTGAATGATATCATAACGAAATTCTCGACTTGAGAAAAAAATCTTGAGGCAGACAGATGGTCAATAATTTTCAAAGTCTGAATTTAGTTTTTTCTTATGTAGTGGAATTAAAGGTCTTCGATCTTTTGTCACTAAGCTCATCATTAATCTAACTAAATTTTACTAGTTGTCTTGAAAGTAATTAAATTGATTAAAGTTTTAATCTTGTATACAAGAGTGGAAGATAATGTATAAAGATGGTATACAAAACAGAAGAAACAAAGACCATAGTTTTTTTTTTTTTTCTTTTTTTGTTTCTCATCCGGAGTTTGGTACCCGCATTGGAGACCGATTAATCCCGTAGGGCCCATTCGGGGGAAAACGCTTTTCATCAAGGATTTTTTCATATCCAGGGCTCAAACTCGAGACCTCTGATTAAGGGAGTAACAACCTCATCCGCTGCACCACATCCTTTTATGGTAACGAAGACCATAGTTAAAAAAAACCATGTTAGAATCCCATGATTAGTGGAAAAAAACTCCCCAGCAAGAATTAAGATTAGTGCACAAATTAGGTCAAAGGGGTCATAAATTAAAGCATTCCACAACATCACTTGGAAGTTGGATTTTGTGCTTTACTTTCTTGATCTTCAATGAAGCTTCCTTAATAGGAGATTAAATTTTTTTTTAAGTTAATATCAAATGCATTTGAAACCTATTTATCCTTTAGACCCCTATAGTCCTTAAGGGATCATTCCAATTTATAATAATGTTGTGTTTGATATGGTGGAAAATATTTTCTAACTTTATCCATGTTTGAGTTATCAAAATGTTTTGGAGGAATAATATTTCTCTTAGGAAGTAAGTTTCTTTAAAATGAAAAAAATGACTTCTTCGATAATCGTAGGAAAAATAAGTTCCCTAGTTGGTATTCCATGTTAGATTATCTCCTTTCCATCCTCCACCGCAATGCCTATTCAGTGGAGGAGCCAGAATTTTTATTAAGGAAATTTAGAAGTAAACATAAGAGCTAGTCGAAGGGGGTTCAACTGTCTCTCATAGCGTTTGTCTGTATCATATATAAATATTCTTGAAACAACATCTTTTGCATACTTAATTACCAAACATCAAAAAATAAGTAAGAAAATCTTTTATTTCCTGTGAAAATAATTTCATTCGTACCAAAAAACACCCTAGGTTAAACCATGATTAACAATATACAATACTATCATTTTCTTTCACTAAATTGGAAGAACATTCCCAGACATTTGGAAAAAGGCAAATAAAACAGTGACAATTACAATTTTCGATTTGCAAGAAGTTGAAAATTTTGAAATAAATATTAATCCTATAATTAATCTACATTAAGTACTGCAAAAAGGACTAGTATTAAGGATAATCTCTAGGTATATTCCACCATTAATCCAAAGTTTTGTGCTCTTGTATCAACAAAAGTGTATGGTACGTAAGCTTGAATAAAGTTGCCTTATATATTTGGATTTTTGTACAAAAGTTAATTGATTTGTCATTAGCCTAATCATAACACATATAATTTTTGTTTGATAAGTGGATTGATAATCTTTCTTTTTGGCTAATAATAGGAGGTTACATTGATAAGTGGATTGATATTTAATTTACCAGTACATAAACATAAGTTGTTCAGACTATATATTGGGTATGTTGTTATTGTTATCGTGTAATTCTTTATTTAAAAAAAATAAATTCAATAATTATTATATTAACTTATTATTTCTGTTTTTAACTAGGTAGTGAGAGCTTGCTCGCACTATCGATCTCAAGCGCGAATAAAGAAGAATGATGTGGTCGTTAGTCAGCGTAAAACTTGTCAGTTTATAATGGCCAATCCTCATAATACAAAAATCATCGGGACGTGCCCACTTAAGCACACGTATTACCAGGGGCGGAGCTATCCTTTGCCGAGGGGTTCATCCGAACCTTCTTCGGCGAAAAATTATGCTATATATGCATGGTTAATTTTTTCTTTTCTTTTTATATATATATATATATATTAGATGTTGAACCCCTTTTGGTTAGTTCGTATGTTCATTTATGAACCCCTTAGTGAATATCTTGGCTCCGCCACTACGTATTACGTTGGCACCCGGATGTGATGCAAATGATTATTTATTATAATGATGATATGATATGAGTTCAAATGACAAAATAATCGATTGGGATCTACATCAAGGCATCACAACTTTACGGTATTGAGATTGTTTTTCGAAACGCAATTTATTTGGCAATACTGAGACGTAGTTATTATTGCTAGTGTATTATTTTTTGTTTTTACATTTTAATGTGTGTGAAAAAGCATGATAATTGAAGCTTTGGCTTAAACAAATTAGTACAACAATTGGCTAGCTATTAGCAAGTTGTGAAAAAATTATAGGATATGATGATGAAAGTCATGCCGTATAAACCATCATATTAAAGTAATATAAAATAACATGTAATTGTATATAATATAATTCTAGTTTGATGGTATAGAAATAAAATATGCAAACATAGTATAACATGTTTAAACTATACTAACGGTATTTTTACACAAATAACCGATTGAATTTATTATTTACTTTTCTTAACATATATACATAGTTGAATTTATTATTTACTTTTCTTAACATATATACATAGATTATCATAAATTATACATGATATACACTTTATTATACATCCGTCAGCTACTTTTAGTTTAAGCGGGTTGGCTGAAACCAACTTGGGTATCAATATTTGTCTCAATTTTAATTGTGTGAGACATAATCTTGCTCTCTTTTGGTTTTGGCCATTTTTGCAAGTATAGCACAATTCACTTCTAAGGCCCATATGGATGTGGATCAGTCCAGTAAAAATAAGAGAAGCCCCGAGCCCATGATGAATTAATCATATAAGTTGCAATATACAATGTATATATATGCTAGTATGCTTTGTGAACATATAAGAGCATTCAAAGATTTTAAATTGAATGCTCATAATCTGTCATTTCTAGATGGATGCTTATAAAATTATACTAGAGGATCAAGGTGAGTGCGACCTGTTAGGCAATAGTATAATTGTATAGACAGAATATTTTTTTTCCTAGAATAGGATTTTATTACTGATTGTGTAGTTATAACAATATATATTCTTTCCTAGTATAGAACTCTAACCTACAGTTGTATAGCTATACGTATTTTATTATGAATTATGGAATGTGATAAGTTGCTATTCAGAAAATCTTGATTTCTCTTATTTCTCTGTCATGGTATCAAGAGCCACAATCTAAATTTTTTTTTCCTGTGCTTTCTGTATTCTTTGCACAGGTACTTTGCTACTTTCGTAAGTTCCTTTTCTTCTCTATTCCCCCCCTCTTTTGTAATCAATCGATCAATGGATTCACAATCATCTTCCCACGATTTGCTCTCCCCAAAATTGGATGGTTCCAATTTTGCTCTTTGGGAATTCCACTTTGAAATTTTTGTTCAAGGCAAGGGCCTTTTTGGGTTGTTAGATAGATCTGCTCGTCCACCAACAAATGCAAAAGAGTTGGATCTTTGGAAATTGAATAATGCGAAGGTAATCGCTTGGATGTTGAATTCGGTACATGTTGATATTGCTATGGGGCTTAGACCTTCCAGTTTGGCTTCTGAGATGTGGACCCACCTCTGTACAATCTACCAACAAAGCAACTTTGCACGAGAGTTTGAATTGGAACGCAACATTGCAGAATACACACAGGGGGACAAGAATGTTCACTCCTTTTATGCTGGCTTGCAGTTGCTCTGGTCGGAACAAGATCAAATTCTTGGGAAAAATATTTCTAAGGCAGGGCTCAAGGAGGTGTTGGAAGAACGAAAGAAGACAAGGATGGTGCAATTCTTAATGAAACTCCGTCCTGAATTCGAGCCGATTCGTGGCAGTTTGTTGAACAGGGAAGTCACACCTGCTCTTGACGTTGTGTTGGCAGCCGTCTTGCGTGAAGAGACAAGACTTGGAACTCAGGCTGCTATGGAGTTTACACCATTACCTTCTGTTGCATTACTTGCAGGAAAATCAATAGCCGATAGCCGTTGCTTCAACAAGAAATACTAAGAGAAGTGTCCAATGCTATGAATACCAAAACTTTGATCACATCGCAACCAATTGTCCTAAGAAGAAAAACATTTGTGCTTATTGCAAAATTACTGGCTATCATATTTCAGATTGTCGTCGTCGCCTAAATCGTTCACGAATTGCTCACCAAGCTTACCAGACAAATGTCACTACATCATCTGGTTCCTTCCCTTCTGGTCATGATATTGAAAAACTAATTCGAGATTCTATTGCAGCTGCTTTTCCCGAAGCCATCTCAAGTGCACTCTCGGCATTCTATTCAGGTACAATTAATTCAATTAAATCTACTTGACATCTAGATTCAGGGGCTTCCAATCATATGACAGGTGATTTGTCTCAATTCTCATCATTGTCTAGTGGTGTTTCTAAACATGTTATTCATGCAGCAAACGGGCACACATTACCCGCGTCGGGTATTGGTTCTGTTGGAAATCTTTCTAATGTTCTTTATGTTCCAAATTTGAAGACTAATTTGGTTTCAGTTGGTCAACTAGTTGATCAAAATTGTGTTGTAAAATTCTCACCCAATGGTTGTGTTGTACAGAATTTGAAAACATGGATGACCATGGCCACGGGGCGTAGATTTGGCAGAATATTCCTACTAGAGTCGGTTCACCGTCACTTGCATCGTTGTTTTCTTTCAGTTTCTGCAGCGGATGTTACTCGTTATAATAAATTGCTCACTCTTTGGCATAATAGGATGGGTCATCCTCATTCTTCTCGGCTTCATCACATGCTTAAATCATGTCTTCCTGCAGCACATCACATCCATTCCAGTCTCCTTTTGGCATGTACGAATTGTGCCGGTTCAAAAAGTCACAAGCTTCCTTTTCCATCCAGTTCATCTGCTTATGAAGATCTATTTGATTTAGTGCATAGTGATATTTGGAGTCTTTCTCCTATTTTGTCAAGGATGGGATATAAGTACTTTGTGTTATTTATTGATCATGTATCCAGATACACCTGGGTGTTTTTTATTAGAAATAAATCTGAGGTTCCAACTCTTATTATGAATTTTGTTGAGTATGTTCGTGCACAATTTAATAAAACTATAAAAGTATTTGGTTCTGATTCAGGAGAAGAGTACACTAAGACTAATCTTGTTGATTTTTTCAAAAACAAAGGAATTATTGCTCAACGCACTTGTCCTCTTACTCCGAAAGAAAATGGGATCGTAGAAAGGAAGAATCGACATGTTTTAGAAACTACATTGGCTTTGTTGAGTACGTCGAATATGCCAATTTTTTTTTGGCCCGAAGCAGTACATACTTCTGTATATTTGATCAATAGACAAACTTCCCCAATAATTGGAAATGAGATACCGTACTTTAAATTATTTCATAGTAAGCCTGATTATTCTCACTTGCGGGTTTTTGGTTGTGTTTGCTTTGTACATCTTCCAGCACATGAATGACATAAGCTTTCGGCAAAGGCAGCACAATATATTTTTGTGGGATACAGTGACACACAAAAAGGGTATCTCTGTTATGATGCATCTCGTCGTTAGCTTCGAATTACTAGACATGTTATTTTCTTTGAGGTTCAGTTTTCTTGCAAACACAATGCTAAACATGCTTCAGAATCTCTCTTTTCTGTACAAGTTTGATGACGATGTGGTAGCTACTGACCCTCAGCTTGAGTCTTCGAAACAACCCGTGGACTATGATAACGGTGATCTCCAGCCTTCATCTCCTTCAAGTACTGATCCTCCGCTTGAATCTCCAAAACAACCCATGAACAATGGTAATGAAGCTCTCCAACCTTCATCTCTTTCTGGTATTGACTCTACATCATCATTCTCATCTTCGGAAGAGGGATCCTCTCATCCAGTTACTCCTCCACGTCGGTCTAGTAGAACAAATCGACATGCTCCCGAACGACTTGGCTACTCTCCAGGGAAATTTGGTAAGTCCTATGCCTTGCATACCATACTACATTCTGTTGAGGTTCCTACATCTTACTCCCAAGCTTCTACACAAACCTGCTAGAAAAAGGCAATGTTGGACGAGCTTTGTGCACTGAATGAAAATTCAACTTGGGACTTTGTTGATAAACCAACGGATGGAGTTCTCATTGGAAGTAAGTGGGTGTATTCCATTAAAATAAAGGCAGATGGTACAATTGATCGCTATAAAGCTAGATTGGTTGCTCAAGGGTACAAATAGGAGTATGGGATGGATTATGAGGAGACTTTTGCACCTGTTGTTAAGATGACAACGGTACAGACATTATTGGCCTTGACTTCAATTAAAGGCTGGACTTTCATCACTTGGAGTTAAATGTGAAAAATGCATTTCTTCACGGTGACCTGGAAGAAGTTGTGTTTATGAAACCACCACCTGGGTGTGTTCTGCGAAGACCAAATGTAGTTTGTCGTCTTCGAAAATCTCTTTATAGCTTAAAACAGGCTCCTAGAGCTTGGTTTGACAAATTTCGATCCACGATTCAAACTGCAGGCTTCTTTCAAAGTTCTTCAGATTATTCCTTATTTCTTCATACTTCTCCGGTAGGTATCACAGTACTTCTCATCTATGTTGATGATAGCATTATCACCGAAAATGATCAAGAGAATATTACTAAGTTAAAAGAATTCTTGCATACCTCATTTAAGATGAAGGACTTGGGACGATTGACATACTTTCTTGGGCTTGAGGTTCTATACTTGCCTACTGGGATAATGCTTACACAACAAAAGTATGCTAGTGATCTTGTTGCTACGGCCGGTCTTACTGATGACAAGGTTGTATACATCCCGATGGAGATTAATACGAAATATAAGGAGGTTGATGGCGAACCATTCAGTGATCCCACATTGTATCGGCAGTTGGTGGGATCATTAGTTTATCTCACTATGACAAGGCCGGACATCTCATATGCGGTACAAGTTCTAAGTCAGTTTGTAGCTAATCCTTACCGTATACATCACACTGCATTACTTCGTGTCATTCGGTATGTCCGTGGTTCTATGAACCAAGGTGTTCTCTTCCTTTCAGATTCTCCTATAAATCTTAAGGGATATACTGATGCAGACTGGGTTGGTTGTCCCGATTCTCGCCGTTCCATTACTGGTTGGTGCATGTTTCTAGGTACATCCTTGATATCTTGGAAATGTAAGAAACAATCTCGTACGTCTAAATCATCTACGGAGGCCTGAAAACACAAAGCATATAGAGGTGGACTATCATTACATTTGGGAACTAGTTGCTGACAGTCTTATCACTCTACAACACATTTCTTCTCATGATCAACTTGCCGATTTGTTAACAAAGGCTATGACACGCGCACGACATAGCTATCTTAGCTCCAAATTGCTACTCTGTGATCACCGATATCAATTTGAAGGGGATGTTAGGCAATAGTATAATTGTATAGACAGAATATTCTCTTTCCTAGAATAGAATTTTATTACTGATTGTGTAGTTATAACAATATATATTCTTTCCTAGAATAGAACTCTAACCTACAGTTGTATAGCTATAAGTATTTCATTATGTATTATGGAATGTGATAAGTTGCTATTCAGAAAATCTTGGTTTCTCTTGTTTATCTGTCACGACCATCGCAAGAAAATTAAGTTGGATACTATTATAACATATAATGTATATATGCCTCGTTGACATATAAGAGCATTCGAAGATTTTAAGTTGAATGCTCAGATTCTTTCATTTCGAGCATGGATGCTTCGAAAATGAAACTAGAGGATCGAGGCGAGTTCATGTGCCACATATCACATGATACTGAGCTGAGTTCCTATAAATCTTGGAAAGCTTGATGTATAACTAGTTCAAGAATGATTATAATTGAGAAGTTTATTGATAAGGACATATATTTTCATAAGCTGGAACAATTCCTTATTCATAAATCTGACATTTGATGTGGGAAAAATAGACAAACTCTCTATGATTTGAATTATATAATTTGATACAAGTGAGGCTTGCTCGAGTGGTTGAGCACTTCTAGCACCGATTGTATGTTGAGGGTTCAAGTCATGGTGGAGGGTTAGTGAGAACACTATTGATCCTCCTGGGGTGCGGTGGATCTTTAAGAAAATTATGAGCTTTTGTTCAAGGTTTGTAGGGTGCAAAAACAACCACTGAATTATGCCCTCCGAATCCGAATGAATTGGAGATACCTGCAAAAGAAAATAAAAGGATTACATGATGCTAGTGTGGATATCTATGTTGGTCGGACTCTCCAAAAATGTTGCTGGACCGTACTGTTGGATCCTCCAACAATGCATCTTTGAAAAGTCCGAGCAACGTACTCTCTGTCTATGAGTTCTCATTCTTTCCCTTTTCTGTGGGTACTTTATTACTACTTAGCTATCTGTTAAGTGAGAATTGAACATACCGACGTTCACTTCATGTTGTTTCTTCAAATTTGGAACAGTGTCAATTGTAACCTCATGTTCTAAGTTCTACACATAAAAAGAGAGAGAAATAAGTTTCGGTATGGTTGCTGATCAGAACGCGTTAAAAAAGAGGAGTTAGTGAGTAGTACATCTTGATTGATAGTTGGATGAAGCCATCCTGTTGTGATCGCCTTGATGGTTGCAATGGCTTCAAGTCCACCAGAAGCCCCGAGTCCATGACCAATCATCGACTAATAAGTAACAGCAACAAATGTAACTTGAGTTAGTAGTTAAGTAGCCATTGCCATTCAAACATTTGGATCAAATGAGCTTTCACATAACAACAGAGTAAACGTTTAAACCAGCTGATGATAGTAGATAGGTCTTGTAATGCTGATCATTCAATAGGTTGCTAAAAGTACACATTGTTTCTTTTCCTTAAGAGACGCGAGGGACCATGGAAGCATTTTCGTTCTTGCTTGAAATGAATTTCGAGTATATTGGTAGATAAGACTAGCATCTGTATGATAGTTATATTTATTTAGTCATCAAAAGGAAAATAACAGTTCTTTTTACCTTTGTCCCGTTCATTTTGATTTCCGAGGTGTCCTTGAAGACCTTCTTGATGGCATTGACCTCAGCCAAATCTCCAGCAAGAGTTGATGTTGCATGAGCATTTATATAGTTCACCTGTTTGGAGTTAATACAACAATATATGTATATCAGAATCCGAATAGGTATAACATTTCCGATCAGAAAACAAACGAACAATGTTACCTCTTCTGGGGAAACTCCCGCATCTACCAAACTCTTAACCATGCAAGACGAGACTCCAAGTCCATCAGCACGAGGATCGGTCATGTGATGAGCATCACACGTGACAGCACCTCCCAAGTATTCCGCTATGATAGGAGCACCTCTTTTCAAGGCATGCTCCAAACTTTCCATCACCTGTTCGTGTGGAAATAACAAACATGACTTAGATAAGAGACAGAGCAAAAGAAGTAGTAGTTGGATCGGTATACCAGGACACCGGAGCCTTCACCAATGACAAATCCATCACGATTCTTGTCCCATGGCCTTGAAGCCTTTTCGTGTTCATCATTTCTTTGGGACAAGGCCCGACAAGCTATGAAACCACCAACACCAGTAGTCGTAACAGCAGCTTCCGTTCCACCTGCTACCATAATATCAGCTTCGCCCCTTCTAATGTGATTGGCAGCTGCGTAAAAGCAGTAGTTGGCAGTTGCACAAGCCGTTGAGATAGAGTAAGTTGGTCCCATTAGTCCAGTGTCTATAGCCAACAATGCTGATCCCATGTTAGTGATTGAGTAAGGAATGAAAAATGGACTAATTTTCTTGTATCCCCTTTGCACCAAGGCTTCCACCCCATCGGTGAAAACTTTTAACCCTCCCATGCCCGACCCAACCAAGACCCCGATCCTTGTTTTGTCCATCTGCAACACACAAATTCAAGAAACTTTCCTCACATTTACGCCTTTGATCATTTACAACTCAAAAAATTGTACTACCAATTAAGATACTCACGGTAGCAAGAACTTGTTGGCCAAGGTTAGCATCTTCGAGGGCCCTTTTTCCAGCAACAAGACAGTATCTCCAGCAGTCATCTAAACGACGATCGTTCTTCCCGTCTATGTAGCCTTCGGAAGAGAAATCACGAATCTGTCCCGCGAACCTAACTGTGTAACTTGAGGCATCAAATCTGTCTATTAAAGTGATTCCACTCTGTCCCTCGAGAAGTTTGTTGTAAAAATTGTCGATATCACTTCCAAAGACTGAAGCAAGGCCCATTCCGGTTATGACAATCCTTTTCTTCGGGTTCGTCTCTCTTTTGGGAGCTGAAACAGCTGGAGAGGACATGGCTCTGATTCTTCCACATTTTACAGCTAGTATAAAACATGTCAGTTGATTAGAATCCTTCGCGATGGAATCATACAACATGGAAACAAACCAAAGTTTGCCACGATGTTTATTCTCATGATAAAACGGATAACTGAGGAGTAAAAAGCACAACGCTCTATGATAACAAGAAAAATCCAACATCAAACACAATGTTTGAAGATTCATTGAACTAATGAAACATTGATAACGTTATCATAAAACCAACATCCAGAAGAGAAATGAAGTTACATTATTCATGAACTGCAATATTTGCGGATTCCTACCTATCGTGCTTTCTTGCATTCTTTATGCTATACTCTACATTAATATCTACAAATTACATTTCCATTTTCTCTTTAATTGAATGCTAAGCATCTAAAAGAAACTTTCTAGTTTCTACAACCACTTATGCTGGATAACGTCGACATCCTGCTTACGGTAAGGCCAACAAGGGGGCTGGGGTAGCCCTGGTCGGAGACATGATCGAACATGACGCTTGTTTGAGGGCTCAGTTAAGAAATATAGTTGTACCCTTGCTATCAACTATGGATTTTGGCATATGACGGTAAGCGTTTGATGCTAACAACTTATCAGAAAGAAAGTCTTCATCAGCAAAACCAAAAAATCTAAAGAAAAAATGATAAAAGTCCACCAGATTCCGGAATAAAAAAGGCAGGCGGGTGCATGAAGCATCCATATTCATATAGGGTGCAGGGAAGGGCCACGTTTCAAGGGGTGCAATGTAAGCAACCTATCCTAATGCAAGCATTAATGGCTGATTCCACGACTCGAACACGCGATCTATTATATAATACACAGAGACAACTGTTGGGTTCGAAATCGAGAGGGCGTCATGCGGAAGCTATTAATTAGTTGCAAACTATGAGACGATAAATAAGATGACAACGAAAAACAATACTAAAAACATAATTTTATTATATGATTTGGTCAATTGACCTACATGTAAAACCTAATATTAAAAATCATAAAACTAATGAGAGAAAAAATCTCCCCCTTAACGAAACTCTTAAAGACTACATTGTGAATGCTATTGTGTTATGGTACGAGAAGGGTCTTCTGTTAACAGATGTTCAAAACCTTTCCTCCAAAAAAGAGGTTAGCCAAATATGAAAAAGAATTATATTTTTCTTTCAGGAAAATTAAAAGTAATTATGGTAACTTTTATTTTCCTTTTAAGAAAAAGTAAAACTTAAATATAGTAAGAAAATCGGGCAAAAATCCTAACAACAACTTCCACAGAGTATGCAGAAACATTATTCATTAAAAGATCCAGCAGAGTATTCAAAGAAACATCATCAACAAAAACAACAACATATATACCCAGCGTGATCCACAAGTGGGATCGGAGAGGGTTGGTTACGCAGACTGTACTTCTACCTTGTGTGACGTAGAGAGGATATTTCCAATAGATAAACATCAAAGACATCAAAGTCCCACGTTTTCTCCACTGTGAGTGGCAGAACTAGGATTTCCGCTAGGGGCTCCAAATATGAGAACACACGAAGAAATCAAAGAGGTTCAACATCAACATCTACTATATATACATAAAAAATAACTTTAACCGCGTATAAGTAATGTAATTTTCCGCAGGTTCACCTTATGACACAAATCAAAATATCTAGTCTAGTCCTACAAACAGACCAAGATTTTGCTGGCTCAACTGAATCTATTGCTTTCAGCTCGAACTACGCATACATATAGCATCCAATACAGTAACATCACACTCATTCCGAACTCATTAACTTCAAATTCTAAATCCGTCTCTGTGACTACTAACTTATCATCAAAAATACTACAAAAAATTATCAAGAAGATCATATTAATACCTTTTGGCCTATAAGCAACAGAGCTTGCTGGCATTTGTACACTTTCAATAGCTCTAAGTCCATTATACTGTAAATGAAATCCTCCATTGATTCTTGATTCTCTCTTCTTCAATATCAAATTAGAATAACAGCTTCTAGTAATACTACTCATATTCTTTTTTTTTTTTTTTTTCTTTTTGCTTAATCAAAAAGTTAGCCTTTTTGTTAGGCCACTTTGTATCATTTATTCAACACATGAAGTTACATATATAGGAGAAATAGACAAACAATTCATAGAGAGATCCAAGAAATGGAGTAAATAACAAAGTTTGGTTTCTTTTATGAGTTTTCTTGCAAATGAGATTAGTAGAATCCGCACAAGAATATTAGTATTTGCTATGCAATAAAATAAAAAGTGGCGATGATTGCAACACATAAATAGAGGGAAAAATAGTTAGTATTATTATTATTTTTGTGACAGTTGCAGAATTCAATTCATATGACCAAAGAAGACGTTAAAACATTTAAAAGGGGTGGTTATGGTGTACTGGTTTACTTACACAGAAACTACTTTTAATTGTTACATTTCGCTTTACAAAAGTTAATTTAACTAAACTAATGTTATAAGTTGCAATTTGATCTCATGCCAAGATAGTGCAAAAGAGGTTGAATTTTTCCAATTTAATTTTGGACTTAATTAAAATATTTTAAACATAATTTTTTACGTAGCTTTTGATCTGAAAAGAGTTAAAAGTCAACCAAAGGTCACGTATTTGAGTCGTGGAATCAGTCCCTCATATGTTTGGATTAGGATAGACTATCGACATCATATACTCCATTATACATCGGGGTGTCCGTTCACATTTAATTATACGTAGTACACATTTGTCGTTTTTCTTTCAAGTTTATGTGGAGCTAAACTTCACGATTTGAAATTGTAGGTGATGTTTTGGTTCTAAGTTATCGATTTTGATTGTTTCTTACATGTACTGATAATTAAATTCATTGGCCCTTGTAAAGAAACAATGAATTTAATACAAATAATTGCACACAATGAAAAGAAAATAATAAAGAGAATCCACTCATAGAGTTTAACTATGCCATGCAACAACTTGTACTAAGTGCATTATTGTATCTGCTTTGGAGGCCCTCCTAAATACTCAACTACTTTTATTCATCATGAGTTCAATATATTAAGTAATGAGTTTATAATTTCATGTACATAAAATGTCTTGCATTCACGAAGGATTTCGAGAACATTCGCATTCTGAAGGGTGAAATATAAACGACGTGTCCAAAACAAATACCAATGACTGATTTTACGACTCAGACTCATGAGCTAAAGCTCGCCTTTCTAAATTTTCATTGCATACCTAATTTAAAATTTATGTGACAAAATATTTCAAATTTTTCTTAAACAAAAGGAAGATACAATCGATATATAAAAAAAAATGTATATTTTTGTTCGTTACATGTCTTTTTTTTTTTTTGTTTCATTTCTCATCCGGTGTCCGATACCCGCATTGGAGCCCGAGTAACTCAGATTTGCGCCGGGTAGGGTCCCATTCGGGGGTAGCGCTCCCTACCAAGAATTTCCCCCGAGACCTCTGATTAAGGGAGGAGCAGCCTCATCCATTGCACCACATCCTTTGGTGGTGGTTGCGGGCGAAACGATGCGAACGAGGTATTTTCGAGCCAAATCGGTGTGCTATAGCCTACAGTTTTGGGGGTGGGCCTGGGATCCGGGCATGCTGTGGGCCGAAAATCGACCGAGGCATGCCAGGGAGGTTGGGGATCGTCCCAGTGTGGTCCGTTTAAATTTTCGTGGCCATTTGGGTGGAAAAACGAGCGAAACGACGCGAACGGGTCATTTTCAGGACAAATCGGTGTGCTACAGCCCACAGTTTTGGGGGTGGACCCCGGGTTCGGGAATGGTGTGGCCTAAAAATCGACGTGGCATGCCAGGAAGGTTGGAGATCGTCCCAGTGTGGTCCGTTTTAATTTTCGTAGCTATTTGGGTGGACAAATGGGCGAAACGGCGCGAACAGGGCATTTTCGGGCCAAATCGATATGTTATAGCCCACGATTTTAGGGGTGGGCCCGGGGTCCAACTTGCCATGGGCTGAAAATAGATCGGGGCGTGCCAGGGAGGTTAGGGATCATCACAGTATGGTATGTTTAAATTTTCGTGGGCATTTGGGTGGACAAACGGGCGAAACGATGCGAATTGGGCATTTTTGGGCCAAATCGGTGTGCTATAGCCCATGGCTTTGGGGATGGGCTCGAGGTTTGACGTTCCGTAGGCCGAAAATTGACCGAAGCGTGCTAGGGAGGTTGGGGATCGTCCCAGTATGGTCCGTTTAAATTTTCGTGGCCATTTGGGTGGACAAACGGAAGAAACGGCACAAATGGGGCATTTTTGGGCAAAATCAGTGTGCTATAACCCATGATTTCGGGGGTGGACCCGGGATCCGGGTGTGCTGTGGATCGAAAATTGATTGGGGCATGCCAGGGAGGTTGGGATAGTCCCAACGTGGTTCGTTTAAATTTTCGTGGCCATTTGGGTGGACAAACGGGAGAAACAACACGAACGGGGTATTTTTTGACCAGATCGATGTTTTATAGCCCACGGTTACGGGGGTGGGCCTGGGGTTCGGGCGTGCTGTGGGCCAAAAATTGATCGGGGTGTGCCAGGGAGGTTGGGGATCATCCTAGTATAGTCAATTTAAATTTTCGTGGCCATTTGGGAGGACAAACAGGCGAAACGGTGCGAACGGAGCATTTTCAGGCTAAATCGGTGTGCTATAGCCCACAGTTTTAGGGGTGGGCCCAGGGTCGGGGCGTGCTGTAGGCAAAAAATCGACCGGGGCGTGTCAGGGAGGTTGGGGATCATCCCAGTGTGGTCCGTTTAAATTTTTATGGGCATTTGGGTGGACAAATGGATGAAACGGCGCGAACGGGGTGCTTTGGGGCCAAATCGGTGTGCCATAGCCAACAGTTTTGAAGGTGGACCCGGGATTCGGGTGTGCTGTGGGCCAAAAATCAACCGGGGCATGCCAGGGAAATTGGGGATCATCCCAGTGTGGTCCGTTTAAATTTTCATGGCAATTTGGGTGGACAAACGGGCAAAACGGCGTGAACGGGTCATTTTCGGGCAAAATGAGTGTGTTATAGCCTACGGTTTTGGGGGTGGACCCTAGGTTCGAGCGTGCTATGGATCGAAAATCGATCGAGGCGTGCCAGGGAGGTTGGGAATCGTCCCAGTGTGATTTGTTAAATTTTCGTGGCCATTAGGGTGGATAAACTGGCTAAACGGCACAAGTAGGGCATTTTCAGGTCAAATTGATGTGCTATAGCCTAGGTCTGTGCAAAGTTTGGTACAAATCGTTAACTCAAACCGTTAATTTGCTTATCGGGTTAACGGGTCGGTTATTTTAAATAGCGGGTCGGGTTTCGGGTTGGTAATTTTTGCTATTGGTTTATCGGTTCGGGGTACGGTTTATATGGTTTTTTTATCGGGTGGCCCGATAACCCGATAAATGGATAGGTGTGTGATTTTTTATTTGCAAATGCGGCCCATACACCCATACCCACTGGCCCAAGTCTAATTATTCAGCTCACAATAGGGTTAGGGTATTATTCTTTCACAATTAGAAATTTAGAATTTCACGCCTCTCACTCTCAGTCTCTCACTCTCTCTCAGTCACTACTCGCTACTCACATCTCCGATTTCACTCTCTCTCAGTCACTACTCGCTACTCACATCTCCGATGTCACTCTCTCTCAGTCACGAAAAATTGTTGTTGCTGACAAGATTGAACTTGTGCCGAAGATCGAACTTCGAATTCAGCCGAAAATTCAACTTAGAGTCTGTTCGATACTCACATCTCCGATCGAAAATTAAAGGTAAAAAAATTTCAGGTAACCCTTTTTCTCCATCTCATTTGCATGTTCACTAAATGGCCGTTTGGTATGTGAACCACTGCGACGATGTTGAATGGCCGCCGGACGGTCAATTTCCATTTGATGTTTTTATATCAAAGAAGTATAAGTCTTTTTGGGGTGCTGGACATATACAATTCACCGATATATGCTGTTGGCAATTTGTTCTTCAGAGTTGACTGTCGTCAATCGAACAAGGTAAGGTAAGAAAAGAACCTTGCATTTGGTTTCTAGTTTATGAAATTTGCACACTGAATATCTGATTTTTGGCTTCGAGAATTTGCTGTTTTGCACTGTTTTCTGGAATTGCTTCATTTTGGTTCTGATTTTTGGTTCTGTTTTCTGGAATTGGCTTCATTTTGAAGTTGTTTGTTCTTCAGGTTGTTGAACAGGCCGAATTAGAACACAAGTATGTTTGGAATGTCATAGAAACAAGAAAAATCACTAAGCAGTAGGGTCGTACGCATCGTACGTAGTAAACATTAGATATGTTTAATATTAACGGTTCACCCGATAACCGAACCGATAACAATGAAAAATCGATAAATCGATAACCGATAAACCGATATCTTAATGGTTCTTTAACGGTTTAGCATATATACAAACCGATAATGAATACGTAAAACCGATAATTTTCAAAATCGAACCGAATCGACCGATATGCAGCCCTACTATAGCCCACGGTTTTGGGGGTGGGCCCAGGATTCAGGCGTGCTGTCGGCCAAAAATAGACCGACGCGTGTCAGGGAGGTTGTGAATCATCCCAGTGTAGTTCGTTTAAATTTTTGTGCCCATTAGGGTAGACTAACGGGTGAAACGACACAAACGAGATATTTTTGTGCCAAATTGGTGTGCTATAGCCCACGATTTTGGGGGTGGCCCTTGGTTCAGGCGTGTTGTGGGCCAAAAATCAACCGAGGCATGCCAGGGAGGTTGAGGATCATCTCAGTGTGGTCCGTTTAAATTTTTGTGGCCATTTGGGAGGATAAATAGGCAAAACGGCATAAATAGGGCATTTTCGGGTAAAATCGGTGTGCTATATCCCACAATTTTAGGGGTGGGACCGAGGGCGTGCTGTGGTCCGAAAATTGATCGAGGCATGCCAGGGAGGTTGGGGATCTTTCCAGTGTGGTCTGTTTAAATTTTCGTGGCCATTTGGATGGACAAATGGGCGAAACAGCGCGAATGGGGCATTTTCGAGCCAAATTGGTGTGCTATAACCCATGTTTTAGGGGGTGGGCCTGAGGATGTTGTGGGCTAAAAATTGACTGGGGTCTGCCAGGGAGGTAAGAGATCGTCCCAGTGTGGTCCGTTTAAATTTTCGTGGCCATTTGGGTGGACAAACGGTAGAAACGACGCGAACGGGGCATTTTTGGGCCAAACCAGCGTGCTATAGCCCACGATTTTGGGCGTGGGTCTCGGATCCGGGCGTGTTGTGGGCCCAAAATCTACCGGGGCATGTCAGGGAGATTGGGGATTATCCTAGTGTGGGTCGTTTAAATTTTCGTGGCCATTTGGGTGGACAAACGGGTGAAACAACACGAATGGGCATTTTCAGGCTAAATCGGTGTGCGATAGCACACGATTTTGGGGTTGGGCCTAGGGTCCAGCGTGCTGTGGGCCAAAAATTGATCGGGGCATGCCAGAGAGGTTGAGGATCATTCCAGTGTGGTCCATTTAAATTTTCATGGCCATTTGGGTGGACAAATGAGAGAAACGATGGAGACGAGGCATTTTCGGGCAAAATCAGTGTGCTATAGCCCACAGTTTCGGGGGTGGGCCTGGGGTCCGGGTGTGCTATGAGCTGAAAATCGATCGGATCGTGCCAGGAAGGTTGGGAATTCTTTCAATGTGGTCCATTTAAATTTTTGTGCCTATTTAGGGGGACAAATGGACGAAACAACGCGAATAGGGCATTTTCAGGCCAAATTGGTGTGTTAGCCCATGATTTTGGGGGCTCGGGGTTCGGGCGTACTGTATGCCGAAAATTAACCGGAATGTGCCAGGGAGGTTGGAAATCATCCCAGTGTGGTCCATTTAATTTTTTGTGGCCATTTGGGTGGACAAACGGGCAAAAAAGCACGAGCGACATATTTTAGGTCCAAATCGGTGTGCTATAGCCCACGATTTCTGGTGTGGACCCGGGGTCCGGGCATACTTTGGGCCAAAATCGATGGGGCATGCCAGGGAGGTTTGGAATCATCCTAGTGAGGTGATTTTAAATTTTTGTTGCCATTTGGGTGGACACACGGGCGAAACGACGCGAACGGGGAATTTTTGGGCTAAATTAGTGTGCTATAGCCCACGGTTTTGGGGGTGGGCCCAGGGTCCAGGCATGTTGTGGTCCAAAAATTGACCGAGGCATGGTAGAAAGGTTTGAGATCATCCCAGTGTGGTCCGCTTAAATTTTCGTGGCCATTTGGGTGGACTAATGGGTGAAACGACGGGAACGGGGCATTTTTGAACCAAATCGGTGTGCTATAGACTACAATTTTGGGGGTTGGCCTGGGGTCCCAGCTTGCTGTGTGCCGAAAATCGACCGAGGCATGCAGGGAAGGTTGAAGATTATCCCAGTGTGGTCCGTTTTAATTTTTGTGGCCATTTGGGTGGACAAACAGGCAAAACGGCATAAACAAGGTATTTTTGGCCCAAATCGGTGTGCTATAGCCCACAGTCTCGGGGTTGGGCTCGGGGTCCGGCGTGCTGTGGGCCAAAAATTAATCGGGGTGTGCCAAGGAGGTTGGGGATGGTACAAGCGTGGTCCGTTTAAATTTTTGTGGCCATTTGGGACGGCAAACTAGCCAAACAGCATGAACGGGAGTTTTTGAGACAAATTGGTGTGCTATAGCCCACGGTTTCGGTGGTGGGCCCGGGGTTTGGGGGTGTTGTGGGCCAAAAATCGACTGGGGCATTCCAGGGAGGTTTGGAATCGTCCCAGTATGGTTCGTTTAAATTTTCTTGGCCATTTGGTGGACAAACGGGCAAAACAGCATGAACGGGGCATTTTCGGGCAAAATCGATGGGCTATAGCCCACAGTTTTGGGGGTGGGCCCAAAGTTCGGGCGTGTTGTGGGACAAAAATCGACCGAGGCATGCTAGGGAGGTTGGGGATCGTCCTAGTGTGATCCTTTTAATTTTTCGTGGCCATTGGATGGACAAACTGACAAAACAACGCGAATGGAGCATTTTCTAGCCAAATCGGTGTGCTATCGCCCACGGTTTAGGCGTGCTGTGGGTCGTAAATCGATCGGGGCATGCCAGGGAAGTTGGGGATCGTCCCTGTATAGTCCATTTACGATCGGGGAGTGCCAGGGAGGTTGTAGATCATCCTAGTGAGGTCCGTTTAATTTTTAGGGCCATTTGGGTGGAATAACGGGCGAAACGGCGCGAATGGGGAATTTTTGGGCCTAATCGATGTGCTATAACCCACAATTTTGGGGGTGGGCCTGGGGTCCGGGCGTGCTGTGTGCCTGAAATTAACTGGGGCATGCGAGGGAGGTTGGGGATCATCCTAGTGTGGTCTGTTTAATTTTTCGTTGCCATTTAGGTGGACAAACGGGCAAAACAGTGTATTTTCGGGCCAAATAGATGTGTTATAGCCCATGGTTTTGGGGGTGGGCCCGGTGTTCGGGCATTCTGTGGGTCAAAAAATAACCAGGGCATGCTAGGGAGATTGGGTATCATCTCAGCGCGATCCATTTAATTTTTTGTGGCTATTTGGGTGGACAAACAGGCAAAATAACGTGAACGGGGCATATCGGTGTGCTATAGACCACGGTTTCAAGAGTGGGATCGAGGTCCGGGCGTGTTGTGGGCCAAAAATCAACTGGAGCATGCCAGGAAGGTTGAGGATCATCCCAGTGCGGTCCATTTAATTTTTTGTGGCAATTTGGGTGGACAAACACGCGAAACAGCGCGAACTAGGCATTTTCGAGCTAAATCGGTGTGCTATAGCCCACGGTTTCGGGGGTGGGCCTGGGTCCCAGCGTGCTGTAGTCTAAAAATCGATTGGGGCGTGCCAGGGAGGTTAGGGATCGTCCCAATGCGATCCATTTAATTTTTTGTGGCGATTTGGGTGGACAAACAAACGAAACTGCGAGAACGGGGCATTTTCGAGCCAAATCGGTGTGCTATAGCCCACGGTTTTGGGAGTGGTCCTAGGGTTCGGGTGTGTTGTGGGTCAAAATGCAATCGGGGCATGCTAGGGAGGTTGGAAATCGTTACAGTGTGGTTCGTTTAATTTTTTGTGGCCATTTGGGTGGACAAATGGGTGAAATGACACGAATGAGGAATTTTTGGACCAAACTGGTGTGCTATAACCCACGGTTTCGTGGGTGGGACTGGGGTCCGGGAGTGCTGTGGGCTGAAAATCAATCGGAGTATGCCAAGGAGGTTGGGGATTGTCCCAGTGCAATTCGTTTAATTTTTTGTGGCTATTTGTAGGGACAAACAAGCGAAACGGCGTAAACGAGGTATTTTTGGGCTAAATTGGTGTGCTATAGCCCACGGTTTGGGGGTGAGCCCGGGGTTCGGGCATGTCGTGGGCCGAAAATTAACCGAGGCGTGCTAGGGAGGTTGGGGATCATCCCAGTATGGTTCGTTTAATTTTTCATGGCCATTATAGTGGACAAACGGGCGAAACGGCGCGAACGGGGCATTTTCAAGCTAAATCGGTGTGCTATAGTCCAAAATTTTGGGGGTGGGCCTAGGGTTCAGGCGTGCTATAGGCCAAAAATCGACCGGGACAAGCCAGGGAGGTTGGGGATCATCCCAGTATGGTTCGTTTAATTTTTTTTAGCTATTTGGAGGGACAAACGGTCCAAACGGTGCAAATGGGACATTTTCAGTCCAAATCGGTGTACTATAGCACACGATTTTAGGGGTCAGCCCGGGGTACGGGCGTGCTGTGATGCAAAAATCAACCGGGGCATTCCAGCGAGGTTGGTGATCATCACATTATAGTCCGTTTAATTTTTCGTGGCCATTTGGGTGGACAAACGGGTGAAACGGCACGAACGGAGAGTTTTCTGGCCAAATCGGTGTGCTATAACCTACGGTTTCGGGGGTGGGCCTGGGGTTCGGGCGTGTTGTGGGCCAAAAATTGACCGGTCCATGCCAGGGAGGTTGGGGATAGTCCCAGTGCAGTTCATTTCATTTTTTGTGGCCATTTGTGTGGACAAACAGGCAAAACGGCGCGGACGAGGCATTTTCAGGCCAAATCGGTGTGTTATAGCTCACGTTTTTGGGTGTGGGCTCGGGATTCGGGCGTTCTCTGGAACAAAAATCGACCGGGGCGTACCAGGGTGGTTGGGGATCATCCCAGTGTGGTCCGTTTAGTTTTTCATGGCTATTTGGGTGGGCAAACGAGCAAAACGGCGTGAACGGGGCATTTTCGAGCCAAATCGGTATGCTATATCCCACAGTTTTGGGGGTGAGCCCGGGGTCCAGGCGTGCTGTGGGTCAAAAATCGTCTGGGGCATGCCAGGGAGGTTGAAGTTCGTTCTAGTGCGGTCCATTTAATTTTTCATCGCTATTTGGGTGGATAAATGGGCAAAACGACGCGAATGGGGCATTTTCGGACCAAATCGGTGTGCTATAGCCCATGATTTTGGTGGTGGGCCCGGGGTTCGGGCGTGCTGTGATCCAAAAATCGATCGGGGCATGCCAGGGAGGTTGGGGATCATCCCAGTGCGGTTCGTTTAAGTTTTTGTTGCCATCTGGGTGGACAAACGGGCAAAACTACGAGAACGGGGTATTTTCAAGACAAGTTGGTGTGATATCACCCATGGTTTCGGGGGTGGCCCCGGGGTCCGGGCGTGCTGCGGGTCAAAAATCGATCGGGGCGTGCCAGGTAGGTTGGACATTATCCCAGTGCGGTCCGTTTAATTTTCGTGGCTATTTGGGTGGACAAACGGGCGAAACGACGTGAATAGGGAGTTTCTATGCTAAATCAATGTGCTATAGCCCACAGTTTTGGGGGTGGGCTTGGGGTCCGGGTGTGCTGTGGATAAAAAATCAACCGGGGTATGTCAGGGAGGTCGAGTGTCGTCCCAGTGTGGTCCGTTTAATTTTTTGTGGCTATTTGGATCGACAAACTGGCGAAACAGCGTGAACGGGATATTTTCGAGCTAAATTGGTGTGCTATAGCTCATGGTTTTGGGGTGGGCCCGGGGTTCAGACGTGCTGTGGGTCAAAAATCGACCGGGGCGTGCCAGGGAGGTTGAAGATCATCCCAGTGCGGTGCGTTTAATTTTTTGTGGACATTTGGGTGGACAAACGGGCGAAACGGTGCGAACAGGGCATTTTTGGCCCAAATTGGTGTGCTATAGCCCACAGTTTTGTGGGTGGGCCCGGGGTACTGGCGTGCTATGGGATAAAAATCGACCAGGGCGTGTCAGGAAAGTTGAGGATCATCCCGGTGTGAGCCATTAAATTTTTCGTGGATATTTGGGTGGAAAAATGGGCGTAATGGCGCGAACGGGGCATTTTCGGGAGAAATCGGTGTGCTATAGCCCACGATTTTGAGGGTCGGCCCGGGGTCCGGCTGTGTTGTGGGCTGAAAATCGATTGAGGCATGCCAGGAAGGTTGAGGATTATCCCAGTGTGGTCCGTTTAATTTTTTGTGGCCATTTGGATGGACAAACGGGCGAAACGGCGTGAACGGGGAATTTTTGGGCCAAATGAATGTGATATAGCCCACACTTTCGAGGGTGGGCGCACGGTTTAGGCGTGATGTAGGCCAAAAATTGACATGGGTGTGCCAGGGAAGTTAGGGTTCGTCCCAGTACAGTTTGTTTAATTTTTTGTAGCTATTTGGGTAGACAAACGAGCAAAACGGCACGAACGGGGCATTTTCGGGCTAAATCAGTGTGATATATCCCACGGTTTTGGGGATGGGCCCGGGGTCCGGGCGTGCTGTGGGCCAAAAATCGATCGAAGCATACCAGGGAGGTTGGGGATCATCCCAGTGCAGTCCGTTTAATTTTTCGTGGCCATTTGGGTGGATAAATGGGTGAAACGGCACGATCGAGGCATTTTTGGGCCAAATCGGTGTGCTATATAGCCCACTATTTTGGGGGTGGGCCGGGGGTCCGGGCATTTTGGGGGCCTTAAATCGATCGGGTTATGCCAGGGAGGTTGGGGATAATCCCAGTGTGGTCCGTTTAATTTTTCGTGTCCATTTAGGTGGAAAAACGGGCAAAACATCGCAAATGGGGCATTTTCGGGACAAATTGGTATGCTATTGCCCACGGTTTTGGGGGTGGGCTCGGGATTCGGGCATGCTGTGAATCGTAAATCGATCGGGGCATGACAGTGAGGTTGGGGATCATTCCAGTGTGGTCTGTTTAATTTTTCATTGCCAATTGGGTGGACAAACGGACAAAACAACGCTAAGGGGGAAATTTCGGGCCAAATCAGTGTGCTATAGCCCAAAGTTTTGGGGGTGGGCCCGGGGTCCGGGCGTGCTGTGGGTTAAAAATCAACCGGGGTGTGTCTGGGAGAATGGTTTTGGGCCAAATTGGTCTGCTATAGCCCACTGTTTTGGGAGTGTTGTGGGCCCGGGGTTCGAGCGTACTGTGGGCTAAAAATCTATTGAGGCATTACAGGGAGGTTGGGGATCATCCCAGAGTAGTTCGTTTAATTTATCGTGGCCATTTGGGAGGATAAACGGGCGAACCGGCGCAAACAGGGTCTCTTCGGGCAAAATCGGTCTGCTACAGCCCACGGTTTTGGGGGTGGGCTCGGGGTACGGGCGTGCTGTGGGCCAAAAATCAATCGGGGCGTGCCAGGGAGGTTGAGGATTATCCCAGTGCGGTCCGTTTTATTTTTCGTCCCCATTTGGTGGACGAATAGGCAAAACGGCGCAAACGGGGTATTTTCGGGCCAAATCGATGTGCTATTGCCCACAATTTTGGGGGTGGGCCTGGGGTACGGGCGTGATGTAGGCCAAAAATTGACCATAGCATGCCAGGGAGGTTGGGGATCATCCCCGTGCGGTCCGTTTAATTTTTCGTGGCCATTTGGGTGGATAAACGGGCGAAACGACGCGAACAGGGAATTTTTGAGTCAAATCGGTGTGCTATAGAGCATAGTTTCAAGGGTGGGCTTGGGTTTCGGGTGTGCTTTTGGCCAAAAATCAATCGGGGCGTACCAGGGAGGTTGGGGATCATCCCAATGTGGTCCGTTTAATTCTCATGGCCATTTGGATAGACAAACGGGCGAAATGACGCAAACAAGGCATTTTTAGGCAAAACTGGTGTTCTATTGCCCAAATTTTTAGGAGTGGGCCTGGGGTTTGTGCGTGCTGTGGTCTAAAAATCGATCGGGGCATGCCAGGGAGGTTAGGGTTCGTACCAGTGAGATCCGTTTAATTTTTTGTGGCCATTTGGGTAGACAAGCGGGCAAAATAGCGCGAATGGGGCATTTTAGGATAAATCGGTGTGATATAGCCCACGATTTTGGGGGTGGGCCCGGGGTCCGTGCATGATGTGGGTCAAAAATTGATTGGGTCATGTCAGGGAGGTCGGAGATCATCCCAATGCGATCTGTTTAATTTTTTGAGTCAATTTGGGTGGACAAACGGGCGAAACGATGTGAATGGGGAGTTTTTAGGCCAAATCGGTGTGCTATAGCCCATAGTTTCGGGGGTAGGCCCATGGTCCGGGAGTGCTGTAGTCCAAAAATTGATCGGGGCATGCCAGGAAGGTTGGGGATAATCCCAGTGCGGTCCGATTTATATTTCATGGCCATTTGGGTGGACAAACGAGCAAAATAACGCGAACGAGGCATTTTCGAGCCAAATCGTTGAGCTATATCCCACGTTTTTTGGGGTGGGCTCGGGGTCCGGGCGTGCTGTGGGCCAAAAATCGATCGGGGCATGTCAGGGAGGTTGGGGATCATCCCAGTGTGGTCCGTCTAATTTTTCGTGGCCATTTGGGTGGACAAACGGATAAAATGGAGCAAATTGGGGGTTTTCCGACCAAATCGGTGTGTTATAGCCCACGGTTTCGGGGGTGGGTTGTGTGCCAAATATTGATCGGGGCATGCCAGGGAGGTTGGGGATCGTCCCAGTGTGGTCCATTTAATTTTTTGTGGCCATTTGGTAGGACAAACGGGTGAAATGGTGCAAATGGGGCATTTTTAGGTCTTATCGGTATGCTATAGCCTACGATTTCGGGGGTAGGCTCAGTGTTTGGGAAAACTGTGGGTCGTAAATCAATCGGGGCATGCCATGGAGGTTAGAGATTATTTCAGTGTGGTCCGTTTAATGTTTCGTTGCTATTAGGGTGGACAAACGGGCGAAACGGCGCTAACAGGGCATTTTCGGGCCAAATCGGTGTTCTATAGCCCACGATTTTGGGGGTGGACCTGGGGTCCGAGCATGTTGTGGGGTAAAAATAGATCAGAGCATGCCTGGGAGGTTATGGATCATCCAGTGCAGTCCGTTTAATTTTTTATGGCTATTTGGGTGGACAAACGAGTGAAACAGCGCGAACGGGGCATTTTAGGGGCAAATCGGTGTGCTATAGCCAACGGTTTTGGGGGATGGGATCGAGGTCTGGGCGTGCTATGGGTCAAAAATCTAACAGGGTATGCCAGGGAGGTTGGAGAACGTCCCAGTACGGTGCGTTTAATTTTTCGTGGCCATTTGGGTGGTTAAACGGGCGAAATGACGCGAATGAGGCATTTTCTGGCCAATCGGTGTGCTATAGCCCACGGTTTCAGGGGTGGGCCTGGGGTACGGGTGTACTGTGGGCTGAAAATCAACCAGGGCATGGCATGGAGGTTGAGGATCATCCCAGTGCAGTTCGTTTAATTTTTCGTGGCTATTTGGGGGGACAAACTTGCGAAACGGTGTGAACGGGCCATTTTTGGGCCAAATTGGTGTGCTATAGCCCACGGTTTTAGGGGTGGGCCCAGGGTTTGGTCGTGTTGTGGGATAAAAATCGATCGGAGCATGCCAGGGAGATTGAAGATCATCCCAGTGTGGTACGTTTAATTTTTCGTGGCCATTAGTGTGGACAAACAGGCGAAACTATGCAAATGGTGCATTTTCGGGATAAATTGGTGTGCTATAGCCTAGGGTTTTGAGGTGGGCTCGGGGTTCGGGCATACAGTGTGCCATTAGTTGATTTAGGCATATCAGGGAGGTTGGGGATCGACCCAGTGTGGTCTGTTTAATTTTTTGTGGCTATTTAGGTAGACAAACGAGCGAAACGGCGCTAACGGAGAATTTTCAGGCCAAATCGGTGTGCTATAGCCCACGGTTTTGGGGGTGGGCCGGGGGTCTGGGCGCGTTGTGGGCCGAAAATCGATCGGGGCATGACTGGAGGTTGGGGATCATCACAGTATGGTGCGTTTAATTTTTTGTGGCCATTTGGATGGTCAAACGGGCAAAACGGCATGAACGGGGCATTTTAGGGCCAAATCGGTGTGCTATAGCCCACAGTTTTGGGGGTTGGCCCATGGTCCGAGCATGTTGTGGTTCAAAAATCGACCGGGGCATGCCAGGGAGGTTGGGGATCATCCCAGTGCTGTTCGTTTAATTTTTTGTGGCCATTTGGGTGGACAAACTGGTGAAACGGCGCGAATGGGTTATTTTTGGGCCAAATTGGTGTGCTATAGACCACGGTTTTGGGGGTGGACCCGGGGTTCGGTCGTGTTGTGGGAGGTTGGGGATCATGCCAAGATGGTACGTTTAATTTTTTATGGCCCATAGTGTGGACAAACGGGTGAAACAACGTGAATGGGGCATTTTTGGGCCAAATCGGTGCACTATAGCCCACGGTTTCGGGGGTGGGCCTGGAGTTCGGGTATACAGTGTGCCGTTATTTGATCGGGGCATGCCAGGGAGGTGAGGATTGACCTAGTATGTCCGTTTAATTTTTTGTGGCCATTTGGGTGGACAAACTGGCGAAAAGACATGAACGGGGAATTTTCGGGCCAAATCGGTGTGCTATAATCCACGATTTTGGGGGTGGGCCTGGGGTCCGGGTGTGCTGTGTGCCGAAAATCAATCGCGGCGTGCCAGGGAAGTTGTAGATCTCCCTAGTGCGGTCCGTTTAATTTTTGTGGCGATTTGGGTGGACAAATGGGCTAAGCGGCGCGAACGGGGCATTTTTGGGCCAAATCGGTGTGCTATAGCCCACAGTTTCGGGCATGGGCCCGGGGTTCGAGTGTTCTGTTGGCCAAAAATCGACAGGGACGTGCCAGGGAGGTTGGGGATCGTCCCAGTGCAGTTCGTTTAATTTTTTGTGGCCATTTGGGTGAACAAACGGGCAAAACAGCAAAAACAATGCATTTTTGGGACAAATCAGTGTGCTATAGCCCACGATTTCGGTTGTGGGCCCGGGGGTCCGGGCATGCTGTGGGCCAAAAATCGATCGGGGCGTGCCAGGGAGGTTAAGGATCGCCCCAGTATGGTCCGCTAAATTTTTTATGGCTATCTAGTTGGACAAACGGGCGAAATGATGCAAATGGGTTATTTTCAGGCAAAATCGATGTGCGATAGCCCACGGTTTTAGGGTGGGGTCGGGGTTTAGGCGTGCTGTGGGCCTAAAATCGATCGGGGCGAGCCAGGGAGGTTGGGGATTGTCCCAATGCGGTCAGTTTAATTTCTCGTGGCCATGTAGGTAGACGAACGGACGAAACGGTGGGAACGGGGCATTTTTGGGCCAAATCTGTGTGCTATATGGCCCACGGTTACGGCGGTTGGCCCTGGGTTCGGGCGTGCTGTGTGCCAAAAATCGACAGGGGAATTCCAGCGAGGTTGGGGATCTTCTCAGTGCGGTCCGTCCAATTTTTCGTGGAAATTTGGCTGGACAAATGGGCCAAACGACGCGAATGGGGCATTTTTGGGCTAATTCGGTGTGCGATAGCCTACGGTTTTGGGGGTGGGCCCGGGGTTCGGTCGTGCTATGGGTCAAAAATTGATCGGGGCGTGCCAAAGAGGTTAGAAATTATCCCAGTGCAGTCCGTTTAATTTTTTGTGGCCATTTGGGTGGACAAACGGGCGAAACGGGTTATTTTCGGTCAAAATCGGTGTGCTAAAGCCCATGGTTTCAGGGGTTGGCCCGGGGTCCAGGCGTGCTGTTGGCCAAAAATCAATCAGGGCGTGCTAGGTATTTTGGGGATCATCCAAGTACGATCCGTTTTATTTTTCGTGGCCATTTGGGTGGACAAACGGGTGAAACAGCGTGAGCGAGGCATTTTCAGGGAAAATCAGTGTGCTATAGCCCACGGTTTTGGGGGTGGGCCTAGGGTTCGGATGTCCTGTGGGTCAAAAATTGACTAGGGCGTGCCAGGGAGGTTGAAGATCGTCACAGTGCGGTTCATTTAATTTTTCATGACCATTTGGGTGGACAAACAGTCAAAACGGCGCAAACGAGGCCTCTTCGGGCAAAATTGGTGTGCTACAGTCCACGATTTTGGGGGTGGGTCCGGGGGCCGGGCGTGCTGCGGCCCAAAAATCAATCGGGACATGTCAAGGAGGTTGGGAATCATCCCAGTGTGGTCCGTTTTATTTTTCGTGCCCATTTGGGTGGACAAATAGGTAAAACGACAAAAATGGGGTATTTTTGAGCCAAATCGATGTGCTATAGCCCACGATTTTGTGGGTGGGCCTGGGGTCCGGGCATGATGTAGGCCGAAAATCGACTGTGGCATGCCAGGGAGGTTGGGGATCGTCCTAGTGCGGTCCGTTTAATTTTTTGTGGCCATTTGGGTGGACAAACGGGCGAAACGACACAAACAGGGCATTTTCGAGCCAAATAGGTGTGCTATAGAGCATGGTTTCAATGGTGGGCCCGGGTTTCGGGCGGGGTTTTGGCAAAAAATTGACTGGGGCATGCCAGGGAGGTTGGGGATCATCCCAGTTTAGTTCGTTTAATTTTTCATGGCCATTTGGGTAGACAAATGGGCAAAACGGCGCAAATGGGGCATTTTCAGGCCAAATTAGTATGCTATTTCCTAAATTTTTGGGGGTTGGCCCGGGGTTTGGGCGTGCTGTGGGCCAAAAATTGACCGGGGCATACCAGGAAGGTTGGGGTTTGTTCCAGTGCGGTCCGTTTAATTTTTCGTGGCCATTTGGGCAGACAAACGGGCATAATTGCATGAATGGGGCATTTTTGGGCCAAATCGTTGTGATATTACCTACGGTTTTTGGGGTGGACCCGGGGTGCGTGCGTTCTGTGGGTCAAAAATCAATCGGGGCATGTCAGGGAGGTCGGAGATCGCCTCAGTGCAGTCTGTTTAATTTTTTGTTCCCATTTGGGTAGACAAATGGGGAGTTTTTGGGTCAAATCGGTGTGCTATAGCCCATGGTTTCAGGGGTAGGCCCATGGTACGGGCGTGCTGTAGTCTAAAAATTGACCGGGGCATGCCAGGAAGGTTGGAGATCATCCCAGTGCAGTCCGATTTATTTTTTGTGGCTATTTGAGTGGACAAACTGGCGAAACAACGCGAACGGGGCATTTTAGGGCCAAATCGGTGTGCTATAGCCAACGGTTTCGGGGGATTGGCCCGGGGGTCAGGGCGTGCTGTGGGTCAAAAATCGAATAGGGTATGCCAGGGAGGTAGGAGATCTTTCTAGTAAGGTGCGTTTAATTTTTTGTGGCCTTTTGGGTGGATAAACGGGTGAAACGACGCGAATGGGGCATTTTCTGGCCAAATAAATGTGCTATAGCACACGATTTCATGGGTGAGCCCGGGGTACGGGCGTGCTGTGGGCCGAAAATCAATCAGGGCATGGCAAGGAGGTTGGGGATCATCCCAGTGCAGTTCGTTTAATTTTTTGTGACTATTTGGGTGGACAAACTTGCGAAACAGCGTGAACGCGTCATTTTTGGGCCAAATTGGTATGCTATAGCCTATGGTTTTAGGGGTGGGCCTGGGGTTCGGTCTTGTTGTGGGACAAAAATCGATCAGGGCGTACCAAGGAGGTTAGAGATCATCCGAGTGTGGTACGTTTAATTTTTCATGGCCATTAGTGTGGACAAACGGGCAAAACGATGCGAATGTGGCATTTTCGGGCCAAATTGGTGTGCTATACCCCAGGGTTTTGGGGGTGGACCCGGGGTTCGGGCATACAATGTCCCATTAATTGATCGATGCATGCTAGGGAGGTTGGGGATCGACCCAGTGTGGTTCATTTAATTTTTCGTGGCCATTTGGGTGTACAAACGGGCGTAACGACGCTAACGGGGCATTTTCAGGTCAAATCGGTGTGCTATAGCTCATGGTTTTGGGGGTGGGCTGGGGGTTTGGGCGCGCTGTGGGTTGAAAATTGATTGGGGCATGCCTGGGAGGTTGGGGATCATCCCAGTATGGTCCGTTTAATTTTTTGTGACCATTTGGGTGGTCAAACGGGTAAAATAGCGTGAACGGGGCATTTTAGGGTCAAATCGGTGTGCTATACCCCACGGTTTTGGGGGTGGTCCCATTGTTTGGGCGTGCTGTAGGTCAAAAATTGATCGGGGCATTCCAGGGAGGTTGGGGATCATCCCAGTGCAGTCTGTTTAATTTTTCGTGGCCATTTGGGTGGACAAACTGGTTAAACGGTGCGAACGGGCCATTTTCGGGCCAAATTGCTGTGCTATAACCCACAATTTTGGGGGTGGGCCCGGGGTTCGGTCGTGTTGTGGGAAGAAAATATATTGGGGCATGCCAGGGAGGTTGGGGATCATCCCAAGATGGTACATTTAATTTTTTGTGGCCATTAGTGTGGACAAAAAGACGAAACGATGCGAATGGAGCATTTTCGGGCCAAATTGGTGTGCTATAGCCCATGATTTCGGGGGTGGGCCCGGGGTTCGGGATACAGTGTGCCGTTATTTGACTGGGGCATGCCAGGGAGGTTGGGAATTGATCTAGTGTGGTCCGTTTAATTTTTCGTGGCCATTTGGTTGGACAAACTGGCGAAAAGGCGTGAACAGGGCATTTTTAGGACAAATTGATGTGCTATATAGCCCACGATTTTGGGGGTGGACCCGGGGTTTGGGCGTGCAGTGTGCCGTTTAATTTTTCGTTGCCATTTGGGTGGCAAACGGACGAAACGACTCTAACGGGGCATTTTCGGGCCATATCGGTGTGCTATAGCCCACAATTTCGGGGGTGGACCTGGGGTCCGGGCATGTTGTGGGGTAAAAATAGACCAGGGCATGCCTGGGAGGTTGGGGATCATCCAGTGCGGTTTGTTTAATTTTTAATGTCCATTTGGGTGGACAAAAGGGTGAAACAATGCGAATGGGGCATTTTAGGGTCAAATTGGTGTGCTATAGCCAACGATTTCGGGGGATGAGCCCGGGTTCTAGGCATGCTGTGGGTCGAAAATTAAACAGGGTATGCCAGGGAGGTTGGAGATCTTCCTAGTGTGGTGCGTTTAATTTTTCGTGGCAATTTGGGTTGATAAATGGGTGAAACGGCGTGAATGAGGCATTTTCTGGCCAAATTGGTGTGCTATAGCCCACGGTTTCAGGGGTGGGCCCAGGGTACAGGCGTGTTGTGGGCCGAAAATCAATCGGGGCATGGCAGGGAGGTTGGGGATCATCCTAGTGCATTTCGTTTAATTTTTCGTGGCCATTTGGGTGGACAAACTTGCGAAACAGCGTGAATGGGCCATTTTCGATCTAAATTGGTGTGTTATAGCCCACGATTTTAGGGGTGGGCCCGGGGTTCGATCGTGTTGTGGGACGAAAATTGATCGGGGCGTGCCAGGGAAGTTGGAGATCATCCCAGTATGGTACGCTTAATTTTTCGTGGCCATTAGTGTGGACAAACAGGCGAAACGACGCGAATGGTGCATTTTCGAGCCAAATCGGTGTGCTCTAGCCTTGGGTTTTGGGAGTCAGCCCGGGGTTCGAGCATACAGTGTGCCATTAATTGACCGATGCATGCTAGGGAGGTTGGGGATCGACCCAGTGTGGTCCGTTTAATTTTTCATGGCCATTTGGGTGGACAAACGGGCAAAATGGCTTTAACGGGGCATTTTCAAGTAAAATCGGTGTGCTATAGGCTACGGTTTTGGGGGTGGGCCCATTTTTTGAGTGTTCTGTGGGTCAAAAATTGACCGGTGCGTGTCAGGGAGGTTGGGGATCATCCCTGTGCAGTCTGTTTAATTTTTTGTGGCCATTTGGGTGGACAAACTGGCGAAACGGCGCGAAACGGGCCATTTTTAGGCCAAATTGGTGTGCTATAGCCTACGGTTTTGGGGGTGGACCAGGGGTTCGGTCGTGTTGTGGGACAAAAATTAATCGGGGGCATGCTAGGGAGGTTGGGGATCACCCTAAGATGCTACGTTTAATTTTTTATGGCCATTAGTGTGGACAAACGGGCGAAACGACGCGAGTGGGGAATTTTTGGGCAAAATTGGTGTGCTATAGCCCAAGGTTTTGGGGGTGGGCCCGAGGTTCGGGTATACAGTGTGCCGTTATTTTTTCGGGGCATGCCAGGGTGGTTGGGATTGACCCAGTGTGGTCCGTTTAATTATTCATGGCCATTTGGTTGGACAAACTGGCGAAAGGCATGAACGGGGCATTTTTGGGCCAAATTGGTGTGCTATATAGCCCACGGTTTTGGGAGTGGGCCCCGGGTCCGGGCGTGCTGTGTGACAAAAATCAATTGGGGCATGCCAGGGAGGTTGTAGATCGTCCCAGTGTGGTCCGTTTATTTTTTCGTGGCAATTTGGGTGGACAAACGGGCGAAGCGGCGCAAACGGGGCATTTTTGGGCCAAATCGGTGAGCTATAGCCCACGGTTTTGGGGGTGGGCCAGGTGTCCAAGCATGCTGTGGGACGAAAATTGATCGGTGCGTGCTAGGGAGGTTAAGAATCGTCCTAGTGTAGTCCGCTAAATTTTTTATGGCCATCTAGTTGGACAAACGGGCGAAACGACACAAATGGTGCATTCTCAAGCAAAATCGGTGTGCTATAGCCCACGATTTTAGTGTGGGGTCGGGGTTCAGGCGTTCTATGGTCCGAAAATCGACCGGGGCGTGCCAAGGAGGTTGGGGATCATCCCAATGCGATCTGTTTCATTTTTCCTGGCCATTTAGGTACACAAACGATCGAAACGGCACGAACGGGGCATTTTCAGAGCAAATTTGTGTGCTATATAGCCCATGGTTACAGGGGTGGGCTCGGGGTCCGGGCGTGCTGTGGGCCAAAAATCGACAGGGGCATTCCAGGGAGGTTGGGGATCATCCCAGTGCAGTCGAAAATGCCCCCGTTTGCACCGTTTCGCCCGTTTGTCCACCCAAATGGCCACGAAAAATTAAACGGACCACACCGGGATGATCCCCAATCTCCCTGGCATGCCCCGGTCAATTTTCTGCCCACAGCACGCTCTACCCCCGAGCCCACCCCCAAAATCGTGGGCTATATCACACAAATTTTGCCCAAAAATACCCCATTCGCGTCGTTTCGCCTGTTTGTCCACCCAAATAGCCATGAAAAAATAAACGGACTATATTGGGATGATCCCCAACCTCCCTGGCACGCCACGATCGATTTTTGGCCTACAGCACGCTCGGACCCCGAGCCCACCCCCAAAACCATGGGCTATAGCACACCGATTTGGTTCTAACATGTCCCGTTCGCGCCGTTTCGCCCGTTTGTCCACGAAAAATTAAATGCACCACACTGGGATGATCCCCAACCTCCCTGGTACGCTCCGGTCGATTTTTGGCCCACAATACACTCAGACCCCAGGCCCACTCCGGAAATCGTGGGCTATAGCACACCGATTTGGATCGAAATGCCTCGTTCGCGCCGTTTCACTTATTTGTCCGCCCAAATGGCCACGAAAAATTAAACGGACCACACTGAGACGATGCCCAACCTCCCTGGCACGCCCCAGTCAATTTTTGGCCCACAGGTCACCCAGATCCCAGGCCCACCCCCGAAACCGTGGGCTATAACACACCGATTTTGCCCGAAAATGCACCATTCGTGCAGTTTCACCTGTTTGTCCATCCAAATGGTGTCGAAAAAATAAACGAACCAGACTGCAACAATCCCAATGTCCCTGGTACGCCTCGATTGATTTTTGGCCCACAACACGCTCAGACCCCAGGCTCACTCCAAAAACCGTGGGCTATAGCACACCGATTTGGATCGAAATGCCCCGTTCGCGCCGTTTCACCTGTTTGTCCGCCCAAATGGCCACAAAAAATTAAACGGACCACACTGAGACGATGCCCAACCTCCCTGGCACGCCCCGGTCAATTTTTGGCCCACAGGACGCCCAGATCCCTGTCCCACCCCCGAAACCGCGGGCTATAACACACCGATTTGGCCCGAAAATGCACCATTCGAGCAGTTTCGCCTGTTTGTCCATCCAAATGGTGTCGAAAAAATAAACAAACCACACTGCGACAATCCCCAATGTCCCTTGCACGCCCCGGTCGATTTTTGGCCCACAGTACACCCGAACCCGAGCCCACCCCTGAAATCGTAGGCTATAGCACACAGATTTGACCCGAAATGCCCCGTTCGCTCCGTTTTGCCCGTTTTTCCACCTAAATGACCACGAAAAATTAAAAGGACCACACTGAGATGATCTCCAACCTCTCTGGCACACCTAGATTGATTTTCGTCCCACAGTACGCCCGAACCTCGGGCCCACCCTCAACACCGAGGGCTATGGCATGCCGCTTTGGCCCGAAAATGCCCCGTTCGTGCCGTTTCGCCCGTTTTTCCAACCAAATAGTCACAAAAAATTAAACAGACCACACTGGGATGATCCCCAACCTCCCTGGTATGCTCCGATCGATTTTTGATCCACAGCATGCTCGGACCCCGGGCCTACGCCCAAAATCGTGGGCTATAGCTCACCGATTTAGCCCAAACATGCCCCATTCGCTCCGTTTTGCCTATTTGTCCACCCAAATCCGTTCGTGCTGTTTCACCTGTTTGTCCACCCAAATAGTCACGAAAAATTAAACGGACCACACTGGGACGATCCCCAACCTCCCTTGTATGCCCCGGTCAATTTTGATCCACAACACGCCCGGACCCCGGGCCCACCCCCAAAATCGTAGGCTATAGCTCAATTATTTGGCCCGAAAATGCCCCGTTCGCGTCGTTTTGCTTGTTTTCCCACCCAAATAGCCATGAAAAATTAAACGGACCATACTGGGTTGATCCCCAACCTCCTTGACACGCCCCTTCCAATTTTTGGCCCACAGCACGGTCGGACCCTGGGTCCACCCCCAAAACCATGGGCTATAGCACACTAATTTGGCCCGAAAGCGCCCCGTTTGGCCCGTTTCGCCCGTTTGTCCACCCAAATGGTCACGAAAAATTAAACGGACCACACTGGAGTTATACCCAACCTCACTGGCACGCCCCGATCAATTTTTGTCCCACAGCACGCCTGGACCCCGGGCCCACCCCCAAAACCGTGGGCTATAGCACACCAATTTAGCCCGAAAATTCCCTGTTCGCAATGTTTCGCCTGTTTGTCTACCCAAATGGCCACGAAAAATTAAATAGAGCACTCTGGAATGATCCCCAACCTCCCTGGCATGCCTCGGTAAATTTATAGCCCATAGCACGCTCGGACCCAGGGCCCACCCCCAAAACCGTGGGCTATAACACACCAATTTAGCCCGAAAATGCCCCGTTTGCGCCGTGTCGCCCTTTTGTCCACCCAAATGGCCATGAAAAATTAAACGGACCACACTGGGATGATCCCCAACCTCCCTGGCACGCCCCAGTCAATTTTCGGCCCACAGCACGCCCGAACCCCGGGCCCACCCCCAAAACCGTAGGCTATAGCACACCAATCTGGCCCAAAAATTCCCCGTTTGCGCCGTTTCACCCGTTTGTCCACCCAAATGACCACGAAAAATTAAACGGACTATATTGAGACGATCCCTAACCTCCATGGCACACCCAGATCTATTTTTGTCCCCCAGCACGCCCGCACCACGGGCCCACCCCCAAAACCGTGGGCTATAGCACACTGATTTGGCCCAAAAATTCTCCGTTTGCGCCGTTTCGCCCGTTTGGCCACAAAAAATTAAACTGACCACACTGGCACGATCCCCAACCTTCCTGGCACGACTCGATCAATTTTCGGCCCACAGAATGCCCGAACCCTAGGTCCACCCCAAAAATCGTGGGCTATAGCACATCGATTTGTCTCGAAAATGCCCCATTTGCGCCGTTTTGTACGTTTGTCCACCCAATTAGCCACGAAAAATTAAATGGACCACACTGGGACGATCCCCAAACTCCCTAGCAGGCCCCGGTCGATTTTTGGCCCACAGAACACCCGAACCCTGGTCCCACCCTTGAATCCGAGGGCTATAGCACATCGATTTGGCCCGAAAATACCCAATTTGCGTTGTTTGTCATGTTTGTCCACCCAAATAGCCACGGAAAATTAAACGGACCATACTGGGACGATCACCAACCTCCCTGACATGCCCCGGTCAATTTTCAGCACACAACATGCCCGAAACCTGGGCCCACCCCCAAAACCGTGTGCTATATAGCACACTAATTTGGCCCAAAAATTCCCCATTCGCTCTGTTTCGCCCGTTTGTCCACCAAAATGACCACGAAAAATTAAACGGACCATACTAGGACGATCCTCAACCCCCCTGGCACGCCCCGATCAATTTTTGGCCCACAGCACGCCTGGACCCCAGGCCCACCCCCAAAACTGTGGGCTATGGCACACCGATTTGGCCCGAAAATGCCCTGTTCGCGCCGTTTCACCCGTTTATCTATCCAAATGGCCACGAAAAATTAAACAGACCACACTGAGACGATCCCTAACCTCCCTGGCACGCGCCGATCGATTTTTGGCCCACAGCACGCTCGAACTCTGAGACCACCCCTAAAATCGTGGGTTATAACTCACCGATTTAGCCCAAAAATGCCCCATTCGCACCGTTTCACCCATTTATCCACCCAAATGGCCACGAAAAATTAAACGGACTATATTGGGATGATCCCCAACCTCCTTGGCACGCCCCGTTCGATTTTTGGCCCACAGCACGCCCGGACCCCGGGGCCATCCCTAAAATCGTAGGCTATAGCACACCGATTTGGCCTAAAAATACCCCATTCGCGTCGTTTCTCCCGTTTGTCCACCCAAATGGCCACGAAAAATTAAACGGACCACACTGGGACGATTCTCAACCTCCCTGGGATGTCCCGATCGATTTTCGGCCCAAAGCATGCCCGAACCTCGGGTCCACCCTTGAAACTGTGGGCTATAGCACACCGATTTGGCTCTAAAATGCCCCGTTCGCTCCGTTTCGCCCGTTTGTCCACCCAAATGGCTATGAAAAAATAAACGAACCACACTAGGACGATCCCCTACCTCCCTGGCACGCCTCGGTCGATTTTTGGCCCAAAACACGCTTGGAACCCGGGCGTATTCCCAAAACCGTAGGCTATAACACATCGATTTTTCTTGAAAATGCCCCGTTCGAGTCGTTTCGCCCGTTTGTCCACCCAAATGGCAACGAAAAATTAAACGGACCATACTGGGACGATCCCCGACCTCTCTGGCATGCCCCGATCAATTTTTGGCCCACAGCACGCCCGAACCCCGAGGTCACCCCTGATATCGTGGGCTATAGCTCACCGATTTGGCCCGAAAATACCCCGTTCATGCCGTTTCACCTATTTGTTCGCCCCAATGACCACGAAAAATTAAACGAACCACACTGGGACGATCCCCAATCTCCCTGGCATGCCCCGATCAATTTTTGACCCACAGCACACCCGAACCCCGGGCCCATCCCCAAAATTATGGGCTATAGCATACCAATTTGGCCCAAAAATACCTCGTTCGTGTCGTTTCTCCCGTTTGTCCACCCACATGGCCACAAAAAAATTAAACGAACCACACTAGGTCGATCCCCAACCTCCCTGGCATGCCCCGGTCTATTTTTGGCCCACAGCACGCCCGGACACCGGGCCCACCCTCGAAATTGTGGGCTGTAGCACACTGATTTGACTTGAAAATGCCCCGTTTCGCCCGTTTGTCCACCCAAATGGCCACAAAAAATTAAACGGACCACACCGGGACGATCCCCAACCTCCCTGGCACATCCCGGTCGATTTTCAGCCCACAACACGCCCGGACCCCAGGCCCACCCCCAAAACCATGTGGTATAGCACCCTGATTTGGCCCGAAAATATCCCGTTCGCTCCATTTCGCCCGTGTTTCCTCCCAAATGGCCACGAAAAATTAAACGAACCACACTGGGATGATCCCCAACCTCCCTGGCATGCCCCGGTCGATTTTTGGCCCACAGCACGCCCGAACCCTAGGCCCACCCCCGAAATCGTTGTCTATAGCACACCGATTTGGTCCGAAAATGCCCCGTTCGCGCTGTTTCGCTTGTTTGTCCACCTAAATAGGCACGAAAAATTAAACGGACCACACTGGGACTTTCCCCAACCTCCCTGGCATGCCCCGATCGATTTTTGGCCCACAGCACGCCCGGACCCGGGGTCCACCCCCAAAACCATGGGATATAGCACACCAATTGGCCCGAAAATGCGTCGTTCACGCCGTTTCGCCCGTTTGTCCACCCAAATGGACACGAAAAAATAAACGAACCACACTGGGATGATCCCCAACCTCCCTGGCACACCCCGATCGTTTTTTTGCCCACAGTACGCCCGAACCCTAGGCCCACCCTCGATACCGTGGGCTATAGCATACCGATTTGGCAAACTGATTCAAATAAAGGTAAGGGACCACTATTGATAAAATTCAAAGTGTGGTAATTTATTTATTTTTTTCAAAAAATCATAACGTGTTAAGTTTTTATTTAATAAGTTTCCAAGGCATTAACTATTTTCGATAGACTCGGGATAACTCTCTTTTTTTAATTTAAATTTGGGACCAACGATATAAATGAGCTTACCTTACACCGATAGAGCTTATATAGTCAAAGTCTATGATTTTATGCCAGTCTTTATAAATCCTTTAATGCTGCTAGAGCATGTTGCAACTTGGTAACAATATTTGTCTTAGCTTTAATTGTAGAATGACATAATCTTTGTATTTATCGTTATGAATATAAGCCCACAACCCACAATGAATGATCATCCTAAGTTGGAAAGTTACCCCATAACTTAGGTAGAAGGGGTGCTCTCGTATCTTTCATACTAGAGAGTAGCAATTGTTTATTAAAGACAAGTTAGATTAAAAGAAATTTGGATAAGTCATTACATTCTGATGTTTGTCCACAAAACATGAAATTATGGAAACTACAAGCAAATATGGACATTGTTATAATATTAATATAACGTGTATACCCCACATAGACATATAAGATTTGAAACTATAAAAAATTGAGACAAGTGAGGCTTGCTCGACTAGTTGAGCTCCTCCACCATCGACCTGTAGGTTGAGGGTTCGAGTCACGTTGGAGAGTAAGTGGGAACACTAGGGTGGGGTGGGGAGAAAGAACCTATAAAACATGAGAAAAGGGGCAATATTATAAATGCTGTATCTTCAAGAAATTATGAGCTTGTGTTCAAGGTTTGTAGGGTGCAAAAACAACCACTGAGTTATGCCCTCCGAATCCGAACGAGTTGGAGATACCTTCAAATTAAGAAGAAGAAAAAGGATTACATGAGGTTATTGTGAAAATGTTTCTTGCTTGGACTCTCTAAAAATGTTGGTGTGTCGTGCTAGCTAACAGTTGAGTGAGAATTGTGTATTAGGATAAACAGACATACCGACGTTCACTTCATGTTGCTTCTTCACATTTGGAACGGTGTCAATTGTAACCTGAGGTTCTAAGTCCTATATACATGAAAAAAGAGAAAAATAAGTCTCGTGATGATTAAAGAACAGTCGGGATATAAGATAATCAGAGCGCGTTAAAAAAGAGGAGTCAGTGAGTAGTACATATTGATTGATGGTTGGATGAAGCCATCCTGTTGTGATCGCCTTGATGGTTGCAATGGCTTCAAGTCCACCAGAAGCCCCGAGTCCATGACCAATCATCGACTAATAAGTAACAGCAACAAATGTAACTTGCTTTAGTAGTTAAGTAGCCGTTGCCATTCAAATATTTGGATCTAATGAGCTTCACATAACAACAGAGTAATCGTTTTAAACCAGCTAACGATAATAGACTAGCAGATCAGTCTTGTAATGCTGATCATTCAATAGATTGCAATTGTCCTACTTGAAAAAACAGATTGATTCTTTTCCTTAAGAGATGCGAGGGCCAGTGGACACATTTTCCTTAGTCATCGTAAGCAAAATAACGGTTGTGTTTACCTTTGTCCCGTTCATTTTGATTTCCGAGGTATCCTTGAAGGCCTTCTTGATTGCATTGACCTCAGCCAAATCTCCAGCAAGAGTAGATGTTGCATGAGCATTTATATAGTTCACCTATTCAGAGTTAATTCAATGATACATGTATATCAGAATCTAAATAGGTATGACATTTTCTATGAACAATGTTACCTCTTCTGGGGAAACTCCCGCATCTACCAAACTCATTGCTATGCAAGACGAAACTCCAAGTCCATCAGCACGAGGATCGGTTATGTGATGAGCATCACACGTGACAGCACCTCCCAAGTATTCCGCTATGATAGGAGCACCTCTTTTCAAGGCATGCTCCAAACTTTCCATCACCTGTTCATGTGAAATAACTCGATCAAGTCAATATAGCAGTACCAATCAATGATTTTTTAACAACCGTGACTTAGATAAGAGGTGGAGGAAAACAATAAGTAGTTGAATAGGTATACCAGGACTCCGGAGCCTTCACCAATGACAAATCCATCACGATTCCTGTCCCATGGCCTTGAAGCCTTTTCATATTCATCATTTCTTTCAGACAAGGCTCGACAAGCTATGAGACCACCAACACCAATAGCCGAAATAAAAGCGTCCGTTCCACCTGCTACCATAATATCTGCTTCGCCTCTTCTAATGTGATTTGCAGATGCGTAAAAGCAGTAATTGGCAGTTGCACAAGCCGTTGAAATAGAGTAAGTTGGTCCCATTAGTCCAGTGTCTATAGCCAACAATGCTGATCCCATGTTAGTGATTGAGTAAGGAATGAAAAATGGATTAATTTTCTTGTATCCCCTTTGCACCAAGGCTTCCACCGCATCGGTGAAAACTTTTGTACCCCCCATGCTCGACCCAACCAAGACACCGATCCTTGTTTTGTCCATCTGCAGCACACAAATTCAAGAAACTTTCCTCACATTTACGCTTTTGATCATTTGCAACTCAAAATTTGTACTACCAAGAACCAATTAATAAACTCACAGTATCAAGAACTTGTTGGCCAAGGTTAGCAGCTTCGAGGGCCCTTTTCCCAGCAACAAGACAATATCTCCAGCAGTCATCCAAGCGACGATCATTCTTTCCGTCTATGTAGCCTTCAGAGGAGAAATCATGAATCTGTCCCGCGAACCTAACTGTGTAACTTGAGGCATCAAATCTGTCTATTAAACTGATTCCACTCTGTCCCTCGAGAAGTTTGTTGTAAAAATTGTCGATATCACTTCCAAAGACTGAAACAAGGCCCATTCCGGTTATGACAATCCTTTTCTTCGGGTCCGTCTCTCTCTTAGGAGCTGAGACTGCTGGAGAAGCCATGGCCCTGATTCTTCCACATTTTACAGCTATTTTGAAATATTTCAGTAGATTAGAATCCTTCGCGATAAAATCAAAGAAGATGGAAACAAACCAAAGTTTGCCACAAAGTATATGCTCATGATAAGACGGGAAAACTAAAAGCTACGAAGCACAACACACTATGATAATAAGAAAAATGCAACATCAACACAATATTTGAAGAGTCATTGAACTGATGAAATATTTTGATAACATAAGATTTGTTGGGTTGAAGGTGTATGTGTGAATGAAAAATGGAGGGAAAATAGTGGAGGGAAAGAGAAACACTAAAATGGAAAGTGTACTCTTTTTGAGGGAAAGTTCACTAATTCTCCCACATTGGTGGGAGAAGGGAACTTTGAAGTGTTTATAATGAGGCAAGAACAAGGTGGCGCCTTGCGCTGTCGTCGCTCGCTCGGCTTTAGATTTAGAAAATGATTGATGAGATCTATTTTTTTAGACGAATTTTATTTGAAACTTGTTTTACAAGTGAAATTTTAATTCAAAATTCAGATAGAATTGTTTTTCTCCAAGTGTGGGCGCATTTCGGACGCCATGTAAACGCATACGCAATGCATCTCGAAGGGATACGATTCAAAATCCTTCGAGGTAAAAAGCACACTGTTTCGCGCTGTAGTGCGATCTGCACGCTCACTTCGATGACCTGCGGGCATAGGTGCAGCACAGATGCTCACTGGAATTCGGAGAGTGTCACCTGCGGCCGCAGATCGAGCACAGTTCCAGCACAGACTGGGCGCAGATGACGCGACTGTACTGAATATGTGCCTTTTTGCTGAACCAATGCATCCTTTCCAAAAGGACACATTAAAGACTATAAATACCTGATATATTGCTCTGGTATAGACATAATTTTTGACAGGAAAACACTCTTCATATCTTCAAAAACTCGTTGTGATCATTAGTTGTTGAGTGAGTTCGACGAATCCAACTATTTGAGGTACTGCTATAGTTGGATTGAAAGCCATTTTATCCTGGGAGGAAAATTCCATAACCTCGGGTACAGTGAGGGGAATTATTTCTTAAGGACACTCCGTGAAGTCGGGGGACTTGGCTTTACATTTATGTTTCATCTCATTTATGAAAAATAACGCACTTGGATAGATTATTCATAATCTTGTGTTGAAGGTGTTAAATAACTTCATAAGTGTTCTTGTTTTGAGACTTGAACTTGTGTTGAAGTTCTTGAGCCTATATACAAATTCTTGTACTCGAAACCATTGAAAAATAACAAGATTGAAATTAGTAAAACAAACACTTAGAAGAGAAATTTACATTATTCATGAACTATTGTGCTTTCTATCTTTCTTTATATATTCTAACATTAATATCTACTAGTGCATTTCTATCTTCTCTTTTATTGAATGCTAAGCATATAAAAAAGAAACTTGTAAGCCAAGAGAAAGATATCATCAAACTCCAATATTCAGAATCCAAAAAAAAAAAGAAAAAGAAAGGGGTAAGCCGGTGCACGAAGTATCTTGGGTTCATACAGGGTCGGGGGAAGAGCTGCACCCTAAGGGGTATGATGTAAGCAGGCTGTCTTGATGCAAACATCAGTGGCTGATTCCACGACTAGTCCATGTGATCTACCGTTCACACGGAGACAACTTCCCACAGTATATTTGGAAACAGTAATCACTAAAATATCCAACAGAGTATTCAACGAAACATTATCAACAAAAACAACAACACACCCTGTGTGATCACACAGACCTTACTTTTACCTTGTGTGAAGTAGAGAGAGCTATTTCCGATAGACAAACATCAAAGACATCAAATTTCACAAGTGAGATTTGGAGAGTGTCAGTGTACAAAGATCTTACCCCTAGGGACTTACTTTGTGAGAGGTAGAGAAGCTGTTTCGGATAGGAAACATCAAAGACATCAAATTCCCACAAGTGGGGCTTGGAGAGGATCAATGTCCATAGACCTTACACCTACCTTGCATGAGGTAAAGAGGCTGTTTTCGATAGATAAACATCAACGTATCAAATTCCCACATTTTCTCCATAGTGTTAAGCAATTATCAACACCACTTTTTATACCTTATGACACAGTATCAAATCAAATACTAGATTTTGTTGGCTCTACTGAACCTATTGCTTTCAGCTCGAACTATGCATACATATGCAAAGTTAAAAAAAATAAATTAAAATTTATCTACTACACTAACATGAAACTCATTCCAAGCTTATTAACTTTAAATTCTGAGTATCTACTCAATTATCATAAAAGAAAATACTGCAAAAAATTATCAAGAAGATCATCATAATAATACCTTTTGGCTTATAAGCAACAGAGCTTGCTGGCAATTGTACACTTTCAATAGCTCTAAGTCCATTGTATTGTAAATGAAATCCTCCATTGATTCTTGAATCTTGATTCTTCAATATCGAACTAGAATAACAACTGCTAGTAATACTACTCATCTTCTCAAACACAAGAAACTAAATCTTTTTCTTTTTCTTTTTTTGCTTAATAATTGTATCTTGTATACTAACATATCATGTTGGTAATATATAGGAAAATAGAAAGACAACTCATAGAGAAATAGGAAAATTGAAAGACAACTCATAGAGTAATAGCGTGGTTCGCCAAGCTTTTAACGTCAGCTTATTTTCAAAAGTATTTTTCAATAAAATACTTTTGGCAAAGAAGCAATTTATATTTAATCAATAAATTTTAAAATTATTTTTAACAACAATTAGTATTGAACTAAGCTTTTTAAAAAATATTTTATATTTATAGGAAAACCTACATTTTTCTGGCCTATGGAAAAACATTAAAATAAGTACTTTTTTAAAAAAAAAAAAAATTGCCAAAATAGGCTATTAAGTAACAAAGTTGGTTTCTTCTAGAGTTTTTATGCAAATAATGTTTGGAGAATCCGCCCTCAACTATTACTCCATTAATATTTGTATATTATTGACTTGATACATATATTATTAAATAGTAAATGATATAAAAAAATATTATCATATCACCTTTTAAATATTAATTAATTCAATATTTTAAGAAATGTATTGAATAATAATTAAGAATGAAATAAATATGGCGTACTCCCTCCGTTGATTAATCTGTTAGAGCCATCACATTAACTTTCTTTATTACTGCTATCAAGTCTAGTGGCGTAGCCACATATACAATTGAAAATAGTCAGTCGAATATCCTTCAATGAAAAATTAGATTAGATATATAGTAGATTATATAAAATTTATATGTCAAAAATTATTTTATATAAACATATATTAAATTTTTAATACCCTCGAAGAACTTTCTCTCTTCGCCATGATCAAGCATGTGACAATCTCTCTCTCTATATATAAAGGAAACTTAGCTTATAAATTTAATAATGTGGCATACTTTTTAAGACCATCGTTTTTATTTATTTTTTTTCTCAATTTTTTTAGCTATTTCTTATTTTTTCAAACTTATATAGTAGTCGTTTGGAGTTGGAGTTGTGTTTGGTCATGTCTTTTTTGAATTTTTTATTTTATTTTGAAAAAACTTTTTAAAATATGATTTTATGCCCTAACTTTTACAAACTATCAAAATCACCCAACTAAAATTTACCTACTAATGAAAAAAGAACACAATTAGCCACTATTATAAAAATAATTACATATGCATAGCCATATTTAATGAATTTCAATTATGACATATATAATATTTACATTAATAGCCGTTTTCTCATATTTGAAAATTTTAAATATGGATGTTATATTAACAGATCACTGCTTCCTGTTTTTTAGGTAACAAATATTATCTTTCAAACAAATTTATTTTTTTAGGAATTTATTTAATTTATTTCCTTCATTTTCCGTTCCTAAAAAATAGGAAATGTTGAGTTGTTATTAAATTTTAGGGTGCCGCTAATTTATTTCTTTAATTTTCTTATACATGAAAGATTTTACTGTGTGTGAATAAATTATTTCTATGTAAAACATGCTTTGCATATTTATGGTATATTATATCATATACCATAAATATATAAATATGCTTAGTATGTTTCTTTATACTTTGTATTTTTATATATGTGTGCATATGGTATATACATGGTATAAACTTCATATATAACATACTTTGTATATTTATATTATAAATATACTTAGTATGTTTCTTAATACTTTGTATATTTATATATGTGTGTATATGGTATATACATGGTATAAACTTTATATATAACATACTTTGTATATTTCTACTATAAATATAATACTTTATATATTTATGAGTATAAATATAACATTTTATGTATTTATGGTTATAAATATAAATTAGCAGTAAAATAATGTCTTAAATAAGAGAGAAAATTAAATAAGGGATAAAAATAATGATGAGAGAGAAAAAGAGATATATATTAATTAGGATAGCATTAAGTTTGAAATTATAATTATCTTATTCTTTAAAACTGCTATATACGTAATATTGAAAAAGTAATGTTATGAGGAGAGTTTTATGTAAAAATTTAAAAGATTGGGGTTATATGTAATAATAATAAAAGTTGGAATTGGAGTTGAAAAATTGTGAAAATAACAAAAACCTGTTTTCCCTTTTCAGAAAAATTTTACGAAATTATTTTCCGAATTTTCATGGCCAAACACCACAATTTCCAACTCCGGAAAAAAAATTCAGAAGAAAGGAAAAAATTTCCATGGCCAAACGGGCCCAATATATGTTAAAAACTCAAAAATTATCTAAAAGTTGAAAATGTCATTTTAAGTGAATTTAAGAGAATTAAACATGAAAATTAAGCTTCTTAATACTTAATAGTTCAATATTGATTGTAATTTCTTCTAATATTATTTTCTTGTTTGCAGATTTTTTTTTTTTGGTAAAGTAGAGATGCATTAGATATAAAGAAAAAGGGGGCGAACTCAATCTGGCTCTAATACAAAAAGAGTTTGATGATCGACATTCGTCTGGTTACTTAAAACAGTTCTAGTGAAGGTTTTACCTTCCAAATCATCCCAAAGTATGTGAGCTACATAAAAGGGTGGGGAGACAAAAATTTTACAGTTATCAAAATAAAAATAAAAAATTGGCATCTTCTTTTGTTAGAGCATCTGCTATCTTGTTCCGCTCCCGATAACTATGCTGGACCGGAGGTCTTCCTAGACTTTCTAGCATCAATCTGCATTCATGAACAAAGGAGTTAAACAAAGTGTTCCTAGATTTCAACAGGTTAATTGTATTTTTAGAATCAATGTTTACTATGATGGGAACAAGATTATGAGCAATGTCAAGCTGAAGGCCTTTTCAGAGGGCCAAGAGTTCCGTGAAGTTGTTAGTAGCATGAAGGAAGGATTGAGAGAAACCCAATACCCAGTCACCATTGACATTTCGAATAACTCCACCAATACCTCCTCTACCTGGATTTCCAAGGCAGGATCCATCCGTATTCAGCTTGTAGAACTGTTTAAGAGGAGGAGTCCATTTAATTTGAATGGTGGTCAGCTTGGGAGTAGGGTTAGAGTTAAGTTGGGAGAATTCGACAGCCTCTGAGTAGGCAGAATTGAAAGAGGTTGGGGAGGATTTTTTTATTGAAGAGGTTGGTGTTTCTATTCTTCCAAATGTGCCAAAGGCGAAAGCGGAGAAGTATGGACCAGTTGAGGAGATTTTCTGATACAAGATCGACAAGGAAAACACTAACACGCACCAAAAACAGTCCACAAATTGAAGAGTCAAGGACCCCTTTTGGTGACCACTCTCGGATTCGCTACACAACAACAGTAATGAAGAAATTACAAGGTGTGTATCACACCAACATCCAACCCAAACTAATATTATCAACACAAGAGGATGAAATAAGATGAACAACAATTATATGAAAACAACAACTACAAACGGCTTACAATAACAAGATACAACGGTTACAAGAATTATAACAAGACTAAGATAGAAAGATAGACAAATGGAGATGTAGTCTTACGAACCTAAGAGTCTATTCCACTCTTGAATCCTTAACACCACATACAACATAAACCTATCTCTTACGTGACCTCAAGGGAACGGAATTCCTAAGCAATCAACGTCTCAAAACTAGCTACCAACACAAGTAATATCCACACTTGTTTACAAGTGATATCCACACTTGTATGAATACTCTCAAGAGTAGTCTCACAATATTCATCAAAGTTATGATAAAATGACCTAATATATTCTATTTATAGCTTAGGTTACAACTTATTACAAAATGACTAAAATGCGCTTAATAAGCCATGGCAAAGGGGTGGCCTTGGAGTGTGCATATTGGATGGCTTTGGAGTGTTGGGACTTGTTCTCTACACTTCAAAGCTTGTTCTATTGGTTGGTCATCCACCCGAGCTCGAGTCTTTACATATTCGTCCACAATCACGATCATACTTGTATTATCCTCTCCTTCTTAAAAAAGGATTCGACCTCGAATCTGACCCTTGCAAAATAATAGGAAGGACAAGCAAACACAAGTTCCTCAAGGTATGAGGGTTAGAATTAGTGTAATCAATTATAGCATCTTGTCAAGGTGGCTCAAACTTCACATACACCCAAACATCCCTCTCACCCGAATACCCTCCCAAGAAAGAGTCAACTAGTCTATCCACATAAGTGTGATAAGAAATAAGGAACAAGAGTTTCCCATCAAGTGAAAAACATAGACTCTTATTGGAACAACAAATAGGCTTGAAAGTCGAGATAGGAAGGCCATAAATTCCATGCATATTTAAGTCATTCCAAAAGACATCCTCATCTCCATACTTCAAATGATCACCGGGATCAAATGGGTGGAGTGTCCATGGACACGATTTTAGGATGGATTTCCTTTTTCCAATACTACCACTAGTACAATCATATATCCCCTTTATACTAGCATGGTCAACAATAAAAACAGCTAGAAGGTCATTCATAGTCAATTGGCCAGCATGTTCAGCATCACCATTTTCACATACAAGTTGGTCTTCATGACTTTCATAAGACAATGTACTATCACTTATCACAATGGCCTCAACACTAGATGGATCAACTAGTGTATCCACAATCTCAAGTTGTACATTATCATTACCAAAATAGAGGCACATTCGGCTCACCTAAAAACAAACTACCATTCATACTTAGTTGGCTACTAACCTCATTCACTAGAGTGCAAGAGTTAGTTTGATTACCTTGTAGCTAATGTGTAGCATGTCCACTCACAGGAACTTGATTAGGAAGGCTTGAATTCTCTATAAAGTTATCCAACTCTTTGCAAAGAGAGCTTTCCATCCCTTCCATTCTTCCTTCCACTCGGTCCATTATTTTTTCCATTCTCTCCATTCGTCTACTAAGGTCATGTTCCATACCCATTATGGTAGCCATCAAATCATTCATGGTCACCTTTTCCAATGCCATAGTTCCTAATAAAAGAAATTCTAAAACAAAAACACAAAAGACAACAAACTAGTTAATGTTAGAAAAGAAAATATCCTCACAAGCTCTCAAGCTCTTACACTTTGAAATGCCTCTCAATTGGACTCACAAGTGTTGGTAACTCGTTTATACTCCAAGGAGATTACTTGGTTCCAATTGGGGCTCGAGGTCGGAATAGATTCTCTTTTGAAACAACTCAAAAAATATGTACGGACTTGAACCAAGAAACTACAACGAATTTCAAAAAGATAAAAGCACACAAAGAAACGTAGACACGAATAAACGGACCCAAAAACTAATTAACAACCTAGTAGATAATTACTAGTTTGTTAATTAGCAATAGAATCAACAAAATACAACTAAGAAACAAAGATTAGAAACTAAGAAATCAAAAATTTGAGCCTAAATTTTTCGTGTGAATAGTAAAACATGATATGGCAGCCACGTATTGGTTGCGGTCTTAACAAATTTTATTTTCCAAAATTGAAAGTCTTGATCAATTTGTGATTTGGAATTGATGGGAATTGATTTAGGAAGTAAACAAGTCTTAATCCTATTGTCAAATTCAAAAGTGGAAGACTTGACAAGGTCCTTAAAACAAGGAAAGTTGTTGGGAAGTGATTGACTAGTTGGTGGGTGATGGTAAGTCTTTCAAGGCTAACAAGCTTTCACTTTTTTCTCTTCAACTTTATAGGTCTAGTATTCACTTTATTTTAACAAATCTTGAAAGGGATGAAGAACATCAAGAACAACTTCAACGATCACCAGGAACACAACAATCCCAACAACTAATTCCAACAATAACAAGGCCAACAAATCACGGCCAAGTCTACTAAGATGACAACACAATCGACTAAGGCTTTAAGTTCACAACAACACTTCAACAAATGCAAGCTCAAATTTAGATCTTGACTCAAGAGTGTTAGTGATGAAGAAAACTAAAACTTGAAACACCAAGACAAATAAAATGACTCCTAGATCTAATGTTCAAGTCTCGGCCAAACACAACAAGAACACAACAAACTTTCGGCCTAGATCCAAACTCAAGAACACTACTTTTTTTTTTGTATTTTCAAGCAAGCTAGCCCAAGATTGATCTTGTGGGAACAAAATCAAGTCATGCTCTGATACCAAATGATAAAAGATCGACAAGGAAGACACTAACACGCACCAAAAGCAGTCCACAATTTGAAGAGTCAAGGACCCCTTTGGTGACCACTCTCGGATTCGCTACACAACAACAATAATGAAGAAATTACAAGGTGTGTATCACACCAACAGCCAACCCAAACTAATATTATCAACACAATGGGAAGAAACAAGATAAACAACAATTATATAGAAACAACAACTACAAACGGCTTACAATAACAAGAGACAACGGTTACAAGAATTATAACAAGGCTAAGATAGAAAGATAGACAAATGGAGATGTAGTCTTACGAACCCAAGAGCTTATTCCACTCTTGGACCCTTAACACCACATACAACATAAACCTATCTCTTACGTGACCTCAAAGGAATGGGATCCCCAAGCAATCAACGTCTCAAAACTAGCTACCAACACAAGTGATATCCACACTTGTTTACAAGTGATATCTACACTTGTATGAATACTCTCAAGAGTAGTCTCACAATATTCATCAAATTTATCAGAAAATGACCTAATATATTCTATTTATAGCTTAGGTTACAACTTATTACAAAATGACTAAAATGCGCTTAATAAGCCATGGCAAAGGGGTGGCCTTGGAGTATGCATATTGGATGGCTTTGGAGTGTTGGGACTTGTTCTCTATACTTCAAAGCTTGTTCCATTGGTTGGGCAGCCACCCGAGCTCGAGTCTTTACGTATTGATCTACAATCACGATCGTACTTGTATCATTGTCAAAGGCAGAATTCTTTATAAGCTTTCAGGTTGAGTTCCAGTTTAATGGGTGGAACATCTGGGAATTGAGCACATGATCTCCTTTATACTTGGGAATGAGATCATGCCAAATAGAGTTGGCAAGAGAACAACTAGAAAAGAGATGTGGAATGTCTTCTGATTGGAGAGAATAGTGTTTACAGAAAGGTTCTATGTGGAGACTTCTGATTGGGGGTTGCAGATTTATGCTTCTTCAACACTTATGTCACTCTACAAATAATTATCAAGGTAAGAAAATATATATATAAAAAAAAAATTGTGTGTGTGTTTTAGTAGCTTAAGTTTGTAAGAATGCATCAGAAAATTTTAAATACGTATTTCTTTATTGTTTTAATTTTATTTTAGTGATGATATTTTATAAACTAAAGAAAAGAAAAATCATATAGATCAAATACTAATTATGAATATTAATTAGTAGGTAGCTATTTTCATTAATGAGGCGGGTTTAGCGTTTGCTTCATATTTATAGAAAATTTTAGATTAATTCATTTATATTGCAATATCATTTTGATATAAATAAATAAATAAGGTGATGTGACATATCTTTATGATATATAGTAATATTTTTACCTTTTCTGTGTGAAAGAGTGATTATATGATATGAAAAGATAAGAGGGTCCAGAATTTGTGCAGTCTTTGCAAATCAATGGAATTATAGATATTTCATAATTTATATCAGGACATGTATGATTGTGCGAAGACTCGTGTGAGGACGGTAGGTGGAGATTTGGAGCACTTTTTGATTTTGATAGAATTGCACCAGGGATCGACTCTTAGCCCTTTTTTATTTGTCTTGGTGATGGATGTGTTGACGCGACGTATTCAGGGGGTGCCTTGGTGTATGTTATTTGTTGATGATGTGGTATTGATTGACGAGACTCGGGGAGGAATTAATGATAAGTTGGAGATTTGGAGACAGACCCTTGAGTCTAAAGGTTTTTGATTGAGAAGGACCAAAGACGGAGTAACTGGAGTGTAAGTTTAGTGATATGTCGCAGGAGGCTGACATGGTTGTGAAGCTGGAATCTCAGGTCATTCAAAGGAGGGAGAGTTTCAATTATCTGGGGTCTATGATTCAGGGTAATGGTAAGATTGACAAGAATGTCACGCATCGTATTGGTGCAGGGTGGTTGAAATGGAGACTCACTTCAGGAGTTTTATGTGATAAGAAGGTGCCCCGAAGCTTAAAGGTAAGTTCTACAGAGTGGCAGTCCGACCGACTTTATTGTATGGAGCGGAGTGTTGGTCAGTTAAGAAATCCCACATCCAGAAGTTAAAGGTGGTAGAGATGAGGATGTTGTGATGGATGTGTGGTCATACCAGGAAAGATAGAGTAAGAAATGAGAGTATTCGGAAAAAGGTGGGAGTGGCTTCAGTGGAGGACATGATGCGAGAAGTGAGATTACATTGGTTCGGACACGTGATGAGGAGGGGTTCTGATGCTCCAGTGCAGAGGTGTGAGACACTGGCTATGAATGGTTTTAGGCGGGGTAGAGGTAGGCTGAAGAAATATTGGAGGGAGATGGTTAGGCATGATATGGAGCAGCTACAGCTTACGGAGAACATGACCCTTGATAGAAAGGTGTGGAGGATGCGGATTAGGGTAGAGGGTTAGGGGGTGGGAGTGCGTCAGTAATAGTAGGGGAGTGTTCTTTATTTGTATCTGTAGTTTCTTGTTCGTGGTGTTGAGTGTTGTCTATGATTTCAGATTTATAGTTTTAGTATTATCCTGTGGCTCTAGTATTATTTTGTGGCTAGTGTTGTTAGTTTATATACGTTTATGTTTTGTGTTTGTTATATTGTTATTGGTTCTAAGCCCCAGGGTCTATCGGAAACAGTCTCTCCACTTCACCTGAGATAGTGGTATGGACTGCGTACACTCTACCCTCCCCAAACCTCACTAGGTGGGAATACACTGGGTATGTTGTTGTTGTTGTAGGTGAGTGAGAGTAAAAGAGGGAGATTCCATTGCGTGTTCAGTTCAGATCAGGTTGGGTTGGGACTTGGGAGGTAATGGGTCGGGTAGTGGGTTTTAAATTAAGGTGAATTCATTATTTGGGGTAAAATAAATAAAAATGGGTAAATGGCTAGGATCACGACACATTGCACGGCGTTAGTGAGAAGGATATATATGTCCCAAATCATTAACAACAGAGGTATATTTGTACCCAAAATATGACCGAGGGTATATATATACCATTTATCGAAGTTCGTGCGTATATTTATACCTTTTCCATACTTTTAATATAATGTACTATGTACATAAAAGTATTTGAAGATTTTAAGTTGAATGCTCAAATGCTTAGAAGATGACTCTAGAGGATCGAAGTGAGTTAATTAATGTGCCACATATCACATTTTACTTGGCTGAGTTTCTGACAAATCTTTGAAAACTTGTTGCATAATTAATTCAAGAATGATAATAATTGAGAATTTTATTGATAAGGACATAATTTTTCACAAGCTGTAACAATTCCTTTCATCAATCTGACACTTGCTGTGGTGGAAAAACAATCTCTATAAGATTTGAAACTATAAAAAATTGAGACAAATGAGGCTTGCTCGACTAGTTGAGCTCCTCCACCATCGACTTGTAGGTTGAGAGTTCGAGTCACGCTGGAGAGTAAGTGGGAACACTAGTGTGGGGTTGGGAGGAAGAACCTATAAAACTTGAGAAAAGGGGCAACATTATGAATGTTGTATCTTCAAGAAATTATGAGCTTTTGTTCAAGGTTTGTAGGGTGCAAAAACAACCACTGAATTATGCCCTCCGAATCCGAACGAGTTGGAGATACCTGCAAAAAGAAGATGAAAAAGGGTTGTTACATGAGGCTATTGTGAAATTATTTCTTGCTCGGACTCTCTAAAAATGTTTATTACTACTTAGCTAACAGTTAAGTGAGAATTGTGTATTAGGATAAACAGACATACCGACGTTCACTTCATGTTGTTTCTTCACATTTGGAACGGTGTCAATTGTAACCTGAGGTTCCAAGTCCTATATACATGAAAAAGGAGAAAAATAAGTCTCGTGATGATTAAAGAACAGTCGGGATATAAGAGAATCAGAGCGCGTTAGAAAAGAGGAGTCAGTGAGTAGTACATATTGATTGATGGTTGGATGAAGCCATCCTGTTGTGATCGCCTTGATGGTTGCAATGGCTTCAAGTCCACCAGCAGCCCCGAGCCCATGACCAATCATCGACTAAGAAGTAACAGCAACAAATGTAACTTTCTTTAGTAGTTAAGTAGCCATTGCCATTCAAATATTCGGATCAAATGAGCTTTCACATAGCAACAGAGTAAACGTTTTAAACCAGCTAACGATAGTGGATCGGTCTTGTAATGCTGATCATTGAGCAGGTTGCAACTGTTCGATTTAAAAGAACAGATTTGTTTCTTTTCCTTAAGAGACGCGAGGGTCAATGGACACATTTTCATTCTAGCTTAAAATGAATTTCAAGTGTATTGGTAGATAAGACTAGCATCTGTATGGTAGTTATTTATTTAGTCATCGTAAGCAAAATAACGGTTGTGTTCACCTTTGTCCCGTTCATTTTGATATCCGAGGTATCCTTGAAGACCTTCTTGATGGCATTGACCTCAGCCAAATCTCCAGCAAGAGTTGACGTTGCATGAGCATTTATATAGTTCACCTATTCAGAGTTAATTCAATGATACATGTATATCAGAATCTAAATAGGTATGACATTTTCTATCAGAAAACGAATGAACAATGTTACCTCTTCTGGGGAAACTCCCGCATCTACCAAACTCTTAACCATGCAAGACGAAACTCCAAGTCCATCAGCACGAGGATCGGTCATGTGATGAGCATCACAGGTGACAGCACCTCCCAAGTATTCCGCTATGATAGGAGCACCTCTTTTCAAGGAATGCTCCAAACTTTCCATCACCTGTTCGTGTGGAAATAACTCGATCAAGTCACTGTTGTAGTACCCAACCGATGATTTTCAACAAACATGACTTAGATAAGAGACAGAGCAAAAGAAGTAGTAGTTGAATCGGTATACCAGGACTCCGGAGCCTTCACCCATGACAAATCCATCACGATTCTTGTCCCATGGCCTTGAAGCCTTTTCATATTCATCATTTCTTTCAGACAAGGCCCGACAAGATATGAAACCACCAACACCAATAGCCGAAACAAAAGCTTCCGTTCCACCTGCTACCATAATATCAGCTTCGCCCCTTCTAATGTGATTTGCAGCTGCATAAAAGCAGTAATTGGCAGTTGCACAAGCCGTTGAAATAGAGTAACAAGGTCCCATTAGTCCAGTGTTTATAGCCAACAATGCTGATCCCATGTTAGTGATTGTGTAAGGCACGAAAAATGGACTGATTTTCTTGTATCCCCTTTGCACCAAGGCTTCCACCGCATCGGTGAAAACGTTTAACCCTCCCATGCCCGACCCAACCAAGACCCCGATCCTTGTTTTGTCCATCTGCAACACACAAATTCAAGAAACTTTCCTCACATTTACGCCTTTGATCATTTACAATTCAAAAAATTGTACTACCAATTAAGATACTCACGGTATCAAGAACTTGTTGGCCAAGGTTAGCATCTTCGAGGGCCCTTTTTCCAGCAACAAGACAGTATCTCCAGCAGTCATCTAAACGACGATCACTCTTTCCGTCTATGTAGCCTTCAGAGGAGAAACCACGAATCTGTCCCGCGAACCTAACTGCGTAACTTGAGGCATCAAATCTGTCTATTAAAGTGATTCCACTCTGTCCCTCGAGAAGTTTGTTGTAAAATTTATCGATATCACTTCCAAAGACGGAAACAAGTCCCATTCCGGTTATGACAATCCTTTTCTTCGGGTCTGTCTCTCTCTTAGGAACTGAAACAGCTGGAGAAGCCATGGCCCTGATTCTTCCACATTTTACGGCTATTTTGAAATATTTCAGTAGATTAGAGTCCTTCACGATAAAATCAAAGAACATGGAAACAAACCAAAGTTTGCCACAATGTATATGCTCATGATAAAACGGGAAAACTAAAAGTACGAAGCACAACACACTATGATAATAAGAAAAATGCAACATCAACACAATATTTGAAGTCATTTAACTGATGACACATTTTGATAACATAGGATTAAACTTAGTAAGACAAACATTCAGAAGATATCATCAAACTCCAATATTCATAATCCAAAAAAAGAAGGGGGCAGGATGGTGCACGAAGCATCTTGTGCTCACGCGGGGTCGAGGGAAGAGCCTCACTCCAAGGGGTATGATGTAAGCAGGCTGTCTTGATGCAAACATCAATGGCTGATTCCACGACTAGTCCATGTGATCTACAGTTCACACGGAGACAACTTCCCCCAGTGTATTCAGAAACATTATCAACAAAAACAAGAACAACATACTCAGTGTGATCTCACAAACCTTAATTTTACCTTGTGTGAGGTAGAGAGGCTATTTCCGATAGACAAACATCAAAGACATCAAATTTCACTAGTGTGATTTGGAGAGGGTCAGTGTACGAAGATCTTACCCCTATGGCCCTACTTTGTGAGAGGTGTAGAGGCTATTTCCGATAGGCAAACATCAAAGACATTAAATTTCATACAAGTGGAATTTCGAGAGGATCAATGTACGAAGATCTCACCCCTACTTTGTGAGAGGCACAGAGGCTATTTCCGATAGGCAAACGTCAAAGACATTAAATTTCATACAAGTCGGATTTCGAGAGGATCAATGTACGAAGATCTCACCCCTATGGTCCTACTTTGTGAGAGGCACAGAGGCTATTTCCGATAGGCAAACATCAAAGACATTAAATTTCACAAGTGGGATTCGGAAAGGGTCAGTGTACGAAGATCTTACCCCTATGACCCCACTTTGTGAGAGGTAGGGAGGCTATTTCCGATAGGCAAACATCAAAGACATTAAATTTCACAAGTGGGACTCGGAAAGGGTCAGTGTACGAAGATCTTACCCCTATGGCCCTACTTTGTGAGAGGTACAAAGGCTATTTCTGATAGGCAAACATCAAAGACATTAAATTTCACAAGGTACGAAGATCTTACCCCTATGGCCCTACTTTACGAGAGATAGAGAGGTTATTTTCGATAAATAAACATCAAAGTATCAAATTCCCACATTTTCTCCACAGTGTTAGGCTATTATCTCACTACACTTTTTATACCTTCTGACACAATGTCAAATCAAAATATCTTGTCCTACAAAACAAATACTAGATTTTGTGGGCTCAACATACATATGCAAAATTAAAATGTATCTACTACACTAACATGACACTCATTCCAAACTTATTAACTTTAAATTCTGAATAGGTATCTATTTACTCAATTATCATAAAAAATAAAAAAAATAAAAAATACTGCAAAAAATTATCAAGAAGATCATCATAATAATACCTTTTGGCTTATAAGCAACAGAGCTTGCTGGCAATTGTACACTTTCAATAGCTCTAAGTCCATTGTATTGTAAATGAAATCCTCCATTGATTCTTGATTCTCTCTTCTTCAATATCGAACTAGAATAACAACTACTAGTAATACTACTCATCTTCTCAAACACAAGAAACTATTTTTGTTCAATTAAAAAGTTAGGCCACTTTGTATCTTGTATACTAACATATCATGTTGGTAGTACATAGGTAAATAGAAAGACAGGTCATAGACTAATAGCATGGTGTACCAACTTTTTAAAATCACCTTATTTTGAAAAGCTTTTTTGGTAAGAAACAGTTTATGTTTGTCTAATAAATTTTAAAATCACTTCTCAAAAGTACTTTTCGAAAAGATGTTTAATGAAAAACTATTTTTTTTAGCTTATAAAAAACTGTTTTTTTAACTCACTAGAAACACTTCTCTTTTAGAAGCTTGGCTTAACACTTTATTTAAAAAAAAAAACAAGCACTTTCATAAAATAATAAGCATTTTGAGAAAAAAATAAGCTTCCTCAAACACGCTATAGATATAACAAAGTTTAGTTTCTTTTAGGGGTTGTTTGGTACACTGATGAAATGACTAAGAATATCCCATGAGATTATTTTATCCATACCTCTCTTGAGATAGTAATCCCACCATTTTAGTACAAACGATGGAATAAAATAATCTCGGAATTAAGTAATATCTTATATCAAAATGAAATAAAGTTTGGGATAAAGTTAATCCCAAACTTTATTCCGAAATTATTTTTCTTATTGCTTCAATCAAACGGCCCCTTAGAGTTTTCATGCAAATGATGTTTGGAGAATCCGCCCAAAAATATTTGCTATGCAATAAAATAAAAAGTGGCAATGAATGCTACACATAAATAGGTGTTGTAATTTTTTGCAATGACAGTTGCAGAATTTAATTCAAAAGACCAAACAACAAGTGAAGCATTTAAAGTTGGTGGTTGTGGACTCAGGGAGGAGCTACTGTATCCTACGGGGGTTTGGACGAATCCAATAGCTTTTACGTAGATCTTATATTTATACTTCTTTGGCCCACAGACGTGGGTTCGAAACCCTGTAGCAGCAGCATATGTTTTTTTTTCCTTGACTTTTTATGTTTTTTTACTTAATTCAGAACCCAAAAACTTCAAATTCTGTCCCCGCTTCTGATTGTGGTGTATTCCTTTCGTTGATTAATCTGTTAAGAGCCACCACATTAACTTTCTTTGCTGCTACTATTATCAAGCCTAGTAGGCTAGCCACATGTTGTCGAGTTTGAACATTCTTTGTCGAAAAAATTATACTATTAAGAAAATAATTTCTTTCTTATTTCCAATAACGATTCGAATTTTGGACCTCAACATCCTGATGCTCATGGTGTTTCACGATCAGTATTGAAAATAAACTGAGAAGTGGTGAAACGTACGGAACCACAAATTGGATCGATTACTCCAGTGTTGTACGAAGCCGTTGATACTGAGTCGGCTCCTATGCCGCTAGCTATGCCCTGCTTGGTCCGCCTTTCCCTGCACAGTGGAGGTTCCGTAGCATGTCATGAAACTATACAAAGTTTATATGTCATATATATATATATATATATATTAAATTCTGAACACTTTCAGTGAATTTTCTGACTTCGTCACTATTATGTGACAATTACTATTATATTTAGCAGAATTTTTGTTCGAAATGTTTTGATATAAGTGAGTTATTTAAACAAAAAAACAAAAAAAGATGGGATAGAAAAGTAGACTTTGAGAAGAATAAGTAATGACACAAGAAATATTACGAACATATCATTCAATAACAAAATAACTTAGTAAAGCATATAACATTATTTGTTAATCAAATTTTACTTCTGCACACATTCACAGTTTAATATATTGTAATTACATGCTGAATCTGAATTTTCACTAATAAGAGGTTCAATATTTACAATATATTTATTAAAAAATAATTTTAATTATATATAAATAGTATATTTTTTCGTTGAAAAGGATTCGAATGAACCTTTGGCCAAGGAACAGGTCCTACTCTTTCAACTTTTATTTTATGGAAAATGGTTTGTCGAACTCTTCTAATTTTTTTAACTAATTATCTATCGTTACAAAATTTGAAACTTGAAAAAAATCATTTTATGAAAATATGATTTGTCACTATATGTGCAAACTTCTCTAAAAAAAAATTTTTTTATCTAGTAAACGACAGATAAACATACAGTTCACTATTTTTTAGACAAACTAGTTCAATGTACGTGTGTTGCATGTGTATCGAACATTTAATAATAAGCTTGTATAAAAACATTGCTAAAAAATCAATAAAGGTAAAAATTATATTTAAATAGTTTACCTGATTATTTATTCTAGAGATGTAGTTGAAGGTTGATGATCGGGATCGAAATTGAAAGTTGAATCAACCTTGAGTCGAGACGTTGGACCCAGGATCCAACCTTAACTCGAGACACCACTCTAAGCCCTAATTTGAGCCTCGACTCCTAGAATTTGACCTCAATTCAATATCCTGTACTTGACCCAACCCAACCTCGATTCAAGAGCAACTTTCGATATTAACTCGGGTCCAACCACAAAAGAGGAAGTAGGGTCGATCTTGACCAGACTCCCGACCCTGGGTTTGACTCCAATCCCTACCTCGACCCGAAACCAACTCCGAGACCCCAACCCAACTCCCGATTATCAACCCATACACAAGGTCCAACCTTAATCAAGAGTCAGGTTTTGAGGTCGGGTCTTATATTGGGAGTCGAATCCTGAATTAGAAATCGGGGTCGAGTCTCAAGTCTGGAGCCAAAGTTGGATAATATGTCGAAAGTCGAGGCTAGTTTTATTTTGGAGTTAGAAGTCAAATTTAGGTCATGAATCGAGAGTCAAAGTTTGATTCCTCATCGAGATTGAGGTTATCGGGTCCTAGGAACTAGGTTTGGAGTTGGATACTAAGTCAGGTGCAAGCTCGAGTCAAGTCCAGTGTTAGAAGTTGGGTCTCAGGAGACAAAGTTGGGAGTCTAGAGTCGAGGTCAGGTTCTGAATGAGAGTCGAGTCAAGATTCTAGAGTTGGGGTCGTTTCCCAAGTTGAGAATGGGTTAGAATTGGTTCTGGAGTTTGGAGTCGGGGTTAGGTTTAAGTTGAGAGTTGGGGTCGTGGTCAAATCTCGAGATTAGATGTGTTAGGTTCAACGTTAGGGTCAGGTCTCAATTTGGGAGTCAAAGTCGGATCCATATCGAGAGTTGTAGAAATGGGATCGGGATCGATAGTCAAATCATCAGTTGGGGTCGAGATCAGGTATGAAAGTCGAGTCTTGGGTCAAGGTCAGATCTTGAATCTCAAGTATCGAGTCGGGAGTTAGATCTTTGGTCGGGATCGAGAGTCAATTGTTGAGGTAGGGACTTGTATCTCGGGTTGTGGTTGGGAGTCGATTCTCGTATTGGGTCGGGTAGTCGAGGTATCAGGTTGAGTCTCGTATAATTAATATTTTTTCATGTTATACTTAAATATTCTTGGGACGATAAATTTTTCTTACTAACCAAACAATAGAAAATAAGTAAGAAAATCACTTATTTTTCAAGAAAATATTTTTTAGGAAAATAATTTCCTTCATACCAAACACACCCTAGGAATAGATCTATGTTCTCATAAAAGATATTTACTTTGTGCCTCCGGCAAATTGCAACCATTATATTAAAATTTATATAATTATTTTCTGAAACTATATCTGTATTGATATGGGATAAAATAAAGGTTTTTGTACAAATATTATATTAAAATATTGAATTGAAGTTATTAAATAAAACATATATTTTGTACATGAATGTTGATTCTATATACCTAATTCAATAAAATAATCGATTGTCTCCTAAAAATTCTCAATATATTAAACTAAATTTATTTCAATTATTATAATTTTATCGTTTTAAACACACAAGTCATCATATGCTTTTCTCAATTAATCAATTTCAAGATCCAGATATTAAATATTCCCTCAAAGTGCTTGTGTTGAGAGCATAATATTGCATCTTAATATGTGAGGCGGTAGATTATTCCTCCTTTCATAGGACCCGGAGCATTATCATGTCGCACTCTCAATCTAATGTAGGAAACTAATCTTCTATCATCCTTAAGATTGTGCATTCTACCTGATCAAACACCATCAATTACTATGAGATTTTTATTTTTTGAGTGATAATTAAGAGTTTTAACTCTCCTTTAATATGAATAATTAAAAAAAAACCTTAATTTCTCTAAAAAATATTACAAGACTCTTTTTAATTTCGTAATTCAAGCCAAGAATGCGAGCCACTTGGCGGAAGTGAGTGATGGTTGATGGCAGCAAGAGCGTTCATGGAGGGAATTGAATTTACTTTGTGATATTCAATTCTATATCTTTTTCTTATAGTCCGACTCATTTATCTTGACTATCTTGTTTAGTGCTTTGCAAAATGTTGTAATACAGGTTTGTAACAATGAATAAATTACACAAATCTTGAATGGATTACACAAATCTTGATCAGTTGGATAACTGCACCTTCCGTTGCTTTTTATCAATTCGAACAAGTACTTATGAAGTTGAATTTTGTTATAAAGTTGAATGTTTCCTTGGCCATTGTTTTAAATTTCTCAACCAATACGATAATAACAATGAGAGTTGCATGAAAAGCTGCATTGAAAACTTTGCACTGATGACAATATTGCTCTAGGAAAAGCTTAAGAAGAAGCATTAAGTTGCTCTAAGAAATTATGGCGATAAAATATGTGCCGTTCGTGACAGATGATAATATTACATGAACATAAATACTTATTTAATGAATCTAACAAAATTATACACACAAATAATAAAAATTTAGTTCACTAAATATAACTTAGAATATTAATTCAAGACAATTATGAAGCAAGATTAGGCGAATCACAAAAAATTATAGTAATGAAATTTCTATAGCTTGTAGTAGGTTGGGACACCATTTAGTCAAATTAAATAAAGTGGTATAGTATAGCAAATTCAGAGTTTAATCTCTTTAAATCTTACTGACAAATAAATATACCTAACAGAGGCAGTCTTAGGGCTCGTTCCGGAGTAGAGCGCTAATAAAATATCTCGAGGTATAGGTGTGAGGCCTAGTCCTGTGGGGCTTACACCTTAAGTGTCCGATTGTACGCCCTAAGCACGCCTAACGTCCAACGCTCAAAGCTCGAGGCTCGACTAACAAGTCTTAGACAAATTATGTGTTGAATTTCTTAATTGACATTATTGACCCTTATGATTTTCTAATAAATAAATGATGCTTAGTAATTTTTTCATCTATAGAACTAAAAGGTTGAGAATAACTCAAATAACAAGTCACTGTATTGCATATTTATTATTTAAAAATATTGTGAGGGTGAATATCATTTAATATTTCTTTAAAAAATACTTAATTAGCTGAATTTTACAGCTTCACTTACCATTTGTCTTCATATTATTTTCATACGGCTCAAAATTTTCATATTTTATCATTTGTCATATGTCTCAAAATCATCGCTATTTAAAAGTAAATTGTTGTATTTTCTTATCTCAAAATTATCGTAAGGGTACTAAGAAAGTTTATTGATTATTTTCTTTTAAAGATGTAAATTACATAGTACGATAGTAATATATTTTATAAAAATATAATTCTTTTATTATTTAAAAGTTAAGATGTTAGAGTTGATTTGTATCTCATAGTATCTATTATAACATTTCTTTATTTATACTTGTAAGATTATATTAGAAGTTTTATTTTTATGAGTTTGCTTAATCATGTTTTTATTTATTTTGGCTATTAATTTATTGTTTATAATATTTACTTATATTATAAATTAAAAATTTAAAGATTCATTGGTCTTACGCTCTATCGCCTCGAGGGTTATGCCTCATCCCATACTAAGTAAAACATCCGCCCTCACGTTTTCGTCTTTTAAAACAGTGAATAACACTAATGAATAAAAAAAAAATGCATGTTTCATCTTTTGAATGTTATCAATGCTCCAATCAACTCATTTTGCTAACCAAATATGCGGATCTATCAATTATTGTGTTATAAAAATGAGAAATTTAAATAGGAAAAGATAAACACCGAAAACTTGAATTCAATAGGCAACTTATTTTGCATCATCAAATGTTTCAACTTTACTCCCCGTTCAATTACACTTGAAATTTTGTAGAATTTTAAAGATTGTCACTTTAATACAATTTATATAAGGTAAAGTTTGTGTTGATTTAAAGTCTTAAATATTAGAGTTATGTTAAGATTTTTTTTTTTATATAATTTCTGACTTCTAAAAATATATTTTCTCAAAAGTATATTTTTCCTTAAAAAAGTGACGATTTACCATAAATTAAGAGAAAACTTATAGAAAATTAAAGGAATGACACAAATCAAACCATCAAATCCAAGACATAAATTCAAACAAGTAAAATCATAGAAAAAATAAAATCGCAACAAATCAAAACAACAAATAAGTATGATTACATAATTCTACAAACAATAAGTATTTATCGATTGAGAGCATAAGTAGTAAAGAAAAAGAAGCGAGATGCTTGTTTTTTCATTATTGGAGGTGGGTCGATGTTCATTGTAGGATCTTCAAGCACATCTACTATCTGTAACAATAATTTATATGTACACAACTTACTCCTAACCTATTATTACTAAGAGTTATTTCCGATAGACCATCAATTAAAATAATAAAAAAATTAAATGAAATAATAAACTAAAAAATTATCAAAAAATTATACTTGTATGAGATGACCAAACACTGCAAAAATAAAATAGAAAAAAATAGTTAGAGTTGATCGACCTAAGCATTAGTTGATTAGAACCCGTAAGTGTTCTACAATGCAAAAAATAGGAGCATAACTATTTACTATGCAAAAAAACAGAAAAAACGACGTTATGAATGTCATTATAATATTGTAAGAATAAAAAATCCTTAATTTATAGAAGACGAAAACCTCTTTCGAAAGAATTTACCTTAAAAAGTAAAAAATATTTATGGTAGATTTTTTTTTTTTACTTCAATTTAATATATTAACCTAGTATTTCAAGACTTCTACTATGGCATTAATAGTTGGGTCTACTAATTTTGAAAAATAATCAAATCGTAAACCTTAAAAAAGTCCTACACTTCTACACCAAACATTAATATCATTCTAACAATGCCACTGACACCTAAATTTTTACTTAAAATTTTTTTTGTAGCATTTATGACATTATTTGAATTTCAATTATTATATTTTAATAATTAAATGACAATTATTTAAGAAAATAGTATAAAGACGATTTTGTCTATTAGAGAATCTTTTAATGAAGGGCAAAAAATTCAAATCATTTTTTTATGGGTTTTCACACTTTTAATATATTATAGATTATAGATTATAAATTATAGATTATAGATTATAGATATAGATTATATAATCTTTTTTAATATGTGATTCTAGAGAGCGTCCATTTTATTCGTATACCTCTTTTTTGACTAGTATACTAGGGTTGCAAGTACTCGTTAGAGTAAACCAATTAATTCTTATTTACCAAAAAATATTTACTTCATTTATTTTTTAAAAAATAACATATTTTTTCTTTTAGTCTTTTTAAAAAATGGTGTTTTTTTTTTCTTTTTTGGCAATACATCTTGGCATATTTAAAACTACAAGATTAAAGATCATTTTGATACATTTAACATAACTTTAATTTAAGATCATAAAATTCAAAAATCGTTTTATTTTTTTTACACTCACTGTGAAATCAAAACAAGTCATTCATATTAGTGTTGGGTTCGAAATCGAGACGACGTCATGCGGAAGCTTAAAGTTTACAAACCATAGAGGCGATAAGTCAGATGATAAAAAACTTAATTAAAAAAATATAATATTATTTATGATTTGACTAAATTAATCTACGTATAAAACCTAATATTAGAAAATATAAAAATTAATCAGAAATAAAATGATATTGTACATAGTATATTTTACTTTTGATCCAATAACCAAAAGATCTCCAAAACAGTATATTTATTAAATATTTTTGTTATTGTTTTTTTTTTTTACCTAATGAAATCAAAAGAAAATCCAAGCATATGGTCCTAGGCCTGAGTCTAAATATGTGGACAGTAGTTCATAGCCCAAAAGTCGTGGCATTTTCCCAAAGTGTTGGAATTTTTTTATTTATTTTTAATAATAATAATAAAATTATATAATGTTTGGTAAACGAACTTCATTGGAAAAGTTCTCTAAAAGTTTTTTCAACAATTTTGAAAATAAGCAAAAGCAAATTCTTGATTTAAGCTATTACATGTTTGAAGGAAAGCGTTAGAGTAACTGGTAAAATTATTATCACATGGTCAAGAGGTCACAGATTCAATCTTTAAAAGTAATAGTGCTTGTGATCGGATCCTTTTCGAACTACCCTTTAAGCTATTACATGTTCACTTACTAAAACTTTTAGTATTGAATTCATTCTATTTAAAATTTATGAGTCAATCATATATATTATTTTATGATAAAATTATATATATAAATTTATGTTCTACTCAGCAAATATTAAATTGTACATGAGTATGGTTTTCTTGGAGTAGATTTTCCCCCTTGGCAAATGCCAAGTGGAACAAAAACAAAAACCGCTATATCAAAGGCTATTATAATAATAAAAATTATTTTCAATTGACATTCAATTCATAATCCTCATTTTTTATTTAAATTTGAGATCGACAACACTCAGACAGACAAAAATTCTATATATGCTGCTATAGAGAAACTATTTCTTATTGACATTCGATAACTATCATTCTTTATTTAAATTTGAGATCGACAACACTCAGACATACAAAGTTTATATGTTGTTATAGAGAAACTATTTCTTATTGACATTCGACAACTATCATTCTTTATTCAAATTTGAGATCGACAACACTCACAAAGACAAAATTTATATGTTGTTCGACAATTATTATTCTTTATTTAAATTTGAGATCGACAACACTCACAAAGACAAAATTTATATGTTGTTCGACAATTATTATTCTTTATTTAAATTTGAGATCGACAACACTCGCACAGACAAAATTTATATGTTGCTATAAAGAAATTATTTCTGATTGACATTCGATAACCATCATTCTTTTATTTGTATTTGAGATCGACAACATTTGCACGGATAAAATTTACATGTGCCCCAAATATCGCTCTACATACCCCTCTTTTTATAAATGCAAGAAACAATTATTGAGAGAATTAAAATACTCCCTTTTTTTTTAATGACTATTTAATAGAAAACTCATTTTCGAAAGAAAAAAAAAAACTATATATATATATATATATATAAGAAAAATAATGTCACTTAATTTTGAAACAAAGGCACCTAAAAGGACCCACCAAATCGAATTTCATGTGACAGAACATAAATTACACGTGTTAATTCCACGTCACACCTCACAAATAGTACATAAATCTTAACTTAGCAACTAAGTACCAAAATAATAAAGTAAAATAAAAAGAATCCCATGAATTCCTCATGTGAACACAATTCTTTTCAACACTTTTTTTCCTTTTTGATGATTTCATTGAATTGGAAGCTACTAGTATATTTACAAGATTTGTATGACCTTCTAGAAATTATCCTTATCCCTTCAATTAAGATAATTATTTGCTACTTTTTTTTTTTTTTTTTTTTTTATCCCTTCAATTAAGATAATTATTTACTTTAGGTACAATAACTAACATACCAAATATAATAGGGCAAAAAATGAAATTTATTTAGATTTTATACTTATCTTTAATTAGTGAAGAGATTATATTTAATAGATTGTCTAATTTATCAAATAGTTTAAAGGGAGGAAAGAAAATCACAATTAGAGTGATTGAGTATATAATAAATTAAGGTCCCTATTATCTCAAAGACTATTTTATCTTTATCTCTTTATGTCTCAAATTAGTCTTTTATTTTAGAAAATTTTAGTCCGTGTACTACTAAGGTAATTAAATTAATCTTTTCTTTAATTATGTATGTCAATATCAATTACAAAACATTTGGTCTTTATGTCTTATTGAAGTGAATGTAAATATAAATAACCAAAAGAAGATAATATATTTTAAGTATCACATCTATGTAAAAAAATATTATTTTTGAATATTCATATATAAATATTTTATAGTAAATGCATAATTAAAATATTATAGTTTGATGAAAATAAAACTTACTAATAAATTTAATGAATGTCAGTGGTCATTCGATGCACAACATAAGATGAATATTTAATGATTAAGTTTAATATCAAATTTATATCATGTTTGATTGATGATATAAATTTATCATGCGATTAATTTATACCATCAATCAAACATGATATAAATTTATTATCAAACTTAATGTTGAACATTAAATCTAACATATAATTAGTTTTATTTCATCTTTATGTAGTACATATAATATAAATTATTATTTTAAAATAATACTAGTAAATTTTTTAAGCTTTAGAAAAGGTCATAAAATGAGACACCAACTTTCTGGCTTTTTCTAAACCGCGTGGTTTGCCGTCACCGCTCTCTCATTCGCCCACCTAATACACAATCTATCTACATGTATAATTTTATTATCACTTAGTCTACAATTAACTACTACTAACTAATAAATTTAATATTTTTTAAAATATAAATTGTAGTTTTGAAATATAATTTGTTCTAAAGTTCTTATGACAACAAGTATTTTTTTTAAGAAATAAATAGATTTCCGTTTATTCTTTTGCTATTTGTTGTGCTATTATTTTCTTATTTGCATCTTAGTTTTTTCTTCCTTTCTTTTTTCTCCTTCTCTTCTCTTCTCTTCCTTTTAATTTAAAGTCTTATGGTATTTTATCTTTGCGAAAATAACATCATTAATAATAATAATAATAATAATAATAATAATAATATATTTAATATAATTTTATAATGAACTATGGAGTATAAAATGTATGCATGTCATATTACTATTCTAAAAGTGAAATAGAAAAATTATTTTTAATTGGCTCGATCTAATAATAAAAAAATATATTTTAAAAACTTTAATGAAAGTACAATTAGTAACAAATCTTTGTTTATCTAAAATAAATGATAAAATTGTGTACATCCTATTCTTCTTCCATGAGTCTCTATATATCTTATTTTTTTTCAAATTTATTTATCAGATTATTCAAATTTGATTGTGAAATTAGAATAAATATATTACTACTATCCTTGTTATTTATTACTAAATTAAAATTATAAAAACTATGGTGGATCAAACTACTTCACTCCTCTTTGGATCCCATCAAATTTCTTTGCTTTTTTCCTTTTTCCTTTTTCCTTTTTCCCCACTATTTACTTTTCTATTTTTTTTCTAGTATATGTTTACTTTTCCACATTCTCCTTTAACAATCTCACACGCCATCCCCTCCACCCCACCCCCACGCACACTCCTCACCCACCCCACCCCCACCCCCTCACTCTCACCCACCCCACAACCTCAATTTCTAGGAAATTTCCTCCACCCCATTACCCCTAAATTCTTTATAAACTCAACCCACCTTCACCATTGTCTCCTCTCAACTCACCAAAAAAAGTCCACTCTTTCACAACAAAACTTCAATCTTTACACCAATTCCTCACTTGGGTATTCAACAAAACTTCAATCCTTATACAATTTCATCACTTGGGTATTCAATAAAACTTAAAAAAACACAATAAAGATTCAATTTTTAGACAAATTCCTCACTTGGGTGTTCAAGAAAAGTCCAAAAACACAACAAAGATCCAATCTTTATACAAATTTCTCACTTGGGTATACAAGAAAACAGCAAAAATATACAAATTCCTCACTTGGGTATACAACAAAACTACAAAGAACTCATGGAGAACAACATCAACCAATCATCTTTCTGGCAATTCAGTGACCAACTTCGTCTACAGAACAACAACTTAGCAAATCTCTCTTTGAATGATTCAATTTGGAGCAACAATTATGGTTCCAAAAGGCCAGAAGAAAGAAGAAACTTTGATATAAGAGTAGGTGGTGACCTCAACAACTCTGCTATAACAAGTTCCAACAAGTCAAATTACAATCTTTTTAGTAATGATGGTTGGAAAATTGCTGACCCATTAGCCCAAATGGATGGGAAAGGGGTACTTGGGGTTGGTTTAAATGGTGGATTTAACAAAGGGGTTTATTCAAATCAAGGGTTGATGAACTTTAGTTATAGTAAAGGTACAAATAATGTTGCAGTGGGTACAAAAGGGATGAACAAGAAGTTTGGTAAAGGGGGTGTTGAAGATGAGATTGTTATGTATGGGAATAATAAGAGTGTAAAGAAGAATAATAAGAGTGTTAAAGAGGGGAATAAGGATGGTGGTAATAGTGAGAAACAGAATGGTGTTGATAAAAGGTTTAAGACTCTGCCACCAGCTGAATCTTTGCCAAGGAATGAGACTGTTGGTGGGTATATTTTTGTTTGCAACAATGATACTATGGCTGAGAATCTCAAAAGGGAACTCTTTGGTAAGTTTTCTTTTGGGGGTGATTGTTCTTGATTGGTGTTTTTGTTGTTTGTAGATGGATTTTATGATCTTGATTTGTGTTGTTGTGTTGTTTGTAGTTAGATTTTTGGATCTTCATTGGTGTTATTGTGTTGTTTGTAGTTAGATTTTCTGACTAAGTGGTGGAATTGAGTTATATTGGATGGATCTTTGATTGGTTTAGCAGGATGTTAAAGTCAATTGCTGAAGATTTGGTTGAAGAATTGAGAGTCTAAAAGGAATCTTAATCTAGATTTATTCTCCTTTATGTTCTTGAAATTGATTGAGTAGTGTTAAAGTTTGAATCTTTACAGCTAGTAATTGTTTTTCTAATATTGATTCTCATCTTTGGCTTAATTGTTCTTGATTTGGTATTTGTTCTGTGTTTGATGTTGTTTGTAGTAAAATATTTTGACCAATAGGTGGAATTGAGTTATGCTGAATGGATCTTTGCCTGGTTAAATAGGAATGATAATAGGCAATAGCTAAAGATTTGTTTGAAGAATTGAGATTAAAAGCAATCTTAATCTATAAATTTATCTTCCTTTATGTTGTAGAAATTGGTTGAATAGTGTCAAACTTTGAATCTTTACAGCTAGTAATTGTTTACCTAATATTGACTATTCCCAATTTTTTGCTTGATTGTTCTTGATTTGTTATTTTTCTCTCTTTGATGTTGCTTGTAGTTAAAAGTTTTGACCAGTAGGTGTAATTGAGTTATGTTGAATGTATTTTTGACTGGTTCAATAGAGGATGATAATAGGCAATTGCTAAAGATTTGTTGCAGAATTGAATGGTTCCTTTATGTTCTAGAGGTTGGTTGATAGTGTCCAAGTTTGAACCTTTACAGCTATAATTGAAAATTAATATTTTCAGTTTCTGTGTTCCGAAATCTGTACGTGTTCCAAGAGGACTTGGGTGATCTGATGGTAATTTAGGGGCTGTTTTGTTTTGACAGTGTTGGTTTTGGATGAGTTGTATATCTGAATAGAGCAGAATTAATGCAAAAGATTCATATGATCAACCTGAGATTTGGGATTTATGCTTCTGTTTAATACGTTGGATTGTGTAATCCACTCGAATCAGTTTAGAATGGAGGATCAGCTCCATTAAGATTTGTGGTTATCGATCAGTTTAGTATTGAGGCGAGTTTATTCATTGATCAGGGAAATGTTACACTCTTAGCTCTTTCAAGATTGGTGCTTTTGTCTAATATCTACTACTACGATTATATTTCAGGCTTACCACCACGTTACAGGGACTCCGTTAGGCAAATCACACCTGGATTGCCTCTTTTTCTGTACAACTACTCAACCCATCAGCTTCACGGAGTTTTTGAGGTCTGTATGTCTACTCTATTTGCATTACATGGTTGAATGTAAATGGATGAATTTTGTAGTACTATTCCATTGTTCTCCTTTTTGATTCGTCGAGCTAATGCTTAAAACTGCTGCAGGCTGCTAGCTTTGGTGGCTCAAACATTGATCCCTCAGCTTGGGAGGACAAGAAGAACCCTGGTGAATCTCGCTTTCCTGCTCAGGTGAGAAAGTTATTCGGCATATAATTTCTTTTGGATTTGAACTAAAAGATCTATATAAGGCCACACAATTAGTGGGATATGTGTTTAATCGAGTCCGGAGCCAAAAGGGTTCTTTTCTTGACCAAAAATTCCAAAGGGGCCACTTGATTTGGAAAGAAACCAAAGGGGACATAACGCTGTGGGTCCGGCGACTTGCAAATTGTCTGGGGCCAGGCGACTTGGGTCCAGCCATTTGTTCTGTAGAATATTTGTTTGAGTGTGTGCTTAAGTGGAGCAAACATGGTCGGTGAGGGTTCATATATAGCCTATCCCACTTGCTGAGTATCGAGACATAGTTGTCGTCGTAGTATTGGATTGTCATCGAAAGTTGATTCTTTCGAACTAGCATGCTATCTCTGTTTTGATTTTCCCGACTAAAGTTGATAGTGTGTACTTGATGTTGAATTATAATCGATCTAAATTGCAACACGTTGCCAGACATGACGAAGTAAATAAAAGTATGCTCATTCCTACTAAGACATTAGACGAGATAGTCACACCCTTTAACAAGGTTCATCGTTTCTGGGGACCTCGACTCACCTCTTCTTGCTTACAGGTTCGTGTAGTGACGAGGAAAGTCTGTGAACCACTGGAAGAGGATTCATTCAGGCCAATTCTTCACCATTACGACGGCCCTAAATTCCGCCTCGAGCTAAACGTTCCAGAGGTAATCACCATCTCCTAAACATGATCAATTTCCAAATATCTATCGATATATAGTTCCCACATAAACAAAACAAGATCTTTGTTCTAACATGAGCAATGTGATTTTGTGTTTTTTGCAGGCCATTTCTCTTCTAGACATTTTCGAAGAGAACAAGAACACTAAATGAATGAATGTGTATTGTTGTTGCATAACAGCAGGCAGCAGAAAATGGACAATACCATTAGAGGAGTGCTGATGAGCAGCAGAAGAAGAGAACCAAGTATTTACTACTGTATATAGGCACCACCATATATGTATGGAGAAACACTTTTTTTGTGTGTGGAGAGACAAATATTTACTATATTATAGTATTTTGTGTAATCCAGCAAGAATTTGCTGCGTAATAAAAAGTGAAATATGAGTAAAACAAAGTTATATTTATGTTTGTTCTCTCTTAATAATCATCTTAATTGTGTTATGGATTTCAATGCTTGGTTACTACTAATAGTTTCTCTTATTGTTTTTTAAATTTTTTTTTTTTTTTTTTTTTTTTTATGATGGTGCTTTTTTCTTGTAGAAAAATATTTTATGTATAATTAAGATTATTATGGGAGGTGGTGTGGTAGGGATAGTGGCTATTAGAGTCGGGTGAAGATGAGGTGTGTTGAGATGGGAATGAATTTTTGAAATTTATTTCTTGAAATTTTAATTAAGAAACAAACTCGTGTGGAAGGAATAGTGACAATTAGGGTCGGGTGAAGATGAGGTGTGTTGAGATGGGAACGACTTATTGAAATTTATTTCTCGAAATTTTAATTAAGAAACGAACTTATGAAATTCATTTCTCTTAGTTATTTCCCTCTTTTTAGGAATTTGTTTTTAAATGATTTTTTTTTTTTTTTTTTAATTTTGACCAACAATGAAAAGTATTGGATTCAACATTGGGCGATTCTTCTTCTTTGTCTAGTTTCGTGGACAATGTTATTTTTGAGGTGATAGATATTCCATGAAAGCTTATAAAAAATATGTTGGATTTGATCCCTACCAAACACATCCTTAGGGATTTAATCTCATCTACTAAATTAGTTTTAGCATCAATGACAAAAAATTCCATATAGTGTCACAAGATTGGTTGCAAGAAATTGTCAACATAGTAGGCATGCAATGGTGTTATGAGAGTCAAAATATTTACTAAATGGGTTTAAAATATAAAGAAATAAACATATGAACTAGCTAAAAGAAGATTCAACATTTATTATATATCATGAATATACAGTGTAATTTTTCGTCGAATGAACCCATACCAAGCTAGCTCCGCCCCTACTCGACAAGTCCAAGAAACATGAATATATATTTGTTTCATGTAATTAGTAGTTGAATAATTGAACAAAAAGGTGTAGTAGTAGACCATATTGATTTTTGATTATTTCAAAATTTAAGATTATTTAGTTGAAGTGTCACAACCAAGACAAAGAAAAAATGGTTCAACTGTTCTTTCACGGCACTTCATATTGGAAAATTGACTTATTTGTTAGTGATGTAAAATTGTACTATACAATAATTGTTTTGTGTGTCATCAAATTCCAAATAAAAGTGACTTAGGTTAGGTGGTAGTTGGGCGTAGCATTTGATTTGAGAGTTTAAAGTTTTATTCAACAACAATGGAGGACACAAAATTTAGGGATCGTGGATTTGATTGTGAATAATTTTCTTATAATGTTGCTGCATAGAACTTTAGTGTTTGATTTAAACATTTTTTAAGTTTTTAGTAGATTGGTTGGTCACCAAAACCAACATAAACGTTGGCATGTGAAGTAGATTTTTCCTTGATTTTGTGTGTACTTTTCTTTTAAATATATTTTGTATCGAATTTGTATATTTACTTCATATATAAATGGAAAAAGACCTTATAACTTATATATTGATTAGATTAAAATACATTTCGATATTGAGTTGGTTTACACGCTTGATAGGGACAAAACATTTGGTCAACCATCATAGAGGGTGTGTCGTAATATAAATAGTGTGATAATTTAGGTATATAATTAAATAGAACAACAGATAATTGAGGTATATAATTTTTAAAAAAGTGATACAGTAATAAATAAAATAGCATACATTTGAAGTATGAGACTCACAAAAATGTGATAATTTAGGTGCGTTTTTTTTTTTTACCATTTACATATTTCAATTAATTTTTTTTTAATATTTAGTCGTATATCACAATATTATAATTTATCAATAATCAACAGTTTTATTAACCCCGCAAAATGTTAACAGTGCGTAATTATTTTTTCCTATAGATAATTTTTTTTGTTTCTGTAGTCTTTAAATTACCATTAATTTCCATATCTAACAAATGGAAAATTTTACGAGTTTGTAGTTAAAATATTAATTAATGGGTATGTCATATTTAATATTATTCTCCAAGTGTGCTAATGAAAATGGATCAAGTTTATGTATTACCCAACACTCACATGATTGGTACACTTATGTGATTTCTAGAAGTTGCTATCCTTTTAACAATCTAGAAAATTCGAAAAATAAATGGTGCAAGATTTAAAGTTGATCGATAATATGCTCGTTCTTTATTTTTTTTCACTTAAATATTAGGCTTTTGCTGATAAGTTCACGTCAAAGAAAAACGCAAAAAATACTTCAGATTTTCTTTTAGTTTGAGGCTGACATTGTCCTTGTATTTCATTCGAGTTTTAAAATTGGTCGTTAATAAGCTCGTTCTTTATTTTTCTTCACTTGAATATTTGATTTTTGCTGATAAGTTCACGTTAAAGAAAGACGCAGAAAATACTTAAAGATTTTCTTCTAGTTTGAGGCGTGTTGTAGATGACATTGTCCTTGTATTTCATTTGAGTTTTAAAGTTGGTCGATAATGAGCTCGTTATTTACTTTTCGTCACTTAAATATTAGATTTTTGTTGATAAGTTCATGTTGTAGAAAAACTTGAAAAATACTTAAAGGTTTTCTTTTAGTTTGAGGCATGTTGTGGATGACATTGTCCTTGTATTTCGTTCGAGTATCTCTCACAATTCAACAAGTTTTTTTCAAGTATAAAATTAGAAGCAAAAATTAAAAGATATTTATTTTGATAGAAAATCTCTTAGATGTATCTAGCAAATGGAAAGCACCTTTATATGTGAAGGAGATAAGGAAGATATTATGGATGAATAATTGCTGTAATGGTCCAACTTTTATAAATATGAAATATTGATCCATTGTATGTAATAAATAATAGAGTCCATTTAATGTTGTTGAGATAATGACTTATAGATATTTTTTTTAGTAAGTATGAATTTGGACATTACCTTTTTAAATGCCACATTTATTATTTTACTAAAATTCATCTACAATACATACTTATCTATTATCACTACACCAAAGCTCCAAAAGCAAAAATCCCAAAAGAGCTTAACACATTATTAAAAGCAAAATTCTTATACATTGTCTACTATCTGTTTTTTTATTTTTTTTATTTTTATTTTTATTTTTTATGCCTATTACTTTCTTTTCTAGAAAGCTTTTAACTTGAGTCGAGAGTCTATCAGAAACATTCGCTCTACCTCTGAGAGGCTTACAATGCCTTAAGCCACTCAGTCATACCTCCTAGTTGTTGATCGGAATGGAATTGGATGTGCCGGTTTGGGTTGCTTGCCCGAAGGAAGGATTATCTGATCCGATCAACTACGTAAGTCGTAGCTCGCTAGCTCGCGTTCTCTTCCTTTATGAGTGAGACTCCATCCAAATCTACCACTCCTTGGACAAGGCCTTCTGTTCTTTTTTATGAATAGATCTGATCGCAATTTCGAACACAGAATTCAAGATATCAAATATGAAAGGATATTCTGAATCATAGAACTATAATACAATATCCGATGTAGTATTAGGCAGTTGGTCAAGTAAAGGCTGACCAAGCCAATGATGCTTAGCTGGTCTTTTCGGATGATCAGCCACACTGGAATCGAGACACTACCCCGGAGAGAAAAGGGCAATCTCTTTATGAATGGAAAAGGGGTGCTTTGGATCGAGAGTAACTACCAGTGATAGAGCAAAAATAGGTAATCTGCATACACTGGATATCCTTTCCAAATCCCACTTCGTGAGACTACATTAGATATATGTTGTTGTACTATCTATGTATGATGAAGTGAATGTAAAAAAACTCATCTTGAGATGCCATAAACTACAAACAACCTATGTGAATGAGGCTGCCAATTGTTTTCAGCCCACAAGGTTGGGCCTTATACATGAACTTGACCCATTATCAATCTAAATCCAAATGACAGAGTCTAACAGAAACCACAGAAGCTATAAAGTATACAAATCATTCAATTCAAAACTTTACATTTTTCCATATCACTAAATTCCCAAACCATGAAAAAAGAACTAATACACAACTCAATTACAAAAACGTATTGCATACATGCATGTTAAGAAAATCAAGCATCTACACTAAGTTCGTAACGACTTAACAAAGTACCAACGTATCATTACTCTGCATTCCCTGATTTAAAATCTTTTTAAGTACGCGTACGAAAATACGTATAATGATTCAATCGCAAATAGGGCAATGAATCAAACCATTCTCATTACATTGAGGACACCTCTCCTTAGCATCTCCATTCACCACTTTGCAACTCCCTCCACAATCAAAACATGGCACAAACCTAGCACCCCCACAACCCTCACACCCTAACCTCCCCGGACCCCTCTCCACTCTGGCATAATTCAATATCCTCCCGAGTCGCTTTGTCTCGTTCAGATTCACCACTTCCTCCACACCCCCAACGTACCTCCCCTTCACGAACAACCTTGGGACACTCGCGTCCTCTCCCTCTCCGAGCAACTCCTTCAGCTCCTGACGAAACTCGCCATGCAGCGACACATCACGCTCGTCGAAAACCACCCTATGAGATTCCAAAATTAACCTCACTTTGTTACAATCCTCGAACGTGCGACGCACGCCACCTAGCGACGTCGTGTAGACAACCAATGAGTCGTCGCCACGTGGCGGACACCTTTCGGGGTAGTCATGTAAAGGGTTAAACTTTATAAACATTGGAACTTTCCCTTCTTTTTCCCTCTCCATTTTGTCCCTCAACAAAAATATGTTCTCTTTCACTGGCTTGTGCCCTTGTTGAGATTGTGCCACATCCCCATTATGAACCACAATTTGCGACTCATTTTTTTTCACTGTTTTATGACTAAACTTTTGAAATCTTTTATTTTCCTCATCAGTAAACTGCATCATGGACTCTTTTTTCTTGACTTCATTTGGTTTCTTTGAATCTTTAGATGACAATTTGGATTCTAGCTCTTCAAGGGTATGAAAGGAAAAACTCTTTCTTGGAATTTTCCTTTTTGGGGAGGCGCCGCCTTCTTCCTCCTCCGCGGAGGGAGGAGGAGGCGGCGCCGGTAGGGCAAGGAGGGTTTTTTTAGGTGATTTTTGTGGTGGTGGATTGTGTAAAGTAGGTTTTAAATCTGCTAAGGCTTTGCTAACTTCATCCCAAGATTTAGGAGCATCATCAATAGAGGAGTTGAGTTTTTCAAGAATTGGTTGTGCTACTTTTGTTGGCTTCTCATTTTCTTCTGGCTCGTCTTCTTCCATCTGTTCCGACATAAATTTATCACGTCAAATCAACAAAAAAAATAAACTAAACGCGAAAGGATAACTAAAATTAGATGATAATATATGCGTGCTCTAGGGATTCATTCGAACTTCTTAGACAAAAAAAAAAAAGAAAAAAAAAAAAGTTTTAACATATGAGCATGATGAAATTAGCTAGTGAAAATCCATCTTCTATCACTACAAACCAAATTATATGAGTTTCAGAAGGAACATGACTTTCTGTTTTAAAGATAAGATATTAAATAAGATTTAAACGTCCGCTGTTAGGACCATAATTGTAGTTATAATTGCATATAATTTCTTTATTTCTTAATAACAAGTAATTTTTTCAATTTACAAATAATAGTTCAGCAAACACAGTCCACGTAAAAAAGAGAGTATATTTGTAAAATTATTTGGAAAGGAAGAAGATAATGTATAATATTTAAGATTAATCAGGATATCTATGCATAGAAGTTACGATATTGTACGATGCATTTAAAGCTTTTTTAACTATAAACCTTAGTGTAAATTTTTTACTTTTAATTAATTTGCGCCAAACTTGTCAAACAACAACTAACAACATCACTAGGTAAACTCATAATAGCCTGCAAATCACACAAGAGATGTAAACCACACTAGACAAGCCATGTGCGCGACAGACTCGACTCAGAAGGAATTGAGGAGGGATCGAACCGGAGTCATCCGTGTGGATAACCACCCTCCAAACCAACTGAGCCATCCCGAAGGATACAACATACATTATTATTAACACAAACATACGTAGAATTCCATAAATTATAGGAGTAACAATGTAAATACCTTGTTATTATTACCCCCTTTTAGCCATGGTTCCTCAATGGAGTTGATATCGAAGACTGCGAAACTCGTCGGCGGTGGACGGTAGACGTCGACGGTGGCCTCTATTCTTTTAGATGAGGCACAACCCATGGTTGAATTGTTTCAAGGTGAAAGATGTGTGTGTGTGTGTGTGTTTTGGAGTTGTGAATTATGTTATGGAAGTAGTAGGAGTACATATGGATATAGTTTGGGTTTAAAGATGATATATGTGGTGTATGATATTGCCAATTGGTATTGAGACAACCAATTGAGAATTTAGACAAGATTTTGGGTTGAATGGATGGCGAGATGACACGTGGTATTTTTAAATTTTTTTTCTCTGTTTATTCTTCATCTACTATCCTTAACCATGATAAAATGGAATGTATTCAATTGTGTGAAAAAGAACGACAACTTAATTAGGGTAGGTTTAGTATAGTGGGAAAAAAAATCCCTATAATGTTTTGTTGGGCGTGTGAATAAAAGTTTTACATTGACAGATGAATTTTTTTTTTAAAACTACATATAAGGTGTAAGATCCTTTAATAATGTAAATATGTAAGACGTTTTGAATAAAACCGAGCGAACGTAGCCCAAAACAGAAAAACAAATTTCACAAGTTACATTCCAAACTGATTGTCTCCTCTCCACTTCCGAATTGGGATGTGGTAGCAAGAGACACAAGAGCATGGGCGGAGCCACCTATATCGGAGGGTAGTCAGGTGCACAACGTTCGTCGGAAAATTATATTATACATATAGGTCAAAATATTATCTATTATGAGTCTGTATTTAATTTTACATACCCTTAACGCAACAGAAAAAAATTTGTCCACTCTTCATCAAATTCCTGGTTGAGCCACTGCACGAGAGGGCCATGGCGATATAATGGCACTTGGACTTTAGGTGCTTGGAATATAGCACACCTACCCACAAATGTAGTACTCTATTTTAGTGCCATTTAGACCACATGAACAAAATGATCATATGGTCTACTTCATTTCCTTCAATCAAATATCAACCAGAAATATTACTACTTGTCCATACGATTAATGGTTGGAATTTGGAAATATGTCTAATGTAACGCAATGGCGATCATTAGCAAACACTCACTTCCATTACAACACGCAATTGCTTCTTGTTTTGTCGAGCCTCGAGCTTGTGGTCCTCTTTTAGGTATGAGTTTATTTAAATAAATCTATTAAGTCAAGGTGAACGTACATAGCATCTATTTATCGATGACGCCTCTTACCATCCACGGAAATTTTAAAAAATGTTCTTACATTTTAGCTTTGCAAGATTTACACGAACTTGAGTAGCAAGTGAAATGATATATAGTGGTATTAGCTACTATATGGACACGATAACCAACATTTAACGATACAACAACATATCCAGTATATTCCCACCAAATTAGGGTCTAAGGAGTGAAGAGTCTACTAAGCAGTCTGTATCTCTACCTCAGAAGCGAGATAGAGAGATTGTTTTCGATAAACCTCCGACTCACGACCATATGAGTTAAAGAAACAATTATAATAAAAAAAATTTGTAATTGATTCTTATCCCTTTTGGTAATTCTTTTGACCACTAGCATAACTAAGTTGAAATGAACTAATTTTTGAGTAGACAGGTGGGTCTAAGTCGATTATTAGCACAGGCTGTTAATAGTTAGACAATAATCAAGTTCACAGAATTGGACCACCCCTCAAGATATAGGCCATTTTAGGCCACTTCTTAATTAGCCTTTGGCCAAACAATTTCAGTTGGGCAATATATTATAGCTTTCCCCCGAAACACACGCATAGCGGAAGCTTAGTACACCAAACTGCCCTTTAATATACTATAGCTTACGGGCACAAACAAGTTAGACAAAGTAAAAGATGGTACATGAAAGGATTAAACTCATAGATAGCCTTTTTTCAGCCCTTTTAGTTGAGAAACAACTAATACCATGTAGTTCTAAATTTCCATGGTGTTAAGTTTGAAATTCTCTGACTGACAATTTCTCAAAGACGGGGCTGAAAATCGGCCTGGGCACTGTCTAAAAAGCGCAACCCGTTGCACTAAAGCTCCTGCTACGCGCAGACCGGACCACAAAAGTCTATTGTACGTAACCTTACCTAGCAAAACGGCTTGAACCTGTGACCAAGAGGTCATGTGGTTGCAACTTTACCAGTTACTCCCGAGCACTATTTCTATATCATGCAAAATCATGGGAGGAATTTAGTCTTTCCAAAAACCAGTTACCTCACAACATCTTTATACCCAAAAGAGCAGGCATAGACCAATTTACCCAAAAAGAACATCTTTCCTACTGTTTAAGTACATCAGATAGTACCAAATTTACTACTGCATGTAACCAAAAGAAAAAAACTAAAATTACGAACTCGACTCCAGTTTCTTGATGGCCTTTTCAATTCCAGGAATATTCTTCTTGAATGTTGCCCATTGCTCAGCTGTCAAACTTATCCCTGCAGGGGACACAAACATTACAAGCATCAGAGGTGGTCCTATGTTTTTTTCCCTTTGCAATTTTATCTTTGGATGAATTCAGAAGATTTACATAATCGAATCTCAGATAAAGTAAGGGAAGAGAGAAGAATAACGCTGCAGCAAACTATGCTGTCACTACCTACATCATCATATAGAAGAGCATACAACATCATACCAGCGTAATCCTCATAAGTGGATCTGAGGAGGGTAGAACGCAGCCCTTACCCTACCTTGGGAAGTATAGAGGCTGCTTCAGATAGACCCTCGGCTCAAGAAAAAGCATATCAAAGCAAAAATTTTACGGAAGAGCATAAAGTACCATATTTTCCCGTCTTTGGCCTTATATGGACCCGACACTGGCTAGTTTCAAATGAAGAATCAAGCACCAACTTCATTAAAAAAACGGGAATCAAGCATCTACTTCATCCCCCCCCCCCCCCCAAAAAAAAAAAAAAAAAAGAAGAAGGGAACCAAGCACCTACTTCTATCAAAACAGCCTTTTTTTGGCATCCCCAACAAATCATCAGTACTGCCATCAGCCGTTCCGTTTGCTTCTAAACTTAGATCGTTCTTTGGCCAAGTTTAATAACTCTTATGATTTTTGTAAAAAAAAAAAAAAAGAGGAGAAAGCAAGCAGAAAAGCTAAGTTGCTCGGACTTTTCAAAAATGTCTACGGGTGCGTGCCGGATCCTCCAAAAATAGTGTATTTTTGAAGAATCCGACACGGATGTGACAACATATTTGGAGAGTCCGAGCAACTTAGCAAAGAAGAATGCACACTAGCAGTTGTAGTGTACATTCAACAAAAGACCAGAAAGTAAAATATCTAGGTGGTCCAATAAATGGCGCATAAATTCCTTGCAGAACACTTATTGGATGCTCTAAACAAATGCTGGCCTCAAAACCAATAGCTGAGGTTTCTACTAAGCAAATAGAGTCGGAGGAAAAATGATGAAGAAAGCTCAGGATCTTTAGTTTCTTACTTCCGAAAATTGTATCTTGTTATTATGCTAGTTTCCAACATGATATAAGCTATGTTCATGCTATTACGGTGGGACCATTGTATATTCGGGATGATGTAAACAATGAAGTTGAGTGACATATGAATAGAGGTGGCAAAAACCTCCAATACAGAAGGCGATGGACATGTTTTTAACAAGCAGAAAGATAGAGATAAAATGACAGATTATTCTAGTAGATGGGAAACAAAATAAAAGCAAATAATAACAAGAAGTAACCTTTTGAAATAATTAAAACCACTAGACAATACTAGAAAGTAGCCATTTATTTGCCAATAAACAGCTAAAAGAGCAGAATGTAGATAGCTTTCGAGACACGTCATACAATACTCCAACGTGACTTATAATCAGAAATAAGGCCGAAAGCACTCATTGCAGGAATTTATTTATTTTTCTATAAACCAACACAAAGTGGGGAAGAAGTGCTTATGCAAAATCCTTTAAACTCTTCTTTATTGACCACTAAGCGGTGGGGAAAGATGGGCTTATAATCAGCATACCTTCTTCTTGTTTTTATTGTCTCTCAACTTGATTAAGGTCTCTAACTTGATTAAGTCACAAAAACAGAAGAAGCCAAGACCAAGTACCAATAACTCTATCCCGCAATGCTAGAACAAATAAAAGAAACCACCTAATCATTTTTTGTCTCTATTGGAATTTAAACCTGATCATGACCACTTCACCGACCACTAAGCCACACCCTTGGGTGCTGTCTATGTTAAAATAATGTGTTTGTATTGCAAAATTTTCATTACCATGGTAGAAATAATCTTTTGACCAAATGTGGGATTAACATCTATATCTCTAATTACATATCTACACCATTTTGCTTGTATTTATTTTTCTTCCATTAAATCAATGATGTTTTTTTTTGTAAAATTTTCCCCTTTTTCATCTTTCAGAAAGCAGAACAATAACTAAACCAATTGAAAAAACTCACTCGACAACGATGCCATCGCTGTCATCATCGTACTCCTTAACAACAACACCGCCGTTTTTCCCTTCGCCGTCATCATCGTACTCAACAACAACACCGTCGTCATCTTCTTCCTCCTCTTCTTCTTCTTCTCCAGCCTCATTTGCTTCACATTTTGCTTGTTCTTCGGCAAGGAACTTCTCCACCACTTGCCGGACCAATTTCTTCCGTGTCGGGTCGGACAAGTCAAGCCCTAGCTTTTCTGAAGCCATTTTTCGGACTATGAGCTCAGAAACTTCATCGAGGTTACTGGATTTGAGGATTTCGAGGACTGTTTCTTCAATTTTGATGGAAGTTTCGGGATCCATATTTTAAGGATGTTATGGAAGGTGGTAGAGAATTTTGCAGGCGGCGGATTTTAGCAGAATTGGGGAAGTAGATGAAAAGACACTGTACTAGGTTTTATGGTTTTGCAAGGGCGAATTTATAGTATAATCTTTCAGTTACTAAAAAAGTCTCTTTCCTTTTTGATAATTTTTTAATTCTAACTTTCCACATGACAGCATGTTTAAGACAACAAAATTAAAAAGTGTTTTACATTTCTAATTTAAGACCACAAAATTTAAAAGTATCCTTTAATTTTACAAATTTTGTGCTTAGTCAAAATCAAACAAACAAATTGAAATAGTGGGAGTACATATCTAAAAATTTTATTTTAACCACGGAGAGTTTTCACTTTTTTTGAAAAATTATTTTGAGAAACTGTATGGGCATAGAATTGTTATAATTTTACAGAACTCCAAAGATTCCAACAAGTAATCTTCACTCTGAATTATTCACAAAAATCAAAAAACAACTCCAATGAAAATTAGTATTCATGTCCAACACAACTGCAATTTCCAAATACCATTTTCAAGTACTTGAAAACAAATATCATATTGCTCCCAATTCTTATGTTCAAACGGCCATTTAATTATGTCATATATTTTCAGTAGATTTGTTTTAGTTATTAGTAAATTTTATATTTGGTCCTTGCAGATTATCAACCTAAACTCTTCCCCCAAGAAAGATTATTCTAGTTGATGGGAGACAAACTAAAAGCAAATACTAACAAGGACCCTTTTGAAACCAAAAAAAAAACACTAGACAATACTAGAAAGTAGCCATTTATTTGGAAATAAACATCTAAAATAGCCAAATGTAGATAGCTTTTGCATGGACAAAAGTATATTTCGGTATTGCTTGGTCTTAAAATGTTTAGCTATTTGCAATCCATCTTAATGCTACTCTGAGTTGCATTTCCTAGGTTGTATGGGGTAAAAAGAACTTCAGGGAAGAATTTCATCAATTGTTGGCTTCTTGTTTCTATTCTCTTAGCCCAATTGTCTTTCAAGGCTATATCTTAGAGGTATTATAGCTTGTTGTACCACCTTAATCCATGTGTGCTTTTAAGCCCTTTTTGGTAGATTGTGGTGAATGAAACCACTTTCAAACATTCTCATATTAGTGCTCAAACAAAAAAAAAAAAGAGGGGGAATCTCATATTGCCCTATACATGATTTTGTTAGCTTCTTCTACTTCGGTGACTTAATAAAGTTGAGAGACAATTAAAACAAGAAAAGATGTATGCTGATTATAAGCCCTTCTTGCCCTATCGCTTTGTGGTCAAAAAAGAAGAATTTAAAGGGTTTTGCATACGCACTTCTGGCCATGTTTCTGATTATAAGTCACCTTGGAGTATAGTATGGTGTGGCTCGAAACAGGGACTTTCATATCTAACTATAGATACCATGTACGCTTTCAAATGAGCAAAAAACACAAAATTTGTGTATAAGGTATGCAAATTTATAATAAAAAGTCTAACAAAATGATTATTACCTTTAGCAGTAGGCAACTCCTTGCCGTCTTTGTTGTAGTACTCTCTTATCGACACCAGAGTTTTTCCCCTAAAGTCAGTAATAGTCACTCTTCTCTTATGCGACAACTACATTGAATACCCAAAAAAACATCAAGATACATCAGCGCAGAAGCAATAAAACAACAGAAAACAACAAAAATTTCACATCACACTATGATTTCTAAGCCCTAATAAGTACTCTAATTCCGAGTTCCAAGCAATAGGATTAATGCATCAATTCCAGCATGTCAGCCAACATAGATTTTTGTTTTTGTAAGAAAAAAGTTTGCTCTCTCTCATCTTGCAAGTACAAGTGAGCAAATAATCAGAAAGCTGATCCCTTTCCCATCTTGCAGAGACTCTTGGTGCTTAAATTTAAAGTTGCGAACCAGAAATTTCAAGTAAATCACAATTCCCCATAGATAAAAATCATAATCCAAAGAGAAAACTGTTTGGTTCCCAACAAGCAAACTCGTCATTCTTTTCCTGCGGAATGAGCATTTCAGAAAACAACAGCAACAACAACAAACAATAAACAACATAACCAATGTAATCCCAAACAGTTAGGTCTAAGGAGGATAGAGTGTACGCAGACCGTACCCGGTTATCCCTATAACTTGGAGGCAGAGAAGTTGTTTCCCAAGGGGAAAAAACAGTCCAAACCAGTACGGAAAATGAAATAACGGAAATGAAAAGTTTATAGTACTGAACCGAACCACAAGAGTTTATAGCACGCAGCCTTACCCTACATTTATGCAAGAGGTTGTTTCCACGGCTTGAACCCGTAATCCCTATCCACATTACAACAACTTTAGTGGTTATGTCAAAGCTCACCAGCCCGGTGCACTAAAGCTCGCCCTGTGCACTAGGTCCGTAAAAGGGCCGAACCACAAAGGTTTAGTGTACGCAACCTTATCCTGCATTTCTACAAAGAGGCTGTTGCCACGTCTTCAGTACACTAACCTCCCACTATGTGCGGGTCACCACAAGGGTCTTACCCTATATTTCCGCAAGAGGTTGTTTCCATACCTCCCGGTCACGTGACAACAACCTTACCAGCTAAGCCAAGGCTCACCTTTAATAACCACAACAAAATAACACGATAATCAAATTACAACAAATAACAATTCCACCATCTGAAAAAACTCACTCGACAAACGATGAGATCACCATCATCATCATACTCCCTATCATACTCAACAAACGACGAAACCACAAGGGTTCATTCTATACAACCCTTACCCTGCATTTCTTCAAGAGCCTATTTCCACGACTTAAATCCGTAACTTTACCGATTACGGGTTACACTAAGGCTCCCCTTAAATAACCACAACAAAATAATACGATAATCAGATTACAACAAACTACACATAATAACCACACCAGCTAAATAAAAACTCACTCTGCAAACGAAACAACGAAAATGAAGAAGTCGTGAAAAAAATAGTATAGAAAACATGACAAATCATCCTCTTGCCCTGCATTTCTGCAAGAGGATGTTTCCACACTGATCACGTGACAACAACTTTACCCGTTATGATCAATGCCCCCCTTCAATAATCACAAGCAAATAATACAATAATCGAAACACAACAATCACACCAGCTGAAAAGAGTCAAAAAAACTCACTCGACAAACAATGAGATCACCATCATCATCATACTCCTTATCACCGACACGGCGCTTCTTTCCTCCCTCCTCCTCCTCCTCCTCCTCCTCCTGTTCCTCTTCCTCTTCTTCCTCCGCATTTGCTTCACTTTTTGCTTGTTCTTCAGCAAGGAACTTCTCAACAACCTGCCGTACCAACTTCTTCCGGGTCGGGTCGGACAAGTCAAGCCCTAGCTTTTCTGAAGCCATTTTTCTGATTTTGAGCTCGGAAACTTCGTCGAGGTTAGAAGATTTGAGGAGTTCGAGAACAGTTTCTTCGATTTTGTTGGAAGTTTCGGAATCCATTGTTGGAAAGAATGTTCTAGAAGGTTACAGAGAATGTTGCAGAAGGAAGATTTTAGCTAAACTGGGGAAGTAGATGGAAAGACACTGTACTAGGTTTTCCCAGGGGAGCCATCTATACTACTAATCTTTTCAGTTACCAATAAAGTATATTTCCTTTTTGATGTAAGCTTTTTAATTAACTTTTAATATGACGTCACATGTTTAACACAATAAAATTTAGAAATATTTTGCTATCATCTGCCTATCTTTAATATTTCCTCCGTCTCATTTTACTCTGTCTCAATATGACATTACATATTAATTAATTAAGAAAAATAATTAATAATATGATTACTTTATCATAGTAATCCGTATGAAATGGTGTTTATATTTTAATTTGTAGAAAAAATTAATTAATTAATTAATACTAAGGGTAAAAAAATTATCTTGTTTTGATTAATGAAAAATGAAAGTAAAATGAGAAATCAAATTAGGAAATTTGGAGCGAGTGAAATGGAACGAAGGGAGTATAAGATTAAGAAGTTAATCTTTAATACTCCCTCCATCTTATTTTACTCTATCTCAATTTAACATTATACATAAATTAAGAAAAATAATTAATATTAATATAATTATTTTATCATAATAATCCCTATTAAATGATGTTTACATTTTAATTTGGAAGAAAAAACAACTAAGGGTAAAAAAGGAAAAAAAAAAATTGTCTTCGTTTGATTAATGAAAAATGACAAGTAAAATGAGAAATCAAATTAGGAAATTTGGACCTAGTGAAATGGGACGAAGGGAGTATAAGATTAAGAAGTTAAAAAGCCTTACTCCCTCGGCCCTAATTTATGTGAAGTTGTTTGACTTGATATGAAGTTTAAGAAAGAAAATACTTTTGAAACTTGTAGTCTAAAATAAGTTATAAATTTTGGTATGGCTATAAATTATGTCAAATAAGGATAACTTTTTTCGTTTCAATCCATTAAGGGTAAAATAAATATTTTAAATTTAAAATATTACTAAGCTAGAAATGTATCATTTTTTTTGAACGAACTAAAAAAGAAATCGAGTCATATAATTTGAGACGACGGGATTATTTAATTTTGTAAATCTAGTGCTAAGTCAAAACTAGACAATCGAAAGGGAGAAAGTACTCCCTTCAATTCAAATCTGACCCTTTTCTTTTTAAAAAAAAAAAAGAAAAAATTTACTCATGAATCTTATTTTATTAGTTATATTTTAAACATATAAATTTGAGTATATATATATATATATATATATATATTTTATGTAGTCATTTAATGAAAGATTAATATTAAAAAATATAATAAAATTCTGTTGATTTCACAAATAGACCAAGAGGACATATCTGAATTTTTCTAATTATATAGCCTTACTCCTTTAGCCGAAGAGGGTTTGTTTTGTCTAGAACATTATTTTGATAAAATATTTGGACATAGAATTACTATAATTTTTCACAATTCAATTGAAGTAATATTATGGAGTACATACTCTTTAACATAATGTAATATTGTCTTGTAGGTCCCGACGTACTATGATTTTTCCAAAAATATTATAGATTTATCCCGGTATAATTCCACAAAGTGGGTATGGAGTGTTGGCAACTATGTAGTATGGTTGAAATTAAAACAATGTAGTAGTTCATCTTGATTACAATTGTTGACACAAATAATCATTTGGAACTACACGTTTTTACCACAAAAAAGCCTATAGAGAGAGAGCCAAAGAAACTGGCAAGTTAGTAGCTGAATACAACAATATCAACATCCTTCAATCTCTTGAAACATAACATTGACTAAATCGCCTTCCAAACAGTTAGCTCTTCGATCCGTTCTTTTTCGTGCTGCAAAGTTTGATATAAAATGAAAAGCGTAAGTAATGTGTTCTACGAGTCTTTTAGCTATGTCGGAAAAATATGGTCGGACAGTGAGGATTTATATAGCTGAACCCAACTTATTCGGGATTGAAGCATAGTTGTTGTTGTACGTATTGGTTCGTGAGGGAGTGAGTACATGCAACAGTCAATTCAAGACTAGGGAGAAAGAGGATACGCTTCGATAATTTACTTATGGTAATGATGTAGGTGACAAAATGTAGTAGAGGAACTAAGTTTCTATAATAATGGACCGACATGGATACTGAGGCCAACTTGCTTGGGATTGAGTAGTAGTTTTTGACTGTCTTTTTTTTGTCATTTCGACAACCAGTAGAATGGAGTAGCAGAGTGTTCGATCCAAAGATTGTTTTGCGGCTGCTTGTGTGAGATTCAGATGGTTCAAATCTTCTGGTATGACATGCCAGATTACAACGATAACGTAGTACCACGAGTGGAGTCCGAGAGGGAAGGATGTACGCTGACCTTACCCTGCCTTTGTGAGGTAGAGAGGAGGCATTACAGTGAAATCCCACAGGTAAGGTATGTAAGGATAGAGTGTACACCAAACTTACCCCTAGTCCCTACCACGTGGAGGCAGAGAGGTTATTCCCAAAAGACACTCGACTCCAGTAACGATTAGTTTCCAATTATCAGCATTTATCTTGAACTAATAATTTCAAGTTAAACTCCTCCCTATATCACCAAACAGTTACTGGAATATTGTTGTATCTGTTCATTGGACCGAGTTGATTCACCTATTTCACCTCACTGTATATTTGTCTGTTGCAGTACATAACTTGGGTGTTGATGTCGGCCCAAACTATGTACTGCAACAGACGAAGATGAAATAGGTGAATCAACCCGGTCCAACGAACAGATACAACAATATTCCAATAACAGTTGACAAATGCTAAGCACAAGAGATGAAAAGAGTGGAAATAAGTCAATTAGATCTTTACCTTGATTGAACCTCGGCATCTGTCCCGTTGGAACTAACTCTACCTCCTTTCCCAGAGACAACTTCATCCATGCTTTGTCCGAACCTTTTGTACCTACCACCGGAAGCAACAAATGCAGGGCAAGGCCTGTAAGCCTTTATCGGCCACCAACCAAAACCTGGAACTGTCGCGATCCCTCCCTGTATCCGTCCTTCGCCATTACAGCCACTCTCAATCTCCACTCTCCCACAACCCTTACATGCTCTATAAACACATCAAATTCAATTTATTAACATTGCAGAATTGTCCATTTACATCAGCAACCACTTGAACGAAACAACTTAAGACAAAATCATAATTCAGTCCCATGTAACTATTAAACTCAACATGGAAAATTCCCATTCTAATGTAGCAGAAACACATTCCACGGTTTGAGAAGGAAGTCGGTAACATCTCTTAAGAATGAAACATCTCATCCAAAAATCATCGTCAAATACCGAGGCCAAGGTTAAAAACTTGCATAACTTATAACTTAATGAGCTACCTTTACCAAGAAAAGATAGAATTTAGAAGCCAAAAATAAGTGACTTCAAGTATTTTGAAGTTATCAAGATGTTGATCATCATAGCATTCCAACTAAATTTATGCATCTCTGGTCAAACATCACATATCTTCAATTTGATTGAAGTCAGACAAGTGGCAATGTCGATGTGCCTTAACTTTAACCAATAACCTTAATGATAATACATAAAATAGACACTCAAACTTGGTCTCAACTGGCAAGTAAGCACTCAAACTTTGAGAGTGCACATATAGACACTTCAACTTGGTCTCAACTAACAAGTAAACACTTCAACTTGCCCCCATACACTATGGACACACGATACTGACATGTCACATAAATTTTAGAGGTATCTACATGATCATTTTGTGAGTTAGAGTGTTCCACCGACACAAAGTGGAAATGAGTTGAGGTGTCGAGACAGGGGCAGAACTATGTATAGTTGACGGGGTCCATCCGAACCCCCTTCCTCGATAAATTACATTGTTTATACTCCCTTCGCCTCATTTTACTCGTCCCAATTTGACATTGCACATTGATGAATAAAAACAATTAATAACATGGCTATTTTACCATATTACCCCTATTCTTATACTATTAAATGATGTTTACATTTTAATTCGGAGAAATAACAATTACTACTAACAGTAAAAAAGAAACAAAAAAATTGTAATGAAAAATGACAATTAAAATGAGAAATCAAATTAGGAAATTTGGGACGGAGGGAGTATATAATTTTTTTTCTTTTTGTATATATAGTAGATTTTAAACCCTTTGGCTTCTTCGTGTATTTACTTCTTCGTATTTTGAACTCCTAGTAAAAATCCTGATTCCGCCACTGTGTCTAGACGTGCATTCTCAAAGTTGAAGTTCTTACTTGCCAAAAAAGGGATAAATTTCAAGAAAATGAATTTGAAGCAGAAAAAGATTGAGCATACCCAGGAGGTAAAACAGAAGTAGATTCTTGGTTCATTGAAGCTTGAAGAACATCATCATTAGACCCTTTTTCTTCTTCTTGAACAAGAGGAGTTGAAGAAGTGGAAGATGAACAAATAAAGGGAAATATAGACAACTTATTGTTAGTGAAAGAAAGTTGTTTGGGTAATGATAAGATTTGCAACTTTTGGGATGATGGTGTTGTTGGGATGGAGAGGAAGATGGAGCTGCTACAGCCAGTGGCCATGGTGGTGGTCATCTTCTCAGCCACTCTGTTTCAGCTTGTGGCTGGCTGGTGATAATGTTTGTTATTACTGGACATAGTTTTGACACAAAGGAAAAGGTTTCAAAATAATATTAGAAGTTTTTTTAAAAATAATAGACCTATGGAATTTTATAAGCCAGGAGAGTTTTTTTCCTTTCGTAGATAGTTGTATTATGTTAAAATTAAAAAATGACAGCCCGATGTACTAAACTGCCAGCTATACGCAGCATTTGGACAAAGATCTAATTACAAGGGTGTATGGTAAGCTGCAGCCCTACCTTACGTTTCTACCAAAAGCTGAAAGCTGAAGGGTTCCTCCCCAATGGTGTATTATATGCAATCTTATCTTGCATTCCTGTCAGAAACTATTTTCAAGGCTTAAACACATGACCTCCTGATCACGTGACAACAACTTTACCAATTACTCAAAACTCTCATAGAGTTGTATTATATTATGACTTAAATATTTGTAAGACGTGAGTGCATCATTTACAACTCAATTTGGAAAATTAGAATCCCAAGAAATTCTATGAAAGAGAAAAAAAAGAGACTTTAGCCAGATGGTGGATTTGTGAGACTGAGCCAACACATTTCATTTAGGAAGTTCATATCTTCTAAGAATCTCATCTTACTGGTGACCTCAATTTCCCAAAATAGTGTTATATTCTTTTGTAATATTTGTATGCGTTTGATTGTATCCGGACCTTTGTGAAGCATTGTGTTGGCTCTTTACGGGTTATATGAATATCCAGGCTTCGTGATTAAAGATGACATCAAAACATTATAGACATTTTCCACAAGTCAAAACTGTGCATTTGTATTGCCAAGAAAGTTAGCAAAGCAAAAATATGGGGCAAGAAACTAGCACAGGAACTACATAAAAATAATTTTTTATGGAGATTCCAGAACAAGTCAAATCCTACTATAAACGAGCGCGCTATACCACTTTTCAATTTTCAAAAGAATAACCAATCTTCTTCACAGTTATTGCCTTGTTTTTAATCCTACTATCCCTGCACAACTTGTTGCCCTGCACCTCCATGAATGAGCATCACCGAGCAGTGATGATGGACCATGTACCATCTCCCGTTATGGAATTCAAACACGTTAGTCACATTGCCTGATCCCATATTATTAAGAAGTGCTTTCATAGTCACCCAAGCCGAATCTGTCATTACCCTTGCCTTTACGTCTCTGATTTCCAAATCAACATTTTGCTCCCAGTTAAAAGCCAGCTGCCAGCTGCCAATGACTGCGTTGTAACTGCATGCATCCGCCAATACATTTTAGAATGATATAGAAATGAAACATGTAACACTAAAGCATTCTAGTCAGTGATTGCATTATAACTGCATTGGCAAATAAGTTCTAGAACCAATAAAAAGGGCGTCTGGATGATATAAAGACATGGAAATGAAACATGCGACACAAACATTCTATCGCCCTATTGAACTTGCATCTTTTGTTTTGGAGGAAGGCAATGTAAACTATTGAACTTGCATTATTATTAGGGAGAGATGCCAATATATAAGACCACACAATTGCTGTGATGACAGTAGCATCTTAGTTGAACAAATCAATATCAAATATGGAGGTCGGAAACTTAGAATAAGCTTATTACAGAGGCAAGAAAATAAAAAAGGCATCAGGTAAATATACTTTCTAATACCCTCCCACACGTCTAATCCAATTAGAGGGATAGACGTGAACTTGCACGGTGCTTTTTCACCGTTTCTTCTTTCCATTTTTTTTTTCTTTTGAGGAGACTATAGTAGCTTGACAAGCTGAAGGATGGGCCAAGAAAGTAGGTTAATACACGGAGGAGTGTGCTTGGGATAGAAAGAGAAGGCTCAACACGCTAAAGACTGCCTAAAACGAAATTAATGGTTTGAGGACTAAATTGTGGGGAAACAAGCCTGAATTGATACAAGTAAAGAAAAATTGTTGCAGCGGGCTTACTAAGTTTGGGTCAAATTACCATGTGAAAGAATCCAAGCATCTAACCAAGACCTTGATGAATGAATGGAGTAACCCAACAAAAATGAAAAAAGACGAATACGATAAAAATTCCGACCCAATTGCAGTGCATTTATCCTAGGAGGGATTGTTCTCTTTTCTTTCAAATATGTAAAAGTAAATTTCCAAACAAACTACACCAGCAAGAACTCAACCCAATTGCAAATAAAAAAGAAAACTAGCGACCAACAATTCGGAGCATACAAAAATCTCCTAAAAGTGGACAAGAAAAGACATAAAATGCCTAGAGAAACCAAAGTCAAGGGACTTGGATGTTCCAAGGCAGAGGCATCAGAATTCACAAGTTTGTCATATGAACATATTTTATAGCTTTTAGTGAAAGAAAAAGAAAGGTAGAGAGGGAGAACAAGACACAAACATGCAAGCTGCAAAGATATAGTAGTTGTAAGGCTTAAAAGACAACCCCTCCATGGAGGATGGAAAAACTCGTACCCTGTAAAGTACTCCCCAGAGGCATGAAAACACTTCACATAATCTGCATTGAGCCAAAAATGTTCCATAGCTGGGACTGATCTTTCTTTAATGATATTAAAAAAATCAGCATTGACATTCATAATGGCTCTTGTAGCTGCATAGTAAGCCTTCCATCCATTGATTGGAGTCAGAGAATCCTGCTCCAATGTGAAATCCTAAGACAAGGAGAAAACAAAAGACAATCACTACACTGAGATCACCAGCAATGTATGGTTAAACGATAAATTTGCAACATTCAAAATGCATGTAACAACTTATCATCCATGTTTCTTGTTAGAAATCTAATATGTTAAAGGACAGGAAAGTAAGATGACAAACATAATTATTTGATATAAAAAGAAGCAGCAAGGCAAGCCCTTGTTTCGCCTTTACTCTTGATGTCTTCTATATTGAATGACCGTTGTCTTTCAGCTTCAATTACTTCCCCTCCAATTTCCAACCCAATGACATCTATTAGGATAAGTTTAATTGGTGTAGGAAGTAGAAGTAAATCCAATCTCATATTTCTCTTTTTCCATCACAATCTCTTTGTCAAATTTCTGAACAAATGAGCACATGTGAAAAATTTCTCCATAGGGCTCAAATGAAGTCTACCAAAAGATCAGACAAGAGACAAGAAAAAAAGAAATCACCAAAGAAATAGGGGTTCATCATCTATTGAATTCTATGATTAGGTCCATAAGGAAAAGTAAGAGGGATTGTTGCACTCTTTATTTTTCCTATATATGGAAAATAAGGGGGCTCAGAATCGTCGATTTAAAATAACAGATCATAAGCTGATGGACATACTTGTCTGATACAGAAAGAGCATTCAACAAGGTATAGCGTTCTTTACAAATTTTGTTTCTCAATATTATCTCTTTTTCAGATTTCTTCCATATTGTTTACTTCATATCGCTCTACTTCTTTAGAGGTAGTGGTATGGACTGCGTACATTCTACCCTCCCCACCTCAGACCCTTCTAGGTGGGAATATACTGGGTTTGTTGTTGTTGTATATTCGCATGCCAAATTGAAGCAAAAAGAGAGTTAAACCGCTGGGACGAAGCAGAGAGTTCAGAGAAATTGGGGGAGATGACTGAGTCGAACAATTGGGGAAAACAACTGAGTTACTTTATTTTCAGGTCTGAAATGACACAGTTTTGTTCTCTTTTGGGTCTGAAACGGATGAATTATTTGTACAATATTGGTTTTCACGGTGATACATCGTCGATGAAGAGAGGAGAGGCTGCAATGACGAAGAAAGAGGAAGATAAAGGGATGTAGAGCACATCTCAATCTGATCCAGTACAAACAAGGAGAAACTCTTTTGTTTCTGGGCCTTGGTCACAATCCACTTCAGCCACATAGACCATGGGCCAAGACAGACAGCCCCTTTCACAATCTTCATCTGGAATAAACACTTGTCCTCTTATTTGGAAATAAAATAAAACAATCTAGAAGTAGGAATTAGAATATTTTCTCTATGTTGCAAATTTATTGATCTTTTTCTGGCAAAATTTTAGTGATGTAGAAGTCCTCAAAAACTAATTACTCAACGTGCAAGGAAAAAGCAAACTAAAAAATAATGTTACTTTAATTTTTTTTAAAAAGCAAACTAAAAATGGATAACATTCTTTTTTCTTTTGTAGTTTTCCTTTTTTAATCTTCTTCCTAATTAATGAGTGCTGACACAGAAACTTCACAGAGCAATAATTTAAGTAATTTTATACTTCAAAAATCCATATTGCTGAGAAGGAAAAAGTAAAACATTTAGCTCATAATAAAAAACAAGGAAGGGTGAATCATAGCCTCAGTTTTCTTGAGACAACAAGAAGGACGAAACATGTGACACCTTTTGTTCCTGTGCTAAGTTTCTTTTTTATTTAAAATAATAATAAGTGCACTAAGGTCAAAAATCTTTTGCCACACCCTATGAGAACAACAAACTAAAAGAAAGAGTACTGGAAAAGCTGATCATTCATCCAAAAGTAAAAGGAAACACAACAGTGGAAATTAGAAGGAAACAGGATGACAGCGCTTCCTTAATGTCTAACACTTACCAAGACTCTCCTCCTAGAAGAAGTTAGAAACCCAACCAGCACAACAACATTCTCATATACCCTAAAATGAGCACACAAATACATGAGAACACCTAAGGGAAGACAGCTGTGTGACTGTTCAACAACACCCATAGACAACCTAATGAGTAATGAGCACCTATCTAAGATTGTACAACTCACTTACTATCTACATAGTCAGAGTCAAAGAAAAGTCAAAATCATCAGTTTAAACTCAGTTTAGTGAATACTTTTCAATAAAGTAGCTGAATTTAATTCTTTCCAAATAGTCAATTTATGATGGATTTTTGAAAAAAATAAAGTTTTAATTCTTTTTCTCTTAAATATTGAAAAGGGCGTCGCAAGATAAAAAGAAAGACCCGTCTTGGATGTATGCACAGAAAGTAAGGGATACCGACAAGACCTAATTTCAATGGTTTTTGTTTTTTTTTGGTAATTGGTCCTAAGCCGGGGGTATATCGGAAACAGCCTCTCTACTTCTCTTGAGGCAGTGGTATGATTTGCGTACACTCTACCCTCCCCAGACCCCACTAGGTGGGAATACACTGGGTATGTCTTTATTTTTATTTTTTTTGGTAACAAAATCACGAAAGGGGAATTGCAAGTTTCCCAGCTCACGTGAAGGAAGAATTGGAATAGTTTATGGATAGAAAATTGAGTTAAACGACTCAAATGCAATAGGATGTTGATCTATTCATGTTTTGGCGTTGATTTTGCTTGTATTATGGAGGACTTTGTGCAATGTACTTTAGTTTTTAGACTGAACATTTGCTTATAGAAATTGTCTTTGTGAAAGGTCTACTTTGGTCTTTTTTAAAAAAATTGTGCTTCACAAGCTTCTTATCACGTTTTCTTTTCTTTTCTTTTCTTTTTTGGGGAGGAAACAGTTGTATTAAAAAGGTTCAAGAAGTCACGAAGTACACATGCTTCTTGTCGTTTTGCAATCTCAAAAACACTGCATTAACCTCTGCGCAAAACATGCTTCCTTAAACTAAATCTAAAAGAGTCCAGAAACCTATTTAAACATAGTTGGTGAAAATGATGTTCTAAAACAAATAGAAAGTGTCTTCCTCAATCATCCTCCAGCAGACTGTCAAATTAACCCTGCACTTTTTCAATTTTATGGCCCAGAAATTTTGAAACAATTCTATTTCTAAAACTCAAAACTTCCAAGTAGTCATACTCATTAAACTGCTCAAATATTAGGTTTGATGAGATTTTCACGAGGAAAAGACAAGATAGTCCCCTAAATATGAGCATAGGGATAGTTTTGTCCCTTATCCATATTACTAGAGAATATTAAACATCCCTCTTCTTTATAAAAGTGGACAGTTTTGGTCTATCTCTCAATAGAGTTGCTAAACTAGCGGAAAACGGGTTGTGCGTTTTTTGTGCTGCGGCTGTTTTTTGTGGTGGCATCTGTCTTTTCATTTATGATTATGAATGGCAATGTGGAAGACAAATATGGGAATTTGACTATAAGAAGAGAGAATGGTACTTTTGTTCTTCATAATTTTAAGAACGGTATTCTGCCTAATGTGCAAAGGATCATTTCTGAACAGATTCTTCTTCCGGGAATTTTGTGAGGAAAGTGCGGAAGAAGGACATACTTTAAATTATCTACCTTTTTATCCCATTTATCTTTTACGTTTCTTTCCATTTACAATTGTGAAAGATATGGAAAAGAAATAAAGGTTAAATCTTTAATTACCAAAATTTAGTTCGACATTTATGTAATCCAACTTCCAAATAGATTAGCAGTAATCTATGCGTTTTAATTGTTTGGATTTAAAAGAATGAAAGATGGAACCTTTCGTTAGAATCTCAAATTTGCTATGCATTTTGGTCTTCTACACGTTACGAATTATTGAGTTATCTGAAAGGAGAGTTTTGGTAGCATTAATTCTTCACCATGGACTGCAAACAAGAAATAGTCCTCTTCTCTTTCACCAGTCGTTCTTTAGTTTACTTAAACCATTTTCATTGTCGACTTTAGGCCTTTTCATTTACCTTTAGTAACTCTATTGAGAGAGAAAGATCAAACTTTCCACTTTTACAAAAGATAAAGGGCAAAGATACTCTTATGCTCATACTTAACGGACTATCTAAGTCTTCCCCTCAGATATACATTCTATTAAGGTGAACTTTTCAACTATCATTTTAATATTTTTCTATTAAGCTAACTCTTAACAATCATTTTAATTCTTTACAATTGTTAACTAGATACTCATTCTATTAAGGTAGCTTTTAACCATCATTTTGATATTTTACGATCGTTAACTAGATATTCATTCAATTAAGCTAACTTTTCAACTATCACTAACATTTTTCGTTTGTCGACTATCACATTAATCATTTTCTTCCAGTATCACTAATACAGCACTACCATACAATCAAATAGCACTAATAATTTCAAAAACATCCAAAAACAAACCTTGTGATATAGCGCTTTCCATGCATTATCATCATTAGCAGCCTTCCTCATAAGTGAATTAGTCATCGAAAGCCTACATAAACTCGGATAATCCAAATAACTCAACGCATGAGTCGTTATCTCCGGAACTAGCTGCTCCATCATCGAATTTCCCGTATGCTTCTCCGCCACATTCACAGGTACTTTCTCAACCATTTCTCCTTCAACACCAACAAAACCACTACCACAACCACAATTCTTACAATTACTACTACTACTACTATCTCCGTTCAAACACGCCGTCGTTTCACAAATTCCGGCGATTTTCGGAACGGACTTTTTTGATCGGCGAGTTAAAAAAGCGGCGACGACGGCGGAAACGACGCAGAAAAACGTGACGGCGCCGGATAAAAAGCTAATATCCATTCATAAGTCATGAAAATACGATTAGGGTTTCGGAGAATTCAATTAGGGAATTTTGAAACCCTGGTTCTAAAAATGGAAGAGTGAGGAACAGACGAATTTGGAAAAAGTTTTATATAAAGGGTCAAAAAATGAAATATAAAGAAGTAGTAGGGGTAGATTTGTAAAATGCTAACGTATTTATCCATAAATAAAGTACATATAGTACATGATTTTACTTTTGTTTTTTCCAACCGTTCGATACGTAAGGCTCATTAAAGAGGGAAGCGTTAGCGAAAATGGTTCTGTTGGTCTCTCGATCATAGAATAACCTTGCTATATCGAAATGTCAATCTAACATACAGTGGTGGAGTTGGCTTTAGAACATTGTCGGTTTGTAATTAGAGAAATCATCATAGATTTAGTTCTGATCATATAGTATTTTCACGTATTAAATTTTAATTAGTCTATTTGTCAAATTCGAATTCTACCACGTATGGATATTAAGTGAGAATCTTTAAATATAATAATTTTAAAAAAAATTAAATAAAGAAAGTTTGTTATTTTAAAAGTTATAATTGAATGAATTTTCCTGGTTAAAAGTTTGTGAAAATGTATTAAATAATGTTATTAGTGAAAAAACATGTTCCACATGTTTATTGGAAAAGGTACATCTAGTTTAATGGGCGATTTCTCAATTTCAACCTCTATGCTACGTTACATTAAACAGAAGAAATGGTATGAATGTAGACTTAATCAAGTTAGTATGAATTATCTCAATCCCATGATGGGTGATTGTGGGAGATTAATTTTAAGTCACTGCCTACGAAAGAATCCGACTATGCCTAGTCACTATAACGTTTATAAACAAGATTAATAGATGAATAGAGAGTAGACTATAACCAGAATAACGTAAAAATGCAATATTTATTAGGCGGCATGGTATATCCGCTCAAAATCACGAAGTTAAGAAGGGTATTTCGATACCGCGGGTTGATTTTCGACTTAAAAGACATGAATCGTGTTGATTTGGAGGGATAGACGAAGGTTTTTTTTCTTGGAGACGTATGAGCGAAATAACAAAAATTGAGGATTTTTTGTGATTTTTCATGTGTTTTAGCTTATGATCGATGGATGGATGTGAACGTTCGAATGACTTTTGGGTGAAACTTTTTGAGCTCACCTCCGATGACCTATTAAATGAATTGTGTTGGTTCTGAGGTGCAGGCGGAGTTTTCTTAAGTCAAATGAACGAAATATTGAAATATTGAAATAAACATCTAAACCATTAACTCCAAAATTTAATTTAATGTCCAACTCCTTGTCAATATTGGGAGTATACTGTCCTTACAAACATCTTCTTTTTTCAAAGCTATGGCGAACTGGGCATAGTTTTCCTTAGACCTCCTTGTTCTGATCGCGAAGCGCGTAAAAGTGATGGAAGATTTCGTTGCTTTTGGTTCTGTTTGTACCTCATGGCGAGCTGCTGCTTCAAAGGAGAACTTTGAGGGGTTCTCTCCCCAAGTTCCGTTGCTAATGTTGGCTGATAAAGATGATGATTATCGAGACTTTTACTCTCTTTCTAAAAAGAAAGTTTCACGCGTATTTCTCCCGGAAGCTATAGGGCGAGAGTGTTTAACGCCAGAGGGATGGTTGTTCGCCATGCCATATTATGGAGAGTTGAACTTGTTGCATCCTTTCACCCCGTACCCAAATTCAACTTCCTTCAGAAAAAGCGCTATTGGCTTTACATGGTTACGACGAACTGCCTGAAGGAGAGGAGGAGCATCATTGTAGAATATATTCTTTCGTGAATATGTTATTGTCAGCCAATAATCCATCTACCATGCCTCGGGCTCGTCTGAGCATCACTGTAATAATTTGGTGGATGGTGGTGGAAAGTGGAGGGAGAAAGAGTGAAGAAGAAGGAAAAATAAAAATAAAAAATCCTCATCACACTCATTTTGTCATGTCAGTAAAAGGTGTCAAAATGGCACAACGTGATACTATTTTAGGTGTTAAAAATTAGTTCAAGTGTCAAAATGAAAGTTGATACTAAATTTAAGAGTCTGACGATGTGAAATAAATTCAAACCAAGCATCTACACATCACATATCCTATTGTATACCATTGGATTCTAAGTAGCATAATCAAATTCAAAATTTTCACTCAATTGAGCACGTTTAACATATAGTAACAAAATCACTATGACGGACAATTTCCACGTTCCTATATATTTAACCATAGGCCAAACCACATAACATAGCTCATATTATCCTATCCTATACCATGGGAGAGATGGCATAGGACAATGAAGGTGTTGTGTACAACAAAGCCCCTAAAAGCATTTATAAGAATCTTGCATATAATTTTAGATACACCTGCAAAAATTTATATAACCGAAAAATCCGCAAAAGCTATCTAACAAGATGATGAAAAAGGCTGCAGCTAACAAGAATCAACAGCCAACCTCGGCTTTGTTTGGAATCTTTCTTTTCCAAACTCTTTTTGGTCATTCACAACTTCTTCGACGTAACTAATCTGCAAAAGAAGTTCAAAGCAGAGAACAGGAAAGAAAAATCAGTTCAGGCTCGAGCGTTGAAAAAAAAAATACATACGACTGCTAACTAGTTCTCTCATCTGAGATGGTTAGGGAATGTGAAGAGGAGGTGCACGGATGCTCCGGTGTCAAAGTTTGGCTATGGATGGTTTCAGAAAAAGATTGAGGTAGACCGAAGAAGGAATTGGACGGGACATGGCCCAACTGCAACTTACAAAAGACATGACCTTAGATAGGAGATTATGGAGGACATAGATTGCGTGGAATGTTAGTGGAATAATTCTTGTTCAAATAACAAAGTTGACAAGTTCTTGTTCATGTAACAAAGGTGACAAAAGCTTACTAACCAAAACAAACAAACAAACAAAAAGGTGACAAAAACTTGCACTTCAATCTACACTAGAGTAGATAGGACCCTCTCAAACGAAGTTCATTCCAAACTCTGGTTCTCCTATATTCTTCTTCTTTCGTAGCCCCACCCCACCCCACCCCACCCCACCCCCGGGATCAAAGTAGCAAACGTAGCTTTCTAAATTCGTTATCCTAGCAAAGCAGTCTTGCTTACGTCAGTGTTATTATCAAAATGAAAGAAATGACCAAAAAAGTAAAAGGATGAGAAGTTAGTTCTGAAGAAAATATACATCTAGCGATTAGCAGCAATGAAAAAACCAAAACTAGTACAGAGGAAACTTAGTTCACATGTGCGTCTTGTTCTATATTTGAAATAACAAACAGAATCTGAAAGGACTTGATAAGAAAGTACGCTTACAAGTTATTTGTTACTCAATTGTTTTGATCTGAGCCTTGTCAGCCTTCCGTTTGTTGTTTTCTTTGTCCCTTCAGATGAAAAAGGACAAACTAGGCTTTCGATGTAGATTTCTGCACCAAGACAGCCATCAAAGTTTATAATATCCGGACATGTGAATGAGTCATTTTTTGAATTGTATATCATGAAAGTTGATCCGTCAATATTTCACCTTTATTTGGCATGACAAAAGGTGGTGGATACAATTTCTGATTGTCTGGATATCTCATGGTAAATTTCTTTGTCCAACATCCTTTAAAGCCATACTCATTCATAACCCAAATGCCTTAAAAAAAAAAAAAAAAACTAGAGTATGTACCGGCTGTGGAAATACCTACTTCTATAGAATAACTTGGCCCAATATAGTTTGACACATATTAAATTTTAACTAGTCCATTTGTCAAATTCGAATTCTACCACCAATGGATATTAAACGAGGAACTTTCTTTGATTAAAAAAAAAATGTATTATGTTAAAAGTTATAATTGAATGAGTTTTGGTTAAAAGTTTGTGAAAATATATAAAATAATATTATTAATGGAAAAAACATGTTCAATGGAAAAGATACATCTACTTTAATTGGTGATTTCTCAATTTTAACCTCTATACTAAGCTAAATACATATACAAACGCTTTAACTATTCGATTTTTTCCGCACAGACACCTTAACTAAGCCATGTACCTATTGAATCCTTTACTTTTTCACAAAATATGTCGATTGAACCCAATCGCTGACGTAGCACTAACGTGGCGTGACATGTATAATGCACTCTCCTAAAGGAGAGTGAGAAACCATAATTAATTAAAAAAATTAAACATAAAAAATTTCAACCAATAAAAAAAATACATTAAAATTTTTTAAAAAGAAGAAAATAACCATCATCTTTTCTCCGTATCTTCTCTCCACCAATGGCTTCTTTGAAAATCATTCACTTATAAGTTGAGTGAGAAACCATAATTAATCAACAAAATTAAACATAAAAAATCCCAATCAATTAAAAAACACATTATAAAGAAATTAAAAAAAATAAAAAAATAGCCATCACCTTCTTCTCCATTAATGGCTTCTTTAAAAATCAATCATATATAAATTAAGTGAAAAATCATAATTAATAACTTCTCCGTATCTTCTTCTCCATTAATGACTTCTTTAAAAAACACATTGAAGAAATAAAAAAAATAAAATACAAGATACAATTTTTTTTTTTACTTTCTGTGTTCAATCTGCGAAGGGGGCGGGGGGGTTGGAAGAGAAGGGTTGGGGGGGGGGGGTTATTAGTTTATTTATTTTTAATTTAGATTTAATTTTATTAAAAAATTATTTTTATAATTATTTTAAATTAAAATACCCTGTGTCGTTATTTAATTCGTTACTTTGTCACATCATCAGCGTGTGTATTACACTTATTTTACATTGTTTGCCACGTCAGCAAATTGGGCTCAATTGAAACCATTTGTGAAGGAGTAAAGAGTTCAATAGGTACCTGACTTAATTGAGGTGCCTATACGAAAAAGGTGAAATAGTTCAGGGGTCTGTATATGTATTCCGTCTCTATACTATGTTACATTAAGTAGAAGTGATGGTATGAATATTGACCAAATCAAGTCAATATGAATTATTTCAACCTCAATTATGATGGGTGACTGCGGAAGATTATTTTCAAGTCATACGAAAGAATCCGACTATATCTAGCCATCATAACATTCATAAACAGGATTAATAGATGAACAGAGAATAGACTATGACCAGAATAAAGTAAAGATGCAACATTTATTAGACGGCATGGTATATTCACTCAAAATCACAAAGTTAAGAGGTGTATTCCGACACCGCAGGTTGATTTTCGACTTAAAAGACTTTTGAATAGATCGTGTTGATTTGGAGGAGCAAGCGGAGATTCTTTTGAAGACATATGACCGAAATAACAAAAATTGATGATTTCTTGTCATTTTTCGTGTGTTTTAGCTTATGGATCAATGGGTGGGTGTGGACGTCCGAATGACTTTCGGGTGAAACTTGTTGAGCTCACCCCGACGATCTATTAAATGAATCGTATTAATTTTGAGAGACGGATGGAGGCTTTTTTTAAGACAAATGAACAAAATATTGGAATAAACATCTAAACAGTTAACGTAGTCAATATTGGAATATTCTGTATTTATAAACATCTTCTTTTTTTCAATACAACAAAACAATTTTTTTTCCTTGCCGTAGTCCTCTTCTTTCAAAGCAATGGCGAAGTGGGCAGAGTTTCCCTTAGACCTCCTTGTTCTGATCGCGAAGCGCGTAAAAGTGATGGAGGATTTCATTGCTTTTGGTTCTGTTTGTACCTCATGGCGAGCTGCTGCTTCAAAGGAGAACTTTGAGGGGTTCTCTCCCCAAGTTCCGTTGCTAATGTTGGCTGATAAAGATGATGATTATCGAGACTTTTACTCCCTTTCTAAAAAGAAAGTTTCACGCGTATTTCTCCCGGAAGCTAGAGGGCGAGAGTGTTTAACGTCAGAGGGATGGTTGTTTGCCATGTCATATTATGGAGAGTTGAACTTGTTGCATCCTTTCACCCGTGCGCAAATTCAACTTCCTTCAGAAAAAGCGTTATTGGCTTTACATGGTTACGAAGAAGTAGGAGAGGAGCGTCACTGTATTGCCAAATTTGTTTTATCTGGCAATCCTTCTCTTACGGCAGATTATGTATTGGTAATTTATTATAAAACATTTCATTGATCATTTGGCTTTTTGGCGACCCGGGGATCTCAATTGGACTAGTTTTGATATTGATGATAGATTTGGTATGATCCACAATATGGTTTACCATAAAGGCCAATTTTATTGTGTGACTTACACAGGCGAAGTATGTGTTTTTGATGTTGTTGCAGGGCCTAGTGTTTCTCGACCAATTGTAAAGTCAAGTACACTTAAGTTTGAAGGTTATTGGAGTTTTTTTCCAAGGCGTCCAATTCACTGTTACCTAGTTGAGGTATACGGTGTACTTTAACTTGTTATTCTCGAGTAGCACAAAAGAAATGGCGAAGTGTTAGGCCTGGGGTTGAGACGTTTAAATTTGAAGTATACGAAGTAGATGTAATCAAAGGTGAATTGAACGAGATTAACACCTTGGGAGACGATTCAACAATCTTTTTGGGCAGTAATGGAGCAAGTTGCATCAATTGCTCTAGGCTTACAGGAGTCAAGCCAAATCACATATATTTTAGTGATGATTGGGATGGGAAATTTGGACACGTGGAAAGTGGTGATGGAAGAGATATGGGAGTGTACAATCTTGAAAATGGAAAAATCGAATCTTTTTATCCTGGATTTTCACGAAGTTGTCCGCCAACTTGGGTCACACCATCATTCTCATAATGTGGTTTCACTCAACGCCATGTTGCAACTTGTTAATAATGCAAGTGTATTTCTCTTGATGCTTTCAAATGACAGATTACATCAACAATATATAGACTAAGCTAGACACAAAAGGTCAAGAGTAGATCCCTAAGATCATGCCTTCTACCTACAATAATTGACTATCTATGAGATACTACTTCTAGATATATCTTTGACATATACTACTTCTAGATATATCATTGACATTTATACACTACACTATTATCTTGACAACTACCATATCTTGACACAACTCAAGTCTGTATGCTTGATGTTATGGTGCCTGAGATAAAAAATTAACAATACTTGCATCTGTTACATTTTCTTTATTCAGTTTAGCTTCTTGTTGAATTATCAAATTTATTTTGATCGACTTAGTTTCTTGGTATTTAAGAGCCATCTTCCATTCTTATCGGGATCCCAAAAAGGGGAACGCTTCCCTGAATAGAGCTCAAAACAATAACACGAAGATGTGAGCCTTAACGCAGAAGATAAATCATTGAACCTCAGGCCAATACGGAGCAGTAATGGAGGATCAAAACTGCTTGTACTGTGTGGTCGGCCAAGCTTCTCAGAAGCTAAAATTTTTCGAGTATTTTGGAAGATTACCATTGATAAAAGTAGCAGATGGAATATAACTTCGAGTTCACAAAATATACTTAAAACTTCTTCAGCAGATCCATCTCAAAGAGATAGGAAAAGCTATTTGTCACACGAGCTTTCACTTCTGAAAGTTCATTAGTACATAGTATGTAACAACTAAGAAATCATCTCATCGGTACATTACAACTCACAAGACAAGTTGAAACACTGGAGATATAGAAGCACCATGTTAGACAAAATAAACATGGTCCAACTTAGAATAGTGGGTCCCTTTATTTTAGCTTAAAAGAGAAGCTTCTTCTTTGTCTTTTTAGTATTTTAGTTTCATTGTTTAGTTTAGAAGAGAAATTGTTTTAGCTTGTATAAATAAAGGTGATTGGCAAGGAATAAAGAAGAGAAGAAAATTCCCAAATATTGTCTCTTATTTTAACATGGTATCAGAGAGTAAGGTAGTTTCATAGAAATCATCTTCTCGATCGTCAATTTTCTTCATCTGACCTTTCTCTACAATGGCGGATGGAGTCATTGCTTCTTCAACATCCTCTGGTTCTACTGCCAGAACTCCACCATCTATGGATCCACTCATGTTTATTATCTTCACTCTTCAGATTCACCTGGAATGACCTTGGTTAACACTCCATTTGATGGAAAAGGTTATCAAGGATGGAAGAGATCAGTGCTTATGGCACTGTCAGCCAATAATAAGCTTAGTTTTATCATTGGTGTTGATGCTTCACCAGATGCCCAGTCTCCAGATCTGCAATCTTGGAGAAGATGCAATGATATGGTAACGTCTTGGCTCCTTAACTCTCTTTCCAAAGATATTGCTGATAGTGTGATATACTCTAGGACTGCTAAAGATTTATGGATGAGTCTAGAGCATAGATTTGGACAATCTAATAGAGCTAAACTGTTTCACCTGCAAAAAGAATTAAATAGGTTAGTTCAAGAAAATAATGACATTGCAGGATATTTCACTAAACTTAAGAGACTCTGGGATGAGCTGGAATCTCCCAAGTCTGATAAGTGCACCTATGTGTGTAACTGTGATGGTAAATTGAAGCTGGAAAAGTCTTTTGAAGATGAGAAACTTGTACAATTTTTGATGGGTCTAAATGATGTGTATGCTCAGGCAAGAGGAAATATCTTAATGATGAATCCTCTGCCCAACATAAATGTTGCTTACTCTCTGATTTTACAAGATGAAAGTCAGAGAGAAACCTATATCAGTGGCTTGATCCCAACTGATTCTTCTTCTTTTATGGTAAGCAACGTGAGTCAAAACAAATTTGACAAGAACGTATAGAAAACCTGGTGCTATGCCTAATTTTGGAACTAGATCATTCAATTATCCAAGATTGAACAATCATCAACAGTTTCCCAAATACACAGGAACAAACCAACCACAACAGAAGCTTAGGGTTAAGAGAAGTATAATCCTAACGTGTCTTGTGATTTTTATGGTAAGACTGGACATGTAGATGATGATTGCTTCAGGTTACATGGTTTTCCAGAAGATTTTTAGTTCACAAACAATAGAGGTGGACAGGTTCAGATCAGAAGAAATGCAGTTATGTTTGGAAAAGAAGGTGACGATGGGCATATGATTGACATGAATTTAGTCAATCAAGAACAATTTAAGCATTTCATTCAAATGGCAAAACAGAAATCAACAGAGGGATCATCTGGGATAAATGCTGATGCAATTGCTGGTACTGTGCTTAAATATATTGGAACTTGTCTTTCAGTTTTTAATTCTGAAACATGGATAATAGACTCAGGTGCTTCTGAGCACATGTGTTACAACTCTAGTTCTTTTCTCTCCATGAAGGCTCTAAAAATTCCTGTTAACATTAACTTACCCAACTCTCAGTCCACCCTTGTGACTCACACATGAAGTGTTCTAATTCCTAATAACCTCACATTGCATAATGTTCTCTATGTTCCAAGTTTTAGATACAATTTACTCTCAGTTCATAAATTTAATCTCCAATACAGTTATACTCTATCCTTCACTTCTAATAGTTGTGTCTTGCAGGGCTCTTTAATGAAGAGACCTCAAGCTTTTGGTGAAGTAAAGGAAGGTCTATACTTGCTTCAAATCATTCCTAAGGAGTCTAGTAGGAACCAAGAGATTTACAAGGGTTTTAAAGTCTTTTCTAGCCTTAACAATGCTGTTTCTAGTCCCAATTCAGATTTCAGATTCATATTGTTTTCCAGTTTCAATGCTAATTCTGATGTAAGGTTATGGCATGTAAGACTTGGGCATTTGCCTTATTCATCAATGATGAATGTCTATTTCCTTACAATTCCCTCTAATTATGATTGTCATTGTGAAATCTGTCCTTTAGCTAAGCAAGCTAGATTATCTTTTCCTATCAGGCAAGTTACTTCTCAATCCATTTTTTATCTGATTCATGTAGACACTTGGGGTCCCTACAAGTCACCTACTCATAACAATTATAGGTATTTCTTGACTATAGTAGATAACTACAGTAGAGGGTCTTGGACATACTTGCTAGCAACTAAAAGTAATGCATTTTCTGTTATTCAATGCTTCTTGAAAATGGCTGAAAGACAGTTTCACAAAAAGGTAAAGATTATCAGATCTGACAATGCAATGGAGTTGGGTAGGAGCACAGAGGCATCAAATTTTTTGACATCTCAAGGTATCATGCATCAGACATCTTGTGTTGCTACCCCACAACAAAATGGGGTAGCTGAGAGGAAGCAAAAACACTTGCTTGAAATTGCTAGGGCTTTGATGTTTTAATCTAAGGTTCCGCTGATCTATTGGGGTGATTGTATACTCACTACCACATTTCTAATCAACAGGCTGCCTTCCAGAGTTCTTAAAGGTAAAACACCTTATGAAATTTTATTTGGCAAAACACTTTGTTATCACTTGTTAAGATGTTTTGGTTGCATATGTTTTGCTAACACTTTATCTCATGGAAGGAGTAAATTTGATCCTAGAGCCACTAGGTGTGTCTTCTTAGGATACCCAAGTGATCAAAAGGAGTACAAACTCCTTGACCTATCTTCTAAGAAATTCTTTGTGTCCAAAGATGTCCATTTCTTTGAAGATATTTTTCCTTTTACTGAAGATTGTTCTCATATCCCCTCTTTTGTTTTTCCTACTCATATGGGGGAAGATTATTCCTTCATTCTCTCTCCTTCTAATGATTTAATTTCACCACCTTCTAATTCTCAAGACCCATCCAGTTCTCCTATTAATTCATCATCTATTCATCCACACCAGTATCTTCTGAATCTACTGATTCACAACCCTCACCACCTACTAGGAGATCTCAGAGAACAAATATTGGGAATTTACCTGCTCACTTAAGAGATTACATTTGCAACAGTGTTTATCTGAGTAATGTTACTGGCTCATGTTTTACTGTGCCTGCTAGGCTGCAACCCCTGTTTGTTTATCTGTTTCTAAACTATCAGCTCCCAATCAGGTTGTTCTCAATTCTATTCCCTTTATTACTGAACCTAGCAGCTATTCACAAGCCTGTACCCATCCTGGTTGGGTACAAGCAATGAAGGATGAGATTGATGCCCTATTACTTAATCAAACCTGGGAAGTTGTTCATTTACCACAAGGTAGAAAGGCACTACCTTGCAAATGGGTGTATAAAGTTAAACAACATGCAGATGGTACTCTTGAAAGATTAAAGGCTAGGTTGGTAATTCGAGGTGATATTTAAAAGGAAGGGGTTGATTTCAATGAAACCTTCTCCCCAGTGGTCAAAATGACCACTATCAGATGCCTTTTGGCAATTGCAGCCAAGAAAAGGTGGGATATTTCCCAATTTGATGTGAACAATGCCTTCTTGTAAGGAAATTTGCAAGAAGAGGTCTATATGAAGTTTTCAGCTGGTCTAGATCCACCTCAGCCAAACATGGTTTATCGACTCAAGAAGTCTCTCTATGGGTTGAAGCAAGCTTCCAGGCAATGGTATGCCCGGTTTGCTGGGGCTTTAAATTTCAAAGGTTATACAGCTTCACTTAATGACTACTCCTTGTTTTTTAAACACTCAGGGGATTCCATTTCAATTGTTACAGTATATGTTGATGAAATCTTAATCACAGGAGATGCTACTAATGAAATAAAAGACCTCAAAGCTTTCCTTCAAACTGAGTTCAAGATTAAAAATCTAGGCCCTTTGCTTTATTTTTTGGGAATGCGAACGAAGCATGTCGAGCTTGACTACCACTTTTTTCGTCAACAATGTCTCTCCGGCTTGATATCTCTTTCCTTTGTTCCATCTAAAGATCAACTCGCAGACATCTTCACCAAATCTCTTGTTGGACCCTCTCACAATCAGAATTTGTACAAGTTGGGTATCACTTCTTTTCCCTCCAACTTGAGGGGGGATGTAAGACAAAATAAACATAGGCCAACTTAGAATAGTGGGTCCCTTTATTTTAACTTAGAAGAGAAGCTTCTTCTTTGTCTTTTTAGTATTTTAGTTTCATTGTTTAGCTTAGAAGAGAAGATTGTTTTAGCTTGTATTGTTTTAGCTTGTATAAATAAAGGTGATTGGCAAGGAATAAAGAAGAGAAGAAAATTTCCAAATAGTCTCTTATTTTAACACACCAAATGCAGGGCTGTACATGTGCACGGTCTGTGTTCGACAGGTAGCAAACAAAACTAGCATTAGAAAGGGTTCGCCTTGTTCAAGGAGAAAAAAAACTGAGGTCAATATCAATACCAACTCCATCTGGGACATGACAAAGGTGGCTTCCATTCAACTTAAGCAATTGACAAACAAATATACCATAGTTTTTTCTTTTTGATAACCGTGGTGTCCGGGCCAGTTTGCGCGCACCTCGACTAAATTCACGGGATACCTGTCACCTCCCACCAGCAACAGGTACCAGATAACTCTGTCCACCAAGGATAGAACAAATGATAATTCATCTGATGTCTAGACCAGTGCAACTTCATGTGGTATATATTCGTCAATTATAAATAAGAGATAATATGACCTTAAACTTGACACCAAATTATAACTTTGACCTTAAACTTTGACAGTGCACAAATATGACCTTTAACTATTCAAAACTGCACAAATATGACCTCCGGTCCTAAGTGGCAAAACGCGTGTTCAACACGTAAAATTGGGCGTGTCCAGCTTAAAATCTAAGGGCATAATACATAAATATGACCCTAAACTTTGACAGTGCACAAATATAACCTTTAACTATTCAAAACTGCACAAATATGACCTTTAAATGACTCTTCACTATTATTTTTTCATTATTTTCGGCTCAAAGATGAAAATGACATCTAATTTCTTTTGTCATTGCGGAAAAAGAGCAATATTGAAGATTTATTAATTAGGTGGGTCAAACTCATACGAAAAAATCACCGGGTATGTTATATATTATAAAGAAGAGGGCGAATTTAAGTTATATAATATATCTAAATATTATTTACTTAAATATTAAATTAAAGATGAAACTATACTAATAATAATAAAAAAATATAGTTTTAATAAAACGTTATTAAATTAATGTTATTAAGGATAGTAGTAGTAGTATATTAAATTAACGTAATTAAAATGTTATTAAATTAACGTTATTAAATTAACGCAGGGGCAGACCTACGTGGTTGCCATGGGGTTCACCCGAACCCCCTCGGTAAAAAAATTACGTTGTATATATATAAGGTAAAAAATGTATATTTATGTACGTATATTAATGTTGACCCACAAGAATAAGCTAGCTTTTTTTAATAACAACAACAACAACAACAACAACAACAACAATAATAATAATAATAATAAAATAAAAAAAAACGACGCCGTTTTAACACAAAAAGTAAAACTTTGACAGTGCACAAATATGACCTTTAACTATTTAAAACTGCACAAATATGACTTCTCTCCAAGTCAGCCCTTTTAACGACGTGACACCGTGTGATTGGATTACCTTTCCACGTAGGCGCGAGTGAGACTCACGCATGGGGTTGCAAAATCGGAGGTCATATTTGTTCAGGTTTTGAATAGTTAAAGGTCCTATTTGTGCACTATCAAAATTTAAGATCAAAGTTATAATTTGGTGTCAAGTTTAGGGTAATATTTATGTAGTATAAATATCACAAGTAATAGTCATGCCAATCACATGATGAAAAGTAGTATTTACATAGCAAGAAACCATGAGACTTGTCTGGCTCCAATAGATACAACTAGCGAGACGTCAAAATTCCAAAATATCATATGCCATAGTTCATCGCATAACAAATACAAATAAAGCAGTGTCAACATTTATAGATGTAAATTCATAGTACTCTTACAAATTATTTGTTACTCGATTGTTTTGATCTAAGCTTTTTTCTCCCTTTCTTTTGCTGCATTCTCTGTCCCTTCAGTTGAGAAAGGAGAAACTAGGCTTTCGATGTAGAATTTTGCATATTCATCGAAACCGTTATCATAGTTAGTAACATTTGAATATCTGAATGAGTTATCTTTTGGATTGTATATCATGAAGATACAATAGGGAACCACATAACATAACATAGCTCATTATCCTATATCATGGGAGAGATGGCATAAAATAATGAAGACAAAGGCCCTAAAAACATTTATATAACCGAAAAATCCGCAAAGGCTAGCTAACAAGATGATGAAATAACAAGAATCAACAGCCAACCTCGGCTTGTCGCGAATGTTGTTTGGAATCTATCTGAAACCAACTTAAGATTTGCAATAGAATGCAAAAGATAAACTAATTGAGAGCACAGCCAATTCTTTCTTTTCCGAAGTTCAAAGCAGAGAACACGAAAGAAAAATCAGTTCAGGCTAAAGAGTTGAAAAACAATACATGACTGCTAACCAATTCGCTCATCTGAGATGGTTAGGGCATGCATGTGAAGAGGAGGTGCACGGATGCTCGGTGTCAAAGTTTGGCTATGGATGGTTTCAGAAAAAGATTGAGGTAGACCGAAGAAGGAATTAGACAGGACATGGCCTCACTGCAACTTACAAAAGGCATGACCTTAGATAGGAGATTATGGAGGACATGGATTGCGTAGAATGTTAGTGGAATAATTCTTGTTCAAATAATAAAGGTGATAAATTCTCGTTCATGTAACAAACTTGCACTTCAATCTACACTAGAGTAGATAGGACCCTCTTAAACGAAGTTCATTCCAAACTCTGGTTCTCCTATATTCTTCTTCATTTGTAGCCCCACCCCACCCCACCCCACCCCCAGGATCAAAGTAGCAAACGAAGCTTTCTAAATTCGTTATCCTAGCAAAGCAGTCTTGCTTATGTCAAGTGTTATTATCAAAATGAAAGAAATGACCAAAAAAATAGAAGAATGAAAAGAAGAAAGGATAACACCAAAACTAGTCGAGAAGATAAACAGTTTATATGTGCGTCTTGTTCTATATTTGAAATAACAAATAAAAGCTGAAAAGACTTGAGAAGAAAGTACTCTCCTCTTACAAGTTCTAGGTTAATTGTTTTTATCTGACCCTTGTCGGCCTTTCATTTGTTGTTTCCTCTGTCCTTTCAGATGAAAAAGGACAAACTAGGCTTTCAATGTAGAGTTCCGCACCATGACAGCCACCAAAGTTCATAATATTTGGACATCTGAATGAGTCATCTTTTGAATTGTATATCATGAAAGTTGATCTGAACTCCGCCAATATTTCACATTTATTTGGCATGACAAAAGGTGGTGGATACAATTTCTGATTGTCTGGATATCTCATGGTAAATTTCTTTATCCAAGATTCTTTAACGCCATACTCATTCATAACCCAAACGCATAATTGACTTCCTTTATAATCGGTAAAGACACAAAGATCACTTCCTAACTTTCCAACATGCAATTCAGTCTCTCCTACTCCATAGGAGGGCTTCTCCACCTTTTCCCATTTCTCATTAGCTAAATCGAAGGCAATAATGTACCTACCTTTATGGACATTAAGATCAGGATCTGAAATATAACTACCCCAATGAAGCTTCCCATCCACAAACACGCCGTGATCACGTAATGTCACCCAACAATAACCAACATTTTTTTTGATAAGGAATATCTCATCACAATAATCAACGTTAGTCCAAGAATCACTCTTTAGACTATATCTTTTGACCTCAGTGTCATCTGAAATGTCATTTCGGTGCATAATAAACTTATAAGAAACACCAACTACTTTATAATCATCATGGAGCTCATCATACCCAAAACCATATTTCACAAGGTACGTTTTCCATCTAGATGTAAAATAAGGCAAAGTCTTGTACTTTCTAGTTGTTGGATTCCATAGAAACGAATATCCTTCAGAATCGGCAAGCAAAATCAATCCATTGCAAGAACCCTCAATGCCGACATATTTCCTGTCGTATTCAATGGGAAAATCCAAGTCAAAAGCCTCAGTAACTGAGTCAAAAAATAAAGACCTAACAGGAAATTCTTTAAAGTTCCGCTTATAAGCTCCTCTATAATTCACAGTAAGCATATGGTTGGTGTCTTCCTTATTATTAGCGGATAAACTGAGATGGATGTTGATGAATTCAGGACTAGAGATTAGCGCCAGCCAAGATTTCGAAACAGACGTGAATTTCAAGAGGGATTTCACTGGAAGCCTCGAGAGGATTTCAGTAATGAGTTCCGCTGGCAGAATAGGGATTGTCAAGTTCGAATCTTGAGTCCGTTTGCTCTTATCTGGCTGTCTTTTGGAGGCTTTAGAATCCATTTGGTTTGCAGAAATTGGAGCTCTATGAAGTTCAATCGTTGTCTAGGGTAGAGGTGCAAAAACTGATATAACCATAAACCATTAATACATAAAATCGAACCGAATCACCGGTGGTGCACACCAATAACCTAGAGTACATAGACTCCTAACACCCATACGACTACTAGTGTAACGTGAATACAGTTCCTAGTATAGTATAAATTAAATACATGCAATTGCTAAACAAAATAATAGGTATTTTAGTTGGTCTGGGACTGGTAGAATAACTTGGCCCAATATATAGTTGAAGTAGGAAATTCACACACCTAATAGTTCTGACATGAAACCTGAAAAATCAAAATCCGGATATTTAAGTGATTTTTCTTGTATCTAATCTATAGTTCATACGAAGTTGAGAAAGAATGTGACATGAAACAATTAATCTGAAATAACCTTTTAATTAAATGGATGCTGATTGTCTTTATTTTGACTGTCCTTATACTATTAATTCATACCTAAATTAAATTGCAACCTCAAGATTTCATTAATCCCCATAATATAAAGTTTTTGGTATGTTTTTCCAGGAGCAATCCCTAAGAAAATAAATAATATTTGGTGTTCTCTTTTTCTTTTTTCACTTTCATTTCTTTGATTAAGACATAAATTTGACTTCACTTATGCCCTTATTTACGCGATAAGGAAAGCAAGTGAAGCAGTCTAAGATTCCAAGTAATGTACTATGTCGCACCATCTTCCATTCTTAGCGAAGCTCCTCACTGATACATCACGATTCAAACGACAGGTAGAAACACCACAGATATAGAGGCACCAAATGCGGGGCTGTCCTCGTGCAAGATTTGTGTTCAACATGTAGCAGACAAAACAAGGATTAGAAACTGTTCGCCTAGTTTAAGCAAAAAAGACGAGCTCTGTATCAAGCCCAGCTACATCTGGGACAAGACAAAGTGCTTAAATAAAAACAAATATACCTTACTTATCTGATGTCTAGACCTGTACAACTTCAAGTGGTATATGATGTCTATTACTAAAAAAATATATGTCTACCGGTTAGCAGCAAGGAGAACACAAAAGCTACTCCCAAAGAAGAGCAGTTTAAAGATATCCTTCACATGTGCGTCTTGTTCTATATTTGAAATGACAAACAGAATTTGGAAGAACTTGAGAAGAAAGTATTCTTACAAGTTACTTGTTACTGGTTGTTTTGATCTGAGCTTTTCCAGCCAGCCATTTGATACGTCCTCTGTCCCTTCAGATGAGAAAGGACAAACTAGGCTTTCAGTGTATATTTCCACACCATGATAGCCAACATAGTTAATAACATTTGGACATCTGCACGAGTCGTCTTTTGCATTGTATATCATGAAATATGATTTAAAGGTCGCAAATATTTCACTTTTGTTTGACATGAAAACGGGTGGATAGTTTGGACGATCATTTGGATACCTGATGGTAAACATCTTTATTTCATAACCCAAGCACTAAAATGAGTCTCCTTATAATTACGAAAGACACAAAGATCACTTCCCAACTTCCCCACACGCAAATCAGTCTCTCCTACTCCATAGGAGGGCTTCTACATCTTCTTTTCCCATTTCTCGTTCGCTAAATCAAAAGAAATAATGTTCTTGCCCAAACACAAATTCCCGAGAATAGCACGACCAGAGATAGTATCCCAATGAAGCTTCCCGTTCACAAACAAACCCGAATCATTTAAGCTCATTTTCCTATAAGAGTCTGAAGTATTTAATATCTGATCACAATAATCAATACTAGTCCAAGAATCACTCTTTAGACTATATAATCTGACCTCAACGTTATCTACACCGCCGTCATCAGTGTACTTATAAAAAATACCCACAACCTTATAATCATCATGGACCTCATCATATCCAAAACCATATACGGGAGAATAATCATGAAGCTCATCATTTCCATAACCATATATGGGAAATTTGCCCCACCGTCGATATCTAAAATGAGGCAAATTCTTGTGCATTCTAGTCGTTGGGTTCCACAAAACCCGATATTCTGAATAATGGTAAAGGAAAACCAATCCATTGCAAGAACCCACAATCACGCGATTATCACCGGCCTTTCCCGTGGGATAATTCATGTCGAAAGCCTTAGCAACAGAGTCATAAAATAAAGATCTAGCAATTAGCAACAAGGACTCAAGGAGCACATCAAAGCTAGTCTAGAAGCAATATGGTTTTAAAACGTAGAGTTCTATATTTGAAATAATAATCAAAACTTGAAAGAACTTGAGAACGAAGTACTCTTACAAATTATTTGTTACTCGATTGTTTTGATCTAAGCTTTTTTCTCCCTTTCTTTTGCTGCATTCTCTGTCCCTTCCGTTGAGAAAGGAGAAACTAGGCTTTCGATGGAAGAAGGAATTAGACACGACGTGGCCTCGCTGCAACTTACAAAAGGCAGGAGATTATGGAGGACATGGATTGCGTAGAATGTTAGTGGAATAATTCTTGTTCAAATAATAAAGGTGATCAATTCTCGTTCATGTAACAAACTTGCACTTCAACACTAAAATTAAATTATAAAATATTATTTTTTAAAAAGTAGGCTGACCCGTGAGACTCGCAGCCCACGAAGTAATGGTGTGGGCTTGGTGTTTTTTGGCCTATCATTTTGATGGGCCAGCCCAGCTTGACCCGTTAAATCCAAAGCCCGTGTGGGCTAGCCCAGATGGGTTGGACCGACCCGTATTGATAACTTTAGATAGCCACTATCCTATTTTAATTTCACCAACTAGCCATTCTTCAAAGCCGCATAGAATGTGTATAGAAATTGTATAATTATTATGTAGAATATGTATGATATAAGATAAATATAGAAACTATATAGTTATTGTATAAAATACGTATATATAAGATATATATAGAATGTGTATAGAAATTACATAATTATTATGTAGAATACGTATCGATATAAGATAAATATAGAAACTGTATAGTTGTTGTATAAAATACGTATATATAAGATATATATATATTATATTAAAAGCGTGAAGGACCTTAGAAATGTTGTTTGAACTTTTTGTCCTTCATTAAAAATCTTTGTTTTAGGCAAAATCGTCTTTTCACTATTTTTTCTAATATTTAAGAGTTGAAAATTAATTAAATATATTTATAATAAAACTTTTTCTTATTAGAAATCATAGAATTAATGACAATTAATATTTTTTTCATTAGTTTAAGAATTCTAAATCAACTAAATTATAATATTTATTAAACTAAAATGTCGATAGGTTTAAATATACACTCTCGTCATATGGACATATTGCCGACGTAATTTGTTGCTGTTTTAATTGGTGAGTTTTTTCTTCAATAGTGTTCTTATGCGTAAGTTTTTATTATTTTAGAATTTTATAATCATACTTGCTTATAATTTTGAGGTTGCTTGTTTTATTTCGTCCATTTTCTTGCTTAAATTATAGTTTTTATGCTTTATTCTTATTTTGCAGTTGCAATATATTCTAATCTTTGATAATTTCTCGTACTTTCTCTTCAGTTGAAGTTTTCTGCTTGGAAAAAAATTGAATGAAACAAGCATGTTGTCGTCGAATCATCTTTTGTTTGCTTATATTTAGAATTCTGTAGCTTTAAACAAAATCGTTTTTTCACTATTTTTTCATTATATTTAAGAGTTGAAAATTAATTAAATATTTATGGTAAAACTTTTTCTTATTTGAAGTTATCAGAATTAATGACAACTAATATTTTTTTCCTTAGTTTAAGAATTCTAAATCAACAAAATTTATTTTTAAGAAGATTTAAAAAATCTAGAAATAAATATAAAATATTAGAATAAGAAATTTAAGAAGTATCAAATTTTTAAAAGTTTTAAGTACGTAATAAGAGTATTATCAATGATTTTGTAAAATATTGACTTTAAAAATGAGGAAAGATTTTAAATATTAAAAAAAGTAACTGTACCACAAATATGGTTCAAATTAATGCGTCTTTCTTAGCCTCTGACAGCAAGGGAAAGAGGTACTGAATGATAAACGCAAAAGTGATTCCATCACCCACTTGAAACTTCTGGTGCTAAAAATTTATATGTGCTTACACTAAAATATATGTTTTTATTTACATTATAATATTAAAGTGTGAAGAATCTTTGAATAGTGATTTAAACTTTTACACTTCGTTAAAAATCTCCGCCATAAATAAAATCATTTAATTTTAAATAATCAAACATTTCGCGTGCGAGGCACGTGCGGTTAAACTAATAAGTATATAAAATATATAATTATTGTGTAGAATGTGTGTGTATGTATATATATATATATATATATATATATATATATATATATATATATATATATATATATATATATGACATACACACATATGTATAGAACAATGAATGTGGTATAGGGACTGTATCAATATGGTATAGGAGTTGTATCAATACAACATAAGGACTGCATCGATATGGTATAGGAACTATATATGCGTAGCTTTTTCAGTATAAATTATATGAATGTGGTATTGGAACGGTATCATTATGGTATAGGAGCAAAACGGTGAGTATATTTTTTCCTTTGTGTCCTTCCTTCCGTTATATATTACTTGACATCTGGTGACCTGACAAATCTTTTAAGAAAGCTTTAATATACAAGTACATTTCTTCTTAAGGATTGTGCCGCCAAGTCAATATTGGACAAGTAGAGACAGACGAAAGACGAAAGACCGGATTTTTTAACTCCAACCTAAAAAAATAAAACAGATGGAATATAACTTCCAGTTCACAAAATATACATAACTTCATGAGTAGATCAAACCAAGGGATAGGAATAAAGCTGTTTGTCACTTCTGAAAGTTCACGAGTACATAAGTAAGTAACCATTAACAAAGCGCCGCCTCGATACATCACAACTCATGTGACAGTTAGAAACACCAAATGCAGGCTGTCCTGGTGAAAGATCTGTGTTCAACATGTAGCAAACAAAACAAGCATTAGAAACTGTTCGTTTTGTTGTAGCAAAGTAGTTGGACTCGATGTCTAGACCTGTGCAACTTCAAGTAGTATATGTGTTGTCTATTATAAATATCAAAACAAGAAATGTTTAGAAAAAGAACAAGCAGTACTCATGCCAATCTGATCATATTATGTTGCCGAAAAAAAAAGTAATTAGGTGATTCAGAGCTGCATCTTTGCATATAAACCATGACGCTCCGATCGACACAAGTGAAACAGTTGTTATATTATACTGGAATAGAATATAAGAAATTCATAAAAATGGGCAAACTACATATACAAACTTTCTTTTATTGATGGGTAGGTCAAACTATGGATAAAATTTGCCGGTTTGTGTAGAAACACCAATAACACGTGGTGGGGTCTGGGCTGTTTCCGATAGACCCCGACTCAGTACAGATAACAGTATAACAACTATACAAAAGCACCAAAACTAGTCTGGAAGAAAAAACAGGTCGGCGTTTTTTGACATAACAAACAGTATTTCAATTAGCTTGAGAAGAAAGTACTCTTACCAATTACTTACTTGAAAAAGGACAAACTAGGCTTTCAATGTAGATTTTGGCATCACGGTAGTGATTAGAGTTGATAAAATCTGGATATTTAAATGAGTCGTCTTTTGAATTGTATATCATGAAAGTTGACCAACACCTAGCCAATATTTCACCTTTATTGGACATGAAAAACGGTGAATAGTAATTTTGATAATCTGGATACTTGATGGTAAACATCTTCATCCAAGACTCTTTCTTTAACTCCGTACTCCTTCATAACCCAAGCACTAAAATGGAGACGAGGACCAACGACAGTGACGATAGTATCCCAATGAAGCGCAAACAAACCTGAAGCAGGTGATATCAGTTCTCTAGAATAGCTTGAATTATTTAATATCTCCCCACAAGAATCAGCACTAGTCCAAGAATCACTTTTTAGACTATATATTTTGACCTCAACATCATCTGTACCTTCATAAATATACTTACAAAAAACACCCACTACCTTATAATTATAATCATCGTGAAGCTCATCATATCCAAAACCATATCTGGCATAACTTCTCTTCCATCCAGGCAAAGTCTTGTGCTTTCCAGTTGTTGGATTCCACAGCAACGAATACTTTGATTTCGAAGAATGTGCAAACAAAATCAATCCATTAGCTAAGCCTCATATCTGTCCTGACGATTCCAAGTCGAAAGCCTTTGTATCAGATTCATAAAATAAAGGCACATTCATTAAAAATCCACCTATTTCTTTTACGACCCAAAATAAGCACATGTTGGATGTCTTCTGTGTTATTAACGGAAAATCTAAGATGGGCCCCTTAATAAATTCAGGACTCGAGATTAAAGCAAGCCAAGATTTCGAAACAGACTTGAATTTCAAGACAGATTTCGCCGGAAGCCTCGATAGGATTTCACTAATGAGTTCTGCTGGAAGAATAGGGATTGTCATGTTCGAATCTTGAATTGAATTTGATGAAATTTGAGCTCTTTTTGTTGTTTGGTTTGCGTTAAAGTTAGTCTCACTACTATTTTTCATAGTTAAAAGTTAATTTTCCTGATTTAGAATTTGAAACCTATTGGAAGTGTAAATTAATTTTTACCTTATTTAAAATTATGTGATTCAGCACTTTCAAATCAACTAATATTGTGTACGCGAATACTTGGATTTTAGTATCATATAACTTTAAAAGAACATTCTTTTAAGAGATGTGATTAATTCGTTGACTTAATATCTTTTGCTATTATTCGTAAAATTAAAGTAGTCATATAGTAATTATTGTCTAATTCTCTTCGAAATTGGAATGTAATATACTAAGGGGTCGTTTGGTTTGAAAATAAGTTATTCCGGGATTAGTTATTCTACCCTCAAGGAGGGATAAGAAAAATACTACAACCCGGGATAACTAATCCCGGCTTGAGTTGTCCCAACCAAACAAGAGATAGTTCCTCGTCTAAATTAATCTCGAAATTCATTATCCTTATCCCTCCAACCAAACGACCCCTTAGTATGTTACAGAGGGCCACTCCCCTCTTAGTAGTATTCCTTCAAGAATATGGGAAACATGATGTTAGTAAAAGGGCAGCCCGGTGCACTAAAGCTACCGCTATGCGCGGTGTCCGGGGAAGGACCCCACCACAAGGGTGTATCGTACGCAGCCTTACCTTGCATTTCTGCCAGAGGCTGTTTCCAAGGCTTGAACCCGGGACCTCCTGGTCACATGGAAGAAAGATGATGTTAGTCCATCATAAAAGAATAGTCCATGATCTTCAGAGGCAAAAGTTCTCCCCTAATTGACTTGTTTTCAATTAAGCTTTTTCAGAATGAGTGGACAAGTTTCTACTAGTATAAGATTATCTTAGCAATAAGGTTAGTAGATTAACTATAAAACAATGTGACAAATGCAATTAGGCTGCTGCTAACAACAATCAACAGCCAACCTCGGCTTGTCGCGAATGTTGTTTGGAATCTATCTGAAATTAACTTAAGAATTGCAATACATGCAAAAGATAAGCTGATTGAGAACACAACCAATTCCTTCCTTTCCAAACTCTCTTGCTCATCCATAACCTTTTCGACGTCTAATCTGCAAAACAAGTTCACAGCAGATAATAGGAAAGAAAAATCAGTTCAGACTCAAGCGTTGAAGAAAAATATTCCAAATATGAAACAAAATCCATTTCAACATTCAGTACAGTTTTACCAACTAGCATAGAACAATGTAAACTTAACATCCAAATCGTTCACCTGTTCATTCTGAAACACAATTGGCTGCTAACCAACTTAAAATTTTTAGTTTTAATGCTGAACCCTTATTACAACATTTGCTTGGAACCGCTAGCCCTTGGTTCGCCATAATAACTTCTCAGCATCTTCAGTATACAATCAAATTAGCGACAGGATATTAGGGGAACCTAAAGAACTTGTCTGCGCCGAGTTTTATCATTATAAATGCGCTTCTTAAAGATATCTATCGAGTCATTTGCACTTATAGGGTCCAGACTGGGTCATCAGGTTTGGTCCTTCTCCAGGTAAGCAAGCAATGTCAACAAGCACATCAACCACCAAATAACCTCCTTTCTCTACTTAACCTTTCATCACTTTCATCGTAGTTTTAGCTGAAAATGACTCAAACCTGAAATGATGCAGTAACACCCAATGACCTTCCTCGTTCCATCGCTAGTTAGGATGAATCAAACAAGAAGGAGATTCTCTTTCTTACAAACAATATTTTATTTTCTTGATCAGATTCTTATTCCGTGCTTTACTCAAGAAAATGCTCATTCAGGAGGCACAAATAAGATTCATCAAAACAATCCTACAGTTGTTTGAAGCTGCTTCGCGACTGAAAGTGAATTGGGGAAAAAGCAATCGGTTCCCTATTAAGGAGGTAGAAGATATTCAGAGTTTGGCAAGTATTCTGGGCTGCAGAGTGGATAACATGCCCACATTATACTTGGACGTGCCTGTATACAAGAAGGACATCAATAAGTAGAAAACCTACAATAAGATACAAACTTTGTGCTGCTTTTCCTAATCTGCGCATTGCATGAAAGTGACTGTGATTTGGGTTGTAACTTCTAATTTAGTCAGTTCTTTTGTTCTAGCACTTTTTCCATTGCCTTCAAAAGTGCTGAAGAAATTGGACCAACGAAGAAGAGAATTCCTTAGACATGGATGCAAAGAGATTAAAGGATGTAACTTGGTCAAATGGGAGATGGTCTTTGAAGAGCAAAGATAGGGGAGGTTTGTCAGAGATCAGAGAAAACAGAACAACAGTCTACTAATTAAGTGGTTGTGGAGAGAGGGGCAAGCTCTATGGGAGGACATGATCAAGTGCAAATATGGTGAAGAGGAAGACTATTGCAGCTATGTTAGTACTGGTGCTTATAGAGTTGGGGTCTTGAGAACTATTAGAAACTTGCGGCCAAAACTAGAGACCAATACATACATAAAGGTGGGAGATGGTAGAAGAACAAAATTCTGGGGAGATGCCTGGAACAAATAAATAGATACCTCTGAAGAATTCGTTCCCAGATTTGGTCAAGGACAGCTGGTCAACACAAGAATGGAACCTGTCCTTCAGAAGATTACTGAATGATTAGCAAGTGAAGAGAATGGCCCCATTGCTAGAAGAAATAAAGGAATTTCCAGGCACCAACAACAGCCACGATTCAGTGAGATGGTAAGGATGGGGCGTTCACTGCTAGCAGGGCCTATATAATGGATAACAACCAACATAGAAGCAGTCAACAAAGCTTGTAGAGGAAGGCGTGGAGAAACTCAACACCAACCAAGGTAAAATATTTTATATGGTCGATTGCTAGCAGGGTCTGCCTGACACATGAAGTCCTGAAGAAGAAAAGGAACGACTATAGTATCTTGGTGTTCAGTATGTGGGAAGACAAAAGAGACCAACAAACAGTTTCCCAACACAGATTTGGGCCATATATTTTCAATCTCACAGAAACAAAGTGGAATATGCCTGAACATACTGCAGACTTTTGAGCTGCTGGGTTTGAAGAGGGGGCAGCAAGAGGTAGAAGTCATGGTTGAGATTAATGCCACATTGCATACGGTGGTCAGTTTGGAGAGGAATAATAGAAATTTTGAAGATACATCCAATTCCATTCATAAGGTTAAATGAAATAGTATGGTATCTCTCTCTTTTTGGTGTAAAGAAATCATTTGCCAGCACATGTAAGAGAAAGCAGCACCAAGAAATAGCAATGAAAATGAAGCTAAGTACATATCCTCCCTCGTTAATTTCAGAAGGCTCCACAGGCTCCTTATACTAATTAGCAAGGCAATGCATTGCCTGTGATACACTCAACTTAAACAGAATCCTTTAGTGAAAGTAATTAAGCACCAAATTTCCTCACGGTATCCAAAAGTCTTTTTTGGTGTTGTAAAAGTTTAGCAGCAGGTACTACTATTATCAAATGCACCTATAACTGATATTAATCTGGTGCATATCGACACACTTTCAGATGGGCTACAACTCTCTCTCACCGCTAGCAGAGATAAATGAAGAGATACTAAAATATCACTTGGCCTATTGAAATGCACGTTTTTATTTGGGGGTAGCAGATCTTTCTCACTTATAGCTGAGACAATATGAAGAGACATAGAATTGTCACTTGTCCATGAAATGTGATTTGACTAATTCACTGCATGAAAAGTGAATCACTACAAAACCACCTCATTTATGGAGACTTTGTTTACTTGAAACCATATCTTCAAACTCCCTATGATTCTCAATAAACAAGAAACTAAAGAAGATTGTTCAATTTGACGATACATTACAATTAGTTTCTGAATAGGCGTCATTATTCATTATGCCGAATTATGGTTTTCTTTCATAACTTAACTTATTCTATTAATGTCGGGGAAATCCCCGTAAGTATACCAAAAGGAAGAGAAACCTAGCAACATATGGTTCTATATAATTCGGGAATACCGAATATGGTTATGAAAAGCTAACAGAAGAACGATGTCAAAGAGCACATCGACTCAAGAAATAACTTGACCTTCAGAAACACTATATACACAAGTAAAATAGGCAATGAAAATGATATCAGCCTAATTTGAAAGATATACTTAACAATCTATCCAAGCACCTTCTGGGTTCAACTGATTAATGTCAAGGAAATCCCCTTAAGTATACCAAAAGGTAGAGAAACTTAGCCACATATGGTTCTATATAATGCGGGAATGCCGAATATGGTTATGGAAAGCTAGCAGAAGAACAATGACAAAGAGCACATCGACTCAAGAAATAACTTGACCTCCAGAAACACTAGATACATAAGTAAACTACGCAATGAAAAATGATATCAGCCTAATGGAAAGATATACTTAACAATCTACTCAAGCACCTTCTGGCTTCAACTGATTAATGTTAGGGAAATCCCCATAAGTATACCAAAAGGTAGAGAAACGTAGCCACATATTGTTCTATATAATGCGGGAATACTGAATATCGTTATGGAAAACTAACAGAAGAACAATGACATAGATCACATCGACTCAAGAAATAACTAGATCTCCAGAAACACTATATACACAAGTAAAATAGGCAATGAAAAATGATATCAGCCTAATTTGAAAGATATACTTAACAATCTATCCAAGCACCTTCTGGGTTCAACTGATTTGATATCTGTGCACTTACAAGAAATAATACATCATTTTCAGGCATAATTAAGGAAACATCGTGACAAGAGTGGGTTGCTCAAGTGGAAAGCACCCTCTCTACCTCCATTCGAGTCACCAAGGGAGCAAAAACTGGGGAAGCTCTTAGGGAGGGGTAAAAATAAGTGTTTTTGTGATACACATGGTTATCATCAAACTTATCCATAACGACTTTGAATATATTTCAAGTTCTCACAACTTCTGTTGTCATATGAACTCGACTCAAGAAATAACTAGACTGCCAGAAATGTTTTATGCACTAGTGGAATAAGCAAAGAAAAAATCTATCAGTCTGCAAAACGAATAATCAATAATCCATCCAAGCTCCTTGTAGATTCAATTATTAGAAACCCATTTGCAATAATAGTGTGGGCCACAATAAATGGATTTGGAATCTTTACTACTGTCAAGTTCACATATAAACAATAGAGTTTTCTTACTCTAGAGAGTAACTTTTTTCCTGTCCATCAACCTCATTTTTACTGGGAACAGGAAATATTATTATGCTGAGAAAGCTGCTTTCAGCGTTGCATTTTAAACTACTACAAAAAAAGGCTCCAGTTTTTCTTTTTTGAGGTGCTAGAGAAACATAAGACAAAATCTAAAATGGACCATTCACTCGATACAACATCAAATTCCTATTGACTTCCTAAAACTTTGAAATTCCTCAAGGTTCATGTTTTTCAAGCTCTTTTAAACTTCATATTCAAGTTGAGATTCAGCAAAATCTGCGGCTATTGGCAACACAAACCTTAAAGAAGAAGGAATCAAGATAAATAGACGCAATTCACTCGGATAATAACACAAAATCAATTTATTCAATGATACAAGTTACTTAAGGGGATTACATGAGATATACTACCTTAGCATGTGATTTCCGTTGACCAATAAATCTAATTGAGCTGAGACAGAAGCTTTCCAAGATTCAAGATCACTATTTTCTTTCTCCTGCAAGGAAAAAGAACTTGCTTTTATGACTGAAATGTGTGCATTAGTCTGCTCATTAGCAACAACAATGTAACACCCCAGCATCCCTCCTGTGTTTTGCCGATGTGGGACTCCTTCCTAAGTTGGGGTGTTACAAACAAGGAAATAGTTACACATACCGTATTCTCTTTCCATTTCAGGAGATCCTTGATCTCCAATTTGCTTTTCTCTAGGAGATCTGAAACTTGAGAAATTTCACTATCCAGCTCAGGCAGAATGTCACCTTGCCTCTTGCTCAGCTCTTTAATGTACTGCTCCAGGACAGACAAGTTCAACTCAAGTGCTCTCACCTTCTGCAGCAGTATTTTTAGAACTGCATCACCGTGAGTTCTGCCATTTGACAGCTGCCTATGTTTTTTTATAAACTCAGGGCCAGTGGTTGTTGTTTGTTCTTTCTTTGTTGCATCTAATTGAAGACCTTGCCCTTCATCAAAATTTTCTACCTCCTTGTTAGCAGATTCAACCACATTTTGAACGACATCCTTTGTTTCATGGTAGTCAGAACCTGAATCTGGTATCATAGACAGCACAGCAGTTTTATTAAGGTTTTCCATTTTATCAGAAGAAGATTCTGGGGAACTGACAATAAGATCCTCAAGCATCTGCTCTATTGCATCAATACCATATACCTCGATAAAACTGATAGTACAGTAAAATTCAGAACCATAATGCGTGAGTAAATTTAGTTTCAAGTATCTAAGCCATTTTGGTTCAGGTAGCTTAAAACACTGAGCATGCTTGACATTTTCAGCAACAAAAGTTCCCAGTGGATTCCATGTCTCAGTTGGATATATCAAACTCCCGGATAACTCAAATTCTTTGAGCCTGGACGAATAATGCTCGAAATTTGCAATTTTGACTGCATCAACTAGAGTTTCATCTGCAAGCTCAATAACAAAGAATTTCTCACCAACAGAACAAGGGTTCCTGAGATACTTATCATGATCCTTGTTCAGTACGTTGTTTGCTCCTTTTGCTTCTTTATTATGGGCCACCACTTTAGCACCCTTGGATGATGAGGCATAATTGTAAGGCGTACCATCAGGCTCAAGCCTGTGGGTGATATTTACTAACTGACTTGCTGTGCTCCCTCTCTTTTCTTGTTCTGTAATGCTTCTGAATTCTTCCAGATTCGGATAGGTCAAGAGAGTTCTTCCATTTAGTAGCCGATCTTCATTACGACGGATATGCACTACTTGTGGTTGCAATTGGCATGTTAACATGTTGTAACCTAAAATAGTTGAAACGGCATCCTCTAATGCACTTGTTTTCTGAAGTGAATGCACAAGGGTCGCATTGTTATCATTAGGACTACAAGAATCATTAATCTTAACTGATATTTTGAGTTCCAAAAGTACTTCAGTTTTGCAGCTCTTCCCTCCGTTTTGTAGAAGCGGTTGAGTGGAGCCGTTGAACTCTGTATCATTAACACTATAATTTGTTACAGTATCAGCATAGGCAAGAGAAATCCCTGCAAAAAATTCCATTGGGACGATATATCATTCAGAGAACCATAAAAGACCATCACTATCCTATTTGCGCTGTATATATACATTACGCTCCACATGCTAAACGAACCTCACGAGTCACGCCCCACTAAACATAAATTAGATACTTCAAGTTTTCCAGCTACATAAACTGACATTTGGGTGAGAGTTAAAGGACCAACAAACGTGAAAAGCAAAACAATTCACATCGAGCAATGCCATAATCAGAGAGAAGAAAAGAACAGGAGCTACTGAAATTTCACACAAAAATCGAGTCTAATAGGAAACAGCCTACTCATGCCCGGTGTTTATGCCAAACCAATATATACATCTCACGTGTCGTCTTTTTCTCTTAAACTTATAAGCAATTGTTTATAACTCTATTTTAAACAAAAAACTTTGATTACTTATTCACTTACTTTCAAACTCCATAAACAAACTTCAAGCATCAGAAGAAGCCACTTTAATATTTTCTGAAAGATGATTCATAATAAACCGAAGAAAACTGAAAACAAACCTAAGTCATTGCAGTTGTAACTAAGCTCCTCCTTCAACTAAATTAGTTAAATTTGCGAACACCATATGCCCAAGTAAGTCTTTTAAACAAGCTAATAGCACTGTATTACACCAGATGTTCATTTAAGAGGACAATGATCAAGAAAGTAACAAAGGGTCTTTTTGAAACTAAGCTCTTCCTGGAGCTAAATTAGCTAAATTTTAAACACCATAGCCCAAATAAGGTTAGCTAAATTTGTAAACACCATGTACCCAAGTAAGTCTTTTTTTTTTTTTACCTTTTTTCGATAGCTTGCGCACACCTCAACTAATTCCACAGATAGCACTGAAATTACGCTGAACATTCATATAAGAGAATAATTACCAACACATAAAAACTTTCTCTTTTTTGGGTTTTAATTATTTTTATAAAATACCCACGCTGTAAAAAATCATTTCAAGAAAGTGTACACGTAATATAATGAAAGAAAACCCAAAAGGGTGTACAAGAAAATTTACCTCCATTTCCATGAAGAAACTCATAACAAAAAATGAAAACTGTAAAGAATAGGGACAAAGACAGGTGAGGTTTGGAGACTACATCGTTGTATACGATGTTACGAGGTTTCTTCATCTCTTCTTGTTAATACTATGTTTCATGATTGGGTGTCAGATTGCATATGACTACAAATTTTATTGAGTTTTTTAATGAAGAAATGACAAATGGGAATCTTGTTTTTGTGGTTTATTGAGGAGTTTTTGTGATTTTTTTTTAGTGGAGAATAAATGCATCGAGTTCCCCAACAACCGGAGGCTATTTTTTGGGATAATACTCACAAAAGTAAATAACTTAAATTTGATCGAATTTTCAGTTGAGCATACTGAATTTTAGGGTAGTCTTATTTTTTTCGGCATATATCTATCCATTTGAACACGTATAAATATGAGGTTAGCGCGTGTATTACACCGTCATCTGCCAAAAAATACACATATAAAAATAAGATTGATGCGTGTATTACACCGCCAGCCACCATAACTGGATATAGCTTTTTGGGGGAATTAAATTCACTTTAAAAAATCTAGGGGTAATAGGACCACGTAAAGTTCAGTATGCTGAAAATTCAGTCAAAGCTCAGGTATTTTTTTAAGTATTATCCCTATTTTTTCTTTTTCTTTTGTTTTTGATGAAATTGAAATTAATCAAATACATAATCAGCTCCTTAAATACAAGAACTTGAATTAAATCCCTTAACTATTAGTGTTCTAATTAAATACTTTCAGATTAAATTTTGAGAAGGTTTAAGTCAACCATATGTCATTTTATTTAATTATACTCTCTTCATTTCAAAATAAATTAAATTATTGGGATATGCCATACCCCTTAAAAAAACATCTTTTAGGACGTATGTTACTTTTCACTATCCTTTTAATTGTTCTTAAATTACTGGACGTAAAGTAAAAGATGTTTTTTAAGGGGTGTGTCATATCCCAATAATTTTTCAGTTGGGATTTAAAAATTCCAACATGTCTCTTGAACAATAATAAACAATTTATTTATTTTGAACATTAAAGCATAGTTTAACAATTCATTTATATTGGAATGGAGGGAGTACATATTTACATATTTTTTAGTTGAGGTTAATGTATATAAGTATTTTTTTATTTATTTAAGATTAATGTACGAGGAGATAATATATTTTATATGGGTATATCTAAGTGAAAACACGCTCAAAAGTATTTAATATGACTTTAAATTTATCCTTTCTTCCATCAATTGGATTCTAATTATCGTTAACATTGAATTAACCAACTGCCCTTAACAATTTTCGGGTTAAAAATTATTCCTCCTAATGAAATTACGAGATGACCTACATGAAATTTTAATTAAATAGGTGATGCTAATTTATTAGTTCACATGGCCCAACTATTTTTTCATACCTGACCAACAATAATAATATACCTGATGTAAATTCCACAAGTGAAATTTGAGGAGGGTAGTGTGTATGGAAACCGTAACCCTACTTTGGGATGTAGAGAGATTGTTTTCGATAGACCTTTGGCGCCAGAATTTAATACTAAACAAGGCATGACAAAACATTCTGGAAAAGAAACTATAACTACAATAAAATCATATGATTAAGGTAGGTTTTTTTTGAAACTCCAGGAAAACCCGCGGCCGCTACAACCTCTGCCCTTCAGGTGAGCACTCTTTGTTGAATACTTTGTGTGCACTCACTATCACTGTGCAATCGCTAGTAAACCAAGGAGATGTAAACTGCACTAGGTAAACCCTGTGCAACGAACTAGATTGAGAAGGCATTAGGGGGGTCAATACCGCAACCTTCGCCATCTAATTTGCACTACCAAAATTGGCTCTTCTCTACTACTCAACTATGTAAAAGAGAATCTAATCTACCTTCTTCTCTTCCTCTTTAGAGGTTGAAATTTAAGAACAGGAAGTGTAAAAAACAGTATCAATTGTTTTAAGAAAATGAAATTTTTTCTACGACAAATCGACATATCAATTGTTTAGTATCGCTCACTGGCAAGAAAAAGTATACCTTCAGAACCTTGATCACAACATTGAAGAGCATAGTAAAGAGAGACACTCAACACGTTTTAAGCTTGCTTTAAGGTTTAAACGCGCCTTTGACAACACTGCAAAATAGTAACTTCTTTTTACTCATCAATCAAACAAAATATATCCTTCAGAACCATTTAATTCTATTCAAATGTCACACTATTATAGTCAAACTACATTATCTTTGACAAACATTTTAACATGCATGTATTGTTTCATCATATGGATATGAGAAAAATTACAGTATCTCCATCATACGCTAACTCTAAAAATTAATCAAATCAACTCTCAAGAAGCTAAACGTGACAACTATTACCTTGTTTGCTGCAATAGGAACAATTTTAACAAAAATTCTACTGATGTGGATACACTTTTAAGCATCTCTCTATTTTCAGACAATTCCCGCTATAACATTCTTGTTCTGAATGCACCGCAATATCCTCCTCGTACTGGATCAAGCAATTCTGTTTTTTCATGAACTAGACAGACTGTACTCAATGTTATCATGCTGTTCTTGCCTTTCATCAAAAAATGGAAGACTCCCTGGATCTTTCTCCTCAAGCAGGAGACTTGTGGGTGTATTTGGTGGATAGTGGCTAAGGATTGAGTCGATCTCGTCTCCACTGATCTCTGTCCGATTCAGAAGAACCTAGAACAAACATGCACAAGAATCAATGATCTACACACCTATTTGGACCCAAGTAGCTTTTAATCTCAGCGCAATTGGTGAAACCTTTTTCTTAATAAGAAGCACAACAAACATGAAGTTTATTTAATGTTTCTGAACTTGGCGAGTTATGTTTAATGGTCTGCAAAGCAGAGGTACCCCCTAAGTTAAGGATAGATAAGTTCGAAAACAAGATTATAAGATACTTATTCAATGTGTCGAGAACTACCTTCACTGTTTTGAGCAAGGCGGTATCGTGCTGCCTCAGCAGAGCAACTGTCTTGTCGTACATCTCGCGTATGAGCTCTTCTGTCTTCTTAGCAACGTCGTCATCCAAATTAAAGTTGATCGGTGGCTCAATTAAGTCATAATCATCGTATAGAGATCCTCCAAAGTCAAGACGTGGACCAACAAACCTCACTTTCTTTACCCAGGGGGAAGGTTCTCCGTGTATAGCCATTGGGGTTTTCATATTCCATCTGTTCAGGGACAAGAGTCACAGCTCTGGCGGATACTGCAACGCCAACTAAATTATAACTAATGAGTACGTACATTGTGATTATCTTACGAGCAAGCCAGGATGCATCAGCAAGGTAGCTTACAGACGCTGTTGAAGTATTACGTCCATAAATGACTTCTTCAGCGGCTCTCCCTCCAAGAAATACCTTTTTCAAAGATGCACATAACCATTAGCTTTGCATGTAGGAAGAAAAAGAGCAAGCGGATATGAGCACGTGACTTCAAAATTAGTACCTGAAGACGGTGAAGCAACCGCGGTAGCCGCTCAAACATGTATGACTCATCATCAAGACGGTGAAACACAACTTGAGACAGGGTCTGCACGCACGTCACTTTTGAATTTTCAGTAATTCTCCAGTAAAGATGTACACAAAACACAATCAGTATGTGTTCAAGTTTGTTATAAATGGGACCTTGGGTCTAACTCAACCTCAAAAGCTAACCCAAGAAGCGAGCACCATCCAAGACCATTTATGGAAACTTGGTTCACATAAAGAGATTACTATAGCCCATACACTTACCCAGTGTGTGATGTAACACCCTCCAACATGCTCAGAACTGGACATTTGGAGTGTCAAGACAATAACATTGGGTCTAACTCTGCCCTAAAAACTAGCTCAAGTGGTGAGGATTGTCCAAGAGACAAAGATCTTATAAGGAGATCAACAGTCCATACCTAAGGGATACGGGATTCTAATGTTGTTAAAGCCCAGGAATATAGAACTTAATGAACTAATATAGAAGGCAGGCAAGGTATACATGAAATATAGTTTTGGTCACAAGAGAAAAACTAATGCTGCCAATGTTCTTGTTTGTGACACACTTTCATGCTTAGTCCGTTCCAAACAGAATGAAGCAAAATGACTTTATACTTATCGTTTACTACTAATGAGAAGTTTTCATAACCATGCAACTGGTATGGCATGTTTAAGGCAATATTAGCAAAGGCCCATGTTAGCGTGCTCAAGACTTGAAGCTCAGAAAAGCTCAAGGGAGGTGCTTTCCGTCGCTTAAGCTGCTTCAGCGTCAGCAAGGCACTAAGGAAAGCACCTCACTGCCCATGAGTTCTATCTTAAACCGAGCACTACTAAACAACAATATAATCGGCAAAGAGATGTATTAATTGTTAAGGAAACATTATAAATGAATTTGTTACTTTTTTACTTGCATACATTTTTCCTTCATCGTGCCTTGTTTAATTACTTGCCCACACTTTGAATGTGCTTTGCGCTTAAATCCCAATGAACCTGGAGCGTTTTTGAAAGCTTTTCGCCTTTGATAACACTGATTTAAGGCCGCAAGTTTCAAAAGTTTTATAGCCATATAAATGTTATGACGTGATAACGCTCACGTGAATGGAGGGAGTAATAAATCAGATCCCAAAAAGATGACGTTCAAAGAGGAAGCAACTAGGGAACAAATCAAACCTTGCCACGTGGATTGATAGATATTCGGTCACAACGCTCAACTTCTGCATTCTCATATTGCCTCAAAAGATGAGAAGTCATTGCAGTCCCCACCTCGGTAATCGCTCGACGACACTGCCCCTGATGACCCAATTCAATCCCAACCCGTCTAGGTCCTACTGTAAGTCGGTCAACTGCATCATCCATATCCGACTGAAGAATTGAGTTATGCCCTCTCCTGACTGCTACTAGAGCAGCCTCCTGGAGAAGCTGAGCCAGCTTTGCACCTGACCATCCTGAATTGCAAGACCAGCATTTAGCAGACCAGGAGCAGGAAGTAAAAATTTAAACTGAAACCACTATAATGCAAAAAATTATGGATGAACTATGGCAGTAACCCTCATCTTCCACTGGCAACAGGGACTATTGCAGCTCCAGAGTCAAGCAAGTGTAATTTTTTCGAGTCATGGGAGCAAAACATGTGACTAGTAGCCTGAAGATGATCTCTTATGAACCGAAAGGAAGTAAAGTTGAATACCAGGTAAATTTTGGGCATAACTAGCCAAATCAACAGTATCCGATAATTTAACTTTCCGTGCATGTACTTTCAAAATGTCCAATCTTCCTTTTGCATTGGGAGGCCGAATTCTTATCTGAAAGAGAGAAATGTATGTAACAAGCGTGAAATATGGTGTTCCAGAAAGAAGCGAGGAATAAAGATCAGATAGCTACTATAAGCAATTTGACACTTCTTAAAATGACTCATAATCTCAACTAAACTATACTAACTTATGATGCTATATCGAGTTCAGAGCACCTTTATTTAAGGTATTTTGCTCAGGATACTTATTCTCTATAGAATCAATCAATATTAACAGCATGTTGACAAGTCGCCTGAAACGAAAAATGATTCCTATCTTGAAAGTCAAAACATGTTTTGCCCATAAACAACCACCTATTAGGATTTAAAAGCCCAAAAAAAAAAGATTTACCCCCCCCCCCCCCCCCACACACACACACACACAAAAAAAAAAAAAAAAAAAAAAACAAGGACTTTGTAAAGGAATTTTGCAGCACACTAGGCATCACATAAAATAACATACTGTATTTCAGTTTGATGTTGAATCATAACACTTTGATTTTTTTTTTGACTAGCTTTTATCATGTTCCTTTTTATCCAGCATATAGAAGCGCCTATACAGAAAGAATCAATAAGTCGAGGAATCATGATAGTAGCCTTATATAAACATGGAAAATGTTTATACCTCCTCCAACCAACACGCGCGCACACAGAACCATGAATAGAGTGATTCAAGTCATGAGGAGCTCAGTTGATAAAGAATTTACTTCAATAGAAGAACAAACCTTGCGATCAAATCTACCAGGACGAAGAAGGGCAGGATCTAACAAATCCCTTCGATTTGTGGCCCCCAAGAATATAACGCCTTTCCCAGTATCAAATCCATCTAGCTCGATCAACAACTGGTTTAGAGTAGTTTCTCTTTCTTGAGTTGCCGCATTATAGAGGTGGTCAGTTGATTCACTTAATATCCCTTGACGCCTGTTTATTAAGAATAATAATTTTGAGAGACTATAACCACTTCACACGTCTACAGGTCATTTATGAACGTCAAAGTTATTTCTTTCACAATTAAAAAGAATATCTAGATGGCCACACACTGAACACATTAGCGATGTCCACAACATGACATTAGTACCTTTAGGTTCAAAAGGCCATTTCAATAGTTCTACCACTAGCTAAAAAGAGGTTATGATAGGAGAAACACCCAGATGCTTCAGCTCCAAATTTCCCTTTGTACTAAGCTAAACCAGTAAAAGATACGCACATTCACCCTTATTCATATAGACAAATATCCATACCTGGTTGCGAGTGCATCAATTTCGTCAATGAAGATAACTGATGGTTTATTCACCTGAGACAAGAATCAACGCATTCTTCAAAACATAAAAAGGGAAGTTGCATGGTTCATTGACTACGTATTATACTCACCTTGGCTCTCTTGAACAAATCTCTAATACGAGCAGAACCAACACCAACTAGAACTTCCACAAATTCAGAACCAGCCATTTGGTAAAAAGGAACACCAGCTTCACCAGCTATAGCCTTGGCAACCAGGGTCTGAGAAAAGCATCATGTAGGATTTTAGTGAAGGCCCTTTTTTTAGAGATCTCAACTAAGGTCTGAAATGAACAACAAACCTTGCCACATCCAGGAGGTCCCTCCAGAAGAACTCCATGTGGGGGCTTGATCCCCATTTTATCAAATAGTTCAGGATTCTTCAGGTATCTCACTAACTAGCCAGAAAAAATAGGCAGGAATTAGAAGCATTTTAATCTAAACACTGTGGCTGAGGGACACGCTTTCACACATTATAATGGAAAAGAATAATACACAAGAAGGAAGTATTATATATGGTGTAAAACGTTGTTACCTCTTGAAGTTCTTCCACTGCTTCCTCAATCCCAGCTACATCATTAAATGTGACTCCAGTTGAACCCTGAACAAAAACTTCTTACTTAGAGACAAAATGTTGGTCATAATCTACAAAAGAAAAGTTGCGAATGTCCGTGACCAGAGAAAGTGAGAAACTGGAAACTCACATCAACACGTGCTTGTGGCTTGGACTGGGAGAATTCTATCCCTTGCCATATGTCCTGAATGAAGCACAGAGCATCTTAAATTTGCAAGAAGCAAATATTGATAAACTGATAATTCCAGGATAGGGAGTATTACTCACCCACTTTCGGAAGTTCTTAGGTCTTCGTGAAAGAGTGAATCGGACAAGAAGGACCATAGTTACAAAAACAAGCATGATTGGTTTCAGCATCTCAATACTTGCAGAGACACCACCAAAAGTGTACAGTTCATACAACTTAAGGCCTCCATCAGCAAAAGCATCAGCAACCTTATCCCATACTCTTTCTAGGATACCAAAGATGATACCAAAGAACAGCTTAAGAAATGGTTTGGCCACAGGCCACACGACATACACAGTCACGACAAAAACAAAGCTTGTCACAGCAAACACAGCTGAAGCCAGGAAAGCACCCACAATCACTGCAGCAGCAGTCATTACAGCAGTCAGCATTGCAAGTTCTACAACTACTCTGCTTGATATCTTCGATGCAGCTGGATTAGGACACTCTGGTAATTTACCCACCCAAGACTGCAATAGGATCACTCTGTAAGAGGTAAAGGAAAAAGAAAGACTGGTTTTCCAACGTACTTGAAAAGTCAAAGAGTTTCCACCCTGTTATTGGTAAGCAACATCTTTATCCCACCAAACTTAGGTTCTACAATCTTGCCAATTGGATTACTAGAGAAAGCACCTATTTCTTCAAGGTTCAAGCAACTACGACGTCAGTCTTAAGCTAAAAAGAAGAGATGAAACAACCTTACACTAACAGATTTGAGAGCACCTATTTCTTCAAGGTTCAAGCAACTACAACGTCAGTCTTAAGCTAAAAAGAAGAGATGAAACAACCTTACACTAACGGATTTGAGAACCTTTTCATATATTTTAATTACTCTTTTCCCTTGTCATAGAGGCAACCACAGAAGAACAAGATATTGATTTCTCTGACACGTATGGAAATTTGATCTTAAAGAAATGACATATTTGATTTACTGAATCTGTGCTCCTCTTTCTGAGCATAATATAATTAGATTCAAAGACAATTTTCCTATCACTTTTTAGGCTGTCAGCTGACATTTAGATGCTGCAACACTTATGCGCAACGAATATCAGCACAGCAATATACTTAATGCAAAAGAAAGGAAAATAAAATAAAAAATCATCCCACTGGACTGCATATAAATGAATCAACAGTCTTCGTTAAACTCATTTATTGCTCAAGTTCTTCAATGAAGTTATAGTCATAATGCATTATTAAAGAAAGCACCGAGCAAAGTGAAATACCATCATTTGCTTCTCGACTTCATATCGCGGCCCCGTGTACTCTTCCAATAGAGTCTGAGCTTGATTTTGATCCAGCTTCATTGCCCTGATTGATATCAGTAACACTAGAGAATGATCGCATAAACATAAAAATCTACAATTATAACAACAACAAGATACCCGTCTAGTCCCACCAAGTGGAATCTGAGGAGGGTAGAGCATACACAAACCTTACCCCTACCTTGGAGGTAGAGAGGTTGTTTCTGATAGATCCTCAGCTAAAGGTAAAAACAGTCCAAGCAGTACAGGAAAAGAAATAACGGCAATGAAGAAGCCACAGAAAAATACTATAGACAACCTGACAAATCATCTTAAACAATAATCTCAACAAGATGTACGATAAACAAGTACAAAAAAACAGTAACCAAACTCAAAGGACAAGAAACTACAAGGTAACACCACGACTAATAGTACAGCTAATAATGAAAGAAATTAACCAGTTCATAACAATCTATGATAGTAAAAGTACTCAACCAGTTTATGACACTAACCATTTAGTTCTCTGCAAGCTCTTCTCTCCAGGCATTTCCTTCAACTCAACAACAAAATCTCTAAATCCAAACGCCAAATAAGCTCCACTATCCTCTTTAAAACTCAACAACTTTATCTTATCATATTTCAGATGCTTCTTAAAATCCTCCAAGGTCATCTTAGGCAAATCCTCAACATTTTTCTCAAATTCCTCTTCTTCAGATAAACTAGCACCAAAAATTTGCTCAGGTACATATAACTTCCCTTTATACTCCCTCAATATATCCTTCAAGAAAACATCCCCTTTTACTAAACTACCCTCATCACTTCCATTCTTCACCATTCCTTTAATATTCAACTTTTTTAGTATCTCCAAAACCCCACTACCTAACCCCTTCTTACCCAAATCTTGTTTTTCCTTTAAGGTATAAAGTTTATTCCCAATTAGATACTTGGGTTCCACTTGGCTAGGGTTTTCTTTCAAAACCCTAGTAATAAAATCTTCATTATTGCTTTCCTTTTCTTCAGTGGGCTTAAGAATTGACTTCCATTTTCCAAGAATTGCATATGGGCATTGATAAAAATGTGATCTTTTTCTGAAATTTGAATGAAAAGTTGAATTCTTGAAACTTTTTTGATATGGATATTTGGTTATGAAGGAACTTTGTAGTTGAATTTTGGGGTTTTGATGAATGGATTTTACTGATATACAATTACTAGCTGTTGCTAAATACATGTTTACTCAAGTGAGATTTCATTAACTGTTGAGCATTTTAATGAAGAAAAATTGGAGCTTTGTTTGCTCTGCAATTTGTTCTTGGGAGTGAACGAAGAAAGCTTCACAAGAGAGAAAAGTGAAACCAGTTTATCAGAATCCGAATTGTCAAACGGATGACCCGATGACCCGTATTGCATTTAGGGGTCGTTTGGCGGGAGGGATAAGGGGTAACTAATTTCAGAATTACTTTTAAGTTGAAATTATTCCATGTTTTATTGGGATAAAATTCATGGGATAACTTATTTCGAAATAATATTGCTATTTTTATAACTTCTAGAGAATGGTATAACTAATTTGGAGATAGCTAATTTTAGGATTAGTAATTCTGGGATAACTTGTTTTCCACCGAATGGCCCCTTTGTTGTTTATGTCGCATGGGTTTAAATCGTTGCGGGGCATTTGGAAACAAATTGTCCTGAAAAATCCCACAAGGATTATAGTGAAAAGATAAGTACGTTTTTTATTCTGAACAAGAAGTTTTGGGTTAGAATCTCTTTGAGTATGTTAGGATCGAAAATCCCGGATAGTGCAGAATTAAACAAAGTAATCGATTGAAGACGATAAAAAGACGATAATAACGATAAGTTGAGAAAAATAAAAGAGGCACAAATTTAACGTGGTTCGGTCAACTTGACCTACGTCCACAACCAAAAGGAGGAGTAACTTTACTAAACACCAACGGAACAAAAAGAGAGTACAAAGACATAAAAAAAGAGTACAAAATTAGAGTAATTAAATACTCTAATATCCCAAATACTCAAGAAAATAACCTCACAAATATCACTCCAAAGAAGAGGTTCACTCAAAGTATTTCACAGCACAACTCTCTCACAAATACTCTTTACAAAGAAGAAAAACAAACACAACTCCATCTTCTCAAATATTGTGTTCTTCTCAAATTGGTGTGTCCCCTCAGTTGGGTGTTCTTCCATAGAGCTAATGAGCTCCTTATATAGGCAAGAATTTTCCCCATTGATGTCATCAATGACATCAAAGAACCATGCAATTTGCAGCCATCTTTCTTGAAAATATTTGTCCATCTTTGACTAGTTCTTTGGCAGCCAAAGAAGAAAATTCTTGCTGTCAAAGTTGAACAAAATGGGGATGGACCTTACAGAGTACGAAGTTATTTTTGTTAGGAAGAGGTTTACCCTTCAATGTGAAATTTTTCAGCGTGATTTCTATTTATTCGGGTTCCAATGCGGATATCAAACATAGAGTGAAAATTAAAAAAAATAATTATTTTTGGAATTAATTATCTCAAAATTAGTTATCTCATGCATCTTATTCCAACCAAACATGAGATAAATTCATCTTAAAATTAATCTCAAAAGTAATTATCCTTTGTCTTTTGTACCAAACAAGCCATTAAGATCGTTTAATTACTGGTTAGAGTTATACAAATATATAAGGAATTTTATATATTATTTTATACATGGATTAATTGTGCAGGCTTTAGTTATTCCTATATTAATTATGTAGGTTTTAATTATGTAAGTACTACTCTTTCCATTCGTTTTTACTTGTCATTTTTAACATGATACGAAGGGGAGTCTTCGAGTAAATGGTAAAGTTATTATCATGTGATCAGAAAGTTACGAGTTCAAGCCTTGAAAATAACTTCTGACAGTAATGCAACGTAAGTTTAGGTTGCATATAATACACTCTTGAGGTGAGACTTTTTTTCGAACCCTGTGCATAATAGGAGTTTTAGTGCACCAAACTTCTTTTTGTTTTGTTTTTGGACATGGCAAGCCTTGGAAACAGCTTCTGACAGAAATGCAAGGTAAGGCTGTTTACGATACATCCTAGTGGTAGGGCCCTTCCCCGGACACCGCGCATAGCGATAAATTTAATGCATCAGATTGCCCTTTTTGTTTTTGGACATGGCATATATATATATATCCTGTTATTTCGTTTGTACTTCGGGTACACAGAATCTGTATATAACAACACCAACTTCAACTTGAGTTCAAGTATAAACAAGAACACAATGAAGTATATCAAATACCCTCAACACAAGATCAAAATGGCCTTTCCAAGAGGTGTATTTTATTTTGCAGAAATTAAGATGAAACAGAAAATAGCCAAGTCGTCCGAATTCACGGATTTTCCTTAAGGAAATAATCCCCCTCACTATACCCGAGGTTGTGGAATTTTTTCTCCCAGGATAAAATGGCTAACAGACCAATAGTAGCGGTACCTCAAACGGTTGGAATATCTTCGAACTCACAGAACTTTTTGAGTGATCACACAAAATATTTTTGAGACAAGAAGAGAGTTTTTAATCTGAAAATTTCGTACTAAATCTATGGAAAAAACCAAGTTTATATAGCCACAACATGCCTCTTCTGAAAAGAGGCAATGGTTCACTCTAAAGGTTACACCTTTGCTGTAAGTTCATGTCTGTTCATCAAAGATTGCATCTTTTCCTGAACAGTCATCTCATTTCATGAATCAGTGTGTCACTTCATTAAAGGATTACATCCTTCTGAAGCATCATTTTGAAACATTGCAACCTTCTGTAGCCTCAGTTCAGAACAATGTATCATTTCTGAAGCACTAGTTCGAAAATAATGCATCAGTTCACTTGAAACAGTGCAACTGTTACTGCATATATGTATAAATGGAGGTCCGAAAATGCAAAAAAAAAAATTACTGCATTTTTCCCTGGCATTCTTTGAAATTCAACTAAAGTTTGTCCAAAAAGATAGATCTCATCGATCGATCATTTGCCAAATCCAAATCCAAATCCGAAGTCGAGCTGAACAAGCGACAACGACGGTGCGAGGCATCTTTTATTTCTTGCCTCACTTGCCATGTGGAGTAAGTGTTCTTGATTATAAACACTTTCAAGTTCTCTCTTCCACCAATGTGGAAGAAAGAGTAAACTTTCTAATTTGGGAGTACACTTTTCATTTTAGTGTCTCTTTCCCCTCCACCATTTTATTCTCTATTTTTCCATTCACACTTCTTTCATATACTATGAACCCAACAATCCCCCACATGATGGAGAATGTCTATTTTTCGTAAAATCTTTACGAACACGTATGTGATCATCAAGCAAAGACTGATTGCATCTGGATAAGTAGGTTTCCCTTTGAACTTTCCGTAGTGAACATGCATCGGATGCACTCGGTCAATCGGTAGATTTGATATCTTTGAACCGTCGAGCTTTAATATACACCTAGACAATACATGTCACACAACCAGCCTTTTAACGTTTATGGTTCTCATGGTTTTGTTCTTTTTAGCCATGAACACGTCCCGGTTTCATGAGAGCTTAGAGAATAGGCCTTTACTAACATTCTCTTTGAAGCGGCTTCCACTTCGCCCTCACATAGGTGATTTCTAAATGTTCAATCCTGTAGATTAAAACTGTTTGGTCAAATCTGCCAAATTTTGATAATCATTAAAAGACTTTTCACCTTAAGTCTTATCCTAGTTTACTATACATTGTCTACATCATGAGAATGGGTTGGGTAATTAACGTGGATAAACCTGTCAGACACAACTTTGTTTGATCTCCTTGAACCTAGCTCTTGGGATCTCCAGTCTGCTAGATAGAGTTACCGCCATGCTGACTCGTCCTAGGCCTTAAACCCATTCCCTTGGATGTTCTTTCCACTCCTTCTCTAGATAGGCATTTTGTAAGTGGATCCGACACATTATCCTTTGACTTTACATAGTCAATAGTGATAATTCCACTAGAGAGAAATTCCCTAATGGTATTATGTCTCCGTCGTATGTGACGAGATTTACCGTTGTACATCATGCTCCCTACCCTACCTATTGTCGTTTGGCTATCACAGTGTATACATACTGGTGCCACTGGCTTGGGCCAATACGGAATATCTTCCAAGAAATTCCGAAGTCATTCTGCTTCTTCACCGGCTTTATCTAATGCAATAAATTCAGATTTCATTGTAGAGCTAGCGATACAAGTCTGTTTGGATGATTTTCAAGAAACTGCTCCTCCACCGATAGTAAATACATATCCACTTGTGGATTTTACTTCGTTCTATTCGGTGATCCAATTTGCATCACTATATCCTTCAAGTACCGCAGGATATTTATTATAATGCAAAACATAGTTTTGAGTGTATTTAAGATACCCCAAATCTTTTTTCAATGCCATCCAGTGAGTTTTGTTGGGATTACTCGTGTACCGACTCAATTTACTAATTGCACATGCTATGTCTGGTCGTGTACAGTTCATTATATTCATTAAACATCCCAATACTCTTGCGTACTCTAATTGTGAGTCGCTTTCACCTTCATTCTTTTGAAGTGCAAAGTTCACATCCAATGGAGTCTTGGCAATACCGAATTCCATATCCTTGAACTTGTCAAGTACTTTTTCGATATAACGAGACTGTGACAATGCTAACCCTTGTAGAGTTTGATAGATTCTTATACCTAAGGTCACATCTGCAACTCCAAGGTCTTTCATATCAAACTTGCTCTCGAGCATTCGTTTGGTTACATTTATGTCACAAATATCTCTGCTGATGATCAATATATCATCCACATATAAACAAATAATGACTTGGTGATTTGGTGTGTCTTTAATAAATACACATTTTTCACATTCATTTATCTTGAATCCGTTTGCCAACATGGTTTGGTCAAACTTTGCATGCCATTGCTTAGGTGCTTGTTTAGTCCATAAAGTGACTTAACAAGTTTACACACCTTATTTTCTTTTCCTGGAACCACAAAACCCTCAAGTTGTTCCATGTATATTTCTTCCTCCAAATCTCCATTTAGGAATGCGGTCTTCACATTCATTTGATGGATTTGAAGATCATATACCGCCGCCAAGGCAATTAACATTTGAATCGAGGTTATCCTTATTACTGGCGAGTATGTATCAAAGTAATCAAGGCCTTCCTTCTGTTTGAAGCCTTTTACTACAAGTTTTGCCTTATATTTGTCAATAGTACCATCCGCCTTCATTTTCCTTTTGAAGATCCATTTAGAACCTAACGGTTTATTTCTGAGAGGAAGGTTAACCAATTCCCATGTATGGTTGCTTAAGATTAAATCTATCTCACTATTGACTGCCTCCTTCCAAAAGGATGAGTCTGACGATGACATCACTTCTTTAAATGTTTGAGGCTCATTTTCTAAGAGAAATGTTACAAAATTTGATCCAAACGAAGGTGACATTCTTTGACGTGTACTACGTCTTGGATTTTCTTCATTATGTACATTCTCACTCGGTTCATCTCGAGGTCGTTTAGATCCTCCACTAGACTATTCATGTCTAATTTTATACGGGTAAATGTTTTCAAAGAATTCAACATTGTCTGATTCAATTATCGTATTTTCATTAATATCCGAATGTTCAGATTTATGAACCAAAAATCATCATGCTTTACTACTTTTAGCATATCCTATGAACACACAGTCCACCGTTTTAGGTCCTATCTTAACCCTTTTAGGTATAGGAACTTGAACCTTCGCTAGACACCCCCACACTTTGAAATATTTCAAGTTGGATTTCCTTCCTTTCCATTTTTCGTAAGGAATTGATTGTGTCTTACTATGGGAAACTCTGTTGAGTATACGATTGACCGTAAGGATAGCCTCCCCCCATAAGTTTTGTGGTAAATCAGAACTTATAAGTAAGGCATTCATCATTTCCTTCAAAGTTCGGTTTTTCTTTTCCGCAATTCTATTAGATTGAGGTGAATATGGGGCCGTAGTTTGATGGATTATTCCATTCTCTACACATATTTGCGCAAAGGGAGATTTATATTCTCCGTCCCTATCACTTCTTATCATTTTGATCTTTTTGTCTAACTGATTTTCAACTTCAGTTTTATATTGTCTAAACGCTTCTATTGCTTCATCCTTACTATTTAGCAAGTAGACATAACAATATCTAGTGCAATCGTCAATAAAAGTTATGAAATACTTTTTCCCACCACGTGATGGTGTTGACTTCATATCACAAATGTCAGTGTGTATTAAGTCTAAGGGATTGAAATTCCTTTCTATGGACTTATAAGGATGCTTTGTATACTTCAATTCCACACACGTTTGACACTTTGATTTATTGCGCTCAAAGTTTGGCAAAACTTCTAAGTTAATCAGTTTTCGTAACGTTTTGTAATTAACATGACCTAAACGTTCATGCCATAAATCATAAGACTCAAGCAAATAAGAAGAATTCAAACTTTTATTTATTTCAACAGTCATTACATTCATCTTATAAAGGCCTTCGGTCAGATAGCCTTTTCCTACATACATTTCTCCTTTGCTAATTACAATTTTTCCAGAAACTGTTACACATTTGAATCCGTTCTTATCTAGGAGTGAAACAGAAATTACGTTCCTACGTAACTCCGAAACATATAACACATTGTTCAGTGTCAAGACCTTGCCGGAAGTCATCTTTAAGCAATTTTTTTTTGTTCCCTCCACCTTAGCAGTAGCAGAGTTAGTCATGTAGATCATTTCTTCTGCTTGAGCCGGAGCATATGACGAAAACAACTCCTTATTGGCACATACATAGCGGGTGGCACCAGAATCCATCCACCATTCGCGAGGATTCTCCGTTAAGTTGCGTTCTGAGAACATAGCACACAGATCATCGCATTCTTTGTTGGATTCAATCATATTTGCTTGATCCTTCTTCTTGCCTTTCTTTGGGGCACGACAATCTGTGGACTTGTGGCTAATCTTGCCACAGTTAAAGCATTTTCCCTTAAACTTTTTCTTGGGTTGATTGCTTCCTTGTTCAGCTTTCTTCCTTTTCTTGAAATTGTTTTGGTCATCTTCTACAATATGTGCTCCACTAATTGTAGAATTCCCCTTTGACCTTCTTTCGGCAGATTTATTATCCTGTTCAATACGAAGTCAGACAATAAGATCTTCAACTGTTATCTCTCTGCGTTTATGCTTTAAGTAGTTTTTGAAGTCTTTCCACAAAGGTGGTAGCTTCTCAACTATCGTTGCTACTTGGAAAACATCATTCACAATTAAACCTACAAAACAGTTTATGTGAGTATTAAGAATATTTTTAATTTGTTCAACTAAGGTATTTTTCAAAGATATACCTTCTGCTAGGAGATCATGTATGATGACTTGCAACTACTGTACTTGAGAGACAACAGATTTGCTATCTATCATTTTGAAGTCCAGGAACCGTGCAACAAGAAATTTCTTAAATACCGCATCCTCCATCTTATATTTTCGTTCAAGTGCTCCCCACAGTCTCTTTGATGTCTTGGTTCCACTATAAACATTGTAGAGGTCGTCTTGGAGACCACTCAGAATATAATTCCTGCAAAGGAAGTCCGAATGTTTCCAAACTTCTACAATAACGAAACGGTCTTTGTCCGAGTTTCCCTCGGATACCTCAGGAGCGTCTTCACTAGTGAACCATTGCAGACATAAAGTGGCGAGGTAAAAGAACATCTTTTGCTGCCACCGCTTGAAGTCAATGCCCGAAAATTTTTCGGGCTTCTCCGCCGGTGTCATTGTTGGTGGAGCATTTGTGCGACTTGATGTAGCAATATTAGTTGCCACCATAGACGTTATCGCATCCATCATTTGACTTTCAGTTGGCATTTTTTATGTCACCACAATACAAAAAATACTTAGTATTTTCAAAATACTACTTATAAAAATTAAGCAACTTTAAAAAAAATAATTCTTCTTCTTGTTTTTAGTTAACAATGAAGTTTTTATGACTTCCAACTGTCAACCGAATGATCTTTAACTTGTGACGAAGTTTTTATGACTTCAAATCACTAGTTAAGTTCAGATGGAGTAGAAAGTTAAAACTTTAAGCTCCAAAAACAAGCAATACAGATTCTGTAATAGTGATTATTTCCTTAAGATTATTATTTCGTTTGTACTTTGGGTACACATAATCTGTATATAACAACACCAACTTCAACTTGAGTTCAAGTATAAACAAGAACACAATGAAGTATATCAAATACCCTCAACACAAGATCAAAATGACCTTTTCAAGAGGTGTATTTTATTTTGCAGAAATTAAGATGAAACAGAAAATAACCAAGTCGTCCGAATTCACGAATTTTCCTTAAGAAAATAATCCCCTTCACTGTACCCGAGGTTGTGGAATTTTTCCTTCCAGGATAAAATGGCTAACAGACCAACAGTAGCGGTACCTCAAACGGTTGGAATATCTTCGAACTCACAGAACGTTTTGAGTGATCACACAAAATATTTTTGAGACAAGAAGCAAGTTTTAATCTGAAAATTTCGTACTAAACCTGTGGAAGAAACCAGGTTTATATAGCCACAACATGCCTCTTCTGAAAAGAGGCAATGGTTCACTTCAAAGGTTACACCTTTGCTGTAAGTTCATGTTTGTTCATCAATGATTGCATCTCTTCCTGAACAGTCATCTCATTTCATGAATTAGTGTGTCACTTCATTGAAGGATTACATCCTTCTGAAGCATCATTTCGAACCATTGCAACCTTCTGTAGCCTCAGTTCAGAACAATGTATCATTTCTGAAGCACTAGTTTGAAAATAATGCATCAGTTCACTTGAAACAGTGCAACTGTTACTGCATGTATATATAAATGGAGGTCCAAAAATTCAAATCCGAAGCCGAAGCCGAAGCCGAGCGAGCAACGACGACGGCGCGAGACATCTATTATTTCTTGCCTCACTTGCCATGTGGAGTAAGTGTTCTTGATTATAAACACTTTCAAGTTCTCTTCTTCCACCAATGTGGGAGAAAGAGTAAACTTTCTAATTTGGGAGTACACTTTTCATTTTAGTGTCTCCTTCCCCTCCACCATTTTATTCTCCGTTTTTTCATTCACACTTCTTTCATATACTATGAGCCCAATATATCCCTTTCACGTATGTTTGCTTCAAGAATTTCATGTGACTATTTGTTTGAATTACTTCAACTTTAATCCCTTTTACTAGTGAACGGTGAACCTCCAATTTTTTTTTTGCTTCTTTCCTTGATATGAGCATATTATTATTTCAAGTATGAATGGACTTCCGAATTAGCTTGATATTGTCAACTCTTTTCCTTTGGATAAACAAAAACTTATTCAGTATTTATTGGAATATTGTTGTACTTGTTAATTGGATCAGGTTGATTCACCTATTTTATTTCACTGTATATGTATATTCATTTGTTGCAGTACAAAGCTTGAATCAACCTTGGTTTCAGCCGCTTCAACATGTTTATTTCGGCTCAAATTTAGAAAATCCTTATATGTTATTTTATTTCTTTTATACATCCTAGATAAATATTTAGTATACATGTAAATCTTTAGAATATATTTCTAATATTCCGTAGTTTTTATTATTTTGTATCTTGTTTAGGAGAATATCCTATTAGGAGAGTATCCTATTTTATTTAGGATTCTATCACTTTATTATTTTGTACCTTATTTAAACCTCTAACTTATTTAGACTTGTATAAATAGAATATTGTACCTCAATGTCACGATCCAAACTAGGGCCTAGCCGTGACGGACATCCTGAACCATGAAGGCCCGGAACGCCCTTCTCTATCTGATAATCATGCACAACATTCATATAATAAATAAGATGCGGAAACATAATCTACTACGGAAACATGGTCAACTCTGAATTCAACATAAGTATGGAAACTGTAAATCAACTACATCTAAATAATATCTGACCCACTTTGCGAAATCTCTACTACATGAAAATCTGACAACTGTCTGAAACTGGGACAAGGCCCCAGTAGACCAAAACTGAAATAAGTGACATAATCTGAAAAGACAGGCCTTCTGGAATAGAGAAGGCTCACCACTGCATAATCTGATCAGCTGTCTGAATTATCTAATGCTTATCTGGACTCCTAGACTGAGTCTCAGAACCTAAGAGGTAGGGGGAAGGGGGGAGTCAATACAGATGTACTGGTACGCATAGCATATCCAAAATAATCATTTATTATTCAACATATATGAGAGCAATTTAAAACAGTTCATCAGTATATCAAATAGTAAGAATTCACATGGGCATTTTAAAGACTCTGTAAAAATCATCTCAACTCTGAGAAATCTGTGTTACTTCCGCGCTAGGTGGTATACCCTACAACTCTGAAAAATTTCATGGTCTATATGAAAATTGCCATTAACTCGGCAGCGAAGCTCCAACCCAAGTGTGCCGCAAGGGTCGGAATCTCTGAATCTACTACGCCACACGGCCGTCGCCAGCGTACAATAATAATCTACCCGTATCGGCAAATACGTTTTCAGGCTAAGAGTTGCTTGAACTCGTGCCTTCTTCGGGTAACCACCTAACCCTCTTTAAGCCCCTTTTTAAAACTCTATCAAAACATGCAGTCTCTGAAAACATACTCTGAAAACATATTCTGTTATGGCATAAATACATATGGTATCGTCATACCATTGACTTGCAAGTCACATCTCTGAGCCATTATTAGTCAATCATAAATCTCTGTTTTCAAGACACAAGTTTTGGGACTACCATTCCGATAATTCAATTCAAAGAAACTTTTTCTCAAACCTCATGTAAACACATGCAAGGAACTCATCTTTGTCAAGCATTTCAATAGTACAAGGTGGTCATGTCAAAGTTCTCAATTCACATGCAATTCTTTGTCTTAAACACGAGAACACATTTATATCAAGAAACACCCTCTCAACAATTTCAAATCATGTTCAAATGCTATAATATTGCAAAAAATCTTTCAAATCACAAAACCATAATCTTTAATTCAATACATGAGAGGGAATTCATAATTTATGCTCTCAACGAACTTAAATATCAAATTCCATACATATATGTATACATGTAAATCAATTTTAGGGGATAGGACCACAAGGTCAAAATAATAGTAACATTAAAACATTCAGAGTACGTAATTTAGAACATAGATTCCAAAACCCCTTTGAAATTCATGCATAAAAATCTAAAAATCATGCTCTAATGGTTTTAAGCCCATGTAGATTTTAGGATAAACCCCACGTACCTCGATTACGAAGAATAAGGGATGATCCTTGAAGTCTACAATTTTGAGGATTCCAAATCTTCAGTCAATTTTGAAAACCCACAGTTGAATCTTGAGTTTCTTGGAGGAGAAGTATATGAACTAGGGTTTTTGTTTTGAGGAAAATCTTGAGAATGTCATATATTTTGCTTGTAGAGGTCTTAATCTACTGTTTGGACGTTTTAAGAGGCTTGGAAAAATTTCAAATTACCCTTGTTAACTTCTGAACGAAGCTGGAGAAATTAAACTGGGAACCCGATGTTATGGGCCACCGCGACGCGCCACTATCGCAGTGGCTCACTGAAAATTGACGAATGGGAAATTGGGATCCTCCGCGACGCGCCACTATCGCGATGTCCCACTGAAATTTGACAATTGCTAATTAAACTCTCTCCGCGGTGCGCTAAACACCAGAATGACGATGTTTTTTGATTAGCACATAAAATAGCCATAACTTCTTCACCGAGTGTCAGTTTTGGACGAATATTATATCGACGGAAAGCTTATTCAGTCATCTACGTAATGAAAAGTTGAAATCTAAGGGCTTCCACCGAAAAAAAAAGTATAAATCATTCTAGAAGCCAATGCTTGATATTTTAGGGATAAAATTTAGCTAAGAAAACCTTCAGGACGTTACACTCAACTATATTAAATCAAATCAATCAATCAATTATACAATTCAATTATCAATCATTCTTCCAATTATTCAATTCAACTTCTTTCAATTTCCAACATCATAACTGTTAAAAGTGGAATATGTTTGGACAATGGTATTGAAAAAGGAGGACATTTAACAAAGGACAGTATATTCCTATATTGACAAGAATTCAAAATTAGTTTTAAAAATTTCAAATTGTGAAATTAATTTACATATGCTTTAATTAAGCTTCCTAAGAAATTACGGTTTCCAATAAGTCCCTAAAACTAAAGGGATTGTCATTGGTATTCTAAATCCTACTAAAAAATGAATGCATTGTTCTGCGTGGGCCGTAGGTGTATTGATCAAACCGTCGAGTCAAATCGAATTGATGAATTAAATCAAATTGAAAAAAAATGATTTATGATTTTGTTTGGCGTTAGAAAAAAAATCCGATCATTCTTGATTTAGTTTGGTATTAACAAAAAAAAATCAAATCGAACTCAAATCAAACTGACATAATATATATATATATATATATATATATATATATATAATTATAATCTACCTTTTAAACACTTTTTCAATTAGTTTTATTAATTTTTAATATTTTAGGAGTAGATGTAAATATATATTTAGATTTGGGTTTTTAAGTTATAATGTTTGTCCATTAATTGCTAATTAATGATCCAAAATTCAATATAAATTTTAAACCTAAATTTTTTACTTTTTATCTTATTTTTTGATTTTAAGAGAGTTTTTCGCTCCTCAATTTTTCATAATTCTGTTTTTTATTAGCACATGAGTGAAAAATATTTGATGTGGTCTTTAATAACAATATAATTATAAAAATTAAAAATTATAAAATAAATCCGAAAAAATAAAAAACACCGAAAGAACCTACTAAAACCTAAACCGAAAAAATCAATTTTATGCTGGTTTGATTTGGTTTATAATTTTTAAAAATCGATATTATTGATTTGATTTTTTTTTTTAATAAAAGAACAAGGCATAATACATAAATATGACCCTAAACTTGACATCAAATTATAACTTTGACCTTAAACTTTGAAAGTGCACAAATATGACCTTTAACTATTCAAAACTGCACAAATATGACTTCCAATCCTACGTAGCAAAATGCGTGCTCAACACGCAAAATTGGGCACGTCCAGCTTAAAATCTAAGGGCATAATACATAAATATGACCCTAAACTTGACACCAAATTATAACTTTGACCTTAAACTTTGACAATGCACAAATATGACCTTTAACTATTCAAAACTGCACAAATATGACCTTTAAATGACTTTTCACTATTATTTTTCATTATTTTTGGCTCAAAGATGAAAATTGCATCTAATTTCTTTTTTTCATTGTGGAAAAAGAGCAATATTGAAGATTTATTAATTAGGTGGGTCAGCCTCATACAAAAAAATCACGCGGGTATGTATATATATTATAAAACAAAGGGCGAATTTATGTTATATAATATATCTAAATATAATTTATTTTAATATTAAATTGAAGATGAAACTATACTAATAATAATAAAAAAATATAGTTTTAAGAGAAAATAGTTTGTTACTCCCCAAACCTTTACCTCAAATTCTAACTACACACTCAACCTTTAAAGGTGACATATTACCCCCTAAACTATTTTAAAGTGAAATTATTATCTCCTTGAACTATTTTAAAGTGGAATTATTAAACCCTCCAAAAATGACAACCAGTCATTGCAAATATTATTATTTCCCAATTATTATTTTTCCTTCTTCTTCTTCCAATTCTTCTTCCAATTCTTCTTCCAATTCTTCCAATTCTTCTTCTTCCTCTTCCTCTTCTTCCGCTTCTTCCTCTTCTTCCTCTTCTTCCTCCTCCTCCTCCTCTTCCTCCTCCTCCTCTTCCTCCTCTTCTTCTTCCTCTTCTTCTTCCTCTTCTTCTTCCTCTTCCTCTTCCTCTTCTTCTTCTTCTTCTTCTTCTTCTTCTTCTTCTTCTTCTTCTTCTTCTTCTTCTTCTTCAATGGCACCCAAGAACCCATCAATGGAAATTATTATTTTTCTTTCTTCTTCTTCAATTCTTCTTCTTCTTCATTTCTTCCTTTCAGTTCTTCTTCTTCAATTCTTCTTCTTCTTCTTCAATGACATACAAGAACTCATCAATGACATTTCTTCATCAATAACATCCAAAAAATCATCAATGGCATTCAAGATTAATTTATCATCTTCATCATCTCCTCATTCAAGAATTCAAGTTCTTAAATTTTTTCAAGTTAATTCGGGTTCAATGGCATTTCTTCTTCAATAGCATCCAAGAACTAATCAATGTCATTCAAGATTAATTTATCATCTTCCTCATCTCCTCATTCAAGAATTCAAGTTCATAATTTTTTTCAAGTTTTTTGAATCGAAGTTCTTAGTTCAAGTGAGAACTCATTAATGACATTTCTTCTTCTTGTTCAATGGCATCCAAGAACTCGAATTATGTGAGAATGTTGAATCAAAAAAGTCGAATGACATTGATTACGTGAAGCTAAATCGAATGTTGAATCAACGTGTTGAATCAAAATGTTGAATCGAATTACGTGAAATTCATCAAAAAAAAGTCGACGGAATTTTGAATTTTCCGGCGCCGTCACTGTTCATCAGCATTTCACCATTGAAGCTGCACCATTGAAGACATTGAAAAAGAAGAATAGAAGAAGAAGAAAAAGAAGAAAAAGAAGAAGAAGGAGAAGAAGAAACCATTGAAGAGGAAGAATAGAAGAAGAAACCAATATTTACTAAGAAAAAATAATAATTATTAAAAATAATGATGTGGCAATAAAAAAATAATGATTTTAAAGTGAAAAAAAGTCAACTAACGCACCTATGGGCGCGTGTAGTCACGTCCAGTGACACGTCAACAATTGGGGGTAATAAATTCGGTAAAAATAAGTTCAGGGGGTAATAGGTCACATTAAAAGGTTGAGTGTGTAGTTGAGATTTCGACTAAAGGTTGGGGGGTAACAAACCATTTTCTCTAGTTTTAATAAAACGTTATTAAATTAACGTTATTAAGGATAGTAGTAGTAGTATATTAAATTAACGTTATCAAATTAACGTTATTAAAATGTAACGTTATCAAAACGTTATTAAATTAACACAGGAGCGGACCTACGTGGTTGCCATGGGGTTCACCCGAACCCCCTCGGTAAAAAAATTATATTGTATATATAAGGTAGAAAATCTATATTTATGTACGTATATTAATGTTGAACCACATGAAACAAGGTACTTAGATAAACCAGTGGTGTTATTTGCTCTTCTTGAGCGCTTCCTTCAGCCTACTGTGCGGGTTCGATCCCTGCTAGTGATTTTTTTTTTAATATAAAAAATGCTAGGTGTTGTTGCTATATAAATAAATAAAAAAATTATAATAATAAAAACGATCCGTTTTAATACAAAAAACAAAACTTTGACAGTGCACAAATATGACCTTTAACTATTCAAAACTGCACAAATATGACCTCCCTCCAAGTCAGCCCTTTTGAATTAATTTTTCACGTAAGCGCGAGTGAAACTCACGCATGGGGTTGCAAAATCGAAAGTTATATTTGTTCAGGTTTTAAATAGTTAAAGGTCCTATTTGTTCAATATCAAAATGATCATATATGTATTAAGCCAAAGAACAAACCATATATGTATTATGCCAAACACCAAACCAACCCACCTATGTACACCCTAATCCTATGTTACACGCCAACCCCATATAAACAAAGTTTCCTCTGCTTTTTTTTTTTGGTTTTGTTTTGATTTCTTTCTTTCCCTTAGATTCCTTACTATGGCGGACTGGGCAGACTTACCCTGCGACCTCATTGTTCAGATTGCAAATCGTGTTAAAGTGTTCGAAGATTTTATTGCTTTTGGTGCTGTTTGCACCTCATGGCGAATTGCTGCTACGAAGGAAAATTTTGATGTGCTTTCGCCACAACTTCCGTTGTTAATGTTGGTTGATAGACGTGACAAAAATCGAGATAAAGATGACGATTATCGACAATTTTACACTCTTTCCAAAAAGAAATTTTCGCGCATATAATACCTCCCGGAAGCTAGAGAAAGATTTTGTTTTCCGTCACAAGGATGGCTCTGTACCGTGGAAGAGAGGACCGGAGAGATGAACTTGTTGCATCCTTCCACCCGTACCCAAATTCAACTTCCTTCACAAATAGCCCTATGGGCTTTACCGGATTACAAACCAGGATCCGAGACATTTGACCTTTGTGCATGGAGCTGTTTTGTCTGCCGGTCCTTCTGTTACATGTGATTATGTACTTGTGGTTTCCTATCGTACCTATTATTCTGATAATTGTTTGGCTTTTTGGCGACATATAGATCTCAACTGGACTAAAATTGACACTCATGGTCAAGCTGACACTATAGTCACGGCTATGAATTATTTCAAGGATCAATTTTATTATGTAACAAGGTATGGCGAGGTTTGTGTTGTTGAGGATACACGCCATAGCTTGCTTTTTCGGCTGGGGAGTGATATGCGGAGTCAGGAATCAATGTTTTACCTAGTCGATCTATGTGGTGTACTACTACTAGTTACCCGATTTGATCATCACAATTCATATGGTCAATATGAGACCTTCAAATTTAAAGTATTTGAATTAGATGTAATCAAAGGTGCATTAAAGAGGAAGATTAAAAGCTTGGGAAATTCAGCAATACACTAGGTATGTTGCTGTTGTTGTATACTTATACAGTTGCTCCAGAAGGTTTCTTTTGGGCTTATAAAGCTATAAGGCAAGGTGATCCTCTTTCCCCTTTCCTATTTTAACAAGTTTTGGAAGGTTTAATTTCAGCAGATAGATGTTTAAAGGGATGGAATGATCATGGATCAGGGGATTCAGGGTATGTTCCTTGGTGTCTCCATAGAAACATCGAGGTTACCCATAATTTATATGCAGACGACACACTCATTGTGTATGTGATGCGAATGAAGAACCTAACGGGAACTTTGTTCCTTTTTGAGGATATTGAGGGAGTGTAAATCAATCCGGAGAGTTGTATATTCCCTATGAATGGCATTGCAAACTCCCAAACGCTGGTCAATGATTTTGTAAGAATCAGTACTTGTTCTTCCAGTCTTTCGGACGGGGTAGTATTTAAACCTGGTCGAAGTTATGCTTCCGCTAACTTCTGTGAGGCTCTTTGTCTTACTCAAACATCTGTTGTTTATATTAATGCACCCATCCATAAGTTCGATGTGGATCTTGATCGTCCACCGGTCCTTCTCTCTGTAAACTAGACCCGTCATGCCAGCAGCATATGTACAATATTGTTGTGGAAAGTCCTTTTTTGACTAGTTTGGAGTTTGCAATTGATCCTGAAGCAAATGATGACTAATCAATTAGCGTAGTCCAAAGCTCTAACGAAACTTACATTACTCACTACCATTATATAGATCATAATAGTTGGTTGCTTGTTCCAAAATATCACCATTGTTCGAGTAGGAAAGGGAACAACTGATTGTTGAGATGTGTTTTAATAATAGTTGGTGATAATTTAGATAGGAGCACAACCGATACTTCATGTATGCAACTCAAAAACCAGGATATTTTATAAATTGTAGCAGTTGCTTGCTTGTTCTGAAGTAACAAATAACTTTTATCACCAACATGGGTTGTGGTGCAGTGGATGGGGCTGCTCCACCCTCAACCATAGATTGAGGGTTCAAACTTGGGTATAGAGAACACTCTGTTGGGAGCGCTGCCACCTTAATGGACCCTGCAAGACGCGATTCGGATTATTCGGGACTCCAATGCGGGCACCGGACACCGGATGGAAAACCTAAAAAAAAAAAAATCTTATCAACACATAAATTTATTTTTGTATCATAATATCTCACAAACATGTCACAAAGGGCATAATGTATTTCAAAAAAAAAAAAAAAGAAGCGCAATACACAAAACAATATATATACTCTACCATCCCATATTTATTACCAATTTTTTTCTCTAAAAAAGATAAAGAACATATGCCCCAAAAGGCATAACTGCGGAACACTATAACAAATTCTGAAAAAATACTACACAACGCGTATAACTTAAGTTCTAAACCTTTGAAGAGCAAATTAGGGTGGGATAAATAGGGGTCGACAAGCTTTCATTAATTAAATGAGCCAAATAGACAAAAATTAAAGACCATTAGATCTTTAGGGCGAAAACTGAAAGGCATAATAGATAAACATGTCGTTTAACTTGGCTTCAACTTGCATCTATGCCTTCTAACTTTGGGTGTGCACAAGAAGACATTTAAACTTTATAAAGTTGAATAAGTAAACACATGCATCCTATGTGGCCAATTTGCATCCTACATGTATTATGCAAATAAGACGCGTGTGTCTACTTGTTCAACTTTATACAAGTTTAAGTGTCTACTTGTGCACGTCCAAAATTGAAGTCAAGTTAAAGGGCATTACAGATGTAGCTATATTTCAGCTCATTACAAAATGATAGATTATACCTAGAATATATACACTAAGCTAGGTACAAAAAGGTTAAGATCAGATCCCTGATATCCTGCTTTTTACCTACAATATGTGACTATGTGTACCTACAATATTTGACTATGTGTATCTAACACAATCTAACAATTGATATACTTAGACAAATATCTTGACATTGGTATCTGACTATCTTAACACTCCCCTTCAAGCTGGAGCATACATGTCATATGCTCTGAGCTTGCCGCAAATGTATCCAATCTGAGCTCCTCTAAGGGACTTAGTCAAAATATCTGCCAATTGGTCATTTGAACCGACGAAGCTGGTGGTAATGCATCTGGACTCAATCTTCTGCCTAATAAAATAACTGTCCACTTCTATATGTTTCGTTCTTTCATGAAAAACTGGATTTGAGGCAATATGTAGGGCGGCCTGATTGTCGCATATAAGCTTCATCTGTTTGAATTCAACACATTTTAACTCTTGGAGAAGTTGTTTCAGCCAAATAAGCTCGCATGTAACAAGGGCCATAACTCGATTTTCAGCTTCCGCACTAGATCTGGCAACAACATCTTGCTTCTTACTTTTCCAAGAAATTAAATTGCCTCCAATCATGATGCAATAGCTAGACGTAGAGCATCTATCTGTTGGAGAACCTGCCCAATCAGCATCACAATATCCAACAATGTTTCTGTGACCTTTGTCTTCATATATCAATCTTGTCCTGGAGCTTTTTTGACATATCGGAGGATGCAAATTACTGCATCCCAATGATCTTTACATGGAGCTTGGAGAAACTGACTAACCACACTTACTGCAAATGAAATATCCGGGCATGCGATAGTGAGATAATTCAGTTTACCGACCAATCTTCTATATCTATCGGGATCTTTCAGTGGCTTCCCTTGTCCAGGGACGAGTTTGATGTTTGGATCCATAAGAGTGTCAATGGGTTTGCAATTTAACATGCATGTCTCTTCAAATATGTCCAAAGCATATTTTCTTTGTGAGATAGCAATACTTGTCTTGGATTGTGCTTCCTCAATTTCCAAAAAATACTTTAACTTCCCCAAATCTTTGGTTTGAAAGTGACTGAACAAATGTTGCTTTAGCTGTGATATTCCTTCTGGATCATTTCCAGTTATGACAATGTCGTCAACATAAACGACCAGATAAATGTTCTTTTCTGGACCATTATGTCGATAGAAAATAGAGTGGTCTGCTTTACTTCGAGATATGCCAAATTGTTGGATGACAGGACTAAATCTGCCAAGCGATGCCCTTGGAGATTGCTTGAGGCCATATAGAGAACGTTTGAGACGGCAAACTAAGTCTGACTCCCCTGAGCAACAAATCCAGGAGGTTGTTCCATATAAACTTCCTCAGCAAGTTCACCATGCAAAAATACATTCTTAATAACTAGTTGATGAAGCGTCCAATGATGCATTGCTGCTAAGGAGATAAGCAAGCGAACAGATACAATTTTGGCAACTGGAGAGAACGTATCACCATAGTCAAGACCATAAATCTGGGTATACCATTTGGAAAAAAAATGAGCTTTCAGTCGATCAACTGTTCCATCCAAACCCACTTTTACCGTATAGATCCATCGACTTCCAACAGTAAATTTCCCCTTCAGTAACTGACCAACTCCCAAGTGTTATTGGTCTGTAAAGCATTCATTTCTTCAATCATAACATCTCTCCACCCTGGATGTTCTAGTGCTTCACTAACAGTTTTTGGTATAGGTACATTAGATAGGGTAGACACAAAGGTATAATATAATAGGGACAACCGATGATAACTTAAACAATTATATCTTTCTGGTTGTTGATTTCGTGTAGTACGTATACTTTGTGTATGGCAATTGGTGGGGTCACTGCATTTGATGAAGGCATGACGGGAGAAGGTGACGACGGAGCAAGAGATGAGTCATCGGGAGCAACCAATGTTTCAGGACTAGGAGTAGTGCTATAATTATCATTGTTAAAAGGACGAGCACGTCGAGTGTATACTTGAAGATGAGGAACGGTTTGAGGGTTTTCTGAAACAGTGACTCGTTGTAGAGGAAGTATAGGTACTGGCAAAACTTGAGGAATTAAACTTCTGCTTGTAGTGCTTGGTGTAAAATAGGGAGATGTTTCAAAAAATGTCACATCTGCACTAATAAAATATTTATTTGTTTTTGGATCATAGCATTTGTAACCTTTTTGGTGACGAGAGTATCCTAGAAAGACACACTTCATTGATTTTGGTTGGAGTTTGTCATTTCTAGTACTTTGATCATGGACAAAGCAAATATATCCAAACACTCTCAAAGATAGATGATAAGGATTTTGATCTGGAAAAAGAATTGAGTGAGGATTTGGTTGTTGCAACACAGTGGAGGGCATTCTATTGATCAAATAACAAGCAACGAGAACAGCATCTCCCCAAAAACAAAGAAGAACGTGATGGTGTATAAGTAAATTATGAGAAGTTTCGATGAGATGCCTATTTTTATGTTCGGCGACTCCATTTTGTTGAGGAGTATACACACAAGACGTCTGATGAGTGATTCCCTAAGACGACATGAAACTGGAAAAGGGAGAAGATAAGTACTCTTTGGCATTATCATTGCGTAATACCTTTATTGAAACACCAAATTCATTATTTATCTCAGCATAAAATTTTTGAAAAATAGAGAATACTTTAGAACGATTTTTCATCAAATATACCCATGTGCAACGGGAGAAGTCATCAATAAAGGTAATAAAATACTGAAATCCTAGACTTGAAACGACACGAATAAGACCCCATATATTTGAGTGAACAATGTCAAACATACACGTGGCCCTATTATTGACTCTTTTGGGAAATGAAGTGCGACTATGTTTCCCAAGTTGACATGACTCACATTCAAAAGAAGACAAAGTGGAAATACTAGGGATTAGTTTTTGAAGTTTTGCGAGACTCGGGTGACCATAACGGCTGTGGAGAAGATCAACTGAGGCAGCAGAAGTGAAGGCAACTGGTGGTGGCGATTTTGACATGTGATACCGTCCTGTCACTCATATCCTGTTCCAATCGTCTTCCCCGTTCTCCGGTCCTGTACAACAACAGAGTCAGCCAAAAAAGTGACACCACAATTGAGGTGCTTGGTTAATTTGCTTACAGATATCAAATTAAATGGACATTTAGGAGCAAATAAAACTGAGTTTAAGGAAATAGAGGGAAGAAGTTGCACATCCCCTATTACTTTTACTGCAGTTCGCGATCTATTAGCAAGGGTAACTGCGGAGAGGGTTGTGAAATGAATAAGATTTGATAAAAGATTCTGATTACCAGAGATATGGTCAGATGCACCAGAATCCAATATCCATGGGCAAGTGGGTGAAGAACTGGTTAGACAAACAAAGGAATTACCAGTTTGTGGGGTGCCAGCTAAAGGTGATTGTTGCGTAGCCGCTTGATACTGCAAGTAATCGTTATAATCTGCTCCAGAAAAAGTAATAGAATTAGACAGTTGACCCTCTGTATCTTTACGGATCTGAGCCACGTGAGCTGTACTACGATTGTTAGTACGTTGTGGTCGACCATGCAATTTCCAACAAGTTTGTCGAGTATGGCCTAGCTTGTTGCAATAGTTACAATAGGGTCTAGAGTTTCTAATGTTTTCCCTTTGCTGGACATTTTATTCCTGTGAGTTCTTATTTTTCACAGCTAATACAGATGTCTCAACGTTATTGGTATTATTTGTTTCTGAACCAATACGCAACAATCGAGCTGAAGCGTCGATTAAGGAAGGAATTGATGAACTTGCCAAGATTTGATCCCTTATAGGACTCAAATCAGATCGAAGTCCTTTTAGTGCTAGAACCATAAAAAACTTATCTCTTTGTTGCTCTTGCGTGGTGGCACTTTCAGAAAGTGGCATGAGAGAGTCAAATTGATCTTTCAAGGTATCGATTTGTCCTAAATAACTCGCCATATCTTAATTATTCTGCTGAAGTTGGACCAAGTCTGAGACAACCTTGTATATGCGTTGTCTGTCATTCGTATACAAAGTCTTAACTTTAGTCCAAACTTTATAGCAAGTTTTGCAAGATTGAAATAGATTGAGTAATTTAGGATCCAAAGAGTTCCATAAGAGATTTCATAATTGAGCATCAATTCGAGTCCACTTAGTCCTTTCACTAGCAACAATATCACTAGTATTTTTAACTAAATGATCCTCATATCCTTGTCCCATAAACCACGTCTCGACAGATGAAGACCATGGTGTGTAATTATTACTACCTTTCAATTTCATGGTAGTTATAACAGGAGAACTTGAAATAAAGGAAAACATGGATTTGAAATCACCTGAAGATTCAGTTTTCTCTGAGACATTAGTTAGAGATTCACCTTTCTCTGACATTATGGCTTCAATAACTAACTGAAATTCCAAAAAAATGAGTTACAAAAAAAGGAATTTTTTTTGGTTAACAGAACTTGAAACAAAGGAAATAGAAGAACACGGTTCCTCTTGATGACTAAAGATTTGGTAGAACTATTTCAGATCTTAACTGAACAAGAGCTTCGCCAGAAAAAAGAAGAAACAGTCTATGAAGATGACTGATTTTGCTGAAAATTATATGAGTGATGGGTAAGATTAGAATGAACGATTGGACCTCACAAACTCAGAATAATAGTTTGACATGGCCAGGAAAACCTGCAGGAAGTGCTGCTAGTAAAGGAAGAAGCTGGAATAGTTATGGCAAATCTATCAAAACAGTCACCGGAAAGGCAACTTGAGTCTCTACAAAGACAGCGGGAGTCTCTGATACCATATTACAGATGTAGCTGTATTTCAGCTCATTACAAAATGATAGATTATACCTAGAATATATACATAAAGCTAGGTACGAAAAGGTCAACATCAGATCCCTGATATCCTGCTTTTTACCTACAATATGTGACTGTGTATACCTACAATATTTAACTGTGTATCTAACACAATCTAACAATTGATATACTTTGACAAATATCTTGACATTGGTATCTGACTATCTTAACAAAGGGCGTATTATTCACTTGAAAATAGGATAATCCACTCAAAAACGTCCTCAAGTAAAGCATTCCAACTGGTTCCAAATTCTAGTTGTAGTAAAATACTGTCTACTTCCATACTCCTTTATTTACCCTTTTAGATCAAACCACTCATTTTTGAATGTTCTTTCTCAACAATACATGAACAACAACAACAACAACAAGAACATTCAAGAATGGAAACAACCCAAATGAGCTCCAAATTGAATGATTTTTATTTCGTTTAGCTCACGTTGAACTCCATAACAAAAACATGTTTCAAACCCACATCCTCAACAACAAACATCAACAACACACTTTCAAGCCATCAATCCTCAAAAAACAGCAACCATCAAAGTTCAAGAACAACTCAGAAATGGCTCAAAATTCGGATCTTGACTCTTTTAGTGTTAATGAAGAAGAGGCTAACACTAGAAACAACCAAAACACATAAAAATCTCCTAAATCTAATATACAAATTTCGGCCTAGACACCAAAAAATGGGATAGAATGTTTCTCTTTTGAATTTTGGTTTTTCAACACCTTTTTTTATGATTTTCGAGTTAACAAGCCCAAGATTGATTTTGTAGGAACGAAATCAATCCTTGCTCTGATACCAAATGATACGAATCAGTCCACCAAGATGCCAAAACAGTCCATAAAATGTGAGAAGAACAAGCAACACAAAGGGATACAAGATGACAAACACAAAAACACACAGATTTGCAAAATAATGAAAGGATAGATAGTGAGACCAAGATTATTACAAGATTAAGAACCAAGTATATTTCAACATTAACCCCTAATGAATGTAATAATCAAAACCACACTCTTACGGTGACCGTCAAGGTAATCAACTCACATCAAGATCCACCGTTTCCAAGCAAAGAACATTATTGGTTTTTCCAAGCCCTATACTAAGGATGAATTTTCCAAGTCCTAACTAAGACTATACTAAGGTGGCCTACTCTCAAGAGAGAGGATTTCAAGTGTTTCAATCTTTCATCTTTCATAAACTAAAGTGAAAAGACCTAAAAGAGACTTTATATAGCCTTATTACATAATGGAACACAAAATGACTCCAATAACCTTAATGAGGTGGAAAGGCCATGGAGTGTTACTTGGACAAGGCTAAGCAACCAAAATGCCCTTAATGAAGGCCCCAAAACCGTGAGTCCTCAATCTTCAATGCTCCAAGCAATCTTCCACACGCGGGATTTCTCTTTGGTGTACTCTAATCGGCCCCTCCATGTAGGATCCCATGTCCTTAATACGACCAAAGCTTGATGCCCCAGGAACTGACTTCGAATGATGTCATCGAAAGCTAAGGCGTCCATTTGACTTGTATCATCCTCCCCTCATTGAAAAGGATTCGACCTCGAATTCATACCTTGCAAAATAAGAGAAAGGACAAACAAGCAGAACTTCCTCATGGCATGAGGGTTAGAGTTAGCACAATAATAAACATCATCATGCCAAGGCGGAACATACTTGAAATATAACCATGAATCCGTTGTGTTAGTCATGAAAAGCTTAGCAAAAACGTCATAAAGGGCATGGTTATGAAAATTATCAAGAGATAAAGAAACTACAAAGTACTCAATGGTATCCCGAAGTCACAAAGGTAAGCCTACCCGTAACTTAGGGACCATAAAGCACAATTGTTTCATTACCTCTTCAAGTGACCTCATCAAACGTGGTGCCACTATTAGTCTTAAAGCCTACCAAACACACATAGCATAGTCATTAGAACAAGTAGACCAACCAATAAGTTTCCTACCTCTACATAATACAAATCCAAAACTAGCATGGATGTCATCATAGGCAAAGAGGTAGTATAGGAAAGAACCAAGTGTAAAGGTGTACATGAGTGAAGATAAAGCATTTAAGCACATACACATTTTTTCCTTCAATAAAATAGGCAACTTGGCATTCTCAAGTTGGTATTCACACAATGTAAGCACAAGTGTGTCAAGCAAGGATGCAAATTTAGAAACATTACCCCAAGGAGTCAATGACACCTTTGCCCTCAGGTTTTCAAGAAGGACTACACATTCCTTATCATTAAGAGTACTCTCATCTTTCAAAAAGAGATTTCCATCTTTAGGAGGAATGTTTTCACACCATAGTGGGTTAACATATAGGCTATAACCTCCAAGGCAAGCTATACCATTATTTTCACCACTAGGTTCATTAGGAGTGTTCAAATCATCTTCAAACAAGACATTATACCTAAAGAGAACATGATCTATCTTACGGGCATATTTAGAACAAGTAAGTTCTTTACTCTCTAAAAGACAATTATCAAGTTTCAAAGAGGTTTCAAGTACAAGATTATCCCTATGAGCTACGCAAACCATGGAATCCATATCACAAGGATAGCTCACGGGTTCACTCCTAGTTTGTTGACCAACATTCTCAAATACTTTACTCGCTTGAGTTTCATTAATTACAACACACATAACCTCAAGTGGTGGGCAAGTTTCACAAATAAGCTGATCAACACCATTTACACAAGACGATGTACTCTCCTTTAACATATTGGCTTCAACACTAGGTGGACATAAATTGATCTTACAAGAAGAGTCAATTTGGTCATAAATAGGATTAACTAGTGTATCCACACTCACAACATGTACATCATCAAAAAGAGGAAACGAATCATTAGACTCATAAGTAAGTAAGCCACTACTCACACTCAATGGGCTACTAGCCACACAATTCTCATTTTCACGCATAAAAGTGTAAGAGTTAGCTATTTTACCTTGCAGATCACATGAGCTATAGTCTTCATCTTGACGTGTGTCCGGGCAGACCACTTGCTCCCTTAGACCTGCCATATGATCCAATCTTTCATTCACCATAGCCATGTCTCGGGAAATAGTGTCAAGGTAGGCCAAAATGATATTGGTGACATTGTTGTCCATGGTTTGAGAGGTGGAAGCCTTGGGTTCCATTGCAATTGTACCTAAAACAAACAAAGAAACAAACCTACAAAATGAACAAACAAGATTAGTAGTAAAATCTCCTCACTAACACTCGTAGACACTCACTTTTGTGATTCTCACAATTGGAGCGACGAATATTGAAAGTTGCTTATACTCCGGTAGTCAATAAGATGCCAATTCTACTTAGCGGCCATAATAGATTCTTGTTTGATCAACTCAAGACACAAAATAGAAAATTCTACTTACGAATTTGAAACAAAGAAGTTCAACAAATCAAAACGAGAAAAGCACACAAAGAACGAAAACACAAAAAAAAAGCGGACTCAAACAACTAATACACAATCTAGTAGGTGATTACTAGTTGCTAATTAGTACTAGACTCAAGAAATGAAACTAAGGAAATAAAGAAAAGAAACTTAGAAATATGAAATTTTGAGGCTAAGGTTATTTTTGAAGGGTGATGATGTGGCACTTTGATGACGTGGCAGTTTGCAATTTGAATTGGTCAAATTTTAATTTGGAATGGTGAAAATCAGCTTTGGGAGGGAAACAACAAGACTTGGAGCCTTTTTTTTTTTAAATTTAAAAAAGGTTTGACTTCCTTGCACCCTTTTGGCAAGACACCTTTTTGAAAGGTTGTTGGCTCTTTCCTCTTTTGTTAGTCTTGGAATAAGCTTTTACTCCCTTTTAGTAAACAAGACTTTTGAAAGCCCTTTTGTCCTCTTTCCTTTTTGGATGTCTTGGGATTGTGTCTTTCAAGACAAACACAAAACCACACTCCTTTATTCACCCTTTTAGATCAAACCACTCCCTTTTGAATGTTCTTTCTCAACAATACATGAACAACAACAACAAGAATATTCAAGAATGGAAACCAACCCAAATGAGCTCCAAATTGAATGATTTTTATTTCTTTTAGCTCACGTTGAACTCCACAACAACAACATGTTTCAAACCCACATCCTCAACAACAAACATCAACAACACAATTTCAAGCCATCAATCCTCAAAAAACAGCAACCATCAAAGTTCAAGAACAACTCAGAATGACTCAAAATTCGGATCTTGACTCTTTTAGTGTTAATGAAGAAGAGGCTAACACTAGAAACAACCAAAACACATAAAAATCTCCTAAATCTAATATACAAATTTCGGCCTAGACACCAAAAATGGGACAAAATATTTCTCTTTTGAATTTTAGTTTTTCAACACCTTTTTTTATGATTTTCGAGTTAACAAACCCAAGATTGATTTTGTAGGAACGAAATCAATCCTTGCTCTGATACCAAATGATACGAATCAGTCCACCAAGATGCCAAAACAGTCCATAAAACGTGAGAAGAACAAACAACACAAAGGGATACAAGATGACAAACACAAAAACACACGGATTTGCAAAATAATAAAAGGATAGATAGTGAGACCAAGATTATTACAAGATTAAGAACCAAGTATATTTCAACATTAACCCCTAATGAATGTAATAATCAAAACCACACTCTTACGGTGACCGTCAAGGTAATCAACTCACATCAAGATCCACCGTTTCCAAGCAAAGAACATTATTGGTTTTTCCAAGCCCTATACTAAGGATGACTTTTTCAAGTCCTAACTAAGACTATACTAAGGTGGCCTACTCTCAAGAGAGAGGATTTCAAGTGTTTCAATCTTTCATCTTTCATAAACTAAAGTGAAAAGACCTAAAAGAGACTTTATATAGCCTTATTACATAATGGAACACAAAATGACTCCAATACCCTTAATGAGGTGGAGAGGCCATGGAGTGTTACTTGGACAAGGCTAAGCGACCAAAATGCCCTTAATGAAGGGCCCAAAACCGTGAGTCCTCAATCTTCAATGCTCCAAGCAATCTTCCACACGCGGGATTGCTCTTTGGTGTACTCTAATCGGCCCCTCCATGTAGGATCCCATGTCCTCAATACGACCAAAGCTTGATGCCCCACGTACTGACTTCGAATGATGTCATCGAAAGCTAAGGCGGCCATTTGACTTGTATCATTGCTGTTGTTGTCTACTTATAGAGTTGCTCCAGAAGGTTTCTTTTGGGCATATAAAGCTAAGGCAAGGTGATCCTCTTTTCCCTATCCTAATTTAGCAAGTTTTGGTAGAATCAGTACTTGTTCTTCCAGTATTTCGGAAGGTGTAGTATTTAAACCTGGTCGAAGGTATGCTTCCGTTAATTTCAGATTGAGTTTACGATGGCGGTTATTTTTGTCAATTTCTACCAAATTTTCCACAGCACACGACACTACTATATTTTTTTTTCTAGAAAATTTCTGTGAAGCGCATTGTCTTACTCAAACATCCGTTGTTTATATTAATGCACCCATCCACAGGTTCGATGTGGATCTTGATCGTCTACCGGTCCTTCTCTCTGAAATCTAGTCCCGTCATGCCAGCAGTATAAGTACAATATTGTTGTGGAAAGTCCTTTTTTTGACTAGTTTGGAGTTTGCAATTGATCCTGAGCAAATGATGACTAATCAATTAGCCTAGTCCAAAGCTCTAACAAAACTTACATTACTCACTACCACTATATAGATCCTAATAGTTGGTTGCTTGTTCCAAAATATCACCATTGTTCGAGTACGAAAGGGAACAACTAATTGCTGAGGTGTGTTTTGATAATAGTTGGTGTTAGATAGGAGCACAACTGATAGATACTTCATGTATGAAACTCAAAAACCAGGATATTTTAGGTGTGTTTTTGACTCTCCACTCCTAAAGAAAGAGATAAATTGTAGCAGTTGCTTGCTTGTTCCGAAATAACAAACAACTTTTATCCGAGCATAAAATTATTTTTGTATCATAATATCTCTCAAACATGTCATAAAGGGCATAATGTATTTCCAAAAAAAGAAAAAATGCACAACGCACAGAACAATATATACACTCTACCATCCCATATTTATTACCAATTTTTTTCTCTAAAAAGGATAAAGAACATCTAACTGCGGAACACTATAACAAATTCTGAAAAAATACTACACAAAGCGTATAACTTAAGTTCTAAACCTTTGAAAAGCGAATAAGGATGGGATAAATAAGTGTACTTTGGTCGACAAGCTTTCATTAATTAAATGAGCCAAATAGACAAAAATTAAAGACCATTAGATCTTTAGTGCGCAAGGCATAATAGATAAGCATGTCCTTTAACATTGCTTCAACTTGTACCTATGCCCTCTAACTTTGGGTTGCACCTATGCCCTTTAACTTTGGGCGTGCACAAGTAGACAGTTAAACTTGTATAAAGTTGAATAAATAGATATACGCGTCCTATGTGGCGCCTACCTGGCCAATTTGCGCCCTACTATTATTATACACATGTCTTTACTTATTCAACTTTATCCAAGTCTCCTTGCTCATGGATGCAAGTTGAAGTTTATCCACCCGAAAATAGGATAATCCACTCAAAAACTTCAAGTAAAGCATTCCAACTAGTTCCAAATTCTAGTTCTAGTAAAATACTGTCTACTTCCATAAACAACGCTTGTTTCTTTTTTACCTTTCAACAATGGTGAACTGGGCAGAGTTGCCCTTCGATCTCATTGCTCAGATTGCAAAGCCTGTTAATGTGATTGAAGACTTCATTGCGTTTTGTGCTGTTTGTACCTCTTGGAACATCGCCGCTACAAGGGAAAATTTCGATGTACTTTCACCGCAACTTCCGTGCTAATGCTGGAGGACAAAGATGACGATTATCGAGAATTCTACTCTCTTTCCAAGAAGAAAGTTTCACGCATTTTTCTCCCGGAAGCTAGAAGACGAGCGTCACAAGGATGGCTGTGTACCGTGGAAAAGAATACTGGAGAGATGAACTTGTTGCATCCTTTCACCCGTACCCAAATTCAACTTCCTACGGAAAAAGCCTTATGGGATTTACAGGGTTACGAAGCAGGACGCGATACATTGGACTTTATGGAAAAACTTGTTTTATCAGCCAGTCCTGTTACATCTGATTATGTACTTGTGGTTTACTATTTTAGAGATAGTGAGTATTTGGCTTTTTGGCGACATGGAGACCTCAACTGGACTAAAATTGACATTGCCATTAGAAGTGAAATCGAAGCTATCAATTATTACCAAGGTCAATTTTATTATGTGACGTTGTGTGGTGAAGTTTGGGTTTTCGATGTTACAGGGCCTCACTTTCTTTTTAAGCTGGAGTTTGATATATGGTATGAGAGCTCAGAGTTGTACCTATTCGAGCTATCCGGTGCACTATTACTTGTTTCCCGAATTGTCCATGGAGGAACGAATATAAGACCTTTAAATTTGAAGTGTTTGAATTAGATGTAATCAAGCGTGCATCAAAGGAGGAGATTAAAACCTTGGGAAATTCAGCTATTTTTTGGGACAGTGAGGCACCAATTTCCGACACCTCTAAGTTTAAAGGAGTCAAGCCTAATCATATATATTTTGGTGATGATTCGCATAGAGTGTTTTTTAACGGGAGGGGTGGAAGCGATAAGGGAATATACAATCTTGAAGATGGAAAAATTGGATCATTTTTTCCCGAATTATCCCCAAGTCCTATTGGCCCGACTTGGATTGCACCATCATTCTGATTGTTAATCTGATCGCGCTCACCTCCATGTCGGTTCAGATCATTAGGAGTAACTGTCTCGATCTTTCTATAGCTTTGCCATTTATTATTATTTTTGGGTGAATGTCGTTGTATTTGATCAATTTCTCTAGACGATTCAGGTTTATGATATTCAATTCGCAAGTAGTTATGGTAGTTTGACTTGGCACAATCTTGAATAAGATAAAGACTTTTGTAAGTTATGGTATTAAATATTGCAATAACATTTGTGTGTAAATTTTGAAATTTGTTGTCTTAAATAAGTCATAACATGCAACTGTTACTTCAGTACAAAATTATCTTCATTTGATCCTCAAATATATCTCGGATCAATGAACTTCAGTACAGATTATATATTATTTGCAAACACTATGATTTATGCTCTTTTTTTTGTTGCTTCCTTTCCTTAAATTCAATGTTTTTACCAAAAAGTCTAATAATTGCGGTCATGGTTGTATAATTGTGTTTTTTCCTTACGTAAAACCCTAATTTGCATATTATTTAAGGAAGGCAAAATTGTTCAATGTGTTTTAATGAATTTAAGTTGGTGCACCGTCTCTGTTCTACCAGGTCATCCATTTCTCAAGTAAAAATATAAAAATGGATGGATGACCTGCTACAACGGGTAAAAGTCACCTGATCGGTGTAAAAAAAACAACAACACCACGGTACACTGACCAAACTTAAACTCATGTTTTAATTCGTATTTTGAGCGAATTGGGAAAGTTATTATTATGGTAAATTTCTACTTTTTAGTCTAAATCCCATGCAAATTAGGACTCCTATCACTTTTTTCATTGTAATTTCGACACATGTATGTCATGCATTTATTGGTTTGACGTAAACGCTAAGTCGTCACGAGTTGAAGTCCTAATTATAAATAAAGGTTTAACTTTTGTACTTGCTCTAGAAATTAACCATGCACATTCTTTCTATGGGGAATTGGGCAGAATTAAACGTTTTAAATTGCTGAAAGATTTCATTCCTTTTTGTTCTGTTTGTACCTCATGGAGAATTGCTGGTACAAAGGAAGTTTATAAAGTGCCTTTGGAGCCCCAAGTTCCGTTACTGATGCTCGCTGATAAAGATGATGATTATCGAGAATTTTACTCTCTTTTAGACGGGGAAGTTTCAAGCATATTCCTCCCCGAAGCTAGAAAGGCGGAATGTTATTCAACAAAGGGATGGCTCTGCACCATGGCATATACTATTAACGGAGAGATGAATTTGTTGCATCCTTTTTCTCGTACCGAAATTCCACTTCCTCCTGAAAAGAACTTATGGGCTTTACAGGGTTACGGACCAGTTGAAGAGAGAGGTACCTCTCACTCCGTGGAGAAGGCTATCTTATCAGCCAGTCCTTCTGTTACATCAGATTATGTGTTGTTGGTCGCCTATTATGCAGGTGTTCATAATTTAGCTTTCTGGAGACCTCAACTGGAATCCCGTTGACAAAAAATGGGGTGCATTCTCCGATATCAACTATTATGATGGTAGATTTTATGGGGTCGGTTATAGTGGCGAAGTTTGGGTTTTTGACATTCCAGGGCCTAACGACCCTCAGCCAATTGTTTAAACACCCCGGAACCGAGTTCTACCTAGTCGAGGTATCCAGTGCATTGTTACTTGTTGCCCGATTTTCCCATGGAGACTCGAGCGCGACTTTTAAATTTAAAGTGGTGGAACTAGACGTAATCAAAGGCGACTTCAAGAAGATCAAAACTTTGAGAGATTCAGCAATTTTCTTGGAAAGTAATTCAGTAATTTCCATTGATGCCTCTAAGTTTACTGGAATCGAGCCTAATCACATATATTTTACTGATGATTGGTGCATTGATTATCACTACTTGGAAGGTGGTGGTGGAAGAGACATGGAAGCTTACAATCTTAAAGACGGAAAAATTAAATCTTTTTATCATGGATTGTCACTAAGTCGTATTAGTCCACCAACTTGGGTAACACCATTATTCTTTCCAACAAAAAGTTGATTGATCTCTTTATTCTTTACTTATTTTATTCTTTGTAATGTTAGTTGATGGATGATGTTTGGATGCTAAGCTTTTAATTAATTCTAAATTTGCTTTCTCTGGATTTTAACTTCTAAGTACATTTTCGTATCAAAGTACTTTACAAATTATACCTAAATATGACTCCAAGCATATTAAACCAGAAAAACTTTATTTCCACACGTTGAACTAAATATCTTTAAGAGGAAATTGGAACATATAATATAATGCACGATGAAGGGAGCAAAGCAGGCACAAGCACTCGAGATTGTAGTGGTCTAGTATAAAAAAATCAAACGGAGGCATTAAATTTTTATAAAGTCTACTTTTTAAATTTCTTTAAATGCAAAACTGTTGATTATTTTTTATAATCATTTCTTCTGATGATTATTTTTTCAATCAATAATATAACAAATGCCGAAATACGTATAAGACAAGTAAAGATAAACATAGAGCGTACCTAATTATTGTATATGTTTACAATTTATTCAAATAACTTGAATTTATTTTTTTTAAAAAAAACAATTTTTAATATTCCTCGTTTGTTTTTACTTATCATTATTTCGCTTCTCGAGGTCAATTTGCACAAATTTCAACAAATATTTTAATATGTATTTTTTCATCATATTAATATGAGAAAAATTTCTACTTATACTCCCTCCGTTAACTTTTATTTATCACTAATTTTCTAATTAAAATTCTATTTTTAATTATTATTTTTGACATATCAATAGAAAATAATTCTTTCTTCTGTTTTATCCTTAACATTAATTATTATTTTTGTGGCTTATGAACCAACAGAATTAGTTGAATAACAGAAAATGGAGAGGCGGCAACGGCAACGGCAACAGCAACAGCGCCGGCATGGGCTTTTGTCTAATACGCCTAACTTCAGAGTTTTCACTTCAAGAAAAGTATTCAGATCTCTCCTTATTGTCCTCGCTCTCATCGCCATTCTCCCTCCTATTTACTTCCATTTTCGTCTCCGATCATTCCATCAGGTATATCTATCTATCTATCTTCTTGCTCTGTTAAAGTCTCGTATTGTTGGGGAATGAATTGACCATCTGTTTATCTGGATTTGGGCAATACGAGTTAGACTCGATAGATGTTAAATGGGCGGGTTGAGCTGAATTTGAACAGATCAAAATGGGTTAAAGTTCATATATGGGTGAGGGATGTTAAATGGGCGGGTTGAGCTGAATTTGAACAGATCAAAATGGGTTAAGTTCATATATGGGTGAGAGATGTTAAATGGACGGTTGAGCTGAATTTGACCAGATCAAAATGGGTTAAATTAATATATGGCTGAGAGATGCTAAATGGACGGGTTGAGCTGAATTTGAACGAGTCAAAATGAGGTTAAGTTAATAAATGGGTGAGTTATTGATCCTTCCCAAAACTATTTGAGCTGAAATAAGTTAAAATGGGGTCATGACCCAACTCATCCAGTTCTTACTAAGTTTTAATTGCGATTTTTGTTCTTTTATAAATTTTTAGTGCCTGATAAATTTTTTTCTGTGTACTATGGCTATATATAACCTATCAAATTTTAAAAAATGTCTTTTTAAAAATATTTTGATGAAATTTGTCATGAGTTAATTTAGGCTACATATCGACCCAATTTTTAATGAGCCGAATTGGGTTGAGCTAATTAATGGGCAGGTTGATAACTCATCCAAACTTGAACGGGCCGGGTGGGTTGGGTTTGATTTTGCCACCCATAGGAAATTATGCCTAATGTCTCTCAAAGTGTCTGGTCTTAAATTTTTGTCATAGCTTAGTAAGTTCTGACGTTTGCCTGTAAGGTAGAACTTGTGATCATTTGAACATGTTCACTGTCTTGGAATATCTAAGTTCTAGTGTTTGTTTGGAAGGCAAAACTTCTGGTCAAATGAGCAGGTTCACTGTCTCGAACATTTGCCTATAATGCAAAATGTGTGGTCTATTGAGCAGGTTCACTATCTTAAAATGTTCTGAACGTTTGTCTTAAGGTCAAATTAGAACTTATGTCTTATGGACAACATATCTATGTTCTAATTTTTGCCTATAAGGCATGACTTCTGTTTGTGCAGGTTGATTGTCTTGAAATATCCTGAACGTCTGTCTTATAGGCAAAATTTGGAGGGGGGGGATATACTGAACTTGACCCATATGCCAGCTGCATCCCGTTCCATGCTCAAACTAGGCCTAGGTGGGTGGGTGGGTTTGCGTGTGTGTGTGTGTGTTAAAGTCCCACATTGGTTGGAGAATGGATTGGCAGTTTGTTTATATGGACTTGGGCATTCCTCCACTTATGAGCTGACTTTTGAGGTTGAGCTAGGCTTAGCCGTCATATCTTTGCACTTTCTAATGGAGTATCATTTTTGGGTATGCATTTTTGTTCCCTAACCTTTGAGAGGACTATTTCAAACATAATTGTGCAGATGCAATCACAGAAATGCAGTTGGCTGCGCAGTCTTCCTCTGGTCTGTGCTCATGGTGGTGATTCGTCCAAAGCCTTCCCCAACACTGTATGCATTTCTGTCACTGCATCTTTGTTGGTTGAAAAATTATTCGTTATTTGGAAGGGATTCTGATAATCTTACTGCTCATGTAGATGACTGCATACCAAATTGCTCTTGATTCTCAGGCTGACTGCATTGAAGTTGATGTTTCTCGTTCTTCAGATGGTGTATTGTTTGCCCTCCATGACCGGTATGTGGCCTTAAGACTTAGCAACATGACTACACCTAAAGGTTTGTCTCTTAGAAGGATGACCTGTCAAATCACAAATGCTTTCCGAAATAAGTATTGCTACTATAAATATTTATGTTATGCTGGGAGAAAACTCTCATGATGAAAACAAACGATCTAATTTCCAGGAATTCGCATGAGAAACAAAGTTTGAAGTAAGTAAAAGAATGTCTGTGAATGTGAAGTTGTGTAGGACAAACATTCTGGGCCGTGTTGGAGGCCCATTAAGTTGTTACTTTCTACAACATATTAAAATCGAGCTTCATTGTTCTCTGCTTGAAATACATTTTTGCTCTAGATTTACCTTATATATGTTGGCTCAAAGCTGGCTATACAACCTAAGATTTGGTTCAGCCTTTAGAGCCTTCCCACAAGAAGATAAGATGGGACATTTTACGACATTCATTTGGAATTTCATGATAACAACTGTTTCACTTTTAGTTGTCTGGAGCATTGATTTTCACATGTCGCAGGCAGGGAGTTGCAACGGATAACTGGGAGCAATAATTCTAAAGTTTCATATCTAAGCTCAAAGGAGGTGGGAACTGATAAGTTTAATTTTTTATCGACTGTAGTAAATAGTAGATCGTCATTTTTCCATGCATTCAAATATTTGATTTACTATCACCTCGTAAATTGATAGCTCTATTGCATTTTTTATTTTGCTTCCGTCCAACAAGCTGGCATAATCACAGGTCATATTAGAGTAGTATGTTGAATGAGATCATCCTTATTCTGTATTTGTAGATTAAAGAGCTAGATGCAGTTCGTCAGCTTAAGTTGGAACATCATGATCTAACTGTTCCTACTCTTGAAGATGCATTAAAGGTACTCGGAAGACCCAAGCTTGAATAGTGTTCTCTCGGTTCATGCCCCTTCTTTCATTCTCCTGTCTCAAGAAATAAAAGTCACTATTTTTTCTCCCCCTAGCGTGTAATATTTGTAGCAGCTATTAGAGATGTTCACATTGTTGATTGAATTTTATTTTTTTTAACAATATAATAACTGCATTAAATTCCTTCTGTTGTTTCCAGAAAAAAACTTTTTTATTATTTGTTTAATAACTTGGCTTTCATTTCCTTTAGTTGATATCAGGTTCTGCCCGACGAGTAATTCTTGATGCAAAGGTTGGCCCCCCATTGTATGAGAAAGAGTTTGCGAAGGATCTTCTTTCTGTTGTAAGTCTATAGGTCTCATTCTTCCAAATAGTTACCGTACTGGCCTAAATGTTTGCTTGAACATGTATGGTATGGTTTTTCTTGTTGGTGAAAGACATTAGCCTATGTTAACAAAATAGATCTTGAGCCTATATCAACCCCCAAAAGCTAAGCTCAAGAGGTGAGGATTATGGCTAACATATAAACACACACCCATCCCTTTTTACTGATGATGTGGGACTCCTCACTTTGATCCCGTGTTATGGGTCTTGGGCCTAACTTAACCCCAAAAGCTAGCTTTAGAGGTAAGGATTGCCCAAGACATATAAAGACACCACCCATCCCTTTTACTCTCGATATGGTACTCTTCACAGCCTAGTTGTGAATATATTTAAGACAGAGAGTTGCAAACAGCTATTAAACCCAAAGAAGTTCATTTCCACTTCACTTTTTTATTCTTCTGTTTTTCTCTTTTCTTTTGAGCTTTGAAAGAAGTTCATTTTAATTTTTTCTGTAGGAGCTGCTGATTGAGACATGTAATATGGTCTGTGTTATGACCTTTTACGTGAGAGTAGGAGAAATTTAATACTTTTCTTATGGATGCCATCCCACTAGAAAGTCAACATATTTGGCTAGTCACCATGCATGATCAGCTTCTTGTAACTGGGAGTTAATTAACATTCTGTCAAGAAAGAACACTCACAAGCGGAAGTTCAATATCTTGTCTTTCTTTTAGCCTGTTGATACAACATGGAAATGTATATGCTGTAGATAGCTTTTTAGATTTTCTCAGTAATCTGTCAGACTAGAGTAGGTAGGAACTGAGTTTTTGGGAAGGTTCCTGGAATATGGAAAATGAAATACTTGTAAGGATCCTGATCTAACCATCGCACAATCTTTGTCACACTTTATTTATATAAACTGCTCACTTAATTTTCAGAAAGCGTTAGTAACAGCTATTACATGCTTAAACTGGAGTTATTGGTGACAGATTAAAGGATGGTGTATGCCACCGACCATGTTGTCTAGAATTGCAACTTAAATGTATGTGTTTTTTTGACATTATTGAGGCTTGTGCCAGTGCTCTCACTCTCTTACCGAACTTTTACAGGTTGACAATACAGGATGTAGGAATTGTCTTGTATGGGCTAAAAGTGACAGTTTTTCAAGAGACGTAATGAAACTGTCATCAGATGTTATGGTAATATCCAGTTTTTTTCTTCTGTTCTGAAGTGCACAACCTCTCAGTTCCTTGCATGTCAGACAATGCGAGGAACAAGTTCCATGAGTTTCTAAGCTTCTTTTGAGTGTGTGCTGTGGTTCCTATCTGTGTAACTTATACTAATCAGACACTTTTTTGCATGGTGTCTATTGCCATTTCTCAAAATTGTACTCTCTCCATTCCAAATTAAGTGTCTTATGTGGTTGGACATGACTATTAAGGACAAATTGGATTTAATGTCTTAGTTGAATGGAAAGAGGGGAGGGGGGTTTCCAAAAGGTAAAGTTGATTTTTTGAAAAAATTGAGTACTCTTAGAACAAAAGTGGGTCCCATAGTGTCTTTTCGATAATTGGATGAAGAAAAAGTATTGGCAATGACAGGAAAAGCCTCCATGAAACAGTGGCGAAGGCAGGAATTTGACGAAGAGTGTGCAAATTTGCTTCTCAGCTGCGTTATGGGTGTGCAAAATTAAATACACACTCATAGTAGTTAACATTTAGCCTATATGCACAACATAATTTTCCGACGAAGGTTGTGCACCTCACCACCCTTTGATATAGGTGGCTCCGCCCATGCCATGAAAATGAGTTGATTTTGGGACAACTGGAAATAGAAATTAAGACACTATATTTGGGACAGAGTACCACTTTGGCTGACCTAAAGCTTAAAACTAGGACAGGTTTGCGAACTCTTGTGATTATAAACTTGCAGGCTCTAGTGTTATTCCTATATATTCCGTTCTAGATAAGTTGCAACTGATTTTAGTTTGTTTTATGTGAGGGTGATGTGTGGTATTTCTGTAGGTAGGTTACATTGTCATGATAGACCCTTCAACAGGAACTAGAATGAAGTTATTAAGACTGAGAGGTGCTGCAGTTGTTGGTGTTTACCATCCTTTAATTGATGAGAACCTCATGAAGATTCTCCGGGGGTATGACATCAATTAGTTTCTTGTTCCATAGATGCATCATAACAACACTTACTAATGTTGCACAAGTGTAGTTATCTAACCTTGTGATTTATACTTTTCTTAATTGCAACAGGAGGAATAAAAAGGTTTATGCATGGACTGTTGATGATGAGGACTCGATGAAGAAAATGTTATTTGAGCGGGTGGATGCTATTGTTACAAGCAATCCATCTTTACTTCAACGCCTTATGCAAGACGTGAGGACACAATGCCTCGAGGAAGGTTTTTCTTTGTCTCCTTGAGGACAAGTTATATCTGTCGAGAAATAGATAAACCAAAAAGAAAACTTGGGTTCTGCAAGTTAATAAATGGGAAAAGTAAACCAAGCAGTGCAAGCGGGAGGAGGCCTCAGTTTTACATATGCAATAAATTATTTGTTTAAATAGTTGGTTTTAGAAGACAAAGAAGAAGGGCCACGGGATAACAACACCAATCAGCTAAAGGATACAACATTAAAGTGTTTTTTTTTTCTCGCATCATCATCTTTACACGCTGGAGCAGCGCCACATTTGACAGCTACGTGTGGATCGATGCTGAAATGCATTGCAGGATTGAAGCTTCAGGAGGGATTGCCGATAGCTATTGTTAAAAGGGCATCATGAAATGTTAATTCTAGACTATTCACAGGCTAGCAACCTGAAACTCACAAATGAAGAAGGTTGGCTTTACTACAAGTTTCTGACGGAGATTATTCTTGTACTACTATATTGTTTAAGCAAATTATGCCAGTTCTTGGTAAACTATGCCACTGATTTCTAGTTCATAGATATATTATGAAGGACATTTCTTGTCTATCTGGTCCTCTCTCAATCCTAAATTAGAAGATGAACAGCTTTTTCTGGCAAGGATTTAACCTATAATAGCAGTGTTTATTGGAAAAACTTGTTCTCGACCCTAAAGTTACTAAGACTCGAGCTCTCTTAATTATAATGTTACTCTGTTCCATCACTGGAAGGTCTATTGCGAACATCCTTTTTACCTCACTTTTGAGGTAGTGGTACATACTGCGTCCACTCTATCCTCCCCAGATCCCACTGTTTTGGGAATACGCTGGGTATGTTATTAAATTTCATCACTGAAAGCTGGAAGGAGATAGAATGTAAGGAGGGAATCAAATGAAGGAGTTAAAACATGCAAACTATATATGAGAAACCTCAATCATCTATTAAACAGGACAATAAGCTATTACATTGAAGGAGAATAAATAGATTAAAGTAAAAATAAAAATTCAACAAACAATAAATTAGCAATCACATTATATGTGATGGCATAACCCAAGTTGGCGGACTAATAGGACTTAGTGACAATTCAGGATAAATAGATTCAATTTTTCCATCTTCAAGATTGTAAGCTCCCATATTTCTTCCACCACCACCTTCCAAGAAGTGAAATCTCTCATACCAATCATTAGTAAAATATATGTGATTAGGCTTGATTCCAATAAAGTTAGAGGAGGCAACGGCACAGGCTCCACTATTGAAGCCCAAAAAAATTGCTGAACCACCTAAGGTTTTAATCTCCTCCTCCTCCTCCTTTAATTACATCTAATTCAAAGACTTTGAATTTAAAGGTCTTATGTCCACCCTTTGGACCAACTGAACAATGGGCATATCGCGTAACAAATAATAGCGAATCAGATAGCTCGACTCTGAAGGCTTACGAAACATTTTACCTTTGGACCAATAAAGCAAGCGTGGCTCTACAATTGGCTTGGGTGTGCTAGCCCCTGGAACTTCAAAACCCCAGATTTCACCCCTCAATGTAACATAATAAAAACGACCCTTATAATAATTTATACCCGTGGCAGGACCGAAATTGTCATTCTCCAATGGAGATCTCCGGGTCGCCAAAAAGCCAAACCATTAGAACATACGTAATCTGACGTAACGGAAGGATTGACGGATAATACAACTTTGTGTATGCAGGTCCAGATCGGTTCTTCTTCGAGACCCTGGGAAGCCATCAAGTCTTTTTGCGAAGGAAGTGGAACGGCACGAAAAGCAATGAAATCTTCAATCACGTTAACACGAATTGCAATAAGAGCAAGGACCTTGATAGGCAAATCTGCCCAGCCTGCCATAGCTTTGAAAGAAAAGGATTCTACGGCAAAGAAAAAAGAACTTAAGGACATGTATAGAGACGTGCAAATTATATTCCTATTCAGACAAGGATTTTGACAAACACAAACATATTCCTATATTGACAAGGATTAGCTACGACTTCATAATTCCTCTAGGTCTATCATGTGTTGGTTTGAGGTATTACTTAATTCCGAGATTATTCCATTCAATTTTTTCATCTTCAAGATTGTAAGTACCCATCTCTCTCTACCACCATTACCACATTCAGAGTATTTGAATGTTGAAATGGTCTCGGGATTAACTAATAGCTCAATCCAAACATAGGATAAAATTAATCCCCAAATTTGATCCAGGGATTAAAATTTGTTCCAATATTTTCTGTTTTGATCATGTACTAGCAATCGAACTGAAGTAGAATCTTTGGTTAGCTAGCTTTGGGCCAAAAGCTCACGAATTTATTTTTGGGCACCTCTCGAAAGGCCTCATACTAATGGATTTGGGTGAAACTTTAAATATTGGACATGCTTCCTCTATTTCTCCGGTGTGGTATTGCTTTACTTCCCAACGACCAGTTTGTTGGGTAAACCCGGAATAACAACAATAATTGTGGCAGAATAATAGGAAAAATAAATGAAAATAATGACACTAGAATCCACAACCCAACTTGACTCATCACAAGCAACATTTATTAGATTTGCATCAAGGACAACTACAAGATCTTTGGTGGTAACGGTGACTACGCAATTTTTATTGTCGTATTCTTTCTTTTTCTCCTTGTCTCTTTTCTCCTTCTTCAACTTCCAGCAAAATTTCTTTGAATGCCCTTTTAACCCACAATGGTGGGACTCAATATTTTTAGATTTGTTTCTGGATTTGCTTCTATGGTGTTCATTATTTTGAGCACCATGATTCTTTCTTCTCCCCTTAGCGCCAGTCACTAAGACATCAGATGAAGTGGAACCTTGAGACTTTCGTCTCATCTCTTCATTGAGAAAGCTGTTCTTGGCAAATCCATAGAGATCATGCCATCAGGAACAGAATTTGATAAAGAAGTTCTAAATGTTTCCCATGAGTCTGGTAGAGAACCAAGTAGAAGCAAGCCTTGCATTTCTTCATCAAATTTAATGCCTATCCCCTGAAAGTTGTTCAGGTGATTTGTCATCGGAGAACCATTATGGTATTTTAACCCCAACATTTGTTTTATCAAGAATATTTCATTATTCCCGGTCTTTCGAGCATACAAACTTTCAAGATGCTCCCATAGGGACCGAGCATATGTCTCCCAAAAAATATGGTTCAACACGTTATCGTCAACTCACTGCCTGATAAAACTGCAAACCTGTTTGTGCATCAGGTTCCACTCTTCATCGATTTTATTTTTAGGTTTTACAGTGTCAGAGATCGGCTGATAAAAATTCTTGACATAGAGCAGATCTTCCATTTTTTTCTTCCAAATGGCAGAATTAACGCCATTTAAAGTAATCATTCTACTTGTGTTTGTAGACACCTAATTTTGTACCTCCCGAAGTCTAATTTTATTCATTTTTAGTTTACCTTACCATGTGTCCAACCCCATGTAATTATATCCCACAAAAATATAAAAATAAACAAAAAAAATACCTCTAACTAATTTATCTTATCCTAACAACCTACCCAATCAAAAACTTCCACCTACCCTAACTACCCATATGATACCCCCCTCCTTTTTCTTGTCCACAGAGAAAGAATATATTGGGGACCCACCAAAATTCCCACATGATAACAAATTCATGTCCATTATAAAAGAAAAATTCTAAGAGGAAAGGGGCTCATTCTTTGATCATCATCTTCTCCACAATAACAACAATCACAAAATAATCTTCCTCACAAAAAAAAAAAAAAATCGTGAACAGTAATCGTGAACAGTACCAGTGAACAGTACCGGTGAACAGTGACGGCGTGAAAAATGACGGTGAACGGGTCATTATTTATCGAGTTGGATTGTTGGTGTTAAGGTTCGGTTCGAGGTTTCCGGGTGCGGACTCTCTTTATTCGAATAACATTGAGTTTGAAAGCTTCAAATTTAAGGTTCAACTCTATCTCTTCTAATTTTACTTTACTATACGTGTTTGATTTGCCTGATGTGTGGTTAAATTTTGGTGACATTAATTTGGTGTTCGATTTCATTGAATAGATGGTTGTGGATTGTTGAGATGACTGTCTTGAATCGTTGGAATTTGGTATAAAAAATGGAATGTGGGGTTGGATGGTAGAAATTGATAAAGAATGAATATTGTTTTGATTTATTGTCGTTGGTTATTTGGAAGCAAATACAAGTGTTTGATTGGGTAGTATCATGATGCACCGATTGGTTTAGGCAAACGTAGTTTGGGTAGGCAAAGTTTATAATTTGTGATTTTATTGAACGTTTGAAATATTGTTTGAATGATTGAAATTTGGGTGAATGATTTGGTTTTCTCGTATTGAAAAAATGTATTTATTTAGCCGGGGAATGCCCCGAGATCACTTGTATTTATTCACCGAGGAATGCCCCGACGTATCATGTTGGCGGAAAATGATCGTGATGAAGGCCCGCGGCGTCGGGTAAGGCATTGGAGCTTAATCTAGAATTAGTTTAGACTAGGATTTATATTTTCGTATCTTTCTATTTTTGGACTGTATAATTGGACTGGACTTTATATTTTTGAATTGTTTTGTTTTGTTTATTGTTTGATTTTTTGGCGTGCTTTTGTGTGATTTGTACATTTCGTGATGCCAAAATAGTTGATACGCTCCACCAAGCGACCGTGGTCGAACCACGGGATCGAGGGGTGCCTAACACCTTTCCCTCGGTCAACAGAATTCCTTAGCCGGAGTCTCTGTTCGCAAACCAGTTTAAAGAGTCAAATGATTTTGAAAAGGATTTTTCAATGGTGACTTGGCACACTAGATTATGCCAAGTGGCGACTCTGAATAAAAAATGTAAATAATTCTTTTTTTCGAAACAAATTTTCATTTTTGTCACTTAAATAATAAAACCCTTTCGAACCTTAAAATATATCTTTTTTTGAAGTTGAAAAAAAGGGGTGTGACAGCTCTGGCGACTCTGCTGGGGACTATTTCAGAATTCGAGCTTATTGTTGGAGTCGTATCAGCTTTGTTTGGCATTATAAGTGTATAAGCATTGTTTGTGATTTTGTTTGTGTTATTGTTTTCACTTTTGTGCGTTTTTCGTGCTCTTTGTTTATAGTATTTATCCTATGTGTTACCGCTTTTATATCTGTCATCATGTGTCTACCCCCAGGCCTTCTTTCTGCAACAAGTCCGTAGTACACGTGTTGTACACGACCTCTAGTTGAGTCACCCTTATTTTAGGGGGGAGCCGTCGGTGTTATGGAGTAGGTGGAAAGCAAAGCAGCCACTATCGACCATACGCTTCCCCGAACAGTCTTGTTAGTGAACCACAACGTAGGTCAGCCTTTAGGTCATGCTTATTTGCATCATACTGAGACCTAGCGAGCCCACATGGCCATTTGTAGGAGACTCGCCTCTAAAGCATCCCTACGTGCTAACTGTTGCATCTTTCAGGGTAATGTGGTCATTTCACGGACTAATTTGAAAAAAAAAAATTGTTAGGAGTAAGGTGCGTAGGCAAGAACTTTTTCTGTTGAAAAAAATAGAAAAAAAAAAGTGAAGTGAGTCGAAAAGAAGAAAAAAAAAGAGTGTCGTAGCTTTTAGTGTTATTTATGACTTTTGTTCTTCACAATCCAAAAAGAAAAAAAAAAAGATTTTTACCTTTTGCACTCATTTCTCAAAAATGAAAATATCAAAAACATTTTTCCTTTGTCTCGTTTAGCATGCATTCACAATTCGAAAACTTCAAAAAGATTTTTCATTCATAGGAGTTTTTATAAAAGAAAAATGCAAAAATTGTAGGAGTTTTGTACATTTCACGAAAATACCAAAAGATTTTTTTTTCTTCGTAGTTGTTGGTGTCATTTTTAGCTGAAGTGTCTAATTAAAAATCCAAAAAAAAAAAGATTTTATTTGTTTGTCTTTGGTTGTGTCTCTTAAGGTAGGGTGCAATCCGTTATTTAATCATTAATTGTCCAACCTGGACGAACTACGCACCCCTGATTCTCCTCTCTCGGGAGTGAGATACGTAGGCAACCTATTTTAGGTTCGGGGATCTTATTTCAAAAATTCAAAAAAAGATTTTCTTCACTCTTCATTTAGAGTAGGTGTCTCATGTACATTTTTAAAAGAAAGCAAAAAAATATATTTTCCTTTAATAGGTTCAAGTTTCATTTTCGTATGAAATTTAAAATCGAAAATCAAAAAATATTTTCTTCGGTAACCATAGATTTCATGTTGTATAGGAATCTGAAAAATCCAAAAAAATATTTCTTCACTCTTCATTTAGAGTAGGTGTTTCATATACATCTCTAAAAAAACTCTACAAAAAGATTTTTCTTTAATAGTTTCAAGTTTCATTTTCCTATGAAATTCTAAATCGAAAACCCAAAAAGATTCTTCTTTGGTAATCATAGATTCCATTTTTGTATAGGGAGTTTAAACCTAAAAAAATGCAAAAAAGATTTTCATCAATTCTTTTGACACTTTGTTTCAAGAAAGAAAAAAGAGTTTAATTGGCCATTTTGGCAAAACTGCACGAACAACGCAAGATCTGATTCATGTACAACATGATACGTAAGCAACCTACTTTTGGGTTTGATCTAATTATTTTATTTCGTTGTTTTTCATTTTCCTCTTTTAAAGAAAAACAAAAGCCATAAAGAATGATAAAATAAAGGTAGATAACGTGAGGAAAAGAACAGATTTGATACGGAAAAAAAGAAGAAGAGAAGAATAAAAAATAGTAATAGGTGTACATAAAAATAAGTGTAGATAAAAATCGGGATGATGTTGAAATGACCTCGCTACCCTCAAAAGCTGGTAGAAATGAACATGAATTTAGGACAATTTTACCAATGTGACTCTCATGCTTGTTGTGTGCCCTAATCCTAACGGATGTCGTCTTTGATGAGCATGTTCTTTCAGATAACAGTGGTAGGTTTGCAGCATTCTGGCTAGTTACCCATACTTCACTAGATCCAAAGCAAAGCTCGCCATGGCTAACAGGGAGATTGAGAATTCGCTCATTGACTCGGATCAGGATCACAGGGTAGAAAGTTCTGAATACAATGATGAGGTAGTAAGGCTCAGGCAACAATTGATAGATTTACACCAGGCATGGGCCAGCGGAATGCCTTATCCTCCGCTCCCTGAAGGTCTTGGGAATATCTCTAATTGCCCACCGCTTTCTCAGGCACAATTCTCTGCTCCTACTGAGTCACCTGAGCACGCGCCAAGATTCACTTCGCGACATTATTATCCTGGCAATTCTGGTGTGCCCTTGGCAGTTCCCCAATCAAGACCAGCTGCTCAGCCAGCGCCACCGATCACACCGGTATTCGTGGCCCCACCACCACATGAAACTCCCATATATGCTGTGCGTCCCATAATGAGGCTTCCTCGGTCTTCCAGTGAGCCAGTACTGAAGGTTTCAGATGGTCAGTATTATGCTACGGAGCCTACTTTGCAATTGAATGAACCATATGGGTACACTCAGCTGCCTGAATTTCAATTTGATACGGAGAAACCTGTCGCAACGAGGAACAAGAAGTCATAGCGCGGAAGTTGAAAAGTTTAGAACAAGCTATGAGGAATTTACAAGGAATCAGAGATTATAGAAGTGTTTTCTATAAAGATCTGTCCATGTTCCCAGACATCAACCTGCCCCCCGGTTTTAAGATGCCTAAGTTCGAGAAGTATGCAGGGCACGGTGATCCTGTAGCACACTTGAGACGTTACTGCAACCAGTTGAGGGCTGCAGGAGGAAAGGAAGAACTACTCATGGCCTTCTTTGGCGAGAGTCTTTCAGATCTGGCTTCAGAATGGTTCATCGATCGGGATATCGATAAATGGAACAGTTGGGATGATTTGGCTTCTGAATTTGTTCAACATTTTCAATACAACATTGACTTGATTCCGGACGAAAAATCTTTGGTCAACATGAAGAAAAAGAGCACTGAAACTTTCAGAGAGTATGCGATTAGATGGCGTGAACAAGCTGCTAGGGTGAAGCCGCCAATGAAAGAAAGTAAGATAGTGGAGGCGTTTATTCAAGTGCAGGATGAAACATATTATCAACACTTGTTACCTGCATTAGGCAAGCCATTTATTGAGGTCCTCAAAATGGGGGAGATAATAGATGATGGAATTAAGACTGGTCGCATTATGAGTTTTGCAACATTAAAAGCGACTACTCAAGAAATTCATAAAGGCTTGGGAAGTATGGGAGGAAGGAAGCATGTGGAAGATGCATCTGCCATTGCAGTTGGACAGCAAGCATGGGCAAGAGGACTACACCATCGGGCTCAAACCCAAGATTATGCCCAAGCTCTACGGAATTTTTACCAAAATCCATTATATCCTATTCCCCCACCTCCATATCAAGTGTATAATGTGCAACCTTATGTTCAACCTCCATCTTACCCACAATGGCGTGCGCCAACTCTGCCAAGTCATCCTCCAACTTCACATACATACCGAAGCCCTTCTAGGCCTGGTTTTCAATTTAAGCCAAATAATGAAATGAGACAGAAGTCAAGAGATAACTTCACACCCATTGGAGAGTCGTATACAAGTTTATTCCAGAGATTGGTACAGCAGGACATGATCACCCCTCTCCTTGGGTATACTCCTGACCCACAGTCAAGAAGTTTTGATCCTAATGTACGATGTGCATATCATTCTGATGTTCAGGGTCACAGTATTGAAGATTATCGTGCTTTGAAAAGAGAAATTGAAAAGATGATTCAAGATAAATCAATCATGGTGCAGAACATTGATAGTGAGGAAAGCTCTAGTCATGCTGATATGCAAACCAGTGGCTAAGATGTCAGGCTGAGCAATTGAGAAGTCACCCTCTCTCCCTACTAGAAAGAGGTCTGGTAGCTTGTTTTGTTTTATTTTCTACTATCCGAACTATTTCAGGGTTGTAGTTCGGGATCTATCTTGTTTTGTCCTTTTGTTGTTTATGTTCAAACCCTTCTATCTTTTGTTTCAACTAAATGAAGTGTCCCATTTTTCTTCGGGTTTTAAATATGTGTTGTTTGTTTGTTTTCCTTACATAGTACATTTTGGGTTAACTCTAGTGATATGACATGCAGTGAAATGTTCAGCCAGATCTTAAAATCCAATTTAAGCATGAAATTTGAATCAGAGGGTTAAGTTAGAAAAAAGAGCATATGAGAAAATAGATAGAGTGCTGAGACATTTGGTAATAGGTTAAGGCAATTATTTTGAGAATCACAAAAAAAAATAAAAAAATAACTTGGCTATCGATCGAAAGACAGGTTCCAATTAGGTCAAATAGTGGACGTGTGATCCCTATATCAAGGTTAACAAGAAGATAATTAGCTCCGCAGAAGCATGAATCACTCGATGGAGGGATGCATAACAAAGGTAGAGTTGTATCTTTGACAAGTACATAAAAAGAGGTGAAACACATGTTCGAGGCAAGTTAGTGTTGTAAAACATGTCATAAGTGATATTGGTTGTGTACTTTCACATTTCATGCTATATACTTGCATTCTCAAGGATTGATATGATAAAGGCGTTTCATTCTGCTATCCAAACATTGTGTCATCCTTTGTTTACCCCATTTGAGCCTTAGTGTTATTTTCTTTCATACCCCTCTTTTGGAATCAAGATAGGGTAAGCAAAGTTCAAAGAATAGTGTCGAGTAAGAAGATAAAGTCAAAAGTTACAAAAAGAGACGAAAATATTTCCAAAAAAGAGTGCCAATAAAAAAAAAAAAAAGAGAAGGAGGATCGCAAAGTGAACAGAGCAAATAAAAAAAAAAAGAAAATCAGATCAAAGCAAAAGGACAAGCTGCCAGAACTACGCATGACCTGATTCTCCTCTCTCGGGGGTGAGATACGTAGGATGCCCTACTAAGGGCTCGGTCCAACCAAATAAATAATTTAGAATCACCCAGTCAAAAGAAACTGGGGCATGAGTTAGTCCTCATTGTTTGAGTCGATTCCAAAAGTTGTAAGTCCTAACCCACTTCAAGTGTCGTTTGGGCCTCACGCCATCTTTTCTTTCTAACCCTATCCAAAAGCCAAGTTACAACCAAAGAAAAGACTTTCAAATCAATCTTTGGGGATGTTAAGGCAAAGCATGCAAGGGATATGCTGATGTATTTGGGAACTACCTGTCTTCCTCAGACCAAGGAGTCAAGAGAGAAATAAAAATGAGAGAGTCTTATTGGTGAAAATCCTCACGGGCATCGTAAGGCGATGGTAAGTTGAGAGAGATAAAAAAGAGAGAGTCTTACTGGTGAAAAACCCTCACGGGCACCGTGAGACGATTGTAAGTTGGGAGAAATGAGAATAATAGAGTTTCATTAGTAAAAAACCTCACAGACACCATAAGACAAGGGTGAGCTGAGGGAAAGACCCTTCAAAACGTCACTAGCCGATGAGGCCTGAATGCAATTGGTCTAAGGAAACAACTCAGTTTCAAGGCCATTAACTCAGCAATAATTGGTAGAGAGGTTGGATGGAAAGATCAGTTAGCTTAATCTAAAAGGCATGGCATAATCAGTAGAGTTGATTGTCATTTTTAGAAAAATTGTCATTTCTTTGTTTCAAATGGGGACACTCATTGTCTTTTCTTTCTTCTCTTTATTTTATTTTGTTTTCTTGATTCAGTAGTCCAAATAAAAGTCATTGCCATTTTTTTATTTTTTATTTTTGTCTCTTGTTTTTGAGTCAAGTCCATATCAAAACAAGTGAGAAAAGAATTCAAAACTGGCCACCAACTTCTTCAATTGCACAATGCAAGACAAAGTCAGCATATGAAAGTGACATAATTGTGAACTTATGAAACACCAAGGTTTGAAGGATTTATATGAGAAGTATGACAAAGTAGAGATACTGTGGTTATTTTAGAGTCACTCTTAATGATCTGAGTTTGGGTCAATGACACGATAAAACAGGGGCAAATGTCAGCAATCTGAAACAAAATGAAGGGAATGAACACTAGAGCAAATGCCTGGAAAGCCAAATGCTGCAAACTACCACTAAGTTTTTTAACTGACAAATTTTCTTTGTTGAAACAGGGGCAAATTCGCTTCACTTAATTCTGCTACCATTGGAAATGCACATCCATGGGATTTTACTTTCTGCTCAGGACCCTCCTGAAAAATGGGATTTTACTTTCTGTTCAGGACCCTCCTGAAAAATGGGATTTTTTACTTTCTGTTCAGGACCCTCCTGAAAAATGGGATTTTACTTTCTGTTCAGGACCCTCCTGGAAAATGGGATTTTACTTTATGTTCAGGACCCTCCTGAAAAATGGGATTTTACTTTATGTTCAGGACCCTCCTGAAAATGGGATTTTACTTTCTGTTCAGGACCCTCCTGGAAAATGGGATTTTACTTTATGTTCAGGACCCTCCTGAAAATGGGATTTTACTTTATGCTCAGGACCCTCCTGAAAAATGGGATTTTACTTTCTGTTCAGGACCCTCCTGAAAAATGGAATTTTTTACTTTCTGTTCAGGACCCTCCTGAAAAATGGGATTTTACTTTTTGTTCAAGACCCTCCTGAAAAATGGGATTTTACTTTCTGTTCAGGACCCTCCTGTAAAATGCAATTTTACTTTATGTTCAGGACCCTCCTGAAAATGGGATTTTACTTTATGCTCAGGACCCTCCTGAAAAATGGGACTTTACTTTCTGTTCAGTACCCTCCTGAAAAATGGGATTTTACTTTCTGTTCAGGACCCTCCTGAAAAATGGGATTTTACTTTATGTTCAGGACCCTCCTGAAATGAGATTTTACTTTCTATTTGGGTAATCCCAGCAACAATTGTAAGGAGACGCACTTCCTTGTTCGGGTAATCCCAGTAACATTTGTAAGGAGACGCACTTCCTTGTTCGGGTAATCCTAACAACATTTGTAAGGAGACGCACTTTCTTGTTTGGGTAATTCCAACAACATTTGTAAGGAGACGCACTTCCTTGTTTGGGTAATTCTAGCAACATTTGTAAGGAGACGCACTTCCTTGTTCGGGTAATCCCAGCAACATTTGTAAGGAGACGCACTTCCTTGTTCGGGTAATTCCAGCAACATTTGTAAGGAGACGCACTTCCTTATTCGGGTAATCCCAGCAACATTTGTAAGGAGACGCACTTCCTTGTTTGAGCAATTCAAGAGACATTTGTGAGGAGACGCACTTTCTTGTTTGAGCAATTCAAGAGGCATTTGTAAGGAGACGCACTTCCTTGTTTGAGCAATTCAAGAAACATTTTGTGAAGAGACGCACTTCCTTGTTTGAGCAATTCAAGAGACATTTTGTGAGGAGACGCACATCCTTGTTTGAGTAATTCAAGAGACATTTGTAAGGAGATGCATTTCCTTATTTGAGTAATTCAAGCGGCATTGGTAAGGAGACGCACTTCCTTGTTTTGGTAATTCAAGCAGCATTGGTAAGGAAACGCACTTCCTCGTTTTGGTAATTCAAGCGACATTGGTAAGGAAACACACTTCTTTGTTTTGATAATTCAAGCAACATTGGCAAGGAGATGCACTTCCTTGATTGGGTAATTCGAATTTTGCTTTTTAGGTGATGCACTTTCTAACTTAAGTCTTGATTCCTAGAAGATGCACTTTCTAGTCGAGTTATTGCACTTAATCCTTAGGAGACGCATTTCCTTGCTAGTTTTCATTTTTAGGTGGCACACTTTTAACTTAAACTTGTATCTCTAGAAGACACACTTTCTAGTTAGAATCCCTCACTTTAATTCTTAGGAGATGCACTTCCTAGTCTTGGTTATTTAATTTTACTCTTAAGAGATGCATTTCTTAGTCAGAGTCTTGATTCATCATTGCAACATGCAAGTAGGTATGATGTGACTTTTCCAAAAAGTCTTCGGAGGATAAACTAAACTAAAAAAAAAAAAAACGAAATTTCTCTTTATAATAATATTCGTTTGGGGATAATTGTTTTTTTTAGTTTTGATGTGATTTCAGGAGCCCGCCTGCATAACAGGGTGAAGAAGTTGAAAGCATAGCAACAAAGTTATGAAATAGCAAGTCAGGAGCCCGCCTGAAGAACAGGGTGATGAAATAGCAAGTCAGGAGCCCGCCTGAAGAACAGGGTGATGGAATAGCAAATCAGGAGCCCGCCTGAAGAACAGGGTGATGAAATAGCAAGTCAGGAGCCCGCCTGGAGAATAGGGTGAAGAAACAAAAGAGTCAAGCAATAAAGTGAAGCAATTGAAAGTCAAGCAACAAGTTGAAAGAAATTGCAAGTCAGGAGCCCGCCTGAAGAATAGGGTGATGAAAGTCAAGTCAAGAACCAACAGAAGCTGTATAGATAGGATTTTTGCAATTTCATTTATGTTTTAACTTGTAATTTTCATTTTGATGTAATAACAGAGCCGCGGACCGGAACCTCGACGGAACCTCACTCGACTCTCCAACTCGGTATAGTCCACCTCTTCCAATCCTTTGAAATACCCGTGACATGATTCTCTCGTAACTTGGGTAGGTAGGATGTCTTAAGTCAAGACCCGGTTGTCCTTCTTCCTTCTGTTTCTTTCTTTGAATAATGGTCGGGTCAAAATTTGGTCTCGCTGTCTACTTCTTTGTCTGAAAACACTTTGTGTTTACATTCAAACGGGGCATGATGTAGACACCTAATTTTGTACCTCCCGAAGTCTAATTTTATTCATTTTTAGTTTACCTTACCATGTGTCCAACCCCATGTAATTATATCCCACAAAAATATAAAAATAAATAAAAAAAATACCTCTAACTAATTTATCTTATCCTAACAACCTACCCAATCAAAAGCTTCCACCTACCCTAACTACCCATATGATCCCCCCTCCTTTTTCTTGTCCACAAAGAAAGAATATATGGGGGACCCACCAAAATTCCCACATGATAACAAATCCATGCCCATTATAAAAGAAAAATTCTAAGAGGAAAGGGGCTCATTCTTTGATCATCATCTTCTCCACAATAACAACAATCACAAAATAATCTTCCTAAAAAAAAAAACTAAAAAAAAAACCCCGTGAACAGTATCCGTGAACAGTACCATGAACAGTACCAGTGAACAGTGACGGCGTGAAAAATGACGGTGAACGGGTCATTATTCGTCGAGTTGGATTGTTGGTGTTAAGGTTCGGTTCGAGGTTTCCGGGTGCGGACTCTCTTTATTCGAATAACATTGAGTTTGAAAGCTTCAAATTTAAGGTCCAACTCTATCTCTTCTAATTTTACTTTACTATACGTGTTTGATTTGCCTGATGTGTGGTTAAATTTTGGTGACATTAATTTGGTGTTTGATTTCATTGAATAGATGGTTGTGGATTGTTGAGATGACTGTCTTGAATCGTTGGAATTTGGTATAAAAAATGGAATGTGGGGTTGGATGGTAGAAATTGATAAAGAATGAATATTGTTTTGATTTATTGTCGTTGGTTATTTGGAAGCAAATACGAGTGTTTGATTGGGTAGTATCATGATGCACCGATTGGTTTAGGCAAACGTAGTTTGGGTAGGCAAAGTTTATAATTTGTGATTTTATTGAACGTTTGAAATATTGTTTGAATGATTGAAATTTGGGTGAATGATTTGGTTTTCTCGTATTGAAAAAATGTATTTATTTAGCCGGGGAATGCCCCGAGATCACTTGTATTTATTTACCGAGGAATGCCCCGACGTATCATGTTGGCGGAAAATGATCGTGATGAAGGCCCGCGGCGTCGGGTAAGGCATTGGAGCTTAATCTAGAATTAGTTTAGACTAGGATTTATATTTTCGTATCTTTCTATTTTTGGACTGTATAATTGGACTGGACTTTATATTTTTGAATTGTTTTGTTTTGTTTATTGTTTGATTTTTTGGCGTGCTTTTGTGTGATTTGTACATTTCGTGATGCCAAAATAGTTGATACGCTCCACCAAGCGACCGTGGTCGAACCACGGGATCGAGGGGTGCCTAACACCTTTCCCTCGGTCAACAGAATTCCTTAGCCGGAGTCTCTGTTCGTAAACCAGTTTAAAGAGTCAAATGGTTTTGAAAAGGATTTTCCAATGGTGACTTGGCACACTAGATTATGCCAAGTGGCGACTCTGAATAAAAAATGTAAATAATTCTTTTTTTCGAAATAAATTTTCATTTTTGTCACTTAAATAATAAAACCCTTTCGAACCTTAAAATATATCTTTTTTTGAAGTTGAAAAAAAGGGGTGTGACAGTGTTGGCTTTCATTGTTTACCAAAAAATATAGATATTGTAAACAGTGCATAGCTTTGATATCAATTTCAGGCTTTCGTTGAAAGAGAAACAGAAGAAGCTGAAGTGTATTCGTACTGATAACAGTGATAAATATTGTGGACCATTTGGCGTATACTGCAAGCAAACTGGTATGTGTTACTGGAGGCTTAGCCACACGAGTAAAGGAGAACGAATCATTCTATGTCAAGAAGATTCACACGAGTAAAAATTTTGCGGATATGTTGACAATGGTAGTGCCAAAAAACAAGTTCGAGTTATGCAAAGAACTTGTCGGCATGAGCTCTCTGTGAGAAGATGAAGATACCTCCTTGTCCTTTCAAGAAAAATGTGATCTTTCATTGGGTTTTGATGTCATGGATGACATCAATAGAAATGAGAGAAAAATAATAGAGAGTGATAAAAAATTAGTCTGTGAAGGAAAAATTAGAGTGAGCATATTTTAGTAAGGTGGAGTCAAAAGAGGGTTATTTTTTTGAGTGTGTGGTAGTCACTTTGAGTATTGTATTTGTGACTCCGATGTAAAATTTCTTACTATAGTAATATCTCCTCTTGGTCCATGGGCTTTTTCCTTATTTACAAAGGTTTCGACGTAAAAATCTTGATGTCATTATCGCTCTTATTGTTCTTGTTGATTAACCGTATTATTATTGTCATATTTGTTCCTCTTTATTACTGAAATATTATTATCGTGGCGGAGTTTATTCCCAACAATAATGTCTTCGGTTTGTCACATCGTTTGTTGAATTTGATGCTTAGGTCGCATCGTATGTTGAACTTGATGCTTATGTGGTCTAATTGATCAAATTTTTCACTGGAAAAATGAGCTGTAGTTAAACTAGATTGTTATGAAATCTACTCAGCAGTATATTTGTCAAAAACAAAGGAAACGGGGAGAGTAAAGCTACAAGGAGAAAAATATAAGAAAATTACGCTGTAAATTGCTACAAAGAAATTGCAGGGAAGGAAAAAACTGAAACTTTTTGCTTTGTTTTTTATTTTTCTGGATAGTTATAAATGTCTGATGTCATGCCTTATTTATACTTATATAGGGATGATTCTAGATATTACAAATCTAGAGTGTCTTTATACAAATATTTCTCTCAAATATCTAGCACCCTCTAGAGTCTAGATCTTTTCTAAATATAAATATCAAATTGACTACACTAATTCTTTCTAAATTCTTCTAACTAAAATTACATAATTATCTAGATATTTCTTCAACATAATTATCCTAGAATTTTCACTAGACTATTCTACACTTAACTAGAAATCTATAATTTCAAAAAATCTACTTTAATATTTTCACAATATTGAGGATGCAACCGTCGATCTGATATCACGTTATTTGTTCTAGATTTCAATTGGAACAAATTTATTCAATGCTCAATCTGTTTACGTTACCAGGAAATTCCAGCCAATTTTTTCTTAGTCTATATTTCACCCAATTTCATTTGTAAACTAGAAGAGTTCGTAAATTTCAGATACTTGTGCACACACTAATATCCAACTTGCATTCGTTACTGTTGAGAATATAATCAAGTAAATAAGAGTGTAATAACTTTTAGATTAGATGGTTACACAATTCAACATAGTATGTAATTCAACAGTTGCATTTGCAAAGCCTCAATCATCTATTAAAGAAGACAATAGTACACCAGCCAAGATTAAGATTAAATGAATGAAGATTAAAAGATCGACTGATAATACAGTAAAATAATGCTTCAACGTACTAAAAACAAACAATAACTCCTGGGGACACCAATCACATCACATTATTAGTGCTGGCATAACCCAAGTTGGCTGACAAATACGACTTAGTGACAATTCAGGATACATAGATTCAATTTTTCCGTTTTCAAGATTGTAAACCCCCGTATCTTTTCCTCCAACATCTTCCATGAAGTACAATTTCTGAAACCAATCATCAGTAAAGTATATGTGATTAGGCTTGATTCCGGTAAATTTAGAGGAGTCAACGGAACATGCTCCACTATTCAACCCCACAAAAATTGCTGAATCTCCCAAGGTTTTAACCTCTTCCTTTAATTCACCCTTGATTACATCTAATTCAAGGACTTTGAATTTAAAGGTCTTATGTCCAGCCTCTGGATCATCTGTATAATCGGCATATCGCGTAACAAATAATAGCGCATCAGATAGCTCGACTATATAAAACTGAACTGAACAATGACCAAAGATACCATCTTCCGGCCAATAAAGCAAGCGTGGTTCTACAATCGGCTTGGGTGTGTTAGGCCCTGCAACTTCAAAGCTCCATAATTCACCCTCGCATGTAACGTAATAAAAATGACCCTTATAATAATTTATACTCATGGCAGCATCAGGAATTTCTTTGTTAATATAAGTCCAATGGAGATCTCCAGGTCGCCAAAAAGCCAAATGATTAGAACCTGCGTGATAGTTAATCATTAATACGTAATCTGATGTAATAGAAGGATTGGCAGATAAGGCAACTTTTTCTACGCAGCTCAAGAACAGTTTTTCTCTGAGACCCTTCGAAGCCATTAAGTCCTCTAGTGAAGGAAGTTGAATTTGGGTACGGGAGAAAGGATGCAACAAGTTCAGCTCTCCGGTATTATCTTCCATTGTGAAGAGCCATTCCCCCAGTGGAAAGCATTCTCGTCCTCTAGCTTCAGGGAGAAATATACGCGAAACTTTCTTCTTGGAAAGAGAGTAAAATTCTTGAAAATCGTCATCTTTGGCACCCAGCATTAGCAGTGGAACTTGGGTCGAGAACATATCAAAATTGTCCTTGGTAGCAGCAATTTGCCAAGAGGTACAAACAGCGCGAAAAGCAATGAAATCTTCAATCACTTTAACATGATTTGCAATGTGAGCAATCAGATCATCGGGAAGTTCTGCACAATTAGCCATAGCTTTGCAAGACAAGTAGTAGTAGGACATACATATATAGGCGTGAAATTATAGTCCAATTCTGTTAAGGAGTTAGAGACAAGCCCAATATATTCCCATATTAACAAGGATTTGGAGTTTATTTGGGATATCAAATCGTGGCCCAAGGGTCTAGTATACGTTGCCACAAGGAAAAATTACATAGACATTCTATATATTCAGAAAATATTTACCATAGATTTTTTTTTGAATTAAAATAATATCCTATTTAATATAATAAACATGTTGTTTGGACTTTTTGACTATCATACCCATACTGACGAGTCTAGCCTAGTAACTGAATGTGGTCACATATGAGAGCTTTGGGGTACGATTCATAGTCCCAAATGAAGTCATAGTCCTTTTTCATATAGGAACATGCTCGGGCTTGTCAAAATCCTTGTCAGAACAGGAATTTAGTTGCATGTCTATATATTGGATGTTAGATGCAGATTCGTTTTTCCCTTTGCCATAGAGAATCTTCTTCTTTCAAAGCGCTATGGCAGGCTGGGCAGATTTGCCTACTGATGTCCTTGCTCTTATTGCAAAGAGTGTTAAAGTGATTGAAGATTTCGTTACTTTTGGTGCCGTTTGTACCTCTTGGCGAATTGCTGCCTCCAAAGATAAATTTGATGTGCTCTCGCCCCAAGTTCCGTTGCTAATGCTGGCTGATAAAGATAGGATTATCGAGAATTCTACTTTCTTTCCAAAAAGAAAGTTTCATGCATATTCCTCCCGGAAGCTAGAGGACGATCTTCTTATCCATCACAAGGATGGATATGCACCAGGGCAGGTCGTGTCAATTAGGTCCAGAGACCAGAATTTCAGGAAATTTTCTAAGGTCCAGAAACCAGGTGTTTCAACCTACTTCTTGGAAACCCTAAGTATGGCTGCTTGAGATACTTGAGAGAGTTTTGGAAGTGTTTGATTATGTTATGAATGGGAAATAACCCCTCTTTAAGTGCTTTATCAACATAGAATTTTAATTGAGTATGAAGAGAATTGTTCAAAGTGCCCTCAATTTATAAGTTGGAATTTAGTCGTCAGTGACTATGGGTCAGTATACGACTCGTAAGGTTTCATTACGGCTCGTCACCATGAGTCGTAGCCAAGACAATTTCCAGGGCACCCACACACTGTTAACCCTACGACTCAACTGGTATAACTCGTAATGGGACCATGCGACTCGTAGGCCCCAGTCATAGTCAACACAGAATCCATTTTGGGTAAACACTGGACATTCTACGATTTGCAACCAATAACTCGTAACAAGTCCTTATGACTCTTAGCGAGCCACTCATACTCACTTAGTCACACACTTACTGTTTAAGCTACGATTTGAGTTCAACAAATTGTCATGACTACCTACGACTCGTAAGGGTAAGTTGTAGTCAAGGCAGTGGGGATAAAATTTCAGAAATTTTCAAGGACCCAAAACCTGGGTGTTACAATTAAAAATCTATGCAATAGATAACATGATTTAATTTTAATTAAATAAATTTTATACGTGCGAGGCCCGTGCAATTAAACTAGTACCTAAAAATAAGGCAATTAGCTATATTTGATGTTGTCTTACGCATCAAAAAATATATTTGCTATTTAGGGTTATTAGCAAAAGGTTGTCATTTACCTTCTAATTAATGGATCTAGATTACTATTTCTGAACTTTTCCCTTTAATTATCTTTAGTTTCAATCCAACCCACCTTTGACACCCCTAACTGAAACCAAACATACATTAAAACAATGAATGGTGGTAAATAATTTTGTTAGCCTTGTCGTTTGTCCTTTTATTTATATGAAAGTTATGTTATAAATTTGAATTTTTGAATAGATTTGAGTCGTTGAGTGATTAAATTTTTAAGTACCAAAAAACCTTTTTATACAAAATGAATGTAGAGACACATGACTAAGATTTAAGATAATTTTTATGTGCATTTCAAACATAAAATTTCGACCTTGTGTATATCTCAATTACTTCAAAAGTAAGTAAACGTATTAAAAAATTGTATACAACAGATATTAGTTAAATGATGATACCAAAACCATATACTGATGCACTTCCACATAATGTGAAATTGAAAAACAAAAGAAGAAAATAGAGATGAGAATTACCCTTGAACGTTTTTATTCTATTCTTTTAGAGTTGTAATTTCTTTATAATTGCAATATCCAATGATAAGGAAAAAAGAGACTTCAATTGGGCTACCATAAGTAAAATATTTATTAGAGTTTGGTGGTTTCTAGTTTCTAGTAAATATTTTTTGGCCAGGGGCAAGAACAGCCTTTGGATCAAACTGGCTCTTTCTCTGGACAAATCTTTTCCATTGATCCCCGAAGTGCTTCTTCCATTCAGCCGTGGACTCATAATGCGGAAGGTACAACTTGAAATCAAATCCATTTTTGATACAAGTTTGTACGATGTCGTTGTTCTGTGCCACCATCTGTTTTATTTCAGACTCGGACTCTTTTGGATGTGCATGTGTAAACCTTAACAAAGACACTGAGTAAAATATATCACTTTGGGGTAGCACCACTGACGATCGACTATCCCACCTAAAACCAGAAGAAGCAAAAACTGAATTAGTGGTTGAGGAGAGGAAAGAAGACGAGCAATGGAGTCACTATTAAATGCATTAGTGATATTGACGGAAAAAAACAATTACTAGAAGAAATCAATATACAAAAATATTAACAACTCTGCATCTCAAAAAAATTAAAATATAGACTTAATTAATCAAAAAAGACATTTAATAAGGAAATATATTTACTTTTTTTAAAAATTTAAGGCCTCTATTTAATTTTCGCCTTAGGCCACCAAAAGGCTTGAGCCGCCCCTGGGTGTTCCAGATCCCCTTTTCTACAGAGAATGGCATTATGACAAAACTATCCTCCCATAACTAGACTAGAATCATCAACGGAAAAGTTGACCTTGTAGCATTTAAAGTAAATTTAGACACACTGACAAGTACAAGCAAAACAGCAGGTGTGCTACTGCAGGTCCTATTGAGGTTAAAGACAGAGAATTTGAGGGGCCGTGAAGGTGAAGATTTTTGAAAACATGGGACCCAATATATATAAAGGTAGAAGAGAACAATGACCTAACTTCCTCAGAATCTCACCGGATTTTGGATGAGAATCAGGTAGTCCGTTTCATATTAAATTTTATTACATTTATAATGAAACGTAACACGTCACCAATGGGTCCCAAGGACATGAGGTTGCCACGTGTAATGCCTAACTTTGTGGTCCCAGAACACGTCAATATCTGATCCCCTTCAGGCTTCCACGTGGCACTGACAGAGGCAAAGAAACTTTTTTCCCAGAAGAATAAGTTAGGTTGTTGTGGAAAGAAAAAAGAAGAACAGAGTTAGGTTTTCTCAGCACAAGTTGTGGTTTTGTAGCAAAAGAATTATGGGTAACTGATGATGACCGATAGATCCTTCCATAAATAATAGCTAACAAGTAATCCAATTATTATAGGTTCAATGATTTTCACAAAACAATCGTTTCAATTTTAAATAGGAGTAGCAAACACAAGAAAATAAAATATACTTACTTGCTGCGCAGGAGAGGGAGGATAGGTCAACATAGGCCCATTGACACCACCTTTTGTGATGTTTTGGAACACAACCCGATTGAATGCGGCAATATCTCTCTTGGAAACAAACATGTTAAGCCATGGATGAGGCGTATCCCATATACCACTACCACTACCTCTAGCTACTTGTTCTACGTGATTTACTCGTAATAAAAAATCCATGTAAGTCGAGTCGATCTCAAACCTCAACTGCTCCACAAATGTCAACTGCCTTAGCAATTTCTCAACTAACTACCATCAAAAATAAAAGGACGACGACTTTTATTAAGATTACAATGCAGGTAAAAACCTTTTTTCTTAAAAAAAAAAAAACAATATCAGAACTTTATAAGCAATGGTATTTTGGTCATTCTATTGGGGGATTCTGCAAATAATGACCTTTTTGGGGGCAAATTGTTTAAGAGAAAGAACTAGAGGAGGGACCGTCGAATGTCATAAAAATCTGGGTCTGATGAGCAAAAGGACAAACAGCTAAACAGATTTACTATTTTAGCCTCAGGCTTTATGACTTTTGTCATCAACCACTGGGACACGAGATTGTGAAAAAGTACGGTGTCAATTTCGTAATAAAAACCTGATTCTGTAGGTACTTTTTAGACAAGATGGTTGGCTCTGTGCTATTAGAAAATCCACGGGAAGATTACAAACTACTAACGTAAATTTTACGGTGTATGGTCACTTTTCAAATGCCGTCGTCTTGCATTCTACCAACTGCCCCTCCCCCCCGCCGCCCCCAACCCCCCCAAAAAAAAAACCACCCCCTTCCCGCCGGTTTTTTGCACATGTGTAATTTCCGAAGAAATTTTTCACCTTTCTTTTTTCTCTTTTTTTCTTTCCTTTGAGTTCTCGAATTACTAATTTACATATATTTAAATGAAGGGAAATTTATTCTAGGGAATGTAATTGTGGAAACGAAGCATCCTTTTGAACTTTTCACTGTGTTAGCTTAATTTTATGTCCTCCTCTTTTTGGGAACCCAACCCCTGATTCCATGGTTAGCAGCCACCTAGGTCAAAACTAAGTCAGAAATCCTTCACCTTTCCAAACCACCTAGATCAATAATTGTAATTTTACTATCCAATAATATTTTCATTATTAGAATATATAAAGTTCAAAACTTTAAAATGAAGCACATAATGAAACATTCCCACTTTCTCTTCCCCTCCATGGGGCAAAATTCTAAAAGCAAAAGTAAGATGAGGGATGAAAAGAAAAGGTTTGGAAATTGACAGATTTACCATATTTACAGTGGAGGAATGGTCATGCTTGCTATAATGCAAGGCCAATTCAAGGGAATAGAGAAGCGGGCCAGTTTTTTTGGGTAAATGGGTCGGGTCAAATGACTGATTTGAAGCCAATGGCACCGTCGGCCACCCAGTTACAGGGTCGTCACTGTTCACGACCACAAAGCCTTCCACATAGTTGAACGATTCCTCACTCATTATCAGTAACTCCGCATCACGAGTGAATTCGTCGAACTCACTGTATACCACTCTTATCCATCTCACCTAATAATACACACACACAAAAAAAAAGACAAACCCATAAGTTGAAAATCGATTTTGAGAAATTCCAAGTGTCGTTCAAAAATAAAGAAAACTAACCATATCGGGGGCGTGTTGAAGCATAATCCGAGCTCTAGTGATGATACCAAACTGACCAAGTCCACCTAGCACGGAGAAGAAGAGCTCAGAATTTTGAGAATTTGAGCAGACGGTTTTTACTCCGTTGCCGGTAACAACTTCCAATTCCATTACAGTTGACGTTTGGGGTCCAAAGCGAAAAGCTTGACCACTAACACCGGCATTAGACAGAGTACCTCCGACCGTTAAATCAAGATAATCCGTCCAAGACTTAGGAGCCAAGCCGTAACCCAAACAGCGTTTCAACACATCAGTCCATAATACTCCGCCACCGACATCGACGTACATGGAGGCGACGTTGACGTCGATTATGTTATTATCACCCATTGATTTCATGTCGATAACAAGTCCATGGTCAGCCATAGCCTGGCCGTTAATGGAATGACCATTACCCCTCGCTGCTACAGTTAATGTTGGTGACTGTAACGCTCTCCTAATCACCCGTACAACGTCATCAGCTCTGGCTAGACGTATAAAGGCTAGAGGCTTCACTGCATATATGCCGCCGAAATCTTTACTGGCTATGCTAGTTGCCGTGAGTCCATAATCACTATTACTTCCTTCAATGTCCAAGTCTTTCAAAATGCCGTCCTCGCGTATTGAATCAGTGTCATTCTCTGCAACGAGTCGTTCAACTAAACACGCTAACGTCTTCCTTGCTGAAATATTGGATATCTGGAAAATAAAATCAGCTTTTCTTATACACTTGATACAAAAAATAATGTGCCCTTTTACTATTGTATTTGTGTGCGCACGAAGAACTCAGAATTCTTGGTACCAAATGGTGGTGGCAAAGAAGAGGAGTCTTTAAATAGCGTCCGGTTGGGGATTTTAAGAAAGGAAAATGAAAACAGAGGGGAAGCGAGGGGGCGGGGTAGGTTAATAACATGATATTTTACCACAGTATCACATGCTTACATTGTATCTTGAAATTAATTTGAAAAAAAAAAAAGCAATTGGTGTGAAGGGGTAAAATAAATAAAAAAAGATGTTATCTTCTCTTGATATGTCAAAAATAACAAGTAAGAATAAAAATTCAATTAGAAAATTAATGCCAAGTAAAAGCGAGCGGAAAGAAGACACTGGACTTTAGAGATAGAGGTATGAACTGCGTACATCTATATTTTATGTGTAAACCAACAAGCTATATTTTCTAGGGTTCTGAATTCATAAACTCAAAACCAATTTTGCATCTAATACAAACACTGCACATAATTATACTGCATTTTTAAATGTGAGATTTTATAAAGTTTTTCATTTTCAATCACATGTTAAATTAGTATTTTAATTCTAAATGTGTCAAAATGACATCATAAAATATTATTGTATTATCGTATCACAACATCCGAATTATTGCGACCATAACAAGATTTTAAGAGGCCAATATATAAATTTAAAAGATGGCAAATTAAGTTTTAGTCGTTAGTAACCTTAAAACTTTATAAATTAATTATTTAAAAGTATTTCAATGCGACTCTGGTAAAAATATTACTATTATTTTGTCATATCAAAACATCTAAAGAGGTAGCAACTTGTTTTCAACATGGATCTATCAACTCAATCACATTTGATCAAATTAATTGATTAGTAGATAACATATAAATTAATTGGTTAAAGTAGGATTTGATCATATCATCTTATTTTCAAATTCTATTCAGTAGATAATCTGTTACTTAATATTTGAAAGAAATGATGTATGCACGGATAAGATTTGATTAAGCAAAACCAAAAGTTTGCCATAGATATGCAAAGAATTAAATAGAATACATAAGGAGAACATGATTTGCAGAGTGTACTCCTGTAAAACAATAGTAGTATGGTTTGAAGACCAAAGAATTGAGTTGTTTTTTTCGGTTTCCCCATCCGGTATCCGGTGTCCACATTGGCGCCCCGACTAATCCGGATCGCGCGTTACAGGGCCCATTAAGGTGGCAACGCTCCCAACAGAGTTTTCTCCATACTCAGGGTCGAACCGTCGACCTCTGGTTAAGGGTGGAGCAACCCCATCCACCGCACTACAACTCATGTTGGTACCAAAGAATTGAGTTGACAAGCCATATATATATAAATATTGCAGGGTAAATGAAGAAGATAGATAACTAATATACATACATGAGAAGAATGTTTAACAACTTCAGCTGAAACCAATGAGGAAGAAGCTAGAAGAGCTATGGTGCAAGCAAACAAGAAAATCTGAAGTCCCATTGCAAGCAAAGGCTAGAATTTGAAGAATGTGGTGGAACGAAAAGTGAGAAATGAACCATTTATATAAGTCAGCCTTTGTCCATATATAGATATAAAATTATTTTCAAATATTTATTTGATTTTGAAATTTTACCCTCAAATATTTAGTTAGTTTGACCATGAAAAGATTTTAGATCAGATTTGAAATATTATCTTTAAATATTTATTTGATCATAAAAAATGATCGAATTTTGAAAATATGATCTTTAGATGTTTTCAAGTTCCCCAAAATTGACTCAAACTAGTTTGGGGGTTTTGGAATTCCCACTCATAAAACTTCAATTTTTTTTTACGAGTAAAATGTATGTCCAAATACAAATTCAAATTTTAAAAATCACTACTTCAAAAACTCAAAATTTTCAAAGACCATTTGACCATAGATATTGGGAAAACTTTTTGGGATTTTCTTTTGCAAAATCTTTTTGTCCATTAAATTTGTCTAATTTTGAAAATGAAATCCCAAAATATTCTAGAAAATTGTTTATCGGCCAAATTACAGCTATCGGTTTCTTTTTAAAGTTTAGGGAAAAAATTACCTATTTAGTATGTTTTATAAAATACTAGCTAAGTGTACGTGTGTTGCACGTGTGTATCACGTTAACTATAATTTTTGAATATAAAAAGAACTAATTATTGTGGTTTTAACATATTTTCTTAAAACTACAATAACAACTGTTTATTAATCGATGAATGATTATTTCTCTTCTTATAATATGATGAATATTTGATAGTATTCAATAGTAAATCTAATTTTTAATGTTGAATAGAATTGTGTTTGTAGCCTCCAGTATATATGTCATACTTTAAGTTTTGTTTCAGCAAAATTAAAAATAATTTGTAGCCAATACAAAAGGAAAAAAAGCAAATATTCATACTATATTCACTCTATGAAATATAATCTAGAGAGAGTATAATCATTATCAAATAAAGAATTAATCAACAAATCAATTGCATAATCAATATGTCTTGATGACATATTAATATTTTGTAGTCGCCCCTCCCCCGCTCCCATCAAATCAATGTGAAACTTTTCGATGCAAATCTGAATTTAGTCAGATTCTTATGTGGATATTGAACTTCGAGTGGAAAACCAAAAAAATATGTAGTCACGATGATTGCATACTATACAAGAATTTCTTATAGACTAAAATCAAAGAAGAATAAAAGATTAAAAAAAGAAAATAACATAAAATAAAGGCTTAAGTCATCGATAGTCTCTTAAACTTATTTCAAAATTTCACTTGAACCCCTTAACTAATACCGGTACCTATTGAACGCTTATATTGTATAGAAAATTACTTCTATTATACATTTTTGAATATTCAGCAAATATTATGAAGTGTGCATAGCACACTTGCAGTGACATGGCAAGACGACCAATTAAAAAATGTCATGTGGTGTTGAGGGCTCAATCAATTATTAAAAAGTAATTATATTTTTTAAAAAAGCAAATATCTTTTAAATATATTTATTTAATTTTAATTAAAAAGAAAATCTCTTTATACCCCCCCCCCCCCCCCACCCAATCCGGTGAGTCTCGCTGAAAAATTCTTAAAGTTACACAATTAAAATTAAGATCAACAAAAGTCAAATTAACCACTCCGCAAGTAAGTATTTTGGTTGTGTTTTGTGATTTGAAGTGCAGTTATTTAGCCTTGTTGTTGTTTGTTTCTTGAGTGTATCTTTCTTTTATTTTTGCGCTCTTTGTTGATCTAAATTGACTGAAAAATATAGATGGAGTAAGATTTTGATTTACCGGCGAGTCTCGTCAGAAAACGCATTCCTCACTTTTCTGATGAAGAAGAGGACGACTAAAGGGGGTGGGTGGTTGGAGGGGGGGGAGGAGAGGAGGCTTTTCTCTTCTTTTCTTATCAAATGAAGAAAACGACCGGGTTTTGGGGGAGGGGGGTGAAACTACGTTTTTTTTTTTTTTTTTTTTTGGGGGGGGGGGGGCTTTTCTTTTTCTTTTTTAAATTAAAAAATTATATTAATAAAATAATTTAAGTGTAATTTTTTTAATAAAAATAAAAGTAAAATATCAATTGATACTCAAAAACGCGCCTAAGGAAAGTGTGTTACATTTTCCATGTCACATCAATAATTTGTGTCTAATAGGTATACATTTGAATAATTTAGGTGTTCAATAGGTTCAAGACTGAGTTGAGGGGTCCAAGTGAAATTTCAAAATAAGTTTAAGGGGCTATCGATCACTTAAGCCTAAAATAAAGATTCGAAATTTATGAACCTCATTACCACAAACATGTACTATCCATAATTTTAATTGCAAGTAAATAAAAAGAAAGAACAAAAAAAATAGATTAAATTAATTGCAAAACATAAAAATTGATAATTTGGAACTCCCGTAGTCTGACCTTTCATTAAACATTAATAATTTTCTTTTTTACCTAATCCAAAGGTTTTACATGATTACATCCTACAATTTGAGGGAGGCGGGGACTCAAACCTATCCTAAACATACCACATAATTAATTTCTTGAGATTTTAGATTTGTGAGACCTGTATATGAAAAAGCGGTAACTGTACTTTTAATGGAAAACAATCTCGTAGCCTTGCAAAGTAATCAAATTAAAATAAGTTGTATGTTACGTCTAGGAAATATTATAATATGTTACATAATTTATAGATGAACCTTATTAGTACAATAAAAAGCTTATGTATTAGCATTAGGGCTGTTATGGAGGAAAAAGTCTTGTAAAAAGAAGATTATTTGGTTTGAATTTTTAATTTGAGAAAAATAGTTCTTCTTCTTATCATATATTTTAGAACTTTTTAAATATTAACTCTTCAAATATTTTTTACCATATATTTTTTTTACCAAATAATTTAGGACTCTTCAATTTTTAAAATATATTATTCTCTTACCAAAGTATTTTAGTACTCCTTAATTTTGAATATTATAAAAATAATATATATATAGTTGTACGCGTCTTGCGCATGCATCTTATCTTAATGAATTCAAACGTTACACTAAATATCATATTTATTTTAATAATAAAAATAAATATAATAATTAAATTCAATGCCTTTTGAATATGTAAAGGCGAAAAATTTAATTAGTCAATTATATAGTATTTGTGAATATCTAGGATACAAATAAAATAAATAAAATGCTTTGATAACCCCTTAAATTACAATTAATATCTTCAATAAAATAATAATTAATGCTTAATGAGTATAAGTTGAGCAATTTAGCTTGGATCCATTTTAGAAGTGCTAAACACATGCACACCTCCTATCACGAGAAACCCCCCAAAAAAGAGTGTGAGAATAGTGGGACAATATCCTAAGCTATTTTTTATATATGAAATACCCCTTGGTTGCATTTTTACTATAAGATATTCAATAATTTTTATTCAATTTGAAAAATTAATGCATAATTCATTATTTTCTAATTATTTTATTTTCGCTATTAAATATTACTCATCACTCAATGCTTTTTTGAGGACATTGCATTAATTATACTTAAAGAATGTTAGAGTAAATTACATGTATTATTTATTGATTCTTAACTAATACATAAAGTAAATAATGGATAAATATGGTTGTACGAAAATAGTTGAATCAATCATGATCGAAAAAGGTTAAAAAAATCAATTTGCACTATTAATTTTTTTTAAAAAAATAATCTTTTTCTCAACTGATTATTTTTTTGTTTGTGCAGAAGTGCTACATTAACATACAGAGAATGCTGCTCAGCAACTATATTATGTGCCTAGCATGATACCAATATTGTCTAATACTATTCCATGCTCCAATTTGTGAGCTTGTCCCTGACTAATGAAACATTAAAGTTCAAGTCCAAAAGTTTTTACTATCCTTCCACTTCAGGCACTATGTTGAAGTAGCTTTTACTTTAAAAAAGTTGTGGTTGCTGCACAGATGACGGTCTCACCAAGCTATTAGGCTACTGGACACATGGGGAAACTGTGCATACCTCTAATGTACGTTCTCGGAGTAGGAAGTAAAATTCAAGAAACTCTACCTTCTCTTTGGAATTCTTCCTCTCCAAATTGGGCTCTTTGGCTTTGGAGTCATTGCACAAGGACTTCATGTGGCAGCCAGGTGATCATTCCAATGTGCGGAAACGAACACATCTTCCATGTTTGCGGACTTACGACCAGCATGCTTTGCAAATAACTCCAGGTCCTTTGATAGCTCTTCTGCAAACATGAAAGTTGGGAAACCTCCATGAAACATTGTTTAGCCTCGGCTTTGGCAATGGATATTGTGCAAATATCGTCAATCTCCACTATTAAGCACGTATATATACAAATAATTACACAATGCAGAACTTAGATTTTCTTCTTCTTAGTAAAAATCTTATCCTAACCCTTGTGGTGACTCTTCCCCAAACCCTGCGCGTATCGGGAATTTTAATGCACGGGCTGCCCTTTAGTAAAGACCTTATCCTTGATATCCAAAGCTTGTTTTGAACAAAAAAGAAAAAAAAATACTAATTTCCTTCTTTTTAGCAAACATGATCTCAATTCTCATCCTTGATGTCCAAAGTCAGTTTTGAATGCAAAAGAACAAAAAATAAAATAATAACTACAAAATTAAGAACTAATATTTCTTCTTCTTAGCAAACAAAAACGGTTATTACACAACTAAAGTAGATCAATACAATAATAATGCAAGTAGAAAGAAAGAAGTAACATTATCCATCAATTATTGCCATAAAATCAATTTCAGTATGAAATTGTCTCATCTGAAAGTAATATAAGAGAATGAAGAAAAGAAAGAGAAGGACAAAAAGATGAAAAGGGGATAAATTTATGTTAGTGATGAGGAGGTTTGCAAATGTAAGGAGCGAAAGAAAACCTCCGTGGGACGAGGATCATCTAAACGAAAACCTTCTTATCGAATTCACGTACTCCATCTTACATGGTATCACCAACTTGGCCGGAGATGAAAGTTGTAATACAACTGCGCCAATTCCTGACTCTTGAGGTTTTATAGTAATTCAAGACTTTGATAATTTATATTTTTTCATACATTTAAAGTCATATATATGGTAAAATGTTAAATGTTCTAATTTTTCTAATGTGAAATATTTAGTTCAAGAGTTGTTAGTTTCTTCATAAAGTTATGCTAAAAATTATAAAAAATTCCATAAATGCAAATAGAGTTTATAGTGGACAAACATTCCTATCAAAAGAATCTCCTTAATTATTAATTTTCAAAAATTTCTTACCCTTTTTCGCTTAACATATATTTTAGGACTTCTTAATTGTAAATATTATAAATATAATGATATAATAATTTAAGAAAAAACAAGTGAAAATATATTTTTATCTAAAATAAAAAAAATTAATGAAAAAAAATCAACTGTATTGGATTTTTGAAAAAAACTACGAGAATTTTTACCCAAAAAAAGGTCTCCTGCTAAGTTTTGGACTCTTCCCACTATTGTGTCCATTTATAACATTAATATTAATTAGTATATTTATTGTTTCCTTAATATTAGGAATTTAGAGTTTTAATAAACAAAGGTTTTACCATAAATATATTTACTTAATTTATAATTTTTAAATATTAGGAAAAATAGTGACGATTTTATCTAAAGCGGAGTATTTTAATGAAGGGCAAAAAGTCCAATTCACTTTTCTAAGGTCTTCACACTTTTAATATATTATAAATTATAGATTATAGATATATATTTATTGCTTTTAAATATATTTTTTATTTTTTATTTAGATATATCATATTTAGAAAATATTTAACTTCTATAGCAACTGTATTATGTATTAAAAGTAAATTATTTATGCAATATAAATTTGCTAGAAGTGTATTAAAATGAATTATATTTGTTTTTTTTTTTAAATGCACTAAAGATTAAAAACGAATTATACATACAATATAGATGTATTACACTAAGTACTAAAAGTGAATTATGCATGCAATACAGTGTATTAATATGAGTGTCTTAAACGTGTTATGCTTGTTTTAGTAAAAGAATCTACAGTATGTATTAAAATGAATTATACATATATTAAAAGTATACAACTGTAAATAATAAATATATTCTAAATATGATATACTTATATTTTATACAAATTTATATATTTATGACCCCAACTCCATATCTACCATTTCTGGGCATATGATCTAAAAATGCATTGTAAAGAGGTTGTTCATATATTATGAGAAGAGTGTATTAAATATTACTATTCGTTGTTATTATTCCTTTTTTTCTACCCATGGATCTTCGCAATTACTTGTAATTTAACAAATTGTAATTAGTAATTACAGTCTAACCTCTTTACAATGTCACCTCATTATAATATTATTTTATTATAGCTAATTGGTTTTCTTCGAAACTAATTTTTCATGATATAATTTTACTTCTCCATAGAGACACATTCTACCTATAACAATAATGATGTCTATTATAATAGTGCATTCTTTGTAAAATTACCTCTCTATAATAATATACTCAAATATGTTATAATAATATTTTTAAGAAATATAATATGCAATAAATAAAATATCAAAATATTTATGGTAATCATCATTAATGTCATGCACATACTAAATTTCAAGTCAAATATCTAAAGAAAAAAAATTATATTTGAATGATGTACATCAATTATTTCACATATTCATGAGGAAAAGACTATTAATGTTTGTCATTTTTATATTCATTTTTTTTTAGTTTTACATGTTTTTATTTATAATAACTACATCAGACCTCAACGTCAAATACCAATATGCAAATATAACAACACTTCTGTATAGCAACTATGAAATTTTTGGACAAACGTTGCCACTGTAGAAAAGTTTGACTGTATGTTATAGTAGTTTTTATAAAATATCGTGTTTAGATCCTATGATAATGTAGTATTATACAACAACAACATACCCAGTAAGTTCCCACATCGTGGAGTCTGGGGAGGGTAAAATGTACGCAGTCCATACCACTACCTCCGAAGAGGCAGAGAGACTATTTCCAATAGACCCCCGGCTCAAGACAAAGGACCGTAGACAAACGTCACAAGTATACAACATGATACAAAACACAGAGGTACAACAACCACATAAATATAGTACGTAAACCAACAAAGGACACCCCCTCCCCCAACCCTAGCACTACCAGCCAAGCTACACCAAACTCTCCTAAGTACTGCCTATGACTCGACCACACACCTTACCCCTCTATCCTAATACTCTTTCTCCAAACCTTCCCATCGAGGGTTATGTCCTCAGTGAGTTGTAACTGCTCTATGTCACATCTAATCACCTCTCTCTAGTATTTCTTCGGTCTACCCCTACCCTGCTTAAAATCATCTAAGGCCAACCTCTCACACCAACGAACTGGGACATCCGTGTCCCTTCTCATCACATGATCAAACCATCTCAACCTCACTTCCCGAATCTTATCCTCCACCGACGTCACTCCCACCTTCTCCCGAATAATCTCATTCCTAATCCTGTCAGCCCTCGTGAATCTACACATTCAACGTAACATCCTCATCTCTGACACCTTCAACTTCTGGACGTGAGAATTTTTTACAGGCCAACACTCCGCTCCATATAACATAGCCGGTCGGATTGCAACTCTGTAGAATTTACCTTTAAGTTTGGGAGGCACTTTTTTATCGCATAAAATTCCTGAGGCTAGCCTCCATTTCAACTAACCTTCCCCAATACGGTGAGCGACATCCTCATCAATCTCTCCATTCCCCCTTAATCATAGACCCAAGGTACTTAAAATTATCCCTCTTACAAACCATCTGGGACTCCAACTTCACTACCACATCGTCCTCTTGCCTCGAGTCACTAAACTTGCACTCCAAGTACTCTGTCTTGGTCCTACTCAACCTGAATCCTTTAGCTTCTAGGGTTTGTCTCCAAACCTCCAACTTATCATTGACACCTCGACGAGACTCATCAATCAAAACTACATAATACGCAAAAAACATACACCAAGGCACCTCACCTTGAATAGCCCTGATGATAATGTATTATTATCTAGTTCATTATAAAAATAATGATTTTGTGTCAAACTTATGAGTATTTTTGAAATTTTTAAAAGTACGGGTATAAGTCATGTTTGTGTATTTTTTAAAAATTGAAATATATTTTCAAAAAACTATGATCGATATATTCAGAAACTTCAATCCAAAATTCACTAAATATGATTTTTAGAAAAGAATTGAAATCTGTGGTCAAACATGTCACGATCCAAAAATAGATCATAAAGGCACTTATCGCAGCTTAACTTTGATAAGTAAGCTAATCACCTAAACTGATAAAGGACACCCCAATACAACAATATTATAACCCAAGGTGAGACTTCAAAAACGAAGTCAGAACCACACAAATATATTAATAGAAGAAGTCTGATAGAAATAACATAAATCACTCAAAACCTTATGTCATAATGTAAAAGCATCAAGTATAATATCTGGAAAATTAAAAAGTATAAAATCTGTTTCTGATCTAAATAAAGATGTAGGTAAAAAACAATGAGATATGAAATTTGCTCTGAACACTAGAACGGTCCAGTACCTCAAATAGCAACATTTAATAACATGATCTCAACCTCTCCATGTCATACTTGTGATAAGATCTGCACTAAAACAACATAATAGGGGTGAGCACCACCCACATGTACTCAATACTTATCATAAGCCGACTGAGAAAAGTAGAAAATGAGATAAGTAAAATAACACTATGAGCACGTTTTCTGCAAGCAGAAAAGTCCTAAAAAGTATCACACTCCGACTCTACTAACAGTTTTAATATATAAATAAGGAAACAAAAAAACAACACAACTATATATAAAGGAAATACTGAAACTATACACAAAGTAAGGAATACAAAAACAATCATGAATGATGCATGTGCAAATGCAATACAATGCAATATGGATGGGATGAAGGATTAAAGTCATCACATGACTTTCTGTTTACACCCATAAAGCTCGCAACATTCAGATAGAATTCATGGGGGTTCGCAATTCATATACTATATCATATACCTCAATCTTAACTCATCTCTCCGACTCGTGTTCACGGAGAGAATTTTCATAAAAGTGTCTCATTTTCTTTCAAAAGCAGTTTTCCTCAATGGTATCAGTATCTCATGAATATATATGTATGAAATGAGGATGTAATGATCACAATCAACTCAATATGATGATATCCAATAAATCCAACACGTATATATATACATATATATAGATATATATACACACACACACATATATACATATACATATATACATATATACATCTCTCTCTATATATATACATATGTATATATATACATATGTGTATATACATATATATATATGTATATATACATATGTATATACACATATGTATATATATGTATATATATATGTGTGTGTATATGTATGTATATACGTGTATGTGGAAAAAGTGATATTAGAGACAAACATCCAGATGTGGAAAAAGTGATATTAGAGACAAACATCCAGATGTGGAAAAAGTGATATTAGAGAAACATCCGGATGGAGACAAACATCCGGATGTGGGAAAAGTGATATTAGAGAAAACTCCACAAAATGATACTTTGACTTGTCCTATGATTTAAAAGGATATTGGCAATGCTTGTGCGAAAGAAACATTGAAAGTTATAATTGAGGACTTGAATGGAGATTACTTTGGGATATTAGTTGATGAATCCAAAGACATCTCACACAAAGAACAAATGGCTCTTGTTTTGAGGTATGTTGATAAGAATAGTGAAGTTGTAGAACGATTTATCGGCCTTGTCCATGTTAGTGATGCATCGGCATGCTCATTGAAGAAAGAAATTTATTCTTTGCTTTCCGATCACTCACTAAGTCCATCCAAAATACGTGGACAAGGTTATGATGGAGCTAGTAATATGAAAGGAGAGATAAATGGTTTCAAAATTTTAATTATGAAAGATAGTCCTTCGGCGTATTATATTCATTGTTTTGCACATCAATTGCAACTAACACTTGTTGCTATTGCTAAAAAACATTTGAAAGTTGAAGACTTTTTTGATCATGTTACTAATGTGTTGAATGTTGTTGGAGGATCTTTTAAGCATAGAGATTTACTTCGTCATCACCAAGCCGAAAATTTGAAGTAATTACTTGAGTCCGGTGAAGCTCATACCGGATAAGGATTACATCAAGAACATGGGCTTCAAAGACCGGGTGATACTCGTTGGGGATCACATTTCAAAACATTGGATAACTTTCTTGTTATTTTCTCATCTATTGTTCATGTGCTTGAAGTGATTGAAATTGAAGGTTCTACCTCAAGTGATAGAAATCAAGCGGAATATCTTTTGACAAAGGTCAAAATAGTCAAATTTGTTTTTATGCTTCACTTGATGTTGAAAGTGTTGACCATGTCAAATGAGTTGAGCAAGATTTTACAAAAAAAAAAAGATCAAGATATTGTTAATGCCGTGGAGTTTCTTAGCATCTCAAAGAAAAGATTGCAAGATATGAGAGAAAGTGGCTGTGAATCTTTGTTGGATGATGTTTCTTTATTTTGTGATTCACATGGTATCTTAATTCCCAAATTAGATGAGCCTTATTTTCCTGGAAAGTCAAAGCGTAAGTGTTTAGATGTTTGTTATTCGCATCATTTGTGTGTTGAAATCTTTTGTGCTGTCATTGATGTGCAACTTCAAGAGCTTAATGATCGTTTTGATGTAGTGAGTAGTGATTTGCTTCTTGGGATGGGTAGCCTGAATCCTGTCAATTCTTTCTCTAACTTTGACAAAGATAGAATCATGACTTTAGCGAAGTGTTATCCAAATGAGTTAGATGATGAAAATCTTCGAGATTTGAGTTACCAACTTGATACTTTCATAATTCATATGCGAGATGGTAATTTCAAATTCTCCAACTTGTAAGGAATTCGTGACTTGGCAAAGACATTAGTTGAGGCAAATCTTGTGGAGACTTATTCACTTGTTTATTTACTTGTGAAGTTGGCTCTAATTTTACCCGTTTCTACGGTAACTGTGGAAAGAGCATTCTCTTCCATGAAACACATAAAAAATAAAGTGTGAAATAGTATTAGGTATCAATATTTAAATGATTGTTTAACATGTTACATAGAGTGTGATGATGTATTTGCAAATGTAAGTAATGATGTCATCGTTGATCGTTTTCAGAATATGAAAACTCGTCGTGGACAATTATAATGAATTATGTATATTATATTATGATATTAGTAATATTATTGAAAGATTAAGTTTTGTCATTTTATTATTGTTCTTTTTTATTAATTGGTTGGTTAATGGTTCTATAGATTGAAAAATGAATAATCTGATTAATTTAATCGATAAGTTTGCTTGACACCCAGAGAGTCCGGATCCTGGATCCGCCTCTGTATATTGTACATATATGTGTATATATTATCTATAGACTAAAATAATATATATTTAATGTATACATGTATATATGTTTCTAAAGTAGTATAATATGTAATGTATATATGTTATATGTGTATATATTTTCTATATGCTCTAAACTAGTATATATTTAACGTATACATGTGTATATGTTTTATAAAGTAGTATATATATAGTGTATATATGTTGTACGTATATTATTTCAAGTAGTACGTATATTATATTGTATGTATATATGTGTATATATTTTCTAAATATTCTAAAGTAGTATATATTTAATGTATACAAGTGTATATGTTTTCTCAAGTAGTAGTATATATAGTGTATATATGATGTGTGGTATGTATATTATTTAAAGTAGTATTTTAAGTAGTATACGTATTATATTGTACGCATATATGCGTATATATTTTCTATAGACTCTAAACCATTATATATTTAATGGATACATGTTATATATTTTCTAAAGTAGTATATATTTTGTGTATATATATTGTATGTATATTGTTTAATGTATTTAAAATGTATATAGGTTTGTATATATTGAAAATATGTAAATTCGAATTTTTTTCTTACATTTGACCGGTAAAAATCGGACACACATTAAGTGGGCCAATCCCGGTCTATTTCAACATATTTTACTGTTTGGGTCCGGACCGGTCCGTTAAGAATGATCCGATATCGGACCGGCCCAGAAACTGGTAAAAATAAGTGGGCCGTGCCGGTTTGAACCAGACCGGCCCGGTTGATAGCCTTAAAGGGCCACGATGTATAGTCCAAATGAACTCCAACTGGTTCAAATCCTTGTTAACATAGCAATATAAACAAACAACATAAATCTCTAACCCCATTGGAGTTATATCTTAATTCTTTTCAATATTCGTAAAAAAAAATTAATTTAATCCACACGGATACTTTACATTTTTTCGTAGTTCAAACACACTCCTTGATATTAGTCCAGATAAACTCCAAGAAGTCCAAATCCTTGTTAATATAGGAACATATATTGGGCTAATCTCCCACTCCTTATCAGAATTGGAACATAATTGGATGCCTATTTAAATGTCCTTCAACTACTTGTCTTGCCCTAGAGCTAGAATCGCTTTTTTTTTTTCGTTTCTTTGTCCTAGAATCCTATTCTTTCAAAGCTATGGCTAATTGGGCAGAGCTTCCCAACGATCTGATTGCTCACATTGCAAAGCGTGTTAAAGCGATTGAAGATTTCATTGCTTTTCGTGCTGTTTGTACCTCTTGGCAAATTGCCGCTACCACGGACAATTTCGATGTGCTTTGGCCTCAACTTCCGTTGCTCATGCTGGGTGCCAAAGATGACGATTATCGAGAATTTTATTCTCTTTCCAAGAAGAAAGTTTCACGCATGTTTCTCCCAGAAGCTAGAGGGTCAGAGTGTTTACCATCGGAGGGATGGCTATGCACCGTGGTAAATGACACGGGAGAGATGAATCTGTTGCACCCTTTCTCTCACAAAAAAATACAGCTTCCATCCCGAAAAGCCATATTGACTTTTCATGATCTTGGTGAAAGAAGACCAAATGGAGGAAATCGTTGGTGTTGCATAGATAATGCTGTCTTGTCTGCCAATCCTTCTCTTACATCAGATTATGCACTAATGGTGCAACATGCTGGAACTGGCTCTTGTTTGGCGTTTTGGCGACCTGGAGACCTCGACTGGACTCACATTGATGTTGTTAATCACGCTGGGGTCGCAGCTCTAATTCATCATAAGGGCCAATTTTACTCCATGAGTTACTTTGGCGAAGTACGGGCTTATGAAGTTGCAGGGCCTAACATTACAAAACCAATTGTAAAGACACGTTTAATTGTTGAGATGGACGAACATAAGTTCAATGTGCCCACCGTTCACTATTACCTAGTTGAGTTATCCGGTGCACTATTACTTGTTTCCCGATTTGCCAGCAGCAATTATAAGGATCCAAATTGTGCTTTTCATAGCTTCAAATTTGAAATATTTGAACTAGACGTAGTCAAGGGTGAATTGAAGGAGAAGATTAAGACCTTGGGAGAGTCGTCAATATTTTTGGGTCGCAATTGGGCAAGTTGCATTGACTCTTGTAAGTTTATCGGGGTCAAGCCTAATCAGATATATTTTACTGATGATTGGATGGATGAATATCATATAGATGCAGAAGAAGGAGCTGGAAGAGATATGGGTTCTTATAATTTGGAAGATGGGAACATTGAGTCTTTCTATCCTGGACAGTCAACAAGTTTAATTTGCCCGCCATTTTGGGTTATGCCATCACTAAAAATCTGATTGTCTTATCACTAATAATGTACGCCTCCATGTCTCCTAGGATCATTATTTATTGGGATTGTTGTTACATTTGTCAATAAATTTACATATTGACCAAAAGTTTGCATTCATAATTAATTAAATTGTTGTCGTCTTTAGTGAAAAGAAAAAAGAGATCAAGGAAATAATTCAATATTGATAAGGAAAAAATTCAATAACATACGGAGTATCAAATATTGATAAGACAAATTGAATTTCCTGTTCACACAATTTTCATTTACAAGTTATTTAATTATAATGGGAAAAGGCTCAAATATGACATTAAACTATCAGAAATGGCTCATTTATGCCATCAGTTAAAAGTTTGGCTCATTTATGTCATCGCTGTTACAAAATCAGCTCATCCATGCCATTACTTTTTTAACGGTGAGTTTTCAAAAACCGCTTTATCACGTGACCTTTTATTAGAGGTCCATGTCATTGATTAAAATAAGAGAAAAGGCTCGAATATACTATTGAACTATCAGAAATGACTCATTTATGCCATCTGTTAAAAGTTCGGCTCATTCGCGTCAGTCACCATTATAAAATAAGCTCATTCATGCGATTACTTGTTAACGGTGGGTTTTTAAAAACAGTTTTGTCACGTGGCCTTTTATTAGAGGTCCACGTCATTAATTAAAATAAGAGAAAAGGCTCGAATATACTATTGAACTATCAGAAATGGCTCATTTATGCCATCTGTTAAAAGTTCGGCTCATTCGCGTCATTCACCATTATAAATCAGCTCATTCATGCGATTACTTGTTAACGGTGGGTTTTTAAAAACTGTTTTCTCACGTGGCCTTTTATTAGAGGTCCACGTCATTAATTAAAATAAATCTATATTAATTTCAAAATATCTGAAATTAGATAGTATTGGGATTATTTCTCTCACCATTTATAGCGTAGCGATGGAATAAATTATCCCATATAAATGGCGAAAAAATTGGGATAGCGAACTTCTTTTAAGTCATTATTTGGAAATGATTTTTCAACAATGTATGCTCCCTTAATGTGTGATGGGAGAATGGAGAAGTTCTATTGGTGTGCCTCCTTCTTTTTCTTGCTTGTCCTAATCGTTCATTGAATTCTTTTCTTACAACTTCGGAGTATGTATTGGAGTCACTGAAATTACAACTAATTAGTTACTGTAGGATAAAAAATAAAAAAAAAGTTACTGTAGGATAGAATTTTGGGGGCTTCTGTTAAGGGTAACATTTATAATGATTTAGAATCTACAAGAAACAGTCAAAGGATATACACTAATCACAATTTTTTCTGATCAGAAAAATAATTATTGTAGAAAAAAATACTTTAATGGGTGCGAGTCGGATTATGTTAAATGGATTGGTTCTTTTAATGGGTCTAAGATAGTTTGAAATTAATAGTGATTTACTTTAATTAATGATGTGTACCTATAATAAAAGGCCATGTGACAAAACTGTTTTTGAAAACTCACCGTTAAAAGTAATCGCATGGATGAGCTGCTTTTATAACGGCGATAGCATGAATGAGCCGAACTTTTAACTAATGGCTTAAATGGGTCATTTCTGATAGTTCAATGGCATATTTGAATATTTTTCCTTAACTCTTTTGGCTCATTTAATTAATGACGTAGACGAATTATTGTTGACCATGTGTACAAAATAATTTTGCCCAAAATTGTCAAACTAGACTGTTAAAAATGATGGCATGAATGGGCCTTTGTTGTAACGACAATGACATGAATGAACCAAACTTTAAACGGATGACATAGATTAGCCTTTTATCAAAGTTTGATGGCATATTTGAGTTTTTTCCCAATTATAATTTATGTAGCTAACTAATGAAAAAATCTATATGTATAATATATTAAAAATGTGAAGACCGTTAGAAAAGAGATTTGAACTTTTTACCCTTCATTAAAAGACTCTTCTTTAGACAAAACTGTCTTTTTCACTGTTTTTTAATTTACTATTTAATTATTTTTTATTATATTAACTAGATTTTCTAAAATATATGGAACTCCTAAATTATATGATAGGAGAGAATTAATTAATTTTTTTTCTATCTACTAGACTTCCTAAAATATATGAAACTTTTAAAATATATGCGACACTATAAGGTAATTTTACCTTTATTCCTTTAGCCATGACCGAAGTTAGTGATGATGATACTAATTTCAGTAAATAGACAGCTTTTGCTATAATATAGACTACAGAGAAATTCAAATACGATAAACATTAATTGAGCACAAGTTTAATATGTTTTAGGATTTAAATAAAAAAAATTGATGAATAAAATTTTAGAATTTTAGTATGTGCATGAATCATATTTTAGTGTGATGAAAGAAGAGTCTTACCACATATTCTATGTCTCTTTAAATATTAAATCTCTTAATAATTTTTGCCATAGATTTCCTCTTATCAAATATTTTAAGACTATTTAATATTTAAAATTTGTATTTCGTACCATATATTTTAGGATTATTTAATTTTAAATATTAGAAAAATCTATAATCTATATTAAATATTGTGAACTTTTTATCCTTCATTAAAGGACTCTTCTTTAAACAAAACTCTTTTTTCACTACTTTTTAAATTTATTACATTAACTAGACTTCCTAAAATATATGGTAGGAGAATTAATTAATATTTTCTTTTCTACTAGTCTTCCTAAAATATATGGACTCCAAAAAATATATGGTAGAAAAATTAATTAATATTTTCTTTCTACTATTCAATTTGAAAAATATTCCTAAAATAATACTCTATTAAGAAAATACTTCTATAAATATTGAAATGTACGTTAAACTAGAGAGCAAACCGGTTCACCGATTGGTAGAATATGATTGATGTTCATCTAACTTGATTCGACTGCATGTCTAGATGGTGGATGCTTGATTTTCTAACCCTCAACTTCTTCATTGTTTTTGCCTGTATAATAAAATTCAACATGTATGATTACATATATCTTCTTTGTTTTCATTCAAAATCATTCTTTAGGGTCAAAATTTTCGCTCAGACAAGAGCTAGTTGGATCAAATCGAAGTTTTGTGATCGCTATTAGATTAATTTTTTTTTATATAGTTTATAGATCGTAGATAAATGTCGGTTGGCTTTGAATTTTTTTTAGGTAAAAGTTAGGTTTAATTGTATTATTATAATATTTCTATTAATTTGTTATTTTGTGGTAGTTTACAGTTCTTAGATAAATCTCGATAGGCTTTGAGAATGTTTTGTGTGTAAAATTTAAGTTTAATTGTATTATTTTAATATCACTTTTATCGTATTATTTTGTTGCAGTTTACAGGTGATGGATAAATGTTGGTCGGCTTTAAATAATTTTTCTTATGTAAAGGTTAGGTTTAGTTGTATTACTTTGATATCTGTATTATCGTATTATTTTGTTATTGTTTACAGGTGGTAGATGAGTGTCAGACCACTTTGAGAAAAAAAAATTGTGTGTAAAGATTAGATTTAATTGTATTATTTTGATGTTTCCATCATTGTATTGTTTTATTGCAATTTACAGATGGTAGATGAACGTCGATGGACTTTTAAAATATTTTTGATAAAGATTAGATTTAATAAATAAAATCTCCATCTTTACATACTAAAAGATATTAAATTTAATTATTATATTCATCTTTATTATTTAAATAAATATCTTAAATATTGTAATATTTGAACTTATTAAAGTGAGGTACACGCGCAAGACGCCTGCACCTAAATTAGTTTGGTTAAAATCCTCAAAGACATACACAATAATAGCTGATTTGCAAACTTAGGAATCTTAAAGGAACCAATCGTTAAGATGATGATTACAAATTTACCATCTTTGGTACCCAACATAGCAATCATTTCCGGCTCCTCCTCCTACATTTCTATCGCATTCTAACCAATCGTTAGGAAAATATATGTAAATTTCCCTTGAACATGCATGCCGAATATTCTATTTTGTTCCTACTGAATTTAAACCTTTTAGATTTTAAAGTCTGTCTCCAAGCCTCCAGTTTAATGTTAACTTCGCCGTAGATCTAGTCAATCCAAACTACGTCATCCGTATATAGCATACACCATGACACCTCATCATGAATTTGTCGCGCTAATACATTCATCACCAAAGAAAACAAAAACAGGCTTGTGATTGATCCATGGTGCAACCTCACAAAAAAGGAAGTGCTTCGAGTCTCATCCCACGGTCATTAGTTCGGCCTTGACACGGTCATTAGTTCGGCCTTGACTTCATCATACATGTCCTTAATCGACCTAGTATACGCCACAGATACACCTCTAGCCTCCAAACACCTCTATCATACTAAGGCTGGGGTCGCTACCATAGAAAATAGATTGAAATATCAATCAACATATAGTTGAGGCAATCAATAACAATCTCCAGTAAAAGGGAGGGATTTTGTAAGTAAATAATTCAGTAGTAACAGTTGTTGATTTATGGGACTTGTAATCAGTATAAGAGAGGCACCATGACTGTGTTCCTCAATAACTTCATAATTCTGTAGGTTCTTCGTACTTCTCCCTCAATGTTCGGTACTACAAAATCAATAGGTTATGTATACTTAAAACAATTTTCTGCTCTTGTCTAAGCAATATCCTCAAATAAATTTTCTTTTCTTCTGAGTTTGCGCTGCTAACCCCTTTCTTGAATCCCAAATTAGCTCTCCCAGATTATTGGCTCAAGATATCAAGTGGAGATTGATAGCTCCAAATCTATGTTGTTCGTTTCCTTATTCTTACTCATCCTTTCATCCAGAATAAAGATAAGGCGAGTTCTAATGTTAAACACTATTAGAAAGCAATTAAATCCAAGGACACAATAATACATGCATGAACACCGATTGAAAATCACTTCATACTACAAAACCTACTTCATTAATTCGTTATGGTTCCCATAATCTTAGTTGTGGTGTTTAGCTACTCATAATTGCAAAAATACGGGAAGAATTCTGATAAGAATGCATAATTATGGCTCTTACAATAATAATAAGATGAAAAACTTCAAGATCTCATTTTGATTAAACTTTATCAATTGTGATTTCTAGACCTAGAATGTACTTTGTGGCAAGCCTTTTCCATGTCGATAAACACCATGAGTAAATCCTTAACAGTTTGAGACCCTATAATGATGAGTTATTATAATCATATATTGACCTATATCATTAGTTTTAAATGTATATGAGATTAGTCTATTTTAATTGATAAAACGCTTTCAAGAATGAAAAAAAAAAAGAATTACTTCCCACCTTTTATTAATAGATGATTAAGACATGATATTTAGTTTCCAAATTTTAACTCTTTCATTTGATTCCTTCCTTACATTTTATATCCTTCCAGCTTTCAGAGATGAAATTGAATAACTTTATTATAAGTAATAGACTACATATATAATTATTAAATACATCTGGGTTATTCTGTAATTAGTTATTCTTCAGTTCTCTATATATACAGCTGTAACCCCTTCAATATTAAAGAGATCAATTATTATTAAATTTGTATCATGGTATCAAAGCTAGGGTTTCTTCTTCCGCCCAAACCCTAATCTCTCCTCTTTTCCGACGTGTGTGCGCCGCCGCCACCGTCTACACCACGCCGCACGGCCTCCCTCCTCCGCCGTAGGTCGGCGCCATGGACAAGGTTATTGATCCTCTGTCAAAATTACCGTCTGGAGTAAAATTACTGCTCAGGAATCTCCACAATCTCATCCCCGAAAAATTATCTGACAACAACTACCCGGCCTGGGCACTTAACGTCCGCACCGCCCTCGCAGCCAACTTGCTGCTCGGATGGATTGACGGTGCGGAGAAGCCGCAGCCCGAGACAGCCGAGAAGGACGGCGTCAAGCTCCCAAATCCCGACTACCTTCCGTGGATGATCGTAGACACTCAGATCCGAGCCTGTCTTCTCGCAGTTATTAGCCCCTCTGTGCACAAACACGCCCGGGGTTTTCTCACATCGGCTTCACTTTGGGACGCACTAGCCACAAGGTACAACTCTGTGTCCACGGCTCATATTTTTCAGTTGCGTGACAAATTGCATACTCTTCGGAAGGGAACGAAGACGATGACTCAATACCTTGATGATGTGGCCTCTATTCTGTCTGACCTAGATGCTGTGAGCGAGATTATTCCTGAACGAGACGTGGTGAATGCCGTGATACGTGGTCTTCCGGCTGGCTATTCCTCTCTCAAACAGCATATTCGCCTCTCGCCTGTCGAAATCACTCTGAATCAACTGTCTGGATGGCTTAATGCAGAAGAATTGAATCTAGACATGGAACACAAATTACTGCTCGGAGAAGCCAGTTCCACCCCTGGCGTCACGGCTCTTTACTCGGCTGGCAGCGGAGGCTCGGCCAGGGGTCGCGGTGACGATCGCCGTAACCAAGGGCGAGGCAGCGGCGGCGGTGACCGTCGAAACACCGGGCAGCAAGGCAGAGGCGGGCCTCCACCGAGGGACGGCTTCCAGTCAGGCCGCGGACAGGGACGAGGAAACCAGCGGATGCCCACACGAGATCTTCCGACGTGCCAAATTTGTGCTAAACGGGGCCATTCTGCGGCTAATTGCTGGTATCGTTATGATGACTCGCAGAATGTAAATAGCCAGTCCGGAGGATCAAGGGCGATGCATGCGTCCACAAACGCTCAATCTGGCGATTGGTATCTAGACACAGGTGCTAACACCCATGTGACGTCGGATTATTCACAACTTCAAGCTCCTCATCCGTATCATGGCTCAGAAACTATTACAGTAGGCAATGGTCAATCCCTTCCCATCACAAACACCGGCTCTGGGTATGTCTATACCCCAAATGGTAAATTTCATCTCTCAACCCTTCACCACGTCCCTTCCCTCACATCCAATCTTTTATCTGTTTATCGCTTTACTAAAGAAAATAACTGCACCCTCATTTTTAATGACACCAATTTCCAGATAGTGGACAATACCACGAACCGGGTGCGGTACACGGGCCGCTGTGAGCATGGGCTATACACTCTTCCATCCAGGTCTCCGTCTGTTGTGAGTCAAGCCATTCTCTCGTCAACCTGGCATCGCCGGCTTGGGCACCCATCATCCGCCATCACCAAATCCATTTTATCTTCCTTAGGTTTTAATTTTTCAGAAAAATTACATTGCGAGTCCTGTTCAGTGTCTAAATCTTGTCGTTTACCTTTTTCACTGTCTGAACACAAGGCCACTGCGCCATTTCAATTAATTCATTCTGATGTTTGGGGTCCAACCTCAGTTCCTTCTGTTCAAGGTTTTCGTTATTATATCTGTTTTGTTGATGATTACAGTAAATTCACTTGGCTTTATCCTCTGATAAGGAAAACTTTACAATTCACTAACTTCATATTAATGGTTAGAAATGAGTTGGATTCAGAAATAATCAGCAACAACATACCCAGTGTATTCCCACGAAGTGGGGTCTGGGAAGGGTAAAGTGTACGCAGTCCATACTACTACCTCAGATGAAGTAGAGAGGCTGTTTCCGATGAAGTAGAAATAATTATTCGCAAAATTCCATTAGAACTTGATAGTTTCACTGAGGCATTAATTTTAACATCAGGCCTGATACAATATCTCACGAAAATATTCATAGAAAAAGTTAATAACGGTAGCTAAAATTCTGCTGTATGATAACTAGTCAGGGATGGACGTTTAGTTCAATTGTTCCTGCCGCTGCTTCTATCAGACCCAAAGTCGCTGAGTACATTATCGACAAAACCTGGAATGTCTATAAACTCTCTCCCTCCGCATTTGATTTGCCACCTTATTTAGTTCAGCAGATCTGCATTTGGATTAATTCAATATAGAAGATTTTCTTGCAACTCTGCCTGGAATATCTTCGAAGCTTGCATCACAATACGTCTCTGCTCAACAAGGTGGTGTGGCATGCCAAGATCTCATTCAAAGTCCCTTTTTCGTATGAAAAAGGCTCCGAGAAAAGGATCTCTGTGGATGCTAAATCTCCAGCTTATATTCACTATAAAAGAAAGAAATTTTATGTTGTTGGACTGTTGTATTGTAGAGGAGACAAATCAAGAATAATACTACTGGATTGGTGTCGATTATACATCAGCGAGCTCGAATGTCCTTAAATAGAACAAGATATCTGCTCCTCATCTTGAATATTTCTTTATTCATTTTATTTTCAATTGTAACTAGTGGTATATTCACCAACACAATATATCGCTCCTGAAATGAATTCCAAATCTCCTTGTTAATATAGGAACATATTCTGGATTGTCAAAATTGGAATGTAATTGCAGCATGCATACTGTATTTTGCTTTTTTAGACCTGTTAACTTGAGTAAGGGAATTAAGATAAAGTATTACATTAGAACTTTAATTGATATGTTGATCGAAGAGCAAAAAGAACATAATTTTGCATAAAAAAATGACCTGCTGCAAATCAAAATCAGAAAAGAAGAACAATGGATTATCGATAGAACAGAATTGAAGAATGTTGTGTGTTCTGATACAGTAAAAATAATTATTCACCAAACTGAAAACAAAAAATAATAATAATACAAAAAGGGACAGTAACTCCTTATGATCCGAGGGAGACATGGAGGCGTACGTTATTAGTGATGGCACAAGCCAAGTTGACGGGCGAATAAAAGCAATGAAATCTTCAATCACTTTAACACGATTTGCAATAAGAGCAAGGACATCGATAGGCAAATCTGCCCAGCATGCCATAGCTTTGAAAGAAGAGGATTGTACGGCAAAGAAAAAAGAACCTAAGGACATATTTGTAGACGTGCAAATTATATTCCTATTCTGACAAGGATTTTGTCAAGCCCAAACATATTCCGGTATTAACAAGGATTAAAACTTGTTCCACTGTTTTCTGTTTTGATCATGTACTAGCAATCGAACTGAAGGGGAATCTTAGTAGGTCAGTTGGTGGGTTACCTGAACTTTCACCTTGTTGAATTGAAATACTACTTTACAAGAGGTTTGAAGCAATATCTTCAGTTTATCGTATCGTATGTTGAATGTGTTGCTTAGGTGGTCTAATTGATCAATTTTTCACTGGAAAAATGAGCTGTTATGAAATCTATTCAGCAGTATATTGAGGATGCAACCGTTGATCTGATATCACGTTATGTGTTCAAAATTTCTATTGGATCCAATGGCAATATTCATTACTATCTCCATAATGTATCCAATGCTCAATCTGTTTACGTTACCATGGAATTTCGACCAATTTTTTCTTAGGATGCATTTCATCTCTGTTTCATTTGTAAACTACAAGAGTTCGTAAATTTCGGATAGTTGTGCACACTAATATCCGACTTGCATTTGTTACTATTGAGGATATAATTAAGTAAATAAGAGTGTGTTTACTCTAGTAACTTATACTTTTAGATAAGATGGTTACACAATTCAACATAACATCAGACAGCACGGTACTGGGGCCACACATGCTTCAACAGTTACATTTACAAAGCCAAATGAATGAAAATAAAAAGATCAACTGATAATACAGTAAAAATAATGCTTCAACAAACCAAAAACAAACAAGAACTCCTGGTGAGAGCAATCACATCACATTATGAGTGATGGCATAACCCAAGTTGGCCGACAAATACGACTTAGTGACAATTCAGGATAAATAGATTCAATTTTTCCGTTTTCAAGATTGTAAACCCCCGTATCTTTTCCTTCCAACATCTTCCATGAGGTAGAATTTCTCAAACCAATCATCAGTAAAGTATATGTGATTAGGCTTGATTCTGGGAAATTTAGAGGAGTCAACGGAACATGCTCCAATATTCAACCCCAAAAAAATTGCTGAATCTCCCAAGGTTTTAACCTCCTCCTTTAATTCACCCTTGATTACATCTAATTTCAGGACATTAAAATTTAAAGGTCTTATGTCCACCATCTATATCATGGGCAAATCGGGTAACAAATAATAGCGCATTGGATAGCTCGACCAAGTAAGACTGAACTGAACACTGACCAAAGATATCATCGTCCGACCAATAAAGCAAGCGTGGTTCTACAATCGGCTTGGGTGTGCGCGAAACTTTCTATGCGCGAGAAATATGCGCGAAACTTTCTTCTTGGAAAGAGAGTAAAATTCTTGAAAATCGTCATCCTTGGCAACCAACATTAGCAATGGAACTTGGGGCGAGAACACATCAAAATCTTCCTTTGTAGCAGCGATTCGCCAAGAGGTACAAACAGCGCGAAAAGCGATGAAATCTTCAATCATTTTAACATGATTTGCAATGTGAGCAATCAGATCATGGGGAAGTTCTGCCCAATTAGACATAGCTTTGCAAGACAAGTAGTAGGAGGACATACATACATAGATAGGCGTGAAATTATATTCCAATTCTGATAAGGGGTGAGAGAAAAGCCCAATATATTCCCATATTAACAAGGATTTGGACGTCAATTGTAGAATTATATGTTGCCACAAGGAAAAATTACGTAGACATTCTATATTTAGAAAATGTTTACCATCTATTGCATCACAATGTTAATTTTGTCGTTAAATTAGCATCACAATGTCAAATATTTATTTTAGAATTAATTTTTGTAGACACCTAATTTTGTCCCTCCCGAAGACCCAAGTTACACATTTTTATCCCTGTCTTACCACGTGCCCTCACCCGTATGATTATATCCCATAAAAATACAAAAATAACAAACCTACTAACAAACCTAATCCCCAATTATTCTTTTGTAACAAAATTAACCACTCCTCCTATCAATTTTGGACAACACATCACTACCCCATGCCCCCATACCCTACCCCACCTACCCTACCCCCTACCCCTACCCCTACCCATGGACCCCACCATTTTAATATATATACATAATTACACACATACTCTCAAAAAAAAAAAAAAAAGGCACGATCAAAAAACCAAAAAAAAGGGCCGAATTCCCTCTCTCTTTCTTCTCTCTCTACACCTCTCCTCTCCTCTCCATCGGCATCCATGGCTGACGCCGGCCAGCTCAGCACCGGCTAGCTTCTCTTCCCCTCTCCCTCGACCGCCACGCCATCAGCTAGCTCTCTCTCGGTCTACGATCTCTCTCTCTCTGCCTCTATCCTCTCCGGCCGTCGATGGACGGAGCACCACGATAGTCGCCCCCAGTTACCAGCGCCACCATCATCGGTGTATTTGGGTTAGATTTTGACCCGTTCGGGTCAGTTCTGTCGGTTAGGATCGATCTCGGGCGTATATATTGAATACTTTCAGTTGCTTTACGAATTGGTTATTTGAATCGAATTTCGGGTTTCAATTTCTCAAATACCGAGCTGGACAGATTTATCATTGGAGCTTAAGTCGAGGTTGTCGGAGGCGGGTTTTCTTTATCTCGTCGAATAATATTTGGTCAAAGAGCGGTTTAAGGTCCATCCCTCAACTCTATATTCTTGTTATTGTCTAAAATGTGTTTAATTATTGTGATTGTGTGTGATGTGATCATAGTTGGTGAGTTTTGTCGACGTTATGATGTCATGATTTTTGTGCTCACGGTGTTTTTTTTTTTGATGATATATGAAACGAATTGGAGTAATTTTGGTGTAATTGGTAAAAACGAAACTAGCGGGGGTTGGAATCGAGAAATTGATAAAAGTTGAACGTAGATTAATGTTGGTTTGTTGTCTTTTTTTTGCTCCATTCGGTACAAGTGAAATGTGATAGATTTATGCCATGTTGAAATGGATAGGCAATATAAGTTCGGGTAGGCAAGAATTTAAGATTGACTTTTTGGTTGAATGTTGGAATGTGTGTGTGAATGTTTCTTTCTAGTTTATCGTATTTAATTCAATTGTATAATTTGGTCGGGGAATGCCCTGAAGTATCTGTATATATTTATTCACTGGGGAATGCCCCGAGGTGTCATGTACCCGGAGGATGTTCGTGGTGAAGGCCCGAGGCGTCAGGTAGAGCATCAGTTTAGGATTAGCGTAGGTTTACTTTTAGTCTCTTTTTATTTCGGGTTGTAATAATTCGACTGGACTTTACATTTCGGATTGTTTTGTTTTGTTTGATTATTTTGCGTGCTTTGGTATGGTTTATACATTTCGTAATGCCAAAATAGTTGATACACTCTACCAAGCGACCGTGGTTGAACCACGGGATCGAGGGGTGCCTAACACTTTCCCCTCGGTCAACGGAATTCCTTAGCCGGAGTCTCTGTTCGCAAAACCAGTTTAAGAGTCAAATGGTTTCGAAAAGGATTTTCTAAAGGTGACTTGGCACACCGGATTATGCCAAGTGACGACTCTGAATAAAAAATGTAAATAATCCTTTTTCCGAAACAAATTTTCATTTCTTGTCACTTAAATAATAAAACCCTTTTGGACTTTAAACTAAAATAATCATATCTTTTTAGAGTACGTAAAAAGGGGGTGTGACAATTTTCATATTAGAAATTATTATGAAAATTTCAAATTTTACATTTAAAAGTAAAGAGAAAAATCAAATCCTGTGTTAAGGCAATGGTGAACTAGGGCAACCATGAATAATTGAAGTTCGTTGAAGAATATTATTGAGAAAAAAGTGGGAGACAATATAATATGTAATTCTTCTTTGAACAATACACGACTTATCAAATATATAACAAATTTCAGAACTAATAAACTTTACATTTAAAAGGATTCTCCATTTTAAAGGAAAATTAAATTTTTTATCCTAATATAAAAAATAGGCATTTAATTATCTGTTGAAAACTAAACTTCTTTAGGTTTAAAAATTCTTTTTTTTGTTTCATATCCGATGTCCGGTACCCACATTAGAGTTCAACTAATCCAAATTCGTTCAAGACAGGGCCCCAAATCCATTTGGGGCAGCGCTACGATTCTGATTAAGGGAGGAACAGACCCATTCACTGCACCACACCCTTTGGTAGGTTTAAAAATTCTACGCATGTTTAGTTTTTTGTAATATATATATATCTTTTTTCCTATTTTTATGTTTTTTTTTTGTTTAATTTCAAAGTTGGTTATTTGAAGAATATGGTATGTGATAAAATCTAATCAAAACATCTAATTGATCAATCTAGATATGATTTTATGGCAAAAAGGTACATTGCAAAGGCCACCAAATACGTCTAATCTAATCTAAAGGTTACCAAATGGCAAAAAGGTAGCCTTTAGAAGGGATTTAGAAGGCCACCAAATACGTCTAATCTAATCTAAAGGTTACCAAATGACAAAAAGGTAGCCTTTTGGATTATACAACTTATAATTCAAATTTAGAAGAAATTTTTTAGTATTCTTCATAATTAAAAGTTGTGGTCCTTCATGTATGTGGTATTCTCTTCGTCCTAAATTATGTGATGATGCTTGGATTTCGAGAATTAAAACAAATTATTTTTTAATCACAATTTATTCATTTGTCATTTTAAATTATTAATTATTCTAACCTATATTATTTTAAACGTAGCATTCGGGTCAAAATTAAGAGTAACATTAAAGTAGGTTAAGGTGATAGGTTGGGTGTGGGTAGATTCTTCTTAATGGATCAAAACTAGATTTTTTTTTTTTAAAAATGACGTGGACCTCTAATAAGAGGCCACGTGGCAAAGCAGTATTTTAGAAAACTACCGTTAAAAGTAATGACATGGATGAACCGATTTTATAACGGCGATGACATGAATGAGCCCAACTTTTAACGGATGACATAAATGAGCCATTTCTAATAGTTCAGTGGCATAGTTGAGCCTTTTCCCTTTTATTTTTGTGTTAGAAAAATTAGTAAAGTGATTTTTGTGAAAAAAGAAAAAAATGATAGTTAAGTTGAAATGAATTTTACCTAATATTCTCTTTACCAATTTGTTTGGAATTGACATGCTATTTTATAGGCAAGTTGCAACAAATTTATGGACTATTCATTTTGACTAATAAATCTATCTCGCGCTTCTCATTTGATAACCTATAAGTCTATAAACCATCCAAAAAAAAAAAAAGAAAAACAACAATAAAAAGGGTAAATTAGAAAATTTACGTGGAAAAGAGTTTACGTAAATTCATAATTTCTCATAAAATTAAATACTATTTTATGTCCATGTAAAAAAATCTCCAGCTAAATAAGACAATAATTCATCTTCCTTAACAAGTTTGAATCGTTTTTTCAATCTTAGTCAGCTCAAATTATTTCTAAATAATCTCAAATTTTAGATATGAATTCCTCCCGATGTTTTGATTATATTGATATATTATTCACTTGAAATGATCGATGTTTGTGGAAGGTCAAATTTTAAAAATTAGAGCTTCGAAGCTCTTTAATAGCGGATTTCAATGGGCATTTAACTCAAATCTCTTCTAAATAACCCCAAATATTAGATATGAGATACTCTTTAACTTTTAATAAATCATTCACTCGAAATTTGAACTTTGAAACTCAGATAGAGTCTCCGATTATACTTCTCGTGCTAGTGCATCTAGCCAAGAAGAATTATCATGGAACTGGCCATTTGTATAATTTTCTCTTGTGGAGCGCATGTTAGACCCTTGGGCCACGATGTATAGTCCAAACGAACTCCAACTAGTTCAAATCCTTGTCAGCAAACAACATAAATCTCCAACCCTATTGGAGCTATATCTTTAACTCTTTTTAATATTAGTAAAAAATTCTGATTTAATCTACACGGATACATCACGTCTTTTTGGATATATCACTTATATTCTTTCGATTATATCACCTAATTTTGTACGAATACATCACATTCCACATGGATCTATCACATTCTTCCTCATACGTCACTTAATTTTACATGGATACATCACATTTTCTATTTGAGCTTTTAAGTAAAACCAAGAATTTATGTAAAAGAGTTGAGATTTTAACTAGGTATGGTAAGTTAAAGTAGTTCAAACAAACCCCTACTAGTCCAAATCCTAGTTAACTTAGGAATAGTCCAGATAAACTCCAAGAAGTCCAAATCCTTGTTAATATAGGAACATATATTGGGCTAATCTCCCACTCCTTTTCAGAATTGGAACATAATTGGATGCCTATTTAAATGTCCTTCAACTACTTGTCTTGCCCTAGAGCTAGAATCGCTTCTTTTTTTTTGTTTCTTTGTCCTAGAATCCTATTCTTTCAAAGCTATGGCTAATTGGGCAGAGCTTCCCAACGATCTGATTGCTCACATTGCAAAGCGTGTTAAAGCGATTGAAGATTTCATTGCTTTTCGTGCTGTTTGTACCTCTTGGCAAATTGCCGCTACCATGGACAATTTCGATGTGTTTTGGCCTCAACTTCCGTTGCTCATGCTGGGTGCCAAAGATGACGATTATCGAGAATTTTATTCTCTTTCCAAGAAGAAAGTTTCACGCATGTTTCTCCCAGAAGCTAGAGGGTCAGAGTGTTTACCATCGGAGGGATGGCTATGCACCGTGGTAAATGACACGGGAGAGATGAATCTGTTGCACCCTTTCTCTCACAAAAAAATACAGCTTCCATCCCGAAAAGCCATATTGACTTTTCATGATCTTGGTGAAAGAAGACCAAATGGAGGAAATCGTTGGTGTTGCATAGATAATGCTGTCTTGTCTGCCAATCCTTCTCTTACATCAGATTATGCACTAATGGTGCAACATGCTGGAACTGGCTCTTGTTTGGCGTTTTGGCGACCTGGAGACCTCGACTGGACTCACATTGATGTTGTTAATCACGCTGGGGTCGCAGCTCTAATTCATCATAAGGGCCAATTTTACTCCATGAGTTACTTTGGCGAAGTACGGGCTTATGAAGTTGCAGGGCCTAACATTACAAAACCAATTGTAAAGACACGTTTAATTGTTGAGATGGACGAACATAAGTTCAATGTGCCCACCGTTCACTATTACCTAGTTGAGTTATCCGGTGCACTATTACTTGTTTCCCGATTTGCCAGCAGCAATTATAAGGATCCAAATTGTGCTTTTCATAGCTTCAAATTTGAAATATTTGAACTAGACGTAGTCAAGGGTGAATTGAAGGAGAAGATTAAGACCTTGGGAGAGTCGTCAATATTTTTGGGTCGCAATTGGGCAAGTTGCATTGACTCTTGTAAGTTTATCGGGGTCAAGCCTAATCACATATATTTTACTGATGATTGGATGGATGAATATCATATAGATGCAGAAGAAGGAGCTGGAAGAGATATGGGTTCTTATAATTTGGAAGATGGGAACATTGAGTCTTTCTATCCTAGACAGTCAACAAGTTTAATTTGCCCGCCATTTTGGGTTATGCCATCACTAAAAATCTGATTGTCTTATCACTAATAATGTACGCCTCCATGTCTCCTAGGATCATTATTTATTGGGATTGTTGTTACATTTGTCAATAAATTTACATATTGACCAAAAGTTTGCATTCATAATTAATTAAATTGTTGTCGTCTTTAGTGAAAAGAAAAAAGAGATCAAGGAAATAATTCAATATTGATAAGGAAAAAATTCAATAACATACGGAGTATCAAATATTGATAAGACAAATTGAATTTCCTGTTCACACAATTTTCATTTACAAGTTATTTAATTATAATGGGAAAAGGCTCAAATATGACATTAAACTATCAGAAATGGCTCATTTATGTCATCAGTTAAAAGTTTGGCTCATTTATGTCATCGCCGTTACAAAATCAGCTCATCCATGCCATTACTTTTTTAACGGTGAGTTTTCAAAAACCGCTTTATCACGTGACCTTTTATTAGAGGTCCATGTCATTGATTAAAATAAGAGAAAAGGCTCGAATATACTATTGAACTATCAGAAATGACTCATTTATGCCATCTGTTAAAAGTTCGGCTCATTCGCGTCATTCACCATTATAAAATCAGCTCATTCATGCGATTACTTGTTAACGGTGGGTTTTTAAAAACAGTTTTGTCACGTGGCCTTTTATTAGAGGTCCACGTCATTAATTAAAATAAATCTATATTAATTTCAAAATATCTGAAATTAGATAGTATTGGGATTTTTTCTCTCACCATTTATAGAATAGCGATGGAATAAATTATCCCATATAAATGGCGAAAAAAATGGGATAGCGGACTTCTTTTAAGTCATTATTTGGAAATGATTTTTCAACAATGTATGCTCCCTTAATGCGTGATGGGAGAATGGAGAAGTTCTATTGGTGTGCCTCCTTTTTCTTGCTTGTCTTAGTCGTTCATTAATTCTTTTCTTACAACTTCGGAGTATGTATTGGAGTCACTGAAATTATAACTAATTAGTTACTGTAGGATAAAAAATAAAAAAAAAGTTACTGTAGGATAGAATTTTGGGGGCTTCTGATAAGCGTAACATTTATAATGATTTAGAATCTACAAGAAACAGTCAAATGATATACACTAATCACAATTTTTTCTGATCAGAAAAATAATTGTGGTAGAAAAAAATACTTTAATGGGTGTGAGTTGGATTATGTTAAATGGATTGGTTCTTTTAATGGGTCTAAGATAGTTTGAAATTTATAGTGATTTACTTTAATTAATGATGTGTACCTATAATAAAAGGCCATGTGACAAAACTGTTTTTGAAAACTCACCGTTAAAAGTAATCGCATGGATGAGCTGCTTTTATAACGGCGATAGCACGAATGAGCGAACTTTTAACTAATCGCTTAAATGGGTCATTTCTGATAGTTCAATGGCATATTTGAGTATTTTCCCTTAACTCTTTTGGCTCATTTAATTAATGACGTGGACGAATTATTGTTGACCACGTGTACAAAATAATTTTGCCCAAAACTGTCAAACTAGACTGTTAAAAATGCTGGCATGAATGAGCCTTTGTTGTAACGACAATGACATGAATGAGCCAAACTTTAAACAGAAGACATAGATTAGCCTTTTATCAAAGTTCGATGGCATATTTGAGCTTTTTCCCAATTATAATTTATGTAGCTAACTAATGAAAAAATCTATATGTATAATATATTAAAAATGTGAAGACCGTTAGAAAAGAGATTTGAACTTTTTGCCCTTCATTAAAAGACTCTTCTTTAGACAAAACTGTCTTTTTCACTGTTTTTTAATTTACTATTTAATTATTTTTTATTATATTAACTAGATTTTCTAAAATATATGGAACTCCTAAATTATATGATAGGAGAGAATTAATTAATTTTTTTCATCTTTGTTCTAAATCGCTAACACTTGCCCTGTCTTGCCGCATCATCGACCCGGATCCATATTGAGGGAAGTGAGTTCTGACTCGAACAATGGGCTTCCATTTTACCATGCCTCTGAGGTGCACCCTTTTCCCAAATCTGAATGTTTCCACGAATCCAACAGCCTGTCGGTTGATAGACTTTCTTTGTTTCGTGTTGAATTACGATCATATTTCTTTCTTGTGTTGTTCCTTGGCTTTTTCTCGTATAATTGGAAAGACTGGTAGTAAATTTTGAAATCCTTTCTCGCTTGTTTTGACACAGACTTGGCTTAAAATGTAAAGAAATGATGGTGATTTTTATTTTGATAAATGACATAAAAAGACAAAAACCATGAATATGTAAATAAAAGAAAAAGGCAATGTCCCATATTCAAAAAGAAAACTTATCTGAATATGACAACCAACTCCAATGAGTATGACATGCATTTTGGATTGAGCTGCCTGATCTTCCTATCCAAACTCCCCATTTGTTGTTGAGTTCGTGCCTTTGCCGCTTCTTCAAATCCATTGGACTCATACATCACATTCGATTGCCGACATCTTAAAAGACTTTCGCCAACAAATCTCTTACGTTTCACTTTTCACTTTTCTCTTGAACTCTCCATCGCCTTACGGTGCCCGTAAGGGTTTTCACCAATAAGACTCTCTCATTTTTATTTCTCTCCACTCACCATCGCCTTATGGTGCCTGCAAGGGTTTTCACCAATAAGACTCTCTCATTTTCATTTCTCTCAACTCACCATTGCCTTATGATGCCCATGGGGGTTTTCACTAATAAGACTCTCTCATTTTTGTATTTCTTTCCTGATTTCTTATGCTGAGGGAGACAAGTGGTACCTCACAATGTATCATCATATCCATTGCATGCTTAGCCTTAACATTATCAAAAATTGATCTGAAGGACTTTCTTTGGTTGTAACTTGGATTTTGGTTAAGGTTAGAAAATGATGGCAAGAGGTTCAAACGATACTTGAAGTGGGGGTGGGACTTACAAATTTTGGAATCGACTCAAACAACACATTAACTCATGCCCCAGTTTTGTTGACTGGGTGAATCTTAAATCTTTATTTGGTTGGACCGAGCCTGAAATAGGGCAGCCTACGTATCTCACTCCTAAGAGAGGAGAATCAGGTCGCACGTAGTTCCATCAGCTTGTTCTTTGTTTTGATTTGATTTGATTTTGATTTTTTTTTTTAATTTTCGAACTCTTTATTTTATTCTTATTTCCTCGACATTTATCTTTGACTGCATTTTGATTCCAAAAGAGGGATATGAAAGAAAATTAAAACGAAGCTCAAACGGGTAAACAAAGGATGACACAAGGTTTGGATAGAAGAATAAAATGCCTTCATCATATTAATCTTCAAAAATGCAAGTACTAAACATGCAATAAAATCAACAAAGGATCAAATATCATACATAATATCTTTTGACCGCATCAACATTGATAGCCATTTCTGCCATTTTTCATTCAGTATCTGTCAAATATAAGGCTCCATTGGGCAACACTTTCTTCACAACGAAGGGACCTTGCCAGTTAGGGGAGAACTTGCCTTTCGCTTCAACCTGGTGAGGAAAGATACGTCTTAATACCAACTGACCAACTTCAAAATTCCTGGGACGGACCTTTTTATTATACGCTCAAGCCATCCTCCTCTGATACAACTAGCCATGACACACAGACGTTAGCCTTTTTTCCTCAATCAAACTCAAATATTCCAGTTGGGTTTTTACCCATTCGTCATCATCAATCTCTGCTTCTACAATGACTCGAAGAGCGGGAATTTCAACTTCTGCAGGGATGACTGCTTCTGTCCCATACACCAATAAATATGGAGTTTCCCCTGTTGAAGTGCGAACAGTGGTGCGATAACCTAGCAATGCAAACGACAACTTTTCATGCCACTGTCTAGAACCTTGTACCATTTTTCGCAGTATTTTTTTATATTCTTAGTGGCAGCTTCTACAACACCATTGGCCTTTGGGCGATATGGAGTAGAATTTTGATGTTCGATCTTAAACTGTTGACATACATCTTGCATCAAATGACTATTGAGATTGGCAGCATTGTCTGTAACAATCATCTTACGAATTCCAAATCTACAAATGATATTGGCATGAACAAAGTCCACCACAGCCTTCTTTGTCACTGACTTGAAAGTTACTACTTCTACCCACTTTGTGAAGTAGTCAATGGCTACCAAAATGAATCTATGACCATTTGATGCCTTCGGCTCAATCGGTCCAATCACATCCATTCCCCAAGCCACGAATGGCCATGGCCATGGCATGCAGCTCAACAGGAGGAAAACGTATCAGATCACCGTGTACCTGACATTGATGATACTTTCGAACAAATTGAATCGAATCCCTTTCCATAGTAAGCCAGTAATAACCTGCTCGAAGAATCTTCTTTGACAAGACATGACCGTTCATGTGCGACCCGCATACTCCAGAGTGTATTTCAACCATGATTGCCGAGGATTCTCTTGCATCTACACACCTTAAAAGTCCCAGATCTGGGGTTCTCTTATACAAGATTCCCCCACTTAAGAAAAATCCACTAGCCAAACGCCTAATAGTCCTCTTTTGATCGTTGGTGGCATATGCTGGGTATTCTCCTGACTGAATGTACCGCTTGATATCCAAGAACCAGGGTTCTCCATCGAGCTCTTCTTCAACCGCATTACAGTAAGCATACTGATCATGACTCTGTATATGCACTGGATCGATGTAGGCTTTGTCGGGATGTTGGAGCATTGAAGACAGAGTGGCTAAAGCATCAACAATTTCATTATGAATCCTTGGAATATGACTAAATTTTACTAACACAAACCGTTGACATAGCTCCTGCAAGCATTGTCGATACGGGATGAGCTTCAAATCTCGCGTCTCCCAATCGCCTTGAATTTGATGGACGAGCAAATCCGAATCTCCCAACACCAATAATTCTTGGACTCTCATATCAACAGCTAACCTCAAACCAAGAATGCTGGCTTCATACTCTGCCATATTATTAGTACAGTAGAATCGACGTTGTACTGTTATCGGGAAATATTGTCTCGATTCAGAGATAAGAACCGCACCTATTCCGACTCCTTTCATATTGACAGCTCCATCGAAGAATAATCTCCAACCTGGATCAGCATCTATAACGACTTCATCGACACACGACACTTCTTAGTCGGGAAAATATGTTTTTAATGGCTCGTACTCTTCATCGATGGGATTCTCAGCAAGATGATCTGCCAAGGCTTGGTCTTTCATGGTGGTTCAAGTCACATATACAATGTCGAACTCGGTAAGCAATATTTGCCATTTTGCCAATCGACCCGTTGGCATAGGCTTCTGAAAGATATACTTCAAAGGATCCATGCGGGAGATGAGATAAGTAGTATAGGATGAGAGATAATGCTTCAAATTCTGTGCTACCCAAGTTAGGGCACAGCACGTCCTTTCAAGAAGAGTATACCTAGCCTCATATGCGGTGAACTTCTTACTAAGATAATAAATAGCCTGCTCCTTTTTGCCTGTGGCATCATGTTGACCCAGGACACAACCGAAACAATTGTCCATGACTGATAAATATAATATCAAAGGCCTACCAGGCTCCGGGGGTACCAGCACTGGCGGATTTAACAAATATCTTTTGATTCGATCGAACGTTTTCTGACATTCTTCAGTCCATTTTACCGCAGCACTCTTTTTCAGCAACTTGAATATGGGCTCACAAGTGGTTGTGAGTTGAGCAATAAACCTTCTAATATAGTTCGGTCTACCAAGAAAACTCATCACCTCTGTCCTATTCTTGGGCGGGGGCAAATCCTGAATGACTTTGATTTTTGAGGGATCCAATTCAATCCCCCGACGGCTGACTACAAACCCCAACAGCTTTCCAGACGGAACTCCAAATACACATTTTGCCGGGTTGAGCTTGAGATTATACCTGCGAAGTCTTTCAAAGAACTTTCTTAAATCTTTAACATGGTCGGCCTGACTTTTTGACTTAATAATCACATCATCCACGTAGACCTTAATCTCCTTATGCATCATATCATGAAACATAGTAGTCATGGCTCTCATGTATGTTGCTCCAGCATTCTTCAAACCGAACGGCATCACTCGATAACAATAAGTCCCCCATGGTGTGATAAAAGACGTCTTCTCCGCGTCTTCATCATCCATAATGATCTGGTGATATCCGGCATAGCAATCCACAAAAGAGGCAACCTCGTGTTTAGCACAGTTGTCTAACAAAATGTGGATGTTGGGCAGTGGAAAATCATCTTTCGGACTTGCTCTTTTCAAATTGCGGTAATCAACACACACTCGAATTTTGCCATCTTTCTTTGGTACGGAAACAACATTGGAGAACCACATGGGATAGCGAGCTACTCGAATTACTTTGGCTTCAAGTTGTTTCATGATTTCCTCTTTAATTTTAATACTTACATCCGTTTTAAACTTCCTCAACTTCTGTTTGACAGGAGGAAACGCGGGATCAATTGGCAATTTGTGAGCCACTAATTCAGTGCTTAAACCAGACATATCATCATAAGACCATGAAAAAACATCCTTATAATCAATTAATGCTTGAATCATAGCATGTACACTGATTTTAGTTTCCCTAACATATTCTTGATCCCCTAGATTTATTGGCTCAGTCTTATTCAAATTAGGATTCGGTTTGTCTTCAAATTGTTCCAACTCTTTGCTTATTTCTTCTAGTGTTTCTTCTTCATCATATTCCCCATCCTGCTTCATTACATCTTGATTATTTTGGATTTTAAGGTCAGGCTGAAAATTCCGCATGCATGTCATGTCATTAGAATCAGCATAAAGAGAACTGTATATAAAAAAAAACAAAATATATTAGACACGAATCAAAAGGGACATTACATTTCATTAAATAAAAAGATAGAAGGGTTTAAACGTAGATGCCATCATAACATAAACAAAATAAAATCCAAATTACAACCCTGAAATAACTTGGATAAACAAAAAGAAAAATAAAATAAACTACCAAAACTCCCTCCTAACGGGAAGAGGAATGGCTTCCCAATTATTGAGCCGGACAGCTCGGCCTATGAATCGCACGTCTGCTATACTGGTACCTTCTCCTGCTTCAACCATATCAACATCAATAAAAAGGTTCTGACAGTCATCAACCAATTCAACTTCAAATTCCTCATGCTTCATGACACCTCTCTTAACAAATGATTCAATGAGTAGTGGCATTGGGCGAGGGAGTGACCATTTTCCTTTTTCCTTCCTTTGGCTTTCTTCAGATCTTCAGCCGTAGGCTCAAATCCCAGACCAAACGTGCCCACGTTCTCACTCGGACATATGGGACCTACTATACCGTGCAGAGACGCTCCTAAACCCTTTCTTGGCTCAAATCCGTATTTCCAAAGTTCACTCACCATCATGATAGAAGCAGAAGACAATTGTGGTCCCGGTATAACCTGTCATTCAAAGGTATGATTCACTGGCACTGTATCAAAAATTTGATAGACGAATGTCTCCTCTACGTTATTTGCTTCAATAAGAGACAAGGGAGAATCTTTGCAGGCGGGCAAATCTCCTTCACCGTGAATAACCACTTCTTGCCTGTCATGCTCAAACTTAATCATTTGGTGCAGTGTAGATGCAACCGCCTTGGCCTTGTGGATCCACGGCCTTCCCAATAACAGATTGTAAGAGGAGTCTATATTCAATACTTGAAACTCTATAGCGAACTCAACAGGCCCTATGGTCAACATTAGTTCTATTTCGCCAATGGAATTTGATTTTGCACCATCGAAAGACCTGACACATACATTGTTGGGCCTGATCCTGTCAGCACCAATATTCAACTTTTTCAAAGTAGAAATAGGGCAAATATTTGCACCTGAACCTCCATCAATCATAACATGAGTGACGTAGAAATCTTCATACTTCACTGTAATGTAAAGGCCCCGGTTATGCCCTGTACCTTCAATAGGCAATTCATCATCAGAAAAGCTGATCCGATTGACCTCAAAGATTTTTTCAACCATTTTCTCAATCTGGTTTATTGTATGTCACACCCCTTTTTTAACGCGTACTCCAAAAAATGGAATATTTTTAAAGTTCGAAAGGGTTTTATTATTTTAGTGACAAAAAATGAAAATTTGTTTCAAAAAAAGGATTATTTACATTTTTATTCAGAGTCGCCACTTGGTATAATCCGGTGTGCCAAGTCACTTTTGGAAAATCCCTTTTTCGAAACCAATTGACTCTTAAACCGGTTTGCGCACAGAGATTTCGGCTAAGGAATTCTGTTGACCGAGGGGAAGGTGTTAGGCACCCCTCGATCCCGTGGTTCGACCACAGTCGCTTGGTGGAGTGTATCGACTATTTTGGCATTATGAAGTGTATAAACCACAGAAAAAGCACGCAAAAAACAATCAAACAAAACAAAACAAACCGAAATATAAGTCCAGTCCAATTATTACAACCCGAAATAGAAAGGGACTGAAAATAAACCTACGCTAATCCTAAACTAATGCTTTACCCGATGCCTCGGGCCTTCATCACGAACGTCCTCTGGGTACAAGGTACTTCGGGGCATTCCCCGGATAAATCAATACAAATCCTTCGGGGCATTCCCCGGTCAAATGAGTACAATTTAAACTTTTCGTGCAATAAAGTAGAAAGTATCATTCAAGCACATATTCAAAACACTCCAACAAATTGTTATTCCTAAATTTGCCTACCCGGCCTACGTTTGCCTATGCGTTCTCGACTAAAGACATAATTCTATCATGATTCATACCAACAATAAATCAAATTAAACCGAATCTATCCTTTTGTCAATTTTTCAATTCCATCCCCCGACTTTCTTTCTATCCATCCATTAGAACATGATCAAGTTTATGCCTTAATCTACCAAAACCAAACAACCAAGCATCACAATCATAACATCAACATAACAAAAATCCAACAAAACCATAATCACCACTCGCAATCGCAACCAATCAAAACAACCAACCACATATATATATATATATATAAGAGACGAGTTAAGAAATGGACCTTGATAGAACGTTTTGTCGATAATAAGGAAATCCGAAGACCAAACTCGACCGGAGAACCTCACGACGAACAAACCATACTCGGTATTAAAATGATAACCGGACAGCTCCAAAACTCGTGAATAAAACTTTACTATGTGAAACCCAACCTCACAATGAGCAAACCAAACTCAGTATTAAAATAATAGTCGGACAACTCCAAAACTCGTGAATAACACCTTACTATACGAAACCCACTACCAACATCGAAACATGAAATAGACGAAACCAAAATCAACCAAAGTTAACAAGAAACCAAAAAAAAACCAAACAGATCGAGCTGGTCGAATCTGGTGACGGAGAAACGGGCGGAGATCTGGTCGACGTTACTGTTGTCATCGGAGGGAGGGAAGGACGACGGTGGAGATCTGGTTGGATGGCGGCGACGAGTTGCGGCGGAGACCTGGTCGGATCAAGCCGACGCGCCGCGGCCGGATCTGGTCGTGAGCCGGTGTCGCGGTTGTTCCGCCGACGGAGCGGCGAGGGGAATGGGAAAGAACCAACGGCGCGGTTGCCGCCGTCACCGGTGAAACTGAGTCGGGTCGGCGACTGGATGAAGCTGAGAAACGGCTTTGTCGTCGGCGGTCGCCGGCCGACGGCGACGTGGTGGTGGAAGTTCAAATTTTAGAGAGAGGAAGAGAGAGAATAGAGTTTAGAGAGAGAGAGAGTAAGTTCAGATTTTATTTTATTTTTTTGGATTTTTTCTTTTTTCTCTTTTGTGTATGTGAGTATGTATATGTATTGTTTTTTGATGCCTTTCTTTCTTGACAAGAAAAAGAGAGGGGGGTGGGGTAATGTGGGGTAGGGGGTAGTGGTGAGGTGTTATGTTTTTATTGGGTAGATGATTAGGATAAGATAGAGTTAGTTATTTTATTATTTGTTTATTATTTTTTTGTATTTTGCGGGGTATGATGACGTGGGTGAGGGTACACGGTATGCTATGGTAGAAATGAATAAAACGAACTTTCGAGGGGGACAAAATTACGTATCTACATCATGCCCCCTTTGAATGTAAACACGCAGTGTTTTCAGACAAAGAAGCAGACAACGAGACAGAATTTTGTCCCGACCATTATTCAAAGGAAGAAACAGAAGCAAGAAGGACTATAGGGTTTTGAATTAGGACAACCTACCCAACCCAGTTATGAATGGATCGAGTGACAAGTATTTCCAGGTATTGGACAGAGATTGACTATACCGAGTTGGAGAATCGAGTGAGGTTCCGTCGAGGTTCCGGTCCGCGGCTCTGTCATTACATAAAAAATGAACTTACAAATTAAAACATAAAATGAAATTGCAAAAATCCTATCTATACAGCTTCTATTGGCTCTTGACTCGACTTTTATCACCCTATTCTTCAGGCGGGCTCCTGACTTGCAATTTCTTTCACCTTGTTGCTTGGCTTTCAATTACTTTGCTTTGTTGCTTGACTTTTCCGTTCCTTTACCATGTTATCCAGGCGGGCTCCTGACTCATTATTTCATCACCCTATTCTTCAGGCAGGCTCCCGATTTGCTATTTCATCAATCTGTTTAACTTTCAATTTCTTCACCTTGTTGCTTAGTTTTCCATTTATTCGCCATGTGCTTTGGGCAGGCTCCTGAAATCACATCAAAACTAAAAAGAAAATTATCTCAAACAAATATCATTATAAAGAGGTTTTATTTGCCAGAAAATTAAAGTTTCAAAAATAGAAAATGAATTTTTTTTGCCCCAGTTTATCATCAAAAGACTTTTGGAAAAATCACATCATACCTACTTGCATGTTGCAATGATGAATCAAGACTCTGACTAAGAAATGCATCTCTTAAGAGTAAAAGTAAATAACCAAGACTAGGAAGTGCATCTCCTAAGAATTATAGTGAGAGATTCTAACTAGAAAGTGCGTCTTCTAGAGATACAAGTTTAAGTTAAAAAGTGTGCCACCTGACAAATGAAAACTAGCAAGGAAGTGCATCTCCCTAGGGTTAAGTGCGATAACTCGACTAGAAAGTGCATCTTCTAGGAATCAAGATTTACGTTAGGAAGTGCATCACCTAAAAAGCAAAATTCGAATTACCCAATCAAGGAAGTGCATCTCCTTACCAATGTTGCTTGAATTATCAAAACAAAGAAGTGCATTTCCTTACCAATGCTGCTTGAATTACCAAAACAAGGAAGTGCGTCTCCTTACCAATGCCGCTTGAATTACTCAAATAAGGAAGTGCGTCTCCTTACAAATGTTTCTTGAATTGCTCAAACAAGGAAGTGCGTCTCCTTACAAATATTTCTTGAATTTCCCAAACCAGGAAGTGCGTCTCCTTACAAATGTTGCTTGAATTACCCCAAACAAGGAAGTGAGTCTCCTTATCAAATGCCGCTTGAATTACCCGAACAAGGAAGTGCGTCTCCTTACAAATACCGCTTGAATTGTCAAAACAAAGAAGTGTGTCTCCTAACAAGTGTTTCTTGAATTACCCGAACAAGGAAGTGCATTTCCTTACAAATGGTGCTTGAATTACCCAGACAAGGAAGTGCATCTCCTTACAAATGTCACTTGAATTATCCAAACAAGGAAGTGCGTCTCCTCATAAATGTCACTTGAATTATCCAAACAAGGAAGTGCGTCTCCTCATAAATGTCACTTGAATTACCCAAACAAGGAAGTGTCTCTCCTTACCAATGTTGCTGGAATTACCCGAACAAGGAAGTGCGTCTCCTTACCAATGTTGCTGGAATTACCCGAATAAGGAAGTGTGTCTCCTTACCAATGTTGCTGGAATTACCCGAATAGAAAGTAAAATCTTTTTTTTTTCAGGAGGGTCCTGAACTGAAAGTAAATTCCCATTTTTCAGGAGGGTCCTGAACAGAAAGTAAATCTCATTTTTCAGGAGGGTCCTGAACAGAAAGTAAAATCTCATTTTTCAGGAGGGTCCTGAACAGAAAGTAAAATCCCATTTTTCAGGAGGGTCCTGAACAGAAAGTAAAATCCCATTTTTCAGGAGGGTCCTGAACAAAAAGTAAATTCCCATTTTTCAGGAGGGTCCTGAACAAAAAGTAAAATCCCATTTTTCAGGAGGGTCCTGAGCAGAAAGTAAAATCTCATTTTCCAGGAGGGTCCTGAACATAAAGTAAAATCCCATTTTCCAGGAGGGTCCTGAACAGAAAGTATAATCCCATGGATGTGCATTTCCAATGGTAGATGAATTAAGTGAAGCGAATTTGCCCCTGTTTCAACAAAGAAAATTTGTCAGTTAAAAACTTAGTGGTAGTTTGCAGCATTTGACTTTCCAGGCATTTTCTCTAGTGTTCATTCCCTTCATTTTGTTTCAGATTGCTAACATTTGGCCCTGTTTTATTGTGTCATTGACCCAAACTCAGATCATTAAGAGTGACTCCAAAATAACCACAGTATCTCTGCTTTGTCATGCTTCTCAGATAAATCCTCCAAACCTTGGTATTTTCATAAGTTCATAATTATGTCTCTTTCATATGCTGACTTTGTCTTGCATTGTGCAATTGAAAAAGTTGGTGGCCAGTTTTGAAATCTTTTCTCACTTATTTTGATATGGACTTGACTAAAAAACAAGAGAAAAATGACAATGACTTTTATTTGGACCACTGACTCAAGAAAACAAAATAAAATAAAGAGAAGAAAGAAAAGATAATGAGTATCCCCATTTGAAACAAAGAAATGACAAATTTTCTAAAAATGACAGTCAACTCTAATGATTATGCCATGCCTTTTGGATTAAGCTACCTGATCTTTCCATCCAATCTCTCTACCAATTATTGTTGAGTTAATAGACTTGAAACAGAGTTGTTTCCTTAGGCCAATTGCATTCAAACCTCATTCGGCTAGTGACGTTTTGAAGGGTCTTTCCCTCAGCTCACCCTTGTCTTATGGTGTCTGTGAGGTTTTTTACTAATGAGACTCTCTTATTCTCATTTCTCCCATCTCACAATCATCTCACGGTGCCAGCGAGGGTTTTCACCAATAAGACTCTCTCTTTTTTATCTTTCTCAACTTACTATCACCTTAAGGTGCCCGTGAGGGTTTTCACCAATAAGACTCTCTCATTTTTATTTCTCTCTTGATTCCTTGGGCTGAGAAAGACAGGTAGTTCCTAAATACATCAACATATCCCTTGTATGCTTTGCCTTAACATCCTCAAAGATTGATCTGAAGGTCTTTTCTTTGGTTGTAACTTGGCTTTTGGATAGGGTTAAAAAGATAGGATGGCGTGAGGCCCAAACGACACTTGAAGTGGGTTAGGACTTACAACTTTTGGAATCGACTCAAACAATGAGGATTAACTCATGCCCCAGTTTTTTTGACTGGGTGATTCTAAATTATTTATTTGGTTGGACCGAGCCCTTAGTAGGGCAGCCTACGTATCTCACCCCCGAGAGAGGAGAATCAGGTCATGCGTAGTTCTGGCATCTTGTCCTTTTGCTTTGATCTGATTTTTCTCTTTTTTTTTATTCGCTCTGTTCACTTTGCGATCCTTTTTTTTTAACTCTATTTTTCTTGGCACTCTTTTTGGAAACATTTTTGTCTCTTTTTTGGAAATTTTGACTTTATCTTCTTACTCGACACTATTCTTTGAACTTTGCTTACTCTATCTTGATTCCAAAAGAGGGGTATGAAAGAAAATAACACTAAGGCTCAAGTGGGGTAAACAAAGGATGGCACAATGTTTGGATAGCAGAATGAAATGCCTTCATCATATCAATCCTTGAGAATGCAAGTATATAGCATGCAATGTGAAAGTACACAACCAATATCACTTATGACATGTTTTACAACACTAACTTGCCTCGAACATGTATTTCACCTCTTTTTATATACTTGTCAAAGATACAACTCTACCTTTGTTATACATCCCTCACATCGAGTGATTCATGCTTCTGTGGAGCTGATTATCTTCTTGTTAACCTTGATATAGGGATCACACGTCCACTATTTGACCTAATTGGGACCTGCCTTTCGATCGATAGCCAAGTTATTTTTTTTGTGATTCTCAAAATAATTGCCTTAACCTATTACCAAATGTCTCAGCACACTATCAATTTTCTCATATGCTCTTTTTTTCTAACTTAACCCTCTGATTCAAAGTCCATGCTTAAATTGGATTTTAAGATCTGGCCGAACATTTCACTGCATGTCATATCACTAGAGTTAACACAAAATGTACTACATAAGGAAAACAAACAAACAACACATATTTAAAACACGAAGAAAAATGGGACACTTCATTTAGTTGAAACAAAAGATAGAAGGGTTTGAACATAAACAACAAAAAAACAAAACAAGATAGATCCCGAACTATAACCCTGAAATAGTTCGGATAGCAGAAAATAAAACAAAACAAGCTACCAGACCTCTTCCTAGTAGGGAGAGGGGTGAATTCTCAATTGCTCAGCCTGACATCTTAGCCACTGGTTTGCATATCAGCATGACTAGATCTTTCCTCACTGTCAATGTTCTGCACCATGATTGATTTATCTTGAATCATCTTTTCAATTTCTCTTTTCAAAGAACGAAAATCTTCAATACTGTGACCCTGAACATCAAAATGATATGCACATCGTACATTAGGATCAAAACTTCTTGAATGTGGGTCGGGAGTATACCCAAGGAGAGGAGTGATCATGTCCTGCTGTACCAATCTCTGGAATAAACTTGCATACGACTCTCCAATGGGTGTGAAGTTATCTCTCGACTTCTGTCTTATTTCATTATTTGGCTTAAATTGAAAACCAGGCCTAGAAGGGATTCGGTATGTATGTGGAGTTAGAGTATGACTTGGCAGAGTTGGCGCACACCAGTGTGGGTAAGATGGAGGTTGAACATAAGGTTGCGCATTATACACTTGATATGGAGATGGGGGAATGGGATATAATGGATTTTGGTAAAGATTCCATGGAGCTTGGGCATAATCTTGGGTTTGAGCCCATAGGTAACGATGGTGTGGTCCTCTTGCCCATGCCTATTGTCCAATTGCAATGACAGATGCATCTTCCACATTCTTCTTTCCTCCCATACTTCCCAAACCTTTATGAATTTCTTGAGTAGTCGCTTTTAATGTTGCAAAACTCACAATGCGACCAGTCTTAATTCCATCCTCTATCATCTCCTGCATTTTGAGGACCTCAACAAATGGCTTGCCTAATACAGGTAACAAGTGTTGATAATATGTTTCATCCTGCACTTGAATAAACGCCTCCACTATCTTACTTTCTTTCATTGGCGTTTTCACCCTAGCAGCTTGTTCACGCCATCTAATCGCATACTCTCTGAAAGTTTCAATACTCTTTTTATTCATATTAGTTAAGGATTTCTCGTCAGGAATCAACTCCATATTGTATTGAAATTGTTGCACGAATTCATTAGCCAGGTCATCCCATCTATTCCACTTGTCGATGTCTTGGTCAACAAACCATTCTGAAGCTAGACCTGAAAGACTCTCACCAAAATATGCCATGAGCAACTCTTCCTTCCCTCCAACGCCCCTTAGCTGGTTGTAATAGAGTCTCAAATATGCTATAGGATCGCCATGTCCATCATACTTCTCAAACTTCGGCATTTTAAAACCAAGAGGAAGATGTACACTTGGAAACATGCATAGATCTTTATATGAGACACTTTTGTACCCCCCAAGTCCTTGCAAGTTTTTCATAGTCAGTTCCAAACTTCTCAATTTTCTGGCTATTTCCTCTTGTTCTTCTGTCATAACAGGTTTCTCAGTGTTAGAAGGAAATTCAGGCGGTTGAGAAAAATCGTAAGGACCAGTCGAATTAAATATGGGCTCGGGAGCGTAATGCTGATCACTAAAAATATTCAATACAGGGTCGCTTGTAGAGTGAGGAATCATAATCGTTGAATTGATATTAAAAGCAGGAGCTTCAAATGGAAGTGGGGCTGCAAAAGCATGTATAGCAGGCAGAGCCGAGCATGTGGTAATTTTGTATTGAGGAGTGAGGAAATGAATATTGGAAGTGGTTGGATATTGTTGCCCCGGAGTCGATCCTGATGCATGTTGTGGCATATCAACAAAAATAGGCAATTGTGCATGTGACACGGGAGGCAAGCTAAACAGATATTCCAGATTATCAGTGGGAACCGGAGGAGGCGGCAACCCATTAGCCCAAGTTCGATGCATTTCTATTATTTGCTGCCTTAATTTCCGAATCTCTTCATTATCTCCTACATTCTCATTCCCCGAACTCCCTATCTGATTAGTGACAACTAACTCGGTATCCTTGTTGGCCATAACTTCCTCTGTGACTTGGAGCAATATGGAGGACCAGCCAAAATACCACAAACCAACCACCTTAAACTAACTAGATAAGAGATAGCAAATGGTTAGAGTTCAACAGTTTTTCAAAACCTCTCTATTTTTTTTTATTTTTTTTTGAAAAGATCACCGAACCCAAGAAGGGCGCCTACGTATCTCACCCCCGAAAAGGAAGAATCAGGTGTGCGTAGTTCGTGAAGTCGTGCCAAAATGGCCAATTGAACTCTTTTTTTCTTTTTGAAACTTTAAGAAGAAAAGAAAATAACAAATTGTCAAAAAGAACTGACGAAAAATCTTTTTTTCCATTTTTAGGCTTAACATCCTTATACAAAATGAAAACTATGATTAACAAAGAAAAAAAAAACTTTTGCTTTTTTTTTTTTTTTTTTTTAAATTTCATAGGAAAATGAAACTTGAAACTTTTAAAGAAAAATCCTTTTGTAGTTTTCTTTTAGAGATGTATATGAAACACCTACTCTAAATGAAGAGTGAAGAAAATCTTTTTGGATTTTCAGATTTCTGTACAAAATAAAATCTATGATTACCGAAAAAATATTTTTGGATTTTTTTTTTATTGCGAAAAATGAAACCTGAACCTGTTAAAGGAAAATATTTTTGTTGTTGTTTTCTTTTAAAGATGTACATGAAACACCTACTCTAAATGAAAAGTGAAGAAAATCTTTTTGGATTTTTAAAATAAGATCAACCAAAAATGAACCCTACGACTATTGAGGAAAATCTTTTTTTTTTTTTAAATCAGTCCGTCAAACGACCACGTTACCCTCAAATATGCAACAGTTAGCACGTAGGGATGCTTTAAAGGTGAGTCTCCTACAAAGAACCGTGTAGGCCCCGCTAGGTCTCAATATGATGCACATAAGAATGACCTAAAGGCTGACCTACGTTGTGGTTTACTAACAAGGCCGTTCGGGGAGCATATGGTCGATAGTGGCTGCTTTGCTTTCCACCTACTCCATACATCCAACGGTTCCCCCTCTAAAATAAAGGTGACTCAACTAGAGTTCGTGCGCACGACGTGCGCTCCGAGATTTGTTGCAAAAAGAAGGCCGGGGGTGGACACATGATGACAGATATAAAGCGGTAACACATAGGATAAATACTATAAACAAAGAGCACAAAATGCACAAAGTGAAAACAATAACGCAAATAAAATCACAAACAATGCTTATACACTCGTAATGCCAAACAAAACCGATACGACTCCAAAAATAGCTCGAATTCTGAAAACTTGTCATAGTCCCCAGCAGAGTCGCCAGAAGCTGTCACACCCCTTTTTTAACGCGTACTCCAAAAAATGGAATATTTTTTAAGTTCGAAAGGGTTTTATTATTTTAGTGACAAAAAATGAAAATTTGTTTCAAAAAAAGGATTATTTGCATTTTTATTCAGAGTCGCCACTTGGCATAATCCGGTGTGCCAAGTCACCTTTGGAAAATCCCTTTTTCGAAATCAATTGACTCTTAAACCGGTTTGCGCACAGAGATTCCGGCTAAGGAATTCTGTTGACCGAGGGGAAGGTGTTAGGCACCCCTCGATCCCGTGGTTCGACCACAGTCACTTGGTGGAGTGTATCGACTATTTTGGCATTATGAAGTGTATAAACCACAGAAAAAGCACGCAAAAAACAATCAAACAAAACAAAACAAACCAAAATATAAGTCCAGTCCAATTATTACAACCCGAAATAGAAAGGGACTGAAAATAAACCTACGCTAATCCTAAACTAATGCTTTACCCGATGCCTCGAGCCTTCATCACGGACGTCCTCCGGGTACAAGGTACTTCGGGGCATTCCCCGGATAAATCAATACAAATCCTTCGGGGCATTCCCCGGTCAAATGAGTACAATTTAAACTTTTGGTGCAATAAAGTAGAAAGTATCATTCAAGCACATATTCAAAACACTCCAACAAATTGTTATTCCTAAATTTGCCTACCCGGCCTACGTTTGCCTATGCGTTCTCGACTAAAGACATAATTCTATCATGATTCATACCAACAATAAATCAAATCAAACCGAATCTATCCTTTTGTCAATTTTTCAATTCCATCCCCCGACTTTCTTTCTATCCATCCATTAGAACATGATCAAGTTTATGCCTTAATCTACCAAAACCAAACAACCAAGCATCACAATCATAACATCAACATAACAAAAATCCAACAAAACCATAATCACTACTCGCAATCGCAACCAATCAAAACAACCAACAACATATATATATATATATATATATATATATAAGAGACGAGTTAAGAAATGGACCTTGATAGAACGTTTTGTCGATAATAAGGAAATCCGAAGACCAAAACTCGACCGGAGAACCTCACGACGAACAAACCATACTCGGTATTAAAATGATAACCGGACAGCTCCAAAACCCGTGAATAAAACTTTACTATGCGAAACCCAACCTCACAATGAGCAAACCAAACACAGTATTAAAATAATAGTCGGACAGCTCCAAAACCCGTGAATAACACCTTACTATACGAAACCCACTACCAACGTCGAAACATGAAATAGACGAAACCAAAATCAACCAAAGATAACAAGAAACCAAAAAAAAACCAAACAGATCGAGCTGGTCGAATCTGGTGACGGAGAAATAGGCTTATAACACCTTGAAGACTTATCCCATCATATATCAATTCTAACATATTGGCTTAAGCATGGGTTGGCAGCAGATTCTGGTTGATGTTTGTACCCTCCGGGGCCTGGACCAACATCTGATTGGTGTCAATTAAATCTTAGACAACTCTCTTTAAATGCCAGCATTTCTCAATATCATGGCCTGGCATATCAAAACAGTACGCACACCTTAAAGAATAATCGAGATTCCTCGGTGGTGGATTTGAAAGTCTTCCTTGAATTGGGCTTAAGACCTTCAACTTTCTCAACCTATCAAACAAGCTAGCATATGACTCCCCAAGAGGTGTGAATTGATTTTTGACCGCCTTCTCTTTCTTATACTCAGGCCTAGGTTGAAAACCGGGTCTGGAGGGGTTTTGGTAATTTGGTGGAGCGAATGGGCGATTTTATGGAACTTGTACGTACCACTGCGGGTAAGAAGGGGTTCGGGTATATGGCTGTGCGCTATATACTGGGTACGTGGGTGGTGGAATAGAATATAAAGGCTTTGTGGAGGGTAGTAATGGTGGGGAGGAATATATGGAGCTTGGGCGTAGACTTGGGCTTGGGATTGGGGATAAGGGAGAGGTGGTCTTTTGGTATAGGAATGGGTTCCAGCTACGACAGTCGCCACATCCTCTTTTTTTTTTTACCTCCAAATACGCCAGATCCACCTTGAATTGCTTGTGTGGTGGCTTTTAATGCGGTAAAACTCACTATTCGGTCAGTCTTGATTCCGTCCTCTATCATCTCTCCCATTTTGAGGACTTCAATAAAAGACTTTCCCATTGCCGGAAGTAAATGTTGAAAATAGGTCTCATCATATGCCTGAATAAAAACCTCTACCAACTTACTTACTTTCATTGGAGGCTTTACCCTGGCGGCCTGCTCACGCCACCTTATCGCGTATTCCCTAAAACCTTCAGTGCTTTTTTTCTTCATGTTGACCAAGGATTTTTCATCCGGAATCAGGTCGATGTTATACTGAAAGTGTTGAACGAATTCAAAAGCTAAGTCATCCCAGCTGTTCCATTTGTCGATATCTCGATCGATAAACCATTCTGAAGCCAGATCAGAAAGACTCTCGCCAAAGAAGGCCATGAGCAGCTCTTCCGTTCCTCCTGCAGCCCTCAACATGTTGCAATAACGTCTCAAGTGTGCCACAGGATCATCGTGCCCTGCATACTTCTCGAACTTGGGCATTTTAAAACCGAGGGGAAGGTTGATGTCTGGGAACATGCAAAGATCTTTATAGGAAACACTCCTATAATCTCCGATTCCCTGCAAATTCCTCATAGCCTGTTCTAAACTTTTCAACTTTCGGGCTACGATATCCTGTTCCTCCGTTGTGATAGGTTTCTCCGTATCGAATGGAAATGCAGGCGGTTGAGTGTACCTATACGGTTCATTCATTCTCAAAGTAGGCTCCGTGGCACAATACTGACTATCTGGAACCTTCAATACTGGCTCACTGGCAGACCTAGGAAGTCCCATTATGGGATGCACAACATATATGGGAGTTTCATGTGGTGGCGGAGCCACGAATACCGGTGTGATCGGTGGTGCTGGCTGAGCAGCGGGTCTTGATTGGGGAGCTGCCAAGGGCACACCAGAATTGCCAGGATAATAATGTCGCGGAGTGAATCCTGGCGCATGCTTAGGTGAATTAGTAGGAGCAGAGAATGGAGCTTGAGAGAGCGGTGCACAGTTAGAGATATTCCCAAGACCTTCAGGGAGCGGAGGAGGAGGCATTCCGCTGGCCCATGCCCGGTGCAAATCTATCAGTTGTTGCCTGAGCCTTACTACCTCATCATTGTATTCTGAACTTTCTTCCCTGTGATCCTGATCCGGGTCAATGAGCGAATTTTCAATCTCTCTGCTAGCCATGACGAGCTTTGCTTTGGATCTGGTGAAGTATGGGTGACTAGCCAGAGTGCTGCAAACCTACCACTGTTATCTGAAAGAACATGCTCATCAAAGACGACATCCATTAGGATTAGGGCACACAACAAGCATGGGAATCACATTGGTAAAATTGTCCTAAAATTCATGTTCATTTCTACCAGCTTTTGAGGGTAGCGAGGTCATTTTAACATCATCCCGATTTTTATCTACACTTATTTTTATCTACAGCTATTATTATTATTTTTTCTTTCCCTCTCTCTTTTTTTCTTTTTTTTTCCTCTTTTTTTTCGTATCAATCTCTGTTCTTTTCCTTTCTTGTCTCATCATCCTTTCTTTCTTTTCTTCTCTCGCTATCTACCTTCATTTTATCATTCTTTATGGCTTTTTCTTTTCTTTTTTTTTTTCAAAAAAAATAATAAAAAACAACGAAATAAAATGATTAGATCGAACCCAAAAGCAGGTTGCCTATGTATCATGTTGTACAAGAATCAAATCTTGCGTAGTTCAAGCGGCATATGCATGAACATTACATATTTTTGTTTTTATTTTTATTATTTTTTTATTTTTTATTTTATTTTATTTTTTTATTATTTATTATTATTATTATTATTATTATTTTGCAAAAACGAAAATAAACAAACAAAGAAAAGACGTAACATCATAGCATTTTGATGAAAGAAGCAACAAGAACATACAAAGAATTTAGGACCACTCTAAAACTAAACAACAAATTTAAAACAACATTCTAGACCCCTAAGACGACATTCGTGAAATTACTAATAAAGACCCTAATACCAAAAACAACTTGACTTTGACTTAAAGAAGACATCACCCTACAATGACAAACACATAAAAGACTCAAACTGAATAAAGATAAGAAATGCTCTTTCAGACTGGTGCTCTGCGTGATGACCCTAGCTGAGATGGACCTGCCTCTGAAGTTCTCTTTCTCCCATTTAAACTTTGTAGCATATCTTGTAAAGACACCCTGATATTAGGGAAGAAGCTTCGGGCCCGTATTCCTGCCTCATGAGGAGTGCACTTGGAAAGATTATTCTGACACCTTTCTACCGTCTTGAACAAATTTGCTAACTGAACTCTCAGTATTTCCGCTTTGGACCCCGCACTTTCATCCTGATGGTCGTCTACAATGCATTCTTCTTGTATTCTCCCTCTAAGCTGCACTGGTAAAGGTTGACTGATACCCCGAGGGGTAGATTGAAGCTAGACCTCATATCCCTGAGGGTATCCCGGATTATCCAAACTTTCTTTGAGTGTGTCCACCCCTATATTTGTTGCATGTTTCAAAACTGTTCGTACTTGCTCTCACCTAAGGCTTGGTCCTTGAAGTACTCAACATCCTTCAGAAGATCCACTGCTGGTGGCACGTCCTGCAGCCTACCCAACTGGCGCATTACCCTAGAAGGACTGTATGGTCTAGTGCAATTGAGCCCTAACATAACTAAAAGGAGCTGCGTCTGACAACCCAACAATATTATCTTTGGTCGAAGCCACAGATAAGTCCACAAAATGTTATCCCTGGTTCTTGACTCAAGAAATTCAATCCAAGCGTCGACTCCCACAGGTAACGAGAATTTATCCAAACGCAACCTGGAGTCCATGGCTTTCGCTTGATTGGGAATACAACGATCTACCACGTCTGGTCTAACTAAAGAAGGCGCATGCAAATGCTCCATCATCCATAACTGCAATATCAGGTTACTGCCCTAAAAAAATCTCATTCCCCCCTTCACTTCAGTTAAAGCCTTATATATTTCTATTAAGATCATGGGTATGAGAGTGAACCTGCCCTTTTGATTAATACCCTTGTCGTTTTGATCCTTATGAAATAGGGCCATCACCACAGATTGCAAACGGGTATTAATACGTCTTTCTTCTAGTGGAAACACTAAAATGCCTAACAAAGCGAGGGTGAAGACTTCAAGACGCTTTCTCTCCCACCTCTCCTTAGTCATATGAAATTCATCCCAAAAACAATCAAAACCTTTCGAGGGCCCGAATCTAGCGAACAAAAAATCTAAGGAAACCCACGAATCACTTAAACAACCCAAACGCATACCCTTACTTTTAAAACCACAAGACTGCAAAAATCTCACGCCAGTATGATTTCGTGCTCGGATCATATCCTTCTCGATATAGGGAAAATGCAACAAAATAGATATTTCTGCCAAAGTAGGAGTCATTTCACATTACCCAAACCTGAACACCAAACTACTTGGATCCCAAAAGGTCAATAAAGCCTCTATTAAATCTGGACGAGGCGTAACATGCAGAAGTTCCGTAAGATCACCTAATATTTTAATCAGTTTCTGCTGATCAACATAGTTAAACATTTCCCACCACTTGATTAACTTTTTGGGCACCTTGACAACCATCAGAACTCTAGACTTGGTGGACAAATCCATCCTGTAATAACACATAAGACGTTATCTCAAAAATTCGACAAGAGTAGACGATTCCCAACCCTTGGGATTTTTGACGCAAGCATATGTCGATGGGACAAACCACATTCATGACTCCAATTTGCCGAACAAAAGTACTGAGCGAGATCAGTCTACTTGGCTAACAAATCTAGATTACGGGGCGAGAGACCTAGGCTAATAATAAGACAAAGGCCAACACAAAGATTACCGGACCCCCCTTCCCCGAGGGTTGCCTACGTATTCCAACTCGAGGGAAGGAAATTAGGTATGCGTAGTTCATCCAGATTGGACAATTAACGATTAACTACTAAATTGACCCTAACTTAAGAGACACAACCAAAAACAAACGAATAAAAACTTTTTGGATTTTCAACTAGACATTTCAACTAAGACTGAAACCACCAATTATGAAAAAAATCTTTTTGGTATTTTGTTTTTTCATAAATAAGTAGAAAAGGCAAACAAAACCCTCTTTTTTTCCATTTTTTTTGTTGAACTTACGGTACTTTGAGAAGATGAATGCAAAACGTAAAGAAAATCTTTTTGAGTTTTTGGATCGTGAAGAACAAAAGCCATAAAGAACTCTAAAATAAACTACGACACTCCTTTTGATTCATTCTTTTCAACTCACTTTTTCTAATTTTTTTTTTTGCCTACGGACCTTACTCCTAACAAATATTTTTTTTTTCAAATCAGTCCATCAAATGACCACGTTACCCTTAAAGATGCAACAATTAGCACGTAGGGATGCTTTAGAGGTGAGTCTCCTACAAAGGGCCATGTGGGTCCCGCTAGATCTCAGTATGATGCACATAAGCATGACCTAAAGGCTGACCTACGCTTTGGTTCACTAACAAGGCTGTTCGGGGGAGCGTATGGTCGATAGTGGCTGCTTTGCTTTCCACCTACTCCATAACACCGACGGCTCCCCCCCTAAAATAAGGGTGACTCAACTAGAGGTTGTGTACAACACGTGTACTACGGACTTGTTGCAGAAAGAAGGCCTGGGGGTAGACACATAATGACAGATATAAAAGCGGTAACACATAGGATAAATACTATAAACAAAGAGCTCAAAAAACGCACGAAAGTGAAAACAATAACACAAACAAAATCACAAACAATGCTTATACACTCGTAATGCCAAACAAAGCCGATACGACTCCAAAAATAGCTCGAATTCTGAAAACTTGTCATTGTTCCCAGCAGAGTCGCCAGAGCTGTCACACCCTTTTTCTCAACTCCAAAGATTAGTTTTAAGTTTCGAAAGGGTTTTATTATTAAAGTGACAAAGATGAAAATTTGTTTCGAAAAAGGACTATTTATATTTTTTATTCAGAGTCGCCACTTGGCATAATCTGGTGTGCCAAGTCACCACTAGAAAATCCGTTTCCAAAACCATTTGACTCTTTAAACTGGTTTGCGAACAGAGATTCCGGTTAAGGAATTCTGTTGACCGAGGGGAAGGTGTTAGGCATCCCTCGATCCCGTGGTTCGACCACGGTCGCTTGGTGGAACATATCGGCTAATTTGACACTATGATGTACAAACCACACAAAACACGTAAAACAATCAAACAAACAAATAAAATAAAACAAATAAAAAATATAGTGTCCAGTCTGAGTTATACAGTCCTAAAAATAGAAAAATACGAAAAATATAAATCCTATTCTAAACTAATCCTAGACTAAGCTCCAATACGTTACCCGACGCCGCGAGCCTTCATCACGATCATTTTCCGCCAACATGATACATCGGGGCATTTCTCGGTGAATAAATACAATGTGTGTCGGGGCATTCCCCGACCGAATGAATACATTTGAATTAAATAAGCTAACTAAAGAAAACACATTCAAAACACACAGTCAAATATTCAAAGCATTCGATCAACACATCACACCTGAATTTTGCCTACTCGAACCTATATTGCCTATCCATTTCAACATATCACAAATCTATCACATTCATGCTTATTCCGAATTAAACAAAAGACAACAAATGAAAATTAATCTACATTCACCTTTTTATCAAGTTTCAATCCCGTTCCATTTATTCCTAATCAATTAACCAATTTCAATATAAGAATCAACCAATCAAGCCACGACAATTATAGAAAACTCAAACACGCTCCAAATTCGTATCATCAACCCATAACGTATCAACAAGAATCACGACATCAATCATATATAGTGAAATAAAAATGAGAGAGAGTAGAATTGGACCTTCAAATGAGCTTTTTGTGTGTCGAATTTCACAATTGAAAGACAGAGTCGGATCCGAAAATCTCCCGTCGAACCTCAACCCCGACGAACCAGCTCGAATCCGAGACTAATAACCATTCCGAGCCCAACTCGAAATTTTCTGATGGACGTCAGTCAATCCCAAGCCTAAACTGAAGCACCGACGCTGCTATGACTAATTCTTGTCGCTAGTTTAGGAACTTTGAGTAGGCGATGAAGCTGGATTCAACGTTTTCTCGCGATGATCCCTATCGCCGGTGCTCCGAGGAAGTTTGCAGATCGGATTTTTACTGTTTTCTGTCCTCTCTCGTTGATCTCTCGTGTCTATCTTAATTTCTCTTCTCTCCCTCTCAATCTCTCTGTGCGTGTCTGCGATTTAGAAGAAACGAAAAGAGAAAAAAAAATGGCTTCTCAATGGTGAATCTGTCTTCTCTAATGAAGATGATGATATCTGTATCCCCTTTTTTTTCTCCCCCCGTATATGTGGGTCTTGTGTGTATATATTATATTTATCCCCTTCTTGGTCCTTTCTTTTTGGACAAGAAAAAAAAAGAGAGGGGGTGTGACGTGGGGTAGGGTTAGGTAGGGGTAGGGAGGTGGATTATTTTGATTGGATAGGTTGTTAGGATGTTAAAAAGAATAAAAGTTTGTTAGGGATTTTGTTGAGAGTTGTTTTTTTTTTTGTATTTTTGTGGGATGTAATTATATGGGTGAGGGTATACGGTAGGATAAGGTAAAAAATGGGTAAAAAGTGCTATCGGGAAGGGACAAAATTACGTGTCTACAACTGTAGGATAAAAAATAAAAAAAAAAAGTTACTGTAGGATAGAATTTTGGGGGCTTCTGTTAAGCGTAACATTTATAATGATTTAGAATCTACAAGAAACAGTCAAAGGATATACACTAATCACAATTTTTTCTGATCAGAAAAATAATTGTTGTAGAAAAAATACTTTAATGGTGTGAGTCGATTATGTTAAATGGATTGGTTCTTTTAATGGGTCTAAGATAGTTTGAAATTAATAGTGATTTACTTTAATTAATGATGTGTACCTATAATAAAAGGTCATGTGACAAAACCATTTTTGAAAACTCACCGTTAAAAGTAATCGCATGGATGAGCTGCTTTTATAACGGCGATAGCACGAAAGAGCCGAACTTTTAACTAATGGCTTAAATGGGTCATTTCTGATAGTTCAATGACATATTTGAGTATTTTTCCTTAACTCTTTTGGCTCATTTAATTAATGACGTGGACGAATTATTGTTGACCACGTGTACAAAATAATTTTGCCCAAAACTGTCAAACTAGACTGTTAAAAATGATTGCATGAATGAGCCTTAGTTGTAACGACAATGACATGAATGAACCAAACTTTAAACGGATGACATAGATTAGCCTTTTATCAAAGTTTGATGACATATTTGAGCTTTTTCCCAATTATAATTTATGTAGCTAACTAATGAAAAAATCTCTATGTATAATATATTAAAAATGTGAAGTCCGTTAGAAAAGAGATTTGAACTTTTTACCCTTCATTAAAAGACTCTTCTTTAGACAAAACTGTCCTTTTCACTGTTTTTTAATTTACTATTTAATTATTTTTATTATATTAACTAGATTTTCTAAAATAGACGGAACTCCTAAATTATATGATAGGAGAGAATTAATTAATTTTTTTTCTATCTACTAGACTTCCTAAAATATATAAAACTTTTAAAATATTTGCGACACTATAAGGTAATTTTACCTTTTTTCCTTTAGCCATGACCGAAGTTAGTGATGATGATACTAATTGAGCACAAGTTTAATATGTTTTAGGATTTAAATAAAAAAAATTGATGAATAAAATTTTAGAATTTTAGTATGTGCATGAATCATATTTTAGTGTGATGAAAGAAGAGTCTTACCACATATTCTATGTCTCTTTAAATATTAATTCTCTTAATAATTTTTGCCATAGATTTCCTCTTATCAAATATTTTAAGACTATTTAATATTTAAAATATGTATTTCATACCATATATTTTAGGACTATTTAATTTTAAATATTAGAAAAATCTATAATCTATATCTTTAATCTATATTAAATATTGTGAACTTTTTATCCTTCAGTAAAGGACTCTTCTTTAAACAAAACTATTTTTTCACTACTTTTTAAATTTATTACATTAACTAGACTTCCTAAAAGATATGGTAGGAGAATTAATTAATATTTTCTTTTCTACTAGTCTTCCTAAAATATTTGGAACTCCGAAAATATATGGTAGGAGAATTAATTAATATTTTTCTTTCTACTATTCAATTAGAAAAATACTCCTAAAATAATACTCTATTAAGAAAATACTTCTATAAATATTGAAATGTATGTTAAACTAGAGAGCAAACCGGTTTACCGATTGGTAGAATATGATTGATGCTCGTCTAACTTGATTCGACTGCATGTCTAGATGGTGGATACTTGATTTTCTAACCCTCAACTTCTTCATTGTTTTTGCCCGTATAATAGAATTCAACATGTGTGAATACATATATCTTCTTTGTTTTCATTCAAAATCATTCTTTAGGGTCAAAATTTTCGCTCAGACAAGAGCTAGTTGGATCAAATCGAAGTTTTGTGATCACTATTAGATTAATTTTTTTTTATAGTTTATAGGTCGTAGATAAATGTCGGTTGACTTTGAATTTTTTTAGGTAAAGGTTAGGTAGTATTATTATAATATTTCTATTAATTTGTTATTTTGTGGTAGTTTACAGTTCGTAGATAAATCTCGATAGGCTTTGAGAATGTTTTGTGTGTAAAATTTAAGTTTAATTGTATTATTTTAATATTACTTTTATCGTATTATTTTGTTGCAGTTTACAGGTGATAGATAAATGTTGGTCGGCTTTAAATAATTTTTCTTATGTAAAGGTTAGGTTTAGTTGTATTACTTTGATATATGTATTATCGTATTATTTTGTTATTGTTTACAGGTGGTAGATGAGTGTCAGACCACTTTGAGAAAAAAAAATTGTGTGTAAAGATTAGATTTAATTGTATTATTTTGATGTCTCTATCATTGTATTATTTTATTGCAATTTACAGATGGTAGATGAACGTCGATGGACTTTTAAAATATTTTTGATAAAGATTAGATTTAATAAATAAATTCTCCATCTTTACATACTAAAAGATATTAAATTTAATTATTATATTCATCTTTATTATTTAAATAAATATCTTAAATATTGTAATATTCGAACCTATTAAAGTGAGGTACATGCGCAAGACGCCTGCACCTAAATTAGTTTGGTTAAAATCCTCAAAGACATACACAATAATAGCTAATTTGCAAACTTAGGAATCTTAAAGGAACCAATCGTTAAGATGATGATTACAAATTTACCATCTTTGGTACCCAACATAGCAATCATTTCCGGCTCCTCCTCCTACATTTCTATCGCATTCTAACCAATCGTTAGGAAAATATATGTAAATTTCCCTTGAACATGCATGCCGAATATTCTATTTTGTTCCTACTGAATTTAAACCTTTTAGATTTTAAAGTCTGTCTCCAAGCCTCCAGTTTAATGTTAACTTCGCCGTAGATCTAGTCAATCAAAACTACGTCATCTGTATATAGCATACACCATGACACCTCATCATGAATTTGTCGCGCTAATACATTCATCATCAAAGAAAACAAAAACAGGCTTGTGATTGATCCATGGTGCAACCTCACAAAAAAGGAAGTGCGTCGAGTCTCATCCCACGGTCATTAGTTCGGCCTTAACTTCATCATACATGTCCTTAATCGACCTAGTATACGCCACAGATACACCTCTAGCCTCCAAACACCTCCATCATACTAAGGCTGGGGTCGCTACCATAGAAAATAGATTGATATATCAATCAACATATAGTCGAGACAATCAATAACAATCTCCAGTAAAAGGGAGGGATTTTGTAAGTAAATAATTCAGTAGTAACAGTTGTTGATTTATGGGACTTGTAATCAGTATAAGAGAGGCACCATGACTGTGTTCCTCAATAACTTCATAATTCTGTAGGTTCTTCGTACTTCTCCCTCAATGTTCGGTACTACAAAATCAATAGGTTATGTATACTTAAAACAACTTTCTGCTCTTGTCTAAGCAATATCCTCAAATAAATTTTCTCTTCTTCTGAGTTTGCGCTGCTAACCCCTTTCTTGAATCCCAAATTAGCTCTCCCAGATTATTGGCTCAAGATATCAAGTGGAGATTGGTAGCTCCAAATCTATGTTGTTTGTTTCCTTATTCTTACTCATCCTTTCATCCAGAATAAAGATAAGGCGAGTTCTAATATTAAACACTATTAGAAAGCAATTAAATCCAAGGACACAATAATACATGCATGAACACCGATTGAAAATCACTTCATACTACAAAACCTACTTCATTAATTCGTTATGGTTCCCATAATCTTAGTTGTGGTGTTTAGCTATTCATAATTGCAAAAATACGGGAAGAATTCTGATAAGAATGCATAATTATGGCTCTTACAATAATAATAAGATGAAAAACTTCAAGATCTCATTTTGATTAAACTTTATCAATTGTGATTTCTAGACCAAGAATGTACTTTGTGGCAAGCCTTTTCCATATCGATAAACACCATGAGTAAATCCTTAACAGTTTGAGACCCTATAATGATGAGTTATTATAATCATATATTGAGACAGGATATTTAGTTTCCAAATTTTAACTCTTTCATTTGATTCCTTCCTTACATTTTATATCCTTCCAGCTTTCAGAGATGAAATTGAATAACTTTATTATAAGGAAAACTTTACAATTCACTAACTTCATATTAATGGTTAGAAATGAGTTGGATTCAGAAATAATCAGCAACAACATACCTAGTGTATTCCCACGAAGTGGGGTCTGGGAAGGGTGAAGTGTACGCAGTCCATACTACTACCTCAGATGAAGTAAAGAGGCTGTTTCCGATGAAGTAGAAATAATGATTCGCAAAATTCCATTAGAACTTGATAGTTTCACTGAGGCATTAATTTTAACATCAGGCCTGATACAATATCTCACGAAAATATTCATAGAAAAAGTTAATAACGGTAGCTCAAATTCTGCTGTATGATAACTAGTCAGGGATGGACATTTAGTTCAATTGTTCCTGCCACTGCTTCTATCAGACCCAAAGTCGCTGAGTACATTATCGACAAAACCTGGAATGTCTATAAACTCTCTCCCTCCGCATTTGATTTGCCACCTTATTTAGTTCAGCAGATCTGCATTTGGATTAATTCAATATAGTAGATTTTCTTGCAACTTTGCCTGGAATATCTTCGAAGCTAGCATCACAATACGTCTCTGCTCAACAAGGTGGTGTGGCATGCCAAGATCTCATTCAAAGTCCCTTTTTCGTATGAAAAAGGCTCCGAGAAAAGGATCTCTGTGGATGCTAAATCTCCAGCTTATATTCACTATAAAAGAAAGAAATTTTATGTTGTTGGACTGTTGTATTGTAGAGGAGACAAATCAAGAATAATACTACTGGATTGGTGTCGATTATACATCAGCGAGCTCGAATGTCCTTAAATAGAACAAGATATCTGCTCCTCATCTTGAATATTTCTTTATTCATTTTATTTTCAATTGTAACTAGTGGTATATTCACCAACACAATATATCGCTCCTGAAATGAATTCCAAATCTCCTTGTTAATATAGGAACATATTCTGGATTGTCAAAATTGGAATGTAATTGCAGCATGCATACTGTATTTTGCTTTTTTAGACCTGTTAACTTGAGTAAGGGAATTAAGATAAAGTATTACATTAGAACTTTAATTGATATGTTGATCGAAGAGCAAAAAGAACATAATTTTGCATAAAAAAATGACCTGCTGCAAATCAAAATCAGAAAAGAAGAACAATGGATTATCGATAGAACAGAATTGAAGAATGTTGTGTGTTCTGATACAGTAAAAATAATTATTCACCAAACTGAAAACAAAAAATAATAATAATACAAAAAGGGACAGTAACTCCTTATGATCCGAGGGAGACATGGAGGCGTACGTTATTAGTGATGGCACAAGCCAAGTTGACGGGCGAATAAAAGCAATGAAATCTTCAATCACTTTAACACGATTTGCAATAAGAGCAAGGACATCGATAGGCAAATCTGCCCAGCATGCCATAGCTTTGAAAGAAGAGGATTGTACGGCAAAGAAAAAAGAACCTAAGGACATATTTGTAGACGTGCAAATTATATTCCTATTCTGACAAGGATTTTGTCAAGCCCAAACATATTCCGGTATTAACAAGGATTAAAACTTGTTCCACTGTTTTCTGTTTTGATCATGTACTAGCAATCGAACTGAAGGGGAATCTTAGTAGGTCAGTTGGTGGGTTACCTGAACTTTCACCTTGTTGAATTGAAATACTACTTTACAAGAGGTTTGAAGCAATATCTTCAGTTTATCGTATCGTATGTTGAATGTGTTGCTTAGGTGGTCTAATTGATCAATTTTTCACTGGAAAAATGAGCTGTTATGAAATCTATTCAGCAGTATATTGAGGATGCAACCGTTGATCTGATATCACGTTATGTGTTCAAAATTTCTATTGGATCCAATGGCAATATTCATTACTATCTCCATAATGTATCCAATGCTCAATCTGTTTACGTTACCATGGAATTTTGACCAATTTTTTCCTAGGATGCATTTCATCTCTGTTTCATTTGTAAACTACAAGAGTTCGTAAATTTCGGATAGTTGTGCACACTAATATCCGACTTGCATTTGTTACTATTGAGGATATAATTAAGTAAATAAGAGTGTGTTTACTCTAGTAACTTATACTTTTAGATGAGATGGTTACACAATTCAACATAACATCAGACAGCACGGTACTGGGGCCACACATGCTTCAACAGTTACATTTACAAAGCCAAATGAACGAAAATAAAAAGATCAACTGATAATACAGTAAAAATAATGCTTCAACAAACCAAAAACAAACAAGAACTCCTGGTGAGAGCAATCACATCACATTATGAGTGATGGCATAACCCAAGTTGGCTGACAAATACGACTTAGTGACAATTCAGGATAAATAGATTCAATTTTTCCGTTTTCAAGATTGTAAACCCCCGTATCTTTTCCTTCCAACATCTTCCATGAGGTAGAATTTCTCAAACCAATCATGAGTAAAGTATATGTGATTAGGCTTGGTTCCGGGAAAATTAGAGGAGTCAACGGAACATGCTCCAATATTCAACCCCAAAAAAATTGCTGAATCTCCCAAGGTTTTAACCTCCTCCTTTAATTCACCCTTGATTACATCTAATTTCAGGACCTTAAAATTTAAAGGTCTTATGTCCACCATCTATATCATGGGCAAATCGGGTAACAAATAATAGCGCATTGGATAGCTGGACCAAGTAAGACTGAACTGAACACTGACCAAAGATATCATCGTCCGACCAATAAAGCAAGCGTGGTTCTACAATCGGCTTGGGTGTGTTAGGCCCTGCAACTTCAAAACTCCAGAATTTACCTCCCCATGTAACGTAATAAAAATGGCCTTTATAATAATTTATATTCATGGCAGCACCGAGGAATTTCTTTCTTAATATAAGTCCAATGGAGGTCTCCAAAAAGCCAAATGATTAGAACACGCCTGATAGTTAACCACTAATATGAAATCTGATGTAACAGAAGGATTGACAGATAACACAACTTTGTCTACGCAGCTCCAGAACAGTTTTTCTTCGAGGCGGCCCTTTGAAGCCATTAAGTCTTCTCGTGAAGGAAGTGGAATTTGGGTACGGGAGAAAGGATGCAACAAGTTCATCTCTCCGGTATTATCTTCCATGGTGAAGAGCCACCCTCCCCCCCCCCAGTGTAAAACATTCTCGTCCTCTAGCTTCAGGGAGAAATATGCGCGAAACTTTCTTCTTGGAAAGAGAGTAAAATTCTTGAAAATCATCATCCTTGGCAACCAGCATTAGCAATGGAACTTGGGGCGAGAACACATCAAAATTTTCCTTTGTAACGGCGATTCGCCAAGGTACAAACAGCGCGAAAAGCGATGAAATCTTCAATCACTTTAACATGATTTGCAATGTGAGCAATCAGATCATGGGGAAGTTCTGCCCAATTAGACATAGCTTTGCAAGACAAGTAGTAGGAGGATATACATACATAGATAGGCGTGAAATTATATTCCAATTCTGATAAGGGGTGAGAGAAAAGCCCAATATATTCTAGGGCTGCATATCGGTCGGGTCGATTCGGTTTTGAAAATTATCGGTTTTACGTATTCATTATCGGTTTGTATATATGCTAAACCGTTAAAGAACCATTAAGATATCGGTTTATCGGTTATCGGTTTATCGATTTTTCATTGTTATCGGTTCGGTTATCGGGTGAACCGTTAATATTAAACATATCTAATGTTTACTGCGTACGATGCGTACGACCCTACTGCTTAGTGATTTTTCTTGTTTCTATGACATTCCAAACATACTTGTGTTCTAATTCGGCCTGTTCAACAACCTGAAGAACAAACAACTTCAAAATGAAGCCAATTCCAGAAAACAGAACCAAAATGAAGCAATTCCAGAAAACAGAAAACAGTGCAAAACAGCAAATTCTCGAAGCCAAAAATCAGATATTCAGTGTGCAAATTTCATAAACTAGAAACCAAATGCAAGGTTCTTTTCTTACCTTACCTTGTTCGATTGACGACAGTCAACTCTGAAGAACAAATTGCCAACAGCATATATCGGTGAATTGTATATGTCCAGCACCCCAAAAAGACTTATACTTCTTTGATATAAAAACATCAAATGGAAATTGACCGTCCGGCGGCCATTCAACATCGTCGCAGTGGTTCACATACCAAACGGCCATTTAGTGAACATGCAAATGAGATGGAGAAAAAGGGTTACCTGAAATTTTTTGACCTTTAATTTTCGATCGGAGATGTGAGTATCGAACAGACTCTAAGTTGAATTTTCGGCTGAATTCGAAGTTCGATCTTCGGCACAAGTTCAATCTTGTCAGCAACAACAATTTTTCGTGACTGAGAGAGAGTGACATCGGAGATGTGAGTAGCGAGTAGTGACTGAGAGAGAGTGAAATCGGAGATGTGAGTAGCGAGTAGTGACTGAGAGAGAGTGAGAGACTGAGAGTGAGGCGTGAAATTCTAAATTTCTAATTGTGAAAGAATAATACCCTAACCCTATTGTGAGCTGAATAATTAGACTTGGGCCAGTGGGTATGGGTGGTATGGGCCGCATTTGCAAATAAAAAATCACACACCTATCCATTTATCGGGTTATCGGGCCACCCGATAAAAAAACCATATAAACCGTACTCCGAACCGATAAACCAATAGCAAAAATTACCAACCCCAAACCCGACCCGCTATTTAAAATAACCGACCCGTTAACCCGATAAGCAAATTAACGGTTTGGGTTAACGGTTTGTACCAAACTTTGCACAGACCTAATATATTCCCATATTAACAAGGATTTGGACGTCAATTGTAGAATTATATGTTGCCACAAGGAAAAATTACGTAGACATTCTATATTTAGAAAATGTTTACCATCTATTGCATCACAGTGTTAATTTTGTCGTTAAATTAGCATCACAATGTCAAATATTTATTTTAGAATTAATTTTTGTAGACACCTAATTTTGTCCCTCCCGAAGACCCTAGTTACACATTTTTATCCCTGTCTTACCACGTGCCCTCACCCGTATGATTATATCTCATAAAAATACAAAAATAACAAACCTACTAACAAACCTAATCCCCAATTATTCTTTTGTAACAAAATTAACCACTCTTCCTGTCAATTTTGGACAACACATCACTACCCCATGCCCCATACCCTATCCCACCTACCCTACCCCCTACCCCTACCCGTGGACCCCACCATTTTAATATATATACATAATTACACACATACTCTCAAAAAGAAAAAAAAAAGGCACGATCAAAAAACCAAAAAAAAGGGCCGAACTCCCTCTCTCTCTCTTTCTTCTCTCTCTACACCTCTCCTCTCCTCTCCATCGGCATCCATGGCTGACGCCGGCCAGCTCAGCAGCGGCTAGCTTCTCTTCCCCTCTCCCTCGACCGCCATGCCATCAGCTAGCTCTCTCTCGGTCTACGATCTCTCTCTCTCTGCCTCTATCCTCTCCGGCCGTCGATGGACGGAGCACCACGATAGTCGCCCCCAGTTACCAGCGCCACCATCATCGCACCACCTTCCACCCGAGAAACCAGATAGCACGCCATCCCCCTCTGCTTTAGCTTCCTCTACCGTCTCCGCCGCCACCACTTCCAATCGGTCGACCATCATCCTGCCGCCAAGCTCACCGGAGCTCCGGTACCGTGAGTTTTCCATTATTTTTCTTTCCTCTGAAATTCCAGTCCTGGTACTCGTTGGTTCGTTCGGGTCAGTTTCGTCTGTTAGGATCGATCCCGGTAAGTTTTGAATTAACTCCGTTGGAAAAGTCGTTGAGAACCAAGATCGAACAATGAAATCCATCTAAAATCTGCTTGAACGGGTTGGTTTCGGCGGGTTTGGTTCAGATTTTGGACTGGTTTGGTTTAGATTTCGATTCGTGCAGGCTATGTTTCGGTGTATTTGGGTTAGATTTTGACCCGTTCGGGTCAGTTCTGTCGGTTAGGATCGATCTCGGGCGTATATATTGAATACTTTCAGTGGCTTTACGAATTGGTTATTTGAATCGAATTTCGGGTTTCAATTTCTCAAATACCGAGCTGGACAGATTTATGTTGGAGCTTAAGTCGAGGTTGTCGGAGGCGGGTTTTCTTTATCTCGTCGAATGGTCAAAGAGCGGTTTAAGGTCCATCCCTCAACTCTATATTCTTGTTATTGTCTAAAATGTGTTTAATTATTGTGATTGTGTGTGATGTGATCATAGTTGGTGAGTTTTGTCGACGTTATGATGTCATGATTTTTGTGCTCACGGTTTTTTTTTTTTTTTTGATGATATATGAAACGAATTGGAGTAATTTTGGTGTAATTGGTAAAAACGAAACTAGCGGGGGTTGGAATCGAGAAATTGATAAAAGTTGAACGTAGATTAATGTTGGTTTGTTGTCTTTTTTTTGCTCCATTCGGTACAAGTGAAATGTGATAGATTTATGCCACGTTGAAATGGATAGGCAATATAGGTTCGGGTAGGCAAGAATTTAAGATTGACTTTTTGGTTGAATGTTGGAATGTGCGTGTGAATGTTTCTTTCTAGTTTATCGTATTTAATTCAATTGTATAATTTGGTCGGAGAATGCCCCGCAGTATCTGTATATATTTATTCACTGGGGAATGCCCCGAGGTGTCATGTACCCGGAGGATGTTCGTGGTGAAGGCCCGAGGCGTCAGGTAGAGCATCAGTTTAGGATTAGCGTAGGTTTACTTTCAGTCTCTTTTTATTTCGGGTTGTAATAATTCGACTGGACTTTACATTTCGGATTGTTTTGTTTTGTTTGATTATTTTGCGTGCTTTGGTATGGTTTATACATTTCGAAATGCCAAAATAGTTGATACACTCTACCAAGCGACCGTGGTTGAATCACGGGATCGAGGGGTGCCTAACACCTTCCCCTCGGTCAACGGAATTCCTTAGCCGGAGTCTCTGTTCGCAAAACCAGTTTAATAGTCAAATGGTTTCGAAAAGGATTTTCTAAAGGTGACTTGGCACACCGGATTATGCCAAGTCGCGACTCTGAATAAAAAATGTAAATAATCCTTTTTCCGAAATAAATTTTTATTTCTTATCACTTAAATAATAAAACCCTTTTGGACTTTAAACTAAAATAATCATATCTTTTTAGAGTACGGGGGTGTGATAATTTTCATATTAGAAATTATTATGAAAATTTCAAATTTTACATTTAAAAGTAAAAAGAAAAATCAAATCCTGTGTTAAGGTAATGGTGAACTAGGGCAACCATGAATAATTGAAGTTCGTTGAAGAATATTATTGAGAAAAAAGTGGGAGACAATATAATATGTAATTCTTCTTTGAACAATACACGACTTATCAAATATATAACAAATTTCAGAACTAATAAACTTTACATTTAAAAGGATTCTCCATTTTAAAGGAAAATTAAATTTTTTCTCCTAATATAAAAAATAGGCATTTAATTATCTGTCAAAAACTAAACTTCTTTAGGTTTAAAAATTCTTTTTTGTTGTTTCATATCCGATGTCCGATACCCACATTAGAGTTCAACTAATTCAAATTCGTTCAAGATAGGGCCCCAAATCCATTTGGGGCAGCGCTACGATTCTGATTAAGGGCGGAACAGACCCATCCACAGCACCACACCCTTTGGTAGGTTTAAAAATTCTACGCATGTTTAGTTTTTTGTAATATATATATATCTTTTTTCCTATTTTTAAGGTTTTTTTTTGTTTTATTTCAAAGTTGGTTATTTGTAGAATATGGTATGTGATAAAATCTAATCAAAACATCGAATTGATCAAACTAGATATGATTTTTTGGCAAAAAGGTGCATTGCAAAGGCCACCAAATACGTCTAATCTAATCTAAAGGTTACCAAATGGCAAAAAGGTAGCCTTTAGAAGGGATTTAGAAGGCCACCAAATACGTCTAATCTAATCTAAAGGCTACCAAATGGCAAAAAGGTAGCCTTTTGGATTATACAACTTATAATTCAAATTTAGAAGGAATTTTTAGGTATTCTTCATAATTAAAAGTTGTGGTCCTTCATGTATGTGGTATTCTCTTCGTCCTAAATTATGTGATGATGTTCGAATTTCGAGAGTCAAAATTAATTATTTTTTAATCACAATTTATTCATTTGTCATTTTAAATTATTAATTATTCTAACCTATATTATTTTAAACGTAGCATTCGGGTCAAAATTAAGAGTAACATTAAAGTAGGTTAAGATGATAGGTTGGGTGTGGGTAGATTATTCTTAATGGATCAAAACTAGATTTTTTTTTTAAAAAAATGACTTGGACCTCTAATAAGAGGCCACGTGGCAAAGCAGTATTTTAGAAAACCACCGTTAAAAGTAATGACATGGATGAACCGGTTTTATAACGGCGATGACATGAATGAGCCCAACTTTTAACGAATGACATAAATGAGTCATTTCTGATAGTTCAGTGGCATAGTTGAGCCTTTTCCCTTTTATTTTTGTGTTAGAAAAATTAGTAAAGTGATTTTTGTGAAAGAAGAAAGAAATGATAGTTAAGTTGAAATGAATTTTACCTAATATTCTCCTTACCAATTTGTTTGGAATTGACGTGCTATTTTATAGGCAAGTTGCAACAAAATTTATGGACTATTCATTTTGACTAATAAATCTATCTCGCGCTTCTCATTTGATAACCTATAAGTCTATAAACCATTCAACAAAAAAAAGAAAAATAACAATAAAAAGGGTAAATTAGAAAATTTATGTGAAAAAGAGTTTACGTAAATTCATAATTTCTCATAAAATTAAATACTGTTTTATGTCCATGTAAAAAAATCTCCAGCTAAATAAGACAATAATTCATCTTCCTTAACAAGTTTGAATCGTTTTTTCAATCTTAGTCAGCTCAAATTATTTCTAAATAATCTCAAATTTTAGATATGAATTCCTCCCGATGTTTTGATTATATTGATATATTATTCACTTGAAATGATCGATGTTTGTGGAAGGTCAAATTTTAAAAATTAGAGCTTCGAAGCTCTTTAATAGCGGATTTCAGTGGGCATTTAACTCAAATCTCTTCTAAATAACCCCAAATATTAGTTATGAGATACTCTTTAACTTTTAATATATCATTCACTCGAAATAATTTATCCTTAAAGTATGTTAAAATTTTAAAATTTGAACTTTGAAACTCAGATAGAGTCTCCGGTTATATTTCTCGTGCTAGTGCATCTAGCCAAGAAGAATTATCATGGAACTGGCCATTTGTATATTTTTTTCTTGTGGAGCGCATGTTAGACCCTTGGGCCACGATGTATAGTCCAAACGAACTCCAACTAGTTCAAATCCTTGTCAGCAAACAACATAAATCTCCAACCCTATTGGAGCTATATCTTTAACTCTTTTTAATATTAGTAAAAAATTCTGATTTAATCTACACGGATACATCACGTCTTTTTGGATATATCACTTATATTCTTTCGATTATATCACCTAATTTTGTACGAATACATCACATTCCACATAGATCTATCACATTCTTCCTCATACGTCACTTAATTTTACATGGATACATCACCTTTTCTATTTGAGCTTATAAGTAAAACCCAGAATTTATGTAAAAGTGTTGAGATTTTAACTAGGTATGGTAAGTTAAAAGTAGTTCAAACAAACCCCTACTAGTCCAAATCCTAGTTAACTTAGGAATACTGTGATAGTCCAGATAAACTCCAAGAAGTCCAAATCCTTGTTAATATAGGAACATATATTGGGCTAATCTCCCACTCCTTATCAGAATTGGAACATAATTGGATGCCTATTTAAATGTCCTTCAACTACTTGTCTTGCCCTAGAGCTAGAATCGCTTTTTTTTTTTCGTTTCTTTGTCCTAGAATCCTATTCTTTCAAAGCTATGGCTAATTGGGCAGAGCTTCCCAACGATCTGATTGCTCACATTGCAAAGCGTGTTAAAGCGATTGAAGATTTCATTGCTTTTCGTGCTGTTTGTACCTCTTGGCAAATTGCCGCTACCACGGACAATTTCGATGTGCTTTGGCCTCAACTTCCGTTGCTCATGCTGGGTGCCAAAGATGACGATTATCGAGAATTTTATTCTCTTTCCAAGAAGAAAGTTTCACGCATGTTTCTCCCAGAAGCTAGAGGGTCAGAGTGTTTACCATCGGAGGGATGGCTATGCACCGTGGTAAATGACACGGGAGAGATGAATCTGTTGCACCCTTTCTCTCACAAAAAAATACAGCTTCCATCCCGAAAAGCCATATTGACTTTTCATGATCTTGGTGAAAGAAGACCAAATGGAGGAAATCGTTGGTGTTGCATAGATAATGCTGTCTTGTCTGCCAATCCTTCTCTTACATCAGATTATGCACTAATGGTGCAACATGCTGGAACTGGCTCTTGTTTGGCGTTTTGGCGACCTGGAGACCTCGACTGGACTCACATTGATGTTGTTAATCACGCTGGGGTCGCAGCTCTAATTCATCATAAGGGCCAATTTTACTCCATGAGTTACTTTGGCGAAGTACGGGCTTATGAAGTTGCAGGGCCTAACATTACAAAACCAATTGTAAAGACACGTTTAATTGTTGAGATGGACGAACATAAGTTCAATGTGCCCACCGTTCACTATTACCTAGTTGAGTTATCCGGTGCACTATTACTTGTTTCCCGATTTGCCAGCAGCAATTATAAGGATCCAAATTGTGCTTTTCATAGCTTCAAATTTGAAATATTTGAACTAGACGTAGTCAAGGGTGAATTGAAGGAGAAGATTAAGACCTTGGGAGAGTCGTCAATATTTTTGGGTCGCAATTGGGCAAGTTGCATTGACTCTTGTAAGTTTATCGGGGTCAAGCCTAATCACATATATTTTACTGATGATTGGATGGATGAATATCATATAGATGCAGAAGAAGGAGCTGGAAGAGATATGGGTTCTTATAATTTGGAAGATGGGAACATTGAGTCTTTCTATCCTGGACAGTCAACAAGTTTAATTTGCCCGCCATTTTGGGTTATGCCATCACTAAAAATCTGATTGTCTTATCACTAATAATGTACGCCTCCATGTCTCCTAGGATCATTATTTATTGGGATTGTTGTTACATTTGTCAATAAATTTACATATTGACCAAAAGTTTGCATTCATAATTAATTAAATTGTTGTCGTCTTTAGTGAAAAGAAAAAAGAGATCAAGGAAATAATTCAATATTGATAAGGAAAAAATTCAATAACATACGGAGTATCAAATATTGATAAGACAAATTGAATTTCCTTTTCACACAATTTTCATTTACAAGTTATTTAATTATAATGGGAAAAGGCTCAAATATGACATTAAACTATCAGAAATGACTCATTTATGCCATCAGTTAAAAGTTTGGCTCATTTATGTCATCGCCGTTACAAAATCAGCTCATCCATGCCATTACTTTTTTAACGGTGAGTTTTCAAAAACCGCTTTATCACGTGGCCTTTTATTAGAGGTCCATGTCATTAATTAAAATAAGAGAAAAGGCTCGAATATACTATTGAACTATCAGAAATCACTCATTTATGCCATCTGTTAAAAGTTCGGCTCATTCGCGTCATTCACCATTATAAAATCAGCTCATTTATGCGATTACTTGTTAACGGTGGGTTTTTAAAAACAGTTTTGTCACGTGGCCTTTTATTAGAGGTCCACGTCATTAATTAAAATAAATCTATATTAATTTCAAAATATCTGAAATTAGATAGTATTGGGATTTTTTCTCTCACCATTTATAGAATAGCGATGGAATAAATTATCCCATATAAATGGCGAAAAAATTGGGATAGCGGACTTCTTTTAAGTCATTATTTGGAAATGATTTTTCAACAATGTATGCTCCCTTAATGCGTGATGGGAGAATGGAGAAATTCTATTGGTGTGCCTCCTTTTTCTTGCTTGTCTTAGTCGTTCATTGAATTCTTTTCTTACAACTTCGGAGTATGTATTGGAGTCACTGAAATTATAACTAATTAGTTACTGTAGGATAAAAAAAAATAAAAAATTACTGTAGGATAGAATTTTGGGGGCTTCTGTTAAGCGTAACATTTATAATGATTTAGAATCTACAAGAAACAATCAAAGGATTGTCACACCCCTTTTTTTGTACTCCCAAAGATTAAGTTTTTAGGGTCGAAAGGGTTTTAATCATTAATGTGACAAAAATGAAAAAAATTGTTTGGAAAAAGGATTGTTTTTACATTTGAAATCAGAGTCGCCACTTGGCATATATCGGGTGTGCCAAGTCACCCATGGATATCCTTTTTCAAAATGGTTTTGACTCTTTAATACTGGTTTGCGAACAAAGATTCCGGTTAAGGAATTCTGTTGACCGAGGGGAAGGTGTTAGGCACCCCTCGATCCCGTGGTTTGACCACGGTCGCTTGGCAGAGCGTATCGGCTAAATTGACATTACAAATGCATAAACCACACAAAGCATGCAAAACAATCACTCAAGCAAATAAAATAAAATAATCCAAAATATAATGTCTAGTCCAATTATATAGCCCTGAAAAATGAAAAATGCGAAAATGCAAACCTATTCTATTCTAAACTAATCCTAAACTACTCCTATGCTTTACCCGACGCCTCGGGCCTTCATTACGGATATCCTCCGAATACAAAATACTTCGGGGCATTCCCTGGCCAAATAGCACATTAGAGTCAAATATGATAAAACAAAACCATTTCAGCACACATCTAAAACGTTCGATCAATCCACAATCTCTAGATTTGCCTACCCGACCTACGTCTTGCCTATCCCTTCTCGACCTGAAACATGGCACTATCGGGCTCAACAACATCAATGCATCAAAATTACTCAACATTCACTTTTCTCGATTTTTAATCCAAGCCCCCCAATTTCATTATCAGTCACACGCTAAATTTATTTTTTGATTAACGATTCAAATTTTCTCTTCAAAATCCAAAACCAACATCAATCATACACACAATAAAGATTCAAACATGGCAAGCACACAAAGACATTCATATGCAAAAAAATAATCGAGATTCAAGATAAAGATAGAGAACGAGAGAAGAAATGAACCTCAAATTTCACTTTTATGAACGTTATCCTATTGAAACAAAAGAGAATCCGCGCCGGAAACCTCGATAATGAACCGAACTCCAACCCGGTATTTGGAAAAATATAACCCGAACCACTCGCAATAACCCAATTAAAACCAAATTGTATCTCAATCACTTGCTTTTCTTCGATTAACTTGAGAAGAGAAATAAGAGCTGTTTCGAAACCTCGGAGAATACCAACGAGATCTCGACTCTCCAAATCAATCGAGAGACAACCCAGAAATGCGATAACCCAAACAGAAATCAGAATTTCCAGAAAAAAAATCGTAGAAACCAACCGAAGCTCCGACGAGCTTAGATGATGGCAAAATGATCAGATTCTAGGAATCTAGTGTGTTTCCGGCCAGATTCATCCCAGGAAATCAAGAAAAATACATATATTTGTAAAGTTTCAAAATCGTGATAGATTTTAAGCCCGCAGAACCTGAAAACGACCAAAACAGCCCATTCTAACTCTCGATCGGACTCGTGTGTACAGTTTAGTGAAGCAAGAGTCGTGAATCAGTGATGTGTGGAGAATTGTTTTTCTATTTTCCAGTGAGCTCTATGTCGTTCCATATGCTCTCTCTCAATGATGATGGAGGAGCTCTATCTATCCGAGAGATCCGTGTCTTTTTCCGTGTAGTGGCATACCCGTATGTGTTGATGAGAAGTGTGTGTTCAAATGGTTTGTATTGTGTATGGATGAAGGTCGAGAAGAGAAAATGGATAATCAGAGTGTTGGTGTATTTTTCTGGGCCCTATTTTTTTTTCTGTGAGGTGTAGTGTATATCCTCCCTTTTTATTTCCTTTTTTGTTGTATATATGCCTATCGAATTGTGTGGTTGTGGGGTAGGGTAGGTGGGGTACTGAGGTGGGGGTAGGGGTAGGGGTAGGGTGTGATGTGTTTTATTTTGATTGGGTAGGTTGTTAGGATAAGATAAAATTAGTTAGGGGATTGTTATTTTTGTCATTTTGTGGAGGGATTATCACACGGGTGAGGGTACACGGTAGGATAAGGTAAAAATGGGTAAAATGATATCGGGGAGGGACGAAATTAGGTGTCTACATCATGCCCCCTTTGAATGTAAACATGAAGTGTTTTCAGACAAAGAAGTAGACAACGAGACCAAATTTTAACCTGACCATTATCCAAAGAAAGAAACAGAAGGAAGAAGGACAACCGGGTTTTGACTTAAGACATCCTACCTACTCATATTATGAGAGAATCAAGTCACGGGTATTTCAAAGGATTGAAAGAGAAGTGGACTATACCGAGTTGGAGAGTCGAGTGAGGTTCCATCGAGGTTCCGGTCCGCGGCTATGCCATTACATCAAAAAATGAAAATTGCAAGTTAAAACATAAATGAAATTACAAAATCCTATCTATACAGCTTCTGTTGGCTCTGGACTCGACTTTTATCACCATATTCTTCAGGCGGGCTCCTGACTTACAATTTCTTCCAACTTGTTGCTTGGCTTTCAATTGCTTCGCTTTGTTGCTTGACTTTTCATTTCTTCACTCTGTTCTCCAGGCGGTCTCTTGACTTGCTATTTCATCACCCTATTCTTCAGGCGGGCTCCTGAAACCCGAAATTAAAAATAGAACGAAAATTATCCCAAACAAAAATTATAGTAAAGTAGTATTTCATTTTTGAAAGCGTTATCCCATTTTCCAGGAGGATCCTGAACAGGATGTAAAGTCTCATGTTTTAGGAGGGTCCTGAGCAGGAAGTAAAATCCTATTTTCAAGAGGGTCTTGAACATAAAGTAAAATCCCATTTTTTCAGGAGGGTCCTGATCAGAAAGTAAAATCCCATTTTCAGGAGGGTCTTGAACATAAAGTAAAATCCCATTTTTCAGGAGGGTCCTGAACATAAAGTAAAATCTCATTTTTCAGGAGAGTCCAGAACAGGATGTAAAGTCCCATTTTTCAGGAGGGTCCTGAGCAGGATGTAATATCCCATTTTTTAGGAGGGTCCTGAGCAGGAAGTAAAATCCCATTTTTTAGGAGGGTCCTGAACATAAAGTAAATTTCCATTTTCCAGGAGGGTCCTGAACATAAAGTAAATTCCCATTTTTCAGGAGGGTCCTAAACAGAAAGTAAAATCCCATTTTTCAGGAGGGTCCTGAACATAAAGTAAATTCCCATTTTCCAGGAGGGTCCTGAACATAAAGTAAATTCCCATTTTTCAGGAGGGTCCTGAACAGAAAGTAAAATTCCATGTTTCAGGAGGGTCCTGAACATAAAGTAAAGCCTCACGGATGTGCATTTTCAATGGTAGCTGAATTAAGTGAAGGGAATTTACCCCTATTTCAACAAAGAAAATTTGTCAGTTAAAAAACTTAGTGGTGGCTTGCAGATCTTGGCTTCTCAGGTATCTGCCCAGAACTCGTTCCTTTCATCTTTGTTCTAAATCGCTAACACTTGCCCTGTCTTGCCGCATCATCGACCCGGATCCAGATTGAGGGAAGTGAGTTCTGACTCGAACAATGGGCTTCCATTTTACCATGCCTCTAAGGTGCACCCTTTTCCCAAATCTGAATGCTTCCACAAATCCGACAGCCTGTCGGTTGATAGACTTTCTTTGTTTCGTGTTGAATTACGATCATATTTCTTTCTCGTGCTGTTCCTTGGCTTTTCCTCGTATAATTGGAAAGACTGGTAGTAAATTTTGAAATTCTTTCTCGCTTGTTTTGACACAGACTTGACTTAAAATGTAAAGAAATGATGGTGACTTTTATTTTGATAAATGACATAAAAAGACAAAAAGCATGAATATGTAAATGAAAGAAAAGGGCAATGTCCCATATTCAAAAAGAAAACTTATCTGAATACGACAACCAAATCCAATGAGTATGACATGCATTTTGGATTGAGTTGCCTGATCTTCCTATCCAAACTCCCTATTTTTTGTTGAGTTCGTGCCTTTTCTGCGATCCGCTTCTTCAAATTCATTGGACTCATACATCACATTCGATTGACGACATCTTAAAAGACTTTCGCAAACAAATCACTTTCCTTTCACTTTTCACTTTTCTCTTGAACTCTCCACCGCCTTTCGGTGCCCGTGAGGGTTTTCACCAATAAGACTCTCTCATTTTTATTTCTCTCCACTCACCATCGCCTTATGGTGCCTGCAAGGGTTTTCACCAATAAGACTCTCTCCTTTTCATTTTCTCTCAACTCACCATCGCCTTATGATGCCCACGGGGGTTTTCACCAATAAGACTCTCTCATTTTTGTATTTCTTTCCTGATTTCTTATGCCGAGGGAGACAAGTGGTACCTTACAATGTATCATCATATCCATTGCGCGCTTAGCCTTAACATTATCAAAAATTGATCTGAGGGATTTTCTTTGGTTGTAACTTGGCTTTTGGTTAAGGTTAGAAAATGATGGCAAAGGGTTCAAACGATACTTGAAGTGGGGTTTGGAATTACAACTTTTGAAATCGACTCAAACAACACATTAACTCATGCCCCAGTTTTGTTGACTAGGTCAATCTTAAATCTTTATTTGGTTGGACCGAGCCCGAAATAGGGAAGCCTACGTATCTCATTCCCGAGAGAGGAGAATCAGGTCGCACGTAGTTCCGTCAGCTTTTTCTTTGTTTTGATTTGATTTTGATTTTTTTTTTAATTTTTGAACTCTTTCTTTTATTCTTATTTCCTCGACATTTATCTTTGACTTCATTTTGATTCCAAAAGAGGGATATGAAAGAAAATTAAAACGAAGCTCAAACGGGTAAACAGAGGATGACACAATGTTTGGATAGAAGAATAAAATGCCTTCATCATATCAATCTTCAAAAATGCAAGTACTAAACATGCAATAAAATCAACAAAGGATCAAATATCATACATAATATCTTTTGACCGCATCAGCATTGATAGCCATTTCTGCCATTTTGCCTTCAGTATCTGTCAAATATAAGGCTCCATTGGGCAACACTTTCTTCACAACGAAGGGACCTCGCCAGTTTGGGGAGAACTTGCCTTTCGCTTCAACCTGGTGAGGAAGGATACGTCTCAATACCAACTGGCCAACTTCAAAATTCCTGGGACGGACCTTTTTGTTATACGCTCGAGCCATCCTCCTCAGATACAACTGGCCATGACACACAGACGTTAGTCTTTTTTTCTCAATCAAACTCAAATGTTCCAGTCAGCTTTTTACCCATTCGTCATCATCAATCTCTGCTTCTACAATGACTCGAAGAGAGGGAATTTCAACTTCTGCAGGGATGACTGCTTCTGTCCCATACACCAATAAATATGGAGTTTCCCCTGTTAAAGTGCGAACAGTGGTGCGATAACCTAGCAATGCAAACGGCAACTTTTCATGCCACTGTCTAGACCCTTGTACTATTTTTTGCAATATTTTTTTTATATTCTTATTGGCAGCTTCTACAACACCATTGGCCTTTGGGCGATATGGAGTAGAATTTCGATGTGTGATCTTAAACTGTTGACATACTTCTTGCATCAAATGACTATTGAGATTGGCAGCATTGTCTATAATGATCATCTTAGGAATTCCAAATCTACAAATGATATTGGCATGAACAAAGTCCACCACATCCTGCTTTGTCACTGACTTGAAAGTTACTGATTCTACCCACTTTGTAAAGTAGTCAATGGCTACGAAAATGAATCTATTTCCATTTGATGCCTTCGGCTCAATCGGTCCAATCACATCCATTCCCCAAGCCACGAACGGCCATGGAGCGGCCATTGCATGCAACTCAACAGGAGAAGAACGTATCAGATCACCGTGTACCTGACATTGATGATACTTTCGAACAAATTGAATAGAATCCCTTTCCATAGTAAGCCAGCAATAACCTGCTCGAAGAATCTTCTTTGACAAGACATGACCGTTCATGTGTGACCCGCATGCTCCAGAGTGTATTTCAACCATGATTGCCGAGGCTTCTTTGGCATCTACACACCTTAAAAGTCCTAAATCTGGGGTTCTCTTATACAAGATTCCCCCACTTAAGAAAAATCCACTAGCCAAACGCCTAATAGTCCTCTTTTGATCGTTGGTGGCATATGTTTGGTATTCTCCTGACTGAATGTACCGCTTGATATCCAAGAACCAGGGTTCTCCATCGAGCTCTTCTTCAATCACATTACAGTAAGCATGCTGATCATGACTCTGTATATACACTGGATAGATGTAGGCTTTGTCCGGATGTTGGAGCATTGAAGACAGAGTGGCTAAAGCATCAACAATTTCATCATGAATCCTTTGAATATGCCTAAATTTTACTAACACAAACCGTTGACATAGCTCCTGCAAGCACTGTCGATACGGGATGAGCTTCAAATCTCGCGTCTCCCAATCTCCTTGAATTTTATGGACGAGCAAATTTGAATCTCCCAACACCAATAATTCTTGGACTCCCATATCAACAACTAACCTCAAACCAAGAATACAGGCTTCATACTCTGCCATATTATTAGTGCAGTAGAATCGAAGTTGTGTTGTTACCAGGAAATGCTGTCCCGATTCAGAGATAAGAACTGCACCTATTACGACTCCTTTCATATTGACAGCTCCATCGAAGAATAACCTTCAACCTGGATCAGCATCTATAACAACTTCATCAACACACGACACTTTTTCGTCAGGAAATATGTCTTTAATGGATCGTACTCTTCATCGATGGGATTCTCAGCAAGATGATCTGCTAAGGCTTGGGCTTTCATGGCGGTTCGAGTCACATATACAATGTCGAACTCAGTAAGTAATATTTTCCACTTTGCTAATCGACCCGTTAGCATAGGCTTCTAAAATATATACTTCAAAGTATCCATGCGGGAGATGAGATAAGTAGTATAGGATGAGAGATAATGCTTCAAATTCTGTGCTACCCAAGTTAGGGCACAACACGTCCTTTTAAGAAGAGTATACCTGGCCTCATATACGGTGAACTTCTTACTAAGATAATAAATAGCCTGCTCCTTTTTGCCTGTGACATCATGTTGACCCAGGACACAACCAAAAGAATTGTCCATGACTGATAAATATAAGATTAAAGGCATACCAGGCTCTGGGGGTACCAGCACGGGCAGATTGGACAAATATCTTTTGATTCGATCGAACGCTTCCTGACATTTTTCAGTCTATTTTACCGCAACACTTTTTTTCAGCAACTTGAATATGGGCTCACAAGTGGTTGTGAGTTGAGAAATAAACCTGCTAATATAGTTCAGTCTACCAAGAAAACTCATCACCTCCGTCCTATTCTTGGGCAGGGGCAACTCCTGAATGGCTTTGATTTTTGAGGGATCCAATTCAATTCCCTGACGGCTGACTACAAACCCCAACAGCTTTCCAGACGGAACTCCAAATACGCATTTTGCCGGGTTGAGCTTGAGATTATAACTGCGAAGTCTTTCAAAGAACTTTCTTAAATCTTTAACATGGTCGGCCTGAATTTTTGACTTAATAATCACATAATCCACGTAGACCTTAATCTCCTTATTCATCATGTCATGAAATATAGTAGTCATGGCTCTCATGTATGTTGCTCAAGTATTCTTCAAACCGAACGGCATCACTCGATAACAATAAGTCCCCCATGGTGTGATAAAAGACGTCTTCTCCGTGTCTTCATCATCCATAATGATCTGGTGATATCCGGCATAGCAATCCACAAAAGAGTCAACATCGTGTTTAGAACATTTGTCTAACAAAATGTGGATGTTGGGTAGTGGAAAATCATCTTTCAGACTTGCTCTGTTCAAATCACGATAATCAACACACACTTGATTTTTGCCATCTTTCTTTGGTACAGAAACAACATTGGATAACCACATGGGATAGCGAGCTACTCGAATTACTTTGGTTTCAAGTTCTTTCATGATTTTATCTTTAATTTTAATACTTAAATCCATTTTAAACTTCCTCAACTTCTGTTTGACAGGAGGGAACGCGGGATCAGTTGGCAATTTGTGAGCCACAATTCAGTGCTTAAACCAGGCATACCATCATAAGACCATGAAAAAACATCCTTATAATCAATTAATGCTTGAATCATTCCATCTTTTAGCTATGGAAAAGCATGTACACTGATTTTAGTTTCCCTAACATCTTCTTGATCCCCTAGATTTATTGGCACAATCACATTCAAATTAGGATTCGGTTTGTCTTTAAACTGTTCCAACTCTTTGCTTATTTCTTCTAGTGCTTCTTCTTCATCATATTCCCCATCCTGCTTCATTATATCTTGATTAGTTTGGATTTTAAGGTCAGGCTAAAAATTCTGCATGCATGTCATGTCATTAGAATCAGCATAAAGAGAACTGTATATATAAAGAAAGAAAAATAAAATATATTAGACACGAATCAAAAGGGACATTGCATTTCATTAAATAAAAAAAATAGAAAGGTTTAAACATAGATGCCATCATAACAAAAAAAAACTAAAATCCGAATTACAACCCTGAAATAACTTGGATAAATCGAAAGAAAAACAAAATAAACTACCAAAACTCCCTCCTGACGGGAAGAGGAGTGACTTCCCAATTATTGAGCCGGACAGCTTGGCCTATGAATCGCACGTCTGCTATGCTGGTACGTTCTCCTTCTTTGACCATATCAACATCAATAAAAAGGTCCTGACAGTCATCAACTAATTCAACTTCAAATTCCACATGCTTCGTGACACCGCTCTTAACAAATAATTCACCGAGTAGTGGCATTGGGCGAGGGAATGACCACGTTTCTTTTTTCCTTCCTTTGGCTTTCTTCAAATCTTTAGCCATAGGCTCAAATCCCAGACCAAACGTGCCCACGTTCTCACTTGGATATATGGGACAAACTATACCGTGCAGAGACGCTCCCAAACCCTTTCCTGGCTCAAATCCATATTTTCAAAGTTCACTCACCATCATAATAGAAGCAGAAGACAATTGCGGTCCCGGTATAACCTGCCATTCAAGGATATGATTCACTGGCACTGTATCAAAGATTTGATAGACTAATGTCTCCTCTACATTATTTACTTCAATAAGAGACAAGGGAGAATCTTCGCAGGCGGGAAAATCTCCTTCACCGTGAATAACCACTTCTTGCCTGTCATGCTCAAACTTAATCATTTGGTGCAGTGTAGATGCAACCGCCTTGGCCTTGTGGATCCATGGCCTTCCCAATAACAGATTGTAAGAGGAGTCTATATTCAATACTTGAAACTCTATGGAGAACTCAACAGGCCCTATGGTCAACATTAGTTCTATTTCGCCAATGGAATTTGATTTTGCACCATCAAAAGCCCTGACACATACATTGTTGGGCCTGATCCTGTCAACACCAATATTCAACTTTTGCAAAGTAGAAATAGGGCAAATATTTGTACCTGAACCTCCATCAATCATAACATGAGTGACGTATAAATCTTCACACTTCACTGTAATGTAAAGGCCCCGGTTATACCCTGTACCTTCAACAGGCAATCCATCGTTAGAAAAGCTGATCCGATTGACCTTAAAGATTTTTTGACCATTTTATCAAGCTGGTTTATTGTAATCTCCCTAGGAACATATGCTTCATTTAATACCTTCAATAAAATATTACGGTGCTCCTTGGAGTGCAACAACAAAGATAAGAGGGAAACATGAGCAGGGGTTTTCTTCAACTGGTCTATTATTGAATACTCTGGCAATTTCATCTTTTTCAAAAATTCTTCGGCTTCTTATTCGGTGATAGGCTTTTTGATAGATGACGGTCCACTCACCATTGGCTTAGTCTTTCTTAAGCTTTCAGGCACGAAGCATCTTCCTGACCTAGTCAAACCCCTTACCTCATCTACATTTTCCACTACTTCTTTCCCATGATAAGTCATCACAGTCCGCCCATAATTCCAGGGAACCCTTTTCGTATCAACTATCGGAGGTTGGGTCACCAGTTTGAGGACAATAGGCGCTGCCGGTGCTCCTTTCACCGTCAAGATGGGCTGACTCAGAGCTCCCACCACTGTCAACTTAGGTTTATCCTAACTTAAATCAACATACCTTCTGGCTCCTTGTACTGTGATCAGGGGTTTCTTTATGCTTTCTTGGGCTTTATCTTCTCTCATTCCTTCCCGGTTTAATGACATTGCTTTCAAAGACTCTACTACATTCACCGATTTCTCCTCAATGGTCTGTATCTTGACAATAGGCTTATAACACCTTGAAGACTCTTTCCCATCATATATCAATTCTAACATATTGGCTTCAGCATGGGTTGGCAGCAGATTCTGGTTAATGTTTGGACCCTCCGGGGCCTGGACCAGCATCTGATTGGTGTCAATTAAATCTTGGATAGCTATCTTTAAATGCCAGCATTTCTCAATATCATGGTCTGGCATATCAGAATAGTACGCACACCTTAAAGAATAATCGAGATTCCTCGACGGTGGATTTGAAAGCTTTCCTTGATTTGGGCTTAAGACCTTCAACTTTCTCAACCTATCAAACAAGCTAGCATATGACTCCCCAAGAGGTGTGAATTGATTTTTGACCGCCTTATCTTTCTTATACTCAGGCCTAGGTTGAAAACTGGGTCTGGAGGGGTTTTGGTAATTTGGTGGAGCGAATGGGCGATTTTGTGGAACTTGCGTGCGCCACTGCGGGTAAGAAGAGGTTTGGGCATATGGTTGCGCGCTATATACTAGGTACGGGGGTGGTGGAATGAAATATAAAGGGTTTTGTGGAGGGTAGTAATGGTGATGAGGAATATATGAAGATTGGGCGTAGACTTGGGCTTGGGATTGGGGATAAGGGCGAGGTGGTCTTTTGGTATAGGAATGGGTTCCAGCTACGACAGTCTCTACGTCCTCTTTATTCTTTTTACCTCCAAATATGCAAGATCCACCTTGAATCGCTTGTGTGGTGGCTTTTAATACGATAAAACTCACTATTCGGCCGGTCTTGATTCCGTCCTCTATCATCTCCCCCATTTTGAGGACTTCAATAAAAGACTTTCCCATTGTCGGAAGTAAATGTTGAAAATAGGTCTCATCCTGTGCCTGAATGAAAACCTTTACCAACTTACTTTCTTTCATTGGAGGCTTTACCCTGGCGGCCTGCTCATGCCACCTTATCGCGTATTCCCTAAAACCTTCAATGCTTATTTTCTTCATGTTGACCAAGGATTTTTCGTCCAGAATCAGGTCGATGTTATACTAAAAATATTGAACAAACTCAGAAGCTAAGTCATCCCAGCTATTCGATTTGTCGATATCTCGATCGATAAACTATTATGAAGCCAGATCAGAAAGACTCTCGCCAAAAAAGGACATTAGCAGCTCTTCCCTTCCTCCTGCAGCCCTCAACTGGTTGCAATAATGTCTCAAGTGTGCCACGAGATCACTGTGCCCTGCATACTTCTCGAACTTGGGCATTTTAAAACTGAGGTGAAGGTTGATGTCCGGGAACATGCAAAGATCTTTATAGGAAACACTCCTATAATCTCCGATTTCCTGCAAATTCCTCATAGCCTATTCTAAACTTTTCAAATTCCGGGCTACGATATTCTGTTCCTCCGTTGCGACAGGTTTCTTCGTATCGAATGGAAATGCAGGCGGTTAAGTGTACCCATACGGTTCATTCATTCTCAAATTAGGCTCCGGGGCACAACACTGACTATCTGGAACCTTCAATACTGGCTCACTAGCAGACCTAGTAAGTCCCATTGTGGGACACACAACATACATGGGAGTTTCATGTGGTGGCGGAGCCACGAATACCGGTACGATCGGTGGCGCTGGCTGAGCAACGGGTCTTGATTGGGAAGCTGCCAAGGGCACACCAGAACTACCAGGATAATAATATCACGGAGTGAATCCTGACGCATGCTCAGGTGAATCAGTAAGAGCAGAGAATTACGCCTGAGAGAGCGGTGGGCAATTAGAGATATTCCCAAGACCTTCAGGGAGCGGAGGAGGCATTCCATTGGCCCATGCCCGGTGCGAATCTATCAGTTGTTGCCTGAGCCTTACTACCTCATCATTGTGTTCTGAACTTTCTTCCCTGTGATCCTGATCCGGGTCAATGAGCGAATTTTCAATCTCCCTGCTAGCCATGGCGAGCTTTGCTTTGGATCTAGTGAAGTATGGGTGACTAGCCAGATTGCTGCAAACCTACCACTGTTATCTGAAAGAACATGCTCATCAAAGATGACATCCATTAGGATTAGGGCACACAACAAGCATGGGAATCACATTGGTAAAATTGTCCTAAATTCATGTTCATTTCTACCAGCTTTTGAGGGTAGCGAGGTCATTTTAACATCATCCCAATTTTTATCTACACTTATTTTTATCTATACCTATTATTAGTATTATTATTATTTTTTCTTTCCCTCTTTTTTTTTTTCTTTTTTTCTCTTTTTTCGTATCAATCTCTGTTCTTTTCCTTTCTTGTCTCATCATCCTTTCTTTCTTTTTTTCTCTCGCAATCTACCTTCATTTTATCATTCTTTAGAGGTGGTTTTCCTACAAAGGGTCATGTGGGTCCCGCTAGGTCTTAGTATGATGCACATAAGCATGACCTAAAGGCTGACCTACGTTGTGGTTCACTAACAAGGCTGTTCGGGGGAGCGTATGGTCGATAGTGGCTGCTTTGCTTTCCACCTACTCCATAACACCGACGGCTCCACCCCTAAAATAAGGGTGACTCAACTAGAGGTCGTGTACAATACGTGTACTATGGACTTGTTGCAGAAAGAAGGCCTGGGGGTAGACACATGATGAAAAATATAAAAGCGGTAACACATAGGATAAATAATATAAACAAAGAGCACGAAAAACGCACAAAAGTGAAAACAATAACACAAACAAAATCACAAACAAGCTTTTACACTCGTAATGCCAAACAAAGCCGATACGACTCCAAAAATAGCTCGAATTCTGAAAACTTGTCATATGTCCCCAGTGGAGTCGCCAGAGTTGTCACACCCCTTTTTTGTACTCCCAAAGATTAAGTTTTAAGGGTCGAAAGGGTTTTAATTATTAATGTGACAAAAATGAAAAAAATTGTTTCGAAAAAGGATTGTTTTTACATTTGAAATCAGAGTCGTCACTTGGCATAAATTGGGTGTGCCAAGTCACCCATGGATATCCTCTTTCAAAATGGTTTTAACTCTTTAATACTTATTTGCGAACAGAGATTTCGGCTAAGGAATTCTATTGACCGACAGAAAGGTGTTAGGGACCCCTCGATCTCGTGGTTTGACCACGGTCGCTTGGCAGAGCGTATCGGCTAAATTGACATTACAAATGCATAAACCACACAAAGCACGCACAACAATCACTCTAGCAAACAAAATAAAATAATCCAAAATATAATGTCCAGTCCAATTATACAGCCCTGAAAAATGAAAAATGTGAAAATGCAAACCTATTCTATTCTAAACTAATCCTAAACTACTCCTATGCTTTACCCGACGCCTCGGGCCTTCATCACGGACGTTCTTCGGATACAAAATACTTTGGGGAATTTCCTGGTGAATAAACACAAATACCTCGGGGCATTCCCCGGCCAAATAGCACATTTGAGTCAAATATGATAAAACAAAACTATTTCAGCACACATCTCAAACGTTCGATCAATCCACAATCTCTAGATTTGCCTACCCGACCTACGTCTTGCCTATCCCTTCTCGACCTGAAACATGGCACTATCGGGCTCAACAACATCAATGCATCAAAATTAATCAACATTCACTTTTCTCGATTTTTAATCCAAGCCCCCCAATTTCATTATCAGTCACACGCTAAATTCATTCTTCGATTAACGATTCAATTTTTCTCTGCAAAATCCAAAACCAACATAACCATACACACAGTAAAGATTCAAACATGGAAAGCACACAAAGACATTCATATGCAAAAAAATAATCAAGATTCAAGATAAAGATAGAGAACGAGAGAAGAAATGGACCTCAAATTTCGCTTTTATGAATGTTATCCTGCTGAAACAAAAGAGAATCCGCGTCGGAAACCTCGATAATGAACCAAACTCCAACCCGGTATTTGAGAAATTGTAACCTAAACCACTCGCAATAACCCAATTAAAACCAAACTGTATCTCAATCGCTTGCTTTTCTTCGATTAACTTGAGAAGAGAAACAAGAGTTGTTCTGGAACCTCGGAGAATACCAACGAGATCTCGAATCTCCAAATCAGTCGAGAGACAATCCAGAAATGCGATAACCCAAACAGAAATTAGAATTTCCAGAAAAGAAATCGTAGAAATCAACCGAAGCTCCGACGAGTTTAGATGATGGCAAAATGATCAGATTCTAGGAATCTAGTGTGTTTTCGGCCAAATTAGTCCCAGGAAATCAAGAAAAATATAGAGATTTGTGGAGTGTCAAAATCGTGATAGATTTTAAGCCCGCAGAACCTGAAAATGACCAAAACAGCCCATTCTAACTCTCGATCAGACTCGTGTGTACAGTGTAGTGAAGCAAGAGTCGTGAATCAGTGATGTGTGGAGAATTGATTTTCTCTTTTCCAGTGAGCTCTATGTCGTTCCATCTGCTCTCTCTCAGTGATGATGGAGGAGCTCTATCTATCCGAGAGATCCGTGTCTTTTTCCGTGTAGTGGCATACCTGTATGTGTTGATGAGAAGTGTGTGTTCAAATGGTTTGTATTGTGTATGGATGAAGGTCAAGAAGAGAAAATGGATAATCAGAGTGTTGGTGTATTTTTCTGGGTCCTTTTTTTTTTTTTTCTTTGAGGTGTAGTGTATATCCTCCCTTTTGATTTCCTTTTTTGTTGTATATATGCCTATGAAATTGTATGGTTGTGGGGTAGGGTAGGTGGGGTACTGAGGTGGGGGTAGGGTGTGATGTGTTTTATTTTGATTGGGTAGATTGTTAGGATAAGATAAAATTAGTTAGGAGATTGTTATTTTTGTCATTTTGTGGAGGGATTATCACACGGGTGAGTGTACACGGTAGGATAAAGTAAAAATGGGTAAAACGATATCGGGGAGGGACGAAATTAGGTGTCTACAAGGATATACACTAATCACAATTTTTTCTGATCAGAAAAATAATTGTTGTAGAAAAAATTACTTTAATGGGTGTGAGTCGGATTATGTTAAATTGATTGGTTCTTTTAATGGGTCTAAGATAGTTTGAAATTAATAGTGATTTACTTTAATTAATGATGTGTACCTATAATAAAAGGCCATGTGACAAAACTGTTTTTGAAAACTCACCGTTAAAAGTAATCGCATGGATGAGCTGCTTTTATAACGGCGATAGCACGAATGAGCCGAACTTTTAACTAATGGCTTAAATGGGTCATTTTTGATAGTTCAATGGCATATTTGAGTATTTTTCCTTAACTCTTTTAGCTCATTAAATTAATGACGTGGACGAATTATTGTTGACCACGTGTACAAAATAATTTTGCCCAAAACTGTCAAACTAGACTGTTAAAAATGATGGCATGAATGAGCCTTTGTTGTAACGACAATGACATGAATGAGCCAAACTTTAAACGGATGACATAGATTGGCCGTTTATCAAAGTTTGATGGCATATTTGAGTTTTTTCCCAATTATAATTTATGTAGCTAACTAATGAAAAAATCTATATGTATAATATATTAAAAATGTGAAGACCGTTAGAAAAGAGATTTGAACTTTTTACCCTTCATTAAAAGACTCTTCTTTAGACAAAACTGTCTTTTTCACAGTTTTTTAATTTACTATTTAATTATTTTTTATTATATTATCTAGATTTTCTAAAATATATGGAACTCCTAAATTATATGATAGGAGAGAATTAATTAATTTTTTTCTATCTACTAGACTTCCTAAAATATATGAAACTTTTAAAATATATGCGACACTATAAGGTAATTTTACCTTTATTCCTTTAGCCATGACCGAAGTTAGTGATGATGATACTAATTTCAGTAAATAGACAGCTTTTGCTATAATATAGACTACAGAGAAATTCAAATACGATAAACATTAATTGAGCACAAGTTTAATATGTCTTAGGATTTAAATAAAAAAAATTGATGAATAAAATTTTAGAATTTTAGTATGTGCATGAATCATATTTTAATGTGATGAAAGAAGAGTCTTACCACATATTCTATGTCTCTTTAAATATTAATTCTCTTAATAATTTTTGCCATAGATTTCCTCTTATCAAATATTTTAAGACTATTTAATATTTAAAATATGTATTTCGTACCATATATTTTAGGACTATTTAATTTTAAATATTAGAAAAATCTATAATCTATATTAAATATTGTGAACTTTTTATCCTTCATTAAAGGACTCTTCTTTAAACAAAACTATTTTTTCACTACTTTTTAAATTTATTACATTAACTAGACTTCCTAAAATATATGGTAGGAGATTTAATTAATATTTTCTTTTCTACTAGTCTTCCTAAAATATATGGACTCCAAAAATATATGGTAGGAAAATTAATTAATATTTTCCTTTCTACTATTCAATTTGAAAAATACTCCTAAAATAATACTCTATTAAGAAAATACTTCTATAAATATTGAAATATACGTTAAACTAGAGAGCAAACCGGTTTACCGATTGGTAGAATATGATTGATGCTCATCTAACTTGATTCGACTGCATGTCTAGATGGTGGATGCTTGATTTTCTAACCCTCAACTTCTTCACTGTTTTTGCCTGTATAATAGAATTCAACATGTATGATTACATATATCTTCTTTGTTATCATTCAAAATCATTCTTTAGGGTCAGAATTTTCGCTCAGACAAGAGCTAGTTGGATCAAATCGAAGTTTTGTGATCACTATTAGATTAATTTTTTTTTATAGTTTATAGATCGTAGATAAATGTCGGTTGGCTTTGAATTTATTTTAGGTAAAGGTTAGGTTTAATTGTATTATTATAATATTTCTATTAATTTGTTATTTTGTGGTAGTTTACAGTTCGTAGATAAATCTCGATAGGCTTTGAGAATGTTTTGTGTGTAAAATTTAAGTTTAATTGTATTATTTTAATATCACTTTTATCGTATTATTTTGTTGCAGTTTACAGGTGATGGATAAATGTTGGTCGGCTTTAAATAATTTTTCTTATGTAAAGGTTAGGTTTAGTTGCAATTAAATCCAAGGACACAATAATACATGCATGAACACCGATTGAAAATCACTTCATACTACAAAACCTACTTCATTAATTCGTTATGGTTCCCATAATCTTAGTTGTGGTGTTTAGCTACTCATAACTGCAAAAATACGGGAAGAATTCTGATAAGAATGCATAATTATGGCTCTTACACTAATAATAAGATGAAAAACTTCAAGATCTCATTTTGATTAAACTTTATCAATTGTGATTTCTAGACCAAGAATGTACTTTGTGGCAAGCCTTTTCCATATCGATAAACACCATGAGTAAATGCTTAACTGTTTGAGACCCTATAATGATGAGTTATTATAATCATATATTGACCTATATCATTAGTTTTAAATGTATATGAGATTAGTCTATTTTAATTGATAAAACGCTTTCAAGAAGGAAAAAAAAAAGAATTACTTCCCACCTTTTATTAATAGATGATTAAGACATGATATTTAGTTTCCAACTTTTAACTCTTTCATTTGATTCCTTCCTTACATTTTATATCCTTCCAGCTTTCAGAGATGAAATTGAATAACTTTATTATAAGGAAAACTTTACAATTCACTAACTTCATATTAATGGTTAGAAATGAGTTGGATTTAGAAATAATCAGCAACAACATACCCAGTGTATTCCCACGAAGTGGGGTCTGGGAAGGGTAAAATGTACGCAGTCCATACTACTACCTCAGATGAAGTAGAGAGGTTGTTTCCGATGAAGTAGAAATAATGATTCGCAAAATTCCATTAGAACTTGATAGTTTCACTGAGGCATTAATTTTAACATCAGGCCTGATACAATATCTCACGAAAATATTCATAGAAAAAGTTAATAACGGTAGCTCAAATTCTACTTTATGATAACTAGTCAGGGATGGACATTTAGTTCAATTGTTCCTGCCACTGCTTCTATCAGACCCAAAGTCGCTGAGTACATTATCGACAAAACCTGGAATGTCTATAAACTCTCTCCCTCCGCATTTGATTTGCCACCTTATTTAGTTCAGCAGATCTGCATTTGGATTAATTCAATATAGAAGATTTTCTTGCAACTCTGCCTGGAATATCTTCGAAGCTAGCATCACAATACGTCTCTGCTCAGCAAGGTGGTGTGGCATGCCAAGATCTCATTCAAAGTCCCTTTTTCGTATGAAAAATGCTCCGACAAAAGGATCTCTGTGGATGCTAAATCTCCAGCTTATATTCACTATAAAAGAAAGAAATTTTATGTTGTTGGACTGTTGTATTGTAGAGGAGACAAATCAAGAATAATACTACTGGATTGGTGTCGATTATACATCAGCGGGCTCGAATGTCCTTAAATAGAACAAGATAACTGCTCCTCATCTTGAATATTTCTTTATTCATTTTATTTTCAATTGTAACTAGTGGTATATTCACCAACACAATATATCGCTCCTGAAATGAATTCCAAATCTCCTTGTTAATACAGGAACATATTCTGGATTGTCAAAATTGGAATGTAATTGCAGCATGCATACTGTATTTTGCTTATTTAGACCTGTTAACTTGAGTAAGGGAATTAAGATAAAATTTTACATTATAACTTTAATTGATATGTTGATCGAAGAGCAAAAAGAACATAATTTTGCATAAAAAAATGACCTGCTGCAAATCAAAATCAGAAAAGAAGAACAATGGATTATCGATAGAACAGAATTGAAGAATGTTGTGTGTTCTGATATAGTAAAAATAATTATTCACCAAACTGAAAACAAAAAATAATAATAATACAAAAAGGGACAGTAACTCCTTATGATCCGAGGGAGACATGGAGGCGTACGTTATTAGTGATGGCACAAGCCAAGTTGACGGGCGAATAAAAGCAATGAAATCTTCAATCACTTTAACACGATTTGCAATAAGAGCAAGGACATCGATAGGCAAATCTGCCCAGCATGCCATAGCTTTGAAAGAAGAGGATTGTACGGCAAAGAAAAAAGAACCTAAGGACATATTTGTAGACGTGCAAATTATATTCCTATTCTGACAAGGATTTTGTCAAGCCCAAACATATTCCGGTATTAACAAGGATTAAAACTTGTTCCACTGTTTTCTGTTTTGATCATGTATTAGCAATCGAACTGAAGGGGAATCTTAGTAGGTCAGTTGGTGGGTGAACTTTCACCTTGTTGAATTGAAATACTATTTTACAAGAGGTTTGAAGATATATCTTCAGTTTATCGTATCGTATGTTGAATGTGTTGCTTAGGTGGTCTAATTGATCAATTTTTCACTGGAAAAATGAGCTGTTATGAAATCTATTCAGCAGTATATTGAGGATGCAACCGTTGATCTGATATCACGTTATGTGTTCAAAATTTCTATTGGATCCAATGGCAATATTCATTACTATCTCCATAATGTATCCAATGCTCAATCTGTTTACGTTACCATGGAATTTCGACCAATTTTTTCTTAGGATGCATTTCATCTCTGTTTCATTTGTAAACTACAAGAGTTCGTAAATTTCGGATAGTTGTGCACACTAATATCCGACTTGCATTTGTTACTATTGAGGATATAATTAAGTAAATAAGAGTGTGTTTACTCTAATAACTTATACTTTTAGATGAGATGGTTACACAATTCAACATAACATCAGACAGCACGGTACTGGTACTGGGGACACACATGCTTCAACAGTTACATTTACAAAGCCAAATGAATGAAAATAAAAAGATCAACTGATAATACAGTAAAAATAATGCTTCAACAAACCAAAAACAAACAAGAACTCCTGGTGAGAGCAATCACATCACATTATGAGTGATGGCATAACCCAAGTTGGCTGACAAATACGACTTAGTGACAATTCAGGATAAATAGATTCAATTTTTCCGTTTTCAAGATTGTAAACCCCCGTATCTTTTCCTTCCAACATCTTCCATGAGGTAGAATTTCTCAAACCAATCATCAGTAAAGTATATGTGATTAGGCTTGATTCCGGGAAATTTAGAGGAGTCAACGGAACATGCTCCAATATTCAACCCCAAAAAAATTGCTGAATCTCCCAAGGTTTTAACCTCCTCCTTTAATTCACCCTTGATTACATCTAATTTCAGGACCTTAAAATTTAAAGGTCTTATGTCCACCATCTCTATCATGGGCAAATCGGGTAACAAATAATAGCGCATTGGATAGCTTGACCAAGTAAGACTGAACTGAACACTGACCAAAGATATCATCGTCCGACCAATAAAGCAAGCGTGGTTCTACAATCGGCTTGGGTGTGTTAGGCCCTGCAACTTCAAAACTCCAGAATTTACCTCCCCATGTAACGTAATAAAAATGGCCTTTATAATAATTTATATTCATGGCAGCACCGAGGAATTTCTTTCTTAATATAAGTCCAATGGAGGTCTCCAAAAAGCCAAATGATTAGAACACGCCTGATAGTTAACCACTAATATGAAATCTGATGTAACAGAAGGATTGGCAGATAACACAACTTTGTCTACGCAGCTCCAGAACAGTTTTTCTTCGAGGCGGCCCTTTGAAGCCATTAAGTCTTCTCGTGAAGGAAGTGGAATTTGGGTACGGGAGAAAGGATGCAACAAGTTCATCTCTCCGGTATTATCTTCCATGGTGAAGAGCCCCCCCCCACCCCCCACCCCAGTGTAAAACATTCTCGTCCTCTAGCTTTAGGGAGAAATATGGGCGAAACTTTCTTCTTGGAAAGAGAGTAAAATTCTTGAAAATCGTCATCCTTGGCAACCAGCATTAGCAATAGAACTTGGGGCGAGAACACATCAAAATTTTCCTTTGTAGCGGCGATTCGCCAAGAGGTACAAACAGCGCGAAAAGCGATGAAATCTTCAATCACTTTAACATGATTTGCAATGTGAGCAATCAGATACAAACATAGATAGGCGTGAAATTATATTCCAATTCTGATAAGGGGTGAGAGAAAAGCCCAATATATTCCCATATTAACAAGGATTTGGACGTCAATTGTAGAATTATATGTTGCCACAAGGAAAAATTACGTAGACATTCTATATTTAGAAAATGTTTACCATCTATTGCATCACAATGTTAATTTTGTCGTTAAATTAGCATCACAATGTCAAATATTTATTTTAGAATTAATTTTTGTAGACACCTAATTTTGTCCCTCCCGAAGACCCTAGTTACACATTTTTATCCCTGTCTTACCACGTGCCCTCACCCGTATGATTATATCCCATAAAAATACAAAAATAACAAACCCACCAACAAACCTAATCTCCAATTATTCTTTTGTAACAAAATTAACCACTCCTCCTATCAATTTTGGACAACACATCACTACCCCATGCCCCCATACCCTACCCCCTACCCCCTACCCGTGGACCCCACCATTTTAATATCTATACATAATTTCACACATACTCTCAAAAAAAAAAAAGACACGATCAAAAAACCAAAAAAAAGGGCCGAACTCCCTCTCTCTCTTTCTTCTCTCTCTACACCTCTCCTCTCCTCTCCATCGGCATCCATGGCTGACGCCGGCCAGCTCAGCACCGGCTAGCTTCTCTTCCCCTCTCCCTCGACCGCCACGCCATCAGCTAGCTCTCTCTCGGTCTACGATCTCTCTCTCTGCCTCTATCCTCTCCGTTCGTCGATGGACGGAGCACCACGATAGTCGCCCCCAGTTACCAGCGCCACCATCATCGCACCACCTTCCACCCGAGAAACCAGATTGCACGCCATCCCCCTCTGCTTTAGCTTCCTCTACCGTCTCCGCCGCCACCACTTCCAATCGGTCGACCATCATCCTGCCGCCAAGCTCACCGGAGCTCCAGTACCGTGAGTTTTCCATTATTTTTCTTTCCTCTGAAATTCCAGTCCTGGTACTCGTTGGTTCGTTCGGGTCAGTTTCGTCTGTTAGGATCGATCCCGGTAAGTTTTGAATTAACTCCGTTGGAAAAGTCGTTGAGAACCAAGATCGAACAATGAAATCCATCTAAAATCTGCTTGAACGGGTTGGTTTCGGCGGGTTTGGTTCAGATTTTGGACTGTTTTGGTTTAGATTTCGATTCGTGCAGGCTATGTTTCGGTGTATTTGGGTTAGATTTTGACCCGTTCGGGTCAGTTCTGTCGGTTAGGATCGATCTCGGGCGTATATATTGAATACTTTCAGTGGCTTTACGAATTGGTTATTTGAATCGAATTTCGGGTTTCAATTTCTCAAATACCGAGCTGGACAGATTTATCGTTGGAGCTTAAGTCGAGGTTGTCGGAGGCGGGTTTTCTTTATCTCGTCGAATAATATTTGGTCAAAGAGCGGTTTAAGGTCCATCCCTCGACTCTATATTCTTGTTATTGTCTAAAATGTGTTTAATTATTGTGATTGTGTGTGATGTGATCGTAGTTGGTGAGTTTTGTCGACGTTATGATGTCATGATTTTTGTGCTCACGGTGTTTTTTTTTTGATGATATACGAAACGAATTTGTAACGCCCCGCATTTCGGGCTAGAATAAAAATATATGACTCTGATGCGTTGATAATCCCCGAGCCTTAAATCCTATGCCAATTTGGCATGTTAATCAAGTTTGTAGTATGTGAATCCATTTGAGCATGAATTTAAACCATAGAAGTCCTTCAACTCAAGGACGAGTTAAAACTATTTCGATCGATCAAGTTTTAGTGGACGTTGTAATTTGTGTCAAATTCTATTGACCATAACTCATTGTATATGATGAACTGGGTGGCCTACTATATACGAAATTGTAGATAATTGAATAAGCTTTCCAACGATACCAAATTCGCCTAAAACGGACACCCGGTGAAGAAGTTATGGCCTTTCAAAGTTGAATGTGTCGCCTATGCACATATAGGCGATGCATAGGGCGGCGCCTATGCAAATATAGGCGATGCATAGGGCGGCGCCTATATAAATTTAGGCAATGCAAAGGGCGGCGCATAGTTATGGTTTCAGGTGACGAAAACACTCCGTTTTGAGTTACTTTAAGTGCAAGTTAGTCCTTACAAAACCCAAAATCGTCCTTACCCACTCCTAAACGGATTTGGGCCTATTAACAACATTGAAGCCTCCTATAAAATCCCAAAAATCTAATCCTTCAAGAACTTAAGAGAAGGAGCAACTAGGGTTTGAGAAAATAAGCTTGAAGGACCGATCATTCCGAAACTTCTTCGTGAAACAAATTACAGATTCGGAATCCTCTCGACGTAGGCTTCGATAGACACCAAAAATTCGTGGAGAATAAGGTACGCGGGGTTTTCCTAAAATCTCATGGGCATAGAAATCATGTTTTAAGAATTGGGTTTTCGAATTCATGTACATACTCATGTTTCAGAAGCTTTAATGATATTGTTTTGGCCTTTTGGCATTCCCCAAAGTGATTTGAAAGTTATATGTATATATATATATATGCGTTTGTCCTGAAATATGAATTTAGAGCATGATTTTCATGAAACCTCTCTCTTAATGTAAATTTTTCCATGTTTCACGTAATATACAATGTTTTGAACACGAAAGAGAGGGTTGTGAATGTTGAATATGCATGTAATGAAAGAATGCATGGTTTTGCCAAAAATGCACATGACCACCATATGTTTAATGAAAGTTTTGCATGGATTTGACTTGAGTTTCGGAACATGACATCTTTAATGCAAATTACATGTTTTGGTGGTCTAAACTATGTTTTGAATGAAAGCTCTTGCTTAATACATTATGGCTCAGAAATAGGACTTGCAAGTCTTGGTATGACGATACCAACTCAGACAAATGCCATAACAGACACAGACTAGTTCAGAAATCAGATTTTTATCAGACTCTCATGATTTAGAAATTTCAGAATGATACATGTTCAGAAAAGGCTAAAATAGGGCATAAAGAGAGCTTAGGTGGTTCCCTGAAGAAGGCGGGAGTTTCAGACAACTCTTTGCCTAAAACCGTGGTTTGCCCACCCGGGTATATTATTATGCGCCGACTTAAATGTCCTGTGGCGTATCAGACTCAGACACTCCAACCCTTGCGGCACACTTGGGTTGGGGGCTTCCCCGCCGAGTCAATGGCGGATTCCATACAGCCCGTGGAATATCAGGCTTGTAAGGGAATACCACCTAACTCAGAAGTAAAACACAGATCATGATTGAAATGAACAGACAGGTTGCATGTTTTCAGAAAGTGCCCATGTATTTTTCAGAAACAATTTTATACGGGATGTCTTGATGAAAAATTTCTTTCACTTATATATATATATATATATATATATATATATATATATATATATATATATATATATATATATGTATGTTCCATTATACTATATTTTGGATTGCTTCGCGTGCCAGTACTTTTGTGCTGACCCCCCCTCCTTCCAGGTCCTGAGGCACAGTCTAGGGGTCCAGCTACTCAGTAGACATTCTCGGGTTTGCAGACTTGATCTCACAGTGGTGAGCCTTCTATTATTCAGAAGGCCTAATTATGTCAGACACTATCTTATTTATTATGTTTTAGGTTTACTGGGGGCCTTGTCCCAGCTTCTTTTCAGACAAATGTTTATGTTCCTAGTAGAGATTTCGCAGACTGATGTCAGATAGTATTATTCAGAAATGTTGCAGGACTTGACCATGTTTTCCCTACTCAGTTTCAATTCCGCATTTTATTATGATTATGAATGTTGTGCATGATAACCAGATAGATAATGGGTGTTCCGGGCCTTCATGGTTCGGGATGCTCGTCACGGCTAGGGCCTAGGCTCGGGTCGTCACAGAATTGGAGTAATTTTGGTGTAGTTGGTAAAAATGAAACTAGCGGGGGTTGGAATCGAGAAATTGATAAAAGTTGAACGTAGATTAATGTTGGTTTGTTGTCTTTTTTTTTGCTCCATTCGGTACAAGTTAAATGTGATAGATTTATGCCATGTTGAAATGGATAGGCAATATAGGTCCGGGTAGGCAAGAATTTAAGATTGACATTTTGGTTGAATGTTGGAATGTGCGTGTGAATGTTTTTTTCTAGTTTATCGTATTTAATTCAATTGTATAATTTGGTCGGGGAATGTCCCGAAGTATCTGTATATATTTATTCACTGGGGAATGCCCCGAGGTGTCATGTACCCGGAGGATGTTCGTGGTGAAGGCCCGAGGCGTCAAGTAGAGCATCAGTTTAGGATTCGCGTAGGTTTACTTTCAGTCTCTTTTTATTTCGGGTTGTAATAATTCGACTGGACTTTACATTTCAGATTGTTTTGTTTTGTTTGATTATTTTGCGTTCTTTGGTATGGTTTATACATTTCGTAATGCCAAAATAGTTGATACACTTTACCAAGCGACCGTGGTTGAACCACGGGATCGAGGGGTGCCTAACACCTTCCCCTCGATCAACGGAATTCCTTAGCCGGAGTCTCTGTTCGCAAAACCAGTTTAAGAGTCAAATGGTTTCGAAAAGGATTTTCTAAAGGTGACTTGGCACACCGAATTATGTCAAGTGGCGACTCTGAATAAAAAATGTAAATAATCCTTTTTCCGAAATAAATTTTCATTTCTTGTCATTTAAATAATAAAACCCTTTTGGACTTTAAACTAAAATAATCATATCTTTTTAGAGTACGTAAAAAGGGGGTGTGACAATTTTCATATTAGAAATTATTATGAAAATTTCAAATTTTACATTTAAAAGTAAAGAGACAAATCAAATCCTGTGTTAAGGCAATGGTGAACTAGGGCAACCATGAATAATTGAAGTTCGTTGAAGAATATTATTGAGAAAAAAGTGGTAGACAATATAATATGTAATTCTTCTTTGAACAATACACGACTTATCAAATATATAACAAATTTCAGAACTAATAAACTTTACATTTAAAAGGATTCTCCATTTTAAAGGAAAATTAAATTTTTTATCCTAATATAAAAAATAGGCATTTAATTATCTGTTGAAAACTAAACTTCTTTAGGTTTAAAAATTCTTTTTTTTTGTTTCATATCCGATGTCCGGTATCCACATTAGAGTTCAACTAATCCAAATTCGTTCAAGATAGGGCCCCATATCCATTAGGGGCAGCGCTACAATTCTGATTAAGGGAGGAACAGACCCATTCACTGCACCACACCCTTTGGTAGGTTTAAAAATTCTACGCATGTTTAGTTTTTTGTAATATATATATCTTTTTTCCTATTTTTAAGGTTTTTTTTTGTTTTATTTCAAAGTTGGTTATTTGTAGAATATGGTATGTGATAAAATCTAATCAAAACATCGAATAGATCAATCTAGATATGATTTTATGGCAAAAAGGTACATTGCAAAGGCCACGAAATACGTCTAATCTAATCTAAAGGTTACCAAATGGCAAAAAGGTAGCCTTTAGAAGGGATTTAGAAGGCCACCAAATACGTCTAATCTAATCTAAAGGCTACCAAATGGCAAAAAGGTAGCCTTTTGGATTATACAACTTATAATTCAAATTTAGTAGGAATTTTTAGGTATTCTTCATAATTAAAAGTTGTGGTCCTTCATGTATGTGGTATTCTCTTCGTCCTAAATTATGTGATGATATTTGGATTTCGAGAGTTAAAACAAATTATTTTTTAATCACAATTTATTCATTTGTCATTTTAAATTATTAATTATTCTAACCTATATTATTTTAAACGTAGCATTCGGGTCAAAATTAAGAGTAACATTAAAGTAGGTTAAGGTGATAGGTTGGGTGTGGGTAGATTCTTCTTAATGGATCAAAACTAGAATTTTTTTTTTTTAAAATGACGTGGATCTCTAATAAGAGGCCACGTGGCAAAACAGTATTTTAGAAAACTACCGTTAAAAGTAATGACATGGATGAACCGGTTTTATAACGGCGATGACATGAATGAGCCCAACTTTTAACGGATGACATAAATGATCCATTTCTGATAGTTCAGTGGCATAGTTGAGCCTTTTCCCTTTTATTTTTGTGTTAGAAAAATTAGTAAAGTGATTCTTGTGAAAAAAGAAAAAAATGATAGTTAAGTTGGAATGAATTTTACCTAATATTCTCTTTACCAATTTGTTTGGAATTGACATGCTATTTTATAGGCAAGTTGCAACAAATTTATGCACTATTCATTTTGACTAATAAATCTATCTAGCGCTTCTCATTTGATAACCTATAAGTCTATAAATCATCCAAAAAAAAAAAAGAAAAACAACAATAAAAAGGGTAAATTAGAAAATTTATGTGGAAAAGAGTTTACGTAAATTCATAATTTCTCATAAAATTAAATACTATTTTATGTCCATGTAAAAAAATCTCCAGCTAAATAAGACAATAATTCATCTTCCTTAACAAGTTTGAATCGTTTTTTCAATCTTAGTCAGCTCAAATTATTTCTAAATAATCTCAAATTTTAGATATGAATTCCTCCCGATGTTTTGATTATATTGATGTATTATTCACTTGAAATGACCGATGTTTGTGGAAGGTCAAATTTTAAAAATTAGAGCTTCGAAGCTCTTTAAAAGCGGATTTCAATGGGCATTTAACTCAAATCTCTTCTAAATAACCCCAAATATTAGATATGAGATACTCTTTAACTTTTAATATATCATTCACTCGAAATAATTTATCCTTAAAGTACGTTAAAATTTTAAAATTTGAACTTTGAAACTCAGATAGAGTCTCCGGTTATACTTCTCGTGCTAGTGCATCTAGCCAAGAAGAATTATCATGGAACTGGCCATTTGTATAATTTTCTCTTGTGGAGCGCATGTTAGACCCTTGGGCCACGATGTATAGTCCAAACGAACTCCAACTAGTTCAAATCCTTGTCAGCAAACAACATAAATCTCCAACCCTATTGGAGCTATATCTTTAACTCTTTTTAATATTAGTAAAAAAATTTGATTTAATCTACACGGATACATCACGTCTTTTTGGATGTATCACTTATATTCTTTCAATTATATCACCTAATTTTGTACGAATACATCACATTCCACATGGATCTATCACATTCTTCCTCATACGTCACTTAATTTTACACGGATACATCACATTTTCTATTTGAGCTTTTAAGTAAAACCAAGAATTTATGTAAAAGAGTTGAGATTTTAACTAGGTATGGTAAGTTAAAGTAGTTCAAACAAACCCCTACTAGTCCAAATCCTAGTTAACTTAGGAATACTGTGATAGTCCAGATAAACTCCAAGAAGTCCAAATCCTTGTTAATATAGGAACATATATTGGGCTAATCTCCCACTCCTTATCAGAATTGGAACATAATTGGATGCCTATTTAAATGTCCTTCAACTACTTGTCTTGCCCTAGAGCTAGAATCGCTTCTTTTTTTTTTTCTTTGTCCTAGAATCCTATTCTTTCAAAGCTATGGCTAATTGGGCAGAGCTTCCCAACGATCTGATTGCTCACATTGCAAAGCGTGTTAAAGCGATTGAAGATTTCATTGCTTTTCGTGCTGTTTGTACCTCTTGGCAAATTGCCGCTACCACGGACAATTTCGATCTGTTTTGGCCTCAACTTCCGTTGCTCATGCTGGGTGCCAAAGATGACGATTATCGAGAATTTTATTCTCTTTCCAAGAAGAAAGTTTCACGCATGTTTCTCCCAGAAGCTAGAGGGTCAGAGTGTTTACCATCGGAGGGATGGCTATGCACCGTGGTAAATGACACGGGAGAGATGAATCTGTTGCACCCTTTCTCTCACAAAAAAATACAGCTTCCATCCCGAAAAGCCATATTGACTTTTCATGATCTTGGTGAAAGAAGACCAAATGGAGGAAATCGTTGGTGTTGCATAGATAATGCTGTCTTGTCTGCCAATCCTTCTCTTACATCAGATTATGCACTAATGGTGCAACATGCTGGAACTGGCTCTTGTTTGGCGTTTTGGCGACCTGGAGACCTCGACTGGACTCACATTGATGTTGTTAATCACGCTGGGGTCGCAGCTCTAATTCATCATAAGGGCCAATTTTACTCCATGAGTTACTTTGGTGAAGTACGGGCTTATGAAGTTGCAGGGCCTAACATTACAAAACCAATTGTAAAGACACGTTTAATTGTTGAGATGGACGAACATAAGTTCAATGTGCCCACCGTTCACTATTACCTAGTTGAGTTATCCGGTGCACTATTACTTGTTTCCCGATTTGCCAGCAGACATTATAACGATCCAAATTTTGCTCTTCATAGCTTCAAATTTGAAATATTTGAACTAGACGTAGTCAAGGGTGAATTGAAGGAGAAGATTAAGACCTTGGGAGAGTCGTCAATATTTTTGGGTCGCAATTGGGCAAGTTGCATTGACTCTTGTAAGTGTATCGGGGTCAAGCCTAATCACATATATTTTACTGATGATTGGTTGGATGAATATTATAGTGATGCAGAAGGAGGAGCTGGAAGAGATATGGGTGCTTATAATTTGGAAGATGGGAACATTGAGTCTTTCTATTCTGGACAGTCAACAAGTTTAATTTGCCCGCCATTTTGGGTTGTGCCATCACTAAAAATCTGATTGTCTTATCACTAATAATGTACGCCTCCATGTCTCCTAGGATCATTATTTATTGGGATTGTTGTTACATTTGTCAATAAATTTACATATTGACCAAAAGTTTGCATTGATAATTAAATTGTTGTCGTCTTTAGTGAAAAGAAAAAAGAGATCAAGGAAATAATTCAATATTGATAAGAAAAAAATTCAATAACATACGGAGTATCAAATATTGATAAGACAAATTGAATTTCCTTTTCACACAATTTTCATTTACAAGTTATTTAATTATAATGAGAAAAGGCTCAAATATGACATTAAACTATCAGAAGTGGCTCATTTATGTCATCAGTTAAAAGTTTGGCTCATTTATGTCATCGCCGTTACAAAATCAGCTCATCCATGCCATTACTTTTTTAACGGTGAGTTTTCAAAAACTGCTTTATCACGTGGCCTTTTATTAGAGGTCCATGTCATTAATTAAAATAAGAGAAAAAGCTCGAATATACTATTGAACTATCAGAAATCACTCATTTATGCCATCTGTTAAAAGTTCGGCTCATTCGCGTCATTCACCATTATAAAATCAGCTCATTTATGCGATTACTTGTTAACGGTGGGTTTTTAAAAACAGTTTTGTCACGTGGCCTTTTATTAGAGGTCCACGTCATTAATTAAAATAAATTTATATTAATTTCAAAATATCTGAAATTAGATAGTGTTGGGATTTTTTCTCTCACCATTTATAGAATAGCGATGGAATAAATTATCCCATATAAATGGCGAAAAAATTGGGATAGCGGACTTCTTTTAAGTCATTATTTGGAAATGATTTTTCAACAATGCATGCTCCCTTAATGCGTGATGGGAGAATGGAGAAGTTCTATTGGTGTGCCTCCTTTTTCTTGCTTGTCTTAGTAGTTCATTGAATTCTTTTCTTACAACTTCGGAGTATGTATTGGAGTCACTGAATTATAACTAATTAGTAACTGTAGGATAAAAAATAAAATTTTTTTTACTGTAGGATTGAATTTTGGGGGCTTCTGTTAAGCGTAAAAGATATTAAATTTAATTATTATATTCATCTTTATTATTTAAATAAATATCATAAATATTGTAATATTTGAACTTATTAAAGTGAGGTACACGCGCAAGACGCCTACACCTAAATTAGTTTGGTTAAAATCCTCAAAGACATACACAATAATAGCTGATTTGCAAACTTAGGAATCTTAAAGGAACCAATCGTTAAGATGATGATTACAAATTTACCATCTTTGGTACCCAACATAGCAATCATTTCCGGCTCCTCCTCCTACATTTCTATCGCATTCTAACCAATCGTTAGGAAAATATATGTAAATTTCCCTTGAACATGCATGCCGAATATTCTATTTTGTTCCTACTGAATTTAAACCTTTTAGATTTTAAAGTCTGTCTCCAAGCCTCCAGTTTAATGTTAACTTCGCCGTAGATCTAGTCAATCAAAACTACGTCATCTGTATATAGCATACACCATGACACCTCATCATGAATTTGTCGCGCTAATACATTCATCACCAAAGAAAACAAAAACAGGCTTGTGATTGATCCATGGTGCAACCTCACAAAAAAGGAAGTGCGTCGAGTCTCATCCCACGATCATTAGTTCGGCCTTAACTTCATCATACATGTCCTTAATCGACCTAGTATACACCACAGATACACCTCTAGCCTCCAAACACCTCCATCATACTAAGGCTGGGGTCGCTACCATAGAAAATAGATTGAAATATCAATCAACATATAGTCGAGGCAATCAATAACAATCTCCGGTAAAAGGTAGGGATTTTGTAAGTAAATAATTCGGTAGTAACAGTTGTTGATTTATGGGACTTGTAATCAGTATAAGAGAGGCACCAGGACTGTGTTCCTCAATAACTTCATAATTCTGTAGGTTCTTCGTACTTCTCCCTCAATGTTCGGTACTACAAAATCAATAGGTTATGTATACATAAAACAACTTTCTGCTCTTGTCTAAGCAATATCCTCAAATAAATTTTCTCTTCTTCTGAGTTTGCGCTGCTAATCCCCTTCATGAATCCCAAATTAGCTCTCCTAGATTATTGGCTCAAGATATCAAGTGGAGATTGGTAGCTCCAAATCTATGTTGTTCGTTTCCTTATTCTTACTCATCCTTTCATCCAGAATAAAGATAAGGCGAGTTCTAATGTTAAACACTATTAGAAAGCAATTAAATCCAAGGACACAATAATACATGCATGAACACCGATTGAAAATCACTTCATACTACAAAACCTACTTCATTAATTCGTTATGGTTCCCATAATCTTAGTTGTGGTGTTTAGCTACTCATAACTGCAAAAATACGGGAAGAATTCTGATAAGAATGCATAATTATGGCTCTTACACTAATAATAAGATGAAAAACTTCAAGATCTCATTTTGATTAAACTTTATCAATTGTGATTTCTAGACCAAGAATGTACTTTGTGGCAAGCCTTTTCCATATCGATAAACACCATGAGTAAATGCTTAACTGTTTGAGACCCTATAATGATGAGTTATTATAATCATATATTGACCTATATCATTAGTTTTAAATGTATATGAGATTAGTCTATTTTAATTGATAAAACGCTTTCAAGAAGGAAAAAAAAAAGAATTACTTCCCACCTTTTATTAATAGATGATTAAGACATGATATTTAGTTTCCAACTTTTAACTCTTTCATTTGATTCCTTCCTTACATTTTATATCCTTCCAGCTTTCAGAGATGAAATTGAATAACTTTATTATAAGGAAAACTTTACAATTCACTAACTTCATATTAATGGTTAGAAATGAGTTGGATTCAGAAATAATCAGGAACAACATACCCAGTGTATTCCCACGAAGTGGGGTCTGGGAAGGGTAAAGTGTACGCAGTCCTTACTACTACCTCAGATGAAGTAGAGAGGTTGTTTCCGATGAAGTAGAAATAATGATTCGCAAAATTCCATTAGAACTATCAATACAATATCTCACGAAAATATTCATAGAAAAAGTTAATAACGGTAGCTCAAATTCTGCTTTATGATAACTAGTCAGGGATGGACATTTAGTTCAATTGTTCCTGCCACTGCTTCTATCAGACCCAAAGTCGCTGAGTACATTATCGACAAAACCTGGAATGTCTATAAACTCTCTCCCTCCGCATTTGATTTGCCACCTTATTTAGTTCAGCAGATCTGCATTTGGATTAATTCAATATAGAAGATTTTCTTGCAACTCTGCCTGGAATATCTTCGAAGCTAGCATCACAATACGTCTCTGCTCAACAAGGTGGTGTGGCATGCCAAGATCTCATTCAAAGTCCCTTTTTCGTATGAAAAATGCTCCGACAAAAGGATCTCTGTGGATGCTAAATCTCCAGCTTATATTCACTATAAAAGAAAGAAATTTTATGTTGTTGGACTGTTGTATTGTAGAGGAGACAAATCAAGAATAATACTACTAGATTGGTGTCGATTATACATCAGCGAGCTCGAATGTCCTTAAATAGAACAAGATATCTGCTCCTCATCTTGAATATTTCTTTATTCATTTTATTTTCAATTGTAACTAGTGGTATACTCACCAACACAATATATCGCTCCTGAAATGAATTCCAAATCTCCTTGTTAATACAGGAACATATTCTGGATTGTCAAAATTGGAATGTAATTGCAGCATGCATACTGTATTTTGCTTTTTTAGACCTGTTAACTTGAGTAAGGGAATTAAGATAAAATTTTACATTAGAACTTTAATTGATATGTTGATCGAAGAGCAAAAAGAACATAATTTTGCATAAAAAAATGACCTGCTGCAAATCAAAATCAGAAAAGAAGAACAATGGATTATCGATAGAACAGAATTGAAGAATGTTGTGTGTTCTGATACAGTAAAAATAATTATTCACCAAACTGAAAACAAAATATAATAATAATACAAAAAGGGACAGTAACTCCTTATGATCCGAGGGAGACATGGAGGCGTACGTTATTAGTGATGGCACAAGCCAAGTTGACGGGCGAATAAAAGAAATGAAATCTTCAATCACTTTAACACGATTTGCAATAAGAGCAAGGACATCGATAGGAAAATCTGCCCAGCATGCCATAGCTTTGAAAGAAGAGGATTCTACGGCAAAGAAAAAAGAACCTAAGGACATATTTGTAGACGTGCAAATTATATTCCTATTCTGACAAGGATTTTGTCAAGCCCAAACATATTCCGGTATTAACAAGGATTAAAACTTGTTCCACTGTTTTCTGTTTTGATCATGTACTAGCAATCGAACTGAAGGAGAATCTTAGTAGGTCAGTTGGTGGGTGAACTTTCACCTTGTTGAATTGAAATACTATTTTACAAGAGGTTTGAAGCAATATCTTCAGTTGATCGTATCGTATGTTGAATGTGTTGCTTAGGTGGTCTAATTGATCAATTTTTCACTGGAAAAATGAGCTGTTATGAAATCTATTCAGCAGTATATTGAGGATGCAACCGTTGATCTGATATCACGTTATGTGTTCAAAATTTCTATTGGATCCAATGGCAATATTCATTACTATCTCCATAATATATCCAATGCTCAATCTGTTTACGTTACCATGGAATTTCGACCAATTTTTTCTTAGGATGCATTTCATCTCTGTTTCATTTGTAAACTACAAGAGTTCGTAAATTTCGGATAGTTGTGCACACTAATATCCGACTTGCATTTGTTACTATTGAGGATATAATTAAGTAAATAAGAGTGTGTTTACTCTAATAACTTATACTTTTAGATGAGATGGTTACACAATTCAACATAACATCAGACAGCACGGTACTGGGACCACACATGCTTCAACAGTTACATTTACAAAGCCAAATGAATGAAAATAAAAAGATCAACTGATAATACAGTAAAAATAATGCTTCAACAAACCAAAAACAAACAAGAACTCCTGGTGAGAGCAATCACATCACATTATGAGTGATGGCATAACCCAAGTTGGCTGACATATACGACTTAGTGACAATTCAGGATAAATAGATTCAATTTTTCCGTTTTCAAGATTGTAAACCCCCGTATCTTTTCCTTCCAACATCTTCCATGAGGTAGAATTTCTCAAACCAATCATCAGTAAAGTATATGTGATTAGGCTTGATTCCGGGAAATTTAGAGGAGTCAACGGAACATGCTCCAATATTCAACCCCAAAAAAATTGCTGAATCTCCCAAGGTTTTAACCTCCTCCTTTAATTCACCCTTGATTACATCTAATTTCAGGACCTTAAAATTTAAAGGTCTTATGTCCACCATCTATATCATGGGCAAATCGGGTAACAAATAATAGCACATTGGATAGCTCGACCAAGTAAGACTGAACTGAACACTGACCAAAGATATCATCGTCCGACCAATAAAGCAAGCGTGGTTCTACAATCGGCTTGGGTGTGTTAGGCCCTGCAACTTCAAAACTCCAGAATTTACCTCCCCATGTAACGTAATAAAAATGGCCTTTATAATAATTTATATTCATGGCAGCACCGAGGAATTTCTTTCTTAATATAAGTCCAATGGAGGTCTCCAAAAAGCCAAATGATTAGAACACGCCTGATAGTTAACCACTAATATGAAATCTGATGTAACAGAAGGATTGGCAGATAACACAACTTTGTCTACACAGCTCCAGAACAGTTTTTCTTCGAGGCGGCCCTTTGAAGCCATTAAGTCTTCTCGTGAAGGAAGTGGAATTTGGGTACGGGAGAAAGGATGCAACAAGTTCATCTCTCCGGTATTATCTTCCATGGTGAAGAGCCCCCCGCCCCCACCCCCACCCCAGTGTAAAACATTCTCGTCCTCTAGCTTCAGGGAGAAATATGCGCGAAACTTTCTTTTTGGAAAGAGAGTAAAATTCTTGAAAATCGTCATCCTTGGCAACCAGCATTAGCAATGGAACTTGGGGCGAGAACACATCAAAATCTTCCTTTGTAGCGGCGATTCGCCAAGAGGTACAACCAGCGCGAAAAGCGATGAAATCTTCAATCACTTTAACATCATTTGCAATGTGAGCAATCAGATCATGGGGAAGTTCTGCCCAATTAGACATAGCTTTGCAAGACAAGTAGTAGGAGGACATAAAAACATAGATAGGCGTGAAATTATATTCCAATTCTGATAAGGGGTGAGAGAAAAGCACAATATATTCCCATATTAACAAGGATTTGGACGTCAATTGTAGAATTATATGTTGCCACAAGGAAAAATTACGTAGACATTCTATATTTAGAAAATGTTTACCATCTCTTGCATCACAATGCTAATTTTGTCGTTAAATTAGCATCACAATGTCAAATATTTATTTTAGAATTAATTTTAGTAGACACCTAATTTTGTCCCTCCCGAAGACCCAAGTTACACATTTTTATCCCTGTCTTACCACGTGCCCTCACCCGTATGATTATATCCCATAAAAATACAAAAATAACAAACCCACTAACAAACCTAATCCCCAATTATTCTTTAGTAACAAAATTAACCACTCCTCCTATCAATTTTGGACAACACATCACTACCCCATGCCCCCATACCCTACCCCACCTACCCTACCCCCTACCCCCTACCCGTGGACCCCACCATTTTAATATCTATACATAATTACACACATACTCTCAAAAAGAAAGGCACGATCAATAAACCAAAAAAAAGGGCCGAACTCCCTATCTCTCTTTCTTCTCTCTCTACACCTCTCCTCTCCTCTCCATCGGCATCCATGGCTGACGCTGGCCAGCTCAGCACCGTCTAGATTCTCTTCCCCTCTCCCTCAACCGCCACGCCATCAGCTAGCTCTCTCTCGGTCTACGATCTCTCTCTCTGCCTCTATCCTCTCCGGCCGTCGATGGACGGAGCACCACGATAGTCGCCCCCAGTTACCAGCGCCACCATCATCGCACCACCTTCCACCCGAGAAACCAGATAGCACGCCATCACCCTCTGCTTTAGCTTCCTCTACCGTCTCCGCCGCCATCACTTCCAATCGGTCGACCATCATCCTGCCGCCAAGCTCACCGGAGCTCCGGTACCGTGAGTTTTCCATTATTTTTCTTTCCTCTGAAATTCCAGTCCTGGTACTCGTTGGTTCGTTCGGGTCAGTTTCGTCTGTTAGGATCGATCCCAGTAAGTTTTGAATTAACTCCGTTGGAAAAGTCGTTGAGAACCAAGATCGAACAATGAAATCCATATAAAATCTGCTTGAACGGGTTGGTTTCGGCGGGTTTGGTTCAGATTTTGGACTGTTTTGGTTTAGATTTCGATTTGTACAGGTTATGTTTCGGTGTATTTGGGTTAGATTTTGACCCGTTCGGGTCAGTTCTGTCGATTAGGATCGATCTCGGGCGTATATATTGAATACTTTCAGTTGCTTTACGAATTGGTTATTTGAATCGAATTTCGGGTTTTAATTTCTCAAATACCGAGCTGGACAGATTTATCGTTGGAGCTTAAGTCGAGGTTGTCGGAGGCGGGTTTTCTTTATCTCGTCGAATAATATTTGGTCAAACAGCGGTTTAAGGTCCATCCCTCGACTCTATATTCTTGTTATTGTCTAAAATGTGTTTAATTGTTGTGATTGTGTGTGATGTGATCGTAGTTGGTGAGTTTTGTCGACGTTATGATGTCATGATTTTTGTGCTCACGGTGTTTTTTTTTTGATGATATACGAAACGAATTTGTAACGCCCCGCATTTCGGGCTAGAATAAAATATATGACTCTGATGCGTTGATAATCCCCGAGCCTTAAATCCTATGCCAATTTGGCATGTTAATCAAGTTTGTAGTATGTGAATCCATTTGAGCATGAATTTAAACCATAGAAGTCCTTCAACTCAAGGACGAGTTAAAACTATTTCGATCGATTAAGTTTTAGTGGACGTTGTAATTTGTGTCAAATTCTATTGACCATAACTCATTTTATATGATTAACTGGGTGGGCTACTATATACCAAATTGTAGATAATTGAATAAGCTTTCCAACGATATCAAATTCGCCTAAAACGGACACCCGGTGAAGAAGTTATGGCCTTTCAAAGTTGAATGTGTCGCCTATGCACATATAGGCGATGCATAGGGCGGCGCCTATGCAAATATAGGCGATGCATAGGGTGGAGCCTATGTAAATTTAGGCAATGCAAAGGGCGGCGCATAGTTATGGTTTCACGTGATGAAAACACTCCGTTTTGAGTTACTTTAAGTGCAAGTTAGTCCTTACAAAACCCAAAATCGTCCTTACCCACTCCTAAACGGATTTGGGCCTATTAACAACATTGAAGCCTCCTATAAAATCCCAAAAATCTAATCCTTCAAGAACTTAAGAGAAGGAGCAACTAGGGTTTGAGAAAATAAGCTTGAAGGACCGATCATTCTGAAACTTCTTTGTGAAACAAATTACAGATTCGGAATCCTCTCGACGTAGGCTTCGATAGACACCAAAAATTCGTGAAGAATAAGGTACGCGGGGTTTTCCTAAAATCTCATGGGCATAGAAATCATGTTTTAAGAATTGGGTTTTCGAATTCATGTACATACTCATGTTTCAGAAGCTTTAATGATATTGTTTTGGCCTTTTGGCTTTCCCCCAAAGTGATTTGAAAGTTATATGTATATATATATATATATATATATATATGCGTTTGTCCTGAAATATGAATTTAGAGCATGATTTTCATGAAACCTCTCTCTTAATGTAAATTTTTCCATGTTTCACGTAATATACAATGTTTTGAACACGAAAGAGAGGGTTGTGAATGTTGAATATGCATGTAATGAAAGAATGCATGGTTTTGCCAAAAATGCACATGACCACCATATGTTTGATGAAAGTTTTGCATGGATTTGACTTGAGTTTCGGAACATGACATCTTTAATGCAAATTACATGTTTTGGTGGTCTAAACTATGTTTTGAATTAAAGCTCTTACTTAATACATTATGGCTCAGAAATAGGACTTGCAAGTCTTGGTATGACGATACCAACTCAGACAAATGCCATAACAGACACAGACTAGTTCAGAAATTAGATTTTTATCAGACTCTCATGATTTAGAAATTTCAGAATGATACATGTTCAGAAAAGGCTAAAATGGGGCATAAAGAGAGCTTAGGTGGTTCCCTGAAGAAGGCGGGAGTTTCAGACAACTGTTTGCCTAAAACCGTGGTTTGCCGACCCGGGTATATTATTATGCGCTGACTTAAATGTCCTGTGGCGTATCAGACTCAGACACTCCAACCTTTGCGGCACACTTGGGTTGGGGTTTCCCCGCCGAGTCAATGGAGGATTCCATACAGCACGTGGAATATCAGACTTGTAGGGGAATACCACCTAACTCAAAAGTAAAACACAGATCATGATTTGAAATGAACAGACAGGTTGCATGTTTTCAGAAAGTGCCCATGTATTTTTCAGAAACAGTTTTATACGGGATGTCTTGATGAAAAATTTCTTTCACTTATATATATATATATGTATGTTCCATTATACTATATTTTGGATTGCTTCGCGTGCCAGTACTTTTGTGCTGACCCCCCTCCTTCCAGGTCCTGAGGCACAGTCTAGGGGTCCAGCTACTCAGTAGACATTCTCGGGTTTGCAGGCTTGATCTCACAGTGGTGAGCCTTCTATTATTCGGAAGGCCTAATTATATCAGACACTATCTTATTTATTATGTTTTTGGTTTACTGGGGGCCTTGTCCCAGCTTCTTTTCAGACAAATGTTTATGTTTCTAGTATAGATTTCACAGACTGATGTCAGATAGTATTATTCAGAAATATTGCAGGACTTGACCATGTTTTCCGTACTCAGTTTCAATTCCGCATTTTATTATGATTATGAATATTGTGCATGATAACCAGATAGAGAATGGGTGTTTCGGGCCTTCATGGTTCGGGATGCTCGTCACGGCTAGGGCCTAGGCTCGGGTCGTCACAAACTTGGTATCAGAGCCAGGTTCATGGTCCCAGGGTGTCTGCGAAATCGCGTCGGGTAGAGTCTTGTTTATGGGTGTGTAGCGCGTCATACTTATAAACAGGAGGCTACTAGGAGTTTAGGAATGTTTCCCTTCTATGTGATTTAGTTCGTGCTTCAGAGTCTAAACTGTCCCCTAATCAATGATCTCTTGTATTACAGTGAAACACGACTATGCCTCCCCATCACAACATCGATCAGAGTGCTCAGGCAGATGTGGTCCGTCCCACCCATGGGATGCGGACCCTTAATAGAGCTTCCACGCCAGAACCTGTCCCTACTTCGGGAGTCCCTCTAGTTCCAACCAGTCCACCTCGGGCTTCGCGGACTAATGTCAACCGTCCACCAACTTCTCAGAGAGATATCTCAAATGCAGAGTTCAGGCGGTCTATCCATATGCTGACACGGATGGTAGCTAACCAAGCTCAACGATCGGAAGATATTGGGTCTGCATCCGTTATGTCTGAGGCTACTAGAGTCGGGCATTTCATGAAGATGAATCCACCTAAGTTCACTGGTACAAAGGTGGAGGAAGATCCACAGGAGTTCGTGGATGAGATGGAGAAGATCTTTAAGGTAATGCATGTAGATGAGATTGAAGGAGTGGAATTGGCAACTTATCAGCTTAAGGATGTTGCAAATCAGTGGTATGCAGACTGGGAAAATGCAAAAGGTGAGAGTGTTGAGCCCACAGTTTGGGGTGAGTTTGTAGAAGCTTTCCTTGACAGATTCTTTCCTCTGGAGTTGAGGGAGGCCAAAGCAGAAGAGTTCATGAATCTGAAGTAGGGCAGTATGAGTGTACAGGAGTACACTTTGAAGTTTAATCAACTAGCCCGCTATGCACCAGAATTGACTAGCAATATGAGAGCCCGGATGAGGAAATTTGCATCCGGCCTTGCTGATAACCTGATTCTTGAGTGCCAGGGGGCAATGCTGAATAGGGAGTTAGACTTTGCTAGACTGACAGTCCATATGCAGCAGGTGGAAGAGAAGAAGAGAAAGATCGCTGAATCTAGAGAGAAGGACAGACAGGCCAAGAGAGTCAAATTGGGGAAATAGGTGGTCGAAGAAGACGAGGTTTTGGAATAATACACAGTCAGCGGCCAGCGCCCCAGCGCCTAGACCCCCTGCAAATAGACAGACTCAGAGCTTTCAGACTCCTCATGGATCTAGAGCACCAGATACTCAGTCGCAGGGTAGTTTGGCTCAGCAGCATCGCACTTACTCGCGATGTGAAAATTGTGGTAAGAATCATCCGGGGAAATGTCAGTTGGGCACACTTGTATGTTATTCATGTGGTCAGTCAGGCCATTTTCAGAGGGACTGTCCATCTGCTAGGAGGAGTGCTGGTGGTGCGAAGTTTCAGGGAAATTCCACAGCACCATCCCCATCTCAGAAGGGCGCCACATCAGCTGCCGGGAACAGTCGCAACCGGTTATATGCCTTGACCAACCGCCAGGAGGCGGAAGCTTCCCCAGATGTTGTTACCGGTACGTTACAAATCTTTTCCTGTGATGTCAGTGTGTTACTTGATCCCGGATCCACCTTATCCTATGTGACCCCTTATGTGGCTATTGGTTTCGGGTTTGAGCCCAGTGTGATTTCTGAACCCTTTTTTGTTTCTACCCCGGTGGGGGATTCTGTTGTTGCTAGAAAGGTATATAGGGGTTGTGTGGTGACTTTTGGTAGTCGGGATACAGTGGCAGACCTTATAGAGTTGGACATGGTTGCATTTGATGCTATCTTAGGGATGGATTGGCTCCATTCATGCTACGCCATATTGGATTGTAGGACCTGTAGAGTTACCTTTTCTTTCCCGAATGAACCAATGATAGAATGGGAGGGACATTCTTTAGCCCCCAAGGGGCACTTTATATCTTATCTCAGAGCCCAAAAACTCATTTCTAAGGGTTGCTTGTATCACCTTATTCGAGTCAAGGACTCTAAAGTTGAAAATCCTCCTCTTCAGTCTGTCCCTGTGGTGAATGAATTTCCAAAAGTCTTTCCCGAAGATCTCCCAGGGGTACCCCCTGATAGGGAGATAGAGTTTGGTATTGATGTGTTGCCAGATACCCGTCCCATTTCTATTCCGCCATATAGAATGGCTCCCGCAAAACTAAAGGAGTTGAAAGAGCAGCTAGCAGACCTCCTAGATAAGGGATTTATACGCCCCAGTGTATCACCTTGGGGTGCACCTATACTTTTCGTGCGTAAGAAAGACGGTTCCCTTCGTATGTGTATAGATTACCGTCAGTTGAACAAGGTCACAATTAAAAACAAATATCCTCTTCCGAGGATTGATGATCTTTTTGACCAGCTTCAGGGTGCTAGATGTTTTTCAAAAATAGACCTTCGTTCGGGCTATCATCAGTTGAAAGTTAGGGAGACAGACATTCCCAAAACAGCTTTCCGAACCCGATATGGTCACTATGAGTTTCTCGTCATGTCCTTCGGGTTAACTAATGCCCCTGCAGCCTTCATGGATCTTATGAATAGAGTTTTCCGTCAGTTTCTTGACTCGTTTGTCATTGTATTTATTGATGATATTTAGATTTATTCTAAGAGTAAGGAGGATCATGCCGATCACCTCCGAATCATTCTTCAGACCCTTAAGGATCATCGGTTATATGCCAAATTTTCCAAGTGTGAGTTCTGGTTAGATGCTATTGCCTTCTTAGGGCATATTGTGTCCAGTGACGGGATTAGAGTGGATCCCCAGAAAGTTGAGGCAGTGAGAAGATGGCCCAAACCCACGACTCCAATCGATACTCGGAGCTTCTTGGGTTTGGCAGGTTATTACAGAAGATTCGTAGAGGGTTTTTCATCCATAGCGGCTCCACTCACTAAACTGACTCAGAAAAAGGTAAAGTTTGTGTGGTCTGATTTATGCGAAAATAGTTTTGAGAAGTTGAAAGACAAACTGACCACTGCACCTGTTTTGACTCTTCCCGAGGGTGTTGATGGTTTTGTGGTTTACTGTGATGCGTCCCGTGTGGGACTTGGCTGTGTTTTGATACAACATGGTAAGGTGGTAGCTTATGCATCTAGGCAGTTGAAGGTGTACGAGCGGAACTACCCTACTCATGATTTGGAGTTAGCGGCTGTGGTGTTTGCCCTTAAGATTTGGCGGCACTACTTGTATGGTGTTCATGTTGATATCTTCACTGATCACAAGAGTCTGCAGTATGTTTTCTTGCAGAAAGAATTGAATCTCAGGCAGAGGCGGTGGTTGGAACTCCTGAAAGACTATGATATGAGCCTGCATTACCATCCGGGCAAGGCAAATATTGTGGCCGACGCCCTCAGCAGGTTGTCTATGGGCAGCCTTTCTCATGTAGAAGAAGAAAAGAAGGAGATAGTGAAGGATATTCACCTCCTTGCGAATATGGAAGTGCGACTGTTAGATTCCGAAGATGGAGGGGTGGTTGTTCATGAGTTAGCTAAGTCATCCCTTTGTGCTGAAGTGAAGGAGAAGCAGGTTGAAGATACCATCTTGATGCAAATCAAGAAAGATGTGGGTCAACAGAAGGTGATGTCTTTTGAAATTGATGGTGATGGCATCCTGAGGTTTCAGGGTAGATTATGTGTTCCGAATGTCGACAGGCTTCGAGAAAGAATTCTTGATGAAGCTCACACCTCGAGGTATGTTGTTCATCCTGGTTCTACTAAGATGTACCATGATTTGAAATCTATGTTTTGGTGGAATAATATGAAGCGAGATGTGGCTAACTTTGTTTCTAAGTGCTTGAATTGCCAACAAGTGAAAGTAGAACATTTGAGGCCAGGAGGTACTTCCCAAGAAATAGCGTTGCCCTTGTGGAAGTAGGAAATGATCAATATGGACTTTATTACAGGACTTCCGAAGTCCCGAAATCAGTATGACTCTATATGGGTGATTGTAGATAGGCTGACCAAGTCAGCTCACTTTCTGCCTGTCAGGACTAACTATTCGGGGGAAGATTATGCCAAGTTGTTCATTGCAGAAATTGTCCGTTTGCATGGAGCGCCTGTCTCCATCATATCCGACCGAGGTACGCAGTTTTCTTCTCAGTTTTGGAGATCGTTTCAGAAAGGTTTAGGTACCCAGGTGAACTTAAGTACAACATTCCACTCTCAGACTAATGGGCAAGCTGAATGCACCATCCAGACTCTGGAGGATATGTTGAGGGCCTGTGTGATAGACTTTAAAGGTTGTTGGGTTGATCACTTGCCACTGATAGAGTTTGCCTATAACAACAGCTTCCACTCTAGTATTAAGATGGCACCTTTTGAGGCATTGTATGGTAGGAGATGTAGGTCTCCAATAGGCTAGTATGAAGTAGGTGAGATGCAGATGTATGGGCCTGATCTTGTTCATCAAGCAATGGAGGATGTGAAACTCATTAGGGAACGACTAAAGGCAGCTCAGAGTCATCAGAAATCCTATGCCGACGTCAGAAAAAGAGAGTTAGAGTTTGAGATTAGAGATTGGGTTTTCCTCAAAGTTTCTCCCATGAAGGGGGTTATGCATTTCGGGAAGAGGGGTAAGCTAAGTCCTCGCTATATAGGCCCGTATCAGATTATAAGAATAATAGGTGGAGTTGCGTATGCATTAGAATTGCCTGCAAGTTTGGGTTCTATTCATCCAGTATTCCACATATCCATGTTGAAGAAGTGCATCGGAGATCACTCTTTGGTGGTTCCCATTGATGAAATCAAGGTGAGCGATTCCTTGTCTTATGAGGAAGAGCCCGTGGGAATCCTAGATCGACAAGTGAGAAAATTGAGGAGTAAAGAGATAGTCTCAGTTAAAGTGTTATGGCGAAATCAGAAAGTTGAAGAAGCAACTTGGGAGTAGGAGCATGACATGAAAGTGAGATACCCGAGCCTATTTGAATCAGCAAGAGACGAATTGAAAGGTACAATTCTTGATTTATGTTTCCTTCTATGTATGAATCTGTTTGAAATAGTGCGTGACTATTTCCGCGTCATCATTCGGGGACGAATGATCCCAAGGGGGGGATAATGTAACGCCCCACATTTCGGGCTAGAATAAAATATATGACTCTGATGCGTTGATAATCCCTGAGACTTAAATCCTATGCCAATTTGGCATGTTAATCAAGTTTGTAGTATGTGAATCCATTTGAGCATGAATTTAGACCATAGAAGTCCTTCAACTCAAGGACGAGTTAAAACTATTTCAATCGATTAAGTTTTAGTGGACGCTGTAATTTGTGTCAAATTCTATTGACCATAACACATTGTATATGATTAACTGGGTGGGCTACTATATACCAAATTGTAGATTATTGAATAAGATTTCCAACGATACCAAATTCGCCTAAAACGGACACCCGGTGAAGAAGTTATGGCCTTTCAAAGTTGAATGTGTCGCCTATGCACATATAGGCGATGCATAGGGCGGCGCCTATGCAAATATAGGTGATGCATAGGGAGGCGCCTATGTAAATTTAGGCAATGCAAAGGGCGGTGCATAGTTATGGTTTTAGGTGACGAAAACACTCCGTTTTGAGTTACTTTAAGTGCAAGTTAGTCCTTACAAAATCCAAAATCGTCCTTACCCACTCCTAAACGGATTTGGGCCTATTAACAACATTGAAGCCTCCTATAAAATCCCAAAAATCTAATCCTTCAAGAACTTAAGAGAAGGAGAAACTAGGGTTTGAGAAAATAAGTTTGAAGGACCGATCATTCCGAAACTTCTTCGTGAAACAAATTACAGATTCGGAATCCTCTCGACGTAGGCTTCGATAGACACCAAAAATTCGTGGAGAATAAGGTACGCGGGGTTTTCCTAAAATCTCATGGGCATAGAAATCATGTTTTAAGAATTGGGTTTTCGAATTCATGTACATACTCATGTTTCAGAAGCTTTAATGATATTGTTTTGGCCTTTTGGCTTTCCCCCAAAGTGATTTGAAAGTTATATGTATATATATATATATATGCGTTTGTCCTGAAATATGAATTTAGAGCATGATTTTCATGAAACCTCTCTCTTAATGTAAATTTTTCCATGTTTCACGTAATATACAATGTTTTGAACACGAAAGAGAGGGTTGTGAATGTTGAATATGCATGTAATGAAAGAATGGATGGTTTTGCCAAAAATGCACATGACCACCATATGTTTGATGAAAGTTTTGCATGGATTTGACTTGAGTTTCGAAACATGACATCTTTAATGCAAATTACATGTTTTGGTGGTCTAAACTATGTTTTGAATGAAAGCTCTTGCTTAATACATTATGGCTCAGAAATAGGACTTGCAAGTCTTGGTATGACGATACCAACTAAGACAAATGCCATAACAGACACAGACTAGTTCAGAAATCAGATTTTTATCAGACTCTCATGATTTAGAAATTTCAGAATGATACATGTTCAGAAAAGGCTAAAATAGGGCATAAAGAGAGCTTAGGTGGTTCCCTGAAGAAGGCGGGAGTTTCAGACAACTCTTTGCCTAAAACCGTGGTTTGCCGACCCGGGTATATTATTATGCGCTGACTTAAATGTCCTGTGGCGTATCAGACTCAGACACTCCAACCCTTGCGGCACACTTGGGTTGGGGGCTTCCCTGCCGAGTCAATGGCGGATTCCATACAGCCCGTGGAATATCAGACTTGTAGGGGAATACCACCTAACTTAGAAGTAAAACACAGATCATGATTTGAAATGAACAGACAGGTTGCATGTTTTCAGAAACTGCCCATGTATTTTTCAGAAACAGTTTTATACGGGATGTCTTGATGAAAAATTTCTTTCACTTATATATATATATATATATATATATATATATATATGTTCCATTATACTATATTTTGGATTGCTTCGCGTGCCAGTACTTTTGTGCTAACCCCCCCCCCCCCCTCTCCTTCCAGGTCCTGAGGCACAATCTAGGGGTCCAGCTACTCAGTAGACATTCTCGGGTTTGCAGACTTGATCTCACAGTGGTGAGCCTTCTATTATTCGGAAGGCCTAATTATGTCAGACACTATCTTATTTATTATGTTTTTGGTTTACTGGGGGCCTTGTCCCAGCTTCTTTTCAGACAAATGTTTATGTTCCTAGTAGAGATTTCGCAGACTGATGTCAGATAGTATTATTCAGAAATATTGCAGGACTTGACCATGTTTTCCGTACTCAGTTTCAATTCCGCATTTTATTATGATTATGAATGTTGTGCATGATAACCAGATAGAGAATGGGTGTTCCGGGCCTTCATGGTTCGGGATGCTCGTCACGGCTAGGGCCTAAGCTCGGGTCGTGACAGAATTGGAGTAATTTTGGTGTAATTGGTAAAAATGAAACTAGCGGGGGTTGGAATCGAGAAATTGATAAAAGTTGAACGTAGATTAATGTTGGTTTGTTGTCTTTTTTTTTGCTCCATTCGGTACAAGTGAAATGTGATAGATTTATGCCATGTTGAAATGGATAGTCAATATAGGTTCGGGTAGGCAAGAATTTAAGATTGACATTTTGGTTGAATGTTGGAATGTGCGTGTGAATGTTTCTTTCTAGTTTATCGTATTTAATTCAATTGTATAATTTGGCCGGGGAATGCCCCGAAGTATCTGTATATATTTATTCACTGGGAAATGCCCCGAGGTGTCATGTACCCAGAGGATGTTCGTGGTGAAGGCCCGAGGCGTCAAATAGAGCATCAGTTTAGGATTCGCGTAGGTTTACTTTCAGTCTCTTTTTATTTCGGGTTGTAATAATTCGACTGGACTTTACATTTCGGATTGTTTTGTTTTGTTTGATTATTTTGCGTGCTTTAGTATGGTTTATACATTTCGTAATGCCAAAATAGTTGATACACTTTACCAAGCGACCGTGGTTGAACCACGGGATCGAGGGGTGCCTAACACCTTCCCCTCGGTCAACGAAATTCCTTAGCCGGAGTCTCTGTTCGCAAAACCAGTTTAAGAGTCAAATGGTTTCGAAAAGGATTTTCTAAAGGTGACTTGGCACACCGAATTATGTCAAGTGGCGACTCTGAATAAAAAATGTAAATAATCCTTTTTCCGAAACAAATTTTCATTTCTTGTCACTTAAATAATAAAACCCTTTTGGACTTTAAACTAAAATAATCATATCTTTTTAGAGTACGTAAAAAAGGGGTGTGACAATTTTCATATTAGAAATTATTATGAAAATTTCAAATTTTACATTTAAAAGTAAAGAGACAAATCAAATCCTGTGTTAAGGTAATGGTGAACTAGGGCAACCATGAATAATTGAAGTTCGTTGAAGAATATTATTGAGAAAAAAGTGGTAGACAATATAATATGTAATTCTTCTTTGAACAATACACGACTTATCAAATATATAACAAATTTCAGAACTAATAAACTTTACATTTAAAAGGATTCTCCATTTTAAAGGAAAATTAAATTTTTTATCCTAATATAAAAAATAGGCATTTAATTATCTGTTGAAAACTAAACTTCTTTAGGTTTAAAAATTCTTTTTTTTTTGTTTCATATCTGATGTCTGGTACCCACATTAGAGTTCAACTAATCCAAATTCGTTCAAGATAGGGCCCCAAATCCATTTGGGGCAGCGCTACGATTCTGATTAAGGGAGGAACAGACCCATCCACTGCACCACACCCTTTGGTAGGTTTAAAAATTCTACGCATGTTTAGTTTTTTGTAATATATATATCTTTTTTCCTATTTTTAAGGTTTTTCTTTGTTTTATTTCAAAGTTGGTTATTTGTAGAATATGGTATGTGATAAAATCTTGTCAAAACATCGAATTGATCAATCTAGATATGATTTTATGGCAAAAAGGTACATTGCAAAGGCCACCAAATACGTCTAATCTAATCTAAAGGTTACCAAATGGCAAAAAGGTAGCCTTTAGAAGGGATTTAGAAGGCCACCAAATACGTCTAATCTAATCTAAAGGCTACCAAATGGCAAAAAGGTAGCCTTTTGGATTATACAACTTATAATTCAAATTTAGAAAGAATTTTTAGGTATTCTTCATAATTAAAAGTTGTGGTCCTTCATGTATGTGGTATTCTCTTCGTCCTAAATTATGTGATGATGTTCGAATTTCGAGAGTTAAAATAAATTATTTTTTAATCACAATATATTCATTTGTCATTTTAAATTATTAATTATTCTAACCTATATTATTTTAAACGTAGCATTCGGGTCAAAATTAAGAGTAACATTAAAGTAGGTTAAGGTGATAGGTTGGGTGTGGGTAGATTCTTCTTAATGGATCAAAACTAGAATGTTTTTTTTTTTTAAATGACGTGGACCTCTAATAAGAGGCCACGTGGGAAAGCGGTATTTTAGAAAACCACCGTTAAAAGTAATGACATGGATGAACCGGTTTTATAACGACGATGACATGAATGAGCCCAACTTTTAACGGATGACATAAATGATCCATTTCTGATAGTTCAGTGGCATAGTTGAGCCTTTTCCCTTTTATTTTTGTGTTAGAAAAATTAGTAAAGTGATTTTTGTGCAAAAAGAAAAAAATGATAGTTAAGTTGGAATGAATTTTACCTAATATTCTCTTTACCAATTTGTTTGGAATTGACATGCTATTTTATAGGCAAGTTGCAACAAATTTATGCACTATTCATTTTGACTAATAAATCTATCTAGCGCTTCTCATTTGATAACCTATAAGTCTGTAAACCATCCAAAAAAAAAAAAAAAAACAATAAAAAGGGTAAATTAGAAAATTTATGTGGAAAAGAGTTTACGTAAATTCATAATTTCTCATAAAATTAAATAATATTTTATGTCCATGTAAAAAAATCTCCAGCTAAATAAGACAATAATTCATCTTCCTTAACAAGTTTGAATCGTTTTTTAAATCTTAGTCAGCTCAAATTATTTCTAAATAATCTCAAATTTTAGATATAAATTCCTCCCGATGTTTTGATTATATTGATATATTATTCACTTGAAATGACCGATGTTTGTGGAAGGTCAAATTTTAAAAATTAGAGCTTCGAAGCAATTTAAAAGCGGATTTCAATGGGCATTTAACTCAAATCTCTTCTAAATAACCCCAAATATTAGATATGAGATACTCTTTAACTTTTAATATATCATTCACTCGAAATAATTTATCCTTAATGTATGTTAAAATTTTAAAATTTGAACTTTGAAACTCAGATAGAGTCTCCGGTTATACTTCTCGTGCTAGTGCATCTAGCCAAGAAGAATTATCATGGAACTGGCCATTTGTATAATTTTCTCTTGTGGAGCGCATGTTAGACCCTTGGGCCACGATGTATAGTCCAAACGAACTCCAACTAGTTCAAATCCTTGTCAGCAAACAACATAAATCTCCAACCCTATTGGAGCTATATCTTTAACTCTTTTTAATATTAGTAAAAAAATTTGATTTAATCTACACGGATACATCACGTCTTTTTGGATATATCACTTATATTCTTTCAATTATATCACCTAATTTTGTACGAATACATCACATTCCACATGGATCTATCACATTCTTCCTCATACGTCACTTAATTTTACACGGATACATCACATTTTCTATTTGAGCTTTTAAGTAAAACCAAGAATTTATGTAAAAGAGTTGAGATTTTAACTAGGTATGGTAAGTTAAAGTAGTTCAAACAAACCCCTACTAGTCCAAATCCTAGTTAACTTAGGAATACTGTGATAGTCCAGATAAACTCCAAGAAGTCCAAATCCTTGTTAATATAGGAACATATATTGGGCTAATCTCCCACTCCTTATCAGAATTGGAACATAATTGGATGCCTATTTAAATGTCCTTCAACTACATAGCTCCTGCAAGCATTGTCGATACGGGATGAGCTTCAAATCTCACGTCTCTCAATCGCCTTGAATTTGATGGACGAGCAAATCCGAATCTCCCAACACCAATAATTCTTGGACTCCCAAATCAACAGCTAACCTCAAACCAAGAATGCAGGCTTCATACTCTGCCATATTATTAGTACAGTAGAATCGAAGTTGTATTGTTATCGGGAAATATTGTCTCGATTCAGAGATAAGAACCGCACCTATTCCGACTCCTTTCATATTGACAGCTCCATCGAAGAATAATCTCCAACCTAGATCAGCATCTATAACGACTTCATCGACACACGACACTTCTTAGTCGGGAAAATATGTCTTTAATGGCTTATACTCTTCATCGATGGGATTCTCAGCAAGATGATCTGCCAAGGCTTGGGCTTTCATGGTGGTTCAAGTCACATATACAATGTCGAACTCGGTAAGCAATATTTGCCATTTTGCCAATCGACTCGTTGGCATAGGCTTCTGAAAGATATATTCAAAGGATCCATGCGGGAGATGAGATAAGTAGTATAGGATGAGAGATAATGCTTCAAATTCTGTGCTACCCAAGTTAGGGCACAACACGTCCTTTCAAGAAGAGTATACCTGGCCTCATATGCGGTGAACTTCTTACTAAGATAATAAATAGCCTGCTCCTTTTTGCCTGTGGCATCATGTTGACCCAGGACACAACCGAAAGAATTTTCCATGACTGATAAATATAAGATCGAAGGCCTACCAGGCTCCGGGGGTACCAGCACGGGCGGATTTAACAAATATCTTTTGATTCGATCGAACGCTTTCTGACATTCTTCAGTCCATTTTACCGCAGCACTCTTTTTCAGCAACTTGAATATGGGCTCACAAGTAGTTGTGAGTTGAGCAATAAACCTGCTAATATAGTTCAGTCTACCAAGCAAACTCATCACCTCCGTCCTATTCTTGGGCGGGGGCAAATCCTGAATGACTTTGATTTTTGAGAGATCCAATTCAATCCCCCGACGGCTGACTACAAACCCCAACAACTTTCCAGACGGAACTCCAAATACATATTTTGCCGGGTTGAGCTTGAGATTATACCTGCGAAGTCTTTCAAAGAACTTTCTTAAATCTTTAACATGGTGGGCCTGACTTTTTGACTTAATAATCACATCATCCGCGTAGACCTCAATCTCCTTATGCATCATATCATGAAACATAGTAGTCATGGCTCTCCTGTATGTTTCTCCAACATTCTTCAAACCGAACGGCATCACTCGATAACAATAAGTCCCCCATGGTGTGATAAAAGACGTCTTATCCGCGTCTTCATCATCCATAATGATCTGGTGATATCCGGCATAGCAATCCATAAAAAAAGCAACCTCGTGTTTAGCACAGTTGTCTAACAAAATATGGATGTTGGGCAGTGGAAAATCATCTTTCGGACTTGCTCTTTTCAAATTGCGGTAATCAACACACACTCGAATTTTGCCATCTTTCTTTGGTACGGGAACAACATTGGATAACCACATGGGATAACGAGCTACTCGAATTACTTTGGCTTCAAGTAGTTTCATGATTTCCTCTTTAATTTTAATACTTACATCCGTTTTAAACTTCCTCAACTTCTGTTTGACAGGAGGAAACGCGGGATCAGTTGGCAATTTGTGATCCACTAATTCAGTGCTTAAACGAGGCATATCATCATAAGACCATGAAAAAACATCCTTCTAATCAATTAATGCTTGAATCATAGCATGTACACTGATTTTAGTTTCCCTAACATATTCTTGATCCCCTAGATTTATTGGCTCAGTCTTATTCAAATTAGGATTCGGTTTGTCTTCAAACTGTTCCAACTCTTTGCTTATTTCTTCTAGTGTTTCTTCTTCATCATATTCCCCATCCTGCTTCATTACATCTTGATTAGTTTGGATTTTAAGGTCAGGCTGAAAATTCTGCATGCACGTCATGTCATTAGAATCAGCATAAAGAGAACTGTATATAAAAAAAACAAAATATATTAGACACGAATTAAAAGGGACATTGCATTTCATTAAATAAAAAGATAGAAGGGTATAAACGTAGATGCCATCATAACATAAACAAACTAAAATCCAAATTACAACCCTAAAATAACTCAGATAAACAGAAAGAAAAACAAAATAAACTACCAAAACTCCCTCCTGACGGGAAGAGGAATGACTTCCCAATTATTGAGCCGGACAGCTCGTCCTATCAATCGCACGTCTGCTATACTGGTACCTTTTCCTGCTTCGACCATATCAACATCAATAAAAAGGTTTTGACAGTCATCAACCAATTCAAATTAAAATTCCTCATGCTTCATGACACCGCTCTTAACAAATGATTCAATGAGTAGTGGCATTGGGCGAGGGAGTGACCATGTTTCCTTTTTCCTTCCTTTGGCTTTCTTCAGATCTTCAGCCGTAGGCTCAAATCCTAGACCAAACGTGCCCACATTCTCACTCGGACATATGGGACCTACTATACCATGCAGAGATGCTTCTAAACCCTTTCTTGGCTCAAATCCGTATTTCCAAAGTTCACTCACCATCATGATAGAAGCAGAAGAAAATTACGGTCCCGGTATAACCTGTCATTCAAAGGTATGATTCACTGGCATTGTATCAAAAATTTGATAGACAAATGTCTCCTCTACAGTATTTGCTTCAATAAGAGAAAAGGGAGAATCTTTGCAGGCGGGCAAATCTCTTTCACCGTGAATAACCACTTCTTGCCTGTCATGCTCAAACTTAATCATTTGGTACAATGTAGATGCAACCGCCTTGGCCTTGTGGATCCACGGACTTCCCAATAACAGATTATAAGAGGAGTCTATATTCAATACTTGAAACTCTATAGCGAACTCAACAGGCCCTATGGTCAACATTGGTTCTATTTCGCCAATGGAATTTGATTTTGCACCATCGAAAGCCCTGACACATACATTGTTGGGCCTGATCCTGTCAGCACCAATATTCAACTTTTGCAAAGTAGAAATAGGGCAAATATTTTCACATGAACCTCCATCAATCATAACATGAGTGACGTAGAAATCTTCAAACTTCACTGTAATGTAAAGGCCCCGGTTATGCCCTGTACCTTCAATAGGCAATTCATCATCAGAAAAGCTGATCCGATTGACCTCAAATATTTTTCCAACCATTTTCTCAATCTGGTTTATTGTAATCTCCCTAGGAATATATGCTTCATTTAATACCTTCAGTAAAACATCACGGTGCTCCTTAGAGTGCAACAACAAAGATAAGAGGGAAACTTGAGCAGGGGTTTTCTTCAACTGGTCTATTATTGAATACTCTGGCAATTTCATCTTTTTCAAAAATTCTTCGGCTTCTTCTTCGATGATAGGCTTTTTGGTAGATGACTATCCACTCACCATTAGCTTGGTCTTTCTTAAGCTTTCAGGCATAAAGCATCTTCCTGACCTAGTCAAACCCCTTACCTCATCTACATCTTCCACTACTTCTTTCCAGTGATAGGTCATCACAGTCCGCTCATAATTCCAGAGAACCCTTTTCATATCAACTATCGAAGGTTGGGTCACCAATTTGAGGACAATAGGCGCTGCCAGTGCTCCTTTCACCATCAAGATGGGCCAACTCAGAGCTCCCACCACTGTCAACTTAGGTTTATTCTGACTTAAATCAACATACCTTCTAGCGCCTTGTACTGTGATCAGGGGTTTCTTTGTGCTTTCTTGGGCTTTATCTTCTCTCATTCCTTCCTGGTTCAATGACATTGCTTTTAAAGACTCTGTTACATTCACCGATTTCTCCTCAATGGTCTGCATCTTGACAATAGGCTTATAACACCTTGAAGACTCTTTCCCATTATATATCAATTCTCACATATTGGCTTAAGCATGGGTTGGCAGCGGATTCTGGTTTATGTTTGGACCCTCCGGGGCCTGGACCAGCATCTGATTGGTGTTAATTAAATCTTAGACAGCTCTTTTTAACTGCCAGCATTTCTCGATATCATGGCCTGGCATATCAAAACAGTACTCACACCTTAAAGAATAATCGAGATTCCTCGGTGGTGGATTTGAAAGTCTTCCTTGAATTGGGCTTAAGACCTTCAACTTTCTCAACCTATCAAACAAGCTAGCATATGACTCCCCAAGAGGTGTGAATTGATTTTTGACCGCCTTCTCTTTCTTATACTCGGGCCTAGGTTGAAAATCGGGTCTGGAGGGGTTTTGGTAAATGGGCATATGGCTACGCGCTATATACTGGGTACGTGGGGTGGTGGAATAGAATATAAAGGGTTTTGTGGAGGGTAGTAATGGTGGGGAGGAATATATGGAGCTTGGGCGTAGACTTGGGCTTGGAATTGGGGATAGGGGCGAGGTGGTCTTTTGGTATAGGAATGGGTTCTAGCTACGACAGTCGCCACGTCCTCTTTCTTCTTTTTACCTCCAAATATGGCAGATCCACCTTGAATTGCTTGTGTGGTGGCTTTTAATGCGGTAAAACTCACTATTCGGTCAATCTTGATTTCGTCATCTATCATCTCTCCCATTTTAAGGACTTCAATAAAAGACTTTCCCATTGCCGGAAGTAAATGTTGAAAATAGGTCTCATCATATGCCTGAATGAAAACCTCTACCAACTTACTTTCTTTCATTGGAGGCTTTACCCTGGCGGCTTGCTCACGCCACCTTATCGCATATTCCCTAAAACCTTCAGTGCTTATTTTCTTTATGTTGACCAAGGATTTTCATCCGGAATAGGTCGATGTTATACTGAAAGTGTTGAACAAATTCAGAAGATAAGTCATCCCAGCTATTCCATTTGTCGATATCTCGATCAATAAACCATTCTGAAGCCAGATCAGAAAGACTCTCGCCAAAGAAGGCCATGAGCAGCTCTTCCGTTCCTCCTGCAGCCCTCAACAGGTTGCAATAACGTCTCAAGTGTGCCACGGGATCATCGTGCCCTGCATACTTCTCGAACTTGGGCATTTTAAAATCGAGGGGAAGGTTGATGTCTGGGAACATGCAAATATCTTTATAGGAAACACTCCTATAATCTCCGATTCCCTGCAAATTCCTCATAGCCTGTTCTAAACTTTTCAACTTTTGGGCTACGATATCATATTCCTCCGTTGTGATAGGTTTCTCCGTATCGAATGGAAATGCAGGAGGTTAAGTGTACCTATACGGTTCATTCATTATCAAAGTAGGCTCCGTGGCACAATACTGACTATCTGGAACCTTCAATACTGGCTCACTAGCAGACCTAGGAAGTCCCATTGTGGGACACACAACATATATGGGAGTTTCATGTGGTGACGGAGCCACGAATACCGATGTGATCGGTGGTGCTGGCTGAGCAGCGGGTCTTGATTGGGGAGCTGCCAAGGGCACACTAGAACTGCCAGGATAATAATGTCGCGGAGTGAATCCTGGCGCATGCTTATGTGAATCAGTAAGAGCAGAGAATTGAGCTTGAGAGAGCGGTGGACAGTTAGAGATATTCCCAAGACCTTCAGGGAGCGGAGGAGGAGGTATTCCGCTGGCCCATGCCCGGTGCAAATCTATCAGTTGTTGTCTGAGCCTTACTACCTCATCATTGTATTCTGAACTTTCTTCCCTGTGATCCTGATCCGAGTCAATGAGCGAATTTTCAATCTCTCTGCTAGCCATGGCGAGCTTTGCTTTGGATCTAGTGAAGTATGGGTGACTAGCCAGAGTGCTGCAAACCTACCACTGTTATCTGAAAGAACATGCTCATCAAAGACGACATCCATTAGGATTAGGGCACACAACAAGCATGGGAATCACATTGGTAAAATTGTCTTAAATTCATTTCATTTCTACCAGCTTTTGAGGGTAGCGAGGTCATTTTAACATCATCCCGATTTTTATCTACACTTATTTTTATCTACAGCTATTATTATTATTATTATGTCTTTCCCTCTCTCTTTTTTTCTCCTCTTTTTTTCCGTCTCAATCTCTGTTCTTTTCCTTTCTTGTCTCATCATCCTTTCTTTCTTTTCTTCTCTCTCTATCTACCTTCATTTTATCATTCTTTATGGCTTTTTCTTTTCTTTTTTTTTCAAAAAAAAAAAAATTTCAAAAAAAAAATGAAAAACAACGAAACAAAATGATTAGATCGAACCCAAAAGCAGGTTGCCTATGTATCATGTTGTACATGAATCATATCTTGCGTAGTTCGAGCGGCATATGCATGAACATTACATATTTTTATTTTTATTATTTTTTTATTTTTTATTTTATTTTTTATTTTATTTTTTATTTTTATTTTTTATTATTATTTATTATTATTATTATTATTATTATTATTATTTTGCGAAAATGAAAATAAACAAACAAAGAAAAGACGTAACATCCTAGCATTTTGATGAAAGAAACAACAAAAACATACAAAGAATTTAGGATCACTCTAAAACTAAACAACAAATATAGAACAACATTCTAGACCCCTAAGACGACATTCGTGAAATTACTAATAAAGATCCTAATACCAAAAACAACTTGACTTTGACTTAAAGCAGACATCACCCTACAATGACAAACATATAAAAGACCCAAACTGAATAAAGATAAGAAATGTTCTTTCAGACTGGTGCTCTGTGTGATGACCCTGGCTGAGATGGACTTGCCTCTGAAGTTCTCTTTCTCTCATTTAAACTTTGTAGCATATCCTGTAAAGACACCCTAATATTAGGGAAAAAGCTTCGGGCCCGTATTCCTGCCTCATGAGGAGTGCACTTGGAAAGATTATTCTGACACCTTTCTACCGTCTTGAACAAATCTGCTAACTGAACTCTCAATATTTCTGCTTTGGACCCCGCACTTTCATCCTGATGGTCGTCTACTATGTATTCTTCCTGTATTCTCCCTCTAAGCTGCACTGGTAAGGGGTGACTGATACCCCGAGGGGTAGATTGAAGCTAGACCTCATATCCCTGAGGGTTGCCCGGATTATCCAATCTTTCTTTGAGTGTGTCCACCCCTAGATTTGTTGCATGCTTCCAAAACTGTTCGTACTTGCTCTCACCTAAGGCTTGGTCCTTGAAATACTCAACATCCTTCAGAAGATCCACTGCTGGTGGCACGTCCTGCAGCCTACCCAACTGGCGCATTACCCTAGAAGGACTGTATGGTCTAGTGCAATAGAGCCCTAACAGAACTAAAAGGAGTTGCGTCTGACAACCTAACAATATAATCTTTGGTCGAAGCTACAGATAAGTCCACAAAATGTTATCCCTGGTTCTTGACTCAAGAAATTCAATCCAAGCGTCGACTCTCACGGGTAACGAGAATTTATTCAAACGCAACCTGGAGTCCATGGCTTTCACTCGATTGGGAATACAACGATCTACCACGTCTGGTCTAACTAAAGAAGGCGCATGCAAATGCTCCATCATCCATAACTGCAATATCAGGTTACTGCCCTAAAAAAATCTCATTCCCCCCTTCACTTCAGTTAAAGTCTTATATATTTCTGTTAAGATCATGGGTATGAGAGTGAACCTGCCCTTTTGATTAATGCCTTTGTCGTTTTGATCCTTATGAAATAGGGTCATCACCACAGATTGCAAACGGGTATTAATACGTCTTTCTTCTAGGGGAAACACTAAAATGCCTAACAAAGCGAGGGTGAAGACTTCAAGACGCTTTCTCTCCCACCTCTCCTTAGTCATATGAAATTCATCCCAAGAGCAATCAAAACCTTTCGAGGGCCTGAATATAGCGAACAAAAAATCTAAGGAAACCCAGGAATCACTTAAACAACCCAAACGCATACCCTTACTTTTAAAACCACAAGACTGCAAAAATCTCACGCCAGTATGATTTCGTGCTCGAATCATATCCTTCTCGATATAGGGAAAATGCAACAAAACAGATATTTCTGTCAAAGTAGGAGTCATTTCACATTCCCCAAAACTGAACACCAAACTACTTGGATCCCAAAAGGTCAATAAAGCCTCTATTAAATCTGGACGAGGCGTAACATGCAGAAGTTCCGTAAGATCACCTAATATTATAATCAATTTCTGTTGATCAACATAGTTAAACATTTCCACCACTTGATTAACTTTTTGGGCACCTTGACAACCATCAGAACTCTATACTTTGTGGACAAATCCATCCTGTAATAACACATAAGACGTTATCTCAAAAATTCGACAAGAGTAGACGATTCCCAACCCTTGGGATTTTTGACGCAAACATATGTCGATGGGACAAACCACATTCATGACTCCAATTTGCCGAACAGAAGTACTGAGCGAGATCAGTTTACTTGGCTAACAAATCTAGATTACGGGGCGAGAGACCTAGGCTAATAATAAGACAAAGGCCAACACAAAGATTACCGGACCCCCCCCCCCCCGAGGGTTGCCTACGTATTCCAACTCGAGGGAAGGGAATTAGGTATGCGTAGTTCATGCAGATTGGACAATTAACGATTAACTACTAAATTGACCCTAACTTAAGAGACACAACAAAAAACAAACGAATAAAAACCTTTTGAATTTTCAACTAGACATTTCAACTAAGACTGAAACCACCAATTATGAAAAAAATCTTTTTGGTATTTTGTTTTTTCATAAATAAGTAGAAAAGGCAAAAAAAACCCTTTTTTTTCATTTTTTTTTTGTTGAACTTACGGTACTTTGAAAAGATGAATGCAAAACGTAAAGAAAATCTTTTTGAGTTTTTGGATCGTGAAGAACAAAAGCCATAAAGAACTCTAAAATAAACTACGACACTCCTTTTGATTCATTCTTTTCAACTCACTTTTTTTATTTTTTTTTATTTTTTGTTTTTTTTTTAGCCTACGCACCTTACTCCTAACAAATGTTTTTTTTTCAAATCACAGTCCATCAAATGACCACGTTACCCTTAAAGATGCAACAGTTAGCACGTAGGGATGCTTTAGAGGTGAGTCTCCTACAAAGGGCCATGTGGGTCCCGCTAGATCTCAGTATGATGCACATAAGCATGACCTAAAGGCTGACCTACGTTGTGGTTCACTAACAACGCTGTTCGGGGGAGCGTATGGTCGATAGTGGCTGCTTTGCTTTCCACCTACTCTAAAATAAAGGTGACTCAACTAGAGGTCGTGTACAACACGTTTACTACGGACTTGTTGCAGAAAGAAGGCCTGGGGGTAGACACATAATGACAGATATAAAAGCGGTAACACATAGGATAAATACTATAAACAAAGAGCACGAAAAACGCACGAAAGTGAAAACAATAACACAAACAAAATCACAAACAATGCTTATACACTCGTAATGCCAAACAAAGCCGATACGACTCCAAAAATAGCTCGAATTCTAAAAACTTGTCATTGTCCCCAGCAGAGTCGCCAGAGCTGTCACACCCCTTTTCTCAACTCCAAAGATTAGTTTTAAGTTTCGAAAGGGTTTTATTATTAAAGTGACAAAGATGAAAATTTGTTTGGAAAAAGGACTATTTACATTTTTTATTCAGAGTCTCCACTTGGCATAATCTGGTGTGCCAAGTCACCACTAGAAAATCCGTTTCCAAAACCATTTGACTCTTTAAACTGGTTTGCGAACAGAGATTCCGGTTAAGGAATTTTGTTGACCGAGGGGAAGGTGTTAGGCATCCCTCGATCCCGTGGTTCGACCACGGTCGCTTGGTGGAACATATCGGCTAATTTGACACTATGATGTACAAACCACACAAAACACGTAAAACAATCAAACAAACAAATAAAACAAAACAAATAAAAAATATAGTGTCCAGTCTGAGTTATACAGTCCTAAAAATAGAAAAATAGGAAAAATATAAATCCTATTCTAAACTAATCATATACTAAGCTCCAATACCTTACCCGACGCCACGAGCCTTCATCATGATCATTTTCCGCCAACATGATACATCGGGGCATTCCTCGGTGAATAAATACAATGTGTGTCGGGGCATTCCCCGACCGAATGAATACATTTGAATTAAATAAGCTAACTAAAGAAAACACATTCAAAACACACAGTCAAATATTCAAAGCATTCGATCAACACATCACACCTGAATTTTGCCTACTCGAACCTATATTGCCTATCCATTTCAACATATCACAAATCTATCACATTCATGCTTATTCCGAATTAAACAAAAGACAACAAATGAAAATTAATCTACATTCACCTTTTTATCAAGTTTCAATCCCGTTCCATTTATTCCCAATCAATTAACCAATTTCAATATAAGAATCAACCAATCAAGCCACGATAATTATAGAAAACTCAAACACGCTCCAAATTCGTATCATCAACCCATCACGTATCAACAAGAATCATGACATCAATCATATATAGTGAAATAAAAATGAGAGAGAGTAGAATTGGACCTTCAAATGAGCTTTTTGTGTGTCGAATTTCACAATTGAAAGACAGAGCCGGATCCGAAAATCTCCCGTCGAACCTCAACCCCGACGAACCAACTCGAATCCGAGACTAATAACCATTCCGAGCCCAACTCGAAATTTTCCAATGGACGTCAGTCAATCCCAAGCCTAAACGGAAGCACCGACGCTGCTATGACTAATTCTTGTCGCTAGTTTAGGAACTTTGAGTAGGCGATGAAGCTGGATTCAACGTTTTCTCGTGATGATCCCTATCGCCGGTGCTCTGAGGAAGTTTGCAGATCGGATTTTTACTGTTTTCTGTCCTCTCTCGTCGATCTCTCACGTCTCTCTTAATTTCTCTTCTCTCCCTCTCAATCTCTCTGTGCGTGTCTGCGATTTAGAAGAAACGAAAAGAGAAAAAAAAATGGCTTCTCAATGGTGAATCTGTCTTCTCTAATGAAGATGATGATATCTGTATCCCCCTTTTTTTTCTCACCCCATATATATGGGTCTTGTGTGTATATATTATATTTATCCTCTTCCTGGTCCTTTCTTTTTGGACAAGAAAAAAAAAAGGGAGTGTGACGTGGGGTAGGGTTAGGTAAGGGTAGAGAGGTGAATTATTTTGATTGGGTAGGTTGTTAGGATGTTAAAAAGAATAAAAGTTTGTTAGTGATTTTGTTGAGTGTTGTTTTTTTTTTTTTGTATTTTTGTGGGATGTAATTACATGGGTGAGGGTATACGGTAGGATAAGGTAAAAAATGGGTAAAACGTGCTATCGGGAAGGGACTAAATTACGTGTCTACAACTGTAGGATAAAAAATCAAAAAAAAATTGTTGTAGGATAGAATTTTGGGGGCTTCTGTTAAGCGTAACATTTATAATGATTTAGAATCTACAAGAAACAGTCAAAGGATATACACTAATCACAATTTTTTCTGATCAGAAAAATAATTGTTGTAGAAAAAATACTATAATGGTGTGAGTCGGATTATGTTAAATGGATTGGTTCTTTTAATGTGTCTAAGATAGTTTGAAATTAATAGTGATTTACTTTAATTAATGATGTGTACCTATAATAAAAGGTCATGTGACAAAACCATTTTTGAAAACTCACCGTTAAAAGTAATCGCATGGATGAACTGCTTTTATAACGGCGATAGCACGAATGAGCCGAACTTTTAACTAATGGCTTAAATGGGTCATTTCTGATAGTTCAATGGCATATTTGAGTATTTTTCCTTAACTCTTTTGGCTCATTTAATTAATGACGTGGACGAATTATTGTTGACCACGTGTACAAAATAATTTTGCCCAAAACTGTCAAACTAGACTGTTAAAAATGATGGCATGAATGAGCCTTTGTTGTAACGACAATGACATGAATGAGCCAAACTTTAAACGAATGACATAGATTAGCCTTTTATCAAAGTTTGATGACATATTTGAGTTTTTCCCAATTATAATTTATGTAGCTAACTAAAGAAAAAATCTATATGTATAATATATTAAAAATGTGAAGACCGTTAGAAAAGAGATTTGAACTTTTTACCCTTCATTAAAAGTCTCTTCTTTAGACAAAACTGTCTTTTTCACTGTTTTTTAATTTACTATTTAATTATTTTTATTATATTAACTAGATTTTCTAAAATAGACGGAACTCCTAAATTATATGATATGAGAGAATTAATTATTTTTTTTCTATCTACTAGACTTCCTAAAATATATAAAACTTTTAAAATATATGTGACACTATAAGGTAATTTTACCTTTTTTCCTTTAGCCATGACCGAAGTTAGTGATGATGATACTAATTTCAGTAAATAGACAGCTTTTGCTATAATATAGACTACAGAGAAATCCAAATACGATAAACATTAATTGAGCACAAGTTTAATCTGTTTTAGGATTTAAATAAAAAAAATTGATGAATAAAATTATAGAATTTTAGTATGTGCATGAATCATATTTTAGTGTGATGAAAGAAGAGTCTTACCACATATTCTATGTCTCTTTAAATATTAATTCTCTTAATAATTTTTGCCATAGATTTCCTCTTATCAAATATTTTAAGACTATTTAATTTTTAAAATATGTATTTCGTACCATATATTTTAGGACTATTTAATTTTAAATATTAGAAAAATCTATAATCTATATTAAATATTGTGAAATTTTTATCCTTCATTAAAGGACTCTTCTTTAAACAAAACTATTTTTTCACTACTTTTTAAATTTATTACATTAACTAGACTTCCTAAAATATATGGTAGGAGAATTAATTAATATTTTCTTTTCTACTAGTCTTCCTAAAATATATGGACTCCAAAAATATATGGTAGGAGAATTAATTAATATTTTCCTTTCTACTATTCAATTTGAAAAATACTCCTAAAATAATACTCTATTAAGAAAATACTTCTATAAATATTGAAATGTACGTTAAACTAGAGAGCAAACCGGTTTACCGATTGGTAGAATATGATTGATGCTCATCTAACTTGATTCGACTGCATGTCTAGATGATGGATGCTTGATTTTCTAACCCTCAACTTCTTCACAGTTTTTGCCTGTATAATAGAATTCAACATGTATGATTACATATATCTTCTTTGTTTTCATTCAAAATCATTCTTTAGGGTCAAAATTTTCGCTCAGACAAGAGCTAGTTGGATCAAATCGAAGTTTTGTGATCACTATTAGATTAATTTTTTTTTATAGTTTATAGATCGTAGATAAATGTCGGTTGGCTTTGAATTTATTTTAGGTAAAGGTTAGGTTTAATTGTATTATTATAATATTTCTATTAATTTGTTATTTTCTGGTAGTTTACAGTTTGTAGATAAATCTCGATAGGCTTTGAGAATGTTTTGTGTGTAAAATTTAAGTTTAATTGTATTATTTTAATATCACTTTTATCGTATTATTTTGTTGCAGTTTACAGGTGATAGATAAATGTTGGTCAGCTTTAAATAATTTTTATTATGTAAAGGTTAGGTTTAGTTGTATTACTTTGATATCTGTATTATCGTATTATTTTGTTATTGTTTACAGGTGGTAGATGAGTGTCAGACCACTTTGAGAAAAAAAAATTGTGTGTAAAGATTAGATTTAATTGTATTATTTTGATGTCTCTATCATTGTATTATTTTATTGCAATTTACAGATGGTAGATGAACGTCGATGGACTTTTAAAATATTTTTGATAAAGATTAGATTTAATAAATAAATTCTCCATCTTTACATACTAAAAGATATTAAATTTAATTATTATATTCATCTCTATTATTTAAATAAATATCTTAAATATTGTAATATTTGAACTTATTAAAGTGAGGTAAGCGCGCAAGACGCCTACACCTAAATTAGTTTGGTTAAAATCCTCAAAGACATACACAATAATAGCTGATTTGCAAACTTAGGAATCTTAAAGGAACCAATCGTTAAGATGATGATTACAAATTTACCATCTTTGGTACCCAACATAGCAATCATTTCCGGCTCCTCCTCCTACATTTCTATCGCATTCTAACCAATCGTTAGGAAAATATATGTAAATTTCCCTTGAACATGCATGCCGAATATTCTATTTTGTTCCTACTGAATTTAAACCTTTTAGATTTTAAAGTCCGTCTCCAAGCCTCCAGTTTAATATTAACTTCTTCGTAGATCTAGTCAATCAAAATTACGTCATCTGTATATAGCATACACCATGACACCTCATCATGAATTTGTCGCGCTAATACATTCATCACCAAAGAAAACAAAAACAGGCTTGTGATTGATCCATGGTGCAACCTCACAAAAAAGGAAGTGCGTCGAGTCTCATCCCACGGTCATTAGTTCGGCCTTAACTTCATCATACATGTCCTTAATCGACCTAGTATACGCCACAGATACACCTCTAGCCTCCAAACACCTCCATCATACTAAGGCTGGGGTCGCTACCATAGAAAATAGATTGAAATATCAATCAACATATAGTCGAGGCAATCAATAACAATCTCCAGTAAAAGGGAGGGATTTTGTAAGTAAATAATTCAGTAGTAACAGTTGTTGATTTATGGGACTTGTAATCAGTATAAGAGGCACCAGGACTATGTTCCTCAATAACTTCATAATTCTGTAGGTTCTTCGTACTTCTCCCTCAATGTTCGGTACTACAAAATCAATAGGTTATGTATACTTAAAACAACTTTCTGCTCTTGTCTAAGCAATATCCTCAAATAAATTTTCTCTTCTTCTGAGTTTGCGCTGCTAACCCCCTTCATGAATCCCAAATTAGCTCTCCCAGATTATTGGCTCAAGATATCAAGTGGAGATTGGTAGCTCCAAATCTATGTTGTTCGTTTCCTTATTCTTACTCATCCTTTCATCCAGAATAAAGATAAGGCGAGTTCTAATGTTAAACACTATTAGAAAGCAATTAAATCCAAGGACACAATAATACATGCATGAACACCGATTGAAAATCACTTCATACTACAAAACCTACTTCATTAATTCGTTATGGTTCCCATAATCTTAGTTGTGGTGTTTAGCTACTCATAATTGCAAAAATACGGGAAGAATTCTGATAAGAATGCATAATTATGGCTCTTACAATAATAATAAGATGAAAAACTTCAAGATCTCATTTTGATTAAACTTTATCAATTGTGATTTCTAGACCAAGAATGTACTTTGTGGCAAGCCTTTTCCACATCGATAAACACCATGAGTAAATCCTTAACAGTTTGAGACCCTATAATGATGAGTTATTATAATCATATATTGACCTATATCATTAGTTTTAAATGTATATGAGATTAGTCTATTTTAATTGATAAAACGCTTTCAAGAATGAAAAAAAAAAGAATTACTTCCCACCTTTTATTAATAGATGATTAAGACATGATATTTAGTTTCCAAATTTTAACTCTTTCATTTGATTCCTTCCTTACATTTTATATCCTTCCAGCTTTCAGAGATGAAATTGAATAACTTTATTATAAGGAAAACTTTACAATTCACTAACTCCAATATTCAACCCCAAAAAAATTGCTGAATCTCCCAAGGTTTTAACTAAACCTGTCAAACGGGCCGGGCTGGCCCGGCCCGAACCGGCCCGAACCGGCCCTACATATCAAACCGGACCGGTTTGACCCGGCCCGGTAAGCCCTAGGGCTTTAGGGTTCCGGGTTCCGGTCCGGTTTTTTTTTTTAAACTGGGCCCGGTTAACCCGGCCCGGACCAACCCGGTCCAGGCCCGCCGGTTAACCGGCCCGGAACCGGCCCGGAATTAAAAAAAAAAAAAAAAAAAATTATTGGGCCAAACTAGCCGTTGGCCCAACGGCTATATTACCGTTTTTGGGTCCAAACGGCTAGTTTGGGCCCATTAACTTAAAAAAAAAAAAAACAAAAAAAAAATATTTTTTAATCCCCAAAATAAATCTATAAATACCCTACAACTTCAAATCATTTCTCACACAATTTTTCACTCTCTCAAATCTCATTCTCTCTCAAATCTCAATTCTCAATTCTCAAATATTCAATATATTTAATTTCTTAAAGTGTTCAATTTAAATTTTTAATTTTTCGTTTACAAAGTACGAGCGGAAGTTTCTAAAGTCGCAATCTTCGGATACTTCCAAAATTTGGTATTGTCGTTCCATCTCTTACGTTTAATTTTTATTTATTGTATTAATTGTTTAATATTTAATTTTATTATATTTGTGTATTTTGAATATTTTTAGTTTAATTTAATTTATATTATGGATAAATTAAAAAACCTCGCTACTAAAGGTGTTAGAAATTTTTGTCCCGGAAGCGGTAGTGGTAGTAAAAAGCGAATTACTAGCGGTAGAGGTAGTTCAAGTAATAGATATACCCGTGTGACTTCGCCTCCGGTGCCGCTTGGTACACCTTTTGAGGAAGAAATAGGTGTAGGTGCTCACGATATGGATTATGTAGAATTTCAGGAAAATTACGGTATAGAAGAAGAAAATGAAGTAGATGCAGTTAATGTAGACGAAGATGATGAAAATATTGCTGAAACACCCGCAGTAGGACATGCTAACGTTAGATCTGAATCAGTTAATCTCCCTTCCCGTCCTCCCAGTGCCCCAAAACCCCGTAAAAGAACTAGTATTGCATGACAATTTTTTGAACGTATATCAGATATTGAGGTGCAGTGCAATATTTGTCAACAAAAATATAAGCATAGAAGTGGCGGTAAGCAAGGGGGTACGGGTACGTTAATGAGACATATAGCTGAAGATCACACTAGAGAGTTGAATATTGCAAAAGGTGGTGGGGATGTTGGTGGGTCAACGCAAACTAGAATGGACCCAACAACCGGTCAAGTAGCGAAAAAGTATAATAAATTGAGGGACAGAGAAGAAATAGCTAAAATGGTAGCTGTGGGTTGTTTGCCTTTTAGTTTTCCTTCTTCTGATGCCTTTATTCGTTATATACAAGCAATTTATAATCCTATGTTTAATGGTATTCCTAGAACTACTTGTCGGTCTGATATTTTTAGACTCCATTCACAATATTGTTTTTATTTATCAACATTCTTAAAAAATATTCAATGTAGATTGTCCCTAACTTCCGATCTTGGTCGTGCTGTAAATAAAAATGATTATTTAACCGTTACTTGTCATTGGATGGATAGTAATTTCATAATGCAAAAACGTATTCTTGCTTTTTTATATGATGAAGATCGGAAACATACTGGACAATTTATTGCTGATTCTATTATTAAAATTGCCGGATATTATGGTATAGAAAATAAAATTTTATGTATTGCTTTTGATAATGCTTCTAACAACAAGACTGCTATAACAAAAATAAAATCTACGCTATCTCCGCCCTTTCCTGAAATTTTTCATGTTAAGTGTGCATGTCATATATATAATTTAATTGTAAAAGATGGTCTTGACTTTTTTGAGGTTTATATTGAAAAAATTCGTCTTGCTGTTGGTTTTATTCAAGGAAATAATCGTAGATCTAGAATTAAAGAATTTAAAGTTAAATGTCAAGAAAATGGACTTGCACCGATTTTGATGCCTGAGGAAATTGATATTAGATGGAATTCTACGTATGAATTTTTAAAAACTTGTTATAAATATAGAATTCCTATTACACTAGCTTTTAACCAACATTGTGGTTCATTTGCTGATTCTGCTGATTGCATGCTACATAATTCTGATTGGGTTATAATTAATGATCTTGTTAAGTTCTTAGAAAAATTTTATGTAGCTACGGTTGAATTTTCCGGTGCATACTATCCTACTGTTTGTAATATTTTGGCATATATAGCCGATATTTCTGGTTTGCTCCGACAATATAAAGATAAAGAAGGTTATACAGAAGCTGTTGGCGCTATGTTTACGAAATTTAAAAAATATTTCTTCCCGATTCCCCCTATTTACTTGGTTGCTGCTATGTTAAATCCGTGCATGAAATATAATCATATGTGTCACTTTAGTACTCTTATTTATACTAACTTAGAAATAAATACTAACCATGATTCTCAACAAGTACAACCTGATTTGTGGACGGCTACGGCTGATGCAAAAGATTATATAGAAAAATTATATAATCACTATGCTGATTTATTTGATTCAGCCGTACCTACAAATATCACTCCAACTGTCGCTCCTCATCCTCCCGAGGAGCCATCAGCTTCTAAAAGGCCGGCACATAGTGGTTTTCCTGATTCGTTTTATGATTTAACTTGTTGGAACAGTGTGGATGAGAGAGCTTACACATCAACTTATCGGGAAGAGCTGAAATATTATCTGCGGACGCCACCAGAGGATCGCAGACGACGGATCAACACGCTGGATTGGTGGAGGAATAATGAATCACAATATCCTGTACTTTCAAGATTAGCCAGAGATATCTTGAATGTTCCTATGTCAACCGTTGCATCAGAGAGCGCCTTCAGTCAGGGACGACAGCAGCTTGGAGACAACCGACACTCATTGGGAAGCAACGCAATGAATGTTTTAGTTTGCCTCAGAGATTGGATTAGAGCAGAAAGAAGAAACCAAGGAATGGAACCAGAGCCCAACGACGACCTCAAACTTGAAGAAATTATGACTTCACGGGAGAACTCAGCAGAATCAAGTCCAATGCATGGTTTTTCCCCCGTTGACTTCGACTACCCTATGCAAGTTCCAATTAATATTAACATGAATGAGTTGGAAAAAATGATGCATAATTTATAGATTTTTCATTCATGTAAATTATAAATTTTGGATCATTTTGCAATCAATAAAATTCCACAAATTCATTCACTCCTTAGTCGTTGTTTTTTATTTTTTTTTATTTAACGATTTATAATTTTAATATCTTCTATACAAGTGTATATTTAATGTATACATGTGTATATGTTTATATATCTTATATAGAAGTGTATATTTAACGTATATATGTGTATATATTTTATAAATTAGAATATAACTATACAAATATATATTGTAATGTATATATATTGTAGTATATCTCATTTAAAGTATTACCTATACATAGAATATAGTGTATATATGTGAATAGATCTTCTATAGACATGTATATTTAACGTATACATGTGTATATGTTTTATAAATTAGTATATAACTATACAAATATATATTGTAATGTATATATATTGTAGTATATCTCATTTAAAGTATTACATATACATAGAATAGAGTGTATGAATGTTAATAGATCTTCTATAGACGTGTATATTTAACGTATATATGTGTATATATTTTATAAATTAGAATATAACTATACAAATATATATTGTAATGTATATATATTGTAGTATATCTCATTTAAAGTATTACCTATACATAGAATATAGTGTATATATGTGAATAAATCTTCTATAGACATGTATATTTAACGTATACATGTGTATATGTTTTATAAATTAGTATATAACTATACAAATATATATTGTAATGTATATATATATTGTAGTATATCTCATTTAAAGTATTACATATACATAGAATAGAGTATATGAATGTTAATAGATCTTCTATAGACGTGTATATTTAACGTATATATGTGTATATATTTTATAAATTAGAATATAACTATACAAATATATATTGTAATGTATATATATTGTAGTATATCTCATTTAAAGTATTACCTATACATAGAATAGAGTGTATATATGTGAATAGATCTTCTATAGACATGTATATTTAACGTATACATGTGTATATGTTTTATAAATTAGTATATAACTATACAAATATATATTGTAATGTATATATATTGTAGTATATCTCATTTAAAGTATTACATATACATAGAATAGAGTGTATGAATGTTAATAGATCTTCTATAGACGTGTATATTTAACGTATATATGTGTATATATTTTATAAATTAGAATATAACTATACAAATATATATTGTAATGTATATATATTGTAGTATATCTCATTTAAAGTATTACCTATACATAGAATAGAGTGTATATATGTGAATAGATCTTCTATAGACATGTATATTTAACGTATACATGTGTATATGTTTTATAAATTAGTATATAACTATACAAATATATATTGTAATGTATATATATTGTAGTATATCTCATTTAAAGTATTACATATACATAGAATAGAGTGTATGAATGTTAATAGATCTTCTATAGACGTGTATATTTAACGTATATATGTGTATATATTTTATAAATTAGAATATAACTATACAAATATATATTGTAATGTATATATATTGTAGTATATCTCATTTAAAGTATTACCTATACATAGAATAGAGTGTATATATGTGAATAGATCTTCTATAGACATGTATATTTAACGTATACATGTGTATATGTTTTATAAATTAGTATATAACTATACAAATATATATTGTAATGTATATATATTGTAGTATATCTCATTTAAAGTATTACATATACATAGAATAGAGTGTATGAATGTTAATAGATCTTCTATAGACGTGTATATTTAACGTATATATGTGTATATATTTTATAAATTAGAATATAACTATACAAATATATATTGTAATGTATATATATTGTAGTATATCTCATTTAAAGTATTACCTATACATAGAATAGAGTGTATATATGTGAATAGATCTTCTATAGACATGTATATTTAACGTATACATGTGTATATGTTTTATAAATTAGTATATAACTATACAAATATATATTGTAATGTATATATATTGTAGTATATCTCATTTAAAGTATTACATATACATAGAATAGAGTGTATGAATGTTAATAGATCTTCTATAGACGTGTATATTTAACGTATATATGTGTATATATTTTATAAATTAGAATATAACTATACAAATATATATTGTAATGTATATATATTGTAGTATATCTCATTTAAAGTATTACCTATACATAGAATAGAGTGTATATATGTGAATAGATCTTCTATAGACATGTATATTTAACGTATACATGTGTATATGTTTTATAAATTAGTATATAACTATACAAATATATATTGTAATGTATATATATTGTAGTATATCTCATTTAAAGTATTACATATACATAGAATAGAGTGTATGAATGTTAATAGATCTTCTATAGACGTGTATATTTAACGTATATATGTGTATATATTTTATAAATTAGAATATAACTATACAAATATATATTGTAATGTATATATATTGTAGTATATCTCATTTAAAGTATTACCTATACATAGAATAGAGTGTATATATGTGAATAGATCTTCTATAGACATGTATATTTAACGTATACATGTGTATATGTTTTATAAATTAGTATATAACTATACAAATATATATTGTAATGTATATATATTGTAGTATATCTCATTTAAAGTATTACATATACATAGAATAGAGTGTATGAATGTTAATAGATCTTCTATAGACGTGTATATTTAACGTATAGTCGTTGTTTTTTATTTATTTTTATTTAACGATTTATAATTTTAATATCTTCTATACAAGTGTATATTTAATGTATACACGTGTATATATCTTCTATAAAAGTGTATATTTAATGTATATATTATGTATATAGCGTATATAGTGTATATTTGACCGGTTTTTAACCGGGTTTGACCGGGTTTGACCGGGTTTTAGTGGGTTTGACCGGATTGGGTTAAGTGGGCCGGTTCCGGGTGGGTTTTAATATTTTTACTGTGCAGCCCGGCCCGGCCCGGACCGGTTAAGGCCAAACCCGGCCCATAACCGGCCCGGAACCCGGTAAGAATGAGAGGGCCGGTTCCGGGTTGAACCGGCCCGGCCCGTTAGACAGTCTTACTTTTAACCTCCTCCTTTAATTCACCCTTGATTACATCTAATTTCAGGACCTTAAAATTTAAAGGTCTTATGTCCACCATCTATATCATGGGCAGATCGGGTAACAAATAATAGCGCATTGGATAGCTCGACCAAGTAAGACTGAACTGAACACTGACCAAAGATATCATCGTCCGACCAATAAAGCAAGCGTGGTTCTACAATCGGCTTGGGTGTGTTAGGCCCTGCAACTTCAAAACTCCAGAATTTACCTCCCCATGTAACGTAATAAAAATGGCCTTTGTAATAATTTATATTCATGGCAGCACCGAGGAATTTCTTTCTTAATATAAGTCCAATGGAGGTCTCCCAAAAACCAAATGATTAGAACATGCCTGATAGTTAACCACTAATATGAAATCTGATGTAACAGAAGGATTGGCAGATAACACAACTTTGTCTACGCAGCTCCAGAACAGTTTTTCTTCGAGGCGGCCCTTTGAAGCCATTAAGTATTCTCGTGAAGGAAGTGGAATTTGGGTACGGGAGAAAGGATGCAACAAGTTCATCTCTCCGGTATTATCTTCCATGGTGAAGAGCCCCCCCCCCCCCCCAGTGTAAAACATTCTCGTCCTCTAGCTTCAGGGAGAAATATGCGCGAAACTTTCTTCTTGGAAAGAGAGTAAAATTCTTGAAAATCGTCATCCTTGGCAACCAGCATTAGCAATGGAACTTGGGGCGAGAACACATCAAAATCTTCCTTTGTAGCGGCGATTCGCCAAGAGGTACAAACAGTGCGAAAAACGATGAAATCTTCAATCACTTTAACATGATTTGCAATGTGAGCAATCAGATCATGGGGAAGTTCTGCCCAATTAGACATAGCTTTGCAAGACAAGTAGTAAGAGGACATACAAACATAGATAGGCGTGAAATTATATTCCAATTCAGATAGAGTCTCCGGTTATATTTCTCGTGCTAGTGCATCTAGCCAAGAAGAATTATCATGGAACTGGCCATTTGTATATTTTTTTCTTGTGGAGCGCATGTTAGACCCTTGGGCCACGATGTATAGTCCAAACGAACTCCAACTAGTTCAAATCCTTGTCAGTAAACAACATAAATCTCCAACCCTATTGGAGCTATATCTTTAACTCTTTTTAATATTAGTAAAAAATTCTGATTTAATCTACACGGATACATCACGTCTTTTTGGATATATCACTTATATTCTTTCGATTATATCACCTAATTTTGTACGAATACATCACATTCCACATGGATACATCACATTCTTCCTCATACGTCACTTAATTTTACACGGATACATCACATTTTCTATTTGAGCTTTTAAGTAAAACCAAGAATTTATGTAAAAGAGTTGAGATTTTAACTAGGTATGGTAAGTTAAAGTAGTTCAAACAAACCCCTACTAGTCCAAATCCTAGTTAACTTAGGAATACTGTGATTGTCCAGATAAACTCCAAGAAGTCCAAATCCTTGTTAATATAGGAACATATATTGGGCTAATCTCCCACTCCTTATCAGAATTGGAACATAATTGGATGCCTATTTAAATGTCCTTCAACTACTTGTCTTGCCCTAGAGCTAGAATCGCTTCTTTTTTTTTTTTCTCTGTCCTAGAATCCTATTCTTTCAAAGCTATGGCTAATTGGGCAGAGCTTCCCAACGATCTGATTGCTCACATTGCAAAGCGTGTTAAAGCGATCGAAGATTTCATTGCTTTACGTGCTGTTTGTACCTCTTGGCAAATTGCCGCTACCACGGACAATTTCGATGTGTTTTGGCCTCAACTTCCGTTGCTCATGCTGGGTGCCAAAGATGACGATTATCGAGACTTTTATTCTCTTTCCAAGAAGAAAGTTTCACGCATGTTTCTCCCAGAAGCTAGAGGGTCAGAGTGTTTACCATCGGAGGGATGGCTATGCACCGTGGTAAATGACACGGGAGAGATGAATCTGTTGCACCCTTTCTCTCACAAAAAAATACAGCTTCCATCCCGAAAAGCCATATTGACTTTTCATGATCTTGGTGAAAGAAGACCAAATGGAGGAAATCGTTGGTGTTGCATAGATAATGTTGTCTTGTCTGCCAATCCTTCTCTTACATCAGATTATGCACTAATGGTGTAACATGCTGGAACTGGCTCTTGTTTGGCGTTTTGGCGACCTGGAGACCTCGACTGGACTCACATTGATGTTGTTAATCACGCTGGGGTCGCAGCTCTAATTCATCATAAGGGCCAATTTTACTCCATGAGTTACTTTGGCGAAGTACGGGCTTATGAAGTTGCAGGGCCTAACATTACAAAACCAATTGTAAAGACACGTTTAATTGTTGAGATGGACGAACATAAGTTCAATGTGCCCACCGTTCACTATTACCTAGTTGAGTTATCCGGTGCACTATTACTTGTTTCCCGATTTGCCAGCAGTCATTATAACGATCCAAATTGTGCTCTTCATAGCTTCAAATTTGAAATATTTGAACTAGTCAAGGGTGAATTGAAGGAGAAGATTAAGACCTTGGGAGAGTCGTCAATATTTTTGGGTCGCAATTGGGCAAGTTGCATTGACTCTTGTAAGTTTATAAGGGTGAAGCCTAATCACATATATTTTACTGATGATTGGTTGGATGAATATTATAGTGATGCAGAAGGAGGAGCTGGAAGAGATATGGGTGCTTATAATTTGGAAGATGGGAACATTGAGTCTTTCTATCCTGGACAGTCAACAAGTTTAATTTGCCCGCCATTTTGGGTTATGCCATCACTAAAAATCTGATTGTCTTATCACTAATAATGTACGCCTCCATGTCTCCTAGGATCATTATTTATTGGGATTGTTGTTACATTTGTCAATAAATTTACATATTGACCAAAAGTTTGCATTCATAATTAAATTGTTGTCGTCTTTAGTGAAAAGAAAAAAGAGATCAAGGAAATAATTCAATATTGATAAGAAAAAAATTCAATAACATACGGAGTATCAAATATTGATAAGACAAATTGAATTTCCTTTTCACACAATTTTCATTTACAAGTTATTTAATTATAATGAGAAAAGGCTCAAATATGACATTAAACTATCAGAAATGGCTCATTTATGCCATCAGTTAAAAGTTTGGCTCATTTATGTCATTGCCGTTACAAAATCAGCTCATCCATGCCATTACTTTTTTAACGGTGAGTTTTCAAAAATCGCTTTATCACGTGGCCTTTTATTAGAGGTCCATGTCATTAATTAAAATAAGAGAAAAGGCTCGAATATACTATTGAACTATCAGAAATGACTCATTTATGTCATCTGTTAAAAGTTCGGCTCATTCGCGTCATTCACCATTATAAAATCAGCTCATTTATGCGATTACTTGTTAACGGTGGGTTTTTAAAAACAGTTTTGTCACGTGGCCTTTTATTAGAGGTCCACGTCATTAATTAAAATAAATCTATATTAATTTCAAAATATCTGAAATTAGATAGTATTGGGATTTTTTCTCTCACCATTTATAGAATAGCGATGGAATAAATTATCCCATATAAATGGCGAAAAAATTGGGATAGCGGACTTCTTTTAAGTCATTATTTGGAAATGATTTTTCAACAATGTATGCTCCCTTAATGCGTGATGGGAGAATGGAGAAGTTCTATTGGTGTGCCTCCTTTTTTCTTGCTTGTCTTAGTCGTTCATTGAATTCTTTTCTTACAACTTCGGAGTACGTATTGGAGTCACTGAAATTATAACTAATTAGTTACTGTAGGATAAAAAATAAAAAAAAATTTACTGTAGGATAGAATTTTGGGGGCTTCTGTTAAGCGTAACATTTATAATGATTTAGAATCTACAAGAAACAGTCAAATGATATACACTAATCACAATTTTTTCTGATCAGAAAAATAATTGTGGTAGAAAAAAATACTTTAAAGGGTGTGAGTCGGATTATGTTAAATGGATTGGTTCTTTTAATGGGTATAAGATAGTTTGAAATTAATAGTGATTTACTTTAATCAATGATGTGTACCTATAATAAAAGGCCATGTGACAAAACGGTTTTTGAAAACTCACCGTTAAAAGTAATCGCATGGATGAGCTGCTTTTATAACGGCGAGAGCACGAATGAGCGAACTTTTAACTAATCGCTTAAATGGGTCATTTCTGATAGTTCAATGGCATATTTGAGTATTTTTCCTTAACTCTTTTGGCTCATTTAATTAATGACGTGGACGAATTATTGTTGACCACGTGTACAAAATAATTTTGCCCAAAACTGTCAAACTAGACTGTTAAATATGATGGCATGAATGAGCCTTTGTTGTAACGACAATGACATGAATGAGCCAAACTTTAAACAGATGACATAGATTAGCCTTTTATCAAAGTTCGATGGCATATTTGAGCTTTTTCCCAATTATAATTTATGTAGCTAACTAATGAAAAAATCTATATGTATAATATATTAAAAATGTGAAGACCGTTAGAAAAGAGATTTGAACTTTTTACCCTTCATTAAAAGACTCTTCTTTAGACAAAACTGTCTTTTTCACTGTTTTTTAATTTACTATTTAATTATTTTTTATTATATTAACTAGATTTTCTAAAATATATGGAACTCCTAAATTATATGATAGGAGAGAATTAATTAATTTTTTTCATCTTTGTTCTAAATCGCTAACACTTGCCCTATCTTGCCGCATCATCGACCCGGATCCATATTAAGGGAAGTGAGTTCTGACTCGAACAATGGGCTTCCATTTTACCATGCCTCTGAGGTGCACCCTTTTCCCAAATTTGAATGTTTCCACGAATCCAACAGCCTGTCGGTTGATAGACTTCCTTTGTTTCGTGTTGAATTACGTTCATATTTCTTTCTTGTGCTATTCCTTGGCTTTTCCTCGTATAATTTGAAAGACTGGTAGTAAATTTTGAAATCCTTTCTCGCTTGTTTTGACACAGACTTGACTTAAAATGTAAAGAAATGATGGTGACTTTTATTTTGATAAATGACATAAAAAGACAAAAACCATGAATATGTAAATGAAAGAAAAGGGAAATGTCCCATATTCAAAAAGAAAACTTATCTGAATACGACAACCAACTCCAATGAGTATGACATGCATTTTGGATTGAGCTTCCTGATCTTCCTATCCAAACTCCCCATTTGTTGTTGAGTTCGTGCCTTTGCCGCTGAGTCGCTTCTTTAAATCCATTGGACTCATACATCACATTCGATTGACGACATCTTAAAAGGCTTTCGCCAACAAATCTCTTTCCTTTCACTTTTCACTTTTCTCTTGAACTCTCCATCGCCTTACGGTGCCCGTGAGGGTTTTCACCAATAAGACTCTCTCATTTTTATTTCTCTCCACTCACCATCGCCTTATGGTGCCTGCAAGGGTTTTCACCAATAAGACTCTCTCATTTTCATTTCTCTCAACTCACCATCGCCTTATGATGCCCATGGGGGTTTTCACCAATAAGACTCTCATTTTTGTATTTCTTTCCTAATTTCTTATGCTGAGGGAGACTAGTGGTACCTCACAATGTATCATCATATCCATTGCATGCTTAGCCTTAACATTATCAAAAATTGATCTGAAGGACTTTCTTTGGTTGTGACTTGGATTTTGGTTAAGGTTAGAAAATGATGGCAAGGGGTTCAAACGATACTTGAAGTGGGGGTGGGACTTACAACTTTTGGAATCGACTCAAACAACACATTAACTCATGCCCCAGTTTTGTTGACTGGGTGAATCTTAAATCTTTATTTGGTTGGACCGAGCTCGAAATAGGGCAGCCTACGTATCTCACTCCCAAGAGAGGAGAATCAGGTCGCACGTAGTTCTATCAGCTTGTTCTATGTTTTGATTTGATTTTGAATTTTTTTTTTTAATTTTCGAACTCTTTATTTTAATCTTATTTCCTCAACATTTATCTTTGACTGCATTTTGATTCCAAAGAGGGATATGAAATAAAATTAAAACGAAGCTCAAACGGGTAAACAAAGGATGACACAATGTTTGGATAGAAGAATAAAATGCCTTTATCATATCAATATTAAAAAATCCAAGTACTAAACATGCAATAAAATCAACAAAGGATCAAATATCATACATAATATCTTTTGACCGCATCAGCATTGATAGCCATTTCTGCTATTTTGCCTTCAGTATCTGTCAAATATAAGGCTGCATTGGGCAACACTTTCTTCACAATGAAGGGACCTTGCCTGTTAGGGGAGAACTTGTCTTTCGCTTCAACCTGGTGAGGAAAGAAACGTCTTAATACCAACTGACCAACTTCAAAATTCCTGGGACGGACCTTTTTATTATACGCTCAAGCCATCCTCCTCTGATACAACTAGCCATGACACACAGACATTAGCCTTTTTTCCTCAATCAAACTCAAATGTTCCAGTTGGGTTTTTACCCATTCGTCATCATCAATCTCTACTTCTACAATGACTCGAAGAGCGGGAATTTCATCTTTTGCAGGATGGCTACTTCTGCCCCATACACCAATAAATATGGAGTTGCCCCTGTTGAAGTGCGAATAGTGGTGCGATAACCTAGCAATGCAAACGACAACTTTTCATGCCACTGTCTAGAACCTTGTACCATTTTTCGTAGTATTTTTTTATATTCTTAGTGGTAGCTTCTACAGCACCATTGGCCTTTGGGAGATATGGAGTAGAATTTTGATGTTCGATCTTAAACTGTTGACATACATCTTGCATCAAATGACTATTGAGATTGGCAGCATTGTCTGTAACGATCATCTTACGAATTCCAAATCTACAAATGATATTGGCATGAACAAAGTCCACCACAGCCTTCTTTGTCACTGACTTGAAAGTTACTACTTCTACCCACTTTGTGAAGTATTCAATGGCTACCAAAATGAATCTATGACCATTTGATGCCTTCGGCTCAATCGGTCCAATCACATCCATTCCCCAAGCCACGAACGGCCATGGAGCGGCCATTGCATGCAACTCAACAGGAGGAGAACGTATCAGATCACCGTGTACCTGACATTGATAACACTTTCGAACAAAATGAATAGAATCCCTTTCCATAGTAAGCCAGTAATAACCTGCTCGAAGAATCTTCTTTGACAAGACATGACCGTTCATGTGCGACCCGCATACTCCAGAGTGTATTTCAACCATGATTTCCGAGGATTCTCTTGCATCTACACACCTTAAAAGTCCCAGATCTGGGGTTCTCTTATACAAGATTCCCCCACTTAAGAAATATCCACTAGCCAAACGCCTAATAGTCCTCTTTTGATCGTTGGTGGAATATGTTGGGTATTCTTCTGACTGAATGTACCGCTTGATATCCAAGAACCAAGGTTCTCCATCGAGCTCTTCTTCAACTGCATTACAGTAAGCATGCTGATCACGACTCTATATATGCACTGGATCGATGTAGGCTTTGTCGGGATGTTGGAGCATTGAAGACAGAGTGGCTAAAGCATCAACAATTTCATTATGAATCCTTGGAATATGACTAAATTTTACTAACATAAACCGTTGACATAGCTCCTGCAAGTATTGTCGATACGGGATGAGCTTCAAATCTCATGTCTCCCAATCGCCTTGAATTTGATGGACGAGCAAATCCGAATCTCCAAACACCAATAATTCTTAGACTCCCATATCAACAGCTAACCTAAAACCAAGAATGCAGGCTTCATACTCTGCCATATTATTAGTACAGTAGAATCGAAGTTGTACTGTTATCGGGAAATATTTTCCCGATTCAGAGATAAGAACCGCACCTATTCCGACTCCTTTCATATTGATAGCTCCATCAAAGAATAATCTGCAACCTGGATCAGCATCTATAACGACTTCATCGACACACGATACTTCTTAGTCGGGAAAATATGTCTTTAATGGCTCGTACTCTTCATCGATGGGATTCTCCGCAAGATGATCTGCCAAGGCTTGGGCTTTCATGGTAGTTCGAGTCACATATACAATGTCGAACTCGGTAAGCAATATTTTCCATTTTACCAATCGACCCATTGGCATAGGCTTCTGAAAGATATACTTCAAAGGATCCATGAGGGAGATGAGATAAGTAGTATAGGATGAGAGATAATGCTTCAAATTTTGTGCTACCCAAGTTAGGGCATAATACGTCCTTTTAAGAAGAGTATACCTGGCCTCATATGCGGTGAACTTCTTATTAAGATAATAAATAGCCTGCTCCTTTTTGCCTGTGGCATCATGTTGACCCAGGACACAACCGAAAGAATTGTCCATGACTGATAAATATAAGATCAAAGGCCTACCAGGCTCCGGGGGTACCAGCACGGGCGGATTTAACAAATATCTTTTGATTCGATCGAACGCTTTCTGACATTCTTCAGTCCATTTTACCGCAGCACTCTTTTTCAGTAACTTGAATATGGGCTCACAAGTGGTTGTGAGTTGAGCAATAAACCTGCTAATATAGTTCAGTCTACCAAGAAAACTCATCACCTCCGTCCTATTCTTGGGCGGGGGCAAATCCTGAATGACTTTGATTTTTGAGGGATCCAATTCAATCCCCCGATGGCTGACTACAAACCCCAACAGCTTTCCAGACGGAACTCCAAATACACATTTTGCCGGGTTGAGCTTGAGATTATACCTGCGAAGTCTTTCAAAGAACTTTCTTAAATATTTAACATGGTCGGCCTGACTTTTTGACTTAATAATCACATAATCCACGTAGACCTCAATCTCCTTATGCATCATATCATGAAACATAGTAGTCATGACTCTCATGTATGTTGCTCCAGCATTCTTCAAACCGAACGGCATCACTCGATAACAATAAGTCCCCCATGGTGTGATAAAACACGTCTTCTCCGCATCTTCATCATCCATAATGATCTGGTGATATCCGGCATAGCAATCCACAAAAGAGGCAACCTCGTGTTTAGCACAATTGTCTAACAAAATGTGGATGTTGGGCAGTGGAAAATCATCTTTCGTACTTGCTCTTTTCAAATCGCGGTAATCAACATAAACTCGAATTTTGCCATCTTTCTTTGGTACGGGAACAACATTGGATAACCACATGGGATAGCGAGCTACTCAAATTACTTTGGCTTCAATTTGTTTCATGATTTCCTCTTTAATTTTGATACTTACATCCATTTTAAACTTCCTCAACTTCTCCTGCTTCGACCATATCAATATCAATAAAAAGGTTCTGACAGTCATCAACCAATTCAACTTCAAATTCCTCATGCTTCATGACACCGCTCTTAACAAATGATTCAATGAGTAGTGGCATTGGGCGAGGGAGTGACCATGTTTCCTTTTTCCTTCCTTTGGCTTTCTTCAAATCTTCAGCCGTAGGCTTAAATCCCAGACCAAACGTGCCCACGTTCTCACTCGAACATATGGGACCTACTATACCGTGCAGAGACGCTCCTAAACCCTTTCTTGGATCAAATTCGTATTTCCAAAGTTCACTCACCATCATGATAGAAGCAGAAGACAATTGTGGTCCCGGTATAACCTGTCATTCAAAGGTACGATTCACTGGCACTATATCAAAAATTTGATAGACGAATGTCTTCTCTACGTTATTTTCTTCAATAAGAGACAAGGGAGAATCTTTGCAGGCGGGAAAATCTCTTTCACCGTGAATAACCACTTCTTGCCTGTCATGCTCAAACTTAATCATTTGGTGTAGTGTAGATGCAACCGCCTTGGCCTTGTGGATCCACGGCCTTCCCAATAACAGATTGTAAGAGGAGTCTATATTCAATACTTGAAACTCTATAGCGAACTCAACAGGCCCTATGGTCAACATTAGTTCTATTTCGCCTATGGAATTTGATTTGGCACCATCAAAATCCCTGACACATACATTGTTGGGCCTGATCCTGTCAGCACCAATATTCAACTTTTGCAAAGTAGAAATAGGGCAAATATTTGCACCTGAACCTCCATCAATCATAACATGAGTGACGTAGAAATCTTCACACTTCACTGTAATGTAAAGGCCCCGGTTATGCCCTGTACCTTCAACAGGCAATTCATCATCAGAAAAGCTGAATCGATTGACCTCAAAGATTTTTCCAACCATTTTCTCAATCTGGTTTATTGTAATCTCCCTAGGAATATATGCTTTATTTAATACCTTCAATAAAACATCACGGTGCTCCTTGGAGTGCAACAACAAAGATAAGAGGGAAACTTGAGCAGGGGTTTTCTTCAACTGGTCTATTATTGACTACTCTAGCAATTTCATCTTTTTCAAAAATTCTTCGGCTTCTTCTTCGACGATAGGCTTTTTGATAGATGACTATCCACTCACCATTGGCTTGGTCTTTCTTAAGCTTTCAGGCATGAAGCATCTTCCTGACCTAGTCAAACCCCTTACCTCATCTACATCTTCCACTACTTCTTTCATATGATAGGTCATCATAGTCCGCCAATAATTCCATAGAACCCTTTTTGTATCAACTATCGGAGGTTGGGTCACCGATTAGAGGACAATAGGCGCTGCCAGTGCTCCTTTCACCGTCAAGATGGGCAACTCAGAGCTCCCACCACTGTCAACTTAGGTTTATCCTGACTTAAATCAACATACCTTCTAGCGCCTTGTACTGTGATCAGGGGTTTCTTTGTGCTTTCTTGGGCTTTATCTTCTCTCATTCCTTCCTGGTTCAATGACATTGCTTTTAAAGACTCTGCTACATTCACCGATTTCTCCTCAATGGTCTGCATCTTGACAATAGGCTTATAACACCTTGAAGACTCTTTCCCATCATATATCAATTCTAATATATTGGTTTAAGCATGGGTTGGCAGCGGATTCTGGTTAATGGTTGGACCCTCCGGGGCCTGGACCAGCATCGGATTGGTGTCAATTAAATCTTAGACAACTCTCTTTAACTGCCAGCATTTCTCGATATCATGGCCTGGTATATCAAAACAGTACGCAAACCTTAAAGAATAATCGAGATTCCTCGGTGGTGGATTTGAAAGTTTTCCTTAAATTGGGCTTAAGACCTTTAACTTTCTCAACCTATCAAACAAGCTAGCATATGACTCGCCAAGAGGTGTGAATTGATTTTTGACTACCTTCTCTTTCTTATACTCGGGCCTAGGTTGAAAATCGGGTCTGGAGGGGTTTTGGTAATTTGGTGGAGCGAATGGGCGATTTTTTAGAACTTGTGCGCGCCACTGCGGGTAAGAAGGGGTTCGGGCATATGGTTGCGCTCTATATACTGGGTACGTGGGTGGTGGAATAGAATATAAAGGTTTTTTTGGAGGGTAGTAATGGTGGGGAGGAATATATGGAGCTTGGGCATAGACTTGGGCTTGGGATTGGGGATAGGGGCGAGGTGGTCTTTTGGTATAGGAATGGGTTCCAGCTACGACAGTCGCCACGTCCTTTTTCTTCTTTTTATCTCCGAATACACCAGATCCACCTTGAATTGCTTGTGTGGTGGCTTTTAATGCAGCAAAACTCACTATTTGGTCGGTCTTGATTCCGTCCTCTATTATCTCTCCCATTTTGAGGACTTTAATAAAAGACTTTCCCATTGCCGGAAGTAAATGTTGAAAATAGGTCTTCATCATGTGCCTGAATGAAAACCTCTACCAACTTACTTTCTTTCATTGGAGGCTTTACCCTGGCGGCCTGCTCACGCCACCTTATCGCGTATTCCCTAAAACCTTCAGTGTTTTTTTTCTTCATGTTGACCAAGGATTTTCATCCGGAATCAGGTCGATGTTATACTGAAAGTGTTGAACAAATTTAGAAGCTAAGTCATCCCAGCTATTCCATTTGTCGATATCTCGATCGATAAACCATTCTGAAGCCAGATCAGAAAGACTCTCGCCAAAGAAGGCCATGAGTAGCTCTTCCGTTCCTCCTGCATCCCTCAACATGTTGCAATAACGTCTCAAGTGTGCCACAGGATCATCGTGCCCTGCATACTTCTCAAATTTGGGCATTTTAAAACCAAGGGGAAGGTTGATGTTTGGGAACATGCAAATATCTTTATAGGAAACACTCTTATAATCTCCGATTCCCTGCAAATTCCTCATAGCCTGTTCTAAACTTTTCAACTTTCGGGCTACGATATCCTGTTCCTCCGTTGTGATAGGTTTCTCCGTATCGAATGGAAATGCAGGCGTTTGAGTGTACCTATACGGTTCATTCATTCTCAAAGTAGGCTCCGTGGCACAATACTGACTATCTGGAACCTTCAATACTGGCTCACTGGCAGACCTAGGAAGTCCCATTGTAGGACGCACAACATATATGGGAGTTTCATGTGGTGGCAGATCCACGAATACCGGTGTGATCGGTGGTGCTGGCTAAGCAGCGGGTCTTGTTTGGGGAGCTGCCAAGGGCACACCAGAACTGCCAGGATAATAATGTCGCGGAGTGAATCCTGGCGCATGCTTAGGTGAATCAGTAGGAGCAGAGAATTGAGCTTGAGAGAGCGGTGCACAGTTAGAGATATTCCGAAGACCTTCAGGGAGCGGAGGAGGAGGCATTCCGCTAGCCCATGCCCGGTGCAAATCTATCAGTTGTTGCCTGAGCCTTACTACCTCATCATTCTATTCAGAACTTTCTTCCCTGTGATCCTGATCCAGGTCAATGAGTGAATTTTCAATCTCTCTGCTAGCCATGGCGAGCTTTGCTTTTGATCTAGTGAAGTATGGGTGACTAGTCAGAGTGCTGCAAACCTACCACTGTTATCTGAAAGAACATGCTCATCAAAGATGACATCCATTAGGATTAGGGCACACAACAAGCATGGGAATCACATTGGTAAAATTGTCCTAAATTCATGTTCATTTCTACCAGCTTTTGAGGGTAGCGAGGTCATTTTAACATCAACCCGATTTTTATCTACAGCTATTATTATTATTATTATTATTTCTTTCCCTCTCTCTTTTTTTCTTTTTTTTTCCTCTTTTTTTTCGTATCAATCTCTGTTCTTTTCCTTTCTTGTCTCATCATCCTTTCTTTATTTTCTTCTCTCGCTATCTAACTTCATTTTATCATTCTTTATGGCTTTTTCTTTTCTTTTCTTTTAAAAAAAAAATGAATGATTAGATCGAACCCAAAAGCAGGTTGCCTATGTATCATGTTGTACATGAATCAGATCTTGCGTAGTTCTAGCGGCATATGCATGAACATTACATATTTTTATTTTTATTTTTTTTATTTTTTTATTTTTTATTTTATTTTATTTTTTTATTTTTTATTATTTTTTATTATTATTATTATTTTTTTGCGAAAACGAAAATAAACAAACAAAGAAAAGACGTAACATCATAGCATTTTGATGAAAGAAACAACAAAAACATACAAAGAATTTAGGACCACTCTAAAACTAAACAACAAATACAGAACAACATTCTAGACCCCTAAGACGACATTCGTGAAATTACTAATAAAGACCCTAATACCAAAAACAACTTGACTTTGACTTAAAGCAGACATCACCCTACAATGACAAACATATAAAAGACCCAAACTGAATAAAGATAAGAAATGTTCTTTCAGACTGGTGCTCTGTGTGATGACCCTGGCTGAGATGGACTTGCCTCTGAAGTTCTCTTTCTCCCATTTAAACTTTGTAGCATATCCTGTAAAGACACCCTAATATTAGGGAAAAAGCTTCGGGCCCGTATTCCTGCCTCATGAGGAGTGCACTTGGAAAGATTATTCTGACACCTTTCTACCGTCTTGAACAAATATGCTAACTGAACTCTCAATATTTCTGCTTTGGACCCCGCACTTTCATACTGATGGTCGTCTACTATGTATTCTTCCTGTATTCTCCCTCTAAGCTGCGCTGGTAAGGGTTGACTGATACCCCGAGGGGTAGATTGAAGCTAGACCTCATATCCCTGAGGGTTGCCCGGATTATCCAATCTTTCTTTGAGTGTGTCCACCCCTAGATTTGTTGCATGCTTCCAAAACTGTTCGTACTTGCTCTCACCTAAGGCTTGGTCCTTGAAATACTCAACATCCTTCAGAAGATCCACTGCTGGTGGCACGTCCTGCAGCCTACCCAACTGGCGCATTACCACCTAACTCAGAAGTAAAACACAGATCATGATTTGAAATGAACAGACAGGTTGCATGTTTTCAGAAAGTGCCCATGTATTTTTCAGAAGCAGTTTTATACGGGATGTCTTGATGAAAAATTTCTTTCACTTATATATATATATATATATGTATGTTCCATTATACTATATTTTGGATTGCTTCGCGTGCCAGTACTTTTGTGCTGACCCCCCCTCCTTCCAGGTCCTGAGGCACAGTCTAGGGGTCCAGCTACTCAGTAGACATTCTCGGGTTTGCAGACTTGATCTCATAGTGGTGATCCTTCTATTATTCGGAAGGCCTAATTATGTCAGACACTATCTTATTTATTATGTTTTTGGTTTACTGGGGGCCTTGTCCCAGCTTCTTTTCAGACAAATGTTTATGTTCCTAGTAGAGATTTCGCAGACTGATGTCAGATAGTATTATTCAGAAATATTGCAGGACTTGACCATGTTTTCCGTACTCAGTTTCAATTCCGCATTTTATTATGATTATGAATGTTGTGCATGATAACCAGATAGAGAATGGGTTTTCCGGGCCTTCATGGTTCGGGATGCTCGTCACGGCTAGGGCCTAGGCTCGGGTCGTGACACCAACAACCTATCAACTTAAACACGGGATTAAATCCCTAAAGAGCCAAAATATCATTATATTCTTCAAATTTGCTCAAGAACTCTCCCTAGGGTTTCAACATTAAAACCCAAGCAACTCAAGATTCAACCGCGGGTTCGTGAAACAAATTTCAGATTTTGAATCCCCTCGACGTAGGTTTCGATAGACACCCTAAATTCGTGGAGAACAAGGTACGCGGGTTTTTTCCTAAATTCTCATGGGCATAGAAAAATCATGTTTTAGAATGGGGTTTTAAATTATGTATATATATTTATGTATAAGATGTTTTAACATCATTGTTTTGGTCTTTTGACCATCTCCAAAGCGATTTGACAGTTTATATACATATATGAATGAATGTGTTTCAATTTTGAATACATGAACTTGCTAAAGACATTTGACCACCAGGTGTTTGATGAAATTTCTGCATGAATTGAACTTTAAGTTTCGGAATATGAAATCCTTTACATCAGTTACATGTTTTGGTGGTCTAAACTATGTTTTGAATGAAAGCTCTTGCTTAATACATTATGGCTCAGAAAAATCATGTCTTGCAAGTCTTGGTATGACGATACCAATTCAGACTAATGCCATATCAGACTCAGACTAACAAACATTTCAGAGTTTCATGATTTTAGACATTCAGAATGTTGCATGTACAGAAAAGGTTAAAAATGGGCAGACAGAGATGTTAGGTGGTTCCCCGAAGAGGGATTGAGTTCAAGCGACTCATTGCCTAAAACCGTGGTTTGCCAACCCGGGTATACTATTATGCGCTGACTTAAATGTCCTATGGCATATCAGACTCAAACACTCCAACCCTTGCGACACACTTGGGTTGGGGGCTTCCCCGCCGAGTCAATGGCGGATTCCATACAGCCCGTGGAATATCAGACTTGTAGGGGAATACCACCTAACTCAGAAGTAAAACACAGATCATGATTTGAAATGAACAGACAGGTTACATGTTTTCAGAAAGTGCCCATGTATTTTTCAGAAACAGTTTTATACATGATGTCTTGATGAAAAATTGCTTTCACTTAATATGTATATATATATATATATGTATGTTCCTTTATACTATTTTTGAATTGCTTCGCGTGCCAGTACTTTTGTGCTGACCCCCCTCCTTCCAGGTTCTGAGGCACAGTCTAGGGGTCCAGCTACTCAGTAGACATTCTCGGATTTGCAGACTTGATCTCACAGTGGTGAGCCTTCTATTATTCGGAAGGCCTAATTATGTCAGACATTATCTTATTTATTATGTTTTTGGTTTACTGGGGGCCTTGTCCCAGTTTCTTTTCAGACAGATGTTTATGTTCTTAGTAGAGATTTTGCAGACTGATATCAGATAGTATTATTCAGAAATATTGCAGAACTTGACCATGTTTTCCGTACTCAGTTTCAATTCCGCATTTTATTATGATTACGAATGTTGTGCATGATAACCAGATAGAGAATGGGTGTTCCGGGCCTTCATGGTTCGGGATGCTCGTCACGGCTAGGGCCTAGGCTCGGGTCGTGACAGAAAATTAGTCAGTTAAAAAACTTAGTGGTGGCTTGCAGATCTTGGCTTCTAAGGTATCTGCCCAGAACTCGTTCCTTTCATCTTTGTTCTAAATCGCTAACACTTGCCCTGTCTTGCCGCATCATCGACCCGGATCCAAATTGAGGGAAGTGAGTTCTGACTCGAACAATGGGCTTCCATTTTACCATGCCTCTGAGGTGCACCCTTTTCCCAAATCTGAATGCTTCCACAAATCCGACAGCCTGTCGGTTGATAGACTTTTTTGGTTTCGTGTTGAATTACGATCATATTTCTTTCCCGTGTTGTTCCTTGGCTTTTCCTCATATAATTGGAAAGACTAGTAGTAAATTTTGAAATTCTTTCTCGCTTGTTTTGACACAGACTTGACTTAAAATGTAAAGAAATGATGGTGACTTTTATTTTGATAAATGACATAAAAAGACAAAAAGCATGAATATGTAAATGAAAGAAAAGGGCAATGTCCTATATTCAAAAAGAAAACTTATCTGAATACGACAACCAACTCCAATGAGTATGACAAGCATTTTGGATTGAGCTGCCTCATTTTCCTATCCAAACTCCCTATTTTTTGTTGAGTTCGTGCCTTTTCCGCGATCCGCTTCTTCAAATCCATTGGACTCATACATCACATTCGATTGACGACATATTAAAAGACTTTCGCAAATAAATCACTTTCCTTTCACTTTTCACTTTTCTCTTGAACTCTCCATCGCCTTACGGTGCCCGTGAGGGTTTTCACCAATAAGACTCTCTTATTTTTATTTCTCTCCACTCACCATCGCCTTATGGTGCCTGCAAGGGTTTTCACCAATAAGACTCTCTCATTTTTATTCTCTCTCAATTCACCATCGCCTTATGATGCCCACAGGGGTTTTCACCAATAAGACTCTCTCATTTTTGTATTTCTTTCCTGATTTCTTATGCTGAGGGAGACAAGTGGTACCTTACAATGTATCATCATATCCATTACGTGCTTAGCCTTAACATTATCAAAAATTGATCTGAGGGACTTTCTTTGGTTGTAACTTGGCTTTTGGTTAAGGTTAGAAAATGATGGCAAGGGGTTCAAACTATACTTGAAGTGGGGTTTGGACTTACAACTTTTGGAATCGACTCAAACAACACATTAACTCATGCCCCAGTTTTGTTGACTGGGTGAATCTTAAATCTTTATTTGGTTGGACCAAGCCCGAAATAGGGAAGCCTACGTATCTCACTCCCGAGAGAGGAGAATCAGGTCGCACGTAGTTCCATCAGCTTTTTCTTTGTTTTGATTTGATTTTGATTTTTTTGTTAATTTTTGAACTCTTTCTTTTATTCTTATTTCCTCGACATTTATCTTTGACTTCATTTTGATTCCAAAAGAGGGATATGAAAGAAAATTAAAATGAAGCTCAAACGGATAAATAAAGGATGACACAATGTTTGGATAGAAGAATAAAATGCCTTCATCATATCAATCTTCAAAAATCCAAGTACTAAACATGCAATAAAATCAACAAAGAATCAAATATCATACATAATATCTTTTGACCGCATCAGCATTGATAGCCATTTCTTCCATTTTGCCTTCAGTATCTGTCAAATATAAGGCTCTATTGGGAAACACTTTCTTCACAACGAAGGGACCTTGCCAGTTTGGTGAGAACTTGCCTTTCACTTCAACCTGGTGAGGAAGGATAGGTCTCAATACCAACTGCCCAACTTCAAAATTCCTGGGACGGACCTTTTTGTTATACGCTCGAGCCATCCTCCTCTGATACAACTGGCCATGACACACAGACGTTAGTCTTTTTTCCTCAATCAAACTCAAATGTTCCAGTCAGCTTTTTACCCATTCGTCATCATCAATCTCTACTTCTACAATGACTCGAAGAGCGGGAATTTCAACTTCTGCAGGGATGACTGCTTCTGTCCCATACACCAATAAATATGGAGTTGCCCCTGTTAAAGTGCGAACAGTGGTGCGATAACCTAGCAATGCAAACGGCAACTTTTTATGCCACTGTCTAGACCCTTGTACCATTTTTTGCAGTATCTTTTTTATATTCTTATTGGCAGCTTCTACAACACCATTGGACTTTGGGCGATATGGAGTAGAATTTCGATGTGTGATCTTAAACTGTTGACATACTTCTTGCATCAAATGACTATTGAAATTGGCAGTATTGTCTATAATGATCATCTTAGGAAATCCAAATCTACAAATGATATTGGCATGAACAAAGTCCACCACAGCCTTCTTTGTCACTAACTTGAAAGTTACTGATTCTACCTACTTTGTAAAGTAGTCAATGGCTACGAAAATGAATCTATTTCCATTTGATGCCTTCGGCTCAATCGGTCCAATCACATCCATTCCCCAAGCCACGAATGGCCATGGAGCGGCCATTGCATGCAACTCAACAGGAGGAGAACGTATCAGATCACCGTGTACCTGACATTGATGACACTTTCGAACAAATTGAATAGAATCTCTTTCCATAGTAAGCCAGTAATAACCTGCTCGAAGAATCTTCTTTGACAAGACATGACTATTCATGTGTGACCCGCATGCTCCAGAATGTATTTCAACAATGATTGTCGAGGCTTCTCTGGCATCTACACACCTTAAAAGTCCTAAATCTGGGGTTCTCTTATACAAGATTCCCCCACTTAAGAAAAATCCACTAGCCAAACGCCTAATAGTCCTCTTTTGATCGTTGGTGGCATATGTTTGGTATTCTCCTAACTGAATGTACCGCTTGATATCCAAGAACCAGGGTTCTCCATCGAGCTCTTCTTCAATTGCATTACAGTAAGCATGTTGATCATGACTCTGTATATGCACTGGATAGATGTAGGCTTTGTCCGGATGTTGGAGCATTGAAGACAGAGTGGCTAAAGCATCAGCAATTTCATCATGAATCCTTGGAATATGCCTAAATTTTACTAACACAAACCGTTGACATAGCTCCTGCAATCACTGTCGATACGGGATGAGCTTCAAATCTCGCGTCTCCCAATCGCCTTGAATTTTATGGATGAGCAAATTCGAATCTCCCGACACCAATAATTCTTGGACTCCCATATCAACAACTAACCTCAAACCAAGAATACAGGCTTCATACTCTGCCATATTGTTAGTGCAGTAGAATCGAAGTTGTGTTGTTACCAAGAAATGCTGTCCCGATTCAGAGATAAGAACCGCACCTATTACGACTCCTTTCATATTGACAGCTCCATCGAAGAATAACCTCCAACCTGGATCAGCATCTATAACAACTTCATCAATACACGACACTTATTCGTCAGGAAATATGTCTTTAATGGATCGTACTCTTCATCGATGGGATTCTCAGCAAGATGATCTGCCAAGGCTTGGGCTTTCATGGCGGTTCGAGTCACATATACAGTGTCAAACTCGGTAAGCAATATTTTCCACTTTGCTAATCGACCCGTTGGCATAGGCTTCTAAAATATATACTTCAAAGGATCCATGCGGGAGATGAGATAAGTAGTATAGGATGAGAGATAATGCTTCAACTTCTGTGCTACCCAAGTTAGGGCACAACACGTCCTTTTAAGAAGAGTATACCTGGCCTCATATGCGGTGAACTTCTTACTAAGATAATAAATAGCCTGCTCCTTTTTTCCTGTGACATCATGTTGACCTAGGACACAATCGAAAGAATTGTCCATGACTGATAAATATAAGATTAAAGGAATACCAGGCTCTGGGGGTACCAGCACGGGCAGATTGGACAAATATCTTTTGATTCGATCGAACGCTTCCTGACATTTTTCAGTCGATTTTACCGCAACACTCTTTTTTAGCAACTTGAATATGGGCTCACAAGTGGTTGTGAGTTGAGAAATAAACCTGCTAATGTAGTTCAGTTTACCAAGAAAACTCATCACCTCCGTCCTATTCTTGGGCAGGGGCAAATCCTGAATAGCTTTGATTTTTGAGGGATCCAATTCAATCCCCTGACGGCTGACTACAAACCCCAACAGCTTTCCAGACGAAACTCCAAATACATATTTTTCCGGGTTGAGCTTGAGATTATAACTGCGAAGTCTTTCAAAGAACTTTCTTAAATCTTTAACATGGTCGGCCTGACTTTTTGACTTAATAATCACATAATCCACGTAGACCGCAATCTCCTTATGCATCATGTCATGAAACATAGCAGTCATGGCTCTCATATATGTTGCTCCAGCATTCTTCAAACCGAATGGCATAACTCGATAACAATAAGTCCCCCATGGTGTGATAAAAGACGTCTTCTCCGTGTCTTCATCATCCATAATGATCTGGTGATATCCGGCATAGCAATCCACAAAAGAGTCAACATCGTGTTTAGCATATTTGTCTAACAAAATGTGGATGTTGGGTAGTGGAAAATAATCTTTCGGACTTGCTCTATTCAAATCACGATAATCAACACACACTTGAATTTTGCCATCTTTCTTTGGTACGAGAACAACATTGGATAACCACATGGGATAGCGAGCTACTCGAATTACTTTGGCTTAAAGTTGTTTCATGATTTTCTCTTTAATTTTAATACTTAAATCCGTTTTAAACTTCCTCAACTTCTGTTTGACAGGAGGGAACGCGGGATCAGTTGGCAATTTGTGAGCCACAATTCAGTGCTTAAACCAGGCATACCATCATAAGACCATGAAAAAACATCCTTATAATCAATTAATGCTTGAATAATTCCATCTTTTAGCTGTGGCAAAGCATGTACACTTATTTTAGTTTCCCTAACATCTTCTTGATCCCCTAGATTTATTGGCTCAGTCTCATTCAAATTAGGATTCGGTTTGTCTTTAAACTGTTCCAACTCTTTGCTTATTTCTTCTAGTGCTTCTTCTTCATCATATTCCCCATCCTGCTTCATTACATCTTGATTATTTTGGATTTTAAGGTCAGGCTAAAAATTATGCACGCATGCCATGTCATTAGAATCAGCATAAAGAGAACTGTATATATAAAGAAAGAAAAATAAAATATATTAGACACGAATCAAAAGGGACATTGCATTTCATTAAATAAAAAAAATAGAAAGGTTTAAACATAGATTCCATCATAACATAAACAAACTAAAATCCGAATTACAACCCTGAAATAACTTGGATAAATAGAAAGAAAAACAAAATAAACTACCAAAACTCCCTCCTGAATGGAAGATGAGTGACTTCCCAATTATTGAGCCGGACAGCTGGGCCTATGAATCGCACGTCTGCTATTCTGGTACCTTCTCCTGCTTCGACCATATCAACATCAATAAAAAGGTCCTGACAGTCATCAACTAATTCAACTTCAAATTCCACATGATTCGTGACACCACTCTTAACAAATGATTCACTGAGTAGTGGCATTGGGCGAGGGAATGACCACGTTTCTTTTTTCCTTCCTTTGGCTTTCTTCAAATCTTTAGCCATAGGCTCAAATCCCAGACCAAACGTGCCCACGTTCTCACTTGGATATATGGGACCAACTATACCGTGCAGAGACGCTCCCAAACCCTTTCCTGGCTCAAATCCGTATTTTCAAAGTTCACTCACCATCATAATAGAAGCAGAAGACAATTGCGGTCCCGATATAACCTTCCATTCAAGGATACGATTCACTGGCACTGTATCAAAGATTTGATAGATGAATGTCTCCTCTACATTATTTACTTCAATAAGAGACAAGGGAGAATCTTCACAGGCGGGCAAATCTCCTTCACCGTGAATAACCACTTCTTGCCTGTCATGCTCAAACTTAATCATTTGGTGCAGTGTAGATACAACCGCCTTGGCCTTGTGGATCCATGGCCTTCCCAACAACAGATTGTAAGAGGAGTTTATATTCAATACTTGAAACTCTATGGAGAACTCAACAGGCCCTATGGTCAACATTAGTTCTATTTCACCAATGGAATTTGATTTTGCACCATCAAAATCCCTGACACATACATTGTTGGGCCTGATCCTGTCAGCACCAATATTCAACTTTTGCAAAGTAGAAATAGGGCAAATATTTGCACCTGAACCTCCATCAATCATAACATGAGTGACGTAGAAATCTTCACACTTCACTGTAATGTAAAGGCCCCGGTTATACCCTGTACCTTCAACAGGCAATTCATCGTTAGAAAAGCTGATCCGATTGACCTCAAAGATTTTTTCGACCATTTTATCAAGTTGGTTTATTGTAATCTCCCTAGGAACATATGCTTCATTTAATACCTTTAATAAAACATCACGGTGCTCCTTGAAGTGCAACAGCAAAGATAAGACGGAAACCTGAGCAGGGGTTTTCTTCAACTGGTCTATTATTGAATACTTTGGCAATTTCATTTTCAAAAATTCTTCGGCTTCTTATTCGGTGATAGGCTTTTTGATAGATGACGGTCCACTCACCATTAGCTTGGTCTTTCTTAAGCTTTCAGGCATGAAACATCTTCCTGACCTAGTCAAACCCCTTACCTCATCTACATTTTCCACTACTTCTTTCCCATGATAGGTCATCACAGTCCGCCCATAATTCCAGGGAACCTTTTTCGTATCAACTATCGGAGGTTGGGTCACCGTTTTGGGGACAATAGGCGCTGCCGGTGCTTCTTTCACCGTCAAGATGGGCTGACTCAGAGCTCCCACCACTGTCAACTTAGGTTTATCCTGACTTAAATCAACATACCTTCTGGCTCCTTGTACTATGATCAGGGGGTTTTTTATGCTTTCTTGGGCTTTATCTTCTCTCATTCCTTCCCGGTTCAATGACATTGCTTTCAAAGACTCTACTACATTCACCGATTTCTCCTCAATGGTCTGTATCTTGACAATAGGCTTATAACACCTTGAAGACTTTTTCCCATTATATATCAATTCTAACATATTGGCTTCAGCATAGGTTGGCAGCGGATTCTGGTTAATGTTTGGACCCTCCGGGGCCTGGACCAGCATCTGATTGGTGTCAATTAAATCTTGGATAGCTCTCTTTAAATGCCAGCATTTCTCGATATCATGGTCTGGCATATCAGAATAGTACGCACACCTTAAAGAATAATCGAGATTCCTCGACGGTGGATTTGAAAGCCTTCCTTGAATTGGGCTTAAGACCTTCAACTTTCTCAACCTATCAAACAAGCTAGCATATGACTCCCCAAGAGGTGTGAATTGATTTTTGACCACCTTCTCTTTCTTATACTCAGGCCTAGGTTAAAAACTGGGTCTGGAGGGGTTTTGGTAATTTGGTGGAGCGAATGGGCGATTTTGTAGAACTTGCGTGCGCCACTGCGGGTAAGAAGAGGTTTGGGCATATGGCTGCGCGCTATATACTGGGTACGAGGGTGGTGGAATGGAATATAAAGGGTTTTGTGGAGGGTAGTAATGGTAAAGAGGAATATATGAAGATTGGGCGTAGACTTGGGCTTGGGATTGGGGATAGGGGAGAGGTGGTCTTTTGGTATAGGAATGGGTTCCAGCTACGACAGTCACCATGTCCTCTTTCTTATTTTTACCTCCAAATATGCCAGATCCACCTTGAATCGCTTGTGTGGTGTCTTTTAATACGACAAAACTCACTATTCGGCCGGTCTTGATTCCGTCCTCTATCATCTCCCCCATTTTGAGGACTTCAATAAAAGACTTTCCCATTGTCGGAAGTAAATGTTGAAAATAGGTCTCATCCTGTGCCTGAATGAAAACCTCTACCAACTTACTTTCTTTCATTGGAGGCTTTACCCTGGCGGCCTGCTCATGCCACCTTATCGCATATTCCCTAAAACCTTCAGTGTTTTTTTTCTTCATGTTGACCAAGGATTTTTCATCCAGAATCAGGTCGATGTTATACTGAAAATGTTGAACAAACTCAGAAGCTAAGTCATCCCAGCTATTCGATTTGTCGATATCTCGATCGATAAACTATTATGAAGCCAGATCAGAAAGACTCTCGCCAAAAAAGGATATTAGCAGCTCTTCCCTTCCTCCTGCAGCCCTCAACTGGTTGCAATAACGTCTTAAGTGTGCCACGGGATCACCGTGCCCTGCATACTTCTCGAACTTGGGCATTTTAAAACTGAGGTGAAGGTTGATGTCTGGGAACATGCAAAGATCTTTATAGGAAACACTCCTATAATCTTCGATTCCCTGCAAATTCCTCATAGCTGATAACGCTCAAACTACAGCTCTCGTAAGAGTGTAAGCGGTCGTTGTCAAATATAGAACCCAACTGGGTTGGGTGTCGAATCCCACAGGGAATACTTGGTCACTAAGTAAGCAAAGATTATTAGACTTTTGGTGAAAGTTTCGTAAAAAGGGGGGATTGTAGCGTGAATTTAAGAGTATCAAAATAGTAGAGTAAAAATGGAAAATAGAAGAGTAAAACGGATTGCTTGGTTGGTTTTGATCAATGAGAATTGAGAGTTAGGGTTATGTCCACCTTATGAGTTTTACGTATCTATTGGCTATGAGTTATGCGGAATTCAGACATGCATGTGCTTATAGAGATTCGTATTCTATGGTAAATCCAGGCGTCTTTCGACCATCAAAGATTATTTCACTTTAACTCTTTCGAGCTTAAAGCGTATCTAATGGTACAAAATCTCCAAGAGGTTAATCCAGTTACGACACTAACTTTTAAACAGGGGTTGGTGCCCTATTTCCTTGACATTATCTCTTTTCCAGACATGTAACTTTTCTTTCGAACAAGTTAATGATATACTGGCGTATTCTATATGTTTGCAACCACAAGAATTTAGATTAAGATGAAGAGAGTAATGATATAAGCAGCATACGTGTCAAGAATTTACAAACTCATAGCAATATATGGTATCTCATAAGGCTTCCATAACCCCAACAGAGAAGTTTAGCTATTCATGAGTGCAACGGAAATCACAATAGGCATTATCATCATACCAAAATAAAAATCTCGTGTGAAGTATGTTTGGTAGCACTTGTGGCGTGAGTTCCTTGCAAAATAGCATTTCTCTTGTCGTGAAAATTAAAAGTCGAATAGATGAATAGAAAGGAAGAAGAATTAATAAGTTGAAAGTGTTGTATGAATAATAAAAAGTAATTGATGAAAAGTTCTTGATGTAAGAAGTTGTATGAAAAACTTCAGCAAAATAGGGTATTTATAACACCCATATCCTATTCCTACTAAGCTACTGCATTACTTATCCTAGTCCTACTAGGTTACTGCTTCATTATCCTAATCCTAATAAGTTACTGCTGATCCCCAAAGTCTTTAGAAATGCTGTTTTTGCCCGGGACAGGTTTTCCATACATCACTTTTAGTCCATAGGCGTCCAAACGCTGCTTTCCTTCTTTTGTGAAGCTTCCTTTGGCGTCAAGTTATCCATAAAATGCTGAAATCTTCATCATTTATACCTGAAAACTTACTAATCACGTTTGTTAGCTCACTTATAGGAAAAGGGACTAGAAGTGCATGAATTATATATTTTGTCCTCAAAACTTAGCTAAAATATGGGTCAATTATAGTACTTTAGGCGTGTAAATACGCCTATCATCAACACCCCACACTTAAAGTTTTGTTCGTCCTCGAACAACATATCATGTCCATCTAAACATCTACTTAGGGTTTCACAGCATCAACACAAAATATTCATCAAGACAGGCATGACAATTATTAACAAAGAGTAGTTTTCTGATCACTACTAGAAACAAGTAAACCTCCAATTTAAACTCGTGATGATGGTTAATTCGTATCCAAAATTTAAGGCACGGAGAATCATACACAACCATCCAAAACTCATCAACCATGTGTGTCTCCCAATATATCACCCATAATCACTCACAAGTTTTGCATTTTTCGAAACATGGGTATAAAATTTTCCTTGCTCTCACTCTCACAAAGAATTCATATGTTGCAGCTGATGACCATAGGCTTGCCCTTAGTGTAATGCTCTACTAATATCAGAATGCTAAGCTTAGGATCAAATAGGTCTTTTACGGGTTGTAATGTAGGCTAAGGGACGGGTAGGACTATTTTGGCCAAAAATAGTGACTAAGTTCCCTAAGCGCTTTGATACATCACATTATGCTATTTACACTTTTCTTTCAAACAACCTTCTACTTTCTTTTAATCTACCACCCCTTCTCACCTCTTTTGTTTTTCAATTTTAAACATAACTAACTTTTTAGTTTTCTTTTCATTTTTCTTTTCATAACACACCTCTATGATAGCAATTCTTTTTCATAACAAATTCAAGCACCAATACATTCTAAGGCATCACACTCAGCCAATTTCCTCTTATTTTGTCACATGACTTTACAATTTAAAGCGCTTAGGAATTTGGATCAAATTATGGTCTTGAAAAAAATGGATTAGGCTACATATGAGGCTGTCAAAGAAAATAGGCTAAAAGGCTCAAAAGGGGTTGACTAGGATAATGTCCACGGGTAGGTAAAACAAAGGTAACAATCACAGGTTGCCAAAGAAATGCCTAAATCATCTCCTAAACTCACATTCTTTATTTCGCTTCACACACACACTAGGCAAGTTCAAGCATCAGCCACAAGCACAGAATATATTATCACCTCACACACACAAGGCACATGGTCGACTTTATTGGGAGTAGTATAGACTCTTGGCCCAACAGATGAAGGAATTGAACCACACAATTATCACACAATGAGCCTCAATTAGAGCCTACACGTCTCAATAGTAATGATTTTAGCACAAACTCTTGTTATAATACCATGCTGCCTATTAGAACAATTTCATGCAAAGTTACAAAAAAAAAATTTTAAAAAAAAATTAACTACTAAAAAAATAAAACAAACAAACATAAATGAATGCAAATGCAGATAAACAAGTCTAGCATACAAATACCAGCACCCCACACTTAGACGGGACACACTGCCCTCAGTGGAAAATAAATAAGAAGAACCTGGTTAGTCGGACTCCTCCTCTATGTCTGGGGTCATACCCCCTGTTTCGGAATCATCATCAGAGTTGTCATCCTCAGAAGTTCCTCATAAGTACCCCACTTGATTCCAAGAGTGCATCGAGGTATTTGCAGCACGGAGGATTCAGCTTGCTCTTTTCTTCCTCTTTTCTTACCTTTCTGTGTGGTGGGCACTTTTGCTTTTCCTTGTCGTCCTTTTTGTGCCATTCTACCTGAGATCTCAATAAAGTCATGTTAGCTTCATCTCGGAAGATATAATCGACAAACAGACAATAGTGGCACCACCCCACACTTAATTTGTTGACACAAACTAATTAAGTGAATGATGTCGATTACTCAGACTTCATCGACATACATTTAGGTGATATGTTCCAACAATATGTTCAGCACAGTCATACTTTCATGTCCTCTTAACGTTATGCAATCTTGACAATGCTTTCGTGTTTGGACTAATGCATCTTTTGAACAAAACTGCTACATAGATATCGTATCAATTTATGGCATAGAAATAATCACAACATCGCATATTTGCAGTCACCCATGATTTTCATCTCAATGAACAAGTCATTTCAACATGTAAGCTTTCAAGTTACAAGATTATGCAATTATCTTGACCATGTAGATTTCTCAAAAGTATGACAGTGTATCAAAATCAAATACAAGTTGGAAACAAGTCAAGAGCATCCATACATATTCTTTCACTCACTTAGTTGTATCAACCACATTCAAATCACCAACACTACTTCATGATTTAACAACTTATTATAGGCATAGTATTGTAATACTTACGTAATATAAAAGAAGAGCAAAGAAGTACTTACTTGGTTGATGGCCTCGAAAGATGTTCTTGCAAAGTTAAAAGAGCAAAAATAAAAGTTTTGAGAGTTTTGGGAGGCAAAGGCGGTGCCTATGCTATGTCATTATAGATTCAGAGAGCAAAGGCAATGGTATAGGCGGCGCCTTTAGCTTTGCCTAGTTGAGCAGAAGGCCATAGCATAGGCCATGCCTAATGCTTTGCCTAGTTGAGCAGAAGGCTTTTGCATAGGCGGCGCCTATGCTATGGCATTGTTGAGCATAGGCGGCGCCTATGCTATGGCACTCTAGAATCCGAGAGCTTATGCCATAGCATAGTCCTTGCCTTGTTCGTGGCCTAGATTTGCATAGGCCTTGCCTTGTTCTTTGCCTATATTTTCATAGGCAATGCCTAACCCATAGTCTTTTGCTTCTTCATTCCTAACTTACCACCTTCGACATGCAATACTTCCAAATCAAAATTTGAAACCAATCTCCTCCTTTACACCTCTTGCACCTACATTTACTCAAAAACAACAAAAACGATTAGAACGATGGGTTGCCTCCCATCAAGCGCCTTAGTTTTGGTCGTGGCTCGACAAAATCTTAAGAAAACAAAATACTTAAAAACAATTAAAAATGATGGGTTGCCTCCCACCAAGCGCTTGATTTATTGTCGCGGCACGACATAGTTATCTCGATTACTTAGTCTTCATCGAGATAGATGGGGCATCGTTTTCTGAATGGATTCAGACGAAGCTGATGCTTACTTATAGGCATTCAATCTTCTTTGATATGACTCTTCTGCATACATATCCCAGGAGGGGTACCAATTATATCATCAATTTTCCAACCCATAGCTCTCTTGTATCTCTTTAGAGCAGAGATGAGAGCCTCTACGTGCTGTTCACTTAAATCATCCGTCACACTTACCGGAAGTGTATTTCCACTTCCCAAGAATGCAGACCTTAGATAATTGGGGAGCTCTTTCGATTCTAGCACTAGGGGCTCTTCAATGGAAGTCTTCGCTGTTGGTGACGGTTGATTCTTAAAATCAAGGTCCGGCTGCTTAGGAGTATAAGAATAGGACCCTATTTCTGTTAGAGCATACATAGTTTCTTCATAATCTTCATCATCCTTATGCTCAACATTCAACAGCACATCAGATAGTGGCTCAACAGTAAGCTACTTCTCTACAGATAATTCTTTCTTGTCCTTATAATAAACATCATCTACAGAGAACACATTCATATCTTCGGGTGGCTTCATTGCTTTGCATACATCAAAACGGACCACTTCGTCATTCAACCGAAATAAAATCTCATTAGCTCTCATGTCAATAATCACACTTCCTGTTGCAAGGAAAGGACGTCCCAAGATTATGGGAACTTCAGAATCCACCTCGCAATCCAAAATCACAAAGTCTGCAGGAAAAATGAAGGTAGACACCTTCACCAACACATCATTCAAGATACCCACAGGTCATTTTACCGACCTATTTGCCATCACGAGCCGCATATTGGTTGGAGTAGGGACGCCCAACCCCAACTTTCTGTAGACGGATAGTGGCATCAAATTGATGCTAGCTCCCAAATCGCACAATGCTTTAGCAAAATTCATAGATCCTACCATGCAAGGAATAATGAAAGCACCAGGGTCTGCCTTCTTCTGTGCTAAGGACCTTATGGCAATTGCACTGCAATGATGAATATTATCTGCCGGCTCATATCTTACCGCCCGCTTCTTTGTTAAAAGGTCCTTCATGAATTTAGCGTACCCAGGCATCTTTTCCAGCGCCTCCACCAAAGGAACATTAATAGTCAGCTGCTTCAATATGGTCATGAATTTGCTGAACCTGGTGTCATCCACCTTCTTCTTCAGTCTTTGCGGAAAAGGTGGTGGTGGAAGGGGAATAGTTTTCTCCACCACTTTCTTTTTATCTTGTTTCCAACTATCAATCTTTTCAGGCTGCAGACGTCTAGGGGTGACGTCATGAACACACTCTTCAGCTTCTTCGGCCTCTTCACATTTTGCATCAATAACATTATTCGATATGTCATCAACTACCTGCTTGCCTTTGGACGGATTTTCCAATATTTACCACTCCGAGTAGTAATAGCCATACACGATCTGTCATTCCTTGGGTTTTGCACTGTGTCTCTAGGTAGTGTTCCGGCCTTTCTTTGGTTGAATGCCGCTGAAAGTTGACTCAATTTCTGCTCTAGTTCTTTTATTGAAGTGGAATGTGAGTCAACCAATTGCTTCATTGAGGACAAATCATTTATTACCTCAGTTACTCCTGTGCTGGTTGCCTCTACTCCTTTCAACAGCTTGGTCATCATATCTTCCATGGACATATTTCCAGAACCAGATGCAGTGGCGTCACGTCTTCCAGGAGGAACATACAAACCACTCCTGTTGGTACTTTGAGAAGATAAATGAAAAACGTAAAAAAAATCTTTTTGAGTTTTGGATCGTGAAGAACAAAAGTCATAAAGAACTCTAAAATAAACTATGACGCTCGTTTTGATTCAATCTTTTAAACTCACCTTTTCTATCTATTTTTTTTACCTCACCTTACTCCTAACAAATGTTTTTTTTTAAATCAGTCTGTCAAATGACCACGTTAACCTTAAAGATGCAACAGTTAGCATGTATGGATGGTTTAGAGGTGGGTTTCCTACAAAGGGCCATGTGGGTCCCGCTAGGTCTTAGTATGATGCACATAAGCATGACCTAAAGGCTGACCTACGTTGTGGTTCACTAACAAGGCTGTTCGGGGGAGCGTATGGTCGATAGTGGCTGCTTTGCTTTCCACCTACTCCATAACACCGATGGCTCCCCCCCTAAAATAAGGGTGACTCAACTAGAGGTCGTGTACAACACGTGTACTATGGACTTGTTGCAGAAAGAAGGCCTGGGGGTAGACACATGATGACAGATATAAAAGCGGTAACACATAGGATAAATAATATAAACAAAGAGCACGAAAATGCACAAAAGTGAAAACAATAACACAAACAAAATCACAAACAAGCTTATACACTCGTAATGCCAAACAAAGCCGATACGACTCCAAAAATAGCTCGAATTCTGAAAACTTGTCATATGTCCCCAGAGTTGTCACACCCCTTTTTTGTACTCTCAAAGATTAAGTTTTAAGGGTCGAAAGGGTTTTAATTATTAATGTGACAAAAATGAAAAAAATTGTTTCAAAAAAGAATTGTTTTTACATTTGAAATCAGAGTCGTCACTTGGCATAAATCGGGTGTGCCAAGTCACCCATGGATATCCTCTTTCAAAATGGTTTTAACTCTTTAATACTGGTTTGCGAACAGAGATTTCGGCTAAGGAATTCTATTGACCGACGGAAAGGTGTTAGGCACCCCTCGATCTCGTGGTTTGACCACGGTCGCTTGGCAGAGCGTATCGACTAAATTGACATTACAAATGCATAAACCACACAAAGCACGCAAAATAATCACTCAAGCAAACAAAATAAAATAATCCAAAATATAATGTCCAGTCCAATTAGACAGCCCTGAAAAATGAAAAATGTGAAAATGCAAACCTATTCTATTCTAAACTAATCCTAAACTACTCCTATGCTTTACCCGACGCCTCGGGCCTTCATCACGGACGTCCATCGGATACAAAATACTTTGGGGCATTTCCTGGTGAATAAACACAAATACTTCGGGGCATTCCCTGGCCAAATAGTACATTTGAGTCAAATATGATAAAACAAAACTATTTCAGCACACATCTCAAATGTTTGATCAATCCACAATCTCTAGATTTGCCTACCCGACCTACGTCTTGCCTATCCCTTCTCGACTTGAAACATGGCACTATCGGGCTCAACAACATCAATGCATCAAAATTAATCAACATTCACTTTTCTCAATTTTTAATCCAAGCCCCCCAATTTCATTATCAGTCACACGCTAAATTCATTCTTCGATTAACGATTCAATTTTTCTCTTCAAAATCCAAAACCAACATAACCATACACACAGTAAAGATTCAAACATGGAAAGCACACAAAGACATTCATATGCAAAAAAATAATCGAGATTCAAGATAAAGATAGAGAACGAGAGAAGAAATGGACCTCAAATTTCACTTTTATGAACGTTATCCTGCTGAAACAAAAGAGAATCTGTGTCGGAAACCTCGATAATGAACCGAACTCCAACCCGGTATTTGAGAAATTGTAACCTAAACCACTCGCAATAACCCAATTAAAACCAAATTGTATCTCAATCACTTGCTTTTCTTCGATTAACTTGAGAAGAGAAATAAGAGTTGTTCTGGAACCTCGGAGAATACCAACGAGATCTCGACTCTCCAAATCAGTCGAGAGACAATCCAGAAATGCGATAACCCAAACAGAAATTAGAATTTCCAAAAAAGAAATCGTAGAAATCAACCGAAGCTCCGACGAGCTTAGATGATGGCAAAATGATCAGATTCTAGGAATCTAGTGTGTTTCCGTCCAAATTCATCCCAGGAAATCAAGAAAAATATAGAGATTTATGGAGTGTCAAAATCGTGATAGATTTTAAGCCCGCAGAACCTGAAAATGACCAAAACAGCCCATTTTAACTCTCGATCGGACTCGTGTGTACAGTGTAGTGAAGCAAGAGTCGTGAATCAGTGATGTGTGGAGAATTGTTTTTCTCTTTTACAGTGAGCTCTATGTCGTTCCATCTGCTCTCTCTCAGTGATGATGGAGGAGCTCTATCTATCCAAGAGATCCGTGTCTTTTTCCGTGTAGTGGCATACCCGTATGTGTTGATGAGAAGTGTGTGTTCAAATGGTTTGTATTGTGTATGGATGAAGGTCGAGAAGAGAAAATGGATAATCAGAGTGTTGGTGTATTTTTCTGGGTCCTGTTTTTTTTTCTGTGAGGTGTAGTGTATATCCTCCCTTTTGATTTCCTTTTTTGTTGTATATATGCCTATGAAATTGTATGGTTGTGGGGTAGGGTAGGTGGGGTACTGAGGTTGGGGTAGGGTGTGATGTGTTTTATTTTGATTGGGTAGATTGTTAGGATAAGATAAAATTAGTTAGGTGATGATAGGCGAATTTACACGCCTATAGCACTATATTTTGCCCATATTTTAGCCTAGTTTTGAGAACAAATTATATATTTCATGCACTTTTAGTCCTTTTTCCTGTAAGTGAGCTAACGAACATGATTAGCAAAGTTTCAGGTATAAATGATGCAGAATTCAGCATTTTATGGATAACTTGACGCCAAAGAAAGCTTCACGAAAGGAGAAAAGCCAATCTTGGACGCCAAGGACTAAAGATGGCGCATGGAAAATCTGTTCCGGGCTAAAACAACATTTCTGAAGACTTTGAGGACTAGCAGTAATTTATTATACTTAACCTAGTACAATTGGGTTAAGTATTTCATTAGCTTATTAGGATTTGGTTAAGTATTTCATTAGCTTAGTAGGAATAGGATATGGGTATTATAAATACCCTATCTTGCTAGAGATTTTAAGACATCTTCTGACATTCAAGTCTATTCTATTCTACTTCTAAGACATTCTAGTTCTAAACAATTATTCTTCCATTAATTCTATTTTTCTTCTTCTATTCATCTATTCTTAAATTCCACAACAAGAGAAACGTTACTTTGCTAAGGGATTCACGCCTAACGCCTACCACACCATTACAAACGTGAAATCTTTATTGTGGTATAACAACAATGTCAATAGTGATTTCCTTCGCACTCATGGGTAACTAAACTTCTCTGTTGGGGTTATGGAAGCCGAATGAGATACTATCTATTGCTGTGATTTTGTGAGTTCGTGACACGTATGCTGCTTATATCATTATTCTCTTCATCTTAATCTAAATTCTTTGTGGTTGCAAACGCAAGAATACGCCAGTATAACATTTAACTTGTTTGAAAGAAAGGTTATCTGTCTGGAAAAGAGATAATGTCAAGGTAGTAGGGTCCCATCCCCTATTAAAAAGTTAGTGCCGTAACTGGATTAACCTCTTGGAGAATTCGTACCGTTAGACACGCTTTAAGCTCGAAAGAGTTAAAGTGAAATAATCCTCGAATAGGTCGAAAGACGCCTGGATTTACCATCAAATACAATTCTCTATAAGCACATGCATGTCTGAATTCCGCACACTCATAGCCAATAGAGACTTATAACTCAGAAGGTGGACATAACCCCAACTCCTCAATTCTCATTGTTTACATATTACAAAACATTCGTTCTTTTACTTTGCTATTTTCTGCTTTACTCTCTTATTTTGGTTACATTACTTTCACAATACAATTCCCCCCTTTTTACGAGGCTTGCACTAAAAGTCTAGTAATCGTTGCTTACTTGTTGACCAAGCTATTCCCTGAGGGATCGATACCCAACCCAGTTGGTTTCTATATTTGCTAACGACCGCTTTACACTCCGACGAGAGCTGTAGATTGAGCGTTATCATTAGGGGATTGTTATTTTTGTCATTTTGTGGAGGGATTATCACACGGGTGAGTGTACACGGTAGGATAAGGTAAAAATGGGTAAAACGATATCGGGGAGGGACGAAATTAGGTGTCTACAAGGATATACACTAATCACAATTTTTTCTGATCAGAAAAATAATTGTTGTAGAAAAAATTACTTTAATGGGTGTGAGGCGGATTATGTTAAATGGATTGGTTCTTTTAATGGGTCTAAGATAGTTTAAAATTAATAGTGATTTACTTTAATTAATGATGTGTACCTATAATAAAAGGCCATGTGACAAAACTGTTTTTGAAAACTCACCGTTAAAAGTAATCGCATGGATGAGCTACTTTTATAACGGCGATAGCACGAATGAGCCGAACTTTTAACTAATGGCTTAAATGGGTCATTTCTGATAGTTCAATGGCATATTTGAGTATTTTTCCTTAACTCTTTTGGCTCATTAAATTAATGACGTGGACGAATTATTGTTGACCACGTGTACAAAATAATTTTTCCCAAAACTGTCAAACTAGACTGTTAAAAATGATGGCATGAATGAGCCTTTGTTGTAACGACAATGACATGAATGAGCCAAACTTTAAACGGATGACATAGATTAGCCTTTATCAAAGTTTGATGGCATATTTGAGTTTTTTCCCAATTATAATTTATGTAGCTAACTAATGAAAAAATCTATATGTATAATATATTAAAAATGTGAAGACCGTTAGAAAAGAGATTTGAACTTTTTACCCTTCATTAAAAGACTCTTCTTTAGACAAAACTGTCTTTTTTACTGTTTTTTAATTTACTATTTAATTATTTTTTATTATATTAACAAGATTTTCTAAAATATATGGAACTCCTAAATTATATGATAGGAGAGAATTAATTAATTTTTTTCATCTTTGTTCTAAATCGCTAACACTTGCCCTGTCTTGCCGCATCATCGACCCGGATCCAAGTGAAATGTGATAGATTTATGCCATGTTGAAATGGATAGGCAATATAGGTTCGGGTAGGCAAGAATTTAAGATTGACGTTTTGGTTGAATGTTGGAATGTGCGTGTGAATGTTTCTTTCTAGTTTATCGTATTTAATTCAATTGTATAATTTGGCCGGGGAATGCCCCGAAGTATCTGTATATATTTATTCACTGGGGAATGCCCCGAGGTGTCATGTACCCGGAGGATGTTCGTGGTGAAGGCCCGAGGCGTCAGGTAGAGCATCAGTTTAGGATTAGCGTAGGTTTACTTTCAGTCTCTTTTTATTTCGGGTTGTAATAATTCGACTGGACTTTACATTTCGGATTGTTTTGTTTTGTTTGATTATTTTGCGTGCTTTGGTATGGTTTATACATTTCGTAATGCCAAAATAGTTGATACACTCTACCAAGCGACCGTGATTGAACCACGGGATCGAGGGGTGCCTAACACCTTTCCCTCGGTCAACGGAATTCCTTAGCCGGAGTCTCTGTTCGCAAAACCAGTTTAAGAGTCAAATGGTTTCGAAAAGGATTTTCTAAAGGTGACTTGGCACACCGAATTATGTCAAGTGGCGACTCTGAATAAAAAATGTAAATAATCCTTTTTGCGAAACAAATTTTCATTTCTTGTCACTTAAATAATAAAACCCTTTTGGACTTTAAACTAAAATAATCATATCTTTTTAGAGTACGTAAAAAGGGGGTGTGACAATTTTCATATTAGAAATTATTATGAAAATTTCAAATTTTACATTTAAAAGTAAAGAGAAAAATCAAATCCTGTGTTAAGGCAATGGTGAACTAGGGCAACCATGAATAATTGAAGTTCGTTGAAGAATATTATTGAGAAAAAAGTGGGAGACAATATAATATGTAATTCTTCTTTGAACAATACACGACTTATCAAATATATAACAAATTTCAGAACTAATAAACTTTACATTTAAAAGGATTCTCCATTTTAAAGGAAAATTAAATTTTTTATCCTAATATAAAAAATAGGCATTTAATTATCTGTTGAAAACTAAACTTCTTTAGGTTTAAAAATTCTTTTTTTTGTTTCATATCCGATGTCCGGTACCCACATTAGAGTTCAACTAATCCAAATTCGTTCAAGATAGGGCCCCAAATCCATTTGGGGCAGCGCTACGATTCTGATTAAGGGAGGAACAGACCCATCCACTGCATCACACCCTTTGGTAGGTTTAAAAATTCTACGCATGTTTAGTTTTTTGTAATATATATATCTTTTTTCCTATTTTTAAGGTTTTTTTTTGTTTTATTTCAAAGTTGGTTATTTGTAAAATATGGTATGTGATAAAATCAAATCAAAACATCGAATTGATCAATCTAGATATGATTTTATGGCAAAAAGGTACATTGCAAAGGCCACCAAATACGTCTAATCTAATCTAAAGGTTACCAAATGGCAAAAAGGTAGCCTTTAGAAGGGATTTAGAAGGCCACCAAATACGTCTAATCTAATCTAAAGGCTACCAAATGGCAAAAAGGTAGCCTTTTGGATTATACAACTTATAATTCAAATTTAGAAGGAATTTTTAGGTATTCTTCATAATTAAAAGTTGTGGTCCTTCATGTATGTGGTATTCTCTTCGTCCTAAATTATGTGATGATGTTTGGATTTCGAAAGTTAAAACAAATTATTTTTTAATCACAATTTATTCATTTGTCATTTTAAATTATTAATTATTCTAACCTATATTATTTTAAACGTTAGCATTCGGGTCAAAATTAAGAGTAACATTAAAGTAGGTTAAGGTGATAGGTTGGGTGTGGGTAGATTCTTCTTAATGGATCAAAACTAGAATTTTTTTTTTTAAAATGACATGGATCTCTAATAAGAGGCCACGTGGCAAAGCAGTATTTTAGAAAACTACCGTTAAAAGTAATCACATGAATGAACCGGTTTTATAACGGCGATGACATGAATGAGCCCAACTTTTAACGGATGACATAAATGAGTCATTTCTGATAGTTCAGTGGCATAGTTGAGCCTTTTCCCTTTTATTTTTGTGTTAGAAAAATTAGTAAAGTGATTTTTGTGAAAAAAGAAAAAAATGATAGTTAAGTTGGAATGAATTTTACCTAATATTCTCTTTACCAATTTGTTTGGAATTGACATGCTATTTTATAGGCAAGTTGCAACAAATTTATGCACTATTCATTTTGACTAATAAATCTATCTAGCGCTTCTCATTTGATAACCTATAAGTCTATAAACCATCCAAAAAAAAAAAAAAAAAAAACAATAAAAAGGGTAAATTAGAAAATTTATGTGGAAAAGAGTTTGCGTAAATTCATAATTTCTCATAAAATTAAATACTATTTTATGTCCATGTAAAAAAATCTCCAGCTAAATAAGACAATAATTCATCTTCCTTAACAAGTTTGAATCGTTTTTTCAATCTTAGTCAGCTCAAATTATTTCTAAATAATCTCAAATTTTAGATATGAATTCCTCCCGATGTTTTGATTATATTGATATATTATTCACTTGAAATGACCGATGTTTGTGGAAGGTCAAATTTTAAAAATTAGAGCTTCGAAGCTCTTTAAAAGCGGATTTCAATGGGCATTTAACTCAAATCTCTTCTAAATAACCCCAAATATTAGATATGAGATACTCTTTAACTTTTAATATATCATTCACTCGAAATAATTTATCCTTAAAATATGTTAAAATTTTAAAATTTGAACTTTGAAACTCAGATAGAGTCTCCGGTTATACTTCTCGTGCTAGTGCATCTAGCCAAGAAGAATTATCATGGATCTAGCCATTTGTATAATTTTCTCTTGTGGAGCGCATGTTAGACCCTTGGGCCACGATGTATAGTCCAAACGAACTCCAACTAGTTCAAATCCTTGTCAGCAAACAACATAAATCTCCAACCCTATTGGAGCTATATCTTTAACTCTTTTTAATATTAGTAAAAAATTCTGATTTAATCTACACGGATAAATCACGTCTTTTTGGTTATATCACTTATATTCTTTCGATTATATCACCTAATTTTGTACGAATACATCACATTCCACATGGATCTATCACATTCTTCCTCATACGTCACTTAATTTTACACGAATACATCACATTTTCTATTTGAGCTTTTAAGTAAAATCAAGAATTTATGTAAAAGAGTTGAGATTTTAACTAGGTATGGTAAGTTAAAGTAGTTCAAACAAATCCCTACTAGTCCAAATCCTAGTTAACTTAGGAATACTGTGATAGTCCAGATAAGCTCCAAGAAGTCCAAATCCTTGTTAATATAGGAACATATATTGGGCTAATCTCCCACTCCTTATCAGAATTGGAACATAATTGGATGCCTATTTAAATGTCCTTCAACTACTTGTCTTGCCCTAGAGCTAGAATCGCTTCTTTTTTTTTGTTTCTTTGTCCTAGAATCCTATTCTTTCAAAGCTATGGCTAATTGGGCAGAGCTTCCCAACGATCTGATTGCTCACATTGCAAAGCGTGTTAAAGCGATTGAAGATTTCATTGCTTTTCGTGCTGTTTGTACCTCTTGGCAAATTGCCGCTACCACGGACAATTTCGATGTGTTTTGGCCTCAACTTCCGTTGCTCATGCTGGGTGCCAAAGATGACGATTATCGAGAATTTTATTCTCTTTCCAAGAAGAAAGTTTCACGCATGTTTCTCCCAGAAGCTAGAGGGTCAGAGTGTTTACCATCGGAGGGATGGCTATGCACCGTGGTAAATGACACGGGAGAGATGAATCTGTTGCACCCTTTCTCTCACAAAAAAATACAGCTTCCATCCCGAAAAGCCATATTGACTTTTCATGATCTTGGTGAAAGAAGACCAAATGGAGGAAATCGTTGGTGTTGCATAGATAATGCTGTCTTGTCTGCCAATCCTTCTCTTACATCAGATTATGCACTGATGGTGCAACATGCTGGAACTGGCTCTTGTTTGGCGTTTTGGCGACCTGGAGACCTCGACTGGACTCACATTGATGTTGTTAATCACGCTGGGGTCGCAGCTCTAATTCATCATAAGGCCCAATTTTACTCCATGAGTTACTTTGGCGAAGTACGGGCTTATGAAGTTGCAGGGCCTAACATTACAAAACCAATTGTAAAGACACGTTTAATTGTTGAGATGGACGAACATAAGTTCAATGTGCCCACCGTTCACTATTACCTAGTTGAGTTATCCGGTGCACTATTACTTGTTTCCCGATTTGCCAGCAGCCATTGTAACGATCCAAATTGTGCTCTTCATAGCTTCAAATTTGAAATATTTGAACTAGACGTAGTCAAGGGTGAATTGAAGGAGAAGATTAAGACCTTGGGAGAGTCGTCAATATTTTTGGGTCGCAATTGGGCAAGTTGCATTGACTCTTGTAAGTTTATCGGGGTCAAGCCTAATCACATATATTTTACTGATGATTGGTAGGATGAATATTATAGTGATGCAGAAGGAGGACCTGGAAGAGATATGGGTGCTTATAATTTGGAAGATGGGAACATTGAGTCTTTCTATCCTGGACAGTCAACAAGTTTAATTTGCCCGTCATTTTGGGTTATGCCATCACTAAAAATCTGATTGTCTTATCACTAATAATGTACGCCTCCATGTCTCCTAGGATCATTATTTATTGGGATTGTTGTTACATTTGTCAATAAATTTACATATTGACCAAAAGTTTGCATTCATAATTAAATTGTTGTCGTCTTTAGTGAAAAGAAAAAAGAGATCAAGGAAATAATTCAATATTGATAAGAAAAAAATTCAATAACATACGGAGTATCAAATATTGATAAGACAAATTGAATTTCCTTTTCACACAATTTTCATTTACAAGTTATTTAATTATAATGAGAAAAGGCTCAAATATGACATTAAACTATCAGAAATGGCTCATTTATGCCATCAGTTAAAAGTTTGGCTCATTTATGTCATCGCCGTTACAAAATCAGCTCATCCATGCCATTACTTTTTTAACGGTGAGTTTTCAAAAACTGCTTTATCATGTGGCCTTTTATTAGAGGTCCATGTCATTAATTAAAATAAGAGAAAAGGCTCGAATATACTATTGAACTATCAGAAATCACTCATTTATGTCATCTGTTAAAAGTTCGGCTCATTCGCGTCATTCACCATTATAAAATCAGCTCATTTATGCGATTACTTGTTAACGGTGGGTTTTTAAAATCAGTTTTGTCACGTGGCCTTTTATTAGAGGTCCACGTCATTAATTAAAATAAATTTATATTAATTTCAAAATATCTGAAATTAGATAGTATTGGGATTTTTTCTCTCACCATTTATAGAATAGCGATGGAATAAATTATCCCATATAAATGGCGAAAAAATTGGGATAGCGGACTTCTTTTAAGTCATTATTTGGAAATGATTTTTCAACAATGTATGCTCCCTTAATGCGTGATGGGAGAATGGAGAAGTTCTATTGGTGGGCCTCCTTTTTCTTGCTTGTCTTAGTCGTTCATTGAATTCTTTTCTTACAACTTCGGAGTATGTATTGGAGTCACTGAATTATAACTAATTAGTTACTGTAGGATAAAAAAAAATAAAAAATTACTGTAGGATAGAATTTTGGGGGCTTCTGTTAAGCGTAACATTTATAATGATTTAGAATCTACAAGAAATAGTCAAATGATATACACTAATCACAATTTTTTCTGATCAGAAAAATAATTGTGGTAGAAAAAATACTTTAATGGGTGTGAGTCGGATTATGTTAAATGGATTGGTTCTTTTAATGGGTATAAGATAGTTTGAAATTAATAGTGATTTACTTTAATCAATGATGTGTACCTATAATAAAAGGCCATGTGACAAAACAGTTTTTGAAAACTCACCGTTAAAAGTAATCGCATGGATGAGCTGCTTTTATAACGACGATAGCACGAATGAACGAACTTTTAACTAATCGCTTAAATGGATCATTTCTGATAGTTCAATGGCATATTTGAGTATTTTTCCTTAACTCTTTTGGCTCATTTAATTAATGACGTGGACGAATTATTGTTGACCACGTGTACAAAATAATTTTGCCCAAAACTGTCAAACTAGACTGTTAAAAATGATGGCATGAATGAGCCTTTGTTGTAACGACAATGACATGAATGAGCCAAACTTTAAACAGATGACATAGATTAGCCTTTTATCAAAGTTCGATGGCATATTTGAGCTTTTTCCCAATTATAATTTATGTAGCTAACTAATGAAAAAATCTATATGTATAATATATTAAAAATGTGAAGATCGTTAGAAAAGAGATTTGAACTTTTTTTCCTTCATTAAAAGACTCTTCTTTAGACAAAACTGTCTTTTTCACTGTTTTTTAATTTACTATTTAATTATTTTTTATTATATTAACTAGATTTTCTAAAATATATGGAAATCCTAAATTATATGATAGGAGAGAATTAATTAATTTTTTTCATCTTTGTTCTAAATCGCTAACACTTGCCCTGTCTTGCCGCATCATCGACCCGGATCCATATTGAGGGAAGTGAGTTCTGACTCGAACAATGGGCTTCCATTTTACCATGCCTCTGAGGTGCACCCTTTTCCCAAATCTGAATGTTTCCACGAATCCAACTGTAACGCCCCGCATTTCGGGCTAGAATAAAATATATGACTCTGATGCGTTGATAATCCCCGAGCCTTAAATCCTATGCCAATTTGGCATGTTAATCAAGTTTGTAGTATGTGAATCCATTTGAGCATCAATTTAGACCATAGAAGTCCTTCAACTCAAGGACGAGTTAAAACTATTTCGATCGATTAAGTTTTAGTGGACGTTGTAATTTGTGTCAAATTCTATTGACCATAACTCATTGTATATGATGAAATGGGTGGCCTACTATATACCAAATTGTAGATAATTGAATAAGCTTTCCAACGATACCAAATTAGCCTAAAACGGACACCCGGTGAAGAAGTTATGGCCTTTCAAAGTTGAATGTGTCGCCTATGCACATATAGGCGATGCATAGGGCGGCGCCTATGCAAATATAGGCGATGCATAGGGCGGCGCCTATGTAAATTTAGGCAATGCAAAGGGAGGCACATAGTTATGGTTTCAGGTGACGAAATTACTCCGTTTTGAGTTACTTTAAGTGCAAGTTAGTCCTTACAAAACCCAAAATCGTCCTCACCCACTCCTAAACGGATTTGGGCCTATTAACAACATTGAAGCCTCCTATAAAATCCCAAAAATCTAATCCTTCAAGAACTTAAGAGAAGGAGCAACTAGGGTTTGAGAAAATAAGCTTGAAGGACCGATCATTCCGAAACTTCTTCGTGAAACAAATTACAGATTCGGAATCCTCTCGACGTAGGCTTCGATAGACACCAAAAATTCGTGGAGAATAAGGTACGCGGGGTTTTCCTAAAATCTCATGGGCATAGAAATTTTGTTTTAAGAATTGGGTTTTCGAATTCATGTACATACTCATGTTTCAGAAGCTATAATGATATTGTTTTGGCCTTTTGGCTTTCCCCCAAAGTGATTTGAAAGTTATATGTATATATATATATATGCGTTTGTCCTGAAATATGAATTTAGAGCATGATTTTCATGAAACCTCTCTCTTAATGTAATTTTTTCCATGTTTCACGTAATATACAATGTTTTGAACACGAAAGAGAGGGTTGTGAATGTTGAATATGCATGTAATGAAAGAATGCATGGTTTTGCCAAAAATTCACATGACCACCATATGTTTGATGAAAGTTTTGCATGGATTTGACTTGAGTTTCGGAACATGACATCTTAAATGCAAATTACATGTTTTGGTGGTCTAAACTATGTTTTGAATGAAAGCTCTTGCTTAATACATTATGGCTCAGAAATAGGACTTGCAAGTCTTGGTATGACGATACCAACTCAGACAAATGCCATAACAGACACAGACTAGTTCAGAAATTAGATTTTTATCAGACTCTCATGATTTAGAAATTTCAGAATGATACATGTTCAGAAAAGGCTAAAATAGGGCATAAAGAGAGCTTAGGTGGTTCCCTGAAGAAGGCGGGAGTTTCAGAAAACTCTTTGCCTAAAACCGTGGTTTGCCGACCCAGGTATATTATTATGCGCTGACTTAAATGTCCTGTGGCGTATCAGACTCAGACACTCCAACCCTTGTGGCACACTTGGGTTGGGGGCTTTTCCGCCGAGTCAATGGCGGATTCCATACAGCCCGTGGAATATCAGACTTGTAGGGGAATACCACCTAACTCAAAAGTAAAACACAGATCATGATTTGAAATGAACAGACAGGTTGCATGTTTTCAGAAAGTGCCCATGTATTTTTCAGAAACAGTTTTATAGGGGATGTCTTGATGAAAAATTTCTTTCACTTATATATATATATATATATATATATATATATATATATATATGTATGTTCCATTATACTATATTTTGGATTGCTTCGCGTGCCAGTACTTTTGTGCTGACCCCCCTCTCCTTCCAGGTCCTGAGGCACAGTCTAGGGGTCCAGCTACTCAGTAGACATTCTTGGGTTTGCAGACTTGATCTCACAGTGGTGAGCCTTCTATTATTTGGAAGGCCTAATTATGTCAGACACTATCTTATTTATTATGTTTTTGGTTTACTGGGGGCCTTGTCCCAGGTTCTTTTCAGACAAATGTTTATGTTCCTAGTAGAGATTTCGCAGACTGATGTCAGATAGTATTATTCAGAAATATTGTAGGACTTGACCATGTTTTCCATACTCAGTTTCAATTCCGCATTTTATTATGATTATGAATGTTGTGCATGATAACCAGATAGAGAATGGGTGTTTCGGGCCTTCATGGTTCGGGATGCTCGTCACGGCTAGGGCCTAGGCTCGGGTCGTGAAACCAACAGCCTATCAACTTAAACACGGGATTAAATCCCTAAAGAGCCAAAATATCATTATATTCTTCAAATTTTCTCAAGAACTCTCCCTAGGATTTCAACATTAAAACCCAAGCAACTCAAGATTCAACCGCGGGTTCGTGAAACAAATTTCAGATTTTGAATCCCCTCGACGTAGGTTTCGATAGACACCCAAAATTCGTGGAGAACAAGGCACGCGGGGTTTTTCCTAAATTCTCATGGGCATAGAAAAATCATGTTTTAGAATGGGGTTTTAAATTATGTATATATATTTATGTATAAGATGTTTTAACATCATTGTTTTGGTCTTTTGACCATCTCCAAAGCGATTTGACAGTTTATATACATATATGAATGAATGTGTTTCAATTTTGAATAGATGAACTTGCTAAAGACATTTGACCACCAGGTGTTTGATGAAATTTCTACATGAATTGAACTTTAAGTTTCGGAATATGAAATCCTTTACATCAGTTACATGTTTTGGTGGTCTAAACTATGTTTTGAATGAAAGCTCTTGCTTAATACATTATGGCTCAGAAAAGTCATGACTTGCAAGTCTTGGTATGACGATACCAATTCAGACTAATGCCATATCAGACTCAGACTAACAAACATTTCAGACTTTCATGATTTTAGACATTCAGAATGTTGCATGTACAGAAAAGGTTAAAAATGAGCATACAGAGATGTTAGGTGGTTCCCCGAAGAGGGCTTGAGTTCAAGCGAATCATTGCCTAAAACCGTGGTTTGCCGACCCGGGTATACTATTATGCGCTGACTTAAATGTCCTGTGGCGTATCAGATCAGACACTCCAACCCTTGCGGCACACTTGGGTTGGGGGCTTCCCCGCCGAGTCAATGGCGGATTCCATACAGCCCGTGGAATATCAGACTTGTAGGGGAATACCACCTAACTCAGAAGTAAAACACAGATCATGATATGAAATGAACAGACAGGTTACATGTTTTCAGAAAGTGCCCATTATTTTTCAGAAACAGTTTTATACATGATGTCTTGATGAAAAATTGCTTTCACTTAATATGTATATATATATATATATGTATGTTCCATTATACTATTTTTGGATTGCTTCGCGTGCCAGTACTTTTGTGCTGACCCCCCCTCCTTCCAGGTTCTGAGGCACAGTCTAGGGGTCCAGCTACTCAGTAGACATTCTCGGATTTGCAGACTTGATCTCACAGTGGTGAGCCTTCTATTATTTGGAAGGCCTAATTATGTCAGACATTATCTTATTTATTATGTTTTTGGTTTACTGGGGGCCTTGTCCCAGTTTCTTTTCAGACAGATGTTTATGTTCTTAGTAGAGATTTTGCAGACTGATGTCAGATAGTATTATTCAGAAATGTTGCAGAACTTGACCATGTTTTCCGTACTCAGTTTCAATTCCGCATTTTATTATGATTACGAATGTTGTGCATGATAAACAGATAGAGAATGGGTGTTTTGGGCCTTCATGGTTCGGGATGCTCGTCACGGCTAGGGCCTAGGCTCAGGTCGTGACAAACTTGGTATCAGAGCACGGTTCATGGTCCCAGGGTGTCTGCGAAATCGCGTTGAGTAGAGTTCTGTTTATGAGTGTGTAGCGCGCCACACTTATAAACAGGAGGCTACTAGGCATTTAGGAATATTTCCCTTCTTTGTGATTTGGTTCGTGCTTCAAAGTCTAAACTGTCCCCTAATCAATGATCTCTTGTATTTCAGAAACACGACTATGCCTCCCCGTCGCAACATCGATCAGAGTGCTCAGGCAGATGAGGTCCGTCCCACCCATGGGATGCGGACCCATAATAGAGCTTCCACGCCAGAACCTGTCCCTACTCCGGGAGTCCCTCCAGTTCCAACCAGTCCACCTCAGGCTCCGCAGACTAATGTCAACCGTCCACCAACTTCTCAGAGAGATATCTCAAATGCAGAGTTCAGACGGTCTATCCATATGCTGACACAGCTGGTAGCTAACCAGGTTCAACGATCAGAAGATGTTGGGTCTGCATCTATTACGTCTGAGGCTACTAGAGTCGGGCATTTCATGAAGATGAATCCACCTAAGTTCACTGGTATAAAGGTGGAGGAAGATCCACAGGAGTTCGTGGATGAAATGGAGAAGATCTGTAAGGTAATGCATGTAGATGATATTGAAGGAGTGGAATTTGCAACTTGTCAGCTTAAGAATGTTGCAAATCAGTGGTATGCAAACTGGGAAGATGCAAAAGGTGAGAGTGCGGAGCCTACAGTTTGGGGTGAGTTTGTAGAAGCTTTCCTTGACAAATTCTTTCCTCTGGAGTTGAGGGAGGCCAAAGTAGAAGAGTTCATGAATCTGAAGTAGGGCAGTATGAGTGTACAGGAGTACACTTTGAAGTTTAATCAACTAGCCCGCTATGCACCAGAATCGACTAGCAATATGAGAGCCCGGATGAGAAAATTTACATCCGGCCTTGCTGATAATCTGGTACTTGAGTGCCAGGGGGCAATGTTGAATAGGGAGTTAGACTTTGCTAGACTGACAGTCCACATGCAGCAGGTGGAAGAGAAGAAGAGAAAGATCGCTGAATCTAGAGAGAAGGACAGACAGGCCAAGAGAGTCAAATCTGCGGACCAGCACCAGATTCAGCCGCAGAGTGGTAACTGGGGAAATAGGTGGTCGAAGAAGAAGAGGTTTTGGAATAATACACAGTCAGCAGCCAGCGCCCCAGTGCCCAGACCCCCTGCAGATAGACAGACTCAGAGCTTTCAGACTCCTCATGGATCTAGAGCACCAGATACTCAGTCGCAGGGTAGTGTGGCTCAGCAGCATCGCACTTACCCGCGATGTGAAAATTGTGGTAGGAATCATCCGGGGAAATGTCAGTTGGGCACACTTGTATGTTATTCATGTGGTCAGTCAGGCCATTTTCAGAAGGCCTGTCCATCTTCTAGGAGGAGTGCTGGTGGTGCGAAGTTTCAGGGAAATTCCACAGCGCTACCACCGTCTCAGAAGGGCGCCACATCAGTTGTCGGGAACAGTCACAACCGGTTATATGCCTTGACCAACCGCCAGGAGGCGGAAGCTTCCCCAGATGTTGTTACCGGTACGTTACAAATCTTTTCCCGTGATGTCTGTGTGTTACTTGATCCCGGATCTACCTTATCCTATGTGACCCCTTATGTGGCTGTTGGTTTCGGGTTTGAGCCCAGTGTGATTTCTGAACCCTTTTCTGTTTCTACCCCGATGGGGGATTCTGTTGTTGCTAGAAGGGTATATAGGGGTTGTGTGGTTACTGTTGGTAGTCGGGATATGGTGGCAGACCTTATAGAGTTAGACATGGTTGCATTTGATGCTATCTTAGGGATGGATTAGCTCCATTCATGCTATGCCATATTAGATTGTAGGACCTGTAGAGTTACCTTTTCTTTCCCGAATGAACCAATGATAGAATAGGAGGGACATTCTTCAGCACCCAAAGGGCACTTTATATCTTATCTCAGAGCCCGAAAACTCATTTCTAAGGGTTGCTTGTATCACCTTATTCGAGTCAAGGACTCTAAAGTTGAAAATCCTCCTCTTCAGTCTGTCCCTGTGGTGAATGAATTTCCATAAGCCTTTCCCGAAGATCTCCCAGGGATACCCCCTGATAGGGAGATAGAGTTTGGTATTGATGTGTTGCCAGATACCCGTCCCATTTCTATTCCGCCATATAGAATGGCTCCCGCAGAGCTAAAAGAGTTGAAAGAGCAGCTAGCAGACCTCCTAGATAAGGGATTGATACGCCCCAGTGTATCTCCTTGGGGTTCACCTGTACTTTTCGTGCGTAAGAAAGACGGTTCCCTTCGTATGTGCATAGATTACCGTCAGTTGAATAAGGTCACAATTAAAAACAAATATCCTCTTCCTAGGATTGATGATCTTTTTGACCAGCTTCAGGGTGCTAGATGTTTTTCAAAAATAGACCTTCGTTCGGGCTATTGATGATAGGCAAATTTACACGCCTATAGCACTATATTTTGCCCATATTTTAGCCTAGTTTTGAGAACAAATTATATATTTCATGCACTTTTAGTCCTTTTTCCTGTAAGTGAGATAACAAACATGATTAGCAAAGTTTCAGGTATAAATGATGCAGAATTCAGCATTTTATGGATAACTTGACGCCAAAGAAAGCTTCACGAAAGGAGAAAAGCCAATCTTGGACGCCAAGGACTAAAGATGGCGCATGGAAAATCTGTCCCGGGCTAAAACAGCATTTCTGAAGACTTTGGGGACTAGCAGTAATTTATTATACTTAACCTAGTACAATTAGGTTAAGTATTTCATTAGCTTATTAGGATTAGGATAATGATACATTAACCTAGTACAATTGGGTTAAGTATTTCATTAGCTTAGTAGAATTTGGTTAAGTATTTCATTAGCTTAGTAGGAATAGGATATGGGTATTATAAATACCCTATCTTGCTAGAGATTTTAAGACATCTTCTTACATTCAATTCTATTCTATTCTACTTCTAAGACATTCTAGTTCTAAACAATTATTCTTCCATTAATTCTATTTTTCTTCTTCTATTCATCTATTCTTAAATTCCACAACAAGAGAAACGTTACTTTGCTAAGGGATTCACGCCTAACGCCTACCACACCATTACAAACGTGAAATCTTTATTGTGGTATAACAACAATGTCAATTGTGATTTCCTTCGCACTCATGGGTAACTAAACTTCTCTGTTGGGGTTATGGAAGCCGAATGAGATACTATCTATTGCTGTGAGTTTGTGAGTTCGTGACACGTATGCTGCTTATATCATTATTCTCTTCATCTTAATCTAAATTCTTTGTGGTTGCAAACGCAAGAATACGCCAGTATAACATTTAACTTGTTCGAAAGAAAGGTTATCTGTCTGGAAAAGAGATAATGTCAAGGTAATAGGGTCCCATCCCCTATTAAAAAGTTAGTGTCGTAACTGGATTAACCTCTTGGAGAATTCGTACCGTTAGACACGCTTTAAGCTTGAAAGAGTTAAAGTGAAATAATCCTCGAATAGGTCGAAAGATGCCTGGATTTACCATCGAATACAATTCTCTATAAGCATATGCATGTCCGAATTCAACACACTCATAGTCAATAGAGACGTATAACTCAGAAGGTGGACATAACCCCAACTCTTCAATTCTCATTGTTTCACAACCTACTAAACATTCTTTCTTTTTACTTTTCTATTTTCAGTTTTTGCTTTAATATTTTGGTTTCACATTACAAACCCCCCTTCTTACGAGACTTGCACTAAAAGTCTAGTAATCGTTTCTTACTTGTTGACCAAGCTCTTCCCTGAGGGATCGATACCCAACCCAGTTGGGTTCTATATTTGCTAACGACCGCTTTACACTCCTACGAGAGCTGTAGATTGAGCGTTATCAAAAATTGGCGCCGTTACCGGGGTATACAAGTGTCAATCAAGTGCGTGATAATTACTAGACCCTTTGGTCAAAGATTCTCGTACTTTTACTTTTAGTTTTTGTTTTTGTTTTCTTCAGGTTTTTATTCAGTGCATGCCCCATACCCGAAGTTCTGGTCAACCATTATTACCTATCAATCCTGAACCACAACGTATTGGCAGAATGGAGGCACAACACGGAATTGAAAGGATGACTGCTCAACAGAAACAGGCGAGACTAGCTGCGCTAGCTTCCGCTCAAGTGCATCAACAGAATATTGATAACCCTAGGCGAGCAACAAATTCTGACGATGAGAATCTAGGTGATGACGAGTTACTAAACCCTAGGCATGCCGATGAGATCGCAACACCTGTCAACAGAATAGATCGTCAAGCTAGGTTTAGGCCTGATCGTCGAGCTATGCAACCAGCTTTTGACGATGATGATGATGATCTTGATGGAGCCGAAGCCACAGGAGCCATTATTCCTCCACCATTGGCACCCGGAGCCAAGTTCAACATCACAAGAATCATGATTCAGTTATTGCAACTCAAGGGATTATTTGGTGGACTAGCAGGCGATGATCCGAATATGCATCTCATCAACTTTATTTCTATATGCAAGTCGTTTGACAATCCTGGCGTTGGTCAAAATGCAATTCGATTACGTCTATTTCCATTGTCTTTGTCTGGGGAGGCAACTCTATGGTTGAATGGGCTAACTCCTGATTCTATTACAAATTGGAGGCAATTGAGAGACGCTTTCCTAGAAAGATTCTTTCCGCCATCCAAAAGAGCACAATTGAGAGATGAAATCAGCAACTTTCGTCAGCTTCCAACTGAAGCCCTTCATGAAACATGGGAGAGGTTCAAGACAAAGCTAGCGAGGTGCCCAAACCATCATATGACTAATGTTCACCTAATGGAGATACTATACAGAGCCTTGAATTCAATAACTAAACCAGTGGTGGATAATGCGGCCGGAGGATCATTTATGGACCTCACCTTTGGTCAAGCAAGCAATATGCTAGATGTATGATGAAGCAAAGTAGAGCTTGGCATACCAGGGATTCTGAGGTAGCAAGCTCCACTTTATCTATTGGCATGACCGCAGACCAAAGGAGAAGAGAAGAAGAACGTGATCAAGATATGGCGCACATGAAAACACAAATGGATCTTCTTACAAAGCATTTATTATTAGGGAAGACCAAAAAAATCAAAGCTATTGCGTCAAAAGGAAGAGACGAATCTGATTCAGAAGAAGAGGCCAAGTACTTGAATAATCAGGGGGGTTTTCGAGGGAATACCCAAGGAAACCAAGGTCGGAACTATTATGATAAATCTCGAAACAAGGACCAATGTAGTTGGAAGAACAAGAATGAAAAGAGTGGCTTGTACGTCCCCCCTGGAAGACGTGACACCACCACATCTAATTCTGGAAGTATGGAAGACATGATGGCTAAACTATTGAAAGGAGTGGAAGCAACAAGCGCGGGAGTAACGGAGGTAATTAATGATTTGTCCTCTATGAAACAATTGGTTGATTCCCATTCCACTTCAATCAAGCAAATAGAGCAGCAATTGAGCCAACTTTCTACAGCACTCAATCAAAGAAAGGCTGGCACTTTACCTAGCGACACTGTGCAAAACCCAAGGAATGATGGATCATGCATGGCCATCACAACCCGAAGTGGTAAGGTGCTGGAAACTTCAGAAAAAGGCAAGCAAGTGGTTGACGAAGAAGTAGAAATTGATGAAAAGGCGAAAGGGGAGGTTCCGCAGCATCTGAGCCCGGCGTCCTTAACGTCACCCTTCACGATTTGCAACCTGAAAAAGCTGAAAAATGAAAGCAAGAGGAGAAGAAATCCGTGGAGAGAACAATTCCATACCCACCACCACCTTTTCCTCAAAGATTGAAGAAGGTGGCGGATGATACGAAGTTCAAAAAATTCATGACCATGTTAAAGCAGTTGACCATTAATGTTCCATTAGTGGAGGCACTTGAACAAATGCATGGGTATGCGAAATTTATGAAGGATCTTTTGACAAAGAAGCGGGCAGCAAGCTATGAGTTAAAAGATGATGTTCATCACTGCAGCGCAATCGCTACCCGATCAATAGTTCAGAAGAAGGCAGACCCCGGTGCTTTCACTATTCCTTGCACAGTTGGATCTTTGAATATTTCCAAAGTATTATGTGATTTAGGAGCCAGCATCAATTTGATGCCATTATCTATCTATAAAAAGTTGGGGTTGGGTGATCCTACTCCAACCAATATGAGGCTCGTAATGGCGGATAGGTCGATAAAACGACCTGTTGGTATTCTATGTGATGTCTTGGTAAAGGTTTCTTCATTCATCTTTCCGGCAGACTTTGTTATTTTGGATTGTGAGGCAGATTCAGAAGTTCCCATAATCTTGGGGCTCCCTTTCCTTGCTACAGGAAGTGTGCTCATTGATTTGAGAGCTAATGAGCTTTCATTCCGAATAAATGATGAAGTAGTTCGCTTTGATGTGTGCAAATCGATGAAGCAACCCAAAGATCTGAGTGTATTTTCGGTGGATGATGTTTTCTTTGATGATAAGAAAGAATTACTTGAAGAAGAGGAAATTATTGATGACCCCTTAGCGGTTGTGCTCATGAATGGAGAGAGTAAGGATGCTGAAAATTGCGAAGAAGCTATTTGTGCTCTATCAGGATTAGGGACATATCGCCATGCTCCCAAGAAGTTCTACCTTGATCTTAAAAATCGACCCACACCACCAGCTAAGCCATCTATTGAAGAACCACCCACGTTAGAATTGAAGGAGCTGCCAAGCCATTTAAAGTATGCATTCTTAGGAAGCGGAAACACACTTCCAGTCATTGTGGCAGCAGATTTAGGTGAGCAACAAGTTGCAGCTCTCATTGCTATTCTAAGGAAGTATATTAGAGCCATTGGATGGACCATTGCGGATATTATTGGTATCCCACTTGGGGTTTGTACTCACAAGATTCAGCTTGAAGATAATTGCACCCCCACCATTGAGCATCAAAGACGTCTAAACCCACCTATGCAAGAAGTAGTGAAGAAAGAAATTATCAAGTGGTTAGACACAGGAGTTGTATATCCAATCTCTGATAGTACATGGGTAAGCCCGGTACAATGTGTTCCAAAGAAAAGAGGCATGGCGATAGTCGCAAATATGAAGAATGAGCTTATTCCACTCAGACCCGTCACTGGATGGAGAGTATGCATGGACTACCGAAAGCTAAATTCTTGGACACTCAAAGATCACTTTCCAATGCCATTCATGGACCAAATGCTAGATCGATTAGCGGGGAAAGGATGGTTTTGTTTCTTAGATGGTTATTCAGTCTATAATCAGATTTTTATTGCCCCCGAAGACCAAGAGAAGACAACGTTCACATGTCCATATGGCACGTTTGCCTTCAAACGTATGCCATTCGGGCTATGTAACGCACCAGCCACCTTTCAACGTTGTATGATGTCTATTTTTTCTGATATGGTTGAAGACACTTTGGAGGTATTTATGGACGACTTTTCAGTTGTTGGTGAGTCTTTTGAAGCATGCTTGGCAAACCTAAGCATGGCGTTGCAAAGATGTGTAGAATTCAACTTAGTTCTGAATTGGGAAAAGTGCCACTTCATGGTAAAAGAAGGTATCATTCTTGGGCACAAGATATCTCAGAGAGGAATTGAGGTTGATCGAGCCAAGATAGAGGTTATTGAGAAGCTACCGCCTCCAATTTCGGTGAAGGGAGTTTGTAGTTTTCTCGGCCATGCAGGTTTCTATCGACGATTCATCAAAGACTTCTCCAAAATTGTCAGTCCATTGTGCAAACTCTTGGAGAAAGATGCAAAGTTTAAATTCAATGAAGATTGCTTGAAGGCATTCGAATGCCTCAAAGGAAAACTAATTGAAGCCCCTATCATGGTAGCACCAGATTGGTCTCTTCCGTTCGAAGTCATGTGTGATGCTAGTGGTGTGGCCGTTGGTGCTGTACTTGGCCAGAGAAAGGAGAAGCTATTTCATCCTATCTACTATGCGAGTAAGGTCCTAAACGAAGCCCAAAAGAACTACACTGTGACAGAACAAGAGCTCCTAGAGGTTGTGTATGCGTTAGAGAAGTTTCGTGCTTATTTATTGGGTACCAAAGTGATCGTTCATACAGACCATGCAGCTCTAAGGTATATAATGACAAAGAAGGATGCAAAACCAAGACTTATCCGATGGGTGTTGCTGCTGCAAGAGTTTGATTTCGAAGTTAAAGATAGAAGAGGTTGCGAGAACCAAGTGGCTGATCATTTATCTAGACTCGAGAATGAGCATGTGGCGCAGCCTGAAATCGAGATTGATGATGCATTCCCCGAAGAGGAGATCTTAGCGACGATAGTGGAAAAGTTACCATGGTATGCCGACTTTGCAAATTTTATGGTGAGTAATGTGATACCTGCAAACTTATCTTACCATCAAAAGAGGAAGTTTATGCATGATGTACAACACTACTTTTGGGATGAGCCATATTTGTTTCGACGATGCGCGGATGGTATTATCCGACGATGCATATCCCATGTAGAGACACCTAATATTTTGGAAGCATGCCACACTTCCCAAGTTGGAGGATTTCACGCAAGTAATCGGACAGCAAGAAAGGTATTGCAAAGTGGATATTATTGGCCTTCGATATTTAGAGATGCCTACGACTATGTTAGAAGGTGCGACCAATGCCAGCGATAAGGCGCTATTTTGAAACACCATGAGATGCCCATGTCGAAAATCCTTGAGGTAGAGCTATTTGATGTATGGGGTATTGATTTCATGGGTCCATTCGTCAACTCGTTTGGAATGAAGTATATCCTAGTTGCTGTAGATTATGTTTCGAAATGGGTTGAAGCTGTAGCGTTGGCCGACAACGAGGGAAAGCGTGTTGTAGCGTTCTTGAAGAAGAATATCTTCTCTCGCTTTGGAGTACCACGTACTATTATAAGCGATGGAGGGTCTCACTTTTGCAACAAGCTATTCAAATCCGTGTTGGCCAAATATGGTGTCAAGCAACATAAGGTAGCCACGCCTTATCACCCACAAACTAGTGGACAGGTAGAAGTTTCCAATCGCGAGATCAAGCAAATCCTTGCGAAGACGGTGAATACTAATAGGAAAGATTGGTCACGGAAGCTGGACGATGCACTATGGGCGTACAGGACTGCATTCAAAACACCCATTGGCATGTCCCCTTATCAACTAGTTTATGGGAAGGCTTGTCACTTACCCATCGAGCTTGAGCACAAGGCATTGTGGGCGCTGAAGCGATTGAATTTGAATTGGGATGATGCGATGAAGCTGAGGTTGGAGCAATTGAACGAGATGGATGAATTCCGTCTCCATGCTTATGAAAGATCAGACCTATACAAGGAGCGGATGAAAAAGTATCATGATCAGCGAATTGTTCGACGAAACTTTCAAAAGGATGATATGGTACTTCTCTTCAACTCCAGATTGAAGCTATTCCCAGGTAAGTTAAAATCCAAGTGGTCTGGTCCATACAAAGTTATCCAAGTCTACTCGTCGGGAGTAGTTGAGTTGGAAGACAATAATGGTGTTGTCTTCAAAGTGAATGGCCAACATGTTAAACCTTATATCGGTCCTCTTGACTCGACTAACTATATGGCCATCACTTATCTCGACGAAGTCTAAGTACTCGAGGTAACTATGTTTTGCCACGACAATAAATAAGGTGCTAGATGGGAGGCAACCCATCGTTCATCGTTTATCATTTATCGTTTTTCAATTTTTTGTCTTTCTTTCATTCTAGTACGTGTTCTGTTTTTGATAAATAAAAATCCAAAAATAAGAGTCGTGCCACGACCAAAACTAAGGCGCTTGGTGGGAGGCAACCCATCGTACTAATCTTTTTTATTGGTTTTGAGCAAATGTAGGTGCAAGAGGTATTCAACGAGGAGATCGGTTTCAAATTTTGATTTGGACGTATTGCATGGTAAAGGTGGTAAGTTAGGCATGAAGATGCAATAGTCTATGGATTGAGCATTGATCATGAAAATATAGGCATCGATCAAGGCTAGGCCTAGGTAAAACTAGGCCACGAACAAGGCAAGGCCTATACTATGGCCCAAGGTCTCGGAATCTAGTGTGCCATAGCAAAGGCGCCGCCCATGCTCAAGTATGCCATAGCATAGGCACCGCCTATGCTAAAGCATGTTGTCTCTGAATCTCATATGCTAAGTGAAAGGCGCCACCTATGCCTAGGAATTACATGGCATAGGCGCCGCCTATGCTAGACAATGCTTTGCAAAAGGCGCCGCCTATGCCAAGCATAGGCAAAGCTAAAGGCGCCGCCTATGGTCACTTTATGTCTCTAAATCCAATTTTAAATGGGTCAAAACCCGAACCAATCTTTTTCTATAAATAGGAGACTTAGTCTTGAGGCACAAACACATTGAAAACCTAACATAGGCGCCGCACATAGCATCCAAATCTTCTCAAAACTTTTCTTTTTGCTCTTCCACTTCACAAGAACATATCCAAAGGCTTTAATCACGTAAGTACTCTTGTGTTCTTCATCTATTTTTCATAAGTACTACGTTACTATGTCTATTATGAATTGCTAAATCTTGAAGAAGTATTGGTGATGTGAATGTGTTTGAATTGTTGATACACAACCAAGTGAGTGAACATATACGTTAGGATGATCTTAACTTGTTTCCGACTTCAATTCGATTTTGATGCATTGTCATACTACTTGCGGAATTGCTATAGTCATGAACATTGCATACTCTTGTCACTTGAATACTTACATGTTGGGATGTCTCGTTCATCGGAATAAGACTTATAGTTGCCTACCGACATAGGAGATTGTGATTATTGATAGAAACTATACCATGATGTAATCCCTATGAAGAAGTCTTGATACACCTAACATGAAAGTATTGCAAAGATTGCAAGAAGTGTTACATCTCTGAATTTCTTGTTGGAATATATCTCGTAAAACGTATGTCGATGAAGCCTAAGTAATCGACCACTTTCACCTCACTAATTTGTGCCAACAAACTAAGTGTGGGGTGGTACCCCTACTGCTTGTGTATAGATTGTATCCATTGAGCTGATGCTAACATGAACATTGTTCTAAGTCTCAGGTACAATGGCACCCAAAGCAATACAAGGCAAAGATAAGGCTACCACTTCCCAAAAGAGCAAGAAAAGAGGTCGCAAGGAGCAAGGAGAATCATCCTCAATGCAATTACCACGCCGCATGTTTGGAATAAAATGGGTTCTTGAGGAGGAAGCGAAGGAATGGTATAGTAACAACAAAGAAAGAAAATATGTTCATGTGGACCTGATCAACAAGGAAAGCCTAGCGAAGAAGGAGCCGCGCATGTTGGCAAAGATCATGACATTACATTTGGATTTCATCTTCCGAGACATGGGCGAATGCAATCTTGATTTGACAAGGGAATTTTATGCCAATTGGTCGCCGAAAACCACAGGCAGTGAAGTCAAGATTTGGGGCCAAGTTTTGCAACTCAATGCGGATTTCATCAACTCCTTTCTTGGCTTGCCTTCAGTCGATCCAACACCATTCAAAGAGCTGTACAGTAGACCTCCATATAGAGCAATTCGACACACACTTTGTGGAAGTAGATCCATGGCAAGGTGGAGCAGACATAAAGATACCGGGCGACACAACACCTTCCCCTATGCTCCTTTGAATAGGGAAGCAAGGTTATGGTTGCGTATGGTCAACTCTTGCCTCATACCAGGGACCCAGTACACCAAGATAATAAGAGATAGAGTGTGTTTGGTCTACGCATTGATGATGAATGTCCCTATCAACATTGGGGCAATCATTCGGTCTACAATGCGGAAGGCCAGGCTACACAAGCGGTCCCACTTCACTTTTGGCAATCTGTTGACTGCAATCTTGCAGAAGGAGGACATCGAGGAGGAACTAGCTGATCACAAACTCCCACATAATCCGAAGAAGGTTGACCTCACAAAGGTCAAAGATGCTGAAACAACACATGGCGTCAACCTTACTACGGAGGAGAGACATGCTCGAGATGAGAGTTTTTTTTGCCACCTTTTATGGCATGACACGGTTTACAATGATGAGCTGAGGTCGTGTTCCAACTGCTGCAGAGCTCCAACAGCTGGATCATGACTATCCAATGAATATGCATGCAAGGGAGATGTGTGGAGTAGGTACATACTTTGAGGAACCTCTTGATGATGATGTGCCGACCGATGATGATCGACAAATGCCAGACTCCGACGTGGAGGAGAATTCTAATGACGACGACTCCTATGATGATTCCGACGATGGGGGTATGACCCCCGACATTGAGGAGGAGTCCGACTGACCAGGTTCTTCGTATTTCTTTTCCACTGAGGGCAGTGTCCCATTTAAGTGTGGGTGGTGGTATTGCATGCTATACTTCTCTATTCGCATCTATGTTGGTTTGCTTTGTTTTATTTCGTTTTTTTTAGTTAAGTTTTTAGTAGTTTTTTTAGCAGTAAAATTGTTTTTTTTTAGCTTCGCATGAAATTATTCTAACAGGCAGCATGAGATTATAACAAGAGTATGTGCTACAATTATGACTATTGAGACATTTAGGCTCTAATTGTGACTCACTATGTGATATTGTGTGGTTCAATTCCTTCATCTGTTGGGGCAAGAGTCTATACTACTCCCAATAAAGTCGACCATGTGCCTTGTGTGTGTGAGATTAATAGTATATTCTATGTTTGTGGCTGATGTTAGAACTTGCCTGGTATGTATGCAAAGCGAAAATAAAGAGTGTAAGTTTAGGAGATGATTTAGGAATTTCTTTGGCAACCTATACTTGTTTACCTTCGTTTTACCTACCCATGGACATCATCCTAGTTAACCCCTTTTGAGCCTTTAGTCTATTTTCTTTGACAAACCTCATATGTAAGCCTAATCCATTTTTTTCAAGACCATAATTTGATCCAAATTCCTAAGTGCTTTAAAGTGAAAAGTCATGTGACAAAATAAGAGGAAATTGGGTGAATATGATGCTTTAGAATGTATTGGTGCTTGAATTCATTATGAAAAAGAAGTGCTATCATAAGAGGGATGTTATGAAAAGAAAAAGGAAAGGAAAACTAAAAAGTTGGTTATGTTTAAAATTGAAAAACAAAAGAGGAGAAAAAGGGTGGTAGATTAAAAGAAAGTAGAGAGGTTGTTTGAAAAAAAAAGTGTTAATGATATAATGTGATGTATTAAAGAGCTTAGGAACATAGTCACTATTTCTGGCCAAAATAGTCCTACCCGTCCCTTAGCCTACATTACAACCCGTAAAAGACCTATTTGATCCTAAGCTTAGCATTTTGATATTTAGTGGAGCACTACACTAAGGGCAAACCTATGGTCATCAGTTGCTACATATGAATTCTTTGTGAGAGTGAGAGCAAGGATATTTTGATACCCATGTTTGAAAAATATTCTATACTTGGGAGTGATTATGGGTAATATAAGGGATGCCCTTAGTGTAGCTAGCAGACCTCCTAGATAAGGGATTGATACGCCCCAGTGTATCTCCTTGGGGTTCACCTGTACTTTTCGTGCGTAAGAAAGACGGTTCCCTTCGTATGTGCATAGATTACCGTCAGTTGAATAAGGTCACAATTAAAAACAAATATCCTCTTCCTAGGATTGATGATCTTTTTGACCAGCTTCAGGGTGCTAGATGTTTTTCAAAAATAGACCTTCGTTCGGGCTATTGATGATAGGCGAATTTACACGCCTATAGCACTATATTTTGCCCATATTTTAGCCTAGTTTTGAGAACAAATTATATATTTCATGCACTTTTAGTCCTTTTTCCTGTAAGTGAGCTAACGAACATGATTAGCAAAGTTTCAGGTATAAATGATGCAGAATTCAGCATTTAATGGATAACTAGACGCCAAAGAAAGCTTCACGAAAGGAGAAAAGCCAATCTTGGACGCCAAGGACTAAAGATGGCGCATGGAAAATTTGTCCCGGGCTAAAACAGCATTTCTGAAGACTTTGGGGACTAGCAGTAATTTATTATACTTAACCTAGTACAATTGGGTTAAGTATTTCATTAGCTTATTAGGATTAGGATAATGATACATTAACCTAGTACAATTGGGTTAAGTATTTCATTAGCTTAGTAGAATTTGGTTAAGTATTTCATTAGCTTAGTAGGAATAGGATATGGGTATTATAAATACCCTATCTTGCTAGAGATTTTAAGACATCTTCTTACATTCAATTCTATTCTATTCTACTTCTAAGACATTCTAGTTCTAAACAATTATTCTTCCATTAATTCTATTTTTCTTCTTCTATTCATCTATTCTTAAATTCCACAACAAGAGAAACGTTACTTTGCTAAGGGATTCACGCCTAACGCCTACCACACCATTACAAACGTGAAATCTTTATTGTGGTATAACAACAATGTCAATTGTGATTTCCTTCGCACTCATGGGTAACTAAACTTCTCTGTTGGGGTTATGGAAGCCGAATGAGATACTATCTATTGCTGTAAGTTTGTGAGTTCGTGACACGTATGCTACTTATATCATTATTCTCTTCATCTTAATCTAAATTCTTTGTGGTTGCAAACACAAGAATACGCCAGTATAACATTTAACTTGTTCGAAAAAAAGGTTATCTGTCTGGAAAAGAGATAATGTCAAGGTAATAGGGTCCCATCCCCTATTAAAAAGTTAGTGTCGTAACTGGATTAACCTCTTGGAGAATTCGTACCGTTAGACACGCTTTAAGCTCGAAAGAGTTAAAGTGAAATAATCCTCGAATAGGTCGAAAGACGCCTGGATTTACCATCGAATACAATTCTCTATAAGCATATGCATGTTCGAATTCAACACACTCATAGTCAATAGAGACGTATAACTCAGAAGGTGGACATAACTCCAACTCTTCAATTCTCATTGTTTCACAACCTACTAAACATTCTTTCTTTTTACTTTGCTATTTTCAGTTTTTGCTTTAATATTTTGGTTACACATTACAAACCCCCCTTCTTACGAGACTTGCACTAAAAGTCTAGTAATCGTTGCTTACTTGTTGACCAAGCTATTCCCTGAGGGATCAATACCCAACCCAGTTGGGTTCTATATTTGCTAACGATCGCTTTATACTCCTACGAGAGCTGTAGATTGAGCATTATCAGCTATCATCAGTTGAAAGTTAGGGAGTCAAACATTCCCAAAACAGCTTTCCGAACCCGATATGGTCACTATGAGTTTCTTGTCATGTCCTTCGGGTTAACTAATGCCCCTGCAGCCTTCATGGATCTTATGAACAGAGTTTTCCGTCAGTTTCTTGACTCGTTTGTCATTGTATTTATTGATGATATTCTGATTTATTCTAAGAGTAAGGAGGATCATGCCGATCACCTCCGAATCATTCTTCAGACCCTTAAGGATCATCAGTTGTATGCCAAATTTTCCAAGTGTGAGTTCTGGTTAGATGCTATTGCCTTCTTAAGGCATATTGTGTCCTGTGACGGGATTAGAGTGGACCCCCAGAAAGTTGAGGCAGTGAGAAAATGGCCCAGACCCACGACTCCAACCGATATTCGGAGCTTCTTGGGTTTGGCAGGTTATTACAGAAGGTTCGTAGACAGTTTTTCATCCATAGCGGCCCCACTCACTAAACTGACTCAAAAAAAGGTAAAGTTTGTGTGGTCTGATTTATGTGAAAATAGTTTTGAGAAGTTGAAAGACAGACTGACCACTGCACCTGTTTTGACTCTTCCCGAGGGTGTTGATGGTTTTATGGTTTACTGTGATGCGTCCCGTGTGGGACTTGGCTGTGTTTTGATGCAACATGGTAAGGTGGTAGCTTATGCATCTAGGCAGTAGAAGGTGCACGAGCGGAACTACCCTACTCATGATTTGGAGTTAGCGGTTGTGGTGTTTGCCCGTAAGATTTGGCGGCACTATTTGTACGGTGTTCATGTTGATATCTTCACTTATCACTAGAGTATGCAGTATGTTTTCTCGCAGAAAGAATTGAATCTTAGGCAGAGGCGGTGGTTGGAACTTCTGAAAGACTATGATATGAGCCTGCATTACCATCCGGGCAAGGCAAATGTTGTAACTGACGCCCTCAGCAGGTTGTCTATGGTCAGCCTTTCTTGTGTAGAAGAAGAAAAGAAAGAGATGGTGAAGGATATTCACCGCCTTGCGAATCTGGGAGTGCGACATTTAGATTCTGAAGACGGAGGGGTGATTGTTCATGAGTTAGCTAAGTCATCCCTTTGTGCTAAAGTAAAGGAGAAGCAAGTTGAAGATTCCATCTTGATGCAAATCAAGAAAGATGTGGGTCAACAGAAGGTAATGTCTTTTGAAATTGGTGGTGATGTCATTCTGAGGTTTCATGATAGATTATGTGTTCCGAATGTCGATGGGCTTCGAGAAAGAATTCTTGATAAAGCTCACACCTCGAGGTATGTTTTTCATCCTGGTTCTACTAAGATGTACCATGATTTGAAATCTAGGTTTTGGTGGAATAATATGAAGCGAGATGTGGCTAACTTTATTTCTAAGTGCTTGAATTGCCAACAAGTGAAAGTAGAACATTTGAGGCCAGGAGGTACTTCCCAAGAAATAGCGTTGCCCTTGTGGAAGTGGGAAATGATCAATATGGACTTTATTACAGGACTTCCGAAGTCCCGAAATCAGTATGACTCTATATGGGTGATTGTAGATAGGCTGACCAAGTCAGCTCACTTTCTGCCTGTCAGGACTAACTATTCGGGGGAAGATTATGCTAAGCTGTTCATTGCAGAAATTGTCGGTTTGCATGGAGCGCCTGTCTCCATTATATCCGACCGAGGTACGCAGTTTTCTTCTCAGTTTTGGAGATCGTTTCAGAAAGGTTTAGGTACCCAGGTGAACTTAAGTACAACATTCCACCCTCAGACTGATGGGCAAGCTGAACGCACCATCCAGACCCTAGAGGACATGTTGAGGGCCTGTGTGATTGACTTTAAAGGTTGTTGGGTTGATCACTTGCCACTAATAGAGTTTGCCTATAACAACAGTTTCCACTCTAGTATTAAGATGGCACCTTTTGAGGCATTATATGGTAGGAGATGTAGGTCTCCAATAGGCTGGTATGAAGTAGGTGAGATGCAGATGTATGGGCCTGATCTTGTTCATCAGGTAATGAAGGATGTGAAACTCATTAGGGAACGTCTTAAGACAGCTCAGAGTCATCAGAAATCTTATGCTGACATCAGAAGAAGAGAGTTAGAGTTTGAGATTGGAGATTGGGTTTTCCTCAAAGTTTCTCCCATGAAGGGAGTTATGCATTTCGGGAATTAGAATTGCCTGCAAGTTTGGGTTCTGTTCGCCTAGTATTCCACATATCCATGTTGAAGAAGTGCATCGGAGATCACTCTTTGGTGGTGCCCATTGATGAGATCAAGGTGGGCGATTCCTTGTCTTACGAGGAAGAGCCCATGGAAATCCTAGATCAACAAGTGAGAAAATTAAGGAGTAAAGAGATAGTCTCAGTTAAAGTGTTATGGCGAAATCAGAAAGTTGAAGAAGCAACTTGGGAGTCGGAGCATGACATGAAAGTGAGATACCCAAGCCTATTTGAACCAGCAAATAACGAATTGGAAGGTACAATTCTTGCTTTATGTTTCTTTCTATGTATGAATCTGCTTGAAATCATGCGTGACTATTCCCACGTCATCATTCGGGGACGAATGATCCCAAGGGGGGGATAATGTAACGCCCCGTAAAAGTCATGCATGTATTAGACTGTAATTTCTGAGCTTTAGACTTAAGTTTTAAATTTTTCCTAAGTGTTGAAATGACTTAGACTCATTCTTAGCTGGCAACCTTCGGGATACAACTTCTCGACCTTCCCGACCTTCATTTTTGGATTTTTTTGTTGCGTTACGATGGGGCAAGGTTGTAGTACGTCTCGAAGAAAATTCAAAATTTTTGGACGAGCCTAAGGCCTCATTTGGATTTTGATCCAGTGGCAGCGCGCGATTAGCCCGCGCCGCCTGCTGGATAGCGTGCCCTTTACCTTTGCCCGCGATTGAGCGGGCGGCGCCTTAGTAAAAGCGGTGCACTACGGCCCGCGGCGCCCGCTAGATTGCGCCCGGCCAAAATGTTCAGTCCATCCGGATTTTTTAATGGCATTTCCGTAAATACTCATTCTCCTATCAACTTAAACACGGGATTAAATCCCTAAAGAGCCAAAATATCATTATATTCTTCAAATTTGCTCAAGAACTCTCCCTAGGGTTTCAACATTAAAACCCAAGCAACTCAAGATTCAACAGCGGGTTCGTGAAACAAATTTCAGATTTTGAATACCCTCGACGTAGGTTTCGATAGACACCCAAAATTCGTGGAGAACAAGGTACGCGGGGGTTTTCCTAAATTCTCATGGGCATAGAAAAATCATGTTTTAGAATGGGGTTTTAAATTATGTATATATATTTATGTATAAGATGTTTTAACATCATTGTTTTGGTCTTTTGACCATCTCCAAAGCGATTTGACAGTTTGTATACATATATGAATGAATGTGTTTCAATTTTGAATACATGAACTTGCTAAAGACATTTGACCACCAGGTGTTTGATGAAATTTCTGCATGAATTGAACTTTAAGTTTCGGAATATGAAATCCTTTACATCAGTTACATGTTTTGGTGGTCTAAACTATGTTTTGAATGAAAGCTCTTGCTTAATACATTATGGCTCAGAAAAATCATGACTTGCAAGTCTTGGTATGACGATACCAATTCAGACTAATGCCATATCAGACTCAGACTAACAAACATTTCAGACTTTCATGATTTTAGACATTCAGAATGTTGCATGTACAGAAAAGGTTAAAAATGGGCATACAGAGATGTTAGGTGGTTCCCCGAAGAGGGCTTGAGTTTAAGCGAATCATTGCCTAAAACCGTGGTTTGCCGACCCGGGTATACTATTATGTGCTGACTTAAATGTCCTGTGGCGTATCAGACTCAGACACTCCAACCCTTGCGGCACACTTGGGTTGGGGGCTTCCCCGCCGAGTCAATGGCGGATTCCATACAGCCCGTGGAATATCAGACTTGTAGGGGAATACCACCTAACTCAGAAGTAAAACACAGATCATGATATGAAATGAACAGACAGGTTACATGTTTTCAGAAAGTGCCCATGTATTTTTCAGAAACAGTTTTATACCTGATGTCTTGATGAAAAATTGCTTTCACTTAATATGTATATATATATATATGTATGTTCCATTATACTATTTTTGGATTGCTTCGCGTGCCAGTACTTTTGTGCTGACCCCCCCTCCTTTCAGGTTCTGAGGCACAGTCTAGGGGTCCAGCTACTCAGTAGACATTCTCGGATTTGCAGACTTGATCTCATAGTGGTGAGCCTTCTATTATTCGGAAGGCCTAATTATGTCAGACATTATCTTATTTATTATGTTTTTGGTTTACTGGGGGCCTTGTCCCAGTTTCTTTTCAGACAGATGTTTATGTTCTTAGTAGAGATTTCACAGACTGATGTCAGATAGTATTATTCAGAAATGTTGTAGAACTTGACTATGTTTTCCGTACTCAGTTTCAATTCCGCATTTTATTATGATTACGAATGTTGTGCATGATAACCAGATAGAGAATGGGTGTTCCGGGCCTTCATGGTTTGGGATGCTCGTCACGGCTAGGGCCTAGGCTCGGGTCGTGACAGAAAATTTGTCAGTTAAAAAACTTAGTGGTGGCTTGCAGATCTTGGCTTCTAAGGTATCTTCCCAGAACTCGTTCCTTTCATCTTTGATCTAAATCGCTAACACTTGCCCTGTCTTGCCGCATCATCGACCCGGATCCAGATTGAGGGAAGTGAGTTCTGACTCGAACAATGGGCTTCCATTTTACCATGCCTCTGAGGTGCACCCTTTTCCCAAATCTGAATGCTTCCACAAATCCGACAGCCTGTCGGTTGATAGACTTTTTTTGTTTCGTGTTGAATTACGATCATATTTCTTTCCCGTGTTGTTCCTTGGCTTTTCCTCATATAATTGGAAAGACTGGTAGTAAATTTTGAAATTCTTTCTCGCTTGTTTTGACACAGACTTGACTTAAAATGTAAAGAAATGATGGTGACTTTTATTTTGATAAATGACATAAAAAGACAAAAAGCATGAATATGTAAATGAAAGAAAAGGGCAATGTCCTATATTCAAAAAGAAAACTTATCTGAATACGACAACCAACTCCAATGAGTATGACATGCATTTTGGATTGAGCTGTCTGATCTTCCTATCCAAACTCCCTATTTATTGTTGAGTTCGTGCCTTTTCCGCGATCCGCTTCTTCAAATCCATTGGACTCATACATCACATTCGATTGACGACATATTAAAAGACTTTCGCAAACAAATCACTTTCCTTTCACTTTTCACTTTTCTCTTGAACTCTCCATCGCCTTACGGTGCCCGTGAGGGTTTTCACCAATAAGACTCTCTTATTTTTATTTCTCTCGACTCACCATCGCCTTATGGTTCCTGCAAGGGTTTTCACCAATAAGACTCTCTCATTTTCATTTTCTCTCAACTCACCATCGCCTTATGATGCCCACGGGGGTTTTCACCAATAAGACTCTCATTTTTGTATTTTTTTCCTGATTTCTTATGCTGAGGGAGACAAGTGATACCTTACAATGTATCATCATATCCATTGCGTGCTTAGCCTTAACATTATCAAAAATTTATCTGAGGGACTTTCTTTGATGTAACTTGGCTTTTGGTTAAGGTTAGAAAATGATGGCAAGGGGTTCAAACGATACTTGAAGTGGGGTTTGGACTTACAACTTTTGGAATCGACTCAAACAACACATTAACTCATGCCCCAGTTTTGTTGACTGGGTGAATCTTAAATCTTTATTTGGTTGGACCAAGCCCGAAATAGGGAAGCCTACGTATCTCACTCCCGAGAGAGGAGAATCAGGTCGCACGTAGTTCCATCAGATTTTTCTTTGTTTTGATTTGATTTTGATTTTTTTGTTAATTTTTGAACTCTTTCTTTTATTCTTATTTCCTCGACATTTATCTTTGACTTCATTTTGATTCCAAAAGAGGGATATGAAAGAAAATTAAAACGAAGCTCAAATGGGTAAATAAAGGATGACACAATGTTTGGATAGAAGAATAAAATGCCTTCATCATATCAATCTTCAAAAATCCAAGTACTAAACATGCAATAAAATCAACAAAGAATCAAATATCATACATAATATCTTTTGACCGCATCAGCATTGATAGCCATTTCTTCCATTTTGCCTTCAGTATCTGTCAAATATAAGGCTCCATTGGGCAACACTTTCTTCACAACGAAGGGACCTTGCCAGTTTGGGGAGAACTTGCCTTTCGCTTCAACCTGATGAGGAAGGATACGTCTCAATACCAACTGACCAACTTCAAAATTCCTGGAATGGACCTTTTTGTAATACGCTCGAGCCATCCTCCTCTGATACAACTGGCCATGACACACAGACGTTAGTCTTTTTTCCTTAATCAAACTCAAATATTCCAGTCAGCTTTTTACCCATTCGTCATCATCAATCTCTACTTCTACAATGACTCGAAGAGCGGGAATTTCAACTTCTGCAGGGATGACTGCTTCTATCCCATACACCAATAAATATGGAGTTGCCCCTGTTAAAGTGCGAACAGTGGTGTGATAACCTAGCAATGCAAACGGCAACTTTTCATGCCACTGTCTAGACCCTTGTACCATTTTTCGCAGTATCTTTTTTATATTCTTATTGGCAGCTTCTACAACACCATTGGACTTTGGGCGATATGGAGTAGAATTTCGATGTGTGATCTTAAACTGTTGACATACTTCTTGCATCAAATGACTATTGAGATTGGCAGTATTGTCTATAATAATCATCTTAGGAATTCCAAATCTACAAATGATATTGGCACGAACAAAGTCCACCACAGCCTTCTTTGTCACTGACTTGAAAGTTACTGATTCTACCCACTTTGTAAAGTAGTCAATGGCTACGAAAATGAATCTATTTCCATTTGATGCCTTCGGCTCAATCGGTCCAATCACATCCATTCCCCAATCCACGAACGACCATTGCATGCAACTCAACAGGAGGAGAACGTATCAGATCACCGTGTACCTGACATTGATGACACTTTCGAACAAATTGAATAGAATCCCTTTCCATAGTAAGCCAGTAATAACCTGCTCGAAGAATCTTCTTTGACAAGACATGACCATTCATGTGTGACCCGCATGCTCCAGAATGTATTTCAACCATGATTGTCGAGGCTTGTCTAACATCTACACAGCTTAAAAGTCCTAAATCTGGGGTTCTCTTATACAAGATTTCCCCACATAAGAAAAATCCACTAGCCAAACGCCTAATAGTCCTCTTTTGATCATTGGTGGCATATGTTTGGTATTCTCCTGACTGAATGTACCACTTGATATCCAAGAACCAGGGTTCTCCATTTAATACTTAAATCCGTTTTAAACTTCCTCAACTTTTGTTTGACAGGAGGGAACGCGGGATCAGTTGGCAAATTGTGAGCCACAATTTAGTGCTTAAACCAGGCATACCATCATAAGACCATGAAAAAACATCCTTATAATCAATTAATGCTTGAATAATTCCATCTTTTAGCTGTGGAAAAGCATGTACACTGATTTTAGTTTCCCTAACATCTTCTTGATCCCCTAGATTTATTGGCTCAGTCTCATTCAAATTAGGATTCGGTTTGTCTTTAAACTGTTCCAACTCTTTGCTTATTTCTTCTAGTGCTTCTTCTTCATCATATTCCTCATCCTGCTTCATTACATCTTGATTAGTTTAGATTTTAAGGTCAGGCTAAAAATTTTGCATGCATGCCATGTCATTAGAATCAGTATAAAGAGAACTGTATATATAAAGAAAGAAAAATAAAATATATTAGACACGAATCAAAAGGGACATTGCATTTCATTAAATAAAAAAAATAGAAAGGTTTAAACATAGATTCCATCATAACATAAACAAACTAAAATCCGAATTACAAACCTAAAATAACTTGGATAAATAGAAAGAAAAACAAAATAAACTACCAAAACTCCCTCCTGAATGGAAGAGGAGTGACTTCCCAATTATTGAGCCGGACAACTGGGCCTATGAATCGCACGTCTGCTATGCTGGTACCTTCTCCTGCTTCGACCATATCAACATAAATAAAAAGGTCCTGACAGTCATCAACTAATTCAACTTCAAATTCCACATGCTTCGTGACACCACTCTTAAAAAATGATTCACTGAGTAGTGGCATTGGGCGAGGGAATGACCACGTTTCTTTTTTCCTTCCTTTGGCTTTCTTCAAATCTTTAGCCATAGGCTCAAATCCCAGACCAAACGTGCCCACGTTCTCACTTGGATATATGGGACAAACTATACCGTGCAAAGACGCTCCCAAACCCTTTCCTGGCTCAAATTCGTATTTTCAAAGTTCACTCACCATCATAATAGAAGCAGAAGACAATTGTGGTCCCGGTATAACCTGTCATTCAAGGATACGATTCACTGGCACTGTATCAAAGATTTGATAGACGAATGTCTCCTCTACGTTATGTACTTCAATAAGAGACAAGGGAGAATCTTCGCAGGCGGGCAAATCTCCTTCACCGTGAATAACCACTTCTTACCTGTCATGCTCAAACTTTATCATTTGGTGCAGTGTAGATGCAACCGCCTTGGCCTTGTGGATCCATGGACTTCCCAACAACAGATTGTAAGAGGATTCTATATTCAATACTTGAAACTCTATGGAGAACTCAAAAGGCCCTATGGTCAACATTAGTTCTATTTCGCCAATGGAATTTGATTTTTCACCATCAAAAGCCCTGACACATACATTGTTGGGCCTGATCCTATCAGCACCAATATTCAACTTTTGCAAAGTAGAAATAGGGCAAATATTTGCACCTGAACCTCCATCAATCATAACATGAGTGACGTAGAAATCTTCACACTTCACTGTAATGTAAAGGCCCCGGTTATACCCTTACCTTCAACAGGCAATTCATCGTTAGAAAAGCTGATCCAATTGACCTCAAAGATTTTTTCGACCATTTTATCAAGCTGGTTTATTGTAATCTCCCTAGGAACATATGCTTCATTTAATACCTTCAATAAAACATCACGGTGCTCCTTGAAGTGCAACAGCAAAGATAAGAGGGAAACCTGAGCAGGGGTTTTCTTCAACTGGTCTATTATTGAATACTCTGGCAATTTCATCTTTTTCAAAAATTCTTCGGCTTCTTATTCGGTGATAGGCTTTTTGATAGATGACGGTCCACTCACCATTGGCTTGGTCTTTCTTAAGCTTTCAGGCACAAAGCATCTTCCTGACCTAGTCAAACCCCTTACCTCATCTACATTTTCCACTACTTATTTCCCATGATAGGTCATTACAGTCCGCCCATAATTCCAGGGAACCCTTTTCGTATCAACTATCAAAGGTTGGGTCACCGGTTTGAGGACAATAGGCACTGCCGGTGCTCCTTTCACCGTCAATATGGGCTGACTCAGAGCTCCCACCACTGTCAACTTAGGTTTATCCTGACTTAAATCAACATACCTTCTGGCTCCTTGTACTGTGATCAGGCGTTTCTTTATGCTTTCTTGGGCTTTATCTTCTCTCATTCCTTCCCGGTTCAATGACATTGCTTTCAAAGACTCTACTACATTCACCGATTTCTCCTCAATGGTCTGTATCTTGACAATAGGCTTATAACACCTTGAAGACTTTTTCCCATTATATATCAATTCTAACATATTGGCTTCAGCATGGGTTGGCAGCGGATTCTGGTTAATGTTTGGACCCTCCGGGGCCTGGACCAGCATCTGATTGGTGTCAATTAAATCTTGGATAGCTCTCTTTAAATGCCAGTATTTCTCGATATCATGGTCTGGCATATCAGAATAGTACGCACACCTTAAAGAATAATTGAGATTCCTCGACGGTGGATTTGAAAGCCTTTCTTGAATTGGGCTTAAGACCTTCAACTTTCTCAACCTATCAAACAAGCTAGAATATGACTCCCCAAGAGGTGTGAATTGATTTTTGACCGCCTTCTCTTTCTTATACTCAGGCCTAGGTTGAAAACTGGGTCTGGAGGGGTTTTGGTAATTTGGTGGAGCGAATGGGCGATTTTGTAAAACTTGTGTGCGCCACTGTGGGTAAGAAGAGGTTTGGGCATATGGTTGCACGCTATATACTGGGTACGGGGGTGGTGGAATGGAATATAAAGGGTTTTGTGGAGGGTAGTAATGGTGAGGAGGAATATATGAAGATTGGGCGTAGACTTGGGCTTGGGATTGGGGATAGGGGAGAGGTGGTCTTTTGGTATAGGAATGGGTTCCAGCTACGACAGTCGCCACGTCCACTTTCTTATTTTTACCTCCAAATATGCCAGATCCACCTTGAATCGCTTGTGTGGTGGCTTTTAATACGGCAAAACTCACTATTCAGCCGGTCTTGATTCCTTCCTCTATCATCTCCCCCATTTTGAGGACTTCAATAAAAGACTTTCCCATTGTCAGAAGTAAATGTTGAAAATAGGTCTCATCTTATGCCTGAATGAAAACCTCTACCAACTTACATTCTTTCATTGAAGGCTTTACCCTGGCGGCCTGCTCATGCCACCTTATCGCATATTCCCTAAAACCTTCAGTGCTTTTTTTCTTCATGTTGACCAAGGATTTTTCATCCAGAATCAGGTCGATGTTATACTGAAAATATTTAACAAACTCAGAAGCTAAGTCATCCCAGCTATTCGATTTGTCGATATCTCGATCGATAAACTATTATGAAGCCAGATCAGAAAGACTCTCGCCAAAAAAGGACATTAGCAGCTCTTCCCTTCCTCCTGCAGACCTTAACTGGTTGCAATAACGTCTCAAGTGTAACCACGGGATCACCGTGCCCTGCATACTTCTCGAACTTGGGCATTTTAAAACTGACGTGAAGGTTGATGTCTGGGAATATGCAAAGATCTTTATTGGAAACACTCCTATAATCTTCGATTCCCTGCAAATTCCTCATAGTTGATAACGCTCAAACTACAGCTCTCGTAAGAGTGTAAGCGGTCGTTGTCAAATATAGAACCCAACTGGGTTGGGTGTCAAATCCCACAGGGAATACTTGGTCACTAAGTAAGCAAAGATTATTAGACTTTTGGTGAAAGTTTCGTAAAAAGGGGGGATTGTAGCGTGAATTTAAGAGTATCAAAATAGTAGAGTAAAAACGGAAAATAGAAGAGTAAAACGGATTGCTTGGTTGGTTTTGATCAATGAGAATTGAGAGTTAGGGTTATGTCCTCCTTATGAGTTTTACGTATCTATTGGCTATGAGTTATGCGGAATTCAGACATGCATGTGCTTATAGAGATTCGTATTCTATGGTAAATCCAGGCGTCTTTCGACCATCAAAGATTATTTCACTTTAACTCTTTCGAGCTTAAAGCATATCTAATGGTACAAAATCTCCAAGAGGTTAATCCAGTTACGGCACTAACTTTTAAACAGGGGTTGGTGCCCTATTTCCTTGACATTATCTTTTTTCCAGACATGTAACTTTTCTTTCGAACAAGTTAATGCTATACTGGTGTATTCTATATGTTTGCAACCACAAGAATTTAGATTAAGATGAAGAGAGTAATGATATAAGCAGCATACGTGTCAAGAATTTACAAACTCATAGCAATAGATGGTATCTCATAAGGCTTCCATAACCCCAACAGAGAAGTTTAGCTATTCATGAGTGCAACGGAAATCACAATAGGTATTATCATCATACCAAAATAAAAATCTCGCGTGAAGTATGTTTGGTAGCACTTGTGGCGTGAGTTCCTTGCAAAATAGCATTTCTCTTGTCGTGAAAATTAAAAGTCGAATAGATGAATAGAAGGGAAGAAGAATTAATAAGTTGAAAGTGTTGTATGAATAATAAAAAGTAATTGATGAAAAGTTCTTGATGTAAGTTGTATGAAAAACTTCAGCAAAATAGGGTATTTATAACACCCATATCCTATTCCTACTAAGCTACTGCATTACTTATCCTAGTCCTACTAGGTTACTGCTTCATTATCCTAATCCTAATAAGTTACTGCTGATCCCCAAAGTCTTTAGAAATGCTGTTTTTGCCCGGGACAGGTTTTCCATGCGTCACTTTTAGTCCATAGGCGTCCAAACGCTGCTTTCCTTCTTTTGTGAAGCTTCCTTTGGCGTCAAGTTATCCATAAAATGCTGAAATCTTCATCATTTATACCTGAAAACTTACTAATCACGTTTGTTAGCTCACTTACAGGAAAAAGGACTAGAAGTGCATGAATTATATATTTTGTCCTCAAAACTTAGCTAAAATATGGGTCAATTATAGTACTTTAGGCGTGTAAATACGCCTATCATCAACACCCCACACTTAAAGCTTTGTTCGTCCTCGAACAACATATCATGTCCATCTAAACATCTACTTAGGGTTTCACAGCATCAACACAAAATATTCATCAAGGCAGGCATGACAATTATTAACAAAGAGTAGTTTTCTGATCACTACTAGAAACAAGTCAACCTCCAATTTAAACTCGTGATGATGGTTAATTCGTATCCAAAAGTTAAGGCACGGAGAATCATACACAACCATCCAGAACTCATCAACCATGTGTGTCTCCCAATATATCACCCATAATCACTCACAAGTTTTGCATTTTTCGAAACATGGGTATAAAATTTTCCTTGCTCTCACTCTCACAAAGAATTCATATGTTGCAGCTGATGACCATAGGCTTGCCCTTAGTGTAATTCTCTACTAATATCAGAATGCTAAGCTTAGGATCAAATAGGTCTTTTACGGGTTGTAATGTAGGCTAAAAGACTCAAAAGGGGTTGACTAGGATAATGTCCACGGGTAGGTAAAACGAAGGTAAACAATCACAGGTTGCCAAAAAAATGCCTAAATCATCTCCTAAACTCACATTCTTTATTTCGCTTCACACACACACTAGGCAAGTTCTAGCATCAGCCACAAGCACAGAATATACTATCACCTCACACACACAAGGCACATGGTCGACTTTATTGGGAGTAGTATAGACTCTTGGCTCAACAGATGAAGGAATTGAACCATACAATTATCACACAATGAGCCTCAATTAGAGCCTACACGTCTCAATAGTAATGATTTTAGCACAAACTCTTGTTATAATACCATGCTGCCTATTAGAACAATTTCATGAAAAGTTACAAAAAAAAAAAAATTAAAAAAAATTAACTACTAAAAAAATAAAACAAACAAACATAAATGAATGCAAATGCAGATAAAGAAGTCTAGCATACAAATACCAGCACCCCACACTTAGACGGGACACACTACCCTCAGTGGAAATAAATAAGAAGAACCTGGTTAGTCGGGCTCCTCCTCTATGTCTGGGGTCATACCCCCTGCGTCGGAATCATCATTAGAGTCGTCATCCTCAGAAGTTCCTCATAAGTACCCCACTTGATTCCAAGAGTGCATCGAGGTATTTGCAGCACGGAGGATTCAGCTTGCTCTTTTCTTCCTCTTTTCTTACCTTTCTGTGTGGTGGGCGCTTTTGCTTTTCCTTGTCGTCCTTTTTGTGCCATTCTACCTAAGATCTCAATAAATTCATGTTAGCTTCATCTCGGAAGATTTAATCGACAAACAAACAATAGTGGCACCACCCCACACTTAATTTGTTGACACAAACTAATTAAGTGAATGATGTCGATTACTCAGACTTCATCGACATACATTTAGGTGATATGTTCCAATAATATGTTCAGCACAGTCATACTTTCATGTCCTCTTAACGTTATGAAATCTTGACAATGCTTTCGTGTTTGGACTAATGCATCTTTTGAACAAAACTGCTACATAGATATCGTATCAATTTATGGCATAGAAATAATCACAACATCGCATGTTTGCAGTCACCCATGATTTTCATCTCAATGAACAAGTCATCTCAACATGTAAGTTTTCAAGTTACAAGATTATGCAATTATCTTGACCATGTCGATTTCGCAAAAGTATGACAGTGTATCAAAATCAAATACAAGTTGGAAACAAGTCAAGAGCATCCATACATATTCTTTCACTCACTTAGTTGTATCAACCACATTCAAATCACCAACACTACTTCATGATTTAACAACTTATTATAGGCGTAGTATTGTAATACTTACGTAATATAAAAGAAGAGCAAAGAAGTACTTACTTGGTTGATGGCCTCGGAAGATGTTCTTGCAAAGTTAAAAGAGCAAAAATAAAAGTTTTGAGAGTTTTGGGAGGCAAAGGCGGCGCCTATGCTATGGCATTGTAGATTCAGAAAGCAAAGGCAATGGTATAGGCGGCGCCTTTAGCTTTGCCTAGTTGAGCAGAAGGCCATAGCATAGGCCATGCCTAATGCTTTGCCTAGTTGAGCAGAAGGCTTTTGCATAGGCGGCGCCTATGCTATTGCATTGTTGAGCATAGGCGGCGCCTATGCTATGGCACTCTAGAATCCGAGAGCTTATGCCATAGCATAGGCCTTGCCTTGTTCGTGGCCTAGATTTACATAGGCCTTGCCTTGTTCTTTGCCTATATTTTCATAGGCAATGCCTAACCCATAGCCTTTTGCTTCTTCATTCCTAACTTACCACCTTCGACATGCAATACTTCCAAATCAAAATTTGAAACCAATCTCCTCCTTTACACCTCTTGCACCTACATTTACTCAAAAACAACAAAAACGATTAGAACGATGGGTTGCCTCCCATCAAGAGCCTTAGTTTCGGTCGTGGCTCAACAAAATATTAAGAAAACAAAACACTTAAAAACAATTAAAAACGATGGGTTGCCTCCCACCAAGCGCTTGATTTATTGTCGTGGCACGACATAGTTATCTCGATTACTTAGACTTCATCGAGATAGATGGGGCATCATTTTCTGAATGGATTCAGACGAAGCTGATGCTTACTTGTAGGCATGCAATCTTCTTCGATATGACTCTTCTGCATACATATCCCAGGAGGGGTACCAATTATATCATCAATAGTCCAACCCATAGCTCTCTTGTATCTCTTTAGAGCAGAGATGAGAGCCTCTACGTGCTGTTCACTTAAATCATCCGTCACACTCACCGGAAGTGTATTTCCACTTCCCAAGAATGCATACCTTAGATAATTCGGGAGCTCTTTCGATTCTAGCACTGGGGGCTCTTCAATGGAAGTCTTCGCTGTTGGTGACGATTGATTCTTAAAATCAAGGTCCGGCTGCTTAGGAGTATAAGAATAGGACCCTATTTCTGTTAGAGCACACATAGTTTCTTCATAATCTTCATCATCCTTATGCTCAACATTCAACAGCACATCAGATAGTGGCTCAATAGTAAGCTGCTTCTCTACAGATAATTCTTTCTTGTCCTTATAATAAACATCATCTACAGAGAACACATTCATATCTTCGGGCTGCTTCATTGCTTTGCATACATCAAAACGGATCACTTCGTCATTCAACCGAAATAAAAGCTCATTAGCTCTCATGTCAATAAGCACACTTCCTGTTGCAAGGAAAGGACGTCCCAAGATTATGGGAACTTCAGAATCCACCTCGCAATCCAAAATCACAAAGTCTGCAGGAAAAATGAAGGTAGACACCTTCACCAACACATCATTCAAGATACCCACAGGTCATTTTACCGACCTATCTGCCATCACGAGCCGCATATTGGTTGGAGTAGGGTCGCCCAACCCCAACTTTCTGTAGACGGATAGTGGCATCAAATTGATGCTAGCTCCCAAATCGCACAATGCTTTAGCGAAATTCATAGATCCTACCGTGCAAGGAATAGTGAAAGCACCAGGGTCTGCCTTCTTCTGTGCTAAGGACCTTATGGCAATTGCACTGCAATGATGAATATTATCTGCCGGCTCATAGCTTACCGCCCGCTTCTTTGTTAAAAGGTCCTTCATGAATTTAGCGTACCCAGGCATCTTTTCCAGCGCCTCCACCAAAGGAACATTAATAGTCAGCTCCTTCAATATGGTCATGAATTTGCTGAACCTGGTGTCATCCACCTTCTTCTTCAGTCTTTGCGGAAAAGGTGGTGGTGGAAGGGGAATAGTTTTCTCCACCACTTTCTTTTTATCTTGTTTCCAACTATCAATCTTTTCAGGCTGCAGACGTCTAGGGGTGACATAATGAACACACTCTGCAGCTTCTTCGGCCTCTTCACATTCTACATCAATAACATTATCCGCTATGTCATCAACTACCTGCTTGCCTTTGGATGGATTTTCCAACATTTACCACTCCGGGTAGTAATAGCCATACACGATCCGTCATTCCTTGGGTTTTGCACTGTGTCTCTAGGTAGTGTTCCAGACTTTCTTTGGTTGAATGCCGCTGAAAGTTGACTCAATTTCTGCTCTAGTTGTTTTATTGAAGTGGAATGTGAGTCAACCAATTGCTTCATTGAGGACAAATCATTTATTACCTCAGTTACTCCTGTGTTGGTTGCCTCTACTCCTTTCAACAGCTTGGCCATCATATCTTCTATGGACATATTTCCAGAACCAGATGCAGTGGCGTCACGTCTTCCAGGAGGAACATACAAACCACTCCTATCGGTATTGTTTTTCCAACTTCCTTGATCACGGCCCTTGTTTCCAGATTTATCATAATAGTTCCGACCTTGGTTTCCTTGGGCATTGCCTCGGAAACCCCCCTGATTGTTCAAGTAGTTGGCTTCTTCCTTGGAATCGGATTCCTCTCTTCCTTTTGACGCAATAGCTTTGATTTTTTTGGTCTTCCTTGATAATAGATGCTTTGTAAGAAGATCCATTTGTGTTTTCATGTGCGCCATATCTTGATCACGTTCTTCCTCTCTTCGCCTTTGTTCTGCTGTCATGCCAATAGATATAGTAGGGTTTGCTACCTCAGAATCTCTGGTATGCCAAGCTCTACTTTGCTTTGTCATACGATCTAGCATATAACTTGCCTGAATAAAAGTGAGGTCTATGAATGACCCACCTACTGCGTTATCAACCACTGGCTTAGTCACCGAGTTGAAAGATCTGTATAATATCTCCATCAAGTGGACATTGGTCATATGATGGTTTGGGCATCTTGTAAGCTTCTTCTTGAACCTCTCCCATGTTTTGTGGAGAGCTTCAGTTGGAAGCTATTGAAAATTGCTGATTTCATCTCTCAACTGTGCTCTCTTGGATGGCGGAAAGAATCTTTCTAGGAAAGCGTCTTTCAATTGCCTCCAATTCGTAATAAAATCAGGAGTCATCCCATTCAACCATAGAGTTGCCTCCCCAAACAGAGACAATGGAAATAAGCGTAGTCGAATTGCATTCTGTCCAACGCCAGGATTGTTGAACAACTTGCATGTAGAAATAAAGTTGATCAGATGCATATTCGGATCATCGCCTGCTAGTCCACCAAATAATCCCTTGAGTTGCAAAAGCTGAATCATGGTGCTAGTGATATTGAACTTGGCTCCGGGTGCCAAGGGCGGAGGAATAATCGCCCCAGTGGCACCAGCTCCATCCATGTCGTCATCATCATCAACAAAAGGAATTTGCATAGCTCGGCGTTCAGTCCTCAATCTAGCTTGATGATCTCTTCTGTTCACAGGTACTGCCACCTCATCAGTACACCTAGGATTCAGTAGCTCCTCATCACCCAGGTCCTCTTCATCAGGATTCATTGCATGGCCTGGGTTATCAATATTCTGTTGATGCACTTGAGCGGCTGCTAATGTAGCTAATCTAGCCTGCTCCTATTGAGCAACCCTTCTGTCAATGTCTCGTTGTGCCTCCATCCTGCCAATAAGTTGCGGTTCAAGGTTTATAGGTAATAATGGTTGTCCTGAACTTCGAGTATGGGGCATGTACTAAACAAAACCTGTATAAAACAAAAACAACAACTAAAAGTAAAATATGAGAATCTTTGACCAAAGGGTCTAATAACTATCACAAACTTAGTTGACAACCGTATTCCCCGGCAACGGCGCCAATTTTTGATAACGCTCAAACTACAGCTCTCGTAAGAGTGTAAGCGGTCATTGTCAAATATAGAACCCAACTGGTTTGGGTGTCGAATCCCACAGGGAATACTTGGTCACTAAGTAAGCAAAGATTATTAGACTTTTGGTGAAAGTTTCGTAAAAAGGGGGGATTGTAGCGTGAATTTAAGAGTATCAAAATAGTGGAGTAAAAACGGAAAATAGAAGAGTAAAACGGATTGATTGGTTGGTTTTGATCAATGAGAATTGAGAGTTAGGGTTAGGTCCACCTTATGAGTTTTACGTATCTATTGGCTATGAGTTATGCGGAATTCAGACATGCATGTGCTTATAGAGATTCGTATTCTATGGTAAATCCAGGCGTCTTTCGACCATCAAAGATTATTTCACTTTAACTCTTTCGAGCTTAAAGCGTATCTAATGGTACAAAATCTCCAAGAGGTTAATCCAGTTACGGCACTAACTTTTAAACAGGGGTTGGTGCCCTATTTCCTTGACATTATCTCTTTTCCAGACATGTAACTTTTCTTTCGAACAAGTTAATGCTATACTGGCGTATTCTATATGTTTGCAACCACAAGAATTTAGATTAAGATGAAGAGAGTAATGATATAAGCAGCATACGTGTCAAGAATTTACAAACTCATAGCAATAGATGGTATCTCATAAGGCTTCCATAACCCCAACAGAGAAGTTTAGCTATTCATGAGTGCAACGGAAATCACAATAGGCATTATCATCATACCAAAATAAAAATCTCGCGTGAAGTATGTTTGGTAGCACTTGTGGCGTGAGTTCCTTGAAAAATAGCGTTTCTCTTGTCGTAAAAATTAAAAGTCGAATAGATGAATAGAAGGGAAGAAGAATTAATAAGTTGAAAGTGTTGTATGAATAATAAAAAGTAATTGATGAAAAGTTCTTGATGTAAGAAGTTGTATGAAAAACTTCAGCAAAATAGGGTATTTATAACACCCATATCCTATTCCTACTAAGCTATTGCATTACTTATCCTAGTCCTACTAGGTTACTGCTTCATTATCCTAATCCTAATAAGTTACTGTTGAACCCTAAAGTCTTTAGAAATGTTGTTTTTGCCCGGGACAGGTTTTCCATGCATCATTTTTAGTCCATAGGCGTCCAAACGCTGCTTTCCTTCTTTTGTGAAGCTTCCTTTGGCGTCAAGTTATCCATAAAATGCTGAAATCTTCATCATTTATACCTGAAAACTTACTAATCACGTTTGTTAGCTCACTTACAGGAAAAAGGACTAGAAGTGCATGAATTATATATTTTGTCCTCAAAACTTAGCTAAAATATGGGTCAATTATAGTACTTTAGGCGTGTAAATACGCCTATCATCAATAGCCTATTCTAAACTTTTCAACTTCTGGGCTACGATATTCTGTTCCTCCGTTGCGACAGATTTATTCGTATCGAATGGAAATGCAGGCGGTTAAGTGTACCTATAAGGTTCATTCATTCTCAAATTAGGCTCCGGGGCACAATACTGACTATCTGGAACCTTCAATACTGGCTCACTAGCAGACCTAGGAAGTCCCATTATGGGACACACAGCATACATGGGAGTTTCATGTGGTGGCGGAGCCACGAATACCGGTGCGATCGGTGGCGCTGGCTGAGCAGCGGGTCTTGATTGGGGAGCTTCCAAGGGCACATCAGAACTACCAGGATAATAATGTCGCGGAGTGAATCCTGGCGCATGCTCAGGTGAATCAGTAAGAGCAGAGAATTACGCCTGAGAGAGTGGTGGGAAATTAGAGATATTCCCAAGACCTTCAGGGAGCGGAGGAGGAGGCATTCCACTGGCCATGCCCGTTGTGAATCTATCAGTTGTTTCCTAAGCCTTACTACCTCATCATTGTGTTCTGAACTTTCTTCCCTGTGATCCTGATCCGGGTCAATGAGCGAATTTTCAATCTCCCTGCTAGCCATGACGAGCTTTGCTTTGGATCTAGAGTATGGGTGACTAGCCAGATTGCTGCAAACCTACCATTGTTATCTAAAAGAACATGCTCATCAAAGATGACATCCATTAGGATTAGGGCACACAACAAGCATGGGAATCACATTGGTAAAATTATCCTAAATTCATGTTTCATTTCTACCAGCTTTTGAGGGTAGCGAGGTCATTTTAACATCATCCCGATTTTTATCTACACTTATTTTTATCTATACCTATTATTAGTATTATTATTATTTTTTCTTTCCCTCTCTTTTTTTTTCTTTTTTTCTCTTTTTTCGTATCAATCTCTGTTCTTTTCCTTTCTTGTCTCATCATCCTTTCTTTCTTTTCTTCTCTCGCTATCTACCTTCATTTTATCATTCTTTATGGATTTTGCTTTTTTTTTTCTTCTTTTTTTTAAAAAAAAAATGAAAAACAACGAAACAAAATGATTAGATTGAACCCAACAGTAGGTTGCCTACGTATCATGTTGTACATGAATCAGATCTTGCGTAGTTCGGGCAACATATGCATAAACATTACATATTGTTATTTTTATTATTATTTTTTATTTTTTATTTTTTATTTTTATTTTTTTATTTTTTTATTTTTTTATTTTTTGTGAAAACGAAAATAAACAACCAAAGAAAAGACGTAACATCATAGCCTTTTCATGCCTTTTCAAGTTTGAATAAGACAATAATTCATCTTAACAAGACAATAATTCATCTTCCTTAACAAGTTTGAATCGTTTTTTCAATCTTAGTCAGCTCAAATTATTTCTAAATAATCTCAAATTTTAGATATGAATTCCTCCCGATGTTTTGATTATATTGATATATTATTCACTTGAAATGACCGATGTTTGTGGAAGGTCAAATTTTAAAAATTAGAGCTTCGAAGCTCTTTAATAGCGGATTTCAATGGGCATTTAACTCAAATCTCTTCTAAGTAACCCCAAATATTAGATATGAGATACTCTTTAACTTTTAATATATCATTCACTCGAAATAATTTATGCTTAAAATATGTTAAAATTTTAAAATTTGAACTTTGAAACTCAGATAGAGTCTCCGGTTATACTTCTCGTGCTAGTGCATCTAGCCAAGAAGAATTATCATGGAACTGGCCATTTGTATAATTTTCTCTTGTGGAGCGCATGTTAGACCCTTGGGCCACGATGTATAGTCCAAACGAACTCCAACTAGTTCAAATCCTTGTCAGCAAACAACATAAATCTCCAACCCTATTGGAGCTATATCTTTAACTCTTTTTAATATTAGTAAAAAATTCTGATTTAATCTACACGGATACATCACGTCTTTTTGGATATATCACTTATATTCTTTCGATTATATCACCTAATTTTGTACGAATACATCACATTCCACATGGATCTATCACATTCTTCCTCATACGTCACTTAATTTTACACGGATACATCACATTTTCTATTTGAGCTTTTAAGTAAAACCAAGAATTTATGTAAAAGAGTTGAGATTTTAACTAGGTATGGTAAGTTAAAGTAGTTCAAACAAACCCCTACTAGTCCAAATCCTAGTTAACTTAGGAATAGTCCAGATAAACTCCAAGAAGTCCAAATCCTTGTTAATATAGGAACATATATTGGGCTAATCTCCCACTCCTTTTCAGAATTGGAACATAATTGGATGCCTATTTAAATGTCCTTCAACTACTTGTCTTGCCCTAGAGCTAGAATCGCTTCTTTTTTTTTGTTTCGTTGTCCTAGAATCCTATTCTTTCAAAGCTATGGCTAATTGGGCAGAGCTTCCCAACGATCTGATTGCTCACATTGCAAAGCGTGTTAAAGCGATTGAAGATTTCATTGCTTTTCGTGCTGTTTGTACCTCTTGGCAAATTGCCGCTACCACGGACAATTTCGATGTGTTTTGGCCTCAACTTCCGTTGCTCATGCTGGGTGCCAAAGATGACGATTATCGAGAATTTTATTCTCTTTCCAAGAAGAAAGTTTCACGCATGTTTCTCCCAGAAGCTAGAGGGTCAGAGTGTTTACCATCGGAGGGATGGCTATGCACCGTGGTAAATGACACGGGAGAGATGAATCTGTTGCACCCTTTCTCTCACAAAAAAATACAGCTTCCATCCCGAAAAGCCATATTGACTTTTCATGATCTTGGTGAAAGAAGACCAAATGGAGGAAATCGTTGGTGTTGCATAGATAATGCTGTCTTGTCTGCCAATCCTTCTCTTACATCAGATTATGCACTAATGGTGCAACATGCTGGAACTGGCTCTTGTTTGGCGTTTTGGCGACCTGGAGACCTCGACTGGACTCACATTGATGTTGTTAATCACGCTGGGGTCGCAGCTCTAATTCATCATAAGGGCCAATTTTACTCCATGAGTTACTTTGGCGAAGTACGGGCTTATGAAGTTGCAGGGCCTAACATTACAAAACCAATTGTAAAGACACGTTTAATTGTTGAGATGGACGAACATAAGTTCAATGTGCCCACCGTTCACTATTACCTAGTTGAGTTATCCGGTGCACTATTACTTGTTTCCCGATTTGCCAGCAGCAATTATAAGGATCCAAATTGTGCTTTTCATAGCTTCAAATTTGAAATATTTGAACTAGACGTAGTCAAGGGTGAATTGAAGGAGAAGATTAAGACCTTGGGAGAGTCGTCAATATTTTTGGGTCGCAATTGGGCAAGTTGCATTGACTCTTGTAAGTTTATCGGGGTCAAGCCTAATCACATATATTTTACTGATGATTGGATGGATGAATATCATATAGATGCAGAAGAAGGAGCTGGAAGAGATATGGGTTCTTATAATTTGGAAGATGGGAACATTGAGTCTTTCTATCCTGGACAGTCAACAAGTTTAATTTGCCCGCCATTTTGGGTTATGCCATCACTAAAAATCTGATTGTCTTATCACTAATAATGTACGCCTCCATGTCTCCTAGGATCATTATTTATTGGGATTGTTGTTACATTTGTCAATAAATTTACATATTGACCAAAAGTTTGCATTCATAATTAATTAAATTGTTGTCGTCTTTAGTGAAAAGAAAAAAGAGATCAAGGAAATAATTCAATATTGATAAGGAAAAAATTCAATAACATACGGAGTATCAAATATTGATAAGACAAATTGAATTTCCTTTTCACACAATTTTCATTTACAAGTTATTTAATTATAATGGGAAAAGGCTCAAATATGACATTAAACTATCAGAAATGGCTTATTTATGTCATCAGTTAAAAGTTTGGCTCATTTATGTCATCGCCATTACAAAATCAGCTCATCCATGCCATTACTTTTTTAACGGTGAGTTTTCAAAAACCGCTTTATCACGTGGCCTTTTATTAGAGGTCCATGTCATTAATTAAAATAAGAGAAAAGGCTTGAATATACTATTGAACTATCAGAAATGGCTCATTTATGCCATCTGTTAAAAGTTTGGCTCATTCGCGTCATTCACCATTATAAAATCAGCTCATTCATGCGATTACTTGTTAACGGTGGGTTTTTAAAAACAGTTTTGTCACGTGGCCTTTTATTAGAGGTCCACGTCATTAATTAAAATAAATCTATATTAATTTCAAAATATCTGAAATTAGATAGTATTGGGATTATTTCTCTCACCATTTATAGAATAGCGATGGAATAAATTATCCCATATAAATGGCGAAAAGATTGGGATAGCGGACTTCTTTTAAGTCATTATTTGGAAATGATTTTTCAACAATGTATGCTCCCTTAATGCGTGATGGGAGAATGGAGAAGTTCTATTGGTGTGCCTCCTTCTTTTTCTTGCTTGTCCTAATTGTTCATTGAATTCTTTTCTTACAACTTCGGAGTATGTATTGGAGTCACTGAAATTACAACTAATTAGTTACTGTAGGATAAAAAATAAAAAATAAAAAGTTACTGTAGGATAGAATTTTTGGGGTTTCTGTTAAGCGTAACATTTATAATGATTTAGAATCTACAAGAAACAGTCAAAGGATTGCCACACCCCTTTTTTTGTACTCCCAAAGATTAAGTTTTAAGGGTCGAAAGGGTTTTAATTATTAATGTGACAAAAATGAAAAAAATTGTTTGGAAAAAGGATTGTTTTTACATTTGAAATCAGAGTCGCCACTTGGCATATATCGGGTGTGACAAGTGGATATCCTTTTTCAAAATGGTTTTGACTCTTTAATACTGATTTGCGAACAGAGATTCCGGTTAAGGAATTCCGTTGATCGAGGGGAAGGTGTTAGGCACCCCTCGATCCCGTGGTTTGACCACGGTCACTTGGCAGAGCGTATCGGCTAAATTGACATTACAAATGCATAAACCACACAAAGCATGCAAAACAATCACTCAAGCAAACAAAATAAAATAATCCAAAATATAATGTCCAGTCCAATTATACAGCCCTGAAAAATGAAAAATGCGAAAATGCAAACCTATTCTATTCTAAACTAATCCTAAACTACTCCTATGCTTTACCCGACGCCTCGGGCCTTCATCACGGATGTCCTCCGGATACAAAATACTTCGGGACATTCCCCGGTGAATAAACACAAATACCTCAGGGCATTCCCCGGCCAAATAGCACATTTGAGTCAAATATGATAAAACAAAACCATTTCAGCACACATCTCAAGCGTTCGATCAATCCACAATCTCTAGATTTGCCTACCCGACCTACGTCTTGCCTATCCCTTCTCGATCTGAAACATGGCACTATCGGGCTCAACAACATCAATGCATCAAAATTAATCAACATTCACTTTTCTCGATTTTTAATCCAAGCCCCCCAATTTCATTATCAGTCACACACTAAATTTATTTTTCGATTAACGATTCAATTTTTCTCTTCAAAATCCAAAACCAACATCAACCATACACACAATAAAGATTCAAACATGGCTAGCACACAAAGACATTCATATGCAAAAAAATAATCGAGATTCAAGATAAAGATAGAGAACGGAGAAGAAATGAACCTCAAATTTCACTTTTATGAACGTTATCCTGTTGAAAAAAAAGAGAATCCGCATCGGAAAACTCGATAATGAACCGAACTCCAACCCGGTATTTGGAAAATTGTAACCCGAACCACTCGCAATAACCCAATTAAAACCAAATTGTATCTCAATCACTTGCTTTTCTTCGATTAACTTGAGAAGAGAAATAAGAGCTATTCCGGAACCTCGGAGAATACCAACGAGATCTCGACTCTCCAAATCAGTCGAGAGACAACCCAGAAATGCGATAACCCAAACAAAAATTAGAATTTCCAGAAAAAAAATCGTAGAAACCAACCGAAGCTCCGACGAGCTTAGATGATGGCAAAATGATCAGATTCTAGGAATCTAGTGTGTTTCCGGCCAGATTTGTCCCAGGAAATCAAGAAAAATACAGAGATTTGTGAAGTTTCAAAATCGTGATAGATTTTAAGCCCGCAGAACCTGAAAACGACCAAAACAGCCCATTCTAACTCTCGATCGAACTCGTGTGTACAGTGTAGTGAAGCAAGAGTCGTGAATCAGTGATGTGTGGAGAATTGTTTTTCTCTTTTCCAGTGAGCTCTATGTCGTTCCATCTGCTCTCTATCAGTGATGATGGAGGAGCTCTATCTATCCGAGAGATCCGTGTCTTTTTCCGTGTAGTGGCATACCCGTATGTGTTGATGAGAAGTGTGTGTTCAAATGGTTTGTATTGTGTATGGATGAAGGTCGAGAAGAGAAAATGGATAATCAGAGTGTTGGTGTATTTTTCGAGGTCCTATTTTTTTTTCTGTGAGGTGTAGTGTATATCCTCCCTTTTGATTTCCTTTTTTGTTGTATATATGCTTATGGAATTGTGTGGTTGTGGGGTAGGGTAGGTGGGGTACTGAGGTGGGGGTAGGGGTAGGGGTAGGGTGTGATGTGTTTTATTTTGATTGGGTAGGTTGTTAGGATAAGATAAAATTAGTTAGGGGATTGTTATTTTTGTCATTTTGTGGAGGGATTATCATACGGGTGAGAGTACACGGTAGGAAAAGGTAAAAATGGGTAAAACGATATCGGGGAGGGACAAAATTAGGTGTCTACATCATGCCCCCTTTGAATGTAAACATGAAGCGTTTTTAGACAAAGAAGTAGACAGCGAGACCAAATTTTGACCCGACCATTATCCAAAGAAAGAAACAGAAGGAAGAAGGACAACCGGGTTTTGACTTAAGACATCCTACCTACTCACATTATGAGAGAATCAAGTCACGGGTATTTCAAAGGATTGAAAGAGAAGTGGACTATACCGAGTTGGAGAGTCGAGTGAGGTTCCATCGAGGTTCCGGTCCGCGGCTATGTCATTACATCAAAAAATGAAAATTACAAGTTAAAACATAAATAAAATTACAAAATCCTATCTATACAGCTTTTGTTGGCTCTGGACTCGACTTTTATCACCTTATTCTTCAGGCGGGCTCGTGACTTACAATTTCTTCCAACTTGTTGCTTGGCTTTCAATTGCTTCGCTTTGTTGCTTGACTTTTCATTTCTTCACTCTGTTCTCCAGGCGGTCTCTTGACTTGCTATTTCATCACCCTGTTCTTCAGGCGGGCTCCTGACTTGCTATTTCATCACCCTGTTCTTCAGGCGGGCTCTTGAAACACGAAATTAAAAATAGAACGAAAATTATCCCAAACAAAAATTATAGTAAAGTAGTATTTCATTTTTGAAAGCGTTGTCCCATTTTTCAGGAGGATCCTGAACAGGATGGAAAGTCTCATTTTTTAGGAGGGTCCTGAGCAGGAAGTAAAATCCCATTTTCAAGAGGGTCTTGAACATAAAGTAAAATCCCATTTTTTCAGGAGGGTCCTGATCAGAAAGTAAAATCCCATTTTCAGGAGGGTCTTGAACATAAAGTAAAATCCCATTTTTCAGGAGGGTCCTGAACAGAAAGTAATATCCCATTTTTCAGGAGGGTCCTGAACATAAAGTAAAATCCCATTTTTCAGGAGGGTCCTGAACAGGATGTAAAGTCCCATTTTTCAGAAGGGTCCTGAGCAGGATGTAAAATCCCATTTTTTAGGAGGGTCCTGAGCAGGAAGTAAAATCCCATTTTTCAGGAGGGTCTTGAACATAAAGTAAATTCCCATTTTCCAGGAGGGTCCTGAACATAAAGTAAATTCCCATTTTTCAGGAGGGTCCTGAACAGAAAGTAAAATACAATTTTTCAGGAGGTTCCTGAACAGAAAGTAAATTCCCATTTTCCAGGAGGGTCCTGAATTGAAAGTAAATTTCCATTTTCCAGGAGGGTCCTGAACATAAAGTAAATTCTCATTTTTTAGGAGGGTCCTGAACAGAAAGTAAAATTCCATTTTTCAGGAGGGTCCTGAACATAAAGTAAAGCCTCACGGGTGTGCATTTTCAATGGTAGCTGAATTAAGTGAAGGGAATTTGCCCCTATTTCAACAAAGAAAATTTGTCAGTTAAAAAACTTAGTGGTGGCTTGCAGATCTTGGCTTCTCAGGTATCTGCCCAGAACTCGTTCCTTTCATCTTCGTTCTAAATCGCTAACACTTGCCCTGTCTTGCCGCATCATCGACCCGGATCCAGATTGAGGGAAGTGAGTTCTGACTCGAACAATGTGCTTCCATTTTACCATGCCTCTGAGGTGCACCCTTTTCCCAAATCTGAATGCTTCCACGAATCCGACAGCCTGTCGGTTGATAGACTTTCTTTGTTTCGTGTTGAATTACGATCATATTTCTTTCCTGTGCTGTTCCTTGGCTTTTCCTCGTATAATTGGAAAGACTGGTAGTAACTTTTGAAATCCTTTCTCGCTTGTTTTGACACAGACTTGACTTAAAATGTAAAGAAATGATGGCGACTTTTATTTTGATAAATGACATAAAAAGACAAAAAGCGTGAATATGTAAATGAAAGAAAAGGGCAATGTCCGATATTCAAAAAGAAAACTTATCTGAATACGACAACCAACTCCAATGAGTATGATATGCATTTTGGATTGAGCTGCCTGATCTTCCTATCCAAACTCCCTATTTTTTGTTGAGTTCGTGCCTTTTCCGCGATCCGCTTCTTCAAATCCATTGGACTCATACATCACATTCGATTGACGACATCTTAAAAGACTTTCGCCAACAAATCACTTTCCTTTCACTTTTTACTTTTCTCTTGAACTCCCCATCGTCTTACGGTGCCCGTGAGGGTTTTCACCAATAAGACTCTCTCATTTTTATTTCTCTCCACTCACCATCGCCTTATGGTGCCTGCAAGGATTTTCACCAATAAGACTCTCTCATTTTCATTTTCTCTCAACTCACCATCGCCTTATGATGCCCACGGGGGTTTTCACCAATAAGACTCTCTCATTTTTGTATTTTTTTTCTGATTTCTTATGCTGAGGGAGACAAGTGGTACCTTACAATGTATCATCATATCCATTGCGTGCTTAGCCTTAAAATTATCAAAAATTGATCTGAGGGACTTTCTTTGGGTGTAACTTGGCTTTTGGTTAAGGTTAGAAAATGATGGCAAGGGGTTCAAACGATACTTGAAGTGGGGTTTGGACTTACAACTTTTGGAATCGACTCAAACAACACATTAACTCATGCCCCAGTTTTGTTGACTGAGTGAATCTTAAATCTTTATTTGGTTGGACCGAGCCCAAAATAGGGAAGCCTACGTATCTCACTCCCGAGAGAGGAGAATCAGGTCGCACGTAGTTCCATCATCTTTTTCTTTGTTTTTATTTGATTTTGATTTTTTTTTAATTTTCGAACTCTTTATTTTATTCTTATTTCCTCGACATTTATCTTTGACTTCATTTTGATTCCAAAAGAGGGATATTAAAGAAAATTAAAACGAAGCTCAAACGGGTAAACAAAGGATGACACAATGTTTGGATAGAAGAATAAAATGCCTTCATCATATCAATCTTCAAAAATGCAAGTACTAAACATGCAATAAAATCAACAAAGGATCAAATATCATACATAATATCTTTTGACCGCATCAGCATTGATAGCCATTTCTGCCATTTTGCCTTCAGTATCTGTCAAATATAAGGCTCCATTGGGCAACACTTTCTTCACAACGAAGGGACCTTGCCAGTTTGGGGAGAACTTGCCTTTCGCTTCAACCTGGTGAGGAAGGATAAGTCTCAATACCAACTGACCAACTTCTCAATACGCTCGAGCCATCCTCCTCTGAAACAACTGGCCATGACACACAGACGTTAGTCTTTTTTCCTCAATCAAACTCAAATGTTCCAGTCAGGTTTTTACCCATTCGTCATCATCAATCTCTGCTTCTACAATGACTTGAAGAGAGGGAATTTCAACTTCTGCAGGGATGACTGCTTCTGTCCCATACACTAATAAATATGGAGTTGCCCCTGTTAAAGTGCGAACAGTGGTGTGATAACCTAGCAATGCAAATGGCAACTTTTCATGCCACTGTCTAGACCCTTGTACCATTTTTCGCAGTATCTTTTTTATATTCTTATTGGCAGCTTCTACAGCACCATTGGCCTTTGGGCGATATGGAGTAGAATTTTGATGTGTGATCTTAAATTGTTGACATACTTCTTGCATCAAATGACTATTGATATTGGCAGCATTGTCTATAATGATCATCTCAGGAATTCCAAATCTACAAATGATATTGGCATGAACAAAGTCCACCACAGCCTTCTTTGTCATTGACTTGAAAGTTACTGATTCTACCCACTTTGTAAAGTAGTCAATGGCTATGAAAATGAATCTATTTCCATTTGATTCCTTCGGCTCAATCGGTCCAATCACATCCATTCCCCAAGCCACGAACGGCCATGGAGCGGCCATTGCATGCAACTCAACAGGAGGAGAACGTATCAGATCACCGTGTACCTGACATTGATGACACTTTCGAACAAATTGAATAGAATCTCTTTCCATAGTAAGCCAGTAATAACCTGCTCGAAGAATCTTCTTTGACAAGACATGACCGTTCATGTGTGACCCGCATGCTCCAGAGTGTATTTCAACCATGATTGCCGAGGCTTCTCTGGCATCTACACACCTTAAAAGTCCTAAATCTGGGGTTCTCTTATACAAGATTCCCCCACTTAAGAAAAATTCACTATCCAAACGCCTAATAGTCCTCTTTTGATCGTTGGTGGCATATGTTTGGTATTCTCCTGACTGAATGTACCGCTTGATATCCAAGAACCAGGGTTCTCCATCGAGCTCTTCTTCAATCGCATTACAGTAAGCATGCTGATCACGACTCTGTATATGCACTGGATCGATGTAGGCTTTGTCCGAATGTTGGAGCATTGAAGACAGAGTAGCTAAAGCATCAGCAATTTCATTATGAATCCTTGGAATATGCCTAAATTTTACTAACACAAACCGTTGACATAGCTCCTGCAAGCACTGTCGATACGGGATGAGCTTCAAATCTTGCGTCTCCCAATCGCCTTGAATTTTATGGACGAGCAAATCCAAATCTCCCAACACCAATAATTCTTGGACTCCCATATCAACAACTAACCTCAAACCAAGAATGCAGGCTTCATACTCTGCCATATTGTTAGTACAGTAGAATAGAAGTTGTGTTGTTACCAGGAAACGTTGTCCCGATTCATAGATAAGAACCACACCTATTACGACTCCTTTCATATTGACATCTCCATCGAAGAATAACCTCCAACCTGGATCAGCATCTATAACAACTTCATCAACACACGACACTTCTTCGTCAGGAAATATGTCTTTAATGGATCGTACTCTTCATCGATGGGATTCTCAGCAAGATGATCTGCCAAGGCTTGGGCTTTCATGGCGGTTCAAGTCACATATACAGTGTCGAACTCGGTAAGCAATATTTTCCACTTTGCTAATCGACCCGTTGGCATAGGCTTCTAAAATATATACTTCAAAGGATCTATGCGGGAGATGAGATAAGTAGTATAGGATGAGAGATAATGTTTCAACTTCTGTGCTACCCAAGTTAGGGCACAACACGTCCTTTTAAGAAGAGTATACATGGCCTCATATGCGGTGAACTTCTTACTAAGATAATAAATAGCCTGCTCTTTTTTTCTTGTGACATCATATTGACCCAGGACACAACCGAAAGAATTGTCCATGATTGATAAATATAAGATTAAAGGCCTACCAGGCTATGGGGGTACCATCACGGGCGGATTGGACAAATATCTTTTGATTCGATCGAACGCTTCCTGACATTTTTCAGTCTACTTTACCGCAGCACTCTTTTTCAGCAACTTGAATATGGGCTCACAAGTGGTTGTGAGTTGAGAAATAAACCTGCTAATGTAGTTCAGTCTACCAAGCAAACTCATCACCTCCGTCCTATTCTTGGGCAGGGGCAAATCCTGAATGGCTTTGATTTTTGAGGGATCCAATTCAATCCCCCGATGGCTGACTACAAACCCCAACAGCTTTCCAGACGGAACTCTAAATACACATTTTGCCGGGTTGAGCTTGAGATTATACCTGCGAAGTATTTCAAAGAACTTTCTTAAATCTTTAACATGGTCGGCCTGACTTTTTGACTTAATAATCACATAATCCACGTAGACCTCAATCTCCTTATGCATCATGTCATGAAACATAGTAGTCATGGCTCTCATATATGTTGCTCCAGTATTCTTCAAACCGAACGGCATCACTCGATAACAATAAGTCCCCCATGGTGTGATAAAAGACGTCTTCTCCGTGTCTTCATCATCCATAATAATCTGGTGATATCCGGCATAGCAATCCATAAAAGAGGCAACATCGTGTTTAGCACATTTGTCTAACAAAATGTGGATGTTGGGTAGTGGAAAATCATCTTTCGGACTTGCTATGTTCAAATCACGATAATAAACACACACTCGAATTTTGCCATCTTTCTTTGGTACGGGAACAACATTGGATAACCACATGGGATAGCGAGCTACTCGAATTACTTTGGCTTCAAGTTGTTTCATGATTTTCTCTTTAATTTTAATACTTAAATCCGTTTTAAACTTCCTCAACTTCTGTTTGACAGGAGGGAACGCGGGATCAGTTGGTAATTTGTGAGCCACGATTCAGTGCTTAAACCAGGCATACCATCATAAGACCATGCAAAAACATCCTTATAATCAATTAATGCTTGAATCATTCCATCTTTTAGCTGTGGCAAAGCATGTACACTGATTTTAGTTTCCCTAACATCTTCTTGATCCCCTAGATTTATTGGCTCAGTCTTATTCAAATTAGGATTCGGTTTGTCTTTAAACTATTCCAACTCTTTGCTTATTTCTTCTAGTGCTTCTTATTCATCATATTCCCCATCCTGCTTCATTACATCTTGATTAGTTTGGATTTTAAGGTCAGGCTGAAAATTCTGCATGCATGTCATGTCATTAGAATCAGCATAAAGAGAACTGTATAAATAAAGAAAGAAAAATAAAATATATTAGACACGAATCAAAAGGGACATTGCATTTCATTAAATAAAAAAAATAGAAAGGTTTAAACATAGATGCCATCATAACATAAACAAACTAAAATCCGAATTACAACCCGGAAATAACTCGGATAAATAGAAAGAAAAACAAAATAAACTACCAAAACTCCCTCCTGACGGGAAGAGGAGTGACTTCCCAATTATAGAGCCGGACAGCTGGGCCTATGAATCGCACGTCTGCTATGCTGGTACCTTCTCCTGCTTCGACCATATCAACATCAATAAAAAGGTCCTGACAGTCATCAACTAATTCAACTTCAAATTCCACATGCTTCGTGACACCGCTCTAAACAAATGATTCACTGAGTAGTGGCATTGGGCGAGGGAATGACCACGTTTCTTTTTTCCTTCCTTTGGCTTTCTTCAAATCTTCAGCCATAGGCTCAAATCCCAGACCAAACGTGCCCACGTTCTCACTTGGACATATGGGACAAACTATACCATGCAGAGACGCTCCCAAACCCTTTCCTGGCTCAAATCCGTATTTTCAAAGTTCACTCACCATCATAATAGAAGCAGAAGACAATTGCGGTCCCGGTATAACCTGCCATTCAAGGATACGATTCACTGACACTGTATCAAAGATTTGATAGACGAATGTCTCCTCTACGTTATTTACTTCAATAAGAGACAAGGGAGAATCTTCGCAGGCGGGCAAATCTCCTTCACTGTGAATAACCACTTCTTGCCTGTCATGCTCAAACTTAATCATTTGGTGCAGTGTAGATGCAACCGCCTTGGCCTTGTGGATCCATGGCCTTACCAACAACAGATTGTAAGAGGAGTCTATATTCAATACTTGAAACTCTATGGAGAACTCAACAGGTCCTATGGTAAACATTAGTTCTATTTCGCCAATGGAATTTGATTTTGCACCATCAAAAGCCCTGACACATACATTGTTGAGCCTGATCCTGTCAGCACCAATATTCAACTTTTGCAAAGTAAAAATAGGGCAAATATTTGCACCTGAACCTCCATCAATCATAACATGAGTGACGTAGAAATCTTCACACTTTACTGTAATGTAAAGGCCCCGGTTATACCCTGTACCTTCAACAGGCAATTCATCGTTAGAAAAGCTGATCCGATTGACCTCAAAGATTTTTTCGACCATTTTATCAAGCTGGTTTATTGTAATCTCCCTAGGAACATATGCTTCATTTAATACCTTCAATAAAACATCACGGTGCTCCTTGGAGTGCAACAGCAAAGATAAGAGGGAAACTTGAGCAGGGGTTTTCTTCAACTGGTCTATTATTGAATACTCTGGCAATTTCATCTTTTTCAAAAATTCTTCGGCTTCTTATTCGGTGATAGGATTTTTGATAGATGACGGTCCACTCACCATTGGCTTGGTCTTTCTTAAGCTTTCAGGCACGAAGCATCTTCCTGACCTAGTCAAACCCCTTACCTCATCTACATTTTCCACTACTTCTTTCCCATGATAGGTCATCACAGTCCGCCCATAATTCCAGGGAACCCTTTTCGTATCAACTATCGGAGGTTGGGTCACCGGTTTGAGGACAATAGGCGCTGCCGGTGCTCCTTTCACCGTCAAAATGGGCTGACTCAGAGCTCCCACCACTGTCAACTTAGGTTTATCCTGACTTAAATCAACATACCTTCTGGCTCCTTGTACTGTGATCAGGGGTTTCTTTATGCTTTCTTGGGCTTTATCTTCTCTCATTCCTTCCCGGTTCAATGACATTGCTTTCAAAGACTCTACTACATTCACCGATTTCTCCTCAATGGTCTGTATCTTGACAATAGGCTTATAACACCTTAAAGACTCTTTCCCATCATATATCAATTCTAACATATTGGCTTCAGCATGGGTTGGCAGCGGATTCTGGTTAATGTTTGGACCCTCCGGGGCCTGGACCAGCATCTGATTGGTGTCAATTAAATCTTGGATAGCTCTCTTTAAATGCCAGCATTTCTCGATATCATGGCATGGCATATCAGAATAGTACGCACACCTTAAAGAATAATCGAGATTCCTCGACGGTGGATTTGAAAGCCTTCCTTGAATTGGGCTTAAGACCTTCAACTTTCTCAACCTATCAAACAAGCTAGCATATGACTCTCTAAAAGGTGTGAATTGATTTTTGACCGCCTTCTCTTTCTTATACTCAGGCCTAGGTTGAAAACCGGGTCTGGAGGGATTTTGGTAATTTGGTGGAGCGAATCGGCGATTTTGTGGAACTTGCGTGCGCCACTGCAGGTAAGAAGAGGTTTGGGCATATGGTTGCGCGCTATATACTGGGTACGGGGGTGGTGGAATGGAATATAAAGGGTTTTGTGGAGGGTAGTAATGGTGAGGAGGAATATATGGAGATTGGGCGTAGACTTGGGCTTGGGATTGGGGATAGGGGCGAGGTGGTCTTTTGGTATAGGAATGGGTTCCAGCTACGACAGTCGCCACGTCCTCTTTCTTCTTTTTACCTCCAAATACGCCAGATCCACCTTGAATCGCTTGTGTGGTGGCTTTTAATGCGGCAAAACTCACTATTCGTCCGGTCTTGATTCCGTCCTCTATCATCTCCCCCATTTTGAGGACTTCAATAAAAGACTTTCCCATTGTCGGAAGTAAATGTTGAAAATAGGTCACATCCTGTGCCTGAATTAAAACCTCTACCAACTTACTTTCTTTCATTGGAGGCTTTACCCTGGCGGCCTGCTCAAGCCACCTTATCGCGTATTCCCTAAAACCTTCAGTGTTTTTTTTCTTCATGTTGACCAAGGATTTTTTGTCCAGAATCAGGTCGATGTTATACTGAAAATGTTGAACAAACTCAGAAGCTAAGTCATCCCAGCTATTCGATTTGTCGATATCTCGATCGATAAACTATTATAAAGCCAGATCAGAAAGACTCTCGCCAAAAAAGGACATTAGCAGCTCTTCCCTTCCTCCTGCAGCCCTCAACTGGTTGCAATAACGTCTCAAGTGTGCCACGGGATCACCATGCCCTGCATACTTCTCGAACTTGGGCATTTTAAAATCGAGGGGAAGGTTGATGTCTGGGAACATACAAAGATCTTTATAGGAAACACTCCTATAATCTCCGATTCCCTGTAAATTCCTCATAGCCTATTCTAAACTTTTCAACTTCCGGGCTACGATATTCTGTTCCTCCGTTGCGACAGGTTTCTTCGTATCGAATGGAAATACAGGCGGTTGAGTGTACCCATACGGTTCATTCATTCTCAAAGTAGGCTCCGGGGCACAATACTGACTATCTGGAACCTTCAATACTGGCTCACTGGCAGACCTAGGAAGTCCCATTGTGGAACACACAGCATACATGGGAGTTTCATGTGGTGGCGGAGCCACGAATACCGGTGCGATCGGTGGCGCTGGCTGAGCAGCGGGTCTTGATTGGGGAGCTGCCAAGGGCACACCAGAACTACCTGGATAATAATGTCGCGGAGTGAATCCTGGCGCATGCTCAGGTGAATCATTAAGAGCAGAGAATTACACTTGAGAGAGCGGTGGGCAATTAGAGATATTCCCAAGACCTTCAGGGAGCGGAGGAGGAGGCATTCCACTGGCCCATGCCCGGTGCGAATCTATAAGTTGTTGCCTGAGCCTTACTACCTCATCATTGTGTTCTGAACTTTCTTCCCTGTGATCCTGATCCGAGTCAATGAGCGAATTTTCAATCTCCCTGCTAGCCATGGCGAGCTTTGCTTTGGATCTAGTGAAGTATGGGTGACTAGCCAGATTGCTGCAAACCTACCACTGTTATATCTGAAAGAACATGCTCATCAAAGACGACATCCATTAGGATTAGGGCACACAATAAGCATGGGAATCACATTGGTAAAATTGTCCTAAATTCATGTTCATTTCTACCAGCTTTTGAGGGTAGCGAGGTCATTTTAACATCATCCCGATTTTTATCTACACTTATTTTTAGGTATACCTATTATTAGTATTATTATTATTTTTTCTTTCCATCTCTCTTTTTTTTCTTTTTTTCTCTTTTTTCGTATCAATCTCTGTTCTTTTCCTTTCTTGTCTCATCATCCTTTCTTTTTTTTCTTCTCTCGCTATCTACCTTCATTTTATCATTCTTTATGGCTTTTGCTTTTTTTTTTCTTCTTTTTTTTTAAAAAAAATGAAAAACAACGAAACAAAATGATTAGATCGAACCCAACAGTAGGTTGCCTACGTATCATGTTGTACATGAATCAAATCTTGCGTAGTTCGGGCAGCATATGCATAAACATTACATATTTTTATTTTTATTATTTTTTTTATTATTTTATTATTATTTTTTATTTTTATTTTTTTATTTATTTTTTTTGTGAAAACAAAAATAAACAACCAAAGAAAAGACGTAACATCATAGCATCTTGATGAAAGAAACAACAAAAACATACAAAGAATTTAGGACCACTCTAAAACTAAACAATAAATACGGAACAACATTCTAGACCCCTTAAGACGACATATGTGAAATTACTAATAAAGACCCAAATACCAAAAATAACTTGACTTTGACTTAGAGCAGACACCACCCTACAATGACAGACACACAAAAAACTCAAACTGAATAAAGATAAGAAATGCTCTTTCAGACTGGTGCTCTGCGTGATGACCCTGGCTGAGATGGACTTGCCTCTGAAGTTCTCTTTCTCCCATTTAAACTTTGTAGCATATCCTGTAAAGACACCCTGATATTAGGGAAGAAGCTTCGGGCCCGTATTCCTACCTCATGAGGAGTGCACTTGGAAAGATTATTCTGACACCTTTCTACCGTCTTGAACAAATCTGCTAACTGAACTCTCAGTGTTTTCTCTTTGGACCCCGCACTTTCATCCTGATGGTCGTCTACTATGAATTCTTCCTGTATTCTCCCTCTAAGCTGCGCTGGTAAGGGTTGACTGATACCCCGAGGGATAGATTGAAGCCAGACCTCATATCCCTGAGTGTAGCCCGGATTATCCAAACTTTCTTTGAGTGTGTCCACACCTAGCTTTGTTGCATGCTTCCAAAACTGCTCGTACTTGCTCTCACCTAAGGCTTGGTCCTTGAAGTACTCAACATCCTTCAGAAGATCCACTGTTGGTGGCACGTCCTGCAGCCTACCCAACTGGCGCATTACCCTAGAAGGACTGTATGGTCTAGTGCAATTGAGCCCTAACATAACTAAAAGGAGCTGTGTCAGACAACCCAACAATATTATCTTTGGTCGAAGCCACAGATAAGTCCACAAAATGTTATCCCTGGTCCTTGACTCAAGAAATTCAATCCAAGCGTCGACTCCCACGGGTAACGAGAATTTATCCAAACGCAACCTGGAGTCCATGGCTTTTACTCGATTGGGAATACAACGATCTACCACGTCTGGTCTAACTAAAGAAGGCGCATGCAAATGCTCCATCATCCATAACTGCAATATCAGGTTACTGCCCTAAAAAAATCTCATTCCCTCCTTCACTTCAGTTAAAGCCTTATATTCTGTTAAGATCATGGGTATGAGAGTGAACCTGCCCTTTTGATTAATGCCCTTGTCGTTTTGATCCTTATGAAATAGGGCCATCACCACAGATTACAAACGGGTATTAATACGTCTTTCTTCTAGTAGAAACACTAAAATGCCTAACAAAGCGAGGGTGAAGACTTCAAGACGCTTTCTCTCCCACCTTTCCTTAGTCATATGAAATTCATCCCAAAAGCAATCAAAACCTTCCGAGGGCCCGAATCTAGCGAACAAAAAATCTAAGGAAACCTACGAATCACTTAAACAACCCAAACGCATACCCTTACTTTTAAAACCACAAGACTGCAAAAATCTCACGCCAGTATGATTTCGTGCTCGGATCATATCCTTCTCGATATAGGGCAAATGCAACAAACCGGATATTTCTGCCAAAGTAGGAGTCATTTCACATTCCCCAAACCTAAACACCAAACTACTTGGATCCCAAAAGATCAACAAAGCCTCTATTAAATCTGGACGAGGGGTAACATGCAGAAGTTTCGTAAGATCACCTAATATTTTAATCAGTTTCTGCTGATCAACATAGTTAAACATTTCCCACCACTTGATTAACTTTTTGGGCACCTTGACAACCATCAGAATTCTAGACTTAGTGGACAAATCCATCCTGTAATAACATATAAGACGTTATCTCAAAAATTCGACAGGAGTAGAAGATTCCCAACCCTTAGGATTTTTGACGCAAGCATATGTCGATGGGAAAGACCACATTCATGACTCCAATTTGCCGAACAGAAGTACTGAGCGAGATCAGTCTACTTGGCTAACAACTCTAGATTACGGGGTGAGAGACCTAGGCTAATAATAAGACAAAGTCCAACACAAAGATTACCGGACCCCCCGAGGGTTGCCTACGTATCCCAACCCAAGGGAAGGGAATCAGGTATGCATAGTTCATCCAGATTGGACACTTAACGATTAACTAATAAATTAACCCTAACATAAGAGACAACCTAAAACAAACGAATGAAAACTTTTTGGATTTTCAAGTAGACATTTCAACTAAGACTGACATCACCAATTATGAAAAAATCTTTTTGGTATTTTGTTTTTGACAAATAAGTAGAAAAGGCAAACAAAACCCTCTTTTTTTTTCATCATTTTTTGGTACTTTGAGAAGATAAATGCAAAACGTAAAAAAAATCTTTTTGAGTTTTGGATCGTGAAGAACAAAAGTCATAAAGAACTCTAAAATAAACTATGACGCTCGTTTTGATTCAATCTTTTAAACTCACCTTTTCTATCTATTTTTTTTTACCTCACCTTACTCCTAACGAATGTTTTTTTTTAAATCAGTCCGTCAAATGACCACGTTACCCTTAAAGATGCAACAGTTAGCATGTATGGATGGTTTAGAGGTGGGTTTCCTACAAAGGGCCATGTGGGTCCCGTTAGGTCTCAGTATGATGCACATAAGCATGACCTAAAGGCTGACCTACGTTGTGGTTCACTAACAAGGCTGTTGGGGGGAGCGTATGATCGATAGTAGCTGCTTTGCTTTCCACCTACTCCATAACACCGACGGCTCCCCCCCTAAAATAAGGGTGACTCAACTAGAGGTCGTGTACAACACGTGTACTATGGACTTGTTGCATAAAGAAGGTCTGGGGGTAGACACATGATGACAGATATAAAAGCGGTAACACATAGGATAAATAATATAAACAAAGAGCACGAAAAACGCACAAAAGTGAAAACAATAACACAAACAAAATCACAAACAAGCTTATACACTCGTAATGCCAAACAAAGCCGATACGACTCCAAAAATAGCTCGAATTCTGAAAACTTGTCATATGTCCCCAGTGGAGTCGCCAGAGTTGTCACACCCCTTTTTTGTACTCCCAAAGATTAAGTTTTAAGGGTCGAAAGGGTTTTAATTATTAATGTGACAAAAATGAAAAAATTTGTTTCGAAAAAGGATTGTTTTTACATTTGAAATCAGAGTCGTCACTTGGCATAAATCGGGTGTGCCAAGTCACCCATGGATATCCTTTTTCAAAATGGTTTTAACTCTTTAATACTGGTTTTGCGAACAGAGATTCCGGCTAAGGAATTCTATTGACCGAGGGAAAGGTGTTAGGCACCCCTCGATCTCGTGGTTTGACCACGGTCGCTTGGCAGAGCGTATCGGCTAAATTGACATTACAAATGCATAAACCACACAAAGCACGCAAAACAATCACTCAAGCAAACAAAATAAAATAATCCAAAATATAATGTCCAGTCCAATTATATAGCCCTGAAAAATGAAAAATGTGAAAATGCAAACCTATTCTATTCTAAACTAATCCTAAACTACTCCTATGCTTTACCCGACGCCTCGGGCCTTCATCACAGACGTCCTTCGGATACAAAATACTTTGGGACATTTCCTGGTGAATAAACACAAATACCTCGGGGCATTCCCCGGCCAAATAGCACATTTGAGTCAAAAATGATAAAATAAAACTATTTCAGCACACATCTCAAACGTTCGATCAATCCACAATCTCTAGATTTGCCTACCCGACCTACGTCTTGCCTATCCCTTCTCGACCTGAAACATGGCACTATCAGGCTCAACAACATCAATGCATCAAAATTAATCAACATTCACTTTTCTCGATTTTTAATCCAAGCCCCCCAATTTCATTATCAGTCACACGCTAAATTCATTCTTCGATTAACGATTCAATTTTTCTCTTCAAAATCCAAAACCAACATAACCATACACATAGTAAAGATTCAAACATGGCAAGCACACAAAGACATTCATATGCAAAAAAATAATTGAGATTTAAGATAAAGATAGAGAACGAGAGAAGAAATGGACCTCAAATTTCACTTTTATGAACGTTATCCTGTTGAAACAAAAGAGAATCCGCGTCAGAAACCTTGATAATGAACCGAAATCCAACCCGGTATTTGAGAAATTGTAACCTAAACCACTCGCAATAACCCAATTAAAACCAAACTGTATCTCAATCACTTGCTTTTCTTCGATTAACTTGAGAAGAGAAATAAGAGCTGTTCTGGAACCTCGGAGAATACCAACGAGATATCGACTCTCCAAATCAGTCGAGAGACAATCCAGAAATGTGATAACCCAAACAGAAATTAGAATTTCCAGAAAAGAAATCGTAGAAACCAACCGAAGCTCCGACGAGCTTAGATGATGGCAAAATGATCAGATTCTAGGAATCTAGTGTGTTTCCGGCCAAATTCGTCCCAGAAAATCAAGAAAAATATGGATATTTGTGGAGTGTCAAAATCGTGATAGATTTTAAGCCCGCAGAACCTGAAAATGACCAAAACAGCCCATTCTAACTCTCGATCGGACTCGTGTGTACAATGTAGTAAAGCAAGAGTCGTGAATCAGTGATGTGTGGAGAATTGTTTTTCTCTTTTCCGGTGTGCTCTATGTCGTTCCATCTTCTCTCTCTCAGTGATGATGGAGGAGCTCTATTTATCCGAGAGATCCGTGTCTTTTTCCGTGTAGTGGCATAACCGTATGTGTTGATGAGAAGTGTGTGTTCAAATGGTTTGTATTGTGTATGGATGAAGGTCGAGAAGAGAAAATGGATAATCAGAGTGTTGGTGTATTTTTCTGGGTCCTGTTTTTTTTTTCTGTGAGGTGTAGTGTATATCCTCCCTTTTGATTTCCTTTTTTGTTGTATATATGCCTATGAAATTGTGTCGTTGTGGGGTAGGGTAGGTGGGGTACTGAGGTGGGGGTAGGGTGTGATGTGTTTTATTTTGATTGGGTAGGTTGTTAGGATAAGATAAAATTAGTTAGGGGATTGTTATTTTTGTCATTTTGTGGAGGGATTATCACACGGGTGAGGGTACATGGTAGGATAAGGTAAAAATGGGTAAAACGATATTGGGGAGGGACGAAATTAGGTGTCTACAAGGATATACACTAATCACAATTTTTTCTGATCAGAAAAATAATTGTTGTAGAAAAAATTACTTTAATGGGTGTGAGTCGGATTATGTTAAATGGATTGGTTCTTTTAATGGGTCTAAGATAGTTTGAAATTAATAGTGATTTACTTTAATTAATGATGTGTACCTATAATAAAAGGCCATGTGACAAAACTGTTTTTGAAAACTCACCGGTAAAAGTACTCGCATGGATGAGCTGCTTTTATAACGGCGATAGCACGAATGAGCTGAACTTTTAACTAATGGCTTAAATGGGTCATTTCTGATAGTTCAATGGCATATTTGAGTATTTTTCCTTAACTCTTTTGGCTCATTAAATTAATGACGTGGACGAATTATTGTTGACCACGTGTACAAAATAATTTTGCCCAAAACTGTCAAACTAGACTGTTAAAAATGATGGCATGAATGAGCCTTTGTTGTAACGACAATGACATGAATGAGCCAAGCTTTAAACAGATGACATAGATTAGCCTTTTATCAAAGTTTGATGGCATATTTGAGTTTTTTCCCAATTATAATATATGTAGCTAACTAATGAAAAAATCTATATGTATAATATATTAAAAATGTGAAGACCGTTAGAAAAGAGATTTGAACTTTTTACCCTTCATTAAAAGACTCTTCTTTAGACAAAACTGTCTTTTTCACTGTTTTTTAATTTACTATTTAATTATTTTTTATTATATTAACTAGATTTTCTAAAATATATGGAACTCCTAAATTATATGATAGGAGAAAATTAATTAATTTTTTTTCTATCTACTAGACTTCCTAAAATATATGAAACTTTTAAAATATATGCGACACTATAAGGTAATTTTACCTTTATTCCTTTAGCCATGACCGAAGTTAGTGATGATGATACTAATTTCAGTAAATAGACAGCTTTTGCTATAATATAGACTACAGAGAAATTCAAATACGATAAACATTAATTGAGCACAAGTTTAATATGTTTTAGGATTTAAATAAAAAAAATTGATGAATAAAATTTTAGAATTTTAGTATGTGCATGAATCATATTTTAGTGTGATGAAAGAAGAGTCTTACCACATATTCTATGTCTCTTTAAATATTAAGTCTCTTAATAATTTTTGCCATAGATTTCCTCTTATCAAATATTTTAAGACTATTTAATATTTAAAATTTGTATTTTGTACCATATATTTTAGGATTATTTAATTTTAAATATTAGAAAAATCTATAATCTATATTAAATATTGTGAACTTTTTATCCTTCATTAAAGGACTCTTCTTTAAACAAAACTCTTTTTTCACTACTTTTTAAATTTATTACATTAACTAGACTTCCTAAAATATATGGTAGGAGAATTAATTAATATTTTCTTTTCTACTAGTCTTCCTAAAATATATGGACTCCAAAAAATATATGGTAGAAAAATTAATTAATATTTTCTTTCTACTATTCAATTTGAAAAATATTCCTAAAATAATACTCTATTAAGAAAATACTTCTATAAATATTGAAATGTACGTTAAACTAGAGAGCAAACCGGTTCACCGATTGGTAGAATATGATTGATGTTCATCTAACTTGATTCGACTGCATGTCTAGATGGTGGATGCTTGATTTTCTAACCCTCAACTTCTTCATTGTTTTTGCCTGTATAATAAAATTCAACATGTATGATTACATATATCTTCTTTGTTTTCATTCAAAATCATTCTTTAGGGTCAAAATTTTCGCTCAGACAAGAGCTAGTTGGATCAAATCGAAGTTTTGTGATCGCTATTAGATTATTATTTTTTTATATAGTTTATAGATCGTAGATAAATGTCGGTTGGCTTTGAATTTTTTTTAGGTAAAAGTTAGGTTTAATTGTATTATTATAATATTTCTATTAATTTGTTATTTTGTGGTAGTTTACAGTTCTTAGATAAATCTCGATAGGCTTTGAGAATGTTTTGTGTGTAAAATTTAAGTTTAATTGTATTATTTTAATATCACTTTTATCGTATTATTTTGTTGCAGTTTACAGGTGATGGATAAATGTTGGTTGGCTTTAAATAATTTTTCTTATGTAAAGGTTAGGTTTAGTTGTATTACTTTGATATCTGTATTATCGTATTATTTTGTTATTGTTTACAGGTGGTAGATGAGTGTCAGACCACTTTGAGAAAAAAAAATTGTGTGTAAAGATTAGATTTAATTGTATTATTTTGATGTTTCCATCATTGTATTGTTTTATTGCAATTTACAGATGGTAGATGAACGTCGATGGACTTTTAAAATATTTTTGATAAAGATTAGATTTAATAAATAAAATCTCCATCTTTACATACTAAAAGATATTAAATTTAATTATTATATTCATCTTTATTATTTAAATAAATATCTTAAATATTGTAATATTTGAACTTATTAAAGTGAGGTACACGCGCAAGACGCCTACACCTAAATTAGTTTGGTTAAAATCCTCAAAGACATACACAATAATAGCTAATTTGCAAACTTAGGAATCTTAAAGGAACCAATCGTTAAGATGATGATTACAAATTTACCATCTTTGGTACCCAACATAGCAATCATTTCCGGCTCCTCCTCCTACATTTCTATCGCATTCTAACCAATCGTTAGGAAAATATATGTAAATTTCCCTTGAACATGCATGCCGAATATTCTATTTTGTTCCTACTAAGACTGTCTAACGGGCCGGGCCGGTTCAACCCGGAACCGGCCCTCTCATTCTTACCGGGTTCCGGGCCGGTTACGGGCCGGGTTTGGCCTTAACCGGTCCGGGCCGGGCCGGGCTGCACAGTAAAAAAATTAAAACCCACCCGGAACTGGCCCACTTAACCCAATCCGATCAAACCCACTAAAACCCGGTCAAACCCGGTCAAACCCGGTTAAAAACCGGTCAAATATACACTATATACGCTATATACATAATATATACATTAAATATACACTTTTATAGAAGATATATACACGTGTATACATTAAATATACACTTGTATAGAAGATATTAAAATTATAAATCGTTAAATAAAAAAAAATAAAAAACAACGACTATACGTTAAATATACACGTCTATAGAAGATCTATTAACATTCATACACTCTATTCTATGTATATGTAATACTTTAAATGAGATATACTACAATATATATACATTACAATATATATTTGTATAGTTATATACTAATTTATAAAACATATACACATGTATACGTTAAATATACATGTCTATAGAAGATCTATTCACATATATACACTCTATTCTATGTATAGGTAATACTTTAAATGAGATATACTACAATATATATACATTACAATATATATTTGTATAGTTATATTCTAATTTATAAAATATATACACATATATACGTTAAATATACACGTCTATAGAAGATCTATTAACATTCATACACTCTATTCTATGTATATGTAATACTTTAAATGAGATATACTACAATATATATACATTACAATATATATTTGTATAGTTATATACTAATTTATAAAACATATACACATGTATACGTTAAATATACATGTCTATAGAAGATCTATTCACATATATACACTCTATTCTTATGTATAGGTAATACTTTAAATGAGATATACTACAATATATATACATTACAATATATATTTGTATAGTTATATTCTAATTTATAAAATATATACACATATATACGTTAAATATACACGTCTATAGAAGATCTATTAACATTCATACACTCTATTCTATGTATATGTAATACTTTAAATGAGATATACTACAATATATATACATTACAATATATATTTGTATAGTTATATACTAATTTATAAAACATATACACATGTATACGCTAAATATACATGTCTATAGAAGATCTATTCACATATATACACTATATACGCTATATACACAATGTATACATTAAATATACACTTCTATAGAAGATATATACACCTGTATACATTAAATATACACTTCTATATAAGATATATAAACATATACACATGTATACATTAAATATACACTTGTATAGAAGATATTAAAATTATAAATCGTTAAATAAAAAAAAATAAAAAACAACGACTAAGGAGTGAATGAATTTGTGGAATTTTATTGATTGCAAAATGATCCAAAATTTATAATTTACATGAATGAAAAATCTATAAATTATGCATCATTTTTTCCAACTCATTCATGTTAATATTAATTGGAACTTGCATAGGGTAGTCGAAGTCAACGGGGGAAAAACCCTGCATTGGACTTGATTCTGCTGAGTTCTCCCGTGAAGTCATAATTTCTTCAAGTTTGAGGTCGTCGTTGGGCTCTGGTTCCATTCCTTGGTTTCTTCTTTCTGCTCTAATCCAATCTCTGAGGCAAACTAAAACATTCATTGCGTTGCTTCCCAATGAGTGTCGGTTGTCTCCAAGCTGCTGTCGTCCCTGACTGAAGGCGCTCTCTGATGCAACGGTTGACATAGGAACATTCAAGATATCTCTGGCTAATCTTGAAAGTACAGGATATTGTGATTCATTATTCCTCCACCAATCCAGCGTGTTGATCCGTCGTCTGCGATCCTCTGGTGGCGTCCGCAGATAATATTTTAGCTCTTCCCGATAAGTTGATGTGTAAGCTCTCTCATCCACACTGTTCCAACAAGTTAAATCATAAAACGAATCAGGAAAACCACTATGTGCCGGCCTTTTAGAAGCTGATGGCTCCTCGGGAGGATGAGGAGCGACAGTTGGAGTGATATTTGTAGGTACGGCTGAATCAAATAAATCAGCATAGTGATTATATAATTTTTCTATATAATCTTTTGCATCAGCCGTAGCCGTCCACAAATCAGGTTGTATTTGTTCAGAATCATGGTTAGTATTTATTTCTAAGTTAGTATAAATAAGAGTACTAAAGTGACACATATGATTATATTTCATGCACGGATTTAACATAGCAGCAACCAAGTAAATAGGGAGAATCGGGAAGAAATATTTTTTAAATTTCGTAAACATAGCGCCAACAGCTTCTTTATAACCTTCTTTATCTTTATATTGTCGGAGCAAACCAGAAATATCGGCTATATATGCCAAAATATTACAAACAGTAGGATAATATGCACCAGAAAATTCAACCGTAGCTACATAAAATTTTTCTAAGAACTTAACAAGATCATTAATTATAACCCAATCAGAATTATGTAGCATGCAATCAGCAGAATCAGCAAATGAACCACAATGTTGGTTAAAAGCTAGTGTAATAGGAATTCTATATTTATAACAAGTTTTTAAAAATTCATACGTAGAATTCCATCTAATATCAATTTCCTCAGGCATCAAAATCGGTGCAAGTCCATTTTCTTGACATTTAACTTTAAATTCTTTAATTCTAGATCTACGATTATTTCCTTGAATAAAACCAACAGCAAGACGAATTTTTTCAATATAAACCTCAAAAAAGTCAAGACCATCTTTTACAATTAAATTATATATATGACATGCACACTTAACATGAAAAATTTCAGGAAAGGGCGGAGATAGCGTAGATTTTATTTTTGTTATAGCAGTCTTGTTGTTAGAAGCATTATCAAAAGCAATACATAAAATTTTATTTTCTATACCATAATATCCGGCAATTTTAATAATAGAATCAGCAATAAATTGTCCAGTATGTTTCCGATCTTCATCATATAAAAAAGCAAGAATACGTTTTTGCATTATGAAATTACTATCCATCCAATGACAAGTAACGGTTAAATAATCATTTTTATTTACAGCACGACCAAGATCGGAAGTTAGGGACAATCTACATTGAATATTTTTTAAGAATGTTGATAAATAAAAACAATATTGTGAATGGAGTCTAAAAATATCAGACCGACAAGTAGTTCTAGGAATACCATTAAACATAGGATTATAAATTGCTTGTATATAACGAATAAAGGCATCAGAAGAAGGAAAACTAAAAGGCAAACAACCCACAGCTACCATTTTAGCTATTTCTTCTCTGTCCCTCAATTTATTATACTTTTTCGCTACTTGACCGGTTGTTGGGTCCATTCTAGTTTGCGTTGACCCACCAACATCCCCACCACCTTTTGCAATATTCAACTCTCTAGTGTGATCTTCAGCTATATGTCTCATTAACGTACCCGTACCCCCTTGCTTACCGCCACTTCTATGCTTATATTTTTGTTGACAAATATTGCACTGCACCTCAATATCTGATATACGTTCAAAAAATTGCCATGCAATACTAGTTCTTTTACGGGGTTTTGGGGCACTGGGAGGACGGGAAGGGAGATTAACTGATTCAGATCTAACGTTAGCATGTCCTACTGCGGGTGTTTCAGCAATATTTTCATCATCTTCGTCTACATTAACTGCATCTACTTCATTTTCTTCTTCTATACCGTAATTTTCCTGAAATTCTACATAATCCATATCGTGAGCACCTACACCTATTTCTTCCTCAAAAGGTGTACCAAGCGGTACCGGAGGCGAAGTCACACGGGTATATCTATTACTTGAACTACCTCTACCGCTAGTAATTCGCTTTTTACTACCACTACCGCTTCCGGGACAAAAATTTCTAACACCTTTAGTAGCGAGGTTTTTTAATTTATCCATAATATAAATTAAATTAAACTAAAAATATTCAAAATACACAGATATAATAAAATTAAATATTAAACAATTAATACAATAAATAAAAATTAAACGTAAGAGATGGAACGACAATACCAAATTTTGGAAGTATCCGAAGATTGCGACTTTAGAAACTTCCGCTCGTACTTTGTAAACGAAAAATTAAAAATTTAAATTGAACACTTTAAGAAATTAAATATATTGAATATTTGAGAATTGAGAATTGAGATTTGAGAGAGAATGAGATTTGAGAGAGAATGAGATTTGAGAGAGTGAAAAATTGTGTGAGAAATGATTTGAAGTTGTAGGGTATTTATAGATTTATTTTGGGGATTAAAAAATATTTTTTTTTATTTTATTTTTTTTAAGTTAATGGGCCCAAACTAGCCGTTTGGACCCAAAAACGGTAATATAGCCGTTGGGCCAACGGCTAGTTTGGCCCAATAATTTTTTTTTATTTTTTTTTTTAATTCCGGGCCGGTTCCGGGCCGGTTCCGGGCCGGTTCCGGGCCGGTTCCGGGCCGGTTCCGGGCCGGTTAACCGGCGGGCCTGGACCGGGTTGGTCCGGGCCGGGTTAACCGGGCCCAGTTTAAAAAAAAAACCGGGCCGGGTCAAACCGGTCCGGTTTGATATGTAGGGCCGGTTCGGGCTGGGCCAGCCCGGCCCGTTTGACAGGTTTAGTTCCTACTGAATTTAAACCTTTTAGATTTTAAAGTCTGTCTCCAAGCCTCCAGTTTAATGTTAACTTCGCCGTAGATCTAATCAATCCAAACTACGTCATCCGTATATAGCATACACCATAACACCTCATCATGAATTTGTCGCGCTAATACATTCATCACCAAAGAAAACAAAAACAGGCTTGTGATTGATCCATGGTGCAACCTCACAAAAAAGGAAGTGCTTCGAGTCTCATCCCACGGTCATTAGTTCGGCCTTGACTTCATCATACATGTCCTTAATCGACCTAGTATACGCCACAGATACACCTCTAGCCTCCAAACACCTCCATCATACTAAGGCTGGGGTCGCTACCATAGAAAATAGATTGAAATATCAATCAACATATAGTCGAGACAATCAATAACAATCTCCAGTAAAAGGGAGGGATTTTGTAAGTAAATAATTCAGTAGTAACAGTTGTTGATTTATGGGACTTGTAATCAGTATAAGAGAGGCACCATGACTGTGTTCCTCAATAACTTCATAATTCTGTAGGTTCTTCGTACTTCTCCCTCAATGTTCGGTACTACAAAATCAATAGGTTATGTATACTTAAAACAACTTTCTGCTCTTGTCTAAGCAATATCCTCAAATAAATTTTCTCTTCTTCTGAGTTTGCGCTGCTAACCCCTTTCTTGAATCCCAAATTAGCTCTCCCAGATTATTGGCTCAAGATATCAAGTGGAGATTGGTAGCTCCAAATCTATGTTGTTCGTTTCCTTATTCTTACTCATCCTTTCATCCAGAATAAAGATAAGGCGAGTTCTAATGTTAAACACTATTAGAAAGCAATTAAATCCAAGGACACAATAATACATGCATGAACACCGATTGAAAATCACTTCATACTACAAAACCTACTTCATTAATTCGTTATGGTTCCCATAATCTTAGTTGTGGTGTTTAGCTACTCATAACTGCAAAAATACGGGAAGAATTCTGATAAGAATGCATAATTATGGCTCTTACAATAATAATAAGATGAAAAACTTCAAGATCTCATTTTGATTAAACTTTATCAATTGTGATTTCTAGACCAAGAATGTACTTTGTGGCAAGCCATTTCCACATCGATAAACACCATGAGTAAATCCTTAACAGTTTGAGACCCTATAATGATGAGTTATTATAATCATATATTGACCTATATCATTAGTTTTAAATGTATATGAGATTAGTCTATTTTAATTGATAAAACGCTTTCAAGAAGGAAAAAAAAAAAAAGAGAATTACTTCCCACCTTTTATCAATAGAGATTTTAAAAAAAAAAAATGAACAAGAAAAGAATTATTTTTTTGAAAAGAAAATAACGCGTTTAAAAAGAAGAGAAACAATATACTATTTAAGAGGAAAAGAACACTTTTGACCCAATTAAGTAATGAGAGGGGCCATTTTAAGTCAAAATTATTCTTGAGGGATTTTTATACTGAACTATTTAGTATATTTCAGGCTACTTTTGACAGTATACAATTTTTCCTATATAAAAAAATAAAATGGCAGTTGAGCTATACAATACAACAAACTCAACAGTTCTTCCCGCCTTTTTAATCAACAAACTCAACAGTTCTAACAGTTCTTCTTTCTTCTACTTTTTTTTCATGTTCTGTATATGGCTACGAAGGTTCATGACTACGAGAATCTATCAGAAAGGAAAAAAAATCAGCTTCTTCGAGATCGGCCTTCTCGAACGAACATCAAATGTGATGTTCCTGATTGTGAAAAAAAATTTACCACCGTCGAGACTCTCAAAAGGCATTATCAAGATCGGCATGATGTTGCTACGGTTCAAGAAAACTTGTGCAACGAATGTGGAAATTATTTTGCGTATGAGGGAGATAAAGCTAGACATAAAGCGTTTTACGATCACAAATATTGAAGGTACGTGATATTATATTGTTTTTCTTGGTTAGTTTTTGGATTTTCTTGTGAATATTGCGACTGTTTTAGTAGTTCTTGGTGAAATGTGATAGTATTTTCAATGGGTTTTGTGGTATAGCTGATAATTTGAGGATCGGTTTGGTGAATTTTTTCAAGAAGTTGTGATTTTTTGGATTTTGGGTTTGCGAGATTGTAAGATTGATAGATGATTGATCAATTTTCATGATTCTTGGTTGAGTTCGTTCTTATCTGATTCTTGGATTATGGGTCCTGATTCTGTCTTATGTTCAATTTGTTACCTGTTACGGAATTTCGGGTTCAACTTTCAATTAAATGCGAGATTTATGGGTTTTTTGTTGTTGTTTATTCAGAAATGATTCTTGGTGTTGATTCTGCTTCTGCTGGTACTGGAATAATTTTTTCGAGCAGCTCTGAATTGGTAATAGTTTCACTATAAACATTCTATTGTGATTTGTGACCTACATTGTATGATTATTAAATTTGTGGTACTTAAGCTAGATTAGTGTTTGTACAGGGCCAGCATATAGAGCAGGTTATTGATACTGGTCAGGAGTTTATTCTGAATATTGGAGATGATGCAACAACTTTTATGAGTTCTAATTCTGTGTTCTATATTTCACTCGAGAGCAACAACTGCGTTTATTTCTATGAGGGGTGTTGTGGTTTATGCAAGTATAAAGGCTGGATAATATGCAATTCCCCAGAAATGGCCTGCCACAAGGAGTTAGTTTTGTTCGTTATTGGTGATTCGTCAGTTGACTGTAGGACGAATAACTTCCTTGGGACTTTTGCTCGTGTTGATAGGCTTTCTTATGGTCATGATTTTGATATTCATCAACCTACTGGAAGGTTTTGTAATGGAAGAATCCCGGTTGATTATCTAGGTAATTTCAGATTGCTAAGTGTTTGATTAACTGTCTGTTAGGAAAAAGGATTCAGATTTCAATAAATGTTTGAGATTGCCATGTATTTGATTGATTATCTTTGAGAAAAAAATGAAATGGAATCTTTTGCTATTCGCTGAATGATTGGCCTTTCCAGCTACTCATTTCTGGCCGTATTTTGTACTGCTTTCGTAGATTTCTTGGTTCGTTGTTTGTCTGGAGAATGTAGTTCTGAAATCTTAATTTTCTTTTCTTTGAATTTTTGGGGAAATATTGCTAATTTCGATTGTTTTTTCGTCTGCATTTGATTACATCAGCGTCGCATCTTGGATTTATATTTGTGCCTAGTTATCTAGGACAGGCTGGTTCAATTGAAGAAATGATTATTGGTGTTAACAATGCTTCTTCTGGTGCTGAAATTATTTTCTCAAGCGGCTCTGAATTGGTAATAGTTTCATAATAAACATTCTATTTTGACCGATATTTTATGATTGTCAATTTTCTAGAACTTAAACTAGATTAATGCTTATGCAGGGTCAGCATATCTCACTTGCACAGCAAATAGAGCAGGTCACTGACACTATTCAAGAGTTCTGTAATGGAAGAATCCCGGTTGATTATCTTGGTAATTTCAGATTGCTAAGTGTTTCATTAATTGTCTGTTAGAAAAATGATTCAGATTTCAAAAAAACGTTGATTGGGTTAGTGAAATTTGTGAAAAAGTTGTGATTCTTCTTATTTTTGGTTAGTGAATTTGAGTCTGCTATATTTTGATTTATTGTCTGTGAGCAAAATGAATCATTTTATATTGGAATGTTCATTGGGTTAGTGTAGTTTGTGGAATAGTTAAAAAATTTCCAATAGAGTAAGTGAAATTTGTGTAAAAGTTGGTTTTTTTTGGATTTTTGGGTTAGTGGGACTTGAGTCTGCTACGTGTTTGTTTGATTAATTAATTGTCTGTGAGAAAAAATGATTCAGCTTTCAAAAATGCTGATTGAGTTAGTGTGATTTGTGGAATGGTTGATAATTTGATAATTGGGTTAGTGAAATTTGTGAAGAAGTTGGGATCTTTTCGGATTTTCGGGTAGTGAGATTTGAGTCTGCTATATGTTTGATTACTTGTCTGTTTTGAAAAATGTTGCTTGGGTTAGTGGGGTTTGTGGAATAGTTAAGAATTTTCCAATGGATACGTGAAATTTGTGAAAAAGTTGCCATTTTTTTTGATGTTTGGGTTAGTGAGATTTGAGATTGCGACGTGTTTGATTATTCTTTGAGAAAAAGAAATGATTGAACTTTCAATGAATAACTGGCCTTTCCTGATACGCTTTTCTGGCCGTATTTTGTACTGCTTTCATGGATCTCTTGGTTTGTAACTTGTCTGGAGAATGTAGTGCTGAACTCATGATACTTTTCTTAGGATTGTCAGTGTCGCGTCTCGGACTGCCATTTGTGCCTAGTTATCTAGGACAGGCTGGTTCAACTGAAGAAATGATTCTTGGGGTCAATCATGCTTCTGCTGGTGCTGGAATTATTTTCTCGAGCGGCTCTGAATTGGTAAAAGTTTCATCATAAACATTCTATTTTAACCTATATTTTATAATTTTTAATTTTCTAGTACTTAAACTGGATTAGTTTTTATACAGGGTCAGCATATCTCACTTGCACAGCAAATTGGTGATGATGCAACAATTAATCTGATTTGTAGTTCTGTGTTCTGCATTTCAATCGGGAGTAATGACTACATTCAGCACTATCTCCTGAATGTATCTAATGTTCAATCTGTTTACCTCCCGTGGAGCTTCAACCAGTTTTTAGCGCGGACGATAAAACAGGAGATTAAGGTACAGCGTAGTTCTATATAAAATTTTAACAGTATTCCTTATGCAATTGCCTAATCAAAAGTTTGCTTTTCGAACTTATTGAATGTTGCAGCTTTATACAGTAGTTAGTTCGTAGAGTTCTAAGTTAAGAAATTTGTCTAATGTGTATATATTGGTGCGTCAGAACTTGTACAATGCCAAGGTACGAAAAGTGGTTGTGATGGGACTGGCTCCGATAGACTGTGCACCTGACTACTTAGGGATATACAGTAGCAAGAACGGGGAGTGCCTCGTAACTATAAATGACATGATATTGGAGTTCAACTTTGCTGTGAGATATATGGTTTCGGAGCTCAATGAGGTGCTTGTTGATGCCAGTATCATCTTCTGTGATGCATTTGAAGGATCTATGGATATAATTCAGAATCATGATCGTTATGGTGAGGCGATGCATGTGATCTATAAAGATTTATTTGACAGATGCATCGAATGAGAAGATTAAGTCTGACACTTTTTTCTTTCATTATCGTTATAGGTTTCAATGTTACAGATGAGGCTTGCTGTGGTTTAGGCGAATATAAAGGCTGGATCATGTGCGTTTCCCCTGAAATGGCCTGCAATAATGCCTCGAGCCACATCTGGTGGGATCAATTTCATCCGACTTCTGCTGTGAACAGAATTCTTGCTGACAACGTCTGGTCCAGCCTACCTACATACACCTTCTGGTACCCAATGAACATGCAGGACATGTTAGCTCAAAGCACCTGATAATTGGACCTAGAGACATTTCAATTTCTGAATATGTGGCATCTGCATAAATCTGTATAGAATATTTTTTGGTGCTGACTGAATATAGGACCACAGTATATAGATGGTATATCATTCTTTGTATGATTCATTTTTTGGTATTAAATGTAGCTTGTGATATTTCTACTAAATCTGTATAGAATATGACCACAGTATAGATGGAATATCGTTCTTTGTATGATCCACTTTTTGGTATTAAATGTAGCTTGTGATGTTTTTACTGTGACTAAACTTTGTTCTGTCAAGTTCATTGAAGTCTAATATTAGCTACAAGTTTGCTATTTCGAGTATTATTTTTTGTGCTTCATCTATCCCGTTATTTTGTTGGCATTGCCATTCTTGCCGGCTTCCATTCAAAGCCTATAACACTTCTCCTTCCGACCTTCCAGCACCGGATAGGTGTCAGGCTCTATACATCGTGTTACCACTTAGCAGAGTCCTGTATTTTTAATAAAAAAGTCGCTACCCCTGGTATGTGCCGCTTTCCTAATCAAAAGATAGGAGCTAGAGCACTCCTTCTACCTAAGTTACGGGGTCATTTTGCCGAGTTCCAACGACATGGTTCTCTCAAGCGCCCTATAGTATATATGTTTGTGATGCTCCCATTTTACGTTATCCCGTTGCTGTTGTTGCTCTCATTTTTGTATTTCCCCTTTCATTTATATCTTCAGGATCAAGGTAAATATGAGATTTTTCCTAAAAAATAAGGTATGAACGAACCAAAAGAATTATTTAGACCTTTATAAAATATACTTTTTTTTCATCTTAACTTATGTGACGTGTTAGAATTTTGAGAGTCAAAGGAGTTATTCTTTCATCGCAAGTATTTCATATGTCTACTAAATATTTTGAAGCATTAATTTGTAGCTTATGACAATATTTTTAACGTAATTTTTAAATATGTAAATTTTATTTCAAGAAAAAACTAAAAAAAATTCCACGTTCAAATGTACAATCAACAACATCAAACTCAATGTCATAGCCATAAATAACATTTTTCAAATGTATCGTCAAAATTTAAAAAAATGATTATTAAAAAGCGAAAAATATCACATAAAATGAATCATTTTTTTATGCAACTATAATATAAGGGCAATTTGGGGAAAGAAAATTATTGCATTTCCTTCACAAAGTTAGTTATATTTCCCGCCAAAAGCAGTTACTTTTTTCTTCTTCACTCAATCTGTGTTCCACCATGGATTTTTCTGTAATCAAGATTCTATTCATCTTCATTTTTTCCATATACCCACAAGCTAATTCTCTCATTTACCCTCAAGATCTCATTACCCACAATTCCATTTTCGATTTTTCGTCATCATCCCCGTCTTTTACGAGCTCTTCGTCTTCGGTTTTTCGTCCTCCTACAGCTCCTCTTGTTCCAGCATTGTTCGTTATTGGTGATTCGTCAGTTGATTGTGGGACGAATAACTTTCTTGGGACTTTTGCTCGTGCTGATAGGCTTCCTTACGGTCGTGATTTTGACACTCATCAACCTACTGGAAGGTTCTGTAATGGAAGAATCCCGGTTGACTATCTTGGTAATTTCAGATTGCTAAGTGTTTGATTAATTGTCTGTTAGAAAAATGATTCAGATTTCAATAAATGTTGATTGGGTTAGTGTAATTTGTGGAGTTAATTGATGATTTGATAACTGGGCAAGTGAATGCAAAAGTTGGATTTTTTTGGATTTGGGGTTAGTGCGAATTGCGTCTGCTATGTGTTTGATTAATTGTCTGTGAGTAAAATGAATCATTTTCTATTGGAATGTTAATTGGGTTAGTGTAGTTTGTGGAATAGTTAAAAAAATTCCAATAGGGTAAGTGAAATTCCTGCAAAAGTTGAAATTTTTTTGGATTTTGGGTTAGTGGGATTCAAGTCCGCTACATGTTTGATTAATTGTCTGTGAGAAAAAAATGATTCAGCTTTCAAAAATGTTAATTGGGTTAGTGTGATTTGTGGAATGGTTGATAATTGGGTTAGTGAAATTTGTGAAAAAAGTTGCGATTTTTTGGATGTTGGGTTAGTGAGATTTGAGATTGCGACGTGTTTGATTGTCTTTGAGAAAAAGAAATGATTCAACGTTCAATGAATAATTGGCCTTTCCTGATATGTTTTTCTGGTCGTATTTTGTACTGCTTTCGTGGATCTCTTGGTTCATAACTTGTCTGGAGAATGTAGTGCTGAACTCATGATATTTTTCTTAGGATTTTTGGGGAAAGATTGCTAATTTTTGATTGGTTTTTTATCGTGCATTTGATCATATCAGCATTGCGTCTTGGATTGCCATTTGTGCCTAGTTATCTAGGACAGGCTGGTTCAATTGAAGAAATGATTCTTGGTGTCAATTACGCTTCTGCTGGTGCTGGAATTATTTTCTCGAGCGGCTCTGAATTGGTAATAGTTTCATCATAAACATTCTATTTTGACGTATATTTTATGATTGTTGTACTTAAACTAGATTAGTGTTTATACAGGGTCAGCATATCTCACTTGCACAGCAGATAGAGCAGGTCACCGACACTATTCAAGAGTTTATAGTGACTATTGGTGATGATGCAACGACTAATCTGATTTCTAATTCTGTGTTCTACATTTCAATCGGGAGTAATGACTACATTCATTACTATCTCCTGAATGTATCTAATGTTCAATCTGTTTACCTCCCGTGGAGCTTCAACCAGTTTTTAGCACAGACGATAAAACAGGAGATTAAGGTGCAGTGTTGTTCTATACGAAATTTTAAACAGAGTGTTCTTTATGCAATTGCTTAATCGAAAATTTGCTTTTCGATCTGTTGAATGTTGCAGCTTTATACAGTAGTTAGTTCGTAGAGTTCTAAGTTAAGAAATTTGTCTAATGTGTATATATTGGTGCATCAGAACTTGTACAATGCCAAGGTACGTAAAGTGGTTGTAATGGGACTGGCTCCGATAGGCTGTGCACCTTACTACTTATGGCTATACAGTAGCAAGAATGGGGAGTGTGTCGAAACTATAAATGACATGATATTGGAGCTCAACTTTGCTGTGAGATATATGGTTTCTGAGCTCAATGAGGAGCTTGTTGATGCCAGTGTCATATTCTGTGATGCATTTGAAGGATCTATGGACATAATTCAGAATCATGATCGTTATGGTGAGGCGATGCGTGTGATCTATAAAGATTTATTTGACAGACGATGAGAAGATTAAATCTCACATTTTTTTCTTTCATTATCGTTATAGGTTTCAATGTTACAGATGAGGCTTGCTGTGGTTTAGGTGAATATAAAGGCTGGATCATGTGTGTTTCCCCTGATATGGCCTGCAATAACGCCTCGAGCCACATCTGGTGGGATCAGTTTCATCCGACTGATGCTGTGAACAGAATCCTTGCTGACAACGTCTGGTCCAGCCTACATACACCTATGTGCTACCCAATGAACTTGCAGGACATGTTAGGTCAAAGCACCAGATAGTTAGACCTAGAGACATTTCAATTTCTGACTATATGACATCTGTATAGAAATTTTCTTGTGCTGACTGAATAGATGTGGTATAGCTGGTATATCATTCTTTGTATGATCCAATTTTTTGGTATTAAATGTAGCTTGTGATGTTTCTACTATGACTAAACTTGTTCTATCAAGTTCATTGAAGTCTAATATTTGTCAGAAGTTTCATACCTTAACTATCCATATTGTTCTGTTTGCTAGCCTAAACTATCACTCACTATGTATCAAAACAGACCTCAATGCTTAGTTGGTCCAATATTGTTCCAACTCGACGACAAGTGTGTGTAGGTCTGTTCAACATTGAGGTGTGTTTTAATACTAAGGGAATGATAGTTTAGGTACATAAATTGAACAAAATATAGTTGAAGTATGAAACTCGTGAAAAGGTAACAATTTAGGTGTGTTTTTGACGGTTAAAAATTTTCTTTACCATCTTGTTTGGAATTGACGTGTAACTACATTATTGACAAGTTATATTATAGTCAAGTTGCAACTTATTTATCGACTATCCGTTTCGACGCAGATAAATTTTATCTCGCCAGGAGAAACAGGAAAAGAAAAAATAATTAGTAAAATTTGAAAATTCGAAAATAAAATAAAAATTATATAAAGCTGAGAGACAAAAGTCTGACTCAAAGCCACCCTCAACGATCTAAGGGAAATGAACAGACAAGTAAGCTCCCCTTTGGTGGAATTAGAAGGCGTTCGGTTGACTGCGTAGGGTATGAAGAAGGATCGGACGCAGTAATGGATCCAGAATTTAGGAATTGTGGGTGCTCGAAAGGTTCGAACACATAGATTGATTTCCAAAGTTTTAAGGTACCATCTGCAAACTAAAGCACTCAGCTATCTTCTTGGTTCACTGGGTGCTTTTCTAAATCTTATATCAAATATCCTTTTATATAGTTATATCTAGTCTGTATCGAATTTAACAAGTGCCGGAGCATCAAAAGATTGGCTATAGGTCCGTCGTTGATCGGACGATGAAAGCCTATTATACAAAGTCTTACATTACATTTCTACTAGATGTTGTTTCCATGAACGGATGAACCTGTGAAACCTCTTGATTACATGACAACAACTTTACCAGTTATTCCGATAGCCAATTATGCTCTATCAAACTGATAACCACTTGCAAAATTAAAAAGTTCGATAAAAATGTTTAAAGTATGATTTTTTGATGAAATGCTACACGTCAATGCCGATAATAATAACGATAGAACCCTAAACAAAAACGATTTCATATTTAGAGCTAGATAACGAAGGACTACTACTTATTAATAAAGGATTGCATTATTAATTATAAAAACTTACAATAAGCAACATCCAAATGAATTTCTTTTTTTATCTTTTTACTAGTCATGTTATATTTACTGATTTCGAATAATCTATTGAAATTCTCAAACAATAGAATCTATTAACATATCTTTTCACTTTGATTAATTCTTTTTTCTTTTTCTTTTATATAATAATATGTACACCTACCTCAATTTATCTCTTTATTATCCATCTTATTAGGCAAAATGACCTTCTGGACTCCTGTACTATGTCGGTTTTATAAGTTAGACACTTTTATTTACATGTTTGTCATCTGGACCCTTAAACCATTCAAAAGGAAACATTTTACACCCTTTGACCGTTGACCTTGACTATGTGGCAAGGTCATGCTGACTAGGACAAGGAGAATGTACCCACTCGCCTGGGGTGCGAGTGGGGGTCATTTTTTGACCAATTTAACATTAAAATAATTAAAAAAATATAAAAAAATTAAAAAAAATAAAAAGGATCCTTTTTTTTTCTCCATCATTTTAAATTTAAAAATATTTTTAAAATTTTTAAAAAACTTAAAAAATATTTTTCAATTTAAAAAAAAATATATTTTTATAATTTAAAAAAAAAATTAAAAAGGGTCCTTTTTTTTCCTCCATCTTTTTTAATTTAAAAATATTTTTAAAATTTAAAAAAAAAAAATATTTTTAAATTTTTTTAAAAAAAATAAAAAGGATCCTTTTTTTGCCTCCATCTTTTTTAATTTAAAAATATTTTTAAAAATCAAAAATTATTTTAAAAATATATTTTTTCCCTCCCCACCCCAGCTCGTCCCCACCCCCACACCCCACCCCCACACACCCCAACCCCTTCTTTTTTCCTCCATCATTTTTAATTTAAAAATATAAAAATAATAAATTTTAAAAAAAAAAATCCCACCCCACCCCCTCTCCAGCCCCTCCCCATCCCACCCAGCCCCACCCCACCCACAACCCCCATGCCCCTCCCATCCCCATCCCCACCCCAGCCCCTTCCAGCCCCCACACCCCACTCAAACACACTTCTAGCCCCCTCCCTCTCACACACACATTCACTTTTTTTTTTTAATTTTAATTTTCCCTTTCAATTCAATTCCTTTCATTTTTTAATTAAAATTTAAATTTAAATTGAAAGTGAGTGATAGTGAATATTGAAAAAAAATAGTGAATTTCGCTTAATAAAATTAAACTTTGTGAATTTGTTAAAAATATTCAAATTTAAAAATCAAAAATTTATTATGTTTGTATGTATGAATTTATAGTTAAAAATTTAAATTAGTTGGAGAAGAATTTTAATTATTTGGAATGGATTTGATGTTTAATTTGTGAGCAAAAATAAAAACATGATTATTCAAATTTTTTTACAATTTTTATAAATTTTTCTTATTTAATTAAATTAATTTTAATATTTAATTTGTTATGTAGCATTTTAAAAATGACTTGGAATTTAATGTAATATTTTTTTTTATTATTTTATTTTTATTTTTATTTTTTTTTAAATGTCGTGTCAGACGTGGCAGCTGATGTGGAGGAGAGTGTGTTACACTCACCAAAAAAGGTTTAAAATGTTGTTTTTTTAGTGAGTTCAGGGGTCCCAGATGACAAACATGTAAGTAGAAGTGTCTAACTTACAAAACCGACATAGTACAGGGTTCCAGAAGTTGATTTTGTCATCTTTTAAAGGTACATATTTACTTTCTTTTTCTCTTTATGTTATTATGTTTGGGGACAATATATTATAAAAACTTTTTGAGTTATATTGAAGATGCAAGGTTCAGTGAACATGTCCACTTGTCCTCTTTCTTATTTTATTTAAAAAAGAAAAAAAACTCTTTGTACATTTCAAGTTTCAATGGTGACTCAAAGTTTAAAGGAGACAAAAGAATGTGATGCATTATTAAGTTAAACGTAAAGTAAACCATAATTCAGAACTTTAATTATGTGAATTGTACTATTCTTATCCTTGTTAAATATCAAATAAGTGTATCTGAAGTTCTTTAAACTTCAGATCTATACACTTCTTTTATATTAATTTTTCATTTAATATTCGATATCAATAGTAATCTTGATTCACACCGTATAAATTAAATTAAAGGAGAAAGTGCTCCAACCGATTTTTTATTATTAAAAAATGTATAGAAAGTGTTGATTTACTATTTCTTCTAGGAGACATGAATTAGGATTAATTGTTAATTTTCAAGAGAGATTTTCTAGATTTGTAATAATAATTTGGAACCCATTCCTAATGCCAAGGTGTTTGTTATGTTACTCCACTATTTGGTTACTTTTTCTTTTCGAAATACAATGAATTTAAAATTTTAAAAAGTTCAATTAACATGATTTTAGTATAAAAAAGAGTTCCACAAATATAATAAAGTTTCCCCAAATGGTAAAAGTTTTACCATTTAATTATCCACGTGTTATATTAAACTTGTATTGTTACTATATTTTAGAATAATAATGTGCTTTTATAAATAGTCTAAATATAACATATTTCCATATTTCCGCATAATGGGATATATAGTTTAATTTACAATTTATTATGTAATTTTGTTTTCAATTAATTAATCACTCACTTCTAACTAATTGTGGCGGTGGCAGTTATATCTCTTTCTTTTATATCCATTACGATTTATTCGCGGTAACTTTTGTTGTCTTGAGTTCATATTTGATGTATAAGGTCGCTTTTGATCAGAAACAATATGTCTATCTTTGTAAGTTAGAAGTAAGGTCTCGTGTACACTTTACTTTTTCATATCCATTGAAATTCAAATCTTATTCCCTTTATTAAACTATTTGGAGTCGTTTTAGTTAAGCTAATGTTCTATCAAAAACAACTTCTCTATATCTATAAGATAGGAGTAAAACCTTGCGTAGTCTCCACGTTCTCTAAACCCATTAAAATACTGCTAAAAAGTCGTATGTTGTTCCCTTTTAAAAACTATTTAAAAATGCTTTATTTAAGTCGACGTTCTATAAAAAACAACCTCTATACTACGAGATAGAAGTAAAGTCTTGCATATGCTTTATTAGGAATGTGCAAAAATCGGCTCAACCGATGAAAATGTTATTGATTTATCGGTATCGGATTATTGAGTCGACTATTTTGTAAAAAAAAAAAAATTATTGGGCTATCGATTCGATTCTCGATTTTAAGGTTTTAGTTACTAGTTAAGCCGATAACCCAATAGGATTATATTAAAATTATACTTTTATTCGTATACGTATATAATGTTGACTTTAAATTTTAAATTCATACCTTATTGTCTTTTGTATTATTATGGTGGTTGTCTCAATTCTTATAATTTGTGTAGACTTTATACATGAAGTGTCACGACCCGAGCCTAGGCCCTAGCCGTGACGAGCATCCCGAACCATGAAGGCCCGGAACACCCATTCTCTATCTGGTTATCATGCACAACATTCATAATCATAATAAAATGCGGAATTGAAACTGAGTACAGAAAACATGGTCAAGTTCTGCAACATTTCTGAATAATACTATCTGACATCAGTCTGCGAAATCTCTACTAAGAACATAAACATCTGTCTGAAAAGAAACTGGGACAAGGCCCCTAGCAAACCAAAAACATAATAAATAAGATAATGTCTGACATAATTAGGCCTTCTGAATAATAGAAGGCTCACCACTGTGAGATCAAGTCTGCAAATCCGAGAATGTCTACTGAGTAGCTGGACCCCTAGACTGTGCCTCAGAACTTGGAAGGAGGGGGGGGTCAGCACAAAAGTACTGGCACGCGAAGCAATCCAAAAAAATAGTATAATGGAACATACATATATATATATATATATATATATATATATATATATATATATATATATACATATTAAGTGAAAGCAATTTTTCATCAAGACATCATGTATAAAACTGTTTCTGAAAAATACATGGGCACTTTCTGAAAACATGTAACCTGTCTGTTCATTCCAAATCATGATCTGTGTTTTACTTCTGAGTTAGGTGGTATTCCCCTACAAGTCTGATATTCTACGGGCTATATGGAATCCGCCATTGACTCGGCGGGGAAGCCCCCAACCCAAGTGTGCCGCAAGGGTTGGAGTGTCTGAGTCTAATATGCCACAGGACATTTAAGTCAGCGCATAATAGTATACCCGGGTCGGCAAACCACGGTTTTAGGCAATGAGTCGCTTGAACTCAAGCCCTCTTCAGGGAACCACCTAACATCTCTGTATGCCCATTTTTAACCTTTTCTGTACATGCAACATTCTGAATGTCTAAAATCATGAAAGTCTGAAATGTTTGTTAGTCTGAGTCTGATATGGCATTAGTCTGAGTTGGTATCGTCATACCAAGACTTGCAAGTCATGATTTTTCTGAGCCATAATGTATTAAGCAAGAGCTTTCATTCAAAACATAGTTTAGACCACCAAAACATGTAACTGATGTAAAGGATTTCATATTCCGAAACTTAAAGTTCAATTCATGCAGAAATTTCATCAAACACCTGGTGGTCAAATCTCTTTAGCAAGTTCATGTATTCAAAATTGAAACACATTCATTCGTATATGTATATAAACTGTCAAATCGCTTTGGAGATGGTCAAAAGACCAAAACAATGATGTTAAAACATCTTATACATAAATATATATACATAATTTAAAACCTCATTCTAAAACATGATTTTTCTATGCCCATGAGAATTTAGGAAAACCCCGCGTACCTTGTTCTCCACGAATTTTGGTTGTCTATCGAAGCCTACGTCGAGAGGATTCCAAATCTGTAATTTGTTTCACGAACCCGCGGTTGAATCTTGAGTTGCTTGGGTTTTACCCTAGGGAGAGTTCTTGAGCAATTTTGGGAAAAGTATGTGTATTATGGTGTTTGAGGGATTAAATCCCGTGTTGGTGGTATATATAGGGGTGGAGGATTACCAAAATACCCCTAAGGAACAATTAAGGTCAAATCTGTCCCTCAGTTGACAGTTTGGTAGACTGGAGTAAATCGATTATAACTTTTTACTCATATACTCAAATTGGATGAAACCAACTGCAATTGAAAGAGGACTCGAAGATCTTTTGTTTGATATATTATAGCTCACACATTTCATTATATACAGGGAGTTATGATCGTTTGAAATTGACCCTGAAATGCTGAAAACTGGGCAATAGTCTATGCGTTTTGCTACTGTTTTTAAATCCAAACGCAGCCTTATGCGTTCCGAAAAATTCCGAAACTTATCCGAGATGTACTATGAGATTTCCCGATCATAACGCAACTTGAAAATCTAAAAGCGGATGTCGGGAAGGTTGAAAAGTTGTATCCCGAAGATTGCCAGCTAAAATGACTCTAAGTCCTCATTACACTTAGAAAAATTTTCAAGTTTTTAAGTCTAAGGGCACTCTATTAAAGGTTAATCCATGCACGACTTTTACAGGGTGTTACATGAAGATAGTGTAGAATAAATGAAAATAAAAGAAAGTAAAAAAAAAATTAGGAGAGTATTTCCCTATCGGTGAAATCAAAAATCAAATCGAATAAAGACTAAAAAATCGACTAACCGAAAATCGATAAAGGATATCTTATTGATACGATTATCGATTTCGCATATTCAGAAATCGAACGAATAAACCAAATCGAACCGACCAATGCGCACTCCTGCTACTAAAACTCATATCTTATTCCCTTTCTTAAACTGTTTTGACATTATATCAAAACGCAACCTCTCTATCTCATGCTTATATATACTCTATCCTACCATTTTTAGCTAAAAAAAATAAATAAAAAAATGTTTGAGTGACATGGACACATAAAATAAGGTAAAATAAAGCAATAAATTAAGGTATAAAGTTTATAATAAGATCAAAATAACAAAGTCACAAACAGATAAAAACAAACCAAGCTCATTCATACTCTCATCAATGAGTCAGATAGTCAAAAGCAAAATTGCTTAGCAAACGGCTATTTTTCCGCTTCGTCCCACTCTTCCCCCACCCCACCCATCGGAAAACTTCAAATACCCGACGAATTAACCGCATAATACTCTTTCAATTTTCCGACATGTAACCAAGTCAAATTTTCCATTTCCGGGAAATGCAGGGAGGAGGATAAATTAACAACAAAAAAAAGATAAATTAAATCCTTCTTATGCTATGTAGTTTGTTAATATTTAAGCTTTATTTCTTTGACCCATTTGCCTTTTGATTCTTTCCTACTGGTAAAGAATCCACTATCCTTGTGGAAAAGCAAAAAAAAATTGCATTTGGACCCCCCGAAATAATCTCACTTTTCTTTGCACACTTTTTGTTTGATAAAATTCCCCAAAGAAGTAAATCATTGAATTTTTAGTGATTCTTTCCATTTTTGAGGAGTATTGGAGAAATATTGATTTGGGTATTTCTTATTTAGAAGTTTAGTTAATGCTCTGTTTGGGTTTTTTCTAAAGTTTGAATCTTGATTGCTTTGAATTTGATCTGTTTCTGGGTATCTATAGTTTTTCCTTTTTCTTTTGTGGATAAGAAAGGTAGAGTCCTTTGGTTAAAAAGGGGGGATTGTTTAAGATTTGAGCAACCTTGTTCAAATTTTTTGGCAAATTTGTACATGGTTGATGATTTTTTTGGGATTCTGAACAGTTGAATAGGGGTTCAAGAAAATCTTGAGGCTGGTGTGTAAAGCGTTGTATAGTTATCACAATGTCTGCTGTTGACGTGGCTTTGAGTCCGGTTCAGGAAGAGTCTATCCGGGCTACGAGACATATCTATGGCCCATTGGCGCTTTGCACGAATGAATCAATTGTAATATATATCACTGTGGCTGGTTCTGTGATTCCAATGCGTGTGTTGGAGTCTGATTCGATTGGTGAAGTGAAACTTAAGATTCAAACTTGTAAAGGGTCTGTGGTTAAGATGCAGAAGCTAGTTTTTGGAGGTAGAGAGCTAGCGAGAAATGAATCTTTGGTTAGGGACTATGGAGTCAGTAATGGGAATGTTGTGCATATGGTCTTCAAGATTTCTGATCTCCTTGTTATCACTGTTAGGACCACTTGTGGGATGGAATTTGAATTTCCTGTTGACAGGCATCAAGATATTGGGTATCTTAAGCGTGTCATATTGAAGAAAGGGAAAGACTTTGGTGAGGAGCTTAAGGTTCAAGAGCTTTTCTGTAATGGTGAGAAGCTTGAGGATCAGAAGCTCATTGATGATATTACTGCTGATGCTGTGATTCACTTGGTTGTTCAGAAATTTGCAAAGCTTCAAGCTAAGCATGCCGAGAGGGATGTTGAACTTTCTGTTATTGCAGATAATTGGAATGAGAAGACCCAAAGTTGGAGTGTACATGAAGGAAATAAACCATCCAGGGAGTTCCGGTCCTTCTCCAAGAAGACACCTGACAGAAACTTCTTGTTGGAACCTTTTGGTGTTAGTCCAAATATTGAACTGCCTGGATATATCTTGGACATGATCAACTCTGCGTGCGACGGGTTGACAAAAGGGAATATACCTATCCGATCATCTGAAGGGACTGGAGGAACTTATTTCATGCAGGATGGTCCTGGCAACAAGTATGTTGCTATTTTTAAGCCCATAGATGAGGAACCACTAGCTGTGAATAATCCTCAAGGGCTGCCTTTATCAACCAACGGTGAAGGGTTGAAAAGGGGAACCCGAGTTGGAGAAGGTGCATTCCGGGAGGTTGCAGCTTTTCTACTGGACCATCCAAGGACCGGGCACCATAAATTGTCCAATTGTAAGGTTGGCTTTTCCGGTGTGCCTCCCACTGCTATGGTTCAGTGCTTGCACAACGCATTTCATCATCCTGATGGATTTGAGTGGTCATCCGAATACATTAAAGTTGGTTCACTGCAGCTGTTTAAGAAGAATGAAGGAAATTGTGAAGATATGGGTCCCGGGATATTTCCTGTTGAGGAAGTCCATAAGATTACTGTTTTTGACATAAGAACAGCAAATGCAGATAGACATGCTGGGAATATTCTTGTGAGCAGGGAAGGGGAAGAAGGACGAATCGTGCTTACGCCAATTGACCATGGCTACTGCTTGCCTGAGAATGTAAGTTATGATTGTGTTTTTTCCTTATAAATGTTGTTTAACAAATTAGATGATAAGAAATGCTATAAACTTGTGGTTGCCTCCTCGCGAATGGTTTTCCATTTTCATTAACTTGATTATTGTGTATGGAAGTTCTTAGAACCCTGAGGTACAACTTCACAACTCCACTTCTATGCCTTGTGGATACTTATGATATTCCAATTTTGATTTCTCTGGTAGAGTAAATTCCTCATATTGTCACTCAACTTAGATATATCCCAATAAAGTCATTTATCTTTTTTTTGTTACAATAACATCATTGAACTTTACGCATTTTTCTTAAAAATCAATAATTACTAAAAGTGACTCAAAAGATGAGAGAAAAATGATCAAAAAAATCTCTTAAGTTTGAACTTTGAATTTAAATTATCCTTATTAGTTACCAATACAAAATATCAATAACCTTTCAACTATAAAACTTAGTGAGCACAATCGTCTTTCAATTTCTAATTGTGATATTAAATCTAACGACGTCCACCAAAAATTGCAATTAAAATTGTTAGAAATAAGCTTATATGTGCTGCATTTATTTGAAAACTTAAGAGTTCAATAATAAAATAATATTCTATATTTATTCATTTTAGGATTAATCTTTATTTTTGATAAAATAGTTCAAGTTAGTTGTTAGTTTCTTCTACTCCAAATTATTATCGAAAAAATAATAATTCATAAAGAAGACGATGAATTCCTGCAAATAAAAAAAAATAGGGTCTCTAGCTAGTAGACGAACCATATATAAATATTTAAAGGATTTTTATTTAAAAAATAATGCATATTAACGGATACCATGAAAATAACATCATTCACTATCAAATAAAATTAGGTGATTTTATATAACCATTTCGTAACTTAAAAATGTTTTAAGGTTTCAATATTATTTTTATCAATCTTGTGATATTATTTCAGATAAAATTATATCGCCTCGTCAACTTGGCTGTAAAAACTAAATACATTTACCAATTTGGACAATAAATTAAATGTACTTATTTATTTCACTTAAAATATAACTACCTATTTTAAGCTCTAATTTATCATTCTTTGTTTTTTAAATTCGTTTTTAATATTATGATTTGTGTCATTTTAAATTATATTATTTACTTATTGATAAAATATATAAAAAAGTAATTTAAGAAGTACAAAAGTAAAAATAATTGGAGGCCTATTAATATGTCATGTAAAAAAATAAGGACTATTTAAATTCAAATTTCAAACTTGATGGACTATTTTGGTCATTTTTTGAGTCACTTTTAACAATTATTAATTTGTAAGAAAAATGCACAAACTTGAATGATGACATTTTGCTAAGTTGAGTGACAATATAAGGAATTGACTCTTATCTGGTATCGAGAAACCTTGAGGTGCCTGATTTGGATGCCAAATAATTTGTTCTTTCCCTGTATGCATTGTTATGAATCAGATCTCAAGATTGGTGCTTACCTCGTCGACGAGCTTAATTTTTGCCCGTATGATGTACCTGAAAATAGAGTTAACAATGGTTTAGCGGGATATCGCCACTCCTATCTTTAGTCCCAGTTCCCTCCTCCAAATTACTTAAAAGTCTTTGAAATTTCTTAAGATCTGTGATATTGCTATAACTGTGTCACAACCCTGATTCATTATGTCCAAAAATCTAGAAATGACCTTAGATAGGAAGATATGGAGGTCAAGGATTAGCATAGAAAGTTAGAATGTAGTCTAGCTTTATCTAGTTCCCTTATCAATATCGTTATTATTACTCTCCTACTATCTTATTCTTCAATATCAGTGTTACTTGTTGTTCCTTTATTTCAGTTATCGAATTATTTGTTGTTGTTACTGTTCTGTTCTTCAGATTCTTCACTATTGTATTCGTTTTTGATATATTTTACTTGAGTCGAGGGTCGATTGAAAACAGTTTCTCTATCCGTAGGGGTAAGGCTGCATGTACACCACCCTCCCTAGACCCCACTTGTGGTATTATAGTGGGGCATCTTCTTGTTGTATTAATCTGTTAGCATTTATACTGATTGAACATTTTCTTCCTTTCAAGAGTTGTTTAATAACTGAAGTTTCTTCCCTTACAATTCAAAAATTTGCAATCACAAATTACTTTTCTGCAGTTTGAAGATTGCACCTTTGATTGGCTCTATTGGCCACAAGCCCGTCAACCTTATTCTCCAGAAACTATCAAGTACATCGAATCACTGGATGCTGAACAAGACATTGACCTTCTTACTTTTTACGGATTGGATTTGTCCATTGAATGTGCTCGTACTCTCCGTATCTCGACCATGCTTCTGAAGAAAGGGGTGGAGAGAGGACTTACTCCCTTTGACATCGGAAGCATGATGTGCAGGGAAACCTTGAACAAGGAATCTGTTATTGAGGAAATCGTTCGTGATGCTCAAGATTCTATGCTTCCTGGCATGACTGAAGCTGCATTTCTTGAAACTGTCTACAAGCTCCTGGATATCAAGCTTGAGAAGCTAACATATAAATCTTGCTAAGGATTGTGTAAGTATGTATCTTCGATTATGTTGTATGTATATAGCGTTCGGTCCATATATATGAATGGACTGAACGGAGATAGCAAAGGTGGATGACTGACTTGGACACGTCTATGGTCGGAAACCTTTTTTCGTCTCAACCTCTGCTCATTACCACTTTGATGGTTTTCAATATATGGAGCAGAAGTTGCAATATGCAATAAATAATAAATAAAACAAACTGTTATTTGTAAAACAGTTCTCTTGTATCCTTTCTCAATGAGTAAAGTGATACTGAGTTTTATGTACAAGAGCTATCAAACTGACCTGTGAGATTTTATGTTTACTAGAGGATTGTAGTTTGAATAGAAGCCTTGCTGCAACGTTAAAAGTTGCCGCCATGCTTCCAAGAAGATCGCGTGTTCAAGCCGCGGAAAAAATCTCCTACAGAAATGCAAGGGTAGGTTATGTATGTAAGACCCAATGTGGTCCGGCCCTTGCCCAATCCCCACACATTAATTACTCGCTTTAGTGCACTGAACTGATCTTTTATTTGTGGTATTGGATTTGAAACAATTCCTATTGCAACCTACAATGTAAAGATTTCTTTCTCAGGAAAAATGTCAGCACTCAGCACTATATAAAAGGAGAACTTCCCATATATAGTGGTATAAGCATCATTTGTGGATGAAATTTAACTAGTGTCAACTTAACTTTTGCATCATTTATGGATGACATATGTCAGCAGCCCACTCATTAACTTCTAGTACTTTTTCTCCTTTCCCTCAAATCCCCTCCTCCCACCCAATTATAAGACAGTGGTATTTTTGCTTCAAAAGCAACAATAATTTTAAAGGTGGAGTCTGGGAAGGATAGAGTGTATTCAGATCTTATCCTTTACCTGCTGGGTTGTTTTCAAAATGAATTCTTGAGCAGGTAGAAGGGTTGTTTTCAATGAATTCTCGGCTTAACGAACGATGAAAAAGAAGCAGCAGAAACAGGTTAAATAATATCAGATAGCAACAATAATCTAAAGATAGGAAAAGTAAGAAGAATAGAGATAACTAATATAGTGTAAATGGTGGGATGAATAATCTTTGTACTAACTAATATCTCCAATCAAAACATGAGATAAAATAATCCTTCACTTTATTTCGGGATTATTTATCCCTTATACCTCACACCAAACGATTCCTAAGAATGGAAAAACAATATGTTCGTGTCGTGTACCTACTGCCCTTCTACTATCATCTTCGACCTCTAACGCCTCCTATAAAGGGTCAGTTCTCGGCGAGCTAATGTTGTGTCATACTCTATTTAATTACCTCACTCCAATACTTCTTAGGCCTACTTTTATCCCTCCTCCGGCATATAATGACCAACCTCTCATACCTCCTAATCGGATTTTCTACACCTCTCTTCTTCACATGCTCGAACCATCTCAGTTTCACTTTCTCACCTCTTGTCCTCGTCCTCCACATGAGTCACTTCCAACTTGTTCCAAATAACTTCATTCCTAATATTAGCTCACACATCTACCTCAACATCTTCATCTTTGTCTCTCAACTTCTTAATACTCTCCACCCCACGATGCATAGTTGGTCTAACCATCGTTGTACAACTTACCTTCAAACTAGCCAACACATTCTCTCTCCCAATTTATACAGCGTTTCTTTAAAAATAATGTTAACTTTATAATTATTTTTACCCGTAGTAAAATGATTTTGTTTTAATTTGAACTTTGTGTTAAATCAACTGATATCATGCACTTCCTCCATTTCATTTTATGTGTCACCGTTTTTTGTTTTATCCATTTTGATAACTATTTAAAGATACAATATCACTTTTACCCTTATTGATCTCAGGTTCTACTTAATTAAAGATAGTAATACTGCATTTTTAAATAAGACAATTTGATAAACATCACCAACTTTTTTCTTTTTCCTTACACTCCGTTCTCAATTGTTGAGAAGCAAACACAATCCCACATCGAAAAAATAGAGGAAACATGTTCAATATTTAAATTTTCACTCAACTCCTCCACTAATATGAAGGTGCCCAAAAATAAATCCATGATCCGTTTAATCCAAAATGAATAATATCATACTAGTATGGAGTTACCAACAAGTATGCCAATGTTCCACCCCTCAACTCTTTTCCCCGGGTTTCACTTCTTTTTAGAAAAAATAAAAAGTAGTGACAAAAAGAGCAGAAATTACGCATTGCAAATTGCAACACTAAAGTCCCCATTTTCGCACCCTTTTTCTCTCTTTCTTGTCGTCATCACTCATTTCACCAAAAACACCAATCCAAAATAACACAAATGCCTCTCTCTCTCTCTCTTTCTCTAAACACCCAATGCGAAACACCAAACTGTCTCACGACGTTCTAAGCTCAGCTCACATCGCTCAAAATATGGTGAAGTCACGTAAACCACCAAGTGGACGTACAAATTTAGCATCATGCATAGTCGCAACAATATTCTTAATCTTCATTATAATTATAATCTTCATTATCTACTTCACTATATTCAAGCCAAAATCTCCGGTTATCACAGTTAACTCCATTCAGCTCCCAAGTTTTTCTACTTCTAATGGAACTGTTAGCTTCACATTTTCTATGTACGTGTCTATCGCAAACCCTAACCACGACGCCTTTTCTCACTACGACAGCTCACTTCAGTTGCTGTATTCGGGTAAACGGGTCGGGTTTATGTTCGTACCCGCTGGTAAGATCAACTCGGGTCGGACTCAGTACATGGCTGCTACATTTTCGGTTAAGGCTTTTCCTTTGATGGTTAATGGGCCTATAGTGAGCGATGGGCTGAGTGGGTTTCGGGTCGGGTCGAATATGGAAGTGGAGTCCAGATTGGAAATGGTGGGTCGGGTCAGAGTGTTGCATTTTTTTAATCATCATGTTGAGACTAAAGCTGAATGTAGAATTGATATTTCTGTTAGTGATGGATCTGTTACAGCTTTCCACTGTTAATTAACTCGTGTTGCTTATTCTTTGGGTACGCATCCGCTCTCGCAAACATGTTACTGAGCACCAAGTACATTTGCTCTTGTGTAATAGCTTGCAAATATGTTAGCGAGCACAAAGTACATTACCTCTTGTGTAATAGCTTGCAAGTCTGTTAGGTTTTAATTAAGTACTGAGTTTTAAGTTTTTCTCCTTTTTTTTTTCCCTTGGTTTAGTTTATTTTTGTGTTTGGTGATGAATTTTCATGAGAACTGTAAAAAAATGTTTTGTTTTAATGTGTATCTTATTATTCACTTTATTGTTAAAGATAGTATTTTGCTTCTTTTTTTTTTTTTTGATCATTTGGTGTTTGATATATAGATATTGAACTCTGACTAAATTTGAATTTGTATTGAGGTAAAATGTTGTCTAACAAAAATGACTTCATATTAGTAATTGTTAAGGTTCTAATCAAAATTTTTTGATGAAAAATGAAGAAATAATTACCTTCAAGTGCCTTAATTTTTTTTATTTGCTTGGTAACAAGTGTGTTATCTTCTTTGATTTAGTAAACTTAGGAAATAGATTTTCTAATATAGTATCTTTTTCCTGTTTATTTCAAATTTTGTTCTTTTAAATATGGTTTGTAATACTAATATATAGACAGATAGTAGAGAAAGTCAAAAAAGCAAAAGCTTCATGGGGAAAAAAAAATCAAGATTTTCATTGAGACTTTAGCTTCTGTTTAATTTGATTCATCCAAAGAAAGAAAAAAACCTATTATTTGTTGTTACATATGCATAAATTTCTATTAATTTATTTGGTTGATTAAAAAAGATGAAAAGTGTTTTGAGGTTAATGAGCAGCATTAGCTGGAAAGGATATTCTTTGTTTCTTCCTTTTCTAAAGGTTAATCATTATTAACTAGCAAAAGATACCGCTAAAAGAAGATTTTAAGAATATACCAAAGTAAAGCAAAACTCTTATTAGAAAGGAAACAAAGTTACATGCTCTCTTCGTTCCATTTTACGTGTTTCATCGGGCACAGAATTTAAGAAATAAATAATGACTTTGTAAAGTTTATAAAATTGTATCTCCTAAAGTGGGACCTAGTAAGGATAAAATAGAGACATTATTATTAAATAGTTATCAAATAAGAAAAGAAGACATTCTTTTGAGGACGGATTAAAATGAAAATGACGATAAATAAATAGGACGAAGGGTGTATTTAATTAGTATCATCACATATTAACTAGAAACTCATCTTAAATATTCATAAATTCTACCATAAAAATTTGATTTTTTGTATACGTTATTGGTAGTGGACAGCCCATGAACAGTGGCTAGTGGGTACAACCAGGAAAAAAAAGGACATTGGTATGGACCAATGTTCAAAGAAATTGAAATAATTGATGTGTGTCCTTTTCTGCAACATTTTCATTTTCTTTGTGGGGTTGGTTAGATGCCTTTCTTGGGATTAGAGTTTTGTAGGGTATCATATCTCGTTTGGTGTGAGGTATAAGGGATAAGTAGTTTCGGAATAAAATGAAAGATCATTTTATCCCATGTTTGGTTGGAAATATTAATTAATACCGGGATAACTTATCCCACTATTTACACCATAATGATGGGATAAGTACTTATCCCATATACATGAAAGAATAAGTTATCCTGGATAATCTCGAAATTAATTATCCTAAAATAACTATTTTCCAACCAAACGACTTATAATAAATTTAATTTTTTATTGAACAAGTATTGTTTCACATTTCAAAATAAAGAAATGGACAAGTAATTTTTTTTTTTTTTTTTTTCTATATACATGTGAGCAGAAAATGAATCAGAAGAATTTGAAATTTGATACCATTCAATGCCCTTCCACAATAATTATAGTCTATAGAGTAGTAGGATTACAGATTTTACTTTATTAGACATCTTGATAAAGGTTTTTACATAGTTGTCCTATATAATATTATAATTGTGGTGTTTAAGTCAATTATCATCGTTACCTTTCATGAACATGAATATCGTTCTATTAAAGTTTAGAAAGATTGGCAAAATCACCTAACGAATAAATGAATTTGCACTAAACAAATGGTTTCATATAGATATATATTTTTTTTTCGAGTCACTCTCATTTATGCATTTAGGAGCATGGTCTATTAAGATTTGGGCAGCTCTCTTTTCTTAAAGCTAACTTTTGAGATATAAGTTTGGTCCAAGACTTAATTTGGCATAGTATCATAGTAACACTCACAGAAAGATTTCAGTTTTTAGTATTTCGCTCATATGTCTTAAGAAAAATCTTTATCCGCTCTTCCAAACAACCATGTCTTATTTAATAGGCCATCAGGGGCATGTCCAAGAAGTTTCGCCCAAATCTCATTCCCGGCGACTGTACCCATCCACCAATCCATGGGCTAAGATCCACGAAAAAATCTCAGTTTTTAGTATTTCGCTCATATGCCTTAAGAAAAAACCCCATCCACTCCTCCAAATAACCACGCCCCGTTTAATAGGTCGTTAGAGGCGCACCTAAAAAGTTCGCTCAAATTTCATTCCGGCGTCCGCACCCCCCCACCCACCAATCCAAATGCTAACACCTATGGAATATCGCAAAAAAAAAATCTACGTTTTTAGTATTTCCCTCATATGCCTTTAAAAAAAACTCCATCCATCCCTCCAAATCAAGACATCTCATTTAATAGGTTATTAGGAGTGCACCCATGAAATTTCACCCAAATCTATAGGCTAAGGTCCATTGGGTTTGATATTGGCCCTCTTTAAGCTACTTTTTAGGATGTGAACTATTACCTAATTTTCAACAGTTAAAGTTATCAATTAAGTAGATAAAAATCATGTAATCAATCAAGGTTTAAATGTAACATAAATTTATATATATTTCTTCCATGCTAATGAGAGACTGGCCAAATTTTGGAGTAGAAATTATAAAGAAATTTCATGCCTTCAAATTCTTTTCCGACTTGCATAATTGAAGAAGCAGCTCAAAATAATTTAACAATAATTCAATTACAATAATGAACACTACCAACGGATGTGGTGCAGTGGATGAAGCTGCTCCTTCCTTAACCAGAGGTCATGGGTTCGAACCTTGGATATGAAAAAATCCTTAACTCCAGGGAGTACTATCCTCGAATGAGCCTTATCCGGCGCGAATCCAAATTAATCGGACAAGTCATTTTCAGTTGTAGTCGTACGAAACATTTTTATTGAACTTCCCTTACTTTATATTGTTAATGGGAAAGGGTTGATTTCATAAGAATCATAATATTTTTTTTCGTTTAAATGATAAAATAAATTTCTTTTTCTTTCAAAAACTCTCTATTGAATCTATGCGTCGAGAAAAAAATATTTGTCTAAACAACCATAGTGTATCGCGTATTTATCGTTCTTACTTGGGCGCTCGATAGGAGAGCTAAACAAATTTCATTTGTAAGTGACCCAAAATACATGGGCTCACATAACCAGAATATTTTCATTAAAACAAGTGTGAATCTTTATTAAAACATTATTATTAAAACATTATAAAGTTGTTGATTTGAGAATCTTCTTATGGATTGATCTAAACACCAACCAAAGAACAGGTCAAGTCAACACAGAATGTTTTCTTTTCACATTAAACTTACAATTTCAACCAAGACATTTCACACTTTGAATTCCCTTGACAAAGCTTCAATACCAAATGCATCTCCCATTTCTATATTTTCTTCTCTTTTATGGGATAATCGTAGTGTTCGGACCAGTTTGAACGCACCCGACTAATTCAACGAAATACCAACTCAATGCCTTGGAGTCCAACAGACATTACAGGCACTGAATTGGTATTTTTTGGTGATCATGGAGGGTATGGATTGGAAGAATTGTTGCGATCGACAGCCGGAGTTTCAGGAAAAGGTGTTTTCGGGACGAGTTACAAGTCGGAGCTGCAAGGGAAAAATGCAGTAGCTGTGAAAAGATTGAAGGTTGGTTGCTTACCTGAGGAAGAGTTCAGACAAAAAATTGGTGAACTAGGCAAGGCAGTTCATGAAAATTTGCTTCCTCTTAGAGGATATTGTTGGCATCAGGATGAAATTCTTCTTGTATATGATTATGTTAGAATGGGAAGCTTAGCTTTTCGTTTACATGGTATGTCTTCTTCATCGTTTATCTCGTGTATGTCTTCTTCATCGTTATCTCGTGTCTATAACAGCGTCGTTTGTTCCAATATCTTTCGACTGCTATAGTGAAATGTTGTTATCGAAGGGGAGCCTTGGAGTAACTGGTAAAGTTGTTGCCATGCGACCAGGAGGACACGGGTTCAAGCCTTGGAAACAGCCTCTGGCAGAAATGCAAGGTAAGGCTGCGTACAATACACCCTTGTGGTGGGCCCTTCCCCGGACACCGCGCATAGCGGTAGCTTTAGTGCACCGGGCTGCCTTTTTAGTGAAATGTTGTTATAGAGGACATAATATAACATGAATGATCGATTCTACGTAAAAACATGGTTATTGTGTTTGTAATAGAGGAAGGTTGTTATAGAAAGGTCTGACTTTTAACATTGATATCCATATACAGGGAATGAAGGGATGAGCAAGAGTTCAATCACCTGGGAAGTAAGAAGTAGCATTGCATATGGGGTTGCCCGTGCTGTCGAATTTCTCCATTCCCGAGGCTCAAATTTCTGCCATGGAAACATAAGATCATCGAATGTTTTCCTCACCGACTCCTTATCAGGTGTTCGTCTATCTGAGTTTTCCATTGCGCAAATTCTTTCTCCCAATACAAAACGAGAGCTTGTGGCTGGTTATCGCGCGCCAGAAGTGACGAATGCTTATGAAGCCTCACAAAACTCTGATGTCTACAGCTTTGGTGTTCTACTCTTGGAACTATTAACTGGTAAAGCTCCACTAGAAGCATTTACCAAGAACAAAGGAGTAGATTTACCTAAGTGGATCCGTTCCATGTTTCAAGAGAAACCGATCATCGATGTTTTTGATACCATGCTGCCTAAACATAACCAGAATAATGCTGAGCAAATGGTCCAGTTGTTACAGCTTGCAGTTTGCTGCACTTTCCGGTATCCAAATAAAAGACCTTCAATGGCTGCAGTGACAAAGCAGATAAGGGATACCTGCAGGTTTCATTGATGACAGGACAATATACAAAAACAACAATAGGTTTCATTTACAAATATGATAGTTTCAGATCCAACTCCTCCCGATTGCCCCCCATGTTCCTTCTTGGATGTGTGTGTGTGTGTGTGACTTGTCTTGTTCAACTACTGCACTGTATATTCGAAAGATCATAGGGAGTTGTCCTAATCGATTTCTCTGTCACGAGGACCCGATAGGACAAACAAGTTTCTAAAAAGGTGAAAAGAATCTCAAAAGTTTTTCCCTTGAAACGCAACATTAGTTCGATACAAAATACCAAACAAAAATAAGCTCATAAGGATACTTCTATAACAAGAATAATATCATTATGGATCAAATTGTGAAAATGACTTGAAAAGCAAAAGGTATAATTTCTAAAGAAACACACATACAATGAGTAGTATATGCACTACTTCAATTTTTCACACTCAACAATAGGGAATAGGGTGAGGAACAGAACGGATAGATGGATCACCAAAGCATAGAAACATGAACGAATAGAACTGGAGTCGAAGGTACCAAGAGATGGCAATGCATCTGTAAAACAACTTTAGCACCAGTAGAAGGCACAGCCATTAAGCTAAGAGCAACATGTAATGTGTCGATAACTATAAAGTTATACTCGAGCATGGGAACAAATGTGACAAACATACCATCAATCATGTGTAGTAGTATTTGTTTTATATCATCATTCATGTAAACTGGTGTTTCTTGGACTCGACAAGTAAATCAGGTCTCCACCATTGGTGAATCCCGTGAGCTTCTTTGAAGTCCGCCGGAGGAGTCAAATTAACAGTTAAACTGGCTGATGGAATAAGATGCAATGGCTCATCACACTCCTTCCCCATGAAATTCATGACAAGACCACCAAGCGAATGTTGGGTTGCTACCTTCTCGATAACTCCTGCTCCCATAGTATTCATCCTTTCCCTGTGTTCAAAATAGCCAATGTATTCCGCGCAGATAGGATCAAATGGATTCACATATATGCATGGCGTCCATGCAGATAATGCAACAAATGTATCTCCAGATTGAGTATTCACGTTTTTATGCTTCTGCTTCGCAGCAAAAGCAAGTCCAGCTGTTATAACACTAGTTGCAAATCTGATTCCATGTTTCACTTTTTGATCTTTAATTCTTTCAATTGGGGCCGACAAGAATGGCGGATTAAACAAAAATGCATCTAGAAATACACCAGTCTTTGCCATGGTTTTGCCAGCAAGCATTGCCATTGCAGCCCCTAAGGAATGACCAGCTAGCCAGATATTTGAGCTTCCAAATGTTGCAACCACATGTCGAACAGCTTGAATGGCTGTCTCAAAGCGAGAAGTCCGATGAAGTCCATTCTTGATTATGTGGACATCCAATTGTACATCTCGTGTAAACGCATCACCTTTGGTTAAGGTCCCACGGAAAGCAATAACAAATCGTTGGCTTTTATCTTTGGAACCACCAAAATTAGATTTTGAGGGTGCAAATTTATATATAGCACCAAAAATGCAGGAATCAACATCATCAACAAGCACGCGATATAGCTCAAATTGGAAATGTTTCCACCATGGAGGAGCGAGAGCTCGACTTCCCTCCCGCTTTTCTTGCTTGTCACGCTCTAGGATGTAGACGCCCTGAACCAAACTGGCAGCCACAGATCGTCGATGAGCAACATTTTCCCTGCTTTAGGTAGCAGAAAAGAGTTACTTGTAACTGTCTCAGGAAAATGGATCAACACTTCCAGCTTTCAAGCAAGAGAAAGCGTCAGGCAGCATGAAAGTGAGTAGTCTTGCCCAAATAATAGCATTAAACTTCATCATTGGAAAAGATGAGAAAAGAATGCATATAGTTCAAGCTAGTATCAGCTCTTTAATACGCCTTTGTTTATTGGATGAAAGATCAAGGATACTTATCACCACAAGAGAACCGGCATAACACTCATTCTATTAGCACAATATCATGCTAATTTAGGCACTTGCAGGCATGACATCTCCAAATCATCAAACAGAACTTGACTCTCTCCCTCTCTCTCATGCATGCATGCCTTTTTCTAGAGGGATAGATTATCAAGGGGGACAAGTAATGTATTAGTAGTAGTGTGACCAAAGTAAATTATGTCCTCTTCCATGGAGTATGCGTTACGCTCATGTTCATCCTTGATAAGGTTCAACGTATGGTAGGAGGACTTACAGAACCGTAGCAAAGAGATCTAAAATCTTGGAGGCGTTCTTATCACTTGGTAGATCCAGGGTGTAAAGGAAAAATCATCCCGCCCATCCCAAACCTGCTTCTTCTTTGACTATACACACAGGGAAAAGTGGTGTAGGTCCTCAGTGTGATAATATACTTGACAGACCTACCCTTATTATTTATTCATAGTTGAGACAACAACTTGCAAAGGATAAAATGGGTGAAAAAATCTATTACTCCCTCCGTCCCAATTTATGTGGCATACTTTCTTGTTTAGTCCGTCCCCAAAAGACTGTTATTTTTCCTATTTGGCAACAATTTAATTGCACAGTTCCCATTTTATCCTCATTGGGTCCCATTTAACAAGAAAATTAAACCAAAACGTAGCATCAAAGTGACTTTAGTAAGGGTAAATTAGTAAACATAACAAACTCTTCTCTTATTTCTTAAACTCCGTGTCCGGTCAATTTATGCCACATAAATTGGGACGGAGGGAGTATCATAAAGGGATTTATTTTGCAACATCCCAATAAAGAAAAGATTAGAATCAACGCAGAATGGAGGTGGTAATTTGAGTATGGATCAAGACACTTGATGTTTCGATATTTTTCTTTTGCAAGAACTCAATAGTTATGGCAGTGTAAGAAGTTTATACGATATTACATCTCCGACAGTTCCATCACCTTTATGATATACAAAACCTTTATCTAACTACAAAACTTGGAAAAAAACTTACACACCAGTCAATAGCAGTTAGGTGCACAGGTCCACATAGGTCGAAAATTTCCCTCTCCGAGATTAATATATTTTGTTCTTCTTGACCCTGCAAAACACAATGGGAACGGTGAAGATCATGTCTAGTGTTGCAAAATCCCTTCTGAACCAATTAAGTAGTTGGAATAAAAAATTTCTACACTGGACTAGCCAGATCAAGTCATCCGGCTAAGAATAGTCAACTAATTTCTTATGCGCCATCTCAGCCTACTTTCAGTAATTGACAGTAAAAAGTTTCTAGCAAAGACCAACCCTATTACGTAACTTGTACAAAAGGACGACGATGAATTTTAACCTCAACAATCAAGCGTCAGAACCACAAATTTAAATATGAGTGAATTGTTCAACTTTAAGTGGGTTAGTTTTGCTTTAACCAATGGTTCTTGTCCCACAATTGAATGGTTCAAATAACATTGATATCATTTTCCCAGATAGTCGTGTCTCTAGACACAGATCTCACATCTTCGCCTCTTATAGCACTCTTAAGTATACCTAACTTCACAGTCATGTTAGGTTCAAAATCTAGTCTCTTCAGCAATTCTCCTGTTTCTTTAAGCCTCCATAAAATGTTTGTTTAAACTTTGCCATCAGAAGTACCACTAAAAAAGAAGTGAACTGCCAAACCAAGTTCACCAACTTCATTCTTTGGTACGAACTATAATACGTATAAGGATGCACTACTCTCGTGAACTTGAACCAATAGCAAGATTTGAAGACGAACATCCAAGTTAATTCCCATAACACATTATTCTTAGAGATTCAGATTTCAGAGTTCCTATTTACTACCTTAATCAAAATATTATCTAATGCATGGATCACAAATAATAACTCTAAATAGTATGCTGAAACATCTATATAGCAACTGAAAAATGAGGGATTAGACTAATGTTAAGGACCCTCTATACAACAACAACATCCCCAGTGTAGTCCCACAAAGTGGTGTCTGGGTAGGATAGAATGTACGCAAACCTTACCCCCACCTTAGAGGTAGAGAGGTGGTTTTCGATAGACCCACGGCTTGAAGAAAAACAGTTCAGAAAAAGAAGTAATAGAAGTACAAGAAACATCTGATAACAACGATAGTAACAGAACAGAAACTACAATACGATAATCGAGGTACAAGGAACAACAGATGGTAACAAAAATAAAAAAACAACAGATAGTAACAGAACACAAACGACAATACTACAATACGATAGTCGAGGTACAAGGAACAACAGATGGTGACAAAAATCAAATAACAACAAAAGACACCAGATAGTAACAGAATAGAAACTACAATACTACAGTACGATAATCGAGGTACAAGGAACAACAGATAGTAACAAAAATCAAAGGACAAGAAATTATCGTAGCAATACCATGAGGACTAATAGTATAAAACTTGGGATTCAAATCACCAAGTAGCATAGTGGAAGATGGCTACCCTATGCTCCTGGATGAAGAGTTCTGGTGGTTGGGAGGGGGGTTTGAGGGGTTTACCAACTCTGAATAGCAAAATGAAACATCTACCATAGAACACCTACATTGTACCATTTGTTCTATTGCTCAGACACTTCTCTCTGAGATAAACAAATTCCAAATACCCTTTTGCCAGCAAGTTAGATCAATCAAAAACACACAACAACAATGCCAGAAACATTGAAAAAAAAATACAATCCTTACAATAAACATGCTAGGAATACAAAAAAAGATACAATCTTTAAGGAGAAAACAGCAGAAACATTAAAAAGATTGAATCTTTAGTGGAAATACAATAAGGGGGTTATACAAGATCCAACCTTCGCCACAATGCCACTTTCTGTTGCCATTTTTGAAGAACCCCCACCTTCCCAAAAAGGGGGTGTAGAGGAAGTTGAAGGAGGTGGCAGGAGGATTGATGTTCAGCTGTCCTTTTCGATTCTACAAACAATTGATTTGCTGTCCCTTTCCTCTTCAAAGACGCAAAAATGAGGTTCCCCCTTTACTTCTTTTTTTCCCCCTTTTTCTTTTTATTTTTTGTTGGAATTTTGTTACCACGGCTCGTATCACGTATGGTATAAGAAATAATTAATTATTGAATAAATTTATCTTATGTTTGATTAAAATAATTAGATAAAATTATGAAATAACATACATATTCTAAAATAGAATTGTATTGTTCTGTTCATTTTTTATTTGCTATATTTGAACGTGATATATTCACTAAAAAAATAATAATTGACATAAATATTCTACAATATTATCCTATTAATTGATGTTTAAAATTTGATTTTGAAAAATAATTTAAGAAATAAGTAATTAATGTTAAGTATAAAATATAAAAAAAAAAAAAATCTATATTAAAAGTTACAACTAAACATAAAAAATTATTTTAAAATGATGAATAATAAAAATAAATGAAAGAAGTATATTAGTATTGTTGTTTTTTTTTTTTTTTTTTTTGGGGGGGGGGGGGGGGGGTCATCTTCTAGGCTAGGTGCATAAATAGCCGCTTGGAGCACCGCTATTAAAAGAGTAATAATTAAAACTTTATAAAAGAATTTAATGCTTAGCTGCTTTATAATTAATTAATTTCACTCTACAAAAATTAAAGTTGAAAATTTTGAATTTCAAGTTTCAGAAATTAACTTCAAATCTATGAAATTGGAATTCGAAAAAATTGGAATATATAGTTAGATTTGATACACGATGAATGGTGAAACCTTTTGTTAAAAATCGAATATCCTAAACGAAATTTTTGATTTTATCATTGCCGATTATTTCAAACTTTTATATTTGAAATTCAAAAAGGCATGTACTTGAAGACTATTAGCAAAGTTGGGCTAGAAGTTTAATAGTATTTTATTTTTAAAAAAGTTGTACTATATTACTAAAATAACAAATAAAAATGGGCTACCTAGTGCAAATCATGCTTTTGGGTAATAATGGACCTCTTTATGGATAAGGCTTGAAGTTAACTTTCAAGTGGTCCATATGGCCCAATATTTAATGGACGGTGTAAAACTAGATAATGACATTTAACTAATTGATTTTAGGAAAATACATAACACTATTTGATTTTGAAGTGGAGTTTTTATCTGTAAAATTATTGTCGTGTGAGAAAAAAAAATTAATAATTTCTTGTAGAAATGCAAAGTAAAACTACATAGAACAGACTTTTATGATCCGATAATTCCTCAAGCCTCACACATAATGGGAGCTTAATACATCGGGCGATTTTCCTTTTACTGTTGTAACACTGTCTAGTAGTTATATTTTATAATAGTACAAATATCGTTTACATGTGTAGTGTTATTTGACCGACTCAAACAGAATTATTTGTTTGACTTTTTTATATACAAATGTTAGCTACGAATACTTACATATAATTTTTTAAATAATATGATCGTGTAAAAATATTTTACCAGTATCAAAATAGAGAGAGAGAAAAAAACCTCTACGAAACATCGATAATAACTTGTCAATTCCAAAAAAAAACTTTGATACAAAATAAATGTGTTAGCTATTCAAACATAACATAATGATGATGTAGAAAGAGTAGTCAATAAATTGGAATGATGTATACTTAACAAATTGGAAATACTATGGGATTGTTTTTGCCTTTTAGCTAAATTTAGACAAGTATTATCTATGAACAATTTTAGTTTTACTAATTTAACTTATATGCCTGCCTGCCTTCCTTTCTTTTGTTTGTTTGTTTAGTCCGTATTACTGCAAAGTAATAGTCGTATTCAAATCTGTTTTATTTATTCGATAATTTATTTCTTTTTAAATTAACATCATCTATCATTCACATCGAGCAATAGACCTCATTTTTTTTTTATTTTTTTTTTTGTCTTGTTCTTATTTTAATTATTTAATATTCAAAATATATTTATCCAATAATTTAAATTCACATCAATCAATAAAAATAGAAGAATATCATCTATCAAAAACATTCTTTGTGATGGGTGTCGCAATAAACTTATTCGCGATATTACTTTCTGTTATTTTGGAATTTTTTTAAAAAAAGTCTTGATACGCAAAAGTGTTTTGGCCATGTTTTTAAAGGAAAAAATAGTAGATTTTTTCGAACAGTAACATAAGTTGTTATTCAATAGGTAAAACGATAACTCAAAAAAAACTCTTTTGAAATGTTGATTTAAGAGAAAAATATTGTTCTAATGTTTCTAAATATTTTTTGAAAAGTGTTCAAATGGCATATGTGGAATGTGGTAACTGCTACTGCCGACAGATAAATCACATGCTACATGTGAGTATAACAACATATTGTACTATAGACTATTAAGGTTTCTTTTGAATCTTATTAATTTTATTCGTCAGTCGCTATTCTTTAGGTGCACACTGAATAAACATAAATTACATGCGATAAATTCAGTGCAACAAGCTCAACTAAAAAGGGGACGCCCCTTGTTGGAATGCTGCTCAACTTTCGAGATGTCGCACTCGCCGCACCAAACTCAATCGACTAAGAAAGGATCAAGTTGGATCGAACTTTCGAAATATCGCTCTCGCTGCACCAAACTCAATCGACTATGAAAGGATCGAGTTGGATCGAACTTTTGGGACGTCGCACTCGTTGCGCCAAACTCAGTCGACTAAGAAAGGATCACATTGGATCGAACTTTTGAGATATCGCACTCGCCGCACCAAACTCAGTCGACTAAGAAAGGATCACGTTGGATCGAACTTTTGGAATATCACACTCGCTGCACCAGACTCAGCCGATTAAGAAAGGATCAAGTTGGATCGAACTTTTAGGATATCGCTCTCGCTGCACCAAAACTCAGACGGCTAAGAAAGGATCAAGTTGGATTCGATCCCTGACCTCCTTTGAGCCTGCTACACCAACTCAGCCGCATTTTTAGAGTGCGCATGTCACTCGTGCAACCATAATAAAACAAGATAAACAAAGACCGGTCGATTTAATAAATCTATCAATCAACTACGCCTCGATCCCAAACTAGTTAGAATCGGCTATATAAGAAGACTCAAATGCTGATAGTTATTACACAAAGAAAAGGAATGAAAGAACAAATGAAATACTACTATTTGCTTAAATTGAACAGGCTATATATTATTCATCAACTTTCTAAATTTCCCCTTTTTATCTAAACTACTGACTCATAGAAACTCCAATTACATTCTGAAACTGATAAGCTAGATAATATGAACATTATCATCCCCTATAATAACCCTAGAACTATACGATGAATCGTCCCTACGAAGTCTGATGGCACAGGTCGACAGAATAACTGTATAGATACATGACGCGACAACAGGAATGAAGCGACTATGTTTGACGATATTATGCAGTTGATGTAGACTTCAGTGACCATTACTAGTATCTGGTGTTCCTTCATAGCCATACGGATTCTTCTTAGCCCAGTTCCACTGATCCCTGCACATCTCCTCGATGCCATATTTCGCCCTGCAAGGAATAAAAGCCAGTGTTTAGAGGCGGATTCATGACTTAAAGGTAGTATATATCTGTATTCTGAATCCGGAATGAGGGTGTATGTCGGAAAAGCCTATGCTATTGGTGTGTTAGAATCTCGAAAAGCAATGTGAACAAAATACTTAGTTAACTACATCACTTACTTCCACTTCAATTCACGTTCCGCTTTCTTTGTAGCAGCATATACAATTTCAGCATCTCCAGGGCGTCGACCAGTCATAACCATAGGAATTTTCTGGCGGAAAAAGGTACAGAAATAGGTTAGTGCAACATTAACCATTCATTAGGGCCTTTATAACAGCTAGAAAGTTCAAGAATTAGCCAAGTCTTTCTCCACGAGGGGGAAAACGAAAAACAAATGTCACTTGTCTTAGCCTTGGAAGACAGAGTTACCCGGTACCTATACTAAAGGGAGGTAGCAGACACTCAGACGAATTAGTCATAGGTGTCAAGCACGCAAGGACACCGTTACCCCAAAAGGAGGAGAGCTAGCACGGGTAAGAAAACACTAGTAACCACAAGTAGCCTCCCAACGTTAGGGAAACCGTGATTTCCTTTTTCCTCCACCATCAAGAGGAAATGGAAGCAACATCATCCCGTCCAAATCACATGCATTCCAGATAGGAAGAGTAAACTCAAGGGATATGGGAGTGTGAGTTATCATCGTCAACAATCACAATATAAAGCTCACGAAGGTGGACACAACTATACATCAAGGAGGAATGCAATTGAAGGTTACCTTTCCTGATGCCTTCTCAAATGCAGCCACCATTTCAAGGACTGAAGTTCCTTTTCCAGTTCCCAAGTTGTACACTTCACAGCCTAAAATGACCAATCAAAATCAGCAGAAGTATCAATAAAATGTAAAACAAGTCGACGGAGAATAATACTATAAATGAAACCCTATAACAAGTAGCAAGTACACACCTATGGAAGGATCAGATAGCTTCTGCAAGGCAGCTATGTGTCCATCTGCTAAATCCACGACATGAATGTAATCACGGACCTGAAAAATATCATTACATGATTATTCTCCGAGAAAAATCTCATAAAAAGGACAGTTTTTTGTCACATTTGGCCGAACTGCTAAATTTAAGGCATTACTTGACATCATAAATCATAACTTTTGTCATGTAAAACAGATGCCGGAGTAAATTGGAAGTCAGGACATTTCTAACACATCTAAAGATTTGCTATTGAAAATACAGTCATACCCCTGTACCATCCTTCGTTGCATAATCAGTTCCATAAACTTTGAGCTCTTTTCTTCTGCCAACAGCAACTTGTTGAACAAATGGCATAAGGTTGTTAGGAATTCCTCGCGGATCTTCACCAATTAGGCCACTTGGATGAGCACCAACAGGATTGAAGTACCGCAGCAATATGATTTTCCATTCAGAGTCGGCCTTTTGTACATCACGGCATATTTCTTCAATGAAAAGCTGGCAATTGAGTATAGTTAGATCATCCACAGATAGAATAAACAGAAACTACTGTTTTCGCCTGTCGAAACCATCAAATCCCAATCAACAAGAACCAAGAAGTAAAACTACAAAAAGAAGTGAAAGGGAAGGAATATGCATGATTTGGCTCATATGAGCAAGCTAGACAGAAAGCAGCCAAATGAAGCTACATTTCAATGTTGTACTTCAATAAGTTGAGCGCTAAAAATGCGAGATGAAACAATTGACAGTACCTTTGTCCGTCCATACGGATTTGCAGCACTCAGGGGGAATTCCTCAGTACAAGGAACCTCTTTCGGCCAACCATAAACAGTAGCTGATGATGAAAACACAAGCTGGAGAAGAAGAAAAGGAAACCAGTTAAGACAGTGACTTACAAGAAAAGAGACGCGTCATAAAAGTTTTTCGAAGTGTGAGGAATACCCTTTTGCATCCATGAGCAGACATGACTTCCAAGAGGGTAATTGTTCCAATAAGGTTGTTGTTATAGTACATCAGAGGTTTCTCAACACTTTCACCAACAGCTTTTAGTCCAGCAAAATGGATAACAGCATCAAACCTGCATTAGAAAAGGTAATAAAATTTGAGCAAAGGAGTCAATATGCTGATTCAGACATCAACAACTATTCTTCAAAGCATAGTTTCATCTGAAATAAGTAGTCCATAATTCAAGCAACACGCGGTAAATAAACCATCAGAGTGTATAATATAACTAAATCAAGACAAATTTTTTTCGTGAGGGGTGATAGAACTTACTTGTTGGACCTGAAAATCTCCTCGATTGCCGGCTTATCACGTAGATCAACCTGTAGTATAAGACAAAACAGTAGAATTTTAGCCACCAACTTAAAGAAATTAAAAAACAAAGTAACAAGAAATCAGCAAAGGTACTGTTACACAGGAGAACTATTATTACATGATAAGCAAAGGTGGTCAATCATTATTACCTCCAAATGAAAAACACCAAATTCAATAGACTACTGAGAATAATTTCCATCAAAACTTCTGGATTTTTAACAGTTTGTTTACATATGGAAAGAAAAAACAGTTTTGACAGTTTGTCTATACACTGTACAACCTAGAGAAGTGTACTTCACCTAAATATTTGTTAAATGAAGAAAGAAGCACATGCTAGACTAGAAATAATCATTTCAAAAAAGAAACAAGAACACATAGATTGACCACATAGGAACAGTATTTACAGATTCAAACAATTGGGAGAACCCATAAAAATCCAATTTTTATATTTCAGAAAAGAACCAAAAAACTCAAATTCATACAGTTCCACCTTATCCAAAAACCAAGGATAATTCTCAAAAAGAGGAAAAAAATAAGAGAGGACAGAGAACCATGAAAAGGAAAAAGAGAAAAAGGGAATATACCAGAAACAACTATTCTACCTAAGCTCATGGCATATAACTCAAAAAAGGAACAAGAACACAGAGCTTGACCACATAGCAACAGCAACCCAATAAAAATCCAAGCAACAAGAACAACATACCTAACGTAATCTCACAAGTGGAGCCTATACCTTACCCCTACCTCGTAGAGATAGAGAGCTATTCCGGCCTCATAAACATAGAAAGGTCGTTTCCGATAGACACGACTTAAATAAAGCATGTCCCAACAGGTATGTAAAAAGGAAGACAGATAAGGGAACAGTTATAAAAAAAAGTCCAATCTATGAAAACCCAAAGTTCAAAATCTTACTAGTCCCAAAATAATCATTCTTTTTCTAAAAAGGAATGAAGTTTCAAAGATTGACCACATAGCAACAGTAAACTGATTTACGAAAAAAAAACTTTAAAAACTCCATAAAAATCCAATCTTTGCACTAAAAAAAAAAAAGAAGAAAACCCAAAACTCAAAATCATACAATTCCAGAACCAATCATGCTATTCTAACAAGAAACAAGTTTCAAGACAGACTCCATATAGCAACAGTAAACAGATATTAAAAAAAAAAAAACTAAAAAACTCCATAAAAATTCAATCTTTACACTAAAAAGCAAAACCCAAAACTCAAATTCATACAATTCCAGAAACAATAAGTTTAAGAGATTAACCACATAGCAACAGTATACCAATCCAAAAGAAAAAAAAAAAAACTCCATAAAAATCCAATCTTTACACTAAAAAAGAAAACCCAAAACTCAAATTCATACAATTCTATAAACAATAAGTTTAAGAGATTAACCACATAGCAACAGCACACCAATTCAAAAAACTAAAAAAGAAAAAAAAAGAAAAAAACTCCATAAAAATCCATTCTTTACACTTTTTTTTTTTTTACCCAAAACTCAAGTTCATACAATTCCACCTTTTCTCACAAACCCCATAACAATTCTCCACCAAAAAAGAAAAACATGTAAAGCAAAAAACATAAACAAGAAATATACCTTATGAAAAGAAAGATTAGAACCATGTTCACCAGCAATTTCCTTAACTCTTTTAAGAGCAATTTCAGAAGAATTATCCAAATTATCAATCACCACAGTTTTATAACCACCAAGCAACAATTGTAACACTGTATGACTCCCAATATACCCTGCTCCCCCTGTCACCAATATACTCTTTGACATCTTGTACTACAAACAATTTTTTTTTTTTTTATAAAAACAAAAGAAGCACAGTTTTTATATATAACAAGAACAGAAAACAAGATTTGGGTTTTGGTTAAAAAATGTAATCTTTTTTGGTTATTGATATAAGTTGAAATATGGACTACTAAGTCCAAGTTTATATAGGGTGCATGAGGTGAATAAAAAAAAATAATTAATGAAAAAATATAAAAAAATTTAGGCTTTGGAGTTTAGTTAGTACTAATTAATTGGGTTGGGAAGAATTTTCAAGATTTTTTAAGAGGGAGGCTAAGAAGGAGAAGAAGAAAAGGGACACGTGTAGTGTAGGTCAAATTGGCTTTTATTTGGATACACTTTATTTTTTGTGAATTAATTTAACTTTTTGTAAATTAATTTAATTAATTTTTAAAATTAAATTAATATCTTAAAATTAATAATTGAATATTTAAAATTTATATAAAAAATATTATAAATTTATTTTCTTAATACGATCAAAAGTTATATCTTAAAATATTAATTAAAATTTATATTTTAAAATCTTGAAAAAAAAGAAACATTTAAAAAAGAACATAAAAAGTATGAAAAATTGAGGTGAAGTGTCAAATACTTTTTCATACTTAATTAGAGATCAAATTTTTTAGATATGAAGTAGCATGTTTTGGGTTTAATTTTTTTTTATTTTTTTTTTGTATGAAGTTGCTTTTATTAATCTAGTTCAAATTTAATTGAATTTTAATTCTTAATTATAAATTTTGAGTTTAAAATTTTTAAATATGTAATCAGAGGTTTAAGTTTGAATGTTTTGAGTATGAAGCATATTTATTACATATTCAAATTGAAATCTTTATTCAAAAACCTCAAAATAAAATTCTTTAAATATGAAATTGCAAGTTCTAAATTCAAATCGTGAAAATATAAAGTCATTATTTAATAAAAGTATAAATATAAATTTAATTAAATTTCAATATAAATATAGAATAGTGGCGTAGAAAAAAGAAAAAGGGGTATATGCTCAACAATATCTTCTAAATACTGTAAACTCATGATTAACCCCAATATCCAAAACGAATAATGGTGATTCAACTATTTCTTTATTGAATATTTTATTCCATTCGTGTCAGTTTTCTAATGCAAAAAGAATAAAAAGATAAGGGTAAATAAATTAAAATAATCTTAATTGTTTACAAACTAATTTGATTATAATAGATGTTTTAAGAAATATGAAGTATTCGTGTAGCTTCTGTTTGGTAATATATTTTGAGTCAAATTTTAAAAATTTATTTTTAAATATCTATTTGATAGTGAAATTTAATCATATTAAAAGTATGATATTCAAATATTTTTATAATTAAATTTTTTTAATTAAAAATACATGTTCAAATACAATTTCAAAAACTTAAAATTTTAAGTTTCACTTTCAAAATTTATGAGTAAACGCTACTATACTTCACAACTTGTTTTTGTCTTTTTTTTTTTTAACATATGATATAAAAATTTTGAGTAATCTGAATTTTCATCATGTAAGGCTCATTTAAAAGAAGATAATTTGTGTCAAGTTGATTTTATACTCAAAATTTTAACTTAAAATCTTGTATTAAGGTGAATTATCTTATTAATGCAGTGAAATTGAGAATAAAGAATTCTTATTATGAGGAAATTTTCATTAAATAATTTTACGCAAATTTAAACTGATGGAATAAAAAGATTTAGTAGTTAATGATTAAGTATAAAAACAAAAGAGACGATTCATGCAATTGATCTTAGCTGGTCGAAATTCGTAAATAACTTTTTTTTTTAATGTCCCAAGGTAGGTAATTAATTGATTAAAATATTATATTTGTCTTTATTGTTATTGGTTTTTCTGTAGCATGTTTTATTTCACCTTGGGATTTGTGAAAATGTTATGAATTTTGTTACTACATCTTTTTGTCCAGTCCTAGAATCTTTATTTTCTGTTTGCAATTCTTTTGGTATTATTTTATAGCACAAATAAAAAAATAAAAAATTGGTAAAGTTGTGGGAAAGTAAAAAATAAAAAAAATAAAAATTATTCTCTGTGTTGATTTTTCGAGGGGTATGTTCCCTTCAGTTATTTGCTTCTAGAATAATTTACTGTAGATAAAATGGTGCGAAGGAACGCGAATTAGGGTATTCTTGTTGTCTGTATTAATAATCGTTACTACATTGGGTATCAAAAAGGGCAAGAAGAGACGGGGTGGGGAGGGTCGTCCTAGAGTTAGGTGGGGTGGACTGACTCCAGCTAGTGCCCTGGAGATAGGGGCGAAGTTGGAAGGGATGGGGGTTTGGGAAGATAGCGGGGACGTGGATAGTATGTGGGATAGGGCTGCGAGATGCATCAAAGAATCTGCTAAAGAAGTGTTGGGTGTCTCGAGGGGCTGGTCGGGCCGGTATCGAGGGGATTGGTGGTGGAATGAAGATGTTAAGAAGAAGGTGGAGACGAAGAAGGCGGCTTATGTTAAGTTGGTGGAGAGTAGGGATGAAGAGGAGAAACGGGTTAGTATGGAGGAGTATAAGTTAGCTAAGAAGGAGGCTAAGTTAGCAGTTACAGCTGCTAAGACAACAATTTTTGAGAGTTTGTATACAGGGTTAGAGGAGAAAGACGGGGAAAAGAGGTTGTTTAGGCTTGTCAAGGCTAGGGAGCGGAAGGGTCGGGATCTGGATCAAGTAAAGTGCATTAAGGGAAAAGATAGCAGAGTATTGGTAGAGGACGCCCTCATTAAGAAAAGATGGCAGTCTTATTTTCATAAGCTCTTGAATGACGAGGGGGACAGAGGTGTTGTGCTAGGGGAGTTGGAGCATACCGGGGAGTGTCGCAATTTCGGCTATTGTCGGCGTTTTAAAGTAGAGGAGGTCAACGAGGCTATTCGCAAGATGCGAAGGGGTAGGGCGACGGGGCCCGACGAGATTCCGGTGGATTTTTGGAAGTTTTCTAGCGTGGCTGGGTTAAGGTGGCTGACCAACCTATTTAACAACATTTTCAAGTCCGCGAAGATGTCTGAGGCGTGGAGATGGAACACGATGATTCTTCTATATAAGAATAAGGGTGACATTTAGAGTTGCAACAACTACCGGGGTATTAAGTTGTTGAGTCACACGATGAATATTTGGGAGAGGGTGGTGGAGCGGAGGTTGAGAAATATTGTGTCTATTTTGAAGAATCAATTTGGATTTATGCCTGGTCGCTCGACGACTGAGGCAATTTACCTTGTGCGGAGACTGGTAGAGCAGTATAGAGAGAGGAAGAGAGATCTTCACATGGTGTTTATTGACTTGGAAAAGGCGTATGACAAGGTCCCTAGGGAGGTTCTTTCGAGATGCTTGGAGGCGACGGGGGTTCCTGTGGCGTACATTAGAGCGATTAAGGATATGTATGAGGGGGAGAAGACTCGAGTAAGGACGGGGGTTCCTGTGGCGTACATTAGAGCGATTAAGGATATGTATGAGGGGGAGAAGACTCGAGTAAGGACGGTGGGAGGAGATTCTGAGCACTTTACAGTCTTGACAGGGTTGCATCAAGGATCAGCTCTTAGTCCGTTCTTATTTGTCGTGGTGATGGATGTGCTGATGCGGAGTTTACAAGACGAGGTGCCTTGGTATATATTTTTTGCGGATGATGTAGTTTTGATTGATGAGTCACGACAAGGTGTTAATGATAAGCTGGAGGTTTGGAGACAAACTCTGGAGTCTAAAGGTTTCAGATTGAGTAGGACCAAGACGGAGTATTTGGAGTACAATTTTAGTGACTCGAGGCAAGAAGAGGAAGTGGTGGTGAAGTTGGACTCTCAGGCAGTTTGCAAGAGGGATAGTTTTAAGTATCTGGGGTCTACGATTCAGGGAAATGGAGAGATAGATGAGGATGTCTCGCACCGTATTGGGGCAGGTTGGATGAAATGGAGGCTCGCTTCGGGGATTTTATGCGATAAGAAAGTGCCTCCCAAGCTTAAAGGCAAATTCTATAGAGTTGCAGTCCGGCCGGCTATGTTGTATGAAGTGGAGTGTTGGCCAGTTAAGACTTTCCATATCCAAAAGTTGAAGGTGGCGGAAATGAGGATGTTGTGTTGGCTGTGTGGTCTTACAAGAGCTGACAGGGTTAGGAATGAGATTATTCGGGAGAAGGTGGGAGTGATATCGGTGGAGGAAAAAATGCGGGAAGTGAGGTTGAGATAGTTTGGTCATGTGATGAGGAGGGGCACGGATGCCCCAGTTCGTAGGTGTGAGAGACTAGCGTTAGATGGTTTCAAGCGAGGTAGGGATAGACCGAAGAAATACTGGAGAGAAGTGATTAGACGTGACAAGGAGCAGTTACGTCTCACTGAGGACATGACCCTGGATAGGAAGGTTTGGAGGAAAAACACTAGGATAGAGGGATAAGGTGGGTGGATGAATCGTAGTCCGTAGTTAGGAGGGTTTTGGTGTCTTTTGTTTGGTATTGTACATTACTTTTATGGATGTTGTATCTATGTTAGTTTTATCATGTTTCATGCTTTAAATATTTTTGTATATTGTCCAGTGTCTTGAGCCGGGGGTCTATCAAAAACAGCCTCTCTACTTCTTTAGAGGTAGTGGTATGGACTGCGTACATTCTACCCTCCCCAGACCCCACTAGGTGGGAATATACTGAGTTTGTTGTTGTTGTTGTTGTACTACACTGGTAATTTCTTGTTTTGTTTTGGTGAGGTCAGTTGTGTTGGGTAGATTGATTATCGTGTTGCTCTCTGATAATCTTATTTTTAATGGGCGTACTATCTTTTGTTTCTTGTACTTTTATTACGTTATTTTCAATATTGATATTGTCTTGAGTCGGAATTCATCGGAAACAATCTTTCTATTTCACCTCTGAGGTGAAAATACGAACGGCGTAAACTCTATCATTCTTAGAGTTGTCAATACGAATCGGCCCAGTCCATTTGAGCTAGCCCACATAGACTTTGAGTTTAACGGGTCAGGCCGGGCTACAACAACAACAAACCCAGTGTGTTCCCACAAAGTGGGGTTTGGGGAGGATAAGATGTACGTAGTCCATACCGCTACCTCCGAAGAAGTAGAGATGCTGTTTCTGATAGACCCCCGACTCAAGATAAAGAATAGGCGGGTCAGGCCGGGCTGATCCATCAAAATATTGGACCAAAAAACACCAAACTCACACAATTACTATGTGGGTTGCGGGCCTTACGGGCCAACCCATTTTAAAAAAAATAATATTTTATAATTTAATTTTAGAATGTTAATAAACATAAATATTACCTGACAATATTATATAGTGTTAATACTTATTAATCAAGTCTCCAACACACCCCAAAAAATACTCCTAATAGCGAAACTAAATAACTTTTGACATGATATCCTTCAAACCAAATAAAAATACTAATAAACAGTTTAAATAGTTGCATGTATTTGACTTACGGACCGACCCATGGGCTAGCGCAACCCATTTTGCTCAAGTCCTACGGGCCACCGGCTTATCCGAATCGGGCTAAAAAGCTTTGTTTTTAAATGAACTGTAAAAATTGAAGTTCAATTCCATCAAATTATAGGTTGAATCGGGCCGACCAAATGGACCTGAGTCATATTAACGGCTCCAATCATTCTCAGACCTTACTTTATTTAAAATACGCTAAATATGTTACTATTACGATTCTATATTTGAAGTTGTTTATTTTTTTCTATTTGTTTGTATAAGTGAGTCATCAGGTCATTTAATGTTTTGCAAAAATTCAAATCCATGTCCAATTAAACGCGTAATCTGTTGAAATTTAATGTTTTTCTATTTATTACTATATACAAATCCTTATCAATAAAATTCATTATCTGCCGAAAGTAGCAAATAGTGTATTTTTTATTATTATTCCTTAACATGCCTAATTCCTTGCTCATGACATTAATTATTTTCTTCAGATGGTTTTAATGCAACTAAGACTTTGTTGCCTTCTTGCTATTTTAAAATTCAATATAATTGTTAAAACATCTATATAATATTATCATATTGATATTATATGGATGTCTATAACAATGTGGTCGAGTGTCTAAGAGGTGGGTTTCGATCAAAAATTGAATCCAACTTTCATTTGTAGCTCAACCATGAGCTTGTTGCATCAAACTTTTATTTGCCGCTCAACATGAGCTCGTTGTGTTCAACTTGCTTAGTCTAATTTATATTTCTTGTGTGGTTTACGAGCCCAAAAATAAAAATACTATAATATTGATCACTTATACTACTATAATTTTTTAAATAAACAAAAAAAGAAAGTAAGGAAACTGACAGGAAAATAAGAGTTCACCCCTCAATTCTAAAAAGTTTTTTGAAGTTTCAATCTTATAGATTATAATACAAGTCGCTATTATAAATAGACTCGTGATTATAATAGAATGATACGCTCTGCGTTCTCGTAGCCCCTACTCTAATTAAAAGAAGTAGGTCTATTCTATTCGTAATGACAATAAGAAAAATAATTTTCGTCAATTACTTTTCACAATGATTATATCCTCTCACTTCCTGATATTCACGTTAGACATTTAATAAAAGATTGAAAGATAAATCTAGTCAAATACATTGACGATCAAGACAATTAAAATGTCTTTTTTTTAATGAGTGTACAAAAATAATTAAATATAATACAAATCCATTGTAGTACTTTCTGGAATTTTTTCTTACTTTCTAGTAGTTTTTTTTTTTTTTTGCTTTGGGGCGGGGGGGGGGGGGGGGGAATAGGTTGTTCAAAAAAGCAATAAATTTTTTATTTTTTTTTGGTTAAAAATTATTGTGGTCCAATTTACTAAAAAAATTGAGGGTACCACACACTTTGTGCATAAATAACAAACAAATATGATGTTAAAAGGAACTTTATCTTTTTGCTACATCTCCAAACATGACAATCCCACATTAGCTTTAATTTATTCCAAAAATAGAGAAAAATAACTTTTCTTTTTTCGTTCAGTGTACAATATTCACATTAAAACTCCGAATAATTTAAATTTGCATCACATAAGATTTATTTGACGGAAAAAAATCTCTAATAGGCTCTTCTTCTTTTTTTTTTTTTCATATTCAAGTCTCGAACGAACATCAGATTTTAGCGTCGAGGGAGCCTTCTGGTCCCACCACAATCTTTATTTGTTTATTACATTCCAATGGGATTTTTATATTTTTTTGAGTTTACTAATTGCAAAAGGTCAAAAGATTATGTTGTTGTACTCTACACTAAAAGGGGCAAATTAAAGAGTTTCCTCTAGATTAAAGGAATGTTTGTTTAAGCCCTAAGTTTTTGAACTTTGATTAAATCCCAATTTTAGTTTTTCATGATGACTTATAACATACTATTGTATAAATTTTCTCTTCCATTTTAATGATACAATGTCATTTCATTTAACTTGTTTATCCTGATGTTCTGATATCGTTATTTTTTTTTTTCTTTTATCTATCTTGATTCTATCATATTTCTTTCTGAGTCGAGGATCTATTGATTGAAATAACTGCTCTAACCAAAAAGATATGAATAAAATCTGATTGGCAAATTAACTTTTTTCTTCCTCTTAAGCTTTATTATCATCAGTCAAATTCCACTGTATAAATTGAAAACGAAATGACAAATTAACTATAATTATGGAGAGATTTTTAGTTGACCAACTAGGATGAATCCACCTTTACTGCATTTCCAAGTGTCAACTCATAAGTGATCATAAGAATTTAATTCGTCTTAATTAGGAAAGACTTTATAAGTATTATAATTGTTTTTTTTTATTTATGTTCTCACTCGTTCTCTATTACTCCTCCGTCCCAAATTGAGATGACACATTAATTAAGAAAAATAATTAATAACATGTCTAATTTACCATAGTATCCCTATTAAATGATGTTTACATTTTAATTTAAAGAAAAAATGATTAATACAAAGAGTAAAACATAAAAAAAAAAGAAATTATCTCTTCTTGATTAATGAAAAAAGATAAGTAAAATGAGAAATCAAATTAGAAAATTTGGAACTGATAATTTGAGATGAAGAGAGTACTTTCAACATAATTTCTTTATTATTGTATTCTCTTTTTAAGCCTGCTTTAAATTGGTTTCGACTCTCGAAAACTATCTTTCCGTTTTAACAGAACGTAAATAAAATTTGTGTATGCCCTATTCTTTTCAGACTCCATTTATAAAATTATATAATGTAATTTTGATGTTATATTAGCACAATATTACAACTTTTTGCAAAGAATTTTTTATACTTTTGGTGGTTGTCAACTGTCACATATATTGTTGCCACCTTTGCATTAATTATGGCTAACGTGTTGTAACTGAAAAAAAACAGTTGGAATTTCTTGAGGATAATGAGGTATAACCAACCCCCCCCCCCCCCTCCCACTTTATTGACTGTCATTATTTTTTTTGTCAATATTAATTTAGTAACATTAGCCACGTGAAATCCACCCCCTCCCCCACCACCTTCATATTGGAAAAGAATAAAGTAAAAAAAATCAATTCAAGAAAAGGTAACTTTCTGTAAGTATGAAGGAATTAGAAAAGGACTATAGGTCACGTATGCAGAGGCGGAGTCAAAATTTTTTATTTAAAATTTGAAGAAAAAATTATCGAAGGAGATTCAACATCTAAAATATATAAATAAAAATTATTTTAATCATGTATTAATAATATAATTTTTCGTCAAAGGAAGTTCATCCGAACTCCCCTTTAATAGGCTAGCACCGCCTCTGCACATATGTAAAATGGCGCAACAATATGCGATTGTGTTGGGCCTTCTCGATCGTCGTTGTCATCATCGCTCGCTCGATTGGGTTTTGGTTTCAAGTTTCAACCCCAACCAAATAATTTGATTAATTTATTTCAAACAAATAAAAAAAATTAATATGAATATAGTTCTATCCATTTTGGTGAGGAGTCATTCTTTTTATATTTTTCGTTAATTTTTCATACACTTACAACAGAACTTCAAGGACCTTCTAATATTGAGCAAGTTATTAGGAATATATGTAATACAACAATAACAACAATAAACCCAATATATTTCCACATAGTGGGATCTGGGGAGGGTAGAATGTAGCAGTCCATACTACTACCTCCGAAGAAGTAGAGAGGTTGTTTCCGAAAGATCCCCGGTTCAAGACAAAGGACCGTATTCAAACGTCACAAGCATACAACATGATGAAAATAACAGCGGTACAACCACCACCAAAAATAAAGTACAGTAACCAACAAAGGGCACCCCCTCCCCCAACCCTAGAACTACCACCCAAGCTGCACCAAACTCTCCTAACTACATCCTATGACTTGACTTCCCCTTAGCCCTCTATCCTAATACGCTTCCTCCAAACCTTCCTATCGAGGGGTAAAAATATATGTAATAATTTAACTATTTTTGAAAATTTGTTTGACTCTGCGATTAATAGTGCTCAAGACACTATAACTACCTCTTTGTCTAACGTTTGATAATTATATAAGATATCTATCTTTTTATCCAAAAACAGAAAAGAGTTTAAATGTAGAAATGTTCACCTCTAACTTCTTCATAACTAGAATAACTACTAACCGACCAAGCTACCTAATTGGACCACGAATATAACATGTAAAGAAGGATAAAATTAAAGAGAAATTAGAAGATTATAAATGTGATGTGTAAATATAATAGAGATGCAGCAAAATTAGTCCATAAAAAAGCAACTTGCTCAATCTGCTTAAGTCCTATTTATTAAAAATTGGATTAATCCACTTGTGAGATTATTCGGAGCATGTTATTTTTATGTTTACATAATTATCAGTTTAGAGTACGTGCAACGTATGTGTGTTTCGTATCAATTAATATAATTATATATAAAAGAATAAATTTATTAAAGTATTGTAATTAAGATAAATAAATGCTATATTTGTTTAAATGATATAGTTTTTTGATCAATAAGATAATCACAAGCCCTCTTTGGCACAAGCAATTTTGGTACTCGCTCTATTTCAAAATAATTGACATATTTAAAAGATTAAGAGATTGACAAATTTATTCGAAGAATGTTGTTTTTATATTTACATAATTATATATTGCCATAATAAAAAGTAGTTTTTCAATACTAAAAAATTATGAAAAACAAACAAAACGACTAAAACTTACTCAATTCATTTTAATTCGCTCAAATTCAGTTTAACCCGTCCATTTCACACCTTTATTCGTAACTACATATAATTTTCTATATGTAATTTCTAATCAGTAAATACGTAAAATCTATTTAAAAGATCAAGAAATTAGTATCTGGGTTTACACAATTTTACATATTGTCATTCTTTTCAACGAGTATATTTTTTCTTTTCAGGACTTTCAGTATTATTATATTTATCTACAATCACTTTTAAAATGATTTGTTTACACATAAACAAGAACGCTAGGATCCAACCTTCATGTAAACTCAATTTTTTATTTTTTTTCTATAAATTCAATTTATAAATTTATATTAATTTAACTTCAAATTCTAAATCCAAGCCAAAATTCTAAAAGTTCATATAAAGAGTATAGAAAAAGAAAAGAAGAAGATTATTGATGATAATCTAAGTTTTATTGCAGGAACAGTCTGATTTTTAAATTAAATTTATTCAATATGATCAAGTGAAGTAACTTTTCTCCCTTTAATCTTTTTTATTCATTATTACTTAGTCAATGCTATAAACATCATATTAAGACTTGAAGAGTCAGTATAATACTAGGAACTTTTTAAAGTCAACAAACTCATTTTAACAAATTTAATTTGTTGATAAATAAGATTTCAAACAAAGTATCCTTTAAAGAGCATCAAAAGAATGGGCAAAAAAATATATTTAAGGTTACATTACATACATATTGTAAAATTTCTCTTATACTACTTCTAATTTATTGTGTAGTTTTTATTATAATTTTATCCTTTTCAAATTCAACCTGTGGGATTACACAGGTATCTTGTTGTTAATCAGTCAACTCGATCCCTTTATACTATTACTAATTTATTGTGTAATTTTCATTATAATTTTATCCTTTTAAAATTCAACCTGTGGAATTACACAGGTATATTATTGTTAATCAGTCAACTCGATCCCTTTATACTACTTCTAATTTATTGTGTAATTTTTATTATAATTTTATCCTTTTCAATTTCAACATATGGGATCACACTGGTATATTGTTGTTAATCAGTCAGCTCGACCCCTTTTCTATTTCCCTTTGCCGCCTATTAAGGGAATAGGTTCGGAAAAACCGGTCCGCCTTTCAGCTGCCATGCAAGAACCAATAGAAAGGATCTCGGCCTCCCACTCCTATCAGTCAAGTGGCTGAACACCCCTCTCTAGATAAGAAGTAGAATGTGTCATCACATACAACCCTTGCATCGTCGTATGCTCCGTAGAACTTATAATTGAAAATTGCGTGTGTACTGAGCATATAGAAAATTATATTATATCAAATCTTGAATGTTACAATTAATTATATAGGTATCTATCAATTATTGAATGTTAAATTTGAGTTTAACATAATAATTTTTATTAGTTCTTTAAGTTGATGAATTTTGATACTACAAAATTGTGAAAAAGGAGAAATGGAGGTGCGGGGAATCGAACCCCGTGCCTCTCGCATGCGAAGCGAGCGCTCTACCATATGAGCTACACCCCCATTTTGTCGTTAATTTCAGTCAAGATAATTTTGACTATTTTCTTCTTTCCAATTGCATTTAGTTTAACATAAAACATCGAATGCGGATAAATATTTACCTTATTACATCGTTAGTTGCTTGGAAAAACATAGATGTTTGGAGTGAAGAACAAGCAAAGTGAAGGAAAATATTTGGAATAGTAAAACGTGTAGCGACGTGGAGCTATTCTTGTTCAAGAGGAGTCAACTGTCATTCCTTTCACTCGTTGAACGATAACAGTTCTTATATATTAAGTTTCCTTGACTTATTTGTGTGTTTACTTTATTTAGATTTATTTGTGTGTTTACTTTATTTAGATTTTAAATTCTCTTAGTGAAAATCTCTGACTTCGACATCATCTAGACACAACACGTGATAATGGTAATTGAGTTATTAAATTATATTTCTAGTTTAGTTATGATTATGTCATATACGATGTATAGATATTCATTGTTCTAGTATTACTTCTATGTTGAGTGTTTTAATATCCTACCTTTCCAAACATAGTGATAGATGTGACATACGATATTTCCTAAAAGAGACGTATACGACACCATTTTTGAGTTGTCTAAAACCGACTCTTTAGAAAAGAAAAAAAGATTGTGTTTTCCTTATATATAACTTTGGAGTGTCAAATAGGCGAATTGTAGTGAACTTTGACAAATTTAAACAAACTAAATGGATGGTTATTAAACTCCTTAAATATTACTTGACCGAGATGGATTGAATCAAGATGTGCTAAATAATGAGTTATAGTCCGATCACGTCTACTCTTACAGAGTTTGATTTGTTTGTTTATTGTAATTCGTTAAAGTACCATTTGAAAACTAATATGACACTCTTTTTTTCCTTCGACTATGTATGGCATAAATGTTTTGACAAAACTTACACCAAGTCTATTTGAGTTGCATATCTAGCCCCAGTCAGCTCAACATTTTAAGATGAGCTAAATTAAACGAATCAAAATAGACTAAGCTAACAAGATCACCCATCCAAACTTGAACAGGTTCACATGTCATGTTTTCGTAGACTAATTTTGGTTCCTCCAATATAACTCTTTCTAGTTCAACAAAGACTAGCATAAGTAACAGGAAAAATTACACTGTACCACTACCAAAGCGAAGCAAAGGCTTATGTGATCCGATCGCGTAGCTAATCCATGTTTAGTACCATTTAAATGAACCTCAACACAAGGTTTATTAATTTTGAACCACAGATACAACTTACTTATATTATTGGTCTTTCTTTTCAAGGTCAAATGGCACAAACATTATTTTAAAGATAGCTGCTGCAATTAATCTTCCCACCGGGAGCAAGAAAATGAAGTTCAAGAACAATGGAGCTCAGTATTCCAGTACAAATTATTGTGGTGATTCAACAGTATGCTAAATGTAAAGTTGCTACTCGCCGCCTAAGGAAAATTGGCATTATTCTTTTGATAATAATTATTAGTTTGTTACTCTTTATCCCTATTTAATGGCAATTTAGGCCAAGGCATAGTAGTATGTTAGCCTAGTTTTCACCATATAACCACTTCTCTGAATTGCTTGTGTAGTGAACCAACTCCTCTGGTTTAAACCATAGTTTGATCTCATCTTTCGCGGTCTCAGGGCCATCACTACCATGGATGATGTTTCTGTAAAACAGATTGTGTTAACATGAAATATGCAATCATACAAGCAGAATGACCTGTTGAGATTGATGCGTAGTTGTATCTTGTATATTACCTTCCAACTACAACAGCTAAGTCGCCTCTAATGGTTCCGGGTTCAGATTTCTGTGGATCTGTGGCTCCGATAAGCTTCCTTCCGTATCTGATTACTCCTTCACCTTCCCAAACCTGAAGAGAAGTGTCTGAATTACTCGTGCTGAACCAGTTTTGGCAAAAAAGCAAAGAGACATTTGGCTGCTAAATTCCTCATACCATTGCTAGGACTGGGCCAGAGCTAAGGAAATCACACAGGCCGTTGAAGAATGGTCTCTCACTCAAGTCATGATAGTGCTTCTGTGCAAATTCTTTGGAAGGGATCACAACTTTGATTGCGACCAGCTTGAAGCCCTTGCGCTCAAAACGTGATATGATTTCGGAAATCTGAAAATGCAAAAAAAAATTATCAGCTAATGGCAAAAGAGAATACATTTGCCATCACACGTGTGCTAGGTGTTAGGATTGTGAGACCCGAGAGGAAGAGGAGGTAAAAGCATCCAGATAAAATATTAACATGCAAAGTAACTTCAGCTATCTGTTCAACTAAGGGATGGAGAGAAAACACATTATTGGGAGGTCATATAAACAAAGGAAGCGGTAACAGAAACCATAATCGTACCAGGCCCCTCTGTACTCCATCTGGCTTGATGGCGATAAAGGTGCGCTCCATCTTGAAAGAAATAAAACAGATCGTATATGTTACTAGAAGAGAATGAAAATGATAATATAACACCTCAACCAAGAGGAAGGCAGAAAATGCGGTACCTCAGCAGCATGTGCTTCTTGCTCCTGGAGCATGTAAGCTAAACAAATGAAGAGAGGAAAAGGATGAAATTAGAATACAAATTACTATTTAGCCGAATAAGGAAACAAAGCAAAGTGGCACAATCACTTTGTAATATAATTCCACACTTATTCTTTTTTCCTTTTAATATAAATACCAACATGATTCTGCTCTTTAAAAAGACACCGTATCTGCATGTGGTAAAGGATGGAGGAGAAGACAATGTGAGTGGTTATTACGGCATATATAAGAAAAATGAAAAACAAGGGAGGAGGACAAGTTTATAACTTTTGTCCGGGAGAAGTGGAACGAAATGCTCAAATTATTAGCATAAGTACAGAAACCATTTCGCCCCATACCCATGCAAGAGCATTGACTATTTGTTATAGAAGAGGTTCCGGATGCCATAATGCCAATGTTAAGCAAGAGGCAAGGCTGCTCTTCCTCTGATTTCCCACTTGCACTTACTACGAGCCATAAAAAGCTATTTTTTAAAGTAGAGGTGGGGGCAATTAACCTTTCATACGTTTATGGAATTTTGCTTTCACCACAACAAGCTGCCCCACCCCTCCAAATCTCCTCCAAAAGAAAAAAATAAGCTGGCAGTAGTAGTGAGTATTTCTGGCGCCTCATATAGCAGCGCACACAATTAATGCAACTCTTGTTTTGATCGTCCTAGTAAAAGGCCTAAATATAGATACCTAACGCCAATAACTATTTCCTAGAAAATGTACAAAGCAGAAGCTTCCCCAAAGAAACGAATTTCACAACAGGAGAGGGGCATGCAACAAGTCCATGAGAAATAAACTTGAATAAACCTGCTGCAGGAAGGGCCAGGACACCAGAAATCCAAGCTCTAGATGCATTTCCCGATTCCGTCCTGCCATATGAGGCTAGAGAAGGCACTACTCCTCTCAAAGAAACTGCGGCTGCTGCAGCTGCTGCTCGCCCCCCTGCAACAAAGAAAACTCATAAATACATCTTTCATTCAAACTCTTGTAAGTACTTCCTTTTAAGAGAATTCAGCATTTTTAATATAAGCACACAGAGATAATCTTTAACCATTAATAACACATAAGACATTTCCAACGAGCAACCAAGCACATTGGATCTCACATTAGTGCGAGAACTAATGTATCTCACATTGAATCATCTTCAATGAGCAAAGCAAGAACAAGTATCTCACATTAGTCATTCAGATAGTGCGAGGCAACAAATCTATGCTTTGAAGGTACATCCCTAATAAAATGTATATACTCTTAAATTTTCATTTTAATTTTTTATATACATAAATCTGGTCCAAGTTTGAGGTGCAAATGCTGGAACCGTAGTACATTGAGGTCAAAGATATCTTTTTTAGACCGCAAATTAAGGATCAAAATTTGTGGTAACCACAAATCATTTGCAACACATTTACTAATTCTTGTTGCACAACTCCTCCGAATTCCAAAGCTGCAGTAACAGAAGCAAAAATCCAAATCCGCACACTAAAAAATCAAACACCGTGACCAGAAAACGAAAACAAGAATGCAAATCATCCTTCTACTCTTCTAAAATCAGAACATTACTAAGAGTCAAACATAAACAAATTAATAGACAGACTTTAACATAGCCACTTTTATGGCAAAAAATAACCACATATTACCGGGGGCTGTTTTTTTTAAAAAGTAGACTGAAACCTACAACTGGACGCCTACAGAACAAAAAAGAAGAAGCCTACAACTATTAAAAAAAAAAGACTACATACCTCACCTGCTATATTAAAAAAAAAAAACTTTAAAATAAGTTAAACTATAAGTTTAAGTATAAGCCTAAAAAAAAAACTTTAATATCTATTTAATTATTTTATATTTTTAGACTATATACTATTACGTCCCTTGAAATTATATTTTGTTGGCTTATTAGACTGAAACCTACAGCTGGACAACTACAGAACAAAAAAGAAGAAGCCTACAGCTATTAAAAAAAAGACTACATACCTCACCTGCTATATTAAAAAAAAAAAAAAAACTTTAAAATAAGTTAAAATATAAGTTTAAGTATTTTATATTTTTAGACTATATACTATTACATCCCTTGAAATTATATTTTGTTGGTTTATTCATACATTTATATTTTTATTTTTCGAACCCCCTGAAGAAAATTTCTGGATCCGCCACTGCATATTACTACTCTAAAGTCAAATACTTTAATTCTTCCATTACTAGATTTCACAAACATTACAGAATATTTAACAAAAATATTAAGATCTACGGGGGTTCTAGGCAATTATTTCCCATAACCAGCTCAAATCTTCGTCAATCAAAAACGATAGCAATTACAAAACTGAGCATACATAATTCATCAATTTAAAAACAACTGAAAATCACAAATCTCAACAAATCCAGCTTATAATCCACATCATCAATTAAAAAATCATCAGAAAAAGCACGAGAACTCTGTGAACAAACGAGATTGTTATAAAGAGATTTGACTATATACTATAAGTTTTACACTAAAGATTATCTGCTTTCATGACGGTATTCTATTTAGAAAACTTCACAATTTTCTTCGATAACCAGCTAAAATCTTCATCAGTGAAAAACGATAACGTACAATTACAAATCTAAGTATATATAATCCACATCATCAATGAAAAATTTATCAGAAAACTCTGTGAACAAACGAGATTGTTATAAAGAGATTTGACTATATACTATAACTTTTACACTAAAAATCATATGCTTTCATGACATTATTCTATTTAAAAAACTTCACAATTTTCTTCATCAGTCAAAAACTATAACGTACAATTACGAATCGAAGCTTATATAATTCACATCAGCAATGAAAAATGAGTACATTAAATGTTCTTTTTTTAATTTATAATGGTGATGTTCGAGTGCGTAAATAAATGAAAGATTATACCTGAAAAAGCACGAGAAGAGTGCTTGGAAGAGGCAGAAATGAGAGATTTAGCAGCACGTGAAGCAGATCTGCAAATCTGAGAACTCATCTCTGAGGCTTTGGAGAGACAGTGTGTGTAGAGTAGAGAGAGAAAGTCAAAAGTGTGTGTGGAGTGAGTGAGAGAGTGAGCTACAAATAGGTTTATATGTGAGGTTCCCAATGTTGATATGTGTAGCGAGTAAAGACTCGTTTGGTGAGATAACAAACGTAAACATACATCATAACTTATCATATTCACATTCTAATTTTCATAAAGTTATTATAAAAATCTCAACTAATTATATATTTTTATTGAATATATCAAAAGTTAATCATATATTTCAACAAACATAAAATCAGATTTTTCAATAATCATATAAAATATCGAGATTTTTGTAACTAAGCTCCAAATTATCAGAATTTATGTTGTTTGCCCTTACTTTATATTATTTTGGGTTAAGGGTATTAGCTAATCTCGATAATTTACTCTACTGTTTGTACTAACTATAGTGTGATCCGGCCTTTTATTGACCCTTTATATAGCACAAATTTTAATGGATCGTCTATTTATTTATATCATAATGATGAGGTAAATTATGTACTGCTAACTTGATCTATCTAATCGCATACTACTAAGCAAGTCCTAAGAGGTCATTTCGTCGGTGAGATACAGTAAAATTTAGGAGTAACATGTCCCGTATTTGATGTAAGATATTAGTAAATTTTAAAACTATTTTATCGTATCATCTCTATTAAAATGGTGAGATTACTATAGGTTTATCCCAAACAGTGTATCAAGCGACCACTTAAAGAGGAAGTCACGTGTTGTCACGCACCTTTTGGACGCGTGAGAGTGGAGGGTTTTGAGTATTAAGATTCGGCACAAGTTTGTTGGGCTGAATGGTTGATGATCCATAACCCAAATGCTTTGAACGAATCTGATTCGTTAACTTTGCTGACTGTATAAGCAACTATTACGCCGTCGTTTACATGCTTTTTTATTTTACACCTAGGTAGTCGTTCTATCTCTAAAGTAGAGGTTATGTCTGCATACGCCCGCCCCACCTCTCTCAAACTCCACAACAACAGCATACTTGATGTATCCCCACAAAGTGAAGTCTGGAGAAGGTAAAGTGTGTGTACGCAGTTCATATCAGTACATCAGATGAAGTAGAGAGACTGTTTTCGATAGACTCCCGACTCAGGACAGATAACAGTATAACAAACAAAAAATACAAAAACAAATAACAAAATGAGATAACACACCGTTAGATAATAAAAGAAGCAAGACACCGACAGAGTGATACTCTAAACTATTTATTCGAGATCACAAACATCATCAGAACACTACGAACAAGGAACTACAGACACATATACAAACAGTACGCCTAACCTTTCCCAGACTCTACATTATACCGAATATGTTGTTGTTGATATACTGTGTTTTAATTATGATCTTTAAACTATTGAACTATTTCTTATAAAAAGAAATAGATGCATATATATAGTGTAACTATATTGTAATTATTGAAATCATTTTTCGTTAAAATGTTTGTGATTGTAAGGATTAAAGTCAATCCAATTATGGCGTTATAATTAATACTAAAAGTTACATACGTTAACAAATGATATCAATAAAGTGTTAACATTAGTATTAACACCTTTTTTAGTATAATTAGGTTGTCATTAATTTACTTGAATGTAGGTTTAATTGTTCACAAAGAAAGTGAAAGGAGCAATCATTTTCAAATAATTGTTGATTTAAAACTGTAATGGCATAATATGTTGATTCTTTGACATCATTATATATATTGTATATTAAACATTTATCTTGTCACTTTGCCTACTACTATAAGTAATCATCCATGTTTAATAAGTAATTATAATTAAGCCATCCCATTATAATTGAAAAATAAAAGAAATCATTGTGCTCTAGCCATTGAGGAACTTGTCATAAATAATATAACCAAGAAAAATCTCTCTCTTTTTTTTTTCTCATTACGAGAGGTACCATATTCTTTTCTTCTCTCTCTCTCTCTTTTTTTTTTTTTTTTTTTTTTTTTTTTCCGGTTTTCCACCCGGTGTTGGGTACCCGCATTGAAACTCCAATTAACCCGGTTCGCGCACTGTAGGGCCCATTCTAGGGGTGGCGCTTCCAACAGAATTTTTTCCATACCCAAGGTTTGAACTCGAGACCTTCTGGTTAAGGGTGCTCTCTCTCTTTTGTTGCTTTAGGCCATCTAGAATCCGAAACACACTAATACGATTAATCTAAATTCACATTGTAATACACTAATACGACTAATTCAGATTCACGCTAGATAAGCTCACCACTAAGAGGGATAAAACACCCTCTTGCCAAAATCCAAATCCAAAGATGTCATGTAATGGGAATCTTTGAACTGGTGAACAAATTTTATTTATATAAGTAGTAACTTGACAATGGCAGTTTAAATAAGCTATGGACAGAACAATGGATAAGTGCAGCAAATGGCAATCAAACGAATGATGATGCCATCTTAGCTTCAGTTTCTGGCCTATTTACAGGTTGTTGCTATCGAATACCGACTGAAGAACATGTCAAGTCTTGGTTAACTCATCAGGCGCGGTGCCGTTAGATTGCTGGACACTATGATTCTGTAATGACCCTAACCAGGAATCAACCTGCAGAACAGATAAGGGATTCTATATTAGTGCTGTTAATGCTAAATTTTCCACCTTTCGCGCTGATGTTAGTCTGGAGATGAAAGAGAGGTGTGCATGAAAGATAAGATTTTCTCGTTTCCAATACATCAGCAGAAAATCGTGGTAAGTATTTGTTCCGTTTGTTTATAATAATCTGGACTTCTAAGTATGTAATCGTTCAGGGGAGACTAATTTGAAAAGACAGGATCCCGATAAAGCATTACATGTCCAGAAAACAAGGACTACTAACAGGCAGTTCGTACTAAATCAGATCATGCATAGAAATAACGCAAAAGATCATATACACAGAGAGGTGCATATGAATTTGCGTTTACTTGATGGTTCATTTATGAATTTCAAGCATCAACACATGGAAGAAGGTACCAAGACTAGGTATTAGAAGTAGATGATTCAGATACAACCATTACCTGTATTTTGGAAGCACTAGAGCATTCATATCGCAGCCCATGGCGAGTTGAGATAAAAAAGCAATATCTAGTATCACCATCGTCTCGCCTCAGGCAAGGCATGGCTCCAACTTCAACAACATCAGATAGGAGAGTTGAGTCTTGAGGGCTCAGATCTGCGTCATGCTTAGTAGTTTTACTCAATTGTTTTCATGACACAACCCCTCTGGAGAGTTGAGAGATAACAGATTGTCCAAGTAAATTAAAGATATTACGGCGGTTTATCAAATCAAGAGGCGATAGAGACATGCATTTGCTCATATGAGGAATTAAGAAACACACAAATAGAATCCCAGCATAAGTAAACAGTGATATACCAAATAGATATGACAATTTCTACATCAACATGCATGGAGCTCATGATTATTTACGAATAGGCATCTTCAAGGACAGCTAATCCCAGTCTAACTTAACAATGAGCTATACCAAATAGAGATGACAATTTCTACCCTTACAATAGGTATTTTCCTCCACCTACATACAACATGGACAGGGGAGTTGGAGGTGGGCTTTTGGAATTTCATAGAACCATATAGAATCGGGGCAGAAGGAGGGTATTTTATAAGGTATTCAGACATAACAATACACCATTTTCTATCCACATCGAATAAGTATTTCACTACAGAAATTGAATAGCTGCAACTTTCAACTCATTTTACAGCCTTCATCTTCCACAATGTCTTCTACATTCTTGTATCTGTTAGTCCATTTTTACTAATATATTGTTAATTGATTTTAAAACTTTGATCTGAAACATAGGGAAGATACAAGTATGATATAGAGCGTCGAAACCATGAGCACAGTGCAAGGGCCATTGCCCACTGGTGGGCGTGGACATAAATTTCACCCACCTGATCACGAGGGGTGCGAGGTCGAGGGATGTGGGTAAGGTCCTTCCGTTTGGAGGTTGAGGATTTGAATTTCTATCTCTAATAAGTAAAATCACATAGCGGTCAATCAACATTCATGAGACACTTTAAGAGGGCATCAAACTATATGAGCAAATTTGGCGAGCGTCCATCAGACAAAAATGAATACCATTAATCAGCATGAGCTTACAAGGCATCATTCAAGATTTCCGGACTTTCCTGATAAATTCTTTGAAAGATTCTTCTTCTAATTGGGAACTCAGAATCGGCCAATAAAGGGAAGAGGCAAAACACATAAGAGTAATGGCCCGCCATTAAAAGTTTGGAACACACACTTGCACCAAAATAGGTAATACCAAAAAAAACGTGACACTTGAAATTGAAAGTTCCAGTCAAATTACCAATGGATGATGAATACAAGTAGATACACGATCCCTGAAGGACAAGAAATCTAGGAATCCAGTCATCAACTTCAGTGTCATCATCGAGTGGAAGAGGTTCTCCTGGTAAAGCCTCCCATCTCTGTCCAACAAAAGCAAGAATAAGATTTGTCATAAATTTTAAGGCTGAAAATTCCAAGAGGTAACAAGAAAAGGACAGATGTTGATATTTCAGTACCGTTCTCACATACAAATAACCCGACATGCGAGCAGACTGCAGTATTTCATCAATATGTTCTAATCTGTGAACAGAAAGATATATATATACACACAGATATATTAGAACTCAAATAAGAGTACTGCTTAGACAAATCCACGACTTTTCAATAAAAGATACTGGAGGTTGTTCCAAAGGATGCCATTATATTGATAACTCATGTGGGATTACACTGGGTATGTTGTCGCTGTTATGTCTTTTCTCATCAAGTAGAAAACCAGTTATACCATGTAACAGTAGCATCTTGATTTTCTACTACCTAGTAATACAACAATATTCACGTTCCAATGTGTTCTTTCTTGTTTTAAAAGCATGGACTGGAAGTGTCTTCATCTAGTGAAGAAACTCCCACAGCAATATCTTGAAGGGTGTTCATATTTCCTACAACAAATTTTTCCTTTAATATATTTCTTTCTTTTTATAATGGCAGTATGCCAACTTACGTGCACCTCGACTAGTCCACCGAGTACCAGCTGCCTCTAACCAGCCAGGTACTAGGCAGCTCTGCCATCAAGGCATAGGCAGGTAAAAGAATTCAACTATGAGCCTCTGCAGGGATTCAACCCTTTGTTCTCAAGGAAGCAGATGAGAAGAACTTCCTGCTTTCTGTTTTCGTCTCTTATTTATCCACTCAACTATCCCCGATGGTTCTATTACCCAGTTGTGAAGAAGCAGTCACGATGCGACCTCTTACCAGAAGATTTTCATAATCAGAGACTGAAGCAAGTTCACATGTAGAGAGTTTGGGCGTATAGGGCAGTTTTATTATGCGTGCATATCATCGTCCATATTAGCACATTCTGCACATTCTATGAATGTGTAGAAAGACTCTATGTTTGCCAAGTCACCGAAGGAAAATAAATAAATGAAACTTGGCGAACCTTTTATGCTTTTACTGGTAAACCCATGAGTTTAGTTTACATTGCAATTATCTTTAGATAGATATGCATCTATGGACGTGTTCATACTTCATATTACACTGATAATCTACCTCTAAAGAGATCAAAAAAGTCCTCCAGTTACATCATGCAAGAGGTAAGACAATAACTTACACCATGTTGAAACATCCCTACATTAAAAAAGCATCGTAATAAGGACTATATGAGCTAGAAATATGACTGTATTAACCTGCAAAATGTCTTGGAACCTTTCTCCATGCCACAGGCAATAAATCGAGGTACAGACATATCAAAGAGGCAAACGCACCAAATACAATTGTGTTTAAAGAAACACTAAAAAAGAGGTGCACAAGGAATAAAGTGAGAGCATCAAAACATACTGAGCTTTTAAATGAGCTTCTCTTTCCTCCAACGAAGCAATTTCTGACCGGAGAGACTCTACTTCTACAGCAGTTAAAACTACCTGCAAAGTCATGACAAACGCAGTATTCCTTCACTTCACAAAGATAACAAATAAACTTGAGAACAACAAACTAAGCAATACCAAGTTAGATGGTTAGATGATTAGCAAGAATACCTTTTTCTCACCATCTGAACCGGATATCCATGGTAGCTTCCTGGGGCTAAATAAATTCAACATTGATGCAGAACTTTTCAATTTTCTTCAAGTCAATCTATAAATGGATCTGTTCTAATAGGAGAGAAGCGGAGAGAGAAAAGGTGAGATTAGTTTTGCAAAGATGACACTTTTTCCACCTTAAGAATGCTTAAGTTATACCTCAGAGAAAAAATACCTCCCAATCGCTAGACAATTCTGGTCTCTGAATAAAGTTGTCACCAAGTACTTACGATCGAAAATGATCTCTAAGAAATTCTAGTGCTCGAGGTACGTCACCATGAAGTTTATAATTGGCAGCAAATCCACAAACCGGTGACCGGATAAAGTGCAACCAGAATTATTGTCAAATCAGCATTTCCAAGTCATAAACTGCAATCTGCACAGTGGAAGACAACATATCCATGGCAATCAACATTTGTAGAAGTTTTACAAGTTCTTTCATTGCTGCATTACAATCAGAATACTTTTAAAGAGACTCAGCAAATAGTTCAGAAATCAACACAGGATTTCCCTTTCTTGGGAACAAAAGGTGTCGCGTCTTGATTCTGACAATCGATTCAGAGGTATTTTACCATCGATATAAAAGTGACTTTCAAATATCGATATAAAAGTGCCTTTCAAACAATGTAGCAGTCCCAAGGCTTAGCTCAAATGGCAACGGTTGAGGGAATTGTGAACTAAGCCTGGTATTTAAGTAGAGAAGGGCAGAAAGCTGAACCTATTATCCCCGAGTATCAAAAGTTGTAGTTGGTTCTAAGGGTTGGGCCAGACGGACTTTTCGGTTATAAAAAGAGTAACATGCCCTGCCATAGACGAAATCCATAGTAGCCATCAAAAAAATCAGTAAATAGTGGACATGCCTCAGATTTGGAGTACAGAACTGTATCTCGTAGGCATTGACTTGCTTGGAAGCAATACAATGGGCCTGAAAGTTTTTTCTGTCTTGCACATTAAAGATCAATTTTTTTACTGTACCTTGATGAGTTGAAGGAGGTGGAAGAAGTTAATAAATAGAGATCACATCCAATTGCAAAAGGAAATAATGTGATGATAAAGAGGAAAAAGATTCAACTTTGAAACTCCACATATAAAAGCAAAAGCAAGACCAATAGGTGGATCTACCTACCATCTTCCCATTGAAATCAGGAACCACACAAGGAAAAGCAATGCCAACGACGCTGACTAACTGCTTTCACATCCCATATTGCTTTAAAGTTAAGTCATCTTACCCATATCAGCTATATGTTCTACCCCTTCCACTAGGAATGACCCAATACTACATCCAGAGTTCTATTCCATTTTCAATTAGAAGGCAAGCTTTGAGCTTTACCTCAACCTCTGTCTTTCATAACTAAAGTTTCCAGAGTACAAACGTCGTACCATAAAATTTCTCCAAAAGTAACCTAAAAGCTATTATAAGTACTCAACTATGAATAAAACATGATCGAGCATAATCCCCGATGCGATCAATCAATTAACTACCTCCAATCACAAATTAGTTGGGGTCAGCTGTACAAGTCATCAGATGATTCAGTAACAATTTTACGCTAGTCATTGGCCTGGTGCAATTCTACCATGCTTGAACCAACTACGCTTTGCAGGTGAAGTCAACCACCATTACTATCCAGGTAAAAGCAACACACACGAGAAATTCAACTAAATAAAGATGGCAGTTAGATTTTTTTCCTGTGTAAATGCAAATAAAAAAACAACCTAGTAACAAAAATTTCTTCTAAAAATCTAACGAAGAGATGCGCCCAAGGGCGTGACCTATCGGTCAATAAATCTAGACAAAACACTAACTAATTTCATTCTCATTTGTTCTAGCCTTAGTAGACAGTTACCTGGTACTTGTTGTTGGTTCTGGTGGGAGGTATCTATGGAATTAATCGAGGTGCACGAATGTTGGCTCGAACAATAGTTCAAGTACGGAACTCTAACAATAGTTCAGATAGGAAACTCACATGCCTAATAGTTCAAGTACGGAACTAATAAACCGGGATACTTTAGGTGTGTTTCTGACCCTTCACTCGTAAAAAATCTTACAATAGTTCAGGTAGGAAACTCAAATCCCTAATAGTTCAGGTACGGAACTCAATAAACCAGGATACTTTAGATGTGTTTCTCACCCTTACTCATAAAAAATCTTACAATAGTCCAGGTAGGAAACTCACGTGCCTAACAGTTCAGGTATAGAACTCAATAAAATAGGATGCTCTAAGTGTGTTTCTCACCCTTCACTCATAAAGAATCTTACAATAATTCAGGTAGGAAACTCATGTGCCAAATATCCAGGTACGAAACTCATGTGCCAAATATCCAGGTACGAAACTCAATAAACCGGGATACTTTACATGTGTTTCTCACCCTTCACCCATAAAAAATCTTACGATAGTTCAGGTAGGAAACTCACATGCCTAATAGTTCAGATACGAAACTCAATAAACCGGGATACTTTACATGTGTTTATCACCCTTCACTAATAAAAAATCTTACGGTAGTACAGGTAGGAAACTCACGTGCCAAATAGTTCAGGCATGGAACTCAATAAAGCGGGATACTTTAGGTGTGTTTCTCACCATTAACTCATAAAAAATCTTACAATAGTACAGGTAGAAAACTCACATGCCTAATAGTTCAGGTACGTAACTCAATAAACCGGGATACTTTTAGGTGTGCTTCTCACCCTTCACTCATAAAAAATCTTACAATAGTATAGCTCAAGTACGGAACTCAATAAAGCGGGATACTTTAGGTGTGTTTCTGACTCTTCACTCATAAATTTTTTTACAATAGTATAGCACAGGTAAGGAACTCAATAAAGAGGGATACTTTAGGTGTGTTTCTGACCCTTCACTCATAAAAAATCTTACAATAGTATAGCTCAGGTATGGAACACAATAAAGAGGGATACTTTAGGTGTGTTTCTGACCTTCACTCGTAAAAAATCTTACAATAGTATAGCTCAGGTACGGAACTCAATAAAGCAGGATACTTTAGGTGTGTTTCTGACCCTTCACTCGTAAAAAAATCTTACAATAGTATAGCTCGGTTACGGAACTCAATAAAGCGGGATACTTTAGGTGTATTTCTGACCCTTCACTCATAAAAAAGTCTTACAATAGTATAGCTCGGTTAAGGAACTCAATAAAGCGGGATACTTTAGGTGTGTTTCTGACCTTTCACTCATAAAAAATCTTACAATAGTATAGCTTGGTTACGGAAATCAATAAAGCGGGATACTTTAGGTGTGTTTCTGACCCTTCACTCATAAAAAAGTCTTACAATAGTATAGCTCGGTTACGGAACTCAATAAAGCGGGATACTTTAGGTGTGTTTCTGACCCTTCACTCATAAAAAATCTTACAATAGTATAGCTTGGTTACGGAAATCAATAAAGCGGGATACTTTAGGTGTGTTTCTAACCCTTCACTCATAAAAAAGTCTTACAATAGTATAGCTCGGTTACGGAACTCAATAAAGCGGGATACTTTAGGTGTGTTTCTGACCCTTCACTTATAAAAAAGTCTTACAATAGTATAGCTCGGTTACGGAACTCAATAAAGCAGGATACTTTAGGTGTATTTCTGACCCTTCACTCATAAAAAAGTCTTACAATAGTATAGCTCGGTTACGGAATTCAATAAAGCGGGATACTTTAGGTGTGTTTCTGACCCTTCACTCATAAAAAATCTTACAATAGTATAGCTTGGTTACGGAAATCAATAAAGCGGGATACTTTAGGTGTGTTTCTGACCCTTCACTCATAAAAAAGTCTTACAATAGTATAGCTCGGTTACGGAACTCAATAAAGCGGGATACTTTAGGTGTGTTTCTGACCCTTCACTCATAAAAAATCTTACAATAGTATAGCTCGGTTACGGAACTCAATAAAGCGGGATACTTTAGGTGTGTTTCTGACCCTTCACTCATAAAAAATCTTACAATAGTATAGCTCGGTTACGGAATTCAATAAAGCGGGATACTTTAGGTGTGTTTCTGACCCTTCACTCATAAAAAAGTCTTACAATAGTATAGCTCGGTTACGGAAATCAATAAAGCGGGATACTTTTAGGTGTGCTTCTCACCCTTCACTCATAAAAAATCTTACAATAGTATAGCTCGGTTACGGAACTCAATAAAGCGGGATACTTTAGGTGTGTTTCTGACCCTTCACTCATAAAAAATCTTACAATAGTATAGCTCAGGTACGGAACACAATAAAGAGGGATACTTTAGGTGTGTTTCTGACCTTCACTCGTAAAAAATCTTACAATAGTATAGCTCAGGTAGGGAACTCAATAAAGCAGGATACTTTAGGTGTGTTTCTGACCCTTCACTCGTAAAAAAGTCTTACAATAGTATAGCTCGGTTACGGAACTCAATAAAGCGGGATACTTTAGGTGTGTTTCTGACCCTTCACTCATAAAAAAGTCTTACAATAGTATAGCTCGGTTACGGAACTCAATAAAGCGGGATACTTTAGGTGTGTTTCTGACCCTTCACTCATAAAAAATCTTACAATAGTATAGCTTGGTTACGGAAATCAATAAAGCGGGATACTTTAGGTGTGTTTCTAACCCTTCACTCATAAAAAAGTCTTACAATAGTATAGCTCGGTTACGGAACTCAATAAAGCGGGATACTTTTAGGTGTGTTTCTGACCCTTCACTCATAAAAAAGTTTTACAATAGTATAGCTCGGTTACGGAACTCAATAAAGCAGGATACTTTAGGTGTATTTCTGACCCTTCACTCATAAAAAAGTCTTACAATAGTATAGCTCGGTTACGGAATTCAATAAAGCGGGATACTTTAGGTGTGTTTCTGACCCTTCACTCGTAAAAAAATCTTACAATAGTATAGCTCGGTTACGGAACTCAATAAAGCGGGATACTTTAGGTGTATTTCTGACCCTTCACTCATAAAAAAGTCTTACAATAGTATAGCTCGGTTACGGAACTCAATAAAGCGGGATACTTTAGGTGTGTTTCTGACCTTTCACTCATAAAAAATCTTACAATAGTATAGCTTGGTTACGGAAATCAATAAAGCGGGATACTTTAGGTGTGTTTCTGACCCTTCACTCATAAAAAATCTTACAATAGTATAGCTCGGTTACGGAACTCAATAAAGCGGGATACTTTAGGTGTGTTTCTGACCCTTCACTCATAAAAAATCTTACAATAGTATAGCTCAGGTATGGAACACAATAAAGCAGGATACTTTAGGTGTATTTCTGACCCTTCACTCATAAAAAAGTCTTACAATAGTATAGCTCGGTTACGGAACTCAATAAAGCGGGATACTTTAGGTGTGTTTCTGACCTTCACTCATAAAAAATCTTACAATAGTATAGCTCGGTTACGGAATTCAATAAAGCGGGATACTTTAGGTGTGTTTCTGACCCTTCACTCGTAAAAAAATCTTACAATAGTATAGCTCGGTTACGGAACTCAATAAAGCGGGATACTTTAGGTGTATTTCTGACCCTTCACTCATAAAAAAGTCTTACAATAGTATAGCTCGGTTACGGAACTCAATAAAGCGGGATACTTTAGGTGTGTTTCTGACCTTTCACTCATAAAAAATCTTACAATAGTATAGCTCGGTTACGGAAATCAATAAAGCGGGATACTTTAGGTGTGTTTCTGACCCTTCACTCATAAAAAAGTCTTACAATAGTATAGCTCGGTTACGGAACTCAATAAAGCGGGATACTTTAGGTGTGTTTCTGACTACAATAGTATAGCTTGGTTACGGAAATCAATAAAGCGGGATACTTTAGGTGTGTTTCTAACCCTTCACTCATAAAAAAGTCTTACAATAGTATAGCTCGGTTACGGAACTCAATAAAGCGGGATACTTTTAGGTGTGTTTCTGACCCTTCACTCATAAAAAAGTCTTACAATAGTATAGCTCGGTTACGGAACTCAATAAAGCAGGATACTTTAGGTGTATTTCTGACCCTTCACTCATAAAAAAGTCTTACAATAGTATAGCTCGGTTACGGAATTCAATAAAGCGGGATACTTTAGGTGTGTTTCTGACCCTTCACTCGTAAAAAAATCTTACAATAGTATAGCTCGGTTACGGAACTCAATAAAGCGGGATACTTTAGGTGTATTTCTGACCCTTCACTCATAAAAAAGTCTTACAATAGTATAGCTCGGTTACGGAACTCAATAAAGCGGGATACTTTAGGTGTGTTTCTGACCTTTCACTCATAAAAAATCTTACAATAGTATAGCTTGGTTACGGAAATCAATAAAGCGGGATACTTTAGGTGTGTTTCTGACCCTTCACTCATAAAAAAGTCTTACAATAGTATAGCTCGGTTACGGAACTCAATAAAGCGGGATACTTTAGGTGTGTTTCTGACCCTTCACTCATAAAAAATCTTACAATAGTATAGCTCGGTTACGGAACTCAATAAAGCGGGATACTTTAGGTGTATTTCTGACCCTTCACTCATAAAAAAGTCTTACAATAGTATAGCTCGGTTACGGAACTCAATAAAGCGGGATACTTTAGGTGTGTTTCTGACCCTTCACTCATAAAAAAGTCTTACAATAGTATAGCTCGGTTACGGAATTCAATAAAGCGGGATACTTTAGGTGTGTTTCTGACCCTTCACTCATAAAAAAGTCTTACAATAGTATAGCTCGGTTACGGAACTCAATAAAGTGGGATACTTTAGGTGTGTTTCTGACCCTTCACTCATAAAAAATCTAACAATTTTAGCTAATAATTTCTGGGATCACGGGCACTAAAACTAGAAGTCAAACCTTTACAGTTGAGGCCAGCTCTACAAATCATCTGATGAGTTCATCATAACTATTTTCATTCTATTCGTATAAAAGAAACATTAAACATGAAATTCAGCTTGAATAATGGAAAAAATAAGTCTAAAGCCAAAGCAAATTATTGTTATTCAAAAAATCTAATAAAAGAGAGCTAATAATTTGTGGGTTTAGGATAACTTGTAGTAAAGTTGAAGTCTTTACATAGATTAACTCAAATTAGTCCATGAAAACAAAGCAAATACAGCTCTTAAACATTATCAAGATTCACCTAACTCATACTAAAGAAATTATTAAAGTAAAACTACTCAAAAATCTTATTTAATCGAAGATAAAAGCAAGAAAATTGAACCTGAATAATTGATTAGGGGTAAACCAAAGTATGGAGGAGACTTGCTGTGATGCTTTCTTTGTATTTTAGGTGTAAGCTTTGTTTGGTCCCCCATTGAAGTTTATTTTATGTTTAATTAAAATAAGTAATTCAATAATTTTATGAAATAATTTATTTCGAAATTCGTTATCTGGGACTATAGTATTTTTTTTTATATTAACGACGGAGTAATGGAAAAATAACATTAACATATAACTTGTTTTATCATATTTATATAAATTTTTATTTTTAGAAAATAATTATAAAAATTTCAAATAATTATTGTTCTTCGTTGGATGTACCCCAAAATTAAAAAAAATATATATACTAAGAGCTAATGTGTATCTTTATAACTGAAAATTGTATCTTCGTTGAATATATTATATATCTCGATAAACATAAAATTTGAAATTTTTTTATCTCGAGAGCTAATTATGTATCTTTACAAAGAAAAAAATGTATTTTTGCTGGATGTATCGGAAGCTAATTATGCTTCTCAACTGACTCAAAATTGAGATTTTTTGTATTCGTGTAAAATGTCAGAATTTTCTATAGTTAAGCTTTAAATTATAAAAATTTATGTTGTTTGCTCGATAAGAATTCTAAAATAATTAATTTTAAGATAATTAATTTCGAAATAATTAGTTTTCCAACTAAAAAAGAGCTTTTTTTTGGCATTATTTCGGTGTATTTAAAGAGAACCAATAATTTGTGATTGGTGTTGGTCAGTTATCATCATTTTTTGTCCTAACAATCTATGATTTCTTCGTCTCACTATTTTTGATGTGTCAGGATTAAATTATTTTTGAAATTTTAAGGATAGTTTCGTAAGTAAATTAGATTATTATTGTTATTTGGTATGTAGATTAAATTATTTTTTGAAATTTTAAGGATAGTTTGGTAAGTAAATAAGACTATTATTGTTATTTGGTATGTAGATTAAATTATCTTGAAAATTTTAAGAATAGTTTGGCAAGTAGACTAAATTATTATTGTTATTTAGTATGTAGATTAAATTATTTTTTGAAATTTTAAGGATAGTTTGGTAAGTAAATTAGACTATTATTGTTATTTGGTATGTAGATTAAATTATCTTGAAAATTTTAAGAATAGTTTGGCAAGTAGACTAAATTATTATTGTTATTTAGTATGTAGATTAAATTATTTTTAAAATTTTAAGAATAGTTTGGAAAGTAAATTAAATTATTATTGTTATTTCGTATGTAGATTAAATTATCTTGAAAAATTTAAGAATAGTTCGGCAAGTAGACTAAATTATTATTGTTATTTAGTATGTAGATTAAATTATTTTTGAAATTTTAAGAATAGTTTGGTAAGTAGACTAAATTATTATTGTTATAACTATTGTTTAGTATGTAAATTATTATTTTTTTTTAACTTTTAAGGATAACTTGGTAAGTAGACTAAACTATTATTGTTATTATTGTTGTTTGGTATGTAGATTAATTTATTTTTTTTGAAATTTTAAGTAATTTGGCAAGTAGATTAATTTATTGTTGTTGTTATTATTTGGTATGTAGATTAAATTATTCCAGGATTATAATCTCTAAATCATTTTATACTATATGGAATATGAAACAAAATAGTCTCATGGCTGATGGGACAAGATTGATTATATCAAGATTAAATTTGATATTAACTTTATATCATATTTGGTTGATGGTATGAATTAATTTCGAAATAAATTCATATCCTCAATTAGACATGATATAAACTTTATCCATAAGATATCACAAACTTATTCCTCCTTATATCTCCCATACAATTTTGAGATTATAATTATTGAGACAAAAATAATGCTTTTTGACTATAAGAAATTTAATTTAGATTATAAAACATTCAAATAAAGTAATCACATTGGATTTTCAAATGGAAGTTAAAACTTTAATGCTTGAAACTATATATATATATATATATATATTCTCATCCCGTGTTCGGTACCCGGATTGGAATACGACTAATTCGAATTCGTGCCGCGTAGGGCTCCATTCTGGGGGAAGCGCTCCCTACCAAGGATTTTTTCATACCCAGAGCTCGAATCCAAGACTTGTGGTTAAGGGAGGAGCAGCCCCATCCGCTGCACCACATCGTTTGGTGGTGTTTGAAACTATAGTTAAAAGAAGTGCATTCTCGATCGTACTTCTATGGTTAAAAATACCAAGCTAGCTCTTGTTGCTAGATCTTTTTCTCCAAAACTTAACATCAATCGATAGCAGCAACAACAACAACATAGCCAGTGTATTTCCCCACAAGGTGGATCTGGAGAGGGTAAGTGTACGCAGTATCAACAAACTGAATAATTCAATTGTAGCTTTAGCATCATCTATGATATAACTCGAAAAAAACTTCTCTCAAGAGATCCCTTTTAACAAAGAATTAGAATTCAAGCTAAACTATTAGCTATTTTGTTCAAACGTCTACGAATATATAAAAAAAAACATAGTTAAGAATTCCAGACGTCTTCTCACATCAGATCTATCTTCACACTCATCATTCTGCATTCTTGCACACAATACAAATATATTAGTTTAAGCACACAATATTTGGAACAAGAAGAAAATACTTTTAATTAATAAATCTTTATATTCTTCGTAGTCAAACAAAGATTTCAAAATAATAGTAACTTTTTGGCTCTAACATTTCCTAATTAAATAGCCAACATTTTTACCTTTCCAAGTTAGCCTCAAGTTCAAAATGTTGATATTATTGCTTAGGGAGAAGCTCGAAGGTTTCATAATATTGCTTCTGTTTTGTATTTTAATCGTTCGTTGCTTCATTGTGTTATTTGATGTGCACGACTTATTTATTTCAAGGTGGGAGAAACTTTCGTGACGAATAAGACCAGGTAGGTGAGATTGAGACAGTTTGAATATGTGAAAAAGTACATAAGTCGTCTCAGTAAGGAAGTGTGGGAGATTGAATAAGACGAGGGATGTGAGATTAAGATAGTTCAAATATGTGAAAAAGTACAAAAGTGTTGGAGGTTGAATATTATAGGAATGAGGAGAGGAGAAGTAAGTTGAATAGAACTGGGAGAAAATGATTAAACAGGACATGAGACGCCTGCAATAAACTGAGAACATGATCCTAAATAGGACGATTAGGAGGTTGAGAATTAGGTTAGAAGGTTAGCAATTGATCAAGCATTGCCTAGTTCGGGTTGTTTTATTCTTCGATTTATTGTCTCCTTTAAGTTATCAATCACATCATGTATGTTGCTATTGTTCTCTTCTCCGTTGCTCTCGGTATGAAGTCTTCCCTGCTTGAGCCAAAGGGGCTACCGAAAACAACCGTTGTACCTTTTCCAAACAGGAATAAGTTTACGTATTATCACGATGTATGTTGTTGTTGTTGCTACTGTTGACTATGATTTTATATTGGGGTAGTTGGAAACAAATTTATGAAAGAGAAATTGTCAATGAAGTTAGAAAATTATGACCTTCTAAATAATTAAGAAAGGATAGAAATAACCAAATAGAAGACTAACGATAGAATAATTTAGAAAAGATAGTAATAACCAATTAGAAGATTAAAGACAGAATAATTTAAAAAATATCGTAATAATCAAAATAGAAGATTAACGATTGAATAGCTCAGAATTATTATTATGCAACACATAACGTCCCCAGAATTAAAAAAATTTACAAAAAATACCCGACACATTTAGGGTGTTTTTAAAAAAAAATCTTTATAAAAAAATAAAGTAGATTTCTTACTTATTTCATGCACTGGAAGGTGAACAGACATGAAAACAAACAAATTTTCTTCATTTTAAAGAAACTTTTTTCCCTAAAGAAAATATTTTCCAAAAAAATTGACCAATCAAACAAGGGAAAATTGACAAAACATTTTACTTTAATGCATACACAAACAATTTTTTCATTTTAAAGAAACTTTTTTCCCTAAAGAGGATATTTTCCAAAAAAAATTTGACCAACCAAACAAGGAAAAATTGACAAAACAATTTTATTTTACTCCATAAACAAACAATTTTTCTCCTACAGAAAATATTTTCCAAAAAAATTTGACCAATCAAACAAGGAAAATTGACAAAAACATTTTTATTTTACTCCATGAACACACCCCTTAAATCACAAAAAAGATCCAATTAAAAAATAATGCGATCAATTGATTTGGTCGCCATTTAAAAACTTATTTTCAATTTTATTGTATTTTCTACCAGAGATTTGAAATAACAAGACAAGAAAAAAAAAATAGCACGCAAATTACTTGAGAAATTAAGTTTGTTGAGAAAAAAATATAGTTGAAAGGCGGAAAGGAAGAAGAGAAAAGGGGGGGGGACAAAATACACGAAAGGAAAAAACATAAAGTGAGCTAGAAAAAATTGGATGAGATGAAAAAGGCGGACGTCCATACCAGAAATAAGCCAAGAGCATGGTGAGATAGGCGTCCGAATCCTTGCTCGACCTAAATGCACTAGAGCATATACCAACATTCCAAATAAAATACGAGTAAGGGATTGTGGTTGCTTTCTGGGAGCAGAAAAACAAGAACGAAAAAGAGCAACAGCATAAAAGAAAAAAGTTTTATTGATTAGCTAAAGAGCAGCAAGCAGACAAAACAGACGATGGGGGGGATTGATTATAAGCGGCATCAAAAACTCAGAAAAATAAATTGTTTCAATGTGTACTTTCAGGAGAATGATGATGTATCCGACTTAAATTTACTGACTCAGACTCAATTGACTCTGGCATCACTGCCTCAAATACCTCAGAAGACACATCATCAGGGTGTGGCACAGGACCACATTTAGCATCAACAGACATCTCCTCCTCTTTGACATCGTTAAGAATTGAAATGTCAGTCTGAATCAAATCTTTCGACACAAGAGGTGCAAGGGGAGCATCGGATTCGCCCAACTCTTCCAGAGATAAGGAGTTCAACGCAATTTTACTTTCCTGGGCGACATCCACAACTACGTCGGCGGCTTCCATGCCAACAGCTCCTTCATCCATGGAAATAGGGAGATCGGATTTCTCAGTTGGATTCAAATCCATTGGCTCACACAGCTCCTGAAGTGTAGTAGTTTGTGGATGCCCTACAATTTCCTTAGAACTAACAGGGAGATCAACTCCCTCATCACCATCTTCTGCTAGCCCATCATCCACTAGAGGGGACTCCTCAACTTTAGCAGATACTGAACTTGGATTCTCTAATTTAGGTGCTGGATAGGACTCGCCTAGCTGACCAGAAAATGAAAAATTCGGACCATATGCAAATTTATTTTCTTCTCTCCCCTTCTTGTAAAGGGCAAAGGCTTTCTGCAACAGGGTCACACGGGTTAAGAAAAAATTAGAAAGCATGGATTATTATGTTCAGAAGGACAAACTGATTCACTTGAAAATTGAGCAACTAGATTGGGCAAGTAACCCTTCTCATCTAACAAATGAAAATTAAACACAACTCCTACCCCCCCACTTTCTCCCTTTGGGGGTGGGGGTGGGGGGAGGTTGGGGGGACCACCCTTAAAGAGCAGATATTTTATGCACATCAATGAAACTGAGACCAAAACCAAAGTATGATTGTTCTTCCCATTACTATTCTCCTAAAACAGAGGTGAAACAAGACATTACTGCAAGTACCCCAACAAACATGCATTTCATGATCACTCAAGACACTAACCATAGGTAACAGATGCATAAGAAGCGTAGCAACAGCTGACTAAATTATCACGAAAAAATATAGTAGACAATGATATTTCACTTCCCAACTCAAATGCATATGCATCTTGCACAAAGCACACACCTGAAAAACAGAATCAGCCGCACTTGAAAATTTGCTGGGCAGCGTTACATTAGATTCCGCAGTACCCTGCTTGAGGAAGAATGAACGTTATCATCCGATGAAGAAAGTAATAAAAAACAAACAAACAAATCAGTTACCCGCTTTACCTCCAAGAATAAGATCTTAGAACTATTTACATCAGATGCCAAATCCTGCTCAACACCCATTAACTTTGTACATTGATCAAACAACTCGGGCTCCGTAAGATCTGGTGATATATGAAGCTTTTTGAGGTAAATAGCACAAAAAGGAGTTTCTTCTTTCCTAGATGACTTCGCCTCAATTGATTGCTCTTCATGATTAATTTTCAAATCTTCTAGAGTGCTCCTTCCAGGAACACTGCTGGACTGACTGATATCATTGCTTTCAGCGCCTTGATCTGACTGCTTTTGCTCAGTCTGAGCTTGCTGATCCGACTGAGCAGCAAAAAAATTATCTGGGCCCTGAATAGAACAGACCTCCTTCTGTGAACCAGATGGCAGCTCCACACTGGTGCCCCTTATTGACCCTTTCCATACATCGCCAATTGTCTCCCAACTCCGACTATTGTTGGACAAAGTCCTAGCCTGGTCCCAGTCTGGCCTTCCATAAAGGTGAGCTTCTTCACCAAAATTGTTAGCATCCCACCCATGCAATGGAGGACCGCATGAATCATCTAGTGGAGTTCGCCAACCCATCGGGCGCCCATGGCCAGAAAAGCGATCTGCATCTGGCATATGGTAAGGAACCCCAGGGTGACTCAAGTCCATTGAAGGCCTAACACCGAATATTGGCGGTCCAGGAAACTGCTGCATTGCAGGATGAAAACCAACAGGAGGTGGACCATGTTGGAAAGGCATGAAACCATTTGCTAGAGGCGACGGCCAATTTGGAACTCCCTTCCAAGCATTTCCTTGCATTCTTCCAATAGTAGGATCATTAATTCTTCTGTGACGGTTGGTCGACTTCCCTCTACTGTCATCCTCCAAAGAGCCAAACATTGATGGGCTGTCAACCCCAGACCTAAATGGGGGAGGGGGAGGTAAAGCAGATTTCAAACTGCCAGACAAGTGAATCCCTCTGATAAAAGGAGAAGAAACAGACACATTATCTCCATCCATTTGAGATGGCTCGTCACCTGCAAATGCATCGCCAGCAAAGTCACGGTTTCCTCTACCTTCCTTTACTTCCCTGGAGCCACCACTTCTCTGAGCTGAATCCTCAACATCAAGACTCCGGCGAACCTCAGATCTAGTCAAGTGTCTTCGTTCATTGCTCGCTGAAGAAGGAGATCTATCCACCAACTGCAGGGGAGAACTGCGTACATCTGATTTAAGCCGTCGTTCAGCTGAGAACTCTCCAAGAAAGATGTCCTCCTTCTGCATCATTTTATCCGTTGATCGAGACGAAGAAATTCTCTCAATTGATGCACCAGAACCAGCATAATCTCGAGAGGTTCCACCATGTCGAACCCTTTCATCATAAGGATAATCCCTGTACTTAGACTCTTCCTGTTTTGACAGCCTGGTAGGCACAGAAGGACAGCACATGTCATTGTTAGATTTTGCTAAAACTGATCAAGCAAAAAGGCAAGACTGCTGGTACAGGAGATTAATCAACATTAGGCATCACCAGTTAAGCAGAATCCGAAGTCCAATAAGACAAAACTAGATCTCTCGCTTGCGATCAAGAAGGTATTATCGAGCAAATTTTTTAAATCCTCTGATGTGACCCACAAGATCTAGTAATTTATCAGTTAGTGGAATAAAAATTACTCTGTTTGGTTTCTGCTCTTCTGGCTTGGAATTATTGCTCTTCTGTATAGATTCTTAATTATAAGTGATATTGCTCATGTTCTGTCTTAGCAACATTTGGATGCTATTTGAGGTTCAAACTTTTTGTGCTATATTTCACGAACTGCTCTAGAGGTGTTGTGTCTTGCTTATGCTATTAGTGCCCGTTATCAAAATGAATTTTACTGGGTCTGTTGTTGTTGTAATAAAATTCATTTGATAATGGGCACTAATGCCATAAGCAAGACTTAGCACCTCTAGAGCAATTCGTGAAATATAGCACAAAAGGTTCAAACCTCGAATAGCATCCAAATGTTGCTAAAACAGAACATGAAAAAGACATGAAATATCACTTATGATTAAGAATCTATACAGGAGCAATAATTCCAAGCCAAAAGAGCAGAAATCAAAGAGAGTAATTTTTATTCCAACTAACTGATAAATTACTAGTATATATAAAATGGTTTGACGCCAAATGTTAGTACAAAGACTACCACTATTGATCAACAGTAGTGGCACCATCTTCCTTGACCTATTTCACAACAATATACCTTCAAACTTTGCAGGGAAAAGAACTTCTGAAATGCAAAGGAAAAGATTGAAATTCACTTCTCACTGCAGGCATTCATTTTTCAGTCAGCAACGAGCCTATCTCTGAACTACATTACAGCCCATTAATCACAATAACCAGAGGGAATAATTCTAAAGTTACAGTAAAGCCAATATACATCATCCTTTATAAATGTGTGTTATTCTACAAAATCCACAAGGTCTCTATTTCATAATCAAATCTAATTAACCTATTCCGGATAGCACCTATCATAAACCAAAACATGCCTGGCTTTGCCAATCCACTGAAACTAAGCAGGTCGCGAATAACGAATAAATTCATCTACTACAATCCTTGGTATCGGCTCATTGTTATCCAACACTTCCTCTTGAGTGTTGTAGCAGGTTGCATTGTAGATTAGTCCAGGTGTGTTAGTTGTCCCGGAAACCACTTCAACTGTGCAAAGATGTTGTGATGTAGGGTTTTACCAAATAAAATTTAGCTGACTGATGGAATGATGAGGATGTCTGGTTGGCCTCTTTAGACTGCATCAGTTCCAAATATGAGAACTAGAAACTTATTTTTCTGAACATTAAGTTATGAGGCGTAAATGAGTTTTAGATCGTAAATGAGTTATGAGGCCTCATAACTTAATGTTCAGAAAAATAAGTTTCTAGTTCTCATATTTGGAACTGATGCAGTCTAAAGAGGCCAACCAGACATCCTCATCATTCCATCAGTCAGCTAAATTTTATTTGGTAAAACCCTACATCACAACATCTTTGCACAGTTGAAGTGGTTTCCGGGAAAACTAACGCACCTGGACTAATCTACAATGCAACCTGCTACAACACTCAAGAGGAAGTGTTGGATAACAATGAGCCGATACCAAGGATTGTAGTAGCTACTGAATCACCTACATCTCATCTACTAACTAAAAAGAAAAGCACGCTAACATTGAGGCAAAAGAGGTTCAAACCCTACAAGGCTACAACCACGCATCAATAAAAGTTTAGAGCACGATTATTCAATGAATCAAGATCTTCAAGTAAACTAATAGATGATTTCACTTCTTGCTCAATCACACCTACATCATGACATACAAGAAAGTAGAAACAGCCTGCAGAAGAAAACTGGAAACTACTTGCCTGTAATTATCCCTTGTAGTATGAGGTCCAGCATTAGGTGAAGTCTTCCACCTGCTCTTTTTTGGAGTAATTTCTACATCAGCATTCCTTGAGGTAGACCTTCCACGGTCAGTGATAGACTCTGCCCTAGCACTGCTAATGACTCTCTTCTCTGCATCAGATCGCTGATCTTTACTGCTCCGTGATCTAATATCCCCAAGGTCCTCTTTATCAAGCGTTCTCCTTCTTCCTGGCTCATCTTTATACCTTGTACGATCATAACCGGGGTTACCTTCATGCATACCTGACTTCCTCAAATACAAATCAGAAACATGACCCTCATCCCTAGAACGCTTTGCATCAGACCGGTCACCTGAATGGTCTCTCGGAGCACGTTCATCCCCATACTTGGCATCATTGAGTCTCCTCTTTTTGTCACTTTCATCTGCTTCAACACCATCCTTGCATCTTCCATGTCTTTCAAAATCATCTCGGTGCTTCTCATCCTTGCGCCTTTTATCTCTTTCACTGTCTTCTCTGTATTTGATGTCCCTCTGCCTATCATCTCTTTCACCATCTTCATGATACCTGTCTTCATCATGACGGCCATCTTTCTCCCCGTACTCTCGATACTTATCATCCCTGTGCCTGTTATCATTGTCAACATCTTCACGATATTTGTCATCCCTACGACGACTATCTCTTTCAATGTCATCTTCTCGATACCTATCATCCTTGCGCCTATTATCCCTGTCACCATCATCACGATATTTGTCATCCCGGCGTCTGCTATCTCTATCAACATCTTCCAGGTACTTGTCATCTCTACGTCTATTCTCTCTATCACTATCTTCCCGATATTTATCATCACGCCGTTTTCTGTCCTTATCAACATCCTCGCGGTATCTATCATCCTTGTGCCTGTCCTCTTTATCACCATCTTCCTTGTACTCTTTATATTTTTCAAGTCGTTTTTCATCTCTAGTACGTTCAGCCCTCAAAGATAACCGTCTGTCATCGCTCTCATTTATATCATCTTCAAATTTACCTCGATCACCAGAGACTTCTCTTCTCTTCCGTGCCCTTCTCTCAGCTTCCTTGTCTACGTCAAGGTTTGGCACTTCATTTTGGATAGAGCACTCTACAAAAATAAAAAAGAAGTCACAAGATAAAAGGTTAAAACGCAGCAATTTCCCCTTTTAGGAAAGGGGAGCACATAAACCAACATAGCATGATTAGAGCAATGAAGCAATAGAAATAATGACACCAAAAAGTATTTTGATACCACAATTATTTTTACTGGATAACCTCTAACACCAATCTTAACAGGTCTCCCACAGTACATAGACGTATAAGATCCAACAAATAATCCTTCTTCACCGTGTCATTTCCACAGCTCGACTTAGTATATCCAAGGAAAACTTGCACACTTGGAAGAAAAAAGGAGTAGTGATGCAATAAAATGTTCATGCACAGCAATTCCAATGGTTTGCAAGATTCACACTTCAAAGCAAAGCCAAAACCCACCATTCAGAGAGGAGAGTAAGATAACCCATCTTCACCCTCTTTCTCACGTCAAGTTACAAAATATACAATCTTCAATACATGGATGCATAGGGGAAATGCCACAAACAGACACCAAAATATACACAGCTTCTTAAGAAAGTTAAGAGCACATGAGTGCAATACGAACGTAACAACAGAGGTTTCTCTTGCAATACACCATCGGAAACAAGATCACTCATGTCAGAATATGATATCGACAATGTCCATTCCTTAGATCATGTCCTACACATCTACCAAACTAACAAGAGTGAGCGAGGGATCCTTTTTCTTTTGGCCTGATTGCCATTGAGGGCTCCTAGTTTATAAGTTAAACAGTCTCCCAAAAGTGTCCCCTGCTCAATTAGCACGGAAAAGAATCATCTAAATTTTGAGTAAAATTCACAAAGGGATCCAAATATTCTTACACCAAACATAGAGAGAGCTTCCCCACCAAAAGAAAAAAGAATTCGACATGTGTGCAAATTGTCTATGCTATAACAACTAGATGCCTGAACAAATAAAGGTTATAGAATCCACTTTCGGGAGTCATATTGGACCAGAATATTTTGCCCATTTTTAATCTCGGAAATGTTGGTACTTGAACATTTTTATGATATGAGTTATGGTTTTCTCATGAAATTACGTTGGGGATATAATGCTAGTAACAACAACTCAGTAAACGCTAAAACCAAGCAAAAACGGGGTGGGCAAGATCAAGTCTTCCTATAACCAAAGGAAACATCCACTAACAATTGCTACTCAAATAAGTTACCTTACCAGCAATTTCTCTACCTTTTTTGTTCTGTTTTTCTTCACTAACATCACCAGATTGAGACCCCTGTTTCTTCACAATGTCAACTTCATCGCGCTTGCTCTCATAGCCCTTCTTTTCCCTATCTGACCCTCTCTCTTTTTCCTTCACCTCCTTGGAATCCTTGCCTTCTTTACGAGCATAATCCTTTTCAGATTTCCTCTTCGACTCCACTCTCCCACTCTTACTCTCTTCTTTTTCCACCAACGAGCCAAGACTGCCTTCTTTCTTACTGTTTTTACTCTTGGAATCACTCGAACTCTTAGTTTCCTTCCCTTTAGAGCCCTTATCTCCATCAATTTTCAAACTTTCTCCCTTCATTGCACTATCAGCAGCACCATTCCATCGATCAGCGCCCCCACTACCCGCCTCCGCCTTCTCCTTCCGCCTCTTAGAAGAAACATAATCCTCCGAAGCATCACCATTTCCATAGCCAGTTATATCTTTCCCTTCTTTCCCTTCCTTAGATTGAGAAGAATGCTTCCTCTTCTCACCAGAACCTGAATGAATCAAATCCTTAGTAACCCTAGTCAAACTATCCTCCTTACTACTCCTCTCTCTTTCCCTCTCCTTCTCCTTCTCCTTCTCCTTCTCCTTCTCCTTCATTTTCACTTCCGAATCCGAATCCGAATATGAGTAATCCCTTCCCTCCTTCGGACTATGCTTACTCTGCTTATGCGATTTATGCTTTGAACTTCTAGGCATATCTGTAAATATTCCAAAATCTAAACCTCTTTTTCTAATCCCTTACCCTCTGAAACCCTAACTCTCTACAGTTTCAACCACAGCAACAACACTCGTACAAATTCAATCACAATCACTCCTCCGCCACTGTAAGTATAGCCAATCGAAATCTGACAATCCAGTAAAATGACAAACTTTCACAAGCCCTAATCTTTCACAAATTCCATCACAATCAATCTCCGTCTGTATAAAACCAATTCAAATCTCCCTGTATACTCGCTTGAGACCTCCAAAACCCTAATTCCCTTGTTGTTGCAACAAAAATCACACAAAATCCATTTCAATCACACGCCGCCGCTATATAATCGACTCGAATCTAACAAACTCCACTGGTACACCAGCCGAAAACTTCCAGAAACCCTAACTCCCTCGCACAGTTCCACAACACCAACAACATAAACAAAAAAACTACACAGATTCCATTTCAATCAAACGCCGCCCATAAAAAACCAATTCGAATCTGCCCGTAAACTCGCCGGAAACCTAAGAAACTTCTAGAAACTTTGACGGTTGAAATCGATTGATATAAATTACAACAGTGTACAGTATGCGTATATATATATATATATATATATACGTAGAAAATGCAGAATCTAGAGAGAAACTTGTGAGGGAGAAAAGATCGGCGCTGGGATTTGTTGAAATGTGGATTCGAATTTGGGGTATGGCAGATAATGGAATAATTTTTGACGGAAATACCCTTGATTATATTTTGTATTTACAGTCAAGTTAGGGCTGACACCTACTGCCGTACAACTTCTCTGAGTAGTAAAAGTGGTATTTTCTTAATTAATCTTAATTAATAGAAATTAATTAATAAAGTAAAATTCTTCCAATTATATTTTTACCTCCTACCCTAAATAAAATACTTAATTTTTAAAATTGAACGGGTTAGGTTATGATCCATTACCCGACCCGGACTCATTTTGACTAAATTCATTTTGACAAAAATGAATTTGGGTCAAATTTAGTCTTGATTTATTTTAATCCGTTCGAATTTGATTGAACTCGCCCGATTGCAAACCGTAGTTCTAAAGTTTTAAAATTGAACGAATTGGGTTATGATTTATTACCCGACTCTGATCCGTTTTGATTAATTCGTTTTGACTCAAATAAATTTGGGTCGAATTTAGTTTTGATCTATTTTAATCTGTTCAAATTTGACTGAACTCGTCCGATTGCAAACCCTAGTTCTGAAGTTTTGAGTTCGGTTAGGCATCTGAAGCAAAGTCATGTTTGACTGATTCTTTAAGAGTTTAAACCTAACCTTATTCGTGAATTCAGTTGATATTAAATTCACTAGATTTTTTATTTTCTTTTTTGTTAGGGATTTATATAGTGATTGGCCTTATAAAACTCGTGAAATCTTGTTTTTTTTCTCCATTTTTATGTATTAAGTGGAAGCAATCATAGATAATTATACGTGGTGTTTCAAGTTTGAAAAATGAATAAAAATGAGAATCGGTGTTGAAACATTTAATCAAGTTCTTACCTCCTATTACTGACATGAGCCTCCGATTCACAATTGCAAACTTCGCCAGATCTGAATGAGTCATAACTCATTTTTTTTCCGAATAAACAATGCTAATCTTTTTTTATTATTTGACATGCTTTATATAAAGAAAAAAAATATCAAATTGAGATTATCGAAATAATTAAAAATTAAATGAACAATCCATATATTTTGTAATAGATTGATCGAGATTTTCGGACATTAACTATCCCTATCGGGGGCTTAATTAATCTCTATTTTCGATATCCTCCAAGGGTTCGGTTCAGTAAGCAAATGTAAGATTTGAAGTGTAAAAATTTCTGCAACACTCTCAAATTAACATTTTGTATTAATAATTAAATTCACATGAATCTATAATCGATTTTGTAGATTGTTGTTGTTGATTATTTCATAGTTATATCTTGAACCAAATTAACTGATAAGACGTAAAGTAATTAGCAATAATAACTTTTGGCTTTCTAGATTTCTTTCATTTTATGAAAGACTTTAGTACATCCTTTGCTAAAGATACCCTTGATATGATTAATAGAACTAAATATATCCATTCACGAAGATTAATATTGCAGTATTACCAAAAAAACACATGTTATAATTTGAATGAGCTAATAATTAATAACAGTAATTGCTTTGAAGGATGTAACAATCTTTTTACATTGAGAAAATAAAAATAAGATTATGTATTTAAGAGTCCACATTGAAAAAGCGATGAGTAACTGGTCTTCTTATATGGATTTAGACGAGCCCTCATATTATACTGTCCATGCTGAGTGTTAAGGGTCCCTCGTTGAAAAACGAATAGACGATTGGTATCTAATCCTCCTCCTCATAGCTAGCTGAACAATTGGTCTCTAACCCTCCTCCTCATGGCTAACTTTTAGGATTGATTTAGGCCTAAAGTTCATTTATTTATCAATACACCACCCTAAACTTAAAGGGTGTATCGTACGCAGCATTACCTTGCATTTCTGCCAGAGGTTGTTTCCAAGGATTGATCATCTTTGTTAAAAGCTCAAACTATTAAAGCTAACACCAAAAACAATAACATAATTGGTATAATCCCTCAACTGGATTCTGAAGAGGATGATATGTACGTTAGCCTTACTCCTACCTTATAAAGATAAATAGGATATTTCCGATAAAGCTTCGGCTCAAAGTCTATTGAAACACACACTTATAATTATTTAACACGATCCCTCACGTGTGGTCCTGATTCTTTTACATGTACAATGCAAACATTAGTGCAAGTAAATCTTTTTCCAAGAAAGATAAGACAAAAGAAAGAGAGCAAAAAGATAATGTGTTACTTCAAATTGCAACACCAAACTTGTGTGCCATTTGTCAATTTGAAGATATCAAACACAAATAGATTAGTGGTCAGAATTCAAAGGGACAAATTACACTTTCCCATTTCTACAAAACACTTCTCATCTCTTACATCTTTTAACAAATCCAAATTCTTGAAAATATCAACAAAAAAAAAACATGGCTTCTTCTTCTTCTTCCTTTCAGCTCTCTAGCCTACAAATTCAAACCCCACCTCTTAAAAAATCATCTTTTCTTGGTCAATCTATGAACATTAGTAGTGTTCATACCAAATCAACACTCAAGCCATCATCAACCTCAGTTACTACTACAACAGCAAAATTCAATCTTTATGAGATTCTTGGAGGCAGAGGCATGTGTAATGGAGAAGAGGGTATAGAGAAAGAGCTGAAGAAGTCGGTTTCGGAAGAACAAAAAGCATCATCATCATCATCATCAGCAGCAGCAGCAGCAGATAGTGATGATAATCAAGAAAACAAGGGGACTATGGGGTTACCAGAAGATGGATTTGAGAAAGAAATGATGGGGTTTACGGGCGGATTTCCGGGAGGTGAAAAAGGTCTACAGAAATTCATAGAGGAGAATCCACCACCCAAGAAGACAGAATCAAGTATGGTTTCAGGTTTTAATCAGAGTCTTGTGAAGAAACCAAAGCCACCTGAATTGCCACTTTTGTTGCCTGGAATGATTGCTATTGTCAAGAATCCTAATAATCCATATTATATGTATTGTGGGATTGTGCAGAGGATTACTGATGGCAAAGCTGCTGTGCTTTTTGAAGGTGGGAATTGGGATAGGTTGATTTCTTTCAGGCTTGAAGAACTCGAACGAAGAGAGAAAGGACCACCAATGGTGAGTCCTAAGTCTGTGATACTCGAAAACTTGGTAGAAAAATAAGCTTTGAAGCTTGAATTTGCTTCACTTTTATTGAGTAGATTGTGTGTTCTTTTGTCTTTCGGGTTGTTGTACATACAAGATGTAAATTTTGTAATGGCAATGGCAGAATAAGAAATGCAGAATGCTTTTGTGCAGGAAGAGTTTGTTCCAAATATGAGGTTCAACTCTTAGCAATGATATTTCGAAAGAACTCTTAACGGAAACAACGATAAGAGTAAGTATTAGGTAATTCAGATTCGGGGTAGATGGGCAGGCTCATTATCTACCGAGTTTCCAACTCGCATACAAAGTGTTATAGTCAAATATGATTCCACAACATCTAGTTTTATTCAAGTAATGGCTCCTAGCAAATTGAAAAGATCTTCTGATTAATCCATAGATCATTTGGATTCCACTAATAGGGTTTGAAATAACAGCACGGATCAACCAAAGAGAGAAGTAACAACTTACACTACCTAAAATGGACAAAACAAGGTGTGATCAAACAATTCTTACTTTCCACAAGCATGAAGAACTCTGATGCCAAACATGGTGGATTGTTAGACTCCAATTTGGCAACAGGTAGATATCGATGTAGACAAGTTCAATAATGCTAGCTAGCCTGAGAGAGAGTATACAATTGGTGCAAACTGCAAGGTCTTGACAAATATCCGAACTGAAAGACCAGAATTATATCTTGCATAGTCTGCAAATGTTTACATTCTTTATCAAAGGGTTCAATAATGCTTAACAACGGAATAGGGTAGCAAAGCCAATCACATTAACCTCCCATGTTTTCATTAATCAAAGACAACATTAGCAGAATACACTTATAATTCCAGAAAACTGTGACATTATACATAATACATGCAAAAGAAATCACCCAAATGTAAGCCAGAAGTCGAAAACTATGTCCTCTGTCAGCACATATTTGCCTCAAAATTAGTTGCAGCCACCCAACTGTGCAAGTGGAAAAAAAGGTTTTAAGGGCAGTCATTGGGAGTTTGCATAGAACTATCTGTTGAACAAAATTATATGGTTTGAACTTATCAAATATGATATCATGAATCTTCATGTTCCCAGGTCAAGATCTATATGCTTGTGTTTGCATCTTTCATGCAGCATGTGAAGCGATGGAAATGAAGATCACACGTTAACACAAAAGGGCATGGACGTATTCCCAATTACGCATTTGTTTTTGTATTGAAATTCTCTCAAATAGACTAAGAAAATAGATAGCAAGAGAGAAAGATTGTGTTGCCCACATGCAAGATCTTTCAAGAAAAACAAAGAACTTTTAGATGAATACATCAAATTTCAGTAGCTCTTATCTATATCTATACTAACTAATAGAAGTCTCAAAAATGTTTTACGATAGGTTTCCAGTCCAATGGAAACAACACCTGAATGGTAAAACAAAGCTGAAGCAAGAAATATAAGAAATGCAAAGTAAAGTTAACAAATGTAAAGGAAGAGGTTCCATTGAAAATAAACTATAAAAAGAATATGTTAGGATGATTAAAATCTTTTCTGAATTCTTTAAAAACATTTCTAATAACTGATGCTATCTAAAGAAATATATAGCGCATTCCTTAAAATAAAACAAGGAATACATTGGTGATTATCCATTTTCTCACAATGTATAACAAAATTTAAAAAATAGAACTTGTAATATTTGAGTTCTCTTATCATAGTACTGAAGAAAATAACAACCTTAATGACTTATAACTAGATTGTCTTATCAGAGGTTCCTATATTCACTAAGCATTTCCCAAGTAAATGAGAAGCCATTTCTTTTTCTGTGTGAAGTACAGACTAGTTAATACTCCCTCCATTTCAATTTGCGTGGCGTAGTTTGACTTGGCAGGAGTATAAGCAAAAAAGAAGATTAGTGGAGAATAGTCATAGGACTGGATTTGTCGTAAAATTGAGATTATTTTGTTTCCTAGACTTTCGGAACTTGTGATGTTAAACAATCCTGAGACTTCATAGAAATACAAGAATACAAGTATGTATTAAGGAATTATTCCCAAATACTGAAAGGTGTCATACTTTTCAGAATGTCCTAATACGGAAATAGCGTACATAAAATGGAACAAAATACAACGGGAGCAGTTTATTCATACCATAATGGCCTCAATTTCCTCCTGAGACACCGGTGTTCTTTTAGGTTGGTCAGAAGCCTTCCCTGCAACAGACGTGCTAGATGGGGATCTTGAGAAGAATGTTCGAGGAACATCATCAGTTGAAGAAGTTTTCATATGTTGTGAGTTCTGTTGTGTGGAACCTGCAAAACAAGAAACTTCTGACTAAAGAATATGGAAAATCTGCAAGCGGGCAATCACGCTAAAAGCTAAAGGCAAGTAGTAAATCATAGAATTTGCATGTCAGACTCCATGCCAAACAAAAAAGATCCTCTATCAGAACTCGCTCCAACTCCTAAGTGTCACACACCCAGAAGGGTTGGAATAAGCCAGCGAGAAATAAAGGAGTTGGAATAGTAAGACATCAACTAGCTGCATCAAGAAGGTTCAGAGATTAGAAGCTACTTCAGCCACTGATATTTGATATCTCAACTAATTGCATGAAGTCAAGAAAACTTAGTGAAGCAGATACGGATGATGAACAACTATTTAAACGAGATTTTCAAAAAGCAGCATAATATTTTTGAATAGAGCTAAAGATATCTTCTCCTAATAGGTCAATATAACACTAAGCAAACACAACAATTCAAAACTTTTGACCATTCTGAACCATACAATTTCAAGTTTTTCTACATGCAGGCATTTGCCATAACGAGCAAATATAGTAAAAGCAGATATAGGAAGATTTGGACCATGCCCCTCTCCCCACATAATACCGCCTTGTCAATGGCTTCTAAAGACAAATCGATGGGCACATAACACTTAGTAAGATTAAAAAACAACATAAAAGTATTAGCAGTTAGCAATATCCCTCAAATAGGGGGGAAGCACACCTGATGCGGCCACTACGCGAGCTCCTACTAAGATGAGGCATACCCCGTTTAAGATGCTAGTACCAGGTAGTTGAGTAACACAGCTCAGCGGAGATGGTGTTCATGTTGAGTCCGACAATCCGCGTTTGAATCTGTCTTAAAGCTTTTCTATTTCAAAAAGAAGATACTACTATCAGGTTAACTCATATTGGCCAAAGTGGAAGACAAGAAAATGGAATTCCGTTCCAATAATCTCAAATCTGTCTTTGAAAAGGCTTTCCTTGAGCCGAGGGTCTATCATAAACAACCTCTCTACCTTACACAAGGTAGGGTAAGGTTCCCGTACACCCCCCACCCTCCCCAAACCCCACTTGTAGGATCACATTGGGCATGTTGTTATTGTTGTTGTAACAGACTATCATGATTTCCGGACAAACCAACGGAGTGGTGGGCATGAAGAAACTATTATGATTTGCTTATTTCCAAGTACGTATCATCCGCTGCGGATTCAATTGAATCACATTGTTGAATAATTAAAGAATTGAATACATACACACAGTTGAATCCCCTTCACATAAGAGAAACTTTTAGTTAGCGGTAAAGGGGTTTCAAAAATTACTCAAACTCATAGGTTCAAATCTCAATTGTGTTTTTCTTGTATTCTTTTGAATCCCCTTGTTAGAGCTTCTAACTCCATCACTTGGCCGAAACTACTTGAAATCGGCTACGTGAATCCTCTATATCTACCTGCTCCATTTAAACCCGTTTCACCCCCCCACCCCCCTTACATTGTCTTTAACAATAAACCAGTGGTTCTCTAACACTAAAGCAAAATCTATCTAGCTGCTATCAGCTACTATATGGATTCTTTATATCCATTTGGGCCCGTTTCGTTCCAAGACTCTAAAAAGGGCAGAGCTCTCGCTATGCACTGGGTCCGGGGAAGGACCCCACCGCAAGGGTGTGTCGTACGCAACCTTGCCTTGCATTTCTGCCAGAGGCGGTTCCAAAGGCTTGAACCCGTGACCTACTGATCACATGACAACAACTTTACCAGTTACTCCAAGTCTCCCCTTCGTTTCATTCCAAGACTGTCTTTACAATAAACTAGCAGTTCTCTAAAGGGGTTATTTGATACCATGATAAAGTGGAATAACCCAAGATTTACACTGTGTTTGGTTGACAAAGCAAATTCTTCCTATCAATAAAACACGGTATAAATCTAATCACAAACTTAATCGTCTCTATTCCACCTTATCCCATCCAACATGAAATAATTTTATCCCACCTGGATTAGTTCAGAACTATAATTCATGAATAATTTAATTCGTGTAGCAAAAGATCCCTAACAGTAATGCAGAACCTATCTAGCTGGCATCAACTGTATGGATTATTATTTTTCTTTTTTATAACCGCGCTGTCCGGGCAGCTTATCACCTCTTACCAACAACATATACCGAGGTAACTTTGTTCATTTAGTTCAATTTGGACCCTTTTCAATTTCATTCAAAGACTTTATCTTTACACAATATCTCATAATTACAAAAAGAATTAAAAGAATATCAAACAAGTCAAGAAACACATAGATTAAGATGAAAATTGGGAATACACTAAAGGAGAAAACAAAATAAAAATAAAAGGGGAATACCAGAAGAAGGTTTTGGGTGTCTTCGAGGAAATTTAATGCGTGGAATTCTCTTCATTATGTGTGTTCCTCCCATTGTTTCTTTATGGCAACTGCAAAAAAAAAGAAGTTATAAAAATTGGATCTTCGTACTAAGAAAAAACAAAACTTAAAAGTAAACAAAGAAAAATACATATACTATTATTTAATACTAGGTGGTAAATTTTTTTTATCACAAATTAGATCTTGTACTTTTACATTTCTATAACTCTGAAACATATGTGATTTGGCTAAATTATTCATAAACTAGGGAAATTAACCAGACGGTTTGGGCCACAGGTGACAAAAGAGTTTTAAAATGAGGTGTAGGCGACATAACTTTTAATTATTAGGTGGAGGTGACAATTACTTTATTATGAATTAATAAAGTTGGAAAAGTTTAAAAATAACCCACAAGTTTTTAAATTTACACTTTGATCCAAATATTAGCCTATATAACGAAAACCGGAGGAAAAAAAGACGTCTTTCTCTCTCTTCTCACCTATTGTTGTTTTATCTCTCTTAGCGATTTTTGTTGTTCATTATTGTTGCTGCTTCATTCATCATCTTCTGCTTCATTATCATCATCTTCTACTTCATTATCATCTTCATCTTGTTCTTGTTGACCATTTGTTATTGTTGTTGTTACCGCTACTGTTGCTATTTGACCAATTTCTTAGGTCAAATTTTGTTTCTAACATCACTTTCCACTTTGGCATTACTTCATAGGAGACGTTGGTAAGTCAAATTATGATTTTTAGTTGAATTTGTCATCTGGGTAACTGCTATTGTGTTGTTGTTTTCCAACAATGGATAGAACCCAATTATGAATCCAACATAAAATCCATTTGTTTAAACAGATAAATCATCTGTTGCGACAGATGAGACATCTGCTTCAAAGGAAGACTGATATGTTGGATTCATGTTTAAACAGATGGGTCATCTGTTGCAACATTTGACATATATGTTGCAACAGATTAGTTACCTGTTGCAACAAAACCTGAACACGATTCCAACGTAGGTTACAACAGATTAATAACCTGTTGCAACAGGTAAGTCATCTGTCGCAACAGGTTAATTATCTGTTGCAACTGTCACTCATCTGTTGGAATCAGCTTCAAAAGTGATTTAGTTATAACATCAATTCCAACAGGCGATTTATCTGTTGCAACAGATATTCAGACCCGTAACATGAATCCCAACAAGTAAGAATCTATTGTGACTCATCACTTACCTATTGCAACAGATAACACATCTGTTGGGATTCATTCACGGCACTATGAAATCACTATCAACTTTTTTAACAAATAACTTTATTTAGGTACCACTAATAAAAGGATTAATAACAATAGGGGTGGATTGTCATGGTCAATGGGTCGAGAAGAACAATCGATATGTATGGCGTTGGAAGGAGGGTGAAATGCTAGAGACGATAGCTATGACATTCCAAAGTAATGTTTCGTATGATGATTTTGTGAACTTAATCATCAGCTTTTGTGGACTGAATTGTCAACCGAAAGAATTCGCCATCAGCTACATGCACAACTCCTTTGAAAATCAGAGGGTACTACCTTTCAAGATAACCGATCAGGTTTGGTTGCGTTCTTATCTAAGTGATTCAACCAGGCCAGTGTTAAGGGTGTACATGGTTGAAAAGACGAGAGAGAATGAGAACCAGAACGTAGAAGAAGAAGAAGAAGACGAAGAAGAAGAAAAAGAAGACTTCTTTGATGATAGGTTGGATGATCTAGACATGAATATTCCAGATGATGATCAAACACCTACGCCCGTTGATGCGACCAATACGATGTGAAGTTCTTCTCAATCGAAACAATCTGGAAATCTTCAAGACAACGGGACCGACTTTTTTATTGGATCATTCAAGGACAAGAATGAACTATCTAACACTTTGTTTATTTCTTGCATATTTTTTGCTTCAAATGTGCTAATTCGAACTGCAAATGGTGGTTGAGAGCGGTGAAGTACGCAAGTTCTGACAGATTCGTCATTCATAAACATGAAAAGCATCACACATGTGGTTCGGAGCACATCTCAGGCCAAAATCCTCACACCACAACAAAGGTCCTCGGTGGATATTTCAGGAGTAGTTTCCCCGATGGCAAAGGTCGTTCAACAAGGCTTATGGTCAATCAACTCCTTACGGATTTGGGTGTCCTGGTCAGTTATTGAAAGGTATATACGGCCATGGGGATTTCCAAAGACCTGGTTCGGGGGACACTCGAGCATGGGTATAAAGTCTTGGATGCTTACCGTTACATGATTGAGTCCACTAATTCTGGAAGTAAGACGACATTGTATTTGGATGAAAATGGAAGGTTCAAGTACTTTTTTGTATCCTATGGTGCTTGGATTCAAGGTTTTCGACATTTGAGAAAAGGCATAGCCGTCAACGGTACCTTCTTGGGGAGCAGGTATAATGGAGTTCTGCTAGCGGCGGTGGCGCAGGATGCGAAAAATCACATCTTTCCTGTCGCTTTTTGTGTAGCGGACAAGGAATGTGATGCCTCTTATGGATTTTTTTTTAACAACTGCGACGCTGCGTCGAAGATACCGAAGAGTTGTGTTTTGTATCGGATAGGCATCCAAGTATTCCAAAAATGGGTTCACTTTTCTTCACTTCAACTTACTTTGGTTGTTGCATCAGGCATCTTGGAGAGAACATTCGAAACAACTATCACAACGAAAGGGTCGTCACCCCTTTTTATAGAGCAGCTAAAGCATATAGTAAAGAGGAGTTTTTAGACCATTTCAATCAAATAGCGGATGTGAATCCCAAGGTAGCAGGATTTCTCGCACGTGTCAGTTTCGAGAGATGGAGCCGGGCATTCTGTCCAGCAAATAGGTACATTCTTATGAATTTAATGTCTTGTTTGATTTACAAGTTTAGTTTGATGTCGTACTAAGCGATTCTTTTCTATAGGTACAATATTATGACATCAAACATAGTTGAATCGGTGAATTCATTGTTTGGCGATGAAAGAGAATTTTTCATCAAGGCTATGTTTGAAAAAATAAGCGATAAATATAGCGATTTTTTAACGAAATGCGTGTGCAGTTCAAGTGCCCAGAAAAAAGAACCTGATTTGTTCTCGAAATCGAAAAGAAAATATCAACGAACATCAGTTTGGGGAATAGGTTATTCTCTCATAAAATAGTAATTACAAATTTCGTATCACCGGTCATGGTGATGCTGCCACGGTCGATCTTCAAACAAGAACTTGTACGTGTAGAGTTTTTGACTTGGACAAAATACCTTGTCCACATGCTATGGCAGCCCTTCGAGCTCAATACGGCCATAAATATGGACCTGAAGTTTACAAGCACTCCTCTCAATATTATTCAGTGAAAAAATATGAAATGGCATATAGTGGGTATATTACTCCGGTGCCTCCCGAAGAATCTTGGGTTGTTCCAGTAGAGTTTATGGGAAGATTAATACTTCCTCCATATATTGACCCGAGCACTATCAAATCGGGAAGAAAGCCATATAAAAGGAGGCATGGAGTTGGAGAATCATTTTCATCAAGAAGAAACAAGTACTCCATATGTAAGTGCGCTGGCCACAAAAGAACTACATGCCCTAATTATAATCCACCATGATCGTTGTAATTGTAGAAATTTGTGTTGTTGTTTGCTTGTTTGTTGTGGACTTTTATATAGATAACTCATTGTTGTGATTTGTGAACCTAATGTTATCATTTATTATATATAAAATGTCTTTTTTTTTAAATAACCTGTGCATCAATAAAATGAGGCAAAACATAAACTAAATAATACAGCAAACCACAATTATTCTCAACAGTTGCACAAACAACTGAAATGCTTTCCTCCAACAGATGAAAATATGTCGAAACAGATGGATAATCTGTTGAAACCCAACAGATGACCAATCGGTTCCAACACATGGTCTATCTGTTGAAAGAACTCAAAAGCCAAAATTGCTAGTTCTACTGGATTCAGCATTGCCTCCAACCGTCGACATGTTAACATGTATTAGATTAGAAGAAATAGACAGAATGAAAATTGAATAAGAATTAAAACACCAAAATCTGACTAAAAGTAAATTTTTCATTAAATAAAAAATAAAATACATTGGGTATAAATCCGATATAGAAAAATTAAAATACATACGCTAAAAGGAAAAACACCTTCTAATTATTAGTATTATCATCATCATCATTAATGACAGCCGGCCAATCAACTCGCAGCAGCAGGGCTCTCATCAGCCTCTGCATCTCTTTGAACATTGTCGCTTTCACAGCGACCAACTCGCTCTGCTGGTCATTAACCTGCCTTTGAAGTTCCCGCACTGTGTTACGTAGAATAACAATGTCCGAAAAAGGATCAGTCATATCTAGAACACACATGAATTGACAAATGTAAAGAAAAATGTTCACAATGTAATATAACGTATACGACCAACTGGTAAATTTACGCCAGAAAAAAACTTACCTCAACGAGAAAGGAATATGCTCTTTGAAGAGAAGTGGTTGAAAATGTCACACGAAAGAAAAAAATGCAAGAAATAAATAGAGTTGAATGAAGATTAAGGAGGGACCTATAATATAATCTGGACGTGTCAGGCCAAAAGGCAGGACTGTTCAGCTCCATTGTATTAATTACATTCAAACTGGTGACATTTTATTTTCTGTGAAAAGTCGCGACTTTTTCTTTTGCACTAATTACTTCTTACCTTTTCATAGCGGTTTGAGACTCAATAACAACCGTTATTATTGAGCTGTTGCAACAGAACGTCCAGCATTTCTAACAAATTTAGCATCTGTTGCAACAGATGGATGGATTGAATGTGCAACAGACGGCTGTCAAAACAGATTTACCATCTATTGCAATAGATGGTTTGCATATGCAACAAATAAAACATCTGATGCAACTTATGTATTATCTGTTGCAACGGATGGACAATACGTATAAAGGAGATGTTTTGATATCTTCTGACAGCTGATTCATCAGTTTCAATTTCAACAGATGGAGTATTCGATTCATTAGCTGTTTTGAATGTGTTAGATAAAAAGTCTTCACCTCTTTTTAATAGTCCCTCCGTTACATATTAGTTGGGTCCTATAGGCTTGGCACACCAATTAATAAAAATATAAATTAGGTGATTATTTTACCAAATTGGCCTTATTAATTATGATTAGAAAGTATAAATGTGAATAATATACTTTATGTAGTCATTTAATAATAGGGGTAATCTTGAAAGAATATAATAAAATTATCTTGATTTTATAAATAGGAAAACTAAATTGAAACAAACATTTTTAGAAAGAAGTAATCACATGCGTGCGGATTAATTAAAACAAAAGTCAGGTCTATCGCAACAGATTTACCATCTGTTGTAACATATAGATTATCTGTTGCGACAGATGGACCATATGTTGGAGAAGATGTTTTGATTTCTTCCAACAGCTGATTTGTCAGTTGCAACAGATAGAGATTTTGATTCATCAGCTATTTTGAATGTGTTAAGATAAAAAGTCATGACTTTTCACACCTCAATTTTAATAGTCATTACATTCGTGCAGATGAATAAACAACACTGACATGTCCTGATGAGGTAGGAAGAATAAGATGCATGCAATGGATCCCATTTTCATGCATGCGAGATATGTATATTATTGATCAGGCTACCGTGAAGACACACTTAAAGTGCAATAATTTTGTGAATGCAGTTTTTTACTGATGATTAGACATTGATCCTTCAAAAAAGATCCTGAATTGTACAGTTTAGTTTGATAGGTGCGAACTGATAAGGCCGAAGGGTTCCAAGACGGTGGTGTCGATACCCCATTACAATTTAATGACATGATTCATGCACATGTTTTTGTGTTAAGTTTGGGGAAGGGTTTAAATTTTTTGCGGCAGTGTAAATATCCAATAGTGATTGGACTGGTTTTAATGGCACAATGGACTTCTTGAAAGGCCTCCGAAGCCTCGCAATGCAGGAAACAACGATAGAACCAATAGAAATCCCCCTGGTCCAAATTTATATGGATGGATTGGTGGAGGAGACTTTTTTACAGCAGAAGATGCTTGGGAGAATACCTATGCACGAAGGGGGAAGTGGAGAAGGCCATATATCATTTCAGACCTTGTTTAAGAGGAAACACAGGGTAGAAAGGAAAAGTGTAGCAAAATTGGCCAATGAAATTCACATTAGAAACGAAAAAACTGGACGAGCTTCAAATGTGGAAGTATATCAAAATATAAAAATTCGTCAGTCGATAAAAAAAAAAATGGTCAACAGGACTGGAGCTGGACAAAGCACTTTGCTCGAGAATTCAACTAGCGAGCTTGGCCTCAATGAAGACTCTCACAAAGTGCAGGACAAGAACTCCAAGGAAAAAGCTTCGCGAGCACGGGAGGTGGTAAGATTATCGATCAAAACTGAAACCTACATGTCAATTCAGACCGACAATCTTACCACCTTCCATGCTCGCGAAGCTGCTTTCTTAGAGTTCTAGTCCTGCATTTTGTGGGTTTTTGTTGAGGCCGCGCTAGCTAGTTGCAGTCTCTAGCAAAGTGACCAGCTCAATTCCTCTTGACCATTCTTTTTTTTCTTCAACGACTGATGGATTTTCATTTTTGGATAAACTTTCACATTCGCATCTCATCCAGTTTTTTCATTTTTCATGTCAATTTCATAAGCTAATTTCACTACACTTTCCTTCTGACCCTGTGTATCCTCTTAAACAAGTACTAAGATGATATATGGCCTTCTCAACCTCCCTCTTCCCGCACAGGTTTTCTCTCAAACACTTTCTGCTGTATAATAGTCTCCTCCAACAACCCATCCATATAAATTTGGACCAGGGAAATTTCTATTAGATCCATCGTTGTTTGTTGCAGTGCGAGGCTTCGAAGGACTTTCAACAAGTCCATTGCGTCATTAAAATCGGTCCAATCACTATTGGATATTTACACTACCGCCAAAAACTTGAACCTTTCCCCAAACTTGACACAAAAACATGAGCATAAACTGTCATTAAATTGTAACGGAATATCGACACCACCGTCTTGGTCCCTTAGTCTTACCAGTTCGAACCTAACAATCTTAACTGTAAAATGCCATATCTTGTTTGAAGAATTAATGCCTAATAGGTAAAGAACAAACATTCACAAAATCATTATACTGGATGTGTGTTTTCATGATAGGTTGATCAGTAATACATACCTCCCATGTATGAAGTGGTTCCATCTGCAAGCAGCTTATTTCTCTGAACCCATCTTTACTCTAACCTTTAATGTTGCCGGGCAAAAGTGGATCCAATTTCACTTCCTTTTGTCTGAAAACAAGAGAAATATATTTGATGTCAAATAAGAGAAGAACAAAAAGAACATTACAAAAGGGTAACACAAAATTGAGTGAATCAACAGATGACCAATATGATGCAACAAATTACCCATCTGTTCAACCGATGAGGCATAGCTTGCAAAGGATGGATGACATGTTGCAACAGATGGGCCATCTGTTGGAATAAATCAAACCAGCCTTGCTACTGGTTTGATTTCTTCAAAAAGTTGCTTCGTCTGTTCCAACAGCTGATTCATCAGTTGCAACAGTTGAGGAAACTATTGCAACACCACCACTAACAACATCAACAACAAAGAAACAAACAAAACAACACCATATGTTCCAACACCATCCACAACACAAACATCATATGTTCCAACACAACCCCCCCCCCCAACAATAGCACAACCAAAGTACCAAACAAAAGACATAAAAAAAACTATACTGATAACAAGGCTTTTTAAGTTCTCCCAACAGATGACTTTTTTCGCATATTTTCATAAAAATAACGGTTCATTCATTCAAGACTTAAAAGTCACCTTTCCTTCAATTTTCTCAATAAATAACAAACTGGTAATGGGTAAATCATTAATAGCAACAGATGTAAATATCTAATTTAAATGACATACAAAAAAGAAGACGAGATGAAAAGAGCAACTTTGAACCATACCTGCAATGTCAAAAAAGTAAACGGATCAGAACATCCAGTTCAGTCGAGAAAAAATATTGATTGGTTGAGATCCCAAAGGATCCTCATCCGAAAAAAGAGAGAAAAGAAAGGAAAAAGGGAAACAACAAAGATAATTGAGAATAAAGAATAAAGAATAAAGAAGAGTTATGAGTTGAGTCTAGACTACTTTATGGATGAAGGAGAGAGAGTTCTAGATATAGGAGGTTTTAAATATTCATTAATAACTTTTGGGGGGCACGAGGAGACGGTGACATTGAAAAGACCAGATAAGACTACTCACTCATGAGATTTTTGAGTTATCCAAGTAGTATTTTTTACCGCCTTAGTATTTTAACTATTTTATCTCAGACAGGAAATACCTAAATTGCTTTATAAAAAAAGGTCTAAAAATATTTAAGTGCAACAAATGACTTAATCTGTTTGATAGTTTACAACAGATTCGTGATCTGTCACAACAAATGACGTAAACTGTTTGCTAGTTTACAACAAATGCATAATATGTTGCAACATATTACCTAATCTGTTTGATTTGAATCAACATAAAAGATATTTGTTGCAACAGGTTGAACATTTGTTTATATATAATTTTAATTGAGTTCATATGTTAGACTAAAACCTTAATTGAATGTGAGTTCTCATAGTATCAAATACAACTTTAATTGAGTCTTTTGGCAATTTCATGATGAGACGGTACTGCGTTCCTCCGACCAAAGTCGTCGATAGATCACTCTGAGCCGAGCCGATTCTTACTACCTCATATGTTAGACTAATACCTTAATTGATTAATCTAGGACTAGGGCACTAATACCTTGATTGAATAATCTGGGACTAGAGGTGAGTTCTCATAGGGTCAAATACAACTTCAATTGAGTCTTTTGGCAATTGCATGATGAAACGGTATTGCGTTCCTCCTGACTAGAGTCGTCGATCGATAACTCTGAGTCAAACCGATTCTTACTACCTCATATGTTAGACTAATACCTTAATTGATTAATCTAGGACTAGGGTACTAATACCCTAATTAAATATAGGGTCAAGTACAACTTCAATTGAGTTTTTTGTCAATTGCATGATGAGACGATACTGCGTTCCTCCCGAAGAGAGTCGTCGATCGATCACTCTGAGCCGAACCGATTTTTACTACCTCATATGTTCAACTAATACCATAATTGATTGATCTAGGACTAGGGGTGAGTTCTCATAATATCAACTACAACAGATGACAACGCCTATTTGATAATTTACAACAGATGGGTAATCTATTGCAACATATGACTCAATCCATTTGATAATGGGTAATCTGTTGCAACAGATGACTTAATTTGTTTGATAATTTACAACAGATTCGTGATTTGTCGCAACAAATGGCTTAATCTATTTGATAGTTTACAACAAATGTGTAATATGTTGCAACAGATTACATAATCTGTTTGATTTGATCCAACAGAAAAGACATCTGTTGTAATAGGTTGAACATTTATTTATATATAATTCAATTGAGTTCATATGTTAGACTAATACCTTAATTGAATGTGAGTTCTCATAGGGTCAATTGCAACTTCAATTGAGTCTTTTGTCAATTGCATGATGAAACGGTACTGCGTTCCTCCCGACCAGAGTCGGCGATCGATCACTCTGAGCCAAACCGATTCTTACTACCTCATATGTTAGACTAATACCTTAATTGATTAATTTAGGACTAGAGTACTAATACCTTAATTGAATAATCTAGGACTAGGGGTGAGTTCTCATAGGGTAAACTATCGATTAATCTAGGACTAGGGGTGAGTTCTCACAGGGTCAGCCACAACAGATGGCAGCGCCTATTTGATAATTTACAACATATGGATAATCTGTTGCGACATATGGCAATCCATTTGATAATTTACAACAAATGGGTAATCTGTCGCAACAGATGACCTAATCTGTTTGATAATTTACATCAGATTCGTAATCTGTTGTTACCTAAGCTGATTGATAATTTACAACAGATGAGAAATCTGACGCAACATTTTGAACATTTATTTTTTACGATTTCAATTGAGTTTATATGTTAAACTAATAGTACCTAAATTGAGTAATCTAGGACCAGGGGTGAGTTTTCACAGGGTCCTCCTAGAGTACTTGGTTAACTACAACTTCAATTGTTTTTATATGATTTTAAAAATTACGCATATATTTTATGATTTTAAAAATAATTAAGATCATTTCGGACCAAATTAACATTTTCAAAACTACTTGTCATTCTTTTCCAAAATACAAATCAACCCATACAAAATGTTTCATCATTTCAAATCTCGAGGTCTGGCTCTTTCTCTCTCATTCTCACTTAACAATACAGTACAGACAACAACTACTCAACAAATTTACTCAACCCTCCACAACAGATCGTCTTTCTTCTCATTTTCGACCACATAGGTGTTATTTCCGACATCATTTTTGCTTGTATCAGTCATTTTCTTTGTCTTCGTAGGCAACAAAGTTCGAGAAGAGCTCTATATTTATTTATTTATTCTAAAAAATAAGGGCTTTTAAGTTAATGATGAAAAATAAAACTTTTAATTGTATTATCTTTGAGAATGGGTTTACAATTTTGAGTTTTGATGGTAAAATCGTAGGAAAAACTCGAGAAATCCCTAGCTTCCATCGCAGTGTTCCGTTGACTGTCGTGGTATAGTTGGATGATGTTGGTATTGGTGGTGGTGGTGGTAGTAGTGGTGGTGTTTGTTGTCGTCGTGGTGGCACCGGTGGTGGCATTGGTTGGTGGTGTTTGTGGTGGTGTCGGTATTCGTGGTGTTTGTTTGTTTGTTGGCATTGGTTGGTGGTGTTTGTGGTGGTAGTTGTTGGTGTGTCGGTATTCGTGGTGTTTGTAATGTATTTTTAAAAAATCTTTGCATACATCAACTGTAATGTAATTTTTATTTTTCTTTGTCTGTAGGTAAAACATGTCTCCCAAAAGAAAATAAAGTGAAAGTAGATCAACGTCTGACCACTCAAAAAAAAAACTACAGTACAGAGGGATTTGGAGGAGTTTCTTGAACAATCTCAGTCAGGGAAAAGTGAAGCTAAGGAGAGATATGAAAACAACGTTGAGGGAGGTAGACAAGGGTCCATAGATGGTGATGAAGAAAATAAAAGTGATAAAGAGGAGGAATTAGAGAGTCAGAAAGAGAAAGAGGATGATCATCAACATGATGATAATGGGTCACCGACGGGGCGTGAGTTAACAACGACATCCCAGCATGATCCTATCAAAACTTTTAATATTGACAGGTTTCAAGTTGCGATGCCGATAAATGACCCAGAAAGAAAACAACTAACTGGTCAAATTGTACTTAAATATCAGATGGGGAATTTTTTTGAACATTTTATGAAAATTATGAAAAACGGAAATATAGGCGGACTTTTTAAGAAGAGCTGCTTTGGACGCTTTCTTGAGCTGCCTGGGGACCCCTCTGTCCGTATCCGTTTCCCTATGACGATGGTATATGGTCTTCTCAAGCGCAGGATCAAGTACGCGGGGGATGATAAAGATCCAGAGGAAGGGGGCAAAAATAAGATTGATGAAATCTGGATCAACTACTGTGGCATGCCTGTTTGTTTTGGCTTGCAAGAGTTTGTCATAGTGACGGGCCTGAGATGCCATCGTCTATAAGGACCACCACCCCACAAAAGATCCAAGGCAAGAAAATGCAAGGAAAAAATAGATGGGTTGTTTGACATTGCTCGACGTGGCTACAAAGCATCGGATTTGTTGACAGATCTCGAGGATAAAACCATACCAGAGCAGTACAGGGAGCAATTATGCTTAGTTTGGTTTGCCCATTCGGTTATATTGGCAAGAGATGTCAACAAGGTCATAGAAGATGATTTTTTGGCGCGTCCTGAGGATTTTGATAAATTCAACAATTATCTCTGGGGATATGACAGTTTCTACTTGACTGTCCAATATTTACTGACAAAGCTATCCTCAGGGTCGACCACATTATACGGCTTTTCTTGGGCTTTCATGATAAAATTAATCACTAATTTTACTCATCCATTAATTTATATTGAATATAGTTATTATAATTTTTTTTTTGCTTGCTTCCTGTTTACATTTTTTAGGCTTGGACATTTGAAGTCATTCTTCCCCTCTGAAAGCAATTAATGGATTACCCGGATGAGGTTTTTCATCCAAGGATGTTTAGGTGGTTGATTGCAAAGAGCAAAACCAATATTAAGTAGGCTGATTTTTTTAACCCTCCGAATGATGCAGTACGTCTTCTTCAAGTAAAATAATTCTACTCAAAGATAAGAAGATATTGAACAGATGTTATATCTGGTGCAACAGATGTTATATATGATGCACCAGATGGGACATCTGTTGCGACGGGGTATATCTTACATCAGATTACCCATTTGTTGCTTTGGTTCTCTAAACCCGACTCCTAAAAGATTAACCATCTACTACAAATTATGTAACATATGTTTAATCTGATAACATATCATTCATCTGTTGTGACATACAAATCATCTGTTGCTTAACAGATTACCCGTCTTGTGCAGTTGTTGCAACAGATGATTGATATTTTGCATCAGATTATCCATGTGTTGCTCTGTTTTTCTGAACCAGACTCAAATGGATTTTAACCATATACTGCAAACTATGCAATAGATGGGTCTTTTTTTAAAAATGTAGCCCAACTGTGAAAATTATTATATTATATGATTTAAATGCATCTTTCTTTTTTTTCTTTTTTTATAGGTTGTGCATCCTTGGATCGTGCCTACTGAGGAGGAGTCGGTGATGACTTCTTATATTACTCTAGGTTATGTTGATACTATTAAAGACCCAACGGTGGAGTTAATAAAGAAGGAATTGGCTGGAGCAACAACCATAAGAAGAGCAGTTAGGCAAGGTCAGCGTAATGTTGAGGCTTTTCATGACCAACCTTTTACTAAGGCAGATCCGGGTGCTTCTTCTGGTGGAGTTGTTGGTGTTGGTGGCAGGCATGCTGATGCTGTTACCACTCGTGATGATGAGCATGTTGATGCTCAAGAAAGAATAAATATGTTTGAAAACACCCCTTTTCGCCCTTACACGGGTCCCTCTCACCCCTCTTTACCCTCGTGTTCTCGTTGCGAATGCAATGAGTGTAAGGAAAGACATAATAAAATTTTTGAAAAAGTAGAGGCTATCTCTAAAGCTATCGAGGAATTCAAATCCAAGAGGTATGTCATACCATCTAATAAGGTGAGGGAGCCACACTCTCCTACAACGTTGGTTAGGAGAAAGAAAAGAGCAATTAGAGACGTACTCTCTGCTCGGAAATCAAAAGAAATTGCAATTCCTCCCTCTCCAAAAGTTGTTGAGGTTCAGGGGCCAGTCAAGAAGGTGGACATATACGCGGAACTTGGCGCCGAAGAGAAGAGCGATCTGCGATATGCCAAGAATGCCAAGCCAGGCGCACCAGATTACCCCAGGCCTCCTTTTCTCCCTAAGACTTCCAGACTATGACTGATATGCGTATGCCGTACGAGGGCAAGACAAGTTTACTTTTCCTAACCTAGCCCTTCTAATCTACCCCATGAAGAAGAAGCTACGCAACAGATTTCACATCTGTTGCAACAGCTGGGTATACTGGTGCAACTGGTTGTGGTTCTGTTGCAACTTATTATCCATCTATTGCATAAGTTGTGTTGGATTATTGATTCAAAGAACCCTATGCAACAGATGGACCATCCGTTGCATCTTTACAATTACTAACCTATTTAAAAATTGACTTCTTATCTCACAACATGTTGACATAATTCTTTCCCTCATGAGGAAAAGACAATTAATGTACCGGGAAGCTTATGACACTGCCGATAGGATAATGGACCTCGACTTCTGCAAGAAGCTCAAGGATAGGTATGATCAACTCAATGGAGAGGCGTCATCCCTAGGCGTGGGACTTGATTTCCTAGCTCCTACTTTAGTCTTGGATGAAGAAGAAACGTTAAGATATGTTAGAGAGGACAGGCCACATCTACACGGTAAGAGCTGGACCGAGGCAAAAAGGATTCTTGTAGTCATTAGCGTGAACAACATGCATTATCGGGATGTTGAGATACTACTCGAGGAGGAAAAGATCAATGTTTATGACTCCAACGTACCTCTCATCGACGATTTTGATCTTTTTCTCCTCGTGGAGCCACTGATGGTGATGTTACCCATCTTGTTGAGGGAGAGTAAACTGATGAATCATTTGCCAAAGGAAGTGTTAATGAATAAATCATGGGATTTTGAAGGTCAAAACAGGGGAATGATCCTTCCAAAAGATGATGCCGCTAAAGCGAGCGGCTCACACGCTCTTGCACACATCAAATGTTTGTTGACCGACACAAAAACAGCCGAGCCAATGACTTTTTTGTGCGACAACGTTGTGGTAAACCTGCAAGAGGTATGGGCTTGTGGGGTACTAACTGGACGCTTGAAGCCTGTGTATATAGAAGAGCCTATGAAATAGAAATTTTTAACTTCAAGTCACCCTTCACTTTATTACACGTACATGTAGTGGCAATAATTTTTTTCTGATGAAAGTTGAGTTTTTTATAATGCAATAGATTAGATTGTCAATCTGTTGTAAAATATCTTTAATCCGTTCTGGCAGATAGTTTATCTGTTGCAATAGGTTGGTCATCTGTTGCATTACGCCGATGTTATTTCTATGAATAATCTAATAATCTAAGTCTAATCTGTTGCAACAGTGGGAAGACCTGTTTGATAATTTCCAACAAATGACCTAAATTTTACAACATATGCCTAAATCTTTTTGATATTTTTTAACAGTTACGCTTGAATATCCATGTGCTCGTCGACAACAAACCAGTAGAAAATACACATACCACCATGAAAATTTCAGCAATTAGGTTTCAATATTCATGTGCCCAATAACACCAAACCAGTAGCAATAACGACAACAATGTAGTATCTTCTTGCTCGATTTTATTTCTCTTCAGAAGCCTTGACTTTGTTCAACAAACTCCAGATTACACGATTTGCTTGTGAAGGGTGTTGTTCTTCATACCAATCAAAGTAATCGCATCCACCCAATTTCTATAAAAAAGAGAACACAATTATAAAACAATTACAAGTCAATAATTAATCAACTAATTAAATAAAAAAAATATTACCTTTGAAATCTTACAAGTAAAAAACCTACGACCCGAATTTTGTTGAGTCTAAGAAGTCTTTGACAAAGCTTCATGACCGCACTTACAATACCGAAAATCTTTATCACAAAAATCAGTGGAAGATGCGCTCGACATTGTGAAGGTCAGTTGGAAAAAATGAAAGTAATAATTTGAAGAATTTGGATAGATAAAAGAAGATGACGATTAAAAAGAAGATTTGAGAAATTAGGGTTAAATTTTAGGAGGAAGATGAATATATAAGACAATGGGGGGGGAATGACCATGGGGGCCAAGTGACGGCAAGTCAGCGAAATGTGTCAGACCGACACTGACATATTTGATGCCTATTTTATTTTACGTGTTTAAAATGAACATGTCTACTTGATGCCTATTTTATTTTAGGTGTTTGAACTGAACACCGTCGATGGGTTGCGCCTTTTTTATTTCAATTCAATTCACTTTAACCTTTTTACATGTAGTGGCAATTTTTTATGTCCAACAAAATTTGAATTTTTATAATGCAACAGATTCTCCGTCCGTTGTAACAGTTATCCTACCTGTTCTGACATATAGTTTATCTGTTGCAATAGGTTGGTCATCTGTTGCATTATCTCGATGTTTTTATCTAAAGTCCATCTGTTGCAACAGTGGGAAGACCTGTTTGATAAATTCCAACAGATAACCTACCTGTTGCAACATATGTATAAATTTGTTCGATTATTCCAATTGATGTGTCATCTGTTGTAATAGATAAAGTCTATCTGTTGCAACATATGTCTAAATCTGTTCTTTTTTTCCCAATAGATGTGTCATCTGTTGCATTATCTCGATGTTTTTATCTAAAGTTCATTTGTTGCAACAGTGGGAAGACCTGTTTGATAAATTCCAACAGATTACCTACTTGTTGCAACATATGTCTAAATCCGTTTGATTTTTTCAATATATGTGTCGCCTGTTGCAACAAATACATTATCTGTTGCAATATTTGAATCTAGTATTTCTTTTCAATTAATAAGTTCAAATCTAAGGAATAAATAAAATTTGTAGACAAAATAAAATAAATCGAAGCCTTCATAAATTAGCTGAAATAAGTCAACGAATAAATAAAATGTAAAAAAATTGTTATGGGTACAGATCTCAACAAATACATCAACAACAATTTAAGTATACTGCCAAGGATTGCTTTGACATTCTCAAGCTATAAAGATCTACTCAGTATGGACAAGTTGTTCTTCATCAGGTGCTATGGAATTCTTCTTTGCTCGTCGTGGATCTTTATTGTCGCTTGCGTATGGTTTTGCGCTTTCTGTTCTCTGTATTTCCATAAAAAGAGTAGCATATTGTCAATGTTGTTCAGCAGTATCTTCTTCTACATCCACCTGAAAAGCCAGAATTGGTCAATGCTAATCATGGAGATACAACAAAATAGAAAAAGATAACTCATCTCTTCTAGCAAATCAAACAGGTCTTCCTCCCGTTTTAAATTATTCCAAACATATTATATTTCTGTTGCAACACTGAATCAACTGTTAGGACAAATTTCTACACGAGGAAGACCCTGTGTGATAATTTCCAACGAATGAACCATCTGTTGAAACATATGAATCATTTGTTGCAGCAGATAGGTCACCTGTTGGTACAAATAAAAGCGATACGAAGAGCTATTTGATTTTCTAAAACAGACGAGACATATGTTGCACCAGATAAAGTATCTGGTGCAACAGGTTAGTCAACTGTTGCAACAGATGTATATATCTGTTTGATAATTTTCAGCAGATGTGTCATCTGTTGAAACAAATATGTGTCTATTTGTTTTGTCAGTTGAAAGACATATAATATATTCACCTTCTTCAGCTCGTGCTGCTCTCCTTTGGACATTGTATGTTGCTCAGTGCAACTCACAGACAGAGGAGTTACAATTTCATTTTTTTGGATGCCTGATAATGCCCTGGAAATCACTCTCCTTCTCCTCTTAGCCCTAATCTCTAATGGAGCGGATGGAAATAAAATTCTCTTTGATGGAATGAGACCCCTCTTAGATGTCAATTCCTTTACAGAAATAGTTAATGCATTAATAGCATTAATCACTACATCATATTTCGCCCTGCAGTCTTGATATTTGCATGCAGAACATTCGCTAGGAGAGGCAAGATCTGTATAACCAGTATGATCATACTCATAATGATTTGCTTTAAATACTATAAGAGGAGCATCATTAGCATAAAAAACAGTACCACTACCACCACCAATAGCTCCATCAACAACAACAAGCCCACCCTCCAAAATTATTTTTTTTTGTAATGGTTGTTGCTCCAAACAAATCCATTTTTATTCTGTCGATGACCTTAGGGTCCGATAAATTTTGCACAGACCGTAAAGTAAGAAAAAATGGCATCTTCAACTCTCGATTGGTCGGAACTAGCGACGGATGCACATTCTAACATAAATCATTACATATATTAGAATGATGATTAGATCATTCAAAAAAAATATTAATTAAAAGAAAAAAATTAATTATAATTATACTTACTGCATCCTTCGGGGGGTTGAAGAGATCAAGAAATTTTGCATTTTTATCAGTTTTGGCCGACAACCATCTCAAGATTCTTGGACAGGAAACTCCTTCCTGGTAGTTCACTTGTTGTCTCAAATAAGGAATGACTTCAAACGCCCAAGCCTATAAAATAATGCCAATAAATAAAAACCATTATTGAGCGAAAAAAATAAATAATATTATAATAGAAGAAAGAAACATTTACTATGAAAGCCCATGGGAAGCCATATAAGTTGACTGTCTTTGGCATTAACGGAGTCAACAAATATTTGACAGTCATTTTGAAGCTTTCATACCCCCATGGATAGCTGTTAAACGCCTCAAGATCCTCGGAGAGCTTTATTAAACCGAGACTTATGTTGTTGTTAACGTCTCTCGCCCAAAGAATATTATGTACAAACCAAACCAAACACAATGATTGTTTGTGCTTCTTTGAAAGTCCTTTACCTTTCAACGCTTCTATCAAATTTTTGTTTTTGAAGCTTGGACCAACAATGGACACCAGGTCATCACGATCACACGACTTGTCTTTGCCTTTTTTGGGTGTGCGGGGTACTTCTTTTTGGGTTAGAATAGGTTTAACTTGAGAAGGAGGATAACATTTTAGTCCAGTAACTATGACAAACTCCTTCCAACCAAAACAGACAGGCATGCCACAGTAATTTATCCACACCTCATCCATCTTATCTTTGTTTTCATACATAAACCTACGCTTGAGAAGTTCATATACCATTTTTATTTGGAAACGAGCATTGTTGTCCTCCGGCAAATCAAGATATTTCCCAAAGCAACTGTCCCTAAAATAAGCATCCAATTTTTATTCTCGAAGTATTTTTTTTGAAGGCGTCGAAAGATTTTCCCATGGCTGACTTAACCACGAAATCACCCGTTAAATCTACGGCACCATCGCACTGAATTCTCACAGGATAAAGATCAATGCTGAAGGCTTTGACCATCTCTTCGGTGGAAGGGCTATTAGCATCTGCATCATCTTTTTTGAAACATTCCTCCTCCTCGTGTTCATCATATTCTGCTCTCGATTGAGATAACGCTTGTAAAACAAGCTCATAGAGTGGTGGATGTAGCCTAGCTGCTTCACTTGTTCCTTTACTTGGACTTGATTCGGTTTCTGTTCTTTTGGGAATCATATTATCTAAAATTAACAAGAACATAAAATAATATATTATTGTTGATTAATGCATTGTTAAAAAAGGATAACAGTAAATCAAACAAGCAAAATAGTAAAATAACAGTTGCAAGAGATCACCGATCTGTTGCACCAGGTAGTACCTTTAAGTAATCCGTAGCAATGGCTGAGTGATCTGTTGAGACAATACAAAACATATCACTTATCTATTGTGACAATACAAAACATATCACTTATCTGTTGAGAAAGATGAATGGTCTGTGCAACAGGTCACACATCTGTTGCAACACATGAGTGATCTGTTGGAACAGTTATCAACGATCAATATTATTTAGATTTCTTCCAACATAAGGTCGTCTATCACGGTAGATGAATGATCAGTTGGAAAAATCAAGTCTTGGACTTTTCCTGTAGGAAGAGTTGGTAGGATTTTATCCAACAGGAGGTTCATCTGTTGCATCAGATCATTAATCTGATGGTTCTTCCATAGCACCAGATGGTTAATTAGTCGCATCAAATTTTTTATCCGATGCTTAATCTGTTGCAACATATGGTAAAGTTGTTGCATCAGATATTTAAGTTGTTGCATCAGATTATTAATCTGTTGCATCAGAATTGTAATCTGATGGTTCTTCTGGTGCATCAGATGGTTGATCTGTTGCATCATATGATAAATCTATTGCATCAGATGGTTAATATGTTGCACCAGATGGGTAATCTGTCGGAAGAAGCAGTAGCACAATTTTGTTAAACAAAAAACAACAATTTCACCATTTTTACCAAGAACAAAAACAGAACAAATCAAACCAAATTGTCCTTTTGTTTTTATAAACACAAACAATTAAAATCAAACTTCAAAAAAATGCAACAAACAACAAAATATCATAATTCACTTTGAAAAGAGAAGCGAAGAAATACCAGAAATTAGAGTTTTATTCAGACCATATTTTAAATTAGTGCAACAAATATTGAAATTGTTAACCAATACTATAAGAGAAGTTGGCTCAAGTTCCTCGTTTTCTTCAAAACTAAAAAGGCCATAAAGTTTTACCTGTGAAAGAAGAAAAGGACTGATGAAGAATTCGAAGCTGTTGTGGCCGGAGAGCAAGGCTGTCACGTCGATTGAAGTCGAAAATGAACTCGAAGCCCAACTATTTGTAGTTGGATGTTGAAGTCGCCGAGGATTGAAATGAGAAATTTGCAGAACAGTTAGTTGGGAGAGAGTTGAGAGAAACTGTCGAGAGAGGGATAAGAGACAGGTTGATTGAATTGAAGAGGGGAACTCGAAACCCAACTATTTATCGTCGGAGGTAGAAGTCATCGGGGGTTGAAGGGAGAAATTTTGCAGAACTGTTGGTTGAGAGAGAGTTGAGAGAAGCTATCGAGAGAGAGGAGAGAGTGGTTGATTTGGATTGAAGAGGGTGTGGGTTGGGTTGATTTGTATTTTTGAAAAGATTAGAAAGTTTTGAAAATATTAATCAAGTCCACAATTAACTTGATCAAGTTTCCTAATAATGTTTGACCCTATCTGTTGGTCAATGTCACCAATCCTTCATTCAATACTTAAAAGACACTTTTCCTTCAATTTTCTCAATTAACCGCGCTTCGCGCGGTGTTAAAAATTAATTATTTTATTTGATCAATTTTATATTCACTTTAGATTTATTATCTAATCGTAATATTATAACTTGTTATAATTATATTATCAAGAATGTTTTGTTTCATAAAAAAAATAATAATTTAACATTTATTAAATGATGGATAATGTATTCTTTATCAATAAATTAAAATATATTCTCTAATAACAATTTTATTTCATTTTTATTGCGTGTTGAATGAAGTTGAGATTTTAATTTGAAATAATGTACTTATGTGTGCTTGTAAATGCACTAAGATGGTAAGATAATTTCTTTCTCATTATATATATAAAACAATTTCAATAGCATAAATCTTTTTAAGTCGTCAACATTATATACTGATTAACTTCATATTACAACTACCTTAATGTGCATATTGCAATTCGCATCATAAAAAATTCATGAAAGTTCATATTATAAAAGTTACATATAAAGAACATACACATGAACACTCACATACATACACCTATTTTTTTCTCGTTAGTTATGAGAAAATAGATGAAAAAAGAAATACAAAATTAGTATACAATTTTTTAAGCTCTTGTTCGATAGCCTCTTTGACAAACGATCAACCTTCAAAAGCCTATAAAATTTACAATAATAAAAAAATCATGAAAGTTCATATATAGAAGTTACATATAGAGAACATAGCCATGAACACTCACACGCGCACATACCTATTACTTTTACGTTAACCATAAGAAAATGGACGAAAAAAGAAATACAAAATTAGTTTATAATTTTTTAAGCTATTATTCGATAGTTTTTTTGACAAACGATCAACCTTTCAAAAGTCTATAAAATTTACAATAATAAAAAAATCATGAAAGTTCATATTATAGAAGTTACATATAGAGAACATACTCATGAACACTGACACACACACGCACACATCTATTTTTTTTTATGTTAACCATAAGAAAATACACTAAAAAGAAATACAAAATTAATGTACAATTTTTTTAAGCTCTTGTCCGATAGCCTCTTTGACGAACAATCAACCTTCAAATGTCTTCTTAATAAGCTTGAATTTAATATTATAAATAATAATATAAAGAACACTATTTCAGATATAAAACGAAAGGGATATTCTTGAGTATGGGTCTCATGAAACAAAATATTATGACTTTATATAGATGAAAATGGAGGAACATCATAAGTTATCTTAAATTTTATAATTAAATAATTGAAGGTTATGAATATGAAAATTTAAAAGTCATGAAGTTAATGATATTATTAAGAGTAGATTTTTTTTTTTAATTATATATAGATATAAATTTTACTTAATACAAATCAATTACATTAATTATAAAGGAAGATAAAAACAATTAACAAAATATTTAGAGTTTGAATTTTTTTTTTAAAATGGTCTTCTTGAACATTAATTAATTGAGTGTTATGACTATGAAAGGCTTAAGAGTTATGGACATTACTAATATTTAAGAGTAGAATTTATGTAATTGAATATATACACTCTTAAGTATATAAATATATTTTTATGTGAATTTTCATCAATTACGTATTTTCAGTCTTCTAAAAGTTTGATTTTTATATAATATATTCTATAAGTGAAACAGTAATTTCATTTTTCTTAAAAGAGAGTAGAGAAAAAGAAAAGATTCCATAAAATTGAATTTATTTTCATCCATAGTTTTAGTAAGTTTTAAACTTGTTTATTATTTATATATATAACACAAATCTAATTATATGAATCTCATATTTTTTATCTTATTTTATTCTTTTCATTTCTCTTTAAACTATAAAATGTGAAAAATCAAAAATTACAATTTAACAAATCAATAAACAACTTTCTTATGAATTAAAATGTCATTTAAAAATTATAAACTAATGTTACATTCTCATATTTTATCAAAAGAATTACTAAAATTGATGTACATAATTGCGGAAGGATCCATAGATACTTTCTTAAGTATCACACGTATATGTTTGCCTCCTTCCTTTGCTTTTACTTTAGAAAATAAACACTATGGTCTAGACACGCACATAATAAGTTGACATCACCAACGAAAAAAATCAGAAAAATAGTTAACTAAATTAATATAAACTTTTGAAAATGTTATATTGTGAATTGAAGAGGAAAGAAGAACTATCACACATATAAATATAATTTCTCTCACAAGAATTTTAAACAATAATAGTTAGATTCTTGTAATCTCAATATCATGCTTCATTTGTATGTCAATCGAGCCTTAAAAGAGTAAAAAATAAATTAAAATTAAGTGTTGCATGAAACGAAAAAAAAGGACAACTAAATTGTTAACTAAAAGTGCTAAGAGAAGTTAGATATGAAATTAAATAAATCGAAAATATCAAAAATATTGCACTTTGAACTATATCTTGGCCGGTGAGACTTTTTTTGTTGTTGTTATATGCTATGTCTCATACCCACAGTGAGATGACAAAAAAAAGTTGTCATGATAGTAATCTTCTTTTCATCTACAATAAAAAATTTAATGAGATTAAGAAAAAGAGAAATACAAGATTGTAAAAAATTAATTAATGGGCACATAACATAAAAGAAAATTGTTCAAATAAAGTAATACATAACTCTTTAAAAAAATATAAAAATGTACGAAGTTTATTAATAGACTATGCATAGCATAAAAGAAATCTACTCTAAAAAAAAATGAAGCTTAGAGGAGTGACTTTAAGAATGCACATACCTTGTAAGAAACAATTGTCATTAGACTTTTTCAAGAAACAATTGCCATTGTTTCACACTATTTAAAGAAACAATTGTCATTAGATTTTTTAATGCAAAATTAAATAATTGGAGGTTATGAATATAAAAGGTTTTAGAGTTATGAATTTTATTAATATTAATTAAGAGTATAATTTATTATGAACATAAAGAGATGTGAGTTATGAAAATGATTTTAAAAATAAAATAATTGAAAAAAATGAAAGAAAAACTCCAAAAAAAGGGAGAAAAAAGACAAATAGAATCCTTGGCCAAAGAGAGGTGCCAGATAGGCATATATATAATCCTCCTTTATATATATATATATTGATTAAAGTATATATCAGGCAAACAACATAAATCCCGATAGTTTGGAGCGTAATTACAGAAATTTTTGATATTTTGCATAATTACTGAAAATCTCGATTTTGGGGTTGTTGAGATACATAATTAGCTTCCGATACATCCAACGAAGATATATTTTTTCCTCTGTAAAGATACATAATTAGCTCCCGCTATATTTTTTTCAATTTTAAATCGTCGAGATACATAATAAATCCAAGAGAAAATCCCCCCCCCCCCCAACTTTTATTCCAAATTCCAACTACACACTTATACTTTGCGGGGGTCCTATGACCCCCCTGAACTATTTAAAAATGATATTATTACCTCCCTAAATGCTTACGTGGCATAGCGAGTGTATCTCACTCTCCTTGAGAGAGTGAGCACCAAAAATAAAAATAAAAATAAAAATTTTATTTTCACATTTCTTTTATATATATATATATATATATATGCATTTTTTATTTTTTTCTTTATTTGCTTTATTTCTTATCCTCTCCTTCTCTCCATTTTCATATTCTTCACCATCTTCCTCTTCCTCTTCCTCTTTCACATCGTCATCTTCATTTTTTTATCTCCATTTTTATTTATACCGCAAATTCAATACTTTTCTCATCATTAATTTTTTAACTATCATTTTTAGACCCGCTATTTTCTTCTTTTTATGAAGAAGGATAAATAATTCCAAGTGTTTCCGTCGGAATGGCTTCACAGCCTCAGGTGAAGCTTTTTCGGCCACCAAATCAGTTCCAAAATGAATATACAAGTGATATTCACCAACCCCATAAACAATTACACACATATTCATCTCACAATTCTCTGAAATTTGAAAAGATTAAAGTGGTCCTTGAAGTAATTTCTGATGAAAAGTGAAAATTAGTTCAAAAATTTATGTCTCATGAGGATTTCGGATCGAGTGAAACGATTCCAAACCATGAAATCAATATTATATCTCAAAATCAATATTCATATTTAAGCTTTTTTTGCACTGTTTCAACATTAAGATTGATTTTTGAGTTGTGGGTTTCTTGATTTTGTTTGTTTTAGCATCAAGATTCAATTTTGAGTTGTGGGGTTTGTTGAAATTGTTTGTTTTAGCATCAACAATAAATTTTGAGTTGTGGCATCTTTTGGATTTATCAACAATGATGAGATAAATGTTGGAGAATTATCGAAGGAAATGTGAGAGGGTGATTTTGTGAGGGATAGTGAGTTGTTTGGGTGAAATTTTATTGAGGGTTAATTGAAGGTAGATGAAGTCATCATCTTCTTCTGAATCTTCATGTAAGAGTGAATTGAAGTACATGCTGCAAATACCCTTTTGGATCTTTATGTTAAATGTAAGAATGTGATATAGGCAAGCAATTTTTTGATGAGTTGGATGATGATAGTGTAGTGTCTTGGGCATCTTTAATTGTAGGTTTGGCTGGCAATGGTTTTGATTCCATGGATTGAAGTAGGATAAAAAATAAAAATGGTTTTGATTCCATGGATTGAAGTAGGATAAAAATTAAAAAATGATAAAAATGATTAAACAATAAGAAAAAAGTAGGATAAAAATGTTTTTTTATATAAAAAAATCACAATATTACGTGGCATAAGTTGATAGGCGCGTGCAGCTCACTCACTTGTACAGATCTGGGCATGAGTTTTTAGACAGGCATATATTCTATTTTTAAATAGTTCAGGGGGGTCATAGGATCCCCGCAAAGTATAAGTGTGTAGTTGGGATTTGGGGTAAAGGTTGGGGGGACTTTTGTCCATTTCCTCTAAATCCAATAAAGAGACAAATTTTTCTTTGTAAAGATATATAATTAACTCTCGATATATTTTTTCAATGTTGGGTCTATCGAGATACGTAATTAGCTCTCGATATACTCAACAAAAATATATAATTAGTTGAAATTTTTATAATTACTTTGTAAGAGTGAAAAACTCTTGTAAATATGGTAAATTAAATTTAGTATTTTTCATAAAATTTGGGTTGGACCAAAGAAGGTGAGGGTTCTGTAAAGCCCAACCCATCTTTTAGACCATCTTTGAATAGGCTGGTTTACGCAAATGGCCATTGTTAGGCCACTATTTAAATTTTGTTCTCTTTTTATAAATTATGTAAATATAATTTTTGTAACTATTAGATTTTCTTCTAAAGTCCACAATATTTTAGGTCATATCTTTACGTTTTCTCGTAAGTTTTTCGGTTTGCGAAAAAGAAATTTATAAATAAAAAGTGTGCATAAATTGCAAAGAGATAAAAAGAGAATTATTTACTAAATAATTATCCTAAAAGGCAAAAACGGTGAAAATATTTGCTTGCGGATCATCAAAATTTTAGTTATTCACAAGTTTTATCGAATGCAGAAACTTGCTTGTAAGTTTTAAATACATCCTCAAATGTTGCCAATTCGGCAAAACTAGTAAATATTCGACTCTCTATCCAATAAGAACTTCTTTGTTCTTATTGTTCTTTGCGGAGAAGAATTCAAATTCCGAATTCATGAATTCTCAACTTTTTAAGAGATAACAGCTTATTGAATTTTGAATAAATTAATTTAGTTTTTAATACAACAGATATAATTTTAATCAAAATTATTAACTAAATTCTTTATCGTGCTTCCAACATATTCCATGATTAATAAATTAAGTGTGACAAAATTGAAGCTCTTTGTTTACTTGGTCATTGAGAAAGGACCCTTTTTGTTTTTGTTCAATAGAGGAAAAAGACTTTCTGAACAACTTTGGAGACTAAAAATGATGTGATTGAAGCATAATAATTAACCACAAAAATTTATTTCAAGTAATAATATTATAAAGCTCTATGATATATATATAGTGGTAATTAAACAAAAATAACATTAATTAATTTATATAAGACATGATATTCCAATATTTTTTAAGGTTATAATGGGTTTTGAAATTATCGTCGAATTCATTGTTCATTTTAAAGTATAAAACCATCTATACAGACTTAGGGCTCGTTTGATATATAAGGGATAACTAATTTCGAAATTAATGTTAGGATGAACTTATCTCATATTTAATGATAATTCATTTCGAAATTACTTTATCCCGAATCTAAATGAAAAAAGTCTTGTCCTAGAAAACCTAATATTCTAAGTCCTCGTTAAGGGTTACATTTGAAAAAAAAAAAGAAAAGAGATTTACCTTATAAGATATTAATTTTATGGTCTAAATGACTAAGACTTGACATAATTAAAAAAAAAAGAATCTTGTAACACATGAGCATTAGTGCTTTAATTTGACCGGTTAATATAATAACAAATTAACAATAATTAGTAACATTATTCATAACATAATGCAAAAACACGTATTGGTAATTATATATTGGATTCAATAATTAAGAGGCATGTTACTTTTTCAATTAATCTAGAAGTAGTCTAATTTCATGATGAGGTTATGGAAACGTAATCTTGCTTCATAAACAAATTTTAATTGCTTATTTCAACATAGGTCATAGTTTTATAAACTACTAGAAATAGTAAATTTCTGACAGATCGTACGTTCTATGAAAAATTCTTCGAAATTTAAAAACATTTTTTGAATGGTGCTTTTGATAGACTTTTCATTGAAATTTTTTAACAAATTTCAGATGTGTTATAATTTTATTCGACCAAATAAATTAAAATGACATGGCTAGTAATGAATTCAACAAAAACACTACTTCACATTACGTAACATATATCGATATACATAACTAATTTTACCATATTATGTTTGTAATAAAATTGGAAGAAATTGCTATAGAAAATAGAAACAAATTAAATTAAAATCTCTCATGAAGACCACAAGTTTTCTTGTCCTCATTCGACAAATTAAATTAATTATAATTCAATTATATTAGTGCAAAAAATAATAAATCTATTTCTTGATTATGACAATTGCCAAATTTTACTAATCCAATTGACTCTTTCAAAATTTCACTCATCTATTTAAACACTTAAATTCATCGTCTCTTTTTCTTCATCCTCTCTTATATCTCAACTTTATAATTTCCTCTATACCTTTCTCTTTATACAATTTAATAAAAATATTGGTAAAAATAATTATGGGATTTGCTTGTTTTTTCCTAAGTGAAAAAATTAGAAGCAACTCCAAGAAAACCAATAAGGTTGAAAGCAGTAATAGTAGTACTACTACATATGTTTGTAGAGATGAGTTGGATAATAAGAAGAAATCCAAGATGAAGAAACAAGTGAAATTTGACTTGGAACCTAAATACCAAAGGGGGGATATCGACGAAAACGCGAATAATACTGGGGTTAAAGTGAAAATACTAATGAAAAAAGAAGATGCTGCGAGACTTTTATTGAAGTGTAGAGAAGGAGGGGTACTTGAATTTATGGATGTAGCTCATGAACTTGTTTCTTCTAGTAGTGTTAGGGTTCTTTCTTCTCCTATATTTTCATAGTAACTCTAATGGTTCACTCAAGGCTACTAATGAATAATGTTAATGCCTTCGTGGATCTTCAGCGTGTTGTGCCACGTAGGCACTAAGGTTGCCAAAAATACGGTTTTAATGAGTCCAGGAGGGTAATAGGACCCTCCTAAAGTTCAGGTGTGTCTCAGCAATTCCGTGTATAGTTCAGGGTGGAAACAGAACATTTACTCTATACTATATACTATTATATTTTGTTAGATTTTTTACCATTCATATATATGTTTAGTTGTATTACAATAAGATTAGAGTTGTAATAGTATTACAAATAAGGATGTCCCTCTTTATCTTATTTTGATTAATGTAGTTGATTCATAGGTTAATAAAGTACGTAGTTGATAAGCATTAATTGATGAAAGTTATTATTTTTGGCGTTGAAATTAAATAGATTTTATGAAAAATTAGTTAAGTGTTTGAGTCGAAGGGTTGAAACAGATAATAAACGGTTGATATGTTTGATAAAGTATGCCAATAATAAGCAAAATTTTGTTGTTTAAATAACTATTTATTTCCAACATAATTTTTACAGTAACAGAAATAAATTGCAATCACAAATAAAATATGAAGAAATAAGAATTTTTTATTGATAAACGATGTGGGTACAAATCTATTTCTCCCTTAATTCTTCTCTCTTGATTTACTCCATAATTCTCTCTTGATTTTCTTCATAATTCGAGGACTATCAGTCGCGTATTTCTCGAATGTAAAAATATTTGATATGGATTTTTCCATAATTCGAGAGCCGTTAGTAGCGTATTTCTCGAATGTAGGAATATTTGGATTGATCTCCATGACAGGAGGATTTGTGGATCTTCTTGATGTATTTGATTATCAAGAAAAGAGAGTTTTGATCTTTATGAATATCCCATGAATTTATTGGAACTTTTTAGATAATTGATCTCTTTGTGAATATCCCGTGAATTTGTGGGATACTGAAAATGCCTCTTTAAAGGGATATTTGCCCCCTTTATATAGGCGTAATTTAGGATTTAGGTTGAGTAGCCATCAAGCTAGATTTAGGGTAAAGTAGCCCTCCTAGAATTTTAACAAAATTTAGATTCTTCTTGGAGAGTCCCACATATTTTAGATGTCTATAAATGCCCCCTACTTCAAGGCTTGTCGTGTCGAAGTGTAGATTTGATGACGAATCTTGAAGTACCAATAGAGCTTCCATCTTCATGTGGCGGCTACAGATTTGTAGATCTGATTTGTGAGAGAAGAGATGAAGGACAGATTTGGTCCACTGGGCGTGCCAATTTATTTCCAACATAATTTTTACAGTGAAAGAAATAAATTGTAATCACAAATAAAATATGAAGAAATAAGAATTTTTTACTGATAAACGATGTGGGTACAAATCTATTTCTCCCTTGATTCTTCTCTCTTGATTTTCTCCATAATTCTCTCTTGATTTTCTTCATAATTCGAGGACTATCAGTAGCGTATTTCTCGAATGTAGGAATATTTGGATTGATCTCCATGATAGGAGGATTTGTGGATCTTCTTGATGTATTTGATTATCAAGAAGAGAGAGTTTTGATCTTTATGAATATCCCATGAATTTATTGGGACTTTTCAGATAGTTGATCTTTTTGTGAATATCCCGTGAATTTGTGAGATACTGGAGATGCCTCTTTAAAGCGATATTTGCCCCCTTTATATAGGCGTAATTTAGAATTTAGGTTGAGTAGCCATCAAGCTAGATTAAGGGTAAAGTAGCCCCCCTAGAATTTTAACAAAATTTAGATTCTTCTTGGAGAGTCCCACATATTTTAGATGTCTATAAATGCCCCTTACTTCAAGGCTTGTCGTGTCGAAGTGTAGATTTGATGAAGAGTCTTGAAGTACCAATAGAGCTTCCATCTTCATGTGGCGGCTACAGATTTGCAGATCTGATTTGTGAGAGAAGAGATGAAGGACAGATTTGGTCCACTGGGCGTGCCAATTTATTTCCAACATAATTTTTACAGTGACAAAAATAAATTGCAATCACAAATAAAATATGAAGAAATAAGAATTTTTTATTGATAAACGATGTGGGTACAAATCTATTTCTCCCTTGATTCTTCTCTCTTGATTTTCTTCATAATTCGAGGACTATCAGTAGTGTATTTCTCGAATGTAGAAATATTTGATATGGATTTCTTCGTAATTCGAGAGCCGTTAGTAGCGTATTTCTCGAATGTAGGAATATTTGGATTGATCTCCATGACAGGAGGATTTGTGGATCTTCTTGATGTATTTGATTATCAAGAAGAGAGAGTTTTGATCTTTATGAATATCCCATGAATTTATTGGGACTTTTTAGATAGTTGATTTCTTTGTGAATATCTCGTGAATTTGTGGGATACTGGAGATGCCTCTTTAAAGGGATATTTCCCCCCTTTATATAGGCGTAATTTAGGATTTAGGTTGAGTATCCATTAAGCTAGATTTAGGGTAAAGTAGCCTTCATTGGTTGAAACAGATTTGCACTTGATCTTGTGTCGACTTTTGAAAGTTGGAGTTTAGAAGCCTTTTGACATTTTTTTCTTTTGCGAGCGATCAATGTCCAAGTATCACCCTTCTTGCTATTGGAAAAGTCATTTTGCATAGATTTGCTCATTGGTTTCTTCAAGGCTGGAACCCTAATTGGGTCAAAGCTCCCAAATTGTAGCATGATGATTTTTTCAACTTTTGGTGATTCCACAGAGCGCATGGCTTGTAGAGCTTTTGAAAATGAACCTTTCATATGGTGCATTTTGGCGCTAACATGATTTGCGTCAACTATATCGCCATCACCAATGATGATCTTTCCCTCTTGCATTAATGTCATGATCTTTTCCTTCAGGATGAAGCATTTTGTGGTGTGATAACCAACAATGCGGTGAAATTTACAGTATTTAGGATCATCGACTTTATTTGATTCTTCAGGTCGCTTTGCTTAGGAAGTTCAATGACTTCTTTGGCTAACAACTCGTCAAGAATTTTAGGGACATCAGATTCGGTAAAAAGATATACCCTTGCTTGTAACTCTTTCAAGGTTGGTTGATTTTTCACCTCTCGCATTTGTTGCTTTGGAGCTTCCTCTTTTAACTTTTGTCTTGTAGGGGACTTCGTAAAACTCACAGTTGTAGTCATAGATTCCCTAATTTGGTTTTCAGATGAGTCTTCGAATTTCGTGACTTCCTTCTTAGGATAAAAAACAAGTGACACCATTCTATGACTTGCAATACTTAGCTCCATGTCATGAGCGCACACAGTTAATTCTTCAAAAGTTCGACACTTAATTCCTTGGAGGATATACACAAGACCCCAGCGCATCCCTTGAATGCAAATTTCAATCGAGGAAGTTTCAGAAAGTTTATCTTTGCAATTGAAGCTCAATGTTCGCCAACGATTTATGTAATCCACTACAGGCTTATCTTTACTTTGTTTTGTGTTTGTCAACTCCATCATGCTGACCGTACGATGGGTGTTGTAGAAACGATTTAGGAACTGACTTTCTAGTTGCTCCCAACAATCAATTGATTCAGACTCTAAGTCCGTGTACCAATCAAAAGCGTTGCCTTTCAAAGAGCGAACAAACTACTTAACAAGAATATCACCATGTGTACCAACACTTCCACAAGTCTTAACGAAATGAGCGATGTGTTGCCTTGAATTTTCCTTTCCATCAAATTGTTGAAACTTTGGCGGTTGATATCCAATTGGCATCGGTAAACCCTGGATTCGCTTAGAATACGACTTTGAGTATCCTACGAAACTTTGTGACGGACCGCCATATTGTGCCTTGATGGTGTTTGCAATCATATCTTGCAGTTGTTGAACTGTTAGAGTAGCCATTGAAGCGGATCGATTATCGCATCAATTGTCACTTATCTTGATGAGAGATTCACCATCAACTTTTTCTCGCGGTGTTAGATTATAATTTGACTCTCTAGGATTGTAGAGATCTAACTTGGTTGTAAGTCAGGCGATTTGATGATCTCTCTCATCAACGGACTTCTTCAAGGCTTCAATGGTTTGCTCCATCATTGCAAACTTCTCGTCCAAGTCAATTGCATCAACCATGAACGTGTTGACTTTCGTTGAAGTTGGAGAATTCATTAAGTTTTCAGATTCTCCAAAGTTGCAGCCAGTTTTCGATGGTTCATCTGATAACATAGATGCAAAGTTTCCCCCAGGGGTTGTAGTTATTGCCGAAATTTGAGATTTTTTCCTTTTTGTCATCTCCAAAAAGGTGAAGTATTGGGATCCATCCAAAACACAAGCGTTGAGATTGCGCCGATTGATGGAGCCAACAAGTTTGATCTCAGTAGACGTAGCAGTAGTAGACTTCTTGCACGAAATTTCATTGATTTTTCTAAAGTACATTGTAGTAGTTGAACTTGATTTTGCAGGAAGAAGAGATGGAGAGCAGAACTTGTCCCCCCGGGTGTGCCAAAATTTGTTCGCATCAAATTTTCGTAAGTGCACCGAAAATTAACTGCAAGCAAAAATAAATAAAAGAAAATAATAATTTTATTAAGATGAAACTTATGAGTACAATTTCGTTATTCTCTCGATTCTTCTCTCCTAAGTTTTTCTGTGATTCGAGGGCCTTTGCAGCGTGATTCTCGAATGTAGGATGATTTGAGCCTCCTAGAAATGCATTTGGATCTCCAGGAATGTGAGACAACACTTCGTCTTGTCGAGTTGATCTCCGGGCAGAACTCCGCTAGTCTATTCTTTGAAGAGTTGTGTGGTCAATGCAAAGCTTTCTCTAATGCTTGCAGAATGTCCTCCTTTTTCTTTCTTTCTTCCCATAGAATGTTATGTTACTCCCCTATTTATAGTTGTAGGGGGTAGACCTAGTTGCTTGTGATTGACCGAAACATGTCATTTTGCCACTTGGCGCCTTTTGACTGGTTGTTGAATTTAAATGAGATTTCCACATCATTTGTATATGTGGTGGCGTCTCATTGGTTTTAGATTTGACTGGAATGCCATGTCACTTGACGAGTTTGGGCTTCAAGGTGAGATGGACCTTGATGAAGAATAAAATAGGCTTATTATTATTTTTTAGCCCAAAATAAGTTTAAACCCAATAACATATGACTCAAATTTAAATTTTATATGAATTTGATCCAATAAATTTTATGTGTCTACACTATTCCTTAAATTATTTTCAAAAATTTACGTTCAAATTAAGAGTGCTTATCATAATAAAAGCCACAAATTAATTTAAGATGATTCACTTATAGCTTTTGATTGATTTTAACTTATAAACATCATAATAGACGTTCACCAAGCGCGCATAAATAAGTTAAAAGGTACTTACAAATTATGATCGATGATGTAATCAATTCAAAGAAGGACGACAAATAAAACGACCGTGTTCAAAGGATTTGAGATACATGGTACGTAGTCCCATACATACATATGGCTATATATAACTTGTATCATAGTCTAAAATTAGATGTAATTAATGAAAAAACTCTTATATATTGAAAAAGTTAGATGTTGTATTTTGGAAAATGTTTTGTTGAGAATTAGGAAAGACCTTTGGTCATATATCATAGTCTAAAAATAGATTTTATGAATAAAAAACACACTTATAATAATAGTATAGTATACTATATATTACTACAATTCTACGTTCAATGGTTACATGGGGAAAAGGGGGTTAATTTAAGATAATCTTGGTCTAGAAGTACAATAATAACAAATTCAGTATATTCTCATATAGTGGGGTCTGGGGAGGGTAAAATATACATACACAGTCCATAGTCCATACCACTATCTCCAAAGAAGTAGAGAGACTATTTCCGATAAACCCCCGGCTCAGGACACAATGACAGTAAACAAAATCGTCATAGAACAAGAAACAAGATATAATAACAGAGATACAATACCCACAAGGAAGTACTATATATATACTAACAAACCAAAGGAATACACCTCCCCCCAATATAATCCACCTAACTAGAAGCTCCAACCTATGTATAAAGCCCTACGACTACTAGCCACGCTACCCCAAGGTACTCCTAACTACTCACTACAACTCAACGTCTCAACCACACATATTAGCCCTCTATCTTAATATGCATCCTCTAAACTTTCCTATCTAGGGTCATGTCCTCAGTAAGCTGTAACTGTTCCATGTCACGTCTAATCACTTCTCTCAAGTATTTCTTTGGCCTACCCCTACCCCGCCTGAAACCATCCAAGGCCAACCTCTCACACCTACGAACAGGGGCATCAGTGCCCCTCCTCATCACATGCACAAACCATCTCAACGTCACTTCTCGCATCTTGTCCTCCACCGACGCCACCCGCACCTTCTCCCGAATAATCTCATTCCTAGCCCTGTCACCCCTAGTAAGTCCACACATCCACCATACATCCTCATCTCCGCCACCTTCAACTTTTGGATGTGAGAGTTCTAAACTGGACAACACTCCGCTCCATACAGCATGGCCGGATAGACTGCAACTCTATAGAATTTGCCTTTCAGCTTGGGAGACACCTTCTTGTCACACAAAACCTCCATTTTGTCCATCCCGCCATAATTAAAATATACGTATATAAAACTTATATCATTCTAGAAATAGATTTTATGAAAAACCTCTTATAATAAAACCTAATAGTAGTTAGTATATTACTCCACTATGATTCCACGTTCATGGTATAATCTTGGTCTAGAACTGGACATAATTAAAAAATAAATATATAATCTTAGCTTGTATATACAAAACATAGACAAGATTGGTAGGTACATTCAACATAGAAAATATGAGTATTAGCACTTTAACTTGACCAGTCGATTAGTAATAATTAATAACATTAACAAAACCATACAATAAAAACGCGTATTACTAGAAATATATACCTTCTAGTCAATATTAATGTAACGGGAGGTCGGAGTAACGGTAGAGTTGTCATCGTGCGAAATACCCATCAATATCTGCACAACTTTTTCTCAAACTAATCATACGTGAATGCAGAATGTTTTGTGCATCGAACTGTCTATTTATTTAATAATATTAAAAAGTACTTATGTCACTTTCAATTTTCTTAGACCTAGTCTAATTTCATTCACTACAAATTGTAGTAAATTAAGATGGTGATAAAATAGACTATGGACGACCTCTTATAAGTCTTCCTCGTGTCTATGGGAAAGAAAATATGTGCATTCGATATTTATGTCAATCTATAGTATTACTTTATCATGATTAAATTAGTAACTAAAGTTAAAAATAATTTAATTAACTATGATTTATAAGAGTGTAAATCAATTATATGCGTCATGAGTTTATTGAGTTGATGCAAATAATAAATAAAGGTAAATTTTTACCTGAAAATTGTCCTAGTTAATATGTTTTTTTAGTACCTATTTCCACAAACACCGAGTTATTACTTTAACTAGTCAACAACAACGATAAATTATCAGTCTACGCAAATCTTATTCCTAAAAAATGCAAATTATTCTGCATAAAAATATTAATCCTAGAGAGTATTAATTCTTGAAGAAAAGTAATATGTTTGTAAAGTAGGAAGACATTAATGCTAAGGAAAAAGAAACAAAATCTCTATTGAGGACCACAAGAAGATTCATTTGAGGAGTCATCTGCTTAATTATTTGGATTCTTCATCATATATTAAAAGGGCAATTACATATTTGGTCGCTCGATAAAAAAATATTTATATTTGTTAATAAATATACATAAATTATTTTTATTTTATATATCTGTCGGTTATTTTTTAAAAATTAACGGCTATTCATGTCAATTTTCTTTTATTCAAAAAGATACTAGTAGTATAGCTCAAATACTTCCATTATTAAAACAACAACAACAAGAACGTATATATTTCAATGAAATTCCACAAGTGAAGTATGAAGAGAATAAAATATACACAGATTTTATTACTGTCTTGAGGAGGCAGAGAGGCTGTTTTCGGAAGAAACTTCCATTATTAAAACAACAAAATTATTTTATTTCTTCACTGTCACAATCATGACTTTAGTGGCTGCCCCAAATTTTAATTCAATTGACTCCTTCAAAACTTCTCTTCTATTTAAACACTTAATTCACTCTCTTCTTCTTCATCCTCTTTACAACTAATTCACAATATAACCATAGCCCCTTATCACTCCTTCTCATTTTAATTTCTCCATATATTACCAAAAAAAAAAAAAAATGGGATTTGGGAGTTCTTTGCTTAAGGGAATTCACTTTGGTAGTAAATCAAGAAGAACCAAAGTTGTTGAAAGTAGTATTAATACTCCAACTACTTATGTTTGTAGAGATGAGTTGGATAAGAAGAAGCCCAAAATCAAGAAACAAGTTAAATTTGATCTAGAACCAAAGTATCATCCATCACAAGAAGAAGAAGAAGAAGAAATTAATCATGAGGAGGAAAATAAAAAGAATAACACTTTGGAGAAAAATACAGTTACTCAAAGAGAAAATACACATGCAAATAATGATGGGGTTATAAAAGTGAAAATCTTAATGAAAAAAGAAGATGCTGCGAGACTTCTGCTTAAGTGCAGAGATGGAGGGGCACTCGAGTTTATGGATGTTGCACAACAACTTGTACAAGTTCCTTCCAGTAATGTTAGAGTTCTCTCTTCTCCTGGTCGTAACTAGGGATGGCAATAGAGCATGACGAGCGAGTCTATTTATGGATGTTGCACAACAACTTGTACAAGTTCCTTCTAGTAATGTTAGAGTTCTCTCTTCTCCTGGTCGTAACTAGGGATGACAATAGAGCATGACGAGCGAGTCTATTTATGGATGTTGCACAACAACTTGTACAAGTTCCTTCCAGTAATGTTAGAGTTCTCTCTTCTCCTGGTCGTAACTAGGGATGGCAATAGAGCATGACGAGCGAGTCTATTTATGGATGTTGCACAACAACTTGTACAAGTTCCTTCTAGTAATGTTAGAGTTCTCTCTTCTCCTGGTCGTAACTAGGGATGACAATAGAGCAGGGCGACGCTGATGTAGAGTTAAAAGTTAGTTTTACTATGCATAATTTTGAAGTCACTCAACGATTAAGAGTATTTTATTTAATTATTTTTAGTTAGCTAAGACTATTCTTGAATAATTTTTTTCTCAAGCTAACCTCTAGGAGGTATACTTGAGTTTATTTTTTACCTAACTCTATGTAATAATATTGATCGTTGGTATTCTAAAATCGGTGATAATTAAGTATTTTGTTATAATATGTTAATTAATTATACTTTGATAGCTTAAAAAATCATTGGATTATCAGCATATATAGGTATCTTTAGTCCTTAAAACATAGGCCTATTGTAATTACCTTATTCTTAAAAAAATAAAAGCAATAAGAAGATAAGTTTTTTTGTTTTTTGGTTTCCCAAGGTATCCCCACAGCCGACAGCCGTGAGACTAATCCTCCGTTCCTCTGTCAGCGCACTATAAGCGGTAGGGAACTGGCCACAGAGTTTGCTCCATTCGCCAGAGGCGGGAATCAAACCCCCGACCTCTTGCTTAAGGGACATGACGCCGAACCATCATGCCAACTCTAATGGTTAGCAATAACAAGATAATTAGCATTTATGAACACCAGGAACCCAGACAAAAGGAAGATAATTTTGTTATATTGTTTTTTTTCCTTTCATTTTACTTTGCTCCTATATTAAAATATACTAGTTATTTTAATTTATTTGTCTAATTTATGAAATAAAGATAATTTTGTTATATATTTTTCGTTATATTTTTAGTACTAAATAACTACATAAAGTACTCCTTTCGTTCATTTTTATTTGTCACTTATTTCATAGTTGAATTTTCATATTTATTTGTCATTTTTGAAATATCCAGAAAACATAAAAAATATATATATATATATATATATTTTACTCTTAGCATTAATTGCTTATTCTCCAAACTAATTTCAAAACACAATGGTAAACATTAATTAATAAGGATGGATATTATGGCAAATAATCATGTTAATAATTATTTTTTTAATGAATGTGCAAGTCAAAAATAATAAGTAAAAGCAAAGAACGAGTTATAACAGTCCAATTTAGAATTCCAAAGCATTTGTAATAAGATTAATTTAATAAAATATCCATCTAATTAAAATTTTCTTAACAAGTGATCAAGTCCATGCGTAAACAAGTTCAAAAGTACTTGCAAAACGATGATCACCCATGCATGCGATTGATTCACATAATGATTAGTCTTATATCATAGTCCAAAAATGAATAAAAACCATTCGTACAATAAAACCTAATAGTATAGTACATATTACTACAACTCCACGTTCAAGGGTTACATGGGAAAAGGGGGTTAATTTAAGATAATCTTGGTCTAGAAGTACTTGACATAATTAAAATATACATATATAAAACTTATACAACAATATATCCAGTATATTCTCACATAGTGGGGTCTGGAGAGGGTAATGTGTACGCAGATCATACCACTACCTAGATGAAGTAGTGAGGTTGTTTCCGATAGACCCCTGACTCAGGATAGATAACAGTATAACAAACACAAAATATAAAAGCACATAGTCAGATGGGATAACAAACTGCTAGCTAATAAGGGAAACAAGACAACCACAAGATAATACTATAAATTATCTATTCGAAATCATAGACTTCACTAGAACACCACAAACCAGAAACTCCAGACACCAACAAAGCACTCTTCCCTACTGTTACAGACGAAATAATCCTACCCCCTAACTCTCTACCCTAATCCGCTTCCTCCACACCTTCCCATCAAGGGTCATATCCTCCGTAAGTTGTAACTTCTCTATGTCATGCCTAATCACTTCCCTCCAATATTTCTTCGGCCTACCTCTACCTCGCCTGAAACCATCCATAGTCAGCCTCTCACAACTTCGTACTGGAGCATCCAACCATCTCCTCATCACATGATATAAAACTTATATCATTCTAGAAATAGATTTTATGAAAAAACTCTTATAATAAAACCTAATAGTAGTCACTACATATTACTATAATTCCACGTTCATTGTATAATCTTGGTCTAGAACTGGACATAATTAAAAATATATATATAATCTTGTGTATACAAAACATAGACAAGGTTGGTAGGTACATTCAACATAGAAAATATGAGTATTAGCACTTTAACTTGACCAGTTGATTAGTAATAATTAATAACATTAACAAAACCATACAATAAAAACGCGTATTACTTGAAATATATACCTTCTATTCAATATTAATGTAACAGGAAGTTGGAGTAACGGTAGAATTGTCTTCGTGCGAAATACCCATCAATATTTGCATAACTTTTCCTCAAACTAATCATACGTGAATGGAGAATGTATATCGGACTGTCTGTTTATTCAATTCAATTCAATAATATTAAAAAGTACTTATGTCACTTTCAATTTTCTTAGACTTAGTCTAATTTCATTCACTACAAATTGTAGTAAATTAAGATAGTGATAAAATAGACTATGGACGACCTCTCAAGTCTTCCTCGTGTCTTTGGGAAAGAAAATATGTGCATTCGATATTTATATCAATCTATAGTATTACTTTATCATGATTAAATTAGTAATTAATTAAGTTAAAAATAATTTAATTAATTATGATTTACAAGAGTATAAATAAATTATCAGTCTACGCAAATCTTATTCCTAAAAAATGCAAATTATTCTGCATAAAAATATTAATCCTAGAGAGTATTAATTCTTGAAGAAAAGTAATATGTTTGTAAAGTAGGAAGACATTAATGCTAAGGAAAAAGAAACAAAATCTCTATTGAGGACCACAAGAAGATTCATTTGAGGAGTCATCTGCTTAATTATTTGGATTCTTCATCATATATTAAAAGGGCAATTACATATTTGGTCGCTCGATAAAAAAATATTTATATTTGTTAATAAATATACATAAATTATTTTTATTTTATATATCTGTCGGTTATTTTTTAAAAATTAACGGCTATTCATGTCAATTTTCTTTTATTCAAAAAGATACTAGTAGTATAGCTCAAATACTTCCATTATTAAAACAATAACAAGAACGTATATATTTCAATGAAATTCCACAAGTGAAGTATGAAGAGAATAAAATATACACAGATTTTATTACTGTCTTGAGGAGGCAGAGAGGCTGTTTTCGGAAGAAACTTCCATTATTAAAACAACAAAATTATTTTATTTCTCCACTGTCACAATCATGACTTTAGTGGCTGCCCCAAATTGTAATTCAATTGACTCCTTCAAAACTTCTCTTCTATTTAAACACTTAATTCACTCTCTTCTTCTTCATCCTCTTTACAACTAATTCACAATATAACCATAGCCCCTTATCACTCCTTCTCATTTTAATTTCTCCATATATTACCCAAAAAAATAAAAATGGGATTTGGGAGTTCTTTGCTTAAGGGAATTCACTTTGGTAGTAAATCAAGAAGAACCAAAGTTGTTGAAAGTAGTATTATTACTCCAACTACTTATGTTTGTAGAGATGAGTTGGATAAGAAGAAGCCCAAAATCAAGAAACAAGTTAAATTTGATCTAGAACCAAAGTATCATCCATCACAAGAAGAAGAAGAAGAAGAAGAAATTAATCATGAGGAGGAAAATAAAAAGAATAACACTTTGGAGAAAAATACAGTTACTCAAAGAGAAAATACACATGCAAATAATGATGGGGTTATAAAAGTGAAAATCTTAATGAAAAAAGAAGATGCTGCGAGACTTCTGCTTAAGTGCAGAGATGGAGGGGCACTCGAGTTTATGGATGTTGCACAACAACTTGTACAAGTTCCTTCCAGTAATGTTAGAGTTCTCTCTTCTCCTGGTCGTAACTAGGGATGACAATAGAGCATGACGAGCGAGTCTATTTATGGATGTTGCACAACAACTTGTACAAGTTCCTTCCAGTAATGTTAGAGTTCTCTCTTCTCCTGGTCGTAACTAGGGATGACAATAGAGCAGGGCGACGCTGATGTATGTATGGTAAAGTTAGTTTTACCATGCATAATTTTCAACTCGCTGGACCACTAAGAGCCTTTTATTTATTTATTTTTAGTTATTCTTGAATATTTTTTCTCAAGCTAGCCTCTAGGAGGTATACTTGAGTTTATTTTGTACTTAATTCTATGTAATCGTATATACTGATCATTGCCATTCTAAAATCGATGATAATTAAGTAATTTGTTACTATAATATGTTAAATTATACTTTAATAGCTTAAAAAAATTAATTGGATTATCAACATATATAGGTAGCTTAAATCCTTTAATATAGAGCTATCGTAATTACGTTATTCTTAAAAAATAAAAATAAAAAGATTGTTATTGGTGTCCAATAAAAAAATATTTTATAAAATAGAACGGAGGGAGTATTAGCATATTACTCTAAAATAAAACAAAAAAATATGTGGAAATTATATATATCATGACAAAATATGATAATTACATAAATTCTACGTTTAATTTTTTAAACAAGACAGATTTCGATCTTTAACGTATTTAGCACGACATTCATTTTATTCTATAAATTATTAGATTAAATGTAATATTTACTTAAATTTAAGTGATTTAAACACATAAATTTATGCTCTACCAGATGCGGATGTACAGTTTGGGGAATGAATTCGACATAAACAAGCAACTTTGGTCTAAATTTCTATATTCGTTTTAAGAGATTCATTTAATATATATAAATTATTAATTTAAAATTTTAAAGGACTTAATTCATGTACTTGATCATAAACTTCGAGTTTTATTTTTTCCTCCATAAAAGATAAAAGATACAATGACAATTATGTGTGTCAATTCCTAATAAGTTCGAAGAATATTCTATGAAATGAAATATAATTTAAATGGGGATATATTATGAAAATAAAAAATAAGATTTTTTTCAAAATAAGAAAAAATTAAAAGTGAAACAAGGTTTCACTTTTGAGTCAATCGATAGTTGGGAGTAACTTGACGGTGAATTCCTTAGCCGTTTTTACAGCACTCATCGTACAGTGAGTATGATGGAGTTGACGAACAGGGGCGGAGCTACATATAAGGTAGGGGGTTCGATGGAAAATTATACTATATATACATGGTTAAAATTATTTTTTATGTATATATATCAGATGTCGAATAACCCCCTTCGATTAGTTCGTATATTCACTTGTGAACCCCTTTGGTGTCAATCCTGGCTCCGTCATTATTGACGAACACCAAGCAAAGGAAAGATGAATCAGTAGCGGACTTCATCAATCGGTGGCGAACATTAAATTTAGATTGCAAGGATCGCCTCTCAGAAACTTCTGTTGTCGAGATGTGCACCCAAGGAATGCATTGGGGTTTTGTGTATATCCCCTAAGGAATCAAGCCATGCACTTTCGAAGAATTGGCGATACGAGCTCATGACATGGAGTTGAGTATTGCAAGCCACGGAAAGACTTCACCTATTTTCAATCCAAGGAAGGAAGTTAAAGAATTCAATCTGTCACACCCCCTTTTTTACGTACTCCAAAATATTATGTTTTAGCGCGAAAGGGTTTTATTATTTAAGTGACAAGAAATAAAAATTTGTTTCGAAAAAAGATTATTTGCATTTTTATTCAGAGTCGCCACTTGGCATAATCCGGTGTGCCAAGTCACCTTTGAAAAATCCTTTTCGAAACCATTTGACTCTTAAACCGGTTTGCGAACAAAGATTCCGGCTAAGGAATTCTGTTGACCGAGGGGAAGGTGTTAGGCACCCCTCGATCCCGTGGTTCGACCACGGTCGCTTGGTGGAGTGTATCGACTATTTTGGCATTACAAATGTATAAACCACAGAAAAACACATAAAACAATCCATCAAACACATGAAACAAAACAAATCCAAATTTAGTGTCCAGTCCAATTATACAGTCCCAAAAATAGGAAAATGCATAAAAATAAATCCTATTCTAAATTAATTCTAGACTAATGCTCAACCCGACGCCTTGGGCCTTCATCACGAACATCCTCCGGGTACAAGATACCTCGGGGCATTCCCCGGTGAATAAATATATACAGATACCTCGGGGCATCCCCCGGCCAAATGAATACATTTTTAGTGCGGAAAAATAAAACTATTCAACAAAATTTCAAACACTCCACAGAATTTCCAACATTTAACCAAAGCCACAAATCCTAAATTTTGCCTACCCAAACTATGTTCGCCTAAACCAATCGTCGTATCAAGATACTACCAAGTTCGATTAACGTTCATTTCGAGTCAAACAAACAATGAATCAAACTAACCAAAATTCACCAATTATATCAAATTTTCAATTCTCGCCCCACTTATTCCCACATGAATTCCAATCTTTCAATTCTTTCATTCACATGAATCAGTCAATATCAACAATAGTAATCACGATTGCTCAAACACAATATCAAAACATATCACCACATCACAATCATCAAACAAACACAATATTCACTCCAACACACCAAAATATAATAAACATTAAATAAAAGAGGGGAATAGAATTGGACCTCGATTCGTAGCTTTCAAACTCAAATATTAATCGAGTGAAAAGACGAAGACCGCGTCCGAGTGTCACACCCCTTTTTCGACTCCAAAAATTATGTTTTAAGTGCGAAAGGGTTTTATTATTTAAGTGACAAGAAACGAAAATTTATTTCGGAAAAGGATTATTTGCATTTTTTATTCAGAGTCGCCACTTGGCATAATCTGGTGCGCCAAGTCACCTTTGGAAAATCCCTTTTCGAAACCAATTGACTCTTAAATCGATTTGCGCACAGAGATTCCGGCTAAGGAATTCTGTTGACCGAGGGGAAGGTGTTAGGCACCCCTCGATCCCGTGGTTCGACCACGGTCGCTTGGTGGAGGGTATCGACTATTTTAGCATTATGAAGTGTATAAACCACAGAAAAAGCACGCAAAATAATCAAACAATAAACAAAACAAAACAATCAAAAATGTAAAGTCCAGTCCAATTATACAGTCCAAAAATAGAAAAATACAAAAATATAAATCTTATTCTAAACTAAATCTAGACTAAACTCCAATGCCTTACCCGATGCCACGGGCCTTCATCACGAACGTCCTCCGGGTACATGATACGTCGGGGCATTCCTCGATAAATAAGTACATGAAACTTCGGGACATTCCCCGGTCAAATTAATACACTTGAGTCATATACGATAAACTAGTAAACATTCAATACACATATTTCAATCATTCCATCAATCTGAAAGTTCTAAACTTGCCTACCCGAGCCTACTATTTGCCTACCCGATCTTGATCTATCATGGCATTATCATATTCAACAACATCAATGAATCAAAGTAAATAACGCTTGCTTTCTATCAATTTTCAATTTCCGTCCCCAATAGCCGATTTTAATTATCAATCCGTGATTAACACATGCTTCGATACACAAACCACCAATCAAGTTTTCAAATCCAAATCCAACAACGAGCAAACCCCAATGAAGATTCAATCACACCAAACACACAAATCGTCCATAATTACGCAAAATTAAAAAGGAGAAAAGATAGAATTGGACCTCAAGAGCTTTTGATTGATGTATTATTTCGACTAAATCCGATGAAGCCGCGTCCAAAACCTCAAATAGAATACCACAACTCGACTACGAATTATCTCAGCTACAGAACTCTCTAGAATTCGATTCAAAACACAGAAAAACCCACGAAGAATACCAATCAAGCCGAAACGAAATGCAGATTCGAACTGAATAACGATAATGAACCAATTTCGGATGGAATTTAAGAAATATGGAGTCAATGGCGTCGTTTCTCCGATAGACACGCTGGAACAGTAATAATAAACGATGACTGGGTATTTTCGGATGAACCCGCCGAAACAGTAATGAAAGTAAACCACGACGGAATGCTTTCCGGTGGATAATTCGGCGATTCTCAGTATTTTTCGTTCGATTTCATCTGGTAATCATGGGAAAAGGAGAAATTCTTTGGGATTTCGGAGTTGGGTTGGTTGAATCGCGACCTACAGTTGATTCCGGTGAAGGTTTCGCCGAGAAAAAAAAAAACTTATTCTCGTCCCGTTTTCAGTCCATATTCTTTGATCTTTTCTCCCTTTCGATCTCACTCTCGATCTCTCTCTGTTGTGTGTGCGTATGCCAAACAAGATGAGAATAAAAGAAAGAAAAATATGAAATCCTAAAAAATGGAGAGCTCTCTTTTTCGATCTCTCTCTTCCAGTGAGCTCTGTTTCTGGGTGTTCTTGTGATAATGAGAAGAAAAGAAAAACCCTTCTTAAATAAAATCCTCTCAGTGTATTTGTAGAGGGTTTTTTTTTGTCCCCCTGTTTGTGTGTTTGCTGTGTGTATATATTAGGATGGGGTAGTGGGGCAGGGTAGTGAGGTAGGGGTAGGGGTAGGGGTAGGGGTAGAGTTTGTTAGAGTAGGGTAGGAAGGTGTTGTTTTTTAATTGGAGGGATAAGGGTTAATTGTTGTTTTTTTATTGGGTGAGTTGTTGGAATCTTTAAGATAAGACAAAATTGGTTAGGGTTTGTTAGGGGTTTGTTATTATTTTTTGTGGAGGGATTATCACACGGGTGAGGATACACGGTAGGATAAGGTAAACAATAGGTAAAAACGATATCGGGGAGGGACGAAATTAGGTGTCTACATCATGCCCCCCTTTGAATGTAAACACGAAGTGTTTTCAGGCAAAGAAGTAGACAACAAGACCAAATTTTAACCCGACCATTATTCAAAGAAAGAAACAGAAGGAAGAAGGACAATCGGGTCTTGACTTAAGACATCCTTCCTACCCGAATCATGAGAGAATCAAGTCACGGGTATTTCAGAGGATTGGAAGAGGAATGGACTATACCGAGTTGGAGAGTCGAGTGAGGTTCCATCGAGGTTCCGGTCTGCGGCTCTGTTATTACATCAAAAATGAAAATCATAAGTTAAAATATAAACGAAATTACAAAATCCTATCTAACAGCTTCTGCTGGATCTTGACTTGCAATTTCTTCCAACTTGTTGCTTGGCTTTCATTTACTTCGCTTTGTTGCATGACTTTTCATTTTTTCACCCTATTCTCCAGGCGGGCTCCGGACTTGCTATTTCATCATCCTGTTCTTCAGGCGGGCTCCTGACTTGCTATTTCATCACCCTGTTTTTCAGGCGGGCTCCTGACTTGCTATTTCATCACCCTGTTCTTCAGGCGGGCTCCTGAAACCCAACATTAAAACTAGAACAAAAAATTATCCCAAACAAAAATTATAGTAAAATAGTATTTCACTTTTGAAAGCGTTGTCCCATTTTCCAGGAGGGTCCTGAGCAGAAAGTAAAATCCCATTTTTCAGGAGGGTCCTGAACAGAAAGTAAAATCCTATTTTTCAGGAGGGTCCTGAACATAAAATAAAATCCCATTTTTCAGGAGGGTCCTGAACATAAAGTAAATTCCCATTTTTCAGGAGGGTCCTGAATTGAAAGTAAATTTCCATTTTTTAGGAGGGTCCTGAATTGAAAGTAAATTCCCATTTTTCAGGAGGGTCCTGAACATGAAAGTAAATTCCCATTTTTTAGGAGGGTCCTGAACATAAAGTGAAATCCCATTTTTCAGGAGGGTCCTGAACATAAAGTAAATTCCCATTTTTCAGGAGGGTCCTGAACAGAAAGTAAATTCCCATTTTTCAGGAGGGTCCTGAACATAAAGTAAGATCCCATTTTTCAGGAGGGTCCTGAATTGAAAGTAAATTCCCATTTTTCAGGAGGGTCCTGAATTGAAAGTAAATTCCCATTTTCCAGGAGAGTTCTGAACTGAAAGTAAAATCCCATTTTTCAGGAGGGTCCTGAACAGAAAGTAAAATCCCATTTTTCAGGAGAGTCCTGAACATAAAATAAAATCCCATTTTTCAGGAGGGTCCTGAACAGAAAGTAAAATCCCATTTTTCAGGAGGGTCCTGAACAGAAAGTAAAATCCCTTGGATATGCATTTCCAATGGTAGTTGAATCAAGTGAAATGAATTTGCCCCTGTTTCAATCAAAGAAAAATTGGTCAGTTAAAAACTTAGTGGTGGCTTGCAGCTCTTGGCTTCTCAGGTATCTGCCCCAGTACTCGTTCCTTTCATCTTTGTCCCAAATTGCTAACACTTGCCCTGTCTTACCGCATCATTGACCAAGATCCAGATTGAGGGAAATGAGTTCTGACTCAAACAATGGGTTTTTATTTTACCATGCCCCTGAGGTGCACTCTTTTCCCAAATCTGAATGATTCCACGAATCCAATAGCCTGTCGGTTGATAGACTTCCTTTGCTTCGTGTTGAATTACGATCATATTTCTTTCCTGTGCTGTTCCTTGGCTTTTCCTCATATAATTGGAAAGACTGGTAGTAAATTTTGAAATCCTTTCTCGCTTGTTTTGACACAGACTTGACTTAAAAAATGTAAAGAAATGATGGTGACTCTTGTTTTGATAAATAACATAAGAAAAGACAAAAACATGAATATGTAAATAAAAGAAAAGGTCAATGTCCCATATTCAAAAAGAAAACTTATCTGAATACGACAGCCAACTCCAATGAGTATGACATGCATTTTGGATTGAGCTGCCTGATCTTCCTATCCAAACTCCCCATTTGTTGTTGAGTTCGTGCCTTTTTCCACTGAGCCACTTCTTCAAATCCATTGGACTCATACATCACATTCGACTGACGACATCTAAAAAGACATTCGCCAACAAATCTCTTTCTTTTCACTTTTCACTTTTCTCTTGAACTCTCCATCGCCTTACGGTGCCCGTGAGGGTTTTCACCAATAAGAATCTCTCATTTTTGTATTTCTCTCAACTCACCATCGCCTTACGGTGCCCGCAAAGGTTTTCACCAATAAGACTCTCTCATTTTTGTATTTCTTTCCCGATTTCTTATGCTGAGGGAGGCAAGCGGTACTTCGCAATGTATCATCATATGCATTGCATGCTTAGCCTTAACACCATCAAAATTGATCTGAAGGACTTTCTTTGGTTGTAACTTGGCTTTTGGTCAAGGTTAGAAAAGATGGTAAGAGGCTCAAACAATACTTAAAGTGGGGGTGGGACTTACAACTTTTGGAATCGACTCAAACAATGCATTAACTCATGCCCCAGTTTTTGTTGACTGGGTGAATCTTAAATCTTTATTTGGTTGGACCGAGCCCGAAATAGGGCAGCCTACGTATCTCACTCCCAAGAGAGGAGAATCAGGTCGCACGTAGTTCCATCAGCTTGTTCTTTGTTTTGATTTGATTTTTTTTCTTTTATTTTCGAACTCTTTCTTTTATTCTTATTTTCTTGACATTTATCTTTGACTCTATTTTGATTCCAAAAGAGGGATATGAAAGAAAAATAAACGAGGCTCAAATGGGTAAACAAAGGATGACACAATGTTTGGAAAGAAGAATAAAATGCCTTCATCATATCAATCTTCAAAAATGCAAGTACTAAACATGCAATAAACTCAACAAAGGATCAAATATCATACATAGTATCTTTTGACCGCATCAGAATTGATAGCCATTTCTGCCATTTTGCCTTCAATATCTGTCAAATGTAAGGCTCCATTGGGTAACACTTTCTTCACAACGAAGGGACCTTGCCAGTTAGGGGAGAACTTTCCTTTTGCTTCAACCTGGTGAGGAAGGATACGTCTCAATACCAACTGACCAACTTCAAAATTCCTGGGACGGACCTTTTTGTTATACGCACGAGCCATCCTCCTCTGATACAACTGGCCATGACACACGGACGTTAGCCTTTTTTCCTCGATCAAACTCAAATGTTCCAGTCGGGTTTTTACCCATTCGTCATCATCAATCTCTGCTTCTACAATGACTCGAAGAGAAGGAATTTCAACTTCTGCAGGGATAACTGCTTCTGTCCCATACACTAATAAATATGGAGTTGCCCCTGTTGAAGTACGAACAGTGGTGCGATAACCTAGCAATGCAAACGGTAAATTTTCATGCCACTGTCTAGAACCTTGTACCATTTTTCGCAGTATCTTTTTTATATTTTTATTGGCGGCTTCTACAGCACCATTGGCCTTTGGGCGATATGGAGTAGAATTTTGATGTGTGATCTTAAACTGTTGACACACTTCTTGCATCAAATGACTGTTGAGATTGGCAGCATTGTCTGTAATGATCATCTTAGGAATTCCAAATCTACAAATGATATTGGCATGGACAAAATCTACCACAACCTTCTTTGTTACTGACTTGAAAGTTACTGCTTCCACCCACTTTGTGAAGTAGTCAATGGCTACCAAAATGAATCTATGTCCATTTGATGCCTTCGGCTCAATCGGTCCAATCACATCCATTCCCCAAGCCACGAACGACCATGGAGCGGCCATTGCATGTAACTCAACAGGAGGAGAACGTATCAGATCGCCGTGCACCTGACATTGATGACACTTTCGAACAAATTGAATAGAATCCTTCTCCATAGTAAGCCAGTAATAACCTGCTCGAAGAATCTTCTTTGACAAGACATGACCGTTCATATGCGACCCACATACTCCAGAGTGTATTTCAACCATGATTGCCGAGTCTTCTTTTGCATCTACACACCTTAAAAGTCCCAGATCTGGGGTTCTCTTATACAAGATTCCTTCACTTAAGAAAAATCCACTAGCCAAAAGCCTAATAGTCCTCTTTTGATCGTTGGTGGCATATGCTGGGTATTCTCCTGACTGAATGTACCGCTTGATATCCAAAAACCAAGGTTCTCCATCGAGCTCTTCTTCAACCGCATTACAGTAAGCATGTTGATCACGACTCTGTATATGCACTGGATCGATATAGGCTTTGTCAGGATGTTGGAGCATTGAAGACAGAGTGGCTAAAGCATCAGCAATTTCATTATGAATCCTTGGAATATGCCTAAATTTTACTAACACAAATCATTGACATAGCTCCTGCAAGCATTGTCGATACGGGATGAGTTTCAAATCTCGCGTCTCCCAATCGCCTTGAATTTGATGGACGAGCAAATCCGAATATCCCAACACCAATAATTCTTGGACTCCCATATCAACAGCTAACCTCAAACCAAGGATGCAGGCTTCATACTCTGCCAGATTGTTAGTACAGTAGAATCGAAGTTGTGCTGTTAACGGGAAATGTTGTCCCAATTCAGAGATAAGAACCGCACCTATTCCGACTCCTTTCATATTGACAGCTCCATCGAAGAATAACCTCCAACCTGGATCAGCATCTATAACGACTTCATCGACACACGACACTTCTTCGTCAGGAAAATATGTCTTTAATGGCTCGTACTCTTCATCGATGGGATTCTCAGCAAGATGATCTGCCAAGGCTTGGGATTTCATGGCGGTTCGAGTCACATATATGATGTCAAACTCGGTAAGCAATATTTGCCACTTTGCCAATCGACCTGTCGGCATAGGCTTCTGAAAGATATACTTCAAAGGATCCATGCGGGAGATGAGATAAGTAGTATAGGATGAGAGATAGTGCTTCAACTTCTGTGCTATCCAAGTTAGGGCACAACACGTCCTTTCAAGAAGAGTATACCTGGCCTCATATGCGGTGAACTTCTTCCTAAGATAATAAATAGCCTGCTCCTTTTTACCTGTGACATCATGTTGACCCAGGACACAATCGAAAGAATTGTCCATGACTGATAAATATAAGATCAAAGGCCTACCAGGCTCCGGGGGTACCATCACGGACGAATTTGACAAATATCTTTTGATTCGATCGAACGCTTACTGACATTCTTCAGTCCATTTTACCACAACACTCTTTTTCAGCAACTTGAATATGGGCTCACAAGTGGTTGTGAGTTGAGCAATAAACCTGCTAATGTAGTTCAGTCTACCAAGCAAACTCATCACCTCCGTTCTATTCTTGGGCGGGGGTAAATCCTGAATGGCTTTGATCTTTGAGGGATCCAATTCAATTCCCCGACGACTGACTACAAACCCCAACAGCTTTCCAGATGGAACTCCAAATACACATTTGGCCGGGTTTAGTTTGAGATTATACCTGCGAAGCCTCTCAAAGAAATTTCTTAAATCTTTAACATGGTCGGCCTGACTTTTTGACTTAATAATCACGTCATCCACGTAGACCTCAATCTCCTTATGCATCATGTCATGAAACATAGTGGTCATGGCTCTCATGTATGTTGCTCCAGCATTCTTCAAACCGAACGACATCACTCGATAACAATAAGTTCCCCATGGTGTGATAAAAGATGTCTTCTCCGCGTCTTCATCATCCATAATGATCTGGTGATATCCGGCATAGCAATCCACAAAAGAGGCAACCTCGTGTTTAGCACAGTTGTCTAACAAAATGTGGATGTTGGGAAGTGGAAAATCATCTTTCGGACTTGCTCTGTTCAAATCGCGGTAATCAATACACACTCGAATTTTGCCATCTTTCTTTGGTACGGGAACAACATTAGATAACCACATGGGATAACGAGACACTCGAATTACTTTAGCTTCAAGTTGTTTCATGATTTCCTCTTTGATTTTAATACTCACTTCGGTTTTAAACTTCCTCAACTTCTGTTTAACAGGGGGAACGCGGGATCAATTGGCAACTTGTGAGCCACTAATTCAGTGCTTAAACCGGGCATATCATCATAAGACCATGCAAAAACGTCCTTATAATCAATCAATGCTTGAATCATTCCCTCTTTTAGCTGTGGCAAAGCATGTACACTGATTTTAGTTTCCCTAACATCTTCTTGATCCCCTAGATTTATTGGCTCAGTTTCATTCAAATTAGGATTTAGTTTGTCTTCAAATTGTTCCAACTCTTTGCTTATTTCTTCTAGTGCTTGTTCTTCATCATATTCCCCATCCTGCTTCATTACATCTTCATTAGTTTGGGTTTTAAGATCAGGCTGAAAATTCCGCATGCATGTCATGTCATTAGAATCAGCATAAAGAGAACTGTGTAAGAAAAGAAAAATAAAATATATTAGACACAAAACAAAAGGGACATTGCATTTCATTAAATAAAATATAGAAGGGTTTAAACACAGACGCCAACATAACATAAACAAACTAAAGTCTGAATTACAACCCTGAAATAACTCGGATAAACAGAAAGAAAAACAAAATAGACTACCAAAACTCCCTCCTGATGGGGAGAAGAGTGATTTCCCAATTATTGAGCTGGACAGCTGGACCTATGAATTGCACGTCTGCCATACAGGTACCTTCTCCTGCTTCGACCATATCAACTTCGATACAAAGGTTCTGGAAGTCATCAACCAATTCAACCTCAAATTCTACATGCTTCGTAACACCGCTCTTAATAAATGATTCACTGAGTAGTGGCATTAGGCGAGGGAGTGACCATATTTCTTTTTTCCTTCCCTTGGCTTTCTTCAAATCTTCAGCTGTAGGCTCAAATCCCAGACCAAACGTGCCCAGGTTCTCACTCGGGCATATGGGATGAACTATACCGTGCAGAGACGCTCCCAAACCCTTTCCTGGCTCAAATCCGTATTTCCAAAGTTCACTCACCATCATGATAGAAGCCGAAGACAATTGTGGTCCCGGTATAGCCTTCCATTCAAGGATACGATTCACTGGCACTGTATCAAAAATTTGATAGACGAATGTCTCGTCTACGTTATTTGCTTCAATAAGAGACAAGGGAGAATCTTCGTAGGCTGACAAATCTCCTTCACCATGAATAACTACTTCTTGCCTGTCATGCTCAAACTTAATCATTTGGTGCAGTGTAGATGCAACCGCCTTGGCCTTGTGGATCCACGGCCTTCCCAACAACAGATTGTAAGAGGAGTCTACATTCAATACTTGAAACTCTATGGCGAACTCAACAGGCCCTATGGTCAACATTAGTTCTATTTCGCCAATGGAATTTGATTTTGCACCATCGAAAGCCCTGACACATACATTGTTGGGCCTGATCCTCTCTGCACCAATATTCAGCTTTTGCAAAGTAGAAATAGGGCAAATGTTTGCTCCTGAACCTCCATCAATCATAACATGTGTGACATTGAAATCTTCACACTTCACTGTAATGTAAAGGCCCCGATTATGCCCTGTACCTTCAACAGACAATTCATCATCAGAAAAGCTGATCCGATTGACCTCAAAGATTTTTCCAACCATTTTCTCAAGTTGGTTGATTGTAATCTCCCTTGGAATATATGCTTCATTTAATACCTTCAGTAAAACATCACGATGCTCCTTGGAGTGCAACAACAAAGATAAAAGGGAAATTTGAGCAGGGGTTTTCTTCAGCTGGTCTAATATTGAATACTCTGGCAATTTCATCTTTTTCAAAAATTCTTCGGCTTCTTCTTCGGTGATAGGCTTTTTGATAGATGACGGTCCACTCACCGTTGGCTTGGATTTTCTTAAGCTTTCAGGCATGAAACATCTTCCTGACCTAGTCAAACCCCCTACTTCATCTACATCTTCCACTACTTCTTTCCCATGATAGGTCATCACGGTCCGTCCATAATTCCAGGGAATCCTTTTCGTATCAACTATCGGATGTTGGGTCACCGGTTTGAGGACAATGGGCGCTGCCAGTGTTTCTTTCACCGTCAAGATAGGCTGACTCAGAGCTCCCACCACCGTCAACTTAGGTTTATCCTGACTTGAATCAACATACCTTCTGGCGCCTTGTACTGTGATCAGGGGCTTCTTTGTGCTTTCTTGGGCTTTATCTTCTCTCATTCCTTCCTGGCTCAATGACATTTCTTTCAAAGACTCTGCTACATTCACCGATTTCTCTTCAATGGTCTGTATCTTGACAATAGGCTTATAACCCCTCTAAGACTCTTTCCCATCATATATCAATTCCAACATATTGGCTTCAACATGGGTTGGCAGCGGATTCTGGTTAATGTTTGGACCCTCCGGGGCCTGGACCAGCATCTGATTTATGTCAATTAAATCTTGGACAGCTCTCTTTAAATGCCAATATTTCTCAATATCATGACCTGGCATATCAGAACAGTACGCACACCTTAAAGAATAATCGAGATTCCTTGGTGGTGGATTTGAAAGCCTTCCTTGAATTGGGCTTAAAACCTTCAACTTCCTTAACCTATCAAACAAACTAGCATATGACTCCCCAAGAGGTGTGAATTGATTTTTGACCGTCTTCTCCTTCTTATACTCGGGCTTAGGCTGAAAACTGGGTCTGGAGGGGTTTTGGTAATTTGGTGGAGCGAATGGGCAATTTCGTGGAGTTTGCGCGCTCCACTGCGGGTAAGAAGGGGTTTGGGCATATGGCTGCGCGCTATATACTGGGTAAGGGGGTGGTGGAATGGAATATAAAGGATTTTGTGGAGGGTAGTAATGGTGGGGAGGAATATATGGAGCTTGGGCGTAGACTTGGGCTTGGGATTGGGGATAGGGGCGAGGTGGTCTTTTAGGATAAGAATGGGTTTCGGCTACGACAGTCGCAACATCCTCTTTCTTCTTTTTACCTCCAAATGCGCCAGATCCACCTTGAATCGCTTGTGTGGTAGCTTTTAATGCAGCAAAACTCACTATTCGACCGGTCTTAATCCCGTCCTCTATCATCTCCCCCATTTTGAAGACTTCCATAAAAGACTTTCCCATTGCCGGAAGTAAATGTTGAAAATAGGTCTCATCCTGCGCCTGAATGAAAACTTCTACCAACTTACTTTCTTTCATTGGAGGCTTTACCCTAGCGGCCTGTTCACGCCACCTTATCGCGTATTCCCTAAAACCTTCAGTGCTCTTTTTCTTCATGTTGACCAAAGATTTTTCGTCCGGAATCAAGTCGATGTTGTACTGAAAATGTTGAACGAATTCAGAAGACAAATCATCCCAACTGTTCCATTTATCGATATCCCGATCGATGAACCATTCTGAAGCCAGATCTGAAAGACTCTCGCCAAAGAAGGCCATGAGTAGTTCTTCCTTTCCTCCTGCAGCCCTCAACTGGTTGCAATAACGTCTCAAGTGTGCAAAAGGATCACCGTGCCCTGCGTACTTCTCGAACTTAGGCATCTTAAAACCGGGGGGCAAGTTGATGTCTGGGAACATACACAGGTCTTTATAGGAAATATTTCTATAATCTCCGATTCCTTGCAAATTCCTCATAGCTTGCTCTAAACTCTTCAATTTCCGGGCTATGACATCCTGTTCCTCCGTTGCAACAGGTTTCTCCGTATCAAATGGAAATGCAGGCGGCTGAGTATACCCATACGGTTTATTCAATTGCAGAGTAGGCTCCGTAGCATAATACTGACCATCTGAAACCTTCAGTACTGGCTCACTGGAAGACCGAGGAAGCCTCATTGTGGGACGCACAACATATATGGGAGTTTCATGTGGTGGCGGGGCCACGAATACCGGTGTGATCGGTGGCGCTGGCTGAGCAGCTGGTCTTGATTGGGGAGCTACCAAGGGCACACCAGAATTGCCAGGATAATAATGTCGCAGAGTGAATCCTGGCGCGTGCTCAGGTGACTCAGTAGGAGCAGAGAATTGTGCCTGAGAGAGCGGTGGGCAATTAGAGATATTCCCGAGACCTTCAGGGAGCGGAGGAGGAGGCATTCCGCTGGCCCATGCCCGATGCAAATCTATCAATTGTTGCTTGAGCCTTACTACCTCATCATTGTGTTCTGAACTTTCTTCCCTGTGATCCTGATCCGGGTCAATGAGCGAATTTTCAATCTCCCTGCTAGCCATGGCGAGCTTTGCTTTGGATCTAGTGAAGTATGGGTGACTAGCCAGAGTGCTGCAAACCTACCACTGTTATCTGAAAGAACATGCTCATCAAAGACGACATCCGTTAGGATTAGGGCACACAACAAGCATGAGAGTCACATTGGTAAAAATTGTCCTAAATTCATGTTCATTTCTACCAACTTTTGAGGGTAACGAGGTCATTTCAACATCATCCCAATTTTTATCTACACTCCCTCTTTTTTATTATTATTATTATTATTTTCGTATCCATCTCTATTCTTTCCACTTCTCTCGTTATCTACCTTTATTTTATTATTCTTTATGGCTTTTATTTTTTTTTCTTTAAAAGAGGAAAAATAATGAAAAACAACGAAACAAAATGATTAGATCGAACCCAAACCCTTTTTTGACTCCAAAAATTATGTTTTAAGTGCGAAAGGGTTTTATTATTTAAGTGACATGAAATGAAAATTTATTTCGGAAAAGGATTATTTGCATTTTTTATTCAGAGTCTCCACTTGGCATAATCTGGTGCGCCAAGTCACCTTTGGAAAATCCCTTTTCGAAACCAATTGACTCTTAAACCGGTTTGCGCACAGAGATTCCGGCTAAGGAATTCTGTTGACCGAGGGGAAGGTGTTAGGCACCCCTCGATCCCGTGGTTCAACCACGGTCGCTTGGTGGAGGGTATCGACTATTTTAGCATTATGAAGTGTATAAACCACAGAAAAAGCACGCAAAATAATCAAACAATAAACAAAACAAAACAATCAAAAATGTAAAGTCCAGTCCAATTATACAGTCCAAAAATAGAAAAATACAAAAATATAAATCTTATTCTAAACTAAATCTAGACTAAACTCCAATGCCTTACCCGATGCCACGGGCCTTCATCACGAACGTCCTCCGGGTACATGATACGTCGGGGCATTCCCCGATAAATAAGTACATGAAACTTCGGGACATTCCCCGGTCAAATTAATACACTTGAGTCATATACGATAAACTAGTAAACATTCAATACACATATTTCAATCAGTCCATCAATCTGAAAGTTCTAAACTTGCCTACCCGAGCCTACTATTTGCCTACCCGATCTTGATCTATCATGGCATTATCATATTCAACAACATCAATGAATCAAAGTAAATAACGCTTGCTTTCTATCAATTTTCAATTTCCGTCCCCAATAGCCGATTTTAATTATCAATCCGTGATTAACACATGCTTCGATACACAAACCACCAATCAAGTTTTCAAATCCAAATCCAACAACGAGCAAACCCCAATGAAGATTCAATCACACCAAACACACAAATCGTCCATAATTACGCAAAATTAAAAAGGAGAAAAGATAGAATTGGACCTCAAGAGCTTTTGATTGATGTATTATTTCGACTAAATCCGATGAAGCCGCGTCCAAAACCTCAAATAGAATACCACAACTCGACTACGAATTATCTCAGCTACAGAACTCTCTAGAATTCGATTCAAAACACAGAAAAACCCACGAAGAATACCAATCAAGCCGAAACGAAATGCAGATTCGAACTGAATAACGATAATGAACCAATTTCGGATGGAATTTAAGAAATATGGAGTCAATGGCGTCGTTTCTCCGATAGACACGCTGGAACAGTAATAATAAACGATGACTGGGTGTTTTCGGATGAACCCGCCGAAACAGTAATGAAAGTAAACCACGACGGAATGCTTTTCGGTGGATAATTCGGCGATTCTCAGTATTTTTCGTTCGATTTCATCTGGTAATCATGGGAAAAGGAGAAATTCTTTGGGATTTCGGAGTTGGGTTGGTTGAATCGTGACCTACAGTTGATTCCGGTGAAGGTTTCGCCGAGAAAAAAAAAACTTATTCTCGTCCCGTTTTCAGTCCATCTTCTTTAATCTTTTCTCCCTTTCGATCTCACTCTCGATCTCTCTCTGCTGTGTGTGCGTATGCCAAACAAGATGAGAATAAAAGAAAGAAAAATATGAAATCCTCAAAAATGGAGAGCTCTCTTTTTCGATCTCTCTCTTCCAGTGAGCTCTGTTTCTGGGTGTTCTTGTGATAATGAGAAGAAAAGAAAAACCCTTCTTGAAGAAAATCCTCTCAGTGTATTTGTAGAGGGTTTTTTTTATCCCCCCGTTTGTGTGTTTGTTGTGTGTATATATTAGGATGGGGTAGTGGGGTAGGGTAGTGAGGTAGGGGTAGGGGTAGGGGTAGGGGTAGGGGTAGAGTTTGTTAGAGTAGGGTAGGTAGGTGTTGTTTTTTAATTGGAGGGATAAGGGTTAGTTGTTGTTTTTTTATTGGGTGAGTTGTTGGAATCTTTAAGATAAGACAAAATTAGTTAGGGTTTGTTAGGGGTTTGTTATTATTTTTTGTGGAGGGATTATCACACGGGTGAGGATACACGGTAGGATAAGGTAAACAATAGGTAAAAACGATATCGGGGAGGGACGAAATTAGGTGTCTACACCGAGTACCCCGAGCAGAACCTCATTCAACAAATCCACAACTCGGATCAACCAACTTTCCAAAAAAAATCAAATTCAAAACCCAAAAATTACTAAGGAACAGTGAGTGAATCTCAACTCGATATCGAGAAATTGTAACCCGAGACGTCAAATCTCAATAGAACCCACCAACTTGAACGTTTTCCCGGCTTAATCTTCTTAGAAATAAAAAGGAAACTAGAGGAACTTCAAGCTTTCGAAGGCTGCAAACCAGCCGTTCTCCCTCATCTCTCGATCTCGAATCTCTCACTCTCCCCTGGCTTGGTGCTCTCGTGTAGCTGTGTACGTGCAACTTTGAGCTGGTCGAATTAGAAAAAATAATGAAGAAATGGTCCGGTCCGATGATGAGCTCACCGGAGAAACTCGAAACTACCGTCTCTCTCTCGATCTCCTCTCTTTCCCTCTATCTCTCTCGGCTATCTTCCCTCCCGTCCCTCTCTCTCAGCTCTCTAATTTTATATATGTGTGTATGTTGATATAGATGGGTAGTTTCGTGAATCCGAAAAGGGAAAAATGGAGTGTCCGTATGTATTGTTGAGAAGAAGGTAGATGGGTGTTGTTAAGTGTATTTTCTGTGTGTGGAAAAATTGATGGCTAAACTCTAAAAAATCTCCCCTCCTCTTTGTGAGAGTATGTGTATATAATCCTCCGGTTTTTCTGAATTGTTTCCAATTCAAAAGAGAAAAGGAAGATGGTCTTTTTTTCTTCACTGTGGGCCTCCCTCCCTTTGCATATTCTCTTTTTTTTTTCGATCCCCCCTCTCCTGTGTGTGGGCTGTGCGTGTATATATTAGGATGGGGTAGTGGGGTAGAGTAGTGAGGTAGGGGTAGGGATAGAGTTTGTTAGAGTAAGGTAGGTAGGTGTTGTTTTTTAATTGGAGGGATAAGGGTTAGGTGTCCACTTTTAATTGGGAAGGTTGTTAATTTGTTATCAATTGGGATTATGTGGGAATTTTGGGATAAGATTTGTTTAGAGTTGGTTTTGATTTTTGTCATTTGTGGAAGGATAATTACATAATTGAGGGTACACGGTAGGATAAGGTAAAAAATAGGTAAAAATGATATTGCGGAGGGACGAAATTAGGTGTCTACACAATCAACCGTCAAAATACCAAACTAAAGAATCCATGGCGGTGGGAGCAACTTCTGTAAAGGCCCGCACTAAGCAAAAGTTGTTTTTCTTTTCCATCCAAAAAATATTTTTTCTGGGAAAAAATGAAATCATTTTTGTGAAATAAAGTGAAGATTTTTTTATGGCTAAACGCAGTGGCGGATCTACCCTTTGCCGAGGGGTCATCCGAGCCCTCTTCAGCAAAAAATTATGTTATATATGTATGATTAAAATTATTTTTTATGTATAAATATTAGATGTTGAACCTCCTTCGATTAGTTTGTATGTTCACTTATCAACTCCTTTCGTGAATGTCCACTAATAGTGCTGCTAAAAGAAAAAAACAAGTAAATCGCGTACAACAAGTGCACTTTACTCGTTATTGATTAAAATTACGTTTTACCGAAATAACCCCTCAAACTTTGTATAATGTGCAAAATAGCACTATAAGCTTACGAAGTTACCGATTAGAACCCTTAAGTTTATATGGCTATGTTACAAAATGTCAAGGGGTTATTTGGCCATTTAGCCTATTATTTATATAGGAGAAAAATTCAAAATACACACTCCAACATAATATTTTATGCCTCATAATGTAATATACAATATTATATTCTCTCTCCTAGTTAAGTGATGCATTTATTTTTAGTCCGTTCCTAAAATAACATTCTTTTTGTAAAGCAATTTAATTTTTAATTTTTCATTTTACATCTATAACTCGTCGAAATTATTAGTTTAGCTTTTTATTTTATTTCGCTCCAACTAAACTATATCATATAAAATGGAAGGGATGAAATACTAACGTTACTCTAAAACGAACAAAATAGGCGTGGAAACTATGTATATTATGACAAAATATAACACATTTAATTACATAAATTCTACATTCATTTTTTCTCTTATTAAGACAAATTTTATTTGACCTCTAGTAGTAGAAGTAACGTTTCAATGTTAAAGAAGGTCAATTCCTTCTATCAAATTAGGCAGATTTAATTTTTAACATGTTTAATGTACGTAACTTATTTTACTTTTTAAGTTATCGAGCTAAATGTAGTATTTATTTAAATTTTAATAATTTTCACACATAAATTTATGCTCCACTAGATGCGGATGTATACTTTGTGGTATAAGCTCGGCGGAATCAAATAGTTTTGATCTTAAACTCTATATTAGTCTCAAGAAACTCATTTTATATATTCAATTTATTAATTTAAAACTCAATAACTCAAGATAACTAAACTCATTTGTATTCAGAAGCTTCAAAACTTGAATTTTCATATATATATCTACAACACAACACAAAAAGATAAATACAATGGCATAACACTTCAATTCTAAATAAGTTCAAAGATCGTTCTACGAACAACCTCTTCGTCACCAATAATAATTGTGGTGAAGTGGTAATAAGTACTCCTTCATCCGAGACCCTGAGTACATGGTCATCTTTATTAGGAATCACATTACTCCTCAACGTGACGTAAATTCAAATTTAGTCGGATTCTAATATGAATATCAAACACCATACCAGAAATAATTTTTTTTTAAAAATAGCCTTTTTTTTGTGTACCACATTTAAACCATAAACTATACTATTAAGAATAAGATAAAGAAAATTTTGTTTTACAGCTGTTGTTTGAGAAAGTGTCTTTAATTTGAATTTTTATCACACACATTAAAAAAAAAAAAAAAAAAAAAAAAAGGACCCCTCATCACAAACAAAAGGCAGAAATGTCATTGATTAAGAGTGCTACTTAGATATATGTCAATTCAAAAGTATCAAAATCCAACTAGTAGACTTGTTTTAAGGTTCTTTTTGACTAGTTAATTGACTAAAATTCAAGTGATAAATATTTTGAAAAGAAAATTCAAACTTTATTGAGTGTTGATATTAATTGGTGCAAGTCTTTAACGTATTTGAGAAATAATTTAAAGTGAATAGTTAATTGACTAAAATTCAAGTGATAAATATTTTGAAAAGAAAATTCAAACTTTATTGAGTGTTGATATTAATTGGTGCAAGTCTTTAACGTATTTGAGAAATAATTTAAAGTGAATAGTTAATGCTAAGAGGAAAATATGTGAAAAGAAATTATTTTTCTCTTGATACGTTAAAATAGACAAGTAAAAATAAAAATAAAAATAATATAATGAACGAGTAAAAATGAATAGGAGAAAGGAAGTAAAGTCCAACAACGTAATTGATGGTGTTTTTCCAGAGATTATTTTCCACACTAAAAAACATATGGATTATTAGGAATGTGGAATAAAGTTATTTCATTTTAACTTTGAAAGAGTCCTTTACTTATTTTTTTTCTTAATTATACTTGAAGAAAAAACAAAAGAAGTTTCAAGTGCCTCCAAATTTTTTAATTAAGAAATAAAAATATATTCTTGAGTGTGACTAATGTCACTGTGACTTGCCCCTAATTGTACTCATTTTTGACTCCTTCAACATCTTAATTATTCACTTTTCTAAAAAAAATTTAAAAATGCGTACTTTATTAAAAGTTATAAAAGTGTGTAGATAAAGTGATCATATACAAAAGTAAAACTTTTCTATAATGGACATTTTCTATAATAATATTTTAATATAATAGGTAAGTTTTCATTGAAATTAACTGATTTTTCATATTATATTATATCATGTATTTTTTATAATAATATTTCGCTATAATAGTCAAAAAGAATTCTGGAAAAGCAACATAGAGAAAACAAACTTTTGAATACTCATCACCAAGACTAAGAAATGTCATGCTAAAATAATTTTAATTCAAAGATATCTAATTTCAACTAGTAGACTTGTTTTAAGGTACTTAATAGTAAATTGACTTGAAATTCAAAAAAATATTTCATCAAAAGTACTATTGAGGTTCAAAAGGGGCATCAAAAAATTATTTTTTGTAGTTGAAAAATAAAGATTACACTTACTTGAATTACCTAATAATGAAAAGAGTCGAGTATAAGATAATATGAATATTCAAAATGTCTCATACTAATATTTATCACAAAACAAATATGTTTTACACTAATAGGTTAGGTACTAGGTCTATTTATGGAATAAATAATTTTGTATCTTGGAATTTATTTGAGCTAATAAAAATCTAGTTTTTCAACACGTTAAAACCTAAATAATTATGGATTGCCACTATTGGAAAATACTGGTCATAGTTCTCGAAGATAAAATGAGGACTCCATCGAATTATTTTGTGCATTATACTAATATGTACGGATTGAGCTGAATCTAAACGGTTCAATATGATTTATTTTATAATTGTTTTTCTGAATCAATTTGGGTTAGATATTTAACTTAATTCAACCAACTAATAGATAAGCTGAATTGAGCATACCAAATTGGCTGAGCTGATATATAAACGAGTCATTAAATCACAAGTTTAGCGAGTTGGCGTGATAACGTATTCGAAGGCTAATTTGTCGACCCTAGTTATACCATTTCTCTCTACCCTGTAAAAGTAAGACTAAAATTTGCATACATTCTGTCTTTCCTAAATCACAGTTATGGGATTATACCGAGCATGTTAATGTTGTTAGTTATACCACTTCTCATGACTATTGGGCTCTACATTTGGGTTAGAGAAACTTGGGCTCCATCTAAAATGGGTCTTCAACCTTGATCTTTTGGGCTCATTGTACTTTTCTATCATAAAAGTGAAATGTTTTTTTTCTTTTAAAGAAATGTTTAATCAAAAATAAAAATTAAGTATCAGTAAAACAAAAAGGACAATTCGGTGCGGTAAAACCCCTAGTGCACAAAATTTGGACTACGAAGGTCTATTATATGTAATTTTACTTTATATTTCTATCAGAAGTTGTTTTTACGACTTGGATCCATGACCTTCCGGACACGGCAGGACCAGGATATATAATATGACATGTCGGCAATACATAAACTTAAATAATTCCAACCTATTGCTTTAAAAACTTTCCCTTAATTTGGAACTTAGCAAAAAGGGAAGGAAAAATGGTTAAGGATAATAAATAATTTTGGGATTAGGTGGAGAGAATAGTAATATAATAAGAAAATTATGGAGCGTCCAATATATTTTTATTTGTTTTGACTAACGAACATAATCTAAAGTGAGTCTGAGAAAAAAAAATATTAAGCGATTTTTCCATCTGTCCTATTTTTGATGGTCAGAATTACGGAATTACCTCTTATTTATAGCTTGTGGAAGACGATAAATATCTCATGAATTTAGTTAAGATATGCAAATACTGACTCGAACATTTATAAAAAAAGATATGTAACTTTTTCTTGGGATTTTTATTTTTGGAATCCAAAATGAGGAATCATTTTCCAATTCATATTATATCTTTCTACTTTTGCTTGCCTTTCCATTTCTTTGCCTTCCTAAATTTAGTGAAATCAAAGTTACTGAATTTTGTTGAACTCGTAATTTTAAATTCTACACTGCCTAAATGTATTGCAATTTGCAAGTCTAGAGCATTCAAAACCTTTATTAAGTACAGAATAATCAGTAATTGCAAGCATGGATTCTACAAAACATCCATACAAAAATGAAGCAAAAAAAAAAAAAGTAACATTAATTAGGAAGAAGAGAAAAATAGTAGAAATCTACAAATCAGACGTCTCAAGTTCAAACTCAAAAATTACAAATCTTCAAATACTAACAAGCATTTCTCCTTCAATTCGCTTTACTCAACACAAATTCAAATTAATCCAACTTAAAACTTTAGATACTCATCATTGGGACAAGAACACCAAGAAAATTAATTTACAAGCATGGATTTTAACTACATCCATACAAAAAAGGAAGGCAAAAAGAAACTCAAATATACAATAACAAGAAAGAAGACCTAAAAAAAAAAAAAAAACAGAAGTCTCGAGTTAAAGCCTTGAAAACACAAATCATGCAAATCCGAATTAATCTGACTCGAACTTCAAATACACCAAAAATACAAAAAAAAAAAAAAGAATCATCTATCCATCATTTCAGGAACTTCAGGACTCTCTATAATACTTTCTAAACTAGGTTTCCATCCAGAAGAAATTATTTTGGTTCTATTTTTTTCAATTTCACACAAAAATTCCTCTAATTTTTTGCCTTCTTTAAATTTCAACTGAAGAAGTAACCATTCAAGTTCTTCTTTAGTTAAAATTACTTTCAATCTCATATTTGTTTTTCCCTTTTCCATCTCAATATTTTCCTTCATAAATTCCTCTTTTTTTTCTTCTTGAATACTTAGTTCCTCTATACTTTCCCTTTGTAAACATGTTTCTACACAATTTCCCATGATTTTTTTTTGTGTGTGTGAATTGTGAGGGGAAAATGAAAGATGGATTTGAGAAGAAAATGAGAAGAAGGGAAAATAATAATTTAGAGAAAGAGAGAGAGGGGAAAAAGTGTTAAGTAAATTTGCATGTGAGAGTGGGTGAAGAGACATTTTATAGATGTTGAATTGAGTAATTAAATAAAATAATAATTGGATTAGTTAATTTTTATGTGTTATTTGATTTTACTTTTCTATAATTAGTTGGAATATTTGTCCCTTCCTTCTAAGTTTAGTCACTTAAGTGGTATATGTTATGAGTGTAGATAATTTTTTACACTATCAAATCATTCAAATAATATTTATAAGTAAATCTTCTTAAGATATTATATATTAGTTGCCACAATAGATGAAAGTGATATGAAGTTGTAAAAATAATTTGCATGAATAAAAAGATAGTTTGACGTACTAAAATTTTCAATGTGTGAGGATTTAGAGAAGCGTCGTATCACAAAGATCTATTGTACGCAATCTTACTCTGTATTTTTACAAGAGCTTTTACCTTGTTTGTACGAGTAATAATAATGTATGTTATCAATCGGGAGATTTTAATAGCTCAATTTCCCCACCTTATATTTCCCTCGCCTTACCTCCGATCCCATGTAATAATAAATAACAATAATAAAAAAGTTTATTATTTAAACTCTTAATAAGTTATTAAAATTTGGTATTAATTATTCTCTCTGATCACGAGATTAATTAATAGTGTGCTTTCATACTACTACCAATTATCATCCTCCATATGAAGAAAATTAAATAAACTGCTGATTTAACAAGTTTCCTTGAAATAAGATTTATTTCAACATTTGGAATAATATATACGTGTATTTCTGTTTTGCAAATTAAACATTCTTGTGAACAAACCCGTGACTAATTAATTAATTACATGATTTAAATTAGTAGAAAATAGATTACAGTATTATTACAACTAGCATTTTGTGTATGATCTGTCTTTTTTTGACAACTAGATGGAGTACTGTATTTGGTTGAAGAGAATTTTGAAAATGTTGGTTTTGAATTTCTTGGAAAGTGACTAGTACCAATCCAAGATTCTATTATTCTTCAACATTCACATTTCAATTGTTAGAAAAATAACTTGTACTACTAAAATTTAATATAACATTCTCTAACTCCATAATTCCAACAACTAATCTTAGAAAAAAAAATATATATATTTTTTTCATCGAGAGAAGCCTAACTACCACATCGATCATTTGGGAAAAAAGGAACACTGACGATTCAGCAGGATTTTTACTAAGGGGGTTCAGCCGTTAGTCGAAGGAAGTTTACCGTCAACTATATATATACATAAAAGATAATTTTAACCATGTATAAATACTATAATTTTTCATCGAAACGGATTCGTATGAACTCCCTGGCACGACTATGAGTTGGGTATGGTAAAAAGTTATATAAATACGGTTATTTACTTGCACTACACTTTTTTAACTCTAAGAATTTATACGAAAGTCGTCCTTGAAGAGACTTTCAAATAATCGTATCGAGGAATTCTATCGTAGTTAACGTTGGTAGGTAAAAAAAAAAAGATTGTTCAACCAATGCATTATAAATTATATATGTAAGAAAAAGTAATTAAACTCAAGTCATTAAAAAAAGTGTTTCTCCACAATAATTTATATAGATGTAGCTAGTGGGGTTAAATGATGTTTGTTTATTTGCCTTCTTTAGAGTATCTTTTACATTTTAGGTTGACAACTTTAATTTGCCATAGTTATATCCATGATTGAAGTAAATAAACAGTAGGCAATGTTGACATTTGATGGAAAAGAAAAAAATAAAAAGTGGAAAAAAGTACAAAAGATTTATCAGAATAATAATTACTCATAAGAAATATTTCAATGCTGCATGTGACTGACCCCATTATATGATATAACCCCCAACAAATTGGATTGGAGCGTCTTTAATCAAGTGCCAACAAGCTCACATTTTCTATCTTTTCTTATATCAGTAGTGTTCGAATCAGCTTACACGCATTTCAATTATTGCAGTAGACACATGCAGAGGTGGAGTCATCTTTATGTCAAGGGGTTCATTCGAATCCTCGATTTTAGATGAAAAATTATGCTATTTATATACGATTAAAGTTACCTTTTATGTGTATATAGTAAATGTTGAATCACCTTCGATCGACTAGTTTGTATGTTTATTTTTTCCGATTTTAAACCCCTTAGTGAAAATTTTAGCTATTTTATTGGACACATGCATGCTTTGTATATTGAGGGTCGAGTTACAAGGTTAGGTACGGGTTCAATCGAAATTAATAGTTTTAGTCCAAATCCTATGTATTCGGATTCTTCTATATGTATATAACATGCGTAATTTATAACAACATTTCACTCTAACGATTATGTTTTGTTTGAATTTTCATATAATGTTATATTATACGTTCTCTTAATTTATTTTTTCTTATAGTAGTCAAAAAAATTTGACCAAACGATGTTGGTATCGATATTCCATTGAATTTGTGTTAAGGAATTCATTACATATATATATGAAAACTAAATCCAAAACTTAATTACTAATACTTGATGTTGCTATCTAAACATTTAGATCATATAGTTTAAATTTACATGTTGTATGTCTTATCTAAAATATCGAGTAACTCTATCCGCTAATGCTTTATTATGATGAAAACTTTAGCGTAATTTTTGTTGTTACTGATATTTGACAGCTAAACCACACAATTAATTGGTCACATATTCTTAGATTTAGCCATGTGAAATCAAAAATTTTCTTTGATACTTTTGAAAAATTTAACTTTTAAACTCTGAAAAGAAAAATAGAAGCCACAATCTTTTGTCAAAAATCTTCTAGTAACAAGTTCGAACAACTCAGTAATTTTTTTCTTGTATGTTGTGAGTGTGTGTAGAAAAGTATTTTTAACATGTTAAAAATAAGACAGATTATATTACTATATTGTAATAATAATAACATATCCAGTATAATCATATGAGGAAAAAAGAGTTTGCACAAATTAAACCAGCTTACCTCTATCTCGTGGAGATAATATTAACACACTTAAATTTAAAGATATATGTGCTTAATTAAAGCACAAATATGACTTTTTTTTAAATAGATGATTTTTTTTTTAAAATAGAGTAACATGACCACTTACGTAATAATTTATCAAAATGTGACAAGTAAAAATGAACGGATAAAGTAAAAAAGTTTCTTAAGAAACTTTTACCAAGTAAACTGACTTTATGACTTTTTTTCTCTCTTTGGAATTAAACATTTTTTAACTTCACCTTTTGACCAATTCATCATAGAAATTAGGAAGACAGGTACAAACTTTATTTTAAATAACCATATACTTTATGATTAATTTCCATAAAGTGAAGATTTCTGATTCTGTTTCCCAATTTCCTGCCTAATAATGGTCAAAAGATAAAATTCCATTTGGAATTGTTAGGCTACAACACCAAAATATCAAATCTTAGAGAAAACATTTTGTTGATCCGGCCCAGAAAGTTTGCGCGATGCGACTCACGTTTGTGATTTTCAATGGGGTCTATGGTGATAGCGTAGGGATCAGACCGACATGCTCGTATAGTGTAATTAGTGGGTCGATTGTATGTTTGTATGCACGTATTATATAAATGCAATCAGTGGGTCGATTTTGATTATTCGAAAATTACGTCGCTCCACATTGTACTCCTCTCTTTTCATAGTGAAATTCCTCTACCCCTATTCGTGATTTTTCCCACAAGAGTTTTCACGTGAATCTTATGTGTTGTTCTTGTTTTTTTTTACTTGTGATTTACTTATTCTGTCCGAATCATAACACATTTACTATATTATGAGTTATGACTATGCACTAAAATTTTAATACAAGAAGACAAATTATAGTTAGGAAAATACCCTTAAATTCTTCATTTATTATGCATGGACACACGTAACATTCTTGTACGTAGACTATATTTACATGACTAATTAATTTGCTGACTGATTCTTCTCACTTAGAGTCAATATTTTATTAAATAGCCCTTTGAAAATGTTACTTCAGTTTATTTTACGTAAAAATAGACAGGTCCATGTCACTGTCAATATATGTTAGTATATAATTATAATAGTTTAATATAATTAATTTGACGTAAATATTCGATATATATAATTTTTTTGCCATATGGGACCATGCTGCTTTGTTAAGCTAGCTGGCATGGTCATGATATGTGAAGTATAAGGCACATACTAATGCTTTTTGGAGCTATTCAAGGCTATGATTTAGTCATATAAATTATATTATAGTCTAAGAATTTAAAATAATAGTAATAATTATTATAGTAACTATATGAAATCAATTAAAATAAAAATTACTTAGGTTTATAGTCTAGTAATATTAGTAAAAGGATCACCCACACGTGCATAACGAGTTCAGCCGAACTCAATATAGCTTTTGCTCAAATGACATATATTGTACACACATTAAAAATAGAGTTCAGTTATTAAAACTTGAAATTGATGTTTCAAAATTTTAAATTCTGGCTCTGCCTTTGATTCCCGTTATCCCCTTCATCTTCCTTGATTCGATCCCCTACCTATGTAATTGAGAATTTAAAAAAAAAAAAAATTATGCAAGAGGACAAAGTATATATATATGTATGTGTGTTACTTAAGAAAATACATCTAAGTTTTTTCTTAATTTATGAATGGACAAATGTAACATTCTTGTACATGAAATAGTTTGATGACTGATTCTTTTCTCTTGAAATTTTATGTCTGGTTCTGTGGTTCACATCACTAAAGAGTCTACATTTTGGTAAGCTTAATTTACCTTGAAAATGGAGAACTTGTTTTTCTCTTGAACTTTTGACTTTTAAACATTACTACAATAATTTTTATTTATTATTTTATGTTTGTGCAAATAGACAGATTCATGTCACTTTCTTTATATGCAACCTAGTTGCCAATTTGTTAATTAAGATTTGTGGTCCAATATTGTGTGTGTGATATACAAGGTACATGGATATCATTTTTGCTATATATACTCCTTAATTATGAGGTGAAAAAATATAGTAGTATTTATAATCTAGGTTAAAAAAGGGTAAAAATTCACTCGTACCGCGTGTAAATACACTTGTTATGTATCTAATGATTTAATGTAAGTATTTGGTGCACGTGAAGGGGAGCCTTGGAGTAACTGGTAAAGTTGTTGTCATGTGATCAGAAGGTCACGGGTTCAAGCCTTGGAAACAGCCTCTGGCAGAAATGCAAGGTATACACCCTTGTGGTGGGGCCCTTCCCCGAATACCACGTATATTAGCGGTAGCTTTAGTGCACCAAGCTGCCTTTTTTATCAGATTAAGTCGACATATTCATGAAATAATTTGATCTGTAAACAATGTCTGGTGTCGAAATAAGTACCATGCATATAAACTTCATTATATTCCTCTTTGGTGAGTAATAACAAGTTGTATACAGTGGCGGATCTACCCTTTGCCGAGGGGGTTCATCCGAATCCCCTTCGGCGAAAAATTATACTATATATGCATGATTAAAATTATTTTTTATGTAGATATATTAGATGTTGAACCCCTTCGGTTAGTTCGTATGTTCACTTATGAATCCCTTAGTGAATATCCTGGCTCCGCCACTGGTTCTATATGAAACATTTCATGAGGACCTCACATTCTATTACAAATAGAGTCTTACCATATCTCCCAACAACACTACTTATAATGTTTCAATTATTTGTATGGTCGTTATTAAATACAGAAAAACATAATATAGTTGGTTTGCCGTGACATTTAATATATATATAATATAACATAATATAATATGCAACGGTTCCAAATTACTGCAGCGTAGAAGACTTTTGAGTTCAACACACAATGTGAACGTTTGATGAAAATAGCATACTTTTTTTTGTTTAATTGTGAGAGATGATAAAACGGCAGTTCGGTACCCTAAAACTCCTGTTATACACGAGGTTCGGGGAAGGATCGAACTTACTTTGCATTTTTGCCAGAGACTATTTTCACTAACCTCGTGATTATATGGAGACAAATTTACCCGTTACTCCAAGTCTCGCCTTTAATTGTGAGAGATGATATTGAGTTTATTTAATAGCTGCAGATGTAGGAGTTAGAATACATTAAATTTGCATACATGATATAGCTAGGGGTCATTTTCAAGTGGGTAATTAATTAATTCAACGCCAATCTTTAATATTTTAATAATATAATGTCTATGATGTGAAATTAGAGAGTTACTGAAAAGAAAAAAAAACTAAATGCGTATAAGTTTAACAATTTATATGTAACAATAAGAGATGTCGTCATGTGAATGAGAGGTTAAGAGTTCAAGTCGCAAAAATATATCTTTCTAGATCAATTATTAATTTATTTATTTTTTTACAAAACAAATATACTCTTTAAATTACAATCTAAAGATACTTTTTGAGCAAACTAATCAAATCATATTATGGGAAATATTGGTCCAACTAGTTAGATGAGAATCTAATGTGTTGTACTTAAAAGTTGATGAGAAATATATATATGTGAAAATATTAGACACGAATCTAACATTATTTTTCAAGTGGATAATTTTAAATTTTTGATAACTTTTCAAAATAAGCACAAAATTTAAATAGAAACCTTAAAAGGGATATTTGCGTAAATCAATCTGTTCAGGTCGTGAAAATATCCTATTACAGATCAATATATGGTAAAAATTGCGTATGATAACGATCATTTATAGCAGAAGATTAGTGCACCAAGGTGTTTTTTTCCTTCACGTTTTTTTTTTTTACGACAATAACATACCCATTGTAATCTCATAACTGAAAATCAAGGAGGGTAGAACGTACGCAAGCCTTACCTCTTAAACGAGTATTTATGATATCATCCAAACAAGTTGTACATGTATTGTATGGCTTTAATTTTATTTTTTTTGTATAACGTCATGGCAAAATATGGATAAGCATGTATGATTAACGTATATTGATGGGGTATGCAACTTAAATAATCTTATATAAAATCATTTTATTATATGATCTCTAAATGAATTAATAATGTTTTTTTGTCCACAATTGACATAATCATGACGTCAGTTTAGCGTCATCAATTTGCATAATGAAGTAGGAAACTATGCTAGTAGGGAATTCAATGTTGTTGTTTTTTTAAAATAAATAAATTCGAATTAATAATTAAATGATTTCATTAAAATCTTTTGTCGTTTTAGTTAAAAGAAATTAAAGAATCTTGGGATTGAATAAAGGGTTTTCAAAAATAGTCTTGGAAAGTTTAGGTGAAAATCTTTTCTGAAGACCCTTTTGACTTGCTTTTAATTATGAACATAATTATAAACCTAATCTTGATCCCACGAATTATAATCAATAAATTAATCCACTTGATGTTTCGCTTCGCGAAGGTCAAACTCTGTAAGCTTTGAAAAACATTTTTCATCAAATTAGCATGAAAAAAGCTACAACTTGCAGTATTTTTCATATAATTTTTAAATATCTAAATTTTAATTTCAATATATCAAATTGATTTAATCTAACTAAGCTTTAAACATGATAACTAATTTGATATGTAGGGAGTTATTTTCTTTACCGGCCACAAGATCTTACAATAATTGTCTTTGATTTTGTAATTTAATAGGTCAAATCCAAAAATTTCACCCTACCTAATATTTTAATGTCTCCTAATCCAATATCTTGTTTTTTTAACAACGATGGTGTTGAAGCCAGCTTGCAAACGTTTCAAATATAAGTATTTATATGAACCAATGGATGTATGACAGGTTTTAAAATATTCAATTATCACTTTACTTTGGTAAATTAATGTATATTTTTTACTTTATTGAATTACTTAATCATGGCACGTTGAATTGATTTTGTAACACCCCAACTTAGGAAGGAGTCCCACATCGGCAAAACACAGGAGGGATACTGGGTATATAAGTAAGATAGCCTTACTCCCTAGTTGCGTGTTTTAAAGTCGTGCAGGCTTGGGCTCAGAACGGACAATGTCACTAGTGGGTTGGGGAGTTACAGGAGTCTCTCGGGCCTTGATGGTTCGGGATGCCCGTCGCAGCCAGGGCCCCAGCTCGGGTCGTGACAGGTTCAGTGTAATCATTCGATGCAGATAAGTATTTACCCTTCAAATATTCCGCAAGTACTTGTTGTTTTTCCACGCCAACACAAATACCGAATAACTCTACCGAAGAACAACCATAAACAATTCCTCTTGTACCTAGAGCAGTTAAAAATACTACTACATGCTTTTAGCATTCAGCTGCATAGCCAACCTATGCTGCTCGTACTCTTCAAAATTGTCAACAGGTGCTCGCCAAAATTAGCGTATTTTGGAGAATGGGACACGAGTGCAGCATCGAAAGTGAATAGTTCGTGCAACTCAGTAGCTAACTACACTAATGTCTAAGCTGCTAAACTGACTTTCTTGAACAACCAAAATAACTTGTCATATGCCGACGCGTCTGGGCAACATTCTCAAAAGAACAGATGAACATCAGCAGATGTAAGACGCGTATTCCTCTTATAGCTGACAATAATTACATGTTCTTTTATAATTACTGTTACTTAACAAGTGGTTCATAGATGTCATAAGGCGCTGTATAGAGGGTTAATACAGCAGAACAATTGGAGGAACCTAAAGTAAGGATAAAACGATACTAGTATGGATGTCATCACTTCAAACAAAAGTTAAACGACAATAATAGAGCGCTCAGTTTCCTCGTAAATGCTTTTTTAAGAGCAACAGTGAGAAAAACAGCAATAGTGTTCCAAAGGAAAGTGTTTAAGAGTATCCAATAACATCTTTGGAAAGCACAACGGCCTCATCAACTTTTTTTATGTCCTCTTGGTCAAAAAAAGAAAGAGATTTAAAGATGTACACTTTAAGCTCCAGCTGAAGTGATGTAACATCGGTCACTAGGAATAAGCATCGAGTAGTTTCAAAGGGTGACGTCAAGAACAATCTTAAATATTTCCTTGTTGCTTCTATTGTTTCAAGCAAGAGAGGCTAAAAACTATACGAGTACAAGCAGAATGACAGTCTGTTCAAGCATCTCAAACATATATTTGTTCTTTCTGTTTGAAATTCGTTTTACCTTGTAATAGATCAATTCCTACTCAAACTTCAAGCCTTTCAAGAAACAACTAGAAAACATATTATCGAAGCAGAGTAATAGATGCATCTTACACCCTCTTTCTTTTCTACAGAAAGCTAGAAGATAATTGCATCGGCTATTACTGTTTTTTCAGTTGGCATATCAATCGCAATGGGGACTGCAGCAGAATATTATTAGACCGTAAACAGTTTCCAGTAAGACGCTAGAGAATAATGATAATACTGATAAAGCAAGAAGATTTCAAGGCCGTAATGCATTACAACAACTAATAGAGAAATACTTTTGCTCAATTATATGAAAGCAAGAAAGACATATCAATCAAGGTTGAAGGTAAATGACAGACATGTTGTGAAAAAAAAAAGCAACCTCATGCACTAAGCTCCCTCTCTGGACAGGGTTCGAGGAAGGGCCGGACCACGAGGTTCAATTGTACTCACCCTTACAACACAACAACTTACCCAGTTTAGTCCCACAAAGTGGGGTCTGGGAGGGCACGCAGACCTTACCTCTACCTCAGAGGTGAGATACGAGAGGCTGTTTCTGATAGGTGAGATACGAGAGGTTGTTTCTGATAGACTCCGGGCTCAAGACAAAAAAAGTTTAGAAAAAGAAGTAATGAAAGTACAAGAGACAATGGATAGTAATAAAAATAATATATAGTAGCAGAACAGTACTAAAACATTTTTTGAAAAATAAAATAAAATTGACATACATGGTAAAAAAACAGCATATGGCATACCAAACAGAGTAAATAAAGAAAAATGACTTACTTTAACACAGAGTTGGTGTGACCCAAATTGGAGAACAAACACGACTGAGGGCAAAACCCTCATAATGTGGTCGGATGCTGCCATCTGCTAAGTTGAACACCCCCATGTCGAAGGACCCTTCTATAACATGGTGATACATATCCAAATAAATATCTGTAAAATAAATATGATTGGCCTTGATTCCTGGAAATTGAGAAGCTTGGACCGAAAGAGAAGCATTAAAACCCAGAAAAAAAGCACTGTCCCCTATATTCCCGGTTTGCGTCACTTTGCCGGTAGTTATGTCAACCTGGAAAACTAGAAAATCAGTTGTCTCGAATGCGTACACGACGTACGTCTCCTCCTCCTCATTGTCCCAATTATCTTTGGGCAACATAAATGAACCACTACGTTGCACAACTACAAATAATGATCCTAGTGAATGAAGGATATAGTATTGTTTTACATATGTATGCGGTAGCTGTGCAATGATATGAGTTTTGGGCGGTTCAGGTCCGGTAACATCCCAAGCGTGGACGCTGCCATTAGAATCGATCGCATAAAAGCGTCCATCAAAATATACAACATCAATAAAAAATGTGGAAAAGTTTTGTTTCCTAATCCTGGTCCATAGCAAATCTCCGGGTCTCCAAAAACTAAGGAACCGGAGGTCTCCCTCAATAACCATGAGAACATAGTCGGATGTATGAGAAGGATTAGCAGATAGAACTGCTTTCCAGATAAAAGTCCATGGATTGGAAGTTCTGTTGGTTTCATAATCTTCAGTGGTATTTTGGTGGGGCAATTCAATCTGATCACCAGAGAAGGGGTGTAATAGACTGATTTCACCATCGACTGCGATAAGCCATCCCATAGACTCCATACACCGTTTTCCACTGGCTTTAGGATTCCTCTTCATCAAAATCATGCCATTATAAAGACTGAAGAATTTTTTACAGGTGGTACCATCCTCTTCCTCTTCCTCTTCCTCATCATCTATCATCAGCCATGGAGCCCTAGGCAGATCACTGTTAAAATTGTCCTTGATGGCTACAGAGTGCCAGGATTTGCAGACAGTGCCGAAATAAAGAAAGTCTTCAATCAAATTTAAACGTCTAACTATTAGAACCAGCAGTTCATGTTGAAGGTAAGACCAATCAGGCATCTCTCCCAGTTTCGCCATTTTCCCGTATAAATCTGCAACAAATTTGGCAGGAATTTCACTTATTGGTGTAGTTACAGTTCTAAATTTCAAACATGAGAAGATGAAACAAGAAGAAGAACAAAAATAGTCAATGTATCTGACACCAGAAAGGCCTGCAAAGTTACGTTCATAAAAGTGGTCAATAACATTCTTTAACATCTTATGATTACTAAATATCTTCTGAAATGTCAAACTCCAAATATGAAAAATAGAGGACATCGAGCATGCACTGTTAATCACAAATAGGGGGTTTTCCGTGAATGCTAAGCAATAAAATCCGCCCAACATACTGGAATTTAGTCTTCCACTTGGCACAAGAAAAACATTATTCTCCTACAATTTGTATTTGGCCCGAATACAAGTAAGACGGTCCTTTGCTCACTTTACCAATCATATAAACAAGTGAGAGGTCAATGCTAAGTAGTAGAACAGTTCATAAAGAAGACAATCCCTAACAAAGACAAAGAATTTTAAAATTTTACCAGTACCCATTCTAGTGCCTACAATGCCTGGAAGCCTTTATTACCATACCTATCAGTCACTGAAACCACTATGGGATTTATGTCGGCTTAATACGATGAAGACAGACGAAAGTAAATGGCCATCTACTACCAACACAAGAAAACGACTGACTACAAGACCAGGTATACCGATTTGGAGAAAAAGCAATAGTAAGTAAAAGTGTAAAACAGTTAGATATATTGTCACTGGAAAAGACAGGTGAAATCAAGAATAGTGGACATCAAGAGAAAACATGGACATTACAATCCTTAATCCAGTTTGAATGGATCAGTAATATGAACATCCAAGTATGATACAACTAGAAAGGCCATTCATTACCTGGATGACTGCTCCTTTTCGTTTCACTCAAAGTTAAAACCATTTACAACTGGTACTCATCCTAACTTAAGCAGCAGACTGCGCTTTAAATGGACTTCAAGCTTTAAACTTTCCGCTGCCAATGTAATCAGATGGAACCATTCATGATATCTCACTTATACAGGATATATCTCTCTTTTCAGATTTTGCCAGACTTCAAGGCCTTTAGGATGAGGACTTACATAAACCTTCATGAATAATTTCTCTGAGGAAGCTATGATAGTGCTCAAAGCCAATGTTGCGTCCACTTTTCCTTGATCTCTGAGCCAATTATACATTGAAAGCCTAAGCCTGATTCTTGGAATTGTGTAGTTGAGGTAAGATGGAAACAAAACTAAAGTAGACACTGGAAAACCCAATCTATTCAATAGAAAATCAATCTTTGCCTCAAGTACCTCTTTCCTTTGGTTGAGTATTTGCGGATATATTTTCAGCACTGAAGCAACATGCTTTCGATCCAAACCAGCATTTACCAGACAATCAAACCTCTCTTGGAGCTCCACCCCTTTTCCTCGAAATACTTTGAGAGCTTTCTTCATTTCGCTCGAGTTCTCAGCAAAACCCAAGTCCGAAAGGAACTTAGTTTTCATCATTTTGGATCTTAGCTCCTCCTCGGCTACTGGTAATCTTTCAACTTTGGCTCCACGAACCAAATTCCTCAAAAATTCCGGATTCTCCTTGATCACACTACAAAGCCGCTTCTTCCCCGTATGCAGGATAGTTAGCAAGCTTGTAGTTTTCTTCAAAACACATGAGCCTAGCAATGTAGGGTGTGAATGAAGGATATTTCTTATCTCTAGGGCAGGCATCTCAATTTCAATCAAGAACTGGTAGCATTGCCTCGTGTTGAAAATAAATGCCGATATTGGAATTTGTGGTAAGTGTAGAAATACATCAAGTAATTCGGTCTTCTCAAAACCAAATTTCAAGCAGAATCCAATTAGCGAAAATGTAGGACGTCCAGAACAATCAAACAGAAGACCAGGAACTTGACCAATTAACTTCCCTAATCGTTCATCAGTCAACCCCAACCCATTCAAGAAAGACATAAGCTCGAATAACTGGCTCCAATTGATAGACTTTCCATTCAATTGCTCCTCAATCCACCTGTATTCAACTCCCATCCTCTTTAACTTCTCAACAGCTCTCAAAAACTCCACGTGTACATTCCCAAGCAAAAGATGTGGATTTGCACTAACAAGCTTAACCACATTAGACTGATCTAGCCCAACCCCGCGAAAAGAAGCAAGTTTCAAGTCGACAACTCCAGGATCATACCTAAAAACTTGCGGAGCTTCAGCAAAGATCCTTCCTATCTTATTTCTTGAAATACCATAATTACACAAGACACGATAACCATCCAACAACCTCTGATCATCACTCAAATACATCACATCTCTAGGAAGAAACTCCGCATACTGACAAGGCTTCAGACCAATGCTCTCAAAGAATGGTTCGAACTCATTGATAGGATGGTATCGCAAATATCTAGTCACACAACGCCGAATATCATCAGCTTCATTATCCACTATCCTTTCTAATAGCTTGTCAAGAAATAAAGGTGAGTTTTTACTCATATGTTCAGCATCCACAAACTCCAAACTTCTAGTGGAATGCAAATACTCTAGCAAAGCAGTTTGTGCTTCTTTCCTCACTGCACTAGGCATATCACAATCTTTTTCTTCTACTAATTTGGCTTTAGCAGTATTTTTAGTTGCATAAAACCTAACTTTTCTAAAATTGTTAAATAAATAATCTGAAGAACCCCATTTGAGAATTAATGGAGTTGTCAGTTTCTGCAAATTGTTCTTCATGGATAATAAATAATTTCAAGAAATATACTACTTATGTTTCTTGGTATAATAATAATTTCAAGAAATATACTACTTATGTTTCTTGGTATAATAATAATTTCAAGAAATGCCTTACCTTGAAGACTATTGAGTGTGGGAGTTGACTTTGAATTCTGACAAATTGTGACAACCTAGTATGAAGACCAGACCAGACCAGACCAGAGTTGCCAATGTACAACTTTAAAAACAGCTGGGGGGTTTTAGGGACTGGTAAGCTACGTCTTACTGATTGACCCGTCAATATGGGTCAGCCCGATCCGGTCCATAACTTGATAGGATTGGACTTAGATTTTTAAGGCCCATTTAAGAATAGAGCTTTTTAGCCCGGTTCAGATAGGTCCGGTGGCTTGTGAGACTTAAGCGATGTGGGTTGGATCGGCCCGTGGGTCAAATAAAAAAGTACTACCTCCGTTCCATTTCAAGAACGGAGTTTAAGAAATAAGTGATGACTTTGTAAAGTTTACAAAATTGCTGCTTTTAAAGTTATTTTAATATTTATTTTTTTGTTGATTTTTCTTAATAAGTGGGACCCACTGAGGATAAAATGAGAATGATGTCATTAAATAGTTACCAAATAAGAAAAACTGACATTCTTTTTGGGATGGACCAAAAAAGAAATGGCGACACATAAATTGGGATGAAGAGAGTAATTAAAAATAAGAAAGAAACAATATAAACATACACCTTAACTTATTAGATTTACACAAATTTCTACCCTTACAAAGTAATTGCAAAAATCTCAACTAATTATGTATCTTCGTTGAATGTATCGGGAGCTAATTATGTGTCTCGACAGACCCAAAATCAGAATTTTCAGTAATTATACAAAATGTTGGAATTTTCTATAATCAAGCTCCAAACTATCAAAATTTATACCCTGAAAAATAAAATAAAGTATAGCAGTAAAACTAACAAGAAGAGTGCAAACTCAAAATATACTTAAACTAACTAATCAAAATATAAAATTCAAATTTGCGTATATAGTATCATCTTCAAATCCCACTTATTGAATTTATTGTTTCGGTAGTTTGGAGTTTAATTACAAAATTTTTTAACATTTTGCATAATTACTGCAAATCCCAATTTTGGGTCTGGCGAAATACATCGAACGAAGATACATTTTTTCCGTTGTAAGGATACATAATTAACTCCCAATATTTTTTTTTTGATTTTGAATCTGTCGAGATACATACTACATCCAACGAAGATACAATTTTTCCTTTGTAAAGATACATAATTAGCTCCCAATATATCTTTTTTGATTTTGAGTCTGTTGAGATACATAATTAGCTCCCGATACATCCAGCGAAGATACATAACTAGTTGAAATTTTTGTAGTTAATTTATAAGGGTAGAAATTTGTACAAATATGATAAGTTATGGTGTATGTTTGTGTTATCTTTCCTTTATTTATTGCACCAACTTTTTAAATCGAAAAATTACAATAACAAGAGAAACGAAAAATAATTGGAAACTTGTAACAAAAATAGTGTTAAGATTTGAATTGGTGTAACTATTCATTGCGAATATTTACCACTCAAATATTCCACGGCGACTTGTTTCTTACCACCAACACAAGTACCGAATAATTCTACTTCTACGTACTCACAAAAATGAGAATCAAATATCTTTACCCGTCCAGACTCGAGTAGATGAGAAGAAATCACATATCCGTAATTTTTAACACAATAATATACAACAATCTTCTCATATTTAATTTCCTTCTTGATTTGCATTACTTGTGAAGTGTCATGGATTACACCTTGAATCTTTTTGTGCAAAAACACATCAAAGCATCTAGAATTTCAAGATAAAACATTACGCGCGCAGCAGTAAGACCTCTCGCCTCGCCTATCTGCAACAAGTAAAGCCGTATGGGACATGAATGAACGCGGACTTATGAGTAGCTTGACACTTTCCTAAAACGTCCTGCGATTCATCACCATAAGACGAGTAGGATTTCCAACTAGTCTTGTGATTCATCGCCTTCCACTTTGTGGGAATATACTGGGTATGTTGTTGCTGCTCGTGATTTATTGCCACAAGCAGACACAACCGTGTACCTGGAAGGAGGTTTCCATGTCTAGCCTGATTACCAAACCTTTGGAAGATAATCAATTCAAAGAACCTACAGAATGAATACAATTATCATTCATAGGTTCGGTAAACAAACTGGATCGAACAAGTAATAACAACACAGAAGACTAAAAGCAAGAAAAACTTAGTACCTGTTGCTTTTCTACATTTTAATCCCTCTTAAACAGAGCCAGCAATCAAATGGGGCTTAGCCTGCACCTTCTGCATGACAGCAACTCAAGGGCACTAAGGATGATGCGAAAAAATATGATAAGCGTAAATCAATCCACGAAACCAAATAAAGAAGAAAAACCTTTTGATGTGTCACATGACCGGATAAACCTTGCTGTTGAATGCATCACAATATCTCAAAAATAACGGACCACTTAAGGTAATCAGCACCTTGAGAATGTTACCACAAGAAGCTTCATGTTACCAGAACAAGAAGTATCGTTATCTACCAGTACAAGAGCCCCATGTGAGTGAGCCATCTCAGTAATTTTCATTTTCTGAAAAAGATCAGAGAGGAGAGAAAAACGTATAAGAAAAGTGAGTAATTATCTCTTGAAATTTAATAACAACTTACCAATTATAACGCATGCCTTACCCATACCTCATGGAGGTAGAGAGGAAAAGAAAGTGAATGGAGATGTGGGGGATCGAACCCCGTGCCTCTCGCATGCAAAGCGAGCGCTCTACCATTTGAGCTACATCCCCAGTTATCTATTGAAATTTAATAGACTTCAAAATATCAGCAGCCATGAAAACACAAACAATATTTTCGTAATCCAAGAGAAGTGACACCTTCCTATCAATGTTCATGTCCTCTGTAAATTGTAATTGCTATTGCTGCATGTCATGCGGGATTGCAAAGAAGTAACTAAACACCGTACTTGGTGTGCTGAATTTTAAACATAGTACTCCCTTTGTTCCTAAATAAGTGGTATTTTTAGCTGTGGCACACCACTTAAGAAATTACTCATTCCTAGAATATAAAGAGTGTTTTTACTAGCTTTTAATAATTACCTTTGAATAAAATGTAATCCTTTATTAGTTTCTTAGGAATGTAAAACTCTCTTTATTTAAAGGAGGACAAAATTAGAAGAACATCATCAATGTCTTCTTGATTATCTAAAACAACACTTATTTTGCAACAAGATGAAAAAGCTAAAACACCATTTATTTAGGAATGGAGGGAGTACTACGTTTAATACATAAATAATTTCACTTCCTAAACTGCATCCAAATGATCCTTTAGTTTGTGATTTTCCGTTGGCACAATATCAACTCAGACCTCAGTAAATGACCATTTTGCCTGTAGTAGTATCTTGATATATTTCCACTAGGAAAAATTCATTAGTATCTTGTAGGTAAGACCTGTTTGTAAAGCACATGCTTATCATTATTCATTTGGTATTACAACAAAAATTATGTCTCAATCTCAAACTAATTTGCATATGGCTCCATTTCTGTTCCCTTCAATATCACTACCTTGAAAAATGCCTGTAGCAATATAATTTACTACAAGAAGACCCCTTTCTCGAAGCTAGAATAGGGACCTTGTAATTGTAAATAGGAAATAAGAGGGACGGGAAATTTTGATCAGACAGATATTTTTTACTGCATTGTCTCACAATAGTAATATGATTGCATTGTTTCACAATAGCTAACTAAATACGATAAGCTATACTTAGATAATAGCTGAGCAATGGTAACAATTCCACCATGTACATAGAACAATTAAAATATGACATGTTTTAGCAATGAGCAGCAAAACTAACTTACACTAGATGCGTAGCTGCAATTTATCCTACATATTCTTGAACATCCAAAATAACTTAACTCATACTCCTGCACTTCTGGTCAAGATTTGCCAAAAATCTTATGAACGTCATCAGATGTAATTGGATTTTAGGGATCAGTGGATGCCTGTCAAGGAAATGTGACGGTAAATAAACAGTTGAAAGCTGTATCCAGAACAAATGGGAATACCAGTTAAAGAGTAATATTAAGGGATGAGGGATAAAAAGGATATTGCTCATCCACTATTTATTCAGATACCAGTTAACAGTAATTATTGCAACAATGAGAAGTTCGGTTCAACTTTTGCATCTCCTTCATCCAATATTCATTTAAATAGTTGACCACAGGCGACAAAAAATCTCAGTTCACAAGCGTGGTCATCTTCCGCATTTCCTATTCTGAAGAGTATTTTTTTAAAAGGCTTCAGATTCCATGGATTTACTCAAAATACAGATCAGAAATTCCAGTGTACAAATTTCTCAGGTTCAAGGAGGTTAAACATGCAAAATTGTGACAAGTCACATGCAAACAACCAAAATCTTTACATACTTAACCAAATAGTGGAGTGAAGTATTCACGTACTTGTTCTAAACTCAACAAATATGAGAAACAAGATTTATAATAAGTACGTTTATATAAATATTTGCTAGCCTGCTATTTTCTAATTACGACAAGGTAAGATGACAGAGAAATTACAAGAAAACAAAATAATGATAAAACAATATCTGTACACAAGTATGGATATCATCACTTCGAACAAATATTAGCTGGCAATAGTAGAAAAGAAGAAAAGGACCAAACAATTCTGTCTCAGGTTACACAAGATTTAAGGGTCCAGATCAGCAGTGGCGTATGCAGAACTTTCTATAAGCGGTGTCAACATTTATAAGAGAAAGGTTAAAACTTTCAACAACATACCCAATGTATTCCCACAAAGTGGGGTTTGGGGAGGGTAAAGTGTATGCAGTCTATACCACTAACTCAGATGAAGTAGAGAGTTTTTTTCTTATACACCCCCGGCTCATGACAGATAACAGTATAACAAACAAACAAACAAAAAATATAAAAGCACACAACAAAACGGGATAACAAACTGCTAGATAATAAAGGAAACAACTATCTATTCAAAATCATATACATCACCGACACACCACAAACCAGAAACATCAAGCGCAGAAACAAACCAATCACTCATCCCTACTATCAAGGCCGAATTTCTACCCACTAACCCCCTACCCTAATCCGAGTCCTCCACACCTTCCTATCAAGGGTCATGTCCTCCGTAAACTGTAATTTTTCCATATCATGCCTAATCACCTCCCTCCAACATTTCTTCGGCGTACCTCTACCCCGCCTAAACCCATCCATAGTCAGCCTCTCACACTTTTGTACTGGAGCATCCGTGCACTCATCACATGACCAAACCATCACAACCTCACTTTTCACATCTTGTCCTCCACCGAAGTCACTCCCACTTTCACTCGAATAATCTCATTTCTAACCCTACCACACACATCCATTGCAACATCCTAATCTCCGCCACCTTCAACTTTTGGATATGGGAGCTTATAACTGGCCAACACTCCTCTCCATACAACATATTCGGTCGGATTGCCACTTTGTAGAACTTACCTTTAAGCTTAGGAGACACCTTCTTATCACACAAGACTCTCGAAGCGAGCCTCCATTTCAACCACCCTGCACCAATATGGTGCTGACATCCTTGTCAATCTCACCATTCCCCTGAATCATAGTGATGTACCTCAAGTTATAAAAACTTATTCTAGGAGGCCAAAATAAGCAATTGGGAAACTTAGTAACAATCATGAGACAGTTACACATGTATTGGATGGTTTTTTCTGTAGAAAAAGGGTCAAGACAGTGGACAGATATTCAAAAAAGAAAAGGGAATCTTCTGGGAGAGTTCTAGCCTCTCGAATGTCTAGGAATGCTGGAATTTGTGTAATCTTAGCAGTATGTATTGTATTAGTGAATTTCATACATGTGTTAGGTTGTATCTAACAGTATTAGCAGTTTCCTAGTGGTTGTCTTCAGATTTATTGTTGTAATATCAGTATATCTAGTGTAAAACATCAATATTTGTTTCTCTATTTACAGTTTTTTCGCAGTAAGTCTATCAATTTGGTATCAGAGCAGTAACGTTCGGGTATGGTGAGTAAAATGGAGGGACGCGTCGAACAGGTAGAGACTAATTTGACAGGGGTAAGGGAAGATGTCAGAAAAATGAAAGGATGGTTTCAAGAAATGAGAGTCTCTTGCAAGAATTGAAGCCCAAGGACGAACTATGATGGCAGAAGCATCCCCTTCTCAAACCAAATCCATCGGAAACCAAGAAGAAGGAAGCAATGTCAACTTGGCTGGAGAAAAAAATGGGAAGAAGTTTCGAAAACTACAATTACCAGTTTTCGAAGGAGAGGATCCTTTAGGATGGATTTTCAGAGTGGAACGATATTTCGCAGTGAATGAAATTTCTGAAATGGAAAAATTACGGGCAACAGGTGGTTTGTTTGGAAGGAAAAGCCTTAAATTGGTATTATTGGATGGAATCTCGGCAACAAATGTCAACCTGGGAAGACTTCAAAAGAGAGTTGTTGAACCGATTTCATGATACTCAAAAGATCAACCAATATGTTGTTTTAATGGGGCTGAGGCAGATTACCACAATCGTTGCGTTTCGTGAAGAATTTGAAAAGGTGTCATCATCGAGCATTTCTGAATGGATTGAAAGAGGAAATCCGAGCAGAAGTGATGCTGTTACGGGTTCAAACATTGAGGGAGATAATGAAGATGGCTCAAAAAGTGGAGGATCGAAATTCTGTGTTGCAACAAGTTCATAGTTCTAAATTTGAACCAACCAGAGAAAGTTCAAACAATAAACCGGTTGGGTTTAGAACCAATTATCATCGAGTTGCAAACGTCCTTGAAACACGGGACTCAAGAGTCGGAACAACAAGTCATAACACTGAACAATTGCATCCTGCCGCAAAGTCTACTAGCTTTAACTCTTCAGTAGCAAAATCCGAGGGACAATTTAGAAGGTTGACTGATTCAGAATTTGCTCGAAAAGACAATTAGGGTTATGTTTCAGATGTGACGAAAAATTTGGGCCCAATCATCGTTGTAAAAACAGGCAGCTTAAGCCTTAACCTATTGATTGTTTCAGAGACGCCCAACATAAATGAGAATGATACAGAAGAATTCCTTGAGCCTACCGGAGAAGATTTAGTTGAAGAGGAAACAAAAGGTACTATGATGGTGTTGAATATGAATTCAGCTATGGGACTTACTGGATGTAGAACAATGAAATTTGTAGGGAAGATTCATGGGCACAACGTAATTGTTTTGGTCGATAGTGGGGCTACCCATTATTTTATATCTTCCACCCTTGCTCATCAACTCCAATTACCTATTAAGAAGACCAAAAGATTTGTAGTAGTAATTGGTAATGGTAAACAGGTTAGCGGGAATGAAGTATGCAAAGAGGTAAGGATGATGCGCAAGGAATTCAAATCAACCAACAGTATTTTCTATTCGAATTGAAGGGAACTGATTTGGTTTTAGGGATGGAATGGTTGGTCACATTAGGTGAAATGAGGGTAAACTGGAAACTTCAAACCATGAAATTCAATGATGCAAGAAGATCAGTGTTGCTTCGAGGGGATCCAGCTATGGTTCGAACAGTAGTATCACTCAAATCTATGACCAAATTACTAAAGAAAAGAAACCAAGGATTTTTGGTCGAGTTGAATCAGGTAACAAGAAGTGAAAATGAAGATGCTATAATAATAGAGGAGATTGAAAAGTTATTATCTGATTATCCAGAAGTAGGTGAGCAAACCTTGAGTCTACCACCACATCGTTCGAGGGATCATGCTATTACTCTTCAACCTGGAGCACAACCACCGAACATTCGTCCATATCGATATCCGCATTCTCAAAAAGCGGAGATCGAGCGTTTGGTCACGGAGATGTTGGCTGCTGGAATCATTAAGGCTAGTTCTAGTCCAGTATTACTGGTTAAGAAAGGATGGAAGTTGGCAATTTTGCGTGGATTATCGGGCTCTTAATGATATCACTATCCCCGATAAATTTCCAATACCATGCATTGATGAGTTACTGGATGAGCTAGGGGGAGCCACCATATTTACAAAGTTGGATCTTAAGTCGGGTTATCATCAAATTCGCCTTCAAGCTGGAGATGAAAAAAAACAGCCTTCCGCACCCATGAGGGACATTATGAAATCACTGATGAATGATATTTTCAGGAATTATTTGCGGAAATTTGTTTTAGTATTCTTTGATGATATTTTGATTTACAGTAAGGACTATGCTTCACATCTTGGGCATCTCAAGGTTGTTTTGGATATTCTCAGAGAATCAACTGGTGATCAACAAAAAAAAGTGCATGTTTGGTCAGCTTAAACTTGAATATTTGGGTCATATCATTTCCTCTGAAGGAGTGCAAGTTGATCCCTCCAAGATTGAGAGTATGATATCTTGGCCAGTTCCTAAAGATATCAAGTCTTTGCGGGGATTTTTGGGACTCACGGTATATTACAGAAAATTCGTCAAAGACTGGTAAGATCGCTGCCCCTTTGACTGATTTACTTAAAAAGGATGTCTTTACATGGGGAGAAAGAGCCCAACAATCATTTGAAGCGTTAAAGTTGTCTGACTCAAGTGCCCGTTTTAGCGATGCCGAATTTTTCTCAGCCTTTTGTAATTGAAACTGATGCTTCGGGATTTGGTGTCGCAGCAGTTTTAATGCAAAAAGGTAAACCTATCGCTTATTTCAGTCGAATGCTTTCTTCTAGAGCAAGACAATGTTCGGTATATGAACGGGAGCTAAAGGCTATTGTGTTAGCTATCAAAAGATGGAATCACTACTTGATGGGCCATCATTTCATCATCAGAACAGATCAAAAAGCCATTAAATTTTTGCTAGAACAGAGATTCATGGATGAGAATCAACAGAAATGGGTCTCCAAACTCATGGGTTATAAGTTTGAGATAAAGTACAAACCGGGTGCTGAAAATAGAGTGGCTGATGCATTGTCAAGACGCGGGGAATCTGCAGAGTTATATGCATTTTCAATTAGGAAATATGAAGACAAGGAAGAATGGGACCAGGAAGTACAACGAGACACCAAAATGACTTCTATTTTGAAGAAGTTAATCTCAGGACAGCAAACAGATGACAAATACAGCTTGAAGAATGGATGTCTACTATTCAAAAGACGCTTGGTTTTGTGATGACAAATACAGCTTGAAGAATGGATGTCTACTATTCAAAAGACGCTTGGTTTTGCCACAAGGATCATCTCGTATACCTGGTCTATTGAAAGAATTTCATTCCTCTCCTATAGGAGGCCATTCGGGGTATCTTCGCACATATAAAAGGTTGTCTGAGAATATCTATTGGGAAGGTATGAAGAGGGATGTGCAAGACTTCGTTTTTGGGTGTGAAATTTGCCAAAAAAACAAGTCTCAAACTTTGAGTCCTGCAGGGTTACTTCAACCTTTGCCTATACCTCATCATGTCTGGGAGGATGTAACTATGGACTTCATTACTGGCCTTCCTAAATCCCATAGGTTTGATACTATATTGGTTGTGGTGGATCGTCTAAGTATGCACATTTTATTCCACTTTCACACACTTTTAATGCTAAAGATGTGGTTGTTGTTTTCATTAAGGAAGTGGTTAAACTGCATGGATTTCCTAAAACTATTGTGTCTGATCGTGACCGTGTGTTCATAAGCCAATTTTGGAAAGAGCTATTCTAAATAGCAGGTACTATCTTATGTTATAGCTTTTCGTATCATCTAGAAACCAATGGGCAAACGAAAGTCGTGAATAGAAGTTTGGAGACATATCTCCGTTGTATGGCAGGAGAAAATCCTAAACAATGGTCCCACTGGTTATCTTGGGCAGAATATTGGTTTAATACATCCTTTAACAGATCTGCAGGTATGACACCATTTAAGGCATTATACGGAAGGGATCCACCATCAATTTTTCACATGGATGACATGACTTCAGCGGTAGAAGAAGTAAATGAGCAGGTGCGCACTAGAAATACGATCTTAACTGAACTCAAAGAACATCTGCTGCAAGCACAACAAAGAATGAAGAATCAAGCTGATCGATATCGTCGAGAAGTGATTTTTGAGATTGGTGAAATGGTATATCTCAAACTTCGGCCCTATAAACTACGTTCTTTGGCTAAGAAGATCAATGAAAAACTCAGTCCCCGTTTTTATGGCCCTTTCAAGATTCTAGAAAGGATTGGTCCCGTAGCTTATCGGTTGGAGTTACCGGTTGGAACTCGCATTCATTCAGTGTTTCAGTTTCACAGTTGAGAAAATGCTGCTTCCAACTACACCTGTTCAAAACCTACCTCCATTTCTTACCCAAGATTTGGAGCTTCAAGTTGAACCTAAAGCAGTGAGGCAGACCAGGAAGCTAATCAACGGTAAGTGGGAAGTGTTAATCAAGTGGAAGACCCTACCAGAATTTGAGAACACTTGGGAGGAATATGCAATCATTAATCTGCAATTTTCTGACTTTCACCTTGAGGACAAGGTGACTCTTATAGGGGCGGGTAATGATGTACCTCAAGTTATAAAAACTTATTCTAGGAGGCCAAAATAAGCAATTGGGAAACTTAGTAACTGTCATGAGACAGTTACACATGTATTGGGTGGTTTTTCCTGTAGAAAAAGGGGCAGGACAGTGGACAGATATTCAAAAAAGAAAAGGGAATCTTCTGGGAAAGTTCTAGCCTCTCGAATGTCTAGGAATGCTGGAATTTGTGTAATCTTAGTAGTATGTACTGTATTAGTGAATTTCATACATGTGTTAGGTTGTATCTAACAGTATTAGCAGTTCCTAGTGGCCGTCTTCAGATTTATTGTTGTAATATCAGTATATCTAGTGTAAAACATCAATATTTGTTTCTCTATTTACTGTTTTTTCGCAGTAAGTCTATCACATAGACTCAAGATACTTGAAACTCTTCTTCTTCCGAATGACCTGGGAATCCAACTTCACTACCACGCCAGCCTCATGCAACAAATACCTAAACTTACATTCCAAATACTCCGTCTTCATCCTGCTCAACCTAAATCCTTTAGACTCAAGGGTCTGTCTCCAAACCTTCAACTTATCATTAACTCTTCTCTGAATCTCGTCAATCAGTACAACATCATCAGCAAATAATATACACCAATGCACCTCCCCTTGAATACGCCGCGTCAAAACATCCATCACCAAGGCAAATAAAAACGGGCTAAAAGTCGATCCCTAGTGCAACCCTGTCAAAACAGGAAAGTGCTTCGAATCTCCTCCTACTGTCCTCACACGAGTCTTCGCACTGTCATATATGTACTGAATCGACCTAGTATACGCCACGGGCTCTCCTCTAGCCTCCAAGCACCACCACAGAATCTCCCTGGGGACTTTCTCATATGCCTTCCCCAGATCAATGAACACCATGTGCAAAACCTTCTTTCTCTCCCTAAATTGTTCCACTAATCTCCTCACGAGGTGAATGGCCTTAGTTGTCGAGCGACCTGGCATGAAATCGAACTGATTCTCGAAAATAGTCACAATCCTCCTCAGCCTCAACTATATCACCATTTCCTAAACCTTCATAGTATGACTCAACAACTTGATACCCCTATAGTTGTTGCTCTGAATGTCTCCCTCACGCTTATATAATGGAACCATTGTACTCCATCTCCAAGCTTCGGGCATCTTTGGCGCCCTAAAAATGATGTTAAACAACCTTGTCAACCACTCCAAACCTACCCTGCCAGTACTTTTCCAAAAATCCACCGAAATCTCATCTAGCCCTGTCGCCCTACCTCTACGCATCCTATGAATAGCCCCCTTGACCCCCTCAACCTTGATATGCCTACAATAACCATAATCGTGATACCTCTATAAGTCCTCCAAGTCTCCCAGCACGAAATCTTTGTCCCCCTCGTTGTTCAAAAGTCTATGGAAATAGGACTGTCACCTCTTCCTAATGAGGGCATCCTCAACCAACACTTTACCATCCTCCTCCTAAATGCACTTCAGTTGATCCAGGTCACGATCCCTCCGCTCCCTGGCCTTGGCAAGCCTATGCAACTTCTTATCCCCGCCTTTCTCCTCTGCATAAAAGCTCTCGAAAGTTGTTGTCTTAGCCACCGTTACTGCTATGTATGATAAATCCTTGACCCATTGGTATAGTCTAGTTTTAAGGTAGAAGAGGTCTTGGGTTTAATAATCCTTAACACCACAAATTTAAGAAAATTTTGCATAATCATGCAAAGGCTGAACCCCAAATCTCAAAGAAGCCAATTGGGCACTAAAACAACGCGCCAAGAGAAATCGTTAGTCAAGTAGTGTCATTTTGTTCAATATATCTCTTTATGCATAGTATTAATATATATATATATATATATATTAAAAAATTTCGACGAAGAGCTGTCACTTGACACCCCATTCGATCAACATGGATCCGCCCTTGCAGAACAACAGGAAACACCACCTACAAAAATTTATGTAGTTAGGCTGCTGGTGGTTTCAATTTACTTCCAGTAGTTCTTTGGGTAATCAAGAATTAAGTAGAGGGTCATTGGCAAGAACACGTCTCGCTACCAGCTTCTGCAACCCCCTCCTCCAGTTTCTATCACGGTTAATACTATTTTTGGATCGACTATCATAATTCAACTTGCATAAATGCTTTTTGAGAGCAACAATGAGAAAAAGAGCAACAGTGGACAACGAAAAAGTATAAGCAGAAAATGTTCAAAAGCAACACCGTTGTCTCTGCTAGTGAGTCTAGATGAGAGTATTCAATAACATCGGACAAGAAAGGAAGACATGGAAGTGCATGCAAGGTGAAAGTTGATGTAGCATCGGTCACTAGGAAAAAGGATCTAGCACTTTCAATGGATGACTTCAAGAGGAGGATACATCAAAATGAAGAATCTCAAATATTGGTTCAGGCAAGAGAGGCTAACGATTATACGAGCAGAATGATGGTCTGTTCAAGCATCTCTAACATATATTTATTCTTTCTGTGTGAAATTCATTTTAACCCTTGAAGGAACAACTTCAAAACACAGTTTATTGAAGCAGAGTAACATAAAATCTTACAACCTCTTTCGTTTCAGTTAATATATCAATATCAGTGGTGACTATACCTCAATATTATTAGATCGTGAGTAGCAACACAACATACCCTCAAGCAAGGTTGCATAACAACTAATGGGAGTACCTTTGTTCGATTATATGAAACAACAAAGACGCATCAGTCAAGTCTGAAGGTAAATGACATGTAGAACAAGAACATATAGAATAACAAGAAGAGTAAATATAGAAAAATGACTCACTCAACACGGATTTGGTGTGACCCAAATTGGAGGACAAAAACGACTGAGGGAAACACCATCGTAATGCGGTTGAATACTGCCATCTGCTAAGTTGAACACCCCCATGTCCAAGCCGCCTCCGTGTTCAAAATAGAGGCAAGCACCCCAATTAGTATCTGTAAAATAAATATGATTGGGCCTAATGTCCGTAAATTGAGAAGCTTGGACCGAAAGAGAAGCACTAGCACCCAGGAAAAATGCTCTGTTCCCTAAATCTTTAGTTGGCGTAGCTTTGTAAGCATCCAAATCAATTTGGAAAACAATAAAATCGTTTGTCCTATACATGAACCGTTCATCCTCATCATCTACAGTGATGAACCTCGGTGGAATCCTTTCACGATCATATTTGACAGGCACTATATCACTAGCACGTCGCGCAACTACAAATAATGATCCTAGTGATTCCAGGATGTAATACCTACCTTCAATCCACGCTACTATCTGTGTTATCAAATGACTTTTGACTTCATAGCCACCAACATCATAAACTCGGACATAACCGCCATAACTGACCGTATAAAGTCTTCCCCTGAAATATAACACGTCACTAATATTTTTGCAGGTCGGGACCATAATCCTGATCCATGACAAATCTCCTGGTCTCCATAAACTGAGGTGATCGGATCTTCCCTCAACGACCATGAGAAAATAGTCAGATGTATGACAAGGATTAGCTGACAAAACTGTTTTACTTATGAAGGTCCATGGTTTGAAAGTCTTGTGTAATGCATAACTTTCAGTTGTATTTTGATGTGGCAATTCGATTTGGACCGCAGAGAAGGGATGTAGCAGACTCATTTCCCCCTCATCTTTTCCAACAGTTATAAGCCATCCCATTGACTCCATACATCTTTTTCCAACCGCTCCTGGAATTCTCTTCTTCAAAACCATACCGGTATACAAACTAAAAAATTTCCTACAGGTGCGATCATCATCATCCTCAGCTAGCATTAGCCAAGGAACTCTAGGCAGGTCACTGTTAAAATTTCCTTTGGTAGCCACAGCGTGCCACGATTTGCAAACAGTACGAAAACTAAGGTAATGTTCAATTAAATTTATACGTTTAGCAATCACAACAAGGAGATCATGTTGTAGTTCCGACTAATCAGCCATTGGGCAGATGATAGGGACGGAGCTTCCTAAGAACAGTGATAAGAAGCACACTGTGAGATTTGTGTTTGGAAGAATATCAAGCAATGTCTCAGAAAAATTTGTTTGATGTTTGGGAGTTTGGCTTTTATAGTAGAAGTAGAATTAAATTGTTGGAAATGATCAAATCAGTCCTTGTTGCACGTGTTTGGAATCTTTTTAGTCCGTAATGTATAAAGAATTTTAGTAAATGACTCATTTTGGTCCTTCATATATTTTTAATAAAAAATTAATCTTATCCATTCTTTTGAAAATTTGAATATATTTAAAGATTTGATTTCCAAAATCTGCTCAAATTTATTAGCCAAACAAATTTATTAGCCAAACAAATTTATGAAGATAAATCTTTAAACCTAATCTAAAATTATGATTAAAAAACTAATTGAATATTTAGAAAAAGCTATTCATCTAATCCTTCATATGTACCCATGTAATCTAAGTAGTCCTTAATGAATGAAAAAATGATCATTTTAGTTCTTTATATATAACAGGTGAAATTAGAGCGAATGAATACAATCCCTCCTACTTTTTATTGCTTGTGTCCATCAATACAACCTATACATGTGAGCGATACAATAAATACAATCATTTCACACTGTTAACTTTTTTTCTAGATAACAGTTATTACAAAAGGATAAATGCCTAAACTATAACTACAAACTATTCGTAAGGCTCAAACTATAGTCATTTACTAAAATTCTTTATACACTAAGGACTAAAAAGAGTCCAAACACTTGCAGCAAGGACTAATTTGATCATTTCCAACAATTTAATTCTACTTCTACTATAAAAGCCAAACTCCAAAACATCAAACAAATTTTTCTGAGAAATTGCTTGATATTCTTCCAAACATCCTCCGCCCCTATCATCTGCCCAATGGCTGATTGGTCGAAACTTCAACATGATCTCCTTGTTGTGATTTTTAAACATATAAATTTAATTGAAGATTACCTTAGTTTTCGTACTGTTTGCAAATCATGGCACGCTGTGGCTACCAAAGGGAATTTTAACAGTGACCTGCCTAGAGTTCCATGGCTAATGCTAGCTGAGGATGATGATGATCGCACATGTGGAAATTTTTTAGTATGTATACCGGTATGGTTTTGAAGAAGAGAATTCCAGGAGCGGTTGGAAAAAGATGTATGGAGTCAATGGGATGGCTTATAACTATTGGAAAAAATGAGGGGGAAATGAGTCTGCTACATCCTTTCTCCGGGGTCCAAATCAAATTGCCACATCAAAATACAACTGAAAGTTAGTTTTTAAGATTATTCGAGAGAAGAGGAGTAGGATTTCCAACTTGTCTTGTGATTCATCGCCTCCCACTTTGTGGGAATATACTGGGTATGTTGTTGTTGCTTGTGATTTATTGCCACACACAGACACAACCATGTACCTGGAAGGAGGTTTCCAGGTCTAGCCTGATTACCAAAACCTTTGGAAGATAATCAATTCGAAGAACCTACAGAATGAATACAATTATCATTCATGAGTAACCAAAACTCCTTTATAGTAACCAAAACCATGACATTGGATAACAGCTTTGCCAATTGCTCTGAGAGAGGAGTAATGACACCATGCTTATGATAAACAAATCGTTGAGAGCTAGACGCTAGTCATGAATTCATGATGCAACAAAAGAATTAACAATTAGGTCACTTTCATAGCTTCGGTAAACAAACTGGATCTAACAAGTAATAACAACACAGAAGACTAAATGCAAGTAAAATTTAGTACCTGCTGCTTTTCTACACGCGACACCATCATTTTAATCCCTCTTAAACAAAGCCAGCAATCAAATGGTGCTTAACCTGCACCTTCTACATGAAAGCAACTCAAGGGCACCAAGGATGATGAGAAAAAATATGATAAGCGTAAATCAATCCATGAAACCAAATAAAGAAGAAAAACCTTTTCTTGTGTCGCATGACCGGATAAACTTAGCTGTTGAATGCACCACAATATCTGAAAAATAACGGACCACTTAAGGTAATCAGCTCTTTGAGAATGTCACCACAAGAAGCTTCATGTTACCAGAACAAGAAGTATCTGCAGATACCTGCTCCACGATCCAAAGGATTGGATGGTACAGGCGCCATAATATCGTTATCTACCAGTACAAGAGTCCCATGTGAGTGAGCCATCTCAGCAATTTTCATTTTCTGAAAAAGATCAGAGAGGAGAAAAACATATAAGAAAAGGGAGTAATTATCTCTTGAAATTTAATAACAACTTACCAAGTATAACGCATACCTTACCCCTACCTCATGGAGGTAGAGAGGAAAAGAAAGTGAATGGAGATGCGGGGGATCGAACCCCGTGCCTCTCGCATGCAAAGCGAGGGCTCTACCATTTGAGCTACATCCCCTGTTATCTATGGAAATTTAATAGACTTCAATATATCAGCAGCCATGAAAACACAAACAATATTTTCATAATCCAAGAGAAATGACACTTGCTACCCTTATCCGTGTCCTCCACACCTTCCTATCCATGTTCACGTCCTCTGTAAATTGTAACTGTTGCATGTCATGCCTAATCAGTCCCCTCCAATATTTCTTCGGCCTACCTCTACCCTATATGAAACTATCCATAGCGAGCCTCTCACGCCTCCTCCGTATTGGGGCATCCGTGCACCGCCTCATCACATGCCCAAACTATCTCAACCTCACTTCCCGCATCTTGTCTTCCACCAAAGTCACTCCCACCTTCTCTCGAATAATCTCATTTCTAACACTATCCCTCCTCGTAAGTCCACACATCCATCTCAACATAGCTACCTTCAACTTTTGGATGTGGGAGTTCTTAACTAGCCAACACTCCACTCCATACACATAGCCGGTCGGATTGCCACTCTGTAGAACTTACCTTTAAGCTTAGGAGGCACCTTCTTATCACACAAGACTCTCGAAGCGAGCCTCCATTTCAACCACCCTACACCGATACGGTGCATGACATCCTCGTCAATCTCTCTATTTCCTAAATCATAGACCCAAGATACTTGAAACTATCTTCCCGATTTAAACTTAATTTTTCTAAATCAACGGATTTAATAAATCCATCAATAGAAATATTTGAATGAATTAATTACTAAAGATATAAATTTATACTCGGCATCTAAAGAAGTTAAAAGACTAAATTTAGAAAAAAAAAAAATCAAGTTTTTTTCGAAAATATTTATCATATCTTGTTAAGTTTTGGCTTTAGGTCGTTAATTGAATCGAGTCACCCCTGATATAATACAAGGATTTGTTAGGTAGTTAATAGTTATCCCATATTAGTTAGGTAGTTATGCATATATGAGTCATTAATGTATTAGTTAATTAGTTATAACATCTTCTACCGTGTATAAATAACACATAAATATCCTCATAACTTATACATGTATTAGTTATGCGGGATTGCAAAGAAGTAACTAAACACCGTACTTGGTGTGCTGAATTTTAAACATAGTACTCCCTCTGTTCCTAAATAAGTGGTATTTTTAGCTTTGGCACACCACTTAAGAAATTACTCATTCCTAGAATATAAAGAGTGTTTTTACCAACTTACTCTCAATAATTACCTTTGAATAAAATGTAATTCTTTAGTAGTTCCTTAGGTATGTAAAACTCTCTTTATTTAAAGGAGGACAAAATTAGAAGAACGTCATTAATATCTTCTTGATTAACTAAAACAATACTTGTTTTGTAACAAGATGAAAAAGTTAAAACACCACTTATTTAGGAACGGAGGGAGTACTAATTACGCTAGTTTTCACTTATTTGATACATAAATAATTTTACTTCCTAAACTGCACCCGAATGATCCCTTCGTTTGTGATTTTCCAATGGCACAACATCAACTCATTAGTTTTTTCTACCTTTTCCTTCCCCCTTTATGTTCATTGCATGAAGAATCCTTGTAGGTAAGACCTGTTTGTGAAGCACATGCTTATCATTATTCATTTGGTAATACAACAAAAATTATGTCTCAATCTCAAATAAATTTGCATATCGCTCCATTTCTGTTCCCTTCAATATCACTACCTTGAAAAATGCCTGTAGCAATATAATTTACTACAAGAAGACCCCTTTCTCGAAGCTAGAATAGGGACCTTGTAATTGTAAATAGGAGATAAGAGGGACGGGAAATTTTGATCAGACAGATATTTTTGATTGCATTGTCTTACAATAGTAATATGATTGCATTGTCTCTCAATAGCTAACTAAATACGATAAGCTAAACTTAGATAATAGTTGAGCAATGGCAACAATTCCACCTTGTACATAGAGCAATTAAAATATGACAAGTTTTAGCAATGAGCAGCAAAACTAACTTACACTAGATGCGTAGCTGCAATTTATGCTACATTCTTGAACATCCAAAATAACTTAACTCATACGCCTGCACTTCTGGTCAATATTAGCCAAAAATCTTTTGAACGTCAGCAGATGTAACTGGATTTTAGGGATCAGTCGATGCCTGTCAAGGAAATGTGACGGTAAATAAACAGTTGAAAGTTGTATCTAGAATAAATGGGAATACTAGTTAAAGAGCAATAGGAAGGGATGAGGGATAAAAAGGATATCGCTCATCCACTATTTATTCAGATACCAGTTAAACAGTAATCAGTGCAACAATGAGAAGTTCGGTTCTACTTTTGCATCTCCTTCTTTCGATAATCATTTAAGTAGTTGACCACAGCCCACAGGCGACAAAAAATCTCAGTTCACAAGCGTGGTCATCTTCCGCATTTCTATTCTGAAGAGTATTTTTTAAAAAGGCTTCAGATTCCATGGATTTACTCAAAATACAGATCAAAATTTCCAGTGTACAAACTTCTCAGGTTCATGGGGAGTTAAACATGCAAAATTGTTGACAAGTCACATGTAAACAACCAAAATCTTTACATAGTTAACCAAATAGTGGAGGGCATTATTCACGTACTTGTTCTAAACTCAACAAATATGAGAAACAAGATTTATACTAAGTACGTTCACATAAATATTTGCTAGACTGCTATTTTCTAATTACAGTGACTTAACTAGTCCGATAAGGTAGGACAGGGTATGACAGAGAAGTTACAAGAAAACAAAATAATGATAAAACCATATCTGTATACAAGTATGGATATCATCACTTTGAGCAAAGGTTAGCTGTCAATAGTAGAAAAGAAGAAAAGGACCAAACAATTTTGTCTCAGGTTACACAAGATTAAGGGTCCAGAACAGCAGTTGCGTATGCAGAACTTTCTGTAAGCGGTGTCGACATTTATAAGAGAAAGATTAAAGCTTTCAACAACAACAACATATACCCAGTGTATTCCCACAAAGTGGGGTCTGAGGAGGGTAACGTGTACCCAGTCCATAACACTACCTCAAATAAAGTAGAGAGGTTGTTTCCGATAGACCCCCGGCTCATGACAGATAACGATATAACAAATAAACAAACAAAAATATAAAAGCACACAACAAAACGGGATAACACACTGCTAGATAATAAAGGAAACAAGAAACTATCTATTCAGAATTATATACATCGCCGACACACCACGAACAAGAAACATCAAGCACAGAAACAAGTCAACACTCATCGCTAGTATCATGGCCGAACTCCTACCCACTAACCCTCTGCCCTAATCCGAGTCCTTCACATCTTCCTATCAAGGGTCATTTCCTCCATAAATTGTAATTGCTTCATATCATGCCTAATCACCTCCCTCCAATATTTCTTCGGCCTACCTCTACCCCGCCTAAACCCATCCATAGTCAGCTTCTCACACTTCCGTACTGGAGCCTCATCACATGACCAAACCATCACAACTTCACTTCCCGCAGCTTGTCCTCCACCGAAGTCACTTCCACTTTTTGCCGAATAATCTCATTTCTATCCCTAGCTCTCCTGGAAAGTCCATACATCCATCGCAACGTCCTCATCTCCGCCACCTTTAACTTTTGGATGTGGGAGTTCTTAACTAGCCAACACTTCGCTCCATACAACATAGTCGCTCGAACTGCCACTTTGTAGTACTTACCTTTAAGCTTAGGAGACACCTTCTAATCACACAAGACTCCCGAAGCGAGCCTCCATTTTAATCACCCCGCACCAATACGGTGTTTGGCATCCTCGTCAATCTCGCCATTCCCATGAATCATAGATTCAAGATACTTGAAACTCTTCTTCATATGATGAATGACCTGGGAATCCAACTTCACTACCACGTCAGCCTCATGCGACAAAGAACTAAACTTACATTCCAAGTACTCCGTCTTCGTCCTGCTCAACCTAAATCCTTTAGACTCGAGGGTCTGTCTCCAAACCTCCAACTTATCATTAAATCCTCCTTGAGTCTCGTCAATCAGTACAACATCATCAGCAAATAACATAAACCAAGGAACCTCGCCTAGAATACGCCTTAGAAAAACATCCATTACCACGGCAAATAAAAACGGGCTAAGAGTCGAATCCTGGTGCAACCCTGTCAAAACAGGAAATTGCTCTGAATCTCCTCCTAATGCCCTCACATGAGTCTTCGCATCATCATACATGTCCTGAATCGACCTAGTACACGCCACGGGTACCCCTCTAGCCTCGAAGCAACTCCACAGAATCTCCCTGGGGACTTTGTCATATGTCTTCTCTAGATCAATAAACACCATGTGCAAGTCCTTCTTCTCCTCCCTAAACTGTTTCACTAATCTCCTCATGAGGTGAATGGCCTCAGTGGTCAAGCAACCTGGCATGAAACCGAACTGATCTCGAAAATAGTCACGATCCTCCTCAGCCTCAACTCTATGACCCTTTCCCAAACCTTCATCGTATGACTCAACAACTTGATACCCCTATAGTTATTGCTCTGAATGTCTCCCTTGTTTTTATATAATGGAACTATCGTACTCCATCTCCAAGCTTCGGGCATTTTTGTTGTCCTAAAAATGACGTTAAACAAAATTGTCAGTCACTCCACACCTGCTTTGTCAATGCTTTTCAAAAAATCCACTGAAATCTCGTTTGGCCCCGTCGCCTTACCTCTACACATCCTACGAATAGCCTCCCTGACCTCCTCAACCTTGATATGCCTACAACAACCATAATCGTGACACCTCTCTGAGTTCCCCAAGTCTCCCAGCATGAAATCTTTGTCCCCCTCGTCGTTCAAAAGTCTATGGAAATAGGACTGTCACCTCTTCCTAATGAGGGCATCCTTAACCAACACTTTACCATCCGCTCCCTAAATGTACTTCAGTTGATCAAGGTCACGATCCCTCCGCTCCCTGGCCTTGGTAAGCCTATACAACTTCTTATCCCTGTCTTTCTCCTCTAAAGCTACATACAAGCTCTTGAAAGTTGTTGTCTTAGCCACAATAATCGCTATGTATGATAAATCCTTGACTCATTGGTATAGTCTAGTTTTAAGGTAGAAGAGATCTTGGGTTCAATAATGCGTAACACCACAATTTAAGAAAATTTTGCAAAATCATGCAAAGGTTGAACCCCAAACCTCAAAGAAGCTAATTGGGCACTAAACCAATGTGCCAAGAGAAATCATTAGTCAAGTAGTGTCATTTTGTTCAATATATCTCTTTATGCATAGTATTACTATATATATATTTAGTAAAATTTTCCGACGACCAACAAGGATCCTCCCCTGCAGGCATCACCTACAATAATTTCAGTAATTAGACTCCCGGCAGTTTCAATTTACTTCCAGCAGTTCTTTGGGTAATCAAACATTAAGTAGAGGGTCATTGGCAAGAACAAGTTCCGCTACTGGCTACTGCAACCCCCTCCTCCAGTTTCTATCACGTTTAATACTATTTTGGATCAACTATCATAATTCAACTTGCATAAATGCTCTTTAAGAGCAACAATGAGAAAAAGAGCAATAGTGGACAATGAAATAGTATAAGCAGAAAACGTTCAAAAACAACACCATTGTCACTGCTAGTAAGTCCATATGAGAGTGTTCAATAACATCGGATAAGAAAGGAAGACATGGAAGTGCTTACAAAGTGAAAGTTGATGTAGCATCGGTCACTAGGAATAAGGGACCAGCACTTTCAATGGATGACTTCAAGAGGAGGATACATCAAAATGAAGAATCTCAAATATCGCCCAGTTGCTTCTATTGTTTCAGGCAACAGAGGCTATCGACTATACGAGTACATGCAGAATGACAGTTTGTTCAAGCATCTCTTACATATATTTATTCTTTCTGTGTGAAACTCATTTTAACCCTTGAAGGAACAACTTCAAAACACAGTTTATTGAACCAGAGTAAAAGAAGAATCTTACAACCTCTTTCTTTTCAGTTAGTATATCATTATCAGTGGCGACTGTACCTCAATATTATTAGATCGTTAGTAGCAACACAACATACCTTCAAGCAAGGTAGCATAACAACTAATGGGAGTACCTTTGTTCAATTATATGAAACAACAAAGACGCATCAGTCAAGTCTGAAGGTAAATGACATGTAGAACAAGAACATATAGAATAACAAGAAGAGTAAATATAGAAAAATGACTCACTCAACACGGATTTGGTGTGACCCAAATTGGAGGACAAAAACGACTGAGGGAAACACCATCGTAATGCGGCTGAATACTGCCATCTGCTAAGTTGAACACCCCCATGTCCAAGCCGCCTCCGTGTTCAAAATAGAGGCAAGAATTCAAATTAGTATCTGTAAAATAAATATGATTTGGCCTGATTCCCGTAAATTGAGAAGCTTGGACCGAAAGAGAAGCACTAGCACCCAGGAAAAATGCTTTGTCCCCTAAATCCCTAGTTGGTATAGCTTCGTTAGCATCCAAATCGATCTCAAAAACTAGAAAATTGTTTGTCCTATACATGAACAACGCACCCTCCTCATCATCCTCTACAGTGATGAACCTCGGTGGAATCCTTTCACGATCATATCTGACAGGCACTATATCACTAGAACGTCGCGCAACTACAAATAATGATCCTAGTGATTCCAGGATGTAATACCTACCTGCAATCCACGGTACTGTCTGTGTTATCGAATGACTTTTGACTTCATAGCCACCAACATCATAAACTCGGACATAACCGCCATAACTGACTGAAATACACCACATCACTAACATTTTTGCAGGTCGGCTCCATAATCCTTGTCCATAACAAATCTCCTGGTCTCCATAAACTGAGGTGAGCAAAATTTCCCTCAACGACCACGAGAACATAGTCAGATGTATGACAAGGATTAGCTGATAAAACTGCTTTACTTATATAGATCCATGGTTTGAAAGTCCTGTGAAACGCATAACTTACAGTTGAATTTTGATGTGGCAATTCGATTTGGACCCCGGAGAAGGGATGTAACAGGCTCATTTCCCCTTCATCTTTTCCAAGAGTGATAAGCCATCCCATTGACTCCATACATCTTTTTCCAACCGCTCCTGGAATTCTCTTTTTCAAAACCATACCGTTATACAAACTAAAAAATTTCCTACACGTGCGATCATCATCATCTTCATCCTCGGCTAGCATTAGCCATGGAACCCTAGGCAGGTCACTGTTGAAATTCCCTTTGGTAGCCACAGCGTGCCACGATCTGCAAACAGTACGAAAACTAAGGTAATCTTCTATCAAATTAATTCGTCTGACGATTACAACGAGGAGATCATGTTGAAGTTCTGACCAATCCGCCATTGAGCAAATTATAGGGACGACGGAGCTTCCTAAGAACAGTGATAAAGAAGCACACTGTAAGAGATTCTCAGAATGTTCTGGACTTTTGGGCTTTTATAGTAGAATAAATTGTTGGAAATGATCAAATTAGTCCTTCATGTAAGTGTTTGGACTCTTATTAGTCCTTATTAATAGTTTGTAGTTATAGATTAGTCCTTAATATAAGATTTTGGACTCTTATTAGTCCTTAATGTATAGAGAATTTTCGTAAATGATTATATTGTGAGCCTTATTAATAGTTTGTAGTTATAGATTAGTCCTAGATGTAAGTGTTTTGACTTATTTTAGTCCTTAATGTATAGAGAATTTTCGTAAATGACTATAGTTTGAGCCTTATAAATAGTTTGTAGTTATAGTTTAGATATTTAACATTCGTAATAACTATTTGAAATGTTGGATTAGAAAAAAAATAAAGATATGAAATGACTATATTTGTTGTATCATCTGCATATATAGGTTGTATCGATGATACGAACAATAAAAAATATGAGGGCTTGTACTTCTTCGCTCTACTTTTATTTGCTATATATAAAAGATTAAAATGATCATTTTTTCATTCATTAAGAATACTTTGATTACATGCGTACATATGAAGGATTAGATAGATAGTTTTTTCTAAATATTAAATTAGTTTTTGGTCATAAAATTTAGATTAGATTTTAAAGATTTATCTTCATAAATTTGTTTGACTATTAAATTTAAGCAGATTTTGGAAATCAAATCTTTTAATATTCTCAAGTTTTCAAAAAATGGCTACGACTAATTTTTAATTATGTGATATATATGAAGGACTAAAATAGATAATTTAAGTTTTCTTTCGTGGTTGGCTGGCTGCTGATATGTTTAAGTCTATTAAACTTCAATAGATAATTAAATGGACAAAAGAAATGTTAAATGATCTCTTCTCATGAATGTGTACATTTTGATACATTTTTGTGAGTATATATAATATAAATTAAATATAAGGCAGATAATGATTGGTAAAATATTTAGTCAAACTTGATGAAAATATTGAATACTTTCAAACGGATTCCCGATCAAATAAATACAGGAAATTTTATATTCCACATAGAGAAAGCAAAAGGATAAAGTTGATTCCATATGTTCATCCAATTACAACGAAAAGAATGAGATCCTTGGTGTCCATTTCGTCATAATAAACTTTGGAAGAAAAAGGCTCCACAGGATATGTTGCATTATTTGACAACATTGCGCTATCGCCAGAAGCGTCATATCCGTTGGTAGGGGGATGATAGTACAAAACGGAGGTTTGGGGATAATGTGCCCAAATCCTATTGGCAATTTTGGCACCCGCATCCAACATCTCCACATACTTACCCATCTCCCTGGCCTCTTGTAGCTTCCTCCGGCGTAATTTTGGAATTTCTTGGAAAGATGGGAGACAGGGAAATGACAAGGAATAAGAAAAAAGAGAAAAAAATTAGAAGATATAGCACACGCGAACCAACCCACCTCCCCCCCCCCCCCCACTTTTTTTTTCTCTTAAGACAATCCATCAAATATTGGAGGGCCACAATAATACAAGCACTGAGGTTAAGGGGCTATAGGTGCCTGACCCCTCTCACAATAATACTGTGAGAGTTGTGTTTGGTAGAATATAAAGTAATTGTCCGAAAAATTACTTTTATTTCTTGATAAAATGATCAAGATGGATGAAATGGATTTTTAATATTTCTTCAATGTACTGATGCTGGATAATTTTAGTCTATACATTTCTCGCTATTCGCAAAAGTTATCGAGTTAGAATTGTTTCTATGCATCGACCCATCTAATATAAAATGGCACGATCTCCAGAAATATATTTCATAGTATTTCAGTATATAGTCCAAAACCTATAACCTCTCAACTCACAGAAGCCGAGTCTAAGCACATATATTTCACCGATGATTGGGGGGATTTGTTTAGATTCTCTGAATCTGGTAGAAGTGGAAGAGATAAAGGTGCTTATAATCTTTGAAGATGAAAAAATTAAATCTTTTTATCCCGAGGTGTCAGTAAGTCCTATTAGTCCGCCAACTTGGGTCACACCATCCTTCTGAGTCAAATGAGAATGTTGTTGTTCAGAGGTTTCAAGTCTTATTATATCCGAACTTTTAACTCTTTATATTTTGAATCCCCTCCTACATTTTAATCTCTTTCAACATACATGTATCCATAAAAAAAGAAAAAGATAAAAAGGCAGCTCGCTATACTAAGCTCCCGCTATGCGCAGGATCCGGAGAAGAACTCGATCACAAGAATCTATTGTACAATATATCTCTTTATGTATAGTATTACTATATATATATATATATTAAAAAATTTCGACGAAGAGGTGTCACTTGACACCCCCTTCTATCAACATGGATCCGCCCCTGCAGAACAATAAGAAACACCACCTACAAAAATTTATGTAGTTAGGCTGCTGGTGGTTTCAATTTACTTCCAGTAGTTCTTTGGGTAATCAAGGATTAGGTAGAGGGTCATTGGCAAGAACACGTCTCGCTGCCAGCTTCTGCAAACCCCTCCTCCAGTTTCTATCACGGTTAATACTATTTTTGGATCGACTATCATAATTCAACTTGCATAAATGCTTTTTGAGAGCAACAATGAGAAAAAGAGCAACAGTGGACAACGAAAAAGTATAAGCAGAAAACGTTCAAAAGCAACACCGTTGTCTCTGCTAGTGAGTCTAGATGAGAGTATTCAATAACATCGGCCAAGAAAGGAAGACATGGAAGTGCTTGCAAGGTGAAAGTTGATGTAGCATCGGTCACTAGGAAAAAGGATCTAGCACTTTCAATGGATGACTTCAAGAGGAGGATACATCAAAATGAAGAATCTCAAATATTGGTTCAGGCAAGAGAGGCTAACGATTATACGAGCAGAATGATGGTCTGTTCAAGCATCTCTAACATATATTTATTCTTTCTGTGTGAAATTCATTTTAACCCTTGAAGGAACAACTTCAAAACACAGTTTATTGAAGCAGAGTAACAGAAAATCTTACAACCTCTTTCGTTTCAGTTAATATATCAATATCAGTGGTGACTGTACCGCAATATTATTAGATCGTGAGTAGCAACACAACATACCCTCAAGCAAGGTTGCATAACAACTAATGGGAGTACCTTTGTTCAATTATATGAAACAACAAAGACGCATCAGTCAAGTCTGAAGGTAAATGACATGTAGAACAAGAACATATAGAATAACAAGAAGAGTAAATATAGAAAAATGACTCACTCAACACGGATTTGGTGTGACCCAAATTGGAGGACAAAAACGACTGAGGAAAACACCATCGTAATGCGGCTGAATACTGCCATCTGCTAAGTTGAACACCCCCATGTCCAAGCCGCCTCCGTGTTCAAAATAGAGGCAAGCACCCCAATTAGTATCTGTAAAATAAATATGATTGGACCTGATTCCCGTAAATTGAGAAGCTTGGACCGAAAGAGAAGCACTAGCACCCTGTCCCCTAAATCTCTAATTGGCGTAGCTTTGTAAGCATCCAAATCAATTTGGAAAACTATAAAACCGTTTGTCCTAAACATGAACCGTTCATCCTCATCATCTACAGTGATGAACCTCGGTGGAATCCTTTCACGATCATATTTGACAGGCACTATATCACTAGCACGTCGCGCAACTACAAATAATGATCCTAGTGATTCCAGGATGTAATACCTACCTTCAATCCACGCTACTATCTGTGTTATCAAATGACTTTTGACTTCATAGCCACCAACATCATAAACTCGGACATAACCGCCATAACTGACCGTATAAAGTCTGCCCCTGAAATATACAACGTCACTAATATTTTTGCAGGTCGGGACCATAATCCTGGTCCATGACAAATCTCCTGGTCTCCATAAACTGAGGTGATCGGATCTTCCCTCAACGACCATGAGAAAATAGTCAGATGTATGACAAGGATTAGCTGACAAAACTGTTTTACTTATGAAGGTCCATGGTTTGAAAGTCCTGTGTAATGCATAACTTTCAGTTGTATTTTGATGTGGCAATTCGATTTGGACCGCAGAGAAGGGATGTAGCAGACTCATTTCCCCCTCATCTATTCCAACAGTTATAAGCCATCCCATTGACTCCATACATCTTTTTCCAACCGCTCCTGGAATTCTCTTCTTCAAAACCATACCGGTATACAAACTAAAAAATTTCCTACATGTGCGATCATCATCATCCTCAGTTAGCATTAGCCATGGAACTCTAGGCAGGTCACTGTTAAAATTCCCTTTTGTAGCCACAGCGTGCCACGATTTGCAAACAGTACGAAAACTAAGGTAATGTTCAATTAAATTTATACGTTTAGCAATCACAACAAGGAGATCATGTTGAAGTTCCGACCAATCAGCCATTGGGCAGATGATAGGGGCGGAGCTTCCTAAGAACAGTGATAAGAAGCACACTGTGAGATTTGTGTTTGGAAGAATATCAAGCAATTTCTCAGAAAAATTTGTTTGATGTTTGGGAGTTTGCCTTTAATAGTAGAAGTAGAATTAAATTGTTGGAAATGATCAAATCAATCCTTATTGCAAGTGTTTGGACTCTTTTTAGTCCTTACTGTATAAAGAATTTTAGTAAATGACTCATTTTGGTCATTCATATATTTTTAATAAAAAATTAATCTTATCCATTCTTTTGAAAATTTGAATATATTTAAAGATTTGATTTTCAAAATCTGCTTAAATTTATAAGCCAAACAAATTTATGAAGATAAATCTTTAAACCTAATCTAAAATTATGATTAAAAAACTAATTGAATATTTAGAAAAAGCTATTCATCTAATCCTTCATATGTACCCATGTAATCTAAGTAGTCCTTAATGAATGAAAAAATGATCATTTTAGTTCTTTATATATAACAGGTGAAATTAGAGCGAATGAATACAATCCCTCCTACTTTTTATTGCTTGTGTCCATCAATACAACCTATACATGTGAGCGATACAATAAATACAATCATTTCACACTGTTAACTTTTTTTCTAGATAACAGTTATTACAAAAGGATAAATGCCTAAACTATAACTACAAACTATTTGTAAGGCTCAAACTATAGTCATTTACTAAAATTCTTTATACACTAAGGACTAAAAAGAGTCCAAAAACTTGCAGCAAGGACTAATTTGATCATTTCCAACAATTTAATTCTACTTCTACTATAAAAGCCAAACTCCAAAACATCAAACAAATTTTTCTGAGAAATTGCTTGATATTCTTCCAAACACAAATCTCACGGTGTGCTTCTTATCACTGTTCTTAGGAAGCTCCGCCCCTATCATCTGCCCAATGGCTGATTGGTCGAAACTTCAACATGATCTCCTTGTTGTGATTTTTAAACATATAAATTTAATTGAAGATTACCTTAGTTTTCGTACTGTTTGCAAATCATGGCACGCTGTGGCTACCAAAGGGAATTTTAACAGTGACCTGCCTAGAGTTCCATGGCTAATGCTAGCTGAGGATGATGATGATCGCACATGTAGGAAATTTTTTAGTTTGTATACCGGTATGGTTTTGAAGAAGAGTATTCCAGGAGCGGTTGGAAAAAGATGTATGGAGTCAATGGGATGGCTTATAACTATTGGAAAAGATGAGGGGGAAATGAGTCTGCTACATCCTTTCTCCGGGGTCCAAATCAAATTGCCACATCAAAATACAACTGAAAGTTAGTTTTTAAGATTATTCGAGAGAAGAGGAGTAGGATTTCCAACTTGTCTTGTGATTCATCGCCTCCCACTTTGTGGGAATATACTGGTATGTTGTTGTTGCTTGTGATTTATTGCCACACACAGACACAACCATGTACCTGGAAGGAGGTTTCCAGGTCTAGCCTGATTACCAAAACCTTTGGAAGATAATCAATTCGAAGAACCTACAGAATGAATACAATTATCATTCATGAGTAACCAAAACTCCTTTATAGTAACCAAAACCATGACATTGGATAACAGCTTTGCCAATTGCTCTGAGAGAGGAGTAATGACACCATGCTTATGATAAACAAATCGTTGAGAGCTAGACGCTAGTCATGAATTCATGATGCAACAAAAGAATTAACAATTAGGTCACTTTCATAGCTTCGGTAAACAAACTGGATCTAACAAGTAATAACAACACAGAAGACTAAATGCAAGTAAAATTTAGTACCTGCTGCTTTTCTACACGCGACACCATCATTTTAATCCCTCTTAAACAAAGCCAGCAATCAAATGGTGCTTAACCTGCACCTTCTACATGAAAGCAACTCAAGGGCACCAAGGATGATGAGAAAAAATATGATAAGCGTAAATCAATCCATGAAACCAAATAAAGAAGAAAAACCTTTTCTTGTGTCGCATGACCGGATAAACTTAGCTGTTGAATGCACCACAATATCTGAAAAATAACGGACCACTTAAGGTAATCAGCTCTTTGAGAATGTCACCATAAGAAGCTTCATGTTACCAGAACAAGAAGTATCTGCAGATACCTGCTCCACGATCCAAAGGATTGGATGGTACAGGCGCCATAATATCGTTATCTACCAGTACAAGAGTCCCATGTGAGTGAGCCATCTCAGCAATTTTCATTTTCTGAAAAAGATCAGAGAGGAGAAAAACATATAAGAAAAGGGAGTAATTATCTCTTGAAATTTAATAACTTACCAAGTATAACGCATACCTTACCCCTACCTCATGGAGGTAGAGAGGAAAAGAAAGTGAATGGAGATGCGGGGGATCGAACCCCGTGCCTCTCGCATGCAAAGCGAGGGCTCTACCATTTGAGCTACATCCCCTGTTATCTATGGAAATTTAATAGACTTCAATATATCAGCAGCCATGAAAACACAAACAATATTTTCATAATCCAAGAGAAATGACACTTGCTACCCTTATCCGTGTCCTCCACACCTTCCTATCCATGTTCACGTCCTCTGTAAATTGTAACTGTTGCATGTCATGCCTAATCAGTCCCCTCCAATATTTCTTCGGCCTACCTCTACCCTATATGAAACTATCCATAGCGAGCCTCTCACGCCTCCTCCGTATTGGGGCATCCGTGCACCGCCTCATCACATGCCCAAACTATCTCAACCTCACTTCCCGCATCTTGTCTTCCACCAAAGTCACTCCCACCTTCTCTCGAATAATCTCATTTCTAACACTATCCCTCCTCGTAAGTCCACACATCCATCTCAACATAGCTACCTTCAACTTTTGGATGTGGGAGTTCTTAACTAGCCAACACTCCACTCCATACACATAGCCGGTCGGATTGCCACTCTGTAGAACTTACCTTTAAGCTTAGGAGGCACCTTCTTATCACACAAGACTCTCGAAGCGAGCCTCCATTTCAACCACCCTACACCGATACGGTGCATGACATCCTCGTCAATCTCTCTATTTCCTAAATCATAGACCCAAGATACTTGAAACTATCTTCCCGATTTAAACTTAATTTTTCTAAATCAACGGATTTAATAAATCCATCAATAGAAATATTTGAATGAATTAATTACTAAAGATATAAATTTATACTCGGCATCTAAAGAAGTTAAAAGACTAAATTTAGAAAAAAAAAAAATCAAGTTTTTTTCGAAAATATTTATCATATCTTGTTAAGTTTTGGCTTTAGGTCGTTAATTGAATCGAGTCACCCCTGATATAATACAAGGATTTGTTAGGTAGTTAATAGTTATCCCATATTAGTTAGGTAGTTATGCATATATGAGTCATTAATGTATTAGTTAATTAGTTATAACATCTTCTACCGTGTATAAATAACACATAAATATCCTCATAACTTATACATGTATTAGTTATGCGGGATTGCAAAGAAGTAACTAAACACCGTACTTGGTGTGCTGAATTTTAAACATAGTACTCCCTCTGTTCCTAAATAAGTGGTATTTTTAGCTTTGGCACACCACTTAAGAAATTACTCATTCCTAGAATATAAAGAGTGTTTTTACCAACTTACTCTCAATAATTACCTTTGAATAAAATGTAATTCTTTAGTAGTTCCTTAGGTATGTAAAACTCTCTTTATTTAAAGGAGGACAAAATTAGAAGAACGTCATTAATATCTTCTTGATTAACTAAAACAATACTTGTTTTGTAACAAGATGAAAAAGTTAAAACACCACTTATTTAGGAACGGAGGGAGTACTAATTACGCTAGTTTTCACTTATTTGATACATAAATAATTTTACTTCCTAAACTGCACCCGAATGATCCCTTCGTTTGTGATTTTCCAATGGCACAACATCAACTCATTAGTTTTTTCTACCTTTTCCTTCCCCCTTTATGTTCATTGCATGAAGAATCCTTGTAGGTAAGACCTGTTTGTGAAGCACATGCTTATCATTATTCATTTGGTAATACAACAAAAATTATGTCTCAATCTCAAATAAATTTGCATATCGCTCCATTTCTGTTCCCTTCAATATCACTACCTTGAAAAATGCCTGTAGCAATATAATTTACTACAAGAAGACCCCTTTCTCGAAGCTAGAATAGGGACCTTGTAATTGTAAATAGGAAATAAGAGGGACGGGAAATTTTGATCAGACAGATATTTTTGATTGCATTGTCTCACAATAGTAATATGATTGCATTGTCTCTCAATAGCTAACTAAATACGATAAGCTAAACTTAGATAATAGTTGAGCAATGGCAACAATTCCACCTTGTACATAGAGCAATTAAAATATGACAAGTTTTAGCAACGAGCAGCAAAACTAACTTACACTAGATGCGTAGCTGCAATTTATGCTACATTCTTGAACATCCAAAATAACTTAACTCATACGCCTGCACTTCTGGTCAATATTAGCCAAAAATCTTTTGAACGTCAGCAGATGTAACTGGATTTTAGGGATCAGTCGATGCCTGTCAAGGAAATGTGACGGTAAATAAACAGTTGAAAGTTGTATCTAGAATAAATGGGAATACTAGTTAAAGAGCAATAGGAAGGGGTGAGGGATAAAAAGGATATCGCTCATCCACTATTTATTCAGATACCAGTTAAACAGTAATCAGTGCAACAATGAGAAGTTCGGTTCTACTTTTGCATCTCCTTCTTTCGATAATCATTTAAGAAGTTGACCACAGCCCACAGGCGACAAAAAATCTCAGTTCACAAGCGTGGTCATCTTCCGCATTTCTATTCTGAAGAGTATTTTTTAAAAAGGCTTCAGATTCCATGGATTTACTCAAAATACAGATCAAAATTTCCAGTGTACAAACTTCTCAGGTTCATGGGGAGTTAAACATGCAAAATTGTTGACAAGTCACATGTAAACAACCAAAATCTTTACATAGTTAACCAAATAGTGGAGGGCATTATTCACGTACTTGTTCTAAACTCAACAACTATGAGAAACAAGATTTATACTAAGTACGTTCACATAAATATTTGCTAGCCTGCTATTTTCTAATTACTGTGACTTAACTAGTCCGATAAGGTAGGACAGGGTATGACAGAGAAGTTACAAGAAAACAAAATAATGATAAAACCATATCTGTATACAAGTATGGATATCATCACTTTGAGCAAAGGTTAGCTGTCAATAGTAGAAAAGAAGAAAAGGACCAAACAATTTTGTCTCAGGTTACACAAGATTAAGGGTCCAGAACAGCAGTTGCGTATGCAGAACTTTCTGTAAGCGGTGTCGACATTTATAAGAGAAAGATTAAATCTTTCAACAACAACAACATATACCCAGTGTATTCCCACAAAGTGGGGTCTGAGGAGGGTAACGTGTACCTAGTCCATAACACTACCTCAAATAAAGTAGAGAGGTTGTTTCCGATAGACCCCCGGCTCATGACAGATAACGATATAACAAATAAACAAACAAAAAATATAAAAGCACACAACAAAACGGGATAACACACTGCTAGATAATAAAGGAAACAAGAAACTATCTATTCAAAATTATATACATCACCGACACACCACGAACAAGAAACATCAAGCACAGAAACAAGTCAACACTCATCGCTAGTATCATGGCCGAACTCCTACCCACTAACCCTCGGCCCTAATCCGAGTCCTTCACATCTTCCTATCAAGGGTCATTTCCTCCATAAATTGTAATTGCTTCATATCATGCCTAATCACCTCCCTCCAATATTTCTTCGGCCTACCTCTACCCCGCCTAAACCCATCCATAGTCAGCTTCTCACACTTCCGTACTGGAGCCTCATCACATGACCAAACCATCACAACTTCACTTCCCGCAGCTTGTCCTCCACCGAAGTCACTTCCACTTTCTGCCGAATAATCTCATTTCTATCCCTAGCTCTCCTGGAAAGTCCATACATCCATCGCAACGTCCTCATCTCCGCCACCTTTAACTTTTGGATGTGGGAGTTCTTAACTAGCCAACACTTCGCTCCATACAACATAGTCGCTCGAACTGCCACTTTGTAGTACTTACCTTTAAGCTTAGGAGACACCTTCTAATCACACAAGACTCCCGAAGCGAGCCTCCATTTTAATCACCCCGCACCAATACGGTGTTTGGCATCCTCGTCAATCTCGCCATTCCCATGAATCATAGATTCAAGATACTTGAAACTCTTCTTCATCTGATGAATGACCTGGGAATCCAACTTCACTACCACGTCAGCCTCATGCGACAAATAACTAAACTTACATTCCAAGTACTCCGTCTTCGTCCTGCTCAACCTAAATCCTTTAGACTCGAGGGTCTGTCTCCAAACCTCCAACTTATCATTAAATCCTCCTTGAGTCTCGTCAATCAGTACAACATCATCAGCAAATAACATAAACCAAGGAACCTCGCCTTGAATACGCCTCAGCAAAACATCCATTACCAAGGCAAATAAAAACGGGCTAAGAGTCGATCCCTCGTGCAACCCTGTCAAAACAGGAAATTGCTCTGAATCTCCTCCTAATGCCCTCACATGAGTCTTCGCATCATCATACATGTCCTGAATCGACCTAGTATACGCCACGGGTACCCCTCTAGCCTCGAAGCACCTCCACAAAATCTCCCTGGGGACTTTGTCATATGTCTTCTCTAGATCAATAAACACCATGTGCAAGTCCTTCTTCTCCTCCCTAAACTGTTTCACTAATCTCCTCATGAGGTGAATGGCCTTAGTGGTCAAGCGACCTGGCATGAAACCGAACTGATCTCGAAAATAGTCACGATCCTCCTCAGCCTCAACTCTATGACCCTTTCCCAAACCTTTATCGTATGACTCAACAACTTGATACCCCTATAGTTGTTGCTCTGAATGTCTCCCTTGTTTTTATATAATGGAACTATCGTACTCCATCTCCAAGCTTCGGGCATTTTTGTTGTCCTAAAAATGACGTTAAACAAAATTGTCAGTCACTCCAAACCTGCTTTGTCAATGCTTTTCAAAAAATCCACTGAAATCTCGTTTGGCCCCGTCGCCTTACCTCTACACATCCTACGAATAGCCTCCCTGACCTCCTCAACCTTGATATGCCTACAACAACCATAATCGTGACACCTCTCTGAGTTCCCCAAGTCTCCCAGCATGAAATCTTTGTCCCCCTCGTCGTTCAAAAGTCTATGGAAATAGGACTGTCACCTCTTCCTAATGAGGGCATCCTTAACCAACACTTTACCATCCGCTCCCTAAATGCACTTCAGTTGATCAAGGTCACGATCCCTCCGCTCCCTGGCCTTGGTAAGCCTATACAACTTCTTATCCCTGCCTTTCTCCTCTAAAGCTACATACAAGCTCTTGAAAGTTGTTGTCTTAGCCACCATAATCGCTATGTATGATAAATCCTTGACTCATTGGTATAGTCTAGTTTTAAGGTAGAAGAGATCTTGGGTTCAATAATGCTTAACACCACAATTTAAGAAAATTTTGCAAAATCATGCAAAGGTTGAACCCCAAACCTCAAAGAAGCTAATTGGGCACTAAACCAATGTGCCAAGAGAAATCTTTAGTCAAGTAGTGTCATTTTGTTCAATATATCTCTTTATGCATAGTATTACTATATATATATTTAGTAAAATTTTCCGACGACCAACATGGATCCTCCCCTGCAGGCATCACCTACAATAATTTCAGTAGTTAGACTCCCAGCAGTTTCAATTTACTTCCAGCAGTTCTTTGGGTAATCAAAGATTAAGTAGAGGGTCATTGGCAAGAACAAGTTCCGCTACTGGCTACTGCAACCCCCTCCTCCAGTTTCTATCACGTTTAATACTATTTTGGATCAACTATCATAATTCAACTTGCATAAATGCTTTTTAAGAGCAACAATGAGAAAAAGAGCATAGTGGACAATGAAAGAGTATAAGCAGAAAACGTTCAAAAACAACACCATTGTCACTGCTAGTGAGTCCATATGAGAGTATTCAATAACATCGGATAAGAAAGGAAGACATGGAAGTGCTTACAAAGTGAAAGTTGATGTAGCATCGGTCACTAGGAATAAGGGGCCAGCACTTTCAATGGATGACTTCAAGAGGAGGATACATCAAAATGAAGAATCTCAAATATCGCCCAGTTGCTTCTATTGTTTCAGGCAACAGAGGCTATCGACTATACGAGTACATGCAGAATGACAGTCTGTTCAAGCATCTCTTACATATATTTATTCTTTCTGTGTGAAACTCATTTTAACCCTTGAAGGAACAACTTCAAAACACAGTTTATTGAACCAGAGTAAAAGAAGAATCTTACAACCTCTTTCTTTTCAGTTAGTATATCATTATCAGTGGCGACTGTACCTCAATATTATTAGATCGTTAGTAGCAACACAACATACCTTCAAGCAAGGTAGCATAACAACTAATGGGAGTACCTTTGTTCAATTATATGAAACAACAAAGACGCATCAGTCAAGTCTGAAGGTAAATGACATGTAGAACAAGAACATATAGAATAACAAGAAGAGTAAATATAGAAAAATGACTCACTCAACACGGATTTGGTGTGACCCAAATTGGAGGACAAAAACGACTGAGGGAAACACCATCGTAATGCGGCTGAATACTGCCATCTGCTAAGTTGAATACCCCCATGTCCAAGCCGCCTCCGTGTTCAAAATAGAGGCAAGAATTCAAATTAGTATCTGTAAAATAAATATGATTTGGCCTGATTCCCGTAAATTGAGAAGCTTGGACCGAAAGAGAAGCACTAGCACCCAGGAAAAATGCTTTGTCCCCTAAATCCCTAGTTGGTATAGCTTCGTTAGCATCCAAATCGATCTCAAAAACTAGAAAATTGTTTGTCCTATACATGAACAACGCACCCTCCTCATCATCCTCTACAGTGATGAACCTCGGTGGAATCCTTTCACGATCATATCTGACAGGCACTATATCACTAGAACGTCGCACAACTACAAATAATGATCCTAGTGATTCCAGGATGTAATACCTACCTGCAATCCACGGTACTGTCTGTGTTATCGAATGACTTTTGACTTCATAGCCACCAACATCATAAACTCGGACATAACCGCCATAACTGACCGTATAAAGTCTGCCACTGAAATACACCACATCACTAACATTTTTGCAGGTCGGCTCCATAATCCTCGTCCATAACAAATCTCCTGGTCTCCATAAACTGAGGTGAGCAAATCTTCCCTCAACGACCACGAGAACATAGTCAGATGTATGACAAGGATTAGCTGATAAAACTGCTTTACTTATATAGATCCATGGTTTGAAAGTCCTGTGAAACGCATAACTTACAGTTGAATTTTGATGTGGCAATTCGATTTGGACCCCGGAGAAGGGATGTAACAGGCTCATTTCCCCTTCATCTTTTCCAAGAGTGATAAGCCATCCCATTGACTCCATACATCTTTTTCCAACCGCTCCTGGAATTCTCTTCTTCAAAACCATACCGTTATACAAACTAAAAAATTTCCTACACGTGCGATCATCATCATCTTCATCCTCGGCTAGCATTAGCCATGGAACCCTAGGCAGGTCACTGTTGAAATTCCCTTTGGTAGCCACAGCGTGCCACGATCTGCAAACAGTACGAAAACTAAGGTAATCTTCTATCAAATTAATTCGTCTGGCGATTACAACGAGGAGATCATGTTGAAGTTCCGACCAATCCGCCATTGAGCAAATGATAGGGACGACGACGGAGCTTCCTAAGAACAGCGATAAAGAAGCACACGGTAAGAGATTCTCAGAATGTTCTGGACTTTTGGGCTTTTATAGTAGAATAAATTGTTGGAAATGATCAAATTAGTCCTTCATGTAAGTGTTTGGACTCTTATTAGTCCTTATTAATAGTTTGTAGTTATAGATTAGTCCTTAATATAAGATTTTGTACTCTTATTAGTCCTTAATGTATAGAGAATTTTCGTAAATGATTATATTGTGAGCCTTATTAATAGTTTGTAGTTATAGATTAGTCCTAGATGTAAGTGTTTTGACTTATTTTAGTCCTTAATGAGAATTTTCGTAAATGACTATAGTTTGAGCCTTATAAATAGTTTGTAGTTATAGTTTAGATCATTAACATTCGTAATAACTATTTGAAATGTTGGATTAGAAAAAAAATAAAGATATGAAATGACTATATTTGTTGTATCATCTGCATATATAGGTTGTATCGATGATACGAACAATAAAAAATATGAGGGCTTGTACTTCTTCGCTCTACTTTTGTTTGCTATATATAAAAGATTAAAATGATCATTTTTTCATTCATTAAGGACTACTTTGATTACATGCGTACATATGAAGGATTAGATAGATAGTTTTTTCTAAATATTAAATTAGTTTTTGGTCATAAAATTTAGATTAGATTTTAAAGATTTATCTTCATAAATTTGTTTGACTATTAAATTTAAGCAGATTTTGGAAATCAAATCTTTTAATATTCTCAAGTTTTCAAAAAATGGTTACGACTAATTTTTAATTATGTGATATATATGAAGGACTAAAATAGATAATTTAAGTTTTCTTTCGTGGTTGGCTGGCTGCGGATATGTTTAAGTCTATTAAACTTCAATAGATAATTAAATGGACAAAAGAAATGTTAAATGATCTCTTCTCATGAATGTGTACATTTTGATACATTTTTGTGAGTATATATAATATAAATTAAATATAAGTCAGATAAAGATTGGTAAAATATTTAGTCAAACTTGATGAAAATATTGAATACTTTCAAACGGATTCCCGATCAAATAAATACAGGAAATTTTATATTCCACATAGAGAAAGCAAAAGGATAAAGTTGATTCCATATTGTTCATCCAATTACAACGAAAAGAATGAGATCCTTGGTGTCCATTTCGTCATAATAAACTTTGCAAGAAAAAGGCTCCACAGGATATGTTGCATTATTTGACAACATTGCGCTATCGCCAGAAGCGTCATATCCGTTGGTAGGGGGATGATAGTACAAACCGGAGGTTTGGGGATAATGTGCCCAAATCCTATTGGCAATTTTGGCACCCGCATCCAACATCTCCACATACTTACCCATCTCCCTGGCCTCTTGTAGCTTCCTCCGGCGAAATTTTGGAATTTCTTGAAAAGATGGGAGACAGGGAAATGACAAGGAATAAGAAAAAAGAGAAAGAAATTAGAAGATATAGCACACGCGAACCAACCCCCCTCCCCCCCCACACCACTTTTTTTTTCTCTTAAGACAATCCATCAAATATTGGAGGGCCACAATAATACAAGCACCGAGGTTAAGGGGCTATAGGTGCCTGACCCCTCTCACAATAATACTGTGAGAGTTGTGTTTGGTAGAATATGAAGTAATTGTCTGAAAATTTTCTTTTATTTGTTGAGAAAATGATCAAGATGGATGAAATGGATTTTTTATATTTCTTCAATGTATTGATGTTGGATAATTTTAGTCTATACATTTCTCGCTATTCGCAAAAGTTATCGAGTTAGAATTGTTTCTATGCATCGACCCATCTAATATAAAATGGCACGATCTCCAAAAATATATTTCATAGTATTTCAGTATATAGTCCAAAACCTATAACCTCTCAACTCACAGAAGCCTAGTCTAAGCGCATATACACATATATTTCACCGATGATTGGGGGGATTTGTTTAGATTCTCTGAATCTGGTGGAAGTGGAAGAGATAAAGGTGCTTACAATCTTGAGGGGTCAGTAAGTCCTATTAGTCCGCCAACTTGGGTCACACCATCCTTCTGAGTCAAATGAGAATGTTGTTGTTCAGAGGTTTCAAGTCTTATTATATCCGAACTTTTAACTCTTTATATTTTGAATCCCCTCCTACATTTTAATCTCTTTCAACATACACGTATCCATAAAAAAAGAAAAAGATAAAAAGGCAGCTCGCTACACTAAGCTCCCGCTATGCGCAGGATCCGGAGAAGAACCCGATCACAAGAATCTATTGTACACAACCTCACCTTACATCTCTGCAAGGGGCTGTTGTTTCCAAGACTTGAACCTGTGACTTCCTGGTCACGTGGCAACAACTTTACCAGTTACTCCAAGATACATATGTACTACATTAATGGTGCAAATTTCACAGACAATTGCTGCCAACTTTGAACTAAAATTTGTTTGAACTATCACTAAGTGATGAAATTCACAAAATGTCAAGTTGAGAAGAATAGTGTGAAAACTATTCCAAATTGCAACAGCTATAGGCCACAGAAAAGTGAACATGGAGATAAAGCATACATCCAATTCTCTACTTCTCTTCCAGCCGACGCAACACTGATTCTGCAAAACTCTGCTGCCTGCAGATACGAAACAAACAAACTGTGACTTCAAACTTCGATAATCATCTAAATGATCAATATGGTTACCATAATCCGCATATAGAAGAACACATGCAAAATGATCACGAAAACAGTACAAGGCAGAAAACATAGCAGGTAACTGTCGCTACAAAAAATCAAAGTAAATGAACAACACCAAGCATTAAGTCTATACTACTTGGGAGGGGTGGGGATAGGGGGGAGCAATATAGCAAACATACTTCCTCTCTCGATGCTTGGGGCTAGGACGAGAGTATTTCAAATATCCATCCCAAGGAACCTTTTTAAGACCTGCTCTAACAGAAATGATGTCTCTCACCCTGAAAAGAGAAAATTGGCAACGATTTCACTTAACTACGAGTACTGTCGAAAAAATAATATCTAACATCTGATAAGATGTAGTTACCGCTTTTCAGAATGGAAATTTTACCTTTCCGCGAACTCGATTGGAGTCTCCCCAGGTCTTATGTTCTGAGGCTCCAGGTACCAAACGTCACAGACAACAGCCCAAGATGTCATGAGCTGCAAGAGGTGCGTTGTGAAGGACTGTCTGCAATTAATAGAAGACAGACAAACTTCAAATTAGCAAATAAAAAAACAGGATAGCAGAAAGATTATGAACGAATGAATACCAACAAACAATCCAGATAAGCAATTCGGCATTAAGAAAAACTTACTTTCTACTATTCCAAAAGGCATCAACAAAGATCTTGTTGTATTTGATTGCAACAGGACAAACGGTGCAGTCGAGTTCAAATGCTCCCTATTCGCAAGGCATGAAAAAGGATAGAGGCATCAAAAAGCATTAGCTTAACCACTTGGAGAACCCACATTAAGAAAAAAGATACTAAAATACTACTGAAGATCAGAAACACCATAAAATGTACGTCTCAGTATCACTCTCTAACCAATTACTGACAAGAAAGAACAACTCATAGTTGAAGGGGGAATTTTCCAAAGACCTATAATTTGGGTCAAGGAGAGCTGAACCATTAAATTATTATAAACGAATGAGTTCACTAGGCCTACCTTTTTGAACATGACAGTGTAGTGGTTATTTACACAAGTTCCCTCAGGGAATATAAGAAGAGGGTTGTTATCGGCCCCTTCAACATGTTGCCTCAACCTGAAAATTAAAATATGTAATAGAAGCCGTGCAAAATGAGATGCTAGAAAGATTCTTCTGACATCACGTACTTCTTTGCTACAATTTCGCGATCTTTGGCTTCTGAACGGTTGAACCAGATACATCCAACACCTTCTAAAATGGTGCTCTGCAGCAGTCCTGCAAAAAGATTATTTTTTATGAGAAATTGACATACGGAAGAGGAGACAAAAGATCACTTCATAAATTTTGATCCTTGCAGTCATACAAACACAAGTTTGCAGCTCAAAGTTCCCTAAGCATCCGTGTCATTTCTCTCCTCAAGTGCCTACAGAAAGGTAACTTAACACCCTTGAAGGCCGCAACTAATAGTGCAGCTGCGCCACACAGTTCAAATACTTTTATTACGATCAAACAACACCCCTCCGTTACTGGTCAGGAGGACAGTACAAGAAGTCATACTTGTGTCACCCCTATTGACACACTTTCAGCAAGGATGAGTATAACACCATATACACCTTAAGGTTCGAACATAAGCAAATAGAATGCTAGAAGTGATCAGCAAGTTAGACTAAACTGTGGCCTAGACCGTACCAGTTGGCAGTAACGAAGATCTGGGTAACTTGTTTTTGTAATTGGCCTGGTGATATAATGAAACTCTACGCATGCAAGATGCTAAATTCATAGAAATAACCCATCATCAAAATATGAACTGGCGAAATGTCTTTTCTGGACTAGTACATAAAAGGTTTTGAATTCTGCCTGCACAAAATACTAACAAGATCTCCGAAAAAGAAGAATCATTTTTTATTTAAAAAAGGTCCAACTAGCATGACAAGAAGTTAAGAGATCAATGCACTCACTCCGCACCTAATATTTGCTAATTAGCTTATGCAATTATCACAATAGCATCTGCAGAATCCTTTATAACACCCTGTTCTTGAATCATTACCTGAATTATAGGTTCTAATAAATCAAAATTTTGAAGACAAACAGTTTAGGTGTTATTAAGCCTTAACTTTAGAAATGCTCCATCACAAGATTGTATATTTAGGTTTAGCCCTTAATAAACATATCTTCATATTAAAGCTCAACTTTAACAGACACAAAATGAACAAGCAAACAATGCAAATGCTTTAGAACTCTTACCGACCCAACCAGGATGCTTCTGCATGATCACTGCAAATGCAGTCATCTGTTCTAAGACAATAAAATCAATCATTGATGTGTGATTTGCCACAAAAACCTGTCAATAAAATGCATAAGACGACTTTAGAGATATCAGAGAAGATCGTTCACATGTGAGATTTCAACTGTAGCAGCAGATGTACCTGCTTAGGTCGTATGCTAGGCCGTGGGCCATGGTATTTGACAACCCCAGTCCAAGATGCAACAAAGAAACTGCATATCAGCTCCACCAGACACCTCTAAGAAAATTAACCATGGCAAGGATACTAGAAACCTTAGTATGTATAGATACTCTTCAAGAGAATAACAAAAGTGCAACATAAGCAAGTCTAGACATCTTAATTCATAATAAGAATTTCCAAACATATTGCCAATTTATGAATTTATCTTGCTCAGGTGGACCCAAAAATTGGATAGGGGACAAATGCATTCGGGAGCCAGCTGCGGACTCAATCTGAGTTGAAGATTGTATTTCTTATTTGAATATTCTAGCTTTGATTTGAACGTCTCTTTTAATATTGTTGTTTTTTAATTATATATTTGAGTACTGGTAGGTTTGCTTTCTTTCCGTCGTAATTGCTAAATTTTAGGGTAAGTATCCCATAAAACACCGTGCCATTAGATACCGAGAATTAGTTTTTTAATTAGGGATAGTTTCGCTGTCGCATTGTCTTGGATGATTTTTGGTTGAATGTTAACCGGCTACTTAGGAAAAGAAGGTAATTTGGTGGACCAAGAAATGAGAAAAAAATTAGACCGGCTGGAGAAAAACGACTATGAGCATAGTGTATCCAAATATCTTCTATGACTATTTTTATTTCAAAAAGCGAATGATTGAAATAGATGTAGCAGATTCCTTGTGTGATGTTTCATGGTGCTTTACCACATTTTTTATCCAATATCATACTTGAACATATACACAAATATTGAAGAAACATGGTCCAGACACGAAGGGCAATTTCCAAAGCTAATCAACATAATGAAGTGTTAAATTGCTAATTCGATTTCCTAATGTCTGCAGCTGTAGTAGTTTATGTTCATACAGTGAAATCCATGCTTGCTTCAATTGTTTGTTTTGGAGCATATTCCTATTTCTTTGGAAATTTTATAGCACGAGTTTCAGTAATTTTTATCCACATGCCAAGTTAAAAGAACTAATCTTTCATTATCTTGACCAATAGTGTAGTGTAAAATGTAAATAAAGCAGCTTTAACAAACTGTACAGACAAGCATATAAATAAGAAGCAGTCTCCAAAACCAGTTTCAGTATCAATAACTGCTATAATTAGCCAAAGTTTTATAAAACTAAACTTGGTTTCCTCATAAAGTAGTGCCCTGCTCTTGTTTGAACCCAATTGTTCAGCATTTCACCACATAAAGTGCTGAACAACATTGCAGCCAATGAACTCTCTGGTTAGCTATAATCGTAATTCTTTGAGCAGGCAGTTCATTTTCTATGCCCAGTTCAGCATAAGCTAATTGGCTAATTAACAAGGAAACTCTTACTTAGTCTATGGGGTTCCTTTTCGTAAAGCGAGTGACGTTTGTCTTAGTGTCACGACTCACGAGTTCCTTATAAGATGAATATAATTTTCTCCACAGTAAGGCCAAGGATAAACATTATCACAAATATTGCGAGCAAATGCCATCCAAAGGGCAGTCCTTAACTAAAACAAATAAAAGAGAAAATTTAAGTAAACTGGATAGCAAGAGAGATACCTCTAGCTTTTTCTGGAACTTTTCGTGCCCTTTCAGTAGGAAATGCACCGGGATATAGCAGGAGAGAAATATTATCCATCCTATTGTCAAGACAATGACTCTGCAATTGCATATGGTGTAGTGAACGACTAGGTGACTAAAGTTAGTTCATGATTAGGACTAAAATGAGAAAATAAAAGAAATGAAAGAGGCTAAACCTTATAGGAAAAAGAATTCCATATCTAACAACAACACCCAAGCACCATAAAGGAAACAAATATATGTTCCAGTTCCAAGGTTCTGGTGGATTTGACTTGAAGCATCGGGTGAAAGAATCCTGCAAAAAAATGAGAATGGATATACGTAAATGAAAATGGATACCTTCAACTTCCTCAAACTGAAAAGCCAAGCTCCAAAAATAAAGTTTTTGACAAATCCAATAGAAGTAGAGATCAAATTGTTCTTTTGGTGGTGCAAGAATTGGCAATTTTGCAGTCACGATGGTTACATAATTCATCAAGTGGCACGCATCAGAAACTAAGCAAATGGGAAGTTTACAGGGCAAAAATGAACATACGGATCCAAAAGCCTTGGTGTTCATGATTTTGTCGCAATTTTAGGTACACAAATTTGTGTATTTACAATCTCCTTTATCATTTTGACTCCTTATAATATTAACATACCCATTTTGACACAACTTATGATAATTTGTCTTTCTTGGTTCTCTTTTTATGGTACTGGAAAACCAGACACGATGAAGAGATCCATGTCATTAAGCCTTAGAGCAAAGTGCACCCGAAAAACAGAAAAACCAATTTAACTGCCTGTTTCACATCAAAACACGGTTCTAACAACACAATCACCAACAAATTCTACACCAAGGTTCTTGCTCATAAGTTTCCTCTTAGAGTTGATCATCAACTATCTTACAGAGGTGACAGGAGTGAACTAGGTGAACTAGTTTATGAATACGCAAACAGTTTTGAGCAATTCCGAATTAGCAGCATGAGAGGTCTCAAAGTGTTAGACCGGTAAAAACAGGGAAATTCGCAATGATTGCAAGTTCTCAAATAAAAACAATCCCGAAAACAACTAGGGTGGGTTTTCGAGTGTCATCTTTTCGGTACAACAACAACAACATAGCCAGTGTAATCCCACAAGCAGAGGCGGATGCAGAGTGATGATACCGGGTTCATCTAAACCCAACACTTTTGACACGAAGCATAAATATATGTGTAAAAAAACATAAAGTATGCAACAAATAGTAGGTATAATCGCATAGATTTTAAATATAATAAGTTTAACAGAAAAATCATAGACTTTGAACCCATAAAAATTAAATCTTGAATCCACTCTTGCCCACAAGTGAGGCCTGGGGAGACTAGAGCATAGCTGACCTTACTACTACCTCGTGGAGGTAGAGAGACATATGTAAACTTTATCAAACTATAAGTGCAAGCTCCAAAACCAAATCTTTGAAAAAGAAAGGGCAGCCCGATGAACTAAGCTCCCGCTATGCACGGATTCATCTTAGGACTGGACCACAAGGAATAATACACAGCCTTACCCTGCATTTCTACAAGAGACTGTTTCCACAACTCGACCCCATGACCTTCAAGTCATGTGGCAACAACTTTACCAGTTTACGTTAAGCTCCCTTTCAATATATCCATGATATAAAAAAGAAAGTGCAGCTCAGTGCACTAAGCTACCGCTATGCACAGGTTCAGGTAAGGACCGGACCACAAGGATCTATTATACGCAACCTTACCCTGCATTTCTGCATGAGGCTGTTTCCACAGCTCAAACTCGTGACCTCCTAATCACATGGCAACAACTTCAATTACCAATTTACCCAAGAAAGAGAAAATTCACTCACGTCAATAATGGCACCAGCTGCTTCAGTTAAGGTGGGAGAAATATCAAGCAAATCACACCTGAAACAAGAAATTAAAACAAAAGGGGTTACAACAAAATGAAAACTTGGAACTTGTAAAGCAAAAGGGGCTATAAAAAAATTAAATCTTGGAACATGTAAGCAAAAGGGGTTACAAAAAATCAAATCTTGGAACATGTAAATCAAAAATGGGTTACAAAAACTCAAAACTAGGAACATGTAAAGCAAAAGGGGTCACAAAAAATCAAATCTTGGAACATGTGAAGTATAAAAGAAAAGGGAAAAAGAGGGAATTACAGGCGAAGCTTGACATGGGGTTGTTGAATGGATGCAGTAGGAAGATAATCTTCAAGATTTGGTCTATCAAAGTCCAATTCTGAGCTTGATGATTTAAGCTTATTCATTTTTTTCTGATATAATATATAGTATCAATAAAAAGAGAATTTGTTCCTCTAGAATCTCTAGATATACACACACAGCATTTCACTAGCTTCACGCACTATGTGGAAGAGAATAAGGAAAAAAAAAAAGGAGAAAAGGTGCCTAGTACCTGCTTGTCCTTAATGAGGATGTGGCACAATTTTCGTTTCGAGTTTTGGATATGAAAAAAAAAATTGATACGTAAGTTCTATGCGAATGAGTTTTATTTGGTTGGTGTGAATTTGGATTAGTGGAGATTTAATATGTGTATTGGATATCAAATAAGAAAATTAAAAGAAAAATTGTGTTACGGTTTATGTATGAGATGGGGATTTGTATAGATTCTTTATCACAATTGTTTTTATTAAGTATTACTTTTTATTTTGTCTTTTGATTTTAATTTCTCTTTCGATTCAATAGAAAGATTTGAGGGTGAAAGTTTCGATTTTAGTTTCTCCTTTGCTTTAATAGAAAGATTTGAGAGTGAAAGATTGAAGGTTAGTAGGTAGTCGTCCTAGTAGGGGTAGGCATGATATGATATATATCGAATTATCATATCGAATCGAAATTTCTAATATCGTGATTTTGGTATTATGATATTTGGTATGGTATATGATATACATTTTAAATTTTTTTGGTATATGGTATGGTATTCGATATTTATAAATGACATACCGAAATACCGAATATCATACCGAAGTATATATAGTTACATAAGTTACACTTATATATATACACACAATATATATATATATATAATACTTAGTATTAGTATAAAAATGTTTAGACATTGAAACTTTCGTTACTTTATCTTAATTGAAATGTCCTTTTTGTGTGTAATTAACTAACAAAAATAATTGTTTGAACTTCTTTTTCAATATTTCTACATGTGTAATGTGTATTTATGATACAATTAAGACGTGCTTTTGAAAAGTCGAAGTAATAATACTTTAGTATACGAGTATATATTATCGAAATTGTATAAATTATGGTTACCGATTATCATACCGCAAAATATCGGAATCAAACGTCAAAATACCGAACCATACCGAATTAATATGGTATGGTAATGATATAATATTTTTAAAAATCGAATAGCATAATTACTGTACCGAAATTTCAAATACCGTATCATATCATACCATGCCCACCCCTAGCACCTAGTATGTTTTGTTACTCTCTTGTCCTTGATTTCTTGGCTTTGATTTTCATTAGGAGTACTGTGCTATTTATTATTGGGAGTGTTATTTTTTTTATTTATTTTCAGTATGAGTCCCTTCATAGTGTCTTCTTGATTTCCGTTATCCTACTATCTATTGTTATATTCTCTATTTATTTTGCATGCTTGATTTTTGAAAATGTATTGTTCAATATAATTCCATAAGTGGAGTATGAAAGTAGAATGTACGCAAATGTTATTTCTACCTCGTGGAGGTAGAGGAATTATTTCTGGAAAAAACCCTGCCCATAAATTGTACAGACTAGAACAGGTGGGTTCTTTATGCTTAACAGTGACATGATCACATTGCCTCATTATATAGCCTATGTTGCGCGGAATATTCAAAAATGTGAATGGATGCGTGCTGGATTCTTCCAAACTAGTGTAATTTTGGAAATCTGGAATAGATGCGGCATGAAAAGTGAAGAGTCCGAGCAAGTTATATTCTAGCTAACACAATATAATAAGCTAAAGTTAGATAGTACATAGAGAAGTTAAAATTTTGGATATCAGCCTAATAATAATTTACTCCCTCCATTATCCTTTACTTGTCCCACAGCTACTCCTTCCTCCTTGACGAAGGCCATAGCTACTCCCTAAGGATTGTGTGTGTACCGAATGGGTGCTGGCCCGCATCGACAGCCAGTGTTTGACATTAGCATGGTATCGGAAGATGTGTGAACGCTGACTATCCGGCCAAGTCATATATAGAAACCATTGTCGTATCCCTTACTGATCCTATTTTCTTGGACAACATTGTACATAGAGCAGTTAAAATAAGTACTGCTTTAGATGTGTAGCTGCGAAGCTACATTCTCGTACATCATCAACTTGAGTCATATGCAACGGGCTTCTGGGCGGCTTCTGGACAAGATAAGATGCTCAAAAATCTTATGAACATCAGCAGATGTAAACGGGACACACCCGTTAAAGAGTGACGATAAGGGATGAGGCATAAAGAGGATATCGGTAATCCAACACTCATTTAGATACCAGTTAAAACAGTAATTAGTGCAACAATGAGAAGTTTGGTTCTACGTTAGCATCTCCTTCACCCAATGATCGTTTCAATGGTTTGGTTCTATCTTATTGTATGCTATTTTTGAACTGATTATCGTAATTCAACTTGCATACATCCTTTTTAAGAGCAACAAGGAGAAAAAAAAGCAACGAGTATAGGCACAAAATGTTCAAAAACAACACCATTGGCGCAGATAGTGACTCCAGGAAGGAGTATTCAATAATGTCCCTCAATGACCATGAGAACATAATCAGACGTATAAGCAGGATTAGCCGACAGAACTGCTTTCTGAACAAACGTCCACGGAACAGGAATCTGGTTGAATTCATAATGATCCGTTGTAATTTGATGCGGCAATTGGATTTCAACACCGGAGAAGGGATGCAACAGACTGATTTCACCCTCGTCTTTTCCTACTGTGATAAGCCATCTCATAGATTCCATACATCGTTTTCCACTAGCTCCCGGAATCCACTTCTTCAAAATCATGCCATTATACAGACTAAAGAATTTCCTACATGCTTTATAATCCTCGTCTTCAGCTAACATTAGCCATGGTACCCTAGGCAAATCACTGTTAAAATTCTCCTTCATGATCACAGAATGCCACGATTTACAAACAGTTCCGAAACTAAAATAGTCTTCAATCAAATTTATACGTCTAACAATTAGAACCAGTAGATCATGTTGAAGTTCCGACCAATCAGACATATCTGCAAGAGAGTTTTGCAGGAATTTCACTTCAGGATTTTTACACAACTAGTTGACTGGCTTCACCTTGTAATCTCCTTATACATAGATTATACAAATTATGCACATATATTATGCTAGCGTTTGATCTTATATTTTGAAAATTTATCTTCAAATATCTGTTTGACCATAGATTCTCAAATCACAACTTCGAAATCATGCCATTATACAGACTAAAGAATTTCCTACATGTTTTATTATTCTCATCTTCAGCTAACATTAGCCATGGAACTCTAGGCAAATTACTGTTAAAATTGTCCTTGGTGATCACAGAGTGCCACGATTTGCAGACAGTGCGGAAACTAAGGTAATCTTCGATCAAATTTATACAGTCTAACTATTAGAACTAGTAGATCATGTTGAATTTCCGACCAATCAGCCAGTTTTCTTAATACAAATAGTTCACTGGATTTACTGTCTACTGTTTCAAATACTGAGATATAAGGTGAAATAGCTAAATATACAGATAGAAATGCAAAAAAAAAAAAAAGGTAAAATAAAATCTGACCGATTATTCGGATGGCGATAGATAGATTCGCCGGCGGTGACCAAATGGGACAAATCTGAGCTAAAAGACAAAGAAATTCAATGTTCAACTGTCCAACTTGACATGAGAGGAGAAGAGGAAAAATGACAAAAATGATCTCTTATTACTTGGATTCTTTGAAAATGTCAACATCTTGTTGAATACACAAAAAAAAAATGTATTTTTTAAAAATCAACATAAGTGCGGCATCAAAAAGCAACTTAGGTAAGAGCAAGTTCAGTAGTTAAAATATGTTTTCAACAGTCCTGGTACTTTGAGGTTGTCTGGTCAAAAGTAAGCATTTGTTAAATATTTTACAGAGTTCAAAAGTATTCACTTTTAGCAAACTTAAATGACAAATTGTTTGGAGCATACATTAGTGACGGGACAATTTACTCCAATTTAGATGCTTCTATATTATTGATCATTATAAAAGGAATAATTCAAAGAGCCACTCTCCCAACTGATTAAATTTGGTTGCAGTAGCATTTCTGTATATTTGCAGAAGAAAAATCTTTTGCACGGAATGTGGTCTGTTTTGTTTTGTTTTGTTTGCAAAGCACATGCTTATCACTATCCATTAAATAAAACAACAAAAACTACGTCTCAATCTCAAACTAATTTGCAAAACGCTTCATTTTTGCCTGCTCCATTATCACTAGCAAATTTGCAATACAAGTTACAAGTAAATAGACCTGCAAAATTGTAAAGTAATTAAGAGTAACAGGACATTTTGATCCACAGATACTTTCGATTACCCAAAGGAGTTCGTTGGGATTAACAGTAATATGATCACATTGTCTCACTGTAGCTAACACAACGAGATAAGTTAAAGTTAGATACTAGTAAAGCAACATTATCAATCCTGCTTGTAAATAGAGCAGTTAAACTACTGCATGTTTTAGTGTTGAGCAGCAAAACTAACTACACTAGATGTGTAGCTGAAAAGCTACTTCCTTGAACATTCAAAATAACTCAAGTCATACGCCTACGCTTCTGGGCAAGATTCTCAAAAATCTTGTGAACATCAGCAGATGTAACTGGCTTTGATGGATCGAAGGATGCCTGTCAAGAAAGGTAAAAGAATGATCAAGAGCTATTCCTGAATAAATGGGAAATATATCAAGAGTTAAACAGTGCAGGACATACCAAGTAGGTACCAATCTCGTCTTTAAGGTCAGCGATACCAGTCAAAACCTCCATTTTCTCGACATGGCCAAGATTATTAAGCAACTCAGCACTCTGTTCTTGCTCATGTTGAGCTCTCTTCTGCTTTGCCATTTTCTCATATTCTGCAATGGTATCCTCTTTCTCGAGTAAGAAGGCAAGCCCTTTCTGTTTGTAGAATTCTGTGCAATTTGGACACCTACAGAGGGCGTCTCTCCAGTCTTTGGAAAGGAACATCGACTTGCTTTTCTCAAGGCTAATTGGAGCTTCTAACAAATTCAGTCCAACAACACATTTGATACTAGGACCATCAATTTGGTTACACTTACTAAGGATTGTGTTTGTAGCGGCATTTTCTCCAAGAAGAACAGCCTTTCCGTTGCAGTCTTCTTTAAGACTATTATCAGTTCCAGGAGTCTCAAAACTTCCATTGTTAAGCTCCTTCGAAGATCCCACAGTCAACGGTGCATCTTCAACCACCTCCTTGTCCTTTGAGGAATTCATCGCAGTCTGCTGCTGGACTGGTGCAAAGATAGAATCAGGATATAGCTTTAAAAAGGAACAGACAGTTGCGCACCCCTGGCAGATTAAATCCTCAAATTGAGGCTCCCCTTTATCATCCCTTGGAACCTGTAGAAAAGAGCATAAGGATTAGTAGCTTCTTTTAACTAATGAGTCTTAAGGGGTATAAATTCTTCATGATGGACAAGAATCAAGGAGCAATATGAATGAACACAACAATTTTCAGAAACCAGATGCTCCTCAGTGGACTCAGAGCCACTCCTCAGTTTCACAACAACAATTTTCAGAAACCAGAGCCACCAACCATATCAGTGGACTCAAGACCGAGATGCTCCTCATGAAACCAGTCCTCACAGATGCAGCATTGGAGATTCTCCAATTGTTCTTCAACATCAGGATCAGGATATGGCCTGCCACATGTGCAGTATGAACCTTTGAAATTGTGATTATATGAATTCTTGGGGTTTTCAACATCTTTGCTAGCATCAAGCTTGCAGAAAAACTCCCCGAACTTTGAGTTTCCACAGTCACACCTGAAGTTTCTCTTCGTCCAAAGTTCCAAAATCTTGTTCAACCAGCATTCCAAAATTTAAAAATAAAAAAACAAGATTAATATATCTCAATGTAAAAAGTAAATATTTAAAATTATCACCAGATAGAAGGAAAAAAAAACATGAAGAGCACCACAGGACTCAATTTGGGAAAGTCGAGCCACTGTAGTAGATAACATTCTTAAACACATTAGAGTCATGGCTTCACAAAAATATCACTTGTGTGAACCCAGACATGCAAAAAACAACAGTGCCACACAATTCATCATTGAAAATGAAAATCTTTAGTTAAAGTCAAAAACATATCAGCTTTATTTATTTTGACCCAACTTATTTATACTAGAGTGATGAAAAAACAAGCAGCAAGTTGTATTAATCAAACATAACACAAGAGTATAACACATCCATCCACCTAAGTACACTGGCAAACCCAGATATAGCGTGCAGAAATCACAAACTGCTGCCGTACAACAAGAAATCCTTATTCATAACACTTTAAGGCAGAATGTTGACAAGGGTATTCAACATTTTCCGCAGGAAGTCCTGGGTTTTAAGAATACAAGCAGCAAAGTTTTAGCATCAGTGGCCTGAGATCATTAACCTAATCATTAATTATATGCAGAATAAAAGGCAAGTCCTTAGATTAGTAAATACCTCATGACCATCATGGCAAGAAAGGCTACAAGCTGTGCAAACCCCAGCATTCCCATCTGGTGTGCATGTCAAACAAGAAAAAATAGCTTGTCTCTTCACATAACCTTTACTATAGGTGCACTCCTTGCCTTCATCACCACCTAAGACCAGATCCGCCTCCTACCAAGATGATTTATCCCAAAAGGAAAAAACATCAAGCATATACTACAGAAAATAAACAGTCAAACTGAAAACATCAATGATTAATTCACTGGTCAAACATTTTGTAATAGTCTACCATCTACAATTCTGGCCCCATAAGGGTATCCATCACACACAAAAAAGGGAAATCCCATACTAGTTTGATGCTCCCACAAGCAATTATCTTATCACAGAATTAATGTCACTTAAGAAAATCAACAGTATTCAACATTTAAAAAATGAAAGCATTTAGTGAAAAGCCAGAGAGTACAAATCCGAGTAGGCAGCATATTAAAAAAGAGGTGAAAATGCTCCCAAGGCTCCTGGAGCTTTAAGCAGGAACCAAAACACGTGCTTCTTCGAAGCCAATGTTCATAAAAGCAAAATAGCGCAAAAAAAAAGGTCCATGGGGCACGATTGCTTTCTGTAATAGTGAGCACAAGTATACTAGTCCAAATGTAGCAGACCATCTTGGGATTCATCTAGAGTCTTGCCATGTGGCAATAAGACTCGGGATATGCTTTCTTGACTTTGCAGAAGATGAAAGGACTCTATAACTAAGTATTAGTGTGTCCAAGACTTGAGCAAATTTCCTTCTAGAAATACTTTGAGGCCCTTTAAAGTGCACTCGACACTTTAACTCAATCGTCTCAAAGAACCAATTCACTGCTCAAATTTGACCGGTGACTAGCCAGTATGTAGCATAGCTCCTAATGCCATGTTTATCTTCTCAAAATTATTAACCAGCTAACAATAGGTTAAGTTCGGTAATTCTTGGAAGTGCAATATATTTACTCGCTCATTAGATGTCTGAAGAAACTAGGAAGACTTCAAGTTATCATATGATTAGATAAATCGAATATAGATCAGCTTTCTCACTTCTCCTACACAAACATGAGCATAGAATAATTAGCTAACATTCCTGCCTATACATTCATCATCATCTAAACATTATCACTTCAAACTCAATCTAGTTGTGACCAGCTATATGAACTATCAGTATCGTTCTACTTAGTTTTTGAGAAGAAATATTCTACTTTGTTTTCAATATTAAGAAGATTAATCACAACACTGAGCATAACCTTACCAAAACAGAAAAAAAACTCTTACTTTAACCAAGCTTGAGATCAGCAATACCTACCTATAAATTATATTAACATATTAAAATTTATATTTGCTCCAGTACAGTAGAACCTATCTTAAATTTACATGTCAACAGTAGACTGGTCTTAAATATCTATGCATGGAGCAGAAAGAAAATTAGCCCAAATTGCATGTTCGAGCAATCCTTAATTTTCCTTGGTACGGAATATGGACCTAAGGTCTCAAAAAGTAAGAACGCACGACCATCATAAAGTGCACAACATATCCATATCAACAATATTTCCAGTGCAAAGAAGTTATTTGCGTAGCATCAGAAAAGGTAAACTCTGAGACGTCATGCGAATAGGATGTGCTCCATGCAAGCTACTGATTGAATTCATCTAAATCTCATACATTTAAGTTTCAAACTCGGCATGATGGAATTCAAGGGCTGGCAATGATTAGCATACATAAAAAAGTGTTTAATATAATGAAAAGAGCAACAGAGAAAAAGATATCAAACTACAAAAGACTTAACATTGAAGAATATCATCTGGTGATGGGCATTACTATAAGCCAACAGATCAGACGATTAAGTATCATTTACAAATTAATTACCATTAGCTATATAACTTATCTATATATGTTCTGCTCTATACAGGTACTTTCATTCTTTTTGTATAACCGCAAAATAACCGAGGATTAATGACACACAATTCGAAAACTCAGTGGATAATTGACCTGCCCCTCTACCCTTCTCCACTAATATGCTCTATTCAGGTACATTAGCATTTTCTTTTAATAACCCGGAAACATCCAAGGATTAATGACACAGTTCAAAACTCGGTAGATAATTGACCAGCCCCTCTAACCTTCTCCACTTATATACCAAATTTTTTATTGTGACAGAGGTTACCCGCACATTACAAGCTAAGCTCGTAACACATAACAGAGCCCAGGACGGCTAGGGTGCATTTCATTCTAATACTAAATTATTTGCATTAGTCTCGCTATCTTCACAAACGGCTACGTGCACGCCACCCTCCTTAGACCCCACTTGTGGGATTACACCGGGCATGTTGTTATTACTAAATCATTTGCATCTTAGGGTAAATTAGGAATTCTCTTATTCTCACACTTGTCTCTAACATTTCACTAACCACGTACATATCTTTACGGAATTCCATAATTGAATAAATGTCTTTGCGACTCCAAACTCTACGAACAAACAGAAGTTACACATGATTCCATTAACTATTCTTTCCCAGTTCTATTACTCACTCAGTTTCAATTTGTTTGTCTAATTTCGACTTTGCACCGAGTTTAAGAAACTAAAGAAAAACTTATGAATCTTGTGGTCTTAAATTAAAGATATGTCGAATGTACCAAAATGTACTTTAATCTAGTAGTCCTAAACATTTGACGTGGAAAGTTGGTAATTAAAGAGTTTGAATAAAAAGGTATTGAGGCAACAACAACAACATACCCGGTGTATTCCAACAAAGTGGGGTCTGTGGAGGGTAAAGTGTACGCAGTCCATACCACTACCTCAGATGAAGTAGAGAGATTGTTTCCGATAGACCCCGGCTCAGGACATATAACAGTATCACAAACAAAAGCACAAAAAAGCACACAACAAGATGGAATAACACACTGCTAGACAATAAAGGAAATGAGACACCCACAGGGTACTACTACAAACTATCTATCCAAAATCATAGATATCACCAAAACACCATGAACAAGAAACGCAGATACAAACAAAGCACTCTTCCCTATTATAATGGTATTGAGGCATCCTTTTTTTGGTTTCGTTTTTTGATAACCGTGGTGTCTGGGCCAGCTTGGACGCACCTCAACTAATTAGATGAGACTAATTATACGAGATAATTGTCTCCTCCCACCAACAACATATATCAGGTAACTCTGTCCACCTCCCATAAAAAGACATTATGGACTAGAAAGGAAAGTAACACAAAAAAATTGAAACGGAGGTAGTAACATAACGTCTCAAACACATATATAGAACTGAAATACAACAAATCAAATGAAATTAAGAACAAAAGGAATAAAATTGAATATTTGGAAAGCGAATTACCAGCTCCTGTTCCTCGAGATCCTGGAGATACTCTCCAATTGAAACAGTATTCTCAGCATCTTCTTCAAATGCATCCGCCATTTTGTTCAACCCGGAAAAATAAGCTTATCAAACTTAATTCAACCCTAAAAAGTAGCTGCAAATTACAAAAAACCCGAACACACGAAACCCTAACGGGTCAAAGAAGAAAGGTATCTATACGAATTGGTAAAGTTTACTGAAATTATCCATAGGGAAAATTGAAGAGAAAATAGGGAAAATGGGCTAGGGTTTTATTATTTGAGTGAAAAGGGGCTGTAAGGACATTTTCCCGCCATTTTGAGCTACAATTGGATTTTATTCTAATGAATTTGGATTCATGGTGGTATTTATATGGGACGTGTACAATGACTAGATTCTTCTAGAAATGGATAACAAATGTATTATACTACTCTTTTTGTTTTAATTTTTAAAATTTTGAGTCAAGTCAAAATCAAACAAATAAATTAAAGCATAGAGAGTACCACTTAATATACTAAATGTGAGGATATAATGGTTGTTCTCTTCATAAAAGAGGGCGAAAAGTTACATGTTATCTAATGCTAGTGAAAGGTAGCTAACAGATATCGTGTGGAATCGAGGTGTATGGAAGTTGATCCACACACAATAATTATTAAATAAAATAACATTATATATATATATTCAATACTCAGATGGATTATAGATGTTTTTTTGACTACTAAATTAATAAATGAGACTTACATAAATTGGATAGACCGTGAAAAGAACTTGGTTTCTTATATTAATATACATGTATTACCTCAGAACATTTATGTGTTCTATAATTGATGTGTTAACGATATTTCTTTGACGACTAAACCACTAACGAGTTATACATAGATTTGATAGATCGATCTGTAATAATACTTAGTTTCTTATATTATTAATCGTGTAGTACCTCATAACCTTAATGCATTTCATACTCGAATGTATTATTGGTGTTTCTTTAACTACTAAATCACAAAACGAGATATACATTGGTTGGATAGACCAATAATTAAACTTGGGTTCTTACATTACTACACATGAACTACCTCCTAATGTATTCAATAAGATGGATTATTGATGCTAATCAATAAATTAGACTTGCATAGAGTAAATAAATGAACTTAGTTTCTTATGTTACTACACGTGTATTACCTCATTACATCTATAAAGACACACGTTATGTCCATATTGAATTAATATATACATTAGCCGTGACTAAAATTTTATATACGCTACTTATATTGTTAATACACTCTATTCTTACTAATGTTTTTCTTATATGCTCTATCAAACGATTTCTTAAAGTTACAACATAAAACTATCGTTTATGTGTTGAAATCACTATTTAAAAAGTTAAATTTTCTCTCATACGATGAATCAAGTCACATAATAAATTAAAAATGCAAAGAGTATAGTAAAATTTTATTTGCATCTTCAACCAAAAAAAGTCTTGACTAGGAAAACAACTAGAAGTAATAGCAAGAGAATTTAAAAAGCATTTCGACCATTGACCAATAACTCCTTTTAGTCCATATTTTTTTTCTCAAATTATTTAGAACTTCGAGTAGTCAAAACAATACTATAAACAATTCACCAACAGTAGTGGTGGCGTAGCGGAAAGGAGTTACCCTAACCTACCCAGAAGTCTAGGGTTCAACCCTGTGTATGGACAAACACTCTGTTGGGAGTTCTCTCCCCCAAATGGGATCCGATGCGGGGCAAATTCAAATATAATCGGACTCCTAAATTACGGGCATCGAACACCGAGTGATTTAAACTAAAAAAATATATATACTATAAACAATTCAATCAAGGGCTAGTAAAAATATATGTTAAAGAAGTATGCAGTATATCTTAAAAGTAGTATATGACATATTTGGGTAGGTTCACGAACGAGAGTCATTTTTCATGAAAATATTTTTTATTATTTTCATATATGCTGGACAGAGGCGGAGCCAGAATTTCAACTAAAGGGGTTCAATATTCAAAGAAAATCTAGTCGAAGGGGGTTCAACACCTACTATAACCACATAAAAAAATAATTTAATCATGTATAAATAATATATTTTTTCGTCGAACGGGATTCGGCCGAACCCCTTAAAGGAGACTGACTCCGCCTCTGATGCTAGAACAAGATCATCTGTTACTGTTCAAAGACAAAAAATAAGTTGTTTACGAATCTAGTGGCCAATAAGTGATTACGGTTGAAATGATAAAAAGAAGTCTTCCTTTGAATTGAAACTCAAATTCTGAGCAAGTTTTCCTTTAAAATAGAATTGACATATAAGAAAAGTAAATTGTGATGTTAAGACTCAAAAAACTGGATCCAACTTGCACTTTTCAATCTAAAACACGTTTCGGTAGTTAAATTTTCACAATCATGTTACAATACATGATTATTATGTTTCATACACGTGGACAAACACAAACTGATGTCATGTAATCAGAAGGTCATAGGTTTTTAAGTTTTGGAAATAGTCTTTGACACTAATTTAAGGTAAGATTGCGTACAATATACTCTTCTAGTGGGATCCTTCCTCAAATTCTGTATATAGTGGAAGTTTTAGTGCATCGAACTACCTTTTTAAATTTCCGTATGGACAAATATGTATGAACAATACATGTTTCGATAATTTTTTAAACCAACGAGGTATACCATGCATGTTCGTATTAGAGTCTCGACTAATTTGAATTGAGCACTACATGACTTCTTTTTGGGGCGATACTTCCAATAAAAAATTTTCTATACTCGAGACTCAGACCCAAGACTTCTGATTAAAGATGAAATTTAATAGTATTTTTTTTTAAAAAAAAGAACGCTGTAAGTGTCTAAAACAAGCACATTATTTGTGTTTAACAATATTTTGACTTCCCAAAAATTAACAAACATGCTATATTCAACAAAGAATATGAAACAACAAGAAGTTCTGAATTTCTATGATGATTTTGTTAATATATAAAAATAACAAGATCCACGATCAAATATTTATAAATATATTTAGTGAATTTCCATAATATATATAATTTTTTAATAAAAGATGTTAGGTTCCTGTGAATTCTTATATACATAATGTTTTATGTATGGCTTTGTCCACAATGTTTCTCCATGGGCATAATTAAATTAAAAATATCTACTCACACTTAATATTTTTACAACTCTAACAGAGTGAGATGCAAAACATGATAACACATCTCTAGTACCAGCACGTAATTGTTAGAGTTTTTTTGCTCTCATTTTTTTACCAAGTTTAAGTTTTATTTTTCTAGAAAGAAAAATAAAAGTAATATCATAATTACTTTTACTTTTTTCTGAAAGAAAATATAAAACTTTTTCTTCAAGAAAAAGTTTTTGACATCTATAAATAGAAGATCCCTCCTCTCATACCATAACAATTAACACAGTAGCATCCACAATGTAGTCGTTTGTGATTCTTGTTTAGGGGGAGATTTTTCTCCGAATAATTTTATATTTTCTTTAATATTAGTTTTCATGTGGAGTCCAGTTGGCCAAATTATATCAATAATATTGTGCTTTTAGTTTGTATTGTGTCATCTAAATTATCGCCATCTTGGTTTGCAATCTTTAACCTTCCGCATGACCTGCTCTCGATTTCGAAACCAACAGTAATAATCATTAATCACAATTAATTAATTACATCAATACATATTTCATATCAATTTTATCATTATATGCATATTTCATATCATTTTTTTTATATATATATATATATATATATATATATATATATAATGTGTAAATATTGTACGTGAATAAAAAAGAAAATCCTATTTAATTTTGTACTTCTAAAAGAATAATTCCTCAAGGTTTGAGAGTTGCGGTCTTGCCAAGTTATACTAATTTGGCTTCATACTTCCTCCGTCCCAAATTTCTTAATTTAATTTTCTATTTTACTTGTCCTTTTTCATTAATCAAGAAGAGACAATTTTTTTTCTATGTTTTACACTTTGCATTAATTGTTTTTCTTTCAAATTAAAATGTCAACATCATTTAATAGGGATATTATGGTAAACTAGACATGATATTAATTATTTTTCTTAATCAATGTGCCATCTTAATTTGGAACGAATAATTTGAGACGGAGGGAGTATTATCCAATTTCCGAAATATAGTAATTAGATGATTTCTTGTAAATTGTAATTAGTTAAATATGGAATGAAGAATTTTTTTATTCAAGAGAAAGACCACCATGCAATATATTCAAACACCTACACCATATGTATTTTCTTGGCCATCATCATCCTTGACTATGTGTCGAAGTTGAATGATTAAACTACTAAAAATATTATTAGACTTTTAAATCTAGATAATTCATATTCTTTTTAATCAATATATTCCAAATTAAATAATTTAGATTAAAATATCTGAATTAAGTCGAATTTGGAAACTTCACACCAACTTCGTTCAATTTAAAACCCTCCCAATACGATTACTCACTCGACTTAATTTATGTGATACTTTTTAAATTTCAAAATTTAAATAAATTTATTCTTTATTGTAATTATTTTTGCATGTATCGCGATCAAATTTAAATAGTTTAACTATTGAAAAATAAAGAATGTCAAGTAAATTTGAACAAAGAAAGTAATAAAATAAAATGGCTATGGTTTAATATTCTAGTTTTTGCATAATGGTTGAGCCCCGTGCCTGACTAATCACCTAATTCAATTTGTCTTTTACCTAAACATTTTTAATCTATACTTATTTTAGAAAATGACTATAAATAAACTACAAACGTGTACGTAATATTTTTAAAATTATGAAAATGATGTACTTTATTTATTCCAAGTTTTTTGGTGTCACTATGTAACGAGTATAATTAATTCGAAAATGTTCTCCTTCACGAAAGAATACAAGGAAAAACGAACAAATTAATTGTTGAATTTGAAAAGTAATTTTTTTCCTGATAATTAATATGTAGAGAAAATTAAGAAATCATTAAAATACTCTATGTAACTTGTACATATAACTAGATAATTCTCGTTTTAACAACAATCTTTCTACATTACATTGGATCTGTTATTGTTAATTTATTTGATATGAAGTTTAATAAAATAAAGGATACTTTTAAATTTTAGGATCTTAAACTAAAAATATGTAATGTAATAAAATATATTTTAATCTTATGATCTTAAACATGTCAAGTAAAACGTTAAAATTAAAAACTGTTCAAAGATACATTCTTCTTAAGACGATTTGAAAAGACAACAACAAAGGGAGTAGAAGGATAAAAAATACAACCAAAAGATGTCGATTTTCTAAAGTTTTACGTTAGGACTATCACTAATTATTTATCACAATATATCTCAACTATTAATTATTTCATTTTTTCTATTAGAAGAAGAACAACATATAGTTGAAGCATATTTCAAATTAGTTTATGATAATTCAACTAAAATATTCAAACACCTAATAATTCAAATACGAAACTCCAAAAAATAAACATACTATTTATGTCAAAGTGAGTATACTTGTAATAATTTTAGTATCTTCACATTTGACTTCATAAATCATAATACAAAGTTTGACAATCATAATCCATGTAGAGCAACTCCAAACACCCATTAACTTACCAATAAAGGCATCACACTTTTTTTTTTCCCTACAAAAAGTTTCCATATAACTCAAACACCATTTTTAAGCTCCACCAAACTTCTTAACTCCCCCCAAAAAATGAAAATCACTTCTCTTAATCTCATAATTAACACCATAATAATCACCCTTTCCTTCTTCCTTAACCTTCTCCTAGTTACCTCTGTTGATGTCTGTAACCCAACTTCATGCTCTGACATGGGAATCGGACCGGAAATCCGGTTCCCATTCCGGTTAAAAAGCCGGCAATCGGACCGGTGCGGGTACCCCGGTTTCGATCTTTCGTGTAATGAAAGAGGCCAAACGATACTAACACTACCTTTTACAGGTGATTTTTTAGTTACAGACATTGATTATTCTGCTCAATCTATGATCCTATATGATCCTGATTTCTGCCTTGTCAAACGTCTCATCAATTTCAATCTCACTAACTCTTCATTCAGAGCTGAACATGAACGGAATTATACGATCGTGAGGTAATGCTAGTTGAAAGACTTACTTGTTTTTCCTTTAGCTGAAGCGGATCTGCAGTAATCACGATTTGTATTAATAAATTACTTTATTCCCGATCTGGATTATATCCTAGCTGATGCAGAGTGTAGTTTCTTCTTTTTCTTCAAACTGGTTTTACTTGAATTGAAGATTTATCGAAAATAACCTTTCTACCTGCTAGAGGTAAGGTCTGCATACGTCGTATATATCTTCTTCAGGCTCTACTTGTGAGATTATGCTGGGTATGTTTTTTTTTTTTCAACTGAAGTTAGGGAGAGAGGATTATAAAGTAGGGAATTGAATACTAGTTCATGTAGTCAACCAACTGATCTACTACGATTTTCAGAAATGTATCATTTAGGTTAAAGTTCAAATAGTCAACCAACTGACCTACTGTGATTTTCAAAAATGCATCATTTAGTTGAAAGTTAACTGATTTACTACGATTTCCAGAAATGCATCATTTAGGTGAAAGTTTAGATAGTCAACCAACTGACCCACTACGATTTCCAGAAATGCATCATTCAGGCGAAAGTTCAGATAGTCAACTAACTTACCTACTGCAATTTCCAGAAATACATCATTTAGGTGAAAATTCAGATAGTCAATCAGCTTTCCTCCAGAAATTGCATCATTTGGGTCTTAACTCTTCAGCTTTTTGTAAAACTCATAGTAGACTAGTAGTGAGAAATCGAAATTTCACCATCAGATAATCAATCAATTGAGCTAGTAAGATTTTTCGAAATGCATCATGTGAGTTTGAACCTCATCTTTGCTATGGTAATATACATTTTTATCACTAGATCATTCGTGTTTTCTGTACAACTCTCATCATATTATGATGAATAACTGGTTGTTCGAGTTTAGAAGGAGGACGAGTTAATGAGCTAATTAGCGTCGTTACAAGTGAACAAGGTCCAATAGCTATTTCCAATAGAAGTACTGATTTTTGAAATTTGAATTTAGGTGTACTTCGGATGATTGGTTGAGTTATCCAAATTATCAGGTAGCAATTCCTCTATATTGCCGGGGAGTTACGAGCAGAAATCAGGCAATTTTGGCAATGCCGCCGAGTATGTATGAACAAGAAAAGCCAATTGGTTGTAAATTGATTAGTTCTAGGGTTTCAGTTCCACTACAATTGGAAGATTCACAGTTTTGGTCTCCAATGGAAGGTCTTGTGTTAACTTGGGCTGAACCAGGTTGCAGAATCTGTGAAAATCAGGGGAAACTTTGTGGGTTTAAGAGTGATACTGGATCTGATATTGCTTGCTCAAATCCTCCTGCTTCTAAAGGTATGTCCTTCGAAATTCTGTGGATCGTAAAATTAGTCGATATGTGCAAAAGCTGATTCCGACACTATGATTATATTTGTTATGTACATTGTAAGCATTTTACCATGTGTTAGAATGTACTTACTAGCGTCTAGATTAACTTACGTGCAACTCGACTATTGTACTAGTTATCCACATTGAGTGTTAATGTCAAACCAACTAATTTAACCAGTTAGAAATTGAAGTAACAATACATATATCACTTGATCAATGTGTGTATGATCGACATATTTCTTTCATTAATTAGTTTAATGTATATATTGGAAACATTTAAATTTCCATCTTGATTAAGTTTTGCTAGCATAGATATTGAAATTGGATGACATTTTTGCCCATCAATTCTTAAGCTTCATTTATAGGAAGAAAGGCTGCATACAATACACCCTTGTGGTGGGGTCTTTCCCCGGATCCTGCACATAGTGGGAGTTTTAGTGCACCGGGCTGCCCTTTTTAATTCTTAAGCTTCATTTGATACTTGTCGTGTATTTTACGTTCATTAATTTGATGTAAATATCACGTGCAACTAAAATTCTTCCGGTTAACTACTTTCACTAGCTTTGGTTTATGAAGTGGATGACTTGGCACATTAAGAGTATGTTTGGATTGACTTATTTTAATTATTTTGATTAAAAACTAAATATTTATAAGCATTTTTATTTTACCAAACACTATATGTGTCTTAATTATATTTTCTTTTCCTCTTTCTTAGCTCCTTTGAAACTTTTTTGAAAATATATTCAAGAACAAATTTTGGAAATGGAAAGGTACTTTTCTCTGATATTTAGAAAAAGGCTTAAAGGGGTACTAATAAAAGTTTTCATAAGAGGGAAATTAGATTTATCTTTTTAACAAAATGTCTTTACAAAATTTCCAACTTGATTCTTGGTGGGGGTGGTTGAACTTTATAGATGGCATGTCATTTGTAGTGTGTCTTAATCACTAGTGCTACATAGTCCATGTGCATGTCATGTTACATCATCTAAACTAATTTATAGTTGATGAAATACCAATTAAATATTGGCAAATATTTTATGTGGGGTCTAATAATTGTAGCTTACCTAACGAAGTGGAAAGTTGCTTTTGGCTGTTTATTTATTGATCAAGATTGAGCCGTGTTTTATTTTTCTTATATTAAAAAAAAAAAAGAGGAGAAAATTAACGTTTTTAGTCCCTCGAAAATTAACAAATCTTAATTTCGATCCTTGTAATTTATGATTAAGTACATGAACCTCCACCAGTTTAATGAATTTGTAAGTGCTAAATCATTCAATTAGTAAGATGTCAATTAGTAAGATGTTAATGTTGAATTTATACTGTTATTTATATTCGAGGATAGTATATTAATATAGTTGAAAATAGTTTAAATATCACATATTTCCTATATTAAGAGATCAAAACTACATATTTTAATTAATTGAAGGTAGCATATATTTAACCAACTATTTCAATGACCAAATTAGAATTTTATTAATAATTGAGGGACCCAAATATAATTATCCTTAATAATGAAAAAAAATGAAAATCATAATTGCAGGAAGTACCAACTACGTGGTTTAACATAGACAAGTCGGTAGCATTATATGATAATAAAAATTGATAAAGCTGATGGAAAATATTTAGAGCTAAAGTCACATTATTGCTCATTAATTTAGAAGAGAAAAATAGAACTTTGACACACAGTGCAATAATATGAGGCTTCGATTTCACAAAGTTATTTAAATTTTGGCCATATATGCTCACCATCCATGACCTACAAATCTATCATGCCACGTTATAGAGTGCTAACAGTTAGGAGTTGGCAGAAAAAATCAGTTTACTAGCTTTAGTATAGACGTTTCATTTGATTATATAAAGTTTATGTTGACAAAAGTAAATAGAGATTTCAAGAAGGGACACATGACATGCATATGCCACATGGGTGCATACCTAATTCTAGTTTTAGGATAAAAAAGTTTTTTTTTTTTTTTTTTAAAAAAGATAGATGTGAGATTTGAACTGTTTGGCTCAATTCTAGGATGAAAAGGAAGGAAAAAATAACAATATAGACGTAAGATTTAGATCCTCGATATCACTTGTAGATTGAGGTTTTACCAATAGTTGTTTTACCACAGGACTGTTTGAGCTTGAAGGTGATCGGAACTTTGGAGTAACTGGTAAAGTTGTTGTCATGTGATCAGGAGGTCACGGGTTCAAGCCTTGGAAACAGCCTCTGGCAGAAATGCAAGGTAAGGCTGCGTACAATACACTCTTGTGGTGGGACCCTTCTCCCAACCCTACGCATAGCGGGAGCTTTAGTGCACCGGTCTGCCCTTTTTTACTCCTTGAGCTTGATCGCACACATATATTATATTTAAGTAGTCTTGGAAAAATATAATATTGCTATACACTGTTTAGGAAGAGGAGCATGGTTTCATATGAAGTTATGAACCTACACCTCACGACTTAGATATGATCCTAACATTATTGTTAAGAGTGAGTTTACATGGATATCGACTATTTTATGTGTACCTGCTATGTCCAACTAGCCACCCAAGAAAAGTGATTGTGGTACATATACAAGATTCATATAATTAATAGTAACTATTCTGGATTGAAATTTAGGTAATTAATTGAATATTAGATCCTTCTACCTTATAGTAAAAATTATGGTCTAAGAGTCATTTGGTATTCTTTGTGCAGGACTTCCAAGGGGAGCTAAATATGGCATTATAATTGGAGTTGGAGTACCAGGCCTTGTATGTTTAATAGGAATAATAAGCTTTGCTTTTGGTAAATTCAAAGTTTACAGTACTCTGCGTCGCGATTTGAACTCTGATCTCCCAACAACAACCACCACCATCAATCTACAATCAGCAATCTCCACGAGAGGTCTTAACCGGGCAACAATCGATTCATATCCCAAAACTGTGCTTGGAGAGAGCCAACGTCTCCCCAATCCTAACGATGGCACATGTCCGATATGTCTATCGGACTATGTGCCTAAAGAGACATTGAGAACTATACCAGAATGCAACCATTATTTTCATGCTGAATGCATTGATGAATGGCTTAAGTTAAATGCTACTTGCCCTTTATGTAGAAATACACCAGATGGTTCTTTACATCCTTGTTCATCATCAACTTCTTTGGTCTCATCTTCTCCATAGTCCTCAACAACAACAAAAAAGAACTTTATTTTGTTATGATTTTAATGTCTTTCATAGGGAAATTATTCTTGTTGTATATAAGTTGTATGAGCTCGAGGTGTTGTTGTAAATGGAAAGAAAAATAAAGGTTATATATAGGATAGAATTCTTTTTGGCATTGTTTATGTTTAAAAGGAAATGAAAGGAAAGGAGAAACAATTGTTTTTTCTAATTATACTAGTACATAACTGTGACTCTTTACAAACATGTTGCTTTATCAAGCATTAGTGGACAGAGTTATTGATGCCTATACAGGTCAGAAATAACAAGTATCTGTGAAGTTTGTCGAGATGCAGATAAGCTGTCTAATAGACCACATTTATTAACAACACATGATTTACTACATAGTCCTTACACATCCTTATTAACATAGAAACATCTCCGCTACTACGCTCCTAATTGCATATCACTGATGATCGTGGTTGGACTCCTCTAGTCATCTAGAAATCGAGTTTTATAATTTGTACTAAATGATATTGCAATCGTACATACATGCTCATTGTAAGTTGCTCTCGATGTAGTGACTTAAAACTAATCTCTCATAAGTCTCCACAATGCGTCACTTATCAGCAAGACCATAACTATATTATTAACACAGATTCAAACGATAACTTTTATTCAAACTCTATGTTAAAAAAAAATAATATTTATTAGTATATACAACCTAGTAACTAAAATGAACTACCAGTTCAATGGCAAATTCAACTTCAAATACCGACTCCGCCTCTCTGTCATCATCAATTCGGCCCACTTTAAAGAGTCCAATCCAACTTCCACAGGCCCAAAATCGAGGCCCAAATGTCTAAGAAGAACATAAGAATATGATAAAAGTACACTACCATGAAAGGTCAAAAATACCCCCAAAATGTCAACAAAATTCCTCGGAGCCCCGAAACCTAAACGGGTCAAACTACCTTAAATCTTGTCGGAAACAAAGAAAAAATAATTTTACATTTCACTCCTCATACTTTTTTTTCTTCCTTTTTACTTCATAATTCACAAAACCTCGTAAACCCTTCTTTCTTCGCTCTCGTAATCACTTAGCTGTAAGTATTCGACTCTTAATTCTCTTATTAATCCATTTTTCCAATCACTAATCACAATTATTGGGATTTGAGCTATGTTTATTTCTAAATTTTGCTTTTTTTTTGTGTGTGAATGACTCAAAATGTTAATCTTGTATTCTTGTTTTTTTGTGTTAGGATATAAGGTTATCATCTTTATGATTAGCTATATATGTGTGTGTGTCTCTGTGTGTGTGTGTGTGAACCCCCTTGGCACCGGTATATGATTTATGTCTGTGTATTTTGCTGTTTGCAGTGGCGAAGGTTCGTTAAGGGTGTTCAAGATTTAATGTATATGGATATTTTTTTGATTTATGTACTTTGTGTAATTTTCTATATATAATATAATTTTTCGGTGAAGGGGGGTCAGTCGAAGGCTGGCTGTGTGTGACTTTAAAGGTTTCATTTTTATGATGCGTATGTTATGTGAATGACTCTAAAATGTTGATCTTGTTTTGCGTGAATGAATATAAAGTTCTCGTCTTTATGATTTATGTGTGTGTATTTTGCTGTATGTGAGACTTGAAAGGTTGTGCGACAACAACAACAACAACGTACCTAGTATAATCTCACAAAGTGGGGGTCTGGAGAGGGTAGAGTGTACGCAGACCTTAGCTTTACCTCGGACGTAGAGGCTATTTCTGATAGACCCTTTGCTCAAGGAAAAGAGATAGACCAAGGTAATCTAGAAAACAAGTATACAAGTACAAGAAATAGTAGATGGTAACAAAAACAACAGATAGTACCATGATAGTAACTATAACATAATAATATGATAGTTGAAGTATAAGACAACAAATAATAACATAAATCAAAAGACCTGAAACTACAGGAGCAATATTACAACAACGTTTTAGAGTCATTCACAATTGCATATGTTGTGTTAGTGATTCTAAAGTATTGATCTTGTTTGTGTGAGTGAATATAAAGTTCTCGTTGTGTGCTGTAAAGGTTTCATCTTTGTGATGCCTATGTTGTGTATGTACTGTCAAGATTGCCTATTTATGATGTGGGATGCTAATGTTTGCTGCTGAATCTGCTTATAGGAATCAAATCTAAAGAATGGCATATAGGCGAAGCATAACTACACGAGCGAAGCTTCTTTATCAGCAACAGCGAGCTACCCCTGCATTTTCTTACTTTCATAAGGATGATGATGATCGTAAGAACCCTGAACCTAGTTTTGAAAATTCAAGAATTCCCAGTTTTTCCCAACCTCGCTACATGGGAAGTGCAAGTGGAGCTAACAGCTTCATTGGCTCAAGAAATCCATATCAAGACAGGAGGTTTTGTGCTTCAGGGCCTTTTATTCCAATGAGTTATGGGTCCTTTTTGACCAGGAATATGTCAACTGATATTGGTGGTGGAGCAGATGAAATAGATTACATGACTGATGTTGCCGAAGTACTTGCTGATAAGGCTGTGGAGGCTGTAGTTTCTCAAGCTCCAGCTGTGAACGAGGTGGCAATTGCTGCTGCTGATTGTTATTTGCCTGTGAAGGCATTGATGTATTTAATGGATTACGTCCATATATTTACCGGGTTTGAATGGTAAGAAATGTTGTTGCCTTGTAACTTTTCCTGTTATCACATCGTGGAGTCTTTTTATAGTACATTTGGATTGATTTAGCAGGAAAGAGAAACGAGGGTATGGTAATCACCTTTTGATTATATTTAGGTGAGAGAGAGTGATAACTAGATGCATAGTCAACTCAATGCACTCTCGGTTCGGGGCTGGAAGGGGTAGAAGAAGCATGATTTAACTCTGTTAGTCCTTTTATTCAATATATATATACATCTTTTAACTGAAGGACTTCATAGAACCTTCAGATATAGAGGTTTAAGTGCATATTTTGGATTGACTTATTTTATGTGCTTTTAAGCTAAAATAAGTTTTAAACAGTTTTGTAGTGTTTGGGTAAAATAAAAAAGTGCTTTTAAGCACTTGTTTTTTAAGCCAAAACAAAAAAAATAAGCCAAAAGCCCATCCTAACAGGCTCTAAGTTGAGGTTATCATTGTAATTTAGTAGCATCTCACATGTACTCAATTTGGCTTGAAGATTTCTTTTATACTCTGCATAAACTTAGTTGGGCTCCGAAGCTGCAAATCTATTTCATTTGAAATACTTGAAATTGCATGGAGTTAATGTTGGTAGTAGTAGTAGGTCAAGGAAGTTGGTGACCTAATGACAGAGGAGCCGGCGAGCGAAGCCCTATGAGCGGCAGCTGTAACTATAATGGTAGTAGTTCTTGTTTGAGAGATGTGCTTGGAAGTTTGAGTTTTGCATTTTAGCTGAAATACTTTAGAACCTTGAGGTCCTTAAGGGTTACTCTCTCTCTCTCTCACACACACACACACACACACACTCATTCATTCTCTCCACCTCTGCTTCGTCCATATTTCTTTGTAATTCTTGATTGCAGAAGTTAAAATTAAGTCATTGTGCTTTGTTAGTTATTAAGTGACAACCCTTAGGTCTTGATTTCATCTTGAAAATTTGATGTTGTTCAGGTGGGGATCCATAGTTGCTACAAGTATTATGATTCGGTTGTTCACTCTTCCATTTATGATTAATCAGCTTAAGGCTACTTCAAAACTTACGGTGAGTTTCTGTACTGCATTTTGACCTTGCTACATGTATCTGTTTGTTTGTATAATTACACACCTCTAAAATGCATGCCTCACCAATGAAGTAATAACCCTTCGCTTCAAATCATTAAAGAGACGAAGCTATGCCTTCTCCTGTTACTAATCAGATATGCACTGTACCTGAATTGTTCGATACACCTACTTGCTCAACTTTGATTTTAAAATCCAGATTTTATCTTCTTGGAGCTGCATCACTTTTTATCTTTTAGTTGTTACTTGTCCAAGTGTCCAGAAAGTATTTAATTTGAAGTCAACTGGTTCTGTTCAATGTGCTTTCTGCAAAATGGAAGTATGTCTTTGCAAAGTCTAGGAGACTAGGCGGGGTATGCTGCTGTCTAGTTTGGCATAATGCAGAACAGCAAAAGCTATATTTCCTTCTTTTGGATCTTAGTTTGTTGACCTCTTGACATAATGACAAAAAAGGAATTAAAAGAAAATATGTAGACAATGCATCTAAATTTCTACCTTTTTTTAAATAAGTGATCAAAATTTATTAATAACCACCAAGACAGTTAACATTCACGCTATTACACTGGATGTGCTTGAAACTTTTTGAATTTTAAATTCAAAAAGTTCCTCATAGGCAGGAACTTAAAGTAAAAATGGGATGTAGTGTCAAGCTTCCTGTTTTAACTGTTGCTATTGTAAGCCGAGGCAGATCTAGGATATGAACTTTATGGGTCAAAGTCGTAACTCGACCACCTCAGTCAGATTTACGGGGTTAAGAATCTATTATTTGGACACATTTGTGGATTTTCTTAGCACATATCTAGCCTAAGACAAACCTATGGGTCCGGAAGTCAGATGAACCCATAACTTATTCGTTGGATACGCGCCTGATTGTAAGTTAAGTGATAAAGCTGCAGTAGCTTCGAGAATACGAGGATGAAAACTTTTTATTTAGAAAACTAATGACTCATATTATTTCATTGGCCCAGCCTCTTGTTCATTAGGAGCCAAAAAGTTCACTCCGTGTTGTTAATAGTGCGCTTGATCCCTGAAGTTAGATATCGCAGTTTCGTCATGCTTAGGTGACATTTCAATCTTGCAGTAACACATGCACCTTAGTCTTCATGGGTTCCGAAGAGAGAAACAATGATGTAGCTGAAAAAACGATATATTGCATCATGCATGTATGTTATTGATTTAGGACTAGGAAACTAGAAATCCACATGTAACTGAGTCTCACTAAAATAGTCATAACTGCATTTTCACATCTGGATCAAACATGCAGAATAGTTTCTTAAACTTGATTGACATCACTTTTATTTTATATGTTTAATTCAGTTTTTTTCAATCAATTGTTTATTTGTGTTGTTATTGTTTGTATTGCATATATATCTTTGTTTTCTTCATTTGTGTCTTTCTTTAAAAAATGCTTGTTTCAATTCCGTTTTGCGTTTAAAGCCCCTAGATCTTGCAACCCTTGATATTTTACGACTTTGACAAGCTAGTTTCACTGAATTTGAATCAGTTCAGGTTAAGTTTTGTATGCCAAAAATAATTTTTTCCTCAAACTTCAGGAAATGGGAAAAGGATGTTCCAACATTTAGTATGCTGTTTATACAGCAGGCAGATCTGTTCCGTTGTGATATAAGTTCAAAGTTGTGCTTGACGGTTGATTCTTATTTCCTTATTGACATATCTATTCATTTTATTTGTGGAGATTGTTCAAATCCGATATGTGTGCTTTCACCTAAGCAAGCTTCTCTAAATACTATGCAGTTTGTGAAAATGTTAAACGAGCTTTACACTCATTAGAATTCATTGCATTCTAATACTCAGTCTAGTTTTCCCCGACACAGTACTGTGATAAAAATATACATGGAAATACTGGTAATTTTCCTTCCAAGCTCTCTCTGCTCAAACTTTGTCCTGGTTTTCACTGATCTCCATTTCTTTTGCATGTCTTGTGCAGCTTCTGAGACCAAAGTTGGAAGAGATTAAAGATGAGATGCAAAATAAGGTAGGTTGATACAAGTCTCCTCTCATTTTTGTTCCTGTTTGATTGAGCTAGGCAAGCACTAAATTTTTTACCTCTCGTGTAGGCTATAGTAATGACATCTGAAGCAATATTATTTATGTGATCCAGTCACTGTGTATGCGATGCTGCTTTGAAATTCATTGATGATTACACTTCGTGTGTTTATGTTCTGTTCACGGTTCTTAGACTCTAAAACCTTCCCTAGTATCATCTCTAAGTAACTAATCCATGCATGGACATGTCCACTCACATGGCTTCTCTACTGTCAGAGTTTTTGCCTCAAATTATGTTGTGTTTCCTTCCCTTCTGTAGGCAAGAATTATGTGGTTATATTTTTACCTGCCAAAAGTTTTAGTTGTCTTAAATTTCTTACTTTTTAACAGGGTATGGCACCAGCGGCAGTTGCTGATGGTCAAAAAAGAATGCAAGAATTAATGAGGGAGTAAGCAACATTTCCTTGTTGATCTAATGAACTTCCATATGCCCCGTTTTAGAGAAAAAAATCTTGAAGAATTTGACTAGCTTCTCATATGAAATCCTTGTGTATATAATTACCCCATACCTCTCCTTCTCAAAGAATAATTACCCTGTACCTCTACTGGTTGGAGGATAGAGGTACTTGGTGGAATAGTCGGGTTCCCTGATAGCTGGCCTGGACGTCTGCCATTTTTTAGAAAAGTTAACTAGCTTCTCATATGGATAAATCCACCAATTATTTCTTTTTTCTTGTAGTGTTATAGTTTTTTTTCTTTTCTTGAGCCTGTCTTTATCTACTTTGAGCTGCATATCTACCCATTGGCATACCCTTAAGTATTGAACTTTTCATCACTTGCATCTGGTTTGCCCATCAACCATAATCCTGAATCTCCTCTTATTCTCACATTATCCGTCGACGGGAGTTCAGTTGAACTTCAAATGTAGTCTTATTACGTTTTGCGTGTTCGAATGCAAATATATTTTACTCGTACATCATGCAATTTTCTTTCAAATGGATGGAAACGATGCCTCCATGACCTTAAGCATCTGACAAAATTGAATGGGCTTATTGATGATACTTGTATTCATGTGGTAAATCAATCATGTTTACATGTTCTCTTTGAAAGACATTATTCCAATTAATGGTGAGCCTGGTCACCTTGACATAAGTAATTATCTCCTGCCTTGATGCATTTCAATGTTAATAATACTTTTCTTAGCTTCACTTTGTAGTGAGCCTTTTCCTTGTCTCGGCTCAGTTGTGTTTTGCCTTTCTAATTTAGTTCCTGTCTATCAGTTTCTCAATGTTATCATGATTGTATTGACACTTGCGGAGAAATGATGATTAGACAGGTTTCTTTATCTTATTATCAACCTATCTGATTGCTTGTGGAACCAAAATTAAGCTGTCTAGTTTTAGGCATTGCTGTTTACATTAGCTTTTCAAAACATACATGGTGACATCAGCAAAACATTAAGCATATTTTGCATGGTTCAATGGAATGCTTTTATTATATGATGTAGGTATAAAATATAAGTAGCTGCAGCCACATACTTCCAAAAAAATGTCCTTTGATAGCGCTCTCGGTGAAATATTTGATATGATGAATGTCCTTATTAAATCAATGTCATGCTTGCAGATATGGAGTTACTCCATTCACTCCCTTAAAGGGACTACTAATACAAGGCCCAATCTTTGTCAGTTTTTTTATGGCTGTAAGATTATCCCTTTCGCTATCTGTATCGTTGGTTGCTTCCCATCCCCCTATTCTCTTGCATACCTAGACCCTTTATGGTATATCTCGAAAATGCAGATTAGGAGCATGGTGGACAATGTTCCTTCTCTCAAAACTGGTGGAGCATTTTGGTTTACTGATTTAACTACTCCAGATGCTATGTATATCCTTCCAATTCTTACAGCTTTGACATTCTGGATAACGGTGGAGGTAAAGTTATCAGTTAACTCAGTCTATTAATTCTCTTTTTTTGTTCTGCTTCATTAAAAATTCTCTATCCTAATGCACCAATGAATTATTATTCTGGATGGCTGGCGACCTTTTGATGTTGTGTTGGATTAAACTGGAGAAGATATCTGATATGTACTGTTACAGAAAGAAGACAGTGGGTAAATCAGTCACAAAAAACCATAAAACTTCAAAGTTATTGTTAGAAATATCCGTTATCTTGTAGAATTATTAAAGACATTTGTTCAGATTGCACCAGAGCGGTAAAGGAAATAGACAGGGAGAGAGAGAAAGAAAGAAGGAACAATAGAGAGAAAGGATGACGGAATCAGTGACTGTAAATATGCCATTATCAAGTTAATGTTGAAACTTCTTAAAGATCTAACATTTTCTCCTTTTAGTTGATATCAAGTTCAATATTCTAGCCAACATTACAGCTGTCTGTCTTTCTTAACAATACTTTAAAGCATATTATTCTGGTAAATCTTGTTAACTAGAGTTGTTCTTTTGCAGTTGAATGCTCAAGAAGGATTGGAGGGAAATCCTGCTGCTAAAACCATAAAAAATGTTTCACGGGGCTTTGCTGCTCTTACTGTCCCACTTACTGCTACTTTTCCTAAGGTGGGATATGCAACCAACTTGTTTATAATGGTTCATAGTTTATTTGTCCTTTTTATACATATTGACGAATCTACAAAATCCGCGTACCAAGAAGTTTATGATGTGCCTTTGTTGCCATCTTTCTTTTCTCTATGGTCTTTGTTTTTCCTATTCTTTTTCCTGGTGGTCTCCTAATTGACATGAATAGCCTTACTTCCCTTAGATGCATAGTTTTGTTTTAAATCTTCGACTTGTATGAAAGGTATGGTCTATGGTGGTATGCATAGTTATTGATTAAAATATATATAACTTTTTTTCGTATCTTTTCTGAATTTTTAATCGCCGTGGACTTTATGTTTGATGAATTGCTTGTGCAAGTCAAGTTCTCGTGATAATCTACTTTAGGTTTTAGTCGTTGAGCATGCAATCAGCATGTCAAAAATAGAGAACATCTTTTCTGCATGCCTATGCACGTGTTGGAGAGATGTTCTTCTGATATTGCTGGAACACGTAATCAAAGACAGTTTCAGTGTGATTGTCCATATGTGGGTGTTGCTACTAGCGTCTCGCTGGATTTTCTTGAGGTTGTTAACAGGCATAGTTTAATCAAGAATGGATCATCAATCTTTTGCCACAAAAAATTTCGATGTATCTAGAATCGTGTACATTGCTTACATTCTGTTTCATGCATGTTGTATATATTAAAGATGTAAGTTCGTTTTTTAGCTATATTCATGGTATGTACATGCTATTCTTGTGCATGTTCTTGCTTGACCTGTTTTTTTAAGAGTTCATATGTGCAACATAACCTTGTACATGCCGTTCCATATATGGTATTTGTGTCATTGCTCATGATGATTTGTTTGTAAAGCGAGACTTTTTAATACGCGACATTTGAATCATTGCAGGCGATTTTCTGTTACTGGATAACTTCAAATCTTTTCTCTCTCTCCTATGGTTTGGGTTAGTATATTACATTCATTCCTTCTAAAAATTTCATCTGCTCATTGCAATCTTTGTTTCGCGAAAGTAAATGCAATCTGTCTGCAACATGTCGCTCTTTTCTTCTTGTGTGTCAGTGATAAAAAGTCCCGCGGTCAAGAAGGCACTGGGTGTTCCTATAATACCTGTCAGTCCTCCAACAGAACAAAAACCGGCGCTACCATTTTTCGAAACACTCAAGAAATATGCAGCAGCACAACAGCACATAGCAGCACAGCAGCACGCAGCAAAGCAGAACGCAGAGGCATCACAGCAACCGGCTGTATCATCGCCTCCTGTGGAAGAATCAAGATCCACGAGTCGACGAATACCAGCATCATCGGTTCTTAGTCAGAGGATCAGAAGTTTAGAGAAAGAAGTGAAAGGGAGAAAGAAGAACAAGAAGAGGTAATAAGGGGAAGGATATTGGTAAAAGCTCGAATTCTAGTTATAGGTTATCGCTAGCGCATACATATACACGGTTAAAAGCTGCATTTGTTGAAATAATCGGGGCAAGAGAAGGTTAATGATTTTTTTGGCAGTTTTGTGCGTTTGCACCTCGAGAGTTTTGGGAACAAGCGAGATTTCGTGTTCTTTCGGAGAGTTTGTCATAGAGATTCCAGGACCATAATGTCTTGTATTTCTCCTCAGCAGGACATAATTAGAGAGATCCCTTTAGAGAGCTGTAATGTTATGTCTTATTTTCTGTAACTGGCAGATATCTCCAATTCTACATAACAAATTGTTTGGCAAAATTGTTACTCTAATGCTAATTTTTTTTGCTTCAATGTTATTTCAGTTATTGCTTTCTCATCGAGCCGAGGGTTTATCGGTAATAGCCTCTCTACTTCTAGGGTAGGGATAAGGTCTGCGTATGCCTACTCGGAAGGGAAATCCTTATTGAAATTCTAACAAAATGACCACAATTGAAAAAAATTGTTCTTGCTGGTGAATAGTGTCGGAGACATCTTTATCTGAAGAACGGGTTCGTTGTCCAGCTCTTCATAAATGATGTTAGGATCGATCGATTTCAATTACAATGTAAGTGTCGTGCTATCATGTCAAACCACAGAATAGAAAGTGCCAGAAGGAAGGACAACTAAGGAAGCCACAACAAGAAATATTGGGTGATTTTCTTTCGTATAATCAATGACATCTTTATCTGAGGAGGAGGCTTTGTTTTTCGACTTCTTATAAATGATGTTAGGACCGATTATAAGACAAATTACATGTGTCAAGAATCGTGCCATATCAAAACAAAGAGGAGAAAGGGCTAGAGAAAAGGACAAGTGAGGAAGTCACAATCTTCATGAGAAACGTGACAAGAAATATTAGGTGATTATCTCTCGTATGATTAACGACATCTTTATCAGGCTTTGTTGTTTAACACCTCATAAATGATGTTAGGATCAATCCACTCCAATTACATAAGAAACGCGACAAGAAATATTATGTGTTTTATCTTGTATGAGTAACGACATCTTTATCTGAGGAGGAGGCGTCATTGTCCGGCTCATCATAAATGGTGTTAGGATCAATCGACTTCAATTACATGTGTTAAGTATCGTTTCACCGAAACAAAGAAAGAGAATAAAGGGCTAGAAAATAGGTCAAGTGAGGTAGTCGATCATAATCTTCATAAGAAATATGATAAAAAATATTAGGTGGTTTTCCCTCGTATTAACGACATCTTTATCTGAGGAGGCTGCTTTATTGACTGGCTCATCATAAATGATGTCAGAATCGATCGACTTCAATTACATGTGTTAAGCATTAGATGTTTTTTTCTCGTATTAACAAAGAAAATAGGTCAATCGAGCTAGTCGATCATAATCTTCATAAGAAACGTGACAAGAAATATTAGATGGTTTTTTCTCGTATTAACGACATCTTTATCTGATGAGGACGCTTTATTGTCTGGCTCACCATAAATAATGTTAGGATCGATCGACTTCAATCACATGTGTCAAGCATAAGATACATGACAAGAAATATTAAGTGGTTTTCCCTTGTATGATTAACGACATCTTTATCTAAGGAGGGGGGGCTTCATCATCCAGCTCGTTGTAAGAATCGATCAACTTTAATAACATATGTTAAGCATCGTGTCATCAAAACAAAGAAAAGAAAGGGCTAGAAAAAAGGTCGAATTGAGGTAGTCACAATCTTCATAAGAAACGTAAACAAGAAATATTAAGCGATTTTCTCTTATATAGTTAAATTTTGATAGAAAAAGTTACACGTTACGCAGTAAAATAGTCAAGAAGTTGGTTCGAACACTATCATTATAAAAAATATGCACAATATCTTGTGACTATTGAAGGATCTGAAAATTTTAATTGAAGTCACACTTTCATTTTAAAAAAAAATTAAAAAAATGTGACAGATTTTTAAAATAATGTTGGTCAAACGTAGTGACTATTAACTACTCAATTAATTCACAAGTTTGTTTATCATTTAATTACTGCTGCACACTGAAAAGAAGGTAATCAATGACATATACTGAAATCTTGGCTTTATTTTACTTTATCACGTTTCACTTCTCGAGAATCAAATTGTATGGACTTTAAACAACATTTCAAGATGTATTTTTCAAATGAAACGTGACAACAAAAACATTCAAATGCATGCGAAAAAAATGAGTGTTTAAATTTGTATTTTTTAAAACTAACTCACACATGACACATACCGCATGATACAATCTCCTTTTTTTTTTTTTATTAAAATTGAACTTATGAAAAAATACCACGTCGTAAATTCTTTTAAAAAAAGACTCAAAAAGCAAAAAAAATCTACAAACTTTGAAGAATTCGTTAAAATTAAATAGCATAGGAGAGCTGTGGCTTGACTTTAGCGATGGTAATTATTTTGGTACGCTATGGATGTATAAAAATTAAACTCCTAAAGCATGTGTTAATATCTTGTATCATACAACAAACTTTCATAATATAACTATTATTAAGCTAATCAAAACTAAGGATAGGAAACAATTTTGCATAATCATGGCCTTTTAATATATTGTATATACCAATATTATTTAATTATTCGATTATTGTTTCTTGGTCAAAGCATTTTTATGATGACAGCTAAAAATTGAGGAGATCCCACATGGCAAACAAATATTAAGTTATACCTATAGTTGTCTTGGATTTAAACATTTTATTTGCTTAAGAATTAAGACAAAATAATTAATTGAGAGATACAATATGAGGCCATTATCATAATTAGTTATATGTTGTTAATTACCTTCGAATAGATTAATTAACGGCTTAAATTATGATTCATCAAATTCTCATGAACTCATAGATATATTTCCATGTCCCCAAACAACAAATATCCTTACAATTTCGACTCACATATTAAAGAATTGCTTAGTTTCCTTAGTTATAAATGAAAATATTAGACTAAATTATTCTTATTTTATTTTTAATAAGTAGTTAATAACTCGTATATATGTATTTTCTCTTGGACAAACGATAAAAACAAGATTGAAAAAGATTAATTTCATCTTGATTTTCTCAAAATGAATTATCTTTTACTGAAGACTGAAGTGACAGTTAAGAAACGCGAAGCGTGAGGGAGCACATGTATTTTCCAATTTTGATTCCTTTGCTTTACGAATAATTTCTAATCCCGCCTGATGCTTTTGAGGGAGCATATGTGACGCTCGTGATGAAAGGTCTACTAAGAGATAAACTAATAGACCTCTAGGTTTACGATCTTCTAAAAACGGATGCGCATGGGCAAATATCACATTAGAAAAAGAAAATAAATAATTTATAAAAAACAGCACAAGTTCATATCATTACACACTTTTTGGTTCAATAATAGCACCCCTGTGGTGTGGCTCACTGGTCGGGGGTTGAAAACCCACCACAGCTATCTGGGATCGATTCCCAGGTAGGGTTTTTGAGTCGAGCCTGTCGCACCGGGCTTGCCTAGTTGCGGTTAAAAACCCCTGATGTTACTTGCAGGTTGTGCACAGGGGGGTTTACCTCAGTGCGCACAACCGAAGGATGTAGCGGCTGCGGGTTTTCCTGGAATTTCCAACAAAAAGAAAATAGTAGTATATTGGATAAAAATGAATACATAGTATGTACCACTGGTTTGAACTTTGAACTAAAACAATAGTTTGGTTCTGCTTTAATTCATTATTATCTAGGATACCACTTTTTTTTTTTTTTTTTTTTTTGAAAAAAATACTTTCAAGAAGGTTTGACATTAATGTTAGTCATGAACCAAAAGAAAAAAAATATATAAATATACATATATATAATTTTCCTCTTGTTTATGTCATAAGCAATAAGGAGTAATAATAACATGGAGAGGACCATGTCCATGTTCTAGACGTGTGGGAGAATTCACACTATTTCTTAATGAATTTTATTATTTGACAAAATTTGTGGACCTCCATCTAGAAAAAAAAATTATTAATTCAAAATAATTAATCTTTTTTTATTTAATTTATCATGTGTCAAGATCTGCAAATCCCTCTTGCTTTTATTAAAACTTTTCAAGATCCACTTCATGGGATCCAAATTCAACACCCCACCCCCCCACCCCCACCCTCTTTTACGTCTTATTACGTGATATTTGAGTCAATATTGTTTTGAAAATATTCTTTCTATCTTTACAAGGTAGGCCTCTCTAAATCCCGTGACACGATCCGAGCTGGGGTCCTGGCCATGCCAAGGCCCGAGAGACCTCTGTAATGGCCCAACACATTAGTGATATTGTCCGTTCTGACAGTGGCGAAGCCAAACTTTTGATTAAGGGTGTTCATATTTGAACTTAACTTTTGATTAAGGGTGTTCATATTTGAACTTACTATTTAAAAAGAAAAGAAAATAAAGCACTGTTGCACCTGCCAAGGTTCGAACTCGGGTTGTTGATGCGAAAATGCACACCCTTGACCACTGGACTATGCTTCTCTAGCTTGTCAAGGGTGTGCAACAACATGTATATAACCTTAAATATCTATATTTAACCTATATACTCGAAATTTTTTTCCAACAAAGGGTGTTCATCTGACCACCCTTCGTCGGCTGTGGCTCCGCCACTGCATTCTGGGTCTAGCCCGTCGCAGCCAGGGCCCCGACTCGGATTGTGACACCCCGCCTATAAAATTTTGCTCAATATATTATTATATATATGATTGACAAGAAGTATGAAAAACCTAACTATCAAATGGTCATGGAAGCCATTTAACTTACTTGATCACTGAAATCTCCTTTTAGAGACACAAAATGTGTTACTCATGGCCAGCCAAAGGATAAAGTTGCTCAAGCAGCCATGGCCCCAAATTTTTTTATTTTTTTTAATTAGGAGCAACAACAACATATTCTCACCAAGTACGTCACGACGAGGAGGATTGTGTGCATGCAAATCTTATTTTTAAGTTGTTTATATAAATTCGCGATTCAAGACAAAAATAATCTAGAAAGAGACGTTAAAGCCGTCAATATGGGCCAGACCCGTTGGGTTGATCCGACCCGACCTGGCCTGTAATTTGATGGAGTTGGGCTTCAGTTTTTGCAGCCCATTTAAGAACATGGCTTTTTAGCCTGACCCGAATAAGCCCGTGGCCAGTGAGGCTTGAGCAATGTAGGTTGGGCTAGCCCGTGGGCCGGACCGTAAGTCAAATACATGCAACTATTTAGATTGTTTATTAGTAGTATTTTTATTTGGTTCAAAGGATATCATGTCGAAAGTTATTTAATTTCACTATTAGCAGTATTTTTTGGGGGTGTTGGAGACTTGATTAACAAGTATTAACACTATGTAATATTGTCTGGTAATATTTATGTTTATTAACATTCTAAAATTAAATTATAAAATATTATTTTTTTAAAAGTGGGCTGGCCCGTGAGGCCCGCAACCCACGAAGTAATAGTGTGGGCTTGATATTTTTTGGCCCATCATTTTGATGGGCCAGTTCGGCCTGACCCGTCAAACTCAAACCCCGTGTGAGCTAGCCCAGATGGGCTGAGCCGACCCATATTGACAGCTCTAGAGACGTAATGAACGTAAAAGAAACAATCGATAATAAGAAAGACAACGGAGAGTAGCAGAAAAATAATATACTAATGAGACTACACGAAATAATAGATAGTGTAACAAAACTCGAATAACAAAAGCTACAACTGCAATCTGACGACTAGTAAGGACGACAAGACAATGCACTCCTACCTACAAATACGAACGCATTCCTACCTACTAACTTTCTAATACTTTAATCCACGTTATTCATACATTACTATATAGGGTTAACAATAACTTTATATAGGTTAGTTAGGTTACCAAATAACTTTATACATACTATAATACAACGTACGTATTAATTAAGTATTGAGATTCAAGCAATTTAAAAAGACATGAATCAATTTCAAAAGACACAATCAATACAAAATCATTAAGGCAAATCAATTTATATAACTTTTAACTAACTTTTTAAAATGGGGTCATATTCTAAAAGACAACTAAAATGAATTGAAGGGAGTACTATTTAGTCATCCAGGAAAACCACAAGCTCTTTAAAAAAATTAAAAATTAAAGATACTTTTTGTCTTAATATTTACTCTTAATTTTCTTTGATGCAATCAATATTCTTTACCTATAAACCAAATGATTTTAAGGACAGAATATAAAAAAGAATTAATTCTATTTTAATTTTATAAATTAACAAGTATTTTGGACAAATATTTTTTATAATATTGATAATCATTAATGTTAGGCTATCCAAAATCATAGGAATAAGTTTGACAAAAAATAATTAAAAAGGGATGGAGTGAAGCAAAGGGAAAAGAATTTAGGACATGTAATATAGAAGGTGATCAAAGTGAATTACTACTATAAATACACTTAGAATTAGTAGTTGATATAGAAATATAATAAGACAAATTCAAAGAAGAAGTAATTTTGCTCCCAATATTATGAAGTATTTGAGGTGAGATATATTTTTCTTTTATCTAATTATTTCATTTATCTTATTTTTTATATTAGACATGACATGTAGCAGTTACAGCTTACTGAGGACGACATGACCCTAGATAGGAAGGTGTGGAGGCCGTGGATTAGGGTAGAAGGCTAGTGTGTGTGGGTGAGTCGTAGCAAGTAATTAAGAGAGCTTTTGTGTAGCCGGGTTAGTAATCCTAGGACCGTGTCCATAGATAGGAACAACTAGTTAGGAGAGTTTGGGTGTGGTGGATGTCTTTGGTCTGTGAGTGTATGGTACTGCTGTGTGAGTGTCTTATTTCTTATTTCTGTTATGTCATCCATCCAGTTTCATATTTCATTACGACCTTATTTACTATTCTTTATCTTGAGTCGGGGGTCTATCGGAAACAAACTCTCTACTTCTTCAACGGTAGCGATATGAACTGCGTATATTTTACCCTCCTCAAACCCCACTTTGTGGGAATACACTGAAGTTGTGTTGTTGTATTTTTTATATTAATTTTGTCAATTAAATGAGGCTCCTGTCCATTTTCACTCATTCAATTTCTCCAATCTATTTGGATAAGAAATACATGTCAAATAAAAGATTAGTGTTTTCATACAATGAAGGGGAGCCTTGGAGTAACTGGTCAAGTTGCTGTCATGTGATCAGGAGGTCACGGGTTCAAGCCTTGGAAACAGCCTCTGGCAGAAATGCAAGGTGTAAGACTGCGTACGATACACCCTTGTGGTGGGGCCCTTCCCCGGACACCGCACATTGCGATAGTAGCTTTAGTGCACCGGTCTGCATGTCTTTTAAAAAGTGAAAATTACTAAATTATCCTTAATTTTTTTTTTTTTTGATATAAGCTAAAAATACTTCTACATATAAGCACGCTATTTTTCTTTCCACCCTCAGTAAAAAAAAAAAGATTCTTATCTAAAATAAACTTAGTTTTAAATTTCCCTCTATTCATTTTTCTTCTACTTTTTATTTACAACTACACCTACATGCTACACCTTAGCCCCATTAAAACAAAGTTGAAAGAATTTATGACATGTATTATACTATAAATACACTAATTTGGAATTAGTAATCCATATAGAAATGTTCAAAAGAAAAGGTCATTTTTGCTCCCAATATCATGAAGTTTTTGAGGTTAGATATATTTTCTTTCATTTAAATTTTTTTGTACTAACTCTGTCAAATTGAACAAGAAATACATGCCATAGTTACAAATTGAAATTTTGGATTTAATTACCTAAATAAAGATTCTAAGTATGATTAGAATAATAACTATTTCTTTTCTAAAATATTATCTTATTTATAAATTAATGTACAAAATTTCCCTCTTTTCCTAATTTCACTATGAGTTTTTTTTTTTTTTTTTTTACATATATATTTCTTTTTAGATTTTTAATGTTGCATGTTGATTCACTTAGGTCATTTTGTTTCATTAAGTATTACTTAGATATCAATTTTTTTTTTTTTTCATGTTTGATGGAATGTAAAGAGGATTGCATGGTAAAATAAATTAAGTTTTTATGTTATTGGTGAGAATTTAATTCCTCGTCTTGCAATTTTTTTATCATTTTTCCCTTTTCGTATCCCTATTTTTTCTTTTTTACAAACAAAAAAAATTGAAATTTGAATATTTTAACCAAAAGACAATCTGGTAGATCGAAATTTTCCGTTATGTGAGGAGTTCGAGCAAGGATCAAATCACAAGAATTTTACTATAATAACCTTACCTCACATTTTTATAAAAGGTTATTTTTCACGACTTAAACACATAACCTCTTGATCACGTGGCAGGCGACAAAATATTTTAACCCCCACCCCCACGCCAAATAAAAGAAAAAAATGAAATGAGAAAATAGAAAGGAGAAAATTTAGGGATTGGAACTAGGAAATTGGAATATTCTAGATGTTTTTAGCAAAAATAGAAATAGTAATAACTACAAGTGGACCAAATTAAATTTCCCCATTGGTCAATCTTCCCTCTTTATTTACAAAATTAATATAAAAGGGTATTGTCCTTTTCCTTCTTTTTTACTTGGTCAAAAAAGGCCAAAAATTCAAGAAACTCCCTTCCTATATTCCACATACTTCCTCTCCGTTTCAATTTATCTGATCTAATTTTCTTTTTAATTCGTATAAATAAAAAACAATCCTTCCCCTTTTAATTTTTTTTTTTTTAATTTCAATATTTTACCTAACATATTTAAGATCATTAAATTTAAAAATCTTATTTATCATTAAACTTTGTGTCGAGTCGAAACAGGTTTGAAACAGAGTCAATAACATAATACAATTCAGCTTACCTATTCCCACCCAACAACTTAACCGCCCCCCCCCCCCCCTTCCTCCTAAAACCCCACACGTCCAAACACCTTTTACATCACATATTTTGTGTGTGATACATATATATACACATAATATACAGTCAGTAATTGTGTATTTTTTTGTTTGTTAGAAGGAATAAAAAGGGATCAAGAATGGCAACAGATAAATTTATTATTGAAGTTGAATCAGCAAAACCTGCTAAAGATGGAAGACCATCAATGGGTCCTGTTTATAGAAGTATTTTTGCTAAACATGGATTTCCTCCACCTATTCCTGGGCTTGATAGTTGCTGGGATATTTTTCGGTTAGTCTAAAAAAAAATTCTAATTTTTTTTTATTAATGTTAATTTTTGCTTTGCTATATTCTTGGGTTGTTGTCTTTTTTTTTTAAATTTAATTTTATATAGTTGATTTTGGTTTTTGTTTGATGAATCTGTTTGTTTGGATTAGTAAAGGAGGAGTCCTTTTGGCATAAAGTTTTATTGAGAGTAAAAAAAAAGTTCTAGTTTTTTTTTTTTTCTTTTTTTGAAGTTTATGTACTTGAATTTGGTTTTTAATTTGTTGAATCTGATGAGTGTTTGTTTGGGTTAGTAAAGGTGGAGTCTTTTTAGCATAAAGTTTCAAGATTTGATTTTTGTTTGACTTTTTTGTGCAAAATATTTAATCTTGTTTTATTTTTTTAAAGTATCCTGCAATTCTTGTTTTCTTTTGGTTATAATTTGATAAAGTTGATTGAGCATAAAGTTTCAAAATTTTATTTTTATATCACTTTTTCGTGCAAAATATTTGATCTTCGTTCTGTTTTTAAAGAGCACTGCAATTGTTGTTTTTTTTTTTATGTTTTGTGTTTTTTTTTTTTTTGTTGTTGATTTGATAAATTTGACTATTAAAGGTTTAATCTGTTAGCTTTATGTGTTCGATGAGTAACAAGTTTCAAGAATTGATTTTGACTTTTTTTTTCTGCTGCAGCACAATTTCTCTAATTTTTCTTTAGATTCCTTTGTGATTATCTGTCCTCTTTTTTTTTTTTTCTAATAATAAAAAAGTTGTAGACTTGATTTACTTTTGTGTTTTGAATTTCAAATGTTAAATTTGGCTACAAAAGTCTTAGTCTTTTAGCTTTATGTGTTTGATTAGTAGCTTAAAGTTCCATGAAATGATTTTGACTTTGGTATTTTTCCCTTTTCTGCTTAATCATCACTCTTACTGCTCACTGTGTTATCTTGCACTGGAAGAGCCAATTGAGTATGCATGTAACTGATAACTTCACTGATCTGAGGATCTTTCTTCAAATTTACAGAAATCCTTTGAAGGGATTTTTATTATGAAAATTGCACACGGATGGCCCAAAGGGCTTTGGTCGAGTGGTAAGTGCACAAATCGTGTTGTGCATTTAGGCACATGTCACAAGTTCAAATCTTGCTTCAGACAAAAAACGGATATTCAAGTGGAGAAGGGTGAGGGGCGGGGCCATTATGTACTGAGTTTCTAATTGTGCGCCAGTTGATCCTTGTGGTGTTGAAAATATAATTACGTAATTAAAGTATGCTCTCTCCAACAATATAATTAAGTAAATTTAAATGTGCGCTCTCTAACAACTTAAGTTTTAGATGAGATGGTCATACACTTCATCATGGTAGCGAGCTAGGCCCACCCAATTCTTGTTTCACCCGATGTTAAGCCCCCATCTTATATTAATCCTGCTTCAGATGTCCAGTTCAGTCCTAGGCATGCGGGGGTGTTGAGTCCCATATCGGTGGATCGGAGGTAAATTTGTATTCTCATATGGTCTTGGACAATTTTCCCCTCTTGAGCTACCTTTTGGGGTTGCACTGGGCCAAGGTTCATTTCTTTAACATGTATCAGAATCAGTTCCATCCTTATCATAATATTCCGATGTTGGACACCATCTTATATTGTCCACGCTCCATACCAGTCCTGGGAATGAGAGGTCTCTTTGTATGATCTTGGGCAATCTTTCCTTCTTGAGCTAGCCTTTGTGTTTGAGTTAGGCTCAAGGTCCATTCAACATGTGAATTTCTCGGTTATAAAAAAAACTTATAGCATAGTGATCTGATTTTCAAGAGTGAAAATATCTCTAAATAAATTGGGCATAATTCTGTAGAGTATATCTCCTCAGAATCAGCCTGTATGAAGCATAATGGATAGTAAAGGTTCTTATAGTTGATCCCAACTAGTTTGGGATTGAGTACAGTTGATTCTTTGATATCACTTCAGTATATATCTTTCTCCATTTGTAAGTAAAGGCCTTAGATTTTCGAGCTTTACTGTGCTCCTTTATTCAGGATATACTTAATATACAAGCTTGCCTCAAGACTGTACAAGCCTAAACTTTGACTCGACCAATCCTCATTGTCCGTGTCTGTTCTAGTAAAAACTGATCTGGCACTTTGTCAGAACCTGCAGTTATTTCTTTTAGTCAATAAATATGCGTGTAGAAACTTGTCAGTGTGCAGTGTGCACAAATTACTATTCCATTATAAGCTAATAGCACATCTGATAATAGACATTTTCTTATCTATATCGCAGTATGTCAGTGGAGAAATATCCTAACAATCGGATGCTTGGACGCCGTGAGATTGTAGATGGAAAAGTACGTAGTTACCATGCATAGTTTTTGCATAAGTTATAACCCTTACCACCTCCAGAGTGGTTCTCTTTTCTCTAAATTGACTTTTAACTTATTCAAGAATTTGTTCTTGTTTTTCAGCCTGGCAAGTATGTGTGGATGTCTTACAAAGAAGTTTGTGACATTGTGATTAAAGTAGGAAATTCCATCCGGAGCATTGGTGTGGATGTGGTGAGTTCCTATATTCTATACGATACACTTTGCTAAAGCTTGGTTGGCTGCGAGAACAATGCCACCAAATAAGTGCCTATAACTACTTTCTAGTGTTTGAGCCGTGTCTTCAAATTCTGCAGACAACGTTGCCTTCTTTGTGCTTGTCAAGATTCATTTCTTTCCTAGTTCTATTAGGAGCAATGAAAAGCTAGGTTCACTTTAGACTCTTTAAAATTCATCCCCTTAACAATGGATAGACTTTTTGGCACCTTTCAGCTTATGTCTGGTTTATGAATTTTAAGTCATTTTCATGCTGTGACATTTTCTGATATTTAGTTATTTGTATCGACAAACTAGATTTCACTTATTTTTTGGAAGTTAGTATGTGTTCTCTGTCTATATTATACTTGTGTAGACTCGTGTATTGGACTTTTAGCCAATCTCGTACTGTTCATTCCCCTTGATTAATTGTACTTTTAATCATTGTCTCACTTTCTGTCATTTTGACTTCTGATGTTAGGGAGACAAATGTGGTATCTATGGTGCCAATTGCCCTGAGTGGATAATAAGCATGGAGGTTAGTTTTTCCTGTTCCTTCTATTTTTCATTTTCCTCCTTTTGTCTGTTAATGGCCTTCAAACAGAACTAAGGACTTCAGTTACTAATTTTTCGAGTACTTTATTCATATAATTATTTCCTAGCTGATGATGAGGAACATATCCATGTACACCACATTTAATATTAGATGTAGTGATCGTAGTTAGTCTTGGTATCTTCGGCACTCAGACTGTCTATTTTCGTTTTCTTGTTGAGCTAATATCTCTTTGTTGAATCATTGGCCTTACTGTTCTTCGAGTTCTAACAACTATACATACATTTGTTTCGTATAGAACACATAATTGAGTATGATAGATAGAACTATGATTAAAAAGAAAAAAGTTGCTTATTGTTGACTTTTTGTAAGCATTGTGTGGGGTTAAGAGGTTAGTTGGGACTCATATACGGGGATATGTCTTATCTTTTCACCTCCAAATTAGGATATAAGTAAAAAGGACTGCATGTCAACTAACTGTGAGCTATGAAAGTAGTTTGAACTTCTCGCTAATCTTGTTCCTAGTCCACTTTGTATCTATATGTGTTTCCTCCTTTGGTCGATCCTGTTTTGTGCCGCATATCATATCAATCTTTGTTCCAGGATATTTTAGAAATTCAAACCTTTTCCGTAATTGTTGTTGGCTCTGATAACAACTTGCCAATGCAGGCATGCAATGCTCATGGACTTTACTGTGTTCCTCTGTATGACACCTTAGGTATGCATTTTCCTCTGTGAGAATAGTGGTTTAAGTGCTTTCCTCATTCTCATGTATTTGCTTTTTCTTTTGTCTTGGTGTGTTACATTATAGATAGAAGACATCTTATTTCATGTTTAAACACGATATCATTTTCATGCAATCTGATAGCCAGATGATTTATCACCCATTAATCATGTCATGTGGCCTTCTATTTATGTTTATCTGTAAAAGGAGAAGGAACCTCACGCTATATAGTTTTTGAAAATAATCTTCTTTGTGTGCTTAAGGTGCTGGTGCTGTGGAATTTATCATTTCCCATGCTGAGGTTACAATTGCTTTTGTTGAAGAGAAAAAACTTCCTGAGGTATGCATATTCGAAATTAAACTTTTGATAACAACTGATATGATATTCTCTGATATATGACTTAACAGGCATGTTGATCAGCATGCTGGATATTGAATAGTCATATCTCATAATCCACGACTCATTAAGAGCTCAAGTATGGAATCAAATTTGAATCACTAATTCCGTAATAAGACTAATTTCCTTGAGCATCAGTCCGCTGTTTTTAAAAACTAAAAAGATATGCATATGTCAAATTCAATATCCATGCTCCACTGGAGTGGTTGAATGAGTCTCACTGTATCTTTCGCGAATATTATGTTCCCATAAGTTGAATGTCAGTTTAAGTTGATAGATGTTCATTTTCTATAATTATTGCAGAATATATATGAGCTGATTTTTGCTCGACTTATTGCATTATCTTTCAAGTCCCTTTTCCTAGCAGTAAATGAAGAATAAAATGCAGTGGTGTGTAGGGTAAGTGCATTAACCAAGGTGCTGGAGGCAATGTGTGAAATGTATGTCTTGGTACATAATTCACTAGATAGCTTATAGATCATTGGTGGAAAGAAAAGTTCAGAAGAGGCATATATGCATTTGGTGGGTCCTTTGTTCTTTATCTAGTGCTGGAGGCCACATGTAAAGTGTATGTCTCAGTACATAATTCACTAGATAACTTGTAGATCATTGGTGGAAAGAAAAGTTCAGAAGAAGCATATATGCATTCAGTGGGTCCTTTCTTCTTTATCGTTAGAGTTTCCTTGAATCTTAAGATTATTTATGAGCCCAAAAAAGTTACTAGTTTCTTATTTCTCAGAAATGAAAAGTCATTGGTTTCTTCCTCTTTCTCCAAGAAGCTTTACACAGACAGATCTTTTATACACCATAATGTCTTCTTCATATTGGACTACCTAAAAAGTGATGGTGTACCTACTACCAACTGTATATAGCCGAAGTCAACCTTTTTTTATGAAGATGAAAAGTTCAGATTTTATTGAAGAAGTTTATTTCATATTAGTTCCACTTGATTTGGGAATAAAGGAACAGAAAAAGGAAACGAAAAGAGAACCGAAAGCCTTATAATCCATTCGAGAATGACATAGTTATCATTACAAGAACTTCATGTCAGAGCCCTTTGTCTGTCCCTGCAAACAATTCGCTTCCACTCTTTGACAAGTTTTGCAGGTTCACCCGTCCAATTGGAAGCCAATTTGATACCAATTAGCAAGCAGTTAAATACTAATCGATACAACATGATAGGCACATTGTTGACGGAGGGGCTTTGCTGAAGTTATAGACTATAAACAATTAGACAATTTCCATATTCCATTACTATGTTTGGGTAGGGCATTTTATTTTATGTTTTCCTTTACACCACCATGTTTGAGATGGTTCCATGGAAATCCATTTATAGGAGTATTAAGGTCGTTGCTTCAGTAGTTATACTAAATATTTTGGAGATTAAAAAGAAACAAATAATATAGCCGTAGGTAGTAGACATGGATTATGATACAAGTTTAGTAGGTAGTAGAGCGTTTCCTCACTCTCCTTCCATACTATAGCCGTAGTTTTTCTCCTGTAGTTTCTCGTCCTTCAAGTTTTGTTACTATCTACTGTCGCTTGTACTTCGATTATCACACCATTTAGTTGTACTTACTGTTCTTTTTTTCAGAATGCTTTGTCATGCTTTCTATAATATTTTTCCATGATTTTTTCCTTGAGCCGAAAGTCTATAGGAAACAACCTCTCTGCCTCCCAAGGTAGGGTTAAGGTCTGCGTACACTCTACTCTCCCTAGAATCCACTTGTGGGATGCCAACCCTCCGAAAAAATAAGGTTTCATAGGGAGTAAGTAAAGGCTCGTGATAATGCTCTTGTGGAGCCATGTTCTCTTAAGATTGTGCGATTACATTGGGTTTGTTGTTGTTGTTGAATGTGCTTCCTTACTAAAATGTGTACTTATCCCTTTTCAGCTTCTGAAAACTTTTCCAAATGCGTCAAAGTACTTGAAAAGTAAGTCCACTGTAAATCCAGTCCCTATTTCAAAGTGTGATGCATGAAACGGTGGCATTAACAAACTTGTTTCCTGCTCGTAATCACCAGCTATTGTGAGTTTCGGAAAGGTCACTCCTGAACAGAAAAAAGAGCTTGAAGAGTTTGGGGTGGTTCTTTACTCGTGGGATGAGTTTCTTCAATTGGTAAGATTTGTCTTTTCTTCTATCCTTCTTATCAGATTTGTCTAGTGGTTTGTTATAGATAGTCATTATTAAAGAGTGTTATAATTTGCATGCCAAGGTTGCGGTTTTTTTGAATATGAGACAACAAATTGGAATAGAGAATTTTGATTTCTTAAATCTAATTTAAATAGAGTTACATGTTCAATTGAGTTTGATTTAGATTTTATCATTTTGTTTATTTTTTCTTGTAATGGCTTTTTACATAGAGTTACATGTTATGAGAAATAGATGTTTATCCGCCCTTTGAATAAGTTTGTAGTATTGACATTTACATGAAACGATTTGCTGAGAAGACAAATACGAAACTATTTATATGCCCTTTGAACTAAAGCTCAAACTCAAATGTGCAGGGAAGCGGAAAACAATTTGATCTTCCAGTGAAAAAGAAGGAAGACATCTGTACAATAATGTATACTAGTGGAACGACCGGAGACCCCAAAGGTGTCCTGATTTCAAATACTAGCATTGTTACTCTTATAGCTGGAGTAAGGCGTTTCCTTGGGAGCGTGGATGAGTCGGTAATGAATTATTTGCTGTTTATTTTCATGCCTTTTGACGTAATGCATATCTAGGTATAGATCGTCTGACCTTTTCATGTTGCAGTTGAATGTGGACGATGTGTATCTCTCGTATCTTCCCCTGGCACATATCTTTGATCGAGTGATTGAAGAGTGTTTCATTCATCATGGTGCCTCGATAGGATTTTGGCGAGGGGTAAGTTCAGATTTTCAGCTAAATCATGGTAGAGCTTATATTTATGCATTCTTATTCATGTCGGCAGGATGTCAAGTTACTAACCGAAGATATTGGAGAACTGAAACCAACTGTCTTCTGTGCTGTACCTCGGGTTCTAGACAGAATATATTCAGGTAATATCTTAGTTGCCCTGATGCCTATGCTTTGTCAGACCTATTCTCCTGATCACTGATTTAAACTATCTTGTAATCCAAATCTGTGTTTTACTGGCAAGCCAATGCATTTTAGAATTAGACTCTACTAAGTGTACATGGTCTACTTTTAATTATGGCTTTTTTGGGGGTTGATTTTTAATTATGACGGATGACAATGCCTTAATATGGTCAAAAAAGTTTTGCTCTCTTTGAATGATCAAATTGTTCACATTTTATCTTGTTGTTGTACCATTGACTCTTAACTCTTGTTGAAATGCTGGATATGTTTTAACTAGTTCTTCTATTCTCAGGTTTGCAACAGAAAATTGCTGCTGGTGGTTTTCTCAAAAGCACCTTGTTCAATCTTGCCTATGCTTAGTAAGTGCTGTTTCATGTCAAATGATGTACTTATGGAACTTCTTTTGGAATACAGGCGTCCTTGTCCGTATGCTAATATATTAACTTTCTAACCAAGCTTCTCTTGACTGTGTGACCATATGCGGACTATTAACCTAGAACACGGGCTTTTCTCACCGAGATGTTTATGCTTCTAATTTCCACTCCCACCATTTTTTGATTTACTAGCTCTTTATTTTGGTCCATCCCTAAAAGTTGACGTCTTTCCCTTGGCTGAAACTTTTCTCGTCCTATTTTTCTGATTAATGTACTACTTTTGTGGATTGTGGATAATCAACAAGAACTAATAAACGATTTTCTATTTATAAAAGGATCATATTAATATAAACTAACCACTTCATATCATTTCAAATTTGATGGGTCTTCTTCTAGACTTTCTCTATTTTTGAGAGTTTAAATACCATAACTTAAATATTCCACTTTCCCCAGCAAACCACCCAGGCTTGTTAATATCGGATGGAGGAAACAATACTTTCTGTTTGAAAACTTGCTTTTTAGTATTTGAATTTAACAACAACAACATACATAGTATATTCCCACCAAGTGGGGTCTGGGGAGGGTAAGTGTACGCAGTCCATACCACTACCTCAAATGTGAGATAGAGAGGCTGTTTCCGATAGACCCCTGGCTCAAAATAAAGCAATCTAAGATAAGGAATAGTAACAGTAATGAATAGGAATAGAATAAGATACGATGGAAATTAACATATTCAATAATACCTAAAGCAAGATACTCCAAATACCACACCAAAACATACAACATCCTAAACTCATACTAACCTTCTACCGTATTTCGCCTCCTCCACAACTTCCTATCCAGGGCCATGTCCTCGGTAAGCTAAAGCTGAATTTAAACTGATCTCTTTTCCATGCTGTGGGTTATTGTATGGTGGAGAATTTTGGATGCGATTTTAAGTTTAGCATTAAAAAATACTAAATGTTAGTGTGAGTTATTTTTCATTACATTATCGTTTGAATCTCTACAGCAAACACCACAATTTGAAGAAGGGGCGTAAACACTTTGAAGCTTCTCCGCTTTCTGACAAAGTTGTCTTCAGTAAGGTACTGCAGATGTCCTTGGAGCAGCTTGCCAATCCATTTTTCCAATTCTTCTATCTTACCAGTAATCCGCAACTCCTGTTGTTCTTATGCTTAGGTAAAAGAAGGGTTAGGTGGCAGAGTACGCCTTATATTGTCTGGAGCAGCGCCCCTTGCAGCTCATGTGGAAGCTTTTTTGCGAGTTGTGGCATGCTGTCACGTTCTCCAAGGATATGGTACCCCCTTCGTTTGCTTCTATCTCAAATAAAGATGGTAGAATGTAAAAGCATCTCTTTGTAAAAATTGATTGATGGCAGCATCTCATAAATCTTCACGAATGAGACACATAATCTTAAACAATGAAATAATTCTAAGACCTTGTTTTCGAGACGCTCTGTGACGAATCTTTCCTTTCTGATCCAATATAGGTTTGACTGAAACGTGTGCTGGTACATTTGTGTCGCTACCCAACCGGTATGATATGCTTGGTACGGTTGGTCCTCCCGTGCCCAACGTGGATGTGTGCTTGGAGTCCGTTCCTGAAATGTCATATGATGCTTTGTCAAGCACGCCGCGTGGAGAAGTGTGTGTGAGGGGGGACATTCTTTTTTCAGGCTATTACAAGCGTGAGGACCTAACGAAAGAAGTCATGATTGATGGGTGGTTCCACACAGGTTTGTTTTTTCTAGTTGAACTTGAACTGATTAATCTCTGCGTGCCAGATAATCCTCCCGTTTCAATTGGTTTGTCTTACTTTCCTTTTTTGGTCCATTTCAAAAGAATGTCTCTATCCTTTTTTGGAAACTTCTCAATTCTAACTTTCACGTGACATGTTCAAGACGACAAGATTAAAGGGCATTTTTACATTCTACTTATCTTTAATTTTAGACCACAAGATCCAAAAGTCCTCTTTATTTTCTTATATTCTGTGCCAAGTCAAATCCAGACAAACAAATTGAAACGGAGCAAGTAGAATTTAAATGGACCTTGTTTCTAACAAATCTTTGTTCAGGTGATGTTGGCGAGTGGCAACCTAACGGTAGCTTGAAAATAATTGACCGCAAGAAGAACATTTTCAAGCTATCACAAGGTGAATATGTTGCTGTCGAAAATCTGGAGAATATCTATGGCAATAATCCTATTATTGACTCGGTATGTATCTACTTTTGATGTACTGGCCTCTTAGTTATATCAAAAACATGTCTATGGAGATATATTTTCCTCAGTATCTTCAACGAGTTGTTCATTCGTGCAATTTTTGCCTTCTACGTGAAACAAGGAGAACAATTTTCATCTTGAACGAGTTGTTCATTTGATGTAGCAGATCGCTGATGTTTCTGTTATTAGATAATACCTAGTGACATATAGTCTATTCGTGTTAAGACATGAAAGTGGACTCATTTCTTTTTCTACCTTGACACCAGATATGGATATACGGGAACAGTTTCGAGTCCTTCCTTGTTGCTGTTATTAACCCAAACCAACGAGCAGTTGAACAATGGGCCGAAGTTAATGGCTTGTCTGGGGATTTTGCTTCCTTGTGTGAAAAGCCGGAAGTGAAAGAGTACATGCTTCGAGAGCTAACAAAAACCGGAAAAGAAAAGAAGGTTAGTTCTCCGCTTTGTTGTTTTTGCTTCATCAATTGTGCGATTGTAGTGATTGAGAAAGCGTATGAAAAAGCAGCCAGTGCGTCCTATTGAGATATATAAACGCAATCAACTTTTTGCAGTTGAAGGGCTTTGAGTTCCTAAAAGCTGTACACCTTGATCCTGTGCCATTCGACATGGAACGAGACCTTCTAACTCCGACATTCAAGAAGAAAAGACCCCAGTTGCTCAAATACTACAAGGTAATTTCTCTTTAACCTGCTGGTGAATTTCTTTATCGACGTACTCTTAGTTTTGCTAGAATACTACTTACCTGGTCGAGGTCAATGGGCGATCATGGCTAGGCCTGGTGACGTCCATTGCACTCGGTAGTCGAGCCTGCTCATAATTTGTGGTATGGGAGGCCTGCGTTCGCATAAAGCCTATCCAATCCTGAACCCAAAAGGTTTTGCTAGAACATTATCTCGGGAAGAGTGCCAGCCTAAGGTCGGCCCAAGTGGTCGAACTTCAACATCAAAAACAACATACCCAGTGTAATCCCACAAAGTGGGGGACCGGGGAGGGCAAAGTGTACACGGTCCATACCACTGCCTCAGATGAAGTAGAGATGTTGTTCCGGATAGACCCTGGCTTAGGACAAAAAACAGTATAAAAAGACGTAATAGAAACAAAAAACAAGATGGAATAACACACCGATAGAGAATAACATAAACTAAACACCGCACATAGTAGTACTATAAGCTATCTATTCGAAATCGCAAACATCACCAAAACACCCCGAACAAGAAACTACAAGACACTTAACGTAATTTTTTGCGACCTGATTATTGGTCAATAATGTTGTCTCTTTCAATTTAGAAAAAGATATCTATGACCTCTTTTTTTTTTTTTTTTTTTTTAAAAAAAGATATCGTGTTTGTTTACATGTTCTTTTTCTGATTTTAATTTTACATTTTGCAGGATGTGATTGACAGCATGTACAAGGGTACCAAGTGAACCTAACAGCTGAAATTACCTGTCTCTTATTTAACATTTGATGTTTCAATCTTAATTTATCTTTTTGTTTCTGTTTTTGCTCTTTGCACTGTATATAACATATGGAGATGAAATTGTTTTATCAAATTGGATTTGACTGTACAAGTGAATTTGTTTTTTGTATGCTCAGTATTATTTAAGTATTTATATAGCTCAGATGTGAACCTTCCATTTTTTTATTTTTTTTTTTTTAAAAAAGATAACTTCGTGGTTTAGAAGGAAAAACTCATAGCAGCATTAGCAGTATCGGGCTATCAAATACAACAACATATCCGGTGTAATCCTACAAAGTGGGATTTAGATAGGGTAAAGTGTACGCAACTCATACCACTACCTCAAATCTAATGAAGTAGAGGGGTTGTTTTCGATAGACCCCCGACTCATGACATATAACAGTATAACACATAAAAATACAAAAGCACACAACAAGATGAGATAATATGCTGCTATATACTAAAGGAAATAAGACACAAGGTACTACTAAAAGCTATCTATTTGAAAGCATAGACATCATCAAAACACCATGAACAAGCAACTCCACTGTGCTGTCATCTGGTGCATAAGGGAGGACACCGCGATAGACATCATCAAAACACCATGAACAAACAACTCCACCTTGCTGTCATCTAGTGCATAAGGGGGACACCGCGATCGCCATAGGATTATCGCAAGACATCATCAAAATACCATGAACAAGCAACTCCACCTTAACTCCAGGCACAGATACAAACAATGCACTCTTCCCTACTACAACGCGCTATCAAATACCATATCAAATTAATTGGTGTCATTCCGCACACTAGTGTGTCTTGATCCCTTGCTTCGATAACTTTTCTTTTGAGCCGGGATTCTAGAGAAAATAACCTCTCTAAAGATTGCATACATTCTATCCTTCTTGGAGCGCACTTGTGTAATTATAATGTAGTTGCTGTTGTTTGATCAAATCACTAGTCACTATTCTTAAATGGTTTGTAAAATTTTGAATAGTAACAGTTTGTAAAAATTATAATTATGTCCCCAGAATGAACAGAAACATGGGCATTATACAAAAACACCTAGTCTTGAAGGTGTGGACACATTTGTCAATCCAAACAAATCAATGCCACACTACGACAGCCCTAACATGGTGTGGACATATATCATTTATCTTTCTGATTTACACACTTGCATAATTCGAAAATGAAATATTAGAATTTTGACATTGAATAGGGGAACTCAAGAACTATGATCAATAGGGGGACTCATGAGTACAAGCATGAGATGAATCCAAGAAATTCTATCCATCATTTGCCAGCTCACGAGGTATATGATCAACATTGTCTCTAGAAATAGCGGCAGAACCGGACCTCATTACAAATAGTTCTTCTCTGGTGTACTTCAATCTTTGATCTAGTTTCAAATTATGAAAAGAAGGAACATCAGACAGGACAGAAAATATCGTATTCTAGATCATGATAGGTTTGGCAGTGTCTTACCAAGAAAACCGTCTCTGTTAGATCTAAGGGGAGATGTTGACAGCCCTACCTTCTTGTTTTTGTATAGTTTGGTCCGTGGTGTCGCCTGGGACAAAGGTGAGTTAACAGATAACCTTTTAACCAATGCAATACTAAGAAGATCATGCTTTACTTCAATTTGAGGATGCATTTGCTGCAATGACAACAGAGCATCCTCTGTCAGCAACCAACAACCCCTGAGATCAAGAATCTTCAGAGTTGGTGGAGGGTTGAATACATGAAGTCCCGAATCGGTGAGCACGCCATCACGAATCCCCAAGGTTATCAAACTTCTAATAGATGTCAACTGATGCAAAGTGGTGTCGGTAAGGGAACCACTTCGTAAAAATAAATAGCTCAATTTACGAAAGCTCGGTAAAGGAGCCAAAGCTGAATCCTTGATTCGAGTCTCCTCCAAATCCAATCTCTCCAAATGATCAAGACTAGACAACCCAGACAGTGTCGAAACACAATTAGGATCAGAGTCCGCCTCATTGGAAATACCTGACATTGTGGTAGATTACGCAACAATGTGAGCTAAGAGAGAAGAGACAAATGTTATTCTAACCCTACAGGAAAACAGATCTCCCTAAACAGGCAAACTGAACTGCTACTTCAAGTTCCATTCTACTTAATCTTTGGTTGGATAAAGCATAAGATGCATCCATCTACGATCACATCTCTGAAAATTCATTTCAAACTCAACTTGGATCTTATAATAAAAGATTTTCATCACAACGTTGAAATTCCACAAATTCATTGATTACTGTCCCAAAAGTTAGCTCATTCAAATTACAGTCTGTTCATCTTGTAATAGTCTAGCCTAGAGAGTGGGATACACATTGACATCATGGTGTTGTCTAAAGGTATTCCAGCATCCTCTACACCTATCTAGCTTCCAATGACGGAGAAATTAAGGACCACAAAAGAAACTAAATTAAAGAGTAAAGGAAATTTCGAGGAGAAGAACATATCATACCTCTGATATTTGTACCACTCAGATTGATGCATTTTAGCAAAGGCATGGTGCTCATGAAGGGGATAGCAGAATCATCAATGGCCGTATAAGATAACAATAAAGTTTCAAGATTGGGAACAAAACCAGCTAAGGTTCCCAGTCCTGCAGAGCTTAATTTTGTCCGGCTGAGATTTAGATGATGTAAATTTTGACCTACTAATGCGATGTGTTCAACTGATTCATCTCCTACAGATGTACCACTGAGATCTAAATCTGATATCGCACTCATATATGGCAAGAAACAGTATGAATTAAGAGATGAATTGGAAAGATCCAGGAGAGAGAGGGAAGATGTTTCAAGGTGTAGGAAAGCTTCAGAGACATCTCTTATGGTTGCCCCAGACAGAATAAGCTTTGTAAGAAGAGCTCTTTCTCCTTCTCCTTCGAATATACAATGTATTGTGCAATTGCTCATGTTTAGACATGCAAGAGAAGGCAGACCCGGCAACATAGTGACCTTGGTCCAGGCCAAATTCAGAGATCTCAATCTTGGGAACCATTTAAGATGAGATGCTCCTTTGTTTGATACTTCACTCCCCCAAAGATCCAAATGTTGTAGTTTTCCGAGAACCTTCCAGAACCATAAAAATTGTCATTGAGCTTGAAAAAGTCAAGCATTCAAGCATTCTAAATAAGTAACGGGCGAAATGATTGAAGAAACAATTCAAAACAGTTTAGTCCAGTGGTTACACTTAAGCTTTAAGCATCTGTTGTCACCGTGTGCTTCTCTGTAACCAAGGGAAAAGTAAATGAAAGGAGGAAAGCTGTGCTCTATCCTCTTGATTGGTTTTAAAGGAAAGAGAACTGTTAGCTGATCTCTTTCAAAATCAAAAGAAATGCTTCCAAATGGTAAGCAATCTCACTCCTCTGCTACTATTTTTTTTACTTTTTACCTTTTCTGCAAATCCAAAAAAAGGAGAAAATTTCAAGCTTTTCCTCAATTGCTTTAGCTTGATGAAATCAAAAAGAGAAGCGGAAAATTTCAAGCTTCCCCTCCTTTTCTTTTCCCTGATTTGCAAACAAAGAGCTAGTTCGTGGGCAGGCGATAAATGCGACGAGTAATGCTGTAAAGGAAACTAAATATAGAATAGAGAGAAATAAGGCATGACACACTGCTAACTCTCAACCTCACACTCCCACGGTTAAAGAGATATGCAGCTTTAATACATCATAAATAAACGGTGTGGGAGAAGAAAGACGAGATATTAAAGACATGTGAACAATAGATGGTCTACCTTAAGTTTACATAGTGCCGAATCAGATACATGCAAGCCTCCCAAATCTAACAAAGACAAGTTGGTTAACGAAGTCAGGAGTATCACACCATCAGCTGTGACACCTGTTTCTGGAATCCACAACTTTTCCAAAATTGGGATGGTTGCTAGATGTCTAAGTCCAGCATCAGTAATCTTCGAGCACCTGGAAAGATCAAGCTCCTTTAAGTTTGTCATTCCTGATGAAAACAAAAACATACCTCTATAAGTAAACATTTGAAGTGCATAATTAATAGTGAACCGAGTTCAAAAAATAAAGAAACAACAAATTTAGAGGAGAATATAACAAGAGCTTAGCTACATTTATCAAAAGAATATGAGGTCAAATAAAAGGTTACCTGTAATAGCCCAAATGGCTGAATCGTTAATTTTGTTACAATCTGATAAATTTAGAGAACACAAGTGGTCAAAAGCGCCTATATATGCCATCCATTCTGCATCTACATAACTCTCTCCCTTTAAGTCTATCCCTTCGACACAAGATTTAAACACTCTGGACAAGAAAATATATATATATATCAGCACTATATAAATATATAGCTAAGCAGACAAAAACGTTCACTGTTGTACAATCACATAGCTAAGACAATTCTCAGATATTAGATGACAGCACTATTATCATTGCATCACAGAAGTTCCACATTAGGAGCCTCACTTCAAAAAGAAAAGCAATGCAATTGAACCACAACACACACCGCCCTCCCTCCTTCATGCGCCAGGGAAACTATATAAGAGAAACAAAGATGAATCTCAAGCCTTCTTGATGTTGGGGCTAGATAGCATTAATAAAAGTATTGATCTCTTAAGATCCAAAGGAAGATTAGTGCAGTTTCAAGGATGTGAAGAAAATTTTAAATCCTCGCACAACCAGTATCCTGCATATATATGCGTATTTTGCTCAGGCCAATGCAAATATGGCGCTTTATAGTTTCAAAAACCAGTGAACCACTACCCAGCCACCAATGGCGGATTCAGGATTTTTGGCTTGTGTGCGCTCACTTCTTTTAATAGAAAGTACAACAAATCACATAGTATAAGTGCACAACTGTTTAAATGCGATAATTTAAAAAGTTAAATGAGAAAAATTATGATTAATCTTACCATTATCTAAAAAAAAGAAGACTTTTCACCTTTTGAAAAAAAATGAACCAGCTTGAAGATTTCTTAGCCAAATTGCCAACACTTCTTAAGAAAAGTGATTGGATGCTGATTTGTTTCTCTTTCTATGTCACAAGAAATTACATAAACATAAAAGGAAATTAAAACTAAAAGTTAAGTAAACAAAGAAGGTTTAAAAAAAAAAGAACATGGAAGACTCTATATTGGGGAAAAAGGGGGGAAATAGGAAATGACAGTTAAAGATGACTCAGACATGTAAAACAATCATATCATCTAACAATCGAACCCTTCCCCAAAAATACTACCTTCAAACAAGCCACCCGACCAAAGCACCCATAGGCTTTTGGCTCATTGGGTGCTATTGGGTTAATATATCTTTTTCCGAGCAGTTTTGTATATCTATAAATAATTTATGTTGGGGATAATGGGTGCTCGGTCACCCGGTAGGCTGTCCGTGGGTCTGTCCCCGTCAGCCACCAGATTAAGCAATTATAAACTTTCTATAAACTTAGCCTCAAAAGGTTGGAGACAAAAGCAGATCCATGATTTACACTCTATGGGCTCAATTTTAAGATTAGTAGCATTGAGCCCATTAAAAGGGTAGCGCGGTGCACTAAGGCTCCCGCCATGTGCGAGGTACGAGAAGCGACAAACCACAAGGGTCTATTGTATACAACCTTTACCTTACATTTCTACAAGAAGTTGTTTCTGCAGCTTGAACCCATGACCTCTTGGTCACTTCTACATTTTTAAAATTATCAGTTCTTATCTACTATTTATTGCAATATTAATAAAGTTGTACACATAATTATGCTCCGTGTAAAAAGTTATGGTTTTAACGCCCTAACGAGTATATTGCTATATCCAAAATATAACAAGAAATTCCACTCTTTCGCTTGCATCTATACACTCTCATCTACTTCCGTTCTCCCATTTTTTTTCATTACTCTTTCGCTTGCATCTATACACTCTCATCTACTTCCGTTCTCCCATTTTTTTTCATTACTTTTTGTCACATGCTAGCATATTATTTTGTTGTACTTACCGTCCTATTACTATATGCTATTTTTGCTACTATATGTAATTTCTTGTACTTGTATTGCTTCATTTTGAGGACTGTTCTGAACTATTCTTTCCCTTGAGCCAAGGGTCTATCATAAACAGTCTCTCTACCTTGTCCAATCAACATTTTCCCTTTTAAACTATCAACTATTACCAAACGTGTGAAATCAAACTATGCACACATTGCTTTTCACTTTTGCAAATTGTGATGGTTATTAAAACTGTAAGATTATTTTTTCCCATGGAATTAATCTAGTCGAGGTACGTTTAAGCTGGGCCGGACACACGGTTGTAAAGAAAAGATTATTTTTTTCTCAATTCACATTAATATCACAACTTGAGCTGGATTATGGCAAATTATGGAGCAATTAAATATACTAATTACAGAACAACACATTGTAAATTTCAGGAAAGAACAAAATTTTAACTATATGCTATTTCTTGTTCTTCTCTTGCTAACTTTTTCCTGAACTACTTCGGACTATTTTTTCCCCTTGAGTCCAGTGTCTACCGGAAACACCCTCTCTACTTTGAGGTAGGGGTACGGTCTACATACATTCTACCATCCCCATACCCCACTTTGTGAGATTATACCGAGTACGTTGTCATTGTTGTTGTTGCCATTTTTGTTCATCAATTATCTACCCACTAAACTATTCTTCCTTCTCCACTCAACATTTTTCCCATTTTAAACTATCAAATCTGACCAAAATCCAAATGTGTGAAATCAACTACGCATAAATTACTTTTTTTTTTTTTTAGATAACCATGGTGTCCGAGCCTGCTTTCGCACACCTCAACTAAATCCACAGAATCCTTCCACCTCCCACCAGCAACAGATACCAGGTAACTCTACTACATTGATTTTAACTATTGAAATTTGAGATGGTTGTTAAAACTGCAAACTGTTCCTATACGCTATATACAGTATCAACACTTTCTAAAACTGCAACATCAATTATTTCACAATTCACATTAATGTAACAACTTGAGCTGTTCCATATACAGCTAAACTATAGAGTAATTTAATATACAAATTACTGAATAAACACATTGTAATTTTAATTAAGCATACAGCAAAAAATACATAAAAATGACGTCATAATTAGAATTTATATACTCGAGTAAAGAGGGGAAGAGGAGGCGGCGGCGAAGAAGGCGGTGAAGAAGAGCTTCGGCGAGGTGATTAGGCATGTTTTCCAGTGTCCGCCGTTGTCTCCGCCAAGCTTCGACGGCGCCACGGCTGTGCGCCGCCGATTCGAGGCACATCTCCACCAGTCGACTTTCCATTTTCTGGACCCGAAATTTGATCCGACTTGTCAAATGAAAATTGGTGTGTGTGTAAGCAAGATTTTGTTTCTGTTAAAATGGTACTAAAACTGTCAATTTCACTTCTTGTGGAACGTTTCGCGTTAGAGTTCCATTAAATATATATTTATACTTCCCAGTACTAGAGGTGTTTAAAGTCAATTTAGCTCGATTTTATGTACTTCATTTAAGTTTGAGCGTAAATTTGAACTCAAAATCTTTCAAAAATAAAATAAAATAAAATTTATATATTTAAAAATTACGTAAAAAGTACTATTAAGTCATAATTATTAATAATTTAAAAGTTATATAAAAAGAATTTACGATCAAAGATAAGTTTATTTGAATTTCAATATTAAAAAAAGTAATACGTAAATTGAGAGGGAAGAAGTATTATGGTGTGATTTATTGGTTTGTAAATATTCTGAAGTTTGCTATTGATTTTCTGATTAATAGATTTTCGGCTCTTAATAATTCAATCTTTTATTTAATTATGAGAAAATGCTTCTCTACATTTTTTTTTGTTTTGTTTGTTTTCTCTTGTTATCCTTTATTCCCATATACACTGCATAGATAAAAGGACTCCATATCATATCTATTGCATTATTTGTCAAGTTAAACTAATTAAATTTGCGTCAGAAATGTTTGATTTAAAAAATTCAATAGCTCGTCATTAAAGTAATTTTATTTTTAGACCTTAAATTTCAAACGTTTAGTTATTAACTTAATACATTTCTCAGACAAAAAAAATTAATATATTTTAAACATCATTCAGCTTAGGGTTTTGATTATCTGAATCGTTTACTCATGTGTTAATAAATGCGTTAAGAATCGACATTTCAACTTTTGGTTGCTCGATACTCATCCTAAAAAATTCAGATATCATGAAAAAACAATTTAGTTAATTATGCTTTAATAGATAGCATTGTTGGATTTGAATACTCCAAACTATCTTAAATGAAAGACCAATAGAATATTATTTGTTTTTTTTTTTTTGGTTTCCCAAGTATCCCACAACCGGCAGCCCTCCGTTCCACTGTCAGCGCACTAAGCGGTAGGAAACTGACCACAGAGTTTTCGTCATTCACCAGAGATCCTCCGTTCGCGCGAGGGAACTGGCCACAAAGTTTTCTCCATTCACCATTCACCAGAGGTGGGGATCGAACCCTCAACCTCTTGCTTAAGGGGTGAGATGCTAACCACCACACCAACCCTTGTGGTTGGAATATTGTTTTAATTGGTTTTTGTTTTATAGGATTTAAAATAGGGTAGTTTGGGCCATGCCCATTAAAATTGTTAGTACAGACTTTAATCTTTCTTTTAAAAAAAGTTTCGGCAATGTCTGTCCAAACTACACTCATCGCACACATCGATGGAATTTCAAAAAGTCGAGTTTCATCAAAGTTGTTGGATCTTATCCCCTCCTTAATTAGCAAATCTGCAACCCCATTTTGTTTTCTATAGCAGTAAGATACCTCTGGATTCCCTCGCCTTCTTAGCTTTAACCTACATTAATTAATCAAAACATCATAGTGTAAGTTTCCATTAGCTAGCATGGATAGGATCTCCGTTGAATCAATGTTAATCTCAATAGATAGAAGGTTCTTTTGTTCTACAATCATTTGGCCTTCGTTGAGGGTCATTAGTTCCATCATGTTGTTGGTGGTTCTGTGGAAGCTTTTACAAAAACCCATCTCTCATTTCCCGTTACATGATCTAACGACCCCCCCTCTCCATTGACCTACGTGGTATTTAGAAAAGTATCTTTTTAAAGATAATTATTTTGATATTCAAGACATAATTTAAGACGAAGGAAGTAATATTCATCAATTACCGATGCTTAACTCGAAAGTTTGGAATTGAGGAGTGAGGACTCATCAATATTTTTATTAAAAAGAAAAAGAAAAACACTCAATCTAAATATTTTATAGAGATATATTGGTGATTTGAATCTATTATCTAAACATCTAACTTAATTTATACAAAGACATTTATGTTATTTTAGATATGTTCATTAACCTACGATTGATCAATCTCATTATCGATTTCTCCCATCTTTTCTATTTAAGAGTTCTCCTTCTCAAATATGAAATATCAATTAGCAATACAACCAAAACATAAAAAGTTTGAGTGATTAAAGAATGTAATGTTTAATAATTTGTTGAATCAATAAAATTCACAAGAAGAAAAAAGGGATCAAAAAAACATATAAGTTTAAACAATTGAAAGATTAAATGTTCTTAGCGTTCAAACATTGACCAATGTGTTGCATATATTAAAAAAAAGTACTCTATTTTAGAAGACTGTTTTGGAATTCAATTCATTCAAAGTGTTAAGGCACGTGGAGTTTTGATGATAGACATGTGAATGAAACATGTTGTGAAAGCTGGTCCATTTAAGTGTACAAAGAAAAGCGGCAGGCAAGACTGTTGATAAGATGATATTTCGCATAGACAGGAGTGGATAAGCAAGAATATTCAGGAACCTTCTCAAACACTTATCACTTCAGTAAAGTGGAAGAAAAATGCAATACTCAGAAGTTGAGTTGATCTAGAAGTCCAACAATGAGAAGAGTTTTGCAAGGATAAAGGATAAAGCAAAAGAGTCTTATTCAACCAGGGTAGGAGAAACGGCTACAACAAGGAGTGGAGTTACTTGCTAGAGTTGAAAGAAGAAAGAAACATAAATCAACTAGGACTCCATCACAGGTGTATTACAAGTGTGCATATATACAACAAAGCACGATCAAGTAACTTACTCAATGCACTGAGAAGAAAATCAACAATCAGCAAAACAGTTCTCATACTTGAAGAAGAACCTGGTTCCTTACTTAAGTCGTAGACTGTGTGTAGTAGGTAGGTTCTTTGAGTTGTAATGACTCATTGTTCTAGTCTCAGTGATCTATAAACTGAGTTAGGAGTTGTGTCTTCAAGTTAGGGAACTCAAAGACCTGGGAACACTTATCTTGGGAAAATTTGTGTTTTTATAGTGATAGGAGTTAGAAGTTTTAATTCCTAGTTTACAAAAAGTCTTGTAACTTTGTTGATTGTTGAGGCTCAAGTATTATAGTGGAGTTGGGGTTAAATCCTGTAGAGGTACAGGTCGTGATTTTTTACACCTTTCTTGAGTCGGGTGTTTTCCACGTAAAAACACTGTGTTCAGCTTTTACTTCTGTGAACCACGTTTACTTACTTGTTCCACTGATAGGCAATTAGTAGGTCTCATACTCTAACAAGTGGTATCATAGAGGGGTTGTCTTAAATAAGGCTAGCACCTAAGAAAATATCAACATGATGAATTCCGCACCTCCTACTAGTCACAGTGAAGGCCAGTCAACTACTAGACCTCCACTTGTTGATGGCTCTCATTTTATCTGGTGGAAAGCAAAGATGGAGATGTTCATTCAAGGTGAAGACTATGAATTGTGGGACAAGATTACTGATGGTCCTACTATTCCAATGAAGATGGTAGATGGTGAACAAGTCAAGAAGGTAAGGAGTGAGTTTACTCCTGATGACTTGTTGGTGTTGAAGAAAAATGTAAAGGCCAAGAACATATTGGTCTGTAGATTAGGACCTGCTGAATATAACAGGGTATCCACCTGCACTACTGCTAAGCAAATCTGGGATGCACTGGTGAATGCCCATGAAGGCACCTCTCAAGTAAGAAAATTCAGGATCTCTCTTCTATTTACTGAGTATGAGGCATTTAAAATGAAAGAAAATGAAATCCCTGCATGAAATGATGACAAGGCTTACTACCTTGACAAATGAGTTGACTTCCCTGGGAAAGATCATCTCTGAGGAGGAACAAGTTGAAAAAGTACTAAGGGTATTGCCTAGATCAAAATGAAATGTTAAGGTAACTGCAATCAAGGAGGTAAATAAGGAGCTTGAAGGCATGACCCTGGATGAACTAGTAGGGAACTTAAGGATTTATGAAATGGAAATTGATGGAACCAAAGAACAAGCTGTTTCTGAGAAAATTTTAGCATTGAAAGCTTCTGATAGTAATGAGGATTTTGAACTTGATAAGGAGCAAGTTGAATTTTGAACTTGATAAGGAGCAAGTTGCCTTCATAACCAAAAACTTCAGCAAATTCTTTAAAAAGAAGAAGGGAACATGTACTAAGAAACGTTCCAATGACAATCCAAATGGATGCTACAAATGTGGAACAACTGATCATCAAATCAGAGACTGTCCAGTCTAGGAAATAGAATGGAAGAAGGAAGGGATTGAAAAAGAACTGAAGGCAAAAAGGAAGGAGAAACATGCAATGATAACAACCTGGGGATCTGATTCAAATGAAGATGAAGTTGATGAAACTGCATTCATGACTTTTAGAGATTCAAATGTAGATGAAGAAGATGAAGATTCTGAGGTAAGCATACTTGAACTCAAAGAAAAACTTAAATTTTTTTCAAAACCAAAACTTATTTCCTTAATGAGTGCATTGATTGATGATTTCCAAGAGTTATCCTCTGATAGGGATGAATTGTTCAACAGTTTTGCAAGTCTAAAATTTGATGTCATTGATCTAAAGGCTTGCTCAGATACAGTTGACAAAGAAAAATGCACTCTCAAGAAAAAGGTTACAGAACTTGAGATGTCAAACAATAATCTTAAGTCTGAAGTTCTCAAACTAACTCTCTCTAAAAATGAGAAAAAGACCATGAGTAAAGAACAAGAAAATGTTGAACTTAAGTTGGTTAGATACAAACAAGAGTGCTGTGATTTAACTGAAAAAATGAATAAGTTGAGTCATGATGTTTCTAAACTAAAACTTGATCTAGAAAGGGAAAATAGGTGGACAAACTCCTCAAGAATTGTTCACAATTTGAGTGAAAGAAATTTCAATGAAAAGGCAGGATTGGGATTCCACAAAAGTTTTAGTGATCTTAAGGATTTATGTTATATCTGTGGAAACCTTGGACATCCCACTACTGAATGTACAGTGGTTGCAAAAAGTAGATCAAACAGTCTAAACCTGGCTAACAGATCATCTCAGACCAAAAAGAACAATACCAGTTCTGGTCAGAGAAACAGGTTGAACTACATGCTGCCTGCATGGACTAGAAGGAACTTAATTCATCCTTTCACTCATAAAATAGGACCCAAGATTGTCTGGGTTCCTAAGCCTAACCATTGATTTCTTGTGCAGGAGAAGGTGAAAGGAAGCAAAAAGCACTGATACTTAGACAGTGCTTGCTCAAGACACATGACTGGTGATAAGAAAATGTTCCTTTTACTTTCCAAAATAGATGAAGGAGGAGTTTCTTTTGGTGATGGAAAAAAGGAAATCATCACTGGAGTTGGAAAGATTGGCTCAACTGAGTCAAAAGCATTGGAGAATATCTATCTTGTAGAAGGACTAAAGCATAACCTTCTGATCATTTCTCAACTGTGTGACAAAGGGAATAAAGTTATTCTCACTGCTGCAGGTGTTAAAGTCAAAAGAATGGACACCAAAGAGATTGTGCTCACTGCAAGGAGATACATAAATGTATACAAAGCTACATTATGGCACTACCAGGACCTGAGCTGACTTGTCTGAGTGCTATAGAAAATGATCCCCTCCTTTGGCAAGAAGACTTGGCCATGCAAGTTTGAAACAGCTAAACATACTTTTATCCAAAGACATGGTATTGGGATTACCCAAGACCAAGTTTAAGGAAGAAAAGTTATGTAGTGCATGTGTAAGGGGAAAGCAGGTAAGATCTTCTTTTAAGTCAAAGAACAATGTTAGAACTACCAAGTGTCTTGACCTAGTTCATATGGACTTATGTGGACCCATGACATTTCAAAGCAGAGGTGGAAAAAGGTATGTTTTTTTTATTGTTGATGATTATTCCAGATTCACATAGATTTTGTTTCTAGCCTCTAAGGAAGATGCCTTTGATGTATTTGAAATCTTCATTAAGAAAGTTGAAAAGAAACTGGGCACTTCTTTAGTTTTCATAGGGTCTGACCATGGTACAAAATTTGAGAATGCAAAGTTCTTAGGATTCTATTCAGCAAATGGTATAGATCACAATTTCTCATCTCCTAGAACACCACAACAAAATAGAGTGGTGGAAAGAAAAAATAGAACCTTGGAAGATATGGCTAGAACAATGATGTTTGCTGCAAATGTTGCTAAAAATCTTTGGGCTGAGGCAATAAGTACTGCAACATATATCATAAATAGATGCATGATCAGACCAATATTAGAGAAGACTCCCTATGAATTACTAAAAGGAAGAAAGCATAACATTTCTCATTTTAGAACCTTTGGTTGTAAATATTTCATACACAATAATGGAAAGGATAATCTGGTAAAATTTGATGCTAAAAGTGATGAGGGAATCTTCTTAGGGTATTCACTTCATAGTAAGTCTTATAGGGTTTTAAATAACAAAACTAATTGTATTGAAGAAAGCATGCATGTAATCTTTGATGAATCCTGTGTTAAGACTAACCTGTAGGAAGGAAGTGACACTGAGGAACAGGTTATACAACCCGGTTCATCAACTGGAGATACCAAACATGGAGACACTTTGATAGGGGGAACTAAAGTTGAGGGCACAGTGATAGGGGGAACTAATCCTCAACACAGCCGAGCTCAGAACATCAGCAGTGATCCTGGTAGCTCACTAGGCTTGATTCTAAAAAGATATAAGTATCAAGGATCACATCCTATTGAGAATGTTCTTACTGATCTTACATCTGGGATCACCACAAGGTCTGGATTGAGAAGTATGTGTGCCTTCAAGGCATTCCTATTAGAGATTGAGCCAAAGAAGATAACTGAAGCATTTCTTGATGCTGATTGGATCATAGCCATGAAGGAAGAGTTAAATCAGTTTGAAAGAAGTAAAGTATGGCACTTAATTTCTCTCCTTAAAGATAGATCAGTAATTGGGACTAAATGGGTGTATAGAAATAAAGTTGATGAGCATGGAACAGTTACAAGGAACAAGGCAAGTTGGTAGTCCAAGGATACAACCAAGAAGAAGGAATTGACTTTGATGAAACTTTTGCTCCTGTAGCAAGACTTGAAGATATAAGATTACTTGTTGTTTTTGCTGCTTACATGGAGTTTATCCTTTATCAAATGGATGTGAAGAGTGCATTCCTAAATGGCATTATCAAGGTGGAGGTGTATGTTAAACAACCTCCAGGATTTGAAAGCAAGGAATTTCCGGATCATGTGTACAAATTGGACAAAGCTTTGTATGGGTTGAAACAAGCTCCAAGAGCTTGGTATGAGAGACTGTCAAAGTTTCTATTGAAAAATGGACATACCAGAGGTAAAATTGACAATACCCTTTTCTTAAAAACTAATGGGAAGGATTTGTTAGTTGTGCAGGTGTATGTGGATGATATTATTTTTGGCTCAACAAATATGAGTATGACTCATGAGTTTGACAAACTCATGAGTTGTGAATTTGAGATGAGCATGATGGGAGAGCTGAATTACTTCTTGGGCTTGCAAATAAAACAGTTAGCTTCAGGGACAATGATTCACCAACAGAAGTATGCCAAAGAGCTTCTCTATGGAAAAGTCAAAAGAGATAAGTACTCCTATTGCCACCGCCACAAAGCTGGAATTGGATAAAACAGGTTCAGATGTAGAGCAAAAGATGTATAGAGGCATGATAGGGTTATTATTGTACCTCACAGCAAGCAGGCCTGACATTGTGTTCAGTGTAGGGCTATGTGCCAGGTTTCAAGCAAAACCCAAAGAATCACATCTAAAATCTGTGAAGAGAATCTTCAGATACTTGAAGGGAACCAGTGATCTTGGCTTATAGTACCCCAAAGGTAGTAACTTTCATTTGGTAGGTTACTCAGATGCTGATTATGCAGGATATCTGGTGGACAGGAAAAACACTACAGGAATGACACACTTCCTTGGATCATGTTTGATTACCTGGTCCACTAAGAAGTAAAATTCAGTTGCCTTGTCTACTGCTGAAGCTGAATATGTTGCTGAAGGTTCCTGTTATGCTCAATTGCTATGGATTAAGCAACAACTCATGGACTTTGGTATAGATGTTGGTTGTTTTCCTATTTTTTGTGATAATACAAGTGTTATTAACATAGCTAAAAATCTTGTTCAACATAAGAGAACCAAATATATTGATATTAGGCATCACTTTCTTAGAGATAATGTTGAAAAAGGTCATATATCCATTATGTTTTGTTCTACTGAGGAATAGATTGCTGACATTTTCATAAGGCCTTGAGTAGAGAACACTTTGAAAAAAATAGGTTAGCCTTGGGGATGATTAAAATTGCATAAGTCTCCCTCAATGCTTGACTAAGAATAAGTTGATTTTACAAGTGATTGTTGGTAATTCAGTCTCGCACATTAAGTTGTGTATCCTAAGTCCAAAATTTTAGAGTATGTTGACTCATGTGTGTATTGATTTTGCAGAAAGCCTTGATTACAAAAGCAATTTTTTCTATTTTGTTATTCAGGTATGATTATTATTACTTTAAAGTAGCTTAAAGGGAAACACGTTGTTTTCCTGGTTCCTTCTTGGTCCATTTAAATCGTCAAAATACAAAGAGTCCCTTCCCTTTCAAAAAGTTGCCACTTCCTTTCCCATCAGGACTGAAACACTCATCATTATGCCTCTGCCAAATACAGTCCCTTACCCTTTTAACTTCCTCACCCTTCCCTCTTAAATATGTTTTCTTTTGTTTTGATTCTACACTAAAAATTCTCTTCAACCTCCTCACACTCAAGAAAACTTTCCTGGTTCAAAAATGGCTTCACTCTCATCATCTTCCTCCTCTTCTTCTTCTTTCTCTACTGACTCTATTCCAAATCCCCTCACTGCACTTATCCTTCATCCAAACATCACCTTACCTCCCTAAATTCCTCCTCCAATCTCCCAGAAATTCACAAATTTCTCAGCCTTCAGAAATTTCCCAAATCCTTTTGCCCAAATTCCCTCACCTACTTCATCCTTCTCGCGATACCTTCTTCCTTTTCTTATCCCGCTCAGAATTATTGATGAGGATGATCTTCCTAATGATAGAGACGATCTTCCTATTGCAGACTTAATCCAATAAGGTCGAGATCTCAGTTCAAGAAAAAACCCTTTGTCTATGTGGAAGACATTGTGCCTTCAAAACCCTCTCCAGTTGTCTCTAATCCTCGAACCCCACATACTCGAGGAAAGAAGCAACGCAAAGATACTACATTGGATGAAGCTCTTAGAGCCAACAAGAGGAAACGTGTAGTAATTTCTAATCCCACTCCTCCTCTTGTCTCTTATCCTGCATCCTCTCCCGATCTTCTTCTTCGATCAGTTAGGAAAAATAATACTGTCAGGGCAAAAACTTCCAAATCTTTTGTGTCTCGAAAGACTTCCTCTAAACCTACTTCAAAGGCCTCCTTCTCTTCAAAACCCTCCCCCACTGTCAAAGCTTCCCCATCCAGAGTTTCTCCCAGATCGTCTACCCGTTCAAAAAAATAGGTCAGCAAACCTGTTCCTTCTGACTCATCTGACTCTGACTCCCATCTGGACACCACTGCTGAAGTGGATCCCAATTTTGAGGCTCCTGCACTATCCTCTCATCAAGATACTCCTGAGGCTCATCGTATTCACTTTCAAAATCGCAAATTAGCTAGAGGGAGAGTAGTTAGTGGATCTGGGGGTGTTTCTATGTAGACTTTACTGGAAAAATTAGAGTTTCGGGGATGGTCTCATCTCTTTCTACAGGGAGACCTTCAGCGAAGATTTGCTCGACCTGAAGTGTATGAGTTCTATACGAATGGGGTGGGCATTGGTGAGTTGTTTTCTACTATAGTTAGAAAGGTTACACTAAACCTTTACATTGTTGATATTGCTAGGATTCTGCATATTCCTTCTGGGGGGTGGGGTCACTATGTCAAAGGCAGCTGACCACCTCTTGATAATCTTGCCTCAGCTCTTGACATATGTAGAAATTTCTCTGGGAATTCCCACTTGGTCAATCATAGAAGAGTGTTTAAGAGGGAGATGTCTCATCTTCACCAACCGTACTTTGATGTAGTTCATAAGATGATTCTTCCTAGGAAGGAAAAGAGGACTGTGGCTAGCTTTCTTGATCTCACTCTCATGGAATTATTGGATACTGAAGTAAGAATTGATCTGCCTCGACTCATACTAAAGCATATGCAAAGGGTTCTACTCAAGGAAGTAAATGGACATGCTCTACCTTATCAATTCTGGATCACCCCCATATTTGAGGACTTCGGTGTTTTTGTTCAAGTATGGTTTTCATAGACTACCAAGGATATCATAAGTCATGTGAACCACATGATGCTACCTGTTTCCATAAGGAGTGCTGATAATTCGATACAAAAATTGAGAAATTCACTGGCTGAAAAACAAGATGAGGTGAAAGTTGCTCAGGCAGCTTTAGAGGCTGCACAGGATGCTCATGAAGAAGAAAAAGGGATCCTCCATGCTCAAATTGCTTTCCTTAATTCCTTGTTGGAAAAAGAGAGAGCTGAAAATTCAGATGTTATTAGGAAACTCACCTCTTTTATTCTCTCCTCTTCTTCTACTTAGCCTCTTGACTGATATCTTAAGCCTATCTCTTTTTGTTCCTTTCACTGATAACTTGTTCTCTCTTAGTTTACTTTTTGGTATATGTAGTCATCTCTGCTAATGAATGAAATGGGCTTAGTTGTTTTACTATTTTCTGCTCCTATTTTCTCATATTGCATTCATGTTCTCTTATTCTGAATTTTGATTGTCTTAGTGATAGCCTCAATAGCCATGAATTTTTAGACGTGTTTCACTTGTTGAGCCAACTTTTCGATGATGTCAAAAGGGGGAAGAGTAGGCTATGCAATGCTTATAACTCAATTGGACTAACCTGTTTTATTCTGTACTATTCTTTTATTCAAATTCCTTATTAAGTATGTCAGGGGTCTGTGATGTTGTGCTGCTATGTTTGTCATCATTAAAAAGGGGGAATTTGTTAAGGCATGTGGAGTTTTGATGATAGACATGTGAATGAAACATGTTGTGAAAGCTGGTCCATTCAAGTGTACAAAGAAAAACTGCAGGCAAGACTGTTGATAAGATGATATTGTGCATAGACAGGAGTGGATAAGAAAGAATATTTAGGAACCTTCTCAAACACTTATCACTTCAGTAAAGTGGAAGAAAAATGCAATACTCAGAAGTTGAGTTGATCTAGAAGTCCAACAATGAGAAGAGTTTTGAAAGGATAAAGGATAAAGCAAAAGAGTCCTATTTAACCAGGGGAGAAGAAATGGCTACAACAAGGAGTAAAGTGTAATGCCCCACAAAATCCTCTTTCAGTCTGAGCCTTAGAGCGTATTTGGTAAAGCAAAAAATCTGAGTCTAAATATTTCAGAAATATCTTCCCAAGTATGAAATACTTTGAATCGTGTGGGAATCTATTTGATCATGAATTAATATCATAGAGATCCCCTAACTCAAGGACGAGTTGAAAGCTTTCCTATCGTTCAAGTTTTAGTGAGCGTCAAAATTTGGGTCAACTTTAATTGATCATAACTCCTTGTATATATCGAATTAGAGGACCTACTATATATCAAATGAAATCTCTTTGAATTATCTTTCCAACGATACTAATTTCGTCAAAAATCGATATCGGAGCAAAGAGTTATGCCTATTTTACTCCAGCATGTCTGGCTGAGAAACTGGTGATGACAATTGTCACAAGCCGTCACGCCCATGACGGCCTATCACCAATGTCGTCAGACCTGGCAGATTTCTGACCCTGGTGATAACATTTTATGACAAGCCATCACTCCCGTGACGTCCTATCACCAATGTCGTCAACCTTAACCAGAAAGTCAAAATTTTACCCTTTTGTGACGACAATTCGTGACGGCCTATCACCAACTTTACGGCTTGTCATAGATGTCGTCAGCTATTTTTTTTAGCAATTTAAGGATGTTTTTGCAAGGGTATTTTGGTATTTTCCCACCTTTTGTAGGTCTCTATAAATATGAGCATCCACCTCTAAACCCTAATTTCTTCATCTTCTCTCTCAATTCTCTTAAGAAGATATAACTAGGGTTTCATTCAAGAACCCTAATCTTCCAAAAATTCATCCATAAATCTTGGGTCTCAAGTGAGGATAGAGTCTCAAGCATTAGAATTCATCCAATTTCAAACATTAAGGTATGTAGATGTTGATTCTTGGGTCCCTTTCATCCAAGAAGCTCAAGAACCCTTTTCAAAACTCAAAGATTTTTATGTTTATGAGTTGTTAATGATTTGTATGAGTTGAAATTGATGTTACATGTGTTGTTGAGTTTTGATTCATGTTTGTTTACAAGATTCATGAGCCTTGACCCTAGTAGGTGGAATCCATGTGATATTTGTGATGAATCTTCCTTATGTTGCTTTCTATGTGATATGTTAATGTCAAATGGGTGTAGAAATGGTTGAATAAGCGAAGCATGTTCCCCCTAGGTTTGATAAAGAGCTTAGGTGAAGCATAAGGGCCATTGTAGCATGTTGAAGATGAAACCCCAAATTGTGAGTTAGTTTATGCATGCCTAGTGTTTAATAAAATGCCCAAGTGAATAAATTATTTCATGGTAGTAGGAAATCCCCAAATAAGCGTGAACCTGTGCATGTCTAGTGTTTGTTGAAGGACCTTAGTGAATAAGTGGAGATATGATAGTAGTAAATTCCCTAATTATGTGCTCTTGATATATGCTAAGTTTTTAATACATGCCAAGTGGTTAGCAAGTAAGTTATGACATGATAGTATGAAGTTTCCCCAAGCCATGTGATATCCAAACACATGTCAAGACTGATTTAGGTATGAAATAGTTTAGGTAAAACCTTGTTGAATGAAGTACAATCTAGTAGCATGTTTCCCCTATGCTATTATATGATTGGGATTCAGAGATGCTTAAAGTGACCCCTTGGCGATTGTGATGATGAATAGATATTTGTGATCCTTAAATGCTTGAGGTGATGTCTTAATGACTGTGAGATGCTTTATTGATTGTGATGATAAACGAATGCTTGTGATGATGAACGAATGCTTGTGATGATGAATGAATGATTGTGGTGATGACTAGTAAAGAATGATTATGCTTTACTTTTATGTTATCGAGTCCTGGGGGTATTTATACCCGATATAGAGTTATTGTCTAGAGCCCGTGTCAGTTTCTCGATAATTTTAGTTGAGCCATGATTCTCAGAACTCAGTGAACTATAGAACTCTGTATCCTCAGAAAAGTACAGAACTTAAAAAAGCTCAGTAATCTCAATTATCTCTGTAATCTCTGTATCGCTAGTAATCTAGCCTCAGTCCTGTAATCAACTCAGATCTAATAGTATTCAAGTGATTCAATTCTAATCTCAGAGGCGATTTGAGTAATCTATTCCAGATCTGTATCGTCAGTCAGATACCATAATTCGATACATTTTCCGTCAGATAAAGAACTAAGTAATCTCAACGTGAATCAGTCAAATCTTTTGAGAAACATGATCAGTATCAGATTCAGTTCAGTTGTGTTCAGTTAAGATTTCAGTTCAGAGTCTTTCAGTTGGGAGTAGAAACTAACACCGAGCGAGGGAAGGAATGACGGCTCCCCGTCAGAGAGGCCGAGTAGTTAGGAACAATCCCTGAACTCCAGAACTGCGTAGCCAGCACAGGATGCAGGAGTCCCCATCAGTAGAGACTGTCACCGTCAGAGAGGTTTGGCTATTATATTGCCTCAGGCCGACTTTCTGCGAGGGTCATCCCGTCAGAGAGGTTTGACCAGAGAGGTCTTTACCCGTGGAATGGTATTGACACCCTTCCAGCTGGGGTTATAGGTTGGACCCCACCTGTGGTAGGTTGGGGCATGTCGGTTAAGTAACTACTTCCCACAGTTTCAGTTTCAGTATCAATCTTTAGAAATTAGGACTGTGTGGTACAGTCATCTATCTCAGTGAGGAACTCAGATGGTTTTATTGATTCATAGACCATCCCGTCAGATAGGCTTGGTCTCATGTACAGATTCTTCTTAATATATATAGAGATCTCCTGTCAGAGAGGCTTGATCTCAGTCTCAGACCATGTTGAGTATTCTTATTATCATATCTAGAGATCTCCCGTCAGATAGGCTTGATCTCCATCTCAGATTCTGTTGAGTATTCTTGTTGTCATATTCGAACATGATCATACTTCTTATCATTGATAATCGCTTTCAAAATAATCTGTTAGAAAAGTTGATCTCTAATTCTGTCAATCGAAAGCAGTAAGCTCAGAGTTCAGTCCTTGATGTAAGTACATCCAGATCCTCAGTTATCAGTATCAGATGAGTCAGTGATTCAGTATCTCAGTGTCAGTAGTGAGTCCAGTCTGCAGTAAAGTGGTATCCGATTTTCAGTATCTAGAGTTGCGATGATTGTGTTCATGGTCTCTGCATTCATATATGTGTTCTCATGCGGCATCTTCATGATTATTCAGTTTAGATATTGTGCATGCATAAACCCTTGCATTAGCCTACCTCATCTACATACTCGGTACATTTCGGTACTGACGCATTTGCGCTATGGTGTTTTATTTGACACCATAGGTTTAGAGGCACAGGATCCAGAGTATCCTCAGCAGTTCAGTCCCAGTCAGCAGCAGTGGCAGTGAGTCCTCTTCTTTCGAGGACGAATTTCAGTTTACTATTATTATTTCAGACTTTGTTATTTTCAGTTGACGGAGTTAGTTGGGTACTTGTCCCATCAACTCCACAGTTCAGACAGTTTAGAGGCTTTTCAGACGAATGTATTAGTATTCGGTTTTCTGTATTATGAGTATTCATAGATGTGTTGAACCTTATGGCTAGTTTTCGTATTTATTTCAGATATTATGCAGTGTACAAGCACAAATATCAGTAATAAATTAGCGTGTGGTCCTTCGGGGTCATAACCACCGTGTGATGTCTCGGGATGAGATCTCGGGGCGTTACATGAAGTTACTTGATAGAGTTGAAAGAAGAAAGAAGAATAAATCAACTAGAACTCCATCACAGGTGCATTACAAGTGTGCATATATACAACAAAGCACGATCAAGTAACTTACTCAATGCACTGAAAAGAAAATCAACAATCAGCAAAACAGTTCTCATACTTGAAGACGAACCTGGTTCCTTACTTAAGTCGTAGACTGTGTGTAGTAGGTAGGTTCTTTGAATTGTAATGAGTCATTGTTCTAGTCTCAGTGATCTATAAACTGAGTTAGGAGTTGTGTCTTCAAGTTAGGAAACTCGAAGACTTGGGAACACTTATCTTAGGAAGATTTGTGTTTTTGTAGTGATAGGAGTTAGAAGTTTTAATTCCTATTTTACAAGAAGTCTTGTAACTTTGTTGATTGTTGAGGCTCAAGTATTATAGTGAAGTTGGGGTTAAATCCTGTAGAGCTAGGTACAGGTCGTGGTTTTTTACACCTTTCTTGAGTCGGGTGTTTTTCACGTAAAAACACTGTGTTCAGCTTTTACTTCTGTGAACCACGTTTACTTACCTGTTCCACTGATAGGCAATTAGTAGGGCTCGTACTCTAACATAAAGATATATATATATATATATATATATATGATGTGCATAAAACAAAGCCAAATTATTTTCTCTTTTTTTATACTTTCTCCATTGACCAACAAAAATCATTAGAGGGGTTAATAAGTAAAAAAATGGAAATTACATCTATATATTTCTTTTATTTGACTCCATGAGGTTGTTGGACAATAAAATTCTCGAGATCAAAAATAAATAACCGAAACAAGAAAAATACTGCAACAATCAATTTATTGATTTCAATGCGAGTGTTACAATCTCAATGATTCCTCTGATTCGCCCTTTCAACTATAAATTCAAGGACTTCGAGCTTGATCTTGAACTTTAACTTGAACTTGGCGGATTTGATCTTGACTTGTGCTTGAATCCAAGGGCTTGGTAGCTTGTTCTTGAATCTTGCGGTCTTGATCTTGAACTTGATCTTGATTTGCGGATTTGATAAGCTTGATCTCGACTTGTACTTGAATTCAAGGGCCTTTGAGCTTGTTCTTGAATCTTGAAGTCTTGATCTTGAAGCTTGAACTTGTTCTTGAACCTTGAACTCTTGATCTTGAACCTTGAACTCTTGATCTTGAAGCTTGAGGAACTGATCTTGAATTCTTGAATTTGTAGAGAAATTTGCTGCTTTGATCCACGAGCTCTCTATTGCTTCTTGTTAAACTTGTTCCTCCCTTTTCTGAATTATGATCCCCTATTTATAGTTGTAGGAAGTAGAGAATCATGATAAACATGAACTTCCTTTGGACAATTAGATTTAAGTGACATGACATTTCTTATGAGCTTTTAATTTACCGCATCATTTTGACACGTGACATGATTTCATTGGCTCCTTTACTTGACTTGACATGCCACGTTATTTGATATGTGGCATCAAATTGGGTCTCTAGCATATGATGACATCTTGGGCTTGCTAAAGTGGGCTCAGTCAATTGTAGCCCAAATTAACATGATGATATCTTGGACTTGATAAAGTGAGTTAATTATTTTTAATCCAAATTAATGGACATTAATCCACAATATTTATTTGAGATTAGTATTTTATTTTAATATTATCCGAATTTTGTACGGATAAAATTTTGTTGCTTACAAAATGCTCCCTACTTCAAGACTTGTCAAGATATTTAAATATTCATAGACTAGTCTTGAATTGTTAAATTTTAATTTAATTAAAAATCAAGTGACCAGTACATGCACGTCGGTGTAGTAAGGACGATTTAGGCATGTTACATGATAACACGATGAAATAGACAAATCATTACATTGTAATGTTTAAATGATCCATTTGCAGAATATAATATACCTTAGTGGATTTGAATTCCACTTTAATAGGACCAATAGCAACTTAGATTCCACGTCTCTTTCTACTTTATCCAATCTTAGGAATTAATCACCATTTCTTGTCTCATTAGAATTTCATGAGTTTGAATTTAACATGGATTAGAAAAACTCAACCGCCTTAACACATCTATAAATACCCATAAGCGTACTATTTTTTTCTTATACCTGCAAAGCTTGCACGAAATCAATAGCAGCTTGTGGCTGATTGGAATCAACAGCAAGGTAATTTTTTTTATTCTTTTATTATCCCTTTTTTTAACAGCTTATGCACGACTTATACTTCTCGCTCAAGTAACGTCTTCCATGCAAAAGGCGATAACCACACGGGGTGAAGGGATGGCTACTAGTTCCCGCCATAAAAAAGGTAACTTAATGGTAGTCTCATGACAAAAGGTAAAAGGTAAAGGTAACTTCACTATAGTCTTATGGCAAAGGTAAAAGGTAAAGGTAACTTCACGGTAGTCTTATGACAAAGGTAAAAGTTAAAGGTAACTTCACGGTAGTCTTACGGCGTAAAGGTAACTTTATGGTAATCTTATGGTGCATCAGGAGGATGACTTGGTCAAGATTCTTTTGTAACTATTGTTGTACGCCATAAATTTAACCCTTCTTCTTTTCTTTGCAGTTCAAAGAGATGGTGATTTTCAGACACTATACCTCCCCTTCCACCGGCTCCAAGTATCTTATAGTCGAAACTGAAGATGGTCCCAGCAGACTCGACTTTTGACTCACACTCCATTGACTGGTCGGTATGCAAGTTTGTGGCCTCCTCTCAAGAATCCATTCTCCATGACGAACTGGACTTTGGTACAAACCCCAAATTCCGATCAGTCATTCAAGTTGTTCTCTCTTCAAGCGCTAGATCATCATCATGCGAATATCGCAACTCCACTCCCCAGTTTGGGCCATCGTATGGCTTTAGGAGTGATACGTTGGGGAGCTGCGATGACACTTGAGGGAGAGTATCATCACATCTCTAGGTATTGGCAGTGGACAGAAGATATACTTAGTAGGAGCCAAGAGACTTTGAGCAAGGTACATATTTATGATGCCGTTTATGCATCGCTTTTTACCTATAGTCGTAAATCAGATATATTCCAAGCATTTTATGAAGCTTGGTGCCCCAAGACAAATACACTTCTCACGTCTGTCGGGGAATTATCTATTTCTCTATGGGATTTGCATGCTCTTAGAGGCTTGCCAATTCAAGGTGTCCTATATGAAGAGGTAGTGCCTGAGGCCAAAGAACTTACAGGTTTAGATGCAAAGAAGGTAAGGTACATTTCCCGAACTTGTGAGTACTTGTTTAGTGCCTTTCATAATCTGTGAGATGCTAGCCAAGAAGTGTCATTCAGGGATTGGATAACATTCTGGTGCAAGAAACCTTCGAAGTACGGCCCTGCTCCACCAAGGTAGGGAAAAAAATTGCTCGCCCTGAATTAACTCACAACCCTAGCGGGGTTTTGCCTGATACGCTAAGGTGGTCACATGCTGAAGAGAAGGTATTTTTTGATCTTGGGGTGAACCGCGACAAAAAAAATGATACATATTTGGCAGCTTTCTTGTCTTGTTGGTTGTGCACTTTTGTTTTTCCAAGTACGAAAGGTGACTTCATTCGCCCTGGGACTTTCAAGATGGCATGCATGATGGCGAGTGGGAGGAAGGTCGGCCTTGAAATACCGGTTCTGGCTAGCATTTATAGTGGACTAAACAAGATATCTTCTTCAGCGCGACTCAATCAAATCAAGGTTTGTTTTCCTATCCACTATGTGTATGGTTGGATTGCTCATTATTTCAAGACCCATTATTCATTTGCCAATGGGCCATCCGTCCCTACTATGATCGTATACTCCGGAGAGGGCGGTGCAAAGTATTTTGATAAAAATAATGCAAGAAAGTGTATTCATAGTGGGGAGAGCGCGGCATGGACTTCCACCATGCAGGATAAAATGCATCCTTACTTTTATGTGGATACTGAGAATACCCCAGCATTGGAGATGAGATACTTTATGAGTATTCGTTTCAGCTTTCTCACACTTAGATGCAGAAACTCATTTATCATTGAGCCATATAGTCCACACTGCTTTAGTCGACAGTTTGGATTTTATCAGAACATTTCGGGCATCATGAAGAATGACATTCGTACTGCCTCTTTAGACAAAGGACTAATATTTTGGAGGATTTGCACATTGACCCAATCATTATCACGAGCAACTTTTCCTTCCATTTCGCCTAATGTAGGCGAGTTCTTCGGAACCGACTATCAGACTTGGTGGAAAAAGACTCATGGGGATTTCCTTGGTCATCATCTACAGACTTTGATGGACATCGTTGGGTCGACTACTGTCATGTATTTGGGGAATTCTAATGAAGTACCTACAAATGAGGCCCTTATCACTGATGTTCCTCTTTCGAATGCCAAGTTGCCAAATCAACATGCAAATAAGAGATCTCACACGCCTCCGGCGGTATACGAGGGTAAGACTCCTACACAAACTACTCTTGTCTCCAAAAGGTTATCCCAAGATAAAAGTGAGAGTAGTAACAGAGACCGCTGCTGGAAAAGAGTAAAGGTACATTTTGACGATGCGAAAGGTATTAGTCTACCGGCGGTTGAAATTCATGATAAAACGGATAATCCTTTGAGGACTATATCAGCTCTTGCTGAGGAGGTATGATTAAGACATCTATTTTACCAAGTGTATCTTAATGACCCCTTTTTTTATTAATCTCTTTTTTTTCTTATGCAGCTGACCAATGTTATATCCATGCTGCGTGAAGGGTCACATGATAGTGATGAGTCTGTATCTGGTCCAGATCTGATGGAACCACCTTCCACCATTAAAATGGGAGAAGGGAGAACTTCTATTTCTTGTAACAAGGTTAAGACAACCTTAGATTCTGACATCTGTAAGCCCCCATTAGCGGTTATGCCGGTGTTTGATGGAAAGAAAGTCGTCCTAGATGCTCTGAAAAACTATATCTCCTCTCTTTGGACTGTAATTCAAGGTAAGCTTTCGAAGTGTGATGTTGATTGTGTTTCTTCCCTTAAAGATGAAGTCCAGGTAATCATCAAGGAGATGGATTATAAGGACGTGGATATTTCCCTATTGAGAAAGTTGTTGCACGACTTCTTTGACCTTGCTGCTTCATATGACCAAGCATGATCGATGCTTCATGACATGAATGAGAAAGCCGCAAGAGAAGAATTATTTTATGTAGCAGGGAACGTCTCACATATGCCATGCTTGAAGAAGATGAGAAGGTTAAAGAATCATCCTCCATTCGACAATCACTACAAAACATGAAGAAGAAGATAAAAGAATTGAGTAGAAAGGCACAGGCTTTGGAGCGTCTTTTAGAGAAAGCCGAGAATGAATCCAAAGAAGCAAAGCTAGAGTCTTCTATTACAGCCAAGGAATTCGATGCAAGCTTTGATGCAGACCTATCAAATGGTGTAGATCCGAAGAAAGAGCGTTTGGAAGCTATGCGCCAAGACTTAATCAATTACAAGTTATCTCTAGATTAGACTTAGGAGATTTCTTTTTTCTTCAAAATCTTTTGTCGCTTTATTTTAGCCTTTCATTGAGTAGTTGGATCTATTAGTTGTAATAGAAACTCTATTGCACTTCCCTTAATATTCTTTTTGAATTTCAACTTCAAGAATTGCTTGCTTATTTTGATATGCTTATGTTGTAGCACTAAACTCTGGCTTTCTCTTCAAATTTGTTGACTATTGGGTTTGTTTTTTTCTCACAACTGGTATAGACTTGAGACCTTGGTTCGAAAGCCTTAAAGATCAAGTCCTTCAACTTGTGGTTGGCAGATTTGTGCTCCAAACTGTAGGCTTTGGGTATTCCAAATCCTATTAAAAGAACTTCATTTTCTTTTGATGGGTTGACCTCATTGAGCCACAAGTATTTGACATAATTCCAAAACTTAATTAAAATGTATGCAGACTTGACTTTCATACGACGGATCAAGCAGGGACATACATTTTTTTGACACTCATGTAACTGAACTCAGAATGAAATTCCAAGCGCCTACGTACCTAAATAAAGAGCACAACGTAGTTCTGGGTGAATTTTTTTTGTTTTTTTCCTAAGTTTTGCCTAGGCCGCCTCTTTCGAGGTTTTCAACCTAGCGGACATTTATTTGATTTTTTTTTAGCCGTTCACAGTTTATTCTCTTGCGGGCCAGGAGTAGATATGCAGTTTATACTCGTGCCTTAAGGAGTGTCATCTTCCTTCAAGGATAGTACTTCTTCAAGAACTTGGCATTGATGGGGCCAATCCTCACGCCATCTGCATCGACAAGCTTGTAAGCACCATTTGAATATGTCTTTTGTACAACATATGGTCCATCCTACTTCGGGGTGAATTTGCCCCCTGACTTACTAGAAGTGATAATGGGTCTTCTTGTCGCAAGGACTTGATCTCCAACTTGGAAGCACCTCAAGCGAACCCTTTTGTTGAAAGAACGAAATATCTGGGCTTGGTAACATTCAAGATTTTGTTGAGCCTCCACCCTCTTCTCATCAAGAGCTTCTAACTTCGCAAGACGCAACTTAGTATTTTCTTCATCAGTGAGTCCTTCTTGAATAGCCAGTCTCAAAGAAGGTATTTGACGCTCAAGTGGCAAGACCGCTTCAACTCCAAAAGCAAGTGAGTATGGAGTTGATTGCGTCGGTGTACGGTAAGTTGTCCTATACGCCCATAACGCTTTTTCCATTCGCTCATGTCAGTCTCGTTTGGACTTGGAGACGACTTTCTTCAGCAAGTTGCATAAAGTCTTATTGAACGCTTCGGCTAGACTATTGGCGGCAGCATGGTACATAGAAGACTTGCGCTGCTTGAAACCAAAGAGATTGTAGATTTTGTTCATCAGCTTATTATCAAATGACTTTCCATTGTCAGTTATTATGTACTGAGAAATTCCAAAGCGGTAGACGATATTCACTCTAATGAAGTTTGCAACATTTTCTTTCTTTACATCCTTGAGAGCAACAGCTTCAGCCCATTTCGAGAAGTAATCTGTCGTGGCCAAGATGTATAGGTGTCCACCAGAAGATTTTGGTAGTGGACCAACAACATCCATTCCCTAAGCATTGAATGGCCAAGATTCTACAGTTGGATGTAGTACCTCTGGAGGTTGATGTATGAAATTTGCATGGAATTGGCAAGCTTTGCATCTTCTAGCATAGTCCAAACAATCTTTCACCATCGTTGGCCAATAATATCCCATCCTTTTAATGTGAAAATGAAGCTTCGGCCCATACTGATGTGATCCACAAACTCCCAAGTGTGCTTCTTGCAAGGCTTGGATTGTTTCTTTCTCTGCCAAACACCGTAAGAGTACTCCTTCAAATGATCTTCGGTAAAGTGTGTCTTTGTAGTAAAGGAAGCGAGGTGCACGATGACGAATGTCAGTCTTTCTCCTTGACTCTTCTGGAAGTATCCCATAACACAAGTAGTCAATGATAGGTTGTCGCCAATCTTTCTTTACAGCTTCGAAAATGGCGACGAGGTATTCAACTTTACCTTTTATGTCCTCATCCTCATTTAATGGCGGTACTACCCATTCTTGACGGATAGTAACTCATGTCTAATTTGGAAGAGTTAGAGTTGAGGCCAAAGCAGCTAGGGCATCAGCTTGTTTATTTTCTTTCCTTGGCACATGCTGGAGGGTTACTTCTCCAAGCCATCCCATCAACTTTCGTGCATAATCATGATATGGTCTTAACTCAGGCTTCCTGACTTCATAACTTCCCAACAATTGCTTTATCACCAATTGGGAGTCACCAAAAACTTGTAATTACAGTTGCTTCATGTCGACAGCCATATCTAGCTCGAGTATGAGCGCTTGATACTCAGCAACATTATTGGAGCAACGATTCGTCAAGGTAAAAGAGTAAGGGATGACCTCCTCTTATGAAGTGACAAACACTACGCCAGCACCAGCTCCGTCTCGATGTGCAACACCATCAAAGTACATCTTCCATGAGGATCTAACTTCAACAGTCATTGCATCTTCATCAGGAAGTTCATCGCTCAGTTCCCAGTCATCAGGTATGGGGTGATCTGCCAAGAAGTTAGCCAATGTTTGTCCTTTTACAACCTTTTGGGGGATGTACACGATCTCAAACTGCTGAAATTGGAGGTACCACCTTGCAAGTCGGTCACTGAGGACTGGTTTCGACATCACAATTGTCACGCCCCAAAAATCCCATCGGGCCGGACAGGCACCCGAAGCCGAGAAGGCCCGGGAGAACCCGTTCAAATACCTGTACTTTCACTTATATGTCACCAAAAATTTGGACAACACTTCGTTGCATATAGAAGGGTCTAATTACCTGTATCAGCACAACACGCACAAATATATATATATATATAATACTTGGCCGTCGGGGCCACCTCATATACAAATATAACATCACTATATAAAATTCCATGACTTTACCCTTCCTTATGTCTACAAAGCCTCTAGGATATACATGACATAACTAGGGTCGGGACAAACCGTCGCCCACACATGACTCCTGTACAATAACAAAACATAAGGAACCGACTCGGAAAGCTCCGAAGCAAACTGGAGCTCACCAACAATAGCTGTATGACCTGGCTCCTACTTGTGCGGTGTATGAGCTGAGGTACCTGTGCCTGCAGCATGAAATGCAGGTCCCCGTGAGGGACGTCAGTACGAAATATGTACTGAGTATGTAAAGCTGTAGATAATCACATATGATATAGGAACTCAATAGAAATCCGAAACAAGTGAATAAATCGTAATAGGAGTGGACCACACTTACTAGAACTTGTGACAACCTGTAAATTGAATTTATTCAATCACTTTACCTTCGTTCTTAAAATCTTTGTAATCATTACTGTACTGTACTGTGACCATTAGGTTGCCTCCATACATATCAACTGGGATCGACCCATGCTAGGCTTATGCCCCTGGGATACCACCCATAAACACGTAAATAGGGATCGACCCATGCTAGGCTTATGCCCCTGGGATACCACCCGATAAGAGAACTTCTATCACTTAGTTCAATTAATCTTTGAGATTGTTATTTCGGTCGCCACCACATTTTTGACACTTTGAAACAACGATACATCAATAAGAACCAAGTAATAGACCTTCTATACAATAACGACGTAATAAAGACTCATTGGTACATCAACAATGTGTTTCAGAATCATCAATATCACAACAATGAAATAGGAGCCTTTTGGTATATCAATGAAATATTTTGACACTTTATAGAATGGAAAAAACTTCGTTGGTAATGTAGAACAATACATGTTTTTGGACAACCTCGGAATCTTACTTGATGGAACATTGGTGTTTTCATGCCAAAGAACATCGTTAGAGTATGCTTTACATACCTCGTCGTAGATTCGGATACCAATTCAACACAACTTCCCGCCTTTACAAATCACTTATCTACAATGAAATGTTTGGCATCTAGTATTAGCAACCCAACACCACAATTCTCTTCCATAATTCCATACAACCAATATTTGCATAGCATTCCAAAAACCAACTTGAACAATAGGTTTATGTGTATATATATATATATATAATCATCATTTCAATACCACATCATCACACCAAATCCCTTCACAATTCAACATAATCCAACATCATTTCCCAATCATCTTTCAACAACAATCAAATAACATACTTCTTATGGTCACATGCATATATATATACATATCCATATAAATAACACCAACATAATTTACATTCTTACCATAAAATGGCCCTTTTGATTTCGAAGTCCTGTAGGCACAAATAAGGGGTGCTTCTCGAAGCCCTCGAGACGGTGAACACAACTACGGAATCAATTTGGACTTTCTACGGTTGAATCACAAGATAATTGGAGTTGAACTTAGACTAGGGTTTCTTATTCTTCAATAATTTGGATGATAACATGATGGATATGAGGCTAAGTATATGTATATAATGACCAATTTTCGTCCATGAGGTGATGGAAAATGACCATATTGCCCTTAAAAATTTAAGTAAATCTGAATCTGTCCATGGTGGACTATTTTGATAGGCTAAAGTAAATCGACCATAACTCTTTGCTCCGATATCGGATTTGGGTGAAATTGGTATCGTTGGATAGATAATTCAAAGGTATTTCATTTCATATAAATTAGGCCACCCAGTTCGTCCTGTAAAAGGAATTATGATCTTTTGAAGTTGACCCTAAAAATCTGTTTTGAGAGGCTGAAGTAAAACGAGTATAACTCCTTACTCAGACGTTGGATTTGGATGAAACCAATTGGCTTAGAAAGAAGACTCTCGGGGATTCTCATCGATATATAGAATCTCACACAGTTCATTTTGTACAAGGAGTTATGATCGTTTAAAGTCGATCCAAAAATCTGTTTGGCTGCAGTACTTTTGTGTGCAGAAAATTTCTGCACATTTACTGTTCATTGCATCCACCGTTTTCAAGTTTCGAACATGCTCGCTTATATCCGATACTCATTTGTTTTCAGAAATCTTTATATCGTTGGAAAGCTAACTCGATAAACTTCGCATAGAAACTTCGACGAGCAAATTCCGGTATAAATAAAGTCGATTTCCATACACATATAATCAAACTATACACTTGAAACCATCTCAAAATAATCAATACTCATACTTAAACTCATATATACCTAACTTATGATCAATACATCTACTCCAACACATATAACCATGGCTAATGCACATAATTAAGTACGGGGTGTTACATCCTTCCCCCCTTAAGGACATTCGTCCTCGAATGTGAATGTAGTTATTTAGCCGAAATAAGTTTGAATTCATAATTGATATTCACGTCATCATATAGATATTATGCATATGTAAAAACTTACTTGTTAGCGTCCCAGTTCCACTCCTTGCACTTCTTTTTCACTTTTGAATAAATAAGGGTATTTCGATTTCATTGCTTCCTCCGCTTCCCATGTAATCTCTTCCCTTTGTTGATTTCTCCAAAGTACTTTCATCGATGCTACTTCTTTGTTTCTCATCTTCCTAACTTGACGATCTAATATAGCAATAGGCATCTCCTCATAGGTAAGATCTTCTGTTACTTGCACATCTTCAGTAGAAGTAATAAGGGACGGATCTCCGATGCACTTTCGAAGCATCGATACATGAAATACTGAATGCACTGATGAGAGTTCCTAGGGTAGCTAAGGTTATAGAATCTTTCCTCTCAGGGTAAAGTGATTCTCTTTCTGAAATTTCGAACACACTCAACGATTTGATGATCACATGAGAGTTTTTAGAAGAAGATGATGATTGTTTTTCTACTCAAAAATAATTATCTTTACCTGAGAAAAAATGTACGTATTTATAGCCATCAAGGTGTTGCTTCATGAAGAGAAGCAATGGTTCAAAAAGGTACATCCTTTCATAAAGGTGCAACTCTTCGAAAAAGGTAAAACTCTTCAGAAAAGCCACAACCAATGGAAAGGTCATAACCATTTAATCCGAAAAGGTGTCTATTCAAATTGCATCGTTTCACTTGGTATCTTTCCAAAAAAAAATACCACCTTCTCATTTTTCATTCACACCTCTTAATAACCCAACAGAGCAGTTATAACTTATAGAGGACATGATCTTTGATAGGAAGGTGTGAATAGGGATGACAATGGTGCGGTTGCGGTGCGTTTTTTTTTTAAACCTGCAAGTTTTAAAACCGCACCGCACCACATCACCTTTAAACCCGCATAAACCTGCCCCATACTCATACCCGCACATACCCGCACCGCACCACCTCATGTTTTTGTTTTTATTTTTATTTTTTTGAAAAATTTGTAACTCCATTAAAAATCATAATATTTTTAAATCTACAACTAGGAAATAATAATTAATTTGTATTATATCACTTTTCACTAAGAAATTCTCAAAAAGTATCACGTGTACAAGTAATGATCGAATATCATATTTTTATTAAAATGAATAGAGACATTAAAAAAACTATAAAATTATTTATTTATAGTCTTATACACGTCGTTTTAAATATCATAAAAATTTAAGTAAAGAATACATATAATTTTAGGTATATTTACGAGAATAATACTAATTTTTAGTTGTTTTAATTTAAACCCGTATATACCCGCAACCCGCACCGCACCATTTAAAAAAAAAACTTACTTTAACCCGCCCCGCAACCACACCGCACCGCATAGCTTAAAACCCGCACCGCCCCGCATAGCTTAAAATCTGCACCGCCCCACACCCGCACCGCCCCATTACCATCCCTAGGTGTGAAGGACGCACATTAGAGTAAAAGGCAGGAGGACATCTGTGATAGAAGGAAAGAGTATTTTGTTTGCATCTGTACCTGTAGTTTCTTGCAGTCTCTTATTTATGGTGTTTTGATGATATAAATATTTTCAAATAAATATTATTATCTTGTGAGTATTTTATTTCCTTTATTATTTAACGATATAATATTCCTTATTGTTATTTATTTTTATATATTTTATTTGTTATATATAAATTGCGTACACTTTGTGATCTCTAAATCTTACTTAATAAAAATAGTGTATTAGATATGGTGTTTTTCAAATATCATGCAAATCATATCTTATCAATTTTGAATAGGCAAACAGGCAATCATCTTGTACGTTATACGTACGTAGTCAAATGAATATTAAATTTGAAATTATCTCCTCTTTTGATTATATCTATTTACATTTTTTCGATCAAGCAAAATACTACGGCATTCGTTCGTGAACACTTCTCGTTCTTAATAAAAATCAATAATTTTTAATATTTATTATTTTAAAAAATTAAAATATAATTAATTAGAAAGATATTAATATAATAAAAAAAATTATTAGATAGAAATTCACAATAAATAAAAATAATTTAATTAAATTATCTTTTAATTAATATTTTTAAAAAAATATATAAAATAAAATGTGATAAATATTTAACAACAAAGAAAATACGTCCTAGGACTTGCAAAATTGCGTCTTTAGAGGGAGACAATAGCATTGTTGCCCATGCAAACTTCACATGGCCCATATCTCCTACAACAACATTTGTAAAGAGTCACCATGATGACATATCCATATACTCTTTTTTTTTTTCATCTGATGTCCGATATCCGCATTGAAGTTCGACTAATTCAGATTCATTCCAGGTAGAACCTCATTCGGGGGGTAGCGCTTCATACCAAAGATTTTTTCATACCCAGGACTCGAACCCGAGACCTCTGATTAAGGGAGGAGTAACCTCATCTACTGCACCACATCCCTTGATGATATTCATATACTCTTTTTTCTTTTATTTCTCATTCGGTGTCCGATCTATATACTCTACTAATTAATAATCAATAATATTTTTTTTTTAGAATGGATACTTACCCTTCTTACTCCAACTCCATTCTAAATTAATAGTGTTTCTGTTATAAACCAAACGGGAGAACCCAACCCAAAAGACTAGTCTAATAGGTGGGAGAACTCATTTAGCTTATAATCCCCTTAGCATTTCTCTATTTTTCCAATGTGGGACAATTGGTTCATAACAATCGTTTCCGCTTGAAAACCAACGACCTCGTTGGTCACGGCTGAGCCTAGTTGGTCACAGTTGAGCCAAGTTGGTCACGACTGACACCCCTCTTAGGTCCAGGCCACCACTCCTGGTGCACAGGCCACCACCCCGAGTCGTGGTTCCACGCGTGGATCGATCCTCGTTGGTCACGGCTATGCCCAGTTGATCACGACTGGCACCCCTTTTGGGTCCAGGCCACCACTACTGGCACACAGGCCACTCCGAGTCACGGCCCAACGCGCGGCTACCCACACGTGGATCGATCCTCGTTGGTCATGGCTACCCCTCTGAGTCACGACTGGCACCCCTTTGAGTCACGGCCCAATGCGCGGCTCCCCACACGTGGATCGATCCTCGTTGATCACGGCTATGCCCAGTTGGTCCCGGCTGGCACCCCTCTTGGGTCCAAGCCACCACTCCTAGCGCACAGACCACCACTCCGAGTCACGGTCCAACGCGTGAGACTCTCAATGAAAGCACCAATGTTATAAACCAAACGAGAGAGCCCAACCCAAAAGATTAGTCTAGCAGGTGGGAGATCTCATTTGGCTTATAATCCCCTTAGCATTTCTCTATTTTTCCAATATGGGACAATTGATTTATAATAGTTTCTGTAATCCATAAACTATAATTTTCTTTAAATTAAGAATCTTCTATTGAATACTAGATATCGAAGGCCCGTGCTAGCACGGGCGCAATATATGTTATTTTTTAGTCTCAATTTATATGATACAAATAAAATTTTGATAATTAATTATATTTTAAATATGTTTTAGATATTTTAAAGTTGTTAGCTATTGCAATTTAAATTAGTTTGTTGACATTGTAATTTACTATTTTAAGTTATTAGCCATTATAATTTATAATACTCTCCTTGTCCAAAGTTTTGTAGCATTGATAGTCTATTATATTTTTAGAATAATTTAAGTTTTTAATTATTGAAATTTATAATACTTTTTCTTCTATTTCAATTTAAGTGACACTGATATAATTTCGAGAGTCAATCAAATATCACGATGGAAGTCCCGAAGTAGACATGTCTGAAATGACTCATAATAACTTATTAGAAGTGATACAATAAAATTACTATAAAAAATAGTTGTGAAAAAAATTTTAAGCGGGCCTCATATAAGATGTTAAGTTAATTTAAAACATCAATAATTAATTTATCTTTTTTTTGTTTATTTTATCTTTTTTATTAAATATTTTTTTAATATTTAGATGACTCATAATAATTAATTAGGAATAAAATAGTAAAATTACGTTTGAAACAACTGAAGCAAATATTTTATATTTTTGTTAAATTATTAATTTTTTAATACCTAAATAACATATAATAATTAATTAGGGGTGATATAGTAAAATTATGGAGGAAGCAGGCATGACGACTGCCTCCTGCTTCCAAGCGTCTTCTATATATTTATATTTTTATTAAATATTATTAATTTTTTAATACCTAAATAACATATAATAATTAATTAAGGATGATATAATAAAATTATAAAGGAAACAGGCATGACGACCGCCTCCTGCTTCCAAGCCTCTTCTATATATTAGAATATGGCAAAATAGTTGAAATAACTTATTGAGAGATGAAAGTTATTTTAAAAATAAACTCATCCAAGCATAATGAGTTCGCGGTAGTTAAAAGGGGGTAGGGTGGAGGTGGCCATAATATATACAGATTTGACAGAACCCATTAATTTTAGCTCAAATTTTATATTTATATAAAATTAATATGTATAAACAATCTAATAAATCCAGAACTAGCGCAAGCAAAAAGAATTGTAATTCAAAACTCACAAACTGAAATCTCTGACTATGCCTCAAGCTAGAGTTTGTGGGGATTGGGTGTTGGGTTGTATATCTCAATAGTTTAGGTACGTAACTCGCAAATAGGTAATAATTTAACGAAGATCTTTTACCCAATTTCACTAAAAAATAAATCATATACATGTATTATCACTTAAAACTCTTTTGAAGGAGTTTAAACAGCGCGATGTTCATTTAGCCAGTGGCGGATCTACCCTTTGTCGAGGGGGTTCATCCGAATCTCTTTCGGCGAAAAATTATGCTATATATACATGGTCAAAATTATTTTTTATATAGATATATTAGATGTTGAACTCCCTTCGATTGGTCGTATCCTGACTCCGCAACTGCACGTAGCATGTCATATTCCTCCAGAAAATATTTTAATATAATTTTATGATAACGAGTTCTGTGAGCACACAGTAATGTAAATATAAAACATGCAACTAGTCATTTTTTTATTTTTATTTGCTGTTGTTGCTAAAGTTAGAATATGAAGTATGAAACAAATAGTCAATTTGAGTTTGTGAGTGATGCTAGGGAAATTTGTCTTTTGGACATCAAGCTAAATTTAGAAAACAAAGAAAAAAGTGGGTACATGCAAGTAGAGCAAGTGGCTCATATAATCCACAAGAATTAAGGTGGTGGGACACAAATTGTGTGAACCAATTTTCAAAACATCGATACATGCATCATTTTGTTGTATTTTCTTCATCAATTTTTGCACTGGCGGACCCAAAATTTAAAAATATATCAAGGATCTGTCGAAAACAACTTCTTTATCTTATATTTGAGATAGAGATATGGACTGCGTACGATTACCCTCCCCACTTGGTGAGAATATACTGGGTATGTGGTTGGACCCAAAATTTAAGGACAGTGAATGCTTAAAAAAAAAAAAATTAAAAAAAAAAAACTGAAAAATGACCTCAATGAGGTTTGAACCCAAGGCAATCCTTCTAGTGAAGCACATTAAGATCATCTTAAATATCAGTGCACCTAACCAATTTTTTGTTAGAATGTGTGCTTTTATATCCCTTATACCTATTTTGCATCGAGTTTAGTTAATGGGTGTTGAAGCACCCCAAATTATAACGTAGGTCCACCCCTAAAATTTTGCACTTGTTGTCATACTGAACCTGCCCAAAATTAGAATAATAGTTAAGCATCCTTTTTGATCCGTTTAAAAAAAATCATTTTATTATAGTCGTAAATATTATGCCAAATGAAATGATACCACAGTACATTTTGTCATGTATTATACAAATGTAGTGTACATATTAATTTTCACCTATACTTCATTAGGTACGTTGAGTTTCTCTCGTCAAATTTACTCATTTATTTTTAAAAAATTGCTAAATATACTCTTTATTATACTTTAGAATTAAATTTACTCCAATGTCATACTTTGTAGCTAAATTTACTTCTCTATATTAAAAAATTGACTAAATATAACCTTCATCATACTTTGAGATCAAATTTATCATCGATATCATATTTTAGGGTCAAAGTAGCGGGCAAATTCTTCATGGAGTAATATATATTGTGATGTTAATAACTTAATATATATATATATATATGGAGTACAATGTTTTCCTTAAATTGGTTTGAATTTTGAAAGCAGTAATGCGAGTAAATTTACATAAATTACCTGTTATAATAAATAGTACTATATATTACCACCAACATGGATTGTGATGCAGTGGATGGGGTTACTCCACCACCTTTAATCAGAGGTCGAGGGTTCGATCCTGGGTACGGAGAAAATTCTGTTAGGGAGCGCTTCCCCACGAATGGGGCCCTACGCGGCGCGAATCTGGATCAGTCGGGCTCCAATGTAGGTACCAGACACCGGATGAGAAACAAAAAAAAAAAGTAATATATTACCAAGATAAATGTTTTTGGAGTATCAATAATCATAAGTTATTTTCCTTAAAGTAATCTTAAACTGATTTGCCAAGTTAATTTAATTATGAGTTTAGAGGAATTCGGTTATTTTATAAAATATTTAGTTATTTTTAATTCAATAACTAAAAAAAGATGTGGATTTAGTGATAATTCAAATTTTGACTTTGGGTTCTCAATTCTTTGGATAAGTAAAATTATAGCACGATGTAATGATTCATACCTAATTAATTACTCTCTCAAAGTAATAAATAGAATGATAATAAAATTAATATTCTTAAAGATATATTAGAAAATGGCTACAATGTATAATAATAAGAATAAATTAAAAATTAAGTGATAAATTATTTTCTTGTTGTCTTAGTTTTCTTTTTACTTATTCAGTATTCGCATAACACTTTAAAGAACAATTAATAGAATGACACTTTTACTACAACAATATTTGTATAAAATGCTTCCTTTGAATTTATTTATCACTATTTTCTTAATATAATTTTCATTTTCACTTGTTATTTTGAGTTTTGATGAATCAAGAAAAGATGAAAAAAAATCTATATTTTAGCCTATCATTAATTATTTATTGTTCAAATAATTTCTCAATACTTTTTACTAATTAAATATTAATTTATAGGGATGGTATGGTAAAAGAACTATATCAATCACTTTATTATATCATCCCTAATTAATTATTATAAGTCATTTTAAAAAATTAATAATATTTAATAAAAATATAAAATAGACATTTATGACATGTCTGCTTCAATCATAATTTTACTATATTATTCATAATTAATTATTATAAGTCATGTAAGTATTCAAAAATTAATAATATTTAATAAAAAAAAGATAAAATAGATATAACATTGTAAATTAACTGTTGATGTTTTAAATTAATTTGACATCTTATATGAAGTCAATTAAAAAATTTTACAAATATTTTTATAGTAATTTTACTATATCACTTTTAATTAGTAGTATTATAAGTCTTTTAAGTCATGTCTGCTTTGTTGTTTCAATCGTGATATTTGATTGACTCTCGAAATTATATCGGTGCCACTTAAATTGGAAAAAGAAAAATATTATAAACCACAATAATTAAAAACATAAATTATTTTTACAAGATAATTGACCATCAATATCGCAAATGTTTGGACAAGAAAAGTAACATATATTATTTAAAAATTACATAAAAAAGTATTATAAATTACAATAGCTAATCTATAATCTATATCTATATCTATAATCTATATCTATAATATATTAAAAGTGTGAAAACCCTTAGAAAAGTGATTTGAACTTTTTACCCTTTATTAAAAGACTCTTCTTTAGACAAAACTATCTTTTCACTATTTTTTAAATTTATTATTTAATTATTTTTTATTATATTAACTAGACTTCCAAAAATATATGGGACTCCGATAAAATATATGGCAGGAGAATTAATTAATATTTTTCTTTCTACTAAACTTCCTAAAATATATGGTAGGAGAATTAATTAATATTTTTCGTTCTACTGTTTAATTAAAAAAATACTTCTAAAATAAGACTATACTAGGGAAATACTTCTATAAATATTGAGGTGTACGTTAAACTAGAAAACAAACCAATTTGCCTATTGGGAGAATATAATATGATTGATACTCGTCTAACTTGATTTGATTGCATGTCTATATGGTGGATGTTTGATTTCCTAACCCTCAATTTCTTCACTGTTTTTGTCAGTATGATAGAATTCAACATATGTGTGTATATATATCTTCTTTATTTTCATTCAAAATCATTCTTCAGGGTCAAAATTTTTGCTCAGACAAGAATTAGTTGGATCAAAATCGAAGCTTTGTGATCACTATTATATTTTTTTGTATAGTTTACAGGTCGTAGATGAATGTTGGTTAGCTTTGAAGAATTTTTTGTGTAAAGGTTAGATTTAATTGTATTGTTTTGATATCTTTATTATCTTATTATTTTATTTTAATTTACAGATGTCGGATGAATGTAGGTCGGCTTTGAAATTTTTTTTTTAGGTAAAGGTTAGGTTTAATTGTATTATCGTAACATCTCTATTAGTTTGTTATTTTGTGGTAGTTTACAGTTCGTAGATGAATCTTGATTGACTTTGAGAAAATTTTGTGTGTAAAATTTAGGTTTAATTGTATTGTTTTGATATTACTTTTATCGTATTATTTTGTTGCAGTTTACAGGTGATAGATAGATGTTGGTCGGCTTTGAGGAATTTTTTTATGTAAATGTTAGATTTAGTTGTATTGTTTTGATATCTCTATTATCGTATTTTTTGGTTATTGTTTAAAGGTGATAGATGAGTGTCAGTCGACTTTGAGAAATTTTTTGTGTCTAAAAATTAGATTTAATTGTATTATTTTGATGTTTCTATGATTGTATTATTTTGTTGCAATTTATATATTGATGGTAGATGAATGTATCGACTTTTAAAAATATTTTTGATAAATATTAGCTTTAATAAATAAATTCTCCATCGTTGCATACTCAAAAGATATCAAATTTAATTATTATATCATCCTTATTATTTAAACAAATATCCTATTTAATGTAATATTTGAACTCATTAAAGTGAGGTACACGCTCAAGAAGCGTATACCTAAACTAGTACCTAAGAATATCTAAAAACATATTAAAAACTAAAAATATGAGTCATTATCTAAATTCTATTTGAATCACATAAATTAAAATTAAAAATAGTATATACTGAACTCATGCTAGCACGAGTCCCTTAATATCTAACTTCTTAATAAGTGTGCTAAGTCGAAAAGCCCCTAAATTAAAAATATGATAAGTAAATTCGAACTGAGGACGTAATTTAACATATTAAAAAATATGTTGGAAAATGACTACAGTTAATAACAAGAAATAAATTAAGAAGAAATCATTTAATTACATGTTAGAGTTATACATATCAATATGCAAATGATTGATTAGTACGAGAAAATTATGTATTACTTTATACAGATATAAGTTGTGCAAGATTTAGTTATTTATATTCATTAATCATACACATATTAGTTATTCAACCTTTTATATACATAAATTTACTCATAACTTATGCATATATTATCTATGCTAAAAGAAAGTAAAATACTATATTGATTTTGTACATAAATGACATATCTCCTTATCAACATGATATTACTTATGCAAAATTTATTATTTGCATAATTCACTTCTAAATTAACTATCAAATCGAAGTTATAAATAATTATCCTTAATTTTCTCGAGTGAACATCTATATTTAGTATAATCAGCAAATAGAAATACAACAACAACAACAAACCCAGTGTATTCCCACATAGTGAGGTCTGGGGAGGGTAAGATGTACGCAGTCCATACCTCTACCTCTAAAGAAGTAGAAAGGTTGTTTCCGATAGACCCCCGGCTCGAGACACGAAATACTACACAAATACGTAGTAAAGCATGGAACAAGATGGCATAACACAAATACGACACCCACAAGTAATAGAAAACAGAGAAAAGCAAACAGATTCGTAATAAAACATGAAACAAGGTATCATAACAAGAATAATACCCCTACCAAGTAATTCCCTACACTAGCGACCCAAACTGACCCTAGTTTTCTGCCCTAATTCGCGTCCTCCAGATCTTCCTATCTAGGGTCATGTCCTCAGTGAGCTGTAACTGCTCCATGTCCTGCCTAATCACCTCTCCCCAGTACTTCTTCGGCCTACCCCTACCCCGCCTAAAACCATCCAAAGCTAGCCTCTCACACCTACGAATCGGGGCATCCATGCCCCTCCTCATCACGTATCCAAACCATCTCAATCGAACTTCCCGCATCTTATACTCCACTGGAGTCACACCAACCTTCTCCCTGATAGTCTTATTCCGAACTCTATCCCCCCTAGTCAGCCCACACATCCAACGTAACATCCGCATTTCCGCCACCTTCATTTTTTGAATGTGGGAGTTCTTAACTGTCCAACACTCCGCTCCATACAACATGGCCGGACGGACTACCACCCTGTAGAATTTGCCTTTAAGCTTGGGCGGCACCTTCTTATCACACAACACCCCCGACGCGAGCTTCCACTTCATCCATCCTGCCCCAATACGGTGCGAGACATCCTCGTCAATCTCACTGTTACCCTGAATCACGAACCCGAGATACTTGAAACTATCCCTCTTACATACCACCTGTGATTCCAACTTCACTACCACCTCGTTCTCCAGCCTCACGTCATTAAACTTGCATTCCAAATACTTTGTCTTGCTCCTACTCAACCTGAACCCTTTAGACTCAAGAGTTTATCTCCACACCTCTAATTTATCATTCACACCCCCTCGTGTCTCATCAATCAAAACTACATCATCTGCAAAAAGCATACACCAAGGCACCTCCCCTTGAATACGCCGCGTCAACACATCCATCACCATAGCAAATAAAAAGGGACTAAGAGTAGATCCCTGATGCAATCCTGTCAAGACAGTGAAATGCTCTGAGTCTCCTCCCGCCGTCCTCACCTGAGTTTTAGCTCCATCATACATGTCCTTAATTGCTCTGATATATGCCACCGGGACTCCACTCACCTACAAGCATCTCCAAAGCACCTTCATGGGGACTTTGTCGTATGCTTTCTCCAAGTCGATAAATACCATGTGCAGGTCCTTCTTCCTGTCCCTATACTGTTCCGCCAGCCTCCGTACCAGGTGAATTGCCTCCGTCGTCGATCGTCCAGGCATAAATCCAAATTGGTTCTCCGAAAAAGACATTATCTGTCTCAGCCTCACCTCGACCACTCTCTCTCAAATCTTTATAGAGTGACTCAATAACTTAATCCCCCTATAGTTATTGCAACTCTGAATGTCACCATTGTTCTTATAAAGAGGGATCATAGTACTCCACCTCCAAACCTCGGGCATTTTCGTCATCTTGAAAATTTCGTTAAACAATTCAGTCAACCACCTTAAACCAGTCTCGCCAGAGAAACTTCCAAAAATCCACTGGTATCTCATCCGGCCCCGTCGCCCTACCCTTTCGCATCCTGCGAACAGCCTCTATAACCTCTTCTACCTTAAAATGTCTACAATAACTAAAATCCTAACACTCCTCAGAGTGCTCCAGCTCTCCAAACACAATAGCTCTATCCCCTTCGTCATTCAAGAGCCTATGAAAATACGAATGTCATCTATTCTTAATGTGGCCGTCCTCCACCAACACTGTACCGTCCTCCCGCTTAATGCACTTCACCTGATCGAGGTCACGACCTTTCCTCTCCCTAGCCTTAGCGAGTCTAAACAACTTTTTTCCCCTCCTTTCTCCTGTAACCCTGCATACAAGCTCTCAAAAGCTGTCGTCTTAGCCGCCGTAAATGCTAACTTAGTCTTCTTCCTAGCTAACTTGTACTCTTTCCTGTTTACCTGCTTCTCTTCTTCGTCCTTACTCTCAACCAACTTAGCATACGTCCCTTTCTTGGTCTCCACTTTCTTCTTAATTAAATAATTAAATTTATTATTCCTCTTTTTTTAAAAAAAAATGACTAAGTATAATCTTCAATATACTTTGAGGTTAAAGTTATCATTGTTGTCACACTTTGAAGTCAAATTTATCCTTTTATTTTTTTAAAAATTGACTAAATATATTCTTTATCATATTTTAAGACTAAATTTACACACATTATTAGAAAACTTTTCACATATACCATCCTTTAACAAAAAAGCCTAAACTAATACTCCATCCGTCTTATTTTATGTGTCGCTATTTGATTGGACACGGAGTTTAAGAAATAGATAAAGACTTGATGCTTTATATCAAAGTGTCCTTCATTAAAATAATACATTATTATTATTTTTTATTAAGTGAGCCCTTATAAGTGAAACCAATAAGAATAAAAGTATAATTGTGTCTTTAAATAGTTATCAAATAAGAAAAGATGACATTCTTTTTAGAACGAACAAAAAAAAAATAATGACACATAAAATGAAACGAAGAAAATATTAAATTAGTCATTTCTTAAAAGTAACATACTCTAATTTAATTTATTCAATTCAACCCAAAAAAAACTACACAAATAAATATACTCCTTCATAAATTCTATTATTTGAATTTTCCAAATTAATCAATACTTGAATTAATTTTTTTTAAAAGTTATTTTGATTATAACATAGAAAAATAATATATCGCGGAACACCGAACAGCCGCAATTTTGCAATTGCTACGTGTATATATTAGAGGCAAATGCTGCCTTTACGTGTCATCTACCCTTGTCAACTTTCACTATGTGTCACCAATGACTCAATCTCCACTAAGGCCATGTTTGGACATTGAAAATACAAAATTTTATAATATTATAATCCATATTAAATGATAAAACCCACATTAATATACATATAAAAAAATTTCATAACAACTCAATTTATCTTTACAAAACTATATGAATTCTCTACCTTTTTTACAAAGATGTCTTGATAAAATTAATGACTTAAATTAAAATTTAATTAAAAGTCTTACAAATATACATATTACAATAAATAAAAAAGATTGATATTATTTTTTCATAATTATATTTTTAGTGTAATATTATATTTCAGATAATAATATCATATTTATAATATAAAGGATTGCTTCAAGTTAATACGACATTAACTATGTATTTTCAATTCATTATCTTCGATGTTATTATAAATATATTATTTATTATTATAAAAATTAGAGCAATTTAATTTAAAATTTCAAAATATTTCTATTAAATAATGATATTTTTTTTATCATGTTGAGTATCATCACAAGGAAATACAATCATAAAATTTATAATTAAATTTTTTTGAGGCCTTAGGGGCCTAAAATAAGGACTTTAATTACTAACCTCACTCTTGAGCCATCTCTGTCTCTTGATTAGTTACTTAACTTTTTCTTTTTTTTTTAAATAGTCAAATATATTCACGAATCTATAAATTTTAATTGTGTATCTCCCTTCGAACTAGTTAATGTATCATATATCTTGACTAAATAATTTCAGAGTTGACTGTATTTCAGTAATTAAAATTATATATCTTAACTTTAAAATTATGTATCTGTATGCTAATTGTGTATCCGAGTAAAAATAAAGTAATCAACTGTTACGTTCTTATGTTCAAATTATGTATCTCAACTTCAAAAGTATGTATTCAAAAATTATATAAAAAAAAATTATTCATAATTTAGTAAAGAATAAGAATAAATTTATTGAAATTTATGTGAGTCTTATTAATATATAACGTAATATATTGTGAAGTGTGCATCTCCTTTTCACCTCTGAGATAGGAGTAATAAGTTCTATGTACTCAATCGTATATTAAGGTACTCCCCATTAAAATTTATTCTATAGATAAATTTGATCGGTATAATAAAAGGTTATGTTGTTATAGATCGGTAATATATTGTTGCTAGAGTAATAGATTATGTAGGAAACTGTCTATATAAGATAGAAGTTTATACAAAGATTGATGATATATAGATTAAAATAATTATATTTTGTTTCATACATTATAATCTTTTTATTATATTATTAATAACTACTCTATTATAATATCTGCCTATTTGCCATGCATAACTTGTCACTAACCAAACAACCCCTTAAGCGACTCACTCTTTTTAACTACTCCTTCTTCATCAACTCCTGCCACCCCCAAACCCCATATTTGCAAACTTTGCATTAAAACTCTCTCATAAGATATAGCAAAAACATACATAGTATAGTACCAATGTAATTATATTATTATAAGATATAGTTGTTGTTTAAGTAGTGTAGAACAATGGTATCGGATGATGGGAATAAGAATAAGCCAAGAAATCTCTTTCATAGAAGAGTTCTTAAATCTTATCATAAAAGACAACAAATTCAACAACGTATGAATACTACTGCTACAACTTCCTCAGGTGAAGATGGAGCAGCTGCAGCTTACCGAGAGGACGGTGACTTTGTCACTAAAAAACGTTTTCGCCTTGGAGAAAATGAACCGATTGATAAGAGTTCGTCCAATAATAGTATTATTACTACGACTGCAGAGAGTAGTAGTAGTAGTAGTAGTAATAATACTAATAATACTGTTGTTTTTTCAACATCTGAAGTTTTAACGGGAAGTAAAGAATTGAAGTACGGATTTATATCGATGATTGGACGTAGGAGAGTGATGGAAGATGCTATAAAGGTTGGGGTTAGGGTTAGGGTTAGAGTGATGGATAATAATGAGTTTATGTTTTTTGGAGTGTATGATGGTCATGGAGGGTCTAGGGTTTCACTTGCATGTCGTGAACGTCTGCATTATATTATTGAAGAGGAGTTACTAGAGCTAGCGAAAAATAATAATAATAATGATGATGATGATGATAAGAATAATAATAACAGCAGAATGGATTGGGAGAAGGTGATGATGACGAGTTTTTCGAGGATGGATGAAGAAGTTATGGGAGTGGGGAGTGGGGTAGGTGGGTATGAGGATATGGGGAGGACGGTGGGGTCCTCCGCAATGGTGGTTATGGTGGGGAAAGAAGTGGTGGTGGTGGCTAATTGTGGTGATTGTAGGACTATACTTTGTAATCGTGGTGTTACTATACCCTTGTCTCATGACCATAAGGTAACTTATTATTATTATTCTAATATTTTTATTTTTGTAGATCTTTTCAAGATTCAACTAAAAAAGAAGAAGGATTGCAGTAGATCAACGAGCATCATAAGTGACATTCCCCGCCGCAATAGTTTCACTTCACTTTATTTTCAAAGTTCGAATTCGAAATTTTTGAATCTCATCCATGTATCCCATTATTTCCTTGTCTCATACATTTTCTACATTATTAGTTCATTTTTAGTGGTCATATGAGTACATGATTCGTCTAAGCCATGAAAGTCTAATTTTTATGTAGTGATAATGAAAATTTTAGTATATAGTTTCGTACAAACAAGAGATAGATGCATTAGTTATTTTGTGGTGTGTGTATTTTATATGTAGGCTGACAGACCAGATGAGAAGAAGAGGGTAGAAGCAGCAGGTGGTAAGATTCTAAATTGGAAAGGTAGCAGGGTCCAAGGAGTACTTGCTACTTCAAGATCCATAGGTACTCCTTTCGTCTCGAATTATCTGTCGTATTTTATTTTTATTACAAAGTAACCGGCGAAGTTGCCTCCACGTGACCACGGGCTCAAGCCTTGGAAACAGCCTCCAGCAGAAATGCAAGGTAAGGCTGCGTACAATACACCCTTGTGCCCGGGTTCTTCCCTGGACCCTGCGCATGGCGAAAACTTTAGTGCACTGGACTGTCTTTTTTTAATTTTTTTTTTATATACACCCCTTACAAAAATATTAATTAGGTGGAATTTTGACTATTTTGGTCTTGAGTTCTGATATCTTTCCAAGTTTTGCAGTCTGATAATATAAAATTATTAGACGATTAGATCACTTATAAGTAGGTAAATACAGAGGATTTGTACTAAATATTAGTAATTGACAGTCCTCTAAAAGTGATAATTAACTTTCTATCACGGGTTAATATGCACCGACCGTCGAAACACGTGTCAATGAAGAATTGGTCTATTTGAAATTGAAGTTGGTGACACTTTGTCATAATTCGGACAAGTATCAATGGCTAATTGGCCTTGTAGGATGTTATTGACATGTGTCGCTCCCTCGATTAAATGGGTGTCAGTGGCTGGTTGGCCGAGTAGGACGTTACTGACACGTGTTGCTCCCACCTCATTTTGTATTGCTCCCACCTCATTTTGTATTCATCACTTTTAATTGCACTGTTGGAATAGTTTAATAGGACAATGTATTACTTGACTCGAACCATAGACATTATTGACTTGTTTAATCTCGCATTGATGTATTTCTTCAATTAAACAGGTGATCATTGTCTAAAACCATTCGTGATACCAGAGCCAGAAGTGACCGTGTATAAACGTAACGAATGGGACGAATTCCTAGTAATCGCGACAAATGGTTTGTGGGATGTCGTGTCCAATGAGGTAGCGTGTGAAGTCGTAAGAAAATGCCTGGACGGGCAAATTCAGAGGAGGTTCCCCGAGAGAGATAGTGCAGCGGATGCCGCTGCACTTCTGACTGAGCTTGCCATTGCCAAGGGAAGCAAAGACAACATTAGTGTCATAGTAGTCCGCTGCACTTCTGACTGAGCTTGCCATTGCCAAGGGAAGCAAAGACAACATTAGTGTCATAGTAGTTGAGCTTGATAAAATAAGTGACATTAAAGTTTAGTTGTGAGTTCCCAAAAGTTCAATTTTTGCTCGTGTTTGTTTGTGTTAAGTTCTCTTTTTCTGTGGCTAGTTTTCTTTTGTAAGGTTTTGAGTGACTAAATTTGTTGGCTAGTCCAATGTTTGTACAGTTTGAGAGGTGTTTTAAGATTGGTTGAGTCTTGATGAGACTAATCATTCATGTACATGTACTAGAATGTTTGGTTCATCAAATATTGCAATAATGCTTTGTTACTTCAAAACATATCAAAAGTGCACAATATATGGCCATAATTTGTTGACTAAAGCATTTAGTACAATTTGACATGTTATGTCTTTCAACTCAAACTAGATACACATATGCTGAAATAGTAGCATAAAATATAACGAATTCGCTAATTCTAAATCTTGAATTCGTCTCTCTTTTCCTCATGAGAAATGAATGAAAGTGAGATCTTGTGTAAAATGCCATCAACATTTAGAGCCAATGTAATCTAGTATCACAAATGGTGTATCACAACTTACAAGTAGGTAAAATAGCAAGAAGTACCAATGTAAAACTGTTCTTTGAACAGAATACCAAAAGGGAGAACAAGAAAATTGCAAAGCTTACAACATCACAATAACAAAAGACACAAAAATGATAGGAACATTTCAAGCTGCATTCAATTACAAAGGAAAATGAAGACTTTAGATAATAATAATAATAATATAAAGAGTAGCCAAAAGCAAAACTTACTTTGCTTCTCAACTCCCTTTCACTCTTTTTTCACTTGTGTCTCTCTTTCTTTCTCAGATACTATGTATATATAAAAGTGGAGGTGAAAGAGGATGAGCACTTGTTTAAACTTGTCTCTTCACTCCTTTCTTCCTCCAACTTCTCCATAATCTTAACCTAAAACCTCGTCATCTAAAGTCCTAAGCAAACTGCAAACCAGCAAGAAGTAGAAACTTACAGACAAACTTTCAAGAGAAGTGAAAAAAGGAACGAAAAAAGGACTTCCTTGACCGCGCCGTGGTGTAGTAGTAGTAGTATAGCTGCACAATTCTTACATTAGAACCACAAGAAAAATGTGTGAGCATTTCATTTTTCCACTTGCTTTGTTAACTTCTTGATTGTCTTTTAGGCTAGAGTGTAGCTTGAAACGGAGACGATTGCAGGTGAAGCAGTGTGAATGTACACGAACTCGAGGCTTTTACCAGCTGGTAAAGAGTTGAGCCAAGATGGGAAGATGAATGAGTTACCGTACTTTGTAAGACCCCAGAGAGGACCATAGAGCTTGAATATTGAGAGCTTCAAGTTCTTGACCGTCTTGCCGGACTTGTTGGTTACTACTGCTGAGTATCTGTAGTAAGTCTTCCCATTCAGAGCCCATGAACTAGTTGCCCTTTGTTGAATAGTAATGTGAGCATTAGCTGCAAATACATTTGTTTGATTAGATTCCATCAAAACTTTTGCAACAACAATAGCTGAGGCTAGTGTTAGTGTGTACGCGGACCTTACCCTACCTTGGGAGGTAGAGAGGTTGTTTCCGCTAGACCCTCAGCTATTGCAATATTTAGAATTGGTCGAAATAATACATTGACAGACGAATAGCAAGTGAGAATACCTGGGACTGGAAGTACTCTTGGCCTTGGAGCTGGAGTTACTCTGGGTCTAGGAGCTGGCCTTGGCGTTGGCTTTGGGACAGGAACAACTGTAAGAAGCACACAATTAAATGACTCCTACGAAGATGTTACTACAACTACTACTACTACTACGTCTCAATCCCAGCCAAGTTGTGGTAAGTGGACAGCTAGCTAAAACTAGTCAATTTATGATGAATCCTCGAAACATGTCATAAAATGATGTCAAGTGACGTACCTGGGAGGAGCTGATTGTAACCGCCGTGACCTGCATGAAGTCTAGCCAACACACCGATCAATGGAGCATTGTTGTAAGTGGCAGGCTCAGTTTGCTCATAGTTATCTCTTTGATCAGCGAAGTTGTCATAGGCATCAGGTCCACCAACAAGGGCACCGGTTAGGAGATTAGGATCGCTCGCCTTTCTGTTATACCATGTGGCGTATCCTCCCCGGCAGCTGACAAAACTAGGATTAACCTTAAAAGATACAATGGAGGAACCTCTGTGGTGTACTTGTCTCGGGTAATTGTTTCCATATCCCACCATGTAACTTGTGGCTCTCGGGTTGTCACCAAGAATGTAGTCCACCTAGAACATCAAAACATCCTCATTAACTAACCAAGAACTATAACTTTGCCTTAGTGAGCATTGCACACATAGCTACTAGTTTCAAGCTATGAGTAACAATTTGTCAAAGTTAATATCTTTACCTGTGATTTAGCGAATGAGAGGAGCTCGTTCGGAGAAACAGAACCGGAAGAACACTTGAGGTATTTGCCAGCAGAGGCCAAATAGTCAGAATAAACAGAGGCAAGGAATGAAGCACTTGTAACAAACTGCATATTGTTCCATCTCTGCCTAAATATGAGACCTCCAGGAGTTTTCTGAGCATTCCTGTTGCCCTTTCCAAGGCATGAACACATAAAGTTCTCCGCTTTCTGCTGGTACCTCTCGAAGACAGGTGCATCGTGACCAGCTCTCCCAGACATCAAGATCTGCCAACAATTACACACACCAATTGGTTATCGATGCCATCGGGTGTGTGTTGAGTCCTCCAAAAAGTACATTTCGTATGATTCGACACGCGAATGGCTAACATTTTTGATGATTCCGAACAACATAGGGTCTCCAGATTCCATTTTGATTATGTTTATTATGTTACTGTCCAAATAAACATAATAAACTTTATTTTATTACCTGAGCAACAAGAGTTTGGACACCAGCATACTTAACATCCCATCCAAATTCAGTCATGGACCAACCAGTTCCACCAAGTGCATCACCATTTCTTCCCAAGTAATTCAAGTAAAATTGATTGTTTGATGCCTTGTACAACCATGCTGCTCCCCATAATAATTCATCCTGTAACAACAAAAGCTCCATTAATAGTTCATAAAGGAAAATATGACAGGTTTACTATATTAAAATATGTGTGCTTTAGGTCCCTAAATGTGTCACATACCGCGTATCCACTGACTGATCGGTAGTATTTTTGTGCCACAGTAATACTGCTATCGTATTTGCCCCTATACTTGTCAGCAAACTCGAACAGCTGAAAAGAACAGTAACAAGTTGTTAATCGAAAACAACGAGGGCATATTAGGAACTAGAAAAAATATTATTGTTTCCAAAATAATCGGAAAAATTAATTTCAACCACAAATAAAAATACGAAGAAACAACAACTTTATTGATAAACGAGGTGGTTACAAATTTGTTCCTCCCTTGATTATTCACTCGTAATTCGAGTGTCGTTAGTGCCGTATTTCTCGAACATAGAATGATTATGAATATCCCATGATTTTGTGCAATATTGGAGATCACATCTTTTTACGAATAGCCATCAGTTTATGGAATATTCAAGATGTCTGTTTCAGGGAATATGTTACCCTTTAAATAGACGGCATTTAGAGTAAAGTAGGCTCCTAGAACTCTATTGAACAAATTTTAGATGTCTACAATAATGCTACTCACTTCGTTCACTTTTACTTGTCATCTTTTAGCTTTAAGAAAGTTAATCTGACTGGTTTTCAAAGTTAAATTAAAGTAGATTAATTTAATATATTGCAAATTTAAAACTTAGATGTTCGAAAACTTTACAAAAGATGCTACAAGTTGTAATCTTTCTCATATTAATATGATAAAAAGTACATCTTGAAATGTTGATTAAAGCTCATGCAGTATGAGTCTCGAAAAGCAAAACGTGATAAGTCAGTCATAGTTAGGGGCGGAGCCACCTTTCATCAAGGGGTTCATCCGACCCCCTAAATGAAAAATTAAACTATTTTTATATTATTTTTACATGATTAAAAATATTATTTATGTAGATGTAGTAGATGTTGAATTTCGAAAATACTGGCTCCTCTACTGGTCATAGTTAACGCAATTTAAATCTCGAAGAACAAAATGTGACAAGTAAGTCGAAGTTCATGCAGATTGAATTTTGTAAAGCAAAAACGTGACAAGTCAAAGTTAATGCAATGTGACTCTCGAAAAGTAAAACGTGAAAAACAAGTCAAAGTTCATATAATTTGACTCTCGAAAAATAACACGTGATAATTAAGTCATTTTCATGTAGTTTGATTCTCGAAAAGTGAAACGTGACAAGTAGAACCGAACTGCAAAAGTACAGTACGAAAGAAGGTGTGCTTCGTGTGATTGTACAGTACAACTGCACCGACAGTACATATCACGTGGAAAAAGCGATGATTGAGGATCAAAAAGTATATGTACGGCTGAGATTAGGCCGAGTACAAAAAGATCAGACGGTTATAAATACACCCCCGTGATGAACGGCCAATCTGTTATCTTATTGGGCCCCACCCACGATCCTTTTGTTGCGCCGAAAGATTTTTGGTCACATTTACACCGGCAGGTAATAGTATTAATGCTCATTATAGCAAAATTTAATTATTTCACATTATTACTACCGTTATAAATAAAATTATAAAAAAAAAAAAATTTGCTCTCGTCACGAACCCGACTAATTTAGATTTGCATAGAAGCTCCATCAAAGGGGAATGTGCTATTATAAAAATCTTCTCATAATTAGAAGTCGAGTTCGACAAGTGGCGGAGCTACCTTTGCTTCAGGGGTTCATTCGAACCCCCTTCGACGGAAAATGATACTATTTTTATACTATTATTATATATAATAGATGTTGAACCCCCCTTCGATTAGTTTGTATATTTACTTCTAAACTCCCTCAATGAAATTTCTAGCTCCGCCACTGAGCTCGACTAATTCAGATAGCAAATGATGGTCATAATTTATAAATCTAAGATTTGAGGTAAGCATTAGTGTGTAAATGAATACCATTTAGTCTCACAATAATGTTGTTTTAGTTGAGCTTTTCATAAATGTGGAATAATAACAAAAATATATAATGTAGTGCAACATAGAAGAAACATTACTCAAGACAAAATGTGAAATTTACCAAAATTGGATAAAGAAACAATAGTAATTAATATGGGACTTGACCTAACATAACTCAATGCACATGGTCCTTAACCTTTTAAAAAGATAGGACAATGTTGTAAGACCATTTTCTATTTTCATTGAGTATGGTTGAGGGAAGGAATAAATTCAGTTTTATAAACCAAAAAGTTTAGAATCATAATAGTGTGAAAATGAAGTAAAATATAGTAACTCAAAATTTTTAATTTATAGATATTGGTTCAAAGTTTAAATTAATATTTATATTAGAAGGGAAGTTTTGAAATTGCATGACCTATAAATCACAAGTTCGAACAATCTAATCGACCATATACATATATATATATATTAGAGTAGACCGATTACATCACGTCCCTTTGGTTGTGGTTTTTTTCACATATCATTACTGAATGTGAGATACTTTGTGAACCAGACTACCCTTTTATTTTCATGTGAATTATAATTCATAGGTACGAGTCGTAAAATCAGTTATTCATGCTTATTATAGTGTAAACTAACTATATTACATCTCTCCGACCATGCACAAATCATTAATATTTTATGCATCGAACTATCTTTTTAGTTATAATGCCTTTGATTTATTTCAAATTACAAGTTTCAAAAGTCGATCAAAGTCGCAACAAAATGGGAGTTACATTTAATGCTAACTTGCACCTATTAAAATTATGTGATTTATTTATTACTAGCATAGAAGGACGTTATAGTCATAATGAAAAAGTACCCCCTACCCACCCCACCAACTAACCTACACCGACAATAAAGCTGAGATAATCGTAACTGCCTAATTACTCAAGGACCCACACTAACATGCGCCCTTGCCCAACTCCTAACTAACATACGCATATTTAATTGGCGGGAGCTTTAGTATACCTGATGAGCATGATTAAGAAGCTCGTTAGCGTAACCGGGGTTGTAATGGCGGAACACGAGGGAAGCAGCCGCCATAGCGGCGGCGGTTTCTCCGGCAAGATCCGACCCGGGATGGTTCGGGTCGATTCGATAAGCAGCTCTTGATGTAGTCATATCTTCCGGTCTTTGCCAACAATAATGATCCGTATTACCATCTCCCACCTAACATAATCACCATTAAAAACTTAGTTAATTAACCAACAAATCTAAATTAAACTCAATTAGTTTAATAAAAGGAATAGTTAATTACATAAAACAACATTCCATTTGGTACTTTTTCATGTGTATAAAATTAGTTACAAGTATATGACACCTTCATTCCATTGATAATGACATTGGGCACATTAACCATCAATTATTAAAACAAAAACAAAAAATCATTAGTCCAATCAAGTTAAATGTAACTCCACTCAAGTGTCTAAGTGAGTGGATAGTTAATTTTGAGTTTTTAAATTTTGAATATTAAGTAATTTTTTAACATAAAATTCACAAGTAGATTGGTAGCTTTACCATCGAATGTCTATGAAATGACTTATTCACACTCGATATTTATATCAAATTAGACTTTGCGAATACATATGTCACCTTTAGTGAAGGGTAAAAAATCGAGTGCGAGTAAATTTTTACTCAAATAAGTTAAATATAATTTACCTCTCCGTAGAGAACATAAGGTTCAGGGTGAGCTTTGAGTAGATAATCAGTACCCCACTTAACAGCATCCATAGCATTGCTAAGTTCACCACTAGCAGCCATTTGCCTACCATATTCCAATATGCTCCATGACAACATTGTAATAGTAAATGCCATTGGCAATCCAAATTTCACATTGTCACCAGCATCATAATACCCTCCAACCAAATCAATCTACAAACCAAAAAGAAAAAAAAAGAGTCAAAACTCAAATTGTAAAGTTAAAAAATCAATTCAATTTACTAAACCTTTCGCTATGCGGGTCCAAGGTGACCTCCTGATCAAATGTTAGTAATTTTATCAACTTTATCGGTTATTCTAAAGTTCATATCGTGACATGGTACTATTCCACCACTAGACCGGACAAGAGCCGGACTAAAAAGATCTACCGTGTATAATTTTATCCTACATTTCTATAAGAGACTATTTACACGGGTTTCAAGCCGTAACCTAGTGGCATGGTGCTACTCTGCCGCTAGACCGGTAAAAGGTTTGGACCAAAAAGGCCTATTATACAAAGTCTCACTCAGCATTTTCGCACGAGACTGTTTACTCGACTTCTTGATCACGTGACAACAACTTTAACGGAACAAATTACAACTAATTATACATACCCCACTAGCTTTTCCATCATTAAGACCAGAATTACCCCTCCATTGAACTCTTTGATTATGAGGAAGGTATCCAGATCTTTGAGCTTCATAAAACAAAAAGCTCTTACTCAAAGCTTCACCATAATTATGTCCAGCAAATGCCAATGGAAGAACAACACCAAGAACAATAAACAACAAACAACCCACGAGAAAACCCTTCATCTTTTTTCAACACTCAAAAGGGGTGTGTTAGGAATAACTTATACTACAATATAGATCTGTTGTTTGTACACAGATGTGTATTATGCGTGTGTTATAACTACAATGTTGGTTAGTTTATCAGCTAAAAAGTTACTGATAAACTCACCTTAAAAGAAAAATGAAGTTAGAAGAGAGAAAAAGAGTATAGGAATGGGAAGAGCAAGCTAGAAGGAGTATATATGGTGGAGGGAAGAGAAATTAAAGTGACAAAAATATTCAGATGAAATTAATGCAATTTTTTTTTATTTTTTTTTTTTAAATTAAAATAATTAGTGGGAATGGAGAAAAATGGTAGGGGTAGTGTAGTAGTAGTGCCATGTGCGTTTGTTCGGCGCTTTAAACAGTATGAAATTTGTGCAGAAGAGATTTACTATAAACAGTATGAAAAAGTGTGGAATAGTCAAAACAGTTACTTATATAAAATTGTCTGTGTAATGTTTCTGTGTTTCACACTGTTAATAAGAAAATAAATAAATAATTATGTACCATTTAATATGAGGAGTTATATTTAAAGAGAATGCTAATAGTAGTAAATAAGTTGGTAGAGTGCATTAGGAAAAATGAGTACATGTATTAATTTTGTGTATTGTTTTTTTCTCTGCGTTTTTACTTGTTACAATTTGACTTGGTATATTTATTAAAAAAACAATTAATAATATTTGTTATTTTACTATAGAATCCTCATTAACTGATGTTTACATTGTGTCTTAGAATTAATTTATAGAAAAAATAATTAATTTAATGGGTAAAATATAAAAAAAAATAGAAGTTTTTTCTTGATATATAAAAAATGACAAGTAAAAATAGAAATTCAATTAGAAAATTAGTGACAACTGACAAGTAAAAGCGAATGGAGGAAATACTAATGACTTGTTTGATATATTAGTAATGCATGTATTAAGCATGGTTAAAGATACAATTGTTTCTTAAACTTTTTATGCATCCTTTCTATCATATTGTGGAAGATAATTTTGTAAAATATATAAAAAAAAAAGGGTAGTTCGGTGCACTAAAACTATCGCTATGTGCGGTGTTCGGGGAAAGACTCCACCACAAGAGTATATCGTATGCGGTCTTACCTTGCATTTCTACTAGAGACTGTTTCTAAGGCTTGAACCCATGACCTTCTGGTCACATGACAGCAATTTTACAAGTTACTCTAAGGCTCCCCTTCAATTTTATAAAATATATATTTTAAAGAAATTATGCAATGCATGACATATTTAATACTATGCCAAACTAACAGTAAATAGGAAAGCTAGCAGCATAATTAATACTTTCATTACAAACACAAGTATTATTGATTCATTATATTCTACTATACACCTTATCAAACGACCCCGAGCGTTTTAAGAATGGGAAAAATACTTCTTCATTAGGAGAAAAAATAGGATAGGTTCAATTCATTAAGAAAATATTAATCCTGAGTTATACAAAAGGTTCAAAATTTGGGGAAAGGTCAAAGTTGTCACGAACTATATGAAAAATTCAGTTCATTTAGAAAATATTAATCCTATTGCGTAACATGTGGTATTATCAGGTGCTAAGCTCCCATCGTTTAAAAACAAGGGCTTATTTATTTCTTTTCGCATAGTTTAGGGGGAAATTTGACTCCAATTATTAGTAACAAAAATGACACATTTGACCTCAATTGTTACAAAAGGGCAAATTCGCTCTATTTTAAATAATTTATAGGCAAATTTGACCCAGCTAGTAATCGTGAGAACCTGTTAATCCCCCAACTACTAACGAAGGACAATCTATTTCGCAAAGTTAAGGGGCGCTTTAACCCCAATTGCCCCCCAACTAATAATAGCAAAAACATAGTTGATTTCAGCTATTAACAAAGCCCAAATTTGATTCATTTCTCGCATTAAAAGCGAATTTTTAATCCAATTAATAACAATTTAATCTCACTCTGAATGAAATGTAAATTTATTTCATTTCGAATAATTTCTGACAAATTTTGACCCTTTAACAATTCACCACCACCCCAATTAACAATAGCAAAGTTAAGGGGCATCCAATTGTCCCCCAACTAATAATAGCAAAAACATAGTTGACTCCAGCGATTAACGACCTTCAAATTTATTTTATTTCTCGCATTAAAAGCAAATTTTGACTCCAACTAATAACAACAAAGCAAATTTGATCTCAACTTCAAATGAAGTGCAAATTTATTTCATTTCGAACAATTTCAGACAAATTTAACCCTTTAACAACCCCCCCCCCCCCCCTTCTAAGACCATGTCTTTGTTAATTCTTTTGCAATGGCACAAGTGTCATAGCTTAGGTTAAATCTTGGATATTGACAAAACAGAAAAGGTTGAAAGAATCAATCAACATTTGTACTGTGGGAAAATTTGCATTGACAAATGTTAAGCCCCAACGAGATGCTACAACAAATCTACTCGAACAGAGTGCAAGTTTTAACACGTTTCATTTATCAACTTGGAAAATTAACAACATTTCAGTCAAACGAAAGTGGGCTCGTAGACCACGCCAGTTTAGTTTAAGTACTTTGAAGATGCTGGGAAGCCAGAGGTATTGATAGTCGACATTAGGACGACAAAGGACACGTACGATAGAGCATAGATGCGAGCTAGAATGATGGGAGGCGATTTGAAGCGCTTTTCAGTAGAGATTAAGTTGCGTCAGGGACCAACTCTATACATTAAAATTATCCATGCATTTGTTGACGAGCATATATTACAAAATTAAATTAGTGAATTCGTTTATACACTATATTATTACTAGTGCAATGCAATCTATCTTTGATATTTTAATTTGGTTGATAAATCCTCACTTTCGATTTTAAGGCTTTATTTTTGTTAGGTACAGTAAAACAAATAATGAAAAAAAATTCTAATTTGGTGCCTTTTTACCTTCATTTTTATCCAATGATTTTCGTATTTACAAGTTTATCCAATTTTTCAACTTTTTCTTTGTGTTAGGTATCTTTAGGACACTTCTTAGATGGTTTACCATTACAAGCTTATTAAAAATTCATTTTATGTTAAAACGGTGAAATTTATAATGTTCAAGCTTTTTCTTCGTATCTTATTTCTCAATCTTTTCACGAGACTTATTTAAATTTTTTGTTAAATACTCGAAGACCTCCGAAACTTTTTCAGTATCGATCATTAATAAAATTACGATCGTTCGTTATTTCTATTCATCAAACTATAAGGGATAATTAATTTAATAGAACAATAGTAATGAACGACCAATTAAAGTGCATTTTAACCCTCAAACTTCATTAGGAATTTTAGTCAAAGATAGCAAAGTTGACTCTAAGAATACTAAGTAATCAACCAATAAAAAGTACATTTATAGTACAAAAATCGGTGGTTGGCACGTTTATTAGCACAAATAAAAAATGACTAATCCTTAATTGGCACAAGTCATTAAGGGCTAGTTTGGTTCGTGAACAAGTTATCCCGGTATAACTTATCTCGAAATTGTTATGTCACCTTCAATGCAAAATAAAACAACGCTGCAATCTCGAAATAACTAATACTATCAGGATAAGTTATCCCGCAATTTTAACTCAACTAAATATATACTCGTTTTAACATTAATATCGTGATTAGTTATCCATTATTCAGAGGGCGGCCTGTCGATTTTCGCTTCAAATCAAGCCCGGGCCTCGGGCCTACCCCGCAACTGTGGGCTAACACTCATCGAAAGTCGTAAAAAACGATCCGTTCGCACCGTTTCGCCCGTTTGATTATCAAAATGGCTCCAGCGCCCCCGCCAAACCACAACTTTGCCGTGACCGTTACATAACCGGCGTTTGCCGTTAATCACGGAGCCTTTGCCTTTTTGACTTTTTTATGACGGTGTTTTTTAATTTCTTGTTTTCATTACTTTTCATAATTATTTAATTAAATAAAAAGCTTTCACTTTATAAAAAGTGCAGAATAATAGTGAGAGAATATGAATTTTTTTTCCCTCTCTCTATCCACACTGGCCGTTGAATGCGGTTGAACTAGAAGACAATAAGTATGTTTTGGTTTTATTAAAGTGTCAAAAATAGTTATATAATTAAATAATTTATTAAGTAATATACTAACATGTAAATTACTTAATAAACATTAATTGGTACGTTATTGGTCTTGTATCTCTGTATAGAATGACAATATTTTTTCATTATATATTTGGATAAATATTAATTTTTTATACATCTTGAATTTAAAGTTCATTTTTTTTTAAATAGTTCGTATCACCACTAGGACGGTCTAATTCTTGTTCCACTTGATGTTGGACCTTATTTCATCTTGTCAGTTGAGAGGTCTAGACGTTCGGGAAATGTTAGCACTCATCTGGTGAGATGGCGTATTTATCTCCTTATATAATTTTGAAAAACTCTTTACCTCTTGATGTTGTAAATACGATAACATTTATTTATTGTTACATTTTAAAATTAGCAAAAAGTTTGTTTAAAAAATACAACTAAGATGATATTATATAAAGCATAAATCCTATATACAAAAGGTGTTACTTTTTCAAAAAAGTGCAAAATTTGCTATTCTATCAACACATTTGCCGTTGATTGCGGTTGAGAAGTAGAAGACACAAGAATAGGTCCCCATTTTCATTTTCTTCTTTTCTTTTCCTTTTCTCTCTCTCTCTCTCTTTTTTTTTTTATCATTCGATGTTCGATGCTCACATTGAAACTCCGACTAATTTAGATCGCATACTGAAGGGCCCATTCTGGGGGTGACACTGTCAATAGAATTTTCTCCATACTCAGAGCTCGAAATCGAGACCTCTTGTTAAGGGTGAAGTAGTCCCACCACTACGCTACATCCCATGTTGATTTTTCTTTTCTCTTTATTGTTATTGCTGTTGTTTTTTCTTAAAACTTTATGTATGTACTATGTATAAGATTATCAATGTAATTTCATAAGTAAATTTTAGCACGGATAGAATATACGTGGGTAATGCTCCTGCCTTATAAATAGAACCACAATTTAAAAGTTGTGGGTGTTTAGAAGGTTCAAATACACATATTAATGCCCAAAGCTCTAAATGTCCATTTGAAAATCAAAACACCTAGTTATTTTTAAAAAAAAATTGAATTCTATACATTTTTCATATAATATTATACATAGTCTACGTTGGATTTAATGAGTATGAAAGTACCACAAAATTATATATAAGTCCGCCTCTATTTTCGATATATCCTCAACTTAAATAAAGGCTGTCAAACAGTTAGAAAAAAGAAATATAAATTTAAAAGCAATAATAATAATAAATTAATACAAAATGGAGTGTCACGTGACTAAAAGGAGAAAACAAAACTCATGACCAAAAAAACACCATTGTTTAAAGCTTTATATGTTTATGTGAAAATGGGCTGAGAGCTTAGAGAAATAACGAGAATGCCACTTGCTGTTTGACCCTCCGGGGCCGGACTTATAACTTTTAACGTATAAATTATGAATTTTAACTTATGTAAATAACATAAATTTCAATAATTTAGGATTTAATTGCAGAAAAATTCTCATAATTAATAAAAAAAATTATTTTAAATTTATCAAGATACATAATACATCCTATGATGATATATTTTTTTCTTCATAAAGATATATAATTAGCTTTCGATTTTATTTTTTTTCAATTTTGAATCTGTCGAGATGCATAATTAGCTCCCGATATATTCAATAAAAATAAAATAATTAATTAAAATTTTAATAATTACTTTATAAAAGTGAATTTATGTAAATATAATAAATTAAAATCTATATTTATATTATTTTTCCTGAAAAAACTGCAAGCACTTTTAAAATTTATTTTAACACAGTAAATACGAACTGAAAATGAAGCTGTCGGTGGAAATTGCCAGGTAGAAATTTTAATATCGACGAGTGTTCTTTGTCGGGTTGTCGGGTTTTCGAATCACTTAACAAATTTCAATTTAAAGTTTCAATTAATTTATTCAACTTTTTTAATTTGAAATATAATGTAGTATTATTTCATTTTGAATGGAAAGGTGGACCTCTTTAATTTTAATTTAAATTATAATCAACTTCTAAAATGGGTTGATCAATGTAATTTTCGTAGCATAACTCTCTATTTAGTTGTCATCGTTGAGTTTTAAAATCTTGGATAGGTTGTAGGAGGAAAATAGGACAATATTGAGGGGTCGTTTGGCGTGAGGTACGAGGGATAGATAGTTTCGGGATAAAATGAATGACTATTTTATCTTATATTTGGTGTGTGTTATAAATCGGACAGTGTTGATTAAGCAAAGCACAAGTAAAAAAATGACAAGAAGAACACACAGATTTACGTGGAAACCAGTGAGGGAAAAATCACGGGCAGAGGCAAAGAGAATTCACTACGAAGGAGAAGATTACAAGGTTGGAGACGTAGTCCCAATGACGTAATTTTGTTACATCCAAAACGACTCAGTAAATGCACTTATATAATACGTGCGTACAAATAAACACTAGGCCCAAAAACATGTCTATCGGCCCGATCCCTACGCTATCACCATAGACCCCATGAAAAATAAAAAACGTGGGTCGCACCGCGAACTTTTTAAGTCCGGATCAACAAAATTTGGGTCACAAACTCTAACAATGTGAGGTATTAATTAACGTCAGGATTATTTATCTTATCATTTACACCATAGTGATTATTCCGGGATAACTCTTTCCCAACCAAACAACGTCTGATGGTATCGAATAGTATAAGAGCAAGACCGTGCCTCGATATTATGATGTAAATCTCAGCGAGGATGTTGAATCTCAAGGAGGTATATGCAACACCTATAACCAAGGGCAAGCCGGACTATAAAGAAGAATGTTCATCAAATTTTAGGCGAATTTTATATCAAAACGAGAGAAGAAAGTTAGGGATCTTATAATAATGAGTTCGAGAAATTATTTAATTAAGTAAAATTAAGAAATTATAAGCAAGAATTTAGATATTCAAAGATTTTATTATATCCCATTTCATATACTCCTGTGATCCCATTACTTTTCTGTACCTTATATTTTTCTTTATTAATTATTTATTGTTGTACCAACTTTTTGAATCTTGAGCAATATACAACACTATAGAAATATGCATTCAAATTGGCTTACAAAACTTTACAATAAGTTCAAAATTCAAATGACTTTGCAATTAATGCAAGAGGGGGGAAATAGCACCGGAATTTTAGCGATTTGTCCAATTTAATATTGCAAATTTGCAAATATTTAATTACTAATTAACAACTTAATTACTGAAACACAATTTCTAAGTGGGATGTTGCTTAAATTTGCAATTAATCCAGATATTAAGCTCCCATCATTTGACTTATTCTTGGACTTTGGAATTTCAGTTCCCCATTAATACAAGTACTATTTTTTTAATTTTATTTTATTTGGTCAATGCATTTTGTACTTTATTTTTAATTAATTTAATTTAATCAAATACATTAATTTATATTTGAACACTATAAATCTACAAGTTCAAAATGGCATGTCTTCCGGGAAGCTTCTGAATTTTGTCATTATTTTTTTTGTGCATTAATGTTGTCTTCGAAACAAAGTAATTATTTAATTATTTATACTCACTTCGTTTTGTTTTAGTTGACACTTATTAACTTGACACACTCCTTAAAAAATTATTTAATAGATGCGTATTTTACTAAAATAACCCTATTAATTATGCATTGAAAATATGAATTTGAGTAAATACACTTTGTTTAATCATTTAATGTTGAGGGTAATATTGGAAGAACATGATAAAATTATCTTGATTTCATAAAAAAGACAACTAAATTGAAATAAATATTTTTAGAAAGAGCATCAACTAAAACGAAACGGATGGAGTATATGTCAAATTGTCAATGGAATTTCAACTTCTATAAATGCTTAGTTGTTCAAATAAGCAATTACGTGGAAGCTTGTTGATTCTAGCTAGATCCACTTTGTTTTTAAAAAAATCGAGATCATGGATGAAAATTTAATATCATATAATTAGAATTTAAATTTATGTACGTAGTTTAAATGGAATGTAACCTCTCCATTCTTATATTCTTAGTTATTTTTGGGTCTGAGATCTATCATCTATGTCCCATCATAATAGAACAAAGATCGAAGGACTGTTCGATTCATGAAGGGGTTTCGCCAGACACTATTTTCAGACCTAACGGCTCGATCTTATTTGACACCTTTTGATTCATTTTCAATTTTACGAGCTATTAGAATTACTAAAATCTTCATAACTAAAACTAATTACGATTCATTCGATTACATATTTACATTATTGCATGTTAGAAATAAACATTCTACGTAAAGATTATAATAAGATTATATCATGTAGTGTGCACGAGGACAGTCTTATCAATTTACTACTATTAGGAAACTTCCTAATAAATTCCAATATATGAAAGGAATTAAGCCAAGATAAAAAAAATAGCCATGTGAAGTATGTGAAGGCAACACGAAATAATGAAACAAAATTGTCTTGGGATACATTAAGGGTTCAGAAAACAGATAGGCAATCACATGAGAATTTTCGATAAATTAAAAACTGTATAGTATAAATCTATCATTAATTAATAATACAATGAGAAAAATTATAAATATAGTAATTGTAGTTGTACACTTGTATTATTATTATTGTTACTAGCATTTATATGTTTTGTAATGTGACAGATGATGAGGTCCTTAAAAGGAATGTGAACAAGTGCACTATGATTAATGAAGTGTCATACCAAGTTTATTAAAATTTATCAACAACGTTCTGATGGAGTGATAAATGTTCCTTTATTCTTAACAAGAGGTATCGGGTTAGACCTCCCTCGCGTATGAATTTGTTGGGGAGTGATTTACCATAATGTGAGACTTCGCATGACAAATGTGAATTTAGTCGAGTCTCAATGCGAATATCGAATATCGACTTTGGATGAGTTCTTTTTTTTCCTTTGTATTAGAACTTATAGAAGGGCTGACATTTATTCTAATCATGCTTAGATTAAGCTATCAAGATAATGACCACCAAAAGATGTGGTGCAGCGGATGAGGGTGCTTCTCCCTTAATCAAAGGTTTCGGGTTCGAGCTCTGGGTATGAAAAAATTCTTGGTAGAGAGCGCTTCTCCCGAATGGGCCCTACGTGGCACGAATCCGGATTAGTCGAACTCCAATGTGGATACCAGACGCTAAATGAAAAACAAAATAAAAATAAAAATTATCAAGATAATGAATGTGAGAACTAGAGATAAATTAAAATCACTTTAATTGGAAATCAAGATTATATCCTTTACTTCTCTCTTTAGCTAGTAGTGTCAAGCTCGTTAAGAATGTTGAACCCCCTGCTAGCTCGTGTGCGCACTTTTGAATCCTCCTTAATGAAAATCCTGACTTCACCGCTATTAAAGTATTGTAATCTGCTACATGGTTCTCTATTATCCGAAAGGAAAAAGAACATTATAGAGGTAGGGACAGAGCTAGCTTATAAGATATATATCCACGTGCAACTGAGTTGTTACTGTATATAAACTTTATAAGAATTCATAAATTTCAAATTCTGAACGTGTTTGACGAGGGAGTAGATTTAGTTGGCCTTGGAGGAATATAGGCTTTAATATACAAGGGTAAATTGGCTTCTAGTAGTTGTGAGAAGCTCAACTACACAATAGAAGGAATAAATGCCAAAGGACCAAAGGGGACTTTAATATATGATTGCATATATATGAACGGTTGGTTAGTACTTTGTACTATATATTATCTATTATTATTATTACCTTACATTACATTACATTACATTACATTACAACCTTTTCATTGCTGTCAATGGCCGAGGTTGATCTTCACTAAGATATGCTTGTCCAATCCATGCATGGAACCACAATACAAGAATCTTGTGTTAAGTCCTCTCACACATCTTATTACATGTGTTCCATCAACGTCCTAACATCAAAAACAAATAAGAGGGACACACATCACACTCATCACCAATAAGAAACTCGCGATAAAGCTGGTTCAGATCTTCGTGAGACTGTTTAGTTTTACCCTTCAGATGATCAACAATATAATGAGCGTCGCAATAATAATCCACTAACCCTATTACGTCATGTTATGTTCGGACAGAATAAACAATACCACAAAGCAAAGGAAAAACAACAAGAAGACACACAGATTTACGTGTAGAAACCCTTGACGGGAGAAATCACAGACAGAGGCGGAGGAATTCACTATAATGGAAAAGAGTACAATGAAGGAGACGTAGTAATGTATATTTATTACGTCCAAAACCGATCCACTAAATGCGCTTATATAATATGTGCGTACAAATAAATCCTAAGCCCAAAAACCTACAGGACCATACCTACGCTACCACCACTGACACCACAAAAAATCACAAACATGGTGGGTCGCACCGCAGACTTTTCAGGGTCCGATCACAAACTCTAACACGTCACCATAGATCGTTGGTGCGTTGACGAAATTTCTACCGATGGTTGAGATCAGAGGCGAAACCAGGATTTCAACGAAGAGGGTTCCATATTCATAGAAAATTTAGAATTTCAACTAAGGGGGTTCCATATTCAAAGAAAACTTAGTCGAAGGGGGTTCAATGTTAGGGTTTTTGCCCTGATTTTCTTACAAAAATTAAGTTTTACTTTTTCTTGTAAGGAAAATAAAAACAACCATGAATACTTTTACTTTTCCTGAAAGAAAAATATAAAAATTTTCCTTATTTGGCAAACCTCTTTCTAGGAGGAAAGGTTTTGGACATCTATAAATAGAAGTCCCCTCTTCTCATACAATAACAACATCCACAATGTAGTTTTTAAAGAGTCTTTGTTTAGAAGGAGATTTCTCCCAATAGGTTTAATATTTTTTGATATTAGGTTTTATTATATGTAGGCCGATTGGCCAAAACATATAATAATTTAATGCTTTTTAGTATTGTTTTCTTTGTCGTCTAATTTATTGTCTCAAGGTTTGCAAACTTTAAGCTTCCGCATGACACCCTCTTGATTTCGAACCCAACATTCAACACCTACTGTAACAACATAAAAAATAATTTTAATCATGTATAAATAGTATATTTTTTCATCGAAGGGAGTTCGGCCGAACCCCCGAACAGAAGGCTGGCTCCGCCCCTGGTTGAGATGTTCATTTGGATCAACAGTCGGCCTATATCCTAAAGTTCAACTAAGACATTTTTTTACTGTAACAACTTAAATATAAATCGTCGTGAGATGATTTAATCAGTTTTGTACTTCAATTGATGTTGATGTAATAATAACCCAACCTACTACAAGAATTTACAAGCAATGATGTGCTGATGAAATTGAAGGACCAAAAATGCTATTAATACAATAACAACATTAATTACATATTCAATATAATTTCACATACAAACCTTACCCCCGATATTTTATATTTTACTATTACATAAGATTTTGAATGCCCCTCTTTCCATAATTATCAATGGAGCATGCTATGTGAAATTAAAAGTTATGATTCACCACCAAAGGATGTGGTGTATCGGATTTAGTTGTTTCTCCCTTAACCAGAGGTCTCAGATTCGAGCCCTGGGTATGAAAAAATTCTTGGTAGGGAATGCTTTTCCTCGAATGAGGCCTTACGCGGTGTGAATCCGAATTAATCGGACTCCAATAAGGGTACCGAACACCGAATGAAAAATAAAAAAACTTGGATTCAATAATAGAATAGAGAGATATTTGAGATTTTGAGGAGTGTCCCATTCTCATGCCAAACTTTAGGGACCATTTTGGTCCACACGTGCTAACCGCGTGCACAGAAGACACTGGACCCTCCTATGTATATTTATTTAGATTTAGATTTTTATGGGATTATTTCCCATAAAGAAACAAATTGAAAAATCATTTAATAGTAAGAATAAATATTCTTCATATGGTCCCAATTGCATCACTGATTTTGTTTAACAATTAGATCAATTAATCATTTAAATTGGGGGTCAAGTTATAACAAATATTAGCTTGAGTATCACTAGAAAAAAAATAAAAAATAAATTAGCCGCGAACAATGTAACTTCTGTCACTAAAATTATTTAATGACGGATAAATGATTGATAAAATAATATATGAGTTAATAGCGATACATTTCATAGCTAATTCGTTTTTTTAAGTGAATATTTTCGATGATACTACACTTGATTTTTTTTTTTTAGAAAATTACTACTCCCTCCGTTCGCTTTTTTCCAAATCATTATCTTGATTATATATACTCCCACCGTCCTATTTTACTTGTCCCAAATTGGAATGACACAACAATTAAGAAAAAATAATAAATAACATGACTAGTTTATCAAAGTACCCCTATTAAATGATGTTTACATTTTAATTTAAAGAAAAGATAATTAATGCAAAGGATAAAATATGAAAAGATCAGTTTGTCTTATCTTGATAAGTAAAATGGGACACCAACTTAACCAATTTGGGACGGGTAAAATAGGACGGAGGAAGTATTATTTTACAAATTTAATCTTTATATAGCAAACACTCACCACCAGTCACCAAAATAACGTGAATTTCTGCACTAATCAAGCAATTAATCACCACAAACAACAAAGAAAATGAGTTTTTGTTGGCCCACCATATTCCATGACCAATTGACTTAATCCAATTAGTAATAGCTATGAAATTCTCACCAACATGGGTTGTGGTGTATAGGTGGAACTACTCCATCCTTAATTAGAGGTTTCGAATTCGAGCGTTGGTATGGATAAAATTCTGTTGGAAGCGCCACCTCCTGCAGTGCGCGATCTGGATTAATCGGGGCTCAATGTGGGTGTCAGACACCGAATGGAAAAAAAAATAAAAAATTCTCATTTCGTGGATTTATCGAAAACAACCTCTCTATCTATCCCGTAATGTCCATCATATTGAAATATGTTCTACAGTGTATACATTTCAATTATACAAAAGTCAAAACCATTAAGTCAAGCTAATTCCCGGTATGGTGTAGATATGGCAATTATTGAATTAATTAAGGAGAAAATTCTTACTATCACAACAAGAAAAATAATTTCTTATTGACAACGACTTGTTCAATTTTTTAATTTTTTTAAAATACTTTTAAACTTTTTGACCATATATCTTTTAAAATTTCAAATAGGGAGAGTGGGAAGAGGGAGGAATACAAGAAATAAATTACGAATTTAAATTCTAGACACACACACACAAAAAAATAACACAATCGTATCCTTATAGTGTAACGAAATATAATCATTTCATAAATTGTCAATGTATTTTATCGAAGGATGTGATGCAATAAATACAAAATCGTTCATCCTTAACCACAAATATCAAAATTTAGAACATACTGAAAATCGAGTCATCTTCAATAGATAACGTCAAACTTATAAGATGAGGCGCAAATCAAGCACGTGCGGAGGTATCTTTGTTCAAGGATAGTCAATTAATATTTCTTTATCGAAAATATTATAATGTAAATAAATATTAAAAAAAATGTATATACACTATACGATAATTTTCTTAATTTATTCATGCGTTTAACTATTAGTTTTTCTTTTTTTTTTTTGAATTTTCAATTTTTTTACTGAAAATTCTGACTCTATCACTTCCGCGAGCAAATCACGTAGACAGATGCTGCACAAGCCTACATTTTTGTGTGTGTTTTTTCTGGTAAGAATGTTTGTATTCTACTGTACATTAATTAGAGATTAAACTGTTTTTTGTTTGATCTTTGTATATTTTTGAATTGCTACATTTTATAAATGAGTGTCCATTTCTCTTACATGTGCAATTCCTCCCACTTATTTGTTTGTTTCCAAACATTTGATTTTTCAGTTCCCATCATTCTGACATTTGATAGATTTGTGTTTTGGAACGTTTTGCCAAGCAATTTACTAATTTTATTTTATTAAATGGGCATTAAAGAAAGGAGTTTCGGAGTAAATCGTAAAGTTGTTGTGACGTGATTAGGAGGTCATCGATCATTTCAAGCCGTGGAAACAATCGATCTCCTGCAGAAATGTAAGATAAGGCCGGTACAATAGATTGTGGTTTGACCTTTTTTCGAACCTCACACGTAACAGAAGTTTTAGTACACCAAGATTATAGTGTTCGACATTAATTATAACTCGACTTGACATAAGAAAATGTTATGGTAACGAGGATTCGAAAATTATCTTTTTTCTTCCGCACAAATTTCTGGCTCTGTCGCTGATATATACACACATGGCTCTAATTAATAATCATGTTATTACTAGCATTGAATACAATTACTTATTGAATACTTCTCTCGTGTCATATTAGTTGGACACATTTCATTACACGGTGATTAAGAAATAATAAATAAGAAGATAATTTTACTAATTCACTCATTAAAAGATTTTTTGAGAACTTTACAAACAAATGTGAATACTTTCAAAAAGAATTAATTGCAATGACAATATGAGAAAAAATTAATTAACGCTTTCTTAATTTAGTAAAGTGATCAAATAATATGAAACAATTATTTTTAGTAACATAACCTACTAATATAGGATGGAGAAAGTAATAAAGACAAGATAATGAATGCTATCAGATTTTTTAAAAGTGTTTAATTAGATAATGTCATGTGCATAATAAATTATTTAAATTGATAGGTTTCTACCAATTAGATCACCTTTATAATTGATGGGATATTAGTGATGGTAAAGTTGAAGTGAATTCCTACCATATATATATATATATAAAAGGGTGTAAAGAGGATTATGAATTATGATAAGTTGCAAAGTGTTAAATAATTGGAGTAATAAAAATTGACAAGCTTGTTAACAATATATAATGGCCCAATTATTAAAGTTTTAAAAGTTAATTGGAGTACTTAAAATGGTTAATATAAGTAGTGAGTAGTCAAAATCAAATTAGGAACTGTAAAAGAGGGAGATGTTTGTAGTAATATTTTAACTATTATAATTTGGTACATGAGATTAGGATAATAATTTTAAAATGAAATTTGGATTAACTTTATTTGATATTTAATTTGAAGTATTAGCTAATTTTGAAATTATTTTGTTTCACTATATTTCCTGAAATGATTAATTATTGTCTTATATAAAAGATGGAACAAAACACACCAAACAATCCTAAGGATTCAAGTTATAAAGTATAACTAATAATGATTTTTTATATATTTTTTTTTAAATGTAATTTAAATTATAATATTAAGTAATTTACCATTTATTTTAAATTATTAATCAATATTATTTACTAGAATTACTTGCATTTATTTTATCGTGTTAATAACTTTTATATCATTGGGATAAAATTTATATTTCATTTACTAGACGGTATAAATTTATCCTACCAAATACGGTATAAATTTTTATTCTATGATTAATTCTAGGATATCTCATAGAATATTTTTTCAAATTATTTTATCCTATCTATCATCTTGGATAGATTAATTCAATAATTATAATTTCAAGACTATAATCTCATGATAATTTAGTTCATATATACAGAGGACCCCTAATTTTAGTGTCCATAAAAAATGCTGCTATTATTATATTCTCTTTTAAATAAAAACAAACACAAGAATTATTATCTAAATAAATAGTTATTAAAAAAAAGTTCCCTTCAAAATATCTTTTCATAACATTAAATGTTTTTGCATGATTCAGTTTTCGTCGTTATAATCATAGCTTAACCACATAAACAGTATGAAGGTTACGTAGCCTTAAAATCATTAATATAATTTGTGTGGTCATTATGAAAAAGACATAAAATAATTTATTAACAAAAGAAAATTATAATAATGGATACAATTTGTAATCATCTTGTTTGTCTTTTAAATCTTTTAGGTTTTATACCTCATTTACCCCACAATTAGATCTCCTTTGAAAATATATTAATAGCAAATTAAAAGAGCACTTCATGAAAGTGGAGATTATTAGAGTTTCAAGTTGGGCAAAATTCATTAATTTTGATTCAAATTGTATTTTATTTTAAAAAATTATTTAATATATATAAATAATTTATTCAAAGACTCAAAAATAAATAAATAAATAAATAAATGGCTAAACTCATAAAACTAAAATCTCTGTACTCAAAGACCATTAAACTTTCATTCAAAGATCTTTACACAACTATATATATATATATATATTTCATCAAAGCATCCATCATAGTGATGGGAGGGTTTTAGGTTATTTATATTTTCGATAAAAAATAATAAATAAATAAACATCTTTAGTAATTAAGCATGAAGAAAATTCGAATAATAAAGCTTCCACTTTGTGCTTTAAAAGTGATAATAATAAAAGAAAAAAGATGCAAAAGGGGACATAAGGATTACGCGGGAAGTAAAGCAAAGTAGAAAAAAAAAAAAAAAAAAAGATACTAATATTATCTCCTCGTGAGTGGTCCAAAAATCAAAATAATGATTCCTTTGATTAAGAAAAAATGACATAAATTAGTGGAATTAAAATTTCATTGAGTTGACAACTATCTTTAATGAAATACTCTATAACAAATTGCAAATTCTTCAAATACTCCTAGTTTGAATAAGAATCTATCGAAATATTCTTTCTATCCTGTAAAGATATGTAGCAAGTAAGATCTGTGTACACCCTACACTTTCTAAACCTCAGTTGTGGTTACGTTGAATATATTATTGCTATTTTATACTCTAAGGGGCCATTTGATTGGAAATGAGTTATCCCGAAATAATCAATTCTGGATTAGTTATTTCACCATATATATGGAATAACTTATTTCATTACTATGTGTAATGATAAAATAAATAATTTCGAGACTAAATTATACCTCCAATCAAACTCGAAATAAAATAATCCTCAGAATATATTATCTCGTACACCTCACACCGAACGACCCCTAACCAGGGGCGGACCTACATTCATTTGTGGGGTGCTTCGACACCCACTAAACTTGACGTGAAATAGGTAAAATTACATAAAAAATATATAAAAAAAAGGTATATAATATATAAAAGTATCCACTAAATAAAATGTTGGTTGAGTGCATTGGTATTTAGGTTGACTTTAAGGTTCCTTACTAAAAGGGATGCCCCAGGTTTCAGTGGCGGAGCCACAACCAACGAAGGGTGGTCAGATGAACACCCTTTGTCGGAATTTTTTTCCGAGTATATAGGTTAAATATAGATTGTAGACACCTAATTTTGTCCCTCCCAAGTCCAATTTTATTCATTTTTACCTCACTTTATCATACACCCTCACCCACGTGATTATACCCTCCATAAAATGACAAAAATAACAACCCTTAACAAATTTTATCTTGTTTGAATCCTATCCTAACAACCTCACCAATTAAAAGAGGACACCTAGCTACCCTACCCCACCTCACCACTACCCCTCACATTATATTTATTTTTTCTTAACCAACTCACGAAAAGAACAAAATAAAAGGGGCCCACCACTAACAAATTGGGGAGGATTCATTTTCAGAATACATATATACACACACAGTGCACGCATAGGGGGGATATACACAATCATCTTCTCCACAACAAAGTACTCCATCATTTTCATCTCCAGAGAACAGTCCACTCACCATTTGCATACGAGAACACTCACAACAAATTCGCAAAAATTCATCTTCTTCACCTCACAAAATCGACACACACTGGGAGGCACGATTAGATAGAGAGGACTCCATTTTTCTTCTGATTTTCTTCACAGGTATAGAAACAGAGCAAAAAAAAAGGGACCATCATCTTGATCTCTTCTTCTTCCTTCTGGATCCATTAATAGACACGCCAATATACACACAGAGCTGACCGTAAACGCACATGCGCACGACCACTGGAAATAGTCACTCACCCACCCACGTCGGAAGGAAGAAAGTGAATAAGATTGAGTTACGGAGAGAGAGTAACATTGAGAGAGATTGTGCGTGAGAGAGAGAAGACAGAGAGAGCCGTGATTGAGAAAGAAAGGGATATCGGTGAACCAACACCCTTCCACCATCACTGCTTGCACTACGTGTGTGGCCGGAGCTGTTGCCGGATCTGGCAGCGACGGTAAGCCCACAGTCGGTCGGGTTTGACCTCATTTTCGTTGTTCGAGTTTGATTATTCGGCTTAGGGATTCGAGTTGGTGTTTCTCAATATCGAATTGAGTTGGGTTCTTGTCGAGGTTCGAATCATGGTTTTTTGAGACGCGATTCTATCTCCGATACATTGAAATCGATACTTGAGGTCCAATTCTTTGACTCTCTTTATTCGTTTTGTTTCGATTTGGTGCATTGATGTTATGATTATCTGTTGTTGGTTGTGATTAAATGATCTTTGTTGATGTTCGATATTATTTATTCATGAATAATTAATCACGGTATGAATTGGATGTTAGCATGAGTTTGGTTAATTGCTTTGTATAAAATCGATGTATAAAAGGGGATTTGGCAATAAAATAGAATGAGAATTGAAACTTGACAGTATCATGTTTTAGGTCGAGTTGGGTAGGCAAATACTAAGTCGGGTAGGCAAATTTTAGGAATGGTGTTTTGTTGAATGTCTGAATGTGCGTGTGAATGTTTCTTTTTGCTTTATCGCACAAAATTTGAAGATGTATTCATTCGCCGGGGAATGCCCCGAGATTATTTTGTATTTATTCATCGGGGAATGCCCCGAATTATTTTGTACTCGGAGGATGTCCGTGATGAAGGCCCGAGGCATCGGGTAAAGCACGAGAGCGCAATTTCAGGATTAGTGTAGGTTAGAATAGGATTTATTTTTCGCACTTTTTTTTATATATTTTAGACTGTATAATTGGACTGAACACTAAATTCTGGATTTATTTTATTTCGTGTGTTTGATTGATTGTTTTATGTGTTTTTGTATGGTTTATACATCTGCAATGTCAACTTAGCCGATATACTCCATCAAGCGACCGTGGTCGAACCACGGAATCGAGGGGTGCCTAACACCTTCCCATCGATCAACAGAATTCCTTAGCCGGAATCTCTGTTCGCAAACCAGTTTAAAGAGTCAAAACGTTTTTGAAAAGGATCTTTCAAAGGTGACTTGGCACACCGGATTATGTCAAGTGGCGACTCTGAGTTTTGATTGTTAAAAGTCCTTTTCGAAACATATTTTCATCTTTGTCACTTTAATAATAAAAACCCTTTCGAACTTGAAACTTAATCCTTTCGGAGTTAAAAAAAGGGGTATGACATAGATATTTATGGTTATATACATGTTGTTGCACACCCTTGACAAGCTAGAGAACCATAGTCCAATGGTCAAGAGTGTGCATTTCCGCATCAACAGCCCGGGTTTGAACCTTGGCAGGTGCAGCAGTGTTTTATTTTCTTTGTTTTTTAAATAGTTCTTTGCCCAAAGAAAAATATGAACACTCTTAACCAAAAGTCTGACTCCGCCACTGCCAGGTTTAAACCAACATCCTTAAATTCTGGGTCCGTCACTGCCCCTAATGATATCAATCAGTCCACCAAGATGCCAAAACAATCCACAAAACGTGAGAAGAATAAGCAACACAAAGGGATACAAGATGACAAACAAAAAAACACACGGATTTGCAAAATAATAAAAGAGTAGATAGTGAGACCAAGATTATTACAAGATTAAGAACCAAGTATATTTCAACATTAACCCCTAATGAATGTAATAATCAAAACCACACTCTTACGGTGACCGTCAAGGTAATCGACTCACCTCAAGATCCACCGTTTCCAAGCAAAGAACAATATTGGCTTTTCCAAGCCCTATACTAAGGATGACTTTTCCAAGTCCTAACTAAGACTATACTAAGGTGGTCTACTCTCAAGAGAGAGGATTTCAAGTGTTTCAATTTTTCATCTTTCATAAACTAAAGAGCAAATGACTTAATAGAAGACTATATAGAGGCTAGCTTATTACATAACAAAAATGACCACAATACCCTTAATGAAAGGGGTGGCCATGAAGTGTCTTTCTAACAAAGTGTGATCCCCAAAACACCCTTAATGAAGGGTTCTTCTTCAATGCTCCACAACCGTGGGGTTATTCTTCAACACTTGTAGTCTCGGGTTGGCATCAAAGGTAAGCCCCCACGCAATCTTCCACACACGAATTTGCCTTATGTCATTCTCAAAACGGGTCCTTCATGCATGTTCTTGTGTCCTCGAGGTGACCAAGTCTTGAGTCTTTATGCGTTGGCATCCAATGACGTCTTCAAAAGCATAGATGGTCATTTGGCTCGTATCATCCTCCCCTTCTTGAAAAGGATTCGACCTCGAATCCATACCTTGCAAAACTAAAGAAAGGACGAACAAGCACAACTTTCTCATGGCATAAGGGTTAGGGTTAGTACAACAAATAACATCATCATGCCAAGGTGGCACATACTTGAGATATAACCATGAATCCTTTGTATTAGTCATGAAAAGTTTAGTGAGAATGTTACAAAGGAAATGGCTATGACAAGTATCAAGAGATAAAGAAACTACAAAGGTCGTAATGGTATCACTAAGTCCAAAAAGTAAGGCTACCCTTGTGTAGGAACCATAAAGCACAATTGTTTCATTACTTCTTCAAGTGGCCTCAGCAAACGTGGTGCCACTATTGGTATCAAAGTCCTCCAATCCCATATAACTTTGTCATTCAAACAAGTGGACCAACCAACAAGACCTATTCCTCTCCTTAATGCAAACCCGAAACTAGCATGGATGTCATCATAGGCAAAGAGGTAGTATAGGAAAGAATCAAGTGTAAAGACATGCACGGGTGAAGACAAAACATTTAAGCACATACACTCTCTTTTCTTCAAACAAATAGATAACTTGGCATCCACAAGTTGGGATTCATGCAATTTAAGCAAAAATGTGTCAAGCAAGGATGCACATTTAGAAACATTACCCCAAGGAATCAATGACATCTTTTCCCTCGGGTTGTCAAGAAGGACTATACATTCCTTACCCTTAAGAGTACTTTTATCTTGCAAAAAGAGATTTCCATCTTTAGGAGGAATGTTGTCACACCATAGTGGGTTAGAATATAGGCTATAGCCTTCAAGACAAGCTATACCATCATTCTCACCACTAGGTTTATTGGGAGTGATTATACCATCTTCAAACAAGACATTATACCTAAAGAGATCATGATCTATCCCGCGGGAAGATTTGGAACAAGTAAGTTCACTCTCTAAAAGTTCATTATCAAGTTTTAAAGATGTTTCAAGCACATGATTATCCCTATGAGCCAAGCAAATATTAGAATCAAAGGGCAAGCTCACGGATTCACTCCTATTCCTTTGATCAAAATTTTCAACATCATCACACACTTGAGATTCATTAATCACATCACACACATCCTCGAGTGGTGGGCAATTTTCACACAAAAGTTGATCAACATAAATTTTACAAGACAATGTACTTTCATTCAACACAATGGTTTCAACACTAGGTGGAGATAAATCGATCTTACAAGAAGGGTCGATTCGGTCATCAATAGGATCAACTATTGTATCCACACTCACAACAAGTACATCATCATCAAGTGGCAAAGAAACAATAGACTCACCTATAGGTAAGCTACAACTCACACTCAATGGGCTACTAGCCACACAATTATCATTCGCATGTACAAAAGTGTAAGAGTTAGTCATTTTACCTTGGCGTTCATGAGTATGTTCGTCTCTACCTCGATGTGAAAGTCCATCACAAGCTTGGGCAGCAACATCCTTCGGGAAGCTCTCATCGGAAGTTGTTTGGACAATTGAATTTTGAGGGAAGAGTTTGGGTAACAATTGGCGTATAACTTCAATGTGCCGTTTCATATCTTCAAGATCATCATGGATGCGATTACACGTGGTCTTGAAATTATGGGCAGCCATGGTACCTAGCCAAAAAAAAAGAAAGATAACAAACAAAAGAAAATAAACAAGATTAGTAGTAAAAGCTCTTCACAAACACTCGTAGACACTCACTTTGGTGATCCTCACAATTGGAGCGGCGGATATTAAAAGTTGCTTATACTCCGGTAGTCAATAAGATGTCAATTCTACTTAGCGACCGGAATAGATTCTTGTTTGATCGACTCAAGACACAAAATAAAAAATTCTACTAACGAACTTGAAACAAAAAGTTACGACGAATTAAAAATGAGAAAAACACACAAATAACGAAGACACGACAAAAACGGATTCAAAAACTAATTCACAATCTAGTAGGAGATTACTAGTTGCTAATTAGTACTAGAATCAAGAAATGAAACTAACGAAACAAAGAAAAAAAACTTTAAAATCTGAAATTTGAGCTTCAAGTTTTTTAGAAACGTTGATGACGTGGCAGTTTGGTGACATGACAATTTTGGTGACATGGCAGTTTGCAATTTGGATTGGTCAAATTTTTAATTTGGGAGAGTGAAAAATCAGCAAAAGGAGGGAAAACACAAGACTTAGAACCTTTTTCAAAAGACTTTGACTTTCCTTGCACATTTTTGGCAAGACACCTTTTTGAAAGCCTTTGTCTCCTTTCCTTTTTTGTTTGTCTTAGTATGTGCCCTTACTCCCTTTTGGTAATAAGTCTTTTTGAAAGTTCTATTGTCCCCTTTCTTCTTTTGTATGTTCTTTGGGATGTGTTTCAAGACTAACAAAAGACTACACTCTTTTCTCCACTCTTTAAGATCAAACCACACCTATTGAATGTTCTTGTTCAACAATAAATGATGAACATGAAGAACAACAAGAACACTCAAAAGATTGAAACTAAACCAAATGAACTCCAAATTGAATGATTTCGAGATTCCTTTTGCTCACATTAAACTCCACAACACAATCATGCATTTTTCAAGCCACAATATCAACAACAAACCTTCCAATTTCGAGTTTCACCTTACTAGTTTCTTCAACCTTAAACTCAACAATGGTGAACAACTCAAAACCACCCGGATTAAGCTCAAATTCAAGATCTAGACTCACTTAGTGTTAGGGAACAAGAACCTAACACTAGAAATAAACAAAACACACTAAAATCTCCTAAATCTAATTCTCAAATTTCAGCTAAACACAAAAATGGGACAAATGTTTTTTTTTTGAGATTTTTTATTTTTCAACACTTTTTTTTATTTTTCAACTAACAAGCCCAAGATTGATTTTGTTGGAACAAAATCAATCCTTGCTCTGATACCAAATGATACCAATCAGTCTACCAAGATGCCAAAACAGTCCACAAAATGTGAGAAAAATAAGCAACACAAAGGGATACAAGATGACAAACACAAAAACACACGGATTTGCAAAATAATAAAAGGATAGATAGTGAGACCAAGATTATTACAAGATTAAGAACCAAGTATATTTCAACATTAACCCCTAATGAATGTAATAATCAAAACCACACTCTTACGGTAACCGCCAAGGTAATCGACTCACCTCAAGATCCACCGTTTCCAAGCAAAGAATAATATTGGCTTTTTCAAGCCCTATACTAAGGATGACTTTTTCAAGTCCTAACTAAGACTATACTAAGGTGGTCTACTCTCAAGAGAGAGGATTTCAAGTGTTTCAATTTTTCATCTTTCATAAACTAAAGAGCAAATGACTTAATAGAAGACTATATAGAGGCTAGCTTATTACATAACAAAAATGACCATAATACTCTTAATGAAAGGAGTGGCCATGAAGTGTCTTTCTAACAAAGTGTGATCCCCAAAACACTCTTAATGAAGGGTTCTTCTTCAATGCTCCACAACCGTGGGGTCATTCTTCAACACTTGTAGTCTCGGGTTGACATCAAAGGTAAGCCCCCATGCAATCTTCCACACACGGGTTTGCCTTATGTCATTCTCAAAACGAGTCCTCCATGCATGTTCTTGTGTCCTCGAGTTGACCAAGTCTTGAGTCTTTATGCGTTGGCATCCAATGACGTCTTCAAAAGCATAGATGGTCATTTGGCTCGTATCACCTAACAAAGTGAAAATTCTTCAAATACTCTTCTTTTGAGTTGAAGTCTTGAAGATCTATCAAAATCAGTCTCTCTACTCTGCAAAGATGGAGATAAGATCTCTCTCTATATATTAATTACTCTTTTTTTTTATCTCACTTGTGAGTTGTGATTATTAGCTGAATATGTTATTATTAATTTAAAACAAATTGCAAATTCAAATCTAAGTAAAGGGGAAATGAAAATATGATATGCAAAGATTGTGAGTTGGCCCACCATCATCAAGCAACCACTATTGTCTTTTTCACTTTTGCTAAATGTTATTATCATAGATTAATATAAGATAATGACATGATGATATTAAAGATGTTGGATTTTTAATTATATGGTGATGTAAAAGAATTCCAACTGACATAATGTTGTCGAGGAAAGTACCATATACGTATGATTTATGAGAATTTAGTAGTGTAACTTTTACCTCGATCCAAAATTTATAAATATTTTATCGTATATTAGATATTATTAATATATAAATGTTCGTTGCAAAAATAGATAAACTTAAAATCTTTAATCCACCACAAGAGACTACTCAGATCATCAGTATAAAAGCTACAGATTATAATTATACTCTATGGTAGTTTAATTTGTTTATCTTACTTTCATTTTTAGTCTGGCTAATAAAGAAAGAATGTTTCTGATTTTTCACATGACATATTTACGATCACAAGATTATGTATATATATTCTACAAATCTTTAACTTAAAACTATACAAGATTTAAAGTTCATTTTATATTTTAAACTTTGTATCAAATAAACAATTAAAACGAAGAGAGTACGAAGGAAAATAATAAATAGAACGTATAATTATTAACGGATAGTGCTAATTTGATCACAGTAATAAAAAAAACTATATTACCCTTTTCTTTCAAATAGACAAAGTTATTTAATTTTTAAAGTAAAAGAGTAAAAATATTCAAAAGTTAACTAGTTCAGAGTGTGAACATAACTTTTTTCTATTATGGCCAAATTATGGCCAAAAAATTGTGGCCAATGTTAACTTACTCCTATTCAATTAGATGTTTACTGAAAACTAAACATTGTTATTATGAAGTAGCTCTTTAAATTACAAGAGAATAGTTAAAAAAAAATAGTAGTAAGTTTTAATCTTAATTTTTTGGAATAAGGGACTACTATTTTGGAATAAGAGGTGTGCCATGATGGGTCATTTGGTTAGGGAAAGAGTTACCACGGAATAATTAATTCTGAAATTATTTATTTTATCATGTATATGGGATAATTTAGTCTATCACTATGATGTAAGTGGTGAGATAAATAATCTCGATGCTAACTAATACTTCACACCAAACATGAGATAAAATTCTTCTTCGTGTTATCTCAAAAATATTTATCTCTTATACCTCACATCAAGCGAACCCTAAAAGTCAAAGTAAAATAACACGAGGAGAGTACTTGGAATGATTTATTTATTTTTTGCCTGACCAACTTAACACTCTATTTTTTGGAGGAAGAAAATAGTGTGCAAGGGTTAGGAGCAGAGCTACCCTTTGTCGAGGGGATTCATCCCAATCTTCTTCGACAAAAAATTATGTTATATATGCGTGGTTAAAATTATTTTTTACTTATATATATTAGATGTTGACCCCCCTTCGGTTAGTTCATATATTCACTCATAAATTTCGTTAGTGAATATCTTGGTTCCGTCACTGACAAGGGTGGATATGAAAAAGAGAAAAGGGCAACACAGATTGAGATGTGTGAAGGAGGAAAACAAAGCCATATATATAGAGCCCCACAATAAAGTTACAAAAAAAGAAGAAGAACACAATCTCCCAAACTTCTTCTTTGTATACACTTTTTTCATGCAGAGATTTCTAAGGGATTGTTTGGTAGAGTGTATAAGATTAGTGTAAAATATTAGTGTATTAGTAATGCTTGTATTAGTTATGCATGTATTATTTCTTATACATTGTTTGGTTTGATGTATAAGAAGTAATACATTTTACATAATTTCTATAAAAGAAATGTTTGTTTACAAAAATAACCTTCTTTGATTTTGTACACTTTTTTGCAACAAAATTTTTTGATCATCTCAAATATAATTAGTAATGTTGAACTAGTATATAGAGGTTTCACATTAATTGCAAGACCTTCGTCTTTGCGCATGAAATATTATGCCAACGGATTAACATAGTCAAAACAAAAATAAAATATAAGACGTAAAATTAAGAAATAGTCTCAATTTTTTTTTAATTTTTTTAAAGACCCTCGAAACAAAGCAAAAATATATTACAATTATTTAAATCAATTATTCATTGTTGTAGATTAAAATGGTGGGAAAAAAATTGTGAAATATTTTGAAAAGATTCACTATTGTAAATTAAAATGACGGGAAAAGGAATGGTGAAATATTTTGAGTGGGAAATTGAGGGGTATTAAGGTCATTTAATAAGTTAATGCATGTATTAAAGACTTTGCATTACTAATACATAGAAAATTGATGGTATTAATAATACACACTTTAATACACAATAGAGTGTATAACTAATGTTTGCTTTAGTTATACATTGACTAAAAATTGTATCAAACAAGATATTCATGATATACATTAATTAATACATGTATTATTTTTGCCAATACACCCTACCAAACGACCCCTAAGTGTCACCGTTGAAATGCCTAAACAAAAAGAAAAAAAGTGAGTACAGATTGTTCCTTTCTACACTAATGGGGGATTTGCATGGACATATAATATAATATATATATATATGTATATGTCCATATGAGAAAAGTGGAGATAGAATAAGTATTTCATTTTTATTAAGAAAAATAAAATAAATATACATCTTAACTTATTATATTTACACAATTCTCTACCCTTATAATGTAATTACAAAAATCTCAAATAATAATGTATATCAATAGATTCAAAATCAAAAATAAATAAATCAGGAGCTAATTATGCATCTTTTTCAAAAAAAAAGTATCTTCGTTGGTTGTATTATGTATCTTAATAGACCAAAAATTGAAAAAAAAAAAAAGTATATCGAAAGATAATTATGTATCTTTACAAAAGAAAAAATATATCTTCATTGGATGTATAATGAGCTAATTATATATCTCAACAGATCTAAAATCAAGATTTTCAGTAAGTATGCAAAATATCAAAATTTTCTATAATTAAACTCTAAACTATTGAAAGTTATGTTACTTACCCTTATTATTACAACGATGACGACGATATATTTGGGGTAACCCATAAGTGAAGTGAGAGGAGGGTGGTACATACGTAGTTTTATTACTATTTTGTGAATATAGAGACATTATTTTGTATATACAATTGGTTCAAATAAAACAAATCAAAATCAAATGTGAAAAAGAAAATACAATAACGAAGAAATCATGCTGAAACAGATTGAGAAAATAAATGTCCAAAACAACAAATAACACAAAAAAAATGAAGCAAATCAAATCACAAAGAACAATAAGATTTAAGAAAAATAAGCCAATTTTTGATTATCTATTAATTTTTTATATTCTTTAATTTAGAATCATGTCTTCGATAAACTTGAACTTTATTGTGAAAATTTTAGGAGACAAGAGAATCTGAGGGGATATAGTATTTACGTCCCCACAAACAGAAAATGATATTTGGGCCCTTCATCTTTTTGTAACTACCTTCCCCATTCCCCAAAAGTACTTTTATTTTTGATGGTTTGGTGTTTTCTCATTTTTTTACGGAGGCGTGCAAAGATTTTCTCAGATCGAATGGAGATCAATCCTCAATTGTAAATGCAATACACCTTTTATTTCAATTTCATATCGAGTCAAATTAGAACAACAAGAGTATGCACTAGCTCTTGACTAATGTATCTGACGACTCGTATTGTTTTATTGATCATAATTTATGAATTCAGTTATCATATGAAGCATATTTCGAATATCTATAGAAAAGATTTTATGCTTGTTTCTTTCTCTTGTTTGAGACAAGTCATGAATTTGGAATATTGTGGTCTTTTACAATGAAAGAAGTTGAGACGAGGTTGTTAATAATAGATTACTTAGAGAAATAGGTAAAATAAATTTCCACCCAAGATTTAAAAGCTGGTTCATTCTCAGTCTCGATAAAGTCCATCTTATTGCAATAGGAATGAACAAAAACAAATAAATTTTGACTAATTTGATAAAAATACTAATTAGTGTTCCAAAGACTTATGTCAAAAAAAACTATGTACAATCGTTAGATGAAGTAATCAGCTCGAGTCAAATGCGCCCCCCCCCCACCCCACCCTTCCCTTTTGTAGCTCGATTTGTTTGAGCAGATGTAGAAGAAACTACGTATATGAGAAGGATCCCAATACCTTCTCCTGAGCATAGCCCAACTGTTTTTGTTTTAGAGCCTGACTAGGCTGTATCTCTGTAAATACTAACTTTTATGTTAATGCGTTTTTTTGTTAACAAAAAACTTTAGGTTTAATAAAATTTCCAATAATAAAATGTCCATAAGCAAGCGCATGATTTGAGTCATTGAGGTTTGGGTTTTTGATGTGGGAGGCCAGAAATCGAATCCAGCCAGGCAAGGGCGGACCTAGGTTCGAATTGATAGTGCTCCGATACTTGTTAAACTTGACACAGAAAAGTTATAATTATATATGAAAAAAATCACCCTCAAAATAAAAAAGATAAATGAGTGCTTTGATTTTCATGCGGAATCTTAAAGTTTTGGTGTCAGTACATGTGTTTCAACCTCCCGAGCACCTACAATGTCTAAATCCTAAATCCGCCACTACAATCACAAGCTCATCGCATGAGACTTATCTAATGCGATTTAAATCTTCGATGTAATTTACAAACTATTACACAGTGATCAGATTACCGCAGAGTGAACGATGTAAATTTATGGTAGCCGTAAAGTTGGAGACACCTAGTTAGGATAGTGGGTCCCAAAGGACAAGTTCATCTCATGGACCTATCGCAATCAACGGTGATTACGTTGCGAGATCACGGGACACGTGTGGCATACATGTGATCTCTCGTGCATCTTCTTATTCTGGACCCCACCCACGTGCTACGCCGCACATCAACATCACGTGCTTTTGTCCATCCTCATCAAATAAGGAAATGACACGTGTCAAAACATGTAAATAATAAGACAAGATAAATAAATAAAGAAGAGGAGTTAGAAAGAAGATCAAAAATGATTTTCATTATACTTATAAAATGATGGGAAATAGGTTCGAAATATGCTTAAACTTTGACAAAATTTGTTGTAACATGCCTCAATTTTGCGGGAGTTCTATAACCCCTCGACTACGTATTATCGTATTTTTATGACATATATTTGCCCATCTGAACCACTTATGAATACACGCACACTGAGCACATAAAGATCTAAAGTGGTCCAGCTGGATAAATATATGCCACAAAAATACACTAATAAATAGTCAAAGAGAATCATAGAACCTCCACAAAGTTAGACGTGTTAGATCAAATTTTGTCAAAATTTAGATATATTTCTAATCCTTTTTCCCTAAAATGATTGGTACTAATTTGTAAATTAATTAAGGAGAGATATAGTGTGATGAACAAGATTCTTTCATTCAAAAAAAAACTAAGGCCCTTGAACAATTGGGATAGTTCTTGGACAACTACAGTACTTGTCTGAACAACTTCGCGCAGTTGTTAAACAACTTCTCTCAGTTGTCGAACAACTACGCCTAATTGTTCAACAACTAGGCGCAATTATCGAACAACTACCAAAGTTGTTCTACAACTGGGACAAGTTGTTAGAACGGAAAAACTTTAAAAAAAAAGCTCAAAAAACTTTTGTCCCTCCCACCTAATTTAAAAAACTTGAAAGACTTTCACTTAATTGAACAACTTGTTTGTCCTTTTTAATTGAAAGTCCCCCCTTGTAATGGGTTTTACGCAACGTATCTGAATTAATCGAGATCCCAAACGAGTACCAAACATCGAAAGGGAGAAAAAATTAAGGTTTTTTTTGTCTATTGGGTTGTTTGGAAACATCTTGCTAAGTGCTCAATAACAAACATGTGTTGAGACCAATGTATAATTAACATGTGACAATCTAGTTAATGCTACCCATATCAAAATGCAGTTTCTAGACACAATTATTGCTCTTAACTCAACCTACATTATTTGAGCTGTGAGTCTATCGAAAACAACCTCTTTGTTTTCTCAGCGTAGGGGTAAGATCTACGTAGACTCTACCCTACTCCAACCCCACTTACAAAACTACACTGAGTTGTTGTTGTTGTTGTCAACTCAATCTATAAAAAAGGCCAGCCCGATGCACTAAAGCTCTCCCTCTATGCGCAGGGTCCGGGGAAGGATTCCACCGCAAGGGTGTATTGTACGCAGCCTCACCTTGCATTTCTGCAAGAGGTTGTTTCCAAGGCTTGAACCCCTGACCTCCTAGTCACATGACATCAACTTTACCGTACCAGTTACTCCAAGGCTCTCCCCTTCTGTCAACTCAATCTATACAGCTAAATAATTCTAAAAACTGTATTTAATGCTTTGATGGTACCCATACACATTGGTGGTACACTTATGATATGGCTCTGCTGTGTGCACAAACTAAAAAGGGGTAACACAGGCATAGCACAAAACTAGATTGTGCAATCCAAGAATCTTCAAGCCCATAAGGACATCTATTGATGTTTAAATTGTTGTGTATTCAACATGCATGACCCAATATAGGTTTTCCATATCCAGCTATCCAAAAAGCCTAAAGAGCATTATACCAATGCTTTGGACTTAATAGGCCCATAAAAGCAAGTAAGTATACAAAGTTAGAAGGAAAAAGGCAAAAAGAGATCCAAGCTAAAGGGTGTTTCTCATCAAGCCCAAGTATGGGACTTTCCCTCTTTCGAAATATAATGAAATGTAAGAGACCGAGGAGACAACCCGACTACAAGATGTCACAGTTTGAACCGTAATGTCAAAACTTGTTGCCTCCGGGCTACTACTGTGCAGTTAAGACGTTTCTATTGTCTACTTACCAAGTGGAAGAACAAAAAAGTTGATGAACCGAGGACATTCGTCAAGATTAATCTTTCCAGCCTTCCTTACTAGACCATCTTGTGGAAACGCTTTTAGACGAGAGGGAAGGAGTGACTGGCAAGGATGGTGCTATGGGTGCCTCCTCGTCATCCCAATTGTCATCCCAGTTATTGTCCCATCCATCAGTTGAGAGCGTTTCTGCCTTTCCTCCACTGGAAACTGGTAACCCCATGTCCAGCTTTTGGTACTTGTGGTCATTGCTTAATAGAGGCCTCCGCTTGATGTACATCAAGACTGTAGCCACTAACGCTATTGCAACCAAACACATTATTCCAAAGGATAGGAAAGCATAATTGAACTGAGATGTTTTATCAGCGTTGTAGATCAAGCCCCTGAAATCGAGAGAACATTGACCGTCTCCTGCCTTCAGAATGATGAAGTTGTCATTTCCTCCATTCCCTATAGAAACCTTCATCTGCATCAAGAGCGACCATCACAGCTACATGTTAAGAACAGTAAAACACTAGCAAACTTTTTTTTTTGGTAAAAAATGTAAATATTACCATTAAGACATCAAAGATTAGGCTTTGGCTAGAGTACTTCAAAAAATATCATACGTTTCCTCGAGACTTCTTTAAAAAAATAATAAACCTAGTAATATCACTTGACTTTGGGTGGTATCAACAGACCGATCCTCTAAGGTTTACGTCCTAACAACTAGGAAAGGAGTAAGACTGGAAGAAACAAGACAAAAGTGCTGCAGACATTTAACAGCACTCGAGCAATTCCTTTTTAGTGCTGAATTTCTCCTGCTGGGAAAATTACATACTAAAAGATGCCTAAGCTATCAGGCATCAACAAAAGGTGATTGATTCACAAAGAAATAGGATATATCCATGTGACATGGTTATGTGAACAATATGCATGAACAGTCTAGAATGTTCCGTCATGGAATGTAAAACAGAAGAAATTCGTTACGGAATGTTTCGGCTCATAGTAATTGCGGAGATTCAGCCAATTATCTCTTATTATATCAGTCGTGTATAAGAAAATAAACGCGACCAGAAAGTCTTGAGCTTTCGGCTTATGATTTACTTTTTTTCCTGCTCGACTGATTGTTATTTCCTGTAATTCAAACGTTGGCTCACATGCATGCTAACAAGGTGCTGACCTAGTCTTCTTCCTGCAGATGAATAATATACTGGTTTAATCACTATTCTCCGTTGTTCCGATCAGCGGATCAGTCTTCACATTTTAAGCGTTTTTGGAACTTTAGAACAAAATGGCATCAAACCACATTTTTGAGCAGCAGCACTCTTGCGCAGATATCAACAAGCTAGCCAATAAAATAGCTCATTAACCTCTTAATCACCTCTTACAGTGAAACAAGAAGCCATAAGTCCATAACCACTCCTGGATTTCTATTATCATATCAAAATGTAATATAACAGCTTACGGCTACTGATGAGTGAAATTCCTTTCATGGAAACCACACAAAGATTGATAACATAGCAAGCATGTTAAATGGCAGTGCACCGAACTCATGAGCTATAGCAACTTAAAGACTAAAACTTAGATAAGCCGTCAAAAGTGTCTAACATATCCCAGACATACTTCAACTTAAAATTGCTAACGGACAACCAAGATATTATCATATTGACTAATTCTGAATCATAATCAGAAATAACTTCTCAGAGCTCCCTGAAATTCATATTGGTTTTACATAATTAACGTCATAACAGAGTTGCATTGACGAGGTGCTCAATTTTCCAGATCAGTCCATCCACTGCAGCTGTAGTTAACTCCAACATCTTTTTCTACTTAAATGAAAGACGGCACTTAGGGGTCATTTTGGTAGGAGGGTTAAAGGATAACTAATCCTGGGATTATTATAAGATAAACTTATCCCGTGTTTTTGACTTGGGATAGAATTCATGGGATAACTCATACCGGGATTAGTTATCACGGGATTGTAGAGTTATTTTTATCCCTTCTTGAGGGTGGGATAACTAATCCCGGGATAACTTGTTTCCCAACCAAATGACCCCTTAATGGAAGTGGCAAGACATTGCTAGAATTGCATCGTTTTCTACTTAGATGGAAGACAGCACTTTAATGGACATGGTAAGCCATGGCTAGAATTGCTGTAACTATTATTTTGAGAGAAAAGGGGCAAATAAGCAATCATATTCTTTTCTCTATGACAAATCCTGATTATACTATGGGCAAATCCATCTTGGAGACATCAACACGGTGGAAAGAAATATTTCCTGACATCTCCACTCTTGGGGCATTTAAGCTTAGGGTTATGCAGGGAAGGTTTACATTCAAGGCGGCCACCTATTCATCAGAGATAACCATTTAAAGAGACTGGTAAATCTTTTCCATTTATAGAGATAATAGAACCTCCATTTCCTCACTTAGGTCTACATTCCTTACAAAAGTTGGTGCCAGATAAAGTAAGAATTTGATTAAAGTCTTAAAACGAGATAAGACGGATCATGATTATACTATAAGGAAATCCATCTTGAGAACATCGACACCAGGGAAGGAGCTATTTCCTTAATCTCTCGAATTTAAGCTCAATGGGGTTTCAACTTTCAAGGTATTCATCATATTAAATTCAGAATGCGCTAAGATACTGCTAGTAAAATATTGTTACCTTCTTGTTTTCCTTTCCTTGGAGTTCAATCTTGTTATGCTCCAGTTTTACAAACTTAGGAACTATAATAGAAATGCTGGCAGTGTCTTTTCCCTTGTTCTGAACCAAAAGTGAGAGGTCTGGAGATTCTGCAAGGAAAAGCAACAGGTTATACTTCAGTTACTCCAACTGAAATGGCATGACTTAAGGAGACAAATGAATAATCCATCTGATTACGAGATAGACACTTCCACCTGGAGAAAATCCTACTTATGGTGCTGTTCAATCCCCATAATGCATTATACATATTTTGAGCCATTAACTGAAGACATGTATTACGAGCATACATCATACAGATGAAGCAGCACCTATTTTAGTTTGGAGGGCCCCAGTTAAACGTTTAATATCGTACACGAGCTGATGCAATGATTTCCACAACATGATAAATGCCTATGCATGAAAGTCCACACAACTCTACCTATTTTGACAGAGGATTCACATGACCAAACCCGACTTCTTTTAGAATCGAAGCAAGGAGGAGTATTGGATGTAAGCACGACGGAGACTAGTTACTATTCTGACTAATCTTTTAGAGATACGGGAAGAAAGCAGTGCCTGAAGTGACCTTGCTCTTTGAGACAGAGTTGACAAATTGCTTAAACTCCAATTAGTTGCCATCTTCCATGATAACTCCCGCACATCAAAGAATGTTCTCAAGCAAGATATGAAGCTGTAATCTCAAAGAATGATTATGTCCCATTTCCCTTTCTGGAATTGCTAATAGAAATATATCACTGCTGCAGTCTATGAGAAATAACCAACCATGGTAGTCGTCTATCATTACAATCTCTAAATTTATAAGCTGAAATAGGACTTCTACAACAAAGGATCACACTGATAAACAGGAGGAGAACAAAATCATTTTCTTTTGAGATATGCGGAGAGGAAAAATTATATAACTATGTCACAGGGAGAAAATAATGTCTTAGTTTCTATCCGAGATTATTGCACAAGAATGAGTTTTTTAACGGCACAAAGATATGCGGACAGCCTAAAATAAGAAAGAAATTTCAAAATGCTCTTGAAGGTGTAAATAAAATGTTTTAAAGACAATTCAACAAATGAACTAAAATGCTACCTCCAGAACATGAGCACTTTCTCATTTTGAGTTATTTACGAAGCAGTTCTAAAAACATTCTTTTTAAAGTTTATAAGTAGCTTCAAATACATGTTTAATGACATATAAAATGACGAATTTGAATCGATTAATCAGATATAGGAAAATACGGCGAAAGTATTTATCTACAACTTCTTTGTAGATAAAAATATGAAGGAACACAGACACGTACCATTGCCTGGAACTCTTAGACATGCAACCAACGCCTTTTTGTCTATTGTGCAACTATACGACGAATCACATTCTTCTCCATGAAAGCTCTCCTTTCTTGTAGGCAATATCACCTCTCTCGACTGAATTCCATCACGTACAACCTTTCCCTTCTCCTCCTGCTTCTCGGAACTAACACCTTTCGGTTTCTCTTGTTCTTGAGCTTCTTTCATCTCCTTTTTCGCACTGCTATCGTCTAACTTGTTCTGATCACCAACATTCGCCGATTCACCAATACGTTGACTACTATTATTCATTTTCCTTCGATCACCAACTTCCACCGGCTTCATTTTACTACTCAAACTATCACTATCCAATTTAACATCCTCTTTTTTACTATTCTGAATCATCGTATCTAATTTCTCATTCACATTACTACCATTACTAATCGAAATCACTGTTTTTCCACCTGTTTTTTCAGCTTCATTGATCTAAACACACAGAATAAGCAATCAATAAAACACTTATTTAACAGTAATGTCTCATTAATTCACAGCTAAATAGCAAACAAGTTATAAACTCAAATTGATTTTGCTTTAAACATTTTCCTATAAACTTTTTTTATAAAAAAGAACACTCCCATATATATGTCCTAGCCTTGGTACACAGAGTTACCTAATATGGGAGGTGTTAGGTATCTCGTAGATTTAGTCGAGGTGAGCGAAAAATTGACCCAGAAACCAAGTTCATTTTTAAAAACACTCCGATATATATGTCCTAGCCTCGGTAGACAGAGTTACCTAATATGGGAGGTGGCAGGTATCTCGTGGATTTAGTCTAGGTGAGCGGAAGTCGGCCCGCACACCAAGTTTATTAAAAAAAACTCACATATATATGTCCTAGCCTTGGTAGATAGAGTTACCTAATATGGGAGGTGTCAAGATATCTATTTAGTCAAGGTGAGCGAAAATTGACCCAGACACTTCCATATATACGTCCTAGCCTCGCCTCGGTCGACAGAGTTACCTAATATGGGAAGTGGCAGCCTGGCAGGTATCTCGTGGATTTAGTCTAGGTGAGCGGAAATCGTCCCGCACACAAAGTTTATTAAGAAAAACACTCCAATATATATGTCCTAGTCTTGGTGGATAGAGTTACCTAATATGGGAGGTGTCAAGATATCTCGTGGATTTAATCGAGGTGAGCGAAAGTTGACCTGGACACCAAGTTTATTAAATAAAACACTCCGATATATATGTCCTAGCCTCGGTAGACAGAATTACCTAATATGGGAGGTGACACGTATCTCGTGGACTTAGTCCTGGTGAGTGAAAGTTGGCCCAGAAACCAAGTTTTTTTTTAAAAAACACTCTAGCCTCGGTAGACAAAGTTACCTAATATGGGAGGTGGCAGATATCTCGTGGATTTAATCTAGGTGAGCGGAAGTCGGCCCGCACACCAAGTTTATTACAAAAGAAAAACTCTCATTTATATGTCCTAGCCTCGGTAGACAGAGTTACCTAATATGGGAGGTAGCAAGTATCTCGTGGATTTAGTCTAGGTGAGCGAAAATCGTCCCGCACACCAAGTTTATTAAAAAAAACACTCCGATATATATGTCCCAGCCTCGGTAGACAGAGTTACCTAATATGGGAGGTGTTAGGTATCTCGTGGATTTAGTCTAGATGAACGGAAGTTGGCCCGCACACCAATTTATTAAAAAAACACTCTCATATATATGTCCTGGCCTCGGTAGTCAGAGTTACCTAATATGGGAGGTGGCAAGTATCCGTGGATTTAGTCGAGGTGAGTGAAAGTTGGCGCACACACCAAGTTTGTTTAAAAAAACACTCCCACATATCCTTGGTGGACACAGTTACCAGTTGGTGGAAGGTGACAGGTATCTCGTGGATTTAGGTGCAAAAAAAACTGATTTGGACCCCACAATTATTGAAAAAAAAAACAAATCTCATTTGTCCTAACCTTAACCTGAGTAGACAGAGTTAACTAATATATGTTCCATGTTGCTAGTTGGCGGTGACACGTATCTAATGGATTTAGTCGAAAACTGACCCGAGCACCACAGTTATAAAAAATTACACAAAAAGGAAAATCAATTAGTTACCTCTAAATCAGCAGCAGCAGCAGCGGCAGCAACATGAGCTATGAGTAAAACGATAATTACTCGACGTGTATAAATCATGAACATTTTTTTTTATACAAAAATAAGCTCAAAAAAAAAAAAAAAGAGGATTGTGTGTACTGTGTACTGGGCAAATATAAACAGATTTGTATATTTAAAATTGGGAAAAATTAGCAGAATGGGAAGTAATTAAGTTTAAGGATTAGCGATTATGTGAGATTGGGAAAGGCCTATAATGATGAGAGAGAGGAAAATAGGGTTTTAATTGAAGCATATTTAGGATTTTTCAAGGAAAGTGAGTGTGGGGAAAAATTGCAACTTGCAAGGAGCAGGTTGAAATTTTGAATTGTTTGCACTATCTACTTTGACTTAATAATATATTTTGACTAATAATATGTACTCTATTTTTACTTTTCCAATTTATTAAAAATAGATTAATAATACTTGTTTGATTTTTAAAAAATAATAAATAATTTAGCACTTAATTCATAATTTAAGAGACAGTTTAGTGTACTACAGTTCTCGCTGTACGCAGGGTTCGGGGAAGGACCACATCACAAGGGTGTATCCGAATTGGCTAAATTTAGTATAATGTGACTTGTTCCGATGCGGAAAAAAAAATCATGTACGAAATTCTGTCTTCCATTTATGTCGGAGGATGTTTTCAAGGCTTGAATCAGTGACTTTTTAGTCGCATGGAGGCGACTTCGCCAATTACCCCAAGACTCCCCTTCACTAATTATAGTGATCTCCATAATTCATTTTTCCAATATATTGTATTTAGTATATCTAAAGAGTGCTATAATAAATTTTTAATTTAATTTATTGCTATTTTAAGATATATCTTTAAGTCAATGTAAAGATAGATCAGAGGCGGAGCTAACCTAGTAATAAGAGGTTCATTCGACCCCCTTCGATGGAAAATTATACTATTAATACATGTTTAAAAAAACTTTTATGTATATATTGTTGATGCTGAACTTCCTTCGGTGAGTTTTTTTCCAGATTTTGATCCACTCAACAGAAATTCTAATTCCGCCTCTGAGATAGATGAAGGAAGGAACATAGTAAGTGGTGTGGGGCTGCTCGTTCGTTGATCAGTATTCTCGATATCGAATTTTGAATATGAAAATCCTCTTAATACTATCTAAGACATTCGATTAAAAGCATCATTAGTTATGTATGGATTTTTTAAATCTTTTTAACAGTCAATCAGACTTTGCATTAGTTATGATCGATAATTTTTATTATAGGCTTTAATTGATATTATATTATTTTATGTAAATAGTTATGCTAAAACTAATTATACTAATACCATCAACTAAATGCCCCTCAAAGAGGTGATCATGTGCAACACAAACAAGTCACCAATAATCTAGAGTTCTATTTTAACTTGAACATTAAGCTTAGAATATGCTTAGCTTGCTAAAAAAAGCCTACCCAAGACCCAAGATATTCAATTTTGGCTCCAACATTATGTTGTTTGGGATCAAGGCCTGGGTATGAAAAAAATCCTTGACAGAGAGCGCTTCCCCCAGATGAGATCCATCCGGTGTGAATCTGAATTAGTCAAGCTGCAATGCAGATATCGGACATCGAATGAAAAATCCAAAAAAAAAAAAGAAGTTGGACCGGTAAGGAAATTTCGAGGGGGAGGGGAGGCTCTATATTTCTAATATGAATTGTAAATTGGGCCTTCAACATTTGCACAACCAAGAGTCATAGGGGGCTTGCTACAGCAAAAGGCCTTTACATGAAGCCCATTTAATGTTTGTCTCAAGAAGGGATCAGATTAGATTGGGCTTTGTCCTTATTGGAAGACTTGAGACCCATTTGGCATGACCAAATATTTGCAAATTTCAGCCTTTTGCAACTATTTTTTCCCTTCCACAATTTGTAAGGGCCGTCAATATGTTTCAGGCCCATTAGGCTGACTCGATTCAGCCTGTAATTTGATAAAGTTGAATTATGAATTTTGCAGCTCATTTTAAAACAGGGCATTTAGCTTGATCCGGATAATTTCGCTGGCCCATGGGGTTTGAGCAAAACAAAAAATAATTTAAAAATAAAAATAAAATAGAATAATAAGAGGAATCTAAACTCAGAATCTACTTAAACCATCACAAATATTTAAATATTAATATATTTTATAAAATATGTAAAAAATTAAAATACAACATTCTACATCTTTTAAAGAATCAAATATATTTGATGAAGATAATGTGGTGGTGCTGGATATACCATAACTGCAATTATAGTTTTCTTTAAAGGAGTTTATTGTTACGCCATTTTTATTATGTTTTATTGTGATCTATTGGAATGGAATTATGTTAATATTGCTATAGCTAGTTACATTGTTTGTCATTAACTATTTAGTTTACTTATTAATATCTCTTCTTGATTCGAATTGTATCATGTCAAAAGCTATTTAGTTTCTCAGATTATTTGGATTATTTTTTAATTTTTGTATTTGAGACTGAATTAGCAAGTAGTAACACCATCTAATATTGCGTTGGAGATATTTATGTTATTTATATTTTAAAATTTAAATTAAAAATATTAGTAGTATAAAATATTTTTTTTAAAAATGGGTTGGCCCGTTGAGGCTAGCAGCCCAAAGAGTAATGAGTTGGACCTGTTGTTTTTTGGTTCATCATCTTGATGTGCCATCTCGACTTGACTCATCAAATTCTAAAGAGTGATGAGTTGGACTTCTTGTTTTCTGATTCATCATCTTACTGGGTCATCCCAACTCGACCCGTCAAATTTTAAAGCTCGAATAAACTAGCTTGAATGAGTTAGATCGACCTGTATTGATAGTTCTACCATTTACCAAGTTCACGTTTATTTATGGCATGAAATAACTTGCTTATTCAATTGTTGAACTCTGATAATTGAAACTTCAAGTAAAATATCAAAATACTAGCTTCCACTTACAATTTTTCAGACATTACAAGCTTCTTTAATGATATTCATATCCACTACATTAACTTTTGTTCGACTTAACTTCAAATATTCCTTTTTATTTCAACTTCAACTCATAATCTCATATATTCAGAAGCGAATTCAGGATTTGAAGTCTGTGTATGCACTAGTGTTGTCAAAGATGCGCATGCCTCGAAGTAAGACTCAAAATGTATTGAGCGCCCGCTTCGCTTAATGTGCAGCTTAGGTTCTAATTTTTGATACATACTTTTTCTTGTCAATGAGGCTTTATGAGGAAACGAACACTAAACAATTGATGTCACTTTATCAAAAAAAAATATTAGTTTTGTTCATTTATTTGTCATTCATGCTTGTATTATTAATCTTGGACTAGACATATATTTATATCTTTTCTACCTTTATGCCTTTTTTCGTTAAATCTAATGTTTTATTTATACTTTGTGCTTAAACACAATAGGTCTTGAAGCTTTTTTTACGCTTATTGTTTTTGATAATATTGTGGAACACCAATATTATCTTAAGACGTTTAAAAAACTTTCGGTGACTATTAAGGAATATTATCATATTCAATTGGTCGCTAAAGACATGAACAATACTAGAAAAATAAATATATAAAACAAATAAGAGTTTTAAGCTAATAACTTTACTTTCTTATAATATGAAGTTTACTTTTAACATTTTTAAACAATCAGTTGTGATAGCTCAATAGTCAAGGAGGATTCTCCTTACGGACTAGTCGCGAGTTCAAATCTCCATTTCAGCAATTTTATTGTTATAAATTTAAGGGAAAAGATATTATTTTCACCCCATACTATACAAGAAAAGTCGAAGCCACACCTAAACTATATAAGTGACCTATTAAAAAAGTGATACTTTTTACACCCTGTCAGGCTAAAAATAAAATCATCTTCGACTTTCTCCTCTCTGTCTATTAATTATTAAAAAAAGCCGTTTACTTTTGTTAAGGTGTGTAATAGGTCACTTATATAGTTTAGGTGTGAATTTGTTTTTTCGACTATAGTTTGGGGTGGAAACGATGTTTTTTTCCTTATTTTTTTGGATTATGCTGATGTGGTGCTGACGTGGCAGCGCATGTAAAACACCACACCACATGCAAGTGGTGTAATGTCTGACAGGGCGTAAAAAGTATCATTTTTTTTATAGTTAAGGTGTGTAATAAGTCACTTATATAGTTTAAGTGTGGATTCTACTTTTCGACTATAGTTTGGGATGGAAACGATGCATTTTTCCTGAATTTAGTAATAAGCCACCAAGGTGCACTACCATTCATCTTAGGATGCATTATTAGCTATATCCCAATTACTCAAGATAGATACACATATATATACACAATTTTTTTCGATATTAACGGGTGCACGTACACCCCCACATATACATATGGGTCCGCCCCTGCAAACATTGTCCCCCTCCACACCCCACCAATGCATTTTAACACCTTCGCTTATCATAGTTTTGTACCTACTAACCAGTATATCAATTGATCGATACAAGACATGATCAAGCCATCGTCATCGATCTTCTCTCATTTTATCTTCAACGTGTGCTACTTGCACCTTTTGAAGAATGTGCCCCAGAAATGTAGAATAGTGATATATACACTAGTAGTTTTAAAATTGATTTCTCCTCTTACAAATCTCTCTCACACACACAAGAAAAAAAAAGAAAATGATGAAAAAACAAATGAGATTGGAATTTTCTACTGTTGACACTTAATATTATTGGACCATTTCTATACTATAATAGTTCCCCACTCCTAACCTAAAAGAATTTATTTTTTCAACGAAAAGTTATAGGCTTATAGCTGTCTTGGACATAATTAATTGTTCAGTGTATAAAGTTGAACTCACCTTACCCTAGTCTTAGGGTTCTTATTTAACAGAATATGGTTAGGCTTTTAATACTCCTAATTAATGGATAATGACCTTGACAATTTGATTATTAAAATTGTGTCTATCATAATATTTATTAGGTTAAAGTAACTATTGAAGTACTTTTTAATACTATAAGGTCTAACTTTGTACTTCCCAACTCGAAGGGGCTGAAGATCGACGATGAGCTCTATGATTATCAAGTTATAATACGATTGACCAATATTCAACAATTTCAGTACGTAATTTTTTATTTGTGCTATAGCGATTACTTAACTTATCCTCAAAGAGTTTGTTTATTTTCTCTGTTAGAGCTTTCAGATATAAATTAAAGAATGAAACGACCTCTCGATCTATTTACTACAACTTCGTGAAAAAAATCGTCTAGGCATCCTTGTTGCTCCAATCTCTCCTATCCCTAGAATATTATTTGGGCCAAGAGACATAATTAGCTATTGGTTCCATTTGATTGTTTCATCCTTGTTATTGATACCAGCAAGACCCAATCAGTAGCGGAGTCAGAATTTTCTCTAAAGGGTCGGGGTTTAAAATCGAAAGGAGTAAGCACACGAACTAGCCGAAGGGGTTCAACATCAATTATATACATATATATAAAATAATTTAATATTATATAAATAGTATAATTTTTCGTTAAAAAAAAAAATTCAGTTGAATCGCCTAGCCATAAGGTGTCTCCGCCCCTAGAACCAACCACATCATGTTTGTTGGAAATTGCTTAGTATCTCCATTTATATTTGAAAATTGAAACTCCTTAAGTTTTGGATACAATTGAAAAAGGATAATAATAATTGAAGCAGTTCAAAGTTCAAACTAGTAACGAAGTCGAGATTTCAAATGTTCAAAATCTAAAATGAAAGTGTAGAAAATAATATTTGACTTACATATACTAGTTAACTATTCATACAAAAAAAAAAGAATCTAAAAAAATAAAATAAAGGGAAAAGACATTATTTCCACCTCCATACTATACAAGAAAAGTCTAAGCCACACCTAAATTATATAAGTAATCTATTACACACCTTAACTATATAAAAGTGATATTATTACCTCCCCGCGACCCCCATTCTAAGGCGCGTGTGTTACACTTATTTTAGGCGCGTCCAGCCTATTAAATAACAAAAGTAAACGGCTAAAGACATTAAGGAAAAAGACATTGTTTCCACCCCAAACTATAGTCGAAAAGTCGAATCCACACCTAAACTATATAAGTGACTTATTACACACCTTAACTATAAAAAAATGATACTTTTTACTGACGTGGTGCTGACGTGGCAGCGCGTGTAAAGCACTACACCACATGCAAGTGGTGGTAGCCTGACAGGTGTAAATAATTTCACTTTTTTATAATTTATGTGTGTAATAGGTCATTAGTATAGTTTAGGTGTGACTTCGACTTTTCGAATATTATTTGGGGTGAAAACGATTTCTTTTCCCTAAAATAAAATATGAAAATTCCCCCCCCCCCCAACCCCCCAACATCTCCTTACTATACCTGCCTTGATTATACAGCTTAAAAAATGTCCCATGCATTTATAATATGCTGTATGGAGTATTAGTTCAAGCAATTAATTCTAGATGAGAAGTGAGTAAGCATTAAAATAGTTAATTAAATAGCATTTATTAATTATTGAATGAGCTTAGCTTGATGAATAATAATTTTGGTAGGCCAAAAAAAAAAAGTCTAAAACTGATAAGAGATCAAACTAAACAAGGTCGGTACCTATCTCTAAATGTCTAGAAAAATGATTATTATTTTTTTTATCAAACCGACCATCATGGACTTTGTTCCAAATTATGTCTTTTTTAAATTATAAAATTATTCCAAAATGGACAGCTCATCCATCTTCTATCTACAGTGACTCCTTTGATTTGACATATTTGTATTCACCTTTTGATATTTCCTTCTTCAATCCCAAGCCCTTGAGGGCTGTTGGGGATTCAAGATTTAGAAGTAGTAGGTATTCGGGTGATTCAAACTTCAAATACATATATTTATACTCAAAATTTTAAGGCTTCGCATGGAACTCAAAATACCTAGCTATCTTTTTGGTTTCACGGAAGCTGTTTTTCATTTTATATCAATTTTTATACATTTATAATTATAACTATTTTGCGTCGGGTTTAACGATTGCCGGAGTACCATAATTTTCAAACTAGCTAGGTCCGCCCCTGTTGGGAATTAAGTTGCTCGGACTCTTCAAAAATATCATGAGGTGCGGGTCGGATTCAGGGCCGGCTCAAGCATATTCGTGGCCTAAGGCGAAAATCAAACAGAGGCCTTAAAATTTTAAGAAAAAATAATTTTTTTTAATGAATTTTATTTTCAAAATTATATAATTGGATTTTTCTAATTATTCTTTTTTAAATAATAATATAATCTATGCATTTAATCTTTCTTGAGACATAGTATTCTAGTTATATGAGTTTCTTATAATAATTCTTTCCTTTTTATATAAAAAAATTATTTTTCTATAAATAATATTGAATTTTAATATATATATACCCTCAAATTTGGAGGCTTAAGGCGGCCGCTTATTTGTTAACAAGGTAGAGCCGCCCCTGGTCGGATCCTTCAAAAGTAGTACATTTTCAGAAAATCCGACATGGGTGCGGTAATATTTTTGCGAGAGTCCGAGCAACTTAGGTTAGGAAAGTCGGATCGATCAGGTGTCTTCATTTGAGTGAAGTGATGGTACTTGGTAGAAAGGAATCGAGTTAAGTTGATTAAGCTCGACGATCAGAAGAAGCTACAACAGAAAAATAAAAAATAAAAAAAAAATCCAAACTTCAACAAAAAGAAGCTTATACATTATTGTCTTCATATTCCAAATTTGTATGAATCATTGTTAGGACTATCAAAATTTCTTTAAAAAGAAATTGCATGTTACTACTATAATCATAATGTAGCAAAGGCCAAACCCTATATTGGGTCTACAAGTGAGAAGTTCCTAACCTAGTCCTAGAGTCTACACATTAATTCATGTTTAGTTATATATCATTCATGTTATAATAATATACTCTAAGTCGATAATGGAATAAATTACGTTAGTAAGGATATCTGTCAAAATATTTTCCATTCGAATTTCAATTATTGGTAACGTGATCACCGATCATACTTTTTTTTTTACCTAAACACAGGGTGACTCAAGGTTAAGGTTAGCAAAATTTTTGCTTTACGTCTCTAAAATTTTGAGGCCTACAGAATTTTAATAGTAAACTCTATGATTTCAATTTCACTTGAAATAATAATGAAGATTGTGAAATACATTTTAAAATATTTTCTAAATAGTAAGAAGAAGAAGAAAAAAAGAAGAAGAAGCTATCTAATTTTTACTAGAATATAAATATTTTAGAACTTTGAATTAAATAACTCAGACTTCATATTAATAAATAAAGTCCTAACAAATCATCCAAGTTAATGCATTGCAATCAAATGACTAACATCTTATTAATTAGAAATAATTTTTATTTTTATTAACAATCATATTAACATGTATAGTTAAAGATTATGTGTCTTTTAAAATACTACACCAAAACCTCTTATTAAAATTTAGTTTTAAACCACTAATTTTATTGAGATATCTTAGCTAAACAATAACTTTATTTATAAGCTTTTATAATTTTATTGAGATGTCTCCCTATAGAAGAACTTTATTTATATGCTCTTATAATAAAATGTGAATGCAAATAAAACATATAACATATTTTGGATAAGCTTCACAAAAGATTGATCTTATTATTAATAGGGAAAATATTTGGGAATAAGCTTGTGCTTGTTTAGAAGGATCATTGAGCAAAGATCCATGAATCTATACCTGTATTTGTATAAGAAGCAATGTATTTTAATATTGGAGGAAAATCTATCATTTTAACTATTATAATAATGTATTACGTCGTTCGTCTTCTTATTATAACCTAGTTAGTTATTTGATGCATCATTAGTTCGTAAGTTTCTTATTATAAGCTAATTAGTTATTTGATGCATCATTAGTTCGTAAAGGATTGATCAGAATATTATTATGGTCATAGACAAATAGAATAAAAGAAAATAGTATAAAATTATTTTAATTTATTCACCTAGATAATGTAACTCTTTTATATTGTCAACACGTAATTTTTTTTACCTATTACAGTGTGTATGTATTACGTTAATTATTTTATTTAGCAAGACTTATCCCATATTACCTCATTGTTTTAGTGTTTATACCTTCATGTCAATGAGTGACAACAACTTGCCAATTAAGATGTGTTCTATTCTTTAGAAAAAATTACAATTAAGCAAGAAAATCTTATAAGGGAGCCACAAGGTTTCCATGGTTTACGAGAAGAAAAAAGAATGTTATATGTGACCCAAAATGATAAAAAGAAAGTTTCATTTATCGATAAACAATGAATTGACGAAGCTCTTGCTATTGTGAAGAAAACAAGCTTTGAAATTTTAATAAGAGGGGACCATATCTTGATAACACCCCCCACACCCCACCCCCACCCCCCACCCCCACCCCCCAAAAAAAAAAAGAAAAAAAAAAGAGTATTTCAAACAATTTTTTAGAAAAAGGAACTAAATAATGCAAAATCCAAATGAATTCTCTAGGGTTCAATCAAGCTGCCTATATTAATTCCAATTGTAATTACCAATATAGACAGGACACGCATTTGGCAAAAGAAATATATAATAGTAATAATAAAAATAAAATTGAATTATTGCTTCAATGATTGAAAATTTCCCATATAGTTTCAATTTGCTAGTGTACGTCCCTCAGCCTCATCCCTTTTAAAAAATTATAATTTAATTTAATGCAGCATAACTAGAAAAACAGGTATGTTGTGCTGTTGTGTACATATGGGAATATAAATTATCTAAGTAGTATATTCTATGCATGCAAAATTCAATCAATTTATTTATTTTCTCAAGAATCATGACAAAATGAGCAATGAGATTAAATAATCTTTTGCATGTTTAATTTAGGTAATATAAGTACCAATATATATACATATGTATAGCTCTTAACTTCGTATAATAAGTAATTACAACAATGTAAACAAATTAAATTGAGTGTAATTCACAAGTGACGTTTGGAGAGTTTAGGATATCAATAGACTTTATACCTACCTTAGAGGTAGAGAGTTGTTTCCGCTGAAACCTCGACTTAAAAAGTTGTATAATGAATTCGAATGTAAAAATAGGACTTAGTAAGTAGGAATTGGATCATAGAAACCAAATATTTTACATTTTATTTAAAAATTTTGAAATTTGGAGTTAAAAATAAAGTTGTATTTGGTTATGTAGTTTTTAGGAAAGATGAAATTTTCTATATTAACAAGTGATCTGAAGGCATCAATTTCGTTCTATCAATATCACCTTTATCTTCAACATAATTTAATTTATAGAAAATAAACTGCAACCGCAAATGAAAATATGAAGAAACAAAAATTTTTATTGATATATATGTGGGTACAAATTTATTTCTCTCTTGATTTTCTTCATAATTTGAAGGTCGTTCGTAGTATATTTCTCGAGTGTAGGAGGATTTGAATTTGACATTTTTTTCTCTCCATAATTCAAGAGCCGTTAGTAGCGTATTTTTCAAACGTAGGAAGATTTGAATTTAATCTTCATGGATTTCGTAGATCTCATATTTGATTATTAAGAAAAGAAAGTTTCGATCGATCTCTTTTTGTGAATATTCCATGAGTTTATGGAATTTCTGAGATGGTTAATTTTTATGAATATCCCGTGAATCTGTGAGATATTAAAGATCTCTTTTTCACGGAATAATTGTAACAGGAGTAATTTAAAACTTAAAATAGAGTAGCCTCCAAGCTAGATTTACGATAAAATAACCTTTAAAAACTCTAATAAAATTTGTAATCGTCCTATAGAATTTCATAAAATTTTGATATCTAAGGCTTCAATCATTCAAACTTCCCGTATAGTTTCACTTTACAGGTGTCTCTTATATAGTATATGATGACTTTAAAATAATACTATTTTAATTTAATACAACAAGTCATTGTAGAAAACTTAATCAACAACAGCATATTCAAAGTAATCACAAGATATACGCATGTAAGATAGATAAGTTATTTTCAGTTAAATTCTTGGCTTAAAAGAAAAAATATCTTATGCAAGATTGTATCGAGAATACAGCGGCAAAATAGCAAAATACAAAACAAGTCATAATCATCTTTTCCTTCTCACACAAAGAGCGACAATACTAAATTACATATTAACTTTTTATCATAATTCTCAACCTCCATATATACTTTCTATTTAATAAGATAGAGAATGAATACCACCAAAGGAGGTGGTGCAGTAGATGAGACTGCTCCTCTTTTAACTAGAGGTCTCGACTTTGAGCTCTGGGTATAAAGAAATCCTTGGTAGGGAGCGCTTCCCTCAAATGGGCTCTACGCGATGCAAATTGAATTAGTCGGACTTCAATATTGATACCGCACACCGGATGAAAAAATAAAAAAATATAGAGAATGAATATCATTTATAAAGAAATCTGTCCGTGAACTTTAGAACATAAAGAGTTTTAAAATGTAAAACAGATACTTATCTTTTCTTTTAAACGGGAAAAAGACTTAAATATATATTTATTTATGTCATTTGTTATAATTTTAGCTCATGTATATCATTGTTATTAAAAGTTTGGTTCATCTATGTCACTGTCATTATAGTAAAATTTATTCGTATCATTATTTTATAACGATGTTTTGCAAAAATACTTTTATCGTGTGGCCGCTTATTAGATGTCCACATCATCAAATTTAAATCAACTATTAATATTACTTAAAATCTATCGAATCCATTACAACACCGTTAAAATTAAAATTGCCGCATTAAAAATAAAAAATTAGACTCATTAATTGTGTCAGATTTTATTTTAATGATTCAATTTCTTATTTTGATTGATTTAAATTTGCTGATGTGGATTTCTAATAAAAAAGTCATGTGGCAAAAATAATATTACAAAAACATCTTTATAAAATAATGACATAAATGAATTTTTCTATAACGACAAACACATAAATAAAGCTAAATTTTAAAAAACAATATAAATTAACTATTTTTAATAATTTTGTGGCATATTTGAATTTTTTTTCTTTAAACTATTCATGTTTTCCCTAAAGATATCACCATCTTCAATGAAATACTCATGACATCATAATTAACGTCATCCAATATTTTCCCCTTTTAATAAAATAACAAATCATGAAAACAAAATCTTTATCTCTTTTTAAAAATATTTTCTTGGTGGTTCAAGCCATACATTAATCGACACGTATTAATACTCAGATAAGCATGCATTGTGATGACGTGGCCCAGATCTAGAAAGTGACAGGTGTAAGGTGGGGTCCACTTTTGTTGTAGTGGGACCCACTAGTCTCATAGTCGGTGTCAGCACAGTGATTAATTAGCTGAGTTGTTTAAAATATGACTCAGTCATCCTAATACTGCCAAAAAACAACTTTTTTAAATAGTCAATGCTACTTTAATTAATTAATTAATTAATTAATTATACCCCCCATGTCATAATCATTTTTAAAATATTGAAATTGAGTATTTAAAAAAAAAAAAATTGAGTAGGGAAATTAATATTTGAGACGTGACAGTAATTCTTTTTAGTTGACAACATGACTTTTACGGCTGTAGACAACTCAAAAGTTTAGGACATAAAATAATTTTACCTATGTGACAGTAATTTTAGACATTTTAATAAGTCACCGATCTCAATTTGCGATTAATTTTGCTTGTCATAAGTAAAAATCTCATTTGTTGTCAGTTATTCAAAAAAGTTACTTTAACTAAACTTTATCGAACAGACAACGTATATACTACAATATCTTCACTAGCTTTTTAAAGAGAAAATACATTGTTTTTACCTTAAACTATACACGAAATTGTTGAGACACACCCGAATTTTAAGAGGGTCCTATTACCCTTGGACTAATTAAAACCGTATTTTTTGCAACCTTAATGCCTACGTGGCATATACGTGTGCCTACGTGGACCTTCAGTGTGTTGATTCACTGATGTGCCACGTAGACACTAAGGTTGTCAAAAATACGATTTTAATTAATCCAAGAAGTAATAGAACCCTCCTAAAATTCGGATATGTCTCAGTAATTTCATCGATAGTTCACGATTGAAACAACGCATTCTCCCCTTTTTAAAATATCATGATCTTATGTCTAATAGGCAAAACCATACAACTAGAAGTCTAGAACATGTACGATGGCAACGACAAGATCACTTTTTGCAGTTGTTATTTCTTTACTCTTAAAAAGATATCAATTTTTAAATATAAAATGAACAGTTTAAAATAGAAAGTATTTTTCAGTATCATATATTACGTGACATAAATCTGAATTAGTCAGGCCTTAAAACGAATAATCTTTTCATCTGCATAATTATCACAACAATCTCTTTGACAACAATACCCTCATAACTAGTAAGATATTTTAACCAAACAATCCCTAAAAGTGAAAAAAAAAAGGCAATCAAAGAATGTGAAATGGTGGGCCTATATACCGAAAGATACAAAGCAGTACGATATTGGATTGACTTTTTGTATCAAAAGATGATTAGTAGTTAGGTTTTGTATCACATGCAAAAGCTATTTTGGGCCGTTGATTAGATGAAGTGGGCCCATTAGTACACGAGTCTTGTTTTCTAAAGGACCCATAATCAATTTCTAAACTTTTATTCAAAGATCACCTTTTTATATTTAATGTCAATTAGGTCCCACAATTTTATTTGTAAAACTTTTCCTATGATTAACACCATTTGTTAGAGTTGTGATCCGAATTTTGTTGATTCACCCCAGAAAGTTTGGCGATGCGATCCATGTTGGTGATTTTCAATGAGGTCTGTGGTGGTAGCGTAGGGATCGGGCCGATAGACCTTTATGTTTTTGGGCGTAGGACTTATTTGTATGCACGTATTATATAAGTGTTATTTAGTGGATTATTTCGGATTATTCAGAAATTACGTCTCTCCACATTGTACTCCTCTCCTTTCATAGTGAACTCCTCAGCCTCTGCCCGTGGTTTTTCCTGCAAGAATTTTCACGTAAATCTGTGTATTGTTCTTATTTTTTTTTCTTTTGGTTTGCTTAATCTGTTCGAACCATAACACCATTCATGTCTTTTTTCCTCCTTAAAGAATTGGTTAGAGTCGTTTGATCGGTGATAACAACAACAAACATATTCAGTGTATTCTCACAAAGTGGGATATGAAGAGAGTAAAGTATAGACAGTTCATACCACTACCTTAAATGAAGTAGAGATGTTGTTTTCGATAGACCCCGACTACGATTAGTGATGGAACCAACATTTTAACTCTGGGGGTTCAAAATCGAAAAATGTGAACAAAAGAACTAATCGAAGGGGCTTCAACGTCCGCTATACGTACATGAAAAATAATTCTAAGCTTGTATAAATAGTATAATTTTTCGCGAAAGGGGGTTCGAATAAACCCCCTCACTATTAGGTAACTCCGCCACTGGCTACGATATAACACACTACTAAATAATAAAAGAAACAAGACACCTATAGAGTAATACTATAAACTATCTATCCGAAATTACAAACATCATCAAAATACAACGAACAGAAAACTACAGGACACGTGCATAACGCTATAGGTAATACTACAAACAAGGCACCTCTCCCTACTAGTAAAGACGCACTCCTACCCACTAATTTTCTACCCTAATCTGCGTCCTCCGCACCTTCCTATTCAGGTTCATATTCTCCATAAGTTGTGACTGTTCCATGTCATGCCTAATCACCTTCCTCTAATATTTATTCGACCTACCTGTACCTCTCCTGAGAACATCCATAACGAACCTCTCACACCTACACCTGCGTATTAGAGCATTCATGCACCTCCTTTGTACTAGTGATATAAGGATAATAATTTTGGGTTATATCATTGACAAGATGTGATAAAATAATCTATCAGATTATGTCCCATTCCACCAACCAAACGACCCCTTTAGATATCAGATGAGATATGTGATTTTCTATTTGTAAAAAGAGATTTTAGGTGCGAGCTTTTATCGAAAATTCTGAATGTGGTTTGTACTTTTTTTACATCGAACAATTATCCATCCTAAATCTAATCCAACAAAAAGATGATTTTTTGTATTATGATGAATAAAAATGTAAATGATTTTATTTATGTAATTTTTTTATGTAAATGTTAGGTTTAGTTGTATTATTTTGATATCTCAATTATCGTATTATTTTTTTATTGTTTACAAGTGGTAGACGAGTGACGACTTTGAGAAATTTTTTGTGTGTAAATTAAGATTAGATTTAATTGTATTACTTTGATATCTCTATCATTGTATTATTTTGTTGCAATTTACAGATGGTAGATGAATGTCGATCGACTTTTAAAAATATATTTGGTAAAAGTTAGGTTTAACAAATAAATTCTCAATTTTTACATACTCAAAAGATATTAAATTTAATTATTATATTCATCTTTATTATTTAAATAAATATCATATTTAGTTTAATATTTGAACTCATTAAAGTGAGGTATACGCGCGAGGCGTAAACTAGTCAAGAGAATAATGCTTATTTGATTTTACATAACCATTTAAAGATGGACGAGATTCTTCCGCTCATAAATAAAAAATCTTAGTAAAAGGTAAAAAAATTTCTTTAAATAATTCCGGTGTAAATCTAAATTAATTGGGATTGTAAATCTCAAGGTTAAACGCAGTAGATTAAAGAACAACTAGCTAGTCTATAAATCTTTAACTCAATTAAAGAACAAATCTTTAACATTAGATATTTCTAATATTTGCTTGGCTAATTTTGTATATGTGATAAGTATGAATAGTTTCAAATTAAATCCCTATATATATATATATATGTGATATTTCACTTGAGGTACTTTATTTTTTTTTAAAACCTTGCGTAAACGCAGCATGTTTGGTGCGTTGTCTTCTTTTTATGCCACTCTTAAAGACCAAACTTGACAATTATAATATTATTAGAATGGTACTTTAGACTTTTGTTCATAATATAATGATGCATTTCATATAATTAGTTCCCAAGTTTAGTAGAGTTTTGAGATTTAAAGAGTGTTTAGCATATGGCTTGTCTTTTCCATTATTAGTAAGAGGCAACTAATTTCAAAGTATCTTTTTAATTTATAGAGATCTTTCCAAATTTAGTTGAACATACATGACAATTAGAGTTGGAAAATAATAATATTAGATCAAAAAGAGATAAGTAATAATTTTACCCATCAATATCACGTTAGGAAAAATGATAATTCTAGAAAACGTCATAATTAATTACAGTAGATATATTCCTGCTTATATGTAACTATCCTTAAAGTTATGTGTCGAATTTTAGTATATGGTTAGAATTTAAATTATCCTCAAATTTCTTACCCTATTATTAAGATGAGATAAGCATTCAATACCTTCGCAAACTATGGTCAAAATTGCTAGACTCATAGGGGTCCTATCACCCCTGAACTCAATTTTAGCGTATTTTTATTATTCTTTTGTGCTGATGTGACACCATTATTACATAAAATAGAGTTCACATCAAAGGTGTCACGTCAACTAAAAAGATTAACAAAAAATATCACGTCAGCACAAAAGAATGACAAAAATACACAAAAATTGAGTTCAGGAATACTAAATGCTTTACTCTCATTAGGATTGAAATAAGGTGCAAACTTCTAATCATATTAAATATTATCCTCGTACCTACCTTTCATGCCTTGCACTATTCACTAGCTTATCACAACCTAAAATAAATTTTAAAAAAATCATCTTACACAACTAAAGAGATTTAATTTTTTAAATAAAAACAAAAAATAATAGAGTATATATTAAAAAAAAGAATAAGAAAGAAAGGATTGGAAGCAAACTTCTCCTGCCCAAAAAATTAGGAAGGTCGAAATAAATGAATAAGTGAAGGCGTGGCACACAAATTAAGTGGAGGAAACAAAAGGCATTTTCTCTGTCTTATCTGGTTTTCATCCGGTGTTTATTATTCGTATTGGGATTGACTAATTTATCGCGTTGAGTAAAATTTATTAACGGAAATAGGATTCCTGACAATTTTTATTTTTTTTTATATCGAGAGCTCGAAACAACAACGACATAATGAGTAGAGTCCCATAAATCAAGTTTGAGGAAGGTAAAATATACGCAAACCTTACCTCTGTCCGAATGGAATACAAAGATTGTTTTTTGTAAACTTTCGAATCTTAAACTTTTAATTAAAAATAGAGGAATCTTACTCATCACACCGCGATTTTTATTAATAAAGGCTCTGTGTCTCAACTGTATTGAATGCTATATAATAAATTCATAAAGTAGCTTTTTGACTGTGTTTAAGTACATGCAGAGTGACCACTCGTTTGTGTTTTAGGTCCACACGGTAATTGCCTTTTGCCTTAGTCAATATTTACCCTTTTCACCCCACCCCCTCACATGTATTTTCCTTGACATTGTTCTCAAGTACAAAGATATCCCCTAAAGTAACTAAAAACACATTTTGAGGTACTAAAAAGTAGAAACAACAACATAATGAAAGGTGTAATCCACCTCTTGTTCCATTTGATTGCATTTGTTCCTACAATTAATAGCTTAAAAGAATGCAACAACGAGGAAGATAATTGGTTTTACAGTCATTGAGTAAGTGTTAAAAAGAAAGGGATTAAAAGATCATCTTGTAGACGTTGAACTCTTTTGATAAAAAACTTGATTCAACCATTAAAACAACATTGCAAGAAAACATAATCAACAAAAATAATACACATCTTAGTCGTGGTTCTTCTTGTAGCCGGTATAAGAATGGTTGATCGTATCAAGGAAATTCGATATGAATTATATTGCAATTTTTCGACAAAAAAAAAAAAAAAATTTAAGATGAACCCCTTCCGGTACCTTGGCTCTGCCCGTGGTTCAAACACTATATTGAATGTGCGATCAATATTGGATGAAACCATTATGTTCCACTTTATTACCATCTCAAAGCCCCCCCCCCCCCCCCCCCAACACACACACAGATAAAATAATTTTTTTTTCTCACTCGATGTTTGTACTCAAATTGAAGCCCGACTAAATTTGAATTCACACCGCCAAGTTCCACATTGGGGGTAAAACACTCGTAAAAAAAAAAGGACTTCATACACAAGAGGACTCGAACTTGAGACTCTAGTTAAAGATGAAGGAATACTTACCACTCCGTCACAATCCTTACCGGTAAAATAAAAACTACAGTACAATTGTCAGTTCACTTCAAACAAACCATGAAACCACTTTACTGTTACAATTACTACAAGGGTAATATAGAGATTACCAAGAAAACTTGGTAGATAAGAGTAAAAAGGTGAATCATAAATGCCAACATCTCAATAGAAAAAAAAAGTTATGGGGCATTAACAAAGAGCAGAAAAGATCCTTTTCTCAACAGCTATAAATACAACCAAAGAGCAAACCAAATAACTTAAGATACAAACACAAAAACAATCTTTCTCCAATCATCTCTCTTCTTTCACTTCCCCCTCTCTTTTTTTAAACTCTTCATAAGTTTTCGCAACTCAATCATAAAATTTCGAATCACAAAAAAGATTGACCTTTTCGAACTCTGTCTGTAACTCACTCGAGGCTCGGGTTTCTTCATTGATCCTTGGGAAAAAGGGGCAAATTTTTTTAAGCACCCCTGTTTCCTCCTCTGTTTTCCCCTGTTTTTTCTCGCCTTTGTTTTCTAATTTTATGAAGTTGTAAATGGACAAATTCCAAGAAAACAACACTATGTCTAGCGTGTATGATGAGGGTGCTCGAATTCGATCTTCGTTATCTCAACTAATTCTAACAAGTGGTACGAACACTTTCGATACAATTTTCTCTCATTGTCAAGAAACTAACCAAATGGCTAGTACTAGTCCTGTTTTTGAGCCTTTAGGTTCATCAGTCTACCTCAGACAAAGAGATTTGCTACACAAATTCTGCCAAGAAAACATAGCAAATATCCCCTTACCAACAACTTCCAAAACTACCCCCTTTCGAAACTCTTCGTATACGCAGGGTTATAATTTCCAAGAGAAGAAAAAACTATACAGGGGAGTTAGACAAAGGCATTGGGGGAAATGGGTAGCTGAGATAAGACTTCCGCAGAATAGAATGAGAGTTTGGTTAGGTACTTATGAAACTGCTGAGGCTGCTGCTTATGCTTATGATAGAGCAGCTTATAAACTTCGCGGTGAATATGCACGTTTGAACTTCCCTAATGTACGCGATCCAAGCAAGTTGGGATTTGGAGATGGAGAGAGAATGAATGCTGTGAAGAATGCAGTTGATGCTAAGATTCAAGCAATTTGTCAAAGGGTGAAAAGGGAGAAAGCTAAAAAGGCTGCCAAGAAGAAGAGTGAGAATGAGAGTAAAGTTAAAGAAACTGTGGATTCATCATCTTCTACTACTACTACGACTACTTCTTCTTTGGCTGGTGGTTGTGGTGATGTGATTTCACCAAGTGTTTCTGAAGATGGATTGTGGAAAAGTGAGAATTCAACTTGTTCTGTTTTTGGTGATTGCTTGAAGGAGCCATTAATGGAGTCTGAATTTGATAGTTGTTCACTTGCAAGAATGCCTTCTTTTGATCCTGAGTTGATATGGGAAGTTCTTGCTAATTAGGGGGTTCTGGGGTTTGGTTTGGGGGGTGGGGGTATGTTAAGTTAATTAGGAGCTTTTTCTTTTGCCTTTTGTTGATGTCATCATTTGAGCCTAACTAGATCAAAAGGACACGACCAAGTCCAAGACGAGCACAACCATCATGGTTAACTACGAGTTTTTTCTTGTCTTACTCATTGATGTCATCCTATGAGCCTGGCCAGACCAAAAGGGCAAAACCAAGACGAGCATAGCCATCATGGTTAATTAGGAGTTTTTCCTTTTGTCCTACTTGTTGATGTTGTCACATGAGCCTGACCAAACCAAAAGGGCACGGCCAAGTCCAAGACGAGCAAAACCGTCATGGTTAATTAGGAGTTGTTCTCGGGAATTAGTGGTACCATTTTATGTTGTGGGAAATGTAAATGGTTAATTTTGAAGATTTTAGCTATATATCTTATGACTACCTTTGTCAAAGTTAAGCAAGTGATGAATGTCTTAAGTTTGTCTTGTGTTTTCTTATGGGGGATGAAATGGACATATTTGAGCTCTATTTACTCCCAAGTTTATGTATCAAATATGTTGAGTTTTGTTATTTTTAATAAAATTAGTGATTTTTAAACCAGTTTGTAGTTCAGCATCTATTTCTTTCAAATTTTATTATGGAAAAACAAAAAGGGAGAGAAGGGGAAAAAGAACTTCTTGCATACAAACTGACCTCATACACTAAGTTTAAAAGTAGTAAAGAAAGATATTTCACAAAAAACTAGTATTACTACTTCTAAATTGATCAAATCCTAGTAGAAATGAAAAAAAAGTTAGGTAGGTGATTTCTTCTAGTTTACTTAAACTTTGATTATTAGAGTTACTCAATATCTATGTTCATGAAAGATAACAGCTACTGATAAAATAGTTGAAGTGCACAATAAGTGGTGATCAGATCACACTTCTGGTTTGTCAAATGAGGAAGCAGCAGAAAGAAAATGTTGAAGAGGGAAAATAAGGTGTGAAAAGGAAGAGTGCCACATATCCAAAGATTTTGCCCATACCGTGTAATGTGTGATGCACAAAGTTAGTTGACTATTTGAAGTTTGACAAGGCCACATGTGAACCACAGAGCTCATTGCCAAATCACTGTGCTCCACCTCATTCTTCAACGCTCACCTATATTCTCTTGTTTTGTTTCTTAAGTCATGATTGTTGTTCAGATCGATTTACATATATCTCAGTTGATCTTATTGAATTATCTATTACTTTTCATTAATAAAGGTATTGAATAATTTTATCCATTAGTGCTAGAGCAAATAGGAAGAAATCACATACTATTTTTTATTCCACTCACATGAGGACAGTACTTTATGAGCCAAGCGTCTATAGAAAACAACCACTCTATAATAGAGGTAAGGTCTGCCAACATTCTAACTTCCCCAAACCCGCTGTGGAATTCTTTCCCACCTAGGCAACACCCTTGGGTTTCTTTTTTATAACCTCAACTCCTCCCAAAAGGTTTTGTTTCTCTTAGAAATTCATCCCTCCATAGTTTGCGTAGAGATGAAGTTTAAAAAAGACTTAAGGGTGTTTTCGGTGTAGTGGAAAACAAAGTTCTCCAAAAAAAAAATGTTGACTTAATTCATGTTTGGTAAGTCAAAATATTTTGAAAATCATTTTTTCTGGAAAAACAAATTCTAATAGGAAAAATGAGTTGTCACCCCAAACTTCCACTTCCAGCTCCATAGTGTTACTAGATCACATACAAATACCCTTGAACTATTTTTTTCACATACTTATCAAACACTAGAAAATACTCCATAATAGTAACTCCACAATATTTTATTTGAAAAGATAATGCTCAATTACGCATATTTCTCTGACTATGGTTAAGTTTGTCAACAAAGTCGAAGTAAACTGAAATGGTCCTGGAAACTGGTGTGAATCAATATGATACAATTAAGTTCAAAGCAGGCGATGGTGATGTCTCAATAATGCTTGCCTGACAACTTTAGAACCGTAGCAATGCAAAGAACTGAGGTCCACTACTTGTCTTTTTCTTTTGATAACAATGGTGTCCGAGCCAACTTTCGTCGGCCTCAACTAACTCCACGAGATACTTGTCACCTCCACCAGCAACAGATACCACATATGAAAAGAATCATCTAGTTTTTTTTTTTTTTTTTTTGCCTATACTGGAATTTGAACATGAGATCTCACGTTCTCAATCCACTTCATTGACCACTAGACCACACCCTTTAGTGCGAGCTCCACTTATTGTCTAACAGACAACAAATTCAATAAAGTCAACAAAATCTTCTGAGTTTTGATAATGTTTGAAGTTTTGAACCAATTATAAGCTTTGTGCATTACTTCATTAAATGAACAAAACTTAATCATTGTAGATTCTTGACAGACAAAGTTGTATTCGAAGCTAATCCGTTTGTAAGATTTGTCAACTGCAAGGAAAATTTAATTGACAAGGCTACATGTCCAAAGAGGCCAAGTACAAATTACTCCATCACCATTTAGTACAAGTTTCTTTTTTTCAAATGGAAAAATCATAAATTAACAATATAGGGGGAAGAGGGCATAAACTAACAAACCAAGGACAACAGAGTCACTCGACGCATAATTACAATCACATGCAGAGTCGTAAATAACATCACACATGTGTATATAGGAGATTTTAGAAGAACACTACCAGCTAATTGAGTTCCTCGACTGCTGAACCTTTGCATTATAAGAAGCCTCTATCTCCTCCTGCATGGTTATTAGTTGCGTCGGTCAGAGGTGGATGCAGGATTTAAGTTATATGAATTAGGGTCATAACATTAAACTCGTTATGGATTTAAATCTACTATATGTTGCAATTTTAGTGACCTTTTACACAAGTTCATGCTCTGTGTCGAAAGTATTAGGTTCAGAAGAACCTAGTAATGTAAGGCCTGCATCCGGCCTGGAGTAGGTTACCTAACCTGTGATTTTTAAGTTTATAACATTCATGCCAGTTATAAAACAAATACATGGTTAAAAACATATTTTTCGATGCCCAAATTTCTGATGAGTGATAAACCACTATTGAAAGGACAGGCATGGCAAGGATGCTTCGTGGAAATAGCTTGCCGTGTAAAGAAGTCTAAAGTTCCAGCATGGCAAGAGGAGAAATACAAGGATGATTTATTTGAAGTAGTTGAGATGTACCTTGCAGGACTTTAACAGAGGTTGCAAGAAGGATTCCCTAAAGTATCGAACACAATCTCCAAGAGAGGTTCCATCCCATTCTGTCATAAATTGATTCATCAAAAAGTAAAAAACCATAAATTTAAGATCAGCAAGACTAGGACAACAATAAAGAAATACATTGCAATTGTGAGACACAATAAGTAGTCATTTGGATATGAATTGAGTGATATTTCAAAACCAGTAAATATTTGATGGAGTTAAGTTGAAAAAATATAGAATTTGGAAGTTGAAGTTGTGTTTAACATGCACTGCACTTGAGAAAATGTTGAAGTTTCCTGAGAGAAATTACGTTTTTACTTGAAAAACTGGTTGACACAATGTATAACCGAACAGGTTTTGGGAAAAATCAAAATATTGATGTCCAAACGGGACCTAAGTAAAGGAACATAATTATGACCACCAAATGCAGACAGTTAAATTGAACTGATAGAGGGAAGTTCATAAGTTATGATAGCTTTGGCTTAAGGGAATATCAGTTAAGAACCTCAGGTAAATTAATCATTGCCATTTTTGACACTAGAATAAAAATAAGGAATCAAGAAAATAGTTACCCAAAAATACAAGATACAAAGAAAAATTGAGCATATACCATTATCCCCTTCGCCTCTAAAACTTCCACTATTAAGTTCCCGAAGAAGCTGCAATATAGTCAAATCAGTGTCAACAAGAGGGAAATACGGAACTTGCTAGAATAAAAAGTCTCCACATGCTATTACTGATTTGCTTGATAATATATTGCTGCATAAAGTCATGCTTCAACTGGATGATGGATAGGATTGTTGAGAGCATTATGCCAAATTCAGAGGTATCTATTGAAACTGGAAGAGAATAATAGTCTGATCTTGAGTACACAGGATAGATATTCCTTTGATCAGGTTCAGCACCCTTTTGATCTAAGAACTACAACCAGCCTTGACCAATTGAACATTTAAGAAAACGCCAATCAGACGAGGCAGTAAAGCAGCAGTTGGATTACAAGGAAACCATTTGCTTCTGACTTGAAAATCTGGTAATGGAAATCTTGGGAATAGACAAGCTTAACTAATTTGGTTTTGAAAAATTCAGTTTGATCATACATGATGATAGTAACAAATACATATTTCTATATTGTCTCCTAAACGACATTACAAAACTTAGTTTTTCCTATCATAAGTAACAGATAAAGCAAGAATCTTCAAACAATTGAAATCAAATCAATGATGTCTTGAAAATGCTAAAGACAAATTCTTCGAGCATTGTTCACCTGGGAAAGTGTTGGAACAGCAGAAGGATCAAATTCATCGCAGTTCTTGGGATTAATAGGAACACAAACCCGGCCTGGCAGAAAGAGTAAATTCTGTTAAAATATACAGACCATAAATGAAAGTATATCCAATGATAAGGAGCGGTAACAATTCAACTATCTTTGTTTTTCAGGTGCATTGTGGTTCAAGCATAGAAGGAGCGAACCTGTTTTGGGGTGCACACAGAAAGGAGCCTTCAATAAGTGATTCATGTGCTTTGAGACCTGAGACATTAAAAAAGTAAACCTTCGGGTGGAATTTATGCATTAAAACATGCAAGGAATATAATCAAGTGCTACTGTATTTGTTGCTCTCCGTGCTTGCTATTCCTCTGGGTTTTAGAAGGAATTTAATGTTACGCTCCATATAAGCAGAACTGAGGCTCCAAAAAGGTGGAAAACTGGAAATAGCACAAACCTCTGTATCAAGCCTTGGATAGGTATAAGAAAAAACAATTTCTTCGACGCATCTACGAAGACCCTGGCCCTGAAAATGAAAAATGGAACCATGGTAATGGAAACTGAAGGCACTTGTTCAAATTTGATGTATAAGCAAACACATGGAAAGCCCCAAGCAGATACTGGAAGACATTACAAGAAGAGCAAACAATGCATTCACACCTTATAGCTATTATTAAAATATCACATGGTTCACTCAATTCACAAAAGAACGTGATAGATCTTAAGTTCTGGAGCAACAACACACAATACAAGAATCTCAGTGGGCTGAAGACTAGACTAAAAATTAAGCCAGACTAGATTCATGCAATTAAAAGGACAGCTTAAAATTATAATTTCCCGGAGTACAAGTTTATATAAGATTGCTACCTTCTGTTTATTGGATTGCAATAAACGTTTTAGCTGATCCCAGCGAGCAACATCTGACTGCTTGTTAGACAACCACTTTCCCCGAAGCTCGGATGTAACAGCTGCAAAATAACCTCAACATCACTAAAAACTTAATCAGATGAAAAAGATTGAGAAGTAATAAAGGTAAAGTTGCATACATTCATCAGGTATCATTTCCAGAATCTTCTCAAACCTCTCCTCGTTCAAGAACAAATTTTGACTTGATAGCAATCTGTTCTCAAAGTAATCTTTCAAGACTTCAGTATAAGATCTCCTGCAGTGGTAGAACTCAAGTAAGAACAAAACCTAAACCTAAACAAAGGGAAATTATATGGATAAAACCTTACACGAGGAAAGGATGAAGTGCAGGACCCACTAGAGAAACTTTTTTAGTGCTATTCTCATTGCCCTGAGCAGTAAACATAATATATTTCTGTTAGAACTTAGAACCTCAAGCTATCATAAATTTCCACTAGCAACATGTGAAGCATCTCTAAACACCTTGTAGACACGAAAATAATCAACAATTGCAGCCCTCTGTTCATTGGTCAACCTGATTATGATAAAGGTTACAAGAAAATTATGAACATAGTAGAAATGTTAATACAATGACCATATCAGTAAACAGAATAAAAAGCAATCATAGAACACGCATCTGGAACTGTACCTTCTCGCTTTTCCATCACAAACCCAACAATGGACACCACGTCTACCACTGTATACCCACAGGACGTGGCTGAACCCAAAGTCATCTGTTAAACAACGAAATGAGAGTGTATTCAACATAAATTTGTAGAAGTTCCCAATAAAAATCAAAGGTCAAAAATGTTCCTGGGGAAAACAGCAGCTTGTGTTTCATGTCATAAAAACTATACCTCTAAGAGAAGTATCTATGACCTTGATAGCAATTGTCATCAGCGGCCAGCAATTTAAACAAACGTCAGCTCCTGAACAGCAATATCTGACATCATCATAATCTGATATATCCTGCAGTATAACATGCGACAAACTTTCAGGTGCAACATGAATTGGCAGATTTCCTGCGGAAAAGTTGATAATTTAAGTCTCGATGACTTACAACATCAAAAACCAGCTCTTTTTCAACAGGCGTAAAAATATTGTCACCGCCTTGTGAATAGGCATGCCTTTTTGAAGGCTGCAGCACAGTAAAATAGCAATTATAAGTAATAAATATGAGGTAAAATTTATCTATCCTGCTGAAACAACTTACTAATGGTCAAACACAAACCTGTCTACCCTGGAAAGAAAAAACACACATAAAAAATGGGTACCTTAAGCTATGGGGAAGCATCGGAATGAGACTAACAATATGATTCAACTCAGTACAGCCGTTAAGTGTGTTTCAGCTAAAAAGAAAATCCTTTTCTCTTTACGAGCAGTTAATGTAATGTATCAAACCCTTATAAGAACCTCTCATACACATAAAAGTAACAAGTGCAGCAGATTAGCCATAAGTAGCTTTAACCTGATAAACTAAATCCTCTTGTTCATATATACTAAAATTAAGTTTTAATGCAGGGATAACAACAGTTGCAGAGATCTTACATCTACGCTGTAGACAGGTCCAATGTCTATTTTGAAAGGACACTTCTCTTTGATAGCCTTTTCCAACTCAGATGCAGTATTAAATGATTGAAATCGCACGTAAATGTCATTATCCAATGTGAAAGAAAACTCCCTTCGACCAAGGTATGAGTGATCACAACCTGGATGCTTTCCATCTGGAGAACCCACGATTACTCAGTGTCACATAAGAAATATGAAATGAGAAATTGCATATTGAGGAGCTCTTTTTACCATTCCCATAAGACAGCCACTTGGACATATCAACATAAGGGAAAATCTTTCCTGCAAACAGAGAAGACTTAGCTTGAGATAACAATCCAGAAATGGTTTTGAGACCAAATGAAAATTACTGAAATGTGACAGAATTTCTTCTTAGAGAAAGAGGGATTGAAGAATGTAAAAGTTCGCCACACATAGCCCTAATGCTTTCAAATTCCTAACCCAATTGCTTTCAAAGCATAGAAAGAACTGCAGTATCCTTCAGAGTATATTGATACTACAGGAACAGTTTTCATGTGATTCTACTTAACAAAATGCAATTTAAAAGTTCCAACTCAAAGAGACATATAAGCAATTCCGCTCCTTGATAATCTAGAAAACCCCGAAGCCTAAGATCTCACGGTTTGAAACTCAATGGATAATGAACTCTCCTCTCTACCCTTCTCCAATTAAATACCAGACATTTGTCAACACTAAAACCAAAGCCATTGGAACAAGCATATAAACGATTCTAAAACAAGCATTAAGGTAGCTGCTGTTCGTTTCATCAACACCCTTGAATAACTACCAAGTTATATTCTAGCTCTATTCTTTTAAATGGACATTTGATAAGTCACACGCTTATGCCTCAATTACAAGATAGTCAGGATTAAATCATAATGTACACATTCCGCTATACTCGACCCCTTTTTGTTCCAATATCAAATGTCTATCTAAAGAAAATTAAAGTTCTCTAAAGCAATGTGTTTCACCAATCTCAGCCTCATCAATGTAGGGATGTACAGACATCTAATCATAATTTTTTTCAAAAAAAAAGAACTTCTGACAAATACTCCCTCCATTTTCATTTTAATTGGCCCCTATACGAAAAATAGATGCTTCATTTCACTTGTCCATTTTAGCAAATCTAAAGAGATTAATTGCCGCTTTCTCATACTATTTAGAGCTCCAAAACATCATTAACAAGATTAATTTAGTAAAATATAACTCTAGTTAGTTTCTTAAGAAGCATGCCAAGTTAACAAGAGCCGAGTAATATGAAAACTAACGGAGCATATGCAAGTGTACAAACATGGATAAAAGTAAAGTAATAAGCTCAATTATCATATATAAGTTTAAAAAATCACTAAATAATTGCGGAAAATATATAGTAAACCAAATAAACTAACGAAACGAAGAATTACCATAATAAACTTTTAAATAATCAGCATTGAATCCATCTGGAAGTGCATAATCTAGCTTCATTTGCTCAGGTTCATCTCCGTCAATTAACATATCATCTCTCCCATTCTCAGCTTCTTCTCTAACCATTTTCCGAAAATCTTTTATCCAAATTTACACAAAATATTCACGCGGCGCTGAAAATATAAACAAATATTTCAGATTTTTGTTCAGCGGAATTAACCCTAGGTTTAACGAAAGCGATTGTAAGCAACTGTAAGCTATAATAACGTTGAGAGATACTGTAGAACTCACGGGGTATACTTGAATCGCCGGCGAATACGGCGGCGTTGGGCAGCGATGGAGGTATACACGGAGAGGAAAGTGGAAATGGCGGGAAAGTGAATTGGGGTTAATGAAGCATTAGATTTAGCGGGAAAAAAAGTGAATTGATTGGACCGGATAATGGGCCTTTGATTCATATCTGCGAAATTGGACCAGATAATGGGCCTTTTATTCATATCTGAGAAATTGGACCGTATAATGGGCCTTTGATTCAACAACAACAACAACATACCCAGTGTATTCCCACATAGTGGGGTTTGGGGAGGGTAGAGTGTACGCAGACCATACCACTGCCTAGAGAGGTTGTTTCCGATAGACCCCCGGCTTAGGACCGATAAAAGTATAACAAACTCAAAACATAAATGCATATGAACTAGTACAGTATGCAAAATACACTAACACCGCTAGCAACAAGATGATACTACAACCACAAGATAATACTAAAAACTATCTATCCGAAACCACAAACATCACTCAACACCACCAACAAGAAACTTCAGACACAAATAAATACTGCTCCCCTACTGTTACCGGCGCTCCCCTCCCCCCCAAACTTTCTACCCTAATCCGCATCCTTCACATCACCTTCTTATTCCTTCATAAGCTGTAACTACTCCATATCATGCATAATCACCTCCCTACAATATTTTTTCGGCCTACCTCTACCTCGCTTAAATTCATTCATAGTCAGTGTCTCACACCTCCGTACTGGAGTATCAAAGCCCTTCCTCATCACGTGCCCAAACCAACGTAACCTCACTTCTCGCATTTTATCCTCTACCGACGCCACTCTCACCTTCACCCGAATAATGGGCCTTTGATTCATATCTGCGAAATTGGACCGGATAGTGGGCCCTATAAAAGCTATCACCTCGGGTTATAACTTTACGTGGCTCCTTTATGATTTCGAGAGTCCAAATATAGTATTTGGAAATCATCCTTACAAAGAATATTAGATTCGAGTTTAATATTTCCTAAATCTTATAGATAAAACATTAGATTGTGATTAGTGTTTTCTTATAAAAATTTTATTTTTTTCAAAATGAATCCTTAGACGGTAATCTAAGAATCAATAAATTAAAAGAAATCAAAAAATCTATATAAGGTAGCGGTCTATTTCAAAATACAATGGATATATTGTATCCACGTCGATAATAAGTGCGCCCACGCGTATACAGTATTTCTATACTATGGAATATGTATCTCCGTCCACATGTACAACAATATTATTTTGTACATGATATATTTCTTACAAAATATTACTATTATATAATTTTGAGTATGATGTTATAAAGAGTTAATCTATCCAGAGGCGAATTCAGGATTCAGAAACTCCAGGTGCCACCTTATTTTGAACAATAACGTATACTCCGTATGATATTTTAGGATAGTAGAGTCAATATTCAAAGAGTAAACTATAATTATATATATCTATAAATGAAGGCTTGCCTAGTTGATATTGTCAAGTGTTTTGTAAGAAGAGGTCAGGGGTTCTATTCTTCATTGGCACAATATCTTTTTTTTAAAAGAGAAAATAGACAGTATAATCAATAGTGCTAAAAAATATTCTAAAAAACTAAAAATACAATGTATAGAGGGGCTCGAGCCCACGCTGCAATATTGTGGGTGTCAAGCGTAATGTTTATATATTAATTGATATATATACACATAAATATATAGAGTTTCAACCGAGAAGTGCGGCACCCCAAACTTTCTACATAGATCCGCCCCTGAATCTATCTATAATTTAGGGAAAATTTCAAAAATAGCAACTATAGAGCTTTAATTATAACTTTTATAGCAACAGTTTCAAAATAACAATATGTATTTTGTATTTCAGTAAACTGTTGCTATTTAAATACATATACAATCAGAGATTTCCTTGCTAATTTAATGCTAATCTGTTTGAGTTAAATAAGGGAAAAAACTGTTCCTTAATTTATGACACATGTTCCTTAATTTATGACACATTTAATTTTACATATTCTTCTACCTTATAAAACTCTTTTTTTTACCACAACCATTAAATTACAACTGTTAATTGAAATTCAAAAAATGTTTTCCATAATCAACAACTCAAATCAAATTTAAAATACAGATTCAAATTCAAAAACATTTTCCTTCATGTTATTTTTTTCGCTGATCGAGTAAAATTTTGAAGAAAATATTAAAAATACAATGGTCCAATTATAGGTATAGATCAACTAACTCTATTCTATTTGTGGTTTTTATAAAATTAAAGTGCGAAATTGCTGAAAAACTTGTAACAAACTGTCGCGGGATTCAAAAATTTGAGATCTTATACGAATTTTATCAGTTCTCGTAAAAAATGGTTTAAGCAAAATTTTTTTTCAATTTCAAATTTGTTCTTGTTGTTCTGTTATTTGAAAGTTGAGATGCAATTTTTATACGTTAAATTTGAATTTTAGTTTAGGATAACTAGTGTTCGACTAATTTTTTTTTTCATTTGTATTCATTTTGCAGCTTTGTATATACGAATTAGTTGTTGTATATAGCACATATTTGAGATTTAAACAAACTTGATTCTATTTGTGTGTTTCATAAAATAAAATTGCAAAAATTACTGAAAAACTAGTAACAAAATTGCATAACAGTCGCAGAATTCAAAAATCTAAGATCGTATATGAATTTTATCAATTCTAAAAAAAAATATTTTGATCGAAATTCTTTTTTTAAAATTCAAAGTTATCTGTGTTGTTATGTAATGTGAAAATTGAGATACAATTGTTATACATTAAATTTGAATTTTAGTCGATGATAACTAATATTCGAATAAAAGATTTATTTTCGTTGGAATTCATTTTGCAGTTTTGTATATACGAATAGTTGTTGTATATAGTACGTATTTGATATTTAATTTTATTTTTATTGTTTTTTGGTGTTCTGGAGATTGACAATGAAAAACATACCTGTTCTTGTTAAACACTCTTGGAGATGGACATATAAACAACATTATGAAGATTACATATGTTTCCAGCTATATGTATTTATAATATACATATGCAGTACATTTATGTGTTCACTGGCAGTTTCATATGTTTCCAACTGTATGTATTTATAATATACATATGCAGTACGTTTATGTGTTTACTGACAGTTTCATATGTTTCCAACTGTATGTATTTATAATATACATATGCAGTATTTTATGTGTAAAAATCATGTATTCTTATATGTATTTTTTTAATATACGGGACATATATTTTCATTGGCATATGGTGTACTAGATTCTGAAAATGATGCATCTTGGACTTGTTTCTTTGAGAATCTGAAGGAAGCATATGGTGAAAGAAAACATATGTGCATAGTTTTCGATCGTAATGCAAGTATCATAGAAGTTGTTGCTGATGTGTACAATAATGTACCACATTATGTATGTATGTGGCGTCTATGGGGTAATGTGAAAAAAATTTAGAAAGTCACATGATGCATTATTCGTGGTAAATCAGGAAGAGATATGTTCGAAAATAAAAATAAAAATTATTGTAGTTCATGTGAATTTAAAAGTCACAATATTCGTTCATGTAGGAAATACAATAAATGATAAGTTGGTTGATGTTTTTAGTCAAAATACAATTGCTGAATTTTTTCATTAAGAATTATGTCATTCTAAATTTTGAACTTGCTAATTTGTTATAATTCAAATGTTGCAATTATTTTACAGAGTTTGATTAATTTTATTATATATATAGAGAGAGAGATAGATAGATAGATAGATAGAGAGAGAGAGAGAGAGAGAGAGAGACGTATTTCGAAAAAAAAATATTTGCATTAGACGTAAATACAAATGCAAACTGGAATGAACATATGTATTAATCATAAATATGTACTTTGCAAAATTACAAATGCATATCAGGAAAAATATACTTTCAGACTTGTAAAAAGTATGTGTTATTAAAAATACATATGTACACTGGAATGAACATATGTATTATTCATAAATACATATGACTCATAAATTTATATGAACTTCTGCATAAGAATACAATAACTACGTATAGTTCAAAAATATATGTGCAAATCTGTAAAAATATATATGTGTATGTAATCATAACTGGAAAATACATACGCATTAGAAATAAATACATAGAAGAAAAGTTCATAAAGACAATTACTAACATTTACACAAACTAACCATGAAAATATTGGAGTTTAAAAGATTAAACATCAACAAACTTAATATAACAGTAAAGAAACATTGACATATCATCTTTGAACATTAAAGTAACATATGAAACTTAAGAAATATTCAAAAAATTGTTTATCCACCTAATGTTAACTGTTGTAAACTTCAACAAAATAAAATACACATCAAATATCATGCACTTCAGTGTCTATTGTTATCCCAATTTCTCGAGGATGCCTCATTGGTGCTTCATCACCACTTTGTGCCTTCGCTTCTTCTTTCCTCGAACCATAATCCCATAAAAGTGAAGCAGATCTTGTGCGAATAAGATCCGTACCATGTATAACATTTACATGTCAAAAGAGTGATACTTATGTATTTACAATATACATATTATATTTACATTGAAACATATACATAAACAAATATTGTCATCTACTCTTTATAAACAAATACAACTGAGCAAAAAATATAAATATTAGCAGTACAAATAAGAAAATACATATGTAACAGGTAACAAATACATTTCATACGATTCCAAGTGTCACACCCCTTTTTCGACTCCAAAAATTAATGTATGTATTTTAAGGTTTGAAAAGGTTTTTTATTAAAGTGACAAAATAAAAATTGGTTCCGAAAAAAAGATTGTTTTTACATTCAAAATCAGAGTCGCCACTTGGCATAATCTGGTGTGCCAAGTCACCATTGGAAATTTTTTTTCGAAACCATTTGACTCTTTAAACCGGTTTACGAACAGAGATTCCGGCTAAGGAATTCTGTTGACCGAGGGGAAGGTGTTAGGCACCCCTCGATCCCGTGGTTCGACCACAGTCGCTTGGTGGAGCGTATCGGCTAATTTGACATTACAAATGTACAAACCACATAAACACACAAAACAAGCAAACAAATAAATCACACAAAATTCAAAACAAACAAAAATAATGTTCAGTCCAAATTATACAATCCAAAATAAAAGAGGTGCTGAAATATAAAACCTATTCTATTCTAAACTAATCCTAAACTAAACTCCACCCGACGTTCCGGGCCTTGATCACGAGCCTCCTTTGCGTACATGCTACTTCAGGGCATTCCCCGAATAAATCAATACAAATCCTTCGGGGCATTCCCCGGCCAAATGAGTACAATTTAAACTTTTCGTGCAATAAAGTAGAAAGTACCATTCACGCACATATTCAAACACTCCAATAAATCGTTATTCCTAAATTTGCCTAACCGGCCTACGTTTGCCTACCAAGTTCAACATATCACAATTCTATCATGTTTAACATTATCAATACATCAAAATTAATCAATATTCATTTTCCTCCATTTTTAATCCCCACCTTAATTCATTTTTAACCACGTGATTAACCCATTTCAATACACAATCCACCAATCGAGAATAACGAAAATTCACCAATCATGCTTAGCACATCACACACCCAAATGTCACCAACAGTTCACATCAACAAACAAATCACGATATCGAATCACACACAATCACAATCACATAAGAATTAAATAAAAGAGAAGAAAGAATTGAACCTTAAATTTGAAGCTTTCAAACTCAATGTTATTCGAATAAAGAGAGTCCTCACCCGGAAACCTCGAGCCGAACCTTAACACCAACAATCCAACTCGACAAATAATGACCCGTTCACCGTCACTTTTCACGCTAGGTACTGTTCACGGGTACTGTTCACAGGTACTGTTCATCGGTACTGTTCACCGGGTACTGTTCATCGGATACTGTTCACCGTTTTTTTTTTTTTTCTTTTTTTGTGTGTGAGGAAGATTATTTTGTGATTGTTGTTATTGTGGAGAAGATGATATCCCAAGAATTAGCCTCTTTTCCTCTTAGAATTTCTTTTATAATGGGCATGGATTTGTTATGATGTGGGAATTTTGGTGGGTCCCCCATATATTCTTTCTTTGTGGACAAGAAAAAGGAGGGGGGGATCACATGGGTAGTTAGGGTAGGTGGAAGCTTTTGATTGGATAGGTTGTTAGGATAAGATAAATTAGTTAGAGGTATTTTTTGTTTATTTTTGTATTTTGGTGGGATATAATTACATGGGGTTGGACATATGGTAAGGTGAACTAAAAATGAATAAAATTAGACTTCGGGAGGGACAAAATTAGGTGTCTACATCATGCCCCCTTTGAATGTAAACACAAAGTGTTTTCAGACAAAGAAGTAGACAGCGAGACCAAATTTTGACCCGACCATTATTCAAAGAAAGAAACAGAAGGAAGAAGGAAAACCGGATCTTGACTTAAGACATCCCACCTACTCACATTATGAGAGGATCGAGTGACAAGTATCTCAACTTTTGGAGGGAGATGGACTATACCGAGTTGGAGAGTCGAGTGAGGTTCCATCGAGGTTCCGGTCCGCGGCTCCGTCATTACATAAAAATAAAATAAAATTACAAGTTAAAACATAAATGAAATTACAAAAATCCTATCTATATAGCTTCTATTGGTTCTTGACTCGACTTTCATCACCCTATTCTTCAGGCGGGCTCCTGATTTGCAATTTCTTTCCACTTGTTGCTTGGCTTTCAATTGCTTCACTTTATTGCTTGACTCTTTTGTTTCTTCACCCTATTCTCCAGGCGGGCTCCTGACTTGCTATTTCATCACCCTGTTCTTCAGGCGGGCTCCTGACTTGCTATTTCATAACTTTGTTGCTATGCTTTCAACTTCTTCACCCTGTTCTGCAGGCGGGCTCCTGAAATCACATCAAAACTAAAAAAAAAGAAAATTATCCCCAAACGAATATTACTATAAAGAGAAATGTCATTTTTTTTTTATTTTATCCTCCGAAGACTTTTTGGAAAAGTCACATCATACCTACTTGCATGTTGCAATGGTGAATCAAGACTCTGACTAAGAAATGCATCTCTTAAGAGTAAAACTAAATAACCAAGACTAGGAAGTGCATCTCCTAAGAATTAAAGTGAGGGATTCTAACTAGAAAGTGCGTCTTCTAGAGATACAAGTTTAAGTTAAAAGTGTGTCACCTAAAAATGAAAACTAGCAAGGAAATGCGTCTCCTAAGGATTAAGTGCAATAACTCGACTAGAAAGTGCATCTTCTAGGAATCAAGACTTAAGTTAGAAAGTGCATCACCTAAAAGGCAAAATTTGAATTACCCAATCAAGGAAGTGCATCTCCTTGCCAAAGTTGCTTGAATTATCAAAACAAAGAAGTGTGTTTCCTTACCAATGCCGCTTGAATTACCAAAACAAGGAAGTGCGTTTCCTTACCAATGCTACTTGAATTACCAAAACAAGGAAATGCGTCTCCTTACCAATGCCGCTTGAATTAACAAAACAAGGAAGTGCGTTTTCTTACCAATGCTACTTGAATTACCAAAACAAGGAAATGCGTCTCCTTACCAATGCCGCTTGAATTACTCAAATAAGGAAGTGCATCTCCTCACAAATGTCTCTTGAATTACTCAAACAAGGAAGTGTGTCTCCTCACAAATGTCTCTTGAATTGTTCAAACAAAGAAGTGCGTCTCTTCACAAAATATTTCTTGAATTGCTCAAACAAGGAAGTGCGTCTCCTTACAAATGTCTCTTGAATTGCTCAAACAAGGAAGTGCGTCTCCTTACAAATGTTTTTTTGATTTGCCCAAACAGGGAAGTGTATCTCCTTACCAATGTTGCTGGAATTACCCGAACAAGGAAGTGCGTCTCCTTACAAATGTTGTTGGGATTACCTGAACAAGGAAGTGCGTCTCCTTACAAATGTTGCTGGAATTACCCAAACGAGGAAGTGCGTCTCCTTACAAATGTTGCTGGAATTACCCAAACGAGGAAGTGCGTCTCCTTACAAATGTTGCTGGGATTACCCGAATAAGGAAGTGCGTCTCCTTACAAATGTTGCTGGAATTACCCGAACAAAGAAGTGCGTCTCCTTAAAAATGTTGCTGGGATTACCCGAATAAGGAAGTGCGTCTCCTTACAAATGTTGCTGGAATTACCCGAACAAGGAAGTGCGTCTCCTTACAAATGTTGCTGGGATTACCCAAACAAGGAAGTGTGTCTCCTTACAAATGTTGTTGGGATTACCCGAACAAGGAAGTGTGTCTCCTTACAAATGTTGTTGGGATTACTCGAATAAGGAAGTGCGTCTCCTTACAAATGTTACTGGGATTACCCAAACAAAGAAGTGCGTCTCCTTACAAATGTTGCTGGGATGACCCGAATAGAAAGTAAAATTTCATTTTTCAGGAGGGTCCTGAACATAAAGTAAAATCCCATTTTTCAGGAGGGTCCTGAACAGAAAGTAAAATCCCATTTTTCAGGAGGGTCCTGAACAGAAAGTAAAATCCCATTTTTCAGGAGGGTCCTGAACAGAAAGTAAAGTCCCATTTTTCAGGAGGGTCCTGAGCATAAAGTAAAATCCCATTTTCCAGGAGGGTCCTGAACAGAAAGTAAAATCCTATTTTCCTGGAGGGTCCTGAACAGAAAGTAAAATCCCATTTTTCAGGAGGGTCCTGAACAGAAAGTAAAGTCCCATTTTTCAGGAGGGTCCTGAACATAAAGTAAAATCCCATTTTTCAGGAGGGTCCTGAACAGAAAGTAAAGTCCCATTTTTCAGGAGGGTCCTGAACTGAAAGTAAAATCCCATTTTTCAGGAGGGTCCTGAACAGAAAGTAAAATTCCTGGATATGCATTTCCAATGGTAACTGAATCAAGTGAAACAAATTTGCCCCTGTTTCAATCAAGAAAATTTGTCAGTTAAAAAACTTAGTGGTAGTTTGCAGCATTTGGCTTTCCAGGCATTTGCTCTAGTGTTCATTCCCTTCATTTTGTTTCAGATTGCTGACATTTGCCCCTGTTTTATCGTGTCATTGACCCAAACTCAGATCATTAAGAGTGACTCCAAAATAACCACAGTATCTCTACTTTGTCATACTTCTCATATAAATCCTTCAAACCTTGGTGTTTCATAAGTTCACGATTATGTCACTTTCATATGCTGACTTTGTCTTGCATTGTGCAATTGAAGAAGTTGGTGGCCAGTTTTGAATTCTTTTCTCACTTGTTTTGATATGGACTTGACTCAAAACCAAGAGACAGAAAAAATGACAATGACTTTTATTTGGACTACTGAATCAAGAAAACAAAATAAAATAAAGAGAAAAAAAGAAAAGACAATGAGTGTCCCCATTTGAAACAAAGAAATGGCAAATTTTCTAAAAATGACAATCAACTCTAATGATTATGCCATGCCTTTTAGATTAAGCTACCTGATCTTTCCATCCAACCTCTCTACCAATTATTGTTGAGTTAATGGCCTTGAAACTGAGTTGTTTCCTTAGACCGATTGCATTCAGGCCTCATCGGCTAGTGACGTTTTGAAGGGTCATTCCCTCAGCTCACCCTTGTCTTAAGGTGTCTGTGAAGTTTTTTACTAATGAGACTCTATTATTCTCATTTCTCCCAACTTACAATCGTCTCACGGTGCCCGTGAGGGTTTTCACCAGTAAGACTCTCTCCTTTTTATCTCTCTCAACTTACTATCGCTTTACGGTGCCCGTGAGGGTTTTCACCAATAAGACTCTCTCATTTTTATTTCTCTCTTGACTCCTTGGTCTGAGGAAGACAGGTATTTCCCAAATACATCAGCATATCCCTTGCATGCTTTGCCTTAACATCCCCAAAGATTGATCTGAAGGTCTTTTCTTTGGTTGTAACTTGGCTTTTGGATAGGGTTAGAAAGAAAGGATGGCGTGAGGCCCAAACGACACTTGAAGTGGGTTAGGACTTACAACTTTTGGAATCGACTCAAACAATGAGGACTAACTCATGCCCCAGTTTCTTTTGACTGGGTGATTCTAAATTATTTATTTGGTTGGACCGAGCCCTTAGTAGGGCAGCCTACGTATCTCACCCCCGAGAGAGGAGAATCAGGTCATGCGTAGTTCTGGCAGCTTGTTCTTTCACTTGATTCTATTTTTTTCTTTTGTTGACTCTTTTGTCTTTGGGACTTTTCTGACTTTATTTTTCTTGACACTCATCTTTTCTTTCTTTTTCGACATATTTTTTTTGAATTTTGTTGACTCTTATCTTGATTCCAAAAGAGGGGTATGAAAGAAAATAACACTAAAGTTCAAATGGGGTAAACAAAGGATGACATAATGTTTGGATAGCAGAATGAAATGCCTTCATCATATCAATCCTTGAGAATGCAAGTACATAACATGCAATTGAAAGTGAGAGATGAAGATCATTTGCGATATCTTTTTAAGCAGATTGAGTCTTTGTGTCACTACTTCTTCTGTAAACTCCACCTTTGTTGTGCATTCCTCACATCAAATGACTCATGCTTTCGAGGAGCTGCTTATCTTCTTGTTTCTCTTGATATAGCGATCACACGTCCACTTATTTGACCTAATTGGGACTTGCCTTTCGATCGATGACCAAGTTGTTCTTGTGATTCTACAAATAATTGCCTTAACTTGTCACCAAATGTCTCAGCACTCTATCTATTTTCTCATATGCTCTCTTTTTCTAACTTTAACCCTCTGATTCAAAGTTCATGCTTAAATTGGATTTTAAGATCTGGCTGAACATTTCACTGTATGTCATATCACTAGAGTTAACCCAAAATGTACTATGTAAGGAAAACAAACAAACAACACATATTTAAAACACGAAGAAAAATGGGACACATCATTTAGTTGAAACAAAAGATAGAAGGGTTTGAACATAAACAATAAAAGGACAAAACAAGATAGATCCAGAACTACAACCCTGAAATAGTTCGGATAGCAGAAAATAAAACAAAACAAGCTACCAGACCTCTTCCTAGTAGGGAGAGGGGTGACTTCTCAATTGATCAGCCTGACATCTTAGCCACTGGTTTGCATATCAGCATGACTAGAGCTTTCCTCACTGTCAATGTTCTGCACCATGATTGATTTATCTTGAATCATCTTTTCAATTTCTCTTTTCAAAGCACGACAATCTTCAATACTGTGACCCTGAACATCAGAATGATATGCACATCGTACATTAGGATCAAAACTTCTTGAATGTGGGTCGGGAGTATACCCAAGGAGAGGGGTGATCATGTCCTGCTGTACCAATCTCTGGAATAAACTTGTATACGACTCTCCAATGGGTGTGAAGTTATCTCTTGACTTCTGTCTCATTTCATTATTTGGCTTAAATTGAAAACCAGGCCTAGAAGGGCTTCGGTATGTATGTGGAGTTGGAGGATGACTCGGTAGAGTTGGCGCACGCCAGTGTGGGTAAGATGGAGGTTGAACATAAGGTTTCACATTATACACTTGATATGGAGGTGGGGGAATGGGATATAATGGATTTTGGTAAAGATTCTGTAGAGCTTGGGCATAAACTTGGGTTTGAGCCCGTGGGTAACGATGGTGTGGTCCTCTTGCCCATGCCTGTTGTCCAACTGCAATGGCAGATGCATCTTCCATATTCTTCTTTCCTCCCATACTTCCCAAATCTTTATGAATTTCTTGAGTAGTCGCTTTTAATGTTGCAAAACTCACAATGCAACCAGTCTTAATTACATCCTCTATCATCTCCCCCATTTTGAGGACCTCAATAAATGACTTGCCTAATGCAGGTAACAAGTGTTGATAATATATTTCATCCTGCACTTGAATAAATGCCTCTACTATCTTACTTTCTTTCATTTGAGGCTTTACCCTAGCAGCCTGTTCACGCCATCTTATCGCGTATTCTCTAAAACCTTCAGTGCTCTTTTTCTTCATGTTGACCAAAGATTTTTCGTCCGGAATCAAGTCGATGTTGTACTGAAAATGTTGAACAAATTCAGAAGCCAAATCATCCCAACTGTTCCATTTATCGATATCCCGATCGATGAACCATTCTGAAGCCAGATGTGAAAGACTCTCGCCAAAGAAGGCCATGAGTAGTTCTTCCTTTCCTCCTGCAGCCCTCAATTGGTTGCAGTAACGTCTCAAGTGTGCTAACAGGATCACCGTGCCCTGCATACTTCTCGAACTTAGGCATCTTAAAACCGGGGGGCAGGTTGATGTCTGGGAACATGCACAGGTCTTTATAGGAAACACTTCTATAATCTCCGATTCCTTGCAAATTCCTCATAGCTTGTTCTAAACTCTTCAGTTTCCGGGCTATGACATCCTGTTCCTCCATTGCGACAGGTTTCTCGGTATCAAATGGAAATGCAGGCGGCTGAGTGTACCCATACGGTTCATTCAATTGCAGAGTAGGCTCCGTAGCATAATACTGACCATCTGAAACCTTCAGTGCTGGCTCACTGGAAGACCGAGGAAGCCTCATTGTGGGACGCACAACATATATGGGAGTTTCTTGTGGTGGCGGGGCCACGAATACCGGTGTGATCGGTGGCGCTGGCTGAGCAGCTGGTCTTGATTGGGGAGCTGCCAAGGGCACACCAGAATTGCCAGGATAATAATGTCGCGGAGTGAATCCTGGCGCGTGCTCAGGTGACTCAGTAGGAGCAGAGAATTGTGCTTGAGAGAGCGGTGGACAATTAGAGATATTCCCAAGACCTTCAGGGAGCGGAGGAGGAGGCATTCCGCTGGCCCATGCCCGGTGCAAATCTATCAATTGTTGCCTGAGCCTTACTACCTCATCATTGTGTTCTGAACTTTCTTCCCTGTGATCCTGATCCGGGTCAATGAGCGAATTTTCAATCTCCCTGCTAGCCATTGCGAGCTTTGCTTTGGACCTAGTGAAGTATGGATGACTAGCCAGAGTGCTGCAAACCTACCACTGTTATCTGAAAGAACATGCTCATCAAAGACGACATCCGTTAGGATTAGGGTATACCAAAAGCATGGGAATCACATTGGTAAAAATTGCCCTAAGTTCATCTTCATATCTACCAGCTTTTGAGGGTAGCGAGGTCATTTCAACATTATCCCGATTTTATTTACACATTTTTTTTTGTATCAATATCTGTTCTTTTCCTCACGTTATCTACCTTTATTTTATCATTCTTTATGGCTTTTGTTTTTCTTTAAAAGAGGAAAAAATAACGAAAAACAACGAAACAAAAATGATTAGACCGAACCCAAAAGTAGGTTGCCTACGTATCATGTTGTACATGAATCAGATCTTGCGTAGTTCGGGAAGTTTTGTCAAAATGGCCAATAAATTTTTTATTTTTTTTTTCTCTTGAAACTTTAAAGAGAAAAGAAAATAACAAATTATCAAAAGAATTGATGAAAATCTTTTTTGCATTTATTAGGTTTAAACTCCCTATACAAAAATGAAATCTATGATTACCAAAGAGGAATCTTTTTGGGTTTTCGATTTAGAATTTCATAGGAAAATGAAACTTGAAACTATTAAAAAAAATCTTTTTGTAGTTTTCTTTTAGAGATGTCTATGAAACACCTACACTAAGTGAAGAGTGAAGAAAATTTTTATTTTTTTTTGAATTTTTGAAATAAGATCCCCGAACCTAAAATAGGTTGCCTACGTATCTCACTCCCGAGAGAGGAGAATCAGGGGTGCGTAGTTCGTCCAGATTGGACAATTAACGATTAAGTAATAAATTAACCCTAACTTAAAAGATATAATAAAAAACAAACGAATAAAACTTCTTGGATGCTCAATTAGACACTTTAACTAAGACTGACACCATCAATTATGGAAAAAATCTTTTTGGTATTTTTGCTTTTGACAAATACGTAGAAAAATTTACGGCTTTGAGAAGACACAAAAAAAAAAATGCAAAAAAAAATCTTTTTTGAGTTTTTGGATCGTGAAGAACAAAAGCCATAACGAATTCTAAAACAAACTACGACATTCCTCTTTTTTTTTTTTTTTTTTTTCGTTCTTATCGGCTCACTATTCTATATATATATATATATTTTTTTTTTTTTTCTGAAAAGCAGTCCGTCAAATGACCACGTTACCCTTAATAATGCAACAATTAGCATGTATGGATGCTTTAAAGGTGAGTCTCCTACAAAGGGCCATGTGGGTCCCGCTAGGTCTCCACATGATGCACATAAGCATGACCTAAAGGCTGACCTACGTTGTGGTTTACTAACAAGGCTGTTCGGGGGAGCGTATGGTCGATAGTGGCTGCTTTGCTTTCCACCTACTCCATAACACCGACGGCTCCCCCCCTAAAATAAGGGTGACTCAACTAGAGGTTGTGTACAACACGTGTACTACAGACTTGTTGTAGAAAGAAGGCCGGGGGGATGGACTCATGATGACAGATATAAAGCGGTAACACATAGGATAAATACTATAAACAAAGAGCACGAAAACACACAAAAGTGAAAACAATAACAAAACGATAATCACAAACAATGCTTATACACTCGTAATGCCAAACAAAGCCGATACGACTCAAAAAATAAGCTCGAATTCTGAAATGTCCCCAGCAGAGTCGCCAGAGCTGTCACACCCCTTTTTCGACTCCAAAAATTAATGTATGTATTTTAAGGTTTGAAAGGGTTTTTTATTAAAGTGACAAAATGAAAATTGGTTCCGAAAAAAAGATTGTTTTTACATTCAAAATCAGAGTCGCCACTTGGCATAATCTGGTGTGCCAAGTCACCATTGGAAATTTTTTTTCGAAACCATTTGACTCTTTAAACCGGTTTACGAACAGAGATTCCGGCTAAGGAATTCTGTTGACCGAGGGGAAGGTGTTAGGCACCCCTCGATCCCGTGGTTCGACCACAGTCGCTTGGTGGAGCGTATCGGCTAATTTGACATTACAAATGTACAAACCACATAAACACACAAAACAAGCAAACAAATAAATCACACAAAATTCAAAACAAACAAAAATAATGTTCAGTCCAAATTATACAATCCAAAATAAAAGAGGTGCTGAAATATAAAACCTATTCTATTCTAAACTAATCCTAAACTAAACTCCACCCGACGTTCCGGGCCTTGATCACGAGCCTCCTTTGCGTACATGCTACTTCAGGGCATTCCCCGAATAAATCAATACAAATCCTTCGGGGCATTCCCCGGCCAAATGAGTACAATTTAAACTTTTCGTGCAATAAAGTAGAAAGTACCATTCACGCACATATTCAAACACTCCAATAAATCGTTATTCCTAAATTTGCCTAACCGGCCTACGTTTGCCTACCAAGTTCAACATATCACAATTCTATCATGTTTAACATTATCAATACATCAAAATTAATCAATATTCATTTTCCTCCATTTTTAATCCCCACCTTAATTCATTTTTAACCACGTGATTAACCCATTTCAATACACAATCCACCAATCGAGAATAACGAAAATTCACCAATCATGCTTAGCACATCACACACCCAAATGTCACCAACAGTTCACATCAACAAACAAATCACGATATCGAATCACACACAATCACAATCACATAAGAATTAAATAAAAGAGAAGAAAGAATTGAACCTTAAATTTGAAGCTTTCAAACTCAATGTTATTCGAATAAAGAGAGTCCTCACCCGGAAACCTCGAGCCGAACCTTAACACCAACAATCCAACTCGACAAATAATGACCCGTTCACCGTCACTTTTCACGCTAGGTACTGTTCACGGGTACTGTTCACAGGTACTGTTCACAGGTACTGTTCACCGGGTACTGTTCATCGGATACTGTTCACCGTTTTTTTTTTTTTTTTTTTTTTTGTGTGTGAGGAAGATTATTTTGTGATTGTTGTTATTGTGGAGAAGATGATATCCCAAGAATTAGCCTCTTTTCCTCTTAGAATTTCTTTTATAATGGGCATGGATTTGTTATGATGTGGGAATTTTGGTGGGTCCCCCATATATTCTTTCTTTGTGGACAAGAAAAAGGAGGGGGGGGGGATCACATGGGTAGTTAGGGTAGGTGGAAGCTTTTGATTGGATAGGTTGTTAGGATAAGATAAATTAGTTAGAGGTATTTTTTGTTTATTTTTGTATTTTGGTGGGATATAATTACATGGGGTTGGACATATGGTAAGGTGAACTAAAAATGAATAAAATTAGACTTCGGGAGGGACAAAATTAGGTGTCTACATCATGCCCCCTTTGAATGTAAACACAAAGTGTTTTCAGACAAAGAAGTAGACAGCGAGACCAAATTTTGACCCGACCATTATTCAAAGAAAGAAACAGAAGGAAGAAGGAAAACCGGATCTTGACTTAAGACATCCCACCTACTCACATTATGAGAGGATCGAGTGACAAGTATCTCAACTTTTGGAGGGAGATGGACTATACCGAGTTGGAGAGTCGAGTGAGGTTCCATCGAGGTTCCGGTCCGCGGCTCCGTCATTACATAAAAATAAAATAAAATTACAAGTTAAAACATAAATGAAATTACAAAAATCCTATCTATATATCTTCTATTGGTTCTTGACTCGACTTTCATCACCCTATTCTTCAGGCGGGCTCCTGATTTGCAATTTCTTTCCACTTGTTGCTTGGCTTTCAATTGCTTCACTTTATTGCTTGACTCTTTTGTTTCTTCACCCTATTCTCCAGGCGGGCTCCTGACTTGCTATTTCATCACCCTGTTCTTCAGGCGGGCTCCTGACTTGCTATTTCATAACTTTGTTGCTATGCTTTCAACTTCTTCACCCTGTTCTGCAGGCGGGCTCCTGAAATCACATCAAAACTAAAAAAAAAGAAAATTATCCCCAAACGAATATTACTATAAAGAGAAATGTCATTTTTTTTTTATTTTATCCTCCGAAGACTTTTTGGAAAAGTCACATCATACCTACTTGCATGTTGCAATGGTGAATCAAGACTCTGACTAAGAAATGCATCTCTTAAGAGTAAAACTAAATAACCAAGACTAGGAAGTGCATCTCCTAAGAATTAAAGTGAGGGATTCTAACTAGAAAGTGCGTCTTCTAGAGATACAAGTTTAAGTTAAAAGTGTGTCACCTAAAAATGAAAACTAGCAAGGAAATGCGTCTCCTAAGGATTAAGTGCAATAACTCGACTAGAAAGTGCATCTTCTAGGAATCAAGACTTAAGTTAGAAAGTGCATCACCTAAAAGGCAAAATTTGAATTACCCAATCAAGGAAGTGCATCTCCTTGCCAAAGTTGCTTGAATTATCAAAACAAAGAAGTGTGTTTCCTTACCAATGCCGCTTGAATTACCAAAACAAGGAAGTGCGTTTCCTTACCAATGCTACTTGAATTACCAAAACAAGGAAATGCGTCTCCTTACCAATGCCGCTTGAATTAACAAAACAAGGAAGTGCGTTTCCTTACCAATGCTACTTGAATTACCAAAACAAGGAAATGCGTCTCCTTACCAATGCCGCTTGAATTACTCAAATAAGGAAGTGCATCTCCTCACAAATGTCTCTTGAATTACTCAAACAAGGAAGTGTGTCTCCTCACAAATGTCTCTTGAATTGTTCAAACAAAGAAGTGCGTCTCTTCACAAAATATTTCTTGAATTGCTCAAACAAGGAAGTGCGTCTCCTTACAAATGTCTCTTGAATTGCTCAAACAAGGAAGTGCGTCTCCTTACAAATGTTTTTTTGATTTGCCCAAACAGGGAAGTGTATCTCCTTACCAATGTTGCTGGAATTACCCGAACAAGGAAGTGCGTCTCCTTACAAATGTTGTTGAGATTACCTGAACAAGGAAGTGCGTCTCCTTACAAATGTTGCTGGAATTACCCAAACGAGGAAGTGCGTCTCCTTACAAATGTTGCTGGAATTACCCAAACGAGGAAGTGCGTCTCCTTACAAATGTTGCTGGGATTACCCGAATAAGGAAGTGCGTCTCCTTACAAATGTTGCTGGAATTACCCGAACAAAGAAGTGCGTCTCCTTAAAAATGTTGCTGGGATTACCCGAATAAGGAAGTGCGTCTCCTTACAAATGTTGCTGGAATTACCCGAACAAGGAAGTGCGTCTCCTTACAAATGTTGCTGGGATTACCCAAACAAGGAAGTGTGTCTCCTTACAAATGTTGTTGGGATTACCCGAACAAGGAAGTGTGTCTCCTTACAAATGTTGTTGGGATTACCCGAATAAGGAAGTGCGTCTCCTTACAAATATTACTGGGATTACCCAAACAAAGAAGTGCGTCTCCTTACAAATGTTGCTGGGATGACCCGAATAGAAAGTAAAATTTCATTTTTCAGGAGGGTCCTGAACATAAAGTAAAATCCCATTTTTCAGGAGGGTCCTGAACAGAAAGTAAAATCCCATTTTTCAGGAGGGTCCTGAACAGAAAGTAAAGTCCCATTTTTCAGGAGGGTCCTGAGCATAAAGTAAAATCCCATTTTCCAGGAGGGTCCTGAACAGAAAGTAAAGTCCCATTTTTCAGGAGGGTCCTGAGCATAAAGTAAAATCCCATTTTCCAGGAGGGTCCTGAACAGAAAGTAAAATCCTATTTTCCTGGAGGGTCCTGAACAGAAAGTAAAATCCCATTTTTCAGGAGGGTCCTGAACAGAAAGTAAAGTCCCATTTTTCAGGAGGGTCCTGAACATAAAGTAAAATCCCATTTTTCAGGAGGGTCCTGAACAGAAAGTAAAGTCCCATTTTTCAGGAGGGTCCTGAACTGAAAGTAAAATCCCATTTTTCAGGAGGGTCCTGAACAGAAAGTAAAATCCCTGGATATGCATTTCCAATGGTAACTGAATCAAGTGAAACAAATTTGCCCCTGTTTCAATCAAGAAAATTTGTCAGTTAAAAAACTTAGTGGTAGTTTGCAGCATTTGGCTTTCCAGGCATTTGCTCTAGTGTTCATTCCCTTCATTTTGTTTCAGATTGCTGACATTTGCCCCTGTTTTATCGTGTCATTGACCCAAACTCAGATCATTAAGAGTGACTCCAAAATAACCACAGTATCTCTACTTTGTCATACTTCTCATATAAATCCTTCAAACCTTGGTGTTTCATAAGTTCACGATTATGTCACTTTCATATGCTGACTTTGTCTTGCATTGTGCAATTGAAGAAGTTGGTGGCCAGTTTTGAATTCTTTTCTCACTTGTTTTGATATGGACTTGACTCAAAACCAAGAGACAGAAAAAATGACAATGACTTTTATTTGGACTACTGAATCAAGAAAACAAAATAAAATAAAGAGAAAAAAAGAAAAGACAATGAGTGTCCCCATTTGAAACAAAGAAATGGCAAATTTTCTAAAAATGACAATCAACTCTAATGATTATGCCATGCCTTTTAGATTAAGCTACCTGATCTTTCCATCCAACCTCTCTACCAATTATTGTTGAGTTAATGGCCTTGAAACTGAGTTGTTTCCTTAGACCGATTGCATTCAGGCCTCATCGACTAGTGACGTTTTGAAGGGTCATTCCCTCAGCTCACCCTTGTCTTAAGGTGTCTGTGAAGTTTTTTACTAATGAGACTCTATTATTCTCATTTCTCCCAACTTACAATCGTCTCACGGTGCCCGTGAGGGTTTTCACCAGTAAGACTCTCTCCTTTTTATCTCTCTCAACTTACTATCGCCTTACGGTGCCCGTGAGGGTTTTCACCAATAAGACTCTCTCATTTTTATTTCTCTCTTGACTCCTTGGTCTGAGGAAGACAGGTATTTCCCAAATACATCAGCATATCCCTTGCATGCTTTGCCTTAACATCCCCAAAGATTGATCTGAAGGTCTTTTCTTTGGTTGTAACTTGGCTTTTGGATAGGGTTAGAAAGAAAGGATGGAGTGAGGCCCAAACGACACTTGAAGTGGGTTAGGACTTACAACTTTTGGAATCGACTCAAACAATGAGGACTAACTCATGCCCCAGTTTCTTTTGACTGGGTGATTCTAAATTATTTATTTGGTTGGACCGAGCCCTTAGTAGGGTAGCCTACGTATCTCACCCCCGAGAGAGGAGAATCAGGTCATGCGTAGTTCTGGCAGCTTGTTCTTTCACTTGATTCTATTTTTTTCTTTTGTTGACTCTTTTGTCTTTGGGACTTTTCTGACTTTATTTTTCTTGACACTCATCTTTTCTTTCTTTTTCGACATATTTTTTTTGAATTTTGTTGACTCTTATCTTGATTCCAAAAGAGGGGTATGAAAGAAAATAACACTAAAGTTCAAATGGGGTAAACAAAGGATGACATAATGTTTGGATAGCAGAATGAAATGCCTTCATCATATCAATCCTTGAGAATGCAAGTACATAACATGCAATTGAAAGTGAGAGATGAAGATCATTTGCGATATCTTTTTAAGCAGATTGAGTCTTTGTGTCACTACTTCTTCTGTAAACTCCACCTTTGTTGTGCATTCCTCACATCAAATGACTCATGCTTTCGTGGAGCTGCTTATCTTCTTGTTTCTCTTGATATAGCGATCACACGTCCACTTATTTGACCTAATTGGGACTTGCCTTTCGATCGATGACCAAGTTGTTCTTGTGATTCTACAAATAATTGCCTTAACTTGTCACCAAATGTCTCAGCACTCTATCTATTTTCTCATATGCTCTCTTTTTCTAACTTTAACCCTCTGATTCAAAGTTCATGCTTAAATTGGATTTTAAGATCTGGCTGAACATTTCACTGTATGTCATATCACTAGAGTTAACCCAAAATGTACTATGTAAGGAAAACAAACAAACAACACATATTTAAAACACGAAGAAAAATGGGACACATTATTTAGTTGAAACAAAAGATAGAAGGGTTTGAACATAAACAACAAAAGGACAAAACAAGATAGATCCAGAACTACAACCCTGAAATAGTTCGGATAGCAGAAAATAAAACAAAACAAGCTACCAGACCTCTTCCTAGTAGGGAGAGGGGTGACTTCTCAATTGATCAGCCTGACATCTTAGCCACTGGTTTGCATATCAGCATGACTAGAGCTTTCCTCACTGTCAATGTTCTGCACCATGATTGATTTATCTTGAATCATCTTTTCAATTTCTCTTTTCAAAGCACGACAATCTTCAATACTGTGACCCTGAACATCAGAATGATATGCACATCGTACATTAGGATCAAAACTTCTTGAATGTGGGTCGGGAGTATACCCAAGGAGAGGGGTGATCATGTCCTGCTGTACCAATCTCTGGAATAAACTTGTATACGACTCTCCAATGGGTGTGAAGTTATCTCTTGACTTCTGTCTCATTTCATTATTTGGCTTAAATTGAAAACCAGGCCTAGAAGGGCTTCGGTATGTATGTGGAGTTGGGGGATGACTCGGTAGAGTTGGCGCACGCCAGTGTGGGTAAGATGGATGTTGAACATAAGGTTTCACATTATACACTTGATATGGAGGTGGGGGAATGGGATATAATGGATTTTGGTAAAGATTCTGTAGAGCTTGGGCATAAACTTGGGTTTGAGCCCGTGGGTAACGATGGTGTGGTCCTCTTGCCCATGCCTGTTGTCCAACTGCAATGGCAGATGCATCTTCCATATTCTTCTTTCCTCCCATACTTCCCAAATCTTTATGAATTTCTTGAGTAGTCGCTTTTAATGTTGCAAAACTCACAATGCGACCAGTCTTAATTACATCCTCTATCATCTCCCCCATTTTGAGGACCTCAATAAATGACTTGCCTAATGCAGGTAACAAGTGTTGATAATATATTTCATCCTGCACTTGAATAAATGCCTCTACTATCTTACTTTCTTTCATTTGAGGCTTTACCCTAGCAGCCTGTTCACGCCATCTTATCGCGTATTCTCTAAAACCTTCAGTGCTCTTTTTCTTCATGTTGACCAAAGATTTTTCGTCCGGAATCAAGTCGATGTTGTACTGAAAATGTTGAACAAATTCAGAAGCCAAATCATCCCAACTGTTCCATTTATCGATATCCCGATCGATGAACCATTCTGAAGCCAGATGTGAAAGACTCTCGCCAAAGAAGGCCATGAGTAGTTCTTCCTTTCCTCCTGCAGCCCTCAACTGGTTGCAGTAACGTCTCAAGTGTGCTAACAGGATCACCGTGCCCTGCATACTTCTCGAACTTAGGCATCTTAAAACCGGGGGGCAGGTTGATGTCTGGGAACATGCACAGGTCTTTATAGGAAACACTTCTATAATCTCCGATTCCTTGCAAATTCCTCATAGCTTGTTCTAAACTCTTCAGTTTCCGGGCTATGACATCCTGTTCCTCCGTTGCGACAGGTTTCTCGGTATCAAATGGAAATGCAGGCGGCTGAGTGTACCCATACGGTTCATTCAATTGCAGAGTAGGCTCCGTAGCATAATACTGACCATCTGAAACCTTCAGTGCTGGCTCACTGGAAGACCGAGGAAGCCTCATTGTGGGACGCACAACATATATGGGAGTTTCTTGTGGTGGCGGGGCCACGAATACCGGTGTGATCGGTGGCGCTGGCTGAGCAGCTGGTCTTGATTGGGGAGCTGCCAAGGGCACACCAGAATTGCCAGGATAATAATGTCGCGGAGTGAATCCTGGCGCGTGCTCAGGTGACTCAGTAGGAGCAGAGAATTGTGCTTGAGAGAGCGGTGGACAATTAGAGATATTCCCAAGACCTTCAGGGAGCAGAGGAGGAGGCATTCCGCTGGCCCATGCCCGGTGCAAATCTATCAATTGTTGCCTGAGCCTTACTACCTCATCATTGTGTTCTGAACTTTCTTCCCTGTGATCCTGATCCGGGTCAATGAGCGAATTTTCAATCTCCCTGCTAGCCATTGCGAGCTTTGCTTTGGACCTAGTGAAGTATGGATGACTAGCCAGAGTGCTGCAAACCTACCACTGTTATCTGAAAGAACATGCTCATCAAAGACGACATCCGTTAGGATTAGGGTATACCAAAAGCATGAGAATCACATTGGTAAAAATTGCCCTAAGTTCATCTTCATATCTACCAGCTTTTGAGGGTAGCGAGGTCATTTCAACATCATCCCGATTTTATTTACACATTTTTTTTTTTTGTATCAATATCTGTTCTTTTCCTCACGTTATCTACCTTTATTTTATCATTCTTTATGGCTTTTGTTTTTCTTTAAAAGAGGAAAAAATAACGAAAAACAACGAAACAAAAATGATTAGACCGAACCCAAAAGTAGGTTGCCTACGTATCATGTTGTACATGAATCAGATCTTGCGTAGTTCGGGAAGTTTTGTCAAAATGGCCAATAAATTTTTTAATTTTTATTTTTCTCTTGAAACTTTAAAGAGAAAAGAAAATAACAAATTATCAAAAGAATTGACGAAATTTTTTTTTGCATTTTTTAGGTTTAAACTCCCTATACAAAAATGAAATCTATGATTACCAAAGAGGAATCTTTTTGGGTTTTCGATTTAGAATTTCATAGGAAAATGAAACTTGAAACTATTACAAAAATCTTTTTGTAGTTTTCTTTTAGAGATGTCTATGAAACACCTACACTAAGTGAAGAGTGAAGAAAATTTTTATTTTTTTTTGAATTTTTGAAATAAGATCCCCGAACCTAAAATAGGTTGCCTACGTATCTCACTCCCGAGAGAGGAGAATCAGGGGTGCGTAGTTCGTCCAGATTGGACAATTAACGATTAAGTAATAAATTAACCCTAACTTAAAAGATATAATAAAAAACAAACGAATAAAACTTCTTGGATGCTCAATTAGACACTTTAACTAAGACTGACACCATCAATTATGGAAAAAATCTTTTTGGTATTTTTTCTTTTGACAAATACGTAGAAAAATTTACGGCTTTGAGAAGACACAAAAAAAAAAATGCAAAAAAAAATCTTTTTTGAGTTTTTGGATCGTGAAGAACAAAAGCCATAACGAATTCTAAAACAAACTACGACATTCCTCTTTTTTTTTTTTTTTTTTTTTCGTTCTTATCGGCTCACTATTCTATATATATATATATATTTTTTTTTTTCTGAAAAGCAGTCCGTCAAATGACCACGTTACCCTTAATAATGCAACAATTAGCATGTATGGATGCTTTAAAGGTGAGTCTCCTACAAAGGGCCATGTGGGTCCCGCTAGGTCTCCACATGATGCACATAAGCATGACCTAAAGGCTGACCTACGTTGTGGTTTACTAACAAAGCTGTTCGGGGGAGCGTATGGTCGATAGTGGCTGCTTTGCTTTCCACCTACTCAGTAACACCGACGGCTCCCCCCCTAAAATAAGGGTGACTCAACTAGAGGTTGTGTACAACACGTGTACTACAGACTTGTTGCAGAAAGAAGGCCGGGGGGATGGACTCATGATGACAGATATAAAGCGGTAACACATAGGATAAATACTATAAACAAAGAGCACGAAAACGCACAAAAGTGAAAACAATAACAAAACGATAATCACAAACAATGCTTATACACTCGTAATGCCAAACAAAGCCGATACGACTCAAAAAATAAGCTCGAATTCTGAAATGTCCCCAGCAGAGTCGCCAGAGCTGTCACACCCCTTTTTCGACTCCAAAAATTAATGTATGTATTTTAAGGTTTGAAAGGGTTTTTTATTAAAGTGACAAAATGAAAATTGGTTCCGAAAAAAAGATTGTTTTTACATTCAAAATCAGAGTCGCCACTTGGCATAATCTGGTGTGCCAAGTCACCATTGGAAATTTTTTTTCGAAACCATTTGACTCTTTAAACCGGTTTACGAACAGAGATTCCGGCTAAGGAATTCTGTTGACCGAGGGGAAGGTGTTAGGCACCCCTCGATCCCGTGGTTCGACCACAGTCGCTTGGTGGAGCGTATCGGCTAATTTGACATTACAAATGTACAAACCACATAAACACACAAAACAAGCAAACAAATAAATCACACAAAATTCAAAACAAACAAAAATAATGTTCAGTCCAAATTATACAATCCAAAATAAAAGAGGTGCTGAAATATAAAACCTATTCTATTCTAAACTAATCCTAAACTAAACTCCACCCGACGTTCCGGGCCTTGATCACGAGCCTCCTTTGCGTACATGCTACTTCAGGGCATTCCCCGAATAAATCAATACAAATCCTTCGGGGCATTCCCCGGCCAAATGAGTACAATTTAAACTTTTCGTGCAATAAAGTAGAAAGTACCATTCACGCACATATTCAAACACTCCAATAAATCGTTATTCCTAAATTTGCCTAACCGGCCTACGTTTGCCTACCAAGTTCAACATATCACAATTCTATCATGTTTAACATTATCAATACATCAAAATTAATCAATATTCATTTTCCTCCATTTTTAATCCCCACCTTAATTCATTTTTAACCACGTGATTAACCCATTTCAATACACAATCCACCAATCGAGAATAACGAAAATTCACCAATCATGCTTAGCACATCACACACCCAAATGTCACCAACAGTTCACATCAACAAACAAATCACGATATCGAATCACACACAATCACAATCACATAAGAATTAAATAAAAGAGAAGAAAGAATTGAACCTTAAATTTGAAGCTTTCAAACTCAATGTTATTCGAATAAAGAGAGTCCTCACCCGGAAACCTCGAGCCGAACCTTAACACCAACAATCCAACTCGACAAATAATGACCCGTTCACCGTCACTTTTCACGCTAGGTACTGTTCACGGGTACTGTTCACGGGGTACTGTTCACAGGTACTGTTCATCGGTACTGTTCATCGGGGTACTGTTCACCGGTTGCTTTTTTTTTTTTTGTGTGAGGAAGATTATTTTGTGATTGTTGTTATTGTGGAGAAGATGATATCCCAAGAATTAGCCTCTTTTCCTCTTAGAATTTCTTTTATAATGGGCATGGATTTGTTATGATGTGGGAATTTTGGTGGGTCCCCCATATATTCTTTCTTTGTGGACAAGAAAAAGGAGGGGGGGGATCACATGGGTAGTTAGGGTAGGTGGAAGCTTTTGATTGGATAGGTTGTTAGGATAAGATAAATTAGTTAGAGGTATTTTTTGTTTATTTTTGTATTTTGGTGGGATATAATTACATGGGGTTGGACATATGGTAAGGTGAACTAAAAATGAATAAAATTAGACTTCGGGAGGGACAAAATTAGGTGTCTACACCAAGCAAACAAATTACATACGTATTTTATTTATACATAATTTGTCAAAAAAATTATACTTATCAATAAAAAAGAAGAACATATCATAGTCAAATACATATCTTATCAGTAAACAAAATAAATAGATATCTAACCTGTACCATGTATAACATTTACATATCAAAATAGTGGTACTTATGTATTTACAATATACATATTATATTTACATTGAAACATATACATATGTATTTCATGAATACATGAATGGTCCAGATTTAACTTACAAATAAAATATACAACTGAACATCAATTACAAACCTTATCAGTAACAAATATAAATATCTTACACATACCGTAAATACAAAATTCATATCTAAAATATATTATACATAACAAAATATAATTATTATCAGTAACAAAACTATATACAAACTAAAAATCTTAGATATAACAGATGCATATCAACACATTAGCAACAAAATTAAAAAATAAACACTTTATAAAATGTATATATAAAATACATATATGAACATGTTGTTCAGAAACTATAAAATTTTACACATATTAAAATACCTCCTCCACTTTCTCTTTTTCAGATTCAAAATCAGATGAAACAGGACTTGCAATTTTACTAGATTCTGCTTTTTCATCTGACTTTCTTTTTTTCATCGATTTTTAAATTTTTGTGGATTTGGGGGATGAAGATTTTGCCAGTGCTTTTCGTTTCATGATTTTCATAGTCTTTACGGGATTGTTATGCTGCTTCGATCTCAACTCTTCAATGCCAACACCTCCCTTCAACTGAACTACTACAATTTGCATGTTCTGCCATTATAGTGGAACTCTAAAAATTTCAACACACAAAAATTAAACAAAAATAAAAAACTCCAAAAAATCACCACACAAAAGAATGTGGAAAAAGTATGCCTCAGTAATTTCAACACACAAAAATAAAAAAATAAAATAAAAACCCCCAAAAACAAAAACGTTGAAGAATGTGGAAAAAATACCGAAAATAAATTACATATAAGAACTTATATGGAAAAGATAACATGCATTATCTGTAAAATCAACTTACTTTAATAGATGGGGACAATGTTTATCAAGAATTTGAGAGAAAAAAAATCGAATTTGAAGAAATAGGTTAGTATTTTATCAGAATTTGAAGAAATAGGTTAGAAAAAATCTCAAAATTTTGAAATTTTCCCAATTCAAAATAAAACCCCCCAAATTTTTAAAATTTTCCCAATTCAAAACGCAGAAGAATATGAAAAAATAATGCCAAAAAAAATTACAAAAAAGAAGTTATATGGAAAAGATAAAATGCATTAACTGTAAAATCAACTTACCTTAATAGATGGAAACAACGTTTATCAAGAATCAGAGAGAAAAAAATGGAATTTGAAAATTTTTTAGCAAAAGAGAGATATTGGAGAGAATTGAAATTTTCATGAATGACATGAAAATAGGGTTATGGGAAGATAAAGTGGCGTGAAAAGAGGATAGTGAAAATATATGGGTAAAAGTCACGCGCTTGGTAATAAAAAAGGTAAAATATTGCTACTTTTGCTATTAGTTGTAATTTTGAGAAACTATTGCTATTACTTGTAATTAATATCTTAGGTATGCTAGTTTATGTAATTTTTCCTATAATTTATATCTATATCTATAATCTATAATATATTAAAGGTGTGAAGAGCCTTAGAAATATTGTTTGAACTTAGAAATATAAATAATAAAATATATGCTATGTTTACATTAATACATTTTGTTGTACATTAAAAATCTTCGCACATGTGCTTCACACGTATGATTAAACTAGTTTTATAAATAAAAAAAAATGTACCACTATAATAACATGTCCGCATAATTTTTCCACTGAAGAGGTGTCGATCAACACTCCTCAAATTACATGTGGCTCCGCCTATTCCAAATTCTAGTCAATATACAATTATATGTTGGGTTCGAAATCGGGAGGACGTCATGCGAAAGCTTATAGTTTGTAAACCAAGATGGTGATAATTTAGATGACAAATAAAACTATACTAAAAAAAAACATATTATGGATATGTTTGGTCAAACGACCTAGAAAAACTAATATTGAAAAAACTTAAAATCTATTGGGAGAAAATCTCCTCTTAAACAAAAAGTTTAGTCAAATATAGAAGAGTTTTATATTTTTCTTTTGGAAAAAATAAAGCAATTGTGGTATTATTTTATTTAATAAAAAAATGAGTGCAAAAACCTAACAGTATATACTTCCCAACGATATGATTGCTTACATTGCAAAGCATGTTGAAGTGATTGAAGATTTCATTGTTTTTAGTGCTGTTTGTACCTCTTGGCGAACTGCTACCCCCAAGGATAACTTTGATGTGCTTTCACCCCAAGTTCCGTTGCTAATGTTGGGTAGTGTCAAACATGACAATTATAGAAAATTTTACTCTCTTTCCAAGAAGAACGTTTCACGCTTGTATATCCCAGAAGCTAGATGGCGAACATGTTTTCCATCAAAGGGATGGTTGATCCGCTTCTCGCCATTTGCATTGGAGATTAGCTTGTTGAATCCTTTCTATCGTAAAAAAATTCAGCTTCCTCCTGGAAAAAACTTATGGCCTTTACAAGGTTACGAAGCAGGACCCGAAGGGAGGAAGTGGCGCTTCATAAAAAAAGTTATTTTATCTGTCAATCCTTCTGTTACATCTGATTATGTAGTGATGGTCAGCTATTATGTACTTGGTCATAACGGTTTGGGAGGTTATAATTGTTTGGCCTCTTGGCGACATGGAGACCTCCACTGGACTAAAATTGATAGCAGAAATTGAGGTACAGTAACCTCTATGAATTGCCATAAGGGGAAATTTTATTTTGTCACATCGTTGGGCCACATCTGCTTTATCGACATTGGGTTTAGTATTCCTCAGCCAATTATTAAGCCACAATTGCTTATTTCGATGGAGGATTACGTATTTCGTCTATATACAAGTATAGTCAAGTTATCAGGTGCACTATTATTTGTTACTCGATATTTTCATCATGGAGGGAGGTGTAGGTGTCAAAACTTTAAATTTAAAGTGCGCGAATTAGATGTAATCAAGGGTAAATTGAAGGAGATTAATACCTTGGGAGATTCAGCAATCTTTTTGAGCCTTAATGGAGCAAGTTCCATTGACTCGTCTAAGTTTACAGGAGTCAAGCCTAATCACGTATATTTTATTAAGGATTCGTATGAGAAGTGCAAAGAATGTGGTGATGGAAGAAATACAGGAGCTTATAATCTTGAAAATGGAAAAATTGATTATTTTTGTCTTGAATTGTTACTAAGTAATTATTTTCCCTGGCCAACTTGGATCACATCATCAATCTTATAATGCGATAATTGCACTCACCTTTATGTCGTGCCTCAAGTCGCGAGGAAGTTATTGTCCCTTGTACTTTGATTACTTATTCATTTATTTTCCAAAGTTATGAGTTTAGAGCTAAGTTATTTCTAATATTTTCCTTTAATTTATTGTAATCTTGGTTGGTGGATGATTTAAGAACGTTATCGCATTAAATCAATACTAATTAAGGTTTCTCTATATGATTGAGGCTTATGAATTGTGATAAAAGCTATTTCAGTAAGAATTACTTAATACTATATGTTATCTGCTTTATTCATTTACCTTTTGTTGCATTATCAAATTTATATTGATTGACTTGGTTGCTTTGACTCATGATTTAAGATTAAGGGACAACCAACAGAAATTTTTGACAAGTAACCTTATTAGCGGTTGAAGGGGCCGGGAACCTTTGAGTAATCGGTAAAGTTGTTGTCATGTGACCAGAAGGTCCTCACATAAACTAACATAAATTATCTTTATTCTAGTACCTCTGTAGTCGTCTCTTATTTTGCAAAGTGTATTACTCAGCCTTTGTAGTGAGTTGCGTTTAGTTACTTTAACGTGACAAAAAATTGTTTTACTAGCTCTTTTGTTATAGCAACGTTTAGTTACTTTAACGTGTCAGAAAATAGTTTTGCTTAATTGAAAATTAATTAAATATATTTATAAACCTTTCCTTATTAGAAGTCATTAGAATTACACTAATTTTTCTATTTTAAGAGATGAAATTAATTAAATACATTTATGGTAAAGCCTACGTAATAAGAATGTAATCAATGATTTTGTAAAAAATTGACTTTTAAAATAAGGAAAGATATATACAGTATATGGTTCAAATAATCATAACACAAATATGGTGCGTCTTTTTTAGCCCGTGCCAAAAAGGAAAGCGGTACTATATGGCAATGCAAAAGGGAAGCGGTACTATATGTTGTAAAAAGGATAGTCTATGGGTTAAGTGGGTCCATTGTTACTATATAAAGAATCAACCTGTGTGGAGCTGCAAACCTGCTCGAGCCTCGTGGGTGGTGCAGAAAATTTTGAAGACCAAAACATATATTCAGGAAGCAGGGAATTTACTGAAGATGACCTCATTTCTATGCAAGAGTTCTCTATCAATAAACGATACGTGGCAATGAGGGGTACATATCAGAAAGTCCAATGGAGCAGAATCATATGTAACAATCAGGGGTCACCTAAATGGATTTTTATAGTTAGACTTGCAGCTCTAAGGAGGTTACACGCTAAAGACAGGTTGTTGAAATGGGGTATCATTGATGAACAACAATGTGTTCTTTGTGATGCGGGAATCGAAACAACCGAGCATTTGTTTTTTGCTTGTCCATATGGTGCAGATATATGGGCTAATCTGCTGGTGTGGCTAGGAATTTCAAGACAAGTTATGCCTTGGCAAAATGAACTTGATTGGACATGTACAAACGCCAGGGGCAAAGGTGCTTTAGCAACCATTTACCGGATGTGTCTAGTAGCAGCTGTGTACCATGTTTGGATAGAACGGAATGAGAGGATCTTTCAAGCCAAGAACACTACATCACGGATGCTCACAAGGAAAATTATACAAGAGGTGTTTGTCAGAGGGCTCAAATGCCCAAAAATTGCAAAAAGATTGGAGGGGCTGAACTTCTATCCCTAGAATCCTAAGCTTTGGCTATTGATTATGGTGTTTTGATGCACTAGATGTTAGATTTGCTTACTACTTGGTTGTTATGCCATAGTAGTATCTTTACACTCTACTACAACAGCTGTTTGGTAATAAAAAGTTCCTTTTAGTTGCCAACAAAAAAAAAAGTGATGATCCATCAACCACTTGAAACTTCTGGTGGTAAATATATATGTATATATGTTTATGTTTATATTATTATATTAAAGTGTCAAAGATTTTTGAAAACTGATTTGAATTTTTACACTTTATTAAAAATTCCGCAATAGACAAAATCATTTTTAAATTTTAAATAATCAAACGTTATAGGCACGTGCGGTTAACCTAGTTTTAAAAAATGTAGATATTTTTACCTACATAGTGTAATATTCCGAGAAGGGGTGTTGGACAAGCTCCGCCTATTCCAAAATCCAAATCCTTGTCAATATAGGATTATATACTTGCACTTCTATATAAAGTATAAACTACAACACATACACGAACTACATTATATATTGTCTTTAAATAAAAGTTTGCTCTCTTTATTTTTCGTTCTTTCGAAACTATGGCAAACTGGACAGAACTTCCCAACGATCTGATTGCTCACATTGCAAAGCGTGTTAAAGTGAATGAAGATTTCATTGCTTTTCGTGCTGTTTGTACCTCATGGCGAACTGCTACCACCGACGATTTCGATGTGCTTTGGCCTCAACTTCCATTGCTTATGTTGGGTTATGCCAAAGATTACAATTATCGAGGATTTTACTCTCTTTCCAAGAAGAAAGTTGTGCGCTTGTATATCCCAGAAGCTAAATGGCGAACATGTTTTTCATCAAAGGGATGGTTGATCTGCTTCTTGCACTTGTTGAATCCTTTGGAGATTAGCTTGTTGAATCCTTTCTCTCGTAAAAAAATTCAGCTTCCTCCCGGAAAAAACTTATGGCCTTTACAAGGTTGCGAAGCAGGACCCGAAGGGACAATGCCCTTTATAAACAATGCTGTTTTATCTGCCGACCCTTCTGTTACATCTGATTATGCATTGATGGTTAGCTATTATGTACTTGGTCATAACGGTTTGAGCGATTATAATTGTTTGTCCTTTTGGCGACACAGAGACCTCCACTGGACTAAAATTGATAGAGGAAATTGGGGTAAAGTAACATCTATGAATTACTATAAGGGAAAATTTTATTTTGTCACATCGTGGGGCCACGTCTGCTTTATCGACATTGGGTTTAGTATTCCTCAACCTATTGTTAAGCCACAATTGCTTATTTCGATAGAGGATCATCTACATCCAAGTCTAGTCGAGTTATCAGGTGCACTATTACTTGTTACTCGATATTTTCATCATGGAGGGAGGTGTAGGTGTCAAAACTTTAAATTTAAAGTGCGAGAATTAGATGTAATCAAGGGTGAATTGAAGGAGATTAACACCTTGGGAGATTCAACAATCTTTTTGAGCCTTAATGGAGCAAGTTCCATTGACTCGTCTAAGTTTACAGAAGTCAAGTCTAATCACGTATATTTTATCAAGGATTGTTATAAGAAGTGCGAAGAATGTGGTGTTGAAAGATATACAGGATCCTACAATCTTGAAAATGGAAAAATTGAATCTTTTTGTCCTGAACTGTCACTAAGTAATCGTTTTCCCTCGCCAACTTGGATCACACCATCAATCTTATATCGCGATTGCACTCACCGCCATGTCGCGCCTCAAGTCGTAAGGAAGTTATTGTCTCTTTTACTTTTGTTCCTATTAATTTATTTATTTTCCAAAGTTATGAGTTTAGAGTACTGAAGTTATTTCTAATATTTTTCTTTATTGTAATCTTGGTTGGTGGATGATTTGTGAATGTCATCCCATTAAATCAATGCTAATTGAAGTTTCTCTAGATTATTGAGGCTTATGAATGATGATAACAATACTTGCATTTGCTACAATTATTTCAATAAGAATTACTGTATGTTATATGCTTTGTTCATTTACCTTTTGTTGCATTATCAAATTTATATTGATTGACTTGGTTGATTTGACTCTTGATTTAAGATTAAGGGACAACCAACAGAAATTTTTGACAAGTAACCTTATTAAAGGTTGAAGGGAAGACTTAGAGTAACGGATAAAGTTGTTGTCATCTCATCAGAAGATCCTCATTTAAACTAACGCAAATTATCATTATTCTAGTACCTGTGTAGTCGTCTCTTATATATTTTGTATCTTGTGATTTTCATTAGCCATAGCTGATTTGCTTCTTATTTTTATTGTCATAATCATATCTCTTCTTTCTCATAAGCCAGACTGTTACACACGAAACCCTACATCAAAATAATTAAACAATGAGTTAATTTCACATATAATAAGATTTGAGTTACCAAAAAAAACAGAAAACTTTACCTTTGCAGTGAGTTACGTTTAGTTACTTTAACGTGACACTATTGGGAATTTTTTTAATAAAGTGTAAAAGTTTAAATCATTTTTTCAAGATTCTTCATATTTTAATATAATAATGTAAATATTAATATATATTTTAGTGTGATCACATATATATTTCACTTCCAAAAGTTTTAAGTAGTTGATGGATCATCATTTTTGCGTTTATCATGCAGTACGGAGATGCATCAATTTGAATCATATTTGTGGTACCGTTTAAATTTTTCCCCTTATTTTAAAGTCAAGGTACAATTTTTTTTTTTTTTTTCTATATATTCAAATCTTTCCATATTAAAGCCAAATCTTTACAAAATCTAGTTTAGTGTTCGCGTTTTGCACGTGTGTCTTCTGTCAATTAATAAAACTATATACACAAGAAGAAGAATATTATTTAAAAATAGCAATTGACATTAGAATTAATATCACATCTATTTAAATAATATGAAAAGTGTTGCATCTCAAATATGTAGCTTTTAGTTGTGTCTCAACTCTCACCCTTCCTTTTTTTTTTTTCTATTACAAATAATGAAAATTTCAAGAGTTTACATAATTGAAGACGTCCTTTCAAGATTATAGAAAACTAAATAACTAATTATAGCATTTCAAAGTTAAAGACGTCCTTTCAAGATTATAGAAAACTAAATAACTAATTTATAGCATTTCAAAGTTAAGAATATATTGATCTATCATAACTTAAATATACTATTGTATCAATAATTACATGGTTATAGCCTTATTTATTCTTTAAGTTAATATTACCATGTTGATTCATTTTTTGTCGTCCTTGTCATATTGTAGAATTTAGTAAAATATCACATAAGGCTAGTTTAGTAAAAAGAAAAATATCCCTAATAAAATTTTCTCAAGGTTGTGCCAAGTTAACATGAGTCAAGTAATATTAAAAAAAAAAAAAATGAAATCAAAACTTCTAAGAAGTTAAAAGAAAACAACAAATATGCGTTGCTGAATCTAGATATATAATCAACTACTTCACAAACCTCTTAAACGTCTATATTTTTTTTCTTTTTTGGTAATCATGTAAACAGTACCATTAACAATCAAATAATACACCTAGTGAGCACTCTTCCTCTTTAATCATCTTAATCAAAGCAGGAAGAGCCTCGGATCATCATCTAATTACAAAGAATAAACAACAAAAACTTGAATGCAAAGGATCCTATTAACAAAATCTCTACTCCTGTGTGCCTTCTTTGAAGCATTTAACATTTCTATCCTATGAACTAGCTCTTCTTTAATCTGTCTAGCAACATCAGTAGTGTTAGAGTATGATCCCTACTGATTGCCTATCTGTAGAACAAGTAAGTGTATGTGGTTCACAGAAGTAAAAACTGAACACAGTAATTTTTACGTGGAAAACATCTGGCTCAAAAAGGTGTAAAAAACACGACCTGTACCTCTACAGGATTTAACCCCAATCTTCACTATAACCTTGAGCCTCAACAATCAACAAAATTACAAGACTTCTTGTAAACAAGGAATTAAAACTTCTAACTCCTATTACTACAAAAACACAAATCTTCCCAAGATAAGTGTTCCCAAGTCTTCGAGTTCCCTAACTTGAAGACGTGATTCCTAACTCAGTTTATAGAATACTGAGACTAGAAAAATTTACTCATTACAACTCAAGAACCTTCCTATTACAAGAAGTCTAAAACATACTAAGTAAGAACTAGGTTCTTCTTCAAGTTAGTGAACGATTTTGCTGATTGTTGATTTTCTTATCTGTGCATGAGCAAGCTTTTTAAATGCAGCTTGTCGTCTATATATATGCTCCCTCAGATGCAGTCCTTTTTCTTCTTTACTTGTATCTTCTGTAGGACTCTTTCAAGTAACTCACTCCTTGTTGTAACCATCTGTAACACCCCGTACTTAATTACGTGCATTAGCCATGGTTATATGTGTTGGAGTATATGTATTGATCATAAGTTAGGTATATATGAGTTTAAGTATGAGTATTGATTATTTTGAGATGGTTTCAAGTGTATAGTTTGATTATATGTGTATAGGAATCGACTTTATTTATACCGGAATTTGCTCGTCGAAGTTTCTATGCGAAGTTTATCGAGTTAGCTTTACAACGATATAAAGATTTCTGAAAACAGATGAGTATCGGATATAAGCGAGCATGTTCGAAACTTGAAAACGGTGGACGCAATGAACAGTAAATGTGCAGAAATTTTCTGCACACAAAAGTACTGCAGCCAAACAGATTTTTGGGTCGACTTTAAATGATCATAACTCCTTGTACAAAATTAACTGTGTGAGCTTCTATATATCGATGAGAATCCCCGAGAGTCTTCTTTCTAATGCAATTGGTTTCACCCAAATCCATTATCGGAGCAAAGAGTTATGGTCGATTTACTTTAGCCTATCAAAACAGTCCACCATGGACAGATTCGGAGTTACTTAAATTTTAAGGGCAATATGGTTCTTCGAAAATTACATTTGTTTGGTGAAAGCAGAATGCCCAAAGGGAACTCTTGTTTCAAATAAACCAAACCGGGAATCTGTCCTACTTCGAGGAGTTACTGTTGATATCTTGGCCCGAACAATCAACAGGGTGTTGTTTGGACCAGGATATGAAGGTCCACCAGCTTTTCCTGATTTCAATTTTAGAATGAGAAATGCTTCTAGTCAGAGAAGTTGGGCCGCGTCTTTAATAACTGATAATGGAAATCCTTCCAGGTTGACTAACTCCAAAGAGCGCATTGCAAAATTCACTCTTAGTTTCAAGGGTAAATTTTGGTGGGCTGTTATTCGATTGAGGTTAATGCCAATGAAAGGAGATGGGAACTTGGATCATCACCGAGTTGTGGTGGTAGCTAGTTTGATTTCAGGGCTGGAAATTGATTTTGGCCAGCTAATTACAGATGAGATATTTGTGAGAGCGCATAAACTGACCACTTCCATACCCTTTCCATGATTAATCACGGCATTATGCAAACAAAATGATGGGACACTGATCCGAGGCATTGATAATGAAGTACAAGATATTCATAGACAGGATCTTGAAAAATCCAAGGATGAGTCCAAATTTGAGATTCGGGTTACCAAGCCTCCAGCGTATCAACCTCAGTCTACTCCTGCTCTTGATGCTCCAGAGATGCATGAAAGTATGCCTCTACCTATCACCACTATGTACCACCTGACTATGTGTCCCTGGGTATGTCTGTAGGGTCAGGTTATACATAGTCTACTGGGGGAGCAAAATTTGCTGAATACAGGTTCAACCTTGAAAATTTTGTAAAGGTGGTGAGGAACCAAAAACGGTTTCAAAAACAATTGGAAAAGTGGGTTGGAGATTTCAAGCCTTTTGTGGATGGAATTGTAGAAGAAGCAGTCAGACCATTTGAAACTATTCAGGTTAGGATGGACAATATGGAAGCCCGCATCAACAAAAGGCTCAATTCATTGTCCCTCACTGAGCTTGCGAAGTTCATGGCAGAGTTTGAGTAAGCAAAGGCTGACGTAGCAGAGCTAAGAGGGAGGCAATTACAGCAGCTTGCGGTTGACCCAGTCTTAGAGGTAAGTGACGATGAAGAAGTCATTCTAGATTTGATGGGTAGACCTGTGAAAGATAAAGGCAAGGAGAAAATGAGTGAATAAGCAGCAAGAAAAGAAGAAAGGAAGAGAATGAGAGAAGCAATGTCACCAGAGAAGATAGAACAACACAACCTGATGAGAGACATTAAGAAGTCAAAGAAAGAAGCTGACAAGAAGAACAGGGAAGCAGAAAATACAGCATCAGAAGTCTCTACTAGCACTGCCCCAGAAAGGGGACAAAGCGCAAGTTCAGTTCGACATGTGATCCCTCAAACTGTGGAGGGTGAAGTTGTGAGTGCTCCTACCACCATAGGAGCCAACATTGTACTAGGTAAGGATAAATAGGCCTCACCATACTTGATAGATACCTCAGAGGAGTGAGAGATCACGTAGATACCCCAATCCTTAGTTACGAATAATTTATTGCTTTGAGGACAATGAATATCTTTTTGTGTAGGGGTGGGGTATATTTACACCATGGTTAGATGTGTTGCCGATATTCTGAATCCAATCATGTGCTATCTATTAGAAGTGGAATGTTAGGATGTTGTTATTATTGCATTTTAAATTCTTTAGACTGATGTAAATATCTGTGTTTAATTATTATCTGTTTCAGTACTTTGTTATAAATATGGATAATGAATGATGTTGGCATAAGACTGTGCATGTGTATGTAATTAGTTACTCTATCGTGTAAACATGTGTACAGAACTCTCAGTAATTCTGTATTTAGCATTAGTCTAGAAGAGGTACATGAAACATGCGATGAATATTCCAAGAATTGCAAAGGAATTTTAATTTCGTTTCCTATGAATGTGAGATTTTACTTGCATTTCTTTCATAAGATAAGACCTAGAACTTGCCCTAATCATTGATACAATCTTATAGGGGAGTCATTGGGATAGGATAACAGGCCTCCTTGTACTTTGAGTCCAGCTAGCCGAAAGAAACAACCCTACCAAAATGATTATCCCTTTTGAACCTATCGTGTGCTTTTAAAACCAATTTTAAAATCCTGTCACTATGAGTTACTCTCCGTAGGGTTTCAATATTCAGCTCTAGCTTTGACCAAATACTAATACATTGTTCTTTTCAACTTAGACAAAGCATCTAAGTTGAGGGTGGCTAAATGAAAGAGCCAAATGGAAAGTAAGTTAGAATCTAATTTGAGTCAATTGGCCACTAAATGCATCAGCATGAATTGAGGGTTAAAAAAAAAGATTTGTATGCTATAATAGCATATTGAGGTCGAAAAGATGCTAGGGTAAGGAGAGTTAATATTCAGTGAGTCACTTTACCTAAAAGCATACCCCACCTGAACCAAAACCTTATTGCAAGCCTGAAAAGACCTGTTTGATCCTAATGAGTCAACCTTGAGGTAGTGTTGTATGGCTAGGGAAAGCCTATGGGTACTTGGACTATGATTGTAACTTCTTTGTGAGTGTGAGAGTTACACTTTGTCCACATCATATAATGAGTGGTGGATTTCATTGTTGTGAGGGAACCTGAAGTTTCACTTAACTTTGCTGTTCTCTATAGAATGTAACATTCATGCTTGTAGGCTTAACTATGATAGATGCTCGGTGTGAATCCTGATGTGTTAAATGCATGTGATTGAACTGATGAGTAAATAGTTGCATCAAAATATTTCAAGGGTTGGTTGCATGTCATTTAATTGTTCATGTGTGCAGTTAGGTGCTGAGTTGCTTGAGGACAAACAATTATCTTAAGTTGAGTGTGTTGATGTTCAGGTATCTTATGGAATAGTTAGCATCATCTTCTTAGGAAAATTGTATGTTTTCAAGCAATGAAAGTGTTATTTAATAGAGTTTTTAGTGTTTTCAGTGAAAGGAGATAACCACAGAAGAAAGCTGGAAAAAGTAGCAGAAAAGTGAGTTTGACGGTCAAAATGTTGGACCGTCAATCTTGTGATGGACTACCAGGTGAACCATCAAGGCGAACTAGAACATCGCATGCTAATGTCTTGAGTGACGGGACCACGTGGTGGACCGTCATCCATGTGACGTGCCAACAGATAGACCGTCAACCCTTATCCAGAAATCACCTCTCAGAAGGATTTCATGATGATCAACATGGTGGACCGTGATCCATGCGATAGACGACCAGGTGGACCGTCAACCCTTATCCTGAAAGTATCTCTCAGAATAACTTAGTGAAGATCAACATGGTGGACCGTCATCCATACGACAGGCCACCAGATGGACCGTTAATGCTTATCTAGAAACCACCTTTCAGAGGGACTCAGTGACGATCAGTATGGTGGACCATCAGTCTTGTGATGGACCTTCAGTGTCACCGTCAGGTCTTATACAAAACCTACAATTTGGAAGAAACGGGTAACAAATAAGATGGTTGACCGTCAAAACTTTGACGGACCACCATATGGACCGTCATCCGGGATACGGCTTTTCTGCTTTTAAATTTTAAATTTCTTTTTTAGCTGGGAACATATAAATACAAAACTTTAGGGTTAAGAATGCATCTTTCATCTTCTACAAGTTTTATCATCTATTCAAACTCTCTGTAACCTAGTACTTTGGGGATTCTTTAGATCTAGGGGAAATTTGGCATTGAATATTGATTACTGAAGATTCAAGAATTGATTCTTGGGATTCTTTGTAAGTAAATTCTTAATCTATTTATGAATAACTCTAGAATTACCTCTTCTTCTTCTATGGAGTATTGTGGCTAAGATCCCATAACTAGGGTTATGGGATCCTTAATGTGAAACGCATCTATGGGTTGGGAATCAAATTGAGTTCCATGACTAAATGATATTGTATAAACCTTTCTTCAATTTCATGACTTTTCTTAGTTGCAAACTTGAAGAGTGAGCCCAAGAACATCACTTGTCTGAAAGGAAAGTGTTTGTTGGGAAAATAAAGTGTTTACATGAATTCTAAGGGCTTTAACATTTAAAGTAATGGCAAATGCCCTAACAGGATTAGCTTACATGAGAAATGGGTTGAAAGAACAATGCATCCTTTGAGTTTGAGAGAATTAGAGGATAATATATCCACTTAGGTTGAGAAACTAAGGGATAAAGAATAGGACTCAACCTTTCTTGCAATTGAATTTGCTAAGTGGAACTCATAACTGATTCATAACCCAAATGGTGCTAACATTTTGGTGACCATAACCCTAGTTTGCTTAATCTCATAAAGTTATGAATTACAAAGAGATTCATTCATTGAAATACTCTCGTTACAATTAATTATTTTATAAGTTAAAACCCAAGCCCCCCTTTTTCGTAGGAACTTCTGATAAATAGTCCAATAACGATTACTACACTTAGTGAGCACAGTATTCCCTGTGGGATTCGACACCCAACCTAGTTGGGTTCTATATTTGACAGCGACCACTTATGCTTTCTATCAAGATTTGTAATTTGGGCGTATCAAATTTTGTCGCCGTTGCCGGGGAATATGGTTGTCAACTAAGTTTGTGATTGTTAATCGACCATTTAGTCAAAGATTCCTAAATTTTACTTTTTTTTTTTTTTTGTTTCATGCAGATTGAGTGTTTTGTATGCCAAGTACGCGAAGATCGGGTCAACCATTATTACCTATTAATACTGAACCACATCTTATTGGCTGAATGGATGGTCAACGGGACCTAAAAAGGGTAGCTTCTCAGTAGAAGCAGGCTAGATTAGCTGATCTAGCAGCCGCTCAAGTGAACCAGCAAAATGTTGATAATGTTAGCTGAGAAGTAAACCCAAATGATAAGACCTGTGTGATGATGAGTTACTAAATCCAAGGCGTGCAAATAATGAAGTTGCACCAGTAAAAAGGAATGTCAACAGAAATCGGCATGCTAGAATGAGACCGAACGCCGAGTTGTTCAGTTTGCTCTTGATGATGATGATGACGAGTTGGATGGGGTTGGTGCCATAAAGGCTATTATTCCTTCGACCTTAGCACCTGGGCCAAGTTTAATATTACGAGTACGATGATTTAGTTGTTGTATATGAAGGGATTATTCGGTGGACTTTCTGGTGATGACCCGAATATACATTTGATCAACTTCATTTCAACATGCAAGTCGTTGGACAATTCGGGAGTGCGAAAAAATGCCATTCAGCTATGATTATTCCCATTATCTCTTCCTGGAGAAGCAAAGTTGTGGTTGAATGGTCTAAACCCCCGAATCTATTACAAATTTGAGGCAATTTAAAGATGCTTTCTTAGAAAGGTTCTTTCCACCGTCCAAGAGGGCACAATTAAGAGATGAAATTAGTAATTTTCGGCAGCTTCCAACTGAAGCTCTTTATGAAACTTGGGAGAGGTTCAAAAAGAACCTCACAGTGCCCAAATCATCTGATGACCAATATCCACCTGAAAGAGATATTATATAGGGCCTTGAATTCGATGACTAAGCCAGTAGTGGATAATGCTGCAGGTGGGTCATTCATGGACCTCACTTTTCTTGAGGCATCTGAAATACTTGATTATATGACAAAGAAGAGTAGAGCTTAGAATACCATGGATTCTGAGGTAGCAAGATCTACTATATCTATTGGCATGACTGCAGAACAGAGACGAAGGGAAGAGGAACGTGACCAAGATATGGCTTACGTGAAAACACAGATGGATCTTCTTACTAAGCATTTACTATCAGGAAAGATAGAGAAGGTTAAAGCTGTTGCATCACAGGGAAGAGCTAACTCTGATTTTGAGGAGAAAGTGAATTACTTGAATAATTAAGGGGATTGCCGAGGCAGTGGCCAAGGAAACCAAGGTTGGAACTACTATAAGAAATCCGAATACAAGGACTGAGATCAAGGAAATTGGAAGAATAAGAATGACAGGAGTGGTTTATATGTTCCTCCTAGGAATCGTGAAGCTGCTGCATCTAAATCTGGAAAGATGTCTATGGAGGACATGATGACTAAACTATTGAAAAGAGTAGAGGCAACTAACACGGGAGTAGCTGAGGTGAAAAATGATTTATCTTCGGTGAATCAATTGGTTGATTCACATTCCACTTCTATAAAATAGTTAGAGCAGCAAATTAGTCAACTTTATATGGTATTTAATCAAAGAAAGGCTGGCACTCTACCAAGTGACACAGTGCAAAATCCAAGGAAGGATGGGTCATGTATGGCAATTACTACCAGGAGTGGTAAGGTGTTGGCAAACCCATCTGTGGGTAAGTCAGCAGTGATGGTGTAGCAGAGAATATTGATAAAGTAGATTGGGATTTTCCCATAGAGGCTGAAAACCCTAATGATATCATTCATGATATTACACCCACCTGTTAGAAGTCCGATGAAGTTGAAGATGAGAAAAACAAGGAAAAGGAAGTGGTGGAGAAAACTCTCCCAAAACCACCACCCCCTATTCCTCAAAAACTGAAGAAGAAGGCTGATGACACTAAGTTCAGTAAATTCATGACCATACTGAAGAAGCTGACTATTAATGTGCCTTTGGTAAAGGAACTGGAGAAAATGCCAGGGTATGCCAAATTCATGATGGACTTTTTGACAAAGAAAAGGGTAGCAAGCTATGAACTAATAGATAATTTCCATCATTAAAACACGATTTCCACAAGGTCCTTAGTACAGAAGAAGGCAGATCTGGGATCTTTTACTATTCCTTGCACGGTTGGATCTTTGGATTTTGCTAAGGCTTTATATGATCTGGGAGCTAGCATTAATCTGATATCGCTAGCCATTTATAAAAATTTGGGGTTGGGAGATCCTACACCAACCAATATGAGGCTTGTAATGGAAGATAGGTCGATAAAATGGCCTGTTGGTATTCTGTACGATGTATTGGTGAAGGTGGATACCTTCATTTTTCCTACAGATTTTGTCATTTTGGATTTCGAGGTGGATTCGAGGTACCTATAATCTTGGGTTGACCTTTCCTCGCAATCAAAAGTGTGCTGATTGATCTACGAGTTAATGAGCTTTTGTTTTGGATGAATGATGAAGTGGTACATTTTGATGTATACAAATCAATGAAAAAGCACAAATAAATAAGTGTGTTCTCTATATTTCATGTTTATTATGAGGACGAGCAGGAACTATCTATAGAGGAGCAACTTGCTGTTGAGCTATTAGCTATTGTTCTTATGAATTTTGATCGTGAGGATATTGAGGAGTATGAAGAAACTATATGTGCTTTCATAGGAATGGGGTCGTATTCTTATTTCCCTAAGAAGCTTGATCTTGACCTTAAGAATCGACCTTTACCATTGGCGATGTCATCCATTGAAGAGCCACCGATGTTAGAATTAAAAGAGTTACCAAGTTATCTAAGGTATGTGTTCCTGGGTAGTGGAAATACACTGCCGGTTATTATTGCTGCTGATCTAGGCAAATAATAGGTGGGAGCTGTTATATATATTCTTAAAAGGTATAAGCGAGCTATTGGTTAGACTATTGCAGATATCATTGGTATTTCTCCTGGCATATGCATGCACAAGATTCAGCTAGAAGAAGATTGTGTGCCTACTATTGAGCATCAGAGTCGCCTGAACCCACCTATTCAAGAGGTGGTGAAGAAAGAAACCATAAAGTGGCTAGATGCAGGGGTGGTGTACCCAATCTCAGACAGTAAATGGGTGAGTCCTGTATAGTGTGTGCCCAAAAAAGGGGGCATGATGGAGGTGGCCAATGAGAAGAATGAATTGATCCTACCCAGGCCTGTCACTAGGTGGAGGGTGTGTATGGACTACCGAAAGCTCAATTCGTGGACACTAAAGGATCACTTTCCAATGCCATTCATGGACCAGATGCTCGATGGATTAGCAGAAAGGGGTTGGTACTATTTCTTAGATGGTTATTCGGGGTATAACCAGATCTCCATTTCTCCTGAAGATCAGGAGAAGATGACATTCACGTGCCCATACGACACATTTGCTTTTTAAAGGATGCCTTTTGGTTTATGCAATGCACCGACCACTTTTCAAAGGTGAATGATAACGATCTTCTCTGATATGGTTGAGAACACCTTGGAGGTGTACATGGGTTACTTCTCTGTGGTTAGAGACTCCTTCGACTTTTGCTTGCTGAATCTTAGTCAAGAATTACAGCAGTGTGAAAAGTTCAAAGCGTATTTGCTAGGGACCAAGGTGGTGGTCCACACGGATCATGCAGCTCTGAGATATTTAATGAAAAAGATAGATGCGAAGCTGAGATTGATCCGGTGGGTATTGTTGCTTTAAGAATTTGAATTTGAGGTAAAGGATCGTAAAGGATGTGAAAATCAGGAGGCTGATCACTTATCCAGACTTGAATACGAACAAGCAATCAAGGACAAGTTAGATATTGATAATTCCTTTCTGGATGAGAAGATACTAGCTGTGAAGCTCGAGAAGATTCCGTGGTATGCTGATTTTGCAAACTACGTGATAAGTGAGGTGATGCCGAATAATCTTTCCTTTCACCAAAGGAAAAAGTTCCTTCATGATGTGACCCATTATTTCTGGGATGAGCCCTATCTTTTTCAGCAATGTGCAGATAGTTTTATTAGGCGCGGTGTCCCAGATGTAGAAGTGCTGAGTATTTTGGAAGCATGCCATACTTAACCTATTGGTGGTCACCATGCAGGTGACCGTAGTTCCCAGATTGTATTGAAGAATGGCTACTATTGGCCTACGCTATTCAGAGATGCATATGAGTTTGTTCATAGATGTGATCAATGTCAGAGGCAAGGATCAATCTCCGAACGCCATGAGATGCCAATGTCCAAAATTATGGAAGTAGAGTTGTTTGATGTATGCGGCATCAACTTTATGGGCCCATTTGTAAACTCATATGGGTCAAAATACATCCGAGTAGCTGTGGACTACGTCTCAAAATAGGTAGAAGCTGTTGCTTTGTCTGACAATGAAGGAAAAAGAGTTATAGCATTTCTGAAGAAGAACATATTCTCCCATTTTGGAGTACTAAGAACAATCATAAGTGATGGGGGATCCCATTTCTGCAATAAAGCTTTCAGGGTTGTTTTGGTAAAGTATGGAGTAAAGAAACATCAAGTAGCAACTCCGTACCACCCACAAACTAGTGGATAAGTGGAGGTGTCGAATCATAAGATCAAGGCTATTCTTGCCAAAAATGTGAATGCTAATAGGTAAGATTGGTCTCGAAAGCTAGATAACACCTTGTGGGCATATCGAACTACTTTTAAGACACCAATTGGCATGCCACTATATCAACTAGTCTATGGGAAGGTATGCCATTTTCCAATCGAGCTTGAGCATAAAGGCCTTGTGGGATCTCAAAAGGCTGAATATGTATTGGAAAGAAGCAGCTGATCTAAGATTAGAGCAGATAAATGAGATGGATGAATTCTGTCTTAGGGCTTATGAAAGAGCCGACTTGTATAAAAAGAAGATGAAGAAATACCATGATCAAAGGATTGCATAGAGAAAATTTAGGAAAGGTGATTTTGTACTTCTTTTCAACTCCATACTGAAGCTATTTCCAGGTAAGTTGAAGTCTAAATGATCGGGTCCATTCAAAATTAGCCAAGTCTACTCATCTGGAGTAGTCGAGCTTGAAAACGAAGATGGTAGTGTCTTTAAAGTGAACGGGCAAAGAATCAAACTTTATATTGGTCCAAAAGACTTATTAAAAAGTGTTGATGTATTTTATCTTGATGAAGTCTGAGTACTTGAGATACCTGAGTCGTGTCACGACTTTAAATCAGGCGCTAGTGGGAGGCAACCCACAATATGTTGTTGTAACCATAGTTATAGTCTATTTTATGTTCTTGTGCAATTTTGATGTGTTTATGAAGTGTGCAGGGCCTAAAATGCAATAAGAAGGAATATAGGCATACATCTGAGCTATTGGAATGTTGTGACGGACCACCACTTTCAACCGTAAAAAACTGGCAAGAAAATACATTTACTGGATAAGCCATGACGGCCTACGTGGCAGACCATCACAAATTTGGTGGGATGTCACAACAGCCGTCAGAAGTAAGATTGGTGACCCACATTCTGGTAAGAAGTGATGGTCAATTTGGTGGACCGTCACAGTTTTGGTGGACCGTCCTACTTACCGTCACACCAAAACAGAAATATTCAAACTCAGGTAAGGAGTGACCTTCAGAGTGGTGGCCCATCACATATATGACGGACCGTCAGTTTTATCGACACTTTAACCCTAATTCTGAATCAGGTCGGGTTAAATTAGTACTCTTTATAAGTACTCCGTATTTGACCCAAAGTGCGACTTCGTGAATAAATTTGAGCGGGTACATCTATTGTAACCGTTCTATGTCCTTTGGCTGTCCACTTCCTTAAGATTCAAAGAACCTGAAGGGAGTTATCCCATCTGAGTCTCCCTATCTTCTCTATTTTTTAATTATTATTTATACTAGTTACTTCCACTCTCCCTTTACCATAAATAAAAGGAAAAGCTAGTGCTTGAATTTGTAAGTTAGTTTTCTCTCTGAAGCTTCAAGAACAGAGTGTGCCTGCAAAATCTGGTATGTGACAAACCTCCTCTTCTGATTTTCCATAATAAGTGTAAGAGAATGACTTGTTTCTTTAGTTTGTTCTTAGTGTAATGAGTTCGAATGCCTCAAGGTACCAATTTGTGTGAAATTTGAGCAATATAAGTTGTAGCCTGAGACCAATGTGCTTAAAGTATGCGTTTAAAGCTGTGTTGATAGCTGAAAAATAATCTGATGTGCTATTGCTCGCCAAAATGGTTGAACCTAGAAAGATGGTTGAAGACGAAGGTGTGACAGTCAAACTGGTGGACCGTCAACTTTGTGATGGACCACAAAAGAGACCATCAGAAGTTGTAATACACATGCACCTTCTATATAAGCCATGACGGTCGACTTAGTGGACCGTCAACTTTGTGACGGACCACCAAGAAGACAGTCAGAAGACCCAAGTTTATATGGAACACTACTTAAGGACTGACGGCAGTGTTGGTGAACCGTCAACTTTGTGATGAACCACCAAGTAGACCGTCAAAAGAGCCAAGTTTTTTTTTAACACTGCTAAAGGACTGACGGCAGAGTTGGTGGACCGTTCCACCACTGGTGGGCCGTCAAACCTACCGTCAGACCTCATTATGCACTATTCTTATTGTGTTTGAATTTAGAACTGATTTATTAATCCATTTTCAGGTGATATGGCTCCTAAAATTTCACAAACCAAGGGAGGAAAAGCTCAACGAGGTAGGAATGCATCTGCACCAGCCTATAATACTGGGCAAACGGAAAGAGAAACCATCATTATCCCCCAGTCTAAGGAAATGAGTGAGAGTAGCATCAGTTACACTTATTTAAGTCCGGATGAAGCAACAGTTGCTTCAACCCAACCATTTCTCGGAGAAGGTGAAACTGAGGCGGCTAATGTAGGGAATCAAACTGAAGCTACTAATGCGGGAATCGAACAGAAGGGTGATAATGTTATCTAGCGAAAAGATCCCTAGATTCGTGATGCTATTAGGTGAAAAATAGAATTATTGCACAAAGAGTTCTTTGACGGGTTAACGCCCACAACTCGAGGGATCAGAAGGCCGTTCATGGAGGAGCACCAAATTCTGACAGTAGAGCTTCATGAATAGACAGAATTAGAGCACCAATTCAATGATTATGGGATGGCATAGATGAGCAGACCACCAGGAGAGTACCAACCAAACTGGGTAAGGGAGTTCTTCGCAAATTACATTTGTTTGGTGAAAGCAGAATGCCCAAATTGAACTTATATTTCAAATAGACCAAATTGGGAATCTGTCCCAGTTCGAGGAGTTACTGTTGACATCTCGGCCCGAACAATCAACAGGGTGTTGTTTGGACCAGGATATAAAGTACCACTAGTTTTTCCTGATTTCGAGTTTAGAATGAGAAATACTTCCAGTTAGATACGTTGGGCAGTATCTTTAATAGCTGATAATGGAAATCCTTCTTGGTTGACTAACTCTGAAGAGCGCATTGCAAAATTCACTCTTAGTTTCAAGGCTGAATTCTGGTAGGCTGTTGTTCGATTGAGGTTAATGCCAACGAAAGAAGATGGGAACTTGGATCATCACCGAGCTGTGGTGGTAGCTAGCTTGATTTTAGGGCGAGAAATTGATTTTTGCCAGCTAATTACAGACGAGATGTTTGTGAGGGTGCATAAAATGACCACTTCCATACCCTTTCCATGTTTAATCACGACATTATGCAAACAAGCTGGTGGGCCACTGATCCGAGGCATTGATAATGAAGTACAATCTACTCATAGACAGGATCTTGAAAACTCCAAGGATGAGTCCAAATTTGAGATTTGGGTTACCAAGCTTCCAGCATATCAACCTCAGTCTACTCCTTCTCCTAATGCTCTAGAGATGCATGAAGGTAAGCCTCTACCTATCACCACATATGTACCACCTGACTATGTGCCCCAGGGTACGTTTGTAGGGTCAGGTTCTACACAGTCTGCTGGGGGAGCGAAATTTATTGAATACAGGTTCAACCTAGAAAATTTTGTAAAGGTGGTGAGGAACCAAAAGCGGTTTCAGAAACAATTGGAAAAGTGGGCTGGAGATTTCAAGCCTTTTGTGGATGCAACTGTAGAAGAAGCAGTCAAACCATTTGAAACTATTCAGGTTAGGATGGACAATATGGAAGCCCACATCAACAAAAGGCTTGATTCATTGTCCCTCGCTAAGCTTGCGAAGTTCATGGCGAAGTTTGAGCAGGCAAGGGATGACATAGTAGAGCTAAAGGGGAAACAATTATAGCAGCCTGTGGTTGAACCAGTCTTAGAGGTAAGTGATGATGCAAAATTTATTCTGGATTTGATGGGAAGACCTGTGAAAGACAAAGGCAAGGAGAAAATTATTGAAGAAGTAGCAAGAAAAGAAGAAAGGAAGAGAATAAGAGAAGCAATGTCACCAGAGGAGCTAGACCAGTACAACCTGATGAGAGCCATTAAGAAGTCAAAGAAAGAAGCTAACAAAAAGAACAGGGAAGCAAAAAATGCAGCAGCAGGAGTCTCTACTAGCGCTGCCCCAGAAAAGGGACAAAGCGCAAGTTCAGTTCGACAAGCGATCCCTCAAACTATAGAGGCTGAAGTTGTGAGTGCTCCTACCACCATAGGGGCCAACATTATACCAGGTGAGGACGAAGAGGCCTCACAACACTTGACAAATATCTCAGAGGAGTGAGAGATCACGTAGATACCTCAATCCTCAGTTACGGTAATTTATTGTTTTGAGGACAATGCATATCTTTTTATGTGAGGGTGGGGTATATTTACACCATGGTTGGATGTGTTGCCGATATTCTGAATACAATCATGTTCTATCTAGTAGAAGCGGCATGTTAGGATATTTTATTATTGCATTTCAAATTCTTCAGCCTGTGATGTAAATATCTGTGTTTAATGATTATTTATAAAATGTTTCTGTTTTAGTACTTTGCTGTAAATATGGATAATGAATGATGTTGGTATAAGACTATGAGCATGTGTATGTAATTAGCTACTCTATCATATAAACATATGTACAGAACTCTCAGTAATTCTGCATTTAGCATTAGTCTAGAAGAGGTACATGAAACATGCAATGAACATTCCAAGAATTGCAAAGGAAGTTTAATTTCGTTGTCTGTGAGTGTGAGATTTTACTTACATTTCTTTCATAAGTTAATACCTAGAACTTACCCTAATCATTGATATAGTCTTCTAGGGGAGTCATTGGGATAGGATAACAGGCCTCCTTGTACTTTGAGTCCAACTAGCCTAAATAAACAACCTTGCCAAAATGATTATCTCTTTTGAACCCATTTTGTGCTTTTAAAACCCATTTTAAAATCCTGTCACTGTGAGTTACTCTCCGTAGGATTTCAATATTCAGCTCTAGCTTTGTCCAAATACTAATACATTGTTCTTTTCAACTTAGACAAAGCATCTAAGTTGAGGGTGGCTAAATGAAAGAGCCAAATAAAAAGTAAGTTAGAATCTAATTTGAGATAATTATCCACTAAATGCATCAACATGAGTTGGGGGTAAAAAAAGGAGAAGAGTTGTATGCTATAATAGCATATTGAGGTCGAAAAGATGCTAGGGCAAGGAGAGTTAATATTCAGTGAGTCACTTTACCCAAAAGCATACCCCACCTGAACCGAAACCTTATTGTAAGTTTGAAAAGACCTGTTTGATCCCAGTGAGTCAATCTTGAGGTAGTTGTATGTCTAGGGAAAGCATATGGGTTCTTGGACTATGATTGTAACTTCTTTGTGAATGTGAGAGTTAGACTCTTTCCACATCACATAATAAGTGGTGGATTTCATTGTTGTGAGGGAAACTAAAGTTTCACTTAACTTTGCTGTTCTCTATAGAATGTAACATCATGGTTGTGGGCTAAACTATGATAGATGATGGGTGTGGATCCTGACGTGTTAAATGCATGTGATTGAACTGATGAGTGAATAGTTGCATCAATATGTTTCAAGGGTTGGTTGCATGTCATTTTATTGTTCATGTGTGCAATTAGGTGCTGAGTTGCTTGAGGACAAGCAATTATCTTAAGTTGAGGGTGTTGATGTTCCGGTATCTTACGGAGCAGTTAGCATCATCTTTTTAGGAAAATTTTATGTTTTCAAGCAACTAAAGTGTTAGTTAATAAAGTTTTTAGTGTTTTCAGTGAAAGGAGATAACCACAGAAGAAAGCTAGAAAAAGTAGTAGAAAATTGAGTTTGACGGTCAAGATGGTGGACTGTCAGTCTTGCGACGGACCACCAGGTGAACCGTCGAGGCAAACCAGAACATGGTATGCTAATTTCTTGAGTGACGGACCACATGGTGGACCGTCATCCATGTGACGGACCACTAGATGGACCGTAAACCCTTATCCAGAAACCACCTCTCAGAAGGATTTTGTGATGATTAACATAGTGGACAGTCATCCATGCGATAGACCACCAGGTGGACCGTCGACCCTTATCCAGAAACCACCTCTCAGAATAAATTTGTGAAGATCAACATGGAGGACCGTCATCTATGCGACGGACCACCAGATGGACCGTCAATCCTTATCCAGAAACCACCTTTCAGAGGGACTCAGTGACGATCAGTATGGTGGACCGTCAAGCTTATGACGGACCATCAATGTCACCATCAGGTCTTATTCAGAATATGTGATTTGGAAGAAAAGGGTGACGGACAAGATGGTTGACCGTCAACACTTTGATGGACCACCATATGGACCGTCATCTGGGACACGACTTTTCTGCTTTTAAATTTTAAATTCCTTTTTTAGCTGGGAACATATAAATACAAATTTTTAGGTTAGTAATGCATCTTTCATCTTCTACAAGTTTTATCATCTATTAAAACTCTCTGTAACCTAGTACTTCGGGGATTCTTTAGATCTTGGAGAAATTTAGCATTCAACATTGATTATTGAAGATTCAAGAACTAATTCTTGGGATTCTTTGTAAGTAAATTCTTAATCTATTTATGAATAACTCAAGAATTACCTCTTCTTCTTCTATGGAGTATTGTGGCTAAGATCCCATAACTAGGGTTATGGGATCCTTAATGTGAAATGCATCTATGGGTTGGGAATCAAATTGGGTTCCATGAATAAATGATATTGTATAAAACTTTCTTCATTTTCATGACTTTTCTAGGTTTCAAACTTGAAGAGTGATCCCAAAAACATCACTTGTCTGAAAGGAAAGTGTTTGTTGGGAAAATAAAGTGTTTACATGAATTGTAAGGGCTTTAACATTTAGAGTAATGGCAAATGCCCTAACAGGATTAGCTTATATGAGAAATGGGTTGAAAGAACAATGAATCCTTTGAGTTTGAGAGAATTAGAGTATAATCTATCCGCTTAGGTTGAGAAAGTAAGGGATAAAGAGTAGGACTCAACCTTTCTTGCAATTGAATTTGCTAAGTGGAACTCATAAATGATTCACAACCCGAATGGTGCTAACATTGTGGTGACCATAACCCTGGTTTGCTTAATCTCATAAAGTTATGAATTACAAAGAGAATCATTCATTGAAATACTCTTGTTACAATTAATTATTTTATAAGTTAAAAACCCAAAACCCTCTTTTTCTTAGGAACCTCTGATCAACAGTCCAATAACGGTTACAACACTTAGTAAGCATAGAATTCCCTGTGGGATTCAATACCCAACCTAGTTGGGTTCTATATTTGACAGTGACCGCTTATGCTTTCTATTGAGAGTTGTAATTTGGCCGTATCAGTTAGTCAGTAGTATCATGTTACTCAGTTAAAGTTTTATAATTATGCATGTATTCTCACATTCATATCAGCCAGTCAGTTAGCATTATTCATGCATATGAACACCATGCATATAGCTTACCTTACATGCATACTTATTACATTCCATCGTACTGACGTATTTGCGCTATGATATTTTATGTTACATTATAGGTTCTGAGACACGAGTTCAAGATCAGCAGTAGTAGTAGCATTCTAGTACTCAGAGTTGCAGTGAGTCCTCTTAATTTGAGGATGATATGATTTTTTTCCATTTATTATTTTAGTGTAGTTAATCCAGCCAATCCAGTGGCTGACTCTTCTATATCCAGGATTCGAGATTTCACCCAAATTAATTCTCCACCTTTCACAGGGTCTAAGTCAGACGAGAACCCGCAGGAATTCTTAGACAAGGTTCAGAAGGTCGCCGACATCATGGGGGTTTACTTTTAGTTAGAGTGCTGAGCTAGCTGCATATAAGTTGCAGGATGTAGCCCACACTTGGTTTAAGCAGTGGTTAGTAGAGAGGTCAGAGATGAAGGTTTAGTAGAGTGGGAGGCGTTTGCCTCTGCATTTCTTGATAGGTTCTTTACCATAGAGCTGAGAGAGTCTAAGGTGATAGAATTTATAAATCTTAGGCAAGGAAATATGATGGTGAAAGAGTATTCTCTTAAGTTTACTCAATTATCCAGATGCGCTTCACGTGTAGTTGCAGACATTCAATCCAGAATGAGTAAGTTTATTTCTGGGTTGAATTATAGTGTGGTGAATAAGTGCAGATCCATAATGTAGAATGGTGACATGACTATAGCTAGGCTCATGAATCATGCTCAGCAGATTAAGGAGTAAAAGATTAAGATGAGGGAGAATCAAAATAAGAGATCAAATACAGGTAGTTACAACTTTGCTCAGCCTAACTTAGAAAGAGAAAATCGTTCTAAGTTTTGTCGTAAGTCATCAGCTCCAGCTCCATCTTTAGCTAATTCTCCAACTCCAAAGTTTAGAGATGGCAACAGAGATAGATAACCAGTCTCTAAGATTCAGGGTAGTGTCATCAGTGCATGCACTTATCCCTTTTGTCAGACTTGTGGTAAGAACCACAAGGGTGTTTGCAGATGTGGTAGTGATGTCTATTTTGGTTGTGGCATGCCAGGCCATAGATTTAGAGAGTGTCCATAGTCGGGTCCACAGGGTTTCCCAAATTAGTAGGGTGCCACCTTCAGTACTACTAGTGGGCAACGCCCAAATTATCTCTATGTTCTCCAGTCCCAGCAAGATCAGGAAAATTTTCCTAATGTGGTTACTGGTACATTACAGATCTTTCATGTTTATGTTTATTCTTTAATAGATCCAGGAATTTCTTATCTTTTGTTACTCCATATATATCAGTTGATTCTGGAGTCAGTCCTGGAATTCTAGTAGAGCCCTTCTCAGTTCCTACCCTAGTAGGTAAATCTATCATAGCTAGACTAGTATACAGGAACTGTCCGATTATGATATTTCAGAAAGTCACTTAAGCAGACTTAGTAAAATTAGAGATGATAGATTTTGATGTCATTCTCGGCATAGATCGGCTCTATTCCTGCTATACCATAGTCGACTGCAGACATAGAATAGTTCAGTTCTAGTTTCCAAATGAACCCTTCCTTGAGTGGAAGGGTAGTACTTTATCTTTTAGGGGTCAGCTTGTTTCCTACCTTCGGGAAAGGAGAATGATATCTATGGGATGTGTCTATCATCTCGTGCATGTTAAGAACTCTAGTTCCGAATCTCCAAGCCTGGAATCAGCCTCAGTTGTTAATGAATATTCAAATATTTTTCCCAAAGATCTTCCAGGAATTCCTTCCGAAAGGGAAATAGACTTCGGTATTGACCTTCTTCTAGACACTCAGCCTGTATCTATTCCGCCCTACAGAATGGCACCAGCAGAGCTTAAAGAACTGAAAGAACAATTGAAAGATCTTTTAGACAAGGGAATCATTAGGCCTAATATTTTCCCATATGGTGCACCAATTCTATTCGTGCTAAAGAAAGATGGTTCTCTCAAAATATGTATTGATTACCGTCAGCTCAATAAAGTCACAGACAAGAACAAGTATCTATTTCCCAGAATATATGACTTGTTTGACCAACTTCAGGGTGCCAGCTATATCTCTAAGATAGTCCTCAGATCTGGCTATTATTATCTCAGAGTTAGAGAAAGTGATATTCCGAAAATGGCTTTCTGAATTTGATATGGTCACTTCAAATTCCTAGTCATGTCCTTTGGTCTTACCAATGCACCAGTATCTTTCATGGACTTGATGAACCGTGTGTTTAAGAAGAACTTGGACATATTTGTCATAGTTATCATAGATGATATTCAGGTCTATTTCCGTACTGAGCGAGACCCTGCAGACCATCTCAAAATAGTACTTCAGAATCTCAAAGATCATCAGTTATTCACCAAATTCAGTAAATGAGAGTTTTGGCTAAGGTCAGTAGCATTCCTTGGTCATATCATTTCTGGTGATGGCATTAGGATGGATCCTCAAAAGACCAAAGTAGTGAGAAACTGGCCCAGACCCATATCTCCATCAGACATTAGGAATTTTTTAGGTTTGGCTGGCCATTACAGACGGTTTGTTAAGGGATTTTATTCTATTGCATCCCCTATGTACATATTGACTCAGAAGAAAGTCTAGTTTCAGTGTTCAGATCCTTGCTTGAAGAATTTTCAGGAGTTGAAGACTCGACTCACCTCAGCTCCAGTTCTAGTGCTACTAGATGATTTTGATGGGTTCGTAGTGTATTGCGATGCATTCGGAGTAGTATTAGGTTGTGTTCTCATGCAGCATGGTAAGGTCATAGCCTACGCCTCCAGAGAGCTTAAGCCACATGAGAATAATTATCCTACTCTTTATCTTGAGTTAACAGCCATAGTATTGGCTTAAAAATTTAGAGGCATTATCTATACGGAGTTCATGTAGATGTTTACACCGATCATAAGAGCCTTCAGTATGTCTTTTATCAGAAAGACCTCGATCTTCGTCAAATAAGGTAGTTAGAGCTCTTGAAAGACTACGACATGAGTGTTCTTTATCATCTGTGCAAAGCCAATAAAGTGGATGATGCTCTTAGTAGACTGTCTATGGGTAGTGTTGCTCATTTTGAAGATAGTAAGAAGAAGTTAGCTCAATAAGTCCATCAGCTTGCCAAACTAGGTGTTGGCTTAGTCTATTCTTCAGACGGAGGTGTATGTGTTCAGCATAGTTTGGAATCATCTCTAGTATCCAAGGTGAAAGAAAATAAAGATAGAGACCCCAACCTTGTCAGGTTGAAAGAGTCAGTTAGAGATCTGCAAGTAGAGGTTTTCTCCCAAGGGAGAGATGGTGTTCTTTGTTTTCAGGGTTATCTATGTGTTCTATGTGCAGATGACTCGAGGCAGTGAATTCTTGTAGAAACACATAGTGCATGATACTCTATTCATCCAGGGACCACTAAGATGTACCTCAACTTGTGGGAGATCTATTGGTGTAGTGGGATGAAGAAAGATGTTGCAGAGTTTATGGAAAAGTGTTCTATATGTCAGTAGGTTAAGATAGAGCATCAGAAGCCTAGTGGTCCTATGCAGGAGTTCAATATTCCAACTTGGAAATGCAAAAAAGTGAACATGGAATTCGTGATGGGTTTACCTCGTACTCGTTGACATCATGATTCTATTTGGGTCATTATAGATAGGATGACCAAATCAACTTATTTCCTTCCAGTTCATACCTCTTATTCAATCGAGGATTATGCCAAACTCTATATTAGGGAATTTTTTAGATTACACGGTATTTCATTATCTATTATTTCAGACAAAGGTATGTAGATCACCTCTTACTTCTGTAAAGCATTCCAAAAGGGTCTTGGTACCCAAGTTCATCTCAGTACAATGTTTCATTCATAGACGGATGGTCATGCAGAAATGACTATTCAGACTCTATAAGATATGATAAGGGTGAGTGCAATTGATTTCAATAGAAGTTACGATGACCACCTGCCTTTGATTGAGTTTGCATACAACAACAACTATTATTCCAGTATTAAGATGGCTCCATTCGAAGCTCTCTATGGTAGGAGATACATATCTTCAGTCGGATTATTCGAAGTTAGTGAGGCCACAGTCATAGGGACCGACTTAGTATTTGATGCCTTAAAAAGGTTCAGTTGATCAAGGAAAGACTTCGGGCAGCTCAGAGCCGAAAGAAGTCTTATGTAGATATCCGCAGGAAAGATCTCGAGTTTGAGGTCGATGATTATGTATATCTAAAGAACTCTCCTATAAAGGGAGTGAAGATATTCGGCAAGAAGGGAAAACTCAGTCCTAGATATGTCGGTCCCTTCAAGATTCTCAGTCGCTTCTGCAAAGTAGCTTATGAGCTTGAATTGCCTTCAGATCTAGCCTCAGTTTATCCAGTTTTCCATGTCTCATTGGTCAAGACGTGCATAGGTGACCCATCAGTTGTAGTCCCTATTTAGAGCATAGATGTTCAGAAAAACCTCTCTTATGAAGAGATTCCAGTCAAAATCTTAGACTATCAGATCCGTAGACTGAGGAACAAAGAAGTCCGTCTATTCAAAGTTCTTTAGTGAAATCAGTTCATTGAGGGAGCTACATGGGAAGCAGAAGCAGATATGCAAACCAAGTACCCTCACCTCTTCTCTACCAATTTAGATCTAGCTAAGGGTAACAGTCTTCCTTAAACTTTCTCAGTTTCATGTTCAGTATTTATCACAAATTTGGTACAAAGTACTGTTACCATTGTATATTTAGCATGCATTCATGTATCAATTCAGTTATCTAATTATGCATCAGACATGCACTCTCATTGTGAGAAACTCAGTTCATTAAAATATCTAGTCATGCATTCATGAGTCAATTATACATGCATCAGATATGCGTGAGTTCACCTTATCAGTCACGTCAGTCATGAGTTCATGTTTCAATAGAGTATGTCTTTTATGTACTTCAGTTGATCTTTTCTCCCTCCCCAATCAGTCTTATTTGAGGATAAATGTTCCCAAGGGGGAGATATTGTAAGATCCCACAAAATCATGAGTCTAAAATTCAGCTCCTTAAGCTTTATAAGCTCCAACACTTATAAAATTTTGATAGGTGTTCCAACACTTAGTATTATTGGGGAAGTCAAGTGTACATCTCGGCAAAATTTTAGAATTTTTGGAGTAGCGTAAGGGCACGTTTGGTGTGCCAAACCAGTAGCCAAAGGCTATGAAGGGGCACCGGACTTGCTGCAGCTTTTGTGGATAAAATACCACCAAAGGCACCACTCATGTTCACCAAGGCACAACCCAAGGCCCCGCCCAGGGTAAAAAAGTCTCTACCAAAGGTGCCACCCTTTGTGTAGCATTTGTACCCAGTTTTACTGCATTACACTTCCGTGCATTTAGGGGTGTTTTGGTCATTTTGCCTTCATATATATACTCCATTACATGGGATTAAGGCACAAAAAACACCAAAATATTCTACTTTTCATCAAATTCTCTCAAGAACTGGGGCAAGGGTTTCAATTTGAAGACCCAAATCCAAGAACTTTCACCATAAATTTTCATAGATTCTCAATCTAAGTTATGCGTGTGTTCATTCATGGAATCCTTTCATCCATGAAGTCCAAGAACCCTATTTTAAAATCAAATATCATGGTTTTCATGTTATGATTTGATTGTTGATCATGTGTATATGTTGAATGATGCAAGGATAGAATTTTTATGTGTTTGTATGATACTAGAATGACATATTAGTTAAAATATATGAACTTTGGGTGATTTGGGTTGTTGAATTCATGAATATTACTATGCCTTGAAGTGTGCATGAATGGTGTTCAGTAAAATGCCTAGAAGTCTAGATATTATGTTTTTATGACTCAATAAGCCTAATGACAAGTCCATGCTATATCACTTATAGATTAACATGAATTCCATGCTATTGTTGTTAGTTATGATTGATGATGGGATACTTATGATACTAGATTAATGAGATTATGAAATGTTGATATATGCAATCCCAATTGATGTACAAGAATATGGGAACCATGTGTAGTATGAAATCCCCTACTTATGGCATTATGAATTATAAACTATAATCCTATGATTAAGTGAGTCATGTTATGTCAAATTCCTTCCATTGAGTCCTGGGGGTACTTGTACCCAAAAAATATAGTTGTGTGCCCAGAGCTATGTCATTTTTTCATGATACTCATCGTCAATCCATGTTCAGTAGAACTCACTCAGTCTCATGACTCAGGAAAACTCAGTAATCTCAGTCGTTTAGTATTCTCAGAATTCTCATGAACTCATTCAATTATAAATAGTATTTCGTCAGTCAACGAAAGTTAGTAAACTCAGTCCAAATCAGTCAGTTCATGTTCAGTGTCTATTTAGATGGGAATAGTAATTATCTCTGAGTGAACCCAAGGATGGGAACTCACCTGTCAAATTAGGGTGTGATTTATAGTAGCAATCCTTGTATTCCAGAACTACATAGCCAACATAGGTTGAGACATCTTAAAATATCAGTTTAGGGTTGATTAGGTGGCTTGACCTGTCAGATTAGGGTCCCCACCATTCTTATTAAAGTACCTTCCAGATTAGGGTAATCACAACTGTCCTTAAAAGTGGTGCGGTATTGACACCCTTTTAGTCAAGACAGGATTGGACACCAACTTAGCTATAATGTATTATTTGGGGTATGTCGGTTAGATAACTATTTCCCACAGTCTCATTATTAGTCTCAGTAAAAGAACTCAAATAGTTCTTCAGAATATCAGGACTGTCAGATACAGTTAACTCAAATATAGTACAAAACTCAGCTAGATCCATCAGATCCAGGACTGTCAGATATAGTTATTTATATTATCATGTTATCAGTATTCAGACTTAGTAGTCAGTAGTATTATGTTACTTAGTTACAATTTCATAATTATGCATGTATCTCATGTCATACTAGTCAGTCAGTTAGCATTGTTCATGCATATGAACCCCATGCATATAGCCTACCTCACATGCATACTCAGTACATTCCATCATACTGATGTATTTTCACTATGATGTTTTATGTTACACCATAGGTTCAGAGATACGAGTTCCAGATTAGTAGTATAAGTAGCATTCCAGTACTCAGAGTTTCAGTGAATCTTCTTCGTTCGAGGATGGTATGATTTTATTCCATTTATTATTTCAGTGTGCAGTTTTTCTAGACAGTGTTAGTTGGGTACCTATCCCGTTCAACTCCTTATTCAGTCAGTTAGAGGCTTTCAGATGATTATAGTGTTTTCAGATTTAGACTTCAGAATTTTCAGTTTGTTTTGGTATTGTTATACCACTTTTAGATGTCATGTTTTATTCATTTTGGAACCTTATAGCCTTACAATATTACGTATTCTACATTTATGTTCTATATTATGCAGTGACAAGTACAGATATCAGTCAAGGGTTAGCTTGTGGTCCTTCGGGATTATGGGCACCATGTAGCATTTTGGTTCAGCAATTCAGGGCGTTATAATCTTGGTATCAGAGCCTAAGGTTCAATAGTGTCCTAGGAAGTCTGAAATCCGCATCTAGTAGAGTCTTATACAGGGGTGTGTTGCTCGCCACATTCATGTACAGGAGGCTTTGAGATGTTTTTGGAACAGTTTCCCTTCTTTCAGTATTCATGTTTTGCCAGTGTGTATAATCATAAGTTAATCGCTCTGTCTACTACTCTTCTATTCTATTTTTTAGAATATGCCTCCGAAGAGAAGAACTCTACCAGCCCCTCATCACGAAGATCCTTTGGGCGAACATGTCTCTCATGCGGATTTTAGGGCCGCATCACTATTTTTGTTCAGTCAATTTCTACACAGAATGAATGGACAGTAGTCAATTAGGCCAATCCAGTGGCCAACTCAGCTATAGCTAGGATTTGGGATTTTACCCGTATGAATCCTCTATCTTTCACAGTGTCTAAGTCAGATGAGGACCCATAGAAAATCTTAGACCAGTTTCAAAAGGTCACCGATATCATGGGGGTTACTTCTAGTTAGAGTGCTGAGATAGCTAGATATCAGTTGCAAGATGTAGCCTACACTTGGTTCAAGTAGTGGTTATCGGAGAGGTTAGATATGCAGGTTCAGTAGAGTGGGAGAATTTTGCCTCTGCATTTATTGATAGGTTCTTTCCCATAGAGTTGAGAGAGGCTAAGGTGTTAGAATTTATAAATCTCAGGTAGGGAAATATGATGGTGAAAGAGTATTCTCTTAAGTTTACTCAATATCCAGATACGCTTGATGTTGGGCGTATTTACACGCCTAAACACCATAATTTACCCATATTTTAGGTTAAGTTTTGAGGATAAAATATATAATTCCTGCACTTTTTCCATTTTCCTGTAAGTAAGCTAACCAACGTGATTAACATGTTTTCAGGTATTAATGATGAAGATTTCAGCACTTTGTGGACCTTTCGGTAGCAAAGGGAAACTTCGCATAAGATGGAAGGCAGCTGTTGGAAGCTTGTGGACTAAATGTGATGCATGGAAAATCTGTCCCAGGCAAAATCAGTATTTCTTAATACTTAGGGGTGCAGCAGTAACCTAGTAGGATTAGGACAAAGATGTTATAAAAACCTTATTTGCTGAATTTTTCAGCATTGTTTTTGATACTTTTCAATTTTTCTATTCATTCGACACTTTTAGTTTTCACGTTACAAATTCTGTGACTTAAGACAGAGAAAAACGCTACAAGAACGACAGAGAGGAAATCACGTCATTCTCAGAAGTGACGCCAATACATACCTATCGTGAGATTGTTATTGTTTTGGTATGATGATGATGTCTTCGTTGTTTTCCTTTACAATTATGAGTAGCTAAACTTCTCTGTTAGGGTTATGGAAGCCTTATGAGATACTATCTATTACTACGAGTTTGTGAATTCTTGATGCGTATGCTACTTATATCATTACTCTCTTCATCTTAATTAAATTCTTGTGGTTGCAAGCATATAGAATACGCCATTATAGCATTAACTTGTTCGAGAGAAAAGTTACATGTTTGGAAAAAAGAGTGTGACAAGGAAATAGGGCTACTAACCCCTATTTACACGTTAATGCCTTAACCGGATTAATCTCTTGGAGAGTTTGTACCGTTAGTTATACACTTTAAGCTCGAGAGAGTTAAAGTGACATAATCTTGGATGGTCGAGAGACACTAGGATTTACCATTAGAATACGAATCTCTATAAGTGCATGCATGTCTGAATTCCACATTACTCATAGTTATTAGATACGTAGAACTCATAAGGTGGACATAACCCTAACTTATAATTCTCTGTGATTAAAATCTTACTAAACAAAGCATTTCGTTTTTCTTTGACATTCTTGATTCACGCCAAACCCAAAATCCCCCGTTTCCGTAGAATTTTCAACCAACAGTCTACTAATAGTTGCATACTTAGTGACCGAGTATTCCCTGTGGGATTCGACACCCAACCCAGTTGGGTTCTATATTTGATAGCAACCGCTTACACTCTTACGAGAGCTATATTTTGGGCGTTATCAATGCTCCGTATGTAGTTGCAGACAGTCGAGCTAGAATGAGTAAGTTTGTTTCTGGGGTGAATGATAGTGTGGTGAATGAGTGTAGATCTGCAATATTGAATGGTGACATGACTATATCTAGGATCATGACTCATGCTCAGTAGATTGAGGAGCAAAATATTAAGAAGAGAGAGAAGCAGAATAAGAAAGCAAGGATAGGTAGTTACAACTTTGCTCATCCTAAATCATAAGGAGGAAACCGTTCATAGTTTTGGCCTAAGTCATCATCTCCAGCTCTTTCTTCAGCTAGTGCTCCAACTCCTAAGTTTAGAGATGGAAACATAGATAGAGCATCTGGTTCTAAGTCTAAAGGCAGTGTCAGCAGTGCCTGCACTTATCCTCTTTGTCAAACTTATGGTAAGAACGATAAGGGTGTTTGCAGATCTGGTAGTGATGTCTATTTTGGTTCTAGCAAAATAGGCCGCAAGTTAGTGAGTGTCCATAGTCGGGTACACAGGGTCAGTAGAACCGTTCCACATATCAGTTCAGTCGCCCAAAATAGTAGGGTGCCGCCTCCAGTACTACTAGTGGAAAATGCCCAAATAGTCTCTATGCTTTACAGTCCCAGCAAGATCAGGAAAATTTTGCTGATATGGTTACTAGTACGTTATATATTTTTCATGTTCATAATTATGCTTGTCTAGATCCAGGAGCTTCCTTGACTTTTGTTACTCCTTATATAGCAGCTGATTTTGAAGCTACTCCCAAAATTCTAGCAGAGCCCTTCGCAATTCCTACCCCAGTAGGTAAATCTATCATAGCCAGATGGGTATATAAGAACTGTCTAATTTTGATATTTAAGAAAGTCACTTTAGCAGACTTAGTTAAATTAGAAATGATTGATTTTGATGTCATTCTCGGCATAGATTTTCTCCATTCCTGCTATGCCATAGTCGACTATAGAAATAGAATAGTTCAATTCCCGTTTCTGAATAAACTCATCCTTGAGTGGAAGGGTCATACTTCATCTTTCAAAGGTCAACTTATTTCCTACCTTCGGGCAAGGAAAATAATATCTAAGGGATGTGTCTATCATCTCGTGCATGTTAAGGACTCTAGTTACGAATCTCTCAGCCTGGAATCAGTCTCAGTTGTTAATGAATATTCAGTTGTTTTTCTCGAAGATCTTTCAAGAATTCCTCTCGAAAAGAAAATAGACTTCGATATTGACTTTCTTCCAGATATTCAGCCTATATCTATTCTACCTTACAAAATGGTAGCAGAAGAGCTTAAAGAACTGAAAGAACAGTTGAAATATCTCTTAGACAAGGGATTTATCAGTTTTAGTATTTCCCCATGAGGTGCACAAGTTTTATTCGTGTGAAAGAAACACGACGTTTAGGAACCTGGAGCCAAGTTCAATATCACTAGCACCATGATTTGGTTATTGCAGCCCAAGGAATTATTTGGTGGACTTACAGGTGATGATCCGAATATGCATCTGATCAACTTTATCTCTACATGCAAGTCATTCGACAATCCAGGCATTGGACAGAATGTAATTTGGCTGCGCTTATTTCCATTGTCTCTATCTGGGGAGGCAACTCTCTAGTTGAATTGGCTAACTCCTGATTCTATTACTAATTAGAGGCAATTGAAAGACGCTTTCCTAGAAAGATTCTTTCCGCCATCCAAGAGAGCACAGTTGAGAGATGAGATCAGCAATTTTCGACAGCTTCCAATTGAAGCTCTCCACGAAACATGGGAGAGGTTCAAAAAGAAGCTTATGCGGTGCCCAAATCATCATATGACCAATGTCCACTTGATGGAGATATTATATAGGTCTTTGAATTCGGTGACTAAGCCAGTGGTTGATAATGCTGCAGGAGGGTCATTTATGGACCTTACTTTTATTCAGGCAAGTGATATGCTAGATCGTATGACAAAGCAGAGTAGAGCTTGGCATACCAGGGATTCTGAGGTAGCAAGCTCTACTGTATTAATTGGCATGACAGCAGAACAACGACGAAGAAAAGAAGAATGCGACGAAGATATGGTGCACATGAAAATGCAGATGGATCTTCTTACCAAACACTTATTATCAGGGAAGACCGAGAAGGTTAAAGCCGTTATATCACAAGGAAGAGATAAAGCTGATTCTGAGGAAGAAGCTAACTACTTGAATAATCAGGGGGGTTTCCGAGGCAATGCCCAAGGAAACCAAGGTCGGAACTATTATGATAAATCTGGGTACAAGGACCGTGATCAAGGTGGTTGGAAGAATAAGACTGACAGGAGTGGTTTGTATGTTCCTCCTGGGAATCGTGAGGCCACGACATCTGGCTCGGGGAAGATATCCATGGAAGATATGATGGCAAAACTGTTGAAAGGAGTGGAGGCAACCAACATGGGAGTAACCGAGATGAAGAATGATTTGTCTTCAATAAATCAATTGGTTGACTCGCATTCTACTGCAATAAAACAGCTGGAGCAACAATTGAGTCAATTATCAGCGACATTCAATCAAAGAAAAGCTGGTACCCTACCTAGCGACACTGTGCAAAATCCAAGGAACGACGGATCATGTATGGCTATTACTACCAGGAGTGGTAAGGTGTTGGAAAATCTATCCAAAGGAAAACAGGTGGTTGATGATATAGCAGATAATGTTATTGATGCAGAATGTGAAGAGGCCGAAGAAGCTAAAGTATGTGTTCATGACGTCACACCTAGACGTCTGCAGCCTGAAAAGATTGATAATCGGAAGCAAAATAAAAAGGAAGTGGTGGAGAAAACTATTCCCCTTCCACCACCACCTTTTCCTCAGAGACTGAAGAAGAAAGCTGATGATACCAGGTTCAATAAATTTATGACTATGTTGAAGAAGCTGACTATTAATGTTCCTTTGGTAGAGGCGTTGGAACAAATGCCTGGGTACGCAAAATTCATGAAGGACCTTTTAACAAAGAAGCGGGCAACAAGCTATGAGTTGACAGATAATGTTCATCATTGCAGTGCAATCGCTACCGGATCACTGGTTCAGAAAAAGGCAGATCCTGGTGCTTTTACTATCCCTTGCACGGTTGGATCTTTGGATTTCACTAAGGCATTGTGCGATTTGGGAGCTAGCATCAATTTGATGCCACTATCTATTTACAGAAAATTGGGGTTGGGCGATCCTACACCAACTAATATACGGCTCGTGATGGAAGATAGGTCGGTAAAACGACCTGTCCGTATCTTATATGATGTATTGGTGAAGGTTTCTTCATTCATTTTTCCGGCAGACTTTGTTATTTTGGATTGTGAGGTGGACTCTGAAGTTCCCATAATCTTGGGGCGTCCTTTCCTTGCAACAGGAAGTGTGCTCATTGATTTAAGAGCTAATGAGCTTCTATTCCGGATGAATGACGAAGTGGTCCATTTTGATGTATGCAAATGAATGAAGCAGCCCAAAGATATGAATGTGTTCTCGGTAGCTGATGTTTATTATGAGAATGACAAAGAATTATCTGTAGAGAAGCATCTTACTGTTAAGCCATTGTCTGCTGTGCTGTTGAATATTGAGCATGAGGATGTTGAAGATTATGAAGAAACCATTTGTGCTCTAACAGGAATAGGGTCCTATTCCCATGGCCCTAAGAAGCTAGACCTTGATCTTAAGAATCGACTTTCACCAATAGTGAAGACTTCTATTGAAGAGCCACCAGTGCTAGAATTGAAAGAGCTCCCTAGTCACCTAAGGTATGCATTCTTGGGAAGTGGAAATATACTTCCGGTGAGTGTTGCGGCTGATTTAGGTGAACAACACGTAGAGGCTCTCATCTCTGCTCTGAAGAGGTACAAGAGAGCTATGGGTTGGACTATTGATGATATAATTGGTATCCCTCCTGGGATATATATGCACAAGAGTCATCTCGAAGAAGATTACATACATACAAGTAAGCATCAGCATCATCTGAATTCATTCAGAAAACGATGCACCATCTATCTCGATGAAGTCTAAGTAATCGAGATAACTATGTCGTGCCGCGACAATAAATCAAGCGCTACATGGGAGGCAACCCATTGTTTTTAATAATTTTGTTTTACTAGGAGTTTGTTTTTGTTAAATAAAAATTCAAAAAGAAGAGTCGAGCCACGACCAAAACTAAGGCGCTTGGTGGGAGGCAACCCATCTTTCTAATCGTTTTTGTTGTTTTTGAGTAAGTGTAGGTGCAAGACATATAAAGGAGGAGATCTAACCCAAATTTTGATTTGGAATTGTGTCATGCTGAAGGTGGTAAGTTAGGAATGAAGGAACAAAGGCTATTGGTTAGGCATTGCCTATGCAAATCTAGGCAATGAACAAGGCAAGGCCTATGTAAATCTAGGCAACGAACAAGGCAAGGCCTATGCTATGGCCTAAGCTCTCTGAATCTACAATGCTATAGCATAGGCGCCGCCTATGCTCAACTAGGCAAAGCTAAAGGCGCCGCCTATGCCATTGCCTTTGCTCTCTGAATCTACAATGCCATAGCATAGGCGCCGCCTATGCCTAACAATGCCATAACATAGGTGCCGCCTATGTCCAACTAGGCTTTGCAAAAGGCGCCGCCTATGCTAAGCATAGGCAAAGCATTAGGCGCCGCCTATGCTTACTTTTTGGTCTCCTAACCCGATTCTACATGGGTCAAACCTGACCCAAGCCTTGTCCTATAAATAAAACTTCAACATTAGAACAAAACACACTTATTTGCTCAACCTAGGCGCCGCCTTTACTCTCCAAATCTCTCAAAATTTTTCTTTTTGCTCTTCTAACCTTGCAAGATCATCTTTCGAGGCCATCACCAAGTAAGTACTTCTTTTATATTCCGTAGTTATTACAATACTACGCCTATAATGATTTGTTAAATCTTGAAGTAGTGTTGGTGATTTAAATGTGGTTGGTTTTTTATGATACATCTAGTTGATGTTAGGCGTATTTACACGCCTAAAGTACCATAATGTACCCATATTTTAGCTAAGTTTTAAGGACAAAATATATAATTCCTGCACTTTTAGTCCATTTTCCTGTAAGTGAGCTAACCAACATGATTAGCATGTTTTCAGGTATTTATGATGAAGATTTCAGCACTTTGTGGACCTTTCGGTAGCAAGGGAAACTTCACGTAAGAAGGAAGGTAGCTTTTGGAAGCTTGTGGACTGAATGTGATGCATGGAGAATCCATCCCGGGCAAAATCAGTATTTCTTAATACTTAGGGGTGCAGCAGTAACCCAGTAGGACTAGGACAAGGATAAAAACCCTATTTCAGTAGGACTAGGACGAGGATGTTATAAAAACCCTATTTGCTGAATTTTTCAGCAAGCTTTTCATTACTCACTCATTAATTCAAGTCTTTTTCATTCGACTTCCGCTCCTAATTCACGTTACAATTTCTGACAGAGGACATGTCTCTCTTGAGAGCAACGGACCAAGAGGAAAAAATGTCCAACCCTAGTTGGCGTCTAAAACATCTCCATCGCCAAGATTATTCTAGGTTGTGGTATGATGATTATATCTGTTGTGATCTCCGTTGTAATCATGAGTAGCTAAACTTCTCTGTTAGGGTTATGGAAGCCTTATGATATACTATCTTTTACTATGAGTTTGTGAATTTGTGATGCGCATGCTACTTATATCATTACTCTCTTCATCTTAATTAATATTCTTGTGGTTGCAAACATATAGAATACGCCAGTATAGCATTAACTTGTTCGAGAGAAAAGTTACATGTTTGGAAAAGAGAGTGTGACAAGGAAATAGGGCTACCAACCCCTGTTTACAAGTTAGTGCCGTAACTGGATTAACCTCTTAGAGAGTTCGTACCATTAGTTATACGCTTTAAGCTCGAGAGAGTTAAAGTGAGATAATCCTTGATGGTTGAGAGACACTAGGATTTACCATAAAATATGAATCTCTATAAGTGCATGCATGTCTGAATTCTGCATAACTCATAGTTAATAGATACGTAGAACTCATAAGGTGGACATAACCCTAACTTACAATTCTCATTGATTAAAATCTTACTAAACAAAACATTCCGTTTTTACTTTGCTATTTTGATACTTTTACTTCACGCATAAAATCCCCCCTTTCCGCAGAACTTTCACCAAAAGTCTACTAATAGTTGCAACACTTAGTGACCGAGTATTCCCTGTGGGGTTCGACACCCAACCCAGTTGGGTTCTATATTTGATGACGACCGCTTACACTCTTACGAGAGCTGTAGTTTGAGCGTTATCAAATTTTGGCGTCGTTGTCGGGGAATACGGTTGTCAACTAAGTTTGTGATAGTTACTAGACCCTTTGGTCAGAAATTCTCAGATTTTACTTTTAGTTGTTGTTTTTGTTTTATTCAGGTTTTGTTCAGTGCATGCCAAATACTCGAAGTTCTGGTCAACCGTTATTACCTATCAATCCTGAACCACATCGTATTGGCAGAATGGATACACAACATGACATTGAAAGAAGGGTTGCTCAACAGGAGCAGGCTCGATTAGCTACACTGGCAGCTGCTCAAGTGCATCAACAGAATATTGATAACCTAGGGCGAGCAACAAATCCTGATGATGAGGACCTGGGTGATGATGAGTTACTAAACCCAAGGCATGCTGATGAGGTAGCGACACCTGTAAATAGAAGAGATCATCAAGCTAGATTTAGGCCTAAACGCCGAGCTGTGCAGATTCCTTTTGATGATGATGATGACGATCTGGATGGAGCTGGTTCCACTGGGGCTATTATTCCTCCGCCCTTGGCACCCGGAGCCAAGTTCAATATCACTAGCACCATGATTCAGCTATTGCAACTCAAAGGTTTATTTGGTGGACTTGCAGGCGATGATCCGAATATGCATCTGGTCAATTTTATTTCAACATGCAAGTCCTTCGACAATCCAGAAGTTGGACAGAATGCAATTTGGCTGCGCTTATTTCCATTGTCTCTATCTGGGGAAGCAACTTTATGGTTGAACGGGCTAACTCCTGATTCTATTACTAATTGGAGGCAATTGAAAGACGCTTTCCTAGAAAGATTCTTTCTACCATCCAAAAGAGCACAATTGAGAGATGAGATCAGCAATTTTCGACAGCTTCCAACTGAAGCTCTCCACGAAACATGGGAGAGGTTCAAGAAGAAGCTTATGCGGTGCCCAAATCATCATATGACCAATGTCCACTTGATGGAGATATTATACAGGTCTTTGAATTTGGTGACTAAGCCAGTAGTTGATAATGCAGGAGGAGGGTCATTCATGGACCTTACCTTTATTCAGGCAAGTGATATGCTAGACCGTATGACAAAGCAAAGTAGAGCTTGGCAACCCAGGGATTCTGAGGTAGCAAGCTCTACTATGTCCATTGGCATAACTGCAGAGCAGAGGCATAGACAAGAGGAACGTGACCAAGATATGGCTCACATGAAAACACAAATGGATTTTCTTACCTAGCACTTATTATCAGGGAAGACCGAAAAAGTCAAGGCTGTGGTGTCACAGAGAAGAGATGAATCCGATTCTGAGGAAGAAGCTAACTACTTGAATAATCAGGAGGGTTTTTGAGGCAATTCCCAAGGAAACCAAGGTCGGAACTATTATGATAAATCAGGATACAAGGACCGTGATCAAGGTAGTTGGAAGAATAAGACTGACAGGAGTGGTTTGTATGTTCCTCCTGGAAATCATGAGGCTGTGGCGTCTGGCTTTGGGAAGATGTCCATGGAAGATATGATGGCTAAGCTGTTGAAAGGAATGGAGGCAACCAACATGGGCGTAACCGAGGTGAAGAATGATTTGTCTTCAATAAATCAATTGGTTGACTCGCATTCTACTGCAATAAAACAGCTAGAGCAACAATTGAGTCAACTATCAGCGGCATTCAACCAAAGGAGAGTTGGCACGCTACCTAGAGACACTATGCAAAACCCAAGGAATGACGGATCGTGTATGGCTATTACTACCCGAAGTGGTAAAGTATTGGAAAATCCATCCAAAAGCAAGCAGGTGGTTGATGATATAGCAGAGTATGTTAGTGAAGCAGATTGTGATGATACTGTAGAAGCTGAAGAGAGAATTCATGATGTTACACCTAGACGTCACCAGCCTGAAAAAAGTGATAATCAGAAGCAAGATAAAGAAGAAGTGGTGGAGAAAGCGATTCCCCTTCCACCACCACCTTTTCCGCAGAGACTGAAGAAGAAGGCTGATGACACCAGGTTCAGTAAATTCATGACTATGTTGAAGCAACTAACTATTAATGTTCCTTTGGTGGAGGCGCTGGAACAGATGCCTGGGTACGCTAAATTCATGAAGGACCTTTTGACAAAGAAGCGGGCAGTAAGCTATGAGCTGGCAGATAATGTTCATCATTGCAGTGCAATCACTACAAGATCACTAGTACAGAAGAAGGCAAATCCTGGTGCTTTCACTATTCCTTGCACGATTGGATCGTTGGATTTTGCTAAGGCGTTGTGCGATCTGGGGGCTAGCATCAATTTGATGCCGTTATCCGTTTACAAAAAATTGGGGTTGGGTGATCCTACACCAACCAATATGAGGCTTGTGATGGCAGATAGGTCGGTAAAATGACCTGTTGGTATCTTATATGATGTTTTGGTGAAGGTTTCCACCTTCATCTTTCCTACAGACTTTGTTATTTTGGATTGCGAGATGGATTCTGAAGTTTCCATAATCTTGGGGCATCCCTTCCTTGCAATAGGAAGTGTGCTTATTGACTTGATAGCTAATGAGCTTTTATTCCGGATGAATGATGAAGTGGTCCGTTTTGATGTATGCAAAGCAATGAAGCAGCCCAACGATATGAATGTGTTCTCTGTAGATGATGTTGATTATAAGGATGAGAAAGAATTATATGTAGAGAAGCAGCTTACTGTTGAGCCACTATCTGTTGTGCTGTTGAATTTTGAGCATGAGGAGGTTGAAGATTATGAAGAAACCATTTGTTCTCTAACAGGAATAATGTCCTATTCTCATGCTCCTAAGAAGATGGACCTTGATCTTAAGAATCAATCTTCACCAACAGCGAAGACTTCCATTGAAGAGCCACCAGTGCTAGAATCGAAAGAGCTCCCCAGTCACCTAAGGGATGCATTTTTGGGAAGTGGAAATACACTTCCGGTGATTGTTGTGGCCGATTTAGGTGAACAACAAGTAGAGGCTCTCATCTCTGCTCTGAAGAGGGCCATTGGTTGGTCTATTGATGATATAATTGGTATCCCTCCTAGGATATGTACGCATAAGATTCATCTCAAAGAAGATTGCATGCCTACAATTAAGCATCAGCGTCGTCTGAATCCATTCAGAAAATGATGAAACATATATCTCGATGAAGTCTAAGTAATCAAGATAACTATGTCGTGCCGCGATAATAAATCAAGCGCTTGGTGGGAGGCCACCCATCATTTTTTATTGTTTTGTTTTCCTAGGATTTTGTCTAGCCACGACCAAAACTAAGGCGCTTTGTGGGAGGCAACCCATCTTTCTAATCGTTTTTGTTATTTTTGAGTAAGTGTAGGTGCAAGACGTATAAAGGGGGAGATTGGTATCAAATTTTGATTTGAAAGGAAGCCATGTTAAAGGTGGTAAGTTAGGAATGAAGGAGCAACTAGGCAATGGTAAAGGCAAGGCCTATGTAAATCTAGGCAATGGACAAGGCAAGGCCTATGCTATGGCCTTTGCTCTCTGAATCTACAATGCCATAACATAGGCTCCACCTATGCCCAACTAGGCCATAGCATAGGCGCCGCCTATGCTCAACTAGGCAAAGCTAAAGGCGCCGCCTATGCCAAAGTCTTTTCTCTCTGAATCGACAATGCTATAGCATAGGCGCCGCCTATGCCCAACTAGGCAAAGCATTAGGCGCCGCCTAACCTTCCCAAATCTCGCAAAACTTCTCTTTTTGCTCATCTAACCTTGAAATATAATCTTCCGAGTCCATCACCAAGAAGAATGGCACCAAAAGGACGACAAGGGAAAGAAAAAATGTCCAACTCACAGAAAGGTCAGAAAAGGATGAGAAAAGAGCAAGCTGAGTCCTCCTCTCTGCAAATACCTCGACTAACAATATGGAGAACTCTGATGACGACGACTCTGATGATGATTCCGATGCAGGGGGTATGACCCCAGACATAGAAGAGGAGTCCGACTAATCAGGTTTTCCTTATTTATTTTCCACTGAGGGCAGTGTGTCCTGTCTAAGTGTGGGGTGCTGGTATTTGTATGCTGTACTTCTTTACCTACATTTATTTATGTTTGTTTGTTTGATTTAGTTAGTAGTTAAATTTTAGAATTTTTTTATTAGATTTTGCATGAAATTGTTCTGATAGGCGGCATGGTATTATGACAAGAGTTTGTACTAAAATCATTACTACAAAGACATTTAGGCTCCAAGTGTGACTCACTATGTGATAATTGTGTGGTTTAATTCCTTCATCTGTTGGGTCAAGAGTCTATACTGCTCCCAATAAAATTGACCATGTGCCTTGTGTGTGTGAGGTTATAGTATATTCTGTGTTTGTGGCTGATGCTAGAACTTGCCTGGTGTGTGTAAAGCGAAATAAAGAGTGTGAGTTTAGGAGATGATTTAGGCATTTCTTTGGCAACCTGTGGTTGTTTACCTTCTTTTTACCTACCCGTGGACATTATCCTAGTCAACCCCTTTTGAGCCTTTAGCCATTTTCTTTGACAGCCTCATATGTAGCCTAATCCATTTTTTTCAAGACCATAATTTGATCCAAATTCCTAAGCGATTTAAATTGTAGAGTCATGTGACAAAATAAGAGGAAATTGGATGAGAGTGATACCTCAGAGTATGTTGGTACTTGAATTTGTTATGAAAAAGAGTGGCTATCATAGAAGTGTGTTATAAAAAAAGAGAAAAATGAAAAGAAAACTAAAAAGTTAGTTCTGTGATAATTGAATAACAAAATAGGTGAAAAGGAGTGGTAGATGATTTAGGCATTTCTTTGGCAACCTGTGATTGTTTACCTTCTTTTTACCTACCCGTGTACATTATCCTAGTTAACTCCCTTTGAGCCTTTAGCTATTTTCTTTGACAACCTCATATGTAGCCTAATCCATTTTTTTCAAGACCATAATTTGATCCAAATTCCTAAGCGCTTTAAATTGTAAAGTCATGTGACAAAATAAGAGGAAATTGGGTGAGAGTGATGCCTTAGAGTGTATTGGTACTTGAATTTGTTATGAAAAAGAGTGGCTATCATAGAGGTGTGTTATAAAAAAAATATAAAAAGTTAGTTCTGTTTATAATTGAATAACAAAATAGGTGAAAAAGGGGTGGTAGATGAAAGAAAAGTAGTGGGGTTGTTTTAAAGAGAGTGTTAATGGCATAATGTGATGTATTAAAAGCGCCTAGGAAACATAGTCACTATTTCTGGCCAAAATAGTCCTACCTGTCCCTTAGCCTACATTACAACCTGTAAAGACCTAGTTGATCCTAAGCTTAGCATTCTGATATTAGTGGAGCATTACACTAAGGGCAAGCCTATGGTCATCAGTTGCAACATATGAATTCTTTGTGAGAGTGAGATCAAGGAGAGTCTTGTACCCATGTTTGAAAAATGCAAACTTGTGAGTGATTATGGGTGATATCTTGTGTGAGACACACATGGTTGATGAGTTTTGGGTAGTTTTGTATGATTCTTTGTGCCTTAACTTGGGGATACGAGTTAACTATCATCACGAGTCTATGTCGGAGGTTGAATTGTTTCTAGTAATGATCAAGAAACCCACTCTTTGTTAATAATTGCCTTGCATGCCTTGTTGAACATTTTATGTTGCTGCTGCAATGTTCTAAGTAGATGTTTAAATGGACGTAATATTTTGTTCGAGGACAAACAAAGCTTTAAGTGTGGGGTGTTGATGTTGGGCGTATTTACACGCCTAAACACCATAATTTACCCATATTTTAGGTTAAGTTTTGAGGATAAAATATATAATTCCTGCACTTTTTCCATTTTTCTGTAAGTAAGCTAACAAACGTGATTAACATGTTTTCAGGTATTAATGATGAAGATTTCAGCACTTTGTGGACCTTTCGGTAGCAAAGGGAAACTTCGCATAAGATGGAAGGCAGCTGTTGGAAGCTTGTGGACTAAATGTGATGCATGGAAAATCTATCCCAGGCAAAATCAGTATTTCTTAATACTTAGGGGTGCAGCAGTAACCTAGTAGGATTAGGACAAAGATGTTATAAAAACCTTATTTGCTGAATTTTTCAGCATTGTTTTTGATACTTTTCAATTTTTCTATTCATTCGACACTTTTAGTTTTCACGTTACAAATTCTGTGACTTAAGACAGAGAAAAACGCTACAAGAACGACAAAGAGGAAATCACGTCATTCTCAGAAGTGACGCCAATACATACCTATCATGAGATTGTTATTGTTTTGGTATGATGATGATGTCTTCGTTGTTTTCCTTTACAATTATGAGTAGCTAAACTTCTCTGTTAGGGTTATGGAAGCCTTATGAGATACTATCTATTACTATGAGTTTGTGAATTCTTGATGCGTATGCTACTTATATCATTACTCTCTTCATCTTAATTAAATTCTTGTGGTTGCAAACATATAGAATACGCCATTATAGTATTAACTTGTTCGAGAGAAAAGTTACATGTTTGGAAAAGAGAGTGTGACAAGGAAATAGGGCTACTAACCCCTATTTACACGTTAATGCCTTAACCGGATTAATCTTTTGGAGAGTTTGTACCGTTAGTTATACACTTTAAGCTCGAGAGAGTTAAAGTGACATAATCTTGGATGGTCGAGAGACACTAGGATTTACCATTAGAATACGAATCTCTATAAGTGCATGCATGTCTGAATTCCGCATTACTCATAGTTATTATATACGTAGAACTCATAAGGTGGACATAACCCTAACTTATAATTCTCTATGATTAAAATCTTACTAAACAAAGCATTCCGTTTTTCTTTGATATTCTTGATTCACGCCAAACCCAAAATCCCCCCTTTCCGTAGAATTTTCGACCAACAGTCTACTAATAGTTGCATACTTAGTGACCGAGTATTCCCTGTGGGATTCGACACCCAACCCAGTTGGGTTCTATATTTGATAGAAACCGCTTACACTCTTACGAGAGCTATAGTTTGGGCGTTATCAACGCTCCGTATGTAGTTGCAGACAGTCGAGCTAGAGTGAGTAAGTTTGTTTCTGGGGTGAATGATAGTGTGGTGAATGAGTGTAGATCTGCAATATTGAATGGTGACATGACTATATCTAGGATCATGACTCATGCTCAGTAGATTGAGGAGCAAAATATTAAGAAGAGAGAGAAGCAGAATAAGAAAGCAAGGATAGGTAGTTACAACTTTGCTCATCCTAAATCATAAGGAGGAAACCGTTCGTAGTTTTGGCCTAAGTCATCATCTCCAGCTCTTTCTTCAGCTAGTGATCCAACTCCTAAGTTTAGAGATGGAAACATAGATAGAGCATCTGGTTCTAAGTCTCAAGGCAGTGTCAGCAGTGCCTGCACTTATCCTCTTTGTCAGACTTATGGTAAGAACGATAAGGGTGTTTGCAGATCTGGTAGTGATGTCTATTTTGGTTCTAGCAAAATAGGCCGCAAGTTAGTGAGTGTCCGTAGTCGGGTACACAGGGTCAGTAGAACCGTTCCACATATCAGTTCGGTCGCCCAAAATAGTAGGGTGCCGCCTCCAGTACTACTAGTGGAAAATGCCCAAATAGTCTCTATGCTTTACAGTCCCAGCAAGATCAGGAAAATTTTGCTGATATGGTTTATAGTACGTTATATATTTTTCATGTTCATAATTATGCTTGTCTAGATCCAGGAGCTTCCTTGACTTTTGTTACTCCTTATATAGCAGCTGATTTTGAAGCTACTCCCAAAATTCTAGCAGAGCCCTTCGCAATTCCTACCCCAGTAGGTAAATCTATCATAGCCAGATGGGTATATAAGAACTGTCTAATTTTGATATTTAAGAAAGTCACTTCAGCAGACTTAGTTAAAGTAGAAATGATTGATTTTGATGTCATTCTCGGCATAGATTTGCTCCATTCCTGCTATGCCATAGTCGACTATAGAAATAGAATAGTTCAATTCCCGTTTCTGAATAAACTCATCCTTGAGTGGAAGGGTCATACTTCATCTTTCAAAGGTCAACTTATTTCCTACCTTCGGGCAAGGAAAATAATATCTAAGGGATGTGTCTATCATCTCGTGCATGTTAAGGACTCTAGTTACGAATCTCTCAGCCTGGAATCAGTCTCAGTTGTTAATGAATATTCAGTTGTTTTTCTCGAAGATCTTTCAAGAATTCCTCTCGAAAAGGAAATAGACTTCGATATTGACTTTCTTCCAGATACTAAGCCTATATCTATTCTACCTTACAAAATGGTAGCAGAAGAGCTTAAAGAACTGAAAGAACAGTTGAAATATCTCTTAGACAAGGGATTCATCAGTTTTAGTATTTCCCCATGGGGAGCACAAGTTTTATTCGTGTGAAAGAAACACGGTTCTCTCAGAATGTGTATTGATTACCATCAGCTTAATAAACTCACAGTCAAGAAAAAGTATCCACTTCCCAGAATAGATAACTTCTTTGACCAACATCAGGGTGCTAGCTATTGCTCCAAGATAGACGTCAGATCTGGCTATCATCAGCTCAGAATCAGAGAAAGTGATGTTTAAAAAATGGCTTTCCAAACTCGGTATGGTAACTACAAATTACAAGTCATGTCCTTTGGTCTTACCAACGCACCAACAACTTTCATGGACTTGATGAACCATATGTTGAAGCAGTACTTGGACATGTTTTTATAGTCTTTATAGATGATATTTTGGTCTATTCCCACACTAAGCGTGACCATGCAGACCATGTTAGAACAGTACTTCAGACTCTCAGAGATCATTATCTATTCGCTAAATTTAGTAAGTGCGAGTTTTGGCTAAGGTCAATAGCATTCCTTGGTCATATCATTTTTGGTAATGACATTAGGGTGGATCCTCAAAAGATCAAAGTTGTGAGAAATCGGCCCAAACCCATATCTCCATTAGACATCAGGAGTTTCTTGGTTTTGGCTGTCTATTAAAGACGGTTTGTTGAGGGATTTTCTTCTATTGTATCCCCTATGTCCAAATTGACTTAGAAGAAAGTTAAGTTTTTGTGGTCAGATCCTTGTGAGAGGAATTTTTAGAAGTTGAAGACTCGACTTACCTTAGCTTTAGTTCTAGCGCTACCAGATGGTTCAGATGGGTTCGTAGTGTATTGCGATGCATCCAGAGTAGAGTTAGGCTGTGTCCTCATGCAGCATGGTAAGGTCATGGCCTACTCCTCTAGACAGCTTAATCCCCATGAGAATAATTATCCTACTCATGATCTTTAGTTAGCAACCGTAGTATTTGCCTTAAAGATTTGGAGGCATTATCTATACGGAGTTCATGTAGATGTTTTCACCAATCATAAGAGCCTTTATTATATATTTTCTTAGAAAGACCTCAATCTTCTTCAGAGAAGGTGGTTAGAGCTTTTGAAAAACTGTGACATGAGTGTTCTTTATCATCTAGGCAAAGACAATGTAGTGGCTGAAACTCTCAAAAGACTATTTATAGGTAGTGTTACTGATATTGAAGACAGTAAGAAGAGGTTAGCTTAAGAATTCCATTATCTTTCCAGACTAGGTGTTTGCTTAGTTGATTCTTTAGAGGGTGGTGTATGTGTTCAACATAGTTTAGAATCATCTCTAGTATTCGAGGTGAAAGAAAAGCAAGATAGAGACCCTAGCCTTGTCAGGTTGAAAGAGTCAATTAGAGATCAGAAAGTAGAGGTTATCTCCTAAGGGGGAGATGGTGTTCTTTATTGTCAGGTTCATCTCTGTGTTCCAGGTGTATATCAATTGAGGCAACAAATACTTTCAGAAGTGGATGGTGCGTGATACTCTATTTATCCAGGGGAAACTAAGATGTACCGCGACTTGTGGTAGATATATTTTTTAAGTGGGATAAAAAGAGATATTGTAGAGTTTGTGGCTAAGTGCTCTATATGTCAGCAGGTTAAGATAGAGCATCAGAAGCCTAGTGGTCCTGTGCAAGAGTTCATTATTCCTACTTGGAATTGGGAAGAAGTGAACATGGACTTCATGATGGGTTTGCCTCGTACTCGTCGACAACATAATTTAGTTTGGGTCATTGTAGACAGGTTAACCGAATCAGCTCATTTTCGTCCTGTTCATACCTCTTATTCAGCCGAGGATTATGCCAAACTTTATATTAGGGAGTTGGTCAGATTAAAAAGTATTCCATTTTCTATTATTTTAGACAGAGGTACGCAGTTCACCACTCACTTTTGGAAAGCATTCCAAAAGGGTCTTGGTACCCAAGTTCATCTCAGTACAATATTTCATCCTCAGACGGATGGTCAAGCAGAAAGGACCATTCAGACTCTAGAAGATATGCTAAGGGCGTGTCAAATTTACTTCATGGTAATTTGGTATGACCACCTACCTTTGATTGAGTTTGCATACAACAACACTATCATTCCAGTATTCAGATGGCTCCATTTGAAGCTCTCTATAGTAGGACATGCAGATCTCCAGTTGGATGGTTCAAAGTTAGTGAGGCTGTAGTCATAGGGACTGACTTAGTATTCGTTGCCTTACAAAAGGTTCAGTTGATCAGGGAAAGACTTTGGACATCTTAGAGCTAACAAAAGTCTTATGCAGATATCCGACAAAAAGATCTTGAGTTTGAGGTCGATGATTATGTATATCTAAAGAACTCTCCCATAAAGGGAGTGAAGAGATTTGGAAAGAAGGGAAAGCTCATTCCTAGATTTGTCGGTCCCTTTAAGATTCTCAGTCGCTTCTGCAAAGTAGCTTATGAGCTCGAATTACGTTAAGATCTAGCCTCAGTTCATCCAGTTTTCCATGTCTTATTTCATAAGAAGTGCATAGGTGACCCATCAGTTGTAGGCCCTATTCAGAGCATAGATATTCAGAACAACCTCTCTTATGAAGAGATTTCAGTCAAAATCTTAGACTATCAGATCCGTAGACTGAGGAACAAAGAAGTCCCTCTAGTCAAAGTTCTATGGTGGAATAAATCTGTAGAGAGAGCTACTTGGGAAGCAGAAGCAGACATACGAACCAAGTACCCCCACCTCTTTTATGCCAATTTAGATCTTGCTTAGGGTAATATTCTTTCTTAAGATTACTCAGTTTCATGTTCAGTATTTATCAAAAACTTGGTACTAAGTACCGTTACCATTGCATATTCAATCATGCATTTATGTATTAGTTCAGTTATCTAATTATGCATCAGACATGCACTCTTATTGTGAGAATCTCAGTTCATCAGAACATCCAGTCATGTATTCATGAGGCAATTATACATGCATCAGATATGCATGAGTTCAGCTTATCAGTCACGTCAGTCATGAGTTTATGTTTCAATAGAGTATGTACTGTACGTACTGCAGTTGATCTTTTCTCCCTCTTCAGTCAGTCTCATTCGTGGATAAATTTTCCCAATGGGGAGATATTGTAAGATCCCACACAATCACCAGTCTAAAATTCAGCTCCTTAAGCTTTATAAGCTCCAACACTTAAAATTTTGATAAGTGTTCCAACACTTAGTCTTATTTTAGGTCTCTGAACTTTGGGAATTTATTGGATGACCTTCTCAACATCCGTTTTAAGACTTTCAAGTTGAGTTGTGATCGGCGAAGTCAAAAGTCCATCTTGGCAAAATTTTAAAATTTTTAGAGTTGAATAATGGCACGTTTGGTGTGCCAAATCAGTAGCCAAAGGCTATGAAGGGGCACTGCCCTTGCTGCAGCTTTTGTGGCTAAAATACCACCAAAGGCGCCGCCCAGGTTCACCTAGGATCTACCCAAGGCGCCGCCCAGGTTCAAAAGGCTCTATCAATGGCGTCGCCCTTTGTGTAGCCTTTGTACCCAGTTTTGCTGCATTACACTTCCGTGCATTTAGGGGTGTTTTGGTCATTTTGCCTTCATATATATACTCCATAACACAGGATTAAGGAACAAAATCACCAAAATATACTCCTTTTCATCAAATTCTCACAAGAACTAGGGCAAGGGTTTCAATTTGAATTACCAAATCCAAGAATTTTCAACATCAATTTTCATAGATTCTCAATCTAAGGTATGTGTGTGTTCATTCATGGACTCCTTTCATCCATGAAGTCCAAGAATCCTATTTTAAAACTATATATCATGGTTTTCATGTTATTATTTGACTGTTGATCATATTTATGTGTTGAATGATGCCAAGATAGAATTTTTATATGTTTGTATGAAACTAGGATGTCATGTTAGTTTAAATTTATGAACTTTGGGTTATTTGGCCAGTTGAATTCATGAATATGCCTATGCCTTGAAGTGTGCATGAAAAGTGTTCGATAAAATGACTAAAAGGATAGAGATTATGTTTTTATGACTCAATAAGCCCTAATGACAAGTCCATGCTATATCCCGTATGAATTAACATGAATTTCATGCTATTGTTGTTAGTTGTGATTGTTGATGGGATACTTATGATACTGGATTAATGAGATTATCAAATATTGATATATGCATTCTTAATTCATGTAAAATAATATGGGAACCATGTGTAGTATGACATCCCTTAATTATGGCACTATTAATTGTGGACTATAATTCTATGATCAAGTGAGTCATATTGTGTCAATTTCCTTCCATCGAGTCCTGGGGGTACTTGTAACCAAAAAATATAGCTATGTTTCTAGAGCCATATTATGTTTTCATGATACTCACAGTCAAGCCATGTTCAGTAGAACTCAGCCAGCCTCATGACTGAGGAAAACTCAGTAATCTCAGTAGTTCAGTATTCTCAGAAATCTCATGAACTCATTCAGTTATCAATAGTATTTTGTCAGTCAACAAAAGTCAGTAAACTCATTCTAAATAAGTCAGTTCATATTCAGTGTCTATTCAGATGGCAATAGTAATTAGCACCGAGTGAACCCAAGGATGGGAACTCACATGTCAGATTAGGGTGTGATTCTTAGTAGCAATCCTTATGTTCTAGAACTACGTAGATAGTGTAGTTTAAGTCATCTTAACCTATCAGTTTAGGGTTGATGAGGTGGATTGTCCTGTCAGATTAGGGTCCCCACCATTCTCATTAGAGTACCTGCCAGATTAGGGTACTTATAGTTGTCCTTACAAGTGGCACGATATTGACACCCTTCCAGTCAGGGTAGATATTGGACCCCAACTTAGCTATAATGAGTTATTTGGAGCATGTCGGTTAGATAACTATTTCCCATAGTCTCAGTATCAGTCTTAGTAAAAGAACTCAGATAGTTCTTTAGAATATCTGGACTATCAGATACAGTCAATTCAGATATAGTACAAAACTCAGCTAGTTTCATTAGATTTAGGACTGTCAGATATAGTCATTCATGTTATCATGTTATTAGTATTTAGAATCAATAGTTAGTAGTATCATGTTACTCTGTTATAGTTTCATAATTTTGCATGTATTCTAATGTTCATGTCTGTCAGTCAGTTAGAATTGTTCATGTATATGAACCCCATGCATGTAGCCTACCTTACATGCATACTCAGTATATTTCATCATACTTACGCATTTGCCCTATAGTGTTTTATGTTATGCCATAGGTTCAGAGACATGAGTTCCAGATCAACAGTAGTAGTAGCATTCCAGTACTTAGAGTTATTGTGAGTACTTTTAATTCAAGGACGATATGATTTTATTCCATTTATTATTTCAGTGCAATTTTGCTAAACTGAATTAGTTGGGGACCTGTCCCACTTAACTCCTTATTTAGACAGTTAGAGGCTTTTAAACGATTACAGTGTTTTCAGATTTAGACTTCAGTATTTTTAGTTTGTTTTGGTATTATTATACCACTTTTAGATGTTATGTTTTATTCAGTTTGGAACCTTATTGCCTAACAGTATTATGTATTCCACATATATGTTCTATATTATGCAGTGTACAGGTACAAATATCAGTCATGGGTTAGCTTATTGTCTTTCGGGGTCATGGGCACCGTGTAGCATTTCGGTTTAGCAAATCGGGGCATTAAAAACTTGGTATCAGAGCTTAAGGTTCAATAGTTTCCTAGAAATTTTGAAAGCCGCACCTAGTAGAGTCTTGTACAAGGGTGTATTGCACGCCACATTTATGTACAGGAGGCTATGAGATATTTTAGGAACAGTTTCCCATATTTCAGTATTCATGTCGTGCCAGTGTGCAAATTACAAGTTAATCTCTTTGTCTAATCTTCTTCTCTTCCATTTTTCAGAACATGCCTCCTAAGAGAAGAACTCAGGCAACCCTTCAGCCTGAAGATCCTTTGGGCGAACATGTCTCTTATGTAGAGTTCAGGGCTGCATTTACTACTCTTTCTCAGTCCGTTGCTACATATAATGAATGGATAGAAGTCAATCTATCCAACCCAGTGGCCAACTCGGCTACAACCAGGATTCAGGATTTTACCTGTACGAATCCTCCATCTTTCACAGGGTCTAAGTCAGACGAGGACCCACAGGAATTCTTAGACTAGGTTTAGAAGGTCACCAATATCATGGGGAATACTTCTAGTCATAGTGTTGACCTAGCTATATATCAGTTGCAGGATGTAGCCCACACTTGGTTAAAGCAGTGGTTCGAGGAGAGGTTAGATATGCAGGTTCAGTAGAGTGGGAGGAGTTTGTCTCTATGTTTCTTGATAGGTTCATCCCCATAGAGTTAAGAGAGGCTAAGGTGTTTGATTTAATAAATCTCAGGCAGGGAAATATGACGCTGAAAGATTATTCTCTTAAGTTTTCTCAATTATCCAGATACGCTCCGCATGTAGTTGCAGACAGTCGATCTAGAATGAGTAAGTTTATTTATGGGGTAAATGATAGTATGGTGAATGAGTGTAGATTCACAATGTTGAATGGTGACATGACTATAGCTAGGCTCATGACTCATGCTCAGTAGATTGAAGAACAAAAGATTAAGATAAGGGAGAAGTAGAATAAGAAAGAATATATAGGTAGTTACAAATTTGCTCAGCCTAAATTAGAAGGAGGAAACTGTTCGCAGTTTCGTCCTAAGTCATCAGCTCCAGCTCCTTCTTCAAATAGTGCTCCAACTCTTAAGTTTAGAGATATCAACATAGATATAGCACCAAGCTCTAAGTCTTAGGGCAGTGTCAGCAGTGCCTGCATGTATCCACTTTGTCAGACTTGTGGTAAGAACCATAAGGGTGTTTGCAGATCTGGTAGTGATGTCTATTTTGGTTGTGGAAAGCCAGGCCACAGAGTTAGAGAGTGTCTACAGTCGGGTCCACAAGGTCAGCAGAACCATTTCACAGCTCAGTCCAGTCGCCCAAATCAGCAGGGTGCCTCCTCTAGTACTACTAGTGGGCAACACCCAAATTTCATGTTCATGTTTATGTTTTTCTAGGTACACGAGCTTGATGTAGTTACTAGTATGTTACAAATCTTTCATGTTCATGTTTATGTTTTTCTAGGTACACGAGCTTTCTTGACTTTTGTTACTCCTTATATAGCTACTGATTTTGAAGTCAGTCCTGAAATTCTAGCAGAGCCCTTCTTAGTTCCTACCCCAGTAGGTAAATCCATCATAGCCAGATGGGTATACAAGAACCGTCCAGTTATGATATTTCAGAAAGTCACTTCAACAGACTTAGTCGAATTAGAGATGAAGGATTTTGATGTCATTCTTGGCATAGATTGATTCTATTCCTGTTATGACACAATCGACTACCAAAATAGAATAGCTCAGTTCCAGTTTCTGAATGAACCCATCCTGGAGTTAAAGGGTAGTACTTCATCTTTCAGGGGTCAGCTTATTTCCTACCTTCGGGCAAGGAAAATGATATCTAAGGGATGTGTCTATCATCTCGTGAATGTTAAGGACTCTAGTTCCTAATCTCCCAGCCTGGAATCAGTCTCAGTTGTTAATGAATATTCAGATGTTTTTTCCTGAAGATCTTCAGGAATTCCTCCCGAAAGAAAAATAGACTTCGGTATTGACCTTCTTATAGATACTCAACCTACATCTATTTCGCCTTACAGAATGGAACCAGTAGAGCTTAAAGAACTAAAAGAACAGTTGAAAGATCTCTTAGACAAGGTATTCATCAGGCCTAGTATTTCTCCATAGGGTGAACCAGTTTTATTCGTGCGAAAGAAAGATGGTTCTCTCAGAATGTGTATTGATTACTATTAGCTCAATAAAGTCATGGTCAAGAATAAGTATCCACTTCCCAGAATAGATGACTTGTTTGACCAACTTTAAGGTGCTAGCTATTTATCCAAGATAGACCTTAGATTCGGCTATTATCAGCTTAGAGTCAGAGAAAGTGATGTTTCAAAAATGGCTTTTCAAACTCGGTATGGTCATTTTGAAATCCTAGTCATGTCCTTTGGTCATACTAATGCACTTGTAGCTTTCATGGACTTGATGAATCATGTGTTCAAGTAGTACTTGGACATGTTTTTCATAGTCTTCATAGATGATATTATGGTTTATTCCCACACTAAGCATGACCATGCAGACCATCTCAGAATAGTACTTCAGACTCTCAGAGATCATCAGCTATTTGCCAAATTCATTATGTGCGAGTTTTCCCTAAGGTCAGTAGCACTCCTTGGTCATATTATTTTCGGTGATAGCATTAGGGTAGATCGTCTAAAGACTAAAGTAGTGAGAAACTGGACTAGACCCATATCTCCATCAGACATCAGTAGTTTCTTGGGTTTGGCGGCTAATATAGATAGGTTTTTGAGGGATTTTCTTCTATTGCATCCCCTATGTCCAGATTGACTCAGAAAAAAGTCAAGTTTTATTGGTCAGGCCCTTGTGAGAATAATTTTCAGGAGTTGAAGACTTGACTCACCTCAGCTCCAGTTTTAGCGCTACCAGATTATTCAGATGGTTTTGTAGTATATTGCAATGCATCCAGAGTAGTTTTAGGTTATGTCCTCAAGCAGCATGGTAAGGTCGTAGCCTACGCCTCAAGATAGCTTGAGCTCCATGAGAAGAATTATCCTACTCATGATCGTTAGTTAGCTGCCGTAGTATTTGCCTTAAAGATTTGGAGGCATTATATGTATTTTCTCAGAAAGACCTCAATCTTCATCAAAGAAGTGGTTAGAGCTCTTGAAAGACTATGACATGAGTGTTCTTTATCATCTGGGCAAAGCCAATGTAGTGGCTGACGCTCTCAGTAGACTGCCTATGGGTAGTGTTGTTCATGTTGAAGACAGTAAAAAAAGTAACCTCAAGAAGTCCCTCAGCTTTCCAGACTAGGTGTTCACTTAGTTGGTTCTTCAGAGAGTGGTGTATGAGTTCAACATGGTTCGGAATCATCTTAAGTATTCGAGGTGACTTGTTAGGTAGAAAGAGTCAATTAGAGATTAGAAATTAGAGGTTTTCTCCCAAGAGGGAGAAGGTGTTCTTCGTTGTTAGGGTCATCTCTGTGTTCCAGGTGTATATGAATTGAAGAAGAAAATTCTTGCAAAAGCGCATGGTGCGTGATACTCTATTTATCCAGGGGCCACTAAGATGTACCACAACTTGTGGGAGATTTATTGATGGAGTGGGATGAAGAGAGATATTGCAGATTTTATGGCTAAGTGCTCTACACATTAGCAGGTTAAGATAGAGCATTAGAAGCCTAGTGGTCCTATACAGGAGTTCATTATTCCTACTTGGAAGCGGGCAAAAATGAACATGGACTTCATGATGGGTTTGCCTCGTACTCATAGACAGCATGATTCAGTTTGGGCCATTATAGATAGTATGACCAAATCAGCTCATTTTCTTCCAGTTCATACCTCTTATTCAGCCTAGGATTACACCAAACTCTATATCAGGGAGTTGGTTAGATTACATGGTATTCCGTTATCTATTATTTTAGACAAAGCTATGCAGTACACCTCTCACTTCTGAAAAGTATTCTAAAAGGGTCTTGGTATCTAAGTTCATCTCAGTATAGCATTTCATCCCTAGATGGATGGTCAAGAAGAAAGGACCATTCAGACTCTAGAAGATATGCTAAGGGCGTGTGGAATTTACTTCAAGGAAAGTTGGTATGACCACCTGCCTTTGATTGAGTTTGCATACAACAAAAACTATTATTCTAGTATTCAGATGGCTCCATTTGAAGCTCTCTATGGTAGGACAAGCAGATCTCCAGTCGTATGGTTCAAATTTATCGAGACTGTAGTCATAGGGCCTGACTTAGTATTTTATGCCTTAAAAAGGTTTAGTTGATTAGGGAAAGACTTTGGGCAGCTCAGAGCCGACAAAAGTCTTATGCAGATGTCCGCAAAAAAAGATCTTGAGTTTGAGGTTGATGATTATGTGTATCTAAATATCTCTCCCATAAAAGGAGTAAAGAGATTCGAAAAGAAGGGAAAGCTCAGTCCCAAATATATCGATCCCTTTAAGATTCTCAGTTGCTTTGGCAAAGTAGCTTGTGAGCTCAAATTGCCTTCAGATCTAGCCTCAGTTCATCCAATTTTCCATGTCTCATTGCTCAATAAGTGCATAGGTGACCCATCAGTTGTAGTCCCTATTCATAGTATAGATGTTCAGAATAGCCTCTCTTATGAAGAGATTCCAGTCAAAATCTTAGACTATCAGATCCGTAGACTGAGGAACAAAGAAGTCCCTCTTGTCAAAGTTCTTTGGTGGAATCAGTCCGTAGAGGGAGTTACATAGGAACCAGAAGAAGACATGCAAACCAAGTACTCTCACCTCTTCTCAACAATTCAGATCTAGCTCAGGGTAACAATCTTTCTTAAGCTTACTCAGTTTCATGTTCAGTATTTATCATAAACTTGGGTACTAAGTACTGTTACCATTGCATATTCAGTCATGCATTCATGTCTCAGTTTAGTTATCTAATTATGCATCAGACATGCATTCTCATTGTGAGTAAATCAGTTTGTCAGAACATCCAGTCATGTATTTATGAGTCAATTATACATCCATCAGATATGCATGAGTTCAGCTTATCAGTCACGTCAGTCATGATTTCATGTTTCAATAGAGTATGTCCTGTACATACTTTAGTTGATATTTTCTCCCTCCTCATTCAATCTCATTCGAGGATGAATGTTACCAAAGAGGAGATATTGTAAGATCTCGCAAAATCATGAGTCTAAAATTCAGCTCCTTAAGCTTTATAACCTCCAACACTTAGAAAATTTAGATAATTGTTCCAATACTTAGTCTTAATTTAGGCCTCCAAACTTTGGGGATTTATTTGACAACCTTCCCGACATCCATTTTTTGATTTTCAGGTTGCGTTGTGATTGGGGAAGTCAAGAGTACATATAAGTAAAATTATGAAATTTTTAGAGTAGCATAAGGGCACGTTTCGTGTGCCAAATAGTAGCCAAAGGCTATGAAGGGGCACCGCCCTGGTTGTAGCCTTTGTGGCTAAAATACCACCAAAGGCACCGCGCAGGTTCACCTAGGTATTAGCCAAGGTCCCATACAGGGTACATAAGTCTCTACTAGAGGCGCCATCCTTTGTGTAGCCTTTGTACCCAGTTTTGCTGAATTACACTTCCGTGCATTTAGGGGTGTTTTGGTTATTTTGCTTTAACATATATACTCCATAGCATGGGATTAAGGCACAAAAACACCAAAATATACTCCTTTACATCAAATTCTCTCAAGAACTAGGGCAAGGGTTTCAATTTGAAGACCTAAATCCAAGAACTTTCACCGTTAATTTTCACAGATTCTAAATCTAAAGAATGTGTGTGTTCATTTATGGACTCCTTTCATCCATGAAGTTCAAGAACCCTATTTTAATACTATATATCATGGTTTTCATGTTATGATTTGATTGTTGATCATGTTTATGTGTTGAATGATGCCAAGATAGAATTTTTATGTGTTTGTATGAAACTAGGATTGCATGTTAGTTGAAATATATGAACTTTGGGTAATTTGGGTAGTTGAATTAATAAATATGTCTATGCCTTGAAGTGTGCATGAAAGGTGTTTGATAAAATGCCTAGAAGGTTAGAGATTATGTTTTTATGACCCAATAAGCCCTAATGACAAGTCCATGTTATATCTCTTATGAATTAACATAAATTCCATGCTATTATTGTTAGTTGTGACTGTTCATGGGATACTTATGATACTAGATTAATGAGCTTATGATATGTTGATATATGCATTATCAATTTATGTACAAGAATATAGAAACCATGTGTAGTATGAAATCCCCTACTTATGGCATTATGAATTGTGGACTATAATCCTATGATCAAGTGAGTCATATTGTGTCAGTTTTCTTCCATCGAGTCTTGAGGGTACTTGTACCTAAAAAATATAGTTGTGTGCCTAGAGCCATGTTATGTTTTCACGATACTCATAGTCAAGCCATGTTCAGTAGAACTAAGTCAATCTCATGACTCAGGAAAACTCAGTAATCTCAGTAGTTCAGTATTCTCAAAAATCTTATGAACTCATTCAGTTATCAGTAGTATTCCGTTAGTCAATGGAAGTCAGTAAACTCTGTACAAATCAGTCAGTTCATATTCAGTGTCTATTTAAATCAAAATGGTAATTAGCACTGAGTGAACCCAAGGATAGGAACTCACCTGTCATATTTTGGTGTGATTCTTAGTAGCAATCCTTGCATTCCAGAATTATGTAGCCAGTGTAGGTTGTGGCATCTTAAACTATCAGTTTAGGGTTGATGAGGTCGCTTGACTTGTCAGATTAGGCTCCCCACCGTTCTCATTAGAGTACCTGCCAGATTAGGGTACTCACAGTTTTCCTTACCAGTGGCGTGATATTGACACCCTTCCAGTCAGGGAAGATATTGGACCCCAAGTTAGCTATAATGTGTTATTTGGGGCATGTTGGTTAGATAACTATTTCCCACAGTCTCAGTATAGTCTCAATAAAAGAACTTAGATAGTTTTTCAGAATATCAGGACTATTAGATACAATCAACTCAGATACAGTACGACACCCAGCTAGTTCTATTAGATTCAGGACTATCAGATATAGTCATTCATGTTATCATATTATCAGTATTCAGACTCAATAGTCAGTAGTATCATGTTACTCAGTTACAGTTTCATAATTATGCATGTATTCTCACGTTCATGTCAGTCAATCAGTTAGCATTGTTCATGCATATGAACCCCATGCATATAGCCTACCTCACATGCATACTCAGTATATTTCATCGTACTGACACATTTGCGCTATGGTTTTTTATGTTATCCCATAGGTTCAGAGACACAAGTTCCAGATTAGTAGTAGTAGTAACATTCCAATACTCAGAGTTGCAGTGAGTCCTCTTTATTCGAGGATGATATGATTTTATTCCATTTATTATTTTAGTGTAGTTTTTGCTAGACAGAGTTAGTTGGGGACCTGTCCCATTCAACTCTTTATTCAGACAGTTAGAGGCTTTTACAGATTATAGTGTTTTCAGATTTAGGCTTCAGTAGTTTTAGTTTGTTTTGGTATTGTTATACCACTTTTAGATATTTTGTTTTATTTAGTTTGGAACCCTATAGCCTTACAGTATTACATATTTCACATTTATGTTCTATATTATGCAGTGTACAGGTACAGATACTAGTCATGGGTTAGCTTGTGGTCCTTCGGGGTTATGGGCACCATGTAGCATTTTGGTTTAGCAAATTAGGGCATTACAGTTATGGGTGATTCTCATATAGGTCACAATGGTCACATTGGACAGAGTTTTGTTCAGGCATAATAGGTTATCACTATAGGCCTTCAGGATATAGTAGGCATTCTGGGTCACCAAGTATAGTAGATCAAAGGGTTCCAAGAATGTATTTTGAGGGTGTAATAATTAGTCACTATTCTAGGCAGTGCCCTGGGCTTAAGCCCCAGTCATTGGTGCAAAAAGTATCTTGCTGAGGTATTAGTGAGCAGTTCATGAAGCAAGATTAGTCTCTTAGTGTTATGGAAACTTTGGCTAGAGATGATGTCCTTATTATTCAGTTAATCATTCAGATGCTTAGTCTGAGTTAGAACAGGCATAGATTTATGCTTCTTCAAGTATGTCAGGACTGTGACTTTATATTCAATCATATAGGTGTACTTTTGCTTTTTTATCTTTTTAGTTGTATTTGAGTTGAGTTTTTATTTCTATACCTATTAGTGTTTATGTGCCTTGATGTTTCTATATTAGTTGTTGTAGCCTTTGCGTAGATTTTTATGCTTATGTAGCAACCCTCGTAGATAATTTCCTTTAGTAATGGATTGAGTGGATTAGTATTGTGATTTCTATGAGGTGTAACATTTGGGTTAAAGTCCCATTTCTTTGATATATTTTTTTTATTAAGACCTTGGAATGGTATTGGTTATGTTTTCAATTTTTGGTGCCTCTTCTACCTTATATTATTATTTCTATTATTATTATTTTAGTTTTTATTAATTCTCACATGATAGATGCCTAGACTAGTTTCATTAATTTAGTATTTCCCATCTTGTGATTCTTATCTGTTTGGTCTAAAGCCTTGGTTGGTTGTTTTATCTTGTAGTTATCGAGGTAATGTTGATGATTGAATGGGTTGTGAGAGTGAAAGTAGGTTTGGACGTTTTTGGTTCTATTATGATTCTAGCATTAGTAATACGCTTCTATGGCCTATTTTTGATATTGATCAATTTGAGGTTTGTCTTTTGAATTTGGCAAGTTTATTACCTTGTAGTGGTCTTGATCTTGGTGTTGGTGTTGATATGGGCCCTCTATTCTTTCTACAACGTAGTTCATGGTTCAATTGAGTTAAGGTTGGATGAAATGGGTGAGTTTAAAAATTTCTTATTTTGGTATTTGTTCGGCCAAGTATGAATTTGTGGTAACCAAAGTGTGTATCTTTGAAAGTGAGTATTCACTGTCATTGATTGAGTATTTATTTGATCGGGTTCTGGATAAGATCATATTTTTTGGGCTTCTTGAGTTTGAATGCCGTTAGTGCTTTTTGCACCTTGGTAAGTTTTTGTTTATGCCTTGATATGTTATGTCCTCTACGGTTTGAGGATTCTTGCTTGCCAAGGTTTGGTTAGTTGAGGTTGAGTAATTCTGCTTCAGTATTGATATCATCTCTATGGACTGTGTAACTTGTTTATAACCCTATTTTAGAGATTTAATTTAGTAGAGTATTTTTTAACAGGCTGGCTAGGCCTTCTTATTATCTACTAGTTCAAATTTCATTAGTTCAGATGTAGTTTACTTAATAGATAATGAGATAATGGTCCATTGTCACATGGTGTTGGATTCTACTACTCTTATGTCTTTGATTCTCAGTTTTCATCAGAAATTTTATATGTCTATTTAATGGGGGAAGTGTACTTGAGTTGGGTTTATCATGGCACCCACAATTGGTGGGGAACTCAGGAATGGATCATTCAATTTTGATAGTTTGTGTTTCAAACTTGTGACTTTTGATTTCCAGGTTCATCTAGACCAGTTGTTTTCTTTGGCAGAGATTTAAATCTTTGATCACCATGATTTGATATATTTGGGTTGAATCTTATGACCCTTGTTTTTATGCTAGTTCACGTGGATTTCGAATGGGTCAGCTTCAGTCTTTTGGAGTTAGTGTGATGTGATTATATAGACATGACTTGGACGATGCTAGAGAGATTTTGTGCATTCAAAATTGTCATTGGGTTTTTTATAGGCAAGAAAATGTTAGATTTAATGTTAAAATTTCAATTAGTGATATAGTTCATGCCGTGGGTGGTCATTAGTTTGGTTAAGATTTTGCACGGTTGTTTTGGTATTGGTGTGATACTATTATGGTGGGGATTGGTTTTGCATATTTCAATCGTGCTCATTTATATTGGATGCCAGTTGGTTGTTAAGAATAAATTTGTGGCTATTTGGAAAGTAATGTAAAGAAGTTGGTAAAAAAGGATACCTTAATTGAATTTCTATGGAAGCATTATATTGTTTTAAAGGTTACCTATGAAGTTTTTCTTAGGGCATACAGGGGCAGTATCTCATCATTTTGATCTCTTTCTATCCACTGAATTTGCAGATCAAAGTCCTTTTTGTAGTGGATATTATAATAACTCTTTGGGTCACTTTCTTGTTTTCTATGCGCTTTTGGCATTTCAAGCCTTCCCATAGCGGCAATAGGTCATTTATAATTTTTCAAGATTGTGGATTTTATTTTTGGATAGTTTGTTTAGGTTTTACGCTTATTTCCTTATTTTGCGGCTTTTGCTATTAAAATATTGGTCTCAAATTAAAACCCTTAGTAAATGGACTTAGATGGAAATTTCAATAACACTATAAACTTCAAAACATTAATTTTTTGCTAGGGGGACCCCTGGTTCCGATCTCGAAGCTTTTAGATTTATTTTGGGCTATTGGGCAAATTGTCACATTACGTTTGGGGCCCATATTTTGTCGAAAAGACTTTGGGTGGTAATTTCATCAATTTTGTTGAGCCCAAAATGTTGTTTTTTATAGGGTAGCATTATTGATTTGCAGCAAATGGGCCCGAAGCACCGAAAATAAGATTGGACAAAGGCTGTTTTTTTGGTACATCGCCTAAGTGGCCACCATGTAGTGTACCCTAGGATAGGTTGCCTTACCAGCAATGGATGGTATATAGGTGATGTCATCTGAAGGCCATGGATGGAGCCTTAGAGAAACTAAGGGTAGCAGTAATGAGGTGCCTTAACAAACCCGTTAGTGCCTATGTAATGGCGCCTTGGAGACTAAACCAGCTTTTAAAAAGCATGGTCCATCCTCAATTTCAATCCTTATTTTCCTATTTCCAAACCTTCTTAATCACCCTTTAATCTCAAGAATTAATAGGTGAATGTTTGTTTAAGGTCAGGGAGATCACGGGGATGTCATGGAAACTTTTATCTCATTTAAATCTCATAAGTTTCATGCCTTCCTTATCTTAATTTATCCATTTTTTATTATTGATTTCTCTTACATTAAGGCCTCTTTTGGAATAGCTCTTGAGTGTAGATTGTGCTCAAGTTTTGGACACAAGTTCTTTGAGTCACAAGGGGACTAACAATGTGTTCAAGTTTTGGATTTTGTGCGTGGTTCAGATGGACCCATTTTTATCTTAATTTTGACCTAGAGATTTATATATAAATATGGGTATAATTTTAGTCCTATTAACGTTCACTTACGATTTTGAAATTGCAACATTATTTTAGAATCATGGGACAATGATGAGTTATTCATGGACATTTTGAGATTGTAGATTGGCTATGAGGTAGTTTTCTATTTATGTTTCTCTATGAGATTGTGTAGTGCATATATTGTATGATAAATATGGATTATAGGACATGATTATACCTAGAAATACTCAGATTTAACCAATCTAGATTAGAATAGAAGTTATAGAACTGTGACCCGTACCTTAGCATAGAATACCAAAATAGTTGTAGGACCCTATTACCATTGATTATAGGATTGTATATCCATAGTTTGACATTAAGGATCCTTAGTATAAGAATCACCATGTTACTTAGTGAATTGGATGGTATTTACCCCGATTAGGCCCTCATAGTAGCTTCATGCCCATATTTACTTTATTTCCATGGTATATGGTGTTAATATTATGTAGAATTTTATATTGTTACGACAAAGGTCGTGGTTACAATACCATCTGGACACCAAGTTAGTATTTTATCCTTATAATAGACGTGGTTATGGTTATGGATGCCTAGATGCTTACGATTGTATTATTTTTCTACTACTGATGGCATGGATATTCTTTGGTGTATTTATACTTATTTAATGGTATGATTCTGATAAAAAACTTGATTTCACTACTTTTTCCATAATGAGGGATTCATTTAAACTTTTCACTCTTAAAATTGATTCTTTACAATGGAAATCGTGCCATCTTTATTCTTAAAGTATGATATTTAACTAAATTTACTAATTTGGAAACTGGATCAAGGTTGATCTCGGTCCATTACTAGTACACTCTTTTTTACCAATACAATTTCACTTTGGTCAAAAGAGATTCTGACCCTTTAACATTATTATGTTGATTTAGTTCCAAAGTCAATCTCTGGTAAAAGATTTGTAAATTTATACACTATTAGTTTTAATTTGAGTCAAAGAACTTATTATACTTATATATATCTATGGTAGTGGATGGAGTACACTAATTATAATGGTTATTGGAAGTATTTATTTGGGATAAGGTAGTGTATATGGATTTCCTGAGTCCCCTATAGGCCTTTTTCCATGAGACATAGTGTCGAAGAAAGATGGTCAATGTAGGTACTACCTTAATGAGCTATTGAGTTGGAGAAGGCTTATAGACTTGGAACTTTATGGCACTTGATTGGTTGATGTTACTGGATTGCATTTGCATTCATTTATTCACATATATCGCCTATCACTAGTATAAGTGTTTGCACTTATATTAATCAGTCTTATGAGGGTTGTATAGGTATAAGTTATGGTTTCTATATGTTGAATGTTTCTTGAACCTACCTTGCTCATGGAAGTCCAGTACTGCGGTTAAAGGATAATATATACAATTTTAGGTAGATGTAATCTGAGTTTATGTATGAGGTATGGTTTAGATTAAAAAAGAGCTTAGCATGGTGCCAAATCACTAGATTTTAGGGGACAAGCTTGCTAGAGATCTTTTATAGAGCCCTGACCATTATTTCTAGAGTTATGGAAGATACTATCTATGGAGGGGCATTTATTAGATTGAGATGGAAAATGACTTCCACAATCATGGATCATATCGCGCTCACTAACCGAGGGTAGAAGGATAGACAGGATGATAGAGGTTCTGATACTTATGCCGTTAGAGTTTCCAAAAAGTAGAGAGTAGTTTAGGATATTGTACCACAAGAGATTTCTCAACTAAGGTATGATATTGGTTAGCTTTCCAAGTAGTTTGTAATAGTGAACTCAACAAAAATTAATGTAGTAGGGTCACATGGTGCAATTCTGTAGTTTATGAGGCTGAGGTAGAAGAAGAGATGAAGTATCTAGATCGGGTATATAGTGGGTTTTTGACCCCAAGGAAAAGTAAATAAAGTTCAAAACTATTATGACGACAAATACAAGTAGATCCCATATGTCAGACGAGACACGAAGTCAAGAATAAAAGAAATGTTGACCATACTGATGAAGGGTCAAGAGAGCCAAGAAACTTGCCTGAAAGAGCTTAAGGCTGATATTTTAGGATTAGCCCAAAAGGTTGAATCACATTCAACTAATATTACGCAGTTGGAGCAGCAGTATGGGCAAATCTCTGTCACTTTAGCTGAGAGATAGTCAGGAATATTTCCAAGTGATACTATGCAGACTTCTCCGACACTTGTTCATTATTTGGATATTGGCACTAGGGATGACTCCTCACCAGATGAGGATTTTCTGCCAACTACTTATGATCTAAAAAGAAGTATATTGTTGATGACGAGCCACTTGAGACAGAGTTTAAGAAGCTGAGATGTACTAATGATGATTTTTAGAGTGATTGTGATGACAACTGGGTTTCAAAAAAGCCCTAAAATATAGTAAAACAGTTTAGTACAAATTTTCATACACCATCAGTTGAAAAGAGAAGGGATCCAAGTGCAGCGACTATCCCATGTTCTATTGTGCAATTTGATATTAATCAGGCTCTATATGATTCTGGAGAAGGAATAAATGTTATGCTACTAGTGATATATAAGGTTTTGGTGTTAGGAGAACAAAAGACAACATCTGTAAGGCTGTTGGTGTCTAATTTATCTGTAAAGCAGTTAGTGGGTATTATGCATAACGTGAAATAAGGGTAGCCTCATGAATTTATCTAGCAGATTTCATGTTTTTAGATTGTGCAGTGGATACCCTTTAACTAATCATATTGGGTTGACCCTTCCTGTCTATTGGTCGGGTGTTGATTGACATGGATTTAGAGGAGATCACTTTCAAATGAAATGATGAGCAAATTAAGTTAAACATATACATCACCATACAACAGCCGAATGATATGACAGTAGTAGAAATGATAGAAGTTGTAGATAATGACATGATCACCGTAGATATGCCTATTAAGGAGATATTAGGGATAGGAGCATTAGAAATAGTTATTATGAACTTTTAAGAATGATGGTATAGATGACTATGGTGAGATGGCTAGTCCACTACATGGCATAGGCGCTTACAAATATTCCCCCAATAAGTTAGGTCTTGACTTGAATTAAAAAAAACCACACCACCTGCAAGACCATCAATTGAAAAACCATCGATATTCGAATTAAAAGCCCTCCCCTTTTATTTGCAGTATGCATTCTTTGGGGCCAACAATACTATACCAGTGATCATTGCAACAGATTTTGCAGGAGCATAGGTAGAAGCTTTGATATCAGTGTTATGAACATTCAAAAGAGCTATTTCATAGATCATTGCAGATATTGTGTGGATCCCACTAGGTATATGCACTCACGATATAAAACTTGAGCTAGACAACATTCTCAGTATTGAGCATCAGAGATGACTAAATCTTTTTATGCAGGAGGTAGTGATAAAAGAGATAATCAAGTGGTTAGATATGGGGGTGGTTATTTTTCCCATTACAGACAACAAGTGTTTAAGTGATAACGCTCAACTTACACCTCAAATAAGTTCAAGGCGGTCGTCGTTAATATATTTACCCAACTTCGGAGTCGGGGTCGAATCCACAGGGAACAATGTGAGTGGCGATTAAACTAGTTCGAAACTACAGCTACAAGTTAAATTCAAATAAATAATAAGAAAAGACAAAATAGGGGTTTTTATCAATCAAACAAATTTTAACGTTTCAACTTATTTTAGAACTCAAAACTTAAATTTCAATATTTCGAATCAATGATATAGAGAAACTAGGGTTGTGATCACTATGACTATTAATCTCCATTGAATAATAATTGTTCATGATTCTCGTGATAGGTGGGAACAACAGATTATCCCTGCCGATGATACTATCTGACTTATCTCTCGATCTCACCAGACAATTTATTATCTAATTCTCTTGAACTTAGATAATTTATCTATATCCAAACGGATGTTATCTCAGGTAGAGTAATCGAGTTACGGCATCAATCATTAAACAGAAGGTTGGTAGCTTCCAAGTCTCTATTGATAATTCACGACCTCTAGTCTATTTCTCCGTTAGAAGCAAATAAAACCTAAGGCATAACCTAATGTTTGCAACCAATACATTCCAGTTAAAACAACAGAATTTCAAGACGATAAAAAACAACCAAAAGTTGCTTAAGACTTCGCAATTATTTAGAGTTAAAAGCCTCAAATATGTTAGCATCTGCTCACACATCAACACCCTCAACTTAAAACAATTGTTTGTCCTCAATCAACTACAGAACACCATACTACGATGCTTAACCAAGAGACACATAAGATACCTATCACAATTGATTATCAAGTTTAGCTCAAAACTCATGCCACTCTCCACGTTCAATCCAATTTTACATATCCATGAAGATTAACAATGTAACCCAAAGAAATCAAGATATGGCATCAATTCAGCAACAACAAACATGCATGTACCAATATTACACTATCCAAACAAGTTAACAGCTAGCAATGCAACCGATGTGCCCTTACAATAAAGAAGTCCCTCCTCACTCATATATGAACTCAAGCATGTCAATACGAGGACGGTCAAGAGACACTCACTCTCAAAAATAAATTCCACTCAATGCATGTCAAATACCATATGCTTGCCCTCATTTTCATTACCAAGGTGTCCAGACAGGTAAGTTAGGATCACTATAGGTTTTTTTATTCGACTTGTAATATAGGCTAAGGGCTGGTATGATATTCAATGGCATTTAAAGTTACTAAGCCTCCTTGGCACTACCTTAACTTTTGGGGTTCACTTATTAACCTTTTTCTTCTTTTTCTCCTTTTCTTGATCTCACATTATTCAGGATGGATGTGGCTTTTCTTTTTCATTCTTTTTCTTTTCGTATTCTTTTTCCACACCACCCAGCTTTTTATTCTTTTTCACTTATTCTTTTCCTTTTATTCTACCTTTCTTCATACTCAGTTTACATCACGCACCCCTATGATAGCCACCCTCAACTTAGGTTGTTTACCTAAGTTTAGGTACACGGTGTCCAAGGAGGACCAGGACCAAAACAGGTTCATTATGATCTAAACAGGAAGGTGATAGGTGTCATAGAAAGAAATGGTCAATTCAGACTCAAAATAGGGATCAAGAGATATCATGCATACAGGGAAGGTCATTTAGGCAAAAAGTGACTTAAAAATCAAAACGTCCTATAACCCTTATCTTTCAACCAAGGTAAGACTAATCGGGCAAGTTCTGAATTTAACACACAAAGGAAACTAAGTAGTATCTCACACACACATGGTACAAAGGTGCATCACAAACTACTACCTATCCAGTTCATGCGATTGTTTAGCAGTGGATATCATGTCACTAGTACTAATGCCATAACAAGATGCACAGTGGTCACACATAAATGTATATCACACAATTATAAAACAGACCAACGGAGAGGTGTTTATCAGTCTCAAAAATCAATAAAAATATGTCAATTTCTCTAGATACTTATTTTTCTCTAGTTAACTACAACACATCACAAAACAAACACAATACGCCTAAACATGCCGGCTCTACTAGGAACAAAACTCCGGAGAAAAGAGGCACGGTGACAAAAATCCCAGGAGGACATCACACCCACAAATAGTCCCACCCTTAATTTAATATCATGCAGTGTTCCCAATGTGTCAATCCAAAACAAGAGAGTTAGAAACATACCTGTGGCACTATGGGTGCGAAGATATGATGTCGATCACACAATACAAAGACAAACAACAAAATACCTTGGGTTGTCTCTCAAGAAACGCCTAGTTTAACGTCGCGGCATGACCCAACTCAACTTTTTCCTCCACCTTGAGGATATGAATTTCACCCCCAACTTAGAGTCCATCTTTTTGCCTTACTCATAGGGAGGTGGTACAAAGATTAAGAAGCCGAGTAATGGATGATGCATAGTAAACAACTCAGCTTTAAAGTAAGGTGTGTTTTTGTGTTTCTTATCAAGTATAAAATAAAGAATATAGGATTCTTGTTCCTCATCTTCACAGTCTTCCACTATTTTAGATGATTCCACAGAAAAGATATCATCTAAACATAATGTGGAAAAATGCTTTGAGTGTGGCCCAACAAATCCTACTTCAAAATTTACACTATTCTCTACACACTCACTTTTATTCATCTTCTCAACATTTTTACTTTGAATTGGGCTAGAGTCTTCATAAGAGATTGACTTGGCTTCTTCTTTTGCCTCTAGCACCATTCCCTCAATCTTGGCATCATCCCTCATGGTTGGCTCAGTTGGTTAGGAAATATCCAGGGGTTGATCAACATCAAGCTCATCATCAGTATAGGAATCTTGCTCTTCATCGTCACACTCTTCCATTATTTTAAATGATTCCACAGACAAGATATCATCTAAACATAATATAGAAAAGTGTTTTGGATGATTGACCTCGATATCCATCTCTTCTATCCTTTCTCTTCCCTCATTAAATTCCCTAATGTCTTAACGTATGTCACATATGGTATCAATTGTTGTGTATATACGATCCAACATTAGTTGAAGCATAGCTTCAATGTCACTCTTTTTGGTGCTTCGTTCTTCCTTTTCTTGACCATAAGACCTGTCATTCTCATAAGAAGAACTAGAACCTGTGGTAGCGCAATAGGGGGAAGGGGCATTTGGGCAATCAATCCAATGTCCATCTTGACCACCACATAAAGAACAATTATACTCCCAGTAGGATGGAGATGGTGCACACATCTCTCTCCGAGGAGCATATCTACAATTTTGCCAAAAGTGGGGTCCATCACAATATGGACATGAATCATCCAGATAAGATTTCCAACCATCAAACTTACATTCATTCCATGATGTCATAGTAAGAAATAAACAAAAATAAAGAAAATCTACCTAACACAAGAACAAAGGAAATCACAACAAATATTTATAAGTTTGAATTCAAGCAAGTAAGCTAAAATTCCAAACTAACTTAATATGCCAAATTATTCCCCGGCAACGGCACCATTTTTGATAACACTCAACTTATACCTCAAATAAGTGCAAGGCGGTCATCGTCAATATATTTACCCAACTTCGGAGTCGGGGTCGAATCCACATGGAACAATGTGAGTGACGATTAAACTAGTTCGAAACTATAGCTACAAGTTAAATAATAAGAAAAGACAAAATAGGGGTTTTCATCAATCAAACAAATTTTAATGTTTCAACTTATTTTAGAACTCAAAACTTAGATTTCAATCTTTTTAATCAATGATATAGAGAAACTAGGGTTGTGATCACTATGACTATTAATCTCCATTGAATAATAACTGTTCATGATTCTCGTGATAGGTGGGAACAACAGATTATCCCTACCAATGATACTATCTGACTTATCTCTCGACCTCACCAGACAATTTATTATCTAATTCTATCGAACTTAGATAGTTTATCTATATCCAAATGAATGTTATCTCAGGTAGATTAATGCAGTTATAGCATCAATCATTAAACAGAAGGTTGGTAGCTTCCGAGTCCTATTGATAATTCACGACCTCTAGTCTATTTCTTCGTTAGAAGCAAGTAAAACCTAAGGCATAACCTAATGTTTGCAACCAATAGATTTCAGTTAAAACAACAGAATTTTAAGACGTTCTCACAATTACTCAAATCCTAATCCAACTATTAAATCAATGAAATAATAATTATAGATCCCACAACCCTAGATGTGGGTTTTAGTTACTCATAAGATAGAAAGAGATAACAAAGATTAAATTCATAACTTAAAGCAAGTGAACTTACAAAAGATAAAATTCAAAGTTGTTTCTCCTTCAAGTACAATAAGAATTTCCCACAACTAAATCAAAGGATGAAAAATTGAATTCTAAGTTAAGAGAGTCAAAAACAAGTGAACTCCCCTTTACTAAGTTACAAGATGTCAAAAGCTGCTTCCGAAGTTGTGAATGAAACCCTAAAAGATGCTATCTATACTAAAGCCTAATTAAGGTAATAAAATAATAAAATCATAGCTGGGCTCAGATTTAGGTAACGGCATATTGGTGTTGATCGTCAGGCTTCTGACGGCGTCTCAGATATGTCGTCAGAAGTTATGCCTTTTTAACCTGTTCTGCCTCACTCTGACGATGTCCTCTGACAGCTTACCAGAGGAGTGACGGCATATAGAAAATATCGTCAGACCTTCAACTTATTTTACCATGTTCTATCCTACTTGACGGCATCTTATGTAACACCCCGTAAATTTTTTCGTACACTTATCGCGATTATATGAAGTCCTAAAGGCTTGCGTATGGGTTAAATTAAGTTTATGGTGTTCGGAAGTATCCCGTCAATAGTTTTATGTGTAGGTATTGGAATAAGCTTTCCAACGATATAAAGTTTGCCCAAAACAGAGGAGTATTTCATATAAGCGAGCACATTCGAAATTTCAAAACGGTGGCCGGGAAGCCTGTGAACAGTAAATCTGCTGGAAAATTACTGCAGCTAGGCAATTTTTTTTTGGATCAACTTTAGACGATCATAACTCCTTGTACAAAAATAACTGTGTGAGATTCTATATATCGACGAAAATCTCCGAGAGTCTTCTTTCCGATGAAATTGGTTTCATCCAAATCCAATGTCTGAGTAAGGAGCTATACCCGTTTTACTACAGCCTATAAAAAAAAAACAGAATTTTGGGACAGATTTTTGGGTCAACTTTAAACGACCATAAATCCTTTTACAGGAAGAACTGGGTGATATAATTTATATGAAAATGAAATCCCTTTGAATTATCTTTCCAATGCAATTGGTTTCACCCAAATCTGATACCGGAGCAAAGAGTTATGATTGATTTACTTCAGCCTGTCAAAACTGTCCACTGGGGACAGATTCGGATTTATTTAAATTTTTAGGGCAAAATGGTCATTTTCTATTACCTCTTGGACGAAAATTGGTCTTTGTAAACATACACTTAGCCTCATATATATCATATATCATCCAATTATTAAGAGAAGGTGAAACCCTAGCCTAATTTCAACTTCAAATATTTTGTGATTCAACCGTAGAAAATTCGAATTGGTTCCGTAGTTGTGTTCACCGTCTCGAAAGCTTCGAGAAGCACCCCATGGTTATGTAAGGAGGATTCTAAATACAAGAGTTCATTGTTAAGGTATGAATATTGTTTATTCTTGATTCTTATCCATGAATAAGTATTGATAAAGGATTATGAGTATTGTCTTGATGTTGGAAGATAACTAGAAACATAGTTATGAATTGTTTTGTATAAATTGTTAGTAGTAAATTATGGAAGTTGTTGTATTGGATTATGGAGGATGAATTGTGGTGATATATCATTATATTAGTGGTTATGTATGCCTAGTGATCATGTTGGTATTGGATGGTGATTAAGAGGGGAAATAAAGGCTAAGAGTGATGTTGAGGGATATTGCATGAAAATGCATGATATGTGAATGTAATAAGAGTATAAGAGGATGTATGTAGCACTCTTATGATGAGTTAAAGGATTACTTCCTAGAAATTATTTGGTGAAGTTAATACCTAAATGGTAAGGTTTGGTTGCTAATACTAGTTTGCCACAAATGACTTATTGTAGATAAGTGTTCGAAGAGTACGGGAAGTCAAGTTGGACTTGTATTGAAGTGGTTATATCAAGGTATGTAAGACATACTCTATCTAATCTTTGGCATGAATAATGACCCATGACACTCTCAAGTAAGCTTCCAACATTGTCCAACGACACATGACACATAATAACATCATATGATCTTCGACACTACCAATTGAACTTGTTTTCACTTTTAAGATGTCCGGCTAGTTAAAAAAATGTCCATATACTATTGTTGACTCCGAAATGGTTTAATGAGGTATCCATGATTCTCTACTTCATTTTCATGATATTGATTACCTATTTACATGTTTTTCCTATTGAGGTATCATGGTTTCAAGTTCCATAAGGTGTGACCACAAAGTAACCAATCTCAAAGATTAATTGAATTAAGAAATGGAATGTCTTTATTTTAAATTGATGATATGATGTATTGTATTAGTACCACTGATCAGTTGGCCATTGTATTATAAAGATTATGTATATATTCTATTCCAGGGGTGGTCCCTGATGTATTGTATTAGTACCACTGATCAGTTGGCCATTGTATGACATATGTTATGTATTGATAAGGAATACGGGAAGTAATGATATGAAAGTAATGTGCAGGTATCCCATCAGCTCTTTTAAGTGTGGTCTACTCATACTGTTTATTCACTGGTATCTGGGTTCTGTTGATCTTTTGTATCTCATCTTGATACTCACTGCCTTACATACTCAGTACATATTTCCGTACTGGCGTCCCTCACGGGGGACCTGTATTCATGCCTACAGGAACAGGTACTTCAGGTCGTACACTTCCGCAGTAAGAGCCAGGACATTCTGTTGATAGTGGTGAGCTCCAGTTGTTTCGGGGCATCCCAAGTCGTTTCTGTATGTATTTTTGGTATTTGTATAAAAGTCTTTTGTGGGCGGGAGTTTGTCCCGACCCTAACTCAGTTGTGTATCTATGTAGAGGCTTTTGTAGACATATTGTACAGCCATAGGAGTGTTTGGTTGATAGACGTGATGGCTATGACGGCTAATTACGGTTTATATATATATATATATGCGTGTCTGCTGGGCTGATACAGGTAATGTTTTCTTCTATTTACAACGAAGTGCTGCCCAAATTTCTAATTTTCATAAGTAATGTAAATGTGAAAGTATAGGTTATGAACGGGTTCTCCCGGGCCTCCTCGGCTACGGGTGCCGCTACAATGGGATTTGGGGCGTGACATCTTATGATGGCTTACCACACTTGTGACGACATATTGAGAATGTCGTCACCTTTATCCAGGAACTCTTCTTCACTGTTCTTCCTGACACCTTTTTCTGGTAGCTTACCACATCTCTGACGGCTTACAAGAAATGCCGTCAGACTCATATCAGCTTACTTGTACCAGATTTTACTTATTTTGTTCATCTTTCCTATGTTTTCCTCCCATCCTTGCTACAACTATAATATCATAAGAAAACGATAAAAAATAACCAAAAGTTGCTTAAGACTTCACAATTATTTAGAGTTAAAAGCCTCAAATGTGTTATTATCTGCTCACACATCACTAAGCTCGATTCAATGTATGCCAAAGAAAGGAGAAATCACAGTGGTTCTAAATTCAAAGAATAATCTAGTACCAGTAAGGTCGATGACTGGTTGGAGAGTTCATATGGATTACTAAAAGCTGAACAAGTAACACAAAAAGATCGCTTCACTATGTCGTTCGTGGATTAGACACTGGACAAACTCACAAGCAGGGGCTGATACTATTTTATTGACAGGTAATCAAGGTACAATCAAATAATAATTGCTCTCAAAGATTAAGAAAAGACTACCTTTACTTCCCCTATGGGACCTTTGTATTCAAGATGATGCCATTTGAACTATGCAATGCACCTTCTAATTTTTAGAGATGTATGATGTCTATATTATCTAACATAGTGGAAGAAACAATCGAGGTATTCATGAATGACTTTTTAGTGGTTGAAGAATCTTTCGATGATTGTTTGTCTCATCTAGCCAATACAATGTAAATATGTGAAGAGTGTAATTTGGTGCTAAACTGGGAGAAATACCACTTCATGGTGAGAGAAGGTATCATTCTAGGGAACAAGATCTCCAAGCATAGTATTGAGAAGGACAAAGCAAAGATTAAGGTGATTGAGAAATTGTCACCACTAGTAACAGTTAGAGGCATATGGGGCTTTTTGGGTTATCAAGATTTTTGTAAGAGGTTTATCAAGGACTTCTCTAAAATTTCAACTCCTTTATATAGAATTTTAGAGAAGGAAGTGAAATTTATGTTTGATGATGCTTGCCTCAAAGATTTCTAATGACTGAAAGAGTAGTTGATTTCGACACCCATTATTGTATCGCCTAACTAGTCTGTACCTTTGAGGTTATGTGTGATGCAAGTAGAGTGGCCTTGGGTGCTCTCATAATCCAAAGAATAGATAAGATCTTTTACCCCATCAACTATGCAAGCAAAGCTTTAAACTCTAGAAAGAAAAATTATACAATTACAGAGCAGGTTTTACTTGCGGTGGTTTTTGCTTTTGAAAAATTTTGATCTTATTAATTGAGACTAAGGTGATAGTTCATACTGACCATGCAACTTTGAGGTACTTAATGCTAAAGAAAGATGCTAAACCGAGATTGATTCATTGTGTTCTCTTACTACAAGAGTTCTATTTTAAAGTAAAAGATCAAAAATAAATAGAAAATCACGTTGCAGCAGATCACTTATCCTGACTTGAGTAGGAGACCATACTAAAACTAGAAGATAATCTTAAGATTGATGATGATTTTACAAGTGAGCATATATTAGTGGCATATCATGATTTAATTCCCTGCTTCGCTTATTTTGCCAACTATTTGGCGAGTGATCTTATCCCAAAAGATTTATCCTTCCAGCAACAAAGGAGATTTATGCATAAGGTAAGAAAATTCTTTTGGGTTGGCCATATTTGTTCAAGGTTTGTGCTAATGATGTAATTCAAAGATGTATGCCAAAGGTAGAGATGATGAACATTCTACAGTCTTATCATTCATCACAGTTAGGGCTCATCATATTAGTACATGAACAACCCATAAGATTCTATAGTGTGGGTTTTACTGGCCTTTAATCTACAAGTATACTCATGATTTTTCACTATTCTATGACCAATGTCAGCGTCAAGGCAATATTTCTTGATGCCATGAATTTTCCTTGACCCTATTTTGGAGTTGGAGCAATTTGATGTATGGGGGATTGATTTCATAGGTCCATTTGTGAGCTCCTATAGCATGAGATACATTTTGGTAGCGGTTGACTATATATCAAAATGGGTGAAGGTAGTTGCACTACCAAACAATAAAGGAAGAAGTATCACTATTTTCTAAAGAGGAACATCTTTTAGAGATTTGGCACTCCACGTGCAATTATTAGTAGTGGGGAGTCTTACTTCTACACTTATTTTTTCAAGGACCTTCTTGGTAGATATGGTGTGAGGCATAAGGTGGCAACACTTTACCATCCTTAGAATAGTGAGAAAGTGGAAGTCTCCATTAGAGAAATAAAGTCTATATTAGCAAAAACTGTGAATACAAACATGATTGATTGGTATAAAAAGTTAGATGATGCATTGTTGGCCTACCAAATAGCTTATAAGACCTCCATAGGTGCCACTCCATATCAGCTTGTATATAGAAAATCTTGCCACTTACCGGTTGAACTTGAGCATAAGGCACTTTGGGCATTAAAAAGGCTAAATTTTGAATGGTGTAATTGAGCAACTTTGAGGTTGAGAAAAGTGAATGATTTGGATAAAATCTGACTCCGTTCTTATAAGAGTTCGATCATATACAAAGAGATAATGAAGTTGTATCGTGAAAATAAGATCGAGAAGAGAATATTCAAACTCGGTGATTCGATCATGTTATATAATTAAAGACTACACTTGTTTTCTAGCAAACTGAAATCAATATGGACTGGACCATTTACTGTGGTTAAGGTATTACCATATGGTGCTGTTGAGATAAGGCATGATGGTGATGTAATAGTTAAAGTGAATGGGGAGCGAGTGAAACACTATGTGGAAAAAGTAAGAGTATGTGCTAAGATAGACCTTGGCGAAGTCTGAGTAGCCAAGGGAACTAAGTCATGCCATGATAGTAAATCAAGCCTTCTTGGGAGATAACCCAAGGTATTTTGTTGTTTGTAGTTGTGTTCGTGATTGAAGTCAGATCTCCATACCTATGGTTCCATAAGTATATTCCTAACTTCCTTTCTTTGTAGCGGTTGGATACATTGGGGAAAATATATGATTTTCAGTTGGGGCAGGGATGCTTATTGACCTTGATGTCCTCTTTGGATTTTTGTTACCGTGCCTCTTTTCCCAGAGTCTTATTCCTAGTACAACTGACATGTTTAAGCATATTGTGTTTTGTTTGGTGATATTTGGTGTTTAACCAGGAGATTTTAAGTACATAGGGAAGTAGTTATATTTTGATTAATTTTTGATATCCCTCTAAAATTTTGTGTTTAGAACTATGTATATGCATGAACATTGTGAATCTTTTATGGCATTAGGATTAAGGACATGATAATCGTTTGCAAACAATTACATAAACTCGATAGGAAGTAATTTGTAACATTTACTCTGTGCTAAGTGTGTGATATACTACCTAGTTCCCTTTGTGTCTCAAATTCAAAACATGACTGGTTAGTCTTGCCTATGTTGAAGGATAGTCGGCTAGGAAAAGATCATAGGCCAATTTTTATTTTAGTCCACTTTTAGCCTAAATGACCTTCTATGTGCGAATTATATCCTTGATCCCTGTTTTAAGCTTTATAATCCTATTTTATTGTCTTCACCATTTACCTTCAAGGTATATTACTATTAACCTATCTTGGCTCAATTCTTTCTTGGATATTATGCACCTTAACATAGGAAAAAGCAAAAAGCTTAAGTTGAGGATTTTTATAATAGGGATGCATAGTGTAAAATAGATATCCAAAAAGGTAAAGTAAGATAAAGTTAGTAGGGCTAGGTGTGGTAGAAAAAAAATTATGGAAAAGAAAGAATAAAAGACCATGCCGAACCTGAATATATAATAAAGAATCAAAAGTGAGAATTAATGGTGGAATAAAAAGGTAATTAGCTAGTAAGTGAGATCCCAAAGTTAGTATAGTACCAAGGAAAATTAGTCACATGATATGACCATATGTAACATACCATCCCCCAAGCCTACATTACAAGCTGAGAAAAGTCCTATAGTGATCCTAACTTGACTATATGAATGCTATGGTAAAAAAAATAAGGGCAAGCCTATGGTATTTGATATTGATTGAGTGGAACTTCTCTTTTGAGCGTGAGTGTCTCTTGACCATCCTTGAAGCCTGTATGATTTCTTATGAGCGAGTAGGACATGTTTGTTGTGAGGGCACTTGAGTCATATTGCTAGCTATTCTCTTATTTCAGGTAGTGCAACTTGTACATATGTATGGTTGTCTGTTCCTAATGTAATTACCATACCTTGATCCCATTGTTTCATATTGTTGTGCTTCATGTTCATAAAAAGTGAGATAGGAGAGGATGTTGTGTTCTGAGATTAAAAGTGTTGATAGTCTGCCTTGAATATCTTAGACTCTTCTAGTTAAGTGTCATTTTTATTTTGTTTTGTTTTGTTGCTTGAGGGCATACAAACATTCTAAGTTGAGGGTGTAATGTGCTGACACTTAAAATGAGAAAAATATGCATATTTCTGTGGCTATACTGTTAGATATGATGCATTTTTGGTATGTTTTCCAGAAAACAATGTTTTAGATGCTAAGTTCATGAAAAAAAGTAAAAAAGTGTTTTTGGCAACTTTTTGGTTCAATATTGGATGTTTGAGACATTTTCCAGGTTTATCATGATCAACGTATGTTTGAAAATCAAAGAAAAACTGAAAAGATGACTCCCAGACCTACTTGAACTAGAGACCGCATGTAAACCTACGGTCCGCAGGTAGACAAAGCAGGTGCTAGAAAGCCAAAATACCAAGAGCTAACTTGCAAGATTTTTTCATCTAACACCTGTGGTTTATACCTGTGCCCGAAGCCAGACCACAAGTACTACCTACGCCCAGTACGAGACTGCGGGTACATACCACATGTGACCACCGACTCATTTTTCTCCTATTTCATTTGGACTTTGGTTTTAGGGTTTTCTCGTGTATTATAAATACCCTTTATGTATTTTTTAGTAGGAGTTACGCAATATTAATATTCACAAACATATTTTGATTCCAAGATTCACTTTTTATCTAGGGATTTACTTATATTGGCTTTAGTTCATTAATCAAGTTATGATTTTGGTTTTTATTCATATTATTATTGTGATTTCATCTAAGCTTTTAATCATGAATGATTGATTTCTTCACAAGCATGAGCGACTAAAATCCATTGCTAGGGTTGTGTAACCCTGGATGATTGGCGAAGTAGGGGAAGTACTATTGTTGATCTGATTATTACTACATATCTAATTAAATTATATGTATAAATCTATGTATAGTTACCTAAATGTATTTGTTCTTGATTTTTGAAATACATATAAATACAAATATGTAGTTGCTCAATTAAATAATATATATATATATATATATATATATATATATATATATATAAGATCTGTACATAAAACTGTATTATCACCTATTAATATATATGTAATTCAACATACAACTATTGAAAATAGAATAAAGATTCAACATAATACTAAAATTGAAGTGTTTCATTCAATTTGATTGAGTACCAATCTTCAAAATATAATAACAGAACTGTCAAATTTAATTAACTTTTCACATGAAACATGAAAGGAAGAAATGAAACTTAACAACTACTCAACTACATCACTATCTATAGGGGTGTACAAACCGAATCATTAAGTCACCGATGAATCAAATCAAACCGAGAAAAAAAATTGACTTATGGTTTGGTTTGATTGGTTTGGTGTTGGAAAAAAAATCGATTATTCTTGATTTGGTTTGGTTTTAGCAAAAATATAATCAAACCGAACCAACATAATACATATATAATTTTAATTTTTTAGACGTAAAAAAATTACTTATAATCTACTTTTTAATTACTTTTATTACTTTTTTATATTCAGAAATAAATATATATTCTTGGACCTTTAATTATAATATTTGTGTCCATTAGTAACAAAGTAATACAAAGTCCAACATTAATATAAAAACCTGAAACTCTTCAATTGCTTCACTTTACATTTTACTTTTCAAGTTTTGAGATAGTTCTCATTATTTTCTCTTCTTATTTTCATCTTATTTTTCTTTATTCTCCTCATTCGTCACGTTGTGATATAGGTTTGTTTCTCTTCTTTCACTTTTTTCTTATGAAATTATGTTATAGTTAATTATTTTATGGAGTTAAGTTTTTAATAAGTTGTCTTCCATTCTTCATTTTTTTGTATGCTCACATTTTATATGAAGGGAACTTTCAGACAAGCTAGTGTGACTAGTGACTTAGAAATTGAACCACTTGATATCCACATAATGTTACTTTGAAAGATAGTAGTTTAGACGTCTAAATAATTTGTCAACTTAGTTTGAATTGAAATTACTCTATGACCAATGTTTATTTTATCTTTTTAGCGAAAACATTTAATTTTTTTCTTCAATCACATTATAATTGTAAAAAAACTGAGAAAATTGAAAAATAAAAAAAATCCAACTAAAATCGATATTAAAAAATCGATTGTATATTAATTTGATTTGATTTATAGATTTAAAAAATCGTAATTGTTGGTTTGATTATATTTTAATGAAAAATCGAACCAACCCGACCTATGTACACCCCTAACTGTCAACCTACAATTAAATGTATCATACACAAAATAGATTTTTTTTTTTAATCAAACTTCAAGGACTTATGTGTCGTCTGTTATCCTGATTTCCCTAACAGGCTTCATTGGTACTTCTTGATATGAATATATGATCACATGAAATCTATACTACAAAAAAAAAGATAAATATCTGTATCATATATAAAGATTCAAAAATATACAAAATATATAAATATACAGATCTGCATATATATTTACAGAAACACATATCTGACTCATATATACATATATATATATATATATATATATGTATATATATATGTATATATATATATATATGTATACATATATATATACATATATATATATATATATATATATATATATATATATATATATATATATATATATATATATACACACACATATATGTGGGGGGGGGGGGGGGAGTTAATCAAAGAATACATAATACATGTCTTAAACAGAAAAAAATACAAATAAATATATACATACATATATATATACGTACATATACATATACATATACATATACATATACGTATATATGAATGTATACGCGCACACACACACATATATATGGGTAATCAAAGAATACATATATACATATCTTAAACAATAAAAAATATAAATAAATACATATATCACCTTCTAAAATGACATAAATAGTTCAAAAACAAACTCAACACTGTACAAAAATACATATGTATATGTATTTGTATATACAAAATAGAAATACAAGCGCATGCCTCAAAAATATTTATAGACAATCAGATTTGTGTGTAAATATATAAGAGTATCCATTAGTTAATAAATACATATACAAATACCTCTTGTCTTTATCTTTTTTTCGAATTATATTTAGAAGATTTCTAATATCAGGATTTGAATTTTTGCTTAATTCTCTCTCTTTTTTTTTTTCTTAGATCTCTGTATTTTTGGGAATTTTGGAGATGAAAGGTTTCTTCAATCTTTTTTGTTTCATTATTTCGATCATCTTCTTTAGATCATTACGATGCTTCAACCTCACCTCTTCGACGCTCGCTCATTTCTTCAATTATTCTGCCATTAGAGCAAACCTCCAAAATCATACAATAAAAAAAACTCAAAAATAAATAAAAAAGTCACAAGAACAATGACGAACAAAAAAATACAAAATATATAAAATTTAGAGAAGAGATAATATACAATAAATGTTTGAAGAGAACGATCTTTATCTATTAAGATGAAAAAATATGAGAAAAAAATTGAAATGAAAATATGAAGAATAGACTCTTTTGAAAAAAAAAAAGTAAAGTAAAATAAAACAAAAGAATAAGTGTTGAGTGAAAATATGAGAAATTACACTTTAATAACGATAAATACCCATGTATTGAGTGATTCCATAAAAAAATTCTATTTTTATTATAAAATATAATTTTATAAAAGTATTGTTTTTTATCATTATTATTATTATTATTATTATTATTATATTATGGTGTTTAACTCACTTTTTAAAACATTGTGATGTGAGGCCGTTAATGGGCCTCTATATACCTACTTTCTTCTAGGGTTTGCTAGTCTTGGTAGAAGCTCTTCCTCCGTTTCTGTCTTGTTGTCATGGATAAGTTTGGAAGGGAAATGTTCCTTCGCACCGTAGATGAAGCTTTCGAAAATTACAAAGGCCGTCGACAGGGTATCATCAATGCCCTCATAAAGGGTTAGTTATACTATGCAATTCTTTCTCCTGTTTTTCTTCTTAGTTTGGTTTTTGGGTTATGCTACATACATATTTGTTGACGTTTCTTTCTTTTGCTTGCAGATGTGGATGAGTTTCGCGAAAAGTGTGATCAGTATAATGTCACCGGTTAGTAGTTAGTTATCGGTCTTACCTTGTTTTCCAGAAATCCATTTATGAAAACTGACTGCATCTGCATGCGTGGATCAACTCCTGAGTGTTGTTTAATTTTGTGAATATTTTAACTTTTTAAAATTGATTAACGGGTATTGTGTATTTTCTTGGTTCTGTAGTTTTCTGTGCATGAAAAATACAATTTTTTGGTTGTATAGTATTCGCTGTCAATTGTCTTCTTACTTGAGTTTAAGCTATAAGAACTTGAAATTGAGCTCTTTTTTTCTTCATTAATTTCTGGGTTTTGGGGTTCTTTATTTTGTGCATGAAAAAAAATAATTTATTCTTGAGATAACTGTGGCTTCCGGGCCAGCTTAACTCTATCCACCAAGGATAGAACATATGCAAATAAATCACCAAGTGTTTGTTACTGGTGGGAATATTGAATCAACTCAACTTCATTGAACCCCACTAGGCCACACTCTTGGGTGCAATGTTTTATTCTGCTTTCCCTGCGCTAAGATGGAAGTGTTTTTCTGATTATTTGTTGTTGTTCGCTCTCTCTTTATTATATTGGAAACATTGCAGAGCGTAAATATCTCGGCCTCTATGCATTTCCAGATGGGAATTGGGAAATCAAATTGTCTTCTCGTGTGGCTGAAGAACTTCCATAGTCAAGAATATATAAACTTCCTAAACAATTAACGGATAAAAATGCATGGTTGGCCCAAGTTGCTGCCGATAGTGACACATGGCTATTCTCTGTTACCTTTTTTCTTTGTTCCATTTATAGTTGGATGGCTCTTTGGAGGTAAACTAAATTCTACAACAATTTAAGAAAATAGTTTCTTGGTTCATTTGTACTTTCTTCTAGTTTTCTATATTTATAGGCCATCTTGCAAGTGATTTATTTGTGTATACTAGATAGCCCGTCTTGCCTAATTTTCAATTTTAATTAAGCAGTACAACATCATGTTAAGTAGTAGTGTAAATGCTCCGTAGTATGTCGTACAAAGTTTATACTATTGCATTGGTAAAGCTTGTTTCAAAGACCAAGCTTGTACACAGTCTACTATTACATTGGTAAAACTTGTTGGAAAGACCAAAGTTCAAAATGTGAATAACGTATTCACTGGGAAGAAGAAGATACATTATTCAAAGATAACAATTATATGTCCAACTCACAAACAATACATTTAAATTTGTATTGTAAGGCAATGGTCACATAGTACTTGTAGATGAAACGCATATATTACCACTAAATTTCAAGTAAAAGGATAAAAGATGTTAGGTAGCATCATTTACTAAATGCATGATCAAAAGAAATGTGCGACTTAATTAGCAGCCAACATATTAAGGAGCAGTCAATATCATGCAACTACCACAACTGAGAGCATTTGAAGATTTTTCCAACACAAAATTGAAGGAAAATAAAGCGTCATTCAATTCAAGGATGCTATTCATTTGATTACATTGACATCGGAGATCGGTTTGCTTTCTCTAATGGAGAAAAGCAGTTATTTCCTTCGTGTAGTAGTCTACTGAGTATGGAATGTTTCACCACTTCACTGAATTCTATAAATCTCTTTGATCTAGGGAACGTTTGTTTGACAAGATGAATGCGCTGCCAACAGTGTCTGAATTGGTTAAAGATAATCACAAAAATCAAGAAGTTGCTACTGAAAATGCCAAGAAGAGAGTAAAGGATAAATCAACAGTTTCATATCACAGCAGCAAGAATTCAAAGTCGAACTCTGAAGTGGTACAGTTGAAACCTCTCTTTTCCCCATATTTCTTCCATTTTTTAAAACGATGCTTTTTCTTGGATAACGGTAGGTGTGTAGTACTCTTTAAAGGGTTCCCTTGGACAGTGTTTAATTGAAAACCTTCAGCTCTAGGACATGGTCAATGGGTCCTCTCTGATTTGAGCCATGTTTCAGCTTTCAATCATATCCACACCCATTATAAATGTGTATGATGACTCTCAAGAGCAAGCATATATAGTTATGTTTCATGACTAGCTTGCTATGTGATATCAATTCAATAACAATGGGAGGGAGAAAGCATGAAAGTGAAGCATTTTGTATAATCTTTTTCCTGCAGGAGAAAGCTAATCTTTCTGTCCTGTTATATCGTATATAGGAGTTAAAGGGCCCTCCTAAATTGATGCGTTGTTGATTTTTCATTTTCTTGTATAATAATTGTTTACCTTTGGTATTCCTAGTAACAGAAATGGGTTGGGTCTATACATTTCTGGGCAGGTCAGGTAGTGGTTGCCGGCTTCTAGTTTGAGGAAGGCTTATTAGTTAGTTAAAGTTATTTGAACTAAAGTGATTACAGTTGTGTTGTATGCTTAAGTTTGATAGAAGAGGCTTTCTGGTGCCTAAGGATTAGGCTAAAGTCAATGCTGCTGTTTTCCCAAGGAGGTATCGTGTAAGATAAAGTATGAGACTCCCATGAAATCTTAGTGTTGTCTTATTATTAGTTCTTTGTTTCTCTCATGTAATTTCATCAAATGTTTTATGTCCACCTCTCTACTTCACCTGAGATAGTGGTACGGTCTGCGTACACTCTACCCTACCCGGACCCCACCATGTGGGAATACACTGGGTATGTTGTTGTTGTTTTATGTCCACCTCACCTCCTGCAACAATTTGACAACTGACCTGTATAATAGGTTTTCTGTATAAAATCATTTATCGATTGTGTTGCTGCTATTGTGCAATATTTTACACTTGTAATTTTCTCTGCCCAATGTGTTTTTGTACATTTTGTGCCGTCTTTAATGAATTGAATCAAATTGCTTTGAAAAATGCAACTTCTCTTCTCAAAAAATAAATAATAAATAAAATGGCATTTGCCTTCTTGGTGTTGCTTTTGCTACATTTACTGCCTTTAGTAACTTGCTGTAGTATTTTTTGAGTCTGCTTACAGTTGTGTTGGTGTAAGTATTTGTTGATCACTTTAGAACTAGTCTTGTTTTAAGCCATTTTATGACACTTCAATTTCAGCAAGGGAAGTCTAGCAGCGGACTGGTCTCCACCCATAAGGTGTTGAATTCTGCCAAGGTCACAGGTGATATTGGATACAAACCAATCAAGGACTTTAAGCGCAAGCGGGAAGGAAAGAAGGCAATTACCAAACAAGTACTCCCAGAGCAAAGTGCTGTGAAACCAAGGTCGAAGGCTCTTGGAATTCAAACAAGAGCACAAACTGGACAAGAACTCCCAAAGCAAAGTGCTGTGAGAACAAGATCAATGGCTCTTGGAAATCAAACTAGAGCACAAACCGGAAAATCTTCTATCAAGATGACATCTTAGATTTCTATGGTTAGGTTGTTTTTGCCGAAATTTGGGTATGTAACAGACAATGTAGCGATGTAGTTTAATGTCCGGTTGTTTTTCTAGCCAACTTTTATCGTGCCGATGACAATTGGTGCTATTATCTAGATTTGGCAGAACTATCATAATGTCTAGTTGGTGTTTATGTTCAGCTTTGTGTTTATTAATCAATTGGTGTTTATGATCAACAGTGTTCTTGTCTAATTGGTGTTTGTGTTTGATGTTTTAACCATTGGTGGTTGTAATGATTTATCTGCGTGAAGATAATGTTGTTCATAATACACTTGGTGGTAGGTAATAGAACTTTATGTGCCTGCAGCTATTGGATGCTTCCGACTTCAAGTGTGGGCACTTACTATTAGTATAGTGAACTTGTTTCATGAGCCTGCAGTTATTTGCATTATGACATAACTAGTGAGACAAGTCGCGCGGTCATAAGATTCCGTGTTAAATATGTAAAAATTGGTTAAAAATTCTTTTAATTTTAATATCAAAATAAATTAAGTTTAATATTTTAAATCTTTGTCGTTACTTACAATTAGTGTGTAATTTATTCAAATTTTTCTCTCTTCAAAAGATTTTGGTCTTCTAAATATACTTGATTTTACACCTCTGTGCACGTTATATAATTTTAAATTATTTTTTATTAAAAACTCCATTTGATATGTTATGTAATAGAACATCAAGAACTTAATAAATCTAAAAAATATTATGATCCAAATTTCATAAATTAAATAGTTCAGCTTCATTATATTATTTTTTAAAGTAACTTTCATTAGGTCCAATTCTATTGTCACTTAATTTGTCTTCTCCTCGATTAGATTCATCCAATTTTATTCCTCTCCGACTATTTTTTTCTTCTTCTTCAGACATTTACATTGATATTCAAACCAAATAATATTGCTTGCAAATAAGTAGGATAATTTACGAATAATTTATTGAAATATATTATCATATTCAAGCAACATCATCTACAGATGATTTATTTTCAACTTTGAAATCAAGAAATATTCTAAATTTCAAGTTAAGTCTTTGACACTTTCTCATTATCAATATGAAACCAAAACAAAAACATGAATAATAATTATGAATTATCTATGTGTGTCTGATTTAAAAATTAACTTTTAAAATTATTAACAATTATTTATTAATTGTAGTAATAGTTTTAACAATTAGTAAAAGATAAATATTTAGCACTTTTGAACTATTATGATTGTCGTAGTAAATTTTAATTGTAATATCTTTTAGATTTTTTTAAAGATAGCTTTTTTATTAGTAATGGATTATGATTTTTTGAAAATATAAATATTATTGAAAATTGATGAGTAAAAAATTTCAAAAAATGATAAAAATAAATATGAATGCTCGTCATCGGTATCATATGTCGAACTTTGTGTGTATATATAGATATAGAATACCCTAAAAAAAACAGAAACTAAGTATATTTTTCATGAATGTAATAGTGTTATACTAAAACAAATAATCGACATTAACATTTAAAAATATGAAAAACTTTCTTTACTTTGCATGATACAAATATATTGTTGATAAACATGACTACAGATGAAAAATATTTCTCCAAAACATAGCTCTCAAAGTTTGTTCCACTAAATTAATCAGGAGCTTATTCCATCAAATTGCACACCTTCAAAAATACATGAAAAAATTTCTTACCTTTATAATATAAGTATATAAGTATATCAACAGAAAATATAACCAAACAAATAAGAGATGCAAAGAAAGATCCTTAAAACGATTTTTTTCTTATATATGATAATATAAATTTACTGTCAATCATAATATAAAGATATAAGTATATACGAAAAGAATAATCAAAAAAATAAAAGATACAAAAAAAAAAGATCCTGGAAACAAAAAATTTCTTACCTTTATTTTATCATTTTCTTCCACACTTTGATTAATTCACAAGTTATATAGTGATGGAGAAGGGAAAGGATAATCTTGAATGAGAATTTTGATGAAACAAACTATGAATTTATATAGGCAAAATAGAGGAATACCATAAGGTGTCATAAACTTGTAAATTAAATCTTGGTGGTTATGAAGATTAAAAGGTTGGATTTATTGATATTATTAAGAGTATAATTGAAGAGTTATAAATAATTACTTTAATTGAAGACATTAAATATTAAAAAGAAAAAATATTCAAATAATTAAAAAAAGGCCAAAAAAACTACAAAAAAGATGACCTCTAAGGCATGCCACATAGGATTGACTATTGATCTCTTTTATATATATATTGATTAAGAGTTGTTTGGCTATTGCATTTTATGTGTATGCAGGCTGCAACTATTATATTTTGGAAAGGTTGCTGAAAAAGCTAAAGGATTGGTGATACAATTGTCAGGGAACGATGCTGTTTAGTTTTACTCATGCAAATACAGGATTTTTTATGTTATATTTTACTAATCTATAACGACATTCTGATGTTTATCATAGCGGTATATTCTTTCTGAAAGATACAAAAAATTTATGAGATTCTTACACAACTTAGCTAATATAGACTCCTAATTACTCTATTTAGCCTAATTTTCAATTAATTATAATTCATAGTCCCCTCTTACCTATTAATTATCGCTAATTATAATTCATATCCTCTCGTATATTTTTTTTCTCTTCTATTACTAGTTGGGGGTCTATCGAAAACCACCTCTCTACTTCTTCGGGGGTAGTGGTATGAACTGCGTAGTACATTTTACACATTCCAGATCCCACTATGTGGAAATATACTGGACTTGTTGTTATTATGATTTATTTCTATTATTCTCCTTTTCTTTCCCTTTTCAATTTTCTTCTTTTCCTTTTTTTGTTTCTATTTCTTTTTCCACCTTTTTCCTTTTTCCTTTTCTTTTTTCAATTTTTGTCTTTTTTGTTCTCTTTCTTTTTATTTTTTCGCCTTTTTTTTTTTCTCTATTTTCTATTACTCTCATTCCTTTTTTAATTTTTTCTCTTTCTTTTTCTCTTTTCTCTTTTTTTTTCTTTTTCTTTTTTTTTCCTTTTTTTTTCTTCTCTATTTTCTATTACTTTCCTTTTTATTTTTTTTGTCCTTTTTCTCTCATCTTCTCCTTTTTTTTTCTTTTTTTCATTTTCATTTTTCCCCTTCTTTTCATTTATGCGTACTATCAAACAAAAATACAAATGTGAACTATAAAATATAAATATAAATATAAGTGTGAACTATAAAATACAAATATAAATGTGAATTATAACATTCAAATACAAGTGTGAACTATCATTTATATTTTTTAATTATTGAAAAGGAACGATTGATTTTCTTTCTATGAATACTTGTTTGTATTTATTGATACGAGTTGTATTTATTGATACAAATAAGTACAATTTCAAATTTTTATACAAATACAATATATACATATACGTATTGTATTTGTATTTGTAAAATTATTTGTTTCATTTGAGTAATTGTATTTGTATCAAGTGATTTTTGTTTATTTACAAATATAATTTTGACATACAACTGCAAAACGGTACATTTGTATCAAATGATACATTACATATTTATATATTTTAGAATCAAGAAAATATAATTAATGCATTTACTTGTTTGTATATAAATGATAAATTGTACATAATCACGACTAAATACAATGTGCAATCAACTTATAAATACAAATACAAAATAATTTTTTTAAAAATAAAAAACATCGATGAAAATAAAATACAAATACAAATATAATCTAAATATACAAACATAATAAAATCACAACACAAATATAATCTAGTATACTATACAATCAATTATAAAATAAAAAAACAAAACAGTTCTTTAAAATACAAATGCGAATTATATAAAATATAAATGATGGTGAGAACTAATAAATACAAATACAAGTGCGAACTATAAAAAATAAATATAAATGTGAACTAAAAAATACAAATACAAGCGCGAACTTTAAGATCACACAAATACAAATACAGTTGTATCAATGAATACAAAAAATATAAATGATGGTGATACTACAAATACGATAAACAATTGTGGTATTTACGTTATCCTCCATGACTTGTGCTCGACTAGTCATATTTTTTGAAAATACAAAAAAATATAAAATAGAACAAAAAATGATAAAGAAAATAACTAAAAAAAAAGAGAAAAAAATCAAAAAGAAAAGAAAAGAGGAAAGAGAAATAGAAGCTAGAGATAGAAGAGAGAAAAAACAAAAAAGAAAGGAAAAAAATTAGAAATAGAAAAAATAGACAAAAGAAGAGGAAAAAACGAGGAAAACACTAAAAAAACGGAAATAAATGATAGTGTTTTTGGCAAGACTAAATATGTAGTTATTTATATTTTTTATGAATACAGACCACTGAGTAAAAGTGAATACAACGGTTGTGAATCGAATACAACGGCTTAATAGGGACTGTATTCATATTTTATATGAATACATACTATCGGTAAAATCGAATAGAACAGGCGTAAATTGAATACAACGGCTATAAATGGTAATTATGTAATATATGACTATGAAAGATGGGTTTTAAGCAAAATACTGCTATTTTTGAAAGATCCCCAAAATTTATTGCGTTCAAAATAAAATGACAAAAGGACACTCACTCACTGGCCATTTTTAAAACATATGGCCAACATTTGACATTTTGCCAAATAATAATCAGTCGACCAAACTATTGTCAATCAATGGCCATTGGGTCATTGGACCATATTGGTCATTTTTAGCCTTTTTTTAATTTGGACCATTCGACCATTTTTTAGAAATGTTTTAGTTTTTCTTCTTCTTTTGGCTACATATTTTTTAACTAAAAATAGTTTTTTATTTTGTTTAAAAATAATAATTAAATATAATTGTATAAAAATGATATAACTATTCTATAGAATATGTACCTATACTATATAAGATGTATGTACAAAAACAATATAGGATGTATGTATAAATTTTATCATTGTTGTTTAAAAGGTGTATTGATATAAAATATGTATAAAAACTGGCTAGAATGTGTAAAGAAAATGTATAAAATACGTATTTAAATAATTGTAGTAATCAAAGATTGTATAAAATGCATATATAAATTGTATAATTGTTATAGAGATGTGCATAGAAGCTGTATAATTGTTGTATCAAATCAGTATAGAAATTGTATAATTATTATATTAAATGTGTATAGGAATTATACAATTATTGTATAATTGTTATATATATATATATATATATATATATATATATATATATATATATATATATATATATATATATATATATATGTAGGACGCCTGTAGAAGTTTTATAATTATTGTATAAAATATGTAGAAGATATATATAGATATTGTATAACTATTGTATAAAATATGTATTTTTATAAATGATATATCTAGAAATTGCATTATTATTATTATTATTATTATTATATAGAATATATATCTATATACGATATGAATAAAAATTGTATCATAATGTATAAAATATGTATATCTATCATTATAGTATAAAATATGTTATTTTATAATTTATAAAAATATACTTTTTTGCATTTCATTGATAAAAAAGAGTATCACTTAGATTTATAAATTTCTATGTTCGTTTGAAAAAACTATAATATTAAATGATTGATAGAATTTAAAGAAGCACTTGAAAATTGTGTTTGATTTTTTTAGAAAAAAAATAAAAAAAAGTAACGTTTTCAAAAAATAAAAAAAATTTAGCAACACTTAAAGGAAAAAGAAAAAAGTGGTGAAAAACAAACCAAAAAAAAAAGAAAGAAAGAGGACGCCAACATCAGCGAGGAACCGAATGGCTACCATATGGACATATGAATTGAAGATTTTGGTGGAAATTGTATGGCCCGACAAGCCATTTCTGTCCATTTCTCAAATAAAATATCAAAATATTAATGGTAATCATCATTAATGTCATGCAAAAAATAAATTTCAAGTATGAATATCTAATTCGATGAGAAAAAATTATACCTAAATGGTGCTCATTAGTTATTTCATAACTTCACGAGGAAATAATGTTTGCAATTCACAGGAAATTACATGGATTAACTATTTGTTTTGGTGTCCATTTGTCATATTCATTCTTTAGATTATATCTTTTAAACTTATTCTTATAATATGTAGGTTTCTTTATTTCTGATGTACTAGGTATTATATTTTGATCTCCTTTTTTATCAAGAGTATTTATTTCTGTGTTGATATTTTCTAAGTTTTCTTCATTAATTACTTCTTGTTTTTCATTGATTTCTAAATTTTTTGTATTTGTTAATATTTCTGTATATGTTTCACTATCTTCTGAATCATAATTATCCGTTTCTTCAACATCTATATTATTTATTTCTAATTCCTTGTTTTTTATTTCTTTATTGTCTATTTCTAGTTTTTCTTTAAATTGATTTATCTCGTTTAATAATTTTTGTTCTTTATCTTTTTCTTCTTTTTCTTTCTGTCTTTTTTCATACAGATCTTTTAACATTTGTAATTCTTTTTCTAATTCAGCAATCCTACTATTTTTAGTTTCTTCTATTTTTCGTATTTCTTCTGTAGTTTGTTGTTTTATTTTTTCTATTTCCTTTTTTCTATCTATTTCTTCGTTTTCTCTTTCTATTCTTACCATAGCTGTCAATTTATCTTCTAATTTTAATTCTTCTTTTTCTAACATTAAATATAAATGTTCGTCTATTTTCTTATATCTTCTTCCTAGATTAGAAAATACTATTCTTATTTTTAATCCTTCGTGATTTTCATATATTTTTTCGTCTATTATAAATTCTTCTTTGTTCATTTTATTGTAAATAGTCCATGTTGATATATATATTCTAAACTATCTATTTGTGATTCTAAATTTGATATTTCATCTTTTTGTGCATTTATTGAGTTTTTACTAACTCCGGCAAATATATTATAATTTAACCTTTCTATTCTTATTCTTAATTCTTTACGTTTTTCAGAAATAGTTTGTTTTAGTTCTTTGTATTTTTGTATTTTATTCATTTTAACCGTATTTATAGTATTTTGGCGGATATCTAAATCTAATTTTATCATAATTAGGTGGTATATGTCTCATTCTTCTAGATTTTAAATGGATTATTAATTTTGCTTCAATACTAGATATTAAGGTAATTAGGTAAGCTAGTCTTTGTGGGTTTTCTTTTGTTTTATTTAGACTTATATATTCTGAATAATTACTAATCAAAGATTCTTTAATTTTTCTAAAAGCTTTTTTGTTTTTAAATGGTCTTCTCATAATTAATATTGATTAATTATTGTCAAGTAAATCCAATCTAAATTCATAAACACGTAAATTTAAACATGTATACTACTTCTGTATTTTTTAAATAACTAGGCTCTGATACCATTTGGTGGGGGGTGCGGATTAGGTGCGTAGATTCAACTAGATAATAAATACGTAGGTATTTATTTTTATAATGAATATTATTGATTGGAATAATTTTCATTTTTATCTTCTTGACTTAAGATGTTTTATTAATTCATATTCTAAATTAGATATTATCGTGATTAAATTATCTAGTGTTTTAGGATCCTCGTTAGTAATATGCAATCTTTTGTATTCTAGGTATAAACTATATAGTTGAGTTTCTATTTCTTTTAATGAGTTATTCTTTTCGTAAGATGTATTCATTAATTTGTGTAGTTTATTATTTTATCCTATTGAAATTTTAGCAATTTCTGTGTAGTATTTTATTCTAACTTTGCTATATTCAATGCGTAGGTTTATGTTTTTTATCTGGTTTACTAGTATTTGTTGTTCATGTATAGGTAATTTTCCATCTGTATTAAATAATTTTTCGTATGTATTAAATAAATTATTACTTGTATCTTCCTTTTCTAAGGTTAATTTTATTTTAAGTAATTTTTCTTCTAGTTGTCTTTTTTCTATTTCAAGTTGATTTCTGTAATTAACTTCTTCATATATCCAATTTTGCCTTTCTCTAATTTTCTTTATATATTCTAACATCTTTTAATCTGAATAATACCCTTCTGGGTAATTATCTAGGTATAACTGTGCTATCCAATTCATAATTTCAATTTCATAGTCTAATATTTTTTCTAATATTATTCTCTTAATATCTATTTCTAAATCTCTAAGTATATATAAGATTAAGATTTTAAGATTATCTATCATTTAAAATTGACTAAATATTTTATTATAATATTTTGTAGTCGTTTTAGCCTTAGTAGTTCTTGCATATTTTTATTAAGGAATTCTATATATTTTATATCTTTATTTTCCAGTATTTGTCTATATTTATTTTCATCTGTTTTTCTAGTAACTGTATGTTTCTCATATCTTTTTCTAAAAATTCTATGTAATTTATCATGCTAAGTATTTGTAGGAGTAGTTAGGTAGGTATGGTATATAATTTACTCTAGTCATGTAATATTTACCAAATGCTTTTTCTAATATGATTTTTCTTATATCTACTATTTTTATATCTTTAAGTGCATACAAAATAAGTATCTTAAATTTATCTACCATCACATCAGATAAATAATTATTCATTTTCATAAAATTGCTTTTTTTTCAAAATATTTCCTTCAACCATGTTCATAACAAAATATGGTCATCTTAGATTACTATATACTAAATTATTCTTAAATAACATGTTCTTCGGTCACTATTAGCATGGTAATCTGGATATTTTCCCTTAAACATCGCCTCTACTCTGGTTACTCCCCACCACGGCTTCTTGCCTTATTGGTTTCACCTTTAGGATGACATAGTTCTTAGGGATTTTTCTCCGTTTCCACTTTGCTAATAAACTTCTTAACATATTATTCTTCGAATAATTCTACTATAAAGTAACTAACATGAATTTATTTTATCATACCATGATTGTTGGGAATTATGAATTTAGCTATTCATAATCATAAATAAATATACCTGTTCGGGTAGGTTTGATATTTCCGAGCTTTGTTCCTCCATAGATTTTTCCATTGAAATAAATCTGTTTTTTAATTAACTGAGCAAAATATTTGTTGTGGATTTGAGAGAGTATTTGCTTCAACGCATGAAGGCTTGCTTTGCAATGCCTTCTGCCTTCTCTATTTATAAAACGAAAGAAAGAGCTTTACATTTGTTTACACGTTTTTTAAATGTCTACTAAAAGAAAAAGTCAAAAAGCCTATAAGGCCTAAAAAGTCTACAAAGGCCTAAAAAGTCTATACTACATTTAATGTCTTACAATAATTTTAAAGACTTATACGTAAATGAAATCTATACAATATCTTGTCTCCGCTGATTTTGTCGTATCTGCTATATCTCCATTATTGCTTCTTATCTTATCTTCCAGCTGTCGCTCTTATATTTTTCTTTATTCGAGTTGAACTTCTGGTACAATATTATCTTCTCCATTACATTTTGAACATTGATGGTCTGGATATTTATGTCCGATTAACTTGCAATATCTGGTTAATAGTTCTTCCGAAATAAATTTTTCTTTAATGGCTCTGGCGATAGGTTTTTTCTCTGGATTGAGTAAGGTCAAAATCCATTGCCTTACGTCTTCCATATCTGCTTCTCGTAGCTCCTTTGAATTAGAGTATATTATTACATTACCTCTTGAATAATAGCTCCATATGGGATTTCTGTTGTGATAATTGTTTGCTAATTCTTGAAGGATCGTAGATAGTCCAATAATTCTTTTATTTGCATAAAAATTTGGTATCTCAATTCTAGGTATTTCTGGTTGTCGAGTAATATCTTCTGGTATAATCATATCTCGGGTCATTCCTATCTTTACAACTTGTATAGGTGATTTAACTTCATCATACAATATCTCTGCTGGTGCCGTATAAAATTTTATAAAAAAATAGGTTACCTTTGGTTATTCTTTTAAAAATGTTAAATGAATCATATATTTCTAGTATAGTGGATATTTCATATCCGTCTTGGGTATATACGGTGCTAAGTAGTCCATATTCGTAACATGTTTTAACTAGACCAGGTTTGGTTTTGGGCAAAGCAATTAGCTTATTGTATCCGGTTAGCTTTTGGGTTATGTAATTTGTACGTGGTTCTTGGACGTTTATAGCTCTGGGGTTGGTATTTAAGAGGGTTTGTATTTTGTAAATATTTTCTATGTATGTTCGGGCTGTATAGTTGTAGGTCTTTTTGTCTTGGTTTAGACTTTCTCGGTATGTGGTAATTTGTGGGGGTATAAACATAGGATCTTTTGGTGTATTTGGAATAAATGGTTTATCAAATAGCTTGTTTAGGTTCATATTTGTAGTATTTCTCCTAACTCCTTTGCTTGTACCTGCAGAAGTAGATTGATAAATGTTATGGGTTTTATGGAGTATCCCAACGTCTCCTTCTAGCTCTGGAATTTTAATGTCTTCCGATCGACATAGCTCTGCACACTGCCGAGTTAGCTGATTTGTAGCTATAGACTTCAGTTTATCTTCATTAGTCTTTAGCTTTTCTATCTCATTACCCATACTATCCACTTTTATTGAAAGCGTAGTTAGGGTGTTGAGTATTTTTTCTAGAGTATCTTCTTCTATGATATCAGTCTGTGTAGCTTTGTCTTGATATGTAATCTGCAATAACATTTTTGTTAGTACTAATTACTTCAATTGTAAATGTAAAATTTAATATATTCAATACTAGTCTCCGGATTTCTTTTGTTGTAACTGAATTTTGTATTTTCTTTGTTAGCCACCAACGTACCTGTGTATTATCTGTTCGTACAATAAACTTGTTATATACAATATATGGCTCAAACGCTAACAAACATTTATATAATGAACATAATTCTTTTCTATTTATTTCCCATTTTATTTCTGTTTCATTAAATGTACCTGAGTAGTATCTACAGTGGTGTTCTAATTTTTCTTCTTCATATTTATATTTAAGTACTCCTCCATAACTACATTCACTAGCATCTGCTTCTACTATATATATAAATTTTCTATTTTCATCTGGAAATTGTAATTTTGGTAATTCTTTACAAAGTATTTTTATTTTTTGAACTTGTTTTTTATCTTCTTCGTTATAATTATATTCTACATCCTTTTTTAATTTTTTCTGTAAGGGCTTTAGATTTTCTGCTAATTTTGGTATATATTCTCTTACTTGGTTTACTAATCCTAAAAATGATTGTAATTTCTTTTTTGTATCTAATTCTTCTTTCGAATTTATTATTTTTTGTACTATATGTTGTTGCATTTTTACTCCACTTTTATCTATTTGTATTCCTAAAAATTCTATCTGATTTTTCATAATTTCAGCTTTCTTTTTACTTAAACTTATTCCCGATTTTTCTATTATATCCGTAAATTGTTCCAATAATTTTAAATGTTCTTCTTTGGTCTTTGTGTATAATAGTATATCGTCTATATATACTATACAATTAGGTAGTTGTTTAAAATAACTATCCATAAAATGTTGATATCTACCTGGTGCATTTTTATATCCAAATGGTAGTACATTCCATTCATAAAATCCTTGTGGTACCGTAAATGCGGTTAATTCCTTATATTCTTTTTCTAACTTTAGATGGTAAAATCCTGATTTACAATCAAATTTACTAAAATAATTATATCCTTGTATCTGTCTTATTTTTAATATCTTATTTGGTATTGGGTAATTATAAGTTATTGTTTTTGCATTTAAATTTCTATAATCAATAACCATTCTACTTTTTCCTCTTTTTTGTTCACTATGTTTATTTACTATAAATGCTGGGCTATTATGTTTACTATTACTTTTTTGTATATATTGTTTTTCTAATAATTCTTCTATATACATTTTAAATTCTTTTAAATCATCAAAATTATATGTTAATGGTTTCTGGGTTATTATACTATTTTTATCTATTAATTCAATTTTTATAATAGTTTTATGTTTTTTCCCATCCTTTTAATGGATCTTCACTATATAATTGTTCTAATTTTTTCTTAATTATTTCTACCTTATTTATTGAAAATATAGTTATTTTTGTTTTATTTATCGGAAATACGACTAGTTCTATTGTATCTTCAGTATTTTTTATATTTTCTAACTTTTGTGTAATTTTTTCATTTCCTTTTATCCAATCAGTTTTCTTTCTTATTTTATTATTAACTCTTTTTGCTCTTACTTTCTGTTTACATGGTGTTGTAAACCACCAATCTGTTCTAGTTATTATATGTGGGTATAATTTATCTAAAAACGGCATTCCTAAAAGTATATCTTTTGATGTTAGTTCATAATTATAAATTTCTTCTATTGTTAATATTTTATCCCATACTTGTGTTTTTACATTCTTAGCTTTGTAAGTAATTAAGCTTCCTTCGTTATTAAATCCTTTAACTATTATTGGTGTTTTTAATTTATCCCATTTACTTTCTGGTAAACAATTATATCTACATAAATTAGCTTCTGCTCCTGTATCTATCATAGGCGTATAATATCTACTGTAATATCCTTCTACTACTATCTTCATTAATACATATATTTTCATTTTATGTTAAAGCTCTTCTTAAGAATAATTTCTCTCTGTTATATGTTATAGTTAATTGTGTATGTTCTATATTATATGGTTTTACTTGTTCTAGCCATTTTATTCCTAATATTATGTCTGTTTTTTGCATTTCTTCTTTTACTTCAAATTCTATTTTTATTTTTCTTATTCCTATTATTATTTCTTTTTCTGCTATATTTTTAGTATTTATTAAACTTCTTGGTAGATCTGGGCATATATTATTGTCGGTTTTTATTTCCTCATTTTTTACTAGATATTTTGCTATATAATTTTCTTCTTGTCCTGTATTTAAGAGTATTAAATATTCTTTTTCATTTACCTTTCCTGTTATGTAATATTGGTTTGAATTATCCATTGAACTTGTTTCATAACTTATTCTTTTTGATGAGCTTGATGATTCCGGTTTATCATAAGCTGTTCTTTTTGTTGTACTTATTCTGTCATTTATTATTTCTAGATTTTCTTCTACATCTATGTCTCTATAGCTATAATCATTATAATCTATTGTTTTTACAAATTGTTCGAATGGGCTATCTATTTGTATCTTGTTAATCTTATTTTTTCCTGTTATTTTATGTTTTGTTGTTACTACATATAAATTTTTGCATCTTGCTGTAAATATTTTACTTCCTGGGGTTAATTCTATTCCTGATATCTTCCAATATAATACTAGTGATTTATCTATATTTCTATCCGTTACTGCTACTGAATAATTCGCACTTATTATAAATTAATTTTTTTTTTCTATAGGTTTTATAATTCTATCATCTGCTAAATATAATTCTATTGGTGTATCTATTCCTTCTCTAAAACATGCTTTTATTAATATTTCTGTACCTCCAAGATGTACATATTTTATTGGGTCTCTACTTTTTATATCGTTTATCTCTTTATTAATTATTCTTTTTGTTACTAGTGGTATACTAGCTTTACCTTTTGCATATCTACAGTCTATTACATGTTCTTTTTGACTTACTACATAATATTCTTCTTTTTTTCTAGTAAATATATTTTTTTATTGTTGGTATTTTAAATACTTTTTCTACACTTAAGTTTAATTCTTTTCCTTTTATTTCATCAAATATATTGTTATCAAATATCATTTTTTGATCTGTTCCTTCGTCATTTAAATATTCTTCTTTTGTTAATATTTTTATATCTTCTTCAGTCATTTAATTCGTCTAATTCACTATCTATTTCGTTATCTGTTTCATTCTCTGAAATTTCATATATACTGTCTTCACTTTCTAATTCGTAATCTATGTAATCTATCTGCATATATTCTGTGTTTTCTATTTTTATTTCTGATATTTGTTTATTTTTTGGGTTTTTAGGTAATTTACAATCTCTAGCTAAATGTCCTATCTTTCCGCAATTATAACAAGTACATTCCTTTATAGATTTCTTTTTCCTATATGGTCTTTTATGTTTATAATTTTTTACATAATATCTTTTTCTTGGCTTCTTATACTTATATTTTGATTTTTTGTATTTCTTATATTTCTTATGTCTTTTTCTTTTCTTATAATATCTTTCTTCGCATCCAAATTGAGGTGCTATCTTGTCTTTGCAACATGCTAAATTTCTTATTAATGTTTTTTCCATTTTTATTTCTTCTCTGTATTTTTCACATAGGTTTCTATACCATTGTTGTAAAAATTTTATTCTTGCTCCTAGAGTATCTACTATTTTTGTTTCATCCCAACTTTTTATTATTTTTGAACTAAATGGTTCAGGTAATTTATTAAAATATAATTTTCTTATTTCTTTACTTTCTTCTATATTATATGCTCCTTTATAATAATATTCTTTAAATGCGCAAGTATATTCATCTATGTAGCACATATTACATATTGCTAATTTTAACATTAAATTTCTATTTATATCTTTCTCTTCATTTTGTTCTTCTTCTGTTGTTGTCATGCTACTAAATTCGTCTTTTATAGCTGTTTCATATTTTTTTAATAATTCTATAGGTGTTAATATTGTTCCTTCTGTGGGTTTGTCAGTTCTTAATATTCTTTTACTATTTTCAGTTAGATTTAAAAACCATAATTTCACTGTTCCTATTAGTGTTCTTTCTATATATTCTGGTGCATCTGTTACACTTATATTATTATCTAATAATTATTTTGTCATATATCCTATCCTATCAATAGTAGGTGACTTTAGATTTTTGACCTCCATAAGAAAAATCTTCAAAAACCAGCCTTCCTTCTTTTTTTATGTATAGTACAAATACATTTTTATCTCATTACACCTCAAATATTTTTAAACTTTTCATTCTCATTTGTCTCTCAACTTCCATTTTATTTTTTTTACCTTAACTTTTATTTTTTTTCGTGTTTTAATTCATTTGTCTCAACTTTTTTTTTCTCAAACAATATTTATTTCTCCATTTCTCTCTTTTTAATTCATTGGTCTCAAACTTTATCTTTTATTTTTTTTGTTTTTTATAATTTCTCATTTTTTCTTTTTCATTTATTCTCAAACTTTGTTTTTGTTTTTTTCTTGTGATATGTGTTTTTCTCAATCTTATTTTTTAATTTTTTTTGGTTATATTTTTCTCTTTTTTTCTTAATTTTTATTTTTTTTCTTTTTTTTTTCTTTTTTTTTCTCAATCTCTCTTTTTTATTTCTCTATTTCTGTTTGTTCTCTTTTTTCTTTTGTCTCAACTTCTGTTCTCAATCTTTTTTTTTGTTTCTCTATTTTTGTTTGTTCTCTTTTTTCTCTTTTCTCAACTTCTGTTATAATTTGCTAATGAATAAAAAGTTGGATAATCTGCAAATGGATTTTCTTTTTTGACATTAAATCAAATTTAAGGGCATGACTTCTTGTTAGGAAGTCGTTTGGGATAAGTCTTTCTTTTAAGGCAAGAGTTATAGAACATTTCATAAATCAAGACACAATGTGGTAGTGTCAGCCTTTTCCCATTAGGCGTAACTTGTTCTTTTGGGAGGTCCTTATACTAAGTCTTGTCTTAGAGGCAAGACTAATAGAGGTAGTGTCAACTTTTGTCCATGGAGCGTAATTTGTCGGCTAAGTCTTGCCTCTAAGGCAAGAGTTATAGAATATCTCATAAATCAAGACACAATGTGGTAGTGTTAAATCTTGCCAAGGAGTGTAACTTGCTATTTGAAAGTCCTTGGACTAATTCGTGCCTCTAAGACAAGAGTTATAGAACATCTCATAAATTAAGACATAATGTGGTAGTGTCAACTCTTATTCATGGGGCATAACATGTTATTTGAAAGCCTTTGATTTATAAAATATCTCATAAATTAATATGCAATGTGGCAGGGTAAAATATTGCATATGAAGTGTAACTTGTTGTTTAAAAGTCCTTGGACTAAGTCAAGGTTATAGAACATCTCATAAATTTAAACATAATGTGATAGTGTCAACTCTTACCCGTGAGGCATAACTTCTTGTTTGAAAGTCTTTGGGTTAAATCTTGCCTCTAAGACAAAAGTTATAGAATATCTCATAAATCAAAATACAATGTGGTAATGTCTATATATTTTTAGTAAAAGTGAACTGTTTGTTTGTTGTCAAGCTAATCAAAGACGATGACAAATAAATTTACCTTCTTAGGGCTATTATTGAAGATTACAAATATATTCATCGCCTTGTCAGAAGTTAACGAGGCGATTGTCATACATATCAAAAAACATCACTGCATGTATTTACGTCAATGTATATAACATAAATTTATTAAAAGTATTCACTGTATGTATTTGAATAGGTGAATAAGTATAC